>CAJGYO010000004.1:24479362-26941837 GCA_904845875.1 Miscanthus lutarioriparius | reverse complement strand
AGCCCTCCCACTTATCTCCATCATTGATTCATCATCTTTGTGAGATTAGGAGAGAATCCAAGTGTATTGCTTGAGTGTTTGCATCTAGAGGCACTTGGTGTTCGTGTTTCGCTGTGGGATTCGCTTGTTACTCTTGGTGGTTGCCGCCACCTAGACGGCTTGGAGCAGCGAGGATCATCGAGCGGAGGGTGGTGATCGTCTCCAGCTTCGATTGTGGTGATTGTGAGGGGTTCTTGACCTTTCCCCAGCGGAGAGCCAAAAGGTACTCTAGTGGATTGCTCGTAGCTTGTGTGATCCTCATCTTGTGTTGGTTGTGTGGCATCCTATTGAGGGTTTGGCGTGTGAAGCCAATTAGCGCGTGAACCTCCAAGTGAGTGAATCGCCACAACGAGGACTAGCTTGTCGGCAAGCAAGTGAACCTCGGTAAAAAAATCATTGTGTTCATCATTGATTTCGAGGTGATTGGTCTTCATTGTTATTCATCCTTGTGATTGATTGGTTCCTTCATCTACATGGCGGTATAACTTTCTTGATCACTCTCTTTACATTACCGTAAGCTAGTTGTCAAGCTCTTTAGTGTAGCTAGTTATGAGAGCTTGCTTGCTTGGTTTGTGTGGCCCTTTAGTTAGCCTTTGAGAGCACATTAACATTAGGTAGTGTCATAGCTATTGTGTGAATAGATACTATCTAAACTAGAATTGTGGTAGGTGGCTTGTATTTTGAGTAGGCTAGCGCAACTCTGGCTTCACCTCATAATTGTCTAACCATTTTGTTAAGTGTTGTTGTAGAAAGTTTTATTAGGCTATTCACCCCCTCTAGCCATTGGGACCTTTCAAGTGGTATCAGAGCCGAGGTCACCGTAATTTGAGGCTTAATAACCTTCAGTGTAAAAATGGCTCAAATCAACAACACAAAGAAGCCATCCTAATTTGATGGCTCCAACTATCCTTATTAGAAGGCTAAGATGACAACTTATATCAAGTCAATCAATAGGAAGGTTTGGAAGGTGGTAGAGACAAAGATTGAGATTGAAGATGAAGAGGCTCCCACCGCCGTCGAAGAAATACTACTCCAAAATAATGGCATTGCTCTTAGTGCCATCCATGATGCTTTGGATGAGAGAACATTTGAGCAAATCAAGAACATTGAGAGAGTTCATGAGGCATGGAAGAAGTTAGAAGAATTATTTGAGGGCAGTCAAGCCGTGAAGGGTGCAAAGACATACATTCTCAAAGAGAAATTTGCAAGCTTCAAGATTAAGAAGGATGAGAGTGTGCCGGAGATGTTTCATAGGCTTCAAGTGCTTATCAATGATCTCAAAGCACTTGGAGAAGAGATGAAGGACAAGGACTTTTCCCACAAGTTCTTGAGATGCTTACCTTCAAGATTTGACATATTGGTCACTATTCTAGTAAGGAGTGGTTTGGACACCATGACACCAAACCAAGTGTTGGGAGACATCATGACCAATGATACATATAGAGATAAAGATGAGAAGGAAGAAAAGAAGGAGAAGAAAGATGAGAAGAAGGATGAGAAGAAGAGTGTGGCATTCAAGGCCACATCATCCAAGGGCAAAGCTAAGCAAGAAACATCAAGTGAAGATGATGGTTCATGGGATGATGATGATGATGATGAGAAGATGTCTCTCTTTGTCAAGAAATTTAGCAAATTCATGATGAAGAAAGGGTACCGTGCTAGAAGAAAGAAATCTTCATCTAAAAACAAGAAAGAGTCAAGAAGGTGCTTCAAATATGGAAGCAAAGATCATCTTGTTGCTCAATGTCCATACAATAGCGATAATGATGATGACAACAAGAAGAACAAGAAGAAGGACAAGAAGGAAAAGAAAGAGAAGAAGGACAAGATGACCTTCAAGAAGAAGAAGGGTGGTTCATATGTGGTTACTTGGGATAATAATGCTTCCTCAAGTGATGATTATGATAGTGATGATGACAAGACCACCAAGAAGAAGGCACTTGCAAGCATTGCTATCAATGAGAAGCCTTCTCTCTTCGACACTCTATCATGCTTCATGGCTAAGGCCACTAAGGTACAAACTTGTGATGATGATGGAAATGATGATGAACATGATAATGAAAATAAAAATAAAAGTGATAGTGATGATGATGAACCTACTAAGGATGAACTATTTGACATGCTAAAAGATGCTAAAGAATACTTTGACATCAAGAGAAGGAAATACAAAAGCTTGCGTAAGGAACTAATAGCCCTTAAGCAAGCCTTTGATGAGCTCAATGTATCTCATGAGAGGCTAGAGGAAGCCAATGAGAAGCTTAGCAATGCTCACAAAAAGCTTGAAAATGCTCATTCTTCTTTGCTTAATGAGCAAAATAAAAAGAAGCATGTTACAACTTGCAATGTAGGCTTAACTTATGATATAATTGATGAATTATTATCTATGGCTATCATTGTTTCTCCCGCTAACCCTTCTTGTAGTACTTCTACCTCCACCTCATCTAGTAGTGATGGTCTCACTTGTGACACCTCACTAATGGTTGAGAATGAGAACCTCAAGAAGGAGGTCAACAAGCTCACTCACACTTTGGCTAAGGCCTATGGTGGTGAGGACCGCTTGCTTATGTGCTTGGGTAGCCAAAGAGCTTCTCTCTATAAAGAGGGATTGGGCTATACCTCCAAGAAAGGTAAGGCGACCTTTGCTTCTCACAAGACTAGTTTTGTGAAGAACAATGGTCAGTTTTGCACTAGTTGCAAGCAAGTTGGTTATAAAGAGCATGAATACAAAAACAAGAGAAAAAATGCTAATGTATCCTCCATTAAGCTTGATTCTTTCTATGTGCTTACTAAGGATACAAATGGTGTGAAGACTAAGTTCATTGGTAAACATGGATGGGCTCAAAGAAGAAAGTCATTTGAGTACCAAAGAGCTTAGTGACTAACCTTCAAGGACCGAAGCAAGTTTGGGTACCTAAAAAGAATTGATCTTCTTTTCTAGGTCAATTACAAAGCCGGAGGAAGATATTGGGTTCTTGATAGTGGGTGCACTCAACACATAACCGGTGATGCATACAAGAATGTTCAACTCAATCAACACCAATGACAATGATGGATATGATAGTATCACATTTTGTGACAATGGCAAAGGCAAGGTCAAAGGGCTTGGTAAGATTGCAATATCTAATAACATGAGCATATCCAACGTATTGCTAGTAGAGAGCTTGAACTTCAATTTGCTATCCGTGGCTCAATTGTGTGATCTTAGATTCAAATGTATATTTGGGGTAAATGATGTAGAGATCATAAGCGTAGATGGCTCTAACTTGATCTTCAAAGGCTTTAGATATGAGAATTTATACTTGGTTGATTTCAATGCTAGTGAAGCTAAATTATCTACATGCTTGTTCACTAAGTCTAGTATGTGTTGGTTATGGCATAGAAGGCTTGGTCATGTTGGAATGAAACAATTGAATAGATTGGTTAAGCATGACTTGGTTAGAGACTTGAAAGATGTTGTGTTTGAGAAGGATAAGTTTTGTAGCTCTTGTCAAGCCGGAAAACAAGTTGGAAACACCCATCCTAAGAAAAGCGTGATGAGCACTAGTAAAGCATTTGAGTTATTGCATATAGACTTATTTGGGCCAACACAATACACTAGCATTGGTGGTAACAAATATGACTTTGTGATAATGGATGATTATACTAGATACACATGGGTATTCTTTCTAATGGACAAAAGTGATGTGTTTAAAACTTTCAAATCTTTTGTCAAGGGCATTCACAATGAGTTTGAAACAACCATCAAGAGAGTTAGAAGTGACAATGGTAGTGAGTTCAAGAACAATAGAATTGATGAGTTGTGTGATGAATTTGGAATTAGACATTAATTCTCGACCAAGTACACACCTCAATTAAATGGCCTTATTGAGAGAAAGAATAGAACACTCATTGATATGGCAAGGTCTATGCTTAGTGAGTATAATGTGAGTCAATCTTTTTGGGCCAAAGCTATCAACATGGCTTGCTATTGTAGCAACCGCCTCTATTATCACCCATTGAAAGAGAAGACACCATATGAGCTCTTGAATGGTAGAAAGCCCAATATTGCATATTTTCGGGTATTTGGTTACAAATGCTATATCTTGAAGAAATGCACTAGATTGGGTAAGTTTAACAAGAAATGTGATGAATGATTTCTACTTGGTTATTCCACTACAAGCAAAGCATATAGAGTTTGAAATTTGGATAGTGGTACTCTTGAGGAAGTTCATGATGTTGAATTTGATGAAACCAAGAGTTCACAAGTAGAGAATGAGAACTTGAAAGATGTTAGGGGCATTCAACTTTGAAATGCCATGAAGAATATGGATATTGGTGAATTGAGGCCTAGGCAAATGAATGATGATGAAGATGATCAAGTGCAAGTGCTCTCTAACTCAAATGTGCAAGATGATACAAATCAAACTAGTACAAGTGGCTCTCATGACATTGAACAAGATCAAGTGGCTAGTACATCATCTCAACCCAATAATTAAGCAAGTGCAAGCAATCAAGTTACAATACTCTAACCAACAAATATTGTAAGGGATCATCCATTGGACACTATCATTGGTGATATTTAAAGAGGTGTGCAAACTAGATCAAGATTGGCTTCATTTTGTGAGCATTTCTTATTTATGTCATCTATTGAACCAAATAAGATAGATGAAGCATTGAAGAATGTTGATTGGGTGAATGCTATGCATGAAGAATTGAATAACTTCACAAGAAATCAAGTATGGAAATTGGTAGTAAGACCAAAGGGACACAATGTGATTGGATCAAGATAGGATAGTAGTAAGGAACAAAGCAAGATTGGTAGCACAAGGCTATACACAAGTTGAAGATCTTAACTTTGGAGAAACATATGCCCCGGTTGCTAGATTGTAAGCGATTAGAATCTTGCTAGCCTCCTGGTTTTGAAGATGATAAGAAGCCCGATCATGTGTACAAGTTGAAAAAGGCATTGTATGGCTTGAAGCAAGCACCTAGAGCATGGTATGAGAGATTGAGGGACTTCCTACTCTCTAAAGGGTTCATGATGAGTAAGGTTGACACCACTCTTTTCATCAAGAAGATTGGAAAAGATTTATTTATATTGCAAATCTATGTTGATGACATCATATTTGGATCAACCAATCAAGACTTTTGTGATGAGTTTGGAAAGATGATGACTAAAGAGTTTGAGATGTCCATGATTGGAGAGTTAAGTTACTTCCTTAGTCTTCAAATTAAGCAATTGAAGAATGGTATATTTGTAAGTCAAGGCAAGTATATCAAGGACATGATCAAGAAGTTTGGCATGAGTGATAGCAAAGTCATTAGCACACCAATGGCAACAAATGACAACTTGGGTATTGATGCAAGTGGCAACATGTTTAATCAAAAATTATATCGGTCTATGATTGCAAGCCTACTCCATGTGACCGCATCAAGGCCGGATGTCATGTTTAGTGTATGCATGTATGTAAGATTTCAATCCTCACTAAGAGAAAGTCATTTGAAGGCTACAAAGAGGATATTAAGGTACTTGAAGCATACACCAAATGTTGGTTTGTGCTATCCCAAAGGAGCAAAGTTTGAGCTAGTTGGTTACTCTGACTCGGATTTTGCGGGATGCAAGGTTGAAAGGAAGAGCACCTCGGGCACATGTCAATTGTTGTGAAGATCACTTGTTTTATGGTCATCAAAGATGCAAAATAGTATTGCATTATCAACCGCTGAAGCCGAATATATATCCACTGGTAGTTGTTGTGCACAAATACTTTGGGTGAAGGCCACTTTGAGTGGCTTTGGAATCAAGTTCAAGAAAGTGCCATTGCTATGTGACAATGAGAGTGCAATTAAGTTGACCAACAATCCGATTCAACATGCAAGAACAAAGCACATTGATGTCCACCATCATTTCATAAGAGATCACCAACAAAAATAGGACATTTGCATTGAGAGTGTAGGCACCGAAGATCAACTTACCGATATATTCACCAAGCCACTGGATGAGAAAAGGTTTTGCAAGCTTAGGAATGAGTTGAACATATTGGATTTCTCAAATATGTGTTGATGCACCCCCCCACTTATATGACATGTCTCTCCTTCGAGCAATCCAAGGTAAAAGTTGATTGGCATGACATACATCCTTGCTAAGGACTTGTTTAGTGCATCTAGACATCTCTCACATTATATAGGCTTATTCATGAAAATCAAATGATTTTGATGATTATATGGTACCACTATTGCTTCTATGCTTATTTTGATCTAGTGGTAGCATATGACATGTTTGTAGGCTTGTAAACCTAGTGTTTAATCTAGAAAATGAGCTCTAAGTGTTTAACTCAACATGGTACAAGATAACCCTTATTTGGAGGTGTAAAGAAGCTTGTCCTTAGATCGAGCCGAGTTAAATATCTTTGGCAAATATTCTAGTTTGAACCAAATTTGGCAATATAATCCTCACCCCATTGATTGACATCGATAATCTCAACCCATCTAGTTTTTGAACCTTTGTGGTCATTGATGACAAAGGGGGAGAGAAACAAAGATATTAGTACATGAGGAGAAAAACAAAGATATTAGTGTACTAAGATAGTAAAAAGATAACAAATGGGAAGAACTTGACATAGGGGGAGAGATATGACAAAGGAAATGAATCAATTAAAATTTTGAGCACACAAGTAGGGGGGGGCAAGCTCATGAACTTGTATGGTGCATTTGAATGTGCAATTCATATGTTTGCTTACATGGCACAAGTTTTAAATTTCAATATCCATGCTTGTGTGGTGTATGCTAGTTGTAGGTTTGAATGATGAAATGAAAAACTAGCATGCATAGGTTATCTAGTGATTTCATTTCCAAGTGTTGTTTCCAAGTGGTATCAAGCTAACCATGGTGCTAAGGGTAGTATAATGGTGCACTTCGATTGGTATCACGTTTCAAATGTCCATCTTTTATACCTTAGCATCACTTGGTAGACATTGTCTCCTATATTTCCTATCTAAGCATATGTGCAAGCTACAATCCAAACTCTTAGCACATATATAGGGGGAGCAATTGCTATCATATGGAGTTCATGAAACTTGTCCATATCCTTTTACACATAGTAAATATGCTTGGACAAGCAATATGGATTCAATTGAATTTCAATTCATATCTTTGTAAAAAGGGTTGTCACCAATTACCAAAAAGAGAGAGATTGAAAGCTCTAGTTTAGTTTTGGTGAATTAATGAAACCCTAAGTGCTAACCTAGTTTATTAAGTGATAATGAGATAGGTAGCACATTTCAAGTGGTGAAGCAAATGAAGATCATGACATGAAGATGTCGATGCCATGGTGATGATCAAGTGTTTGGACTTGAAAAGAATAAAGAGAAAAACAAAAGGCTCAAGACAAAGGTATATTGATAGGAGCCATTTTGTTTTGGTAATCAAGACACTTAGTGAGTGTGATCACATTTAGGTTTGATAGCCGTACTATTAAGAGGGGTGAAACTCGTATCGGAATGCGGTTATCAAAGTGCCACTAGATACTCTAACTCATTGCACATGCATTTAGGATCTAGTGGACTGCTAACACCCTTGAAAATGTTTGTGAAAATATGCTAACACATGTGCACAAGGTGATACACTTGGTGGTTGGCACATTTGAAGCAAGGGTGAAGAAGATAGATGTGAAGAAGAGTTGGTCTCGCTAGTCACAAAGTGACCGGACGCTAGTCTCAGAGGAACCATCGTGTCCGATCAGTTGTAACAGCGAAGACGCTGGCATCGGTCAAACGACCGGACGCTGGGTCTTGGACTAACCGGACGCTAAGGTCCAGTGTCTGGTCCTGTTGTCGAGCAGCGCAGAAGAAAGTCACTGTGAGACCGGACGCTGGCAGGGTCTGGTCAAGCATGATCAGACACGTCCGGTCGAAGAAATTCGTTTCTGGAACCTTACTGGAAACGACCGGACGCTGAAGGCTGAGTGTCCGATCAGTTTGTGCGCTGTGTCCGGTCAGCAGACGATCGTTAAAATCTGATGAATAGTATTTAAAGCAGGGGACACGTGGCATGTATCACGTGACCGGACACTGAGGGCCTGCGTCCGGTCACCCCGCGCTGTGCCCAGTGAAGGGGTACAACGGCTCTATTTTGCGGGGACTTCTATTTAAGCCCCATGGCCGGCTTAAGCTCACTCTCTTGGCCATTTTCATTGACATAGCTACCTTGTGAGCTTAGCCATAGCCCTCCCACTCATCTCCATCATTGATTCATCATCTTTGTGAGATTGAGAGAGAATCCAAGTGCATTGCTTGAGTGTTTGCATTTAGAGGCACTTGGTGTTTGTGTTTCGCTGCGGGATTAGCTTGTTACTCTTGGTGGTTGCCGCCACCTAGATGGCTTGGAGCAGCAAGGATAGACGAGCGGAGGGTGGTGATTGTCTCCGGCTTCGATCGTGGTGATTATGAGGGGTTCTTGACCTTTTTCCGACGGAGAGCCAAAAGGTACTCTAGTGGATTGCTCGTGGCTTGTGTGATCCTCATCTTGTCTTGGTTTTGCGGCACCCTATTGAGGGTTTGGCGTGTGATGCCAATTAGCGCGTGAACCTCCAAGTGAGTGAATCGCCACAACGAGGACTAGCTTGCCGGCAAGCAAGTGAATCTCGGTAAAAAAATCATTGTGTTCATCATTGATTCCGAGGTGATTAGTCTTCATTGTTATTCATCCTTGTGATTGATTGGATCCTTCATCTACACGGCGGTATAACTTTCTTGACCACTCGCTTTACATTACCGCAAACTAGTTGTCAAGCTCTTTAGTGTAGCTAGTTGTGAGAGCTTGCTTGCTTGGTTAGTGTGGCTCTTTAGTTAGCCTTTGAGAGCACACTAACATAAGGTAGTGTTATAGCTATTGTGTGAATAGATACTATCTAAACTAGAATTATGGTAGGTGGCTTGCATTTTGAGTAGGCTAGCGCAACTCTTGCTTCGTCTCATAATTGTCTAACCTTTCTGTTAAGTGTTGTTGTAGAAATTTTTATTAGGCTATTCACCCCCCTCTAGCTATTAGGACCTTTCACAGCGTCAGGTCACTCCAACAGCCTTCCCTGACAGGCTGACGCCACGTAGCCGTTGGCTACTGACCGGACGCGTCCGGTCACCCCAAAAACTGCTGAATTGGACAATAACGATTATGTTTTAAAGTGGGGCGTATATATACTTCTCCTACTTGTCCAACTTAGCTCTTTTGCATATTTGTTCAGCTGAGAAACACCTTTAGAGTGCAAGGGAGAGCAAGAGGCTAGTGGGGTGATTGAGATTTAATAATCCAAGATTAAGGACCTCATTACTGCATAGGGAGTAGCAAGTGTGCATCCACCTTTCTCATTAGGTTTGTCTTGGTCAAGTGGGAGTTTGTACTTGTTACTCTTGGTGATCGCCATCACCTAGATGACTCGATGGTGATTGAAAACTTGGTGATCATCTGGCGGAGCTTGTGGATGACCCAAGTCATGGTGCGAGCGGTTGTGGGCGATTCACCGCGACGGAGTGTCAAAGAATCAGCCCGTAGAAAGCACTTGATCCTTGCTCGGATCAAGGGAAAGCTACACCCTTGCGCGGGTGCTCTAACGAGGACTAGTGGGGAGTGGTGACTCTCTGATACCTCGAAAAACATCGTCGTGTTCCTCTCCTTCTCTTTATTTTGAGCATTTACATTTGAGCAATTCAATTCATGTTTTTACATTCTTAGAATTGCCATGCTAGAGTAGGATTGGAACCTAGGGTGCAATTTTTTTGTGCGATAGAACAATAGAAACATTTCTAGACACAAGGAGGTGAAATGGGTTAATTGTAGGGCTTAATTATTGAAAGAAATTTAGAATTAGCTCAATTTACCTCCCTCTTGGACATCTTGATCTTTTCACCGAGCACTTGCCTGATAGGTTAGAGCATCTCCAAGAGACTCTCCAAGTCCTTCCTAAATGCTAGGAATAGAGATTTTGGTGAAAAACTATTCTCCAACAACTTCTCTTAGGGTATCTCTAAGAGTTCCCAAAACATATTCCTAATCTAGGATTTTTAGTAAGATTGGAAAAAAATCATCTCCAACAACTCCTGATACCACTCCTAATCTTTTAGGACTCGGGGAAAATAAGCCGCCGATGCGTAAAGTTACGCGGTATCCTCCTCATGCTAGTCCCCGCGACAATTTCCCGGGACCAACTCAACAACTCCGGCGTCGTGCCTCACGGCGTCGATGTGCACTGCATCGTAGGCCTGATCAAGGTTTCTGGTATCGTACCGTAGTTCTAGGAGCAGGCGTGGTTCCAGGAGCTCCCCGGCGGGCTACTGGACACGTTGCTGGCGGAGGAGGTGACACGGTGCGAGACGGAGGATGACTGCGCATGGCTCTGTGGCGGCTACGTCAGGCTGACGACGCCCAAGGCGACGCTGCTAGACTAGGCGGTGAACCTCATGGCGGACGAGGCACAGGAGGAGAAGGCCAACAGGATGGGCACATGCAACTTGCTCACGGCGCTCAGCCACGCTGTGTAGCACATGAACTTCCTCAACATGCTCGTCGAGAGGGCGCTGAAGCACCACCACCGGCCGTCCTTCAGCCTGTTCGCTTGTTGGTTTTAGCCAGCCCAAACCAGTCAGCCAATAATGTTTTTCTCTCACAAAAAACCAGCACCAGCCAGTCCAAACCAGCACCAGCCCCAACCAACGAACATGCCCCTTGTCTTCTTCTGCCTCCTCTGTCCTCGTCAAGGCAGCTCCTGTCACTAACTGATCAATGACGATGGCCATCAATGAATGATCCAAGTTCAAAGAGATGCTCAGTGGTCATGACGATGTTGATCGATCGCCTGATTAAGTAGTAGCAAGGTGACGATCGACAAAGGGTTTGTTCTCAGGAAGAAGATGATGAAATTTTAATTTTTTAGAAGTGAAATATTAGGTACTATTGGAGATGGCATTCTTTTTTTCTCCTACTATATTTTGGGAGTCGGAAAACATGGAGTTTTCAGGAGAAAAATCTAGGATACTCTTGGAGATGCTCTTAATGGTTATCCAAATATAGCCATCTTTTATTCTGAATTTTTCGCTAGCAAAAATAGAAGACGAGAATAGCTCTTTAAAATGCACATGAGATATAGAAAAACTGTTGGAGAGTGAAAAGAGATAAAAACGATTTTTATTCAAATGACTCTCTAAATAATGATTTAGAGAATGAGATTTAGAAAGTTTCTTGAAAATGCTAATAGATTCAGATGCCCATCACGTATATTTAAGAGATCAAATAATAAAATCCTAGTAATTTGAAATAATAAATTTACACTTAAATATCAAATCTGTCACTCTCACTTACGTACAGCGCACTAGGACAATATAGCTCACAAACCACAGTACATGGTGGATTCATAGTTCGGTCCTTCGAACTCATACAAATAACACAGACAACTTACACAGGAACTAAAGTAACAAATTAATAGCTCACACAGTCACTTTATTTAACCAACCATGAAAAATATCATTTCATATTTCAACATGCTATCTGCAAGTTACAAGTTAAATGGGTCAGTTGACATTTCAACATACTACTATTTGCATCCTTGAATCAAAGTGCTGCCTGAATCAACACGAGTGCTGATACAGTTTTACATTTTTTTACACTGTACCTCTACATGAATCAAGCCAACGAGTGTTGTCTGGTAAACATCTCAAAATGACCTTTGTCGTCTCTTGGCTGAAGCTTTATAATACAATTACATTGCATGGTTTAATATAGCTGGAAATCAGAGATAGCAGAGGTGAGGGCTATAGTTTTAAGCATGATTATAGAAGATATGATGCACGCTAAATAATATTCTAGTGGATCTGAAAGCGACCGGCCGCTCGGCCATACCTGCCGTCATCCCTCGCGCAAGTCATCCCGTACCCGAGGCACTACCATAGGTGACTCGCACGTTTCTACCGATATCGGCATCGTCGCCGATTCTGACCTCAAAACCCACCTGACTTTCCAGAAGCCGGAGCAGGCCAAAGGCCCGACGGGACGACCGGCCTCGCGGAGTCGCTGCTCCCGTCCCCTGGCTTGCACTCCAATCCCGGACCCCACGCGGCATGTGGCGCACCACGCACGCCCTGACGTAGTACTCCCTCCGGGGAAGCATACAGGTCAACCTTATCTCACTTTAACTAAATTTATAATAAATAATATTAATATTTATATCCCTAAATAAATATATTATAAAAATATATTCTATAACTAATCTAACTATACTTATTTTATATCATAAATATTAATATTTTTATATAATTTCAGTTAATGTTCAAATAGCTTTAGTTTTCGAAAAGCGAGAATTACATTGACGGAGGGAGCAGTAGACTATTAGGCTGCCGCTGCAGATGCGCGGAGCGGTCGGCGGCTCGAGGAGGCGAACGGCGAACCAGCGCCCGTGTTTCTGTTTCCTTTCTTCCCTTTACAAACACGGCAAAAACTACCCGATTACGGCACGACACGGGCGGGGTCGCACTCAGCACGAGCAGACCCGACGTCTCCAGACTGCAGAGCATCAGTCGAGGAGGAAGTGTGGGGGAAACGCGCGTGACGTCTGGCCGCGTACGCGCCTCGCTGCCGTCGCCAGGACGACCAGGATGGCAGCCGAGGAGATGAGACGGGCCTCGGCGGCCGCGGCCACGGCGGAGGCGCCGGCGCAAGCGGGGTCGAGGTGGGCGCGGGTGTGGCAGAGCGCGCTCCGGTGGATCCCCACCTCCACGGACCGCACCATCGCCGCGGAGAAGCGACTCCTCTCGATAGTCAAGTACGACCTCGCCCTTCTCCATTTTTAGCGAGTATCAGTAGTATGCTATGTGGATTGATTGATACTTCAGGCTTTTCATTTCACTGGTGCAGTACAGCTAGTTTACTTGTTCGATTTACCGGAACAGCTAGTCACTTTCGCCTTCCAATTTATCAAAGAGTATTCTTTGTCAAATTGCGTGTCAATTGGTACAAATTTCAGGCTCTTGACCAGAACAGCTGCACGGTCGCTTAGCTTGGAAATACACTGCATTTGCGCCGGTGCTAATTTGGCGATTGGTTGTTGGTTCATCTGTGATCTAGCTCGGCTAAGATTAAGGTCCCTTTGAATGTTGATCACGAAGCTAAGATTTTGGGACTGTAGGAAAATCGCGTGCCTTTGCCCTGTCATGAAGTCTGGCTGGGCTATTGCTGCAGTTTCACTGCAATCTGCTATTAGTGCTGCAATTGACTGCTAGCTAAATGCAAAGCTGCAAAGGTTATCGAGCAAACAGTTTATGAGTTGTACTAACTGAAATGTTGGGGACTCGAAATCATACCTGTAAGTTTTCTTAAAAAAAACATAACATTGTTGCTTAAGTACTGTCATTCATCTGAACCTAGTGTTTGATTGTAAGCACACGGTTGCTTCTGATTATACTGAAATGTTGCAAGCTGTCTGAAAGAGTGAGGTAGGAACTACATAGCATGTCTTAGTATAATATATTGGTTCATTTTCAACTTGTGTAAGAAGTTATAAAATACCATACTACCCCTATGGCACTGCTAGTCGATATGTTTTGTTGTCTGCTAATTATTGTTGCATTGCACGGATGTTTAATGTTGTATTTATTTGTGGCTTCTATCTTTGTTGATGATTGGGCCTTTATCATTTCATTCTAGATATTATGTCTCTCTTTTGTATTCTGTTGTACATGACACACCTTTGATTTTGTCTTTACAGAACTGGGTATGTCCAGGAACATGTCAACATTGGCTCTGCTCCACCTGGGTCAAAAGTAAGATGGTTTAGGTCAGCAAGTGATGAACCAAGGTTCATTAATACTGTAACATTTGATGCCAAGGAGAACGCTCCCACCCTGGTTATGGTCCATGGCTATGGAGCTTCACAGGGGTTCTTCTTTCGAAACTTTGATGCCCTTGCAAGCCGTTTTAGGGTGATTGCCATTGATCAGCTTGGGTAAGTTTTGATAAAAATGGCACAGAATAATCTTTGTTGTTGATCGCTATAGGTCTTCAATTAGTAGTGGATTTATCGCAATCAAGAAGAAAAAAGACTTTATTTCAATTATAAATGATCTGTTCCTTAAATTTTAAAATGTCATGGCATATGGTTTAGCGTCATCCATTCTCATTTTATCTTCCTCTGATGCATTTGATGGCACTATAGCATTGACGTTTCTCATTCCTTTTGCAGCTGGGGTGGTTCAAGCAGACCTGACTTCACATGTAAAAGTACCGAAGGTTGATACTTCATTCTTTACCTGCACAAGTTTAGATATGATGTTAGTTCTTTTACCATGTTAATGATAACCCACAACTGTCGTTAGCTTTTAACTTTCTGCATCATTTATCATGCCATGTTCTCTAATTTTCTGATGGTATTTTGATACGTTATTTTCTATGAAATCTTAGTGGTTTTAACCATTTTATGAAGCCTAAATAGTTTTGTTCCACCAAATTCATATATCAATTCAGTTCTTCTCATATGCTTATGAGTGGTGTAGTAACAAGTTAAAATCTTTTGCCTCTCTTATGGGTGTGTTTGTAAACAGAAACTGAGGCATGGTTCATAGATTCTTTTGAGGAATGGCGCAAGGCCAAGAACCTCAGTAATTTTATATTGCTTGGTCACTCCTTTGGAGGATATGTTGCGGCAAAGTATGCCCTAAAGGTATGTTCCTAAAACATTTACCACATCCAGTGTCTACATTTATGCCAATCATCACTAACAACTCAGTCATATTTCAGCACCCTGAACACATTCAGCACTTAATTTTGGTTGGTCCTGCTGGCTTCACGTCAGAAACAGAGCATAGCTCTGAGTGGTTAACCAAGTTTCGAGCAACATGGAAAGGCATGCTAGTGAATCATCTTTGGGAGTCCAATTTTACTCCCCAAAGAGTTATTAGGTAATCTAAGCTTATTGCACTTATTCTTTTTTTTTTTGAAGCATTACGTATTACAAACTAAAATTTCATGTGACTCTATTTGTTGTTTTGCCCTCCATTCCAAATTGTAAGTCGTTTTAGCTTTGTCCTAAGTTAAACTTTTATAGTTTTATAGCTTTGGCCAAGTAGAAAAATGCATAAACATATACAATATCAAATAAGATTCGTTAGGTACACTATGAAATATATTTTGATAGCACGCTTATTTTTGAAAGAGTTGGTAACCCATTTATTTGATATGTGATAGCCATTTATTTTTGAAATATATTTTGATAGCACACCCGATTGCTCCAATGGGAAAAATATGTGAGGCTTTGTTGCAAAAACAAAGAACAATGTTCTTTTCTTTTTTTTTTGGTAGGTGCTCCTACTTTTGTCCTTATATTTATCTGTTTTCTCGAACAGAGGATTGGGTCCTTGGGGTCCAGGTCTAGTACAAAGATATACCAGTGCCAGGTTTGGTACACGTTCAACTGGTGATATACTAACAGATCAAGAATCGACATTGTTGACAGGTATTTTTTTGGTTAATAACTAATGAGTAAATGTGTTATTTCTTATTATACTTGCAACTGAACCTTATTGTTGTTTTGTCATGTGTGAAGATTATATTTACCATACCTTAGCTGCCAAAGCTAGTGGAGAGTTGTGCTTGAAATATATATTTTCCTTTGGGGCATTTGCAAGGAAACCTCTTCTGCAGTGGTTAGCTTCTTATACTTATCTACTTGGTTAACTGTTCTCTGATATGATCGTTCACAATACAACAATTAGTCTCTTGAAGTCATGGAATTCCATCATTTTGAAAATAATATCCAGGAGGCCTGCATGATATCTGTAAAATATTTTTCATGTGGAAACTAAATTATCACTTCAAGGGGCGGTTAATTCTAGACGCAACAAGTTGTCCAAACAAACATTCTGAATGTTAAATCATCATCTCATTTGGAATAAATGGAGTCTCTTGATGTATCATGATGTTTTATTGTCCTTTAACTTGCAACAGCGCATCCGATTGGAAAGTGCCAACTACCTTCATATATGGGCAGGAAGATTGGATGAACTACCAAGGGGCTCAGCAAGCACGGAAGGACATGAAAGTTCCTTGTGAAATAATCAGGGTGCCACAGGTAAACTTTTCATGCTGGCAATGTTGCATAGTCACGAATTACAATTTTACAATACTGGTTCAAGGACTAAACTTCAGTGGTCACGTGCTGCAGGGTGGACATTTTGTGTTTATAGACAACCCTTCAGGGTTCCACTCGGCTGTCTTCTACGGGTGCCGTAATCTTTTACCTCCAAATGGGGAGGAGGGCTTCACATTTCCTGATGGCCTAATATCTGCGTGAAGTGGCATGTTCAACAATCTTGTCGTGCCCAACAATAGCTTATATGGAGCAAAGATATACGATGGTGGAAATCTTTGCACATTTCCACCAATTTGGAAATATTTGTGCCTTCTTCCACCAATTTGTTTGTATACGGATTATGCCGTGTATATATTCTGTGATGACTGTAAGAAACATGATGTATTAACATTATGTAATGTATGTATGATTCTTTATTTGATTTTCGAATTGCAATACGCAAGAACCATTTTCTTGCAGTGATTCAGTGTGCTTGCTAGTAACGCAGAAAGCACCTCTCCATTCCTTCAGACAGTTTGATACTTGCGAGGTAACATCACTTGGTGAGGGTCAGTTTGATCCTGTTTAAAAAGTTGGTCTTTTTAAAATTCTATATTCCTGTCAAATGGTTTTCTATAAAGTTTCAAGAAATTGTTGTGCGAAGTACTTCGTAAACTTTGAACGGCAGCTCACACAACGCAAACCAGCTAACCTTTCTCCCCAGACTCTCTCTCTCGCCTACTCAAACTTTGATGAGCCTACTAAGCCCACATGCTGCTGGTCGCGCGGCTGCACGGGTAGCAGAGCATGGCGGCGGGGGACGGGCCCTTCGCCGGCCTCGTCGCCGCCACCTCCCGGATTGCTTCCCTCGGCCGCGCGGGCGACGCGGCCTCCTCGTTCGCCGTGTTCGACGCCATGCCGCGGCGTGACGCCGTGGCCTGGAACGCCATGCTCACCGCCTACGCGCGCGCCGGGCAGCCGCGCGACGCGCTCGCGCTCTTCTCCCGCGCGCCCGCGCCCGACGCGTTCTCGCTCACCGCTGCGCTCTCCGCGGCCGCGGCACTCCGAAGCCCCACCTCCGGAGCGCAGCTGCACGCCCGCCTCCTCCGAGTCGGCCTGCGGGCGCTGCTCCCAGTGGGCAACGCGCTCATCGCCATGTACGCCAAGTGCGCCCGCGCCGAAGACGCCGCGCGCGCCTTCCGGGAGATGCGCGAGCTCAATGCGCTGTCCTGGTGCTCGCTCCTGCATGCCTATGCCGCCTCAGACCACTTGAGGCTCGCACAGGAACTGTTTGATGAAATGCCCAACAGAAATAATGTCGCCTGGAACACATTGCTTATGGGATATTCACGCAGCGGCAATGCTAACCAGTGCTTGCTTATCTTCAACAAGATGCGTATGGCTGGACTGACTTGTGATGATGCAACACTCTGCCTTCTTGTTGATGCTTGCACCGAGCTGCCCAACCCATCTGCTGGCTCTGCAATTCACAAGATTGTAGTGCAGAGTGGATGGAATGCAATGGCCGAGGTCAGTAACTCCCTGATTTCCCTGTATACTAAATTCAGTTTGCTTGATGATGCCGTGCGGATTTTTGAGTCCATGGAGGTGCAGACCATTGTATCGTGGAATTCACTGATTGATGCTTACATGAAGCTTGGCTGTGTAGAAAAAGCCACTTCTCTCTTCAGAAGTGTACCTGAGACCAATGTCATCTCATGGACTGCAATGATCGGAGGACTTGCAAGGAACGGCTGTGCTGATGAAGCACTCATGCTATTTGTCGAGATGTTGGCACACCAACACATCCATCCGGATGACTTCACATTTGGGGCTGTGCTGCATGCTTGTGCTACTGTGGCATCTCTAGCAAGTGGAAGGATGGTCCACTGTAGGGTGTTCCAAAGTGGGTTTGCATCCTACTTGTACGTGGCCAACAGCTTGATGGACATGTATGCCAAGTGCGGGGATTTGGAGGGTAGTACTAATGTGTTCAGTGCCATTGTCAACAAGGACCTGGTCTCATGGAACACAATGTTGTTCGGATTTGCTATAAATGGATGGGCCAACGAAGCACTGGTGGTGTACGACAGCTTGAAATCCCATGAGGTCTGCCCCGACGAGGTGACATTTACAGGCTTACTCACAGCCTGTAGCCACTCTGGTCTTCTGGAGCATGGGAAAACCTTCTTCGAGTCGATGGTGTCTGTTCATGGAATTCAGCCAAAGCCAGAGCATATGTCTTGCATTCTTGACATGTATGCGAGATCAGGGAACATTACAAAGGCTATGGAGATGCTGGATCGTTATTCAGAAATGATTCAGACACATAACAGCGACATACGTGAAGCTCTGCTTAGCGCATGCTCTTTGGAACACCTGAATTTCAGTGTTGCAAGGAAGGCAGTGAAAGACATGGTGGCGACCAAGTCTGCGGGAGACGTGGGTTATGTCATGCTGTCCAACTTATTCTGCGTCACTGGGCAGTGGAACCAGGCTGAGCGGGTGCGAATAGCAATGGCTGAGTATGGCATCAAGAAATCACCTGGATGTAGCTGGATAGAGGTCCAAGGTGCTGTTAAGGTTTTTGTATCAGGTGCACAAGATCTTGATCATTCAGGTTCTGTATGGGATGTTATTAGCTTGTTGGATGGCGAAATGAGAAATATCATGCATTTTGATGTGTAGTCCTATAGGTCGTTATAGTGTCCCGCATGGAGTTTGTTCTTATATTCCAAATGGGACTTTCTTTGTTTCCGTATATGCTCCACGGCAAAGAAGTTCTAACTCTACTAATCTTGCTAACGAAAGCTCAAGCTGGTTCTGTTTGTGTTTATACCTCTACTATAACCTGCTGGTGGAAGGTGCCGATGGCCCAAGGGAAATTCAGAGGTTTAGGCCATCTTTGAGCATGAATATAATATGGGCTATGAGGTTGTTTGGTTGCCAGCCTTAGGGCATGTACAACGGGTCTCTTTAGCCCTCTCACGACGTAAATTTCGCAGAAAACACCCTGCCGATGCTAGGAGGCGGGGTCTGCGTCGTCTCATGAGACGACGGGAAATCGCGTGGCCGAGGTCGAGACGCCGCCTCGGCCCGGCGTTGTCTGGTCGTGGCGTCCCCAAGCCGAGGCGCGGATCGGTCTGCAGCATGCTGTTCCGTCTGTGATCGAGGAAAATCGCGCCAAATCTTTCCCCACCTCCCTATATCGTCGTCGCGGTGTCGTCGCATTCCATCCTTCGGCCTTGACATTTGGTGTCCGCTCCGTCGTGGTACTGCGCGGAGACTTGCGCCCACGGCCCGGCTCGGGGAGGTGCTGCCTCGCCAGTCAAGGCGGCCGAGGGAGGAGAGGCTGCGCCATGGGCGGTCCTCGTCGCCCCAGCGCATCCATGTATTGCTAAATCGTCGTCTCATGGTCGCTTTGCCTAGCTTATCCGCATGTTTGTTTATTCCGCAAGTTGATATTCATGCTTGAATCATTTTTTATCAAACGGCAACACAATGGTATACAAATTGATATTCATCATTGATCTTGGCAACATGCGAAGCATTAAAATGCTTGCAGACGACCCCTCGTCTCTGAGTTGTATGATCTGTCTTTTTACTCATCTATACGTCAGATATCAGTCTCTTAGAGACGACCTTCCGTCTGTGGGTTGTACATGCCCTTAACTCGCCACACCTCAGCTTTAGTGACCATGGAGTTTGGTTGGTATTTAATGTTAGCCACACCACAAATGTTTCAGTTCATTTCAGCGTGTTTTCTCGTCACAGTTGTGGCAGTGATTTTCCATGCCACTAGCGTGCGGTCGAAATCTAAACATCCCCTACATATGGTTTATACCTCTATAACCTGCTGGTGGAAGATGACGCACACGCACCTAGGGCAAAGAAACAAACATCATGAACCAATTGGCTCGGGGAGGTGGATCCAACCATTTTCCCCATTATTATCCTTCGTCTTCACTAAACCACTGCATATGTGACAATGCTCTCTAACTTGGGCTTTGTTGGGTGTAGTAGGGATTGGAGGGGATTGAAAGGGCTTGAAGAGGATTAAATCCCCTACAAGTTAAAATCCCTATCGTTTCCCTTCAATCCACTTGAGAAGAGGATTAACCAAACAAGGTCTGATTGGAAGGGGATTAACCGAACAAGGCATTAAGGTCAACCCTTTGGTCTCCACTTGATTTTTTCCCTCTTCTGACAATGCTACCTACGTTTATGGATCCATAATAATGCATACATTAGGGAGGTGGAAGCCGACCACACGTTAAATCTTGCAGAAGCCTTATATATCTCCTCCATTCATAATCCAAATGGGGTGGTGATTTTTGAGTCGAAACCAATCATCTCAAAACGATCTACATCTTTCAAGTGATAAATTATGCATTTGAGGCCTTGCTGGGTTCAGGATCCTCATATGTCATCTAGTCACTTAGGTCCTCAAAAAAGGTGCATTCATTGGTTCATTCTCATACACCGAGCCTTTTTTTTTACCGCACTCCTAACTTGCACCGAGCCTTGATCCTTTTTTTTTTACGGAGAAAAACCCTGCTTTTATAAAGCCACAAAGTACAAGTAACAGACACAATCTGAAAAGAAAAGAACAGATAACGCCGGGGTTATCAGCTTACACCACGACCAACCAGTAACGAAACTAGACACACCCAGTTTTAAGCTTCCACTAGCACAAGCTACTGGAAGGAACCAACAGGAACAAAATCTAACAAAGAACAACTTCTAAGCGTGCAACTGCATCTTCATCCAATTGACCCATTTCTGTATTTTCTATGATTTATCAGTATACTCCAAAAGTCCATATGGAAATGGGATTATATTATACATCAAGTGGCCATTAGTCGACCTCCTAGGGCGCTCGTATGAGGCGTGTCGTTTGTTTACTTAAACTATTCTATCTTAATATAATGATGTGCAAATTTTGGAGAAAAAAAAAGTGGCCATTAGTATATGACGAAGATGAACGAGTATGTAAACGTGTGTATAGTGCCAACGAGCTGAATAGGCTTCTGCAGGCCTGCCTCATTTTTGGGCTTCACCTATAGGCTCAAGCCCACGCGCATTCAGTTACCATGGAGTTCATGTGATCGCGAAGCCCATGTCTCTCTTTCGGCCGCCCAGCCACGGAAAGCGCTCGAAAGGAAAGCCCACCAAAGCCCAAGTGTGCGAAAAGCCAAAGGCAAACAGCAAACTTTCCGTTCTCGTCGACGCGCCTTTCCTTTTGCGCGCACCGCACCGTCCCCCGCCCTCACGTTTTGCTCGCTGCCTGCCTTCGCGTTCGCATTCGCTCTCGCCGTCACAAAACCTCGCCGCCGGTATATTCTCGAGTCCCACCTTCCCCCTCGTGACGTGCTCCTCCTAAACCCTAGCTCCGGCTCAATCCCATCCTTCACCCATCTCTCCACCACCATGGACGAGGACCGGAGCGCCGATCCCGCTCGCCGCGGCCGCCTCCTCTCGCCGACGAGCGGTCAGCCCCAAACCCCGCCACAGACACAGCCCCAGATCCCCATGGACCTCGCCTCCCAGTACCAACGCCGCTTTGCGCCGTCGGTTTTCCTCCCACCGATGGCGCCCCGCCTGGCATCCAGCTCCGGCTTCTCGGCCTTCAGCAACTACCAGAGCCTGCCGACGACGCTCGCGCCCGCGGCGGCGCCGGATCGCATCTTGCTCGGTCTCTCCCGAAGCCGCCGCTCTTCTCCGTGGACTCTCTAGCTCCGCTCCCGTACTCCACCGGTCCAGCGGCGGGGGCGGCGGTCCCGCGTTCCCCGCCGTCGCCCGGCGGCTCCGAGCAGCAGGTGCCGTCCGCGTACGGCCTGCCGCCGCGTGGGGCGGGGCACCGGAGGTCCCGTAGCGATTTCCTCGTCGGGTTCTCGCGCCCGAACCAGCTGCCGGTTCCGATGACTCCTGCGGCTGGGGAGTACAGGTCGAGGGATGCCTCCGTACTCGAGGAGCTATTCCGCTCGTACAGGGATCCGAACCTCGGCTCCTCCGGGTCCGGGGATAGCAAAAACGAAAGGAACGATCACCTAAGCAGCAGCCAACAACGCGTTTGGAGCCCCGCTGATAGCAGCGAGACTGAGGCTGAGAGCTGGGCGGCTAGTGGCAATGGCAACGCAGACAGCAGCAACGCTAACCATCCTCGCCATTGCCGCAGCCTGTCTGTGGACAGCATCATGAGCAATCTCAACTTTGGAGGCCCGGGCCAGGTTTCTCTGAGACTGCCGCCTCCGTCTCCGGTGGCAGTCGCCGGTGGCAGCCTCTCGCGCACTGGAACCGGAGCATCGGGCGGTGCGGTTGCGACTGCTTCTTATGAACTTATCAACGGAGAGTTCACCGAGTCTGAGATGAAGAAGATCATGGCCAATGATCGCCTCGCTGAGATCGCACTTGCTGATCCTAAGAGGGTCAAGAGGTTCAAATTTTATTTCTGGAGTTCATATGAGAGGATCCAGCCTCCATATAGTGGTTTGGTTTGCTGAAATCCAGTATTTTTCTGGTAAAATTCGCAGGATTCTAGCTAATCGGATCTCGGCAGCAAAGTCTAAGGAGCGCAAGGTGAAGTACATGGGTGCGCTTGAGCGTAAGGTTCGTGTGCTGCAGATGGAAACTAGTACATTATCT
This sequence comes from Miscanthus lutarioriparius, assembly GCA_904845875.1. Classification (NCBI taxonomy): domain Eukaryota; kingdom Viridiplantae; phylum Streptophyta; class Magnoliopsida; order Poales; family Poaceae; genus Miscanthus; species Miscanthus lutarioriparius. Next base: position 26,919,069 of record CAJGYO010000004.1, on the reverse strand, counting down.
TCGAAAGCAGCATCGTCGCAGGTTTGTTCTCTGAGATTCTGAATGTGGTGATCATTTTGTTCTTGGCCCAAGTTTTGGCACTGCTTTACTGGCTTAATATCTATTTGCAGAGGGAATGTGAGGCACTTAAAACTATGAACAATGAGATGAAGATCAGGCTGCAAGCAATGGAGCAGCAAGCACAGCTGAAAAATGGTATGTTTATGCCCCACCCCCCCAACCCAAAAAAAAAAAAAAGCATTCACTGTTGTACCTCCTTTCTGCAATCAGCATTTTTCTGTTCCATCGGTGACTGATCTATACTGTCTTCTTGTAAAGCTTGTTTTTTTCTTTGGGTTGTAAGTATGTTGGCTTGTGTTTTCTCTTAACGCAATACCTACACAGCTCTCAAGTATCTCGCTTTCCACTGAGCAGTACGTTCTTTTATTTTGGACTTGCATGTGTAACTTTGCTTATTAAAAAACTCAAGAAACAGGAGTTTACGTTTTCCTAGATTTAGGTCTTGTTTAGATCCAGCGTGTAAAGTTTTGAGATGTCACATCGGATGTTACATGGGGTGTCGCATGAGGTGTACGAATACTAATAAAAAATAAATTACAGAATCCGTCAGTAAACCGCGAGATGAATTTATCAAGCCTAATTAATCCATCATTAGCACATGCATTACTGTAGCACTTTATTGTCAAATTATGGACTAATTAGGCTTAAAAGATTAAATCAGCAAATTAGTCATAAACTGTGCAATTAGTTATTTTTTAGTCTATATTTAATACTCCATGCATGTGTCCAAACATTCGATGTGATAGGGTGTAAAGTTTTAGGGTGGAAACTAAACAAGGGCTTATATGTGCGTTCTCTCTACATGTCAAATGTAAATTACAGTGATTATTGGTTGATCATTAGATGCATACATTTTTCTAAAAAAATGATGATTTGTAAATGATAAGTTCCCCAACTCATATGATTTCTAATCTTCTACAGTTTCCCTGAAACATATTTTATATCCTTCAGAAGAAGGTAAATATGTTCATCACTGGGTTACAGTAAGCTTCTTCTTTTTTCAAAAAGATGTACCATTTGCATCAGTATTGAGGAAGTATTTTCTATTTTTATTCATGGCTTGGGCTATGAAGTTTGTTCGCATCCATCCAAATCTATGACAATTTCTACATTCTGAAGTGCACAGAGAAGGGGGTGAGGGTGAGATGTATAATAGCGAGTAGGGAGTCCATAGAAGAGGAATGTAGAGAATACGAACAAAAAGAAAATTGTTATAGAGTAAACCTAAACCTAGTGTTATGAGCAGACTGGAATAACTCTGAATGCATTTCTTTTAATTTTTCAATGCCGAAACAGCATTGCCAACTTGGCATATGTTCAGCTTATTTAGTGCCCTTATTTCCCAGTGTCTTCAACTTAGACCTGGCATTCCATGCTATTGCTTGACCTCACCGTTCTCTAATTGATTGTATAGTTCAATGAGAGCATTCCCGAGAGTCTTTCTTAAACTCCCTCTTTAAATCAACATTTAGAGAGTTGTTGGATATCCAATTAAAGAATTGAGCGGGGAACAGCAGGTGCTCTGCCTTTTCATTGTAGAGTTGGAAAGAAACATTTACAAACTTGTCTCAGCGTTTGGAAGAACAACCAAGAACAACCAATTAAAGAATTAGCTGGAGGATATTTTTTCATCAAAATATCTATTCCTAATAATTAGGAAGGATATAGAGAGTCGCTTGGAGTTGCTTTGACATGGCAAGGGAATTTCCATTGATCTATTATAAGTTTTTATGTATGCTTTATTAATTTAAATAATTGAATGAATAGTACCATGTTCTAACAAAATAATTACAATATTACTGTTTTGTGCTGCAAACTTTAGTTTTACCTGTTTTCATAATCCATGTGTTAGAATCTCACTGCTTTTTATCAGGCTTCATGGCCATTATTATTTATTTTTTTTTGTGAGTCTACAGGGACCTTATTTTGCCACAGGTTGGGTTGTTTTTGTTTTTCAACTAACAGGCGCATATGTAGTTTCATAACACTGGGGTGTGTGGGTGCTGTATGACTATATTCTTCTACTAATGCAATGATACGTAGATCTCCTGTGTATTCGAAAAAACAATGGACCTTATTTTTTCTATGGTATTTACATTGCAATCTTGTTTCTTTGGCCTATTCAACTACTGATTTTATCATTGGTACATTGTTCTGTATCCAGCTCTGAATGAAGCACTGACTGCTGAAGTCCAGCGCCTGAAACAAATTGCTGGTGAGGCCAGTGATCCTCATGTGCCGAACGGTTCACATCATCATATGAACCGCCAGATTCTCGAACAGCAGCTGCTGCAGCTACAGCAGAAGCAGCCATCAGAGGCCCAGCAGGCTCAGCAGCAGCAACAGGAATCAGAGCAGTTCAAAGCTCAGCAGAAGCAGTGGAACCATTAAGGAGATTTCACAGAGGGCATGCACATGCTTGAAGGTCATTCATACTGCAGATTCATGAAGGGATACCTTGTGTTCCCGGATATTCGTTTTTCTTAGGTTTTAGAACAACCGCAGTTGGATATTCCGTCTTTTGTGGTTTCTTGCAAAGTTATTTGGTTTCATTGGTTGGATGTTGGTAATGCCTGGGTGGATTCTGTGTTGTACAAACTTTTAGTCTCTGTAATTTTCTGCTAGAATTATTGAAATCATTTTTAGGCACATTTGTGTTGCGAATTAAAGGGGCCAATTTGTGGGGTACAACATATTCTGTAGATGCGGATGCGTGAAATCCTGCAGCTTATATTCTTATTCATTAATCATTCTATTAGAAGTTCAGATGGATTCGTCGTAGTTGATGTTTATGTTTTAGCATAACCTGCTATTGATCTTGTTGTCCAGCGCAGCGTTGCAGAGAATCTACCCAATGAGGCTGGTATCTGCTGTTGGTTTGTAGGCTCTGGCTCTGGGAAAGTTTGGTGCAGGCTTTGGATACACTTGTGTGCTTGTGCATATATATTGTCACAAATACTTCAAAACAAAAGCACGTATCAATGGATCTTGCATTGCTTAGCCTTTTGTCAAAGAAAAAGGGCAGATAGGTGAAAGCATCCAGGGGTTGTGGTCCTCATCATGCCTAGATATGCTGAAGTCTATATAGCTTTTCAGCAGAGAGAAAAGGCAAGAAAGATTCATTCCTGATCTAACTCTTTGATTTGAAAGAGTTGATCAAGCTTAGTAAATCACCCTTGCATTGCCTCTTTCTGTTTTGTAGCAAAAGGGAGTTATGATCAAAGCTGCTTTCATTTCCTTGCCCATTTCACCAAAAGAGTTAGTAGTTGCCAACAAAATCTAGTTAATCCGCGCACTTATAATGTACAAACACCATGGCACAGAGCACCCAAGAGAGCTCCAGGAACCTGGCGATTTATGAGCACAGACATGGCGGAGCAGCCAAGCAGATGGATGGTAACTAGTCCACTGTCCTGTCTACACAACTAGCACATGCACCAACAAGGGGACGCAAGCTAGCTACTTCATCTTCAGCAGGCAGGCAGAGGAAGCAATCTCACGCAGCTCCCGCTCCTGCCTCTGGCACGGCCGCCGTCTTGGACAGGTTCTGGAGCAGCGCGAGGTTCTCGCGGCGAAGTGCGCTGGCCCTCTCCCGGAGCCTCTCATTCTCGGCGATGATGCATCGGTTCTCCAGGTAGAGCTTCAGGTTCAGTATCTCCATGGCCTCTGCTCCGTCTCTCAACCTCCTCAGCCTCAACCTGCGTACGTGTGGTGTGATTGCAGGAAACTGTCGCTGCTGCTGCTGCTGCTTGAGCAGAGGAAGCTTGAGAAACTTGAACAGAGCACGTTAATTAGTTACCTCTTTCTCCTGATGGCAATCGAGACATGAGGCGGCGGCGTCTTCTGCAGCTGTCGCTTGAGGTTGACGACAACAAGAGACGGGTGCTTCTTGCTGCTGCTGCTCCAGGACCAGGAGCCGGAGCACATGTTGCTGTGGATGGCGTAGGCCTGCTGCTAGCTAGATTCTTTGGAGCTCAGTGACTTCGAGATGAAGTGTGTTTTAAGGGCTTTAAGGCTATATATAAAGATAGATCTTATCTCATCTCGCCTCGCCTCCTCTCGGGGCTTTGGTGGTAGCTTTAGGTTTTTGTTTGGTGGTGCATCGCTCCGTTCGTTTGGCTGATAAGTCATGGCTGAAAGTACGATTAACTAATTTGTTGTGAGAAAAAAATATTGTTCATTGACTGCGGTTTATAAGCCGCGACGACGCACGTGAGCCGAGAGAGACGGAGGCAGGCAGCTAGCTCCTCCTCCTCATCATGGAGCATGGACTATGGCATGGCATGGCATGGGCCAATGGATCTTCCGGAAGCTAATCATTTAGCAGCATATTTCCATCGGAAAAAGGAGGAGAGGAGCGTGGAGAGATCGATGAGAAAGTATGGATCGACGTCGACGATACAGCACGATCTTTTTGACAGTAGTAGGATGGGGAGGAGAAGACTACAAATAAAGGGAATCATTTGGGTTCTGCAGGAAGCTCCCAGATTTGAAAATGAATTGGCTGAATAATTGTGCTCTCTCTGTAACTTCTCCTTTTTTTTTTGTTTTGGTAAATATGCACGTCAAAGCAAGCAAAATGGCTATGCTTGCATTATTGATTTCTTGGCCCGGGTGCTTGCATTGCATGATGAAGTTCGCTTGTTGGTTTCAGCCAGGACTTATCAGTCAGTCAACAGTATTTTCCTCTCACAACGAACCAGCACCAGTCGAGCTTATTAGCCTAAAAACCAACCAGGGAACATGGCGTAAGAGTTTTCTTGGTACTCGATGGTGCAAGAGCGAGCAAGGCACGGGGAGGTCAAATTCGCTTTCGAGCATCTCATCCTTTTTGCTCGTGCGGTTTCTTCGCCAGAATGATGCCTCAGCGCCTTTTTACCTCCTCCCCTCTGCAAACATGCGAGTTGCCGTCTGCATTCAGAACTCTCGCTGCACTGTTCTGTTCCAACAGAGTCTACTGTGAAGGAATTCCCATTTGATTTCTATAGCAGGCCTGAAAATGATCTGTCGGTCACCACAGTTTCTGGCAACTTGGGAGGCCAAAGTTTCCATGAGAGATGCCCTTCATTCCACGCCATTCTCACCCAGAAACCAGTCACCAAGCAGCAGCAATTCAGCCCCCGTTTACTGCGTCACGGACCATCATGTAAGCGAGAATCTCTCGAGAAAAAACTTGGAGCAGGGAAGACACTTTGGGCCACTGCCCCCAGCTTTGGCCAAAAGTTGCACTCATTACACACAAGGTAGCCAAGGAAGAGGTGCGCAAGAATTTGCGTTTGACACCTCAAGATCAGCAGCACCTGTGCTCTGGATCTGCACCGTCCGATGCCGTCCCAGACGCTCACCGATGCTCGACGCGTGTGCCCCCACCCCCGGTCCCGGTCCTGCGTCCACTCATTTGATCCATATCTTGGCCGAGTGGAGGTTTCATTCCGACGCTTGACCTCCCTGCACACATTGACAGAACACTGAACACAGAAGCACCATCCATCGTTGCTGCAGCTTTCGCCACTGACACTGGCCCCCGCGTGAACCTGGGTCACCAATGCGCGTGTGAATCATGGATCACATTAGGTAGATGCGCCATGATCCGTGAACACATACATGCATATGCATACATACATTACACGTGCGATCCTCGTCCGGCAACAGCGACGTTCATGTTGGGTTCAGGGTTTAGCATCATGAGGCCACATGCCAGTGGCACCTCGAGATGGAGAGCAGGTACTTTGATGCCTTTTTGGCAGGATTGGTTTGATGGCCATGAACGGATGAGCTTGCGGGGACAGTGTTTGCAGTGGTGGAGATGGTATCATGGTACTAACTTCAGTGCTCGAAACTGTAGCGTACTGAGTGGCATCTCTTTGTATCGAGTGAATGGATTCTGCTTATCTAAGGCTGTAACCGAATTTAGGGTGATTTTCACAGGCATGTACAGGAGAGTGCAACTCTGTATTTCTTCAACTTGGTTTTCAATCATATTTCAGAAGGTAAAGCCAATCAACCTTGTAACTGTTTCTTCTCCTACCACCGTCTCAGGCTCTCAGAGCTTACAGGCGCGGAAGCAATCGCTAGCCCGTAGCAGATAGAAGCGGTACCACTCGGCGACGCTGGAGACGTGGACGGCCCAGGTGGGCAGCGAGAGGGCGTTCGCCGGCTCGGACAGCGCGGCGAGCGCCGGACTGCGGAGGGCGGCCTCCGCAGCTGACGTCGAGGTGGCGGAGGAGGACTGGAGGGCGCTAGCGTTGCCACGAGCCGGAGGGACGCCATTGGACGCGGCGGGACTGCGTGAGGTTGGCGTTAACCCGAACCCGGTATCCGGCAAGTCGTTGAGGATTATACTATTAGACGCATGTATCCGTATGTCTATATGTACAAAAAAATCTGAACATAGATTTGAGGGCTTATACCAAAAAAAAAAATACTACAGGTTTAGCAGTGCCCCACGAATGTAAGGGCCCAAATTTATTCCGCTGACAAATAGGTCCCATAAATTTAAGGTCACAAATCGAAAAAGAAAGGGAGGTCCTCAAATCCCAATAGAGGTCCTGATTTAAGGATCACCGATGGAGATACTCAACTGGACATGTGTATAACTGCAACCGTATGTGTAGGTCACTCGTATTCCTGTAACGCTGTCATCGGGATGCAGCCGAATACGAGAAATTCTGACGAATCATGCGAGAACTGATATGGTTCGATGAACAGCAGTTGGAGACAATCTACCCTATGACAAGGGGCCAGAAATTGAACTCCATCAACTCTTGGGGTCCATTATCTAAAAAAAAATCAGCTCTTGGGTCGGCATGCCGGCATGATTAAAAAAAAAAGTAAATTTGGAAGATAATTTAGTGAAAGAAAAACTACTTGCAAGCTCACTCGGATGGAAAGAAGGAACGTACATGAGTTTCAAATTTGAACCATGAAAATTCTATCTAGTCTAGATAAATAAGAGCAGAAACAGCAGGGCTCAATTGATTCAGAAAAACCAGTCAAACACCAAAGAATCAGAGGAAGGCCATTTGTTTCCTTTCTTCTCAATCCACGGGAGACGAGGCCCTTCATGCATCTTGTTAGATTGATCTCCTAACCAATAAGTCCAACGGTCTATTGGGCCTTGGTCACGCGCCCTGATCGGGGGCGCCCAAACCTACATGGTTGGTGGGCCCCCGTCGCACTGCGCTATATAAAGAGGGTGGGGGCCGGCGGCTCAAGGTACGAGGTTCGCCGTGAGCCGCAAACCCCACCGACAAACCCTAGACCGATCTAAGAGGGCGCGCAGCCAGCGACGGGAAGCTCCGCTGACCTTCACCGTCGTCACTGCCACGCCGTCCGTCTGCACTGCATCGACGTCCGTGCAACCTCTACTCCAGCCGTCGCTGCCCGTGTGCTGCCTCCATCAACGAACCAGCGATGGCCAGCTCAACCGCGACTTCCTCCGAAGGCTCAGGTTCAACACCAACACCTCTACCCTATCTCCCTTTCGGTGTAGTGTTCTAGGTCTAGATGTGAATGTGCTTTAAGGATCCAAGTGTTCATCCGCCTAGATCTACTCTAGTCGATCCAAAGAATATCAACACATCTATCTCAACATCTCAACAAATCATTAAGGCTTTGTTTGGTTGTACTTGTATTCACCTCAATCTGATGTGTGTTGGAGTCAATTAGGTCACTCCAATTCTCTTCAACACACTTGGATTGAGGTAGGAGTGCAGTCAAACAAGCCCTAACGAGGTTCTTTCACATGGGGTTTCGCTATCATCCAAGAATTCAGGCCACTAGATTCCTCAAAAGAAATTTCAGGCCACTAGAAATCTTAGTTCGACACAACCAAGACCAGAGATAAATAGTGCGAGACAGATTGTATGCCACGATGAGCATTTGGCAGCAATCCTGACCAATGATGAACCTTCCTAGATTGCTATCCATGGGGATCAGTTAGCCTGACTAAATTTCATCACGGGTTATGGCGATGTCAGAAACAAAGATGAGTTGCTTCGATTTGAACTGGGTTATTAGGCTTCTGTTTTCTTGGACCATACCATGACAAGAGCAAATCCCATTAAGGACATCAACACAACCTGCAGAAATGAATCAAGTTAACAATGGTAAGATCCTCATTAGTCTCTCCGCAGACAAAACAGAATTGACCCCTCTTTTGCAGAGTTTAAATTGTGCTGAACTGAAGTAATGTTACTCTTGGAATATAGTTACATAGTTTGTGTTGATTTCTAAGCCCAGAGGCGAAGTTTCACGTGAATCAGGTCAAAGTAATAAGTTTTTTATCTGCTGAAAAGATGTTAATACCATGGAACCATGTATTGACCTATCCATAGCTGTCCCCAAGATTAATGTCAGATTGACAGGAAAGTTTCATTTGTAAGAGATAAATCTGCAAGAGGCTAGTGGATGGGTAAAAGTTCACATACCGATACGGCTGGAGGCACACCCACTAGTGGATCTGGGAAGAACTTGTTTGCTAAAGCAAGAGCAAGGAGGCTACTTTGCATTCCTGCATCAAGAGATACAGGTGAGACAACAAAACAAATTAGAAAGAACATATCCTCATGTAATAGGAGAGCACATCACCTGTCTCAAAAGATATTGTCCTTTGTAGTGCCTTTACATCGTCTGACTTGTGAAACCAAGTACCAGCAAGATGATAACCAGCTACAAAAGATGAGGTGTGGAATGCAAAAAGGAGCAGCACTATGGCTAATCCAAATGGCGACAAAACAGCCTTGATATTTATTGCCAATGGTGAGCCAACACACAGAGCAGTGACAAACACCGACAACGGAGGGAGAAATGGCTGAATAGCTGCACAGAGCCTTGGAAGGAATCTGCGTAATATAAAGAAACATGAATTTAGACCTGAAAACAGAAGTAACTCAAAGTGGGAGCCAAAGATCAGAAATATAGTAAGGGAACTATCCAATCTAGCACAGCTGTCTCCTGTACTTCAGTTCAAAGCAATGAAAGCAAAACCTATTCAGAAGCAATCCAGCAGCAATTGGAGCAACAACTATTTGAGCGATGCTTGACATCATCCCTTTGACATCTACAGGTAATTTCTGGCCAATAAGAAAGTAAGATAATGTTGGGGTGACAAAAACTGCAGTAGCTGTTGACAATGATGTCATAACAATGCTGAGAGGAGCCATATGTGGATCCGTCAGGAAAGTTGCATAGTTTGAAAGCTGTGCTCCGCTCACGCATGAAACCAACATGATACCAGCGCCTACAGACAAGTTCACGGCAGAGTTCACCACATATTCTGCAATGCTCCTTCTAAAGCATATAAAAATGAATCAATTTCTTACCTAGAGCAGTTGGGAGATTAAGAACTGCAACCGCAAGAGTGCCAAAAAGGAATCCCAACAAAGGCTTGATGACAAACTGTCCGATATAGCCCACAGCAATAGCGTCTGGCCTTTTTATTGCTTCAATAAAATCCTTGACGGTTGAGTTTACACCAACAGCAAACATCAAGAACCCCAAAGCTGGTGCATAATACCTGCAATAATAACACACACCCTGGAAATGTAAATAACATGTGCAAATATAGAACACTGTGCTACTGACACAAACATGGAACTATCTAATTACATAAATAAAAGCCAGCTTATAAGTGAGACTGTGAGAGGTAGACCCTTAATGATTAATCATTACAGAAAGGATATCGGAGTTTATCAGTGAGCATAAACCACGAGGATTCCTATAGTCCAGAGACCTAATCAGAAAGCATTACCATATAGAGAACGGAAAGATGGTGATTAGTATGGATCAACACATAATTTTAAATGCCTTTTCAGGTATCAATTATATGCATACTTCTGAGAAAACGTCCTCCCCTATATTTCTTACTTATGGGACTGGAAGAACAATCAAGAAGTAAGTTCGAGAAAAAGTAACTGTCCAACGAAATGGTCTTAGACACTGTCATCAGGGGGAGATAAGTGTCCAAAGCCAAAGGAAGCCGAACAGGGCTGTGTACCATCTCTTTCATATACTGCTAAAGTGTAGCTGAAATATAAATTCAACTGATCATTGATCCAACGATGTAGATTCCATGCTAACAGATCGATAACTGAATTTGGACTAATAAAGAGCAAAAACTTGCATGACAGACCTGGTTGTGAACCATGTAAACGAAGGAGGGTACACCAGCGCGAGAATTGTGCTCCCCAGAACTATATGGGGAATAATGGAGTTGGCACTCTTTAAAATCTTCAAGAAATCTACTTTACTCTCCTCCACTACCTGTAGCTTCAATCCAAAGTGTAAAAAGCAGATAGTGACCATCCCGAGTACAAAAGCCCACTAGCTAAGGCATAAAGAAATTGCATCGAAACGGCACCTGAGAAGGCAACACCGCGTCCTCCCCGATGTTATCTTTCTCCAAGGAACCACTCGCACTCGCCGCCCAGAGGCGCCTCTTAGCAACCACTCCAGATCCCTGCTCTGCTTGTATAGAAGAAACAGAAAGACCACACCACGAATTTTCAATCCCGGCACCGCGAAGCTTATGATAGATAAGATACTGATTGTTGAACCCAAAAATCCAAGCTATGTCAACGGCGATATCACCAATCAATCAATTAGAGAAGGAGACGAAACTACTCAGACCATCGAATGAGGAGTTTCCGAAGTTGGTACACCAAACAGACTCCAGGCACCATCCATACACGATACAACAGCATAAGATTGGAGAGGTTTTGAGATCAGAGTGGAGCACCTACGCCATGAAACGCGCGGCGGCGGGATCGCCGGAGAAGGCACCGAGACGCGGTCCGGCCCCGGCTGCCGGCGGCGGGCCAACGAGTGGACGCCAGCGAGGTGGGCCCGCTTCAGGACGGCTGCGGCGGGGGGCCATTTGACCTCGAGCGAGGAGTGGGTGTGGGGCACTGGAGCAGCAGGCCAGCAGCAGCTGAGGAAGGGAGTGCGTCTCGGCGTCTGCTTGCGATTTGTGAGTTCGACAGCTGACGGTGACCTACTCCCGCAGCGATTGTTGGGAACATCGAACAGCCGGACAGGGACGGAATGGAAGAAACTGGTCTGGAGAAGTGGAGACGGATTAGCACCTTCTGATTTGGTGCTATCTGGCTAATTTAATCACGAAACGTTTTTATATTTTGTAATCATCTGGATCAAATACTCTAAGGCCAAATCCAGCTACCAGTACCAAATGGTGAAATATGCAAGTTTTCTGAATGGAGAGGGCCTAAAACTCCAAATGTCTCGCTCGCAAAAAATCAAGATGGTCTTTGGATGGGTCGATTCACTGCACGGTTTGAGTCACAGTCGAAGAAGGCACGCACGGAGTGGTTGGCGGGTGGCCGTGCGGCACCGCTGGAGCATGTGCATTTCGTTTCGGTGCCGCGCAGAGGCCTTTATGAATTTTGTCCGTGCGACCTTAATAGGGGCAATGCACTTTTCTTCTCTCATGAATCATGCCTTGACAAAAGGCAAGGAATTTTTCGACAATATATATTAGCATCTCTTCGTATCGAATCGAGAGTCTAAGCTCGAACACCCAATTAAGCCACGTCGCTCATTACCCTGCAACCGTAGGATCCAACCATCACGCGATATCGACCGTTCGAATGCGCTCTTCGTGCTTAATGCTAGAGCAGTCATCACAGGTTTTAATACGTGGATCCAGCTAAGCATGCTTGATCTTCGTTGTGGCTAGCGCGCTCAAGCAGCAGGGCGGCAGGTCGCACACGCACGGGGCTTGGCGCATCCTGTCCCTACCTGAGGAGAGCCAACTCCTGCGACGGTGACAAGCCACGACAGCAAACCCATGGCGTGGCTCGAGCCTGTGGTACAACAACCTAGATCCAACATAGCTGGATAGAGGAACATTGGTGTAAGTGCAATCAAATTCTAATCAGGGATTTTGCTGATAATGACCACGTAATTAGAGGACTAATGAGATTTATCGAGATAACAAATAGGGAATCAATATTTGAGGATATTACACGAAAAGGGGATCCCCAACTTGTAGACGTTGACGGCTTCAAGCTCAAAGGAGGTTTAAATTATTTTATATTTCGAATTTGAGTAAGGACAAGTCGTACTATAAAGGGGGACACATTGCTTAAGCTAAAGTGTGCTACCAAGTACTCAATCTAACACTTACATCCTCAGTTACTCAGCCAAGACAACCACCACTTCATTCTTTACCCTTGCTGTCTTGTCTGGTGCGGTAGTGCCGCACCTGAAGAGAGGCACTGCCGCACTTGAGTCGCGGTACTGCCGCGACTAAAGTGACCTTTGGGAGCATGGTGTATTTATACTTTTTCCTTTCCCCTCCAACGTCTCTCTTCTTCCTCAAAACCGTTTAGTTCGTGAAAAGGCTAAAAAGTGTTATTCTCTCTCTTCTCTATTGGTGACCTTGAGCTCTCAATCTTCTTCATTGATTTTTCTATCAATCCTTGAGAGAAAAAGGTGCCAAACTCGATTAGAGAGCAGATCCACTAATTCCCAAACTCTAAAGAACACTTGGTTCATGTTTTGGCCAGTGGTTGTGTTTGTTACTCTTGGAGCTTGGCTCCTAGCCGGCTAGAGCGTCGTCCGTGGAGCTTGCCAACTTGTGTGGCAACCTCGGGAGGTTTATAACCAACTCTTGCAGCTAGTAAACTCATCCATCATCTCAAGAGTTAACTCTTTTGACTTGATAACGAGGAAGGGTCAAAAAGCCCTAAGCTTTAGTGGCTAACCACAACAACGTGGATTTAGGCAAGCCTTAGTGACGAGCTGAACCACGGGATAAATCATTGTGTCACCGTGTGCTTGCTTTGTATTCTTGTGATTCATATTGTTATTGAGGTGATTTATAGGGTTATGGTTGATCTATTTGTGTGTGGTGTTCCTACCACTTTTCGTTGTTGATCTGTATTCTACACGTCTATAGGGACTCCAGTAAATTCTTGGACTCAAGTTTTCTTTCACTGATTTTGAATTATATCTCGAAGTTGTCTGCAGTGCCGTTGTTTTAGCTCGACAGTGCCGCGGGCATAGAGCGGCAGTGCCGCAGGTTGAATTTGATAAAAATTTAAGTTTTGTTTTAACAGGCCTATTCACCCCCCGCTCTAGGCTAACCAGAGATCCTACAAGTGGTATCAGAGCAGGTTACCTCGTGTGTGTGCTTCACCGCGTGAGGTATGGAGCCCGGAGGAGGATCTAGTGGCGTGAAGCCGGTGACGTCGATCCGGAGCGTGTTGAGCTGCATGACACTAACAGCAGCGAGCTCAGCATGTCCACAACAAGCAACACCACGCTTCCACATCTTGAGGCCACCGATACTGAAAGAGCTCTCAATGATGAAGAGAGAAGAAAAAGAAAGAAGCTAGAAAAGCAAAAAGAGAACCCAGAGAGAAGAAGAAGAAGAAGAAGGAACAACAAAGGCTTGAAGATAAAAAGCAAAGAAAATAAAAAACAAAGATCAAGAGAGAAGCAAGAAGAAAGAGAAGAGAAGCAAGGAAGAAGAAGCAAGGACAACCAATGCATCATCAAGTGACATCTCAAGTAGTTTCGAAGATGAAGATGATGATGAGTCCTATCAAGTGTCAAAGGGGGGCAAGAAAGAGAAGAAGGAAAATGGCAAAGTCGACAACAACAAATATGTCACCGTATCCTTTAACTATTCTTCTATGCCTATGACTAACCATAATCGGATGTCTTTCATCAATGTGCTCACAGGCAAGTTACCTCATTTCGATAGGACTAACTTTGCCAAGTGGAAGCACTTGATGAGAGCCTATCTTATAGGTATTCACCCGACATTTGAGAGGTTATGTGCAATGGATTTGAACCACCGGTTGATCCCAAGAACCCAACACTAGAAGAGATGAGAATCATTCGCCTCAATGGTCAAGCCACAAGTGTGTTGCTTGGTGTTTTGGACAGTGATGAGTACAATAGAGTGACTGGAGTTGATGTTACAAAGCAAATATGGGACATTTTGTACCTTGTACATGAAGGAGTTGACAAAGTGAGAAAGACAAGAATTGATTTATTGATGACCAAACTCAACCGGTTTGTATCTTGGATGGAGAAGGGCCATAAGAGATGTTTGATAGGTTGATGATAATGGTGGGCAAGATTAGAGGCTATGGTGGTGATGAGCTAGATGATCATAAGGTAGTCGAGATTATATTGAAAGCTTATTCACCTAGAAATGAGACCGTAGTGACTCTAATTAGAGACAAGAAGAAGTTTGAGTACTTCTGTAACACCTCGGTGTTAAGCATGCATTAACATTTCATCCCATGAGCATAATCATCATCACCTCATGCATAAGCATCATTCGTGCATCTCATTCGAAAGAAGTGAAGTATCATTTCATGTGGTACTTAAATTGACTGAAATTCATTATGTTTGAAATAATGTGAAATGCCATGCTATGTTTGTTTTGCCATGTGTGTACCTTGGTTGATCACTTAGACCAATTAGAAGTAGCTAAGATGCAATTTGGAGCAAAGTTTATATTCAAAGTTTTGCCAAATTTTGCTTTTAAAAATAATTCTTCAAAATTAGGGTTTTGAATTAATATTGATTTTTATTTTGTAATTCAAAATCTATTTGGAATTTGACTTTGGTCATAAAAGCAAAGTTGTAACTTGAAAAATAGAACAACTTTCATTTTTACACCGACTTGCAAAAATGCTTTTAAATGGCTAAAAAATGGAATTTTAGTTCTGTTTATTTAAGAAATAAAAAGAAAATCATTTTTATTTTCTTACTGGGCCGCCTCCTCCTTTTCGGCCCAGCAGCACAGGCCGGCCCGGCCTGCCTCCGCGCCCGCCGTCCACTCCCGCGCGTCGCGCCGCGCCCGACCGGCCGCAGAGCTCGGCGGCCGCGTGTCCGTACGCCGTCGTCGTCGCTCACCGCATGGACACCGGTGGCCCCCGCACCCTTCTATCGTGCCTACACCCGCCGCGCCGCGTCTGCCTCCCCCTCCTCCATCTCATTTGACTTCTCACTCGAACAGCAGCATCAACAGCGCGCGCGCTCGCCTCCGCCACCGCCCGCACCAGCGCCTCACCGGAGTTGGCCGTTCCGGCCGCTCTAGCTCGCCGTCGACCGCCCCATCTAGCCCTGAGCTCCTCCTTAACCTCGTGCATCCCGTGCTAGCACCTTATCACCGTGGTAAGCATTGAGTCGCCGGTAATCGCTCACCGGAGCTAGGTCCAGTTCACCGGAGATGCGTCGCTCCGTGGACCTCGCCCCTCCATCCTCCTTCTCGCCTCCTTTTTGCGCGCACGAGCACCGCACGAACACGGGGTAGCTCGCTAGCCACTCCCCGCGCCACCTCTCGGCCAGAGCTGCCCGACCGACGTTGAGCCACGCCACCGCGCCGCCATGGACGCCGGTGAGCTTGCTCTCGAGCTCCACTGGCCGCGGTAGGGGTACCGTTAGGTCCGCCTTGTCTCGGGGAAGCCTCCGGTGGTGACCTCACCGCCGGTAGGTTCACCGGCGGCGAGAACCGCCGCGGCCGAGCGCCTCCCCTGCCTTAGTGACTGACCGGTGGGGCTAAGGGCCCACTGTCAGCCGCTGGGGTGCAAGCCTGGGTAGAGATCCGGGTGGATCTAGCATTTTTGAACCGAGATTTTCAGAAAAGAAATTAAGAAATGATTTTCAGATTTCTATTTAAAGGCTTTGGAAAATTATAACTTGCTCAAAATGGCTCCAAATTTGTTGGAACAAGTTTTGCTAGGTTTCTTGTGACTAGATCTATCTGTTAAAAATATTGCATGTCAAATTTGTGATACTTTTCTGTGTAGCTTTATTTAAATTGAATAAATGTTGATTTCTTAGAAAATGTCTAGTAAATAGAATATACATCATAAAAATATGGTTCCAGTTTTGTTAATGTCCTTTAGTGGTGTGCTTTGTAGGAAAAATATATGTCATGCATGTTCTGTAGTGAAATATTGATGTGTAGTTCAAGTGCCTTTAATTGATGATTTTTGTTATTTGATAGAGAGCAAAAATTGTATAAAACATGTGTATGATAATTTTTGTACTGTGATTGTTTACTGTGTAGAACATAGGAAAAATATCAAATCTATTGTTTGACACTTTTTGTAGTACAAAGTATTTTCATGCTCAATTATCTACCATAGCTTGTCATTTTTGTGTAGGCTGTTATACTTATCTAAATGCAATGAAAATTTTATGGTAGTATACTTAGAATAGTACTATGCTACTGTAATTTTCTCAGATTTTTATGAGCACCAGAGATATATGTTTCTGTTATAGCCCTAGTTTAACATGAAATAAACAAATCTCCTTTAACACGTGATTAGTTAGTAATGTTGGCTTTGGTGTATCTTTGAAGCATCTTAGCTTGCTGTGGTGACTTGACATGTTAGTACCGTGGTTGCAGTAGTAGTATAGTAGTACATGTTCTTGGATGATGTTGGCTATCTTGTAGAAGGGCTTTACTTCTACTATGCCCGATACAGTTAAACATGGTCATCTACATTTCATGCATCATGATCATTACATGTCATCTCTCCGATGCACCTATGCATTAGCACTTATACATCTGCATCATATTGGATCGCAGGAGGAGTTGCTAGTAGCGGTTCAGGAGGAGCAGACCGGGACAGATCCACAAGAAGTCTAGGCACAGGAGGTGCCAGAGGAAGAGGAGCAAGGAGAGGACTTGCCGGAGTGCGTGGATCACCAACCTAGTTTGTTCGAACGAGGCAAGCCCCGGAGCATTCTAAGTCTCCTATTTTATAAAAGCAATTCTTTCTATATATATGAGTTTATATATTGTTGCATTAAGTTGTAGGAGTTGATTGAAACCGTTGATGCATTTATTACTATCCTTGCCTACCTTATTACCTTTACCCTGTTAGGTCAGGATCGAATAACTGCTTAGCCTTGCTTAGACCGGTAGCGATCGGTGATACCCGGTCACCTACATTATAGGTGGTTACTGGAAGAGATTGGCTATGGAAAGAATGATATCCTGGAATTAACCATATGTGATGGAAAATTGGAGACCGGACGGAATAGTTGGAGGCAACCAGACAGGGTTCTAGGGTGCTGTTAGTTTCCGTCTGTGTCGATTAAGGACCGATCGTTGCTCGTCCCTCTTGTCATGTTGAACGCATGCCTCACATTTATTTGGCCGAATAAAGTACCTTTCGACCATGAAGCTAGTGGCACTATTTGGGCGGGATCTACACTGAGTGCAGCGACAGTGGTGATGGGGGTATGGCAGGGCGTGAAGAGTGAGCCCAAGGGCGGTGTGGCTTCGATTCTGGCGATCAGGCGGTCCACAGGTCATTGTGGCTCTAGATTATCCCATGGCTACCTAAAAAGTGTCATTTGTGATCTAAGCTACCTGGCAAAGAAGCATGGTTTGTATGAGGAATAAATCACCACCGGTGGTTAGAAATCGATTAGAATCGCCATCGCTCTGGATAGTGAGCACTTGACTTGAGCTACTGCATCGTAGTAATTATTATGGAACAATGATGGTTATCTGGATGATGTGAGTTATGCTAAGCTAAATTGGTAACTAGATGTTATTGGTTAATCATGTGATTGCTATAATACAGGTGCTTACCTAGATGGATAGGTTATAATAATGATGATGCAAAGTACTTAAAATGGTTTATTCATGATAACTTATGCTTTATAAAAGAGTCGACTAGCCCACTAAAGAAAGCCTTGCATAATTCTTGGTGTCGTTTATTTTGGTTTAAGATGTGTAAGTCTAGCTGAGTACCTTCTCGTACTCAGGGCGTTGTTCCCATTGTTGTTGCAGATGGTCAAATGTACTACGACTATTGCATTAACTGCCTGTACCCGGCAATGGGTGACAACTAGGACTAAGGGCAAATGGTCACTCCGTATTTCTCATCTGATGCTTTTGTTGGAGATGACTACTACTTGTGCAATCATGATCTGAATCAAAAGTGTGTGTGTGGCTTTAAAACTATTTGCTTCCGCTATTTTAGTTCAAACTTGGTATGTAATAACTTTATGTTCCAAACTCTGATGTATCAACTGTCGTTGTGAACTTTATGTAATGTGTGACGGTACTTGCTAAACTTGTACGATCTTAGTTTGTATGTTGATTGGTTTGAAATCCTTCGTGGTTTCACGGACTACCGGGTTATACGGGTTTCAGTTTGCTAAATTATCGCTTGGCGGAAGATTTTCTTACTTAATCTCATATAATTGGTCGGTTACATATAATGGTGGTATCGAGCAAGGTTTAGCAGATTACTGTTCATGCGTGTATTTAAAACAAACCGGTTTTGTGTTACAAAACTAATTACGAACTTATAGCATATAGGTGTTTCAACCTCTAATTTAAAACTTACTAGTGTGCCAGTGGTCATATCCTTTATGCCCGATTAAGGACTCTAGGTGGCTTATTTAATCTTGACTTGGGGGTCTTTGCATCATATTTCTATTTAAATCGCTCATACGGCGTGCTATTGTATGAGTGCCATTCACTTGAGTGGTATTGTATGGATTCGTTGCCTCTACGCCTCGGTAAGTGAGAGTTGTGAGAGCATGATCGGATACACTGCCGATCTAGGGAAGTGTTTATATGATGCCGGATTATTTACATGACATACGCGTGTTTGTATGAAGGTATCCAATGTGTGGGAGAATTCTGTCCTGTGGTGACGATGCTGTCGATCGGACGATGGTTCGGGTAGTTGCTACCGTTGTACGTGTATCTGGGGATGCATGTAGAGCAGGTAGATTGCTTTACTGCTTTCATGCATAATTTTCATACTGTCAAGGGTTGGGCTGAAGTGGATCTTTTATAGGTACATAACAGCGCTATCATGTAGTACGTATTAGCTATGTTATGAGAGATCGTTGTATGCCACCGTCTATGCCGCTAGCAATTGTTATTTTTTCTAAGTTTGTGAGAACGTACGGAACGTGCATGCATCATGTGGTTACATATCATTCATAGCATTGTTCCTCCCCTTATAAGTTGATTATCTCGTTTTGATAAAAATGACAACTTAACCTTGTTCTCACGTGGGTAATAAAACAATAATTTGCTACAGATGGCTCGCACGAAGCAGACTGCCCGTAAGTCCACCGGAGGAAGGGCACCTCGATGTCAGTTGGCCCTGAGGGAGCACCGCACCATAGACACCTTCTTGAGCGAGTTTGGCATGCTGACCTTGCTTTGGAGAGTGCTCCATGATGTGGGGTACCCAGAGGGTCAAGAGCCGGTGTACTCTTGGAATGAGAGCCAGTTAGCAGAGGATGGACTCGCAGTGGTAGAGATCACCGTTCCTGCTCTTGGTGATGCTCTAGAGTGGGACGGTTGGCACTTAGAGTTTGAAGGTCGCACTCCTGGTGAGGGTGCAGAGGGAGCAGCCTTCCGCGTCATCAGGGACATCATGAGCAGATTTCCCAGTGAGCTTGCAGTAGCTCTAGCTAGCACCTTTCCTAGGGATGATCCTCGTGATGCTATTTGGGTTCAGCCTTAGGGAAGTGCTTTGGTCAGAGGTCTAGCTGAGGGACAGGCTAGCGACAACCATGCTATGAGTGCTATGTTTGCCGCTATCAGAGCGTATCAGGGTCTTGAGTGTACCAACTGGACTTTGACTGGCTTGCGTGGTGATGATAAGCTCAAGGCAAGAAAGCAGAAGAAGCAACAGGCACGTGCTATAGCTAGTTTGCAGGAGCAGTTGGCTGATATGAGCTTACAGCGGGACTAGGCGGTAGAGAGAGGTGATATAGCTATGCAGCGGGTGCATACGTTGACTCAGGCCAACAATAATGCAGACCGCATGATTGGACAGTTGGTTCAGGAGAGGAATGAAACCTGGAACACGAGGGACCTACTGCTGCAGAGGTTCGATGAGCTAGAGGAGTACAACATTAACCTGCACGAGGAGTTTCACGCGCTCTACAATGGGGTTGGCCCATATGCTCCTCCAGACGCCGCTAGCATGGACATCGACGACGAGGACGAGCCTGTAGTTTCACCTGGGGGCGATGGTGACGTCTCTGACCCCGATGATGGCCTCGAGGAGTAGGCTAGTTGCCTTGCGCTAGTGTTTAGGTCCTGTCGCGATGACCTTTCTGTAGTCGGCATGTAACCTAATGGAGCTTGTTTTGAACTTATGAGACTTGGCATGTGATTGGAACTTGGCTAGTAATGTGATATCTGAACGCATAAAAGTCCAGTGTATGTATGCTGGCAATTTGGTTGTAATGGACGCGATGTGTGCGCTTAAGTAATCTAATTAGTGATGTTGTGTTGTTTGGAATGACTTATTGTGCCCCTGTTTTATTGTATGAATTTATTCTCTCCAGTGAATTCAGTACGACATAATTTTTCATTCGCTTGCGATCTCTACAACATCGCCTAATAATTACTGTTGCTGAAATATGCAGATGCCGAACACTCGCCGTACCATGTATGATGCTGCTGAGGCAGGTGGCAGTGTAGCTGGGAATGAGAACCGTGAACCGCCGCCACCTCCTCCTCCACCGTACACTGCGGAACAGTTCTTCACACAGTTCCTTGGAAGTCAACGCAACATGGAGGGCATGCAGCAGAATATGGAAGCTGCATTGCGCCATATTGCTAACAACACCCGCCGTGGGTTAAACCTAGGTGGACATGAAGCGAATCAGCATAGTAGTTTCAAGGACTTTATGGACACCAGACCACCAATTTTCAAAGAAGCTGCAGAGCCATTGGATGCAGAAGAGTGGATAAACACCATGGAAGATAAGTTTCGTGTTCTCAGGATGACAGAAGTATTGAAAACTGAGTATGCAGCTCATCAGCTGCAAGGCCCTGCAAGAATGTGGTGGAAGCATCACCGCACCACTTTTCCACCTAATGCCCACATTACTTGGAGGGAATTCATGGAGGCTTTTCGTGGAACATACATTCCCCCTGGGTTGACAGAAATGAAGTTTGGAGAGTTTCTTGCACTAACCCAAGGTACCAAGACTGTGACACAGTATCTACATGCATTCAACAATCTAAGTCGCTATGCCTCTGACATGGTGAATACTGATGCCAAAAAGATCGCTAGTTTCAAGAGAGGTCTGAATCCCAAGATGATGAAGCACGTGGGTACCAGCACGAGAATGGGTTTCAATGACTTTGTTAGTGACTGCTTAAAGCAAGAGAAGAACAACAATGTATATGCTACATCCAAGACTCGCAAGAGAGCTTTTGAGTCAGGTCCGTCCTAGCCAAGGGCCCCGATGGCAAACCGTTCTGCGTATCGTTCGCCTGCCCCTGGTGCAAGGTTCAGGCCACCCCAACGGAGGAATCAGAATGCCCAGCAACCTCAGAGGAATCAGAAGCCATTCAAGATGGCGGTGCCATAAGCCAAGACGGGACAAGGCAGTTCATCAGGAGCTGCTACTCAAGTAAGAGGACCGTGTTACAACTGCAATCAATCTGGGCACTTTGTGAAGTTTTGCCCATATCCTAAGAAGCCGCAGAATCAGTACCAAGCTCGTGTGCACCACACCACCATTGATGACATCCCGGAAGGAGAACCCGTGACAGCAGGTATGTTTTCTATCAACAATCATCCTGCAGTCGTTTTGTTTGATTCTGGATCATCTCATTCATTCATAAGTCAAGCATTTGCAAGAAAGTATGAGCAAAAGATAGTTGAATTGGAATGTGCTTATCAGATCAGTTCAGCTAGGGCTGATCTGTTAACTAATCAGATAATCTGGGGAGTAACCCTGTGCATAGCAAACAGGCAGTATAAGCTTAACTTGATAGTTATGCCAGGGCTAGTTCTGGACGTGATTATAGGAATGAACTGGATGACTAAATTGGGTGTAGTAATTGATGTTGGGGGAAGAAACATTTCTCTCAAGGAACCTGTTGGAGAAGGTACATTTCAAGTAACCTTACCTCGGAGAATAGATCTGGCCAGTACAACTTGTGCAGTCCAAACTACTCTTCTCGCCAAGATTCCAGTAGTGTGCGAGTTTTCGGACGTGTTTCCAGATGAGTTACCTGGTCTTCCACCAGACAGAGATGTTGAGTTTGCCATTGAGTTAATCCCTGGAACACCACCGATCTCAAGAAGGCCTTATCGGATGCCTCCAAATGAATTAGCCGAGTTGAAGAAACAACTCCAGGATCTGTTGACTAAGGGTTTAATTCGGCCAAGTTCATCGGAATGGGGATGTCCCGCACTGTTCGTGAAGAAGAAGAAGGATAACTCCTTACGGATGTGCGTGGACTACCGGCCACTGAATGCGGTGACAATTAAAAACAAGTATCCTTTACCTCGGATTGATATCTTGTTTGATCAATTGTCAAAAGCCAAAGTGTTCTCCAAGATAGATTTGAGATCAGGGTACCATCAGATCAAGATTAGACCACAAGATATACCCAAAACCGCGTTCTCCACCAGATATGGTTTGTACGAGTATCTTGTCATGTCCTTTGGTTTGACAAATGCTCCTGCATACTTTATGTATCTGATGAATTCGGTCTTTATGCCGGAATTGGATCAGTTTGTGATTGTGTTCATTGATGACATTCTGATATACTCTGAGAACGAACAGGATCATGCCGAGCACCTAAGGGTTGTCTTGACTAGACTCAGAGACCACCAGTTGTATGCTAAGTTTAGTAAATATGAGTTCTGGCTGAAGACAGTTCCTTTTCTCGGCCATATGTTATCTGAGAATGGAATCTCAGTGGATCCTAGTAAAATACAAGAGGTTATGGACTGGAAGGCACCAAGTATAGTTCATGAGGTTCAGAGTTTTCTTGGATTAGCCGGTTACTATCATCGTTTTATACCAGACTTCTCGAAGATTGCTAAGCCAATGACAAGTTTGCTATAGAAGGATCATAGGTTCGTTTGGACAGAGGAGTGTGAGGCAGCTTTCTGCACCTTGCGGAAATTGCTAACCACTGCTCCTGTTCTGGCGCAACCAGATATAAAGAAGTCGTTGGATGTGTTTTGCGATGCATCAAAGAATGGTTTAGGATGTGTCCTGATGCAAGATGGAAGAGTTATTGCGTATGCCTCACGTCAGTTGAGGAAGCATGAGGTTAACTATCCTACACACGATTTAGAGCTTGTAGCTGTTGTGCATGCTCTAAAGATTTGGAGACACTACTTGCTTGGGAATGTGTGCAATATCTTTACAGATCATAAGAGTCTCAAGTACATATTTACTCAGTCTGAGTTGAATATGCGACAGAGAAGATGGTTAGAGCTGATAAAGGATTATAATCTGAATGTGCACTATCATCCAGGAAAGGCAAATGTAGTAGCTGATGCCTTAAGTAGGAAGTCATATTTTCTTGCTGTGCAACCATTGTTTGAAGATGGGTTCAATTTGTTACATCCTGCTGTGTTGCATAACATCCAGGTTAGCTGTACCTTGGAGAGCAAGATCATTGAGGGTCAGAAAACAGATAAGAGAATATTTCATATCAAGGAGAAAATGAAGAAAGAACCGACTAAGCACTTTAGAGTGGATGAACAAGGAGTGTTATGGTTTAAGGACCGTTTGGTTGTACCTAAAGATCGAGAGCTTAGGAACAAATTGATGGATGAAGCTCATCACTCTAAGTTGTCTATCCATCCTGGAAGCAACAAAATGTACCAAGAATTGAGACCTCGTTATTGGTGGACGAAAATGAAGAAGGAGATTGCAGCTTATGTTGCTCGTTGCGACACGTGTTGTAGAGTAAAAGCTCTTCACATAAGACCCGCAGGAATGTTGCAACCCTTGTCAATACCAGATTGGAAATGGGATGATATAAGTATGGATTTTATCACCGGATTTCCTACCACACCAAAGGGGAATGATTCGATTTGGGTAATCGTAGATCGCCTTACCAAATCAGCTCAGTTTTTACCAGTCAAAACAACTTTCCGACCACCTCAGTATGCTGAGAAGTATATTGCAGAGATTGTCCGATTACATGGTATACCAAAGACTATCGTGTCTAACCGTGGGTCCCAATTTACCGCTCATTTTTTGGAGCATCTTCATAAAGGGTTGGGTACTAGCTTGATTCGTAGTACAGCTTACCACCCACAGACAGATGGGTAGACAGAGCGAGTTAATGCTGTTCTAGAAGATATGCTTAGAGCTTGTGTGTTATCGTCTAAGGGTTCATGGGAATCATGGTTACCTTTGGCAGAATTCGCTTACAACAACAGTTAATAAGAAAGTATCAAGATGACTCCATTTGAAGCATTGTATGGCAGGACATGTAGGACACCATTGAATTGGGTTGAGCCTAGAGAGAGAAGGTTTTACGGAATTGATTTTGTTGACGAGGCTAAGAAAAAGGTCCATATTATTCAACAAAACATGAAAGCGGCACAGTCCCGCCAGAAGAGCTATGCCGATAAGAGGAGACCTCTTGAGTTTGAAGTAGGTGACTACATTTATCTGAAGGTTACTCTAATGAAGAAGGTACAAAGGTTTGGAGTAAAGAGAAAACTTGCTCCTAGGTTTGTAGGACCGTACAAGATCATAGAAAAGAAGGGTCCCGTGGCTTATAAGTTACAGTTACCAGAAGCGATGGGTTCGATCTTCCCAGTCTTCCATGCATCACAGTTGAAGAAGTGCTTGCGTATTCTGGAAGAGAAAATAGAACCTCAGAGCATTCAGCTCAAATCAGACTTGGAATATCATGAGCAACCGGTTCGAGTTTTGGACACTAAGGACAGAGTCACTCAGAATAAAGTGGTGAGAACATATTAGATACAGTGGAGTCATCACGATGATGGTGATGCGACGTGGGAAATAGGAGAGTATCTTCAAAACGGTTATAAGGATTTTTATAACAAATGGTTCGTAACTCAAAATCTCGGGACGAGATTCTTATAAGTGGGGAGGGCTGTAACACCTCGGTGTTAAGCATGCATTAACATTTCATCCCATGAGCATAATCATCATCACCTCATGCATAAGCATCATTCGTGCATCTCATTTCGAAAGAAGTGAAGTATCATTTCATGTGGTACTTAAATTGACTGAAATTCATTATGTTTGAAATAATGTGAAATGCCATGCTATGTTTGTTTTGCCATGTGTGTACCTTGGTTGATCACTTAGACCAATTAGAAGTAGCTAAGATGCAATTTGGAGCAAAGTTTATATTCAAAGTTTTGCCAAATTTTGCTTTTAAAAATAATTCTTCAAAATTAGGGTTTTGAATTAATATTGATTTTTATTTTGTAATTCAAAATCTATTTGGAATTTGACTTTGGTCATAAAAGCAAAGTTGTAGATCTTGAAAAATGGAACAACTTTCATTATTACACCGACTTGCAAAAATGCTTTTAAATGGCTCAAAAATGGAATTTTAGTTCTATTTATTTAAGAAATAAAAAGAAAATCATTTTTATTTTCTTACTGGGCCGCCGCCTCCTTTTCGGCCCAGCAGCACAAGCCAGCCCGGCCTGCCTTCGCGCCCGACCGGCCGCAGAGCTCGGCGGCCGCGTGTCCGTACGCCGTCGTCGTCGCTCACCGCGTGGACACCGGTGGCCCCCGCGCCCTTCTGTCGCGCCTACACCCGTCGCGCCGCGTCTGCCTCCCCCTCCTCCATCTCATTTGCCTTCTCGCTCGAACAGCAGCAGCAGCAGCGCGCGCGCTCGCCTCCGCCACCGCCCGCACCAGCGCCTCGCCGGAGTTGGCCGTTCCGGCCGCTCCAGCTCGCCGTCGACCGCCCCATCTAGCCCTGAGCTCCTCCTCCACCTCGTACATCCCGTGCTAGCACCTTATCACCGTGGTAAGCATTGAGTCGCCGGTAATCGCTCACCAGAGCTAGGTCCAGTTCACCGGAGATGCGTCACTCCATGGACCTCGCCCCTCCGTCCTCCTTCTCGCCTCCTTTTTGCACGCACGAGCACCGCACGAACACGGGATAGCTCGTCAGCCACTCCCCGCGCCACCTCTCGGCCAGAGCTGGTCGGCCGACGTTGAGCCACGCCACCGCGCCGCCATGGACACCGGTGAGCTTGCTCCCGAGCTCCACCGGCCACGATAGGGGTACCGTTAGGTCCGCCTTGTCTCGGGGAAGCCTCCAGTGGTGACCTCACCGCCGGCAGGTTCACCGGCGGCGAGAACCGCCGCGGCCGAGCGCCTCCCCTGCCTTAGTGACTGACCGGTGGGGCTAGGGGCCCACTGTCAGCCGCTGGGGTGCAAGCCTGGGTAGAGATCCGGGTGGATCTAGCATTTTTGAACCGAGATTTTTAGAAAAGAAATTAAGAAATGATTTTCAGATTTCTATTTAAAGGCTTTGGAAAATTATAACTTGCTCAAAATGGCTCCAAATTTGTTGGAACAAGTTTTGCTAGGTTTCTTGTGACTAGATCTATCTGTTAAAAATATTGCATGTCAAATTTGTGATACTTTTCTGTGTAGCTTTATTTAAATTGAATAAATGCTGATTTCTTAGAAAATGTCTAGTAAATAGAATATACGTCATAAAAATATGGTTCCAGTTTTGTTAATCTCCTTTAGTGGTGTGCTTTGTAGGAAAAATATATGTCATGCATGTTCTGTAGAGAAATATTGATGTGTAGTTCAAGTGCCTTTAATTGATGATTTTTGTTATTTGATAGAGAGCAAAAATTATATAAAACATGTGTATGATAATTTTTGTACAGTGATTGTTTACTATGTAGAACATAGAAAAAAATACCAAATCTGTTGTTTGACACTTTTTGTAGTACAAAGTATTTTCATGCTCAATTATCTACCATAGCTTGTCATTTTTTTGTAGGCTGTTATACTTATCTAAATGCAATTAAAATTTTATGGTAGTCTACTTAGAATAGTACTATGCTACTGTAATTTTCTCAGATTTTATGACCACCAGAGATATATGTTTCTGTTATAGCTCTAGTTTATCATGAAATAAACAAATCTCCTTTAACGCGTGATTAGTTAGTAATGTCGGCTTTGGTGTATCTTTGAAGCATCTTAGCTTGCTATGGTGACTTGACATGTTAGTACCGTGGTTGCAGTAGTAGTATAGTAGTACATGTTCTTGGATGATGTTGGCTATCTTGTAGAAGGGCTTTACTTCTACTATGCCCGATACAGTTAAACATGGTCATCTACATTTCATGCATCATGATCGTTACATGTCATCTCTCCGATGCACCTATGTATTAGCACTTATACATCTGCATCATACAGGATCACAGGAGGAGTTGCTAGTAGCGGTTCAGGAGGAGCAGACCGGGACAGATCCACAAGAAGTCTAGGCACAGGAGGTGCCAGAGGAAGAGGAGCAAGGAGAGGACTTGCCGGAGTGCGTGGATCACCAACCTAGTTTGTTCGAACGAGGCAAGCCCCGGAGCATTCTAAGTCTCCTATTTTATAAAAGCAATTCTTTCTATATATATGAGTTTATATATTGTTGCATTAAGTTGTAGGAGTTGATTGAAACCGTTGATGCATTTATTACTATCCTTGCCTACCTTATTACCTTTTACCTGTTAGGTCGGGGATCGAATAATCTGCTTAGCCTTGCTTAGACCGGTAGCGATCGGTGATACCCGGTCACCTACATTATAGGTGGTTCTTTGGAAGAGATTGGCTATGGAAAGAATGATATCCTGGAATTAACCATATATGATGGAAAATTGAGACCCGGACGAGAATAGTTGGAGGCAACAGACGGGGTTACGGGGTCTTTGTTAGTTTCCGTCTCTGTGTCGATTAAGGACCGATCGTTGCTCGTCCCTCTTGTCATGTTGAACGCATGCCTCACATTTAGCTGGCGAATAAAGTACCTTTTCGATAGTGAAGCTAGTGGCACTATTCGGGCCAGGATCTACACAGTCTTGCGTATTGGTCTTGATGGGGGTATGTGGGCGCCAAGAGTGAGCCCAGGGCGGTGTGGCTTCGATTCTGGCGATCAGGCGGTCCACGGGTACTACGGCTCCAAATTATCCCGCGGCTACCTGAAAAGTGTCATTTGTGATCTAAGCTACCCTGGTAGGGGAAGCATGGTTTGTGTGAGGAATAAATCATCAGCTGGTTAGAAATCGATTCGAATCGCCATCGCTCCTGGATAGTGAGCACTTGACTTGAGCTACGGCATCGTAGTAATTATTATGGAACAATGATGGTTATCTGGATGATGTGAGTTATGCTAAGCTAAATTGGTAACTGGATGTTATTGGTTAATCATGTGATTGCTATAATACAGTGCTTACCTAGATGGATAGGTTATAATAAAGATGATGCAAAGTACTTAAAATGGTTTATTCATGATAACTTATGCTTTTGCAAAAGAGTCAGCTAGCCCACTAAAGAAAGCTTTGCATAATCCTTGGTGTCGTTTATTTTGGTTTAAGACGGGTAAGTCTAGCTGAGTACCTTCTCGTACTCAGGGCGTTGTTCGCATTGTTGTTGCAGATGGTCAAATGTACTACGGCTATTGCATTAAGCGCACTGTACCCGGCGATGGGTGACAACTAGGACCAAGGGCAAATGGTCACTCCGTATTTCTCATCCGATGCTTTTGTTGGAGATGACTACTGCCGCAATCAGATGATCTCGAATCAAAAGTGTGTGTGTGGCTTTAAAACTATTTGCTTCCGCTATTTCGGTTCAAACTTGGTATGTAATAACTTTATGTTCCAAACTCGATGTATCAACCGTCGTTCTGCGAACTTTATGTAACGTGACGGCATTGCTTGCTAAACTTGTACGATCTTGGTTTGTATGTCGATTGGTTTGAAATCCTTCATGGTTTCACGGACTACCGGGTTATACGGGTTTAAGTTTGCTAAATTATCTGCTTCGGCGGAAGATTTTCTTACTTAATCTCGTATAATTGGTCGGTTTTTTTACAACTTCATATCAAATGATGTACTTGAGTTGATCTTGACATTTGACATGCAAAGAGAAGAAGCAAATGAGAGGAAGAAGCTTGATGAGTTGCAAGCAAGGCTAGATGGCATAAAGATCAAGGATGTAGCTCTCAAGGCAAACAAATCAAACAAGCAAGGCTCCACTAGCAAATCTAAGATCAACAAGCAAACCCAAAGTAAGCAAGCAAGTCCAAGAGCAAGTAGAGACTACATCATCCTCAAGTGAGAGTAAAAATGATGATGATCAATATGAGAAGGTTGATGATGTTGCTCTCTTTATGAAGAGATTTCAAAAGGGGCTAAAGAAGCAAAGTTATAAGGTAGTGAAGAGAAAATTTCCAAACAAAAAAAAGAGGACATGCTACAATTGTGGTAGTACCGATCACTTTATTACCAAGTGTCCATATGGGATCAAAGATAACAAGTACAAGAAGGATAAAAAAGAGGACAAGGCCGACTGTAGAAAGAGCAAGAGGTACATGGAAGAGGCTCATATTGGGCATGAATGGGACTCAACTAGAGAGAGCTCAAGTGAAGAGGATGAGAATATTGCAACCGTAGCTATCCACAAGCCATCCTCCACACCAAGGCTCTTCAACGACACGTTCAATGATGACTACTACTCCCCTCACATTTATCTTATGGCAAAGGGTGAGAAGGTTAAACTCAAATCCAAGGCCAAACCTCCTCCACCTCCTAGTGATATCTCTAGTAGTGATATTAGTGATAGCTCTAGTGATGATGAATCTAGTGATGAAGAAATTGATCAGATAACTAAAAACTTGGATGAAAAGACTAAATTATTCATCACTAAGCTAATGGAGGATTTAGAGAGTGTCTAAGCCGAGCTAAAATCTAAAGAGGAGACTCTTATCCAACAAGAGGATCTCTACATTGCTAGCAAGGAAGCTCTTGCATTAGAGAGAAGTGAGGTGGAATCCTTGCACAAAGTTTTGGCCAAAGAGCAAGGGGACCATGCTATCATAAAGAAAGCACATAATGCATTCAAGAAAAAGTATTGTGACTTAGATAAAAAGCACAAAGAACTTGAGCTGCAATATGGTATTCTTTGGGATAGCAACTCACATTTCTCTAAGGCAAAGGAAACTTCAACTCCCTCCACTAGTCAAGGTTGTAAAAAATGTTATAATCTTGATTTGAATGCTTATTCCACTAACCTTACAAACATGGAGGCTACGAGAAAAGAGATTTCTAGGCTCAATGAGATCATTAGTAAAGGGTGTATGATTGACAAGGCTTAAACCAATGACAAGAAGAAGGATAAACAAAAAGGGACACAATACAAGCAAGGAAGACATTCTTCAATCAAGCATAGGCTCGGCCACACAAAAGGAGCCAAGACAAATGGTAGAAAGGTAGTGAATAGCTATGAGTGTGTGCAGTTTGAGAGGAAGGATAGAATTGGTACAGATCAGCCTGCATAGCCCGCGACAGTGCCGTGGTGAAGGGCGGCAGTGCCGCGCCTCATAAAAATGGGAAGGCTACCAATTTTGTTCCTGATCAGACTAAGCCCATGAAGACGGTGTTCTAGCAGAAACAGGGTTTCTAGAAGCCTAAAAAATCAATGTGGGGCACCAAGAACAAGTATGCCTACCAACTGAAGACCCATACACCACGACAAAGCTTAACATCATGCTTTGTTTTGAAGAACAACAGCAGTGGAAAAGTGGTTGCAAAATATGTTGGAAAGGAAACTAACATATATAGGAATACTTCTATTTGGGGTTCTAAGTTTCTTGTGACTAACATGCAAGGCCCCAAGACAAGTTGGGGACCTAAATCTAGCAACTAAACTTGTTTTGTAGGCATACTCCTTCGGTGGATTAAGTTGGGTGTTTGACAGCGGATGTACAAATCATATGACCGAAAAAAGGAGTATGTTCTCATCATATTCCCCAATGACACATTCAAATGAAAATATTGTCTTTGGAGACAATTCAAAGGGAGATATGATTGGTCTCGGTAAAGTTGCTATAACCCTTGAGCATTCAATTACAAATGTATTACATATTGATTCGTTAAGTTACAATTTGTTGTTCATTTCTCAATTGTGTGAGATGGGCTACAATTGTCTCTTTATGGATAAGGGTGTGGAAGTCTTTAGAAGGGAGAATTCATCTATTGTCTTTACGGGCCAATTAAAGAATACGCTTTACCTAGTTGATTTCAATAAAAGTAAAACTAAGCTTGAGACTTGTTTAGTGGCAAAATCTAGCATTGTTTGGCTTTGACATCGCCGACTAGCTCATGTTGGGATGAGGAACTTGGCCAAACTTATAAAAGATGAATATATCCTTGGACTAACAAATGTTTACTTTGAGAAAGATAGGATTTATAGCGCTTGTCAAGTCAGAAAGCAAGTTGGCGTACCTCACCCACCGAAGAGCATCATGACCACCGAGCAACCATTGGAGCAAAATCACATGGATCTCTTTGGACCGGTCGCCTACAAGTCTCGAGGGTAACAAATATGGTCTTGTTATTGTTGATGATTATTCCCGTTTCACTTAGGTATTCTTTTTGTATGACAAGTGCCACGTTCAAGAGAAAGTGAAGACATTTGTTAGAAGAGACAAATGGAGTTCGGTCTCCCAATTAAGAAGATGAGAAGTGACAATAGGACCGAATTCAAGAATACTCTAGTTAAGCAGTTTCTTGATGAAGAGGGCATCAAGCATGAGTTTTCGACTATGTACACCCCTCAACAAAATGGTATAGTAGAGAAGAAGAACCGAACACTTATTGACATGGCAAGGACAATGCTAGATGAGTACAAGACGCTAGATCTCTTTTGGTGCGACGCCGTCAACACCGCTTGCCATGCCATCAACCGCCTCTACCTACACAAGAAGTTGAAGAAGACTTCATATGAGCTTCTAACCGGTAATAAACCTAAGGTGTTTTACTTTAGAGTGTTTGGGTGCAAGTGTTTCATACTTAACAAGAAATCCAAAACCTCTAAGATCAAACCATTGAAGTGGAGGTTCCTCAAGTTGCTACTGCACCAATTTCCACTGATATACCTGATGCTGAACAACAGCAGACTCCTACTGAAACACCTGCACGACAGTGCCATGCCTACACAGTCAGCAGTAGCTGATTTGACTCAAGCTCGTGGACAGAACTTACAACCAATCTTCTAGCAAGATGAAGATGTAGATCTAGAAGATGAACAAGGGGTCATTGATCATTCAAGGCTAAGGCAAACAATACAATGGGATCATCTCGTTAATAATATCCTTGGGAGTCTTTGAAAGGGGGTAACAACTCGTTGACATTTAGTAAACTTTTACCAATTTTACTCGTTTATTTTCTCTTTGGAGCCTCTTAAGGTATAACAAGCACTTGGAGACACGGATTGGGTGATGGCCATGCAAGAAGAACTCAACAACTTCAAAAGAAATCAAGTGTGGACCTTGGTGGAGAGACGCAATACCAATGTCATTGGTACCTAGTGGATCTTCCTCAATAAGCAAGACGAGAATGGCATGGTGACAAGGAACAAGGCAAGATTGGTTGCTCAAGGCTTCACTCAAGTAGAGGGCTTGGACTTTGAAGAAACATATGCACCGGTGGCAAGACTTGAAGCAATTCGAATGCTTTTAGCCTATACCGCTCATCACAAATTCAAGTTATATCAAATAGACGTGAAGAGTGCATTCCTCAACGGCCCTATTCAAGAACTTGTCTATGTTGAGCAACCACCGGGCTTTGAAGATCTCAAGTTCCCCAACCATGTCTACAAACTCCAAAAGGCGCTCTATGGGCTTAAGCAAGCACCAAGAGCATGGTACGAATGCCTTAAGGAATTCTTCCTTAAACAAGGCTTTAAAACAGGCAAACCCGATCCTACCCTTTTCACTCGTAAAGTTGGTAAAGATATATTTGTATGCCAAATATATGTCGATGACATAATATTTGGTAGTACTAATCATACTTTTTGTGAGGAATTTAGTAGGATCATGACCAAGATATTTGAGATGTTCATGATGGGTGAATTGAAGTTCTTCCTTGGATTTCCAAGCAAGCAAGTAAAGGAAGGCACTTTTGTTAGCCAAACAAAGTACACCCATGATATGCTCAAGAAGGTTGACATGGTGAATGCCAAGCCTATCAAAACTCCCATACCAATCAATGGACACCTTGATCTTAATGAAGAAGGGAAAGCCATGGATACCAAGGTATATCATTCCATGATCGGCTCTCTACTTTATTTGTGCGCATCTAGGCCCGATATTATGCTTAGTGTATGCATGTGTGTTTGATTTCAAGCTAACCCGAAAGAGTGTCACTTAGTGTCTGTTAAGAGAATCTTGAGATATTTAGTACACACTCCTAACCTCGGCTTGTGGTATCTTAAGGGCTCTAAGTTCGATCTACTTGGGTATTCAGATTCTGATTATGCCGGTTGCAACGTAGATAAAAAAACACTTCGGGGACATGTCAATTCCTTGGAAGATCCCTAGTGTCTTGGAGTTCTAAAAAGCAAAATTATGTAGCCCTTTCCACCACCGAGGCCGAGTATGTTACAGCCAGTGCATGTTGTGCTCA
This sequence comes from Miscanthus lutarioriparius, assembly GCA_904845875.1. NCBI lineage: Eukaryota > Viridiplantae > Streptophyta > Magnoliopsida > Poales > Poaceae > Miscanthus > Miscanthus lutarioriparius. Next base: position 26,885,569 of record CAJGYO010000004.1, on the reverse strand, counting down.
ACTACTCTGGATGAGGCAAACCATTTAAGATTTTAGATGTCGCTTTACTAAAATTCTACTCTTGTGTGATAATGAAAGTGCCATAAAACTAGCAAACAATCCTATAAGCCACTCAAGAACTAAGCATATAGACATCCGACATCATTTCTTAAGAGACCATGAAGCCAAAGGAGATATCAAAATTCGCCATGTGAGCACCGAAAAGCAACTAGCCGATATCTTCACTAAGCCTCTCGATGAGTCAAGGTTTTGTGCTTTGCATAGTGAGCTAAATATACTTGATTCTCATAACATGGTTTGAGATATAGCACACCTTTAATTGATCAACTAGCATGCACAGGACAAAAGATTTGCCAAAAAGTTTAAATATTGTGCTTCAAAAAGATTTATCAAAAGAAACAAGTGCATTATGATCATTGTTTGTATTGATTATCTGCTGCTGATCATAGTGTGCTTGAGATATATGTCCATATCCTATATATATGGAGCTATGCAGCTATGTCGCGCCTGCCTTGCAGCAGTGCCGCACTTTGAATTCCTATCGAAATTTGGCCCACAATGGCCAATTATCACGAGGCCCGTCTTTCATCTTATACTCTCTAGCCCTAGGGTAACTCTCTCTCGCTCCCTTTTCACCCAGGCGCCGACACCACATGCGCACTTTCTCCCTCGTGTCTCCACGCCATCGCCCAGTCACGTCGCCACCTTCCGTCAGTGCCATGCCGACCACCGGCCTTCTCCCTCGTCGCCGGTGGCTACTGAAGCTCTTGGGTAGAGCCATTTCATCTCTTTCCTCCCCAATCCACGAGAACCAAAGGTGAAATCCTATTCCTTCTCGATCTATGCAATGTATTGATTCTAGTTGTCTTAGATGGTTGATTGGAAGGCAGATAGTAGTTTGGATGGTGCCTTGGGGATTGATTGAGTTAGAAATCGTGATTCAATCGTGGAGCCAAATTAACTATAGCGGCAGTGCCATGCCTTCAGCACGACAGTGTCGCACCTCTGTGGCAAAGTTGGCAGTGCTCAACACTTGGTTCAATGGTTGACTCACTTTATTTATTTCACTCAGCTCCCAAAGTCAAGATTCATGATTACTAGGCTTCCTTTCAATCATATCTAGATGAATCGATGACATAGACGTGTTTATACTTGTTGAGATTGTATAATGGGCTCAGAGTTAAATTATGAAGTAAGTTAAGTAGACAAGAAGAAGCAAAATGCAGTCTTAGTGAAACAGCTAGTGTGGTAGTGCCGCTCCCAGGCATGGCAGTGCTGCATGTCTGGGGGCAGTACCATATCAACTGCTTCCCTCGCTTGTACTTTGGCTCTTCTTGATTACTTAACTTGCTTTATAGGGTAACTTCTAGTCTCTATTTGTACAGTTTCTCATTTTGGTCTATGTTTTTGCATAGATGGCCTCCGGAGGTGAAGATGACCGAAGGGGGAAAAGGAAGATGACAGAGCCGAGTGACAAGCCTACTCGGTGTGGCCGTGGGAGGATAGCTGGTGGCAGCAGTAGTGCAGCGACTAAAGGTGACCCAAGAGACAAGGGGAGGAGGGATCAGATGATCTAGGAGGTGGAGAACTTGGAGAGGGCTAGTAGCACCATTCCTCTTGGCACTTGCCCAAACACTCCTTCTCACCTTGAGGAATTTGACAGAGATTACATCACATAATATTTTGAGGAGGTGATTATGAGGCGTCCCAATGATACTCGTGCTCATCTCATGCTCAATTATGCGGGAAAGCAAAAGATGGTAGAAGAAGCATGTGAGAACAATCCTTATGAGCAACCAAAGGATTTGGGGGTTGACTATAGATTCTGAAATGAGTTTCATTCAAACTTCTATGCCTCAATGATCTTCAACTCAAAGAAGTCCAAGATTGTAGAGATGCAATATGTTGACTGGGAGGAGATCAAGGAGAAGAATGACCCTAAATTCAACAAGGTGATCAAGGCTTGTGAGATCTTTGGCCTCACTGATATCATGAGCTTCCAGTATAATTGGAATGAAGAAGTGTTAGCCCAGTTCCATGCTACCTTCTTCGATGACATCTATACCGATGAGATACACTGGATGACTGAGGGACGACATTACCATGTTGACTTTGTGATTTTCAGCCGGATCCTTGGTTTTGGTGAGGAGGAGCGGGGCTTCACTTATATCCATGATGAGGCTAGGGCAGAGATCCATGACATTGCATACATGTGGATTGACAAGAGAGGGGCAAATGGTCGAGTTAGTGGCTTGTAAAGCTACTATTACATCTTGAACAAGCTAATCAGGCACACCATCAATCCCAAGGATGGAGCAGCTTCAGATTTTAATGTCTATGTGAGAAATGTGCTTGCTAGGTTTGCTCCTAGAGGTGACAGGTTCAATGTCCCTCACTTCATGTGGCGTGAGCTGAGGATTGCCATGGACGATGGGAGAAAGGGGCTGCCATATGCCCCCTATCTCATGTTCATGATTGAGAGGGTCATCGGCTGTAAGTTTGACAAAGATGGTCTCCGCACCATCTATAAGATTGAGAAGACCTAAGCCTCAGGTGCTAACAAGGCAGTGAGACGCACTCCTTTAGTTGAGGATGTGCCCGAGACCTCTCGCTCTAGTGGAGAAGTTTGGAAAATGGATCAAGGTCATTTTTACCATTTGCACCTATGCAGCGTGGACCGCATATGAGGACCAGTTGGAGAACTGTGAAGCCAACCGAGAGGCTAGAAAGCGAGCATGGATGCCACCCCTTCCTCCAGCTGAGTCACCGCCAAGGTTTGACAAGCTCTGTATCCTTTCTAACATGGAGTCAGAGGATGAGGAGGAGGAGGAGCAGCAGCAGGTGTAGCTAGACCTTGAGCCTCATGTGACCTTGGCCTCAACCTTGCAATCCTTGAGAAGGAGCACTAGACGCCAGTGCCACACTTCGACCACCCATCGCCAAGGGAGGGCGGTAGTGTCCTCAGACAATGACGATGATGATGGCGGTGATGGTGTTACTGTAGGTGGTAGTAGGGCTGCTGGTGGAGATGATGTCGACTAAGAGGGCATCCAAGAAGATGAGGAGTGAGTTCATTGGTCTTTATTCTTTTCTTCTCTTTTTGGTGCTTTATGCTAAAGGGGGATAAAATTAGAGGGGTCAACAACTTTTCGATGCCTTGGAGGTTGCTACAGCATGAGCTCCATATTCTTATCCATTGAGAGTAGTCTTTGCTAGGTTAAGAGTTTGAGAATCGCTCAAAACTCTATTTGTGTAATAATGCTACCTATACACTCTATATGTATGAGATATGGACATACATTGATCTGTGCTGTAGCTTGTCATATAACTGTGCTATAATGCACTTCTTTATATGTGTTGCATACTGTGTCGTGCATGTTTTTACCTGTGCTTTTACAACAAGTGCGTCAGTGCCGCACCCAAGCCCGGTAGTGCCGCTCTATGGCAGTGCTGCAGCTAAGGAGTGGTAGTGCCGCACCTAGCTATCACAGCTATCTTGTTGTGCATGAACTGTCATTTGTATCATGTTTATATATTTAACACAGTGTGCAGCACCCCACAGCAGCATAGATGTAGGGGGAGCCCCTTCACTTTCACTAAAGTTGTGAATCTTGGCTTTTTATGACAAATTGAGAATTCAATTATCCATTCACACATTTAGGGGGAGGCTCTACACCCATGGCTCGAAAATCTCAGTATTTATTTCACATCTTTTATAAGCTCTAATTGGGTTGTCATCAATCACCAAAATGAGGGAGATTGAAAGTGCAATCAAGCCCAAATTGTGGGTTTTGATGATAATGATCACACAATTAGAGGACTAATGAGATTTATCGAGATGACAAGCAGAGAATCAATATTTAAGGATGTTACACGAAAATAAGGAGCCCCAAATTACAAACATTGACGGCTTCAAGCTCAAAGGAGGTTTAAATTATTTTATATTTTAAATTTGAGTATAGTAAAAGCCGTACTATAAAGGAGGACACATTGCTTAAGCTAAAGTGTGCTACCAAATGCTCAATCTAACACTTACATCCTCAATTACTCAGCCAAGACAACCAACACTTCATTCTTTACCCTTGCTGTCTTGACTGGTGCGGTAGTGCCGCACATGAAGAGAGGCACTGCCGCTAAGCGGCACTACCACACTTGAGCCGCGGCACTGCCGTGACTTAAGTGACTGTTGGGTGCAGGGGGTATTTATACTTTTCCATTTCCCCTCCAACGTCTCTCGTCTTCCCCAAAACCATTCAGTTCATGAAAAAGGCTAAAAATGCTCTTCTCTCTCTCCTCCATTGGTGACCTTGAGCTCCCAAGCTTCTCCATTGATTTTCCCATCAATCCTTGAGAGAAAAAGATGCCAAACTCGATTAGAGAGCAGATCCAGCGATTCCCAAACTCTAAAGAGCACTTGGTTCACGTTTTGACTGGTGGTTGTGTTTGTTACTCTTGAAGCTTGACTCCTAGCCAGCTAGAGCTTCGCCCGTGAAGCTTGCCAACTTATGTGGCAGCCCCAGGAGGTTTGTAATCAACTCTTGCAGCTAGTAAACTCACCCCTCATCTCAAGTGTTAACTCTCTTGACTTGAGAATGAGGAAGGGTCGAAAAGCCCTTAGCCTTAGTGGCTAACCTCAATAATGTGGACTTAGGCAAGCCTTAGTGATGAGCTGAACCACGTGATAAATCATTATGCCACCATGTGCTTGCTTTACATTCTTTTGATTCATATTGTTGTTGAGGTGATTTCTAGGGTTGTGGCCGATTTACTTGTGTTTGGTGTTCCTACCACTTCCCGCTGTCGATCTGTATTCTACACACATGCAGCGGCTTTAGTAAATTCTTGGACTCAAGTTTCCTTTCACTAATTTTAAATTATATCTCAAAGTTATCTATAGGTGCGGTAGTGCTGCTGTTCTATCTTGGCAATGCGGCAGAGCGGTAGTGCCGCGGGCATAGAGCAGCAGTGCCACATGTTGAATTTGACAAAAGTTCAAGTTTTGTTTTAACAGGCCTATTCATCCCCCTCTAGGCTAATCATAGATCCTACAATTGGTGGCCTATGGATCCTCTGCATCGGTGTGTTTGTTGATGTTGAGACATTGTGCTTCTGCTCCCGACTATGCCGAGCAGCAAGCGGTGCCTAACAAGCGATGTTGTGGGGGAACCACCTTTCTAGCCCACTATCGAGTATACTACCTCACGTGCCTCCACCTACATGGATCTGGTTGAATTTTGACAACATAAAAGCATCACTTATATAAGAATAGAGCCTGAAGGGGTATGTAGTTTGGAGTCCATGGGCAGAAAAAAAAGAGAGAAATGAGCATCAAACCCCAAAAACGAAGGCTAGGACACAAGAAACCAAAGTTTGACCTTCAGTCTTCAGAACAATTGTAGTGAATATAAGATGAATTCCTCTATCAGTTTCTCGACTCTATAGTTCAAGCAATCGAAGATGGCTATCCCTCACGACTTTCGCATTCCCTTGGCAAATCCACTAGATGTTGCTCAACAGATTCAATGCCACCCCTTCCTCGCCCTCTTTGTGCTTAATACTAGAGCTATCCAACACCGCTTCTTACAGACTTCACACTCCTCTTCGGTGCGTGTAGTATGTCTTTGTGGCTTGGCGTGCCACTGCTACATGGCAAGGATTCTGAAGAGCAAACTCACCACCATAAAGATGCTCCGCCCGACTGCCCGGCTACCCCTCACCACCGCCCTCTATGTTCATGGTGGTTCAGTTTAAGGTTGATCCTAGTGGTGGTAAGGTCCACTGTGGTGATAGAGACTAATGAGTGGAGGTCCATTTAGATGGGATTTGTCATCGGGTTGGCAAGTATAGGTTCGCCAGGGTGTCAACACTCAATTGTGTCTCTTTGGTTAAGGTTGAGAAAAAAGATTTGTGTTTTTGAAGGTTCAATCATCAAAATGTTGGTCACAAGTTTAGGTTTTGTGTTTGAAAACCCATTTTTACCATGTGGGGTGACTTTTGGGTTCCACCCGAATGCACACCTCAACTTGGTTTGTCTAAATTACTTTGTATGTTTTCATGTTCAATAAATAAATTTTACCAAGCACAAGGTACACAAATTATACCATAACCCATAGGGCAGCAATCAAGGTCAAAATGTTATAAAGATTCATGCTTTAGACACAAAAGCAATTGAAACTAGGGTCTATTTGGATCACTAGAGCTAGTTACTACTTGAGATTAAAAATTAGTCCAAATTAGTTAGACTTAGCTAGCAACTAGTACAACACCTATTAGCTCTTTTGTTTAGATGTGCTAAAGTTACTTTTAGCTAATTTTTAGCTAGTTAACTATTAGGGCAGCAGCAATGCAAACCTACACCGGCATTAGCCTTGGAATAAAGTTTAGTCCCACGTATGCAAGGAAAAAATTAAGACCACTATCTATCAATCACTTGAGGTCATATCGCTTTGTTCCTATAGAACTAAAAGGAATGCATACAACAGCTTTGCACCAGCTTTTCTCCCCCCCCCCCCTCCTTTCAAGCGGTCACTTTTCCCACACAACGCGCTCTCCAAGATTTGCTCCTATAAATATGTCAGGTGAGGATAATGGTACCTCTGTAGGTCACCATAGACCTCTGTCCAAGAGATGTTTTGTGGGGCCAGCTGTTGCAATACTCCATATGTTTGCTTTAGAGCATGGTTAATAACCCAGCCAGCAGTCGGCTGTATGCTACTGCCATGTCAGCTATAGCAACCATCCCAAGAAAATACTAGTATAATAGGTTGGTTGTTAAGCTAGCTTTTAACATGTTCTTTTAAAGGTTTAACTATTTGATATTTATAGGTGCACACCATCTGCTGTGGCTACATCTCTGTGATCATTTCATCAAACATGTGAACAACATACATATATTTACCATACACATATCAAAACACCAGAATAGTAGCACAACAAAAATATTTATATCATGGGGTACATAACAAAATAACAGATCTATATCTCTTATAAAGATAAACCCCACTAGCAATTTACCTTATCATGCAAAGTGTCTGCATTAGCATCCACTAGAACATCCTACTAGCACATTCAACTATCTCATCATGCAAAGTGTCCATGTCAACATCCACTAACACATCCAACTAACACATGGCATTATGTCTTTATTCAAGCTATTCACATTAACAAAGCACATCATTTACTAACATATATTTTGTTGTCCACGTCAGAATGCTAAAAATCTTCCACTAACATGTATTACGATATTTATTCAATCATATTAGTAAATAAGTAGTATAATTTCACCAGCGATTCCCGCAGCAACCGCGCCAGCTATTTGAAGAAACTTTATCCGGCTCCCGGAGCATGTCACCTTTTAAAGATCTAAAGCCCTTTTCACCAATAAGGAAGCTTTTTCAAATCCAACATTTGGGAAGCAAATAATCATGTGGTTCCACTAGAAAAATCATAGAAATTTTGCTATAGCACATTAGCACACAACACATATCATATTGGATGGAGCTGACAGGATATAGGAAGCATTCCAAAGAAAATACTCCCTCCATCTTAAATTACTAGCAAAACACTGCTACAGATCAAGCATTAGTTGTTCGTTCCAGAGATGAAGATCTGCTGTAAATAAAAATACTTCAGTTCCATTGTCTGAAGATTAGTTTTTAGACCAGTTGTCTGAAGACTAGTCGAGAAAATGACTGTACAAATTAAAGAAAGTTATTACTCAAGGACTGCGTTTGAGGGCCAATGCAACCTGAACTTCATCTAAAATTTGTTCTGCAAGTTGACCTTGTGACAAATATGCTATTGCTCCTTGCTCATCATATGTCTATCTTAATTGTGTTAAAGTAAATGTCAAGTTAGTGTACTATGCCATCTATGAACATTCACTTATCTGACATAACACAGACGACTGTAAAGATTCACTTGCTTGTAGCATGATTGGCTAGTGGCCATTACCAAAGCAAGTTACATTGACAAAGCCACAAAACACCCTATAACCTGAATATGATTCTTGAGGCTACACTACACTAGAAAAACGTAGAACAACTTTCATTGCTTGTTCAACACAATATTCATCACTCATGAGTCATGGCGAATAATTGAGAGAAAGATTAACAATGTAACAGCTGTAGTATAGTAACATCAAAGTAAAACAACCATGCATGCATTCCTTTGATTCAAAACAACATCATCTTTAATTTCCATGCCAAGTGTACGTTTACAATCAGAGAAAGATAACCACTCATCCTGTCAGTGTTTACAATCAGAGAAGAGAAGTAAAAGTGTAAAACATGGATCAACACGCATAAAGTAGACCCTCGGAGATGACGATCCCGCCGCCCTGCTCTGGCTTGGCACATGGCTGCTGCTGTCGTTGCTTCGCTTCAGCTTGGAGCATCTACAGGAAGCTTTTCCAGTCGTCGGTGTTGAGCAACTCCTCCAAGTTGAACCCGCCTAAGTCACCGCCGTGCTCCGCCTCCAACTCAACTTGTGGCTGCTGCACACCATGCTCCTCCTCCTCGCCTTCGAACATCATTACGGGATCCATGCCTTGGGGACCACCATGACCATAGCAGGGCATCATCGTCGTCGGGTAAGAATGGGTGATCTCTTCCATGTTAAGCAACTCCTCGACGTTGAACTCGCCGCCATCAACATGCTCCGCGCCTCCACCTCCAACTCAACCCATGGCTGCTACACACCACGCTCCACCTCGCCTTCCACCATCATCACGGGTGATAGAAAATAGGACCTCTAGGATCGTAGATCAGGGGATAAACTTGACTTAGATGGGACACTTGATGATGTACCTCGCCATGCGCAGTCATGGCCACGGCACCACCGTGACATGGCCACTGGAGTCATAGTAGGGGAAACCATGCAGGCGCTCGCTAGGTCATCCAACGTAGCAGCAGTGCAGGTGCGGTGCTGTGGTGGTGGCGAAGGCGATGGCGCTTCCCATCGCTCACAGCGCCCCTCTCGATCGGTCTAGGGTTAGGAACTTCAGCGTGCGGCTGGCAGCTACCGGTGACCTCTTGTCTTACACCCTGGCCCCCACCTTACTGTTTATAGCGTTGCGCGATGGGGGGCCATCAGCCAGGAGAACGGCTGGGCACCCCCGATCAGGGCGCGGATCAAGGGCACAATTGGTCGTTGGGCCAGCTGGTGGAGATTAATCTAACATTCTCCCCCTTGATCTCACCTTATGACTTAAACTTAACTTACTTTATCTTTTCCCCATTCCATCGCAGATCAGTGCATAGAGTGTGCCTCATCGTCACGGTCAGTTGCCATTAGATTAAATAGCTACAATGCACCTCTCTATTTTGAAACAGATTCTCAACTAGGCCCTTAGTATCTAGAAATCATAGGCTTTTCCGTAAACCCATGTCGACTGTGTGTTCTCTGAACGCACTGGGTGGTTAGCCTTTGGTAAGCGGATCCGCAAGTACTTGCTTGGTACTTATATGCTCAATGCTTTCAAAATGATTCTGGATTTTCTCCTTTACAACATATAACTTAATGTCAATGTGTTTGGCAGCATACTTGACCTGTTGTCTTAGGAGTTAACTACTTTAAATGGTTATTGTTGTTGATTACCATTGTTGAATTTGGGTATATATTCCCTTAACAACTATTTGCCTGTTCCTGAAGCCTCATGACAAGCTATTCTATGGTATGCATCATTGATGACACCACAACTGTTTCTTTGGAGCTTTTTCACAATAATACTCCAACTACGAGTGTTAACAACTACTGTGGATTTCACTACACATCTCGCCAAAAATTAACATTTGTACCCACAACTATTTGAGAGTACTTGTTCTTTCTTACTCAGCATGATGCCTATGATACTTTACAAAATTGCAAGACATTCTTAACTCTGTTCTAGTGATCTATATCTGAACTGGACTTCTACCAAAATATCCCGGATACGTAAACTACGTTAGGGTAAGTTCTTACTTGTACTTGTACACTCATCAAGCTTCCAACAGCTAAAACATATGGAACCATGTTCATTTGATCGATCTCATATCGGTTCCTAGAACACTGAAAGTTCCCAAATCTATTACCCTTGACTATAGGAGCAGGCGTAGGTTTACTCGCATGCATACTTTATTTTTTTAGAATCTTTTCTAAGTATGCCTTTGCAATAGTCCTAATACCCCATTTCATCTATCTCGGTGAATTTCAATTCCTAGAACTAATGAGGCTTCACCAAGATCATTCATATTGAAACTTGAGGACAAAACTTCTTCTCCAATGACAGATTAACATCACTACAAGTGAGTAGAATGTCATCTATTCACAGGATGTGGAAAAAGAATTTTCCATTCTTGAACTTTGCATAAACGCTATTGTCCTTCTCATTTTCTTTAAACCCAAACTTTCTTATTGTTTCATCAACTTCAAATACTACTGTCTAGAGACTTGTTTTAACCCATCAATGGATTTCTACAGGCGACATCCCAAACATTCTTTTCTTCCATGATAAAACCTTTGGGTTGTGCCATGTAAACATTTTCAGACAAATCCCCGTTGAGGAATGTCGTCTTTATATCCATCTGATGTAACTCTAAATCGTAATATGCCAATAACACCATTTTGATTCTAAAGAATCCTTGCATGAGACTGGAGAGAAAACTCTCATCGTAATCTATTTATTTTCTTTGCGTAAAGCCTTTTGCTACAAGTCATCCTTTATATCTTTCCGCATTCCCTTTGGAGTCACATTTTATCTTGTAGACCCTATAAGGGACCATGACGCCTAAGAGGGGGGGTGAATTAGGCAACTTAAAACTCTAGCTCTAAACTATGGACTCTTTTTTAATCCTTAGCAAAAACCTAAGCAAAAGATAAACTATCTAAATGTGCAACTACGGTTTTTCTAGTGTGTTGCTATCTCTACCTCAAAAAAGAGTTATGCAACCTAGGTTCCAAACCTATCAACTAGCCTATCACTAAGCTAGGAAAGTAAAGCACAAACCAAGATTGCAATGTAAATGCGGAAGCAAAAGAGTAAGGTAGAGATATGCAAACTCTCATCGATGACTCTGGTATTTTTACCGAGGTATCGAGAAGTGCGCAAGCTTCCCCTAGTCCTCGTTGGAGCCCCTCGCAAGGAATCCCTCGCAAGGTAGCCCCGAGCCTTCTCCATGCGCAAGCAGGTCTCCGGTTAAGCCACTCGTGGCAAAGCCTCTCCCAGACCGCTCCCCGTCGTCTTCACTATCAAGCTTCCGGCCAAAACGCCGCGGGCCTTGCTCCCTTCGGTACACGGTGGTGGCCACACCACAAACACGATTGGTGTGATCTCACAAGACTACAAGCCCCTCCGATGTACAACAATGGTATGTGCAAGCACCGAGTGGTAAGAGGTATGCAAACCTCACTAAACACTAGGCCTAAACCTAGAGCAAGCGCATAAGCGATGGTCTAATCAACCTAAGCACTTTGCAAAGCACCTACGCTAATCACCTAATGAATCACTAAGCACTATGTAAGTGGAGATCACTAAAATGGTGTATCAACACCCTTGGTATGTTTTCTTAGCTCTCCACACCTCAAATGTCCGGTTGGGGGATCTATTTATAAGCCCCATGAAGAAAGTAGCCATTGAGGGCGAAATCTAGCTTTCTGCTACTGACCGGACGCTGCTGTTGTCCTGATCGGACGCGTCCGGTCATCCCGACCGTTGAGCGCGCGCATTGATCGGACTCTAGGCCGAGTCCGGTCTCACTCGATTGGACGTGTTCGGTCATGCTGGCACTGCTCTAGAATCTCTCTGGACATGATCGGACGCTGCTTCTTGGTGCGTCCAGTCATCCTGTCGTCGTGTCCGGTCAAGCTGAGAACGTTGCCGTTAATGATGAATAGTGAAGTCTGTGTGTCCAGTCACTGCCTCGCTCAATGTCTGGTCCCTGCTGCTGATGTCTGTTGTTGCCGAGCAACTGACCGGACGCATCCGGTTCTCATAGGGCCACGTCCGGTCACCTCTGCCGAGCTCGTTTCTTCACGATCTTGCGTCCGGCTTAGTTCCTATCCTCGTGCTTGGACTTTGCTTAATATCTTAGGTCTTTTTTGTGCTTCTAGGGTCTTACTTATGATGTTGATTCTGGGATCATCATGTCGCCTTCGTCCAAGTCACGTCTTGCACCCTATTGAACTACAAAACAATTACTTGTAAATTCATTAGTCCAATTTGGTTGTGTTGGTCATCAAACACAAAAATCCAAAGTAAATGGGCCTAGGGTCCATTTTTCTTACAATCTCCCCCTTTTTGGTGATTGATGACAACATGACCAAAGGAAGCAAATAATAAAAATTTTGGAATTTAAAAACTATTTACTTGCTAGGATGCAATGCAAAGGGCAAGGTTATATGATGCTTAAAGATATCATATGTAAACATCTTTGGAAACTTATCTTGTCCTTGCAAATGTCCTCATGTGGCATTATGGATTTAAGCCTCTCCCTAACTTCATACTCCACTATCCTCCCTTTGTCGGACCATTACCACTTGTAAATTATTATGATCAGGCTTGCTTTTGGTCCTACAATTTTTCCCCCTTTGGAATCAAACACTGAAAAGGAAGACATTAGTAGCACAAGGGAGGATCAAACTTTGTGATCCTTTGTATGTGGAGTGGAATAGGTCATAAAATTTGACTCTCACATTACATAGACTAAGCTCCCCCTAAATATATGCATACATATGATGGAAAATGTAGTTTGTGCATAATTGGCAAATTAATGCTCAAGGGAGTTTAATCTATATAATGAATGGAGAAAGCATATAAATACCAAAGTGAAATCAATATGATGATATCGGTTTAGAAATAACACATGTGGAAACCAATTTGATTTATACCACTTGCAATAGGTGGTGGATATTTGAAGTATGATGCTTAACTCCGGGGACTCCATTTTCCTTGCAATGAGGCTACTTGTCCATAATGATGCACCCCATGGAATGCACCCATACTTTGCCAAGTCTTCAAATTCCCTAATGTCCATCGGACTTCTCACTTCCCTTTCGGTATCCAAACCTTCTTGGTGCTCTTCATGTTGGAAATGATCTCCTTTGGCACCCAAATGCATTTGGCACCATTATTGGTTTGCTTGTTCACCTTGATGGCCACCACCTTGTCATTTTTCTTCTTCTTCAAGAGATAAGGTGTGGAGCCCTTTTTGTCCACCTTGTTGGTGTAGGTGTTGGAGAGCTTGCTTGTTTCCTTTTTGTTTTTCTCTTTCTTCTTATCTTCTCCCCATTCTTCACCTTGCACTCATAGGACTTGTGGCCTTCCTTGTGGCACACGTAGCAAACCACGGTTTGTCCTTCATCAAGCTTCTTCACTCCCTTAACGGTGTTATCTTGATGATGTTGAGCTTGCTCCGTTTTGCCTTTTACTTGAGTCAAGTCCTTGGTAAGGCGTGCCACTTCTTGCTTGAGTTGCTCATTCTCCATTGCGACTTCTTGTGTGCATGTATCTATAACAACTTTCTCAACACAAACTTGGTTGCACAAGGGTGAGTCTAAACATAAATCATTGCAAGAAGTAGAAGCATCCTTTTTAGGCATGTCAAAGATAGAACTTTTCTTTTTAGGTGCCTTGGTGAGGGTTGTACCGACAGCTTCAAGATTAGCAACTTTATTAGTTAGCTCATCACAATGTTTGCACATGGTTTCCATTTTAGCAAGCAAACTTTTATAAGCATCATGTGAGCTAGCTAACTTTTCTTTTAATTTTTTATTTTTCTTTACAAGTTGCTCATCATTGATTGTGCATGCATTTGTTGTTGCACTAGCCTCAAGTTGCTCAATTTTAGTAGATAGTTCAATATTGAGATTAGCAAATAGCTCATATTATTCAAGCAAGGTTTTATATGCTTCTTGTAAACTATCTAGCTTTTCTTGCAATATTTTTAGCTTCTTTTGTTGGCTAGTGCAAGCCTTAGCATATTTAAGATTTTCTTGCACAAGTTTATTAAGAGAAGGTATTTCATCATATCTATCACTCTCACTAGAGGATGAGCTTTCGTTACCTCGTGCCATAAGGCACACACGAGAAGAGCTAGATGATGAGTGCTTGTGGCCTCGCCTCTTGTGATGGTCTTTTTCTTCACTTGAAGAATCATACCATGACTTTATTGATGGGAGGGCTTTGTCCTTACACGCCTTCTTCTTTGTCTTGGGTGTGGGCTTGTTTAGACAATCTTCCATAAAGTGCCCCAACTCACCACATCCATAACATCCTTTCTTTCTTTGCTCATTTCTTTGATTGGTGAAGATGAAATCTTGAATTTGGATGGGCACACCCTTGACATTGAGCCTTTGGATCATCTTCTCCACCTTATTGATAAGTTTGATTGATTCTTCATCAAGATCGGAGGTGGAGGAGGAAGATTGATCATTATCACTTGAATCTACATCATCATCATCTTCTTCTTCTTCTTCATCTTCACTTGAGGAGCTTGAGCTTGAGCTTGTCTCAACTTGCTTGCCCTTCATCTTCTTTTTCTCACTACATGCGAGAGCTTTGCCTTTGCTTGATGACGAGGCTTCTTCTTGACCCATCTTCCGTGGCATTTCAAATGCCACTATCTTCCTAATGACTATGGCTGCGGTCATGGTGCTCAAGTCCTCCATGTTGTGAAGGCTGGTGATGATGCTTGCATATTTTTTTATGGTAGCACGGAGATGATCTTCCTCACGATGTTCGCATCATCTAGCTTTGTTAATCCTATTGAATGGAGCTCATTGATAATTAGATTCAAACGAGAATGCATATCATGAACAAGCTCATCATCATTCATTTTAAAGGAATCATAATTTTGTTTGGCTAGACAATGTTTTTGCTCATGGACATTAGTTGTGCCATCATGGAGCGCTTAGAGTTTTAACCAAATTTCATGTACCATATTTAAAATGAACACTTGGTTAAACACATCCATGCTAAAAGATTCAAACAAGCAATTTTTAGCCCTAGCATTGAAATGAATTTCTATTTCTTCACTCTTTGTGGGTTTATCAGGATTCTTAATGGGTTTTTATCTCATCACGAGTGACTCTTCAAACACCCAAATCTACCGTCTCTAGGTGACAAGCCATTCTAGCTTTATAGTAGGGAAAGTTAATGCCGTCAAAGTGCGGAGGCCTAGAGGTATCCATCCCAACCACTCTAAATAGTGTTGGCTCAATGACGATGAAGCCAAAGGTCCAAATTGAGCCAACCGGCTCTGATGCCACTTGTAAGGGACCATGATGCCTAAGAGGGGGTGAATTAGGCAACTTAAAACTCTAACTCTAAACTATGGCCTCTTTTTTAATCCTTAGCAAAAACCTATGCAAAAGATAAACTATCTAAATGTGGGTCTTTTCTTGTGTTTCTATGGTCTTTTCTTGTGCTTCTAGGGTCTTGCTTATGGTGTTGATCGTGGGATCATCATGTCACATTCGTCCAAGTCACGTTTTGCACCCTATTGAACTACAAAATAATTACTTGCAAATTCATTTGTCCAATTTGGTTGTGTTTGTCATCAAACACCAAAATCCAAAGTAAATTGGCCTAGGGTCCATTTTTCTTACAGACCCTTTTCACAGCCTACTGTTTTGGCTTCATTAGAAATTTCTTCTAAGTCCCAAACATTGTTGGTATTGATCGAATTCATTTCAACTTCCATAGCTTCTTGCCATTCAAATGAGTAAACGCTTCTCATGGCTTCTTCAAATGAGGTGGGATCACCCTCCATTTAAATTTCTTCACTAACATAGACTTCATAGTCATCAGAAAACTAGTTTACTAATTCTTTGATACCTTCTGGGGCCTTAGCTACTGGCACTTTCATGTGGGGCTATTGTTGCTCTTCATTGCCAAGAGGCAATTGATTCTACAGGCTCCTGTATCACAAGATCCTTATTTACATTATTTATCTTCTTTGAAGAGCCAACAACAGGTGTTGTATAAGTCATACAACATCAACAGGTATCAAGAAATTCATTGTTTTGAATCACTGAAGTGGGCACGCAGTCCGGCTTCTCTTCAAGTCGTAGGTCTCTACATACCATGCTCCCTCAGATCGTCCCATCTTTTATAAAGAGTTTCCAGCCTATAACATGACCCAGATGCTCCATCACAGCAGGCCGAGTGCACCTAGCCAGCCGTGCCTTCGCCAGAGGTGCCTGAGACTGTAGCCCAGCAGGATGAGACTATCAGGGGCATTGCAGCTACAGAGGAGGAGCAGCTTGATGCTCAGCAGGAGGGAATGGTCGAGAGCGACCCTAGCGACAGCTCAGATAATGACTACCAGGATATACCTCAGATGCCTCCTCGACGACATGACCATGAGGCTGGTAGCTCTAGTTTAGCTCCACCTGCACCGCAGACAGACCCCGCTCTCCTTGCTATACTTGAGCGGATGAGGTAGGATCAGGCTCGCCAGGCTCAGGAGACCGCTGCTACCTTTGCACAATTTCAGGCCAGACAGGACGAGTTCCAGCGTCAGCAGTAGGCTATACATCAGCAGCAGCAGGCTATGCAGCAGCAGCAGCTCCTCATGCAGCAGCAGTTACTTGTATTCATGTAGCATGTTGTCTCTGCTATTGGAGCTCCACCGCCACAGCCTTCACCCTATCTTGGTCAGCTTGCCACCACTTTTATGACTCTAGCTTTCCAGCCCAGTGGGCTTTAGAGTCAGGGACAGCCAGCGCCATAGTTTTCTTCACCTACAGAGCAGGTGACCCAGTGGTTTGCTTCGCCAGTGTCAGCCCCGTAGTTCACACCTCTTCATACGGGCTTCACTCCGCCTCAGAGTTCGTTAGTGCTCACCCCAGTCTCTAGGAGCCTTGGTGCTTCATTCAGTGAGTTGACAGGGCAGCCTACACCGCTAGAGCTACATGTCCCTGGTCCTTCCATAGTTGCTCCTATTACTGGGACTATAGAGACGCTCCCACCTTCAGTTGCATCATCAGAGCAGGCAGCACCAGTTCTAGATCCGACCTAGACCGCTTCAGCATCACTTCCAGCGACAGAGGGTCAGACAATATAGAGCTCAGGATAAGATGATGATAGCACATAGTTCCAGATCGCTCATCGCACCTCATCGCCCGACTCGTCCACTGTAGCCCCGTCGACCGATCCTTAGGTTTTGGTGTTTGATGCCAAAGGGGGAGAGGGATCGAGTATGATAGACTTAGGGGGAGTGATATATCTAGGGGGAGCTATTATCTATTACATTTGGATTTTTATGTATGATACTTATTATGCATTCATGTTTAGTTTCATGCATTGAACTATATCTATGTGATCATGATATCTATGTGATAGTGATATTTATGTGATATGTGACATGTGTGCTCTCTACTTTGAATTATTTATATGTCATGTCACTTGGTTATGCTCATTTGTTTTGCTTCCGCATTTTACTCCGATGCAAATGAGCTTTATTACTTGTACTCGTGCTTATTTCATATCTATTGAGTACATCATGTTGGCTTGGGTCATATAAGCTTGCCTAACTCTTTTGTTCTTATTGTCAAAAGCTTATATAAACCAAGCATGTTAAAAACCTCAACTCTCTCACATACTCGAGGCGGTATTGTCATCAATCACCAAAAAGGGGGAGATTGAAAGCACCTAGGCCCATAGTTGGGTTTCGGTAATTAATGACAATACAAGATTACTATGGCTAACGTGTGTTTTGCAAATGCAATTAAGTTAGGTCATGGTAATGGCAATTGATTGGGCAATCATGGTTGTCATGCCCCTACGATGGAAATTGTTTCGGTTTTCAAAGGATGGACGACAAGGTTAAGGATGGACTAGTTCTAAGTGTTGTTTGGTGTTGAAGAGACACTTAGAGTAGTTTAGGACTTTGTTTTGTCTTTGGCCGTACTATAAAGGGGTGTATGGATAGGTAGCTTGACCTAGGTGAGTCTAGTGAGTTAGGTGTGGTGCACACTTGTCAAATCTAGCAATAGGTAGCTCTTAAATAGCCCTAAGATCAATTGGAGCAAACTTTATTCACATATGATTGCGAGTTGGAAGTGAATGAAGGGTCAAATGTTGACCGAACGCTGGTTCCGGTGTCACCGGACGCTGGCACAGAGTCCGGTCAGTCCATTTGATCAAGGTGAAGTCGTCTGGTGCGACCAGACGCCGAAGTTGAAAAGCGACCGGACGCTGGGTGCCAGCGTCCGGTCAACTCCAGTAAGGTTCTAGAGAGCGATTTTCACGACCGGACACGTCCGGTCAGTGGTTTTAGGGAGAACTGACCAGAGCGTCCGGTCAACTTGACCGGAGCGTCTGGTCATCCCGCAGAGGCACATAACGGTTCGTTTTGAATGAGGTGTATAAATACTTCCTCCATTCATGTGAGGGGGTACTTTTGCTCATTCCAACAACTGAGAAACACCCTTGGGAGTGCCAAGAAGAGTAAGGTCCTAGTAAGGTGATTGAGATTTGATAATTCAAAAGATGCCTCATTAGTGAAAGCAAGAGTAGCAAAGTGTGCATCCACCCTTCTCATTAGGCTTGTCGTGGTCAAGTGAGAGTTCGTGCTTATTACTCTTGGTGATCGCCATGACCTAGACGGCTTGCTGGTGATTGGGAGCTTGGTGATCATCCGGCGGAGCTTGTGGATGATCCAACTCAAGTTATGAGCGGTTGTGGATGATTCACCACGACGGAGTGTCAAAGAATCAACCCGTAGAGAGCACTTGATCCTTGCGCGGATCAAGGGGGAGCTGCACCCTTGCGCGGATGCTCCAACGAGGACTAGTGAGGAGTGACGACTCTCCGATACCTCGGTAAAACATCACCGCGTTCCTCCTCTCTTTACTTTAAGCATTTACTTTGAGCAATTCAATTCTTGTCTTTACATTCATAGAATTGCCATGCTAGAGTAGGATTGGAACATAGGTTGCTAAACTTTTGTGCGGTAGAACAATAGAAACACTTTCTAGGCACAAGGAGTGAAGTGGGCTAACCGTAGGGTTTAATTATTGTAAAGAATTTTAGAATTAGCCCAATTGACCCTCCCCTCTTGGGCATCTTGATCCTTTCACCCATTCCACTTCAAGAATTCAACGAGGTCTTTTATGAGCGGTGCTTTTGCAAGTCACACTTGCTTCTTTTCTTATCTTTTGATTAGTATTGATCATGACGGTGCATTTCTATTGTGCCATGGTCAATACTAGGATAGCATAAGAGCTACCTAAACTTCTCTCGCTCTGCGGGATGTATGAGTCACCACAAAACTTCTCCCGCCATGCAGGATAGACTAGCATAAGTACTATGCCAAACTTCTCCCCATGCTGGATAAATCTATATACAAACACGTATGCTTAATCCAACGTTGATCAAATTAGACATGCATGTTACTTATTGCAACTCTTATCATAAAAACATTCACTTATAGTTCATTTTCTAATTAAATCTTTACGTTGATTATAATTTAATCAGAAAATTAATAAACTAACAAAAAATAGTCCTGAACTGGATTGACTCAAGCCTTTTCATTCACATAGCTCAGCATTGTAGCCCGTTGGTATGCAACCGAGTGATTTTGTCGGTAAAATAAACAAGATGCTTCTGCATCAATTCTACATCACCGTTGAGCAGAAAATAGAATTAATGCATAAAACTCATAAATCAACTTGAAATACATATAACTACTCTTCAAAATTAAATTCTCCTATTGATTCGAATTTAATTAGAAGATAATCAACATCATTGCAGCGAAAACTTGATAATAAAATACATTCTTTTAGCTTAGGAGCATTTCTTAGTCCTTATCTACTCTTTGAAAAATTAACCACGTTGGTGTAAAATTTATCAGAGATTTTAACTTCAAACTTAAATTCATTATATTATTGTTATCATCAACGTTGATTAGAAAATAATAATACCATAATCTAACATAAACAAATCGGACTCCTCCTCTAATTTAAATTTTTCCATTGGTTCCAACTTAATTAGAGGATAAACATAATCATAATTTACTAACTGTAACTGCTCTTCGAATTAAAATCTCCCGTTGGTTCGAATTTAATTGGAAGATAATCAACATTAAACTTTTTAGCGGAAACATGAGAAAATTATTTATCTACTTTTCAGAAGCATTTTACTGTACTTATTTACTCCCTGAAAAAATTATCCCGTTGGTTTAAATTTTGACAGAGACAGAGATTTAAATTTGACAAAAATCATCAAAATATGTTTATGAAAATAATAAAACCAAAAGTCAGTCTTTACTATTCATTCAGCCCGGTCTGAGAAACAGTACGTGGCCCAGCAGCGAAATCCAACCCACGCGCACGCGCTCGCGGCCCAGCGGCGGCCCATTATGGCACGCACGCCCGCTCCCCCGCGTCCAGGCCGCAATCTAAGCCTAGGCCGGGAATTCACTCGCCCGTATGGGCTGATTTCGGTCCGAGTGATCTGAGCCGTCCACAACCATTCGACGGTCGTCCACGCTCCTCGCGAGGTCAAAACTCCGCGCGGTGGATGTGAACCCTAACCCTAACTCATTTGAGTTCTTTCTCTCCCCTTCTCTTCTCCTCTTCGCCGCAGAGGCGATAGCGGTGGCGGCCATGGTGTCCGTCGGCGCCGATGAGGGAAAAACTCCGTTGGAGCAGATCCGGCTATCCACCCTCTACCTCTTTCTTTCTCTTCGCCGCCCGCCGTAGCCTCTCGCACCTGGGAAACTCAGCAATGGCGGTGCCGCCGTGGTACCCCTCGCCGGCGCACGCGTGCGGTCGGAGCTGCGCGCGGCGCCGTCGAGCGGCTCCCCAGTGGTGCCCTATGGACCGAGGCGGAAAGCGCGCCTGCGGCAAGACCACGCTCCCCCTTCCCGCGCGGCATCCAGATGACGGCCGACGGTGGCGACGGCTGGCAGATGATGGCGCCGCTGTGAGGCCTCTAGCTGGCGCGCACGCTTCCCCAAGGGTGGGCGCGCTGCCGTCGAGCGGCTGCATTGGCGGTGCCCTGAGCTCTGGCCCGTGCGCCGGCTTGGCAAGACTTCCTGTGAGGCGCCATCAGGCGGTCGGCGGTGGCGAGACTTCTTCCCGCACGACGGCGGTGGTGACGGCGGCGAGTGTACCCATGTAGGATCCTCCCCTCTCCATCCTTTCTATTCTTGCGATCTTGGGTTAGGGTTTGGGAAAAACGTAGAAATCTCTTAGCCACTTCTAATTTATTTTCTCTTTTCTGCCCCGATCTACACACTAGAACCTGGCTCCGATACCATTGATAGAAAATAGGACCTCTAGGATTGTAGATCAGGGGGATAAACTTGACTTAGATGGGAGAATTGGTGATGTACCTCGCCATGCGCAGTCACGGCCACGGCGCCACCGCAACATGGCCATTGGAATCGTAGTAGGGGAAGCCGTGCAGGCATCCGCTAGGTCGTCGAACGCAGCAGCAGTGCAGGTGCGGTGCTGTGGCGGCCGCGAAGGCGATGGCGCTTGCCGTCGCTCACAGCGCCCCTCTCGATCGGTCTAGGGTTAGGAACTTCGGGGTGGGGCTAGCAGCTACCGGTGACCTCTTGTCTTACGTCCCGGCTCCCACCTTCCTCTTTATAGCGCTGTGCGACGGGGGCCCATCAGGCAGGAGAACGGCTGGGCGCCCCCAATCAGGACGTGGATCAAGGGCTTAATTGGTCATTAGGCCAACTGATGGAAATCAATCTAACAACGGGATCCACGTCTTCAGGTTGTCCATAACCGTAGTATGGTATGGTCGGGTAAGCATTGGTGAAGAAGGTGGCGGGGTCCTGCTGCACCTGCATCTGCACCTGCTCGTCGATGTTGAGCAACCCATGGAAGTTGAACTCGCCGCCGTACTCTGGCTCAACGTGTTGCTGCTGCACACCATGCTCCTCCTCGCCTCCGACCATCGCCACGGCATCCACGCCTTGGGGAGGTCCATAACCATAGCTGGGCATCGTCGGGTAAGCATTGGTGAAGAAGGCGGCGGGGTTTTGCTGCACCTGCACCTGCTCGTCGTGGATCAGCTTGGTTGGCGGCGCCTCAGGGTGATCGCCTGCCGCCTTCCTCTTGGACGACGACGACGACTTGAACTTCCTCTTGGCGAGAGACGAGGACGAGCGGTGCACCGCACAAGACGTGGTCGCCGCCGCCGCCGCCGCCCTGCGTGTCGTCGAACTCGGTCATGCACCATCCCATCTCGTCCAAGCGCCGCCGACCCGACGCCCTCTTTCTTGCGGCCGTAGGGAGAAGTTGCGAACGTGGCGCCGGGCACGCCTGGCACGGGCTTCGGCCAGCCTCCGAAAGTGCCAAGCACATCTTGCTGCCGTCCCGGGCTCCACCGCGCGCTGCCTGTGCCCGCTGGCCTTGCCCCGGGTGTTCTTGTATCGCTTCGGGCAGTAGATGTACCAAACGCTGTTGTACCCGTCCTCCGTGAGCACACGTCGGCGCGGTGGATGAAGCTGCGATTGACGGTTTTGGCGCGGAGGCCGCGCAGGAGCTCGACCGAAGCCTCGTCAGGAAAAACGTAGATTATGATGCCGCCGGTCTCGAGGTCGAGGTGGTGGCGGTGGATCGGCTAGCTAGGTTTCTCGCCGCCGATCGACCGGAAAAAAATTGGATGGGCGATGGGTCCATTGCATCTCGCGTGCGACCCCTGGTTGATAGACGCCGCGTGTACGGATACTCCATGAGACGGCAGCTCTGCAGGATCGCTCGACTGGAGAAAAACCAGACGGCTCGGCTTCAAATTGGCTCGGCTCCACGGAGTCTTGTCTTCTCACGTACGAGACATGCAAACAGATCGAGCCGTAACTAGTGCGGTTGTTGCACGCCGCCGTGGCGCCGTCGTCGCTTCCATGAATGAAGCAGCCTCCATGGCAGGCGTTGGAGGTCAGGTGGGCGCTCCTTCTCGTGGCCGCGTTCGACGTTGCTGTGCTGCACGGCGGCAGGGCCGCTGCTATCGTCGGCGCGGCGCCGGCGCCGCCGACTCATGAGATGTGTGCAGTCTCCACGGCGGTAGCCAGGTGGCCGCGCTGCTCGTGGCCAATTTGGACGACCTGCGGCTGCGCGCAAAGACGGACGCTTGAAGCTCGCCATCGCCTCGGCCATGGCCGCCGTCTCCGTCGTCGGGTAGCGTCTACCCAATAAACTACGGAGAAGCCCGCCTGAGCCGAGGAGCCGCGGTGGAGCCTCGTGGACGCGCGCAAGGAGCCGAGGGGAGCCAATGACGGGCGCCTCTTGCGCTGGCCGTTTGATTAGAACCGGTGCCACGCGGCGTCCATCAGCCAGGGGGTCGCACACGAGATGCAGTGAACCCATCGCCCACCTAATTTTCTTCCGATCGTCAGGTGCGCGCGGCGTGCGTGGAACGATTGATGGGGACGATCGACGTGAAGATGTGCGCAGCCCATGCAGATGCAGATCTCCTTATATTGCCGCCCCCGTGCTGTGCGTGACGCAGTGTGCATTTCGGTTTCGGTAGCGTAGGTCTTAATCTTCGTGATTAATTCTGATTTTTTTTTTGCTTCCGGTTTCCATTAGTACTCGTTTTAGTTACGTGCCAAGAAAACCCTGTTGATACCGAAGCTTCTACAAGATTTGTGTTAATCAAATCAACGGAGACATCTACCGCCAGGAAGATATTTTAGAAAACAAAAATATTTTTTCTAAAATAATTTTTTCCCATCAAGTTTATTATAGGATAATATTTTAATCTAACGTTTGGTTCAATTTCAGTAAATCTAACTTACCCTTTAACACGATTGTTTTTTACTTCTAGTACAAGTTGAGTTTTGTTTTCAAAATTTGTGACTTGATAGCGGGCATCATAATTTACGTTCAATACAATATGAATTCGCCATTATCATGCTTCATATATTTTTTTTGTTTTTCTAGTGTCAATTTATTACTATATGTCGTACCTTTTTAAATATGATAGAAAATGATGATGTATTTAAAAATAAAATAAAATGTGATGTACGCTCTATCACCTAACAAAATTTTAAATTGAAACTTCCCTTGTATGTAAAGAAATAAAAAAATCAGGTTAGTTTATAGAGTTATCTAGACATGAGTGAGTGTCGAAGGAGTGATTTGGACTTTGTCCTTTAGAAAACAATAGGCTTCCACTAAGGTAGTCTAAAATTATAATTGATTCCCCCTGTCCAAGGTCCTATTCGTTTGAGCTTTTGGTCACTTTAGACTACTAGCTCTTGAACTTTTCAAAAGCTAAATAGCCTCCATAAGCCAAAAGCCCATAAGCTTATTATAGTGAGCTTCTGGCTTTTGATTTCGGAGAGCTTTTGGCCTTGGAAGGTCCAAAAGCTCACGACAAGCCCAAACGAACAGGCCCTAAGCCTTGCTACACCTCCCCTCTCCACAGGGCCATCCCCTGAATTTTAGAGGCCATGTGCTAAATTTATTAGTAGATCTTAAACTTATCTACAAGATATAATGCTAATACACACATATTGCTTAATACCATATCATTCTTTTTTTACCAAACATGTCTTCAAAATAGCATTAAACGTTTATTTGAAAATAACTATTCATTGACTAATTGTTAAATCTTTTCAAGACCATTTTTTTAATAAATTAAATAATTGACTATTTTAGAATCTATTGTATCAAGTTGAAAAATATTGGCATCTATTTTATTATTATTTCATTAGATGATTAAAGTCGACTTTATTGTGGAGTATTTATTGCTTTGAAGGCATCGATGAAACATAAACTAGCTTAAAGCAAACTGAAATCACAAACTCGACGAGCACACGATTGTATCGAAAAGAAAAAAATATACGCTCAAATACAAAAAAGAATAAATTAAGTGTTGTTTTAGAGAGGAAAACACTGTTTCATGGCTTATGCTGAAATATTGTGAGAGGAAAATACTATTCCATAGCTGAAAAATAGTTCTGAATAAGCTCAAGCGAACAAGGCATCATGAAATGAGGTGGGAACCAATGAATCAGTTTTTTTTTTGGCCTCACGAGTTCTGGCTTCTCTAGCAATATTATAGCAAGAGCCAAAACACCAAAAAAATCCTTGGGAATTAGGCCTAAATGTGATTGTAGGACGAGGTAGTACACGGTCTCCAACGTGATGTGGATTGGTGGGAGAGGTGTCTACGATGTGGATCAGGAGAGGCAAGTTTGTAAATTTTACATTAAAAATAAATAAATAGTAGAGTTGCCCCATGAATAGAGAGATTGAGTCATCCTGTCATCCACTATTTTACTAGAATCCTTGCATTGTTCCATTTCTAGCTAAGCAAGCACTAGCACTAACGAAGTAACTAATGTAGGGATTGAATTTAGGGGCCCCTTTCACTTGGGGGCTTGTGGCGTCACACCGCTGGCACATGCCAAGGGACGGGCTTGCCTCTGCCCTAGGCCGACGCCTCCTCCATCTCCCTCTTCCTCTACACCGCCCTAACAACCTCAAATCGATCTACGCCCATTACATTTTTTATATAGGTGAGAGTGGTGGCAAAGTTATGGCTGCAGTACACCAAATTTACTGAAGCTAGCTTTGCATGTATTGAGACAAACTTGCAGTGCTTCCGGATGTGAGAGAAGATGGAGGATGTTTGATCGAGCATGTGTGCACTCCAAAAAGTGGAGCAGACTAGAGCATCAAATTTTAAATGATAGTGTGTTTGTTCATTCGCAACTTGACATTGCATCAAGGGTACCCTTTTTGTGATTATTTAAATTTATTGCCTTGCTGTTCGGTTTGTATATAGAAATAAATATGTTTTAGCATTAGGTCCAAAACCTCTATTAGAAATTATGACCCAATCAGTTTGGATGAAATTTGGAAGGGAAAGCATGGATTGTTGAAGACAATCCACCTCGCCTTAACGCGGAGGAGTTGAATGAATTTCGAACTGCACTAAGAACACAATGCACTGATGGTAATCATCCTGTTCGCTTGGCTTATAAGCCGTATTTTTTTAGCCAACGAATAATATTTTTCTCTCACAACAAATTAGCCAACAATAATTTTAGCTATGGCTTATCAGCCAAGCGAACAGGACAAATATCATGCATTCTTGTGAAATCAATCAAGTTTGCTTTTGCTAGCCGCCAGCATCTACCTGTTTGGATTGATGCCTCCCGGCAAACTCGCGCCCAGACAGCCATCCTGACCCCGGGCGCTCGAAATCGGATACCTGGGAGCCGCACTTGCGCCGGGCAAGATTCTCAGAGACTAATCCAAACAGGCAAGATTCCCGGGACTAATCGAAATAGTACGGGAATGCTTCTTTATGGTTGGGCAGGCAGTTGCGACTCAGCACGCCTCATCGACCGTCTCCGGCCTCCATCTCCAAGGTGGGGCCCACCGATTTAATTAAACCCGGCCGTATTCTTATCGAGCCGCCTCGCCGCACGCCCGACGCACGATGCATGCGGCACGCCCACTCTCCTCTTTCTCAGATCTCCGGCTAGCTCGTCCCCGACAGCCCGGCGACATCCTCCCTGACGGCCCGGCGACTTCCTTCCCCGGCGGCGACCCTGTGCCTGCGCCCGCGCCCCCGCCCGCGTCGGCGAGCCCCTCCCTCTCTCCCCTCGGCGGCGAGGTAGGCCTCCTCGTCCTCCTCCTCCTGCTGCTGCTGGATCTGATTTCTAGGCATGGCACCGGAGGCGGGGAAGAAGCAGGCGGGAGGTAGGGAAGAAGCAGGGGACGGGATGGAGTGTGCGGGCGGGAGGTCTCTCCGCGTGCGCGTGCAGGCGCTAGTAGCGTCCAACATAGTTATATTTTTCAGATACTCCTTCCATCCCGCTTTGACACTGGCAGTGGAGTACATCGTCTACATTAACAGACACCAACGTGACGTATTCAAAGATTCTTTGTTGCACCGGTTTAAAAGCTAAAACATCAGTCTAAGCGAACAAAAGGAGTATAGCCTATCACAAATCCACAGGTGGGGAATGTATTATGGTTCTATTCTCTAACTTATCCTTCCCTCCATTTGTATTTACTTGTCAGTAACTTTTTACTATAGCAAATTTGATCATCTATTTTTTCTTTTAAAAAAATCTTAGATACTTCAATGTTTATAACACTAACGAAGTATGTTCAATAAAGAATCATATATGTGAAAACTTGATGTATCTAAAAAATCTTTTGCAGAAAAATGTATGGTCAAAATTGTTACAGTAAAAACGAAAACGGAGGTAAGTAGTATGGTTTTTAACTTGCTTTTCTATATATATATATATATATATATATATATATATATATATATATATATATATATGTTCGCTTCGCTGAATTACTGTGAAAGGAAAACACTGTCCATTTGATGAAACAGTACGACTCACAAAACAAGGGAATATGGCCATAGTACATATAAGTATCTCCCATCTATGGCTAGCAATAATATATAAATATATATTTTATATATAATTATATTAACTTAATTAATTTGTGTCTAAATTATAATCATTAGAATAAATTCAATTCAAGAATCAAATGGGCCATAAGAGTAAACGTACCCCCGCTTTATTATGAACAAAGCATACCATGTATGAGTTTAAAGTTCCTGTTGCATTCTAGCTGTGTCCGCCCTAAATGGTAGTTTTACAGCGACATGATGTGCGTGACCAGCTTATCGATGGCCATGCGCGACGAGCCGGCCTTGCCGGTACAATCCACCGCCGCCTTCTTCAGCTCGCCAGCCCTCGCCCTCATCTCGGCGCCGTCCTTGTCAGTCATGAGCCTATGGATCGTTGCCTCGACGCTGCCCCTCTCGAGCTCGCCACGCAGCTCAAGGCCCACCTTCCCACGTGCTCCACGTTGTTGTACTTATAGGATCTCTAGGAGCGTAGATCTAGCCGGGTACTTCATGTAAATGGGTAGCATGTCCTAGTACATGTTCTAGACAGAGATTAGAGGGAGGAGGAGGACATGTCGAACGACGACATGCAGAGGAGGATCCGCTCGCGTCCGCCATGGAGTCGGTGTGCTGCTAGGGCGGCAAGGTGGGGAAGAGGACGGTGATGAGCGATGGCGGCCGGCGGTGAAGACCCGATGGCGGCGCGAGTGTAGTCGGCGTCGTGGGAGCCCTTGATTGTAGATCTGAGAGGCGGCGTGGTGGTGGCTTCCGTCCTTGCTGCGCGCCTCTAGATCGGATTAGGGTTTAGGGATTTGGTGGAGAGCTCGGCTCGCACGAACCTCGTGACTTGAGCCATGGCCCCCCACCTCTATTTATTCTTGTGAGATGACGGGGCCTCCAACCATAGTTAAATTTGGGCGCCCCGATCGTATGCGGATCAAAGGCCCAACTGGGCCGTTGGACCCAGTTTGGGATTAGAGATCAACCTAACAATCTCCCCCTTGATCTCCTACCATCTTTCAATTTCATATCATTTACTTTTGTTCATTCCATTACAGATTAGCGCATAGAGCATGTTTCATCGTCACGGTCAATTGCCGATAGATTTAACAGCTACAATACACCACTCTGTTCTAAAATCGATACTTATTTTTGGGCCTTCTTTTGTCCAGGAATTATAGGCTTTCCCTTAAACCCATACCGGCTACATGTTCTCTGAACACGTTGGGTGGTAAACCTTTTGTAAGCAGATCCACGAGCATCTTTTCGGTACTTATATGCTCAAGACTTATGACATGATCCCGGACTTTATCTTTCACAGCATAATACTTTATGTCAATGTGTTTGGCAGCACCACTTGACTTATTGTTGTGAGCATATTGTACTGTCGGATTATTATCGCAGTATAACTTAAGTGGTCTATAGATGTAGTCAACCACCTTCAAATCGGGTATGAACTTCTTTAGCCAGTTCACCTGCCCTGCTGCCTCATAACACGCTACAAACTCGGCATACATTGTGGACGATATAGTGACGGTTTGCTTTGAGCCTTTTCATGAAATATCTCCCCCTGCGAGAGTGAATACATATCCAGACGTGGATTTTCTATCATCTTCTGCATAATCAAAATCTAAATATCCCACTATATGGAGTGAATCAAATCTTCTATACGTCATGATGAGGCCTTTCGTTCCTTGCAAATAACGCAAGACTTTCTTTACTAATTTCCAGTGTTCTGTTCCAGGATTGCTCTGGAATCTGTCAAGTAACCCGGTAACAAATGCCAAGTCAGGGTGCGTGCATACTTGAGCATATTGTAAGCTTCCGACAGCTGAAGCATATGGAACCGTTTTCATTTGATCGATCTCATATTGGTTCCTGGGGCATTGAAAATCCCCATATATGTCGCCCTTGACTATAGGAGTAGGTGAGGGACTATATTTGTGCATACTAAATTTTTTTAAGATCTTTTCTATGCATGTCTTTTGTGACAGTCCTAATACCTCTTTACTTCTATCTCGGTGAATCTCGATCCCTAGAACGAACGAAACTTCACCAAGATCTTTCATATCAAATTTTGAGGACAAAAACTTCTTTGTCTCCAGTAGTAGACTGACATCACTACTAGCAAGTAAGATGTCGTCCACATACAGGACAAGGAAGATAAACTTCTCATTCTTAAACTTTGCATAGACACAATTGTCCTCAACATTCTCTTTAAACCCAAAATTCCTTATTTTCTGATCAAACTTCAAGTACCACTGTCTTGAAGCTTGTTTTAATCCATAAATGGATTTCTTTAGGCGGCATCCCATTCGTTCTTTTCCTTCCATGACAAAACCTTTCGGTTGTGCCATGTAAACATTTTTCTTCAAGTCTCCATTGAGAAATGTCGTCTTTACATCCATCTAATGTAATTCTAAATCATAATGTGCCACTAATGTCATTATGATTCTGAAGGAATCCTTACATAAGACTGGAGAAAAGGTCTCATTGTAATCAATCCCTTCTTTTTGCGTAAAGCCCTTTGCCATAAGTCATGCTTTATATCTCTCTATATTCCCTTGAGAGTCAAGTTTTATTTTGTAGACCCATTTACAGCCTACTGTTTTGACTCCTTTGGGAATTATCTCCAAATCCCAAACTTTATTGGCATTCATAGATTTTATTTCATCTTCCATGGCCTCAAGCCACTTTGATGAATGATCACTTCTCATGGCTTCTTCAAATGAGGTGGGATCATCCTCCATTTGAAATTCCTCAGTGTTGTATACTTTATAGTCAGCAGGAATAGCTGATTTTCTAACTCTTTGAGACCTTCTAGGGGCCTCCACATTTGGCATATTTTCTGTTTGAGGTTGTTGTTGCTCCCCCTCATGTGTGACAATTGGTTCTATAGGATCCTGAAGAACAGGTTCCTCATCGTCATTCATTGTTGCCACAGGCGGAATAACAACAGGTGCTGGCACCACAGTATCTTGTACTGTCGGTGCAGCGACAGCAGGTAGTGAGAAAAATGGCTCATGAATCATCGGAGTGGGCGCATACACCCGCTTCTCTTCAAGGTCAATTTCTCGAGCTACCATGCTCCCCCTCATTATTTCATCCTCTAGGAAGACAGCGTGTCTCGTTTCCACAAACTTTGTATCTCTATCTGGACAGTAGAAACAAAAACCTTTTGACTTTTCTGGGTAGCCAATGAAATGGCAACTTACTATTTTGGGATCTAGTTTCTCAATGTTTGGGTTAAATACTTTAGCCTCAGCAGGACTCCCCCATACACGTAAGTGATTTAGTGAGGGTACTCTTTCTGTGCACAACTCATACGGTGTTTTGGGCACCGACTTACTTGGTACTCTATTGAGAATATGAATGGCGGTTTTTAACGCCTCCATCCACAGGCTCAACGGTAAGGTGGAGTAACTTATCATACTACGCACCATATCCATTATGGTACGATTGCGGCTTTTAGCTACTCCATTCTGCTGAGGTTCGCCCGGTGTAGAATATTGGGCTACTATGTCATTCTCCTGTAAGAACCTTGCAAAAGGTCCAGGAACTTGGCCATATAGGGTATGCCGACCGTAGTACTCCCCTCCACGGTCGGACCTGACTATCTTAATCTTTAAATTGTGTTGGTTTTCAACTTTTGCCTTAAATATCTTAAATTTATCCAATGCTTCTGTTCTTTCTTTGATTGGATAAATGTAGCCATAACGGGAGTAATCATCTGTTAATGTTATGAATGAATCATAACCATCCACACTCTTTATAGGAAACGGACCACAGATGTCTGTGTGAATAATCTGTAGAATTCCTGCGCTTCCTTTGGCATCTTTCTTAATTTTCTTTATATACTTTCCTTTAATACATTCTCTGCATTGTTCTAAATCTGAGAGCTCTAATGGAGGAAGAATATCATTCTTAACTAGTCTTTCTATTATCCCCCTCGAAATATGGCTTAAACGACAGTGCCATAATTTCGACAATGCATCGTGAGCTCTCTTTTATTTTCTGTTTACATCCGTAGACGAGGATACATTGACATTGTCGCACGCAACGTTCCCATCATCGCATACAACATTCACATCATCACATAGTGATGACAAATAAAGATCATTTTGTAAGATAGCGAGACCAACACATGCATTATTAAATGTTATCTTAATTTGCCATTTCCAAAATGACAATCATATCCATCATTGTCCAAGCATGAAACATTAATCAAGTTTCTCTGTAGGAAGGGAACATAAAGAACATCTCTAAGTATAAGTTTGAAACCATCAGCAAGCTCTAGAGAAAGATCGCCAACGCCTTCAACATCTGCTCGGACTTCATTTGCAACTTTAACGTGTCTTTCGCTTCTTTGAGTAGTCCTCGTCGAACGGAATCCCTGTAAAGAATTAGCAACATGAACAGTTGCACTTGAGTCAATCCACCGAGTAGATTTCGAATACTATACATACAGGGATTCATTTATGAACGTAATAATGTTCCCACCTTTCTTTGCTATGATCATCTTTAAGTAATCGGGACAATCTTTCTTATAATGTCTCGTCTTCTTGCAATAGGGACCCTGATCTTTCTCTACTATGAACTTGTTCTGCTGAGGCTGATGCAGCATGGGACCCTTTCCCTTTGACTTTGAGGAGAAGTTAGCATTAGTATTCTTTTTCTTATTGTCTTTCAAATAATTGATAGAGCCACCATTGATAGCTTTTATTCTCTCCTCCTCTTACACACACATAGCCATGAGCCTCTCTATGTCCCACTTCTCGGGCTGTATGTTGTAGTTGACAACAAAAGTGTCAAATTCCTTTGGCAAGGAAGCAAAACTCAGATGGATAAAGAACTCTTCCTTGAGAGCCAGATTCATTGGTTTTAGCTTGGATGCCAAATTGCTCACCCTTAGTATGTGCTATCTTATGCCACCATTTCCAGAGTACCTCTCTGTCACCAGCTGCTTTATCAGCTAGGTAGAATATGTCTTTGAAGAGCCAGTGAACTGACTCTTTATTCTTTCGAGGTACTCGGTGATGGTGTCACACTCTGGGATTGAGCCCACAATTGCAGGCTCAATCATGTTCTTTATCACAGCCAAACATTTCTTGTTGGCAGTGACCCACTTCCTATACTCAAGGTCATAGGACATTCTTTGGATGCAAAATCCCTCTCTTTGGTTGCCCAAGTGGCATCAGCCTCGTTTGTCTCCCTCACTGGTGCCACAGGCTCAGTGGGATACGATGAGATGACTACCCAGTCCACCTCAGCCAAGATAAAGACCAGGTCAATCTTTTTTCCACTCCGTGTAGTTATCACCTTTGAAAGTGGGGATCTCTTTGATACAACCCATTAAGTTGTATCCGTCTGAAAACACAATTCATATAGAGTGAGAACATAAACATAATAATAACAATTGCATGCCTTAGTTCCAATGTTGGTCAAAATTAAAACATAAAATTGTCCTCTACATTAATTCTACATCACCATTGGGCAGAAATAGAATTAATGCATGACAAAACTCATCATAATATTGCCATTAATCAATGTTGGTCAGAATAATAACAATATTATAATAAGTTAAAAACATATCCATTTTTCAAAATTAAACTCTCCCGTTGGTTTGAATTTAATAATGAAAATAACAACTTTAAATACGCAGCGGAAAAATAATCTCAATTTTGTGAATTTTACCCACAGGAAAATTCTCTTTTCTATTTTCTTTAAGCCATTTATTCATTTTCTAGGAAATAAATATTTACTGGAAAAAGAAAAAACAAAAAATTGATTCATTTCAGCACTATTCATTCGGCCCAGCCGGCAAAACAGCCCGGCCCACTTCTCTGCGCGGCGCCCGGCCACACCCAGGCCACAAAGTGGGCCTGGGCCGGCAAAGTGCCGCGGCCACGCGCGCCCACCTGGGCCGCGAAATGGCCCGATCGATCTTGGCCGTCCACGCACGTCGCATGATCAAAACGTCGACCGCAACGGCTCCCTTGAAACCCTAGCGGCAATTCTGCTCCATCATTTCTCTCTCTTTGCCTCTCTCCTCAGCGCAGCATAGTGGCAACCGAGCGAGTCGAGCGGTCGAAACGGTGGAGCGACGGTGCCGTCGTTGGTCCCCTCGCTGGCGTGCGCGCTCCCCAGCGGGTGAGCGCGCCGCCGGCGAGCGGCCTGGCTGCGGCGCCCCTTTGGCCAGAGCCCGGCGAGCAGCGCCCTCTGCTCGGCCTTCGTTTCCCCGCACGCTGGCGAGGCAGTAGTGCTACGCAGCGGCGAGGTAGGCCTCCCCTTCCCCAAAATCCCCCTCTGATTTGCTTCTTTCTTTTGTTCTTCTCGGATTCAACCGATTGGGGATCTAGGGTTAGGGTTTCTTTTCTTGTTAGGGTTTCACTGTTTATCTTCCCTGTGAAGTCTTCATGGGTTTAGGGTTCGGCACTTACGTTCTTATGGCCGAAACCCTCTTCTTCTCTTAGATCCGAACTGGATCTAATCGGTTCTCTACTTTCTTGACTGTTTACCCATTCTAGATCTAAAAACCCTAGAAAAACCTGTCTCTGGTACCATTGTTGGCGCTGTAGGATCACTAGGATCATAGATCTAGCCAGTAGAGTGATTCTATTCGGGATAAAAAGACACAGTACATCCTAATACATGTAGAACTACAGAGACAGAGAGGGAAGGGAGAAGGTGTTGAACCTGACACTGTAGAAGGGGAGGGTTCAGAGGACGCCATCACGTTCGTCGGTATAGTCTGCGCACGGGCAGCGACGGTCGGTGAAGAGGGTGGTGAAGACGTCGACGTCGATGGAGTGGGCGGCACGGCTGGTGGCTTCCCGTCACTGGCTGTGCCCCTCTCTGATCGGATTAGGGTTTAGGTGTCGGTGGGGAGCTCGGCTCAGGTCAACCTCGTGACTTGATCCGCCGGCCCCCACCTCTATTTATTGTGCAGTGTGACAGGGGCCCTCCAGCCATAGTGGGCTGGGCGCCCCCGATCAGGGCGTGGATCAAAGGCCCAACTGGGCCGTTGGGCCTAGTTTGGGATTAGAGATCAACCTAACACACGTACCTCGTGATCCCCGTCTGGTCAGCGAAGTAAGGGCGGCACAGCATCGGCACCCCCTAACAGATGCTCTCCGTCGTCGAGTTCCACCGACCGTGCGTCCAAAATCCGCCGATAGCACGGTGGCACAGCACCCCCTGCTATGGCGCCCACGGCACCATGCCGCGCCCGCGCGTCGCGGCCTTGAACCCCTTTGGAAGCTAGCTTGCCTCGGGCGTGCACCCGCGGACGAGGCCTAGACGGACCACCCAGAGGAACAGCACGCCACTGTCGGCGATGCCCCATGCCGTCTCCACCTGGTCTCATGGGCTCATCTAGGCCAAGCTGCCGAAGCTCATGTAGAGCACCGACTCCGGCAGAAACACGCCCAGCCACTTCAGGCAGCTCCGGTCCTATACCAGCAGGCTGCAGTCGCCATCGGGCGAGAACTTCTAGAGCGGGCCGATGTCAAACACCGACAGGGCAGTGTCCCACCAGAGGCCCTCCAGCTCTCGACGCTCCAGCGCGTCAAACGTGTTGAGTATGACACCGGAGGAGATGTTGGTGACCACCACGGCGCGCGCCACCAGTTGGCACGCCAGGTGGCCGGCCTCACCCATGTGCATTAGGTCGCGCACTCGGTATAGCGGCAGCTCCGTCACCGGTAGGTCGTGCTGCGAATCTGGATTGACGAAACGCGAGCACGTTGTCAGTGGATTCAAGAATAGGGAAAACTACCAGATACCCCACGCGTTGCCGCGGGTTAACAGCCAGCACAATTGGTGCCGAGAATGCCTCCTTACATGCTTATATTATTTAATTTCAGTGTGGAGAACATGTGGATAAATGGAAAGAATATCAATAACCTTACAAAAGAAACTAATCGCTATATTGTTGTCGAAGATCTAGGATGCACTACATTAATCATGTCTGTGGAGCATGGCGAGCATCCAGCAGCTATGGTGACGATCGGACGGACCTAGTACGGTGAACTGTTAGCTGTGTCTCTGTTATGACGGGCCTCCAGTACAACCGGCGACAGCCAGCCAGTGGCTAAGAAGGCACCGCATGGGCTGGCCTAGGAGTCGGATCAGTTTCTATTTTTAGGAGATCAGTTTCTATTTTCAGGAGAGAAGAGATTATATATATATATATAAGCTGTAAGACACTTTGGGGAATTAAGCAAGAGCAAACCTAATTGCTCGGCTTCCTTTAGGGAGCCGGGAGATCCTAGAAACTCGCATAGCAGCCACAACCCTTTCCCCTCGTGCGTCCCTGTCTCTCTCGCACAAGGAACCACGGCGCCTCGCCGCCGTGCGTCGTCGTTCAAACCTTGCCCCTCCATCTCCCACTCGTACAACTTGCGATCGATCCAGGGTAGGAGTCGAACTCCTATCAACCTGGTATCAGCAGTCTCAGGTTCGATGTCGACTTCCCATCCCTCGCCAGTGGTCTCTGCGTCCTCGCCCACCACCGCTGCAACCACCGTGCCCCTTCCCTTGTCGTCCTTGGCCCTCGTCTCGGCGTCGGGCCTAATCGCGTCCTCTACCGCGGCTCGGCGTCCGTCATGTCCGCCGAACAGATGACGGTGGCCATACTAGACCTGGGGCCGGCTGTGGCGGGCATTCATGCCTTCCTCGCTGGTCCACACGGTCTGCAGCCGCTGCCCTAGCCCCTGTTTCCACAAAGAACCGATGCAAGCTCGCCCGCCAGACATACCAAAGAGGTCCGGTCGGCGCCGCCGCTCCGTCCGGCTCAAAGACGCTGCGTCGTTGGTGCCAATTACTACGGCGCGCCGCCGTCTGTGGCTGGGTACATCTACGGCATGCCCCACGATGGCACGCCCTCTTCCGCGAAGATCGATCGCGCCGCGCCGCCTCGCTTCGCGGCGCGCCGATCACCCGATTCATTTTCACGATCGCCATCGCAAGATTCGGCTGGACTTTGAGCCGGCACCCGTCTACACCACGGTGAGTGCACAGCCCTACGTGCCGCCGCTGCCCTCGTTAGGGCCAGTGGTTGCCCACGGGGGGGGGGGTGCCCGCGTCGGGCGTCCTGTACGGGCGTAGACGGACCCCTGTTCCATGGGGGTCGCTGCAGCCTTCTTTGTCCTTGTCCCCGACATGCGACGACACTGCCGGGGGCGCTGTTTTGGTCATCGGCCCGGAGCCTCCACCGCCGAAGTTTTACAAGCTCGAGTTCTAGACATTCGACGGCTCTGCCGACCCCCTGAACTGTCTCAACCACTGCGAGCAGTTCTTCCGGGGCCAGCGGACGTTGGCGTCCGATCGGACGTGGCTTGCCTCCTACCACCTCCGGGGTGAGGCGCAGACCTGGTACTATGCCCTGGAGTAGGATGAGGGCATGCCGCCGTGGGAGCGCTTCCGCGACCTCTGCCGTCTACGTTTCGGGCCACCGCTACAAGGTAGTCGCCTGGCTGAGCTCGGCCGGTTACCCTTTACGTCCACTGTGCAGGAGTATGCGGGCCATTTCCAAGCGGTGGTGTGCCACACCGGGGACCTCTCTCCCCGTCAGCGCGCCGAGTTGTTCGTGGGCGGCCTCTCGGACCGTATCCGGGTGGACGTGGAGATGCGCGCTCCACCGGATCTTCAGACGGCCATGTACTACGCCCGCCCTCCTCCGTGTCCCGCGCTACCTCCACCAGGCCGTGCCCCTGCCACGCCCCAAGCACCGGCCGGTCTGGGCGCCACGGTGGCTGCCGCAGCTTCGGGCGCGCGGCCTTTTTGCCGCCTTACTCCAGCCGAGCAGCTGGAGCGCTGTCGTTAGGGCCTCTGCTTCAACTACGACAAGCCATACGTGCTAGGCCACGTGTGTCCTCGCCTCTTCTATTTAGAGGGTGCCGACTACGTCAACGACGACGCAGCACTCGACGCTGACGCCACAGGCGCGCCCGCGGCCATGGAGGCGGTGCCGGCTGCCCCGGACGCGGACGCCAACGCGTTCGCCATTTCTCTACATGCCTTGGCCGGTATTCGCACGGAGAACTCCATGCTCCTCCCTGTGATGGTGAAGGGGGAGCGTTTGCTCGCACTGCTCGACACCGGCTCGACGCACAGCTTCATGCAGGGCGCGACCATGCGACGCCTCGGCCTCGTTCCTTCAGGGGGTGACCAACTGCGCGTCACCGTCGCCAACGACGATCGCCTCTAATGCGAGGGCGTCGCCCACAAAGTACCCATCAGCATCGAGGACGAGTACTTCTCCATCACCTGTGTCGGTCTTGACCTTGGCTGCTTCGTCTTCATCCTCGGCATCGACTACCTGCGGACGCTAGGCCCCATAGTGTGGGACCTGGAGGCCATGACGATAGCCTTCACGCGCCAGCGATGGCGCATCCTCTGGCGGGGTGTGGGTGGTCCCGACGGGGCCGCCCGTGCAGCGGCGGTGTCCACCAACACCCAGCAGCCCTTGCTGGACCGTCTACTTCAGCAGCACATCGCCATCTTCGACGAGCCGCAGGGCCTTCCGCTGGCTCGCCCCTACGACCACCGCATCCACCTGCTGCCGGACACGGCGCCCATCGCTGTACGACCGTACCGCTACCCCTAGCTCTAGAAGGACGAGCTAGAATGCCAGTGCGAGGCCATGCTCGCCCAGGGGATTATTCGGCCCAGCACTTCGCCATTCTCGGCGCCCGTCCTCCTCGTCCGTAAGGCGGACAAGTCCTGGCGTTTTTGCATCGACTACAGGGCCCTCAACGCCAGGACCTCGAAGGACAAGTTCCCTATTCCAGTGGTGGATGAGCTCCTTGACGAGCTCCATGAGGCCCGTTTCTTCACCAAGCTCGACTTGCGTTCGGGTTACCACCAGGTGCGGATGCACCCCGACGATGTGGGTAAGACGGCGTTCCACACTCACCACGGCCACTACGAGTTTCTGGTGATGCCGTTCGGCCTCTCCAACGCGCCGGCGATGTTCCAGGCGTTGATGAACGACGTCCTTCGCCCATACCTACGGAGGTTTGTGCTGGTATTTTTTGATGACATCCTGATCTATAGATCCTCGTGGGCGGAGCACCTCCAGCACGTCGCCATCGTCCTCAGCGAGCTTTGAGCGCACCATCTCCACCTTAAGCGCTCGAAGTGCTCGTTTGGGGCGTCGTCCG
Source organism: Miscanthus lutarioriparius (assembly GCA_904845875.1). Classification (NCBI taxonomy): domain Eukaryota; kingdom Viridiplantae; phylum Streptophyta; class Magnoliopsida; order Poales; family Poaceae; genus Miscanthus; species Miscanthus lutarioriparius. Next base: position 26,847,076 of record CAJGYO010000004.1, on the reverse strand, counting down.
TGGCCTATCTGGGTCATGTCATCTCCGGGGACAGCGTCACCATGGACGCCGACAAGGTGGCCGCGGTCGGCTCGCGGGCTGCGGGGATTCCTCGGACTCACGGGCTATTACCGCAAGTTCATCTGGGAGTTCGGTGTCATCGCCGCACCCCTCACACGCCTCCTGCGGCGTGACGCGTTCGCTTGGGACGCCGACGCCAAGACGGCCTTCCAGGCGCTCAAGTGCGCCCTCACCACCGGGCCGGTGCTGTAGATGCCAGATTTCGACAGGTCATTTGTGGTGGACTGTGACACCTCCGGCGCGGGATTCAGCACCGTCCTTCACCAGGGCGCGGGACCCCTAGCTTTCTTCAGCCGACCGTTCGCGGCGCGTCACCTCAAGCTCGCGGCGTACGAGCGCAAGCTAATCGGTCTGGTGCAGGCCATGCGTCACTGGCGTCCATACTTATGGGGGCGACATTTTCTTATTCACACTGACCATTATAGCTTGAAGTTCCTTCTTGACCAGCGCCTGTCGATGGTTCCACAGCACCAGTGGATCAGCAAGCTGTTCGGGTTCGACTTCACTGTCGAGTACCGGCCAGGACGCCTCAACACCGTGGCGGACGCGCTGTCCCGCCGTGATGCAGAGGAGGCCTCGATGGCCGATGCCGGAGCTGCTGTCCTGTGCGCCTGCTCTGGGCCCTCATTTGCCTTCGTCGACGACGTACGCCGCGCCACAGCGACCGCAGCGGATGCCTAGAGCCTCCGGCAGCGCCTAGACACCGACGACCTCCAGGGCCCGTGGCGTTTCGACGATGGGCTCCTTCTGCACGGGAGACGCATCTTCATCCCCGACCACGACGACCTGCGCCATCAGGCGCTGCTCCTGGCGCACTCAGCAGGACATGAGGGCGTCCAGAAAACCCTCCATCGTCTCCGCGCCGACTTCTACATACCCGGGGACCGCACACTGGTACAGGACTGGGTGCGTGCTTGCGCGACGTGCCAGCGCAACAAGACGGAGACGTTACAGCCGGCGGGGCTGCTACAGCCACTGGAGGTTCCATCCCAGGTGTGGGCAGATATCTCCATGGACTTCATTGAGGGCCTTCCCAAGGTGGACGGCAAGTCCGTCATACTCACGGTGGTCGACCGCTTCTCCAAGTACGCGCACTTCATCGCGCTCGGCCACCCCTACACCGCGACGTCCGTCGCCCGCGCCTTCTTCGACGGCATCGTGCGGCTTCACGGGTTCCCGTCGTCTATCATTAGCGATAGGGACCCCGTGTTCACGGGCCACGTTTGGCGCGACCTGTTCTAGATGGCGGGCGTCAAGCTACGCATGAGCACAGCTTTCCACCCACAGACGGACGGGCAGTCTGAGGTGGTGAACAAGGTGATAGCCATGTATCTGTGGTGCGTAACAGGGGATCATCCGCGTGCTTGGGTGGATTGGCTATCGTGGGCGGAGTACTACTACAACACCTCCTTCCACACCACCCTCCGCACCACGCCCTTCGAGGTGGTCTACGGTCGTTCCCTGTCGCCCATCCTGCCGTACAAGCCGGGGACGGCCCGTACTGAGGCGGCTGTCGTCCTCCTGCGCAACCGCGACGAGATCCTCATCGAGGTGCGCCAACGCCTTCTACAGGCCCAGCAGCTCGCTAAGAAGACCTACAACGCCCATCACCGCGACGTGGAGTTCGCCGTGCACAGGACGGCACAGTCCCTGGACCCCCGTGCTAAGCGCAAGCTGGGTCCCTGCTTTGCCGGTCCGTTTCAGGTGCTGGAACGCATCGGCAACGTCTCCTATCGCCTCCAGCTACCCGAGGGCACTCGCATCCACGACGTCTTCCACGTGGGCTTGCTGAAGCGCCACCGCAGCGACCCTCTGGCCGCCCCTGCGAACCTTCCACCGGTACTAGATGGCCGGATCCTTCCTCCACTGGCCCGTGTCCTGCAAGCGCAGCAGCGGCGTGGTATCTGGCGCCTTCTTGTCCAGTGGCAAGGCCTGCCGGAGGAGGATGCGACTTGGGAGCCGCTCCAGGAGTTTCGCACGGAGTTTCCCACCTTCTAGCTCGAGGACGAGCTGTTTCAGCAGGCGGGGAGAGATGTTATGACGGGCCTCCAGTACAACCGGCGATAGCCAGCCAATGGCTAAGAAGGCACCGCATGGGCTGGCCTATGAGCCGGATCAGTTTCTATTTTTTAGGAGATCAATTTCTATTTTCAGGAGAGAAGAGATTATATATATATATAAGCTGTAAGACACTTTGGGGAATTAAGCAAGAGCAAACCTAATTGCTCGGCTTCCTTTAGGGAGCCGGGAGATCCTAGAAACTCGCATAGCAGCCACAACCCTTTCCCCTCGTGCGTCCCTGTCTCTCTCGCACAAGGAACCACGGCGCCTCGCCGCCGTGCGTCGTCGTTCAAACCTTGCCCCTCCATCTCCCACTCGTACAACTTGCGATCGATCCAGGGTAGGAGTCGAACTCCTATCAACCTGGTATCAGCAGTCTCAGGTTCGATGTCGACTTCCCATCCCTCGCCAGTGGTCTCTGCGTCCTCGCCCACCACCGCTGCAACCACCGTGCCCCTGCCCTTGTCGTCCTTGGCCCTCGTCTCGGCGTCGGGCCTAATCGCGTCCTCTACCGCGGCTCCGGCGTCCGTCATGTCCGCCGAACAGATGACGGTGGCCATACTAGACCTGGGGCGGGCTGTGGCGGGCATTCATGCCTTCCTCGCTGGTCCACACGGTCTGCAGCCGCTGCCCTAGCCCCTGTTTCCACAGCAACCGATGCTTCCGCTGCCGTACAGCCAGCAGGTCCGGTCGGCGCCGCCGCTCCCGTCCGTCCAGCACGCGTCGTTGGTGCCACCCCTACCGGCGCCGCCGTCTGTGGCTGGGTACATCTACGGCATGCCCCACGATGGCACGCCCTCTTCCGCAGCACTGATCGCGCCGCCGCCTCCGCCCCGCGGCGTGCCGATCACCCAGATTCAGTTTCCCTGATCGCCATCGCGCATTCTGGGCTGGACTTCGGAGCCGGCACCCGTCTACACCACGGTGAGTGCACAGCCCTACGTGCCGCCGCTGCCCTCGTTAGGGCCAGTGGTTGCCCACGGGGGGGGGGGTGCCCGCGTCGGGCGTCCTGTACGGGGGCGTAGACGGACCCCTGTTCCATGGGGGGTCGCTGCAGCCTTCTTTGTCCTTGTCCCCGACATGCGACGACACTGCCGGGGGCGCTGTTTTGGTCATCGGCCCGGAGCCTCCACCGCCGAAGTTTTACAAGCTCGAGTTCTAGACATTCGACGGCTCTGCCGACCCCCTGAACTGTCTCAACCACTGCGAGCAGTTCTTCCGGGGCCAGCGGACGTTGGCGTCCGATCGGACGTGGCTTGCCTCCTACCACCTCCAGGGTGAGGCGCAGACCTGGTACTATGCCCTGGAGTAGGATGAGGGCATGCCGCCGTGGGAGCGCTTCCGCGACCTCTGCCGTCTACGTTTCGGGCCACCGCTACAAGGTAGTCGCCTGGCTGAGCTCGGCCGGTTACCCTTTACGTCCACTGTGCAGGAGTATGCGGGCCATTTCCAGGCGGTGGTGTGCCACACCGGGGACCTCTCTCCCCGTCAGCGCGCCGAGTTGTTCGTGGGCGGCCTCTCGGACCGTATCCGGGTGGACGTGGAGATGCGCGCTCCACCGGATCTTCAGACGGCCATGTACTACGCCCGCCCTCCTCCGTGTCCCGCGCTACCTCCACCAGGCCGTGCCCCTGCCACGCCCCAAGCACCGGCCGGTCTGGGCGCCACGGTGGCTGCCGCAGCTTCGGGCGCGCGGCCTTTTTGCCGCCTTACTCCAGCCGAGCAGCTGGAGCGCTGTCGTTAGGGCCTCTGCTTCAACTACGACAAGCCATACGTGCTAGGCCACGTGTGTCCTCGCCTCTTCTATTTAGAGGGTGCCGACTACGTCAACGACGACGCAGCACTCGACGCTGACGCCACAGGCGCGCCCGCGGCCATGGAGGCGGTGCCGGCTGCCCCGGACGCGGACGCCAACGCGTTCGCCATTTCTCTACATGCCTTGGCCGGTATTCGCACGGAGAACTCCATGCTCCTCCCTGTGATGGTGAAGGGGGAGCGTTTGCTCGCACTGCTCGACACCGGCTCGACGCACAGCTTCATGCAGGGCGCGACCATGCGACGCCTCGGCCTCGTTCCTTCAGGGGGTGACCAACTGCGCGTCACCGTCGCCAACGACGATCGCCTCTAATGCGAGGGCGTCGCCCACAAAGTACCCATCAGCATCGAGGACGAGTACTTCTCCATCACCTGTGTCGGTCTTGACCTTGGCTGCTTCGTCTTCATCCTCGGCATCGACTACCTGCGGACGCTAGGCCCCATAGTGTGGGACCTGGAGGCCATGACGATAGCCTTCACGCGCCAGCGATGGCGCATCCTCTGGCGGGGTGTGGGTGGTCCCGACGGGGCCGCCCGTGCAGCGGCGGTGTCCACCAACACCCAGCAGCCCTTGCTGGACCGTCTACTTCAGCAGCACATCGCCATCTTCGACGAGCCGCAGGGCCTTCCGCTGGCTCGCCCCTACGACCACCGCATCCACCTGCTGCCGGACACGGCGCCCATCGCTGTACGACCGTACCGCTACCCCTAGCTCTAGAAGGACGAGCTAGAATGCCAGTGCGAGGCCATGCTCGCCCAGGGGATTATTCGGCCCAGCACTTCGCCATTCTCGGCGCCCGTCCTCCTCGTCCGTAAGGCGGACAAGTCCTGGCGTTTTTGCATCGACTACAGGGCCCTCAACGCCAGGACCTCGAAGGACAAGTTCCCTATTCCAGTGGTGGATGAGCTCCTTGACGAGCTCCATGAGGCCCGTTTCTTCACCAAGCTCGACTTGCGTTCGGGTTACCACCAGGTGCGGATGCACCCCGACGATGTGGGTAAGACGGCGTTCCACACTCACCACGGCCACTACGAGTTTCTGGTGATGCCGTTCGGCCTCTCCAACGCGCCGGCGATGTTCCAGGCGTTGATGAACGACGTCCTTCGCCCATACCTACGGAGGTTTGTGCTGGTATTTTTTGATGACATCCTGATCTATAGATCCTCGTGGGCGGAGCACCTCCAGCACGTCGCCATCGTCCTCAGCGAGCTTTGAGCGCACCATCTCCACCTTAAGCGCTCGAAGTGCTCGTTTGGGGCGTCGTCCGTGGCCTATCTGGGTCATGTCATCTCCGGGGACAGCGTCACCATGGACGCCGACAAGGTGGCCGCGGTCGGCTCGCGGGCTGCGGGGATTCCTCGGACTCACGGGCTATTACCGCAAGTTCATCTGGGAGTTCGGTGTCATCGCCGCACCCCTCACACGCCTCCTGCGGCGTGACGCGTTCGCTTGGGACGCCGACGCCAAGACGGCCTTCCAGGCGCTCAAGTGCGCCCTCACCACCGGGCCGGTGCTGTAGATGCCAGATTTCGACAGGTCATTTGTGGTGGACTGTGACACCTCCGGCGCGGGATTCAGCACCGTCCTTCACCAGGGCGCGGGACCCCTAGCTTTCTTCAGCCGACCGTTCGCGGCGCGTCACCTCAAGCTCGCGGCGTACGAGCGCAAGCTAATCGGTCTGGTGCAGGCCATGCGTCACTGGCGTCCATACTTATGGGGGCGACATTTTCTTATTCACACTGACCATTATAGCTTGAAGTTCCTTCTTGACCAAATAGCGCCTGTCGATGGTTCCACAGCACCAGTGGATCAGCAAGCTGTTCGGGTTCGACTTCACTGTCGAGTACCGGCCAGGACGCCTCAACACCGTGGCGGACGCGCTGTCCCGCCGTGATGCAGAGGAGGCCTCGATGGCCGATGCCGGAGCTGCTGTCTCTGCGCGCGCCGCCTGGCCCTCATTTGCCTTCGCCGACGACGACGCGCGCAGCGCCGGCGACGCAGCGGATGCCTAGAGCCTCCGGCAGCGCCTAGACACCGACGACCTCCAGGGCCCGTGGCGTTTCGACGATGGGCTCCTTCTGCACGGGAGACGCATCTTCATCCCCGACCACGACGACCTGCGCTTATCGGCGCCGCTCTGGCGCTTTTCAAAGAGACATGAGGGCGCCCAAAACCCTCCATCGTCTCCGCGCCGACTTCTACATACCCGGGGACCGCACACTGGTACAGGACTGGGTGCGTGCTTTGCGCGACGTGACGTGCCGCAACAAGACGGAGACGTTACGTTACGGGCATGGGGGGGCTGCTACGACCATCGGAGGTTCCATCCCAGGTGTGGGCAGATATCTCCATGGACTTCATTGAGGGCCTTCCCAAGGTGGACGGCAAGTCCGTCATACTCACGGTGGTCGACCGCTTCTCCAAGTACGCGCACTTCATCGCGCTCGGCCACCCCTACACCGCGACGTCCGTCGCCCGCGCCTTCTTCGACGGCATCGTGCGGCTTCACGGGTTCCCGTCGTCTATCATTAGCGATAGGGACCCCGTGTTCACGGGCCACGTTTGGCGCGACCTGTTCTAGATGGCGGGCGTCAAGCTACGCATGAGCACAGCTTTCCACCCACAGACGGACGGGCAGTCTGAGGTGGTGAACAAGGTGATAGCCATGTATCTGTGGTGCGTAACAGGGGATCATCCGCGTGCTTGGGTGGATTGGCTATCGTGGGCGGAGTACTACTACAACACCTCCTTCCACACCACCCTCCGCACCACGCCCTTCGAGGTGGTCTACGGTCGTTCCCTGTCGCCCATCCTGCCGTACAAGCCGGGGACGGCCCGTACTGAGGCGGCTGTCGTCCTCCTGCGCAACCGCGACGAGATCCTCATCGAGGTGCGCCAACGCCTTCTACAGGCCCAGCAGCTCGCTAAGAAGACCTACAACGCCCATCACCGCGACGTGGAGTTCGCCGTGCACAGGACGGCACAGTCCCTGGACCCCGTGCTAAGCGCAAGCTGGGTCCCTGCTTTGCCGGTCCGTTTCAGGTGCTGGAACGCATCGGCAACGTCTCCTATCGCCTCCAGCTACCCGAGGGCACTCGCATCCACGACGTCTTCCACGTGGGCTTGCTGAAGCGCCACCGCAGCGACCCTCTGGCCGCCCCTGCGAACCTTCCACCGGTACTAGATGGCCGGATCCTTCCTCCACTGGCCCGTGTCCTGCAAGCGCAGCAGCGGCGTGGTATCTGGCGCCTTCTTGTCCAGTGGCAAGGCCTGCCGGAGGAGGATGCGACTTGGGAGCCGCTCCAGGAGTTTCGCACGGAGTTTCCCACCTTCTAGCTCGAGGACGAGCTGTTTCAGCAGGCGGGGAGAGATGTTATGACGGGCCTCCAGTACAACCGGCGATAGCCAGCCAATGGCTAAGAAGGCACCGCATGGGCTGGCCTATGAGCCGGATCAGTTTCTATTTTTTAGGAGATCAATTTCTATTTTCAGGAGAGAAGAGATTATATATATATATAAGCTGTAAGACACTTTGGGGAATTAAGCAAGAGCAAATCTAATTGCTCGGCTTCCTTTAGGGAGCCGGGAGATCCCAGAAACTCGCATAGCAGCCACAATCCTTTCCCCTCGTGCGTCCCTGTCTCTGTCGCACGAGGAACCACGACGCCTCGCCGCCGTGCGTCGTCGTTCAAACCTCGCCCCTCCATCTCCCACTCGTACAACTTGCGATCGATCCAGGGTAGGAGTCGAACTCCTATCAGTCTCACCACCTGAGTCATGTAAATAGAGGAGACATCAGGTGTGGGATAACTTCAGAAAGTATTATTCATGCCCACAAAATCGTGCTGAGTTCATAATGGCGAACGCTGCATATTAATACAGGTGGGGGCAGACCCAGTGCCGGAGGCTCCCACATGAGTGGGGTCTGGGAAAGGGATAAACCGAGACAAATCTTTCCCCCGCAAAATCTGCAGAGAGGCTGCTTCGAACCCACGACCTGGTAACTGAGTGAGACAGCTCTCACCACTGCACCAGCCCTGCCGTTCTGCATATTAATACAGGTACCATAGGAAAATATAATTTATAGAAGCATAGGGAAAGAGAAGTTAGATGTAGCAAACGAATGAAACAGTATCATAACTATGTGTATGATGCAATTTAACTGCTCTGGTGGAGCCGCTGCTAACGCAGAGACAGCAGAATTTTTTTTCGCAATATAATCTTGCAATGATCATGTATAAGGAGTATAGCACAATTTCGGCAGCTGAACACACGGAAGCTATCATAATATAATTGTTTAGGAATTTAGGATACAGTATAGTCATTATGTCCAAGATGTAATAACTGTGATGCAGTTAAGGAAACCTTTGCTATGGGTAACACAAAAAAATTGGTAATGTATCACACAATTATGAGAAGGATGTAGTGCTTGTTAGGGACTTCATGGCACAGGATAAAAATCGAGATGTGCAGCTAATTAGGGAGTTGAATATTGCACTGGAAGAGGTACACAGAATGTTCCAATTTCCTATAGCAACAGGCTACGGAACCATACATACAGGAAACCAAAGAGGTCATTGTAGTTTTATAAGGCAACAGAATGGTCCAATTTTCTATGGCAAACAGAAAAATAATAATGATGTGGCGGCTGAAATCCTGATTAGCAAACCATCCAACCATGAAATTAACGATGCTCAGATTATTACCTTCTGCAGCCAGACTTGAAACTGAAATAGGATTGATCCGTTTTTTCAGCAGGCATGCTCTGATCCTGCACCTGATAAAATACTGTGGTTCTGAAGATTAGCTATTTGGAAAATTAATAATTGTAGTGCCTCAACCTCATGTCGATGAGATTACTTAGACACTTAACTTACTGATATTTGGTTGGGATGTACACTGACCATGTGGTTGGAGCATGGAAGCAGAAACATGGATGCATCAATAAGATTCTTTGTTGCGGGTTAAAAACCCTCAAATATTTAAGTCGCTTCCAAACTTCTAAACTGAATATATATCATCCACGGGGGGATGATGTATATGCAGAGCCAAAGCACCATAAGGTACAGCTGGTGGTACCTGGCCAACAAATGTATGGTCCTGTCAGGCTGTACCATGTCACAAAAACATACAGTGAGCCTCATAGCAGAGGTTAAAAAAGGATTGCCAACAAAATAACATTCATGAGAGAGCACAGCAGAAAAAGTGTTCTTTCTATTATTTCGTGACTGCTTTCAAAGAATGGGTTCTAGACTTGTATAGCATTTCAGCAAGGCAGCAAGAATTGCATGAACAGAATGAACATTTAGGCTAACTGAAACCGAAGAATGACAATCTGTAAGAAGTATCCTAACTCTTCCAACACACCATGATCACCAGATTCATTGTTTTTGTGGAGATTGCCTGGAAAAAAGGTTTCACCTATTATCTCAAGATGGTATCAATGGTAACTGCACAAATGATGATGATGGGAGCTGTTAATAAGAAATCGTAAAACTGAAACAATATTAGCAAAAAAAAAAAAAAAGAGACCTGTTTAGGTTCAGCTCGCTGAACCAACAATTGTGAGCAGCCTCCATGTGGAAGTCCTCAATATATGTAGATTGCACCCTAGAAAATAATAACAAATGCAAGCAGTGTGTATCATGTAAAATCAAATCCGTGTACTCTGTTGCAACCTGATGGAAAGAACATAAGCACAAAACCATGCATGTGTTCCAAAGCAAGGCAAAGAATTGCATAGTGTGTAAACCTTGAAATGACATATTCAAAGAATTAAGGATGCAAACTGTGTACTAAAAGTGTCGGTGTAGAAAGTGACCAACAAGTAAATATTTGTAGTTTTGCCGTACGTTGTGATCGGAGGTGGCCTAGCACTCAATGACACAGGGTTTATACTGGTTCAGGCAACGTGCCCTACGTCCAGTTGGAGTCGGTCAGTGACTTTATTCCTGAGCCCAAGCACTCAAAGTTTACAGTGGGGTTACAAACGATAAGGAGAAAGATGGGGAGTACAAGAGGTCCGGTCGGACTCCGGTCAGAAGGGCCAAGAGCGACAGGAGCTCCGCTATGAGCTAAGTGTTCAAGCGTGTGCTTGAGTTCAAACCTGGTGGTTCTGTGGTTGTGAACTAGTGCACTTGATTGATCTAATGAATCTGGAATCACTTGAATCGACCTGGATTAACTGAGTCTCTTAGGAGAGAGCGCATCCCCTTTTATAGATAAAGGGGGTGGCCTTACAAGTGAGAGGGAGAGAGTACGAATGCTTCTAAACCTTGTTGCCCACGCCGGCGGGTACATGATGATGGTAGGCGCCCACAACACTGTTGGATGTTGGATGCACGTGGGAGGCTGCGTCTTTTTATTCGGGTATGGCAGAAGTCGGTACCTGCTATACTGTTGATGCCCAGAGGCATGTGAGGGGTTTTACCATGTTCACTCGGTATGGTAAATGCCGGCGCCCACAACACTGTCGATGCCCAGAGGCATGTGGGGGGAGCCTTATCATATGGGAGTTAAGGGCGCCCACAATACTGTAGGGAAAATCTCGACGCCTACAATATTGTTTGTGTCAGGGCGGTTGCAGTGTACTATTTCTGCAGGTGTACAGGGTACGGTCCCTGGTATCGTGGTTCGACTTATGCGCCTTGCCTTGCTTTCTCCGTTCGTTCCCTGGTCCTTTCCAGGCGGGCGTCCCCGGTCGGTCGGTCCTAGTCGGCTCTGGTTGCGCCAGTCGAAAAAGAGCGGTGAGCAGGGTTTTTGCGTACCCCGGTTAGAGACGTGGGGTCGGAGTCAGAAGTAGTGTTTTGGCTAGGCCTTCCGGTCGGAGAGGCCGTCCGGAGGTGGGCTAGAGATCGAAGTGAGCGCTCCGGTTGGAGAGGAGGGCCAGAGTCGGAAAACAGGCGCCGTTCCTCCTCGGCCAGGCCTTTCGGTCGGTGATTGGATCACCCTTCTGGCCTGTTGTTCTGATACTTGGGCCGGCTCATGAGTTGCGTGTTTGTCTGCTTGGGCCGAGCCTTGGTTGGGAAGCCGGTCCGCGAGGGACCCCGGGTTTATGAACCCGACATGAGCCCCCAAGCCCTCGGGCGATTCGGGCAGAATCGTCTGGGGGATTTTTTTTGTCTTAACGGTGGGTGCGCGCGAGCGCACCCGCGGGTGTAGCCCCGGGTGATTCCGGCAGAATTATCCGGGGGGGTTTCGTGTTGCCAGCGGGGGAGGTTCTTTGTTTTGTCAGCGGGTGTGCGCGAGCGCACCCACGGGTGTAGCCCCCGAGCCCCCGGGCGATTCGGACAGAATCGTCTGGGGGGTGTTTGTTAACGGGCGTGCGTACGTGTTTTTTAGTCGAGACGGAATTGTCAACCCAGGCGTCGTTGCGCAGCCGAGGCATTTAGTTTTGGGATCGGGCGAGGTAGAGCTCGTGGATCCTGGCATCGGTGCGCGCCGTGGGATCGGGCGAGGCAGTTAGTTTAGGGATCGGACGAGACGGAGCTCGTGGGTTCTAGCATCGGTGCGCGCCATGGGATCGGGCGAGTCGAAGTCGTGGATCCTGGCCTTGGCGCAGCCCACACAGCCGAGGTAGTTAGTTAGTTAGTTACATAGTTTAGGGATCGATTTAGACGGAGTTTGCTGATCCTGGCGTCGGTGCGCGTCGTGGGATCGAGCGAGTTGGAGTCATGGATCCTGATGGGGCGAGTTCGGGGTCGCAGACCTAGGCGTCTTTGGTGTGCAATCGAAGCATAGCCGATGGATGAGGCGAGTTCGGGGTCGTAGACCCAGGTAGTTTTAGAGTGTAGTCGAAGCATAGCCGGATGGGCGCGAGTTTGGGGTCATAGACCCAGGTAGTTTTGGAGTGCAGTCAAAGCGTAGTCGGATAGGGCGAGTTCGGGGTCGCAGACCCAGGCGTTTTGTGTCTTGAGCCCCCGATCCTTGTTGGGCTTTGATAGGGGTCGGTTTGAGTTGTCTGTGTTACCCCATCCTCGGTTTCTCACAACCAGAGAGGCTGAGTTTTGTCCCTTGTCCCGATAGCTCGGGCTCGAGTGACGCGCTCGGTGAGTTCGCTAATGGGTATGATCGAGTGGAATCCGGGTCCGTCGTTCATGACGGGGTCAGCATAGCCCTCTTGTGACATTCCACTGCTCCTTTACCTGCAACCCGGCAGATTCCTGGGTCGTTCCAGAGACCGACCCGGGTGGCCTGATGGCCTCCCCTCGATGGAAATTCTGTGGGCTTGGCAAAGGCTTAGGATCGAACGAGAAGGTTGAGATGACCATGTCTGCCAGACTGGGCGAGGGTCGCACAGGGCTCATCTGTGTTTTTCTCCCCTGGCTCTGTTTGATGTGGGGCGGCCTCAAGCCCTTCGTGGGCCGGCCTTCGAACCCCGGTCGGTCGTTGCTCATGTTGAATGAGACAACTGCCTCTTCGTGACGCAACACGGAGCGTTGTGATGCATTTTGCTGCATATGCGATGCTTAGTTCTCGAGCCCCCTGGCAGTTCAGGGCCCGAATCGTCCGGGGGGCACAGGCGTATAGAATGAATGCACGTATGGATGTATGAAATGATTTATAAAGAAATAGAGGAGGTCGGTAGTGTTACCTTGATGACTCGAGTGACGGGGTTTGGAGAGCTCCAGGTGGAAATGTCCGACTAGGACCCATGCTCGTCGTTCGTGACGGAGTCGGCATGGCCTACATGGGGCGTCCCTTCGCTCCCTACCTGTCTCTCGGTGTGTTTTTCTTAGCTGTTCGATCGACTTAGGAAGCCCGATGATCTTTCCCGACAGAGATCCCGTTTTGGGTTTTTCCAAGTCCCGCTTGGGGATGAGGAGAGCTGCCTGTGTGTGGTGACGCTTTGGTTTTTGCGCCTAGTCGTGCGATAGTGGTGGGCCATACCCAGGCCACATCTCGTCTCACCAGGCGGCGTTCTGCCTGACCAGGCGTCGTTCCGTCGGTCAGTTTGCGTCCCATCGGTCAGGATGTGTCCCATCGTTTCCCATCCGCATTGAATGGGGGAAGGGAGGGAGCTTTTCGCTCTGATCTTTTGCCCCTCTTCGACTATCGTGTTTCTTCCTTAAATAGGGGGAGGGAGAGGGCTCTCCGTCGCAGTCCTTTGCCTATTCTCCAACTGTTGTCTTTCCTCCTTCTTCCTCCTCACCGAGAGTGCCTGTATGCCGTGGCGGTTCCTAAGTGAGAGAGAGGGTAAGCGAGGGGGAGGACTTACATATCCTTTTGTGAATCCGGAGCGTGATGTCAAGCTGGAGGCTGCCTGGGGCGGTGCTGGTCATCTTTGTCTGAAAAGGGGCGGCTTCCACCGATGCGGGTGGCGTGCTGGATTCATCTGCGAGGCTTTTTTGGGATGGAGCCGTCTGAGGATTTTCTCCGGTGGATCTTCACCAGGCGAGCCTTGTCGTAGGGGAAGTTGCTTAGGATCATGCCGGTGGTGGGTTTCATGCCTGCAGCTGCTCAGGTTGGCCAGTTCATAAAGTTTGATGAGATCTCTTCCGGCCATGGCGGCCATACCTTGGTAGCAGCGTCCTTGCCTAGGAGCTGCCTCGACTGCATGAGAAGGTCAGGAGCACCATGTTCTTCTACTGAGCATCCATGGGTGCGACGCCCTTGAGGTACCCGTTGTGCTCGCCTGAAGTCGAGGGAGCGGAACCGGGCGGGTCCCTTGAGGTACCCGTTGCGCTCGCTGAAGTCGAGGAAGCGGAACTAGGTGGGGCCCTAGTGGCGGTGGTTATGTCCGGTGGCGTGTGCCGTGGTTTGTCCTTTGGCGTTCAGGCGATGTCGTTGAGCGGCTGCAGTAGTATTTGGAGTAGTAGTAGAAAATGTAATAGTTGAGTTCGTGGGTGAGTCCCCATGTGAACAGTTTTTTATATCAATGAATACATCAGTACTATTTTTGTGATAGAATCACTATCCGTTCCTTGTTTTTATCCTAGCATAGCTTTTGTTTTTGTCCTTTCTTTTTTGCACCTGCCCGTTAGTTCCATAGGCTGCAGCTTTTTTAAGAACCTGAGCATGGCTTGTGGGGCTCGGCTGCTCGTAACTGTAGGTCATGGCGGGGTGCGTTCGGTTAGGAGTAAGAACAAAGTTACGTAGGGCAATCAAAGGAAAAGGAATGCGCTTCCGTTCGGGGATGAAGTTGTTTATCATGTGATAGTAAAAAAGAGAGGTAATATTCAATATTTGTACCCTCATGGAGCCCCTGAGCGACTCGGGCTGAAAGTGTTCGTGCTGGGGTGCTTTACAGGGGCAAGTGTTGACTAAAAAGCGGTAAGACTAAATTTTAGGGGAAAAACGACGTAGTTGTTCAATGTTCCAAGTATTGGTCAGAACGTTGCCGTTGTTGTCCTCCAGTCGGTAGGTGCCCGGTCGGATTACTTTGGTCACCGTGTAGGGCCCTTCCCATGGTGGAGAGAGTTTGTGTTTTTCCTTTGTTGATTGGGTCCTCCGGAGTACGAGATCGCTGACTTCGAGTATCCTCCCCCTAATCTTCCTTTCGTGGTACCTGCGCAGGGTTTGTTGGTAGCGAGCGGAACGGATGACGGTCGTCTCACGGGCCTCTTCGAGCAGGTCGATTGTGTCTTGCTGAGCTTCCGTAGCTCGGTCGCGATCGAAAGCCTTCACTCTTGGGGCGCCGTGGTTGAGGTCGGAGGGCAGCACTGCCTCAACTCCGTAGGCCAAGAAGAAGGGTGTGAATCCTATGGATCGGTTTGGGGTCGTTCTTAGGCTCCAGAGGATCGCTGGGACCTCTACAACCCATGGACCGGTGTACTTGTTGAGTCAGTCGAAGATGCGTGACTTAAGTCATTGGAGGACCATGCCATTGGCAGGCTCGACCTGACCGTTAGTTCACAGATGTCCGACCGAGGCCCAGTCGATCCTGATGCCGTATCCATCACCAAAGTCTAGGAATTTCTTTTCGGTGAAGTTAGTCCCGTGGTCGGTGATGATACAGTTAGGAACGCCGAACCAGTAAATGATGTCGAGGAAGAATTTGACTGCCTCTTCCGAGCGGATGTTGGTGATGGGCTTGGCCTCTATCCACTTGGTGAACTTGTCAACTGCTATGAGTAGGCGAGTGAAGCCGCCTGGGCCCTTTTTGAGGGGTCCCACCATGTCGAGGCCCCAGACCACAAATGGCTAGGTGATGGGGATGGTTTGGAGCTCCTGTGCCAGCAAATGGGTTTGCCGAGCATAGAACTGGCATCCTTCACACCTGCGGACGACCTCCTCTGCATCTCGTAGCACGGTGGGCCAGTAAAAACCTTGGTGAAAGACTTTTCCGACCAGCGACCTTGGGGCCGCGTGATGTCCGTAGATCCTGGCATGGACCTCGAGGAGGAACCGCTTCCCCTAGTTGGTGGGGACGCACTTCATGAGTAACCCCGATGGACTCCATTTGTAGAGTTCATCACCGAGCGCGACAAAGGTCTTGGCGCGTCGAGCGATCCATCGGGCTTCGGTCCTTTCGGGCGAGAGAACCTCCTCGAGGAGGTAAGCGAGTAGCGGCACTCGCCAGTCGGTTTGAATGACCGCCAATACAGCGACGTTGGCGGGCGACGTCGTCATGGAGGTACTGGGATCGGAGCCCCCGAGCGCTGGCTTGGAGTCAGGGTCAGAGCCCCCGGTCGCCGCCTAGGTGTCGGGATGTGTCTGGACCAGACCTTCCAGGATGCGGGCAGACGGCTCATGAACGTCGTTGATGCAGACCCCGCTTGGGGATGGATCCCGCCTGGCGACCAATTTTGCAAGAAAATCAACGGCATCATTATCCTTTCGGGGGACGTGATGCAGCTCGATCCCATGGAATTTGTCCTCGAGCTTGTGCACCTCTTGGCAGTATGCTGCCATAAGGGGGCTTTTGTAGGAGGACTCCTTCATGACCTGATCAACGACTAGCTCTGAGTCGCCGCGAACGTAGAGTCGCATAGCACCCAACTCGATGGCGATGTGTAGTCCGTTGATGAGGGCCTCGTACCCCACGGTGTTGTTGGAGGCTGAAAAGTGGAGGCGGATGGCATAGCGGAGCCTACTCCCATCCAGGGAGATCAGAACCACTCCAGCCCCCGAGCCGGGCGCGATTACGGACCCGTCGAAGTACATTGTCCAGTACTCGTGGGTGACGTCCGGGGTCGGTAGCTGCACCTCTATCCATTCAGCGACAAAATCCACGAGAGCCTAAGATTTAATGGGGGTACGGGGGATGTACCTCATGTCGTGGCCCATGAGTTCGAGTGCCCACTTAGAGATCCATCCCACGGCATCGCGGTTGCGGATGATGTCCCCGAGCGGGTATGAAGTGACGACCGCGACTTCGTGGTCGGTGAAGTAGTGCAGGAGCTTCCGGGTTGCCATCAGCATGACGTATAGGAGTTTATGCACCTGGGGGTACCAGACCTTGGGGTCGGTGAGTACTTCCCCGACGAAGTATACGGGCCGCTGGACCTTAAGTTGGTGTCCCGGCTCCTCCCTTTCGACGACCAGCGCGGCGCTTACCACATGGTTGCTAGCCGCGATGTAGAGGAGAAGGGGTTCTCCCCGTTCGGGGGCGACGAGGATTGGGGCTGATGTCAGGGATGCTTTGAGGCTCTCCAGGGCCTGCTGAGCTTCCTCAGTCTAGACGAAAGTGCCCGTCTTTTTAGGAGCTTGTAGAGTGGCATCCCCCATTCACTGAGCCGGGAGATGAATCGACTTAGGGTAGCCAGACAGCCAGTGAGCCTTTGCACGCCATTGACGTTGCGTATAGGACCCATGTTGGAGATGGTCGTGATTTTTTTAGGGTTGGCCTCGATGCCGCGCTCGGACACAATGTATCCTAGCAGCTTTCCCTTTGGAACACTGAAAACACATTTTTCGGGATTCATCATTATGTTGAATCTCCGGAGGTTCACGAACGTTGCGGCCAAGTTTGTGATCAGGTCGCAAGCTTGAGTTGTTTTGACCACTATGTCATCAACATAGACGGCGATTGTTGGTCTTGGTCGCTCGGCTTGATCAGGCTGATCGAGCGGGTCGATTTGGTCGGCGAAGCATTGCTGCATGCACCTTTGGTAGGTGGCACCAGTGTTCTTTAAGCCGAATGGCATGGTTACGTAGCAGTACAAACCATACGGGGTGATGAACGAGGTTCCGAGCTGATCAGACTCTTTCATCGTGATCTGGTGATAGCCCGAGTAGGCATCCAGAAAGGAGAGGATCTCGCAACCCGAGGTAGAGTCGACTATCTGGTCTATGCGCGGCAAAGGGAAGTGATCATTTGGGCATGCTTTGTTGAGGCCAGTATAATCAACGCACATTCTCCATTTCCTAGTCTTCTTTTTCACAAGAACGGGATTGGCAAGCCAGTCGGAGTGGAATACCTCTCTGATAAATCTGGCTGCCAGGAGTTTGGTGATCTCTTCGCCTACGGCCCTACGCCTTTCATCGTCAAAACAGTGTAGGCATTGCTTAGCGGGCTTTGAGCCCGAGATGAGGCGTAGTGCGTGCTCGACGGCCTCCTGCGGTATGCCTGGCATGTCAAAGGGCTGCCATGCGAAGACATCATGATTGGCGCGCAGGAAGTCGACGAGCTCACATTCCGCACTGTCTTGGCCGGGTCAGTGGGGTTGACCCCCACCGCCTTGGTTTCCTTGAGCGGACGGAAGGCCGTCGATGAGGTTGGTTTGTTGCAGTCTGGGACTACCGGGATCGACGATTCCCCGAGCCGCGGGAGCTCGGACAAGTTGATGACCACAATGGCGAGCTCGTAGTGCTCGTGGTCGCACGTGAAGGCGTGCGAGAAGGTGCTGCTCACGGTGATGATGCCGTTTGGTCCTGGCATCTTTAGCTTGAGGTAGGTGTAGTTGGGGATTGCCATGAATTTGGCGTAGCATGGCCGCCCCAAGATGGCGTGGTAGGATCCTAGAAAGTCCACCACTTCGAAGGTGAGGACCTCTGAGCGGAAGTTGGCTTGGTTGTGGAACGTGACGGGCAGATCGATCTACCCGAGCGGGCATGCCTGCGCTCCCAGGATCACCCCGTGGAGGGAAAGCCCGCCAAGTGGAGCTCCGATCGGGGGATGCGCATGGCGTTGAGGGTGTCAACGTAGAGGATGTTGAGGCCGCTGCCTCCATCCATCAGCACCTTGGTGAGGCGCTTCTTGTGGACGATGGGATCGACGACGAGTGGGTAGCGTCTCGGTCTCATGACGTGAGAGGGATGGTCCCTCTGATCGAAGATGACCGAAGATTCTGACCAGCTGAGGAAGGAGGGGATGGCCGTCTCGGCGGCGCATGCCTCCCTATAGCGCACCTTGTGCTGGCGCTTAGACCAGATGACGTCGGATCTGCCAAAGATCATGACGCATTCATCAGCGTCGGGGAACCCGTCTCCGTCCTTGCCCGCGGCGCCTCCTTTCTTGGCTGCCGCCTCCTTGCTGTCCCCTTCTTTCGGCCTGCCGGCCTATCATAGGAAACGTTTGAGGAGCTTGCAGTCCTTGTAGAGGTGTTTGACGGGGTAGGCGTGGTTGGTGCACGGGCTATCCATGAGTTTGTTGAAGTGGTCAGCCAGGCCCTATTGGGGCCGCTTGCCCGTGCGGTCAGTTGCGGCGACCAACGCGGTGTTGTCCGGTCGGCGCCGATCCTTTTTGTTCTTCTTGCCCCTTTGCGTGGAGGGGCCCTCATCTTGATCCGTGCGCTTGGCCTTGCCTTTGTCCCGGCCCCCGTTGAAGACCGCTCCGACCGCTTCCTTGCTGGAGGCGTGGTTAGTGGCGACGTCGAGCAGGTCGCGGGTGGTACGGGGCTTCAGGCATCCAAGCTTGTGGATTAGGGACTCACAGGTCAACCCGGAGAGGAATGCGCTGATGACGTCCGCGTCGACGACATTAGGGAGGGAGTTGCATCGTTGGGAGAACCTACGGATGTAGTCCCACAAGGACTCGCTGGGCTCCTGCTGGCAACTCTTGAGGTCCCAGGAGTTCCTAGGGTGGACATACGTCCCCTGGAAATTTCCGACGAAGACCCTCTTGAGGTCCGCCCAGTCGCGAATGCTGTCGTGCAGGAGGACTTCAAGCCATGCCCGAACATGTTCCCCCACGCAGATGGGAGATACTGAATGATGAAATAGTCATCATCCACCCCTCCGGCTCGGCAGGCGAGCTAGAAATCTTCGAGCCAAATACCGAGGTTTGTCTCCCTGGTGTACTTGGTGATGTTGGTGGGCAGTCGGAAGCGCTATGAGAACGGTGCTCTCTGGATACGCCAGTCAAAGGCTCATGGTCCCAGGCCCTCAGGGCTGGGACTCTAGTCGTTCGGTCGGCGACCGTGCCTAGGGCGCGTTTCACCGCTCCCCTCGATGGTTTGGCCGGGATCCATGTTGCCTGCTCTCACCGCCGCCCAGTGGACATCATCATCATGCCGGGCCCGATGCCAGTTGCTGACAACGCTGCGAGCGTCCTAGTGCAGACTGGGCTGCTCGTGTACCGGTGGTCGGTGCGGAGCAGGCGCCAGGTCAGACCGAGGCACAGCTGCTGCCTCTCGAGCCGCACCAGGTGGCTGTAGTGGCAAGCAGATGGAGCGATCCATTTGGCGCGTCCCCGCTCCCCCGGTGGGGAGAGAGGGCGCGTGTCGGAGTCGCGATGCGGAGCTTTCCGCTTGTTGTACGATGATGGCTTCTACTAGAACCCGGAGGTTCCAGTAGACCGCCCGCTCCTGGGGATCGACGGGCTCGGGAACACCGCGCAGAAGTATTGCTGCAGCAGCGATGTTCTGTCTAGCCCGAGTG
Source organism: Miscanthus lutarioriparius (assembly GCA_904845875.1). Classification (NCBI taxonomy): domain Eukaryota; kingdom Viridiplantae; phylum Streptophyta; class Magnoliopsida; order Poales; family Poaceae; genus Miscanthus; species Miscanthus lutarioriparius. Next base: position 26,827,377 of record CAJGYO010000004.1, on the reverse strand, counting down.
AACTATGGGAGATCGTTCCCCTCGTTCATGATGTCGTGTTGGACCTAGCGGTCACGACCCCGGGCGCCGCCCGTCGGGTTATGCGCATGGGGCGCAACGTGTTGCACCGAGCTTGCCGGCGCAGGTGGTGGCTGGCTCTGCCGCCGTTGTCGTAGTTCCTCGGCGTGCCCTTCCGCAAACACGAGGGCCCCCGCACGCGGATCTAGAGGGGTGTGAGTTTGCGCACACTCCGCAACGACTGGCGGCTACCCCAGAGCGTCCGCCATAGCGCACTCCTGGGACGGACAGTGGCTAGGTGGCACGTCGCCGATGCTGGAGCCGTCGCTCTCAACCTCGTCATCCGGGAGTTCGTGGAAAGTGGTAGGAGCATAGCTCGCCATTCCCATGAATTCGGATGTGAGGGGGGTTGGCGACAGCCTCCCTCGGAGCCCCTGAGCGCACGCGTCCGCGGGAGACGCGAGGTCATAGGGGGACCGATCGTATAGTGTTCGTGGTGCGGTAAATACGGTCCATCCGGATAATCGGCAGGAGATAGTAAATAGAGAATAAATTACAGTATGCATATTACTCACAGCGGGGTTTGAGCAGAGAGTTTACTCGAAATGAAGCGTAGATGCCTCGTTGTTGAAGTCGCCATGCGTCCCAGAGCCGATGGAGGGCACCCCTCCGACGGGCGTCGGAACGAGTGCCTCCTCGCGGAGGTGTAGTACGCCGAGCAGGTCGACGATGAAGTCTAGGCTTCCGAAGAGGAAGGCCTGGGACGGCTCGAAGATGGGTGGAGCCCACATCCCAACCGGTGGGAGTGCGGGAAACTCTAGTGAGCCGAAGCGAGTCGTATCACTTGAGCCCGCCATGGCGAAGGTGGTGGGAAAGTGGGCCATTCGATGACCAAAAAGTGTTGAACGTACAAAATCTTCCCCACGGACGGCGCCAACTGTCGGTGCAGAAAGTGGCCAACAAGTAAATATTTGTAGTTTTGCCGTACGTTGTGATTGGAGGTGGCCTAGTACTCAATGACACAGGGTTTATACTGGTTCAGGAAACATGCCGTACGTCCAGTTTGAGTCGGTCGGTGACTTTATTCCTGAGCCCAGGTGCTCGAAGTTTGCAGTGGGGTTACAAACAAGAAGGAGAAAGATGGGGAGTACAAGAGGTCCGATCGGACTCCGGTCGGAAGGGCCGAGAGCGATAGGAGCTCCGCTATGAGCTAAGTGTTCAAGCGTGTGCTTGGGGTTCGAACCTGGCGGTTCTGTGGTTGTGAACTAGTGCACTTGATCGATCTAATGAATTTGAAATCACTTGAATCGACCTGGATTAACTGAGTCTCTTAGGAGAGAGCGCATCCCCTTTTATAGATGAAGGGGATGGCTTTACAAGTGAGAGGGAGAGAGTACGTATGCTTCTAAACCTTGTTGCCCACGCCGGCGGGTACATGATGATGGTAGACGCCCACAACACTGTTGGATGTTGGATGCACGTGGGAGGCGGCGTCATTTTGTTCGGGTATGGCAGATGTCGGTACCTGCTATACTGTTGATGCCCAGAGGCATGTGAGGAGTTTTACCATGTTCACTCGGTATGGTAAATGCCGACGCCTACAACACTGTCGATGCCCAGAGGCATGTGGGGGAGCCTTACCGTATGAGAGTTAATGGCGTCACAATATTGTAGGCAAAATATCGGCGCCTACAATACTGTTTGTGTCAGGACGGTTGCAGAGTACTGTTTCTGCAGGTGTACAGGGTATGGTCCTTGATATTGTGGTTCGACTTGTGCGCCTTGCCTTGCTTTCTCCGTTCGTTCCCTGGTCCTTTTTGGGCGGGCGTCCCCGGTCGGTCGGTCCCAGTCGGCTCTGATTGTGCTAGTCGGAGAAGAGCAGTGAGCAGGGTTTTTGCGTACCCCAGTCGGGGACGTCGGGTCGGAGTCAGAAGCAGTGTTTTGGCCAGGCCTTCCAATCAGAGAGGCCGTCCAGAGGCGAGCTGGAGATCGAAGTGAGCGCTTCGGTCGGAGAGGAGGGCTGGAGTTGGAAAACGGGCGATGTTCCTACTCGGCCAGGCCTTCCGGTCGGTGATTGGATCGCCCTTCTGGCCTGTTGTTCCGATACTTGAGCCGACCCATGAGTTGCGCGTTTGGCTGCTTGGGCTGAGCCTTGGTTGGGAAGCCGGTCCGCAAGGGACCCGGGTTTATGAACCCGACAAAAAGTATACAGTAGGAATGTTTGGAGGCAAGATGACTGTTTGCAGAGGTCGGGGATTGACCTAAACATCAGGAAAAATTGAATGGAACCTCCAAACTAATGGTATCATCATGCTAAAAAAATTCAGATGTTAAAATTATTGTCTGAAAAATTGAATTAACTTTTGAGCAGTTGTACTTTCTCGGCATTATCAATGGGTGATGCCGCCTATTGGTTTCATCAATCAATTTATCACCGACAGGAGATGACCTATGTGCAGACTGTGTATATTTTAGATGGCAGTTCATAGTGGCCAAACAAAAAATATATTTTATGACTGATCTTGGCAGCTGTTCAGAGGACCTGTATTCTTTGTCCTATCTTGAAACGAAATTAATTGGTAGATTTAGAGGATAAGGCTCAACTGATAGAAGTAACTGCTACTCACCTGCTGGTCTGACAGTGGATGCCATCTCTATTGAAAATGAAGATCTTTTGAATATGAAGATATGTAAATTCGCACAAAAAAAAATCGAAGCTTAGGCATGGATCGGAATACAAATAGCCAAATAGCATAGGTTAGGGCTTGGGCGCTCTGGTTTCATGCAGCAGTAAGGGAATAGAAGGGGTGGTCATACCTGGTGGAGCGCCCGTCGAGAGGACCTGGGCACCTGGCTTACGGTGGCGCGCTGCTCGCCGAGCAGCTGTCGGTACCGTGGGGATGCAGATAAGTAGGGCGCGGGCGCAGAGAGATGTCCCAACCTGTGCCCGCCGCAGCTGGTCGCATATGTGGCGGCGGCGGCGGCGGAGGAGACGCGAACTGGGACAGCGGGGGAGAAGCGAATGGGGTAGGCGGTGGGTTTCTGCGGAGGCCAATGCAGCGACGGCGGCGGTGTAGACGGGGCCACACGGGCGGAGACAGCAGGGAGGAGCAGACGGGGGAGGGTGCGGGAGCCGGTTGTTTTTATTTGGGCCAGGGAAAGAGGCTTCTGGAAGCAAGACTGGCGATGTTGTGGACGTTGATGCGAAATCGGACGGTCTGAAAAAAGCGGTGACGTGGCTAGATGTGAGATCAAAAAATGGTGTATACAAATGGTAGATAAGTCGTTTCAACTTTTTCGTAGAGTTAAAGCATCTCAAATTTAACTAAATTTATTATACCAAATTATTATCATTTGATTCTTCATTAATTATATTTTTATAGTATACTTATTTGATGTCATAAATCTTTATAATTCTCTTTTATAATTTTGGTCAAACTTATTAGTTTTGACTCTCAAAAAATTAAAATAACTTATAATTTAGAACGAATGAAGGGAGGAGGAAAGAAAGACGAGCAGAGGGCCTGAAGGAACCTGGAGCAGCCGGTGGGCGGCAGCCCAACGAGCCTCTCGGGCTCTCGACAACGTGCCATGCTGCTCCCTGGCTTCATGCTCTCCTGCTCCGCAGCCTCACGTCGTCGTAGAAGAACGCCAAGTCGCCTCCCCGTCCTGCTGTCAGTGTATTATGCATCCTTGCATCCGCAAGAGCGCCGCCGGCCACCTCCGTCATGCTCGCGTACTCCTCGCCTCGTCTAAGGCCCCCTTTAGATCTGTAGCATTTTATTTATATTTGGTAATTAGTGTCTAATTATGGATTAATTAGGTTCAAAAGTTTCGTCTCGCGATTTCTCACCCAACTGTGCAATTAGTTTTTTTTTCGTCTACATTTAGTACTCCATGCATGTGCCACAAGATTTGATGTGACGAGTACTGCGCAAAATTTTTTGGAATCTAAACAGGCCCTAATAGTGCAGCACCAACGGCAAGTCCACCACGACGGTGGCCTCCGAAGAGCTAGGCATAGAATGTTCTGTAGCGAGCCGACGATCTGTGACGGGCGATGCAAATCGGGACAGAGAAGCACGAGATCCAGATGCACAAGGAAACGCCAGGTTGGGAGCGGGCGTTTTGCCCTCGAGGCAAGTGATTCAGCCGGGCGACTGATGGGCAGCCCGCTTGGTTCTCTCTCCTCTCTTCTCTCTCTTCCGCATCAGATTTTGATGACATAGAGCACCTTACAGCCTGTTGAGTAGGATTTATTATACTTCCTCTCGACCTTTGCTCTGGCGTACAGACCTCAGCGTAGACTCGTTCTCTACCCCTCAACGCGCGCCAGAGTGATAGCCTCAGCCTTTTGTCGGATCATATCACTGCTGCTTCTGCAAGCAGCTATGCCACCTGCTAGACCACCAACGGGCTTGATATGGATACTCAACGCTGATATGTAAGTTGTGGCAGCATGACACCACGTTGAGTTGAAGAAGCCCTAATAGTGACAATGATGAGTCCAAGGCACAAAGCATGAAAAAATTTTTAGATGCAAACAGTATCCACGGTGCCTACGTGCATACATGCTATGGATATTTGCTATCTGTCCGATCAACACAATCCAACTGCGCATGTTGGAGATGAAAAAACAGCGAGCGTGGGAACCACGATCCGCATGCGGAGTCTGCGAAGAATCTCCTAAACACACGGTCAGTTCGTGTTGACGGGATATATAGCAAAAATATATGTACAGACACACGGAAGGCCACGTTTAGTTCCAAAACCAAATTCCTAAAAAGTGCTACAATACCTATCGCATCGAATCTTAAGATACGTGCATAGAGCATTAAATGTAGACGGAAAAAAAAACTAATTACACAGTTTGGTTGGAAATCGCGAGACGAACGTTTTAAACCTAATTAATCCATGATTGAACACTAGTTGTCAAATAAAAACGAAAATACTACCGTGACTAAATTCCCAAATTTCACCCAAATAAACACAGCCTAAGCAGCACATGATATCCGGGGCCGTCCACGCGGAAAAAAATCCGTCCACGCAACGCAAGGCACGCAAGCAGACACGGGTCATTTTTGGGGTGCAGCGTGTCCGGGTCCAGGGCCAGCCGGCTTTTACACGCGGCCTGCTCCGTGTAACGTCAGCGGCTCAGCGCTACGGAACTGCTCCGTGTAACGTGGGCCCGTCCGTGAATGCACGGTCCAAAATATCAGTGGCCACGTCAGCACTCGAAGCGCTCCCGCGCTCGGTCACGTGCCCCTCACGCGCTGCACTAGGGTTTCTGCAGCATACCTACAAGTACTCGAAACCCCGTCCGCTCCCCCCCTCTTTTCCGGTTGCGCCTTCCCCTCGCAGCCGCCAGCCCTCAACGCCCCTACCAGCAGCCACCGCCCATTACCCTGTGATGTCGCCCGCCCTCGCCGCTGCCGTGGAGCCCATGGCCGTCGACGACTCTGCCTCCAAGAAGGCCAAGCGCAAGCAGCTCAAGGCCGCCGCGGAGGCGGAGGCGGAGGCCGCTTCGGCCAAGAAGAAAGAGAAGAAGGAGAAGAAGCGGAACGCGAAGGAGCCGTCCCCTCCGCCCCCGTCGGCCTCGTCCTCTGACGAGGAGGAGAAGAGCAGCACCAGCTCCGAGGAGACAGCCCCCGCCCCGAAGAAGGCGAAGAAGGAGAAGACGAAGAACAATGCTGAGGTCTCGTCTTCAGCCTCAGATGACGACGGCGAGATCACGGCCAGCAGCGACGAGGACCCCGCGGACCCGAACGCGCTGACGAACTTCAGGATATCGGAGCCGCTGAGGCAGAGCCTCAGGTCCAAGGGGATCAAGGCGCTGTTCCCCATCCAGGCCACCACTTTCGAGCTTGTACTCGACGGCAGCGACTTGGTTGGCCGAGCGCGCACCGGTCAGGTGAGAAGCAGTTCCGAATTGTGATTCGTTTGGTTGATTTACAAGGTGCATGTACAACTCTTTGAATTGCTAGACTGTGTTCCTGCTCGTATACTTGAATGCAATGCTTGCTGAGCGATATGGAAACTTTTCTGTATCTGTATGAATTCCAGTAGAATTATGGTACCTGTTGATTTTGAACAACAGATGGTCGCATTGTTTTGCTCTGCTTGAACAGTAGTAATGCATACGATAGCTTGGTGGTGAATGGCTGTTTCTGACAGTTAGCTAACCCTTCTATTCAGTATAGAATTATGATTATGTAGTACTGGATGAAAATATTTGCAAAAAATCCCCTGAATTTCTAGTTATGATATACTTGACAAGTGGTGGCGATGAGCAACACCATTGCTCTTCTATAGTATATGTTTCTCTGAAAACCTGTATGACAGAAGTGTTATTTCCTACAGGGAAAAACTTTGGCTTTTGTCTTGCCCATATTGGAGTCTTTGGTTAATGGGGCAAACAAGGCATCTAGACGAACTGAACATGGCAGGACCCCAAGTGTTCTGGTTCTGCTACCAACAAGAGAGCTGGCCAATCAGGTAAAAAGTCGTATCCATATCTGATTCAAGAGATTGGATTCTTTTGTACATGTTTTTTTGGTCATAAATGCATCATTAAAATGAATTTCAGGTGCATGCCGACTTTGAGTTTTATGGTGCAACATTTGGGCTTTCTGCATGTTGTGTGTATGGGGGTTCTCCTTATCGTCCACAAGAAATGGCATTGAGAAGAGGTGTGGACATTGTTGTTGGAACTCCTGGTCGTGTCAAGGTGATTATCTTGTCTTTCTTGTATCTCCATCCCATTGCATTGTGAGCTTATTTTCTCCTTCTCTTATGTGTGCTACATTACTTGTGCAGGATTTCATTGTAAAAGGAACTCTCAATTTGAAATGTTTGAAATTCCGTGTCCTTGATGAAGCTGATGAGATGCTTAACATGGGCTTTGTTGATGATGTCGAGCTCATTCTTGGTATGCTCATTTGTCAGTTTCTATGTATTGTAGGTTCTTATATACTAATGTTTCATTTTTGAGAATATATATTAGTACAAATGAGCCAACTATTTTCTTTATATACTTTTTTATTTACTACTCACTTTCTAATTTTTAAATGGATCAATTAACATGGTTTTCAAATGGAGCATTTAACAGCGTTGGTTAACTTTCTGTTTGATATATTTAATCACTCCCTCTTATATATGACCAGGCAAGGTAGAAGATGCTACCAAAGTACAGACACTTCTGTTTAGTGCCACTCTGCCAGATTGGGTGAATAAGGTAAGATCGTTTTTTATAGGACTTTCCTATTTTAAATATCTTTCCAGCATTTCTGTGAACTGACAATGTGTTTCGGAATTATCATAGCTCTCTATGAGGTTTCTGAAAGTTGACAGGAAAACAGTTGATCTTGTCGGTAATGAGAAACTGAAGGCCAGTGCATCTGTTAAGCACCTTGCTCTTCCTTGTAACAAGGCAGCAAGGGCACAAGTTATTCCAGACATTATCCGATGCTATAGCCAGTATGTACTACCCATAGATGGTCATCGTTTTTCAGTATGCTGTTTGATTTTAGTTGACTTTGCTAAACTTTTCTTTGCTTCAGTGGAGGCCGAACCATTATCTTCACTGAGACGAAGGATTCTGCATCAGAGCTTTCTGGTTTGATTCCTGGATCCCGTGCCTTGCATGGAGATGTTGTGCAAGCTCAGCGTGCGTGAAGTATGTGAATTTTCTTTGATCACATGTCAATATGATAATATAATTGACTAATCTGCAATACTGTCTGTATAACATGCCTTTCTGAATGTTATTGGCATGTGCGCATTGTGTTTATAATTCTTGCTAACGTGTAATACTACTGACATTTAATGTATATACCATTAAAAAACAGAAATGTTGTTCTAATCCTTTATGCAGCTGAACTCCATTCTTTATAATTCAACACTATCAACTGTTATACTCAGTTTTAAATTTTGTTTGTCAATCTTTTTATTGATCTGCCCGACTATTCACACTGTTGTAATAGTTGCAAGTAAAGGTGCAGATATTTGATGTGTTTTTGGATGATTTAGGTCATTCTTGCTGGATTCCGTGAGTGGGAAGTTCCAAGTTTTGGTTGCTACAAATGTGGCGGCTCGTGGTCTGGATATTAATGATGTGCAGCTTATCATTCAGGTATGGCTTGTTTTGCAGTTCAGTAATTTCTAATAGCTAGGCTTGGTCTCCAAAAAAATGTTGTACGCAGGCCTTTGCTTGATTAACTACTTACCGCTTGCATTTAAAACTTCCAGTGTGAACCTCCCGTGACGTTGAAGCTTACATACACCGGTCTGGTCGGACAGGGAGAGCAGGTATGCTAAATATTATGATGCTTATTTGTGTAAAGTATTGTTTACAATTGCTACCTTTAATGCGACCATTTGATTTTCAGGTAATACTGGTGTTGCTGTCATGCTTTATGAGCCCAGATATAAGCACAGTGTGAGCAGACTAGAAAGGGAGTCGGGGGTTAAGTTTGAGCATATCTCTGCGCCACAACCTACTGATGTAGCACAATCTGCTGGCAGTGAAGCTGCGGATGCCATTGCGAGTGTGTCAGACAGGTAAGATATTTCCATGATCATTTTAGGACAAGCATGTTCCTTTTGCTTATTGGTTTGTCATTAAGCATGTGGATGGGTGTCGTGCAGTGTTATTCCTGTCTTCAGGCAGCAAGCAGAGCAGTTGCTAAGCTCTTCCAGTCTGTCTGCAGCTGATTTGCTTGCCAAAGCACTTGCAAAGGCAGTTGTAAGTTGCTTTCTCGTTCTACATTTCCAGGTTTCTGCCCTGCTCTAGATACTGGCAGTTGTAACTAACAGAAATATGTACCTTAGGGTTACACGGACATAAAGAAAAGATCATTGTTATCTTCCATGGAGGATTACACTACACTACATCTTCAAACTGGCAGACCAATGTGGTCACCTGGGTAAGTGGCTGGTAATTTATGCTTCTGGTTCATGAGGGTCCTCTGATCTTTTGATTAAATGGATATCCTTTTCTGCCTGCAGGTTTGCTTTTACTATATTGAAAAGGTTCATGCCAGAAGAGAAACTTGCAGATGTAAAGGGTGCAACCCTCACTACTGATGGAACAGGGGTTGTATTTGATGTTCCTGCAGCAGATGTTGAAGACTACATTCAAGGTATAATGGACCTTCTCTTGTTCGTCAAATAATTATCGACTGGTTTAAGCATGAAAATATTTTACTGCTGTGTAAAATCCCTGGAATCCATTTTCTTATTATGCAATTCAAATAAGGCAGTTGAAGTGTCGTTGTACTATTTTCTAAAATCCAACTATGATAGCTTATTGCATACGGGGCTCCACTCTAAACACTACATGATCTTGCAGCTTCGGAGAATGCCGCACAGGTGACAATTGATGAAGTCAAGCAACTGCCACCCTTGCAAGAGAAGGAGCAGTCAAGAGGCAACTCTGGCGGAGGAAGATTTGGCCGTGGAGGCGGGAGATTCTCTGGTGGTGGCCGTGGAGGCAGCTTCGGTGGTGATGGCAGAGGCAGAGGCAGAGGCGGAGGCGGCAGAGGGTTTTCTGGGAGGGGAGGCGGCGGCAACAGATTTAACAGGAGGAATTAGAAGCTACTGCAGTCTTCTAATGGACATTTCAGAGAACTATGTTGTGTTTGACGTAGTTTTGAGGAAGAGGGGGAGGGAATAGTCTCAGTTTTGGCTGCAATTGTATCGGCTTTTGTTTATTTGTTAGTGTTCGTCAACGAGAATACGACACTCATTTTGGCCAACGCAAGAGAGTACGTTTTTTATGTACTCGAAATCAACATTTATGTTATTAAGTAACGCTATATATGTATTGTTTGAACTTGACATGGGTGCGGATTTGGTCTCCTGTGGTCAGAAAGTATATAGTTGCTATTTCTGTCTGCGTCCAGACGTTTTGTTTAGAGACCGGGATGTGTATTTTACTCAATTTTTTTATTATATGGTACCATATTTTATATTCTCTTTTGTATTTCTCTCACATATACTTACTATATCTGGGTCCACCATACCACTACATAAGCTCCTGTGAGGCTGTGACAATATTGCTCTCATCCATTTCCTTCACATGAGCAAAAGTAACGATTAGCTTGTCCTAAAGACTATTATTGTACTTTCCTGAACTTGTGGCACGAGTGATCAAACCTAGGAGAAACCGCTCACTTTATAAGATAGTACTAGTAACAAACAGCACGGGGAGCATGCCAAGGGTATCTTCACGCTGAACGAATCGTCCTACGGATTTCATGACATTCACTAGAATAATTTCGTCAAATCCTCGAAACGAGGCTTCAGCTATCAACAATGGCGTTCTCGCCACGAAGGGCTGGGCCTCGACCCTCGACCAACGCACCAACCCAACCGACACGAACGCGTCGCTTTGTCACTCGGCCTTGCGCCGTTTGCCATGCGGTGCACGAGCACGACGACGTCGACTGGCCATGCAAGGCCAATCATTTGCGTTCATCGCTATAGGCCGTGCCATCTCGCGCGTGCCACGTTTCTTAGACGACGCGCCGGTGAACGACTGACCATCACGGCACGAAAAACAAAACGAGGGTACCCTTTAGCGGAACGAAACTGGCACCCAACAATTAGGTGCTGTTTGGTTTAGGAACTGTAACGCAAACGCCAATGTAATCAGAAAGCAGTGCTAACGACAACAAAGTAACAAATCAGTGCCTTTGTTTGGTTTCTGCAGTGTAACCTAAATGGAATCAGAAGCTGCCCGGCGGCAAGCAGTCCGGCCGGTGTGAGAGCTCTCAGCAGTCATCAAGAAGCACAAGCCCTACAGAGTTGAAGACCATGACCAGCACCACCACCGCGCTGCTAGCCTTGGGTTGAGATGCATCTGCACCCGCGCTGCTGCTGCCCTAAGCCCACCAGCCGCTGCAGATTCGTCCTTGGAGATGAATGGGGCAGTAGTCTCGCCGCTGCCGTCCTTGCCAGGTGCGTGGGCTTCCTCTGCGCTCTCACGGGTGGCGACGAGATTGGGTGGAGGGACGGACTGCGGCGCTATTGACGAGTCGCCATGAAACGCCTTGCCGAGATGATAGAAAATGAGAGTCGAAGACGATGGATGCGGGGTGCCGTGCTGGGCTATCCGGGTGTCGTGCTATCTGATTACGGAAGGTTGGGAGGCGTATCAGATTTGTATACTACGGTATCTGATTACAGGGGATCTGATTGCGGTTGAGGCGGAAACAAACAGGATTTAACGCAAACACTTAACAGCGTAAATGGATTACGTTACATAGGATCGAACCAAACGCTATCTTATTTGCAGCAAGAAACAGACCCAGCCATGAATCCATCCAAACGGAATGGCAATGCCGCTTTATGATGCGGTTCCGGGTTCCCATCAACAGAGTCCAGAACGACTGGCAAACAGAGCGCTGCTTTCTCGCCGGTGCGCCGTTGGTGGTGCTGGTGCCTCGCATCGCACGCACGTCGCAGTTCCGTCGCTTGGGGCTGGGACGACCAGGACAGGGACGACGCCGACTGCCCACGCACCACCAATCCACCATTACTACACCAAGCAATCATGCCCCCTTTGCGCGCCGCGCTCGCCACGTCACATCGTGTTCGCCTCGACGAAGGGGTCGTAGTGGAGGCCCACCGCCGAGAGCAGCGGCGGGCCACGCCGCGCCGCGATCCAGACCCGCACCGTCGTGCCCGCGACGGGGCGGGGCAGCCGGTGCAGCCGCTTGTGCCCCACCGTCGTGCCGTTATTACGGGCGCGCCGTCCACGTACACCGCGTGCCGCTCCACGCGCTGCCCCAGCGCCACGTGCTCCTGGATCCGCACCACGTTGAACGCCTGCGCGCCCGGCCCCGGCCGCCGCAGACGCAGCTCGATCCAGTACCCGTTCCGGCGCCCGTCCTCGCCCGTTGGCGCCCAGTACGTGTCGTCGCGGCCGTCCAGCACGTTGCGCGCCGCGAACCCGGCGCCGCGCTCGCTGCCCGCGGCGAGGTCCGTGCCGAAGATGGTGGCCACGGCGGCCCCGAACTCGCGCAGCCGCGCGATGTCGGCGTCCTCGACCAGGCCAGTGGAGTTGGGCGGCGCGTTGAGCAGGAGCACGCAGTTCCGTCCCACGGAGTTGTAGTAGATCTCCAGCAGCTGGCTCAGCGGCTTGGCCGTCTCGTTCTTGTGCCAGAACCAGCCCGTCCGGATCGACACGTCACACTCCGGCGGCACCCAGTGGGTCGCCCTCGTTCAGGTACCTGCACGCACGCACGACAATGGATCATGCATGTTCTAATATATTAGTCCATCGACACCATTGGCAGAGGATGCTTCGTATTATACGTGTGCACTGCACGTACTTCTCGATGCCGGCTTCGCCGATGGTGATCATGGAGCGGTTGACGGTGGACCAGCAGGTGGTTCCGGCGTAGCCCTTCTCGTCGCCGACCCACCGGACGTCGGGCCCGTCGTCGGAGAAGATGTTGATGGAGCGCTGCAGCTGCTTCACCGTCTGGAACCACTCCTGGAAGTGATACGTCATATTGGTCGCGTTCTTGCCCTTGGCGCCGTCGAACCAAATCTCCGACACGCTCCCGTACCTACCTTGATAGTTGATTTGCACACAGAATCATCATGTAAGGTGACAATTGCTACGCGATGCTCTGTTTGCTTGCATGGCCGCCGCCGGCCATGGCTCATGAGCAGATTGAGAGCTAGCGCAGCAGCTCGGAACGGAACTCACCCGGTGAGGAGCTCGTGGAGCTGGGCCTCGTAGTACTCGTTGTACGCGACCTCCTCGCCGTACCGCTCGTCGTGCCGGTCCCACGGCGAGAGGTAGAGCCCGGCGTCGACGCCGCGCGCACGGGCGGCGTCCACGAACTCCCTGACCACGTCGCCGCGGCCTCCGCGCCAGGGGCTGGCGCGCACGGAGTGGGCCGTGTACTCGGACGGCCAGAGGCAGAACCCGTCGTGGTGCTTGGCGACGAGGATGACGAGCGAGGCCCCCGCCGCGCGCGCCGCGTCCATCCACTGGGTGGCGTTGAGCCCCGCGGGGCGAAACAGCGACGGGTCCTCCGACCCCGTGCCCCACTCGGAGTCCGTGAAGGTGTTCATGCCGAAGTGGAAGAACATGATCACCTCGCGGCACTGCCACTTCAGCTGCGGCGCCGACGGGATCGGCAGCACCGGCAGCGGCGGCGGCGTCGCGCGCCACGCCTCTGTCGTGGAGACGAGGACGGCTACTACGGCCAGCGCCGCGGCGGCCAGGCACAGCAACGGACTTGCCATCGTGTCGACTGTCGACTGTGGTCGATGCTTCTCTGCTCGCGATGGCCAAGTGTGTGTAGCGATATATACTGGCCCGCCCAGGCCGGTAGGGAGGAGGAGATGCCGGATGCGTATGGGCCGCGCTGGGAGAATGGGATTCGGGCGGTGAGGAAGCCGCCGTTGGTGCACGACGAGCGCGTTCCCAAGGGGTGGTGGTCGCTTTGCCTTGCCTTGCCTTCGCGGCGCGTGCGTGCATCCGATCCGACGCTGCCGGAGGATTGTTTGCATGATTGATCACGACGGATTGATCTTGATCCTTGCAGGAACCACTGGCACGTCATTCGATCGCTTTCCCTCATTCGATCACGCGTCATTCTCGCCCGATTCCCTGATTCCCTCGTCCGATCCAGCGGCCAGATCAGACGAGGACCGGCTCCGCTCTCCTTGTTGCCAAGCCTGGCGTTCGTCGAACAGACCGATGCACCGGCCGGTTTGTCGCGCAGGCGCAGCTGTAGCAGAGCGTTTGCGTTTGGACGACGCTGTTGGTCACACTCGCGTAAGTGGTGATGCAGCCGAGGGCCGAGGGCCGTGGCCGTAACGTCGCTTTAGGTAGGCGGTCATCGGCTGGCTGCTCCGGCGTCCGGCGCTCGGCGCTCTCATGCTGGTGTCGCGGCGCGCGGGGCCTGCTGTTTCTCTGGTGTCCTCTGCCTAATGCTGCAGGAGTTTTGGCTGCGTCTCGGGTACCGTACAGGCAACTGATTTCTTTGTGCTGGTTTCCTCCTCTGGCTCTTCAAAACCTTTAGCAAACGGCAGAGATCATCTCATTTGCGTTGCGTGCAGTGCTTTGTCGTAGCTGCTTGGGCCTGCGAAGTGTTAACGCCACCAGCTGTGCTAAGTTTGCATACACTGTTTCAAGGATGGAATCTGAAATAGCCAAACACTGGGGTGCCAAGTTCTGCATTTCGGCGATACGATGAGATCATGAACCAGTTATTAATAAAAAGTTTATGGCTCTACATCCTGATGTGATGTCGATGGCCCAGCACCCTGGTACGAATGTGGAGTCGAGGAATTACAACGTACGACAGGCGAGTTTTGTTTCGAGTACTGAACGTCCCTCCACGCACTTGAGGACACCTCATCAGTCGTGTTTGGGCACTTTGATGATGTGAGCGAAGAATAGCACGCAAACGGGCAAGACTAGCGTCCGGACGCCTGCGCCTGCTCTGTCCTAGTCTCTCTGCTTCGCGTCAGCTCCGCTTTCTGCGCCCGTGTTCGAATTGCTCCCTTCCACGCCCATGCCGTCCACATGATTCGGCCCCGTCTCTTCCATATCGGCGCCTCGCCCGCCTCTTCCACGCCGCGTGGATGACGCCCCAGCCTCTTTCACAATGGTGCCGTGTGGCCTGCGCTTCCTCCACCCATCGACACCGTCATGGCTCCCACGCTAGCTCTCTCTTCCTCGCTCAACAATCCTACATACAGATCTACTTTTGCAACAATCAGATGAAATAATTGCAACATACGTCTGCAACAGATGAAACATCCGGAACATACGTTTGCAACATAGCCATTGCAACATATGCAACATCCAGATAAAACACTTGCAATATGCGTCTGAAACAGATGAAACATTTTGAACAAAGTTTTGCAACATGTGTGTATAACCAATGCAACATGTGCAACATGCGGAAACTACTATTGCAACATCCATATGAAACATCTGAAATACTTGAAACATGCGTTTTGCAACATTGGGAAGGCCGGCACCGGTCGATTCCAGGCATCGGGTGGGAGCCGGCAGCGAGCGAGGGCGCGCGAGCACCACCAGCACCAGCACCAGCGGCGGCGCACAAGCACCACCATCATCGGCACCACTAGCACCGGCCTTGGCTCGCCCGAACAGGCTACACGCGCAATGGGTGGGAGTAGACTACGCGCGCGATGGGAGGGAGTGAGCAAGGCGGAGTAGGGCGGGGCGTGGGGCGCATGACGTGGGCATGCGAAGGCGCGCTGCACGCAACGCAGGTGAGCGGGGCGGATGGGTCGGTCCGTCCATCCGGACAAACGCCCGTGGCGTGATTTATTGCTAACTTATTTACCAGGAAAAGAATTGGATGGTAGTGCTTGCGTAGCTTTCTACTTCGGCTACGTTTATACGCTCGGCAACGGAAGACGACAAGGCCGAATTGTTTATTAGTTAATCTTTTTCTTGAGAAATATTCACATTCATATATCTGAGGGACTTATTTCCGTCTTCAAACCCCCGGAATCGTCATCATAAACCCTAGTGCCGAGGTTACATATCTCGGCGCCATAGCATATGACGCCGAGATTCAAGAGTAGCGGTGGTGTGACAACGGATGTGGCACTGATGTGGCCGAATCTTGACGTTAGAATGTATTACGCCTATCTCGACACCAGGTGCGCCATAAGACAAGGAAAACAATGCAGCGGCCGCTTGCATGCACAAATAACGAAGTCATAAAGCTTAGTACATCTACTCTAGGATACATGCTATGCTACTCAGGTAGCTAATCTAGGGCCTCTTTGGGACAGCTATAGATTAACCAAAAACAGTTTCAATTCACGAAAAGTTACCTAAACGGTCTAGCTCCACAAAATCCCAAACTCTTGAAGCGGTGCTCCACCAAACTCAAATTACTTAAGTTAGGATAAATTATCCACCACTGCTACAAGTTACACACCCCCATCTCACCTGCCGATTCGTTTGTTTCGTTTCGTTTCTTTTCCTTCTTTCTCGAGCTTTTGGGCCGTGCCTTCCCGAGTCCGACCTTGCGCCATGGCCACACCCGGCCATCATGGCCACACCTCGCCGCCAGCATGGCTCCGCCCTGGCGAGGCCGTGCCCACCCGACGAGGCTGCACGCCCGCCCGGCCGACCCCAGCCGCCTCCGGCCCACCCTAGCACAAATATGCATAGAGCTAGCTCACATGTCAGATGCCTAGAAGCGTTATATAGATAGCTATAACATCCAAAAGCATCAATCTAGCCCAGCACCAACTTTTGTAATAAAGCTTTTACGAGCTTTCCATGAACTTCTCTTGTTATTTATCAAAAAAAAAAAGTGAGAACAAAAGAATCCAACTACTTGTGCTAGGTAAACCACGCCTTTCCATGAACTTCTCTTTTCTTCTGATAGCACACAGAAACTATTCAGCACAAATGAATATAACACACCCTAATCGCTAGAAATTTTGTACTCGTTGAAAATTATTTGCGCACGGGAGGAGAACCAGCTTCTAAAATTATCTGCTACCATCTCTTGTTCATCTCTCTTTAGAAATTTACATTTGCTTTTAGTAGTAGGAATGCAAATCGCAATGCACTTCTTACAAAGTTACAATATTGTTCTTCCAGAACAACTGACTGCAGGTTGGAAGCTCGCTCCATCACGGTTCCTAAAAATGTGATATGATCTTCAGTAGCACTGGAACCATCAAGCCGAAGTACTTTCAGAGACAAACGCTTGGACAAGTACGCGCACGCGCGCACACACACATTTCCATGGTGCATTAGTTCTTTCTCCATATATCTCATTGACTAAAGTCCACTATCGGTCCTCGAACTTATTTGACTGTGTCATCTCGGTCCTTAAACTTATAACTTATTCATTTATGTCATCCCGGTCCTCACGAATGCAAATATGGTCAAACACCTGCACACATAAAAAATGAACATGTTATTATAAAGGAAAAATGAAATAACATAGAATAGTCATAGTACTTTATATTCAGGGAATAACTGCAATGAGCACCACACACTTTTAGGCTGTTCGTTTGTTGCTTTCAAATCGGGGATTATCAGCCAGCCAATAGTATTTTTTCTCTCACAACAAATCAGCACCAGCCGAGTTTATCAACCCAGAAACCAACCAGCGAACAAACTGTTTATATGCATGCATGCGATTGAGTATTGAGCGTAGAAGAAAAGGATGTTGAACTTCAAATACCAATGCAACCTTACATGATGTCAGTGTCTATCTGTTTCTTGAACCTTATTCAATTTTATATTTCACAAAGGAAGTTGATTTTAACTGCTTGCATATCAAGGGTATCTACATGAGGGAGCTTTTACTTCAATCAAGTAAAATAAACTTCAAAACATGTTCAAGATTTCACATAGTAAATCGTTATAGCACATTGTCAGACCTATAAATATTGGTTGTAGTTTAAAGTTTAAACCATATGAAGAATTTTACAAGCCTGTTTGGAAGATTGTTGGAGCAAGATAGTCACGTTATTTTAGCCTACAAACTACAGATTATATGTGGAGCTGGGTTGTGTTCACCACTCCTAGAATATAACTTTAAATAAAAAAAGGATGGAAGATACTAAGGTTTTCAACTAAACCTGGCTATGATTGAGTAAAGGTGAACCCTGCCAATTTTGTTAAGTGTGCTTTTCCAGCACAGGAATCACTCAGACTAATCCAAAAAAACAAAGCTATCAGAACCAGAGAGAACACCAGGGCATTTTAAAATTTTAAAAAGCATCGGCTAAAATAATAATAATAAATAAAGAAAAAAAATAAAAAGTACCTGAACATGTAGTTTCTCGAGGTACGGTGAAGCTTCAAGAAGCGCTAATTGTCCACGATAGGTCGAATTCAACAAATATACCCTGCAGGCTCACGGGCAAAGCCTATAAGCAGCTCACTGGCTCGCGTTTGGTGCATCCCGCCTTCGGATGGATTTGGAAGTCTTCTTGTCAGAACAAGCACAGGCACAAGGTTTTTTTCTGGCTCCTTGCTCATGATAGACTCAGTACGCGTAATATCCTACGAAGGAAGAACATGCATCCGCAATCTTTCAGTTGCGTTCTCAGCAATGGATCGGTGGAGGAGACGGTGGAACACCTGTTCGGATGTTGGAATCTTGTTGGGCTGACTATCCCACGGTCCCAAGGACCGTTTCAGAGGTCATCATAATTCTCTGATGGAGTATCTGGACGACTAGAAACAACCTCATTTTCAGGTGTGAGGAAGCTACAAGAGATCGATGCAAGTGTATCTTCAAGAACATCTTCAGCCTAATTACACTACGTGCGAAGAAAAAATACCTTCTAGGAATTAGTTCATGGTTAGAGCAAAGATTGTAATTAACCTTATCTTGTTTGTCTCCTTTTTTGCCCTTTCAATAAATTTGAGTAGGGGCTCAAGCCCCTCCTGTTCTCTCAAAGAACACTTTGACCGAGAATAGAAAAGTGCAAGATTTCTCTCTTAGCAAATGAGTTTGGAAAAGTAGCTCACGGATCCTATATATGGGGAAAAAAGTGCTAGATTTCATTCATTGGAAATTGAGTAAGGAAAATTAGCTCACGGATCCTATATGGAAAATGTGTTTCCTAAGATTCGATTCTCTAGGGAAATATTTTATCATAGCAAATCAGCATTTTACACACAATTTGTATTTGAAACCAAATGCAAAATTAAAATTAAAATTTAAATATGAAGACATGGACGGTACCATAAGCATTGCATTGACATCCATTAACCCATACGTTGCATTGTCACGATATATGATTAAGAATTTATGATGGTCCCCTAATACATATGGACTATACAAACTGTCACATAACAATCCAACATTAGTTTCAAAAGGGTATGGATATCCCAATTCACAAAAAAAAAAAAAAAAAAAAAGAGGTATGGATATCCCTTGCTACATTCTGTCCAAGCCATGTTTCGGCAAGAAATTATATCAAAACAATGGAAAATCATCCAGCGGAGGAGTGTAAGGGTTCCACAATTAAGACTGCCGCCAAGAATAATTAAGTTCAGCATACTGTTTGAAAAGACATAATAATACAGGTTCCTCAACGTGTAAATTCCAAACCAAAAAAAAAACATTTGATACTATTCATCACCGAATAAGACACACCACATGTTCTATTGACTTTTAGTTCCCAAAATTATATCTGAACATTGCAGTCAGGCATGTCTCTAATCAGCTGCTCAACTGCAGCGTCCTGCTCCGCCCTTTCCCTTTGGAAACACCCGTTCTGGTGGTAATCTTTCACAACGAGGAAGTGCACCTATCTCGTCACAGTAATCACAAGGCTGGTAATGTTTTAGGACAATGGTTTGTAGGTTGGAAGCTCGCTGCATCACAGCCCTTAAAAGTGCTAATTGTTGCTCCATTGGGCTAAAGCCAGTAACCTGCACCTCTTTCAATAGCCATTCCTTACAGCTTTTGAACTCAGCTATGTTCCATGATGGATTTGTTCTTTCACCATAAGTTTTCCTTCTACCTTCTGTGTCTACTACGCATGGATGTTCCCATATCTGTACAGAATGGTACATAAAAAAGAGTAAATTCCTTTAAGAAAAGAAAATAATTGTGGAACTTTGGTTGTAACAAAACCACCACACTGCCCTCCAAATACAGAAAGGTTTGAACCAACCTTATCTTGTAAAGGAAAAACATTTAATAAATAGAAAACAGGCAACTACCTCAATATCAAATATCTCAACTGATGGCGCGCCTTCAAGGAGAACCATCATCCATAACAAATCGAATTCAACAAAAATACCATGTAGAGATAACTTCCTTAGCTTCTTGAATGCAGCGCAGAGCAGCTTCCCTTCCGGTTTTATCCAAAGCTGAAGAAACATAGATGCAGAAAACAACATGAATAATTAGTTGGTTAATATGTTTTCCATATCATGCTCAAATATGTCAACCGTTTGATATTTTTTATTTATTAAATCAGCTAAATACACCCAGACAACAGTGCACGAAAATGAGTGTGTGTTTACCTTTTCTCCTCTGAAATTTAATGTTATGTATAGCTGTTGTATCCTCAGAACCTTACTCAAATCAAACCCTTGATGATGAACTGACGCACCACATATGACGTTCAATTCCTTAAGGAATGGGGCAACACCAAATGACAGGGGTGTTAATGGAAACATCCAAATATCCCAACGAAGCTTCTCTAGTTTTGGAAGACAGAGCACCTCAAGCTTCCCCAAGCAGCAGAAGTCAAGTTCAAGAAGACTAAGCTTGAATCCGGTGCTTGTATCTTCCAAGGCGAGAGCCCCCTGCATCACAGTTGCAGAGGGAGAGATGCTGCAACTGCTTGCAACAGTCAAATAAAAGGTGATGCAGATCCCATTCAGCAAAACAAACATTGTATAGTTCCAGTTTTGAGAGGCAACGGAGCACACTAGGATAGGCACTGAAGAAGCCGTCCACAGTGCGAGCTTGCTGGCGCATTTCCTCTTCGTAACAGTCATCAGGCTCCTTCTCGTCCAAAATGGCCAGGTCTAAATCTTGTAGAGTCCCAGTCTCAGTTGCTTGACTAACTAGAGGGCCAATGACATCCGAGTAAGTGTTGACCAGATAGAGCTTGAGCTGCAGCCTTGTGATGGTGGCTTCGCCCGGGTAGTAGCCCAGAAGCTAGTGGCTGCTTTGGTCAGGGAAGCCATTGCTTCATCCATATGCCCAACTTCAATGGGGTTTGGGGGAGGAACAGATAGGAATTCCCTGACATCAATTGTGAGCTCACGGAACAACCACGGCAGGTGTTTCCACCGCGTGGATAAGACGCTTGTCCTTGTGGCCGTAGTTATGTCAACTCTCTCCAGAATTGAGAGTAATACATCATCAGTCAGCATGCTGAGCCTATCTTCATCATCCGATTTCTGAAAAGGAAAAGGAAAGAAAAAAACAGATTGAGCCTTTATAGACCTACCAGGCTACTGGTGATAATTAATAGCACAAAAAGAGTGTCAATGACTTACCTGAATATATCCATTATTTAGCTCCATGATGATTAATTTGTCTGGCTTTCAGAGCACCTGAAGACCGAAGGCACGACCCTCAAGAGTTTGTTTGTGAACTCCGGAATCCTCGAGGCCAACAATTTTATCCTTCCAAACACCCAACGCTACGACCCTTGAGAGTTTGTTTGTGAGCTCTAGAATAATACACCCGAAGTTAGTATACACATGTAATAATTAGATTCAGATCAGATCCGAATACGAATGGTAAGTTAGGGTTTGGGCGCACGGTTTCGCACAGCAGGAAGGGAAGACCGACAGCCTGTTCCTTTAGTCGTATTTGACTTATACGAACAATATTTTTCTCTCGTATCAAACCAGTCAACCGTAGCCATGGCTCCAAACCAGCCTAAATGAACTGGAAAGGGGAGGGCGTACCTGGTGGTGCTCGTCGCCGGCGAAGGGGCCGAAGTAGCAGCGACGGCCGGCCCAGTCGGTTGGGGGTTGCGCGCACGCTGGGAGCGACGGAAGAAGACAAGGCAACGTTGCAGCATACAGCCACCCGGCGCCCCGTGCACCGCCCGCGCGCTCGCCACCCAAGCCCAAGAGCCCTGCTGCTGGCCGACGGAAGGCTGCTGGCTGACCGCCGACGGGAGGGAGAGAGTCCGCGTCTCGCCGTCTCGTGCAACGAACCCGAGTAAATTGAGGCCGGCCCGCTCGAGTCCGCCACGTTTTGGTCCGGCCCGAGCCTAAGCCACGAGGACACGGAGAATCGTATTGTACGGCAAAGTCTGCAACACCCGAGGGCGCTTAATTACCCGCGGTCTTTTGAAGAAAAAAAAACGTACTACCGCCCGGACGTCCACGGTGCACGCCTGTGCTAGACGGGGACCGCCAGCGTCGCTTTCTGCGTCTTCAGCCGTCCAACGCTCCATCCCAGCGCTTACCCCCACACGCAAACACGACATGCCAGTAGCTGCAGCACGCGACTATAACTGGTGAGTCATATTGTAATATATATAATATCCGACCAACTTTCAAAATATTCATATAAAATTTTTGTATCGTACGGCTGAAAAAAGATGAAACATTTAAAACATGCGTCTGAATCACTCACGAAACACCTAAAAACACTTAAAACCATTGCAAAACATATGCAACACCCTAAAAACATTTAGCGCGCGTTTAGTTCCCCAAAGTTGGATTTTGGGGCTACTGTAGCACGTTCGTTTTTATTTGGCAAATAATGTTCAATCATGGACTAATTAGGCTCAAAACGTTCGTCTCGTAATTTCCCACCAAACTGTGCAATTAGTTTTTTTTCGTCTACATTTAATGCTCCATGCACGGACCGTAAGCATTCGATGCGACAAGATCTCAGAAGCAACTTTTGGAATTTGAGTCCAACTAAACAAGGGCTTACAAACATATATGTGAAACATACATAACGTTTAAATAAAAACACTTGCAACGACGTTTGAAAAAAAACAAATTAAACATTTGAAACAGATGCTTGAACATACGTGTATAGCCATTACAACATATGCAATATCCCGATCTACTTTTACAATATCTACTGAAACACTTGCAACATACCTCCGAAACATATGCAACAATTGAAACATGTGTTTGCAACATAGGGAGAGAACGAGGCCGGTTATGGCAGAACCGCCTAATCTAATGCCTCCCAGGAGTGCTCGTCTTCCATTAAACACTAAGCCCCCAAAGGAGGACACTAAATTACTCGGTTTCGTCGGGCACACCCCAGGGGAGAACCCGAAAATCCATATTTTCGCCATCATAATCACAAATGAGAGAATAAAGCTTACATCATTCTTAACTACTTCTTACATCATTTTTAGTACAACATCGAGTATAATATTTATTTATTATAACAATGGAATGTAATTATATTATCGAGTTATGAATAACTTAATGTAACAATGAGAATATAAACATGTTAATGAGTTATGACAATTTAAGTTAACAATGAATGTAAACATGTAATCGTGGATTACAATGAAATAAATATCTATTTATGACATGTTGAAGTGTTGATATATAACAACTATGACAACAGATTATAAACTTTCATTTATAAAAACATTTGGTGAGAGTTGTAAATAAAAACTACGATCGCAACAGTAAAAGAAATCATCACGAGCCCATCGGGAGGTATCCACACACAAGGGTCAGCTTTAACCTTCACCTATCACCTACAACAGGGGGAATAAAACCCTGAGTACTTAATTGTACTTAGCAAGACTTACCCGATAGGAGGAAAGAAAAAGACTCCAAGGATATGCAAGGCTATCCTTATAGGAATTGTTATATCGCTTCACGTATGTTTTACTTAGACCAAGGGTATTTTATAGAGGCGGTCGGAGGTGGGGCACAACACACCGGAAGCGGATACGGTGGGGATGGGATACACAGACGGTGCATACTGTGGAGATAAGGTCGGGGACATGGTGCGCTTCTGCATGAAAGGCATGAGAGAAAAAATAAAGGAGAGGAGAGGGGGTCTGCTCGTCGAGGCAGGCGTGTGGGCGGTCGTGTCCACAAAAAAAGAAAGAAAGGAGAGGGAAGGGGGGTCCGGTACAAGGAACGATGGTGCGGGGTAGAGAGCCGACCAGACGCCAGGAAAAGGAAAAGCGCACAGTGCACAAGAACGGCGAGCACGGCACGATGCCGAGGCCACGCAAAATAGGGTGCTACAGGTCCCGACACAGGCGGCGTTCGTAGGGCACGCAGCGAAATACCCGGCATGCGTAGCACGGTTAACTAAACACAGGGCTTGGGACATGACGTCCACTCAGGCTTTTACGACTACCCACGGCTAACCTTCCTTACTACTCTTCTTTTTCTTTCTTTTACTCGACCACATCCGTCTTTCATGTAGACTGAGACCATGTCATACTTTCTTCCTCCAAAACCATCTCCTCTTGGTTGCTAGAGAGAACACTTCTACACCAACCCGCTGTGGATTTCCCGTTTGAACACCTGAACATTTTCAAGGAAAATATTTTGTGGTAAAAACGGTACGGCGGTGTAACTTGTTAAAGGTACTTGGTCAACAACATCGATACCAAAGACGTGTTGAAAGCAGCGGCGTCACCATGTGGCACTGTTTGTTCCACGAGAGAACCCTCGGTTTCATCGCGGCACCATAAGCTATTAACCAGGCAACTACTACCAACTTATACGCCATAAAGGCGGTGAGGTCATAGACCACAGAATAAGGGGAGTGTTGCAATGGAAGATTCAAACAACAAGGGTTCCCTTCACAACAAGGGACAAGGAATTCAAATCCAACAGCGGATTTGTTTTAAAGAGATTCAAGTGTTCTGCTGGGACATCCACAATTAGTCGATACAGTGTCCATTATTATCCAATCACGGCTGGTCTGTTGGCATCTGAATGTCAACTTCTCTTGTAACCCACTTAATATTGCCCTTGAAAACTTTAAGCACGTCTAACGAACTTAAGGTAGATGAACACAATAAACACAGCGAACTAAATAAAATGCATGTTCCAACGGTCTTATACTGGTACATCATACAGGCATTCAGGCTCCCATGCATGATACAACATTCACCTTCCCTACTGGCGGACGATCTCAACAACTACGGACGGACAACAACGGCAATAATACAATACCAGAGGACAGCAACGAAAAACACTACTACTACTACGGTTACAACATCCCAAGGTAACTAATTTACATCCTCTCGTGGCAATGGCTGAGTGAGAGGAATCAAGAGCTCAACTTCTGACACTTCCGAGGGTGGAGGTGCTGGCGGTGCTGCAACACTAGTTCTTTTTTCTGGCGGGTGGATAGGGATCCCTTCCAAGATCAGGGCATCACGCCTTTCAGCAGCCAACGTCCTCCGCTCGGCCCTGGTGACAAGACAGGCCACCCGTAGCTGATGGACATGCCGATCTTCAGCCTCCTTTAGGGCTTCCAACATGGCAGTTTCCTGGCTCTCAGCAGCTGCAGCACTGGCATGCGCTTCGACGAGCTGCACCTAGAGCATCCGGTTGAAGACCTCGGCCTCCCCGACGCACCGAAGGCACGCCCCCAGTTCCAAGGCTTGACGGTCGTACTGCTCATCCAGAGCGAGCAGGTATGTGGTCAAGTGCACCACGGTGGGACTGTCCTCTTGCGCATCCCTCCCTTGCAAAGCCTCCATGCGAGCCCTCCATGCCCGTCGATTCTTGTCCAAAGAAGGAAAGAACCGCATGGGGGTATGGGCAATGGGCTTCTCATAGGTCTAGCAGAGGTACCGCAAAGCTTTGCGGGCCACAACCTGGTAGGTGTCGACGAAGCGAAACCCGGTTATGGTCACACTCCAGGCTTCAGTGAGGTCGAGGAACTCTTCACTCTTCCTGATGTAGACGGTAACCTCACACCGCTCGGTGCCATGCTCCTCATACTCACGGCCCTCATACTCAGGACGATCTCTGACTCCGAGGTTTTGCACGGTGGCATGCAGGATTCTAGGAAAACCCTCAACGTTCAGGCAGTAGGTACTAACCCAGGCTCCTACCATCTCAGGCGGTGGTTGCAAGGAAGGCTGAGCGAAAAGCTGGCTCAAGGAAAAGCTAAGCGAGCTAAAGTGCGCCAGTGGTGGTACCAATGGCTAAGCCGTGCTCTACTTATAAAGGCGGAGCATTCGGTGGTCTGGCGCGGTTCACCGAGGTTCCCAGCGAGATCACTACGACGGATCGACCAAATTCCGTGCGTTCTAAACCGACGTTCGAGGCCATTCATCGACTAGTACGATTGCAGGGCAAGAGTCCGACAAGAGCGCAGAGAAAAGAGATATGGGGAGACGTGGGTCATGACCGGCGTGAACTACTGGTGAACGCGAAACACGGCCACGATCTGAGACCTAACTCGGGAATAGGAACAAATCCGTCGTGCACAATACGACACGTGTGACACCAATGAATGGCGTATCTGCAAGCAATACGGCACGACAATGCACAAACAGGATATGCATGAATACACGCCTTATACGTCCTTCCACTGTTGCCAACATATAGGGCAATCATTCTCAGATTTTTGGCACATCGTTCTCTCCCTGTTACTACTCGATACTATCGGACTATGCTCGAGTTAGTGTACCTACAGAAAAATTAATTAAGTCTATCTAAGTCAGCAGAGTGCCATCTATCCTAAATACATAACCATAACAATAGGGCTACTTATATAACTCCGCATACAAACATCCTAACTTTTTGTAAAAATGGGTTGTCAAATTTTAGTTTAGAAAAGGTTTTCGAAGCCTAAATTCCTCATTTGCGCTCTGATACCACCTGTGGCAGAACCGCCTAATCTAATGCCTCAGAGGAGTGCTCGTCTTCCATTCGACATTAAGCACCCAAAGGAGGACACTAAATTACTCGGTTCCGTCGGGCACACCCTAGGGGAGAACCCGAAAATCCATATTTTCGCCATCAGGATCACAAGTGAGAGAATAAAGCTTACATCATTATTAACCATTTCTTACATCACTTTTATTACAACATCAGAGTATAATATTTATTTACTATAACAGCGGAATGTAATTATATTATCAGAGTTATGAATAACTTAATGTAACAGCAGAATATAAAAATGTTAACAGAGTTATGACAATTTAAGTTAACAGCGGAATGTAAACATGTGATCAGGATTACAGCGAAAATAAATATCTATTCATGACATGTCGAAGTATTGATATATAACAACTATGACAACAGATTATAAACTTTCATTTATAAAAATATTTGGTGAGAGTTGTAAATAAAAACTACGATCGTAGCTTAAAGGAATCCTCGCTGAGCCCACCAGGAGGTATCCACACACAAGGGTCAGCTTGAGCCTCCACCTGTCACCTACAATAGGGGGAATAAAACCCTGAGTACTCAATTGTACTCAGCAAGACTTACCCAGCAGGAGGAAAGAAAAAGACTCCAATGATATGCAAGGCTATTTGGCTTGTGGGTTTATTGCATTTGCAGGAAGCATTACTAAGCGTGCGTCCTTATATTCGATTTTTATTAATAGCTGCATTGGTTCATTAACTAACCATTCTATGTAAGCACATGTGCTACTTTCAAACAGGTGGTAAGCAATCAGATTTTCCTTTTTTCTATCTTTTCGTCTTTCCTCTTTCAGTTCTTACTACGATGCTAAATCAGAGACAAGCCGTACCGGATTTCCCGGTGATTCACGAATCAATGCCCCAATTTGGGTACCGAAAAACATTCCCCGCTTGTACCCAAGGCACAAGCAGGACCAACCCATCACTCTCCTGTCCCGAGTGTCCAGATCTCCGTCTAAACTAGGACTCCAGGCCCCCGCCCCTGAGTCCCAGACTCAGTGCGGTGCAAGGACCTCCTCCACCAAAATAAAACCCTAACAGTCGATCCGAAAAGAGTCGGATCCGCGACAAGAGAGCAACAAGTCTTTCAAGCACCCATATCCAAGTATGTGCTCGGGATAATAAGTCTGTTACTTGTCTAGAGCCTTATGCAACGACCGGTCCTTAATCGACACAGACAGGGAAAGCAGTGTAACCAAGCCATGCCCCGCGTCCACGGCGACGCAACCTCTTACACCTGCCAATACCCAAACCATATCCTTGTTCGGTCACTATTTTTCCTTTCTACCATTTACATTTTCCAAGTGATAATGATATAGTAACATATTTTCTATCTCTCGCGAGTGACAGGCAATCACTCGACTTCTACCGGAGTCCTGTAGCATAGCAATCTACACGATCCTGTCATACTAGTAAGACTCATAGGATAAAGATAGGTATATGCAAGTGGGTTTCAATCAACTCCTTAAAACTTAATGCACAAATATAATTTAAACTGCAGAAAGTAGAGGTTATGCACCGGGGCTTGCCTGGGTAAAATATAAACAGAAGTTAGCTTTCCATCATGGCGACATGATCTCCAAAAGCACCATTTCTCCAGCAACTCCCGATGACTCCGTGATCCAACGACGTCCCTATTATGATATGCAATGTAATACAATGCAAAGATATAATTAATTGACTGCAATCGAGACTCGTATAAATACGCTTTACGTCTCTCAAGTTAACGAGCTAGTTCTAACGATTTAACCGCATTTTAGGCTACATATTCATATTGCCGAACAAGACGTTATTTCCCAATAATTGTTTTAATTATATAAACCAACGTTGTTTCTTTGTTCTATTCTATCAATTTAAGCTTTATTCACAATAGGACATCATTATCTATCTAGCAACTAATTATTCTAGAGCTACAAAAATTACAAGGCGACTAATATTGCTAGAAATCTACTCTAAAGATTTCAGATCCAATACTATTACCCATTTATCACAATAATTCCTATAAATTTATGTTTTTACAATGTTAAGTATCCCAATTTAATTATATAGCTCCTAAGAATATTATCCAACTATGTGAACAAGTTATACTAGTAGGTAGATCATGATTTTAGGAGCCTAACAAACTTAGTTTGGCATTTTATGATTTTTCTACATTTTATTATCAATTTCCAAGTATTTAGACAATTGCTTAAATTAACGAAACACCGAAAGCAGTTAAAAGGGTCCTTGGGCCCAAAAAAGGCCCACTCGGCTGGTCCAATGAGCCAAGCAGCCCCAGTGGCGGGGGCTGCTGTAGAAAAGCAAGCAACCCAAGCGCGGAGGCATGCACGGCGCTATGCTGCCCCGATGGCGTGTGGCTGGTAAAAGCGCGGACGGCCCAACGCCAGAGCGTAAACGCCAAATTAACCAGCAGCAGAGTGATGGCCCAACGCTGCAAAGTGCCCAATGATCGTTGCGGCTCGGCCCTCGAGCTGCAGCTGCCCACTCATGGCAATAATCGGCCCAGCGAGGCGCTGAGGAGCAGCGGCCATGGGCGCAGGGCGAGTTGCCCAACAGGCCGGCGCGCATGACAGTTTTGCAAATACATCCCTATGCTTCCATTTATTTTGTACGCCACTGTTCTAGTGAGTCACAGTCATTACGCCTAGAACCCTAGAATGATTATCTTCTTACCCCGTGGTCCCCCTCGTCTTCTTCCCAAGCAGAGCATGAGCAGATGACGGCGGCTCTGGTCGATTCCCGCCAGAGGGACGACGACCAGGCGGCACATGAGTAGCAGTGGGTCCGGTCGTGCACGCGGTTGATGATGACATGGCCCGAGGCGGCCCACGGCACGGCGGCCACACACGCATGCGGGGAAAGGCCACGGCGACGGCGACGGAGGTGAAACGGCTCCGCGGCGGGGGCGTTTCGCCGGCTCCAGGCAGCAGGTGGACCCGACCGAGTTCGGCATGGCGTGGCCCCCACGGGCGCTGCGGGGAGGGCGAACCGAAGGTGGAGCGGTCCAGCGCGGACCCATGGGAACTTCAGACGCCGCTGCGGCGTCGGCAGCCAATGGCGATACTTTCGCACCGAGGCACGCGACCATGGCGGACAGGAGCGGCCATGGTGACTACGATCGGAGCAGCAGGCCCAACGCGGACCCGAGGAGCGTGGATGCGCTCGCTCACGGGGATGGGCCAGCATCCGTGGGGCGCTGCGGCTCGGCTAGTTGCGGGCGTCGGCGCGCGGGGCACGGGAGGAGCCGCACTGAAACGGAGCCGTGGATGTCCGCGTGCGCTCGCGCGGGAGAAAGGACAACGGCGGCTCTACGGGGAGGAAAAGGAGAGGGGGCTGACTGTGTGGAAGAGCAACGCTGTGGCCTGCGCGGCGGAGAGGAAAAGGAGGGGCGTGGGGAGTAGGCCAGCCGACACGGAGGTGACCCGGCCTGACCTGCCTTGGCACGTCGGGACTTGAGGTTTTGGCTCGTCAGACACGGCAGACAGAGACACTGATCGAAAGAAAGACAGCAAGCCAAAGATGGAGAGGAACAGTGGGAAGGAAGCAAGTGACGAAAGAAAGCGGATAAGCGAAGAAAAGACAATGAGGAGCGATCGGTCAAGCTATCTGATGTTGTGCAGAAAGGACAAACACAGTCAGGGGCAGCAGAGGCACATGGGCCGGGCTGACATTATGACCGTGAACAGTGCAGCATGTTCAATCATCAAAGGAGCTCGTTTCAGCACTTGATTTAGAGTCATCGTCGTAACTTATATGTACCTATCTCTCTCTCTCTCTCTCTCTATATATATATATATATATATATATATATATATATATATATATATATATATATATATATATATATATCTTTAACGGTTTACTAATTTAGATAATTTACAACGTCTACACATAGAAAAATTTCAGCAAAGCTCGAATTTAAATTGATTCAAAAGCTATATATATATCGTTCTATTTATTAATGGATTTTATTTTATTTATAAACGTTGCTTTTCCTGCTTAATCTAATAGAACGAACTGTTTGCTATCGATTGGCCAGAATTGTCGTTCAACATTTCTAAATATTTCTACGCACTGCGTAATTTAATTCGAGCGTTTATTTGAGTTCACGAACTAAGTCACGTAGGATTCGCTTATCGCTTCACGTATGTTTTAAATAAAAAATTCGAGAAACTCGTTTCGAAAGTTTTACTTAGGCCTAAATCAACGTGCTAAATAAGATCGTAACACCGGGGTGTTACACCGGTCGATTCCGGCCATCAGGGTGGGAGCCGACAGCGTGCGAGCACCATCAGCGCCGGCTGCGCTTGTGGGTGCCCCTTGGCTCGGCTGGAGACGACCTGAGGCGCTCCGGCACCTGCGCCTAGCCGTCATCGCCAGGGGGGGCGGCGTCGGCCGGGGAGACACTGCACGAATTGAGAGAGAAGACGACATGGTTGGTTTGGGTGAAGGAGGAAGCAACGTTGGCGGCGCGAGGTTTTGCTGCTGCCAGCGAACACGAAAGAGATCTGTTGATGGAGAGGGCGAGACGGGACGAAGAGATAAAGAGACGAGCGAGGTGGAGAGAAAACCGTGTCCGAACTGTCGCGAGCGAACGGACGCCTCCGAGTGTTTGGGGACAGAAAATTACCCGCGGTCTGCCGAACTTCACGTCCGCTTCGACCGTCCTGATCTGCTGTTTGCGGTGGCAAGCGGCTGGCTGCTTCTTTCTTGCTTGCCGGCTGTGGCCATTATGGACGGATTATTATGTTTTCAAAAAAAATTATGGACGGATTATTGAATGGATTACCAGTTGCAAGAAAGGATGTGACCGACGATGGGATGATATCTTGCATGGCAGGTGATCAATGGAGCAACCAATCGAAGGATCGGAGCAGGCTAGCTACTGCGTGGTGGCTGGAAGACTCTGGCCAGGACGGAGACGGGTAAAGCATGTGAATGAAGGAAAAAGAATCGGAGGAACTTTTTTGCAAAATACAAACATAAATAAAGGGATATGGATTTTTGGTGGATTACTTAAAAAGTTTAGCAACCTAAAAATACACTTTAAGAGTTGATGAACTTAGATAACACCTCTTTATAAAAGTTAATGAGTCTCTTGGTGCATTTCATAATACTTAAAATAGAAGACCAAGATTATGAAGCAGCAGTCAAAAGGAAGCATAAGGAAAATATGTTTCTTTGATAATTCTAGCATCCATCGTAGACAGTCTCTAAACAGAGCTGGGGCGTGTATGGTAGAGCTCCATCTGATTCTCATTCTTTATGAAAGCTGATTTTTTAAGAGAAGTGATTCTGTGGCTGGAAGTGATTATCTTTGTTTCTTTAGCATAAACTCTTGAAATCATGACGGAGAATCACTTCACAGAATTAGGAGAATTTTTCTAGCTCTCAGCCTTCTGATTTATTTCAGAGAATCACTTCACGAAATCAACATAAAATCATTTCTCTTTAAAAAAAAACTGTTTGGCAGAGCTTCTACTATATTCAGCAGAGAATCAGCTTTGGAAGCTCTGGGCCTCCATCAGCACACCTTTATTAACCTGTAAGTTTGATGGCCAATCGGCGACCCCCCTCGACCCGTAGTAATTTCTGCAACTGCAACTGTGCAGGCTACAGAAATGCCATCGCTGCTAGAAAATGAGCAAGCAAAGAATTGATGCGGCTGCAGGGCGGGTACAGCATACACCCCGGTTCGCTCGCTTCTGCACAAGAGCAGAGAAATGTGAGAGCCGTGTACTGTGCAGTGTATGATGGGCCCTCCTGCACCGCTCCGTGCCGTTGGTACTTCGCTAAGTCGCCGGCCTGTCTTAGCAGCTGGACCTGGATGTATATATGTCCAACGGGCCGGCACGACCCGATGGGGGTCGGGCCGACAAGGCACGACGTGCCCAGCGGGCCGTGCCGCCATGGGCTTCGTGCCTGGCTGATGGCCTAGGCACGGCCTGCTGGGCCGTTTTTCGTGCCGGGCCGGCCCGAGAAGCACGGCTAATCCAGCGTGCCGAGCCGGGCCAAGGCCCACTACACCAACAGAGAGAGAGAGAGGGGGGGAGGCCAGGCTGCCGTCGTTGCGAAGACCGTGGACGACGCGACCTCTTCGCAACTCGACTTGGCTGGATCCGCGGAGGATGAGCGATGAGGAGGCCGGATCCGCAGAGAACGAGACCGGATCCGCGCAAAGGAGGCATGGGGAGGAGCAGCAGCGCGTGGCGGTGAGGAGGTGGCCACCGTCGTGGCAGTCTTGGGGGCGTGAGAGGCGGTAGCCACCGCCGTCGTGGCTCGCCGCTAAAGGGCGTGAGGCGAAGTCGGGAGAGAGTCGGTGATGGCGGGGAGGCGAAATCGTCAAGGGAGAGAGAGTAGGGGCGGGAGGCGACGTGGGCGAAGCGAGTCGCGACGCCGACTTCATGACCGCATGACTGCTTCATGGTAGGGAGTCTGTGAGGTGTTGGAGTGGAGGTGGGAGGTGGCGGTGGAGGAGAGAGGAGCCAGCACATGACCCACCCGGCGAAGTAGTCAAAGAAGAGAGAGGGAGCGAAAGAGGAGAGCGGGGAGGGAGGCGAAGCGGCAGTGGGCAGAGAG
The DNA here is from genome assembly GCA_904845875.1 of Miscanthus lutarioriparius. Classification (NCBI taxonomy): domain Eukaryota; kingdom Viridiplantae; phylum Streptophyta; class Magnoliopsida; order Poales; family Poaceae; genus Miscanthus; species Miscanthus lutarioriparius. The sequence goes on along the minus strand of CAJGYO010000004.1, from coordinate 26,794,440 downwards.
AGAGCAGTCTTGGCGGGGGAGGGAGAGGATAGGCGATAGGGTTAAGAGAGGAGGGCTGGTCTACTGGGCTGTTGTTGGGCCTTTGGCCATTTTCCTCACCGGGCCTTTGGCCATTTTATGGGCCGGGCCGTGCCAGCCAGCGATGCTGGGTAAGGCCAGGACACACCTGCTCCCTCGGGCTGTGCCGGTCTGGGCCCGCTAGCCATCGGGCCAGGTCATGTTTGGGCCGGGCAAAAAAAAAGGCCTCTTATCGGGCTGCATGCACGTCTATACCTGGATGTCGTCTCAGGCTGACCACTCTGCATCGGACTATCATCGGTCGATCGATCAGTGCCCAGAAGGTGGCGAAGCTTTAAACTCTTTCACCAACCAATCGCCGATGCTTCTCAAGTTCTCATTACTCAAGTCCTAGCAAGTACTATACTTGCTAACGTGCAGTGTTACTGCATAGTTCGAGTAGGCCTCGCGTGCACCTATGTCACTGTCAGTGTGTCGTCGTGGTTAGGATGCGTCCTACCAGCCGGCGACAATGCTGACCGCGCACGGCGATCGTCTTCTATTTCCCTCGGCCCTCGGGCCTCCTTTTAAACCCTCTGTAAGGGCGAATCTAAAACACATGAATAAAAAAACGCAGGAATAAGGTACGATGAAAAGTGAAAACTATAGGATTTCAAAACACGAAACAAAAAATTTAGGCCTGTTTGGAACACGAAATTTATAACACGGGAATCTTCTCCACCCAGCAGACGATAATAATGCGGTAACATCGGCCTTCCGCGAAGGATCGAAAAACCAGAGGCAGGAGCAGATGTTTTTTTTCCGTGAAATCATATTGTTGCTACAGTATTCCAGATGAAAGGATTCGCTCGTTTTCCTTTCTTCCAAATGATGTGACCATCTTCCTTTCCTCCATTTTGATTTCCTTCACTTTTCCTTTGAAAAAACCGTGTTCCAAACAGGCCTTAAGGGTGTGTTTAGTTCGCGAAATGAAAATTTTTGATGTCACATCGAATGCTTTGGGGATGTCGGAAGGGGTTTTCGGATACTAATAAAAAAAACTAATTACATAGCTCGTCTGAAAACTGCAAGACGAATTTATTAAGCCTAATTAATCCATCATTAGCGCATGTTAGTTACTGTAGCACTTATGGCTAATCATGGACTAATTAGTCTTAAAACATTCGTCTCGTGATTTCCAACCAAACTGTGCAATTAGTTTTTTTTGTCTATATTTAATACTCCATGCATGTGACACAAGATTCGATGTGATAGTTTGAGGATAATTTTTTTTAAATAAACCAGGCCTAAATCACACTGCCCTCTGGTCGGCGCCACACCCACACTGGCTACTGGAGGAGTCGCTGGCAAAGAAAGCCGGGGTGAGCATGGACGTGGAGCACAAGGATCACCTCCTCGCGTTCAGGCGCCACGCGGCGCTGTACCTCGTCCCGGCCTGCGCGATGCTGCTGCTGTGGCGCTTCAACAGGCGCACCGCGACGGCGGCGGCGGACGACGTTGGCCTCGTCGACTTCTCGTGCCTGAGGCCGCCCCGGCGGCTGCGGATCCCGATCCCGGGCCTCCTCGAGCACCTCCGCCTCGTCGGCTGCTTCGACGACGGCAGCGTGGAGTTCATGTCCCCGGTCATCGAGGCGTGCGGGATGGGCGAGGAGACCTACTTCCCGCCGTCGCTGCACTACATCCCGCCGTCGGCGACGAACGCCGACGCCGTGGCCGAGGCGCGCGGCATGTACCTCCCCACGCTCGACGCGCTCTTCGCCAGGACGGGCTTGCCGCCGTCGGCCGTGGGCGCGCTCGTCGTCAACTGCAGCGGGTTCTGCCCGGCCCCGTCGCTCGCGGCCCTGATCGCGGGGCACTACCGCATGCGCGCCGATGTCAGGACGTTCAGCCTCTCCGGCATGGGCTGCGCGGCGGGCGTCGTCGGCGTGGACGTCGCGCGGGGCGTGCTGAGCGCGCACGCCGCCGTCAGGTACGCCCTGGTCGTCAGCGCAGAGATCGTCACGGTCGGGTGGTACAGCGGCAGGGACCGCTGCAAGCTCCTCCTCAACTGCTTCTTCCGCACCGGGTGCGCTGCCGCGCTGCTGACGAGCACCGGCGGAGACGGAGGCTCCGCCGCCGTCTCGGTGCCAGCCAATTGCAAGTACCGGCTCGTCACGCTGGCGCGCACGAACCGGACGGCCGACGACCGCAGCTACGCGTCCGCGGTGCGGGAGGAGGACAGCGAGGGCATCACGGGGTTCTCCATCGGCCGCGGGCTCGGCGGCGTGGTGCGCGACCTCCTGCGCGCGGGCGCCCACCTCCTCGCGCTCGGCCCCGCTATCCTGCCGTGGCACGAAAAGCTGCGGTACGCTGCGGCGCTGCTGCTGTTCCGACGTCGGCAGCAGAGGTTCTAAGAAACTCCAGGACGACGGCGACGGGAACACCGACGGCCCGAAACCGAACTTTTTAACCGCGGCGAGCCACTTCTGCCTGCCATCGTCGGGGAAGCCGATGATCTGGAGGCTGGCGGAGGGGCTCGGGCTTGTTGAGCGGGAGGCGGAGGTGGCCCTGATGACGTTCCACCGGTTCGGCAACCAGTCGGCAGCGTCGCTGTGGTACCAGCTCGCGTACCACGAGGCGACGGGGCGGGTCCGGCGCGGCGATCGGGCGTGGCAGCTCGGCATGGGGAGCGGGCCGAAGGCCAACAGCGTGGTGTGGGAGCGCGTCAGCGAAGACCCAGAGCCCGCAGCCGCGGACAATGGCCCCTGGGCCGACTGCATCGACCGATTCCCCGCCAGAGAATGAGAATCCTAGCAGCATTGCACATTTGCCATTGTTCAGCCTAAAGTTACTTCAGAATGTCTAAAATTGACGGATATTTCCGGCCGCGCGAGATTGACATTATTGATGCCATAACATAAACTACTGCATTTTAACCTCTGCACCGGTGCACAGGGGGCGGAGCCAGGATTTGAGTACAGGGGGCAATGGATAAAGCAAAGTAGAACCGATAGCCATGCCGGCTTGTTTTAGTCACGTATAATAGTAGTATGTTTGATGATAAGCAGCAAGATCATAGGCTATAATAATATCATCAGTACTATTTGATGCAACCAATTCCTTCTCAATATAAATTACCAAATACTATCGCGGAAATCACAATTCCTTCTCAATATAAATTACCAAATACTATCGCGGAAATCCATCTCGAATTGTACATCGAAGGAGAACTTTAGATGATGATTGTTGATCAGATAAGATGATAAGCAGGTCGTCATTACCTCATTTATGTACTGCAGCGGGCCAGCGGGTAGTGGGCAACGGCAGCGTCCGGCAACGGCAGGTCGGCAGGCGGCAGCGTCTCGCGTCCGGCGTCTGGCAGCGGCGTCGGCGGCGTGCCGGCGTCTCCAGGAGTGAGCGCAGGAACAAGGTGTGAGGCCGCTATGGGAAGCTGAAGCTGAAGGGGCAAACACAGAACAGAATACGAGCAGGCGAGCAGGTCCAGCGATCGAGGCTTCACATTCACGAGATTGTTTTTGGAGCCGCCGGAGGGTCTAAGGGCAGTCCAACGGTGTATCGACGATGGTTTCTATCCTCATTAAATAACTTGCCACGTAGGTAAAACGCTAATATGGTAACGTAATTAATGAAGAAAGAGAGTAAAAATCATAGAAATGGTTTCCTCGTAAAGAAATCAGGTCTCTACTCTAACCCAATGTACCAAGAAACTATGAAATCGCCATTAAAAAAACCACCAGTTTCTATTGAGCTCATGTCGCACTTCCATTGGAGGAAAAAGATAGAGTTAGAGAGAAAGAGAAAATAATTATTACTCATAGAAATCATGGGTTGAAAAACAGTATTTTTTTGTGCGGTATCCTATGCTATAAAAACTACTAGTTTCTTTCATTGGGACTGCATTAAATGGGCTGCTCCTAACTGAGTAACTGGACCTCAAGAATAGTTGACGTTTGGGCTAAATTAGGAGGGACAAAACAGCATTGAAGACATAGACTAATTATACTATATATAGGGGGATTAGCAGAGCATTGCCCCCCCCCCGGCCACTGCCGGTGCATGAGTATAGATGTTGCTTCAATGCATCGATTTAATCCTTCTCACTCATAGGCATCGATGATATTGATCGACAATAAAGGAGAAAGGAGAAAGGAGAAACGATGAAACAATTCCTTGTGCGCCATTCAAAAAGACGGTCGGCATTGAAAAGTTTATTTCGCTTACAGTATAACACCAGTTTAGCCCATCAAAACTAACGGAAGGCCAAGAAACCAAATAAAATTTGTTTTAGGCTAAATAAGCAAGCTCGAGAAAAAAGGGCCAAGAAACTAAGCAGCACTTTTTTTTAGGCAAAGAAAATAATTTCCTCTAATTTGATCCATTCACCATATTCACCGTTTGGCCAGACTTGAAGCGAACTAAGAGCTTGTTTGGATAGTAGCTACTAAAAATTAGCATTGTGTTTGATGCTAATTGGAAGGACTAAACATGAACTAATTTTTAAACTAATTGCATAAATAGTGACTAATTGGTGAGCCAAATCTATTAATCCTAAGCCTACTGTAGCACCATATAAGCTAATCATGACCTAATTAGAATTAATAGATTTGTCTCGCTAATTAGTCACCGCTTATGCAATTAGTTTTGAAATTAGTTCACGTTTGATCCTTCTTTTTTGCGAAAACACGTTTGATCCTTCTAATTAGCACCTAAACACAGTGTGCTAATTTTTAGTACTAAAGATCCAAATAGACTCTAAAATGCACATTTGCTCAAAAATAAATGCCTTCAGCCGTCTTGCGGATCATTCGTCCACTACTCTGTTTCTGTTTGGTATGCTACCGCCCAAACCCCCTTCCCCAAATGGACAAGGACTTGAATCTTCGAGATTATATGAAAATCAAAATTAAAATTTATGTTCAATATCTTTTCCTCTGATTCGAAAAGTTTTGTTACTACCGAGTACAATGCCTAGGCATCATGACAGGGGAAATTCAGCGGAACCTACTTCTGAGATATTACCGTAGGATTACAAGATGTGAAGAAATTTAACAAGTTTCATTCTAAAGTAATAAACTAGCACAGTGCAGTGATGTATAAACCCGAACGTGTAAATCAATGTCCATCCAGTTAAAGATTCTGCAAAATTCACTAGTCTATAATATATTGGTAGTCTAGGAATAGGGTATGCCCAATATCTAGCCTATCTAAAGTGACCTTCACTTGCTACTCAAGAATGAGAAGGGGTACGAGAATTAGCGGTGAGAGTTGATGGAGGAAATTAAGGTGGGGATTTAACTTTTAGTCATAATCCCTAGTTTGGTTTGTAGAGGGAAACTAGAAGAGGAGTTGAAGAGAGAATTCATATCTCTTGCCACGGGTTTTTAGTGCGAAATTATATAACAAGTCATGATGGACGGTGATGATGCCGTCATCTTTCGTTAAAAATAACGTCCCTGCCCAATTATCATCCCCTATGGAATTGATTGTAGAAGTTGTGTCTCTAGACTCACATTCCCGTTCCAACCGAAACTCTCGCTCCCGCTAAACAAACACAAGATTTCTAAACCTACTAACTCTAAACCTCCGGTCCCTGCTTTCAGTTACCTTCTACCAAAATGTGCCGGAGATCAAGTTCAGATCAATGTAAAAAATATCGTTTTTAGAAGGGATGATTCCATAAATTCATACCCATAACGAGTAGTACAAACTACTGCAAAACTGGAACCTGATAAAGATCACATCATCTGTGCTACCAAAGGCCATGTTAATCAACACTCCTGGTCATCCTCTCGATCGCCGCCGCCATGCTAGGACGAATGAATTGAATCGAAGACATCTTTCATTGACAAGGTAGGGGCTATCATAGTTTTTGGAGCCCGAGCGGCACCTCAAAGCCTAGAGACGTTAAGACCACTGAATGAACAAGGTGACCTCGCCAAATATAGGATAGAATAGACCTTTTCTTCTTAGAAGGAAATATATAAGCAATGGTAGCACTATGCACCAACAAGGCCAAATTGGCGGGCCAGAGAAGAACCATATCCAGGAGAACAGATCGACAACCAATGATGATTAGAGAAAGCAAATCATACATTCATACCTCACTACCACTTCGTTGAAAAAGATCGTAGGAGCCACATTCTCACCCTGTAGCAGATGAAGGGAGCAGAAATTCCATGGAGCGCTGTATTTACACTGCCATAGACAAAACTTACATAAAACTCCTCCATCCAACCAGAAAAATGCACATATTGTTTTTGAGTAAGTTTGACTAACTTTATATAAAATGACATCAATATTATATCTTTAAATAAGATTATTATAAAAAATATATACTAGGATTAATATGCTAATACTTATTAAACATCGCAAATATTGGTATTTTTTATTATATACTTAGTTAAATTTTTTTTTAAAAATCTTGACTTCTCGAATAACAAGATGTGCACTGAAGAAGAAATTATTAGGTGGGATATAAATAACCACACTTCATATCATCGGTTCTCGCACCACTAGAATCAGCAAGGTCACCAGAGTCGAGTGCATTTTTACAGGAGTGTCATGACGATAGTGATGGCAAAGATGCTCTGACTAGAGTGTGGAAGAACCGCCTAATCTAATGCCTCTCAGGAGTGCTTGTCTTCCATTAGACACTAAGCACTCGAAGGAGAATACTAAATTACTCGGTTCCGTCGGGCACGCCGTAAGGGAGAACCCGAAGATCCACATTTTTCCATCAGGATCATAAATGAGAGAATAAAGCTTCCATCATTCTTAACTATTTCTTACATCACTTTTAACACAACATTAGAGTATAATAGTTATTGTATTACAGTGAAATGTAATCATCTTATCAGAGTTTATGAACAATTTAATTAAACAACGGAATATAAATATGTGATCAGAATTACAGCGGAAATGAATATCTCATCATGACATGATAAAGTATTGATATATAAACTACGACAACAGATTATGAAACTTTCATTTATAAAAGCATTTGGTGAGAGTTATAAATAACAACTACGATCGCAGCGTAAAGGAATCCTCGTTGAGCCCACCAGGAGGTATCCACACACAAGGGTCAGCTCTAGTATCCACCTGTCACCTGCAACAGGGGGAATAAAACCCTGAGTACTCAATTGTACTCAGCAAGACTTACTCGACAGGAGGAAAGAAAAGACTCCAAGGATATGCAAGGCTATCTGGCTTGTGGGTTTATTGCATTTGCATAAAGCATTACTAAGCGTACGTCCTTATATTCAATTTTTATTAATAGCCACATTGGTTCATTAACTAACCATTCTATATAAGCACCTGTGCTATTTTCAAGCAGGTGGTAAGCAATTAGGTTTTCTTTTTCCATCTTTCATCTTTCATCTTTAGTTCTTACTACGGTGCTAGGCCCAAAACAAGCCGTACCGGATTGCCCGGTGATTCGTGAATCAATGCCCCCAGCTAGGTACCCCGAAAACACACGCCCCGCTTGTACCCAAGCCACAAGCAGGACCAACCCATCACCCTCCCCATCACGGGTGTCCAGCCCAAATCTAAACTAGGACTCAAGCCCTCACCGAGTCCCAGACTCATGCTATGTGCAAGGACCTCTTAACCCAAAAACCACCAAGACAGTCGGTCTGAAAAGAGCCGGATCCACGACAAGAGAGCAACAAGTCTTCCAAGCGCCCATACCCAAGTATGTGCTCAGGATAATAAGTCTGTGACTTGCCTCGAGTCTTATGCAATGGCCGGTCCTTAACCGACACAGACAGGGAAAGCAGTGTAACTAAGCTATGTCCCACGTCCACGGCGACACAACCTCTTACACCCACTAATACCCAAACCATATCCCTGCCTGGTCACTATTTTTCTTTCCACCAGTTATATTTTTCAAGTGATAATAATGCAGTAATATATTTCCTATCTCTCGCGAGTGGCAGGCAATCACTCGACTTCTACCGGAGTCCTGTAGCATAGCATTCTACACGATCCTGTCATACTAGTAAGACTCATAGGATAAAGATATATATGCAAGTGGGTTTCATTCAACTCCTTAAAACTTAATGCACAAATATAATTTAAACTATAGAAAAGTAGGGGTTATGCACCGGGGCTTGTCTGGGTAAAACATAACCAAAAGTTAGCATTTTATCTTCGTGACATGATCCCTGGCACCATTTTTTCAGCTACTCCAGATGATACCATCTATCCACCGTCGTTTCTATTATGATATGTATTGATGCAAATGCATAGATGTAAATAATCAACGACATCCAAAATTCTTAGAAATCCAATCACGCTTCCAAAAGTACTATTTCTCCAGCAACTCCCGATGACTCCGTGATCCATCGACGTCCCTCCATTGGCGTCGAACTCGTGGTACTCGGCAAACAGACACAAATAAATATTCATATAAATTCAAATGCGTTCCAAAAATTATGAAACTTTATGGATAGGTAGGGTTCGATTTTAGATGAATTTAGCAAGAAGAAGTGACGGAATCAGAGTTAGCATGGTGGAGATATTTAGTATGCAAGGTGGCCACTAATTAATCACGAGGAGAGAAAATGAAATGTGATTAGTGGCCACATGCTGCTGCTGGTTTATTAGAAGGGGAAAAATAAAGAAATGGGTGGAATGGATTAATGGCTCACGACTCTTGACTTTACGTGTAAAGGAGCTGAGTTGGTTCTCGGCTTTACTACTAGCACATGGCATAGGACAAGCTACTGCTGTGGACTAAACAAAGAGCAGAGCGGGTATACTGCTAGGACTCTTCGAGAGAAACACATAGAGCAGAGCGGCTCAGCGTGGTTGGCGTGGTAGCTGTGGTCGTCACGGTCGTAGGTGCGGGCTGTTGCAGCGATGGGGCGCATCACCGGCCCCGGTGAAAGCTCTAGTTTGGTTTTGGTGAATTGATGAAACCCTAAGTGCTTATCTAGTTTATCAAGTGATCATGATATAGGTAGCACACTCCAAGTGGTGAAGCAAATGAAGATCATAACTTGATGATGGTAATGCCATGGTGATGATCAAGTGCTCGGACTTGGAAAGAAGAAAGAGAAAAACAAAAGGCTCAAGGCAAAGGTATAAATTGTAGGAGCCATTTTGTTTTGGTGATCAAGACACTTAGTGAGTGTGATCACATTTAGGATCGATAGCCGTACTATGAAGAGGGGTGAAACTCGTAACGGAATGCGGTTATCAAAGTGCCACTAGATGCTCTAACTCATTGCATATGTATTTAGGATCTAGTGGAGAACTAACACCCTTGAAAATATTTGTGAAAATATGCTAACACATGTGCACAAGGTGATACACTTGGTGGTTGGCACATTTGATTAAGGGTGGTGAAGTTTAGGTGCAAGGGTAAGAAACTCCACCGGCGGAGTGTCCGCCCGTAAAGTGCAGACAGTCCGACGGTGCCACCGACGCCCTAGACAGAAAAGACGGAGGTCACTGGAAGTGACCGGACGCTGGTCGTTCAGCGACCGGATGCTGGTGGCTGCGTCCGGTGCTGTTGTCGGGCGGAGCAGCAGGTAGATACCTAGCGACCGGACGCTGTCAGGGTCCGGTCAAGCATGACCGAACGCGTCCGGTCGGCAAAAGTTGGTTTCGGAATCTTACTGTAAACGACCGGACGCTGGGGGTTCAGCATCCGGTCAACTTCAGCGCAGTGTCCAGTCAAGGTAGATGACCGTTGAAATCGGTACACGTGGCTAACAGCGAGCAACCGGACGCTGGGGGCTCAGCGTCCGGTCAACTGACCGGAGCGTCCGGTCACCCCGCGTTTTACCCAGTGAAGGGGTACAACGGCTCTATTTCGTGGGGGCTTCTATTTAAGCCCCAAGGCCAGCTCAAGCTCACTCTCTTGGCCATTTTCATTGACATAGCAACCTTGTGAGCTTAACCAAAGCTCTCCCACTCATCTCCATCATTGATTCATCATCATAGTAAGATTGGGAGTGATCCAAGTGCATTGCTTGAGTAATTGCATCTAGAGGCACTTGGTGTTCGTGTTTCGCTGCGGATTTAGCTTGTTACTCTTGGTGGTTGCTGCCACCTAGATGGCTTAGAGTAGCGAGGATCGTCGAGCGGAGGGTGGTGATTGTCTCCGGCTCCAATCGTGGTGATTGTGAGGGGTTCTTGACCTTTCCCCGGCAGAGCGCCAAAAGGTACTCTAGTGGGTTGCTCATGGCTTGTGTGGTCCCCATCTTGTGTTGGTTGTGCGGCACCCTATTGAGGGTTTGGCATGTGAGACCAATTAGCGCGTGAACCTCCAAGTGAGTGAATCGCCACAACGAGGACTAGCTTGCCGGCAAGCAAGTGAACCTCGGTAAAAATCATTGTGTTCATCATATTGATTCCGAGGTGATTGGTCTTCATTGTTATCCACACTTGTGATTGATTGGTTCATACATCTATATGGCGGTATAACCTTCTTGCCTACTCCTTATCTTACCGTAAACTAGTTGTCAAGCTCTTTAGTGTAGCTAGTTGTGAGAGCTTGTTTGCTTGGTTGGTGTGGCTCTTTAGTTAGCCATTGAGAGCACACTAACATAGAGTAGTATCATAGCTATTGTGTGATTAGATACTATCTAAACTAGAATTGCTGTGGTGGCGGCTTGCATTTGAAGTAGGCTAGCGCGACACTTGCTTCGCCTCATAATTGTCTAACCATCTTGATTAATTGTTGTTGTAGAAATTTTATTAGGCTATTCACTCCGCCTCTACCCATTAGGACCTTTCAAGTGGTATCAGAGCCGAGGTCACCGTGATTTGAGGCTTAACAACCTTCGGTGTAAGAATGGCTCAAATCAACAACACAAAGAAGCCACTCCAATTTGATGGCACAAATTATCCTTATTGGAAGTCAAAGATGACCACACATATCAAGTCAATCAATAGAAAGGTGTGGAAGGTGGTAGAAACCAAAATTGAGATTGAAGATCCGAAGAATCCCACCGTGGCCGAAGAAGTGCTTCTCTAAAATAATGACATTGCTCTAAGTGCCATTCATGGTGCAATTGATGAAAGAACATTTGAACAAATTAAGAATATTGAGATGGCTCATGAGGCTTGGAAGAAGTTGGAAGAATCATTTGAGGGCACTCAAGCCGTGAAAGGTGCAAAGGCATACATTCTCAAAGAGAAGTTTGCAAGCTTCAAGATGAAGGAGGAAGAGAGTGTGCCGGAGATGTTCCATAGGCTTTAAGTGCTTGTCAATGATCTCAAAGCACTTGGAGAAGAAGTGAAGGACAAGGACTTCTCCCATAAGTTTTTGAGATGCTTGCCTTCAAGATTTGGTACATTAGTCACCATTCTAGTGAGGAGCGGTTTATACACCATGACACCAAACCAAGTGTTGGGAGATATAATGACCGATGACACATATAGAGATGATGATGAGAAGGAAGAAAAGAAGGAGAAAAAAGATGAGAAGAAGAAGAGCGTGGCGTTCAAAGCCACATCATCCAAGGGCAAAGCCAAGCAAGAAACATCAAGTGAAGAAGATGATTCATGGGATGATGATGATGATGAGAAAATGGCTCTCTTTGTCAAGAGATTTGACAAGTTCATGGTGAAGAAGGGCTATCGTGCTAGAAGAAAGAAGTCTTCATTCAAGAACAAGGAAGAGCCAAGAAGATGTTTCAAGTGTGGAAGCAAATATCATCTTGTTGCTCAATGTCCATATAATAGCGACAATGATGATGACAACAAAAAGAACAAGAAGAAGAACAAGAAGGAAAAGAAAGAGAAGGACAAGATGGCCTTCAAGAAGAAGAAGGGTGGTTCATATGTAGTCACTTGGGATAGTGATGCTTCCTCAAGTGATGATGATAGTGATGATCACAAGACCACCAAGAAGAAGGTTCTAGCAAGCATTGCCATCAATGAAAAGCCTTCTCTCTTCGACTTTTCATCATGCTTCATGGCTAAGATCACTAAGGTACAAAGTTATGATGATGAAAGTGACGAAGAACATGATGATGATAATGAAAATGAAAATGAAAATGATAGTGATAGTGATAATGATGAACCTACTAAGGATGAATTATTCGACATGCTAGAAGATGCTAGAGAACACTTTGACATCAAGAGAAGGGAATGCAAAAGCTTGCGTAAGGAACTAAAAGCCCTTAAGCAAGCCTTTGATGAGCTCAATGCATCTCATGAGAGGCTAGAGGATGCCCATGAGAAGCTTGGCAAGGCTCACAAAAAGCTTGAAAAGGCTCATTCCTCTTTGCTTGATAAGCAAAATAAAAAGAAGCATGTTGATACTTGTGATGTAGGTTTAACTTGTGACATAATTGATGAATCACTATCTATGCCTATCATTGCTCCTTCTACTAACCCTTCTTGTAGTACTTCCACTTCCACCTCATCTAGTGGTGATGGTCTCACTTGTGATGCCTCACTAGTGGTTGAGAATAAGAATCTCAAGATGGAGGTTAACAAGCTCACTCACACTTTGGCTAAGGCCTATGGTGGTGAGGACCGCTTGCTTATGTGCTTGGGTAGCCAAAGAGCTTCTCTCTACAAAGAGGGATTGGGCTATACCCCTAAGAAAGGCAATGCGGCCTTTGCTCCTCACAAGACTAGTTTTGTGAAGAACAATGACCGGTTTTGCACTAGTTGCAAGCAAGTTGGTCATAAAGAGCATGAATGCACCAACAAGAGCAAAAATGATAATGTATCCTCCCTTAAGCTTAATTCATGCTATATGCTTACTAAGGGAACAAATGGTGTGAAGGCTAAGTTTATTGGTAAACCATGGATGGGCTCAAAGAAGAAAGCCATTTGAGTACCAAAGAGCTTAGTGACTAACATTCAAGGACCCAAGCAAATTTGGGTACCTAAAAAGAATTGATCTTCTTTTATAGGTCAATTATAAAGCCGGAGGAAGGCATTGGATTCTTGATAGTGGGTGCACTCAACACATGACCGGTGATGCAAGAATATTCAACTCAATCAACACCAATGGCAATGATGGTTATGATAGTATCACATTTGGTGATAATGACAAAGGCAAGGTTAAAGGGCTTGGTAAGATTGCAATATCCAATGACATGAGCATATCCAATGTGTTGCTAGTAGAGAGCTTGAACTTTAATTTGCTATCCGTGGCTCAATTGTGTGATCTTGGATTTAAATGCATATTTGGAGTACATGATGTAGAGATCATAAGTGTAGATGGCTCTAACTTGATCTTCAAAGGCTTTAGATATGATAATCTATACTTGGTTGATTTCAATGCTAGTGAAGCTAGATTATCTATATGCTTGGTATGGGTTAGTTATGGCATAGAAGGCTTGGTCATGTTGGAATGAAACAATTGAATAGATTGGTTAAGCATGACTTGGTTAGAGGCTTAAAAGATGTTGTGTTTGAAAAGGATAAGCTTTGTAGCTCTTGTCAAGCCGGCAAATAAGTTGGAAACACCCATCCTAAGAAAAGCATGATGAGCACTAGTAAAGCATTTGAGTTATTGCACATGGATTTGTTTGGGCCAACTCAATACACTAGCATTGGTGGAAACAAATATGGCTTTGTGATAGTGGATGATTACACTAGATACACATGGGTATTCTTTTTAGTGGACAAAAGTGATGTGTTTGCAACTTTCAAATCATTTATCAAGGGCATTCACAATGGGTTTGAAATAATCATCAAGAGAGTTAGAAGTGACAATAGTAGTGAGTTCAAGAACACTAGAATTGATGAATTTGGAATTAGACATCAATTCTCAGCCAAGTACACTCCACAATCAAATGGCCTTGTTGAAAGAAAGAATAGAACAATCATTGATATGACAAGGTCTATGCTTAGTGAGTACAATGTGAGTCAATCCTTTTGGGCCGAAGCTATCAACACGGCTTGCTATTATAGCAACCGTCTCTATTGTCACCGATTGAAAGAGAATACACCATATGAGCTTTTGAATGGTAGAATACCCAACATTGCATATTTTTGGGTTTTTTGTTACAAATGCTATATTTTGAAGAAAGGCACTAGATTGGGCAAGTTTGACAAGAAATGTGATAAATGATTCCTACTTGGTTATTCCACTACAAGCAAAGCATATAGAGTTTGGAATTTGGATAGTAGTACTCTTGAGGAAGTTCATGATGTTGAATTTGATGAAACCAAGGGTTCACAAAAAGAGAATGAGAACTTGAAAGATGTTAGAGGCATTCAACTTTCAAATGCCATGAAGAACATGAATATTGGTGAATTGAGGCCTAAGCAAGTGAATGGTGATGAAGATGATCAAGTGCAAGTGCTCTCCAACTCATATGTGCAAGATGATATAAATCAAGCTAGTACAAGTGGCTCTCATGACAATGAACAAGATCAAGTGGCTAGTACATTATCTCAACCCAATGATCAAACAAGTGCAAGCAATCAAGTTCCAATCCTCTAACCAACTAATGTTGCAAGAGATCATCCATTGGACACTATCATTAGTGATATTTCAAGAGGTGTGCAAACAAGATCAAGATTGGCATCATTTTGTGAACACTTCTCATTTGTGTCATCCATTGAACCAAAGAAGATAGATGAAGCATTGAATGATATTGCTTGGGTGAATGCTATGCATGAAGAATTGAATAACTTCACAAGAAATCAAGTTTGGGAATTAGTAAAAGAGACCAAAGGGACACAATGTGATTGGAACCAAATGGGTCTTTAGAAACAAGCAAGATCAAGATGGGATAGTAGTAAGGAACAAAGCAAGATTGGTAGCACAAGGCTATACACAAGTTGAAGGTCTTGACTTTAGAGAAACATATGCCCCCGTTGCTAGATTGGAAGCAATTAGAATCTTGCTAGCCTATGCTTGTGCCCACAACATCAAGCTATATCAAATGGACGTTAAGAGTGCATTTCTCAATGGTTACATCAATAAAGAAGTATATGTTGATCAACCTCCCGGTTTTGAAGATGATAAGAAGCCCAACCATATGTACAAGTTGAAGAAGGCATTGTATGGCTTGAAGCAAGCACCTAGAGCATGGTATGAGAGATTGAGGGACTTCCTACCCTCTAAAGGGTTCACAATGGGCAAGGTTGACACCACTCTTTTCATCAAGAAGATTGGAAAAAATTTGTTTGTATTGCAAATCTATATTGATGACATCATATTTGGATCAACCAATCAAGACTTTTGTAATGAGGAAAGATGATGGCTAATGAGTTTGAGATGTCCATGATTGGAGAGTTAAGTTACTTTCTTGGTCTTCAAATCAAGCAATTGAAGAATGGTACTTTTGTGAGTCAAGGCAAGTATATCAAGGACATTATCAAGAAGTTTGACATGAGTGATAGCAAAGTCATTAGCACACCAATGGGAACCAATGGCAATTTGGATAGTGATGCAAGTGAAAACATGGTGGATCAAAAGTTGTATCAGTCTATGATTGGAAGCCTACTCTATGTGACCGCATGAAGGCCGGATGTCATGTTTAGTGTATGCATGTATGCAAGATTTCAAGCCTCACCAAGAGAAAATCATTTGAAGGCTACAAAGAGAATATTGAGTTACTTGAAGCATACACCAAATGTTGGTTTGTGGTATCCTAAAGGAGCAAAGTTTGAGCTAGTTGGTTACTCCGACTCGGATTATGCGGGATGCAAGGTTGAAAGGAAGAGCACCTCGGGCACATGTCAATTGTTGGAAAGATCACTTGTTTCATGGTCATCAAAGAAGCAAAATAGTGTTGCATTATCAACCGCCGAAGCTGAATACATATCCGCCGGTAGTTGTTGTGCACAAATACTTTAGATGAAGGCCACCTTGAGTGACTTTGGAATCAAGTTCAAGAAAGTTCCATTGCTATGTGACAACGAGAGTGCAATCAAGTTGACCAACAATCCGGTTCAACATGCAAGAACAAAGCACATTGATGTCCGCCACCATTTTATAAGAGATCACCAACAAAAAGGGGACATTTGCATTGAGAGTGTAGGCACCGAAGATCAACTTGCCGATATATTCACCAAGCCATTGGATGAGAAAAGGTTTTGCAAGCTAAGGAATGAGTTGAACATATTGAATTTCTCAAATATGTGTTGATGCACCCCACTTATATGACATGCCTCTCTTTCGAGCAATCCAAGGTAAAAGTTGATTGGCATGGTATACATCCTTGCTAAGGACATGTTTAGTGCATCTAGTCATCTCTCTATTTTATTAGGCTCATTCATGAAAATCAAATGAATTTGATGTTTATATGGTATCACTATTGCTTCTATGCTTGACTTGATCTAGTAATAGCATATGACATGTTTGTGGGCTTGTAAACCTAGTGTTTGATCTAGAAAATATGCTCTAAGTGTTTAACTCAACATGGTACAAGATAACTCTTATTAGGAGGTGTGAAGAAGCTTGTCCTTGGATCAAACCGAGTTAAATATCTTTGGCAAATATTCTAGTTTGAACTAAATTTTGGGAATATAATCCTCACCCCATTGATTGATATTGATAATCTCGACCCTAAAAATGGTATTATCTACATTTTTTGAACCTTTATGGTCATTGATGACAAAGGGAGAGAAATAGTGCACAAAGATAGTAAATAGACACCAAAGGGGGAGATAAATTAAGATATAAGTGATAGGGGAAGAATTTAACATAGGGGGAAAGATATGACAAAGGAAAGGAGAATTTAACATAGGGGGAAAGGTATGACAAAGGAAAGGAATCAATTAAAATTTTGAGCACACAAGTAGGGGGAGCAAGCTCATGAACTTGTATGGTGTATTTGAATGTGCATTTCATATGTTTGCTTGCATGTCATAAGTTTTAAATTTTAAATATCCATGCTTGTGTGATGAATGCTAGTTGTAAACTTGAAATGATGAAATGAAAAACTAGCATGCATAGGACATCTAATGACTTCATTTTCAAGTGTTGTTTCCAAGTGGTATCAAGCTAAACATGATGCTAAGGATGGTATATTGGTGCACTCCGATTGGTATCACGCTTCAAAGGTCTATCTTTTATACCATAGCATCACTTGGTAGACATTGACTCCTATATTTCCTATCTAAGCATATGTGCAAGCTTCAATCCAAACTCTTAGCACATATGTAGGGGGAGCAATTGCTACCATATAGGGTTCATGAAACTTGTCCATATCCTTTTACAAATGGTAAACATGCTTGGACAAGCAACATGGATTCAATTGAATCTTATTTCATATCTTTGTATATGGGTTGTCATCAATTACTAAAAAGGGGAGATTGAAAACTCTAGTTTGGTTTTGGTGAATTGATGAAACCCTAAGTGCTTACCTAGTTTATCAAGTGATCATGATATAGGTAGCACACTCTAAGTGGTGAAGCAAATGAAGATCATAACTTGATGATGGTAATGCCATGGTGATGATCAAGTGCTCGGACTTGGGAAAGAAGAAAGAGAAAAACAAAAGGCTCAAGGCAAAGGTATAAATTATAGGAGCCATTTTGTTTTGGTGATCAAGACACTTAGTGAGTGTGATCACATTTAGGATCGACAGCCGTACTATGAAGAGGGGTGAAACTCGTATCGGAATGCGGTTTATCAAAGTGCCACTAGATGCTCTAACTCATTGCATATGCATTTAGGATCTAGTGGAGAACTAACACCATTGAAAATATTTGTGAAAATATGCTAACACATGTGCACAAGGTGATACACTTGGTGGTTGGCACATTTGATCAAAGGTGGTGAAGTTTAAGTGCAAGGGTAAGAAACTCCACCGGCGGAGTGTCCGCCCGTAAAGTGCGGACAGTCCGACGGTGTCATCGGCGCTCTAGACAGAAAAGACGGAGGTCACTGGAAGTGACCGGACGCTGGTCGTTCAGCGACCGGACGCTGGTGGTTGCGTCCGGTGCTGTTGTCGGGCTGAGCAGCAGGCAGATACCTAGCGACCGGACGCTATTAGGGTCCGGCCAAGCATGACCGGACACGTCCGGTCGGCAAAAGTTGGTTTTGGAACCTTACTGTAAACGACCGGACGCTGGGGGTTCAGCGTCCGGTCAACTTCAGCGCAGTGTCCGGTCAAGGCAGATGACCGTTGAAATCGGTACACGTGGCTAACAGCGAGCAACCGGACGCTGGGGGCTCAGCGTCCGGTCAACTGACCGGAGCGTCCGGTCACCCCACGTTTTATCCAGTGAAGGGGTACAATGGCTCTATTTCATGGGGGCTTCTATTTAAGCTCCATGGCCGACTCAAGCTCACTCTCTTGGCTATTTTCATTGACATAGCAACCTTGTGAGCTTAGCCAAAGCCCTCACACTCATCTCCATCATTGATTCATCATCATAGTGAGATTGAGAGTGATCCAAGTGCATTGCTTGAGTAACTGCATCTAGAGGCACTTGGTGTTCGTGTTTCGCTGCGGATTTAGCTTGTTACTCTTGGTGGTTGCCGCCACCTAGATGGCTTAGAGCAGCGAGGATCGTCGAGCGGAGGGTGATGATTGTCTCCGGCTCCGATCGTGGTGATTGTGAGGGGTTCTTGACCTTTCCCCGGCGAAGCGCCAAAAGATACTCTAGTGGATTGCTTGTGGCTTGTGTGATCCTCATCTTGTGTTGGTTGTGCGGCACCCTATTGAGGATTTGGCGTGTGAGGCCAATTAGCGCGTGAACCTCCAAGTGAGTGAATCGCCACAACGAGGACTAGCTTGCCGGCAAGCAAGTGAACCTCGGTAAAAATCATTGTGTTCATCATATTGATTCCGAGGTGATTGATCTTCATTGTTATCCACACTTGTGATTGATTGGTTCATACATCTACACGGCGGTATAACCTTCTTGCCTACTCCTTATCTTACCGCAAACTAGTTGTCAAGCTCTTTAGTGTAGCTAGTTGTGAGAGCTTGTTTGCTTGGTTGGTGTGGCTCTTTAGTTAGCCATTGAGAGCACACTAACATAGAGTAGTGTTATATCTATTGTGTGATTAGATACTATCTAAACTAGAATTGTGGTAGGCGGCTTGCATTTGAAGTAGGCTAGCGCGACACTTGCTTCGCCTCATAATTGTCTAACCATCTTGATTAAGTGTTGTTGTAGAAATTTTATTAGGCTATTCACCCCCCTCTAGTCATTAGGACCTTTCACCCGGGCAGCAGGCGATGGCGGCACGACAGCATGGGTGCACGCGCGAGACAACAGGGAACAGTGGCGCTATCCTAGAAGCACGGCTAGGCACGGACGCACACGGTGGCCTAGTGCACTGAGGGGCGTCGCGGGGAGAGAAATAGCGCGGAAGGGGTGGCGCTGGGGCATCGCCGGGTGCGGCCACTGCGATGGTGCGGGCTCACAGGAGGGGCAACGCAGAAGGGGCGGCGCTGGGGAAACTGCAGGTCCAGTGCGGCTGCGGGGCGCGGGCGCGCTCGCTCGCGGGGACGGGCCAGCACTGGCGGGGTGAGGCGTGGCGACTGCGGCGTGAAAGCCACGGAGGCGAGGAGGAGCACTGTGGAGCCGCCAGTCCAGCGCGGAGACCGTGGGGCACGCACGCAAGAGGGGAAAGGGGAGATACGACGGTTGCGGGGTCACCGCGGCAGTGCTCCAGAGCGAGCGGGAGGTGCGGCGACTGCGGAGCGCCAGCACGGCCGCGGCACGGACGACGGCGGAGCAGGCGCCTGGGAGGAACAGCGACATGGAGCAGCCGTACCAAAGCGGTCGTGGAGCTCTACGGTGGAGCGGCGCAGGTCCCGGGCGGGGCACGGCAGCCGTAGCGCTACGAGGAAGGTGCGGAGTACGGGGCTACGGCATTCGCAAGGTGATGGCGGGCGCTGCGGTTGTGAACACGAGGAGCAGAGGTGGAACAGAGCAGAGCCGAAAAGCAGCAGCTGCAGCAGTCCGACCAACTCTCATTAAGGCACTCACAGAGAAAAGGACGCAAGAGAGAAGGGACAGCGCGGGACAAGGCCGAGACAGATGGAGACAAGCCGAGGCATGCAGCAGAGGTAGCACGATAAGGTTATTAGTTTGACAGAACAACGGAGACAGTGGTTACTCGACGGTGCACGACAGAGAGAGAACACGGCGTGGGCAGGAGCAGAACCACGTGCACCAATTTCAGACGCCCAGCGTAGTGGACCAGTTCAGATGCGATTGGATAGGAGGCTTTGTAATGCAGAAAAATGCAGAGCCACGACGAGAATGAGATGGTGAATAATTGCCATGCAACGAGTACACTGTACGCCAGAAAAAATAAACGAAGCTGCTGCGCTCTCTCTCGTCAGTTCGTGCTTACCAAAATAAACCCGTGGGTATATATATCGTTCTATTTATTAATGGATTTTATTTTATTTATAAAAGTCGCTTTCCATACTTAATCTAATAGAACAAACCGTTCTCTATCTATCGGCTAGAATTGTTGTCCGACATTCCTAAATATCTCTACGCGCTGAATAATTTCACCTGGACGTTTATGTCAGTCCACTAAACTGAGTCACACAGTATTCGCTTATCGCCTCAAGTACGTTTTAAAATAAAAAATCCGAGAAACCCGTTTTTGAAAATTTTACTTAGACCTAAATCATAATACTAAACAAGATCATAACACCAGAGGTGTTACACACAGTCTCTGCATAGTTGTGGATATCGAGGTAGCCGATGTCGTAGGAGCTGAGGCCGATGTAGCCGCTCGTAGACGAGGTCAGTACATGTTATTAATATGTAATCAAAATTTAAATTATATTTCTAACACCCTTGAGAAGACAATGCTACTCTAAACTTAAACTACATGTCACATGTTATTAATAGGCAATCAAAATTTGAATTATATTTTCTATTTGGAATTTTCCTTGCACGTCTTGATGGTTAAGCGAGACGTTGCAGGACGGGTTGCGTGGTGTTCACGCTGTGGTTTTGCAAGGGTTTGTCTCAGCCTACATCTTCTGCTTTATATTGGCCTAGTTTATGTTTGTGATACCATATAAGACTCAAATAATTATAAGCAAGGTAAAGTCAGAGCATGACTTTTGAAAAAATAAAATAAAATTAGTTTCATATTTTTCTGGAGTTTAAAATTTCTTCTAAAAATAAATCAGTTTTACTATAAAAAGTATGATTTAAATTACTGACGTGATGTCACATAGGACAACTAAGTGATGCGTCGCCAAAACGCTTTCAAAACCACTCAAATGTACTTCTCTTGCACCACCAAAATTCGAGTTTTCAATTAAAAGAAGCAAATTGAACTTTTGTATTAGTTATGCGGAAGTTCACGTTGGCCAAAACGCTTTGAAAACAGTTCAGAAAGGCAAATTAGATGATTTATTTTATTAAAGAAAGTACATAAAAATTCGGTTAGCAAATCAACCTTTCGTAACAGTGGAGGTAGTTCAGATAGATCCAGAGGATAGAGTAGATTAGTGGGCAAGTGGGCGTAACCGTAATCTTCACCCTGCGCCCCTCCCTCTTGTTCTCCGGTTCCCCGCGGCATGCTCTTTCCTGCTCTCTGTCTTATCTCTCTCTCGGTTCTCCCGGGTCCCTCGCGTGCGCTCTGTCTCTGGTGGCGCCGCCTCCGCCGCCCTGCGCCAGGTACCCAGACCTTCGCCGGCGACGTGCACCCACCAGGTGCGCCCACCCCTTCTCTTCCGTTCCTGCTGTGCGAAACGGAGCACCCAAACCCAAGCTATATGCGTTCGGATCTGATCTGATCCAGTTACAAGTGTAGTAATAGTATACATGTATTATGCACACAAACTTTTTTTCGTTTTTTTTTTTTGAAAAATTGGGTGTACATGTGTACATCCATGCCCCTTACTGGGTCCGCCTGAGTGTCTCGTCAATTGTGTTGCTTAGATTAGATTGTCCCCGCTTTTGAGACCTTCTCTGGCTAGAATTTGATCGTTGACAGCGAGTCGATGGGTCATTGGTGTATGATTATCTGGCAGTTGTGGTGTACTGGTAATTTGATCATCTCAGTTTGGTTCAGAAGTGTGAATATTGCTCCGTCTTCAGTGTTTACCCCTTGTTGAATCACTGTATGAATCCCGTTTTCTGTTTCCTACTGGCAATTCTTTTGTGCTGGACCTTGCTAGGTAATCAAGTGCTGTTTGCCTGATGTGTATGTGATAGCATCATTTTGCGGTTACCTTGGTTGCTGAAATTGTTTCTTGGAAAATGGCAGATCAGATTCGTGGATATGGCTGATAATGAGAAAGAGGTGGGGGAGGGAACCACCCCCCGAGGGGCGGACTGGGAAGTTGTGACTCTCACAGCATCTGCGTATGAAGCGGCGCCAGGGCCTGTCGGAATGGAAGTAAAGCCTGTTAATGAAGATCAAGAGTGTAGTTCATCCAATGAACTGCCCAGGCCTGACCACTTTGTGTTTCCGCCGAGTGAGCACGAGAACCTGCCAATACAAACCAGTTTTGATGAGATACAGCCTGAGAAGGATGTGCAGAAGCCTAGTACCAGTGTGGAGGATTATAGTGTCAAGAATGATGTTGGGTCTGAGAGAGTTCAGTTCGATGATGAAGGGAAACACCTCTCAGATGATGATGTGGAGATGAGAGATGACACGCCTGGAGTGCGGTTCATCTCACGCTGAAGATGATGCACATGGTTTTGTTTCCCATGATGATGGCAATGAGTCTGGTGAAGATTTTGATGAAAAATCAGGCCACCCTTCAGAGCCCGCAGACAGCAAGAGCTGTGATACTGGTGCCTCATGCAAATGTTGGTTGAAGAAGCATATGACATGCCTGTATAACCAAGCAAAAGAAACAAATGCTATCTGGTCTGTGGTGGTTGCAGCTGCACTAGTTGGGATTGTGATTTTGGGACGTTGGCACAAAAATAAATTGCACCTTAACCAGCTTAAGTGGCGCTCTGGCTCAACAGTAAGGTATGTTAACCAATTGTTTCCTACAATTGTACACATTATTTCATAGGTCTCAAGTATTTAGTCAACTTGTTCGCCTTTTTATAGTGTTCTGCACTTTATTGGCTCAATATGTGCACACAAGCGCATGTGGTTCCTCTTGTGGACATCTGCAGTTTGGCCTAGAGTATTTGCATAGTGTATAGTATATTTCGTTTGGTAATAGTCAAATTGATCTTGCAGTTCTGGCTGATATTATCTGTCTCATCCTCTTAGTTTCTAGTGTAGTAGTAACTAGTAAGGTGGCAGTATATTCTGAAACTGATGGTTGGATGCTTTATCTGCATTTCAATGGTCGTTAGTCGTGCTCATTTTATGGGTGTGATTTTGGAATTCAATCTGATTGGATAGCAGTTATACCAAATTGCATCCATTGCCTAAAGAAGATTTGGAGCATATTCATTCATCTGATGTATATGGACTAGTAACTAAGGAATAGTACTCATCTAGTTCAAGATTCTTTTCTGAATTCAAATTGAACTATCCCTCGTATTAATCTTATGTTTTAGACACTGCTAAGTGAAGGCACAGGATCACATGCTCATATTAAATCTGTCTATTACTTAAGTAATTTTATTTTTATCTCCGAGATCACCTATCTTCATGGCCTATGAGCAAAGCAATTGGACCTTGCAAAAGTTTGTAGTATATATGACATTTGAGTTAGGGCTATTTCTAGAAGATATAGGTGGGTCCCTCTCTAAATCCTATAACATGAACAAAAGGACATCTTGCACGTACATCAGTTTTTTTTTTTGAATTTTATGGGTTAAGTTCTACATGTGATTGTATCTATTTTTGTTGATAAATGATAATGCAAAGGATACACCAATCAAATTTCCTAATTAGACATGGTGCAGCTATCTTCAAGTATTTTTCAATCTGTATTAAATCTGGATTTGAGCTAGAACCTAGGATATTTTGGTATATTACTCCCCCAGTTTCTAATTATAGTTCACTTTGGCTTTGTCCTAAATCAAACCTCGGACCACGTTTTTAGAAAAACATATTGATATCTACAAGATCAAGTAAATTCTATATCAAAATATATTTGCATGAAGAATCTGATGAAACGAATTTGATGTCTAGGTGACTAGGTGTTGGTGATTTTTTCTATAAACTTGGTCAAAGTTAAAGAAGTTTGACTTAGAATAAAACCAAAGTGAACTACAATTTGGAACAGAGTGAGTACTTGGTTTAGGTTCTGATATTGAACTCAAACTCTTACATTCTTACTTGGATAGTGTTGAAAAACATTGCCTGTTTGAAAACTACATTTGATATCAAAGTCTTGTGCTCTTGTTATATTTGGTACGTAGCTTGGATGAAACCATTTCGTATTCTATATCTCTATATTCTGCATAAAGACATTCTTTTAACTTCTGTTTTTGGTTGTTGGAGGAGAACAAGCATCAAATCTTTGTTTGCATATCACCAGACTAGTTCTGTTCTAGTCAGTTTTCATATTATTATGTGAACTTTGCATCATTCTCGCCTATTTTGTTATGTGAATAGTCACTCCGAAAAGTGTGTTGGATTATTTACATTTTAGAAATTAGAATTAAGGTTCTTGATTGACATATTTTTGTGAATTTGTTTACATGGTTGCTATCACGTTTGTGTTTTTTTTTTTTCAATTCACTACTTCGTGAATCAATTTTGTTAATGTAGCCTACAATTTTTTTTCTTCCTAGCACCATCCCGAATTTGGAAAGCTAATTTCAAACTCTCTCTCTCTCTCTCTCTCTGTTTGCATCCCATCATTTTGCTAATCCTTCGACTTGGATCTATAGCAATGACCTATCATCTTGACTTCGATTCGCATATGTTACAAATTGATTTTATTTGCCTTCAAATGTCTAATAAAGTGATCATGACAAGGATTTCGATGTAAGGTTACTCAACGGTTTAGAAGTTGAAACATTGGTTGTCTCTTTTGAAACACATCGGGAATGGTTGATTGGTTTAACCCTTTCCAAGCAATGTGATTTGGTGATATCTCTGTACTACTTGGCAAATATTTTGTGTCATTTACCATAATATGATCTGCGCTCTTTCTCATATGTTGGTGCATACCATGCATCCATCGAGAATCGATAAAGTATGTCAAGGCGTCGAACCCTCGACGCCACAGGCCCTCATTTGCGGAGCTCGTAGCCTTGCACCGTCTTCTCCGGTGAGGTTATGCCCCTCTCTACGCATGAGCTTGAGATTAGATGGAAGATAGGATAACAATCTTGCTTAATTTCTTCAAGTCCGGTTACCATAATATATATATCCTATGGTACGCCAACAAAAGGAAAACAAACTCCTAATCTTAAGGTAACAAATAGATGCTAATAATAATAAAGGAACTAATCTCGATAACTTTCAACCGAGGCCTCCTAGCCACGACGCGTGCTCGATCGGCTCATCTTGGGCGCGTGCAGCGCTGACGACGCCTTCGGCCGCCTCACGTGTATGTCGCGGCGCGCTGCTCAAGGCCGGGCGACACCCCCAAGACATGACATCTCTCCCGCCTCGAAGTCCGGCTCGTCCTCGAGCAAAACGAAAAAGCGAAACCGAAAGGAAATCGCCGAGGTCTTCCTAGGAGGTCGCAGTGGGTCGTGACCCTCCCATTCGACGAGGACTTGGCGAACTCCACGAGCCAGCGGCCTGTGTCACCCGCGATGGCGCGAGCACGGCACGGCAGATGGAGAGGGGCGCAACGCCGGTGGAAGCGGTGGCGGTGACCCCACAAACTTCTTGAGGGCGCCACGTGGAACACATCGTGGAGGCGGGCATCGGGGGGTAGCTCGGCGCGCGGCCGCCTCATTGATGACCTCGGTGACCTTATACGGACCAACGAAGCGGCTTCGACTTGCCATGCACCGACGTGGCATGGGCGCAGAAGAAGACCTCGCCGAGACGCCGTTAGCCGCCCAGGCCCCCAACGGTGAAGACGACGCGACGATGATCTTGATCGACGCGCGCAACCACGGACCGCTGGCTCTGCTCGAGACGGACACGAATGTTGTCCAGAAGGCGGCCCTCTCCTCCATCTCTTGAGCGACGGGCGCGGCGAAGCCAGCCGCTTCGCCAGGACCGAATGGTCGGCGGGTCCTCGCCAGTAAACCACACGGAATGGAGTCTCACGCAAGGACGATCGAAGGCGGTGTTGTAGGTGTACTCACCACGCAGCACACGGATCCATTGGCGGGGCGACGCCGTGAAACATCGCAGTACATGACGATGACCCGATTGGCGGCCTCCGTCTGGCCGTCCGTCTGCGTGGGTGGAAGGCGAGGACATGTAGAGCTTTGTCCGGTGAGCCGCATGAGCTCTCTGCGAGAACGCCGATGTGAAGATCGGGTCGCGGTCCGACGTGATGGACCGCGGCACCGGAGAAAGGCGACGATGTCGGCGAAGAAGGCGTTGGCGACGGACTCGGCAGTGTAGGGATGTGCCAAAGGAATAAAATGGCAGTACTTGCTGAAGCGATCCACCACGGAGAGGATGACCGTCTTGCCCTGGACCTTGGGAAGCGCCTCGATGAAGTCGATGCCAAGGTCGGCCCAGACCGCCGATAACGCCGGCGGCGGCTGCGGAAGAAAGCCGCCGGCCATACGCAGTGGTCGACCTTTGTATCTTTGGCAGTGACGCGAGCCTTGACGAATTCTCGCACCAAAGCACGCATGTTGGGAAAATGAAAGTCGCGTCGGGCCGATGGAGGGTGCGGTGGATCCCTCGTGGCCGTCATTGTGGACGGCGGCCACAATCTCTGCGAGAGTGGCGACGCCGGCGGGATGTCTGGCGCCCGGCGTGGCGACCATGCCATCCACCAGCTACGCACGGGCAGAAGCGAACACCGGCCGCGGCTCGGCGTGCATGGCGACCAAGGCGGATCCGTGGCTTCGGGCGTGATTTTGAGGCGATCGGCGAAGTCAAAGCGAGAGCGGAGATGGCGGCGACGACCGTCCTCTGATCGCGCCCGAGAAGCGTCGGCGACAGCGTTGAGTGGCGCCCGCCGGTACTCCACCGAGAAATCGAACCGAGGAGCTTGCCGAGGCCAATGATCTTTGTGGGATCGAAGCGAGGCGTGGTCGAGGAGGTACTTGAGGTCGTAGTGATCTGTCTTGACTATGAAGCGCCGCCCCAAAGGTACGGCCGCCGATCTTGGGACCGCTGGACCAGCCCGATCGATTCGGCGCTCGTCGCGGCGAAGCGAGAGTGAGCGGCGGGCGCCACCGGCCGGTGAAAAACGCGACGGGTGGCCCTCTGGACCAAAGACGGCGCCAACCCGGACGTAGAAGGCGCGTGACTCGGCGATGAAGAGCTTGTCGAAGTCGGGCATGGCGAGCACGGGCGCCGTCGTCCACAATGACCTTGAGAGCCGCGAACGCCGCGCGGTGGAGTCGTCCCACCGAAGCCCCTCCTTGAGCGAGCCCGTCGGCGGTGCCGCAATCGTCCCATAATTGTGGGACGAACTTGCGGTAGTATCCGGCGAGGCCGAGAAGCCGCGCACCGCCCGGGGAGGCGAGAGTGGGCGGTCGACGATCGCTGGACCTTCGCCGGGTCCATGGCCACCCAAACCGCCGAGATGATGTGGCCTAGGTAAACAACGCTGGGCGCCCCGAAGGAGCACTTGGACCGCTTGACGAACAACTGGTGGCGGCGGAGAGTATCGAGGACGGTCCGGAGGTGTCGCAGATGGTCCGCCCACGTCGTGCTGTAGATCAAAATATCGTAAAAAAATACCAGAACGAAGCGGCGGAGGAACGGCCGGAGCACATCATTCATCAGGGCTTGAAAGGTCGCCGGGGCGTTGCAGAGGCCGAACGCCATGACCAGGAACTCGTACAAGCCGTCATGGGTGCGGAACGCCGTCTTGTGGATGTCCTCTGGGCGCATGCGGACTTGGTGATAGCCCGAGCCTTGAGTCCAGCTTGGTGAAGAACTGAGCCCCGTGGAGCTCGTCGAGGAGCTCGTCGATCACCGGGATGGGAAAGGCATCCTTGACTGTCCGCGCGTTCAGCGCCCTGTAGTCGACGCAGAAACGCCACGACCCGTCCGGTTTCTTGACGAGGAGAGGACGGCGGCGAGAACGGGAGTCGCTCCGTGGGACGATGCCTCGCTCCATCATGGCTGCGCTGGCGTTCAGTTCATCCTTCAGGGCCGCCGGGTACCGGTGGGGACGGACGGCCACCGTGCTGGCGTCCGGCTTTGAGCATGATGCGATGGTCGTCGTGCGCAGCGCGCGAAGCGAGCCGGTCGGGTCGGCGAACCCCGTCTGACGCGGCAAAGGCGCCTCGAGGAGGAGTCGGTGTCGAGTGTCGCGCTTGATCGTCGGAGAGCGACGGCGGGCGACGCCGTCCGAGAGAAAAGGTGCGGCCGGCGGCCTTCAAACGACAGCGGCGGCGGCCGAGGTCGAGACGACGCCAGCCGGCGCCGAAGCGATGTCAGCGAGGGCGATGTCGTACCACCTTAGCAGCATGACGAAGAGGTCGGCCGGGAACGACTTCGCCGTCGGCAAGGCGGCTTGGCGCGAGACGCGCGCCGCGATATGCACGCTCTCCGTTAGCGACCAGCCGTAAAGTAAAGGCGGGCTGGTGGAAAGCGGCCGGGCGCCTCGCTGCGTCTTCCGCGATGTAGTTGTCGCGTCTTTGCCGAAGTCGAGAGAAAGCCACGAGCATCGAGGCCCCAGCCCCGTGATCTGCATGGTGCCCGCCGCCAGCACCCGCCGGCGCTGCGAGAGAAAGCAGGCGCCTGGCGTTGTCCACGACGGCGGCGTCCTCGACCTCGGCCTCGATTCGACCCCTTCGGCGAAGAAGATGCGCTGCGAAGCGGTTATAGCCACAGGTGTACCTCTCATTGCGGTTGAAGCACAAAGCAAAGCGGCGGCGGTCGGCCATCTCCTCCTGCGTAAAGACGGGCGGCTGGAGCCCTCGCCTACTGGCACAGGAAATGACCCGCCGTGGTGCGAGGGAAAGCCGAGAGGCGGCGGGCGGCGGGGCGAGCTCTGGCCGCGGCGCGGATGGAGGCGGTGGTGGCTCGCTCTCGCTCTCGGGGAGAAGCGCGGTCGGTCGGCTCCATCAACTCGACACTGGCGAAGGCCGATAAGCGGCGACGAGGGTGTCCGGATGGTGGATGCGGGCGGCGTTGAAAGCGGAGGCCCGAGGCCGCCGGTGAAGAGTTGGACGCAGCTGCGCCTCGTCCGAGCCGGCCGTACGAGGGATCGAGGCACAGAACCGATTGGCATACTCTCCACTCTGCTGGCGGAAGCGGGCAGATCGCGCCAACTCGAACATGGGGCCGAAGCAGGGGGACCAAGCGCTTGAGTCCAGAGATCCTTGAAATGCCCCGGGACGGCGTGCCTCGCCGTCCTCCTGCATTTGGATGAACCCACGGTATGCGGCGTCGTCCAAGTGGTAGGCCGCCATGCGCACGCAGCGCTCCTCCGGCATGGTGCGATGTTGCCGGAAATGCGCCTCGCACTTGTGGAGGAGCGGCATGGGGTCGGACGTGCCATCATAGTGGGAAAATCCCACTTCTTGTGCCGGATGGAACTCGAGATCGCTGGCGATTGTCGGGCGCGACGGGTGTCGATGCTCTCGGTAGTGGCGCCTTCTCCTTGAGTGAGGCGACATCGGCCTCCAGTGGAGATCTTGGCGGACACCTTCTTCATCTCGTTGAAGAGATCGGTCAGGGTAGGCTCGGCCATGGGCGGTGACTGACTGGGCGCGGTGGGTGGTTTGTGGGTGGGCGGCGGCTGGTTGCGGGAGGGGTCTTTTGGTGGTGTGATGTGAACGCGAAGAGGATGGCGGTGACTCATCGATACCATTTGTCAAGGCGTCGAACCCTCGTGCCAGGCAGGCTCCTTGCGAGCTCAGAGCTCGCCTTTTGCCGTCTTCTCCGGTGAGGTTATGCCCTCACCATGAGGCTTGAGATTAGATGGAAGATAGGATAACAATCTTGCTTAATTTCTTCAAGTCAGGTTACCATAATATATATAGCCTTGCGGTTTTGCCAACAAAAGGAAAACAAACTCCTAATCTTAAGGTAACAAATAGATGCTAATAATAATAAGGAACTAATCTCGATAACTTTTTCAAACCGAGGCCTCCTAGCCACGACGTGCTGATCGGCCTCCTCATGGGCGCGTTCAGCGCTTTGGACGCCTTCGGCCGCCTGCGTATGTCATGCGGCGCTGTCGGCACGGGCGACACCTTACCAAGACATGACAAAGTACTACTCCCTCTGTTTCCAAATTATAAGTCGCTTTGACTTTTTGCTACATTCATTTTGCTATGCATCTAGATATAATAATATGTCTACGTACATAGCAAAATGGATGAACCAAAAAGTCAAAGCGACTTATAATTTAAACGAGAAGAAATAGTTAATAATCCAGCGATTCTTCGCTTCACGAGATAGCAACAGGTCCATGGTTTGACCATGTTTGAAATAATTCATGTAACTTTTTATACTTTATTCTTGGGTGATGATTAAATTTTCGTTGTGTCTTGTAGTAATGTGTAATGTACGGCACACATTACGCCTTGACATCGCGGTAGTAGCACGCGATAAAGCTTGTACGATCGAGCAAAGACCTTTGAAGTCACAGGAGATCACGTCAAGTGGCTAAGATTAGAAGGAAGAGAGTAATTGGTTATTTCCTTGTTTTGTTATTTTCCTTTGGCGGTCCTTAAGTTTAGGAAGAGTGGTTGGGCGGAGGCCATATATTC
Organism: Miscanthus lutarioriparius; assembly: GCA_904845875.1. NCBI lineage: Eukaryota > Viridiplantae > Streptophyta > Magnoliopsida > Poales > Poaceae > Miscanthus > Miscanthus lutarioriparius. Next base: position 26,763,807 of record CAJGYO010000004.1, on the reverse strand, counting down.
TATGAATCGCTTATGGAGAGATGAGGCAAGAATCATTCAATCTAATCTCCGCCTCTTCTCTAAGCCACGAGCACAGGGGCAAAACCCGGCGAGTGTTGAGCGACGATGGGGCATAACCCGTCGTGTTTACCCTGGGAGCGGAGGTACTGAGCTCCGTGTCGAGAGGCTTGGCGTCCCGCCGCAGATACCGCCCTTGACAACTGGTATCTCGATCTCGTCGATCCTCTCCCACCACATCCAACCAATCCTCCACGGCCCGCGCGCAGCCCAACCCATCACCGCCACCATCTACTCCTTCCCGTCCACACCACCACCTCAAGGCCATGACCATGGGCGATCAGCCCTCCATGGCCGACAATGATGATCTTGCTCCAGACACTCACCCGATATGTCCAAGATACAAAGCGACATGGCGACCATGCGGCGAAGATCGGCTCTTCCGCCGACTCCGGCGTCCACTCCCGACCAAAGAACCACCGGATCGCCTCCGCGATTCCGGAAGATGGACTTTCCGAGATTCGACGGCAAGTCCGACCCATCGATCTTCTGAATCGGTGTGAGTCTTATTTCCGTCGCCAGCGCACCATGCCGGAGGAGAAGGTGTGGATGGCATCGCATACAACTTTGGAGGACGTGGCCCAATTGTGGTTTCTCCAACTCCGGGAGGATGAAGGCACGCCCATGGTGGGGTCGCTTCAAGGAGCTCCTCAATCTTGATTCGGCCGTGGCCCTGCGATCCGCGCCATTTATTCGAGCTCACTGAGTCTTGACGCCTTGCCGGCTCGGTGGAGGAATACTCAACCGCTTTCGAGCTCTTCTTCCGAAAATTTGGTCGGTGGAGGAAAGCCGGCGTGTCTTGTTGTACCGGCGGTTTGTTGCCTCGGCCCGAGCCATCAGTGCGCATCCACGCTGCCGAAACCTTGGCATGCCATGAGTCCGCCAGGCGTTGAGCTGATCGAAGCTGGACCGGCTCAATAGCTGCCGCCTCGGGCGGCTCATGGCGATCCCCGCCCGCCTCCACGACCCGATCTTGCCGGTGGCCGCCGCGCGCCCGCAGAGTGCTCCCGATGTTGAAGCTCCTCCGCTTAAGAAGAAGAATGTTAGCCTTCCGGCGCCTCCACCCGCATGGCCTTGCATGGGCCATCTAAGCGGCTCTCCACGGAGGAACAAGCGAGAGCGGCGTCGCTTTGGCTCGTGTTACAACCGTAACGAGCCATACTCACGAGACACAATCGGGTGTGCCGCGCATCTTCTACATTGACGGCATCGAGTTGGAGGACGCGGCTCGGCGCCGCGCCGTCTGCACTTCTCGCACCTGCCGTTATTCTCCCCAGCGCGATGTTCGGTATGCCCATTTGTGACTCCATGCGGTGCGCGTGGCGGTGATGGCGCGGTGGCGCTCAACGCCTGCTTGGACACCGGCTCCACGCACAACTTCATCGCGAGTAATTGCGGCAGCGCGCGACAGGCTCGCCGTTCGACCCGGCCGCGACTCACCGCCACCGTGGCCAATGGCGACGCGCATCGCATGTCCGGCGTCCTCCGCCAGCCTCGATCGCCATTCTTTGGCGAGAACTGCGTCGACCTCTCGTGATGCCGCCACGGCTCACGGCGTCGTCCTCGGGACCCAGTGGATGGTCACGCTGGGCAAGATGGTGTGGGACTTGACCACGCGCACTGCGGGCCTTTACGGCGCCATGGCGCGCACTATCTGCTGGGAGGAGGGCGTGGCAAGACAACAGCACCGCGCCTCTCCAACATCACGGCCGCGGCAGCCTTTGGAGAGGAGCCGTTGACCACGTCGGAGGCCTCTTCGCCGAGCCCACCGGGCTGCCACCGCCACGTGCCCGTGACCACAAAGATCGTCCTCAAGGGCGCCGGCTGCCGTGGCCGTCCGGCCGTCTGGTACCAATGCCCCCACAAGGATGAATTGGGAGCGGCAATGCGCCGCGATGATCGAAAGCGAGGCATCGTGCGGTATGGCGATTCGCGCGTTCGCCCCCGGTCCTCCTCGTCAAGAAACCGGACGGGTCGTGGCGTTCTGCGTCGACTACACGGGCGCTCAACGCCCTCACCGTCAAGGACGCGTTTCCCATCCCGTCGTCCGACGAGTGCTGGACGAGCTCTATGGGGCGTGCTTCTTCACCAAGCTCGATCTGCGTTCGAGGTATCACCAAGTCCGCATGCGTCGGTACCGACATACACAAAGGCGGCGTTCAGGACTCATGATAACTGTCTGAGTTCTTGGTCATGGCGTCGGGCGTGCAACGCCCCGCACGTTCAAGCTTTGATGAATGGCGTCCTTCGCCCTTCCTCCGCCGCTTTGTGCTTGTGTTTTTGATGACATTCGATTCTGATGCATACATGGGCGGATCACCTCGCCACTGGCTGCCGTCTTGAGCGCTCAAGAAAGACCGACTCTTCGTGAAGCGCTCCAAATGCGCGTTCGCGGCGTCTTCTGTCGCATACCTCGGCCCGCGTGGTGTCGGCCGTGCAAGGCGTCGCCATGGATCCGGAAACAAAGGTGCGGTTGTATGGGGGATGGCGGCGCCACGATCCGCGCGCCGTCTGCGCGGCTTCAGGACTTGCCGGGTACTACCGGAAGTTCGTGCACAACTACGGCACCATCGCCAGCGCCTCTCACCATACTGCTCAAGAAGGGGACGGGTTAAGCTTGGTCGCCCGAGGCTATTTCTTTGCGTTCACCGCGCTAAAGCGGCGCAGATCACCTCGGCCCCAGTGCTTTCGCCATGCGGACTTCTCCAAGACATTCGTCGAGAGCGACGCAGCGTCCTCGCATGGCTTCCCAGGCGGTCTTTGGTCGGGACAACCACCGGTGTGGCCTTCTTCAACGGCAACTGTGGCTCCCTAAGACGCGAAGCTCGCGGCGTCTGGCTGTGACCCGATCGGCCTCGTCCGGGCCGTGCGCCCGCTGGAGGCCCTACCTTGGGGGGGCGGCGCCGAGGTCAAGACAGATCATTCTGACCTCAAGTACTTGTTGGATCGAGAGGTCATCACGATCCGCAACACCATTGGGTGGAAACTCCTCGGTTTCGACTTCTTCATTGCGTACAAGCCGGGGCATACAAATGCCGTGGCAGACGCCTGTCGCTGCGCCGCGATACATCTCGGAGGCGGGCTCGGTGATGTTCTTTGTCCGGACCGCGCCGACTTCCTCGACCGCCGCCTTAAGCTCATGCATCCGACCGGAGCTGGTTGCCTCTCGGGGCGCCATCGGCCCGCGGCTCCAAGTCATGACCACAGGCCTTCACCGACAAATTTGGTCCACTACGGCGGGACGGTACAGACCCGCTGACTCACCGACTCACTGCGCAGGAGGTGGTGCAAGGCGGTCCATGAGGAGGGCCATGAGGGCGTCGGCAGACGCCGCAGACCGACTCGCCGCGACTTCCACTTTCCTAACATGAAACGTGGTGCAGGACCTTGTTACGTGCGTGTACAAGTGTGCCAGCGCAACAAAGCGGAACATCTCCACCGGCCGGATCTGCTGTTGCCACTCCCGGTGCCACTGTGGTGTTTGGTCGGATATCGCCATGGACTTCGTCGTCGCTGACTGCCGCTGTCTGACGGCAAGTCATCATCTTGGTGGTGGACCGTTTGCCATCACGCGCACTTTATACCTGGCGCACCCGTACTCGGCGCGGAGGCGTGGCCCGATCCTTCTTCTCCGAAATCGTTGGTTTGACGGCATTCCGCAGATCCATCGTCTCCGACCGCGACTCGTGTTCACTTCCAATTTCGGGACGGTGATGCGCTTGAGTGGCACCAAGTTGCGGATGACGGCGGCTTTCCACCCGCGATCGGATGGGCAATCGGAGTCCGCTAACAAAGTCATCATCATGTACCTTCGATGCTTGACGGTGATAAATCCACCTTGACCGGCTCACCGGCTTCCATGGGCGAGTACGTCTTCAACACCGCCTTCCGATGCGTCGTTTGCGCGACACGCCGTTCCGCGCGTCGTCTCACGGTCGCGATCCACCATCCCTGCGCACCTACGCGCATGGTGACTCTGTGGTGTGCGGCGGTGGCCCCCTGCAGCTGGAGGAACGCAAGGAGTTCCTGGAGGACATTCGGCACCGGCTCGAGCAGGCTCAGGCCATACAGAAGCGCCACTACGACCATCTCCACCGCGAGGTCACCTACCAGGCCGGCGGCCGGGTCTGCCGACTTCGTCGCCGACCCTCTCGCATCCATGCCCCAAGCATCGGTTTGGAAAGCTCAAGCCTCGCTTCTACGGGCCATACCGCGTCGTCGAGCTCATCAACGACGTCATGATCCGCTCGCCCCGCCTCCTCAAGCTCGCCTCCACGATGTCTTCCACGTTGGGCTGCTCAAGAAATTCCATGGCAACCCACCGCCGGAACCACCAGCCCTCCCTCCTGTTCGCCATGGCGCGATCGTTCCAGAGCCGGAGCGGGCTGTCAAGTCACGTTTGGCGCGCGGAGTGCGCCAGGTCCTCGTTCAGTGGAAGGGCGGCGCCGACTTGCAACACGGGAGGATGTCGAGTCGCTCCGCACCCGATACCCCCAATTTCAGCTCGAGGACGAGCTGCCTCTTGAGGAGGGAGAGATGTAATGTCACGGGCACACGACACGCGGCATCGCAGGGCACGCGATGTCTGCCATTCTTGATCGAGCAAAGACGCCGAGTGAAAGTCAGGAGATCACGTCAAGTGGCTAAGATTAGAAGGAAGAGAGTAATTGGTTATTTCCTTGTTTTGTTATTTTCCTTTGGCAGTCCTTAAGTTTAGGAAGAGTGGTTGGGCCGGAGGCCATATATTCCTGTAACCGCTTATGGAGAGATGAGGCAAGAATCATTCAATCTAATCTCCTGCCTCTTCTCTAAGCCACGAGCCTGGGGGCAAAACCCGGCGAGTGTTGAGCGACGTGGGGGCATAACCCCGTCGTGTTTACCACGGAGCGGAGGTACGAGCTCCGTAGTCGAGGCCCGGCGTCCCTGCCGCATACCGCCCTTGACATAATGCTATTAGCGAACTGAGTTTTTTCTTTTCCTGTAGTGCTGAGTACACAATGCTCGATTCTTGAAGCATTTTTCCCTGCTATAGCTCCATCACCTTTTGCGTTTTTACCCTGTTCAGTTTTATTTGACAACTACTTTATATGCGGCTCATGTTGGGTTTCATTTCTAGCCTGCTCTAATTTTCTTGGGATTAAAAGCTTGCTTGCTTGTTGTTGAGTATAGCTTCAGCTCTTTGAGGACTTGCTTCTTTGTGCTATATAAATGGAACTGCTGGTCCCACTGATAGGGATGCAAGTGGTGTACCCAATGGTATTTCTTGGTCAGCTAATCTTTGTTCATTTACCCCCTTAAAGTTTGGAAGTCCTAAAGCCCCCAACAGGTCACCCAGAACGAACTCTCACCAAAATACACACGAAAACAGTTGTATGGTGCTGCTCAAAGGCTTGCAGCTTTTCTGGTTTTCTCCTCTCTTGTACACAACCGAGAGCTACAATTGTGTCTGAGATAGCCTCCTAGTTATCGCAGACAATTATTTACTCAATCAGCCTATTATTATCTTTTACTACCTGCTAGAATGCTGCTAGCACTAAATCCTGAACCTGGACACAATTTTGCACCTGGAACTAATCTGGACTGACACGATAATTTGATAACAAATTTGTTACATAGTATGCCATTCTAGTTCATTTTAGCAAGTTTCGGATTGACCAAATGACCCAAAACAAGTGGAACTTGCATCCCTACCCACAGGCAGACAGGCCCTCTGTGCTGACTATTGACGTACCTGGAACTTACTGAGAGGGTTACCTAACAAGGGCCTTCTAGATTCTAGTGAAGTTCTGGGAAATCTATGGAGTGGTTGCACCAGTTATCTTTTTTTTTCTTGAATAACATACCTGCGTGTCATTTCATTAAGGAAAAAGATGCAAGCTGCATACAGAAAAGGGAGAGGCTAAAAGAAGTGCCTCCCGGACACACCGATGCACACGAGACTACAAAAAGACGTGCCAAGCTAAGGACATAACACAACCACTAACCAGCACACCTCCAACCACCCTCGACTCCTCGAGGCTCGGGGCCTAGCGACCTAAGGAGGAGCTCATGGAGGGCCGAGGCGCCAGCCAAACACCACATGCTGCTTTCATTAGCCACTGTGAGGAGAGTCTGAATGTTTGGTCTAGCACCTTCAAAGACAAATGGAGTTCCTCATTGCCACTGTGAGGAGAGCACAAGAAATTTGCCATATTTAGGGGGTGTTTGGGACTGCTCCACAAACTCCACCGTGGAGCAGCTCCACAAAAAACTGGAGTTTGTAGAGCACTTCTTTAGGTGCTCTCACAACTCCACCCTTTTTCCTTAAACAGAGTGCATGGAGCTGAAACCGTTTGGCTAAAAAACGTGGAGCGGAGCAGTCCCAAAAACCCCTTTACTCTTAAAATATTCGAGGAAAATTCCCTCATTGCCACTGGAATATATATGCATTCCCTTGGTTGCCATTCCCGTTAAAATCTGTTTACTTTCTGTTAAGTTGGGTCTGTCCCCTAAGGCACTGTGCCGCGCAGCGCAGGCTCCAGCCCTGGCAGCTGCTGCTCTGCATTGGCCCCGATCCCGCCGCTGCAGCTGAGCTGGGCCTCCGCCTCATGCACATCAACAACAACTGCACCGAGAAATTCGCTGACACCATCGTGGGCCTCGTTCACCAGCAGCCTAGCTGTTGCAGCAGATGCGCATTCGTGCGGGAGGGGCGGGACGGCTGATGCGCACCCGCATGGGAGGATTGGGAGGGCGGAGGTAGGTGAACACAAGGGAGTGGTGAGAGAAGAATACACGCAGCAAGGGCAGGCCTAGGCAGCGCATGCGCACGGCTCCCTGCATCCTCCGCACACTCTCGCCAGGTGCTGTTGCGCGCACATCCTGCCGCTGCCGATTCGCCTCCGTGGACAGGTCCAGTTGTGGTCAGGTGGCATTTGCCCAGGCGCATGCATGTGGCTCCCCTCATCCCCTGCGCCCTCCATGGGGGTGCCTAGGTGCGGACACACAGAGGTCTGCTCCTGCCAATTCGCCTCGGCTGACGAGTGGAGTCATTCGGTCTGCTCCACCAGCTGGCCAGAGGTACTCCTAGCTGCGATGGACCAGCTCAGGGACATGCCTGGTCTATAGCATCCATGGTGTTAGCGAACCAGGTTCACGTGAGCACCCACGCCAGCCAGAGTAGTAGTGTTGTGAGCGTCCACACCACGGCATTGGTACTGCTGGCCCGCCACCCCGTTCGAACTCACGGAGGCAGAGGAACAGCAGCAGAAGTGCCGCGTCAGCAGAGGGAGAGCAGCAGAAGTGTCGCGTCCGCAAGCAGCACGAACATGACAGAGCCTGCGTCTCCCCAGGAGTTGTACATGGCAGCGCTGAGTTGCATGCCCCTGTGGCTGCATGCGCCCAGGTGACTGGCACCTGCCCTAGCAGCCGTGTGCTGATGTGCTCGCCCAGATGCGGCCACGTGGTTGGCCCTCCAAGCTCATGCTCGCCCCGTCGCCGGACGCTTCTCCTCAGGCCAGTTTGTCGCCGAATTGGGTGGGTGCGTCCTTGGGAAAGGATAACAGAGGGGGTGGTTGTGAGCCCAAGCTGTCAGCGAGTCTAACTTAACAGATTTTAACAGGAAATGCATACACGGAAATGCAAACTTAGCATAGTGGCAGTTCAGGGAAGTTGGAAATTTTGATGGCATTGAGGGGATAAATTCCAGTGGCAAGGAGGGAATTTACTCATATTCTAGCCTGAGGATTACTGGATTAGGCTTTCACTTTTCACCGAGGACTAAGGTTACACCAGGAAGAAAAACATATATTGTGCACTTCATATATTCATCTCTCCTTAGCATCACTGCAAATTGTTGCATTGCTTTTTCAATGCTCTTTGATATCAAAGATTGCAACTGTATCTTTAAGGCACAGATAAATGATGCAAGACATAGTGATAAGTTAATGTTATTTTGCTAACATAAACATAATTAAAATAATAATGAAACCAACTATCTCTTTACTGCTGAATTGTAAGGCTACCTTCTAATTACTATGCCGATTTACCGATATATGTTTCGATATTTGAGCTGCACATTTTGCTACATTATTACTATAGAAAGCATACATTCCTGTTACAGTTTTACCCTGTATCTACCTTTCCTTAAAACTGTATACTTTTTTTTTTGCTCTGGCAGAGGATGATCAACAAGTGGTTTGTGCTGATACAAAACTCTGATGAGTCAATTCAACTGAAGTCATAACCAAGATGGTTGTTGCAGTATTATTGTGATGATTACGAAAAGGAGCATGTTCAATGTAATAATATGATGTTCGACTGAATTTCACTTGCCGCCTACAATGAGTGCCTCGTGGGCTTCTAAGATGTCAAATTCACTTCTGCTATACACATTATCTTACAGCTTTACTTGCGACCTGGCACGTGATTTTTTGGTTCCTGCTACTTTCGTTGTGATATATCATATATGTTGACTGATGGCTGTAGAACATAGTAGAGTTGCATACTGCAAAGTCTGTTAAAACTTGTTCCGCGAGAGCAACTCACGTGCGATTGTGAAAATTGAGAAGAAGGAAAGTTTGTTTGGCTTCCATTTTTGTTATTTCTCCTGAGCGGTGAAATATTGTTTGGTATCGTACTGTTGTCGTCAAGAGGTTAGGGTTGGTTATGTTCAGTCCAGAAGTGAGTTTTTGACTCTGATTTTCTATAGTGACTGTGTGTAGAGTGAATCAAGAGAAGCTGTTTTTTAAGCTTCTAGCTCCTAATTTATCTTAGAGAATCACTTCACAAAATAAAGATAGAGTTACTTCTCATTAAAAAATTGTTTGGCAGAGCTCCTCCTGGATTTAGCCTAAAAACTACATTGGGAGCTTTGCGAAAAAGCCTAGAAACTACACCGGGAGCTCCACTAGGACGAAGGAGATCCACTAGGTTTTGATCCGACGGCCAGAAACTACAGGTGTTCAAAACGTTTTTTTCACCCTACTAATACCGTGTCTGTTCAGAAAACAATGTTCGTTCGTTGAAAAGTACCGTTGGAGTAGTTCAAGCGAACAGGTCGGCGTTTCTGTTTCCGAGTGGCATGAACCTTCATCGGTCAGTATATTGATATCTACATGCAGAGGGACCTTTGTCATCACTAAGGCTAGTTTAAATTTAGGGTGTAAAGTTTTGTGATGTCACGTTGGGTGTCGCATGAGGTGTTTGGATACTAATAAATAAACAAATTACAGAATCTGTCAGTAATCCGTGAGACGAATTTATTAAGCCTAATTAATCTGTTATTAGCACATGTGTACTGTAGCACCACATTGTCAAATCATGGACTAATTATGTTTAAAAGATTCGTTTCGTAAATTAGTCGTAAATTTTACAATTAGTTATTTTTTAGTCTATATTTAATACTCCATACATGTTCGATGGGAGGAGAAGTAAACTTTAGGTGAAGGAACGCCTAAACACAGGTGCGCATGATGCATGTGTCGCTTAACTCATGTACTTGGACGGTGGTGATACGGCCGTAGCCCCGTGGGTAAGGTGTACTGTATTCTCTGGAGTTTACGGTGCTGGTCCATGCTTGATTCATAGATACGATGGCCCCTTCATACATTTAACTGAAGCAGCTCATTAGAGCTGGCGAAGTTAATTTGCTGTAATTGCTGCAGCCTGCAGGATAGACGACACCTGTGTTGAGAAAGCCTGAAATCGGTATCGCACATTCACTCTGAGGAGGAGTATATTTGTCCGTCGTTGTGGTCTGTCTCCTCTAATTAACCTGAGCACCGCGCCCGTCGCTTAAGGTGATGATGGAGGATCGAGCCGTCGAGGCCCGCGAACACATGTATGAAGGTCAATTTCGAGCCGCTGCTGACTCAGTGACGACCAGACCGGCCCGATGCGATGGTGTACATGAATGAACAACACTCGCACCGGCCAAAACCACGGCCGCCGCCAAGGCCGTCGCTCATGCATGGCTCACCGCAGCTCGATCGGCGCTTGCTATCTTGCGTACGCAAGCGAGGGAGGGAGACAAGAATGGACTACTCCGCGCGACGCAAGATCTTTGTCGAATTGAAGCTGGGACATGGCCTCAACCTGCTTGATTTTACCACCAAAGGTAGTGGTTGGTTTGTATTGAAGATCTTCTGTTCTTCCATCTTGGTTACTGGACGTACGTCCAGGTGGGAAGGCTGGTGGCCATGGGAACGTTCCTTCCTTGGCACATCCTGAACCATACCCTTCTTGACATGTCCAGAGGAGCTACACAAAGGCTACTGCTCTACCTGCCAACTGCACGATATTCACTGTTGTTAGGAACGTAGATTCGTACCTCTGTATAACCCGTAGAGGTGGGAAGGCTTCTCACCTTCTCTGTTCAGCGCATCGGCAAGCGTATACGCCGATGTCGTCGGTGCAGTTGTCCAGCGCCGTGGAGAGAAGTCCAGTGGCGCCGGCGGAGAACCTGCAGGCGCGACGGTGGTGGGTCACATTCCGTCGCTGGCAGCACGGCCTTTAGATCGGATTAGGGTTTTCTTTAGGTGGGTGAGGTGGCTCTAGTGAACCTCGTTGTCTGAGTCCCCACCCCCATCTTCCTTTTATGTGTGGTGTGCGATAGAGACCCACCAACCGAATTAGGGTTGGACTCCCCCGATCAGGGAGCAGAGATAAGGACCCAATAGGCCGTTGGGCCTATTGGTGGAGATCAACTAACATTCTCCCCCTTGATCTCATTCCATCTTTCACTTTCATATTATTTACTTTTGTTCATTCCATTACAGATTAGCTCATAGAGCATGTCTCATCGTCACAGTCCATTGTCGATAGACTTAACAGCTATAACTCACTACTTTGTTCTGAAATAGATACTTATCTTTAAGCCTTCTTTTGTCTAGGAATTTTATAGGCTTTCCCTTAAACCTATGCTAGCTACATGTTCTCTGAACACCATGTCCTCTGAATATGTTGGGTGGTAAGCCTTTTGTAAGTGGATCCGCGAGCATCCTTTCTATACTTATATGCTCAAGACTTATGATTTGATCCCGGACTTTATCTTTCACAACATAATACTCTATGTCAATGTGTTTGGCAGCACCACTTGGCTTATGTTGTGAGCATCTTGTACTGCCAGATTATAATCGTAGTATTACTTTAGCGATCTATAGATGTCGTCAACCACCTTCAAACCGGGTATGAACTTCGTTAGTTAGTTCACCTGCCCGTTGCCTCATAACACGCTACAAACTGTCATACATTGTGGACGATGTAGTGACGGTTTGCTTTGAGCTTTCCATGAAATAGCTCCCCTTTGCGAGATGATAGAAAATCCACGCCCGGATATGCATTCACTCTCGCATAATCAGAATCTGAATATCCCACCATGTGGAGTGAATCAGATCTTCTATATGTCATCATGAGGTATTTCGTTCCTTGCAAATAATGCAAGACTTTCTTTACTAATTTCAGTGTTCTATTCTAGAATTGCTCTGGAATCTATCAAGTAAAACCCGGTAACAAATGCCAAGTCGTATGGCGTACATACTTGAGCATGTTGCAAGCTTAAACAATTGAAGCATATGGAACCACTTTCACTTTATCGATTGAGCTCATATTGGTTCCTGGGGCATTTAAAATTCTCATATCTGTCGCCCTTGACTTATAGGAGCAGGTGAGGGACTACATTTGTGCATACTGAATTTCTTTAAGATCTTTTCCATGTATGCCTTTTGTGACAGTCCTTATACCCTTTTTCTTCTATCTCGGTGAATCTCGATCTCTAGAACGAACGAGTCTTCGTCAAGATCTTTCATATCAAGTTTTGAGGACAAAACTTCTTTGTCTCCTGTAGTAGACTGACATCACTACTAGCAAGTAAGATATCATCCACATACAGGATAAGGAAGATAAACTTCTCATTCTTAAACTTTGCATAGACACAATTGTCCTCTACATTCTCTTTTAAAACCCAAAATTCTTTATTGACTGATCAAACTTCAAGTACCACTGTCTTGAAGCTTGCTTTAATCCATAAAGGGATTTCTTTAGGCGACATCCCATTCGTTCTTTTCCTTCCATGACAAAACCTTTCGGTTGTGCCATGTAACCATTTTCCTCCAAGTCTCCGTTGAGAAATGTCGTCTTTACATCCATCTGATGTAATTCTCAATCGTAATGTGCCACTAATGCCATTATGATTCTGAAGGAAACTTTACATGAGACTAGAGAAAATGTCTCATTGTAATCAATCCTTTCTCTTTGCATAAAGCCTTTTGCCACAAGTCACACTTTATATGTCTCTATATTCCCTTGAGAGTCATGTTTAGTCTTGTAGACCTATTTATAGCCTACTGTTTTGACTTCTTTAGGAATTATTTTTAAATCCTAAACTTTATTGACATTCATCGATTTCATTTCATCTTCCATGGCCTCAAGCCACTTTGATGAATGATCACTTCTCATGGCTTCTTCAAATGAGGTGGGATCATACTCCATTTGAAATTCCTTAGTGTTATACACTTCATAATCAGCAGAAATAGCTGATTTTTTAACTCTTTGAGACCTACTAGGAGCCTTCACATTTGGCACATCTTTCTGTTTGAGACTGTTGTTGCTCCCCCTTATGTGTGGCAATAGGTTCTATAGGATCCTGAAGAACAGGTTCCTCATTTTCATTCATTGTTGCCACAGGTGGGATAACAACAGGTGCTGGCACCACAGTACTTAGCACTGTCGGTGCAGCGACAACAGGTAGTGAGAAATTTGGCTCATGAATCATTGGAGTGGACGTATACACCCGCTTCACTTCAAGGACAATTTCTCGAGCTACCATGCTCCCCCTCATCTTTTCATCCTCTAGGAAAACAGCGTGTCTCGTTCGTTTCCACAAACTTTGTATGTCTCTCTGGACAGTGGAAAACGAAAACCTTTTGACTTTTCTGTGTTGCCAATGAAATGGCACCTTACTGTTTTGGGATCTAACTTCCCAATGTTTGGGTTAAATACTTTAGCCTCAGCAGGACTCCCCCCCACACACGCAAGTGGTTTAGTGAGGGTACACTTTATGTCCACAACTCATACGGTATTTTGGGCACCGATTTACTTGGTACTCTTTTGAGAATATGAATGGGGTTTTTAACGCCTCCATCCACAGGCTCAACTGTAAGGTGGAGTAACTTATCATACTGCCCACCATATCCATCAGGGTACGATTGATTCTTTTAGCTACTCTATTCTGCTGAGGTTCACCTGGTATAGAATATTGAGCTACTATGCCATTCTTTTAGGGTATGCCGACCGTAGTACTCCCCCACGGTCAGACCTGACTATCTTAATCTTTAATATCTTAAATTTATCCAGTACATCTTTTCTTTCTTTGATTGGATAAATATAGCCATAATGGGAGTACTTATATGTAAATGTTATGAACGAATCATAACCATCCATACTCTTTACAGGAAAACTGATCACAGATGTCTATGTGAATAATCTGTAAAATTCCTGCGCTTCGTTTGTCATCTTTCTTAATCTTCTTTACATACTTTTCTTTTATGCATTCCCTGCATTGAACTTAATCTGAGAGCTCTAATGGCGGAAGAATATCATTCTTAACTTGTCTTTCTATTCTGTCCCTCAAAATATGGCATAAACGATAGTGCCATAATTTCGACAACGCATCGTGAGCTCTCTTATGCCACCATTTCTAGAGTAACACTCTGTGACCAACTGCTTTATCAGTTAAGTGGCATATGTCTTTGAAGAGCCAGTGAACTGACTCTTTATTCTATCGAGGTATTCGGTGACCGTGTCACATTCTGGGATTAAGCCCACAATTGCAGGTTCAATCATGTTCTTTATCACCGTCAAACATTTCTTGTTTGCAGTGACCCACTTCCTATGCTCAAAAGCCATATGATATCTTTTGGGATTCAAAATCCCTTTCTTTAGTTGCCCAAGTGGCATCATTCTCTTTTGTCTCCCTCACCGGTGCCACAATCTCAATGGAACACGGTGAGGTGACTACCCAGTCCACCTTAGACAAGATCAAAACCAGGTCAAAACTTTTTTTAACATAAAAATAACACAATTTGCATGTCTTGATTCCAACGTTGGTCAAAATCAAAACATACAATTATTCTTATACACTAATTCTACATCACCGTTGGGCAGAAATAGAATTAATGCATAAATCTTTAACTTTTACAACTGTTCTTACACACTAATTCTACATCATCGTTGGACAGAAGTGGAATTAATGCATAAATCATTAAAATTAACATCAGTTCTTATACACTAATTCTACATCACCGTTGGGCAGAAGTAGAATTAATGCATAAATCATTAACATTATGATATTGTTATTGACAACGTTGGTAAAAAAAACAACAACATCATAATCATATCTAAACTCTTTTTCTCCAATTAAATACCACATTGATTCAAAATAACGGAGAATCAATATTTTCTTTAGCAATGGAAAAAACTTTTTTTCAATTAAATACCACGTTGGTACAAATTAACCGGAGAATAAACAATTTCTCTAGCTATGGAAAAACTTCTCCTTTTCTTGAATTTTACCGACAAGGAAAAATTGTATTTTCTATTTCCTTTAATCCATTAATCAATTTCCAGGAAATAAACATTTACTGGAAAAACTTTTCTTTTTTCCAGTTAAATATCATGTCGGTTCAAAATCACTGGAGAATATACTTTTTTTTAGCAGCGGAAAACATATACTCAATTTCTTAAATTTTACCCACAGGGAAAAAATATCTTTTCTATATTTTCTTTTGAGCCAATTTGCATTTTCAATTTTTCAGGAAATAAAACCTTTACTGGAAAATGAAAAACGAAAGAAAAATGACTCAAATTGATCATCAGATTTTTGGCTGACCGGCCAAAACCAGCCCGGCCTAGCTATTTCTCCGGCTTGCCGCGCACCCAAAGCCGAAACTGGGCTGGGCAGTAAAAAGCACGGCAAGGTGCCTTCGCCCACCTAGGCTGCGGTCGGGCCCGATCATTTGCGTACTGTTCGATCTGATCGACGGCTCGCCCACACGTTTCGGGAGGTCAAAAGCCGCCGCGGCCGGGTTCCTCAGAAACCCTAGTTCATTTTCCTCGTCGCTCTCTCTCTTTGTTCTCTCTCTGTCGTCGTTCTTTTCTCAGCGCAGTGCAAGACCGAGAGGACAGCGAGCGAGAGTGAGCAAGGCGAGCCAGGTGGTGGAGCGTCCATGGCGCCGTCGCTGGCCCCCTCGCTGGCACGCGTGCTCCCCAACGGGTGAGCACGCCGCCGTCGAGCGGCCTGGGCGCAGCACCCCCTTGGCCGAGCCTGGAGAGCCAGCTCCCCGGCTCGGCTTCTTCTCCCGCGCCGGCGAAGGGACATCCGACGCGCGGTGAGGTAGACTTTCTTCCTTTTCTTTTCAAGTTCATCCGAATGGGAAACTAGGGTTAGGGTTCAGGTTCTGACCCTTCTTTTTCTCTTCTTCCCCAATCGGATCTAGGGTTCCTTTCTTTTTCCCCTTCGGATTTGAGCAGGTCTAGGCCGAACCCCTCTTTCTTTGTTTTTCTTTTTGGTGCTCGGATTGAACCGATTTGGATTTCTTTTCTTTTCGGGTTTGATTCTGATTGGGATGAGGGGGTTAGGGTTCCGAATCTCTTCCCTTCCCCTTCTTCTTTTGGGATTAACCCGATTTGGGATGGGGTTACAAATTAGGGTTAGTGTTTCATTTTCTTTTGATTTCTTTTCCTTTTCGGAGTTCATCCGAATCTCTTCCCTTCTTTCCCTTTTTCTTTCTCCGATTTGGACTGATATCTATTTTCCGAACCAAAGGTGGGGATTAGGGTTAGGGTTAGGGTTCGTGTGCCGACCCCTGTTCTTTTCTTTCCTTCCTTTCTTTCTTTGATATGAACACGGATCTCTTCTGTTCTTGCCGTGCGCTGGTGTAGAACAGCGGTGCTATCATCTTTTCCCCCCACGCGGTGGCGGTGGTTTTTCTTTCTTCTTTTACCCGGTTAGGGTTAGGGATACAGAGGCAACCTGGCTCTGATACCATTGTTAGGAACGTAGATTTGTACCTCTGTGTAACCCGTAGAGGTGGGAAGGCTTCTCACCTTCTCTGCTTTCAACAGATCGGCAAGCGTGAGACGCCCGATGCCGTCTCTTGAAAGAGAAGTCGCCCAGCATGTGTGGAGAGAAGTCAGTTCGCCAAGTGAGAGAACCCAGAGGCGCTGACGGTGGTGGGTCACATCCGTCGCTGGCAAAGACGGCCTTTAGATCGGATTAGGGTTTTCTTTAGGTGGGTGAGGTGGCTCCAGTGAACCTCGTTGTCCCAGCCCTCACCTCACCTTCCTTTTTGTGCTTTGTGTGCGATAGAGGCCTACCAACCGAATTAGGGTTGGACTCTCCTCGATCGGGAAGCGTAGATAAGGACCAAATAGACCGTCGGTAGAGATCAACTAACAACTGTTTCACTGTGCACTGTCTCTGCGTGAGTCATAATGTACCACTGACCCCAAGCATTTGGTGCTGCTGCCGCCTTCTGCCATTCTGCTTTCTGATCGTCCAGACTCCAAACCCTCTACAAAACCTCACAGAGCCACAGACACAGGCACATAGGAGTAGCCAGCAACGGCGTGGTGACCATGGGCATGGACATAGCTCACCGAGACTACCTCCTAGCCACGCTCCACACCATCCTCGGCGTCGCCACCCTCCTGCTCTGCGTCCTCGCCGAGCTCTCCATTTTCGCCTTCCGGTGCCACGCGGCGCTGTATCTCGTCCCCGTGGCAGCACTGCTTCTCTTCAACCGCCGCTTCCGGCGCCGTGCTGCCGCGGCCACGGACGACATCGGGCTGGTGGACTTCTCGTGCCTGAAGCCGCCCCTGCCGGCTGCGCCTCCCGGTGGCGGGGCTGCTGGAGCACCTGAGGCTCATCGCCTGCTTCGACGACGGGAGCGTGGAGTTCATGGCCAAGGTCATCGAGGCCAGCGGCATGGGCAACGAGACCTACTTCCCGCCCTCGCTGCACTACATCCCGCCGGCGGCGACGCACGCCGACGCGGTCCAGGAGGCGCACGCGCTCTTCTTCCCCACGCTCGACGACCTCTTCGCCAAGACCGGCGTCCCGCCGTCGCGCGTCGGCGCGCTCGTCGTCAACTGCAGCGGGATCTGCCCGGCTCCGTTGCTCGCCGCCATCATCGCCAGTCGCTACCGCATGCGCGCCGACGTCAGGACCTTCAACCTCTCCGGGCATGGGCTGCGCCGCGGGCGTCGTCGGCGTGGATGTCGCGCGGAGACTCCTGCTCACGCACGCCATCTCCTACGCCGTCGTCGTCAGCGCCGAGATCGTCACCGTCGGGTGGTACAGCGGCAAGGACCAGGGCAAGCTGCTCCTCAACTGCTACTTCCGCACCGGCTGCTCCGCCGCGCTAGTCACCAGCATCCGCGGCGGCGCGCCGACGGTGCCGGTCAAGTACCGGCTCGCGAGCCTGACGCGCACGAACCAGATCATCCGCGGCGGCGCGCCGACGGTGCCGGTCAAGCAGCATCCGCGGCGGCGCGC
Organism: Miscanthus lutarioriparius; assembly: GCA_904845875.1. NCBI lineage: Eukaryota > Viridiplantae > Streptophyta > Magnoliopsida > Poales > Poaceae > Miscanthus > Miscanthus lutarioriparius. The sequence continues at coordinate 26,746,217 of CAJGYO010000004.1, read as the reverse complement.
CGACGGTGCCGGTCAAGTACCGGCTCGCGAGCCTGACGCGCACGAACCAGATCGCCAACGACTGGAGCTACCGCTCGGGGTACCGCGACGAGGACGACGAGGGCATCACCGGCTTCACCCTCGGCCAGGGCGTGGGCCGCATGGTGAGCGAGCTGCTGCGCGCGCACCTCGTGACGCTCAGCCTGTCCATCCTCCCGTGGCGCGAGAAGCTGCGCTACGTGCTGGCACTGCTCCTGTCGTCCCGCTCCCGCCGGCGCCGCCTAGCAGGCGGCGGCGACAACAAGCTCGCCCGCCCCGCCGCGCCGCCGCTTCCCGACTTCCGCGAGGCCGCGGACCACTTCTGCCTCCCGTCGTCGGGCGGGCCGATGATCTGGCGCCTGGGCCAGGGCCTCGGGCTCGGCGAGCGAGAGATGGAGGCGGCGCTGATGACGTTCCACCGGTTCGGCAACCAGTCGGCGGCGTCGCTGTGGTACCAGCTCGCGTACCGTCAATCTACGACGTTCCATTTCCAACCGGATCAAGTGATCGATCGATGTTCTTGAAGAAGAAAGCACTTCATGTCCGTACCGTACGTGCCAATCGAGTTTCCTAGCTACGTGAAGTGAACTCGATCGTGTTTAGTCAATATACTACTAGTATAACCAGTCCAAATATATGCCTTGCAAATTGCAATGGGTTTGTGGTTTGTGATCGATCAAGTTGTGATATGTATTTTTCCCATGAAAACTACGGAGTACTCCAAGTTTCGGTGTGTGCACACGTACGAGGGTCGACAATATCTAGCTGGCTGGCTCACCTGCATTTGCATAGCTGCGTGCCTGCATTTGTGCTTCACAGCTTGGCTCGAGCAGGGTATATATTTTATTTTATTGTACATTTGTTTGTACCACTGTTCTACGAGTAGTACAGTACTACAGAACATGGCAAGGCCAAGAAGCCAAGAACTGTGTCGATGGAACCATGCGATGGCTCCTGGCCTCCTGCGTCCTGCCGCAGTAGCAGTAGCTAGTAAATGTGCGGCAGGTACGCTTGCCTAACGTTCGTTCTTCGTTGTCCATCAGCTGATGACGACGGGGGTGAAGGAAGACAACGCACGTTGCGAAGAGTTATGACTGCCTATCCTTACCAGTCCACCACAGACGCAGTAAAATGTCGTAGTGGCTGTGGTACAAAGCATATGTTTAGTTTCAAACTAAAATTTTAAAAAGTGCTACAATAGTCATCACATTGAATATTTGCGGCCCGTACATGGAGCATTAAATGTAGACAAAAAAAAATTAATTGTACAGTTTGGTGGAAAATTGCGAGACGAACGTTTTGAGCCTAATTAATCCATATTTAAACACTAATTGTTAAATAAAAACGAAAGTGCTACAGTAAAAAACCAACTTCCTAAAACTAAGCACGACCTGAAAATAAAAATGATCGGTTCCCGTCGGTGTGGCTATAGTTCGCTATTTATTATATTATATACAGGTGGCCAGCACGCTGACTTGAGAGGCCGACTGTAGCATCGTGGATTATTTTGCACGTGTTGGCACGTTTTGGTGTGAGAGAAAAACACTGTATTCCTCGATCTAAAATTTACGATCACAATAAAACAGCATCAGCCGGCTTTAATAACAACCGAACAAGCCCGTTTGGTGTTTGTAGCGGTAGTGAGCTGCTATAGTGAAAAAAAACCCTCTATACAGAACACTGATTCTAGTTATAATTTACCATAACTATCTTTAAATAAGTTTGGTTCCAAACTTTAGAGCTAAACTTTGCTATATCTAAGAACATCTTCTCACACTTTTTGTCTAAGGAGACCTTGATATACTTCTTTATTCTATAACATATGGAGTCCAAAAGAGTCTTATCTAAATTTAGTTAACACCAAGCACTTACGAACTTAATAAAATTTATATAAAGTAAAATATAGCTAACAACTGAACACCGCTAAAGGTTTCACCCCCTGACTCGATCTGTAGAGCCAGGCAGCCAGCGACGCTGACTTGAGGTCAAACTGTGCACACTCAGGGCGTGTTTGCACGTGTTCAGGCTCGTTAAGCACTAAATGCTCCTCGTAGTTTATCGGTAGGAATATATGTTTATTTTTTCGATGATTAAAACAACGATCAAACCGGCTTTAATACTAACCGAACAAGCCCCGTTTGATCGTTTAGAGATATGCATGGCTTATATATGAATTTAATTAATAAACTTAATGCACGATTGAAACTATTTTGTAAGAGAAAAATATAGCCTAATTGATTGATAAGTATAGCAGATTCGAATCAAGCGAACATGGTTTTAGGCGGCGACATGGAAAATATGTCCGATCCTGGCAGTGATCCCAGACGTCTGATTTGGAACGTCTATGGCTAGATCAAGCTGCCTGGCCACAGCTCCTAGGCCAGAACGACAACCATACACGCCTTTATTAACATCTAACATTAACAGAACGTTGATAGTCCGAGGAGTCCAGCAACCAGCACTAAATGCTCCTCGTGGAGTCGAAGAGTCACTAACTGTTTGTTTCCGCGATGATTAATCACGCCGCGATTAAAGGGGTGTTCGGTTTCACCAAATAAACTTTAGTCGCTGTCCCATCAAATGATTAGAGATATGCATAGAGTATTAAATATAGACTAATTATGAAACTTAATGCACAGATTAAAACTATTTTACGAGACAAAATTTTTAAGCCTAATTAATTCATGATTTGACAATGCGATGCTACAGTAAACATGTGCTAATGACGACTTAATTAAATTTAATAAATTCGTCTTGCGGATTATAAACGGATTTTGTAATTTATTTTTTTATTAACATCAAACACCATGTATGACACGTCCTAAAATTTAGTCACTGCGTCAAACACCCCTGAGCGAACTGCCTTATCAAACCCGACTGCCCGAAAACCTGAAATGAATTTCATTGCCGCGGAGAAACGGATTTCATTTTCCTTTGCTGATGGTTAGGCTCGTAATCTGCTTTTGTTTTGGCAGGGGATAGGCAGGCATAGTAGGCATGAAACGCCCTGATCCAACGGACCTCTCCATTCTCCCAACACAGTACCAATGAGATCCCGCAAACTAGCGAGTTCGCACATAGCAACACATAACCCTACAGTTTTTGCCCTCTCCGTTCTAAATTATACATATCGAATTTGCTAATTCGTTGCTAATTTGATGTAGAAAAAAAGTCAAAGCAATTTGTAATTTAGAACTGAGGAACTAGTGCAAAAGAGAGAAAAAAGTCAGACTGATAACTTTACCTACTCTTTGGATTGGAAACATGGGATTAGGCAGTTGACTTCAGAATTGCGCCACTAGACCACTACTATTCCGAGCTGGTTGACTTCCGAATGCTACTCTTCCGAAGAGGAATCAGTCACGGCAATCTCTTCGTCCTCCCCCTCGCCTTGCTGGTAACCGCCGGTCTGCTGGCCTTGTGATTCTCCGTCGCCAACAAGCTGCTCCACATCGTAGACGGCTTGCTGCTGGAAATTGAGGAAATCAGGATTGGTCGGGAAAGCCCAATAGTGAGTCGGCTGGTTGGCCGCGCCGGCCTGCTGCGGAACCATCCACATAGCCGCCGCCGGCGGAATCATCTGTTTGCCTTCGCCCGTCGCGCCGGGGCTAGGCGCCGGGATGGCGATGAAAGGAATGGCGCCGGCGGGCGCCGCCACGGGGGCAGAGGCCGGGGCAAGGCCGCTGGACACCGAAATCGCGCCGCCGCCGTTGGCCTGGAGGAGGGGGTCGGCGACGACGGGGTAGTACGCCGCCGTGGGGGCAGGTGCCGCGGGTCCCGGTCCCGGTCCCGCCCCCGCGCCGCGCGTCGGCTGGAGCTTGCGCCGGCGCTTGGCGGCCGGTTCCTGCTGCTGCTGCTGCTCGCCACCGGCGTCCGCGGGGGCCGGCTCGGCGGGGAGGCGGAGGACGCCGTCGGCGCCCGTGACGGCGATTGCGGGGACCGTGCCCGTGCCCGTGGCGGCGATGATGGCCGGCTCCGACTGCTGCAGCAGCCAGCGGATGGTCTCGCCGTCGGACTTGTGCCCTAGGTCCCGCGTGAGGCGGGCCACCCTATCCGCGCACGCCGCCGCCATGCGTATGCGCCGCCCGCGGCCCTCCACCTTGGTGTGCCGGTCACGGTAACCCGGTGCGGGGCGCGGGTTGGATACCTGGAGTCCGCCGCCGCCCAGGAACTCCACCGGTACGGGCTCCGGCTTCGGCAGGCCGGACCCGCCCGCCTGGACCGAGACCATTGCGTTTACCGCCACGGCCCCCGCCGCAGCACCGTTGCCGATCACCTGGGGTGCGAGGTAGAGGGCCTTCGTGCCCTCCTCACCCTTGCCCGGCGCCCGGGACTCCATTGAGAGATCGGATTCGCCTTCGCTTGGGCTCCCCTTCTTCGCGTGGCGTGGGGCCTGTCTCTCTTTTGATTTGGCGGCGACGCCGTCTTTTAAGAGAGACTCGCCCTGGCGTTTTTATTTAATCTCTCTGGATCATGGGTCCCGCCCCGCAGATAGGGTTACTGGTCCACCGCTGAACGGGGCCGAACTTGCGGGGACATTGGAATGGGACGATTCGGCCCACCACCGCCCACGGCAGGTGCAGGGAAGAGAAAATCTTTTTTATTTTTCATTTTTATATATTGTTTAAATGTCTTTTTGACAAAAATAAATGCCTGGGAAAAAGTAGCAGAAATATATTTATGCAAACAAGTTTAACCAGCGAAATCTAAATACACCCGTTCCAACCGGCAAAATTCAAATATGGCCAAATGAACTAAGGGCCGTTTGGATCCTTTCGTTCGGAGGAATTAAAATATACTTAATAAATTAGACTATTTGGCTTGAAATTTGACATTCCACCGCTTTTCAAAATTCACATATAAGTCTATCTCAAATTTTATAGGGTGGGAGATAAAAATTGATTCTATATATTACTATTCTATATGTTTCTACTTTGCAACTTACACGCTCCTCAACTCATATAAGTATCTTCATTCTATGTTTCTACTTTACAACTTCAAATATTTGGAACACTATGAAAGTTATAGTTCTCAAGAGAGTGCGTTGAAAATTTGGGACTAAATATTTGGGACTTTTATGTAGTCATATAGTCCCAAATATTTGCAACTTCAAATAAGAAACGTATAGTACTCAACACACTCCATTCTATATATCATCATTCTATGTTTCTACTTTGTAACTTATAACACGCTCTTCACCGCACTCTCTATGGTAGAAATGCAACACATAAATATCTCTCTCGTATAGTCAACAATAATATATAAATATAATCCATATACAACCATACTAGCTTCATTAATATGTGTCTAAATTATGATTATTAAAATAAATTCAATTCCAAGGATCCAGACGGGGCCTAATAGAAAATTGACATAGCACCTGAACTAGCGCATGTCCTGTTTTAAGGTGCATTTGGTTTAGGAGTGGGATAAGGGTCCACTTTGTCCCGATGTTTGGTTGTGAGATAAGTGAGTGAACCATTCCCAAAAGAAACTAGTCTTCAAAGATATTGTCCCTTGATGTCCCTCAAAATTTGAGGTATCATGCCATTCCCTTCTGATGGTGTTGATTTTTCGTCTGCTCCTCTTCTCTTAGTCGCAACGTCTCCTTGCCTCTTTCTTCCTCTCGATGTTAGACCGGCCATGCCCCCACACGGTCCCTCATGCATGCCGCGGGGTGTATCACCTTGTTGGGGAGCACAGAGTTTGCACCGTCAAGCAAGCGACCCTTGGGTTGCAGCACCGCCGGGAGGCCACACATGAACCCTTTTGTGTAATTTGTGTTTTTGCATGGATTATAATTTATCTATACTATTCCACCTCTGTGTATTTATGCTGTGAGGAATTTGCAGTCCTTTATGCTTATTTTGAATATACGTTGAGGCTCAATCATTAGTCTCTTGTCTACTATAAGAGACCAATCAAAATTACGCTTGGTCTACCCAAGAATTTGCCCCTCCCAAAGACCCAAGAATTTGCATCCAGAAAAACCTCCGCTTGCAAACTAACAACACAAATCTACTCTCAGAAGGCTTCACCACGATTGTGTGGCCATCGAGAATTCCAGGCTTCAACGCCTGCCTCGCTCGTGCGATCCCCGCATCGCGCCCCAAGCAAAACTTCCCCTCCCGATCTCGCGCGTCGTCCTCTCCTGATTTTTGGTTTCCAAAAAGAAATCTCTCCACTTCCTGATTTTCGGTTCCCAGAAGGGCGTCAGCTTCACGGTCACCGAGTTCGACGCTATCAAGGAGTGCAAGGCCCTTGCAGGAGTTCCTAGACCAGGCCAACGGCGTCCACACCGCCGGTGGCTGCGCGGCCGTGGAGTACCGCGAGCACGGCGTGTTCAACGCTAGCGAGATGGTGGCGCAGATCTAGGAGGTGGAGGCGCTGGGGAAGGACCTCTTCGTCGTGGGCAAGGTGCCGGGACTGCCGGCGCTGCTCCGCCTCTGCTTGGCCTCTCCTAGGCCGCCGCTGCTCCTGATGCCCGCGCTGGTGGAGGCGAGGGATGGAGGTGCTGGTGGGACGGGTGGGGGGGGGAGGCATTCCTGGGCTTCGGCACCTACATGGGCGTCATGGAGTTGTACTGACACCTACGCGGCCTGTGGAGTCGTACGACGCCGATTCGGGCTACTTCCACGAAGGCTATCCGGCCGCTCGCCTCCATCCCACACAGCTGCTGCTGCCAACGCCGACCCAGGGCTTCTCGACCACGCCGCAGAAGGTAAGCGCTAGCTGCAGCAGAAATGGTGTTGTTGGCGACTGGATTCCGTGCTGGATGATGGATGTTTTTCGTGGTTTTGATTGCGTTTTATGCTTTTTTTATTTTTTTGGTATATGTTTGGATTTAGGTTCTAGAAGGGTCTGAAGAGGAAGCTGATGCCTCTCATCAAGAGGCTACGCATGGGGGTAATGCATTCCCTTCCTCTCTGCGATTTTGTTTCATAGATTGCCTGGTTGTCATGCCCATTGCGTTCTGCAAGATTAATGCTGGGATGCTAGAATGTGCGATTTTTTTGTAGTCTAGATGTTCAGTGTGTCCTGCAGGTAAGGCCTAAGGATGATATGAACATGTGGAGTCGTCTGGATTTTTAGATTCTGTGGGTGTAGTTTCAGAAGTGCTTTTCTCATAGAAATGATGGTTCGCAGAATTGAAATGCTTCTACTCCGTAATTTTTTAATTTCGATGCTCTGGCAAACCCTGGTTCAGACTTGTAGTAGAGATGGTTGACTTTAGTGCATCAATAATTTTGTAGTAGTAGGAAATGTAATATTTTGCTAAAGTGCAGTGCCATACTGACAGCAACTGCATGATCTGAAGGTTTTCTAAGGTTCTCAAGTTAGAACAACTTGAAAAATACTGCGTTGATGTTGAAGTTATGAACAGAGAAACCTTTACACGGAAGAACATTGGCAATCTTTATCGTAAAGCATATAAAACATGCAAGTTCAAGGAACATCTTATAGGTTTTAAGACTTTAGGCAACAGAAACCATTTGCAGTGGTCTATCTGCTAATGAACCATGGCCATTCAGTGTAATCCGTGAATGTCATATATTGTACTCCCTCCATTTTTAAATATATGACATTGGGGACAGGCTAGAACTAATTAGCTTGTTCTAAATGTCATATATTTAAATACGGATGGTGTATCCATTAACGGTCTCGTATATTGTTCTGAATCAATTAATAATCCTTGTTTTTATATTCAACAAAGTACAATAAGTATGTTTCTTTACCAAATTACTATTGTATATTCATTTGTCTCTCAAAGGTAGATAGACTCCTTTAATTTGCCTTTTTTCTTTTTTTTTTTTTTTGTTCAGTCGCATTCAAATCAAGCCATGTGAGGTGTATAGTAATTAGTTATGAGAATTCTTTTATGCATAATACTATAGGTTTCTTTTTTCAAGAGTCTGGTCTTGCAAAGAATTTTTCTATATACGTTAGTGTTACTCCTACTATTGTTAATGAGCCCATCTGTGACCACAGGGTGAGGTCCCGGGCCTACTTTTTTTTCTAGAGCCCAAGTAGTTCCAGAGTTCAGACAATGATCTCTTGCTACAGAAAATGTTACCTGGGTGTTTGTTGAGCCCTGAAAATGGCACGATCTCAATTGTCTGTTTCCAAATTTAGTCACTGCCGACACATTACAAAGCTACATTCTTTCTTAAATAGTGTAATCATTAGACGCCACAGGTTATATTGCATTTTTTTAGGATTTGCAGGCATGCTTTCTTATGTGCCCTTCTTTTTTTATTTATGAAAGAAATAATCTAGGTGAAATGGGATACTTGATGGGATGGGCTAATTAGCGTTGAGCACAATTATAAGCTTGATGTTAGCTCTCTTTCCGTTGCATGTTTATGAATCTACATCTCAGGCTAGATTATATTTATAGTCATTTGATTGACTTCTCAGATAATATTTCATCTGGCTGGGACTTCAGGCAAGCCTGTGGGCTATTCGCAAGCAATTACCGCTTCTAGTATGTGTTCCCTATGTCAATAATAATGCAACTATTTTGGCTATCTCAGAGATTAAATCATGTTGTGTAAATTGAGTCCACTGGACATCCAGATAAAGCACCAGCTAATTAGCTCTAAGGGCACCTTATGAAGATAGTGGAGCTTGAAGACCTGAAGCCATCTTGCTGCCTAGGCATGTGCTCCTGTAGGAGATGTATTTCTCTGTACATATCTTTCTAGCTGTTGGTTTGCTGTTGAAGGTGCAGTACTCGAGTAGTTTTCTTTTGGCTGTTGTTGGGTGCAATACTGGAGTGGTTTTATTATGGTTGTCGGCTTGCTGTTGTCAGAAGCAATACTAAAGTAGTTAATTGTGTTTGGCAGTAAAATTATCTGGGCCTTCTGTTTATAACTACACTGCAGGATTGCAGAGCTGACCTATGTGACTGGGTGCAAGCAAGGCTTGCTGATGTTTGTTGCTGGAATTGTTTAAGTGCGTGTTTAGTTCGCGAAAAGTGCGAAATTCGGCTACTGTAGCACTTTTTGTTTTTATTTGGCAAACAGTGTTCAATCATGGACTAATTAGGCTTAAAACGTTCGTCTCGCAATTTCCAACCAAACTGTGCAATTAGTTTTTATTTTCGTCTACATTTAATGCTCCATACACATACCGTAAGATCCGATGTGACGGGTACTGTAGCACTTTTTGAAAAACTTTTCACGTACTAAACAAGGGCTAAATTGCTTTTTGCATGAATTATAAATATTTTCTCAATCTATGTTCGTGAGATTTCTTTATATTTTTTTTGTTGACACGTGCAAGTACAACCTGATGGCTCATGAGCTCTGCAGGAAGGCTGGTAGCTGCAAAGCTTAAGAGTTGAGAAGTTTGGAGTGGAGAGAAAAAAAGTTGTGCGTGAACATGCATGTTTTGTCAATATGTCATGTCAAAGACCGAGTATTATTTCTAATTTTGTGTCAAGAGTCTTGTTTTATAATGGCATTATTGTTGAATCCATGGTAATAAAGTTGTTGATTGGCAAAGAGGTCAGTGTTTCCGTTGTAATATTGGATCCAGATCTTTTGAAATTAAAAGTGCTATGTAGGTAAATCACTTTTTGTTGTTTGATTTAGATTACCAAATGTCACCGTAGCGCTAGCTTAATTAATATGTGTCTAAATTATGACTCGGCCAAGGGGAGAGACATCCCCCTGATTTTCGTCTTAAGAAGATGGTGCCGTGACTCGAACCCGGGCTGGCTCAACCAATCGCTTCTTTGGCGTGTTGTGCTGACCAGTTGCACCGTGAGAGTGTTGGCTATATGTCTAAATTATGATTATTAAAATAAATTCTATGTCTAAATTATGATTATTAAAATAAATTCAATTCCAAGTATTCAGACGGGGCCTAATAGAAAATTGACATAGCACCTGAACTAGCGCATGTCCTGTTTTAAGGTGCATTTGGTTTAGGAGTGGGATAAGGGTCCACTTTGTCCCGATGTTTGGTTGTGAGATAAGTGAGTGAACCATTCCCAAAAGAAACTATTCTTCAAAGATATTGTCCCTTGATGTCCCTCAAAAATTGAGGTATCATGTCATTCCCTTCTGATGGTGTTGATTTTCCGTCTGCTCCTCTTCTCTTCGTCTCAACGTCTCCTTGCCTCTTTCTTCCTCTCGATGTTAGACCGGCCATGCCCCCACACCGTCCCTCATGCATGCCGCGGGGTGTATCACCTTGTTGGGGAGCACAGAGTCTGCACCGTCAAGCAAGCGACCCTTGGGTTACAGCACCGCCGGGAGGCCACGCATGAACCCTTTTGTGTAATTTGTGTTTTTGCATGGATTATAATTTATCTGTACTATTCCACCTCTGTGTATTTATGCTAAGGAATTTGCAGTCCTTTATGCTTATTTTGAATATATGTTGAGGCGCAATCATTAGTAGGTAGTAAAGATAACTCTTAGGGCTTCTCCAACAATTGTCTACATCGCAGTAACGGTGGGTTGCTACAGTAATGGTAGGTTTGAATTTCCTTTTTTTTATTTTCGGTGAATCTTTGAAAAATCACAGTAAATCATAGAAAAATTATAAAATAAAAAATCTAATTTTGTTGGACTCCACATGAGTAGATCTACATAGTGAATATATAATACGGTATGCTTTAGTACAAAATTTTTACTGTAGCCTTAGATTAATTGGGAAATCTAATTTTGTCAATAATTAATTGGAATAATTCATAGCTGCAGCTTCTATGGTCCAATTGTGGTGAAATTTTTATGGTACGCTAATTATTGTATGCTTGAACTATAGTAAAAATTTCGTACTCATCGGACTATGTATAACATAGTTATAAATAAATTCTAATTAATTACAGGAAAAAAATGGATTTTCCAATTAATTTAAAGCTACAAACCCACAGTTATTGTAGTAAACCCGCTGTTACTGTAGCAATCTGATGTAAAAACCGTCCGGGAGGTAAAATAGACGGTTTTGGAATGTTCAGGAGGTAAAACAGACAGTTTCATAGTTAGAGGTGAAGTAGATCATGTATGAAAAGTGGAAGTTAAGTAGATTTTTTCCTAAAAACAATAGGCGCCTCGAGCCGTTTGTCGTGCACGTGCCGTGCCAGAATCTCGCAGCCATCGATTGATCCAGCAGATGTGACAGCCGCCGCGCCGAGCCCAAGCTGAGCTGACGACGCTGACGCGGCTGAAAATTTCCACGAACATATAGATCCGCATCGTCGACCCATCCGTCCTCCTCCTCCTCTCGACGGTACGCCAGCCTGCCAGAGTCCGACGCAGGCGTAGCTCCCGGCCACAGCAGAGCCCACGCCTTGACGCGCTCCGTGTGAGACTGTGAGTGGAGCGTACGGGCGCCGGCCGGCGGCCAGAGAGGAAGCGGATCTAGGAGGCTCGGCTGAGTGGAGGAGATGGACCGCAAGGATGTCGGGATCCTCGCCATGGGCATCTACTTCCCGCCCTCCTGCGTGCAGCAGGTAAAATTCTTTCCCCTCACTCCGAACTGTGCGCGTTACTGTTTCTGTTCTGCTCTTATCCGATCCGCGTCTCTGGGACCTTCCCCATTGGCGCATGCAGTGTGGGGGAGATGGGGCTTCTCTCTCTGTGTCGAAGGATTGTGTTTGTCTAGGAATTGACGGAAGTGTTTGGCTAGATGGGTCTCATGGGTGGGAATTGTCGCCACTTTCTGTCCAAACCTTAGATTTTCGTGATTGCCGTGCAGTGTAATGCCGCTGAAGATCAAATCGATAGTTAGATATGTGGTTTTTAAGATTATATTCAAATATTTGAAACTCCAGTAAATTTGGAGAGTTTGACCTGCAAAGATCCGTGTAAATACGGGAAAGTGAGCATTGGAAGTGAAACGCGAGAAGATCCGGCTAGCTGGTGTTTGTTTAGCGAGCGAGAATTAGGCTCATTGTTTTTCATTTTAAAATCTCATAGCTGATGACTTTAATGTAGGAAGCACTTGAGGCCCATGACGGGGCGAGCAAAGGAAGTACACCATTGGGCTCGGGCAAGATTGCATGGCCTTTTGCAGCAGAGAGGTGGAGGATGTCATCTCAATGAGGTATGTTCTTTTTAATAGCCTAAGTTAAGCAAGACTGTTATTCACATAGATCCCTTTCCCCATCTAGTTCAGTAAAAGGAAAAAAAACTTCCCGATGCATAATTGTGTTAAAGGGAGATGCATATAGTTGGTATTCTAAGGGAGTATATAGTTGCTATTTTGGATATAGGTTTACATTCTGATTTGAATCCTCATGGAAGAGCTAATTGCTTGCAGTTTGACGGTTGTCAATTCCCTGCTGAAAAAATACAACATCGATCCCAAGTTAATCGGTCGCTTGGAGGTCGGAAGTGAAACAGTTATAGACAAAAGTAAATCCATCAAAACTTGGCTGATGCAGATTTTTGAGGTTTGTTCATCTAACTTTGTAAAATCTCCCAAGTGGCATCAACACACATGTACAAATACAGTATTTTCATGCCAACTACACCTTTTTAGTAAAACGTCTTCATTTGCTTTTACTCATTTATTTAGTTTTCCCAAAAAGTTAATTTTTGTTAGCATCTGTTCACAAAACGCAGGAAAGTGGTAATACCGACATTGAAGGCGTTGACTCCAGCAATGCATGTTATGGTGGGACAGCAGCCCTACTGAATTGTGTGAATTGGGTCGAAAGTAACTCCTGGGACGGCCGTTATGGTCTTGTCGTTTGCACGGATAGCGGTTTGTCATCCAGCCTTCCTTTAAGCATCAGTTTTGTAATTGGTTTCCCTTTTAGAACAAACAATCACTTAATGCCATCTCTATTGACTATTGTCATGTTCAGGTTTATGCGGAAGGGCCAGCTCGTCCAACAGGAGGTGCTGCTGCTATAGCAATGCTCATTGGTCCTAATGCTCCAATTTCCTTCGAGAGCAAATATAGAGCTTCTCACATGGCTCATGTTTACGATTTCTACAAGCCTGATCTTGCAAGTGAATATCCGGTTAGTTTTCGATTCATAAAACGAAGGGTGGGCCTGGTGCAAGCGGTAGAGTCTTACCGCCTGTGACCGGAAGGTCCCGGGTTCGAGTCGCGGTCTCCTCGCATTGCACATGCGAGGGTAAGGCTTGCCACTGACACCCTTCCCAGACCCTTGCAGGCGGGAGCTCTCTATTTGGGTACGCCTCTTTTCGATTCATAAAACGATTTATACTATTTTATATGCATTCCCCTGACCTTCAGAGTCCAGACCCTAGTGAATGTTTCTGGTTATCCCACCTTAGAGTTCAGCATTTTTTACAACAGCACATTCATTCCAGGTTGTTGATGGTAAACTATCCCAAACCTGCTACCTGATGGCTCTAGACTCATGCTACAGACAGTTCTGCAACAAGTGAGCTGCTGCCCCTTTTCCCCTCTCTTCCTTTTAATAATAATTAGATTAGATTTGCTTAAAATTTCCCCTATGTCCTACTGCAATTTCTGAAACTAGGTATGAGAAGATTGTGGGTAAACAATTCTCAATTTCTGATGCAGAATATTTTGTGTTCCATTCTCCATACAACAAGGTAAGATACAAATAACCAAGGGCTTTAAATGAAGATCAATAACTGCTCTGAAAGTTTTCCTTTTGTTGTTTATAGTTTCCTTAATTCTCTACTTCTGTTATTACAGCTCGTGCAGAAGAGTTTCGCTCGAGTTTACTACAATGACTTCATGCGCAACTGCAGGTTTGTACTCTTTTATTGAGCTTCCTCCTTTTCTGAGAAAAGTTGAGCTTCACTTCACGATTTGTCTTAGGTCAAATAGTATATAGCAACCAGTTCTGGAGAATCTTACAACGTCAGATGGAGGGTACTCATTTTTTTTGACACATCAAGTCCAAGTTGATCTTTTAACTGAACTTCTATACTTTTGCCAGCTCTGTTGATGATGATGCTAAAGAGAAGCTCCAGTCTTTTTCAAATTTGACTGGTGAAGAGAGCTACCAGAGTCGCGACTTGGAAAAGGTATTTTATCATTTTGTGAGGAAATTCTATCATGTAGGAAATTTGTGGTCTGATGAATTTTTTCTGCCAACTTTCCAGGCCTCACAACAAGTCGCGAAGCACCTCTATGACATCAAAGTTCAGCCATCGACTCTGCTTCCGAAACAAATTGGTAACATGTATACTGCATCCCTTTATGCTGCATTGGCATCTGTGCTATATAACAAGCATGATAGTCTGGTGAGCCCTGAACTATAAACTATTTATTGGATCTCTCTGTAACCATCGTTCTTGAATGTTGATAATTAGCTGTGTATTTCCTTACAGAATGGACAAAGAATTGTGATGTTCTCTTACGGCAGTGGCTTGACATCCACTATGTTCTCATTGAGGCTAAACAATGGCCAGCATCCCTTCAGTCTATCAAACATTGCTTCAGTTCTTGATGTCACCGAGAAGCTTCAGTCAAGACACGAGGTAGGCCTTATCGTCCACAGTTTCTAATTGACACATGCCCTTCAGTATCTATCCTTGCACTGCGCTTGACATGCTATCTCCTACCTCTTGCAACCAGACTTTGCCTGAGAAATTCGTTGAGACACTGAAGCTGATGGAACACCGATACGGCGCAAAGGACTTCGAGACGAGCAGAGACACGAGCCAGCTGCAGCCAGGCACATTCTACCTCACCAAGGTCGACTCCATGTACCGGAGGTTCTATTCCCAGAAGCTGGCCGAGGAAACATGCAGCGGCAAAACCAAGTGCTGCAACGGCTTCGCAAATGGCCACTAGTGGTGCCCGTGTCGTGAATTGCTAGGTCGCCCTGCACCGTTGCTCATCATTCTCCGTATTTTGATAATGGTCGTGGTTAGCGTTTAGTCTAGCGTGTTTCTGAAATAATATTGTTGTTCTTTGAAGCTGTTCCCCCTAGATCAGCTAGTTTTTGTATTTTATTCATCTGACCAATAAGATTCATCAGTCTCGACATTGTTTCTCTTTGTTTCTTCTTTCACTTGCAAGAGTTCTTAAAATTAGTCTGAGAAAAGTACATACTCCCTTTCAAATTCTAAATTATAAGACGCTTTGGCTTTTCTTATGTAGCTAAATATATAGTAAAAACAATATCTAAATACATAGCCATCTAGAAAAGAAAAATACAAAATGCCTTATAATTCGGAACGGAGTGAGTATAAATTATAAGACCCATAAGTTTTGTGACGAAGTGACGCAGATGTGGCTAGGGGAGCCTTCGAGTGCCCTGGGAACTGGGACTGGGAGGCATGTAGCTCAAGTTTACAGTTTGGCAGAGGGCAATAAGAGTGTTCCAAAAGTTTCCAAAACCAACTCACAATCTTGATTTTTTAGAAAGATTGAGAAAACCCCGCTCTCCAACAAGTCCAAATTAGCTCTAACCCGTCCAAACAAGTGTGCTAATGGATGGGCTAATTTTTTAGCCAAACCATCAACTAGTTATTAACCAACTAGCCAACCTTAACTAATTTGGACTAATTCTTAGCCCAACAACTAGTCCTAGTTCATTCAAACATGCCCCAAATCCAGAGTTTCTCCAAAAATCCATCCCTTGACCAAACAGTACAAGGGGGAATGTTTGGTAGAACTGATCTCCAGTGTGAAGACACCCGAATAAGCAGCAAAAAGAATGGATCTATATATCTTGTGTGAATCAAACACTTCTCTGCCGATAGCTATTACAAATCTAAACATTTCGATGAGGAAACATGATAGTGAAATCAACAAGAGTGTAATGACACGAAAAATTTGAGCGTCTCTCTCTAACTCTGTTTTCTTTGTAGCTTCTGCCAGGTTTTACACACCTTGACCTGTGAAAAAAAGGATCACGCTGACTGCTTCCCTTTCCTAACCCTATCTAATTCTGCCTCAGCTTCTTGCAGTGCAGATTTTAATAAAGTTATTCTCTCTTCGAGCTCCTCGACGGTGCCCCTTTTAAGAGCAGACTTGTATGGTGTAAGGAAGTGCTGGGAAAAGTTTTGTAGAGCTTGAACACCACAAACCTGGAAAATGCATCTATAAGCACTTACAAACATTGTAAGCTTAAACAAGAAATGCGGTGGGATAGCAAATTACTTACCTCTTCTGAAAGCAAGGGAAGCTTGGTGATGTTGAAGTCATCATATAACATATGGAACTGATCAATATACTTCTGTTGCATTTTTATCCGTGCTTTTAGCAGTTTTGACTCGACAGCTGCAAGAATGAAAAAAATGAGTAGATTAAAACAACTGGACAACTGGAGATATTGATATACAAAGGAAAGGTCCCTAAAAGTACATTCCTTTTCTGCTCCTATCATTGACGAATAGATTATTCGAAAGATGTTTTGTGCTGCCTTTTAGAATTTTCCTTTTCCTTTTTTCTCGTTTGAAATAAAGAACATCTAGGTTTTTCAGCCATACTACCAGAGCTCATGAGAACAATTTTCTTTACTTGAAGAATAGGTCCTAATGAAATTTTAACTGAATGCGGTGGATTTAATTTTCCAAGAAAGCTTGAGGTCAGTGAAATTGACGAAGCTGATTTTTGTACTTACCTTCCTCATCAAATATAACTTGATTAATAATAATATTGTGTGAATCAATCTCAAACTTTGCTAACTCTTGCACCAATCTCTCTGTTTCATACAATGAAAGAAATTCCGGGATACAGACACATACAAAAGTTGTCAAGTCCTGGGAAGAAAACAAAAATGGAAGTCAGAAGGGGGTACAATCAACAGTAGTTGCCTAAAGAATTTAGAGCATGCTTGGTCAGTTCATGTTCACCCAGCAGTGATCTTGTGTGCTTAAATTGGACAGGTGCAGACACTATCCTAGAATGCCTTAAGCAGAAAGCAACAAGCATCTGGCGTGCTGTTAAAAATTGGTCTGTACAATACAAACTGTAAGTTTTGAGCATGTAGTGTGAGTCAAGTTTACAATTAAACTTTTGGTTTTAAGCAAGAAGAGCAATCAACTGAAATCTTAAGAGCACTAATGCTTTATTTAGTTCCAAGTTTCACTATCATGGGTTTCCCATGTGTGTTCTCACTATATCTTTTAACTAGTGCTAATTTTTTGACACCAGGTAATAGCATAATCTGTTACTAGTAGATTAAGGAGCATATCTGCTTCCATACAAGGTAGGGAGTCTTACTGGATCTTTAAATTGCCTGTTCACTTGTTCGATCACGTCCTTCATACCCTCAAGTTTCCCAAGCATTGCATCCTCGTTCAGCTCATCGCCAAGACCAAACAACCGACTGGCCTGCCAAATGCATTCATTATTATATTAGCTATACATGTGTGTTCCCATCTGGGTAGGTCCAATGAAGAATCTGCGCATGCAAAAGTTCGCCATGTACATATTACCATTTAACCTCAGTATGAACAAAGGTATGTCATCAAGTCAATATTTGCTTTTTTCCCCAAAAGGTGAACTCATGATATCATAGTATTTGCAATACTGAAACATCAGAAATTTTCTTTGGGATAAGCTTGGCGGTTCAGGCTCTGCTGAGCACATCACAAGATATCTCTATCATTTATTTGGTTATGATTTAAAGGTGCAACCTAGTCCCCTTAATTAATTGATATGAATAGTGTGTTATTTAGAGAAGCAAATAACGAATCAAACACATGCCCTAGCAACTTAAAAAAAAAAGGTTTTCCAGTATATTGAAATGTATATAAAGTACCTGATTCAACAGACCACCAAATCTATTTTTCAATTCCATCATTTTCTCAAGACCCTTCTCCAGGGTTGCTGGGAACTGAAGCAACCGTAATGTATGCCCTGTAGGAGCAGTATCAAAAACTACAACCGAGTAATCCATTGTTTGGACTAATCTGCAGTGAGGAAAATATCATATTCAGAAAGTTGCTGGAAGCCAAGAAGTACCATTTCTGGGAATAACAATGATAGTCAAAATATAACTGCCTTGACATATTGGAGACATTGAACAGGTGGAATTAGAAAGGGTAGCAAATGAAATATAAAATGGATGGTAATGGAAGTAACTGGTCATATTGGGAAGAATGGCAAACAACTGAACGGAACAAAACCTTACTTTAGCATTTCAGCAAAACTCATAGCTTCGTCTACTCCTGGAATCGCATTTGTCAGTTCTGAAAGGAATCCCTCCATTCCTTCATTGGATAAATCATCATTTTCTACCTTTGGGTCAATTTCCTGCAAATAAATTTATGAAATGAGACTATTCAGCCAAATACCAACTCTAATAACATGAATCAAGCTACCTTTTGGAAAAAGAATAAAATTAATGAAATGGCAGATTACTCTTAAAAAATAGAACTCATAGGACAATAAATGAAACCTGTTTTACTTTGTATATCATTTGTGAGAATACAAAGAAATGACTAAATGGATTTTGTATCAGTATCATGCTTGATGTGGATGAAAATACAAAGAAAAGGAGGCAAATGCTAAAATCTGGTGCTTAGTCAATGGTCATACATTTTTTTTAATACCCAAGTGGAACATGTTCTAAATGAAACTGAAATAGAATGGAAGCCAACCACTTAATTTGTTATTAACCTCTTCTTAGCATAAATAAAAAAAATTGCTAAAGATTAGGTACTTCTTTTGTACAAGTCTGCTACCTATTCTTCAACTTCCGTAATCAACTCAAGAAATAATGTGGAAATCATCACCATATTATTCAAGGAGCCTAATCACCACTTGGGATGGTTCATGAAGATGCAGGCCCCATCACTGAGCAACAATCCTGTGACTGTGACCCACATGCCTCAAAGTACAAGCACAAACCCAAACCAACCCCGAATTGGTAGCTTTGCATCTCGTATAGCCTGGCCTAGGTAAATGCCTATGACTTCCATACATGGAAAATTAAGGGCAGCATGCGACTTTTCAATCTGCATACTGCCTCTCTCCTCAGACAACCCTGCTGACATCCCTTCCCAAAAATTCGGTGAGGTCCAATTTAATCAGGCAATCACCATGCGCCAGGACACGCAGCCTGCCCATCCAATCCTCACAAGCACCACCGAATTGGGTGGGGTCAAGTGAAGACGACCTCGCGAGAAGAGTGGATTGGAGCCGTAAGACGGAGAAAAGAATTAGGGGAATTTTGCTATTCTTTTTTGTGTTTATTTATTACCATGGCGTAGAGGTTGGTGAATCCGCGGACGAGGGTGGGGAACTTGGTGAAGCGCTGCTGGAAGGCGTCGCTGAGGTTGTGCGCAGGGTCGGTGGAGATAACTAGCACGGACTGGCGGACCCCGGCGAGGAGGACGGAGAGGATGGAGCTGCAGGTGGTCTTGCCGACGCCGCCCTTGCCGCCGACGAAGACCCACTTGAGGGACTCCTGGTCCAGGAGGTTCCGCACCGTGGGCTCCGGCGCGTCGCCGGCGTCCACTACCGCCGCAGACGCCATGCTCCGATACCCGCGCGGTGATCGGGGTGGGCGAGAAGGGGATGAGATCTGGTGGAGTGGAGAGGAGTCGATCGGCGGTGGCGCGCCTGCTGGGGGCAGAAGCGGTACAGGAATTTGTCTTGGTGGAAAATACCTTTCCTCTTCTGGACGTTTTCAACTTTTCATCGTTTTTTATCGTTTAATTAACATTTCTCCTCGGTCCAACAGGGTAAAATTTCTCCGATCAAAAAAGAAAAACAAGGTAAAATTTCTCACTTAAATTCTTTTTAAATACTACTGTCGCATTTAGGGTGCTGTTTCAGAGTACGTACCCCATAGTATCCTTCGAGAGTACTCTACTTTTTTTTCTTTTTGGCCGGGAGGATCTCATAATCCAATTTAAATGCCTTCGTTTAGTCCTGCTTGCTAAGTTTCTGCACGTAAAAAGCAACTTCGGAAAACATATCCTCATTTTGTAGGTTTAGATTAAAGACAACAAACTACGTGTAGGATTAGAGCCAGAGTAGAGTTTCTTTGGATCCCCTCCTCTAAAAGCTTTATAACACTTTAGCCTATTTTTGAGCTCTAAAGCTCTAATGTGAGGTGATCTAAAGTTTAGAGCTAACTTTGGGGGTGTTTGGGACTGCTCCACAAACTCTGCTCCACAAACTCCACCGTGGAGCAGCTCCACAAAAAACTGGAGTTTGTGGAGTACCTCTTTAGGTGCTCTCACAACTCCACCATTTTTCCTGGAGCAGAGTGCGTGGAGCTAAAACCGTTTGGCTAAAAAACGTGGAGCAGAGCTGAAAAACGTGGAGCGGAGCAGTCCCAAACACGCCCTTTATATCACTTGTTCGGAACTTTAGCTCTAAAGTTTAGAGGAGTAAACCTAAACACACCCTAAATTGAAGTGATATTTTTTTGGAGAATTTAAATTGAAGTGATATGTCTTATGAGCACACGTATATCTCTCATTCGGACATATGCATGGCAAAATTATAGTCCCCACATCTCTGATGAGTTTTCGCGGAACATAACTAACACCATTCCAACCATTATTAAGGTACAATAATGGTACAGACATACCTTAGAGCATCTCCAAGAGACTCTCCACATCCTTTCTAAATGCTAGGAATAGAGATTTTGGTAAAAAACTACTCTCCAACAACTTTTCTAAATGATCATCCAAATATAGCCATCTTCTATTTCGGGTTTTTCGCTAGCCAAATATAGAAGACGAGAATGGCTCTCTAGAGTGCGCATAAGATATAAAAAAACTATTGGAGAGTGAAAATATACAGAAAACAATATTTATGCAAATGACTCTCCAAATAATAATTTAGAGAATGAGATTTAGAAAAGCTCTTGAAGATGCTCTTACAACAATAACAAAACTAGTCTTTGTTGTACATGTAGATATCCACAAAAGATAGAAATCATGACTAGGACTGCGGTTCAAATTCACATACTTTCTCTCCACGTCTTCTGAAAAGTTTAAACTAATGGGAGAGGTGCACATATTCATTTTATGTTTCAATATTCCTCTTCAAGTGGAGATGAGTGGTTGTTTTTTTTATTTAATTGCGCTAGTAGAATTCAAACCCGGGATATTTGGTTCTAATATCATATTGAGTTATATATGCTGGTCGCTTTAAATCTGAATTAACAGGGAAGCGGTGAATTCATTTTTGGCCCTGTTCGCTTCACAGAAAAAACAAGCCGAAACACTGTCCCGACTGATTTGTTGTGAGAGAAAACACTATTCCAACTGAAAAACAAGCTGAAAAAGACGGATTATAAGAGAAGCGAACATGGTCTTTATTCATCAGTCGTTGCAGTCTTGTGTACCTAGGGAAAGATTCTGGAGGATTCTCTTTCACAGGTGATTTTAGTCATTATAACTTGTAAGAGCTAGTAATTTCTTACTAGCTAATCTTAGGGCGCTTTGGGTAGGGATTCGGATTCTAGTAGAAATATTTCGGATTCGAATTCTCTAAAGAAACATTTCAAGAGAAGAATCATTTTTTAAACCGTTTGGCTAGTAGGCTAGATTTTGATTCGAAAGAAAATATTTTTTATTATAAAAATTATATAAATAAAAATATGTTGCACATATTTTATTTGTTGAAATATATATAATGGAGCTATCCGAATAATAAAAGAAAATCGCACATATTCTTTGTTCAAATAAGTTGGAAAATTAATCTTGATATGGACAGTAGGACATCAAATGATATTTCCCTCCTGAAATAGAATAAAAGCTGTGCAAATTTAATGTTTGACTTTTGAGTTATTGTATTATATAGGTTTGCGATAATTGTGAGCCTGAAATCCTTAGCTGATAGGAGCATAAGGGCCTGTTTGTTTCCGCGTCTGCGGCGCGTTTGAGCGGCAAACGCGAAAACAGCCCGCCAAACGCTCCGCGTCCGACGCGCGTTGGCCGGCCGGCCACGACACGAAACGCGAAAAGTTGAACTGGACGGTGGGAAATCTCGAACGCGGCCCCAGAGCTGTGTTCGCTCAAACGCGCCGCGCGTTACCCACTCCCGGAAACAAACAGGTCCTAATACAACACAGCAAAAGCGATTTTTGTTGCCAAAGAACTTGCCTGCTTCAAACTTTCGGGCCCACATTACTCTTTGAATTTGTCAATATGTGTTCCTGGTAACACATTTTTTAAGCTTATTTTCTTGTCGAACATCAGCGGCAGCCACCAGCTCATCCGCATTCATATGCATGTTTGTTGCAACACAGCAACAGTAATAACTGAAACCAAACCATTTTTAAAGAGTTAATAGGCAGTCTGTTCTGTTTCCCTGAAAAAACACCGTATCATTACGACAATAAGTATAGGGTCGGTCTAACGTTCTGTATGATTTCGTTGAACGGTCATCAAGAAGCTGGAAGATAAGTGAAGAACTCTTATTTTTATCTGAATAAAAGTACAGATATGTGGAGGACTATGCTTTTATTTAGAGTTGACCTCAGAGAGGTGTGTACTTTTTAGGAGGGAAAAACAAGAGTCAGAGTTCCTAAGTACTCGTATTTGTACCCTGTTTTCACTGTTTTAATAATATAATATAAGGTCCTTATAAAAAACTAATGAACAGAGGAATAAAGGCAGAGTACTGGTTTGGGTGATCCAGCCATTCAACGATTACCAGCTGGTTCCACAGAATCAGCCCGTTCGCTAGTTGGTTTTTGAGCCGATAAATTCGACGGTGCTGATTTGTTGTGAGAGGAAAATACTGATTGATAAACCCTGGTGGAAACCAACAAGCGAACAGACTGATTATCTAGTTTTTGACACACCAGCACAGCTACCATTACCTTGAGAGAAAAAAACAATTGCACAGTTTTCTATTCCCAAATCCCAATTGCAGAAGTCCAAAGAATGGTTATTTTTGTTAAGAATTATTTAGTGATCAATTAGGAATTAATTCAAGGTATGTCTTTTCACCTCTCCTTCTTTCACACTTATAACCATCCACATCAACCTTTTATATATATATATATATATAACTACGGTTCTGCAGCTGGCTATAAAATAACTTATTCTGTGACTACTTTGAGTTACGATAATTACTATACTAATTTACGAGATTATAGTAACTCCTTATATATATATATATATATATATATATATATATATATATATATACACACACACACACACGAGATTATCGTAAATTAGCATAATAATTATCGTAACTCAAAGTGGTTACAGAATAAGTTATTTTATAGCCAGCTGCAGAACAGTAGTTCTATGGTAAGGCTATTCTGCAGCTAGCCATAGAATAACTTATTCTATAGCCACCTTGATTTACGATAATGTTTGTACCAATTTACGATAATGACAATAGACATTTACGATACATAGGTTATTATAATTTAAGATGATATTTACCATAATGTTATAGTAAATCACTTATGAGAGAGTCATATAATCTCGTAAATTAATATAGTAATTATCGTAACTCAAAGTGGCAACATAATAACTTATTATGTGACAGCTACATAACAATATATATATACATACATACTGTTCAATAGCCAATCATTTGCATCACTCGCTTTTTCTCTCGCTCTCTACTTTCTAATACATTATCAGCGACGTTTGCTCTCCGCTGGTTTTGGGCCGGAAAGGAAAAGGATTCGACGTCGATGATGCAGCGCCGTCCGTCCTCGAAGGAACAGTGCCGGCGTCATGCTCCTTCACCATTGTTTTTGCGTCAGAACAAGGAGGCAGAACTGGATCCTGCCGGCCTCCATGTTCGATGCAAGCACAGAGGGCACGTAGGCCTTCATCGTTCCAAGACACATCTGTTCTTCATCTTATCCATAGGAAATTGATGCGTACAAGATGATGGCTGGCCGAGCAGTCACCATCAACATGGATCGACAAAGAAATCGATGACCGTTTTCATCGCAACACCGTGGTCGTCCTCCACATCGAAAGAAAGAAGATGAAGGACGCACTCAGAACAAAAGACGGTAACCACCGGCTATGGTTTTTCTTCACTTTATCATGTTCTTACCTCTCTACGGCAATGGCCGCGAGTCCGCGCGTCCCACCGGTCGTGGTGGGCCTGCTCGCTACACCAGCAGCGGCGCTCGCGTGTGCCAGACCAGAGACGGGGTTGCGTCCCATTCCTGCGGCGGTGCCTGTGCACTTGGCCGGCGGCAGTTGCCGCGTGCCTGCCCGTAGAGCCCGCACGCGCTAGGCCGGCCGCAGAGCCCGCACGCGCTAGGCCGGCAGCAGCGGCGCTCGCCCTTGCCAGTCCGGCAGCAGCGGCGCCCACAAGCAAGGTCGTAGGCTGGACCGCGCGCCTGACTGGCCACAGCGGTGGCGGTGGCGGGCTCCAGCGCTTGGCTTTCCGAGGATCGGCTTCCACGCTAAGGCTCGGCCCAAGAGTCTAAAAACAACAGGCCGGAAGGGTGGCCCAGTCATCGGCCGGAAGGTCTGGTCGAAGAGATGCAACGCCCGCTCGTCCGCTACTTCGGCCCATCTCTCCGACCGGAGCACCCGCTTCGGACTTCGGCCGCCTCCGAATGGCCTCTCCGATCGAAAACCCTGGCCCAAACGCTACTTCCGACTCTGACCTCGCATCTCCGACCGGGGATCACAAAAACCCTGCTCACCACTCTTCTCCGACTAACGCGACCAGAGCCGACTGGAGCCATCCGACCGGGGACGCCTGCTTGGAGGAAACCAGGGGACGAACGAAAAAAGCAAAGCCAGGGCGTACGAGTCAAACCATGATATCAGGGACCATACCCTGTAGGAACAGTACTCTGCAACCACCCTGACACGAACAGTATTGTAGGCGCCGACGTTTCCCTCTACATTATTGTGGACGCCGATTAACTCCCATACGGTAAGGCCCCCCACATGCCTCTAGGCATCGACAATATTGTGGGCGCCGGCTTTTACCATACCAGGTGAACGTGGTGAGACCCCCCACATACATCTGACATTCTACAGTTGCGTCAACAGTGTTGTGGACGCCAACAGTGTTGTGGGCGCCTACCATTATCTTGTATCCGATGGCTTGGAAAGCAAGACTTAGCAACCGATGTTCTCCCTCTCTCTCACTTGTAAAACCACCCCCTTCATCTATAAAAGGGGATGCACTATCTTTCAATAGTTAAGGTTCTTCAGGTTCACCGTCCCAGTCCTTTTAGATTCATCAGATCAACCAAGTTCACCAGCTTACAACCTTAGAACCGCTAGGTTTGGACTTCAAGCACACGCTTGAACATTTAGCTCATAGTGTAGTTCCTATCGCTCTCGGCCTTTCCGACCGGAGCCGACCGGACCTCCTGTACATCTCATCTTTCTCCTTCTCGTTTGTAACCCCACTGCAGACTTCGAGCACCCAGGCTCAGGAATAAAGTCGCCGACCGACTCCAACTAGAAGTAGGGCACGTTGCCTAAACCAGTATAAACCCTGTGTCATAAGTGCTAGGCCACCTCCAATCACAACGTACGTCAAAACTACAAATATTTATTAGTTGGTCACATTCTGCACCGACAACATGTGTCGACATGAACTTCTCTGAATAAATTGTATACAAGATTCTAAGTCATTCAGTCAATAAGACCATGATAGAGTGCTTTGCTCACTCTTATTTGAACTTGTTGAGTGATGTAATACATGCAGAGATAGTCTTGCTCACCAGAAAAGAGGTGTTTTGGGCTGTGATTCCAACACCTCAGGGTACTTTTACTATGGGTACAAAAGTGCTTTCGTCCTAGCATGGATTGAAAATAACATGGTGGTGAGAAAAAAGCAAGACTAGTAGCATAAGGGGTTTACACAAAGCCCAAGCATCGATTTTCAATGCAAATTATTCTCCATAGTAAATTATAAATTTTCGATACTATCTTTTGATAGACAGTACAAAAGCATCTATCATTGTAGTTGATAGTTGATAGATGTAGTGATTACATATATTTATATGATTACTTGATTTGGTGTATTTATGAAATTCTAGGAAGGAGTTCATATACTTAACCCTCATACATAAAATCGCAACACATATTGTGTATTGCTTAAGTCAATATGGCTTAAAGCAGTTAAGTCGAATTTGGTACAATCAACTTTGTGTGTATTCCCTAAACTGAAAGGATACAAGATTGATTACACGTGGTGTTCATTTTTTAAGTTCTTGATTGGATTTCATAGTGTTATATGATAGGCAGTAATCTTGACATCATTATTGATGAAAATATGTTAATAGTATGTTGTAATCTAAAGACGGAGTTTAAGATGAAAGATACGGACTAAACCAAAATTTTATTTTATGTTTATGATCAAGCATCTTCTCTCAGGATTTTGTATAAAAGCTATCGATATCCAGATCATATTGAGTGATTCAATATGAAGGTATCCTATGATTATTCTACCTCATGATAGAGAAAAATTATTTTATGCCATAGTGATGAGATATCGGGACATGTGGTCCATTATCTCCGTGCTATTGACGCGCTAACATATCTTGCAAAAGTTCCCGATCGAATATTAGTTTTGCAATGATTTGCAATCTATTAGCAGCGCTACTCCTAACAAATGTTGGTGGATTAAAATTAAGAATATCTTTTGATATCTTAATAGCATAAGTGATTTTGGTGTGTTCGTTTGGAAGAACCCATGATACAATTGGATATAATTATTTTGGTTATCTATTGGATCCCCAATTCCATATCGCTAAAAAGGCTTAATGTAACTGTGGAAAGACCATTTTGTGGTAGTCTTTAGGTCATTTCCATCAATCATTTTGATATTGTATTTTATAAGGCTTCACATGAATGTGTGTAGCTTGACAGAATGATATATCACATGCTGAAGTTATGTGGTGGTGATTCTATTGAATCAATGGTCATTATCTATAAAAGGTAATGCAACTTGTGTTGTGTAGATGAAGACAAGTTATACTTAATACAATATTTTTGCATTAAGATGGTTCTGTTCCATTGGTTATGTGGGCATATGAACATTTGCAAACTAAATCTTGTGATAATCTTGCAGATATATTCACAAAATCTATCATACTCCATATTTTTTTGTGTTGAATGTATTGGTATGAATTTACTTCGAGGTTTGCTAGTATAAGGGGAGAGTCTCTCTGATTAATAACTTGTTGCAAACATCATATTACACTCTTTTCTTTGTATGAGTTTTCCCCTTTGGGTTTCTCATATAATTTTTTTAATGAAGCAATATCAACACAAGGTTATGTCATATCATCCATTTTTCTCCACAGGTGTTTTTGGTGGATGATACTGGAACATAAGATGCATTGTACTCTTTTCTTTATATGAGTTTTCCCTTTAAGATTTCTCATATAAAGTTTTTGGTGAGACAATGTGAACACAAAGGTATATGTTATATCATCTAGTTTTCCCCGCCGGGGTTTTTGGAAGATGATATTTAAAGCATATTGACCCTATGGTCAAGGTGTTTTTAGACTAAGGCTTTGGGTTTATCTCAAAGGGTCTAATAACATTCGTGATTGTATATCATGGTGTTTTCTCCTTATTTTTTCCACTGGGTTTTAAAGAGTTTTGCTTGGTATACCGGTATTACTTTGGTTTTTCCCATAGAGTTTTCTAAAGATTCATAAAAATGCATAATAGACGAACAGTGAAGACTATAAGGAGTTAATTGATAAGGGGGTGTTAAGAATTATTATTTAGTGATCGAATAGAGATTAATCCAAAGGGTGTCTTTTTTAAACACCCCCCCCCCCCTCTCTCTTTCACATTTATAAGCACCCACATAGACCTTATATATATATGTACATAATATTCATTGGGAATATTTATATCACTCGCTTGTCTCTCGCTCTCTACTTTCTAATGATTTCTTCATCCTCCAAAAGAAAAGACGAAAAGAAAGGGAAAGTGAGAAAAAAGCGAAGGAGGGAAGAAAACGGCCAGGCCCACCTGCATCGGCACGGGGGGAGTCCGAGAGAACCCACAACGGCAAAGAGGCAGCCCGGCCCCGGCCACAGAGGCCAGAAGCCGCGCCCCGAGCCCCGCAAGTTGCTAAGGCCACACCCAGGCGGCGGCCGCCGGCGCAAGTCTGACCTCCCCGACCCTTGAATTCAACCTCCGCCACGGCCGACGGGCCGAGCCCGACCGACGCTGGCGGGAGAGGCAGAGACGGAGAGAAAGAGATGGGCGTGGGGGGCAGCTTCTGGGACCTGCTGAAGCCCTACGCGCGGCACGAGGGCGCGGGGTACCTACGCGGGCGCCGCGTCGCCGTCGACCTCTCCTTCTGGGTCGTCTCCCACAGCACCGCCATCCGGGCACGCTTACCGCGGGCGCGGAGCCCGCACCTCCGGACTACCTTCTTCCGCACCCTCTCCCTCTTCGCCAAGGTCCGGTGCCACTGGTGGTGTTCCCACGCTTTCCCACCTCTCCCCTCCCTCGGCCTCCTTCGCTCGGTTCTCGTCCTTCCCCACTTATTGTCTCTGACTTCCGCCCGTTTCTTGATCTCACCGAATGTGTAGTGTCCTGACCTGTGCTTGGGCGCATCTGCATTCTGCAGTTGCTGCCTTTTGCTTTCCAAGATTTAATCTTGCCGGGGTCTAATTATTGCATTGCTCGATTTTTTTGGTTCCCGGATTCACCTGTTTCCGCTGGATTGTGTCTGCAATTCCTGCAGATGGGCGCGTTCCCTGTGTTCGTGGTGGACGGCGAGCCGTCACCGCTCAAGTCGCAGGCGAGGGCGGCGCGCTTCTTCCGAGGCTCCGGGATGGACCTGGCCGCGTTGCTGAGCACAGAGGCGGACTCCAGTGCGGCCGCGGCACCGGTCAAAAGGAGGAATGCTGCATTCACGCGATGCGTTGAGGAGTGCGTGGTGAGTTCCCGTGTCTCGGCAATGCCTGTGATCCTTCGTTCAATCTAGGGTTTAATTATGGCTTGCAGAACAGTCTGTGTTGTTTAACTGTTCATCACGAGATTGTGTGATTCACGGCCACTGTAGTGTAGATTCCTCATCCGACACCACGACATCTTTACACTAGCTTCTTGCTGCTTAAATGGTCAGCAACAATGATGAATATGCAGATGATACCTGCTCATGTAAATATATGCATTGTTTTAAATGTTGGTTAATATTCCGTAATTTTTAGGAACTGCTTGAATATCTTGGAATGCCTGTGTTGAGGGCAAAGGGTGAAGCTGAAGCCCTTTGCGCACAGCTGAATAATGAAGGTCATGTAGATGCTTGCATCACTGCAGACAGTGATGCTTTCCTCTTCGGGGCTAAGACTGTTGTAAAGGTCCTCAGATCGAATTGCAAGGTAAGGATTCCTCTGTAATTCTATGTCCACAGCAGGTGATTTGTTTTGTTTTCCATGTGCAATAGTTTCAAGACCATCAACTTTTATTCAGGAACCTTTTGAGTGCTACCACATAGCAGACATTGAGTCTGGTCTTGGATTAAAGAGGAAGCAAATGGTGGCCATGGCACTCCTTATTGGCAGTGACCATGATTTGCATGGGGTGCCTGGTTTTGGCCTGGAGACTGCACTTCGTTTTGTGCAGTTATTTGATGAGGATGAAATTTTAGATAAGTATGTGTCGTACTTCCTTGTTTTTTTTCCTGGCAGAATAATCTCCTCCAATGCTGCATTCATGGAGCTAGTCATCTTATTTATACTTCTCCAGGTTACATGAAATTGGTAGAGGGGTGTATCCATTCCTAGAAGGATTTGACAATGCACATATTGATGATCTCCCATCATCGTCCACGAAAAACCCAGTTGTAAAATCGCCACACTGCTCACATTGTGGTCACCCGGGCAGCAAGAAAAATCATAGCAAGGATGGGTGCAATTATTGCTTGGTGGATTCTTTAGAGAACTGCGTGGAAAAACCAGCTGGATTCAAATGTGAATGTCCTAGTTGTGATGAGGTTGGATTTGTATTCATTTAATTATCCGAATCCTGTTGATTCTGATGCCTTACAGTATGTTTCACCTTCTCTTTTACCCTTGAATGGTTTTTGATGAACAATTATCGCTATATTAACTGTACCTTTGTTATGACTGTTAGGCACGTGATCTAAAGGAACAAAGACGGCATGAAAATTGGCAAATCAAGGTCTGCAAAAGAATAGCTGCTGAGACAAATTTTCCTAATGAGGAGATCATTAAATTGTATCTAAGTGATAACAATCTGGTTGAAGGTAAGACAAAAAAAGTATGGCCCAACGCATTAGAAAACAGCATTATGCTTATTTAAGTGCTTATTGAGTTGTAGTTTTTCTTTGATCAAGGTTTCGAATTAGCATTTGTTTATAGTAAAAACCCAAATTTTTAACCTATTTGCAGAAAAGGGTGTTCCCTTGCTTAGTTGGAGTAAGCCTGATGTTGAAGCTTTGGTTGACTTATTAAGTTATAAGCAGAATTGGGAGCCATCTTATATTCGCCAAAGGATGCTTCCTATGTTATCAACCATATATTTACGAGAGGTGGCATCATCTCCATCTACACCATTGCTTCTTTGTGATCAATATGAATTTGATTCAATTCAACGGATTAAAATAAGGCATGGTCACCCTTATTACTTGGTGAAATGGAAGAGAGCTACTGGTGGTATGAATTCTAACATGTCTAGCAAGAAGCCAGTAATGGAGGGAGAGACAAGTAGCGAGGTAATGGTGTTGGATGAAGATGACGATGATGATGCAGTGGGTTGCGAGTCTCCTGAGTTATTAGATGAACCTGATGTTCCACAAGTGCTTATTGATGATGGCTGCTCCTTTCTATTGACGGATGAAGACATTCAACTTGTTGGTGCTGCTTTTCCTAAGGAAACAGCAAGGTTTCAGGAAGAACAGGTGGGCATTGGTTGCTTTCTTCCTATGATAATTTGAAATACACGTGACTCTTAGTCACTTACAGGACAATTTTAAGACTCTTTGTCTAGCAATATTTTCTCGTGAAGAGGTCTGCATTTAGTTTATCATAAAACATAGAACAAGTTTCAGTTCAATCTTCGTGCATTTAATTTTGTAGATGATTATACCACCTGAAGAAATATCTTATATCAGATAGCTGCATTCCTCACATTTATGTTATGTGGCACACCATTACGTCTTCGCTATATAGGTAGGTTAGTAGTGACGCCAAACAAAATGGAAGCACACATTTATTTAGTTAATGCATGCTTCTAGTTTAGGCTCTGAATTGTCATTTTTGTGTGTAATGCGGTGTTTCATCGTTTATTTGTGGCTGTTTAATTGAAGAAACATCCTCTGCAATGATTTTGTTCACTCTAGTTCACACATCCTCATAATTGTCGCAGAGGCTGAAAGAAGCAAGATCAAGATCACGAAAATCCAAATCAAGCCTAGCAGATGGTGCATGCGAGACACCTAAAGGTCCGAGACCTAGCGGGGTGCAGCTTAGCATCACAGAGTTCTACCGCTTGAAGAAAACACAGAACGTAGAATCTGGGAAGAAGCCGGCTGGAGAAGGGCAATCCGCGAAGGAAGGCTCAAGAAAATCCTCTGACAGGGACCTCAACAAGAACCTGCCAAAGTCTGTTCGACGCCGCCTCCTCTTTGATTATTGAGGACTAGCAGCCTGGCTTTTGGTGACCACTGTAATCTTGCTGCCACTGTTGTACATGACCTAGAGAATGCCTTAACCTATTACTATTAGCCGGTGTAGATTCCACGGCTCATTTTGTACAGGGAACAGAGCATCGTCTTTGTCATAGGAAATGTAGCAGGTCTTAGTTCAGAATGATCATCTGGACCTCATCTTTGTCTTGCCATAGTTTCAGTGCTTTGGGACTCGCCTTCAATTCTAGAAATGGGTAGCGTGCCGCTGCTAGAGTAATAGTAGCTTTTCTATGGCTGCTTTTAGGCCGGACAATAGCTGACAGACTTGATGCCATACTACACTATGCAGTAGTAGTACTCTAGATTTTAGACTGCAGAGGACCAGAAATGTAATGATATTTTCATCGAGATTTTGGCTCAACCTTGTCCGTCTCTGCGACATGATCTGGCGGCCATGACAATCATGACTTCATGAGCACTCAGATGAAGCTTGTGCAGTGATGTCTGATGATAACATGAAGGCGGCAGATGTATCCGTTGTTCGCGTGTGGTGTGTGAGACGTCCTCTTGGGCTCTTGGCAAACTGCAAGGACCTGGCGTTGACGGCCGCGACATCTCATCCCCACAATCCACCCATCGGCATTCATCACCCTACCCGGCGTCGGCGGTCAGGTCGTCACCATTCAAAACACTCCTGCCGTAGCCCACCACTGGTCTTTTGCTGCCTTGTCCGGCAGTGTCCTTGCCGGCACCGCCAAGCCCACCTGTCATCGCCTCGATCATTATGTCATGAAGGTAAGCTGACTGAAATCACCAGCCACGTTTGCAGCAGGCCAACTGCCCAATGTGCAGGAAATGTTACTAGACAGCCGTAACAACAACTCTTTACAACGTGCATTGTTCTTCACTTCCCTCATCAGATGCCACTGACAGACGTAGTGCCGGGCCACCAAATTTGCCTAGACGAATGACGCCAGCGCACGACAAAGCGCGAACGAACAGCGGTCAAGTGCACGCGTCCAAGGAAATGGCAGTGCATGTGCAGTCTGCCAGTCACCATCGTCTTCGGGTGTCAATTATGTGGTTCTCCACTTCACCGCTCCATAAAAAAATTATCCAGTAGTACGTTGGAGGCGTTGCACTGCACCAAACGATCACGGGGGTTGTTCAGCTCATTCAGCAGTTCCATCGCATCGCACCAAGATCAACGATTCTGGGAGAAGTGTTGTAAAAAAAAAACCGATTCTGGGAGAAGGAAAAGAAGGCTCAGCAAAAAGGAAAATCCTCAGCTATGGACCTGAACAAGAGCCAGCCCAAGCCCAAGTCTGTGTCGGATTTCGGCGGCGTCTCCTTCGAGGTCCACGCACAACCTTACAAGGCTCACAGACTTGCTTGACCTCAGGGCCCACGGGTGTAATCATTCGGCCTTTTCTTAACTGGGCTGTGCGCAAGTCTCTAGTGCAGTAGATAAGGATTGGTGCCTGCCAGCTTTTGGGCGCAGCTAGAACCACGTAGCCTCCGGTGAGGTGGATCCGCAGCCACGCCGGCGGCGCTGTTTCCACCTGCTGCCGCCCCAGGAGCGCATGGTTCTTGATCTTGCGGGATGCCGTGGTGCCGACGTGGTAGTCGAAGTCCGCTAGGAACGACGCGTACCCACCAGCGGTGCTCCTGGCGACGTCGAAACTGTCGTCCAAAAAAACCGGCCTGAAAGAGCACAATGCAATAACTTGATAACTCTCTATCATTACCAACAGTAGGTTTGTAACTTGTTAACAATATTTTCTATTAATAAAAAACGTGCTATGGCACGGTCACCAAATAAAAAGAGCGTCATGCAATAATTAAGCATCTCTCTTCGTCATATCATTCTCCGTCATCCGAGAAGAGTGCGCCAGGGTACCAGCGGCTCTTGTACCAGCCCTATTGTTGATCGCTGGAAACAACTCGTCCAGTGCTACAACTTAGATCGACGTCAAGTTCCCTGTGAAGATGGCATTGTCTGCTCTCTTGGACGAGATGAAGTTGGTGTCACATGTGACAGGGTGTCCATCCTTTTCATGAGGAGTACCTCGCCCCGCTTGAAGGTCGGTATATGCGTCAGCAGTTGAGCAGCAATCCGTCTGCTTCTGGTTGGCAGGGGCTTTTTGGTTGCCGCCTTCTGCCTTGGTAGAGTGGCGATTAGGAGCAACTATTCTGAGGGAAGTAAAAGAAGGCTCAGCAGATTTAGATGTGAACAAGAACCAGCCCAAGCCCAAGTCTGTGTCGGATTTGGGCGGCATCTCCTTCGAGGTCCACGGCTCGACGCAAAACCTTACAGGGCTCACAGACATGCTTGACCTCTGAGCCTACGGGTGTAATCACGCGGCACTTTCTTAACAGAAAGTCCTTGGTCCTTGCTGATACATCAAGTTGATTGGTCTTTTGGCCAAATAATGATATGGCAAACTCTTTGAGTTGTAGTTGGGTTCATTGGTCTTGTTTCCTAGCTCCGATCACACGTGCGCGTCCGATTGACGGGGTACCAAGACCACCCCGGCTGGTGTGAACCTTCCCGGCCGGCGAAGCAAGACAAATATCGCCTTTTTAGCAAGCCTTGCGTTCGATTGATACTTGCGAGGAGTCGTTGGAAGTAATCTACTAGCTGCAAGAAACTCCCAGAAATTCTATCCACACGATGGAGCCGGCCACTAGGACGATTACGACGACGGCGCATAGGGCACGAGCACGACAATGGCTTATTTGGCTTGTCCCCGGTGGCTCGGTCGCTGTTTGCGCATCCAAGTGGCCGAGAGAGCCTTGGACTCCGTCTCCCGCCGCGTCGGGGCCGATGGATAGATCGAACCGCGACGACAAGAGCTTCCTCCTCAGTCCTCCCTGCGGCCTCGGCGCTGCACTGTACTACGTCTGTACGCATGCCGTGACCGTGATGCTCCTGCTCCTGCTCCTGCTCCTGCCGTCAAGTGGAAGTGGGGAGCGGAGCACGCCCACCAACCTGTCACTGTTGGGCTGCTTAATTACATTTGGACTCTGGACTCTGGAGTGATGAGAAAGGACAAAAAATCACCCTTGGATGTTGGAACAGCCACTTTTGTCAACCTTGTCCTTGGCTAACCAAGTACTCCGTACTAGAATGCTCTACTTCTACTTCTAGTGCATGCAGGTGGCTTCAAGTTGAACTAGTCCTGGCCGTTGTTGTCGTCGCAGACTGATTGGTCGCTGTAACAGTAACACACACGTTTTAAGCAGGCAGGGAGTTGCCGATCAAGTTGGGGCTTGGCCTCCCTCTCAGCTGTCGATGACTAGATAATGCTGCCGATGCACATGCGTCCGCTTGACCACATCACCGGACCAATCGCTTTCTGGAGCTGTAGCTGACGAACAACGTTAGCCAGCAACACAGCTCCCGTCACTCCGTCAGCGTGTTCGCGGTGTTCCCGTATCATATGAGTTGCACAATCTTGCGAATGGTTGGGCCGCCGACGATGTGTTGGCCTGGCCTTTTGAATCTTCCAATACCTCTACATCTCTATTCCTATTGTATCAACAAGTACTGCTATCAGATTGCATGGGTTACGTCACGTGTAATTGGGTATTTAGGTCGACTCTCAAGTTGCCTGGAAATCTATCTGTTGCTTTGAACATGACTTCTGCGGTTTCTGCCTCAAGTTGTGTGTTGTGCCCACCAGTAGGAAGTACGGAGTACATCTACCGGATGTGGACGACTCCAGCCGCCGGGTTTCAGACCGCAAAAGGCGACGAATATATATCACCTTTTCAGCATCGTTGCGCGCTCCAACTGTATTGACGCTGGAATTTATATTTTGATGGACTTTGCTCCGGTACTCCGGAGCGACTATAAACCATCCATTTAGTTAGATCTACATTGGCAACATATCTTGTAAAAATGGAAAAATATCTTATCTTTCAATTAGATCTAACTTACAAAGTAACGTTCGTATCCAGTTAGATGTAACATGACAAGCTTAACTTAATTTTCTTTGGCTACCGTACGTGACGAATTTTGTGTCCTCTAGTTAAGTTTTTCTAATTGTAACATATTTTGGTGAACATGCCTTGTAAAAACAACACATAAAAGAAATATAATTTTTCTATGTTATGAGCGGACGAAGAAAGCAAGCAAACATATTATGAGAGTTATGCTTGGGTTGACGGGCCATGAGTCATGCGTGTGCCAAAGCAAAGACCTATTAGTCGTACCGGCCTAGAAGTCAACTCGAAGCGGCATGAATCATGAGACGACCGGGCTAGGCCAGCATGGCGTGACCTAAGTTCCACCTCTAATAACGACTAACCAACGAGAATGTTTGACATTACTCCATTTGCAGTTGCTGACTTACCATGTCTAAGCATGGCATTGTCCAAGTCCCACCTCTAGTCAAAATAACGAATGGGAATGCTTGACGTTACTCCGTTTTGATCAAACTGCTGACTTACCATGTATGAACATAATTAACTGAACACCCGAAATTTGCCAAGTTAACCAAGTAGGCTTAGCACCGTGACACTTAAGCATTCTTCAAATTTTAGTCTGTATATTTTTAGCAGCTGAAATTACTATAATTCAAATATTTTGATCAAAAGTAAAATAAGTCAGTTGACTTTATTGTGTTCAAATTTCACAAAAGGAAAAAATGGCTAACGATTTGATCCCTACACCTCCTAGAATGTGGAGCTGAAAACTTTCCACTAGGCTAGATGTTAACACATTTTTTTTGGTTGACATGGATTCATGAATTTGCTAGAATTTCACCGAAATTTTGAAGTCTTCTTAAGTATATCTTAGATTTTTTTTCAAACGTAGTGTAAACAGAAGACATTTATAACTCAACCCTACAAATACACATATGCATAATATATCTTTCGAGATGGGTTTAATTTTTTTTTCGAGATCGGACATATGCATACTATATCTATATGAACGCCTACATGAGACCAGGTGATCTTGAGAATTATGTGGTGAAGCCATCACAGGCAGTAGCCATGAGTAGATTCCCGTATGCATAGCTGCATACTACATCCATATGCAAAACTAATGTGACGAACTATAGCTATGAGTACGTCGTTTACGGCTAAAAGAGTACGTCGACCACTACAAGGAATAGCCACGACATAGAAGGCGCCAAACCTAAGTTTCAAATAGGCAATCTACCAATGTCAAGACCTTTCAAATAGTGCCGCGCTATTCTTCTTTATTTCTAAAACAAACACATTTACATATTATAAATTCCAGAATTATAGGAACAGGAATAAGCATGAGCAACAACAATACGATGCTGAATCTAAAATTGCAAAATCCATCACAACCGTCTGAAATTTGTCAGAAGCATATTACTAGTGCGCTAGTGGCTCCACAGTGCAATGTCAGTGGTGCCATGCTCGACGTCCTCCCGCCACGCGCCGGCGGCGTCCGGCCGGTCTACGAGCAGCCCCTGCGCCAGGCTCGCGTAGTACGATCCGGCATCAGACATGCCACCGAACCTGAACACGTCCTCGAACTCGAACACGGCCTCGTTCGAAGGCACCGCGCCAGGCGAGGAATCAACATCGTCCTCCTCCAGCTCGTCGTCGGCAGTATCCTTCGCCCGCAACGACAGCGTCGATTCGGCCACCGAGCGCCGCCGGAACGCCTCGACGCCTCGGCCACGGCGTCCTTGAGCTCCCGCGCGCTGGCCAGCTCTGGCGCCGACAGCGCGGCGGGCATCAGCGGCGGGAGCAGCCACGCTGAGTTCGCGAAGTTGAGGCAGGCGCCGCGGCGTGACAGCGCGATGGCGGCGGCGTCGTGCGCGCGCGCCACCAGCTCGGGCGTCGCGAAGGTGCCGAGCCAGAGCCTTGACCCGCGCCCCACGGGGACGCGCACCTCGCACACCCACCGCCCCAGTGTGCCGCGTCTCCCGGAACTTGGTCCGTCCCGCCGGCTTCTTGGGCGGCGCCGACCACACCGTCCTGTACTCCTTGTGCTCCGCAGACGACGACGGCGATGGCGAGGGTGTGTGTGTGTCCATTGCAGACTCGCTGAAGATCAGCAGCTTGGTAGTAGTATCTAGTATGTGCGGTAGCCCTGGTCGTGGTCGAGCTGGGATCGATGGAGCAGTGGAGCTCGGACTTGGATGGAGGGAGCGGAAGGCGGCCGGGAAAGTATATATAGCCATGGGCAAGTGGCAAGTTGGTGACGACTGGTCGTCAGTGCCGCGGGGAGTGAGAGGCAGGCGATTAGCTGGAAGTGGAAAACGAGACAGCTTGGAGGGACGGCGTGCGTGCGTGGCGGTCCGAGTCAGCCACCATGGCGGTGGCGGGGTCCGGCGGTCAGCGACTGTTAGCAGTTGCATGGCGTGTGGTCTGCAGGTCTCCGTTTACTTTTCAAAGCTGTTCGCCTGGGACCTGGGTGCAATTCGCGTACAGCATCTCTTTGCTGGGTTTACCACCATGTTGCGGTTTCTCGGTTGACTGAGAGAAGATCTTGAAGGTCTGAGGCTTCGCTGACCATCTAGATGTGAACGTCCATGCCACCGTAGTTTCTTTCCGTGTCCATGAGTAGAGATGAGGACGAAAAGTTTATGCATGGGTGATGCAGATGAGGACCTAGCACCTTATCACGACCGTCGATGCCATTTGATGGATGCTCAGCTTGTCGTCCTCCGCTTGGTCGGTCGAAAACGGCGGTTTGATTGGACACTTGCAGCCTGTTCGCTTGTTTGTTTTAGCCAGTCTAAACCAGTCAGCCAACAGTATTTTTCTCTCATAAAAAACCAGCACTAACCAGCCCAAACCAGTACCAGCACCCACCAGCGAACAGGGCCTTGGTCTTCCCGTCTTCCGATACTCAACTATCGCAGTTGTTCGATTTTTCTCTCGGAACTATAACACTAGTTTTTATTTAGCCCCTTCAACTTTTAAAATCATTTATTACTAATTGGGTGGTTTTGCTGATTTTGCACCACGTCAGAGAGGTAAATCGTACTAAGCTGGAAGTTCAAGAAGGTAAGACTATAAATATTTTTAAAAATATATACAAAAATCATAAAAATAAATTTTCAAAAAATATCCAAATATTTTTCAAGAAAAAATAATGCTATAAAAAATCCTAAAATTTGGCCAAATCTTAAAAATTCTTAGAAATTTTGTTTTTCCTTAAAAAAATCTATGAAACTAGTTTTAGATTTGTTTTCGCTAAAATCATGTTCTATCTTATGGTGCCTAGCTTGAAAGTTTTTACGGACTCATTTTGATGCTTATTTGCTAGTAAAATCTCTCGTCGTCTATTATAATTAAGCTGGATCAACTAACCAATTCGCTGGCCTGAAGCATTGGCGTTTGTACCTCCGCTCCTGTAACTTGACTGCTACCTCCATTGTTTAGCTGGAGGCTGCTCTCTCTCTCCCGTTTGTTTAAAAAAAAGTGAATGAATAATGATGCATGTGGGTCTAGCACGCCACTTGCTTGGAGTGAATGTTCATCAGTCTGGAACTGGGACACTAATTTTGGTTTTGGTGCCATAGGCCAGAAGAGAGAGGATTAATCGGTTTGTCTCTGTTGTTCCGCTCCGCATGGTACTTCTGCAACCATGTTGGAGAAGTTACACATGACTTGACCTGGCCGTGACTCGACTTGGGGCCAGTTTGGATGTCAAAATTTTTGGCAAAACGCTACTGTAGCGCTTTCGTTGTTATTTGGCAATTAGTGTTCAATTATAGTCTAATTAGGCTTAAAAGATTCGTCTCGTAGATTTCGTCTAAACTGTGTAATTAGTTTTATTTTTTATTTATATTTAATGCTTTATGTATACGTCCAAAGATTCGATGTGATGAGAAATCTTGAAAAACTTGGCATTTTGGAGTACAACTAAACAGGGCCTTGATCTACGGCCTGCATACGCAGAGCCACGAGATGAGACTGGGGCTCATGCCCTGTAGCCCTCCAGGACCCTTCAAGAATTTTTGCTGCTTGGAAGAAAAGAACTTCAGCCCTTCTAAACTTTCATCCTAATCCGCCACTGGACTAAAATATGTGAGCTAAAAAGAACTTGTAGAGAACATACAGTCGAAGCAAAATTGCCACTGGATCGTGATACTGTCGGATATTATACTCACAGGAATCAAAAGGCAGTCTTTGCTGTTCAAGACCCTGAACGAACTGCCATCTTAAAATATGGAGGTGATCCAGCCTCGGCTGTTGGCCACATAGGATCGAGGAAAGAGGCGACGAGAGCTGAGAATTGAGAAGTGCTTGTTGAGTCGTTGTCAGTTTGTCAAGTTACCGCGTTGTGAGAAAAAAAAAGAGCGTGGCTGCTTTCCATTCGCCCATTGAAGCGACAGCTCGCGCAACTGGAAGCATTTTGTTGGCAGACAGTCAGGGAGAAGATTCAAAGTTCGCCTCCGCAGCGTTGCATTTGCGCTTCAACCGGCGGAGCCCATGACCAGACTCGGTCGGAAGTGCCAGAGTACACAGCAGCCACATCTTCTGGATCGCTCACTGGGACCGGACAGCCGCTAGCTGCATGAAAGACATCTACCGCTTGCTCGTTACTTGGACCATCACATGTTACAGTCAAAACTCAAAACTCACAAACGAGCAGCCCTTCCGCGAGGCTGGCGTAGTACACATCCAATTCCAAGTCCATATCGCCGAACCAGTCGACGGGCTCGAACACGTCGCCGTCCAACGCCGCAGCCGTTTCACCGGCCTTCGCAGATACCTGCTCAAGCTCCGTCGCCGGCGCCGGCGAGACGGAGGAAATGCCCTGCAGTGACGACGACGATGGAGGAGACACGCCCGAGGTCGCTTCGTCGACGACGGACCCACCGGCTGCTGCCCCGAAGCGGCGCTGGAACTCCGCGACGGCCCGAGAGCGCGGACGGCGGCGGCACGGCGAGCAGCCACGCGGAGTCCGGGAAGTTGAGGCGCCCCGCGCCGGCGCCGGCGCCGCGGCCCAGCAGGGCGAGCATCGCGGCGTCGTGCGCGCGCGCCGCGGACTCGGCGGCGAGGTAGGTCCCCAGCCACAGCCGCGCGCCGCGATTCCCCGGGACGCGCACTTCGCACACCCACCGGCGCCGCACGCCGCGGAACACCGGGTGCCGCGTCTCCCGGAACTTGGTTCGCCCCGCGGGCCGCTTCTTGAGCGGCTGCGGCGGGGAGGACGAGGACGACGGCGACCAGACCTCCTTGATGTTCTGCTCGGACGAGGACGACGACGCCGAGGTCGAGGTGGAGGACGAGGAGGTCGCGTGCTGCTGGAGCTGGCCCATGATGTCCATGGCTGCAGCTGCTGATCCCTGCTGGTGGCTGCCTGCTTGAGCTTGCTGTGGGAGGGGAGGCGGAGTGAGCTGGTTCCTTGTCTCGAGCTTGAGCTGAGTGCTAGCTGTGTGGAGCGTGTGGTTTTGTGAGGCGTATTTATAGGTATGCCTGCGATGTTGGTGTTCCCACGCGGAGAAGCCATGGTGACGAACGGCGACGGGGCGGGGATCGGGCGGCTGGCCGCGGCAAAGGAAACAGCTGGTGCCAGTAGATTCTTTGGGAGCCTGGGTACTAAAAATATGTTTCAGCTGCTGGGACGCTTTTTTTAATCTGATATCTGATGCTGGGGCCGTGTGGGGGCTGGCCGGCTGGGGGAATATGCCGCGCAGCCCTATGCTTGACAGTGTTTTTTTGTAGGAGTGCTGCACTGCAGTGGAGTGGACAGTGGAAGCTGGAGAAGAAAACCGGACCCTGATGGGAAGTGAGTGATGGTTTTCTTTCTCTTCTATTCTGTCTTTCTTTCTTTTTCCCTGTGATGATGAGTGTGAGAGTACAGCCATACAGAGGATTCAGGGAACGATGGATCTTGCCATCTTGGTACTGAAAGAAACCTAAATAAATAAATATACAGTATCATTTATAAAAACCATCTTATAGCTTCGAGTAAAATTGAAAATAGATCACTTACTTTCTATATAGCATCTTACGATTTTGTGTTTGTAATATTTTGTACTTTCAGAGTCCACGAATCTATTACAAAATTTTATCAAATTCAAACGTTCGAAGATAAGGAAGCTAAAACTATCAGGGAAATGGTATCAGTTTATTGATCGTAACACCTCAGTTAATCTCCGATTTCAAGCCTAGAGGAACCATCGGTACCTCCGCGTCACCGTGACATAAAAATCAGCGCGTACAATACAAGTCTACAAGTAGCACAGACTTCTGAGTAAAGTAATGGAACCAGCTCCAAACAAACTGGATCCAGTGAGCCTAAGCTAACGCACATGCTGAATCTCTCCAATCTCCGTACCGGGGGAGCTCTCTCATAGAAAAAAAAACAGTGAGACTCGTTTCCTTAACCGTATCCAGCCCGCAGGCGTTTCCAGTTTCCGCACGCCTTCCTTCTCTGTCTCCGGGGGGCCAGCTGCTAAGCACAACGTGAATCCTCGACCGAATCGATGCGGATACGGAACCCGTCCCATCGTAGCACCCGCTGACGAGGGGCGACGACCCGAGTGAGCCACAGCCGCGGAAATACAAAATTTTGTCAAATTCAAGCGTTCGAAGATGAGGAAGCTAAAACTACCAGGGACACGGTATCAGTTTATCGATCGTAACACCTCAGTTAATCTCCGATTTCAATCATAGAGGAACCATCGGTACCTCCACCTCATCGTGACGTAAAAATCAGCGCGTACAATACAAGTCTACTAGTAGCACAGACTTCTGAGTAAAGTAATGAAACCAGCTCCAAACAAACTGGATCCAGTGAGCCTAAGCTAACGCACATGCTGAATCTCTCCAATCTCCATATTGGGGGAGGTCCCTGGTAGAAAAAAAACCAGCGACAGACGTTTCCTTAACCGTATCCAGCCCGCAGGCGTTTCCAGTTTCCGCACGCCTTCCTTCCCTGTTTCTGGGGGGCCAGCTGCTAAGCACGAGGCGAATCCTCGACCGAATCGATGCGGATACGGAACCCATCCCGTCGTAGCGCCCGCTGACGAGGGGCGGTGACCCGAGTGAGCCACAGCCGCGGAAATACAAAATTTTGTCATATTCAAGCGTTCGAAGATAAGGAAGCTAAAACTACCAGGGACACAGTATCAGTTTATCGATCGTAACACCTCAGTTAATCTCTGATTTCAAGCCTAGAGGAACCATCGGTACCTCCACGTCATCGTGACGTAAAAATCAGCGCGTACAATACAAGTCTACTAGTAGCACAGACTTCTGAGTAAAGTAATGAAACCAGCTCCAAACAAACTGGATCCAGTGAGCCTAAGCTAACGCACATGCTGAATCTCTCCAATCTCCATATCGGGGGAGCTCCCTGATAGAAAAAAAAACCAGCGACAGTCGTTTCCTTAACCGTATCCAGCCCGCAGGCGTTTCCAGTTTCCGCACGCCTTCCTTCCCTGTCTGTGGGGGTCCAGTTGCTAAGCACGATGCGAATCCTCGACCGAATCGATGCGGATACGAAACCCGTCCCATCGTAGCGCCCGCTGACGAGGGGCGACGACCCGAGTGAGCCACGGCCGTGGAAATACAAAATTTTGTCAAATTCAAGCGTTCGAAGATAAGGAAGCTAAAACTACCAGGGACACGGTATCAGTTTATCGATCGTAACACCTCAGTTAATCTCCGATTTCAAGTCTAGAGGAACCATCGGTACCTCCACGTCATCGTGACGTAAAAATCAGCGCGTACAATACAAGTCTACTAGTAGCACAGACTTCTGAGTAAAGTTATGAAACCAGCTCCAAACAAACTGGATCCAGTGAGCCTAAGCTAACGCACATGCTGAATCTCTCCAATCTCCATACCGGGGAGCTCCCTGATAGAAAAAAACCAGCGACAGTCGTTTCCTTAACTATATCCAGCCCACGACCCGCAGTCCGCAAGCGTTTCCAGTTTCCGCATGCCTTCCTTCCCTGCCTCCGGGGGACCAGCTGCTAAGCACGACGCGAATCCTCGACGGGATAGATGCTGATGAGGGGCGGCGACCCGAGTGAGCCACAGCCGCGGAAATACAAAATTTTGTCAAATTCCAACGTTCGAAGATAAGGAAGCTAAAACTACCAGGGACACGGTATTAGTTTATTGATCGTAACACCTCAATTAATCTCCGATTTCAAGCCTAGAGGAACCATCGGTACCTCCGCGTCATCGTGACGTTAAAATAAGCGTGAACAATATAAGTCTACTGGTAGCACAGACTTCTGAGTAAAGTAATGGAACCAGCTCCAAACAAACTGGATCCAGTGAGCCTAAGCTAATGCACATGCTGAATCTCTCCTATCTCCATATATCGGGGGAGCTCCTTGATAGGAAAAAAAAAACCAGCAACAGTCGTTATCTTAACCGTATCCAGCCCGCAGCTCAAAAAAAAAAACAGCGACAATCGTTTCCTTATCCGTATCCGGCCCGCAGTCCGCAGGCGTTTTCAGTTTCCGCACGCCTTTCTTCCCTATCTCCGGGGGACCAGCTGCTGAGCACGACGCGAATCCTCGACCGGATAGATGCGGATAATGAACCTGTCCCGTCGTAGCGCCCGCTGACGAGGGGCGGCGACCCGAGTGAGCCACAGCCGCGGAAATATCTGCCTGGGCTGAGACTTAGATGGGACCGCCCGATTTTTCTCCGCCCCGTACGGCTTTCCGGCCTCCGTTTTCGCGTTGCCTTTCGCGGTTTTGCCCCTTGGGGCTTCCGGAGGCCGATTTTTTTGTGGCTGGGGAGGCGCCGAGGCAGGCAGGCAGCTTCCGTGCAGTGGGTTTTTGGCTGCTGGCTGTTGTTGTCGCGCGGTAGCTACCGTGCTCCAGCTAACCGCTGCCGCTTGCTCAACTTGGGTCTGTTTAGACAGGGGGTTAGGAATTAGTATTTGGTATTGTAGCATTTTTGTTTGTATTTAATAATTATTGTCTAATTATAGTTTAACTAGGTTTAAAAGATTTATCTCGTAATTTACAATCAAACTGTGTAACTAGTTATTTTTTTATCTACATTTAATATTTCATGCATGTGTCTAAAGATTTGATGTGATGGAGAGAGAGTAAAAAAACATGCAATCTAATAAGGCCTCAATTTTTTTTTTCACGCACTACTCCGTATAGGATAGACATGGACGATAACAGTTGTCTCGACGTCTTGATGGCGACATGCATACTGTTTTTTTGAAATAGTTAATTATTAGTGGCTCGGGATTCGTCCTTGCATTTTGGAGAACCCCCAGAACTGTGTGGGCTG
This sequence comes from Miscanthus lutarioriparius, assembly GCA_904845875.1. Taxonomy (NCBI): domain Eukaryota; kingdom Viridiplantae; phylum Streptophyta; class Magnoliopsida; order Poales; family Poaceae; genus Miscanthus; species Miscanthus lutarioriparius. The sequence continues at coordinate 26,701,520 of CAJGYO010000004.1, read as the reverse complement.
AACGTGGCATCGAAATCTGAATCCGCTACTAAAATAAATTAAATATATACGGAGTATCTCACTCGTTCATGAGTCAAATATTTTTAAATTTTAACTCAAGTCGACCTTACCAGGCATTTGATCTAGTCTAAACGGACGTTTCATGATGTTCAAGGAACTCCAAAAACCTTTTTATATATTTTCGTATTGGTAGAAACATATATTTTTTGGGGAAAACAGATCCTGCCAATAATTTTTTTCAACAAAATTTTTAAATACTTCCATCCTTTGTTTTTGCTTTCCCTCTCATTGAGGATAGAGAGTAGAGCCAACTCTCCAAAGTGTCGAACAAAATATAAGGAAATTATCGAAGAGATGTAGAATTTTTATGAGAATGTCTAAATGAGAATTTAGATATTGGTTTTAAGAAAGCCCAATGGAGATGCTTTGCCAACTGCCTTCTTTATGAATACTTGCCGTTAGTAGGAATAGGTTCAGGGCTTCAGGCTACCAACTTCCTCTGTTTCATGTTGTCAAACAAAAAAAACTTGCTCTGTTTTGGGGAGTCAGGGGCATGCTCTGTTTTTGCTTTTCCGAACTTGCTCTGGTTTCATTACCAATAGTAGTAACCACTACAGTCCCAAAATTTGGCATAGATGGCCAACAGAAAAATAAAAAGTCAGGAAATTTATGAAGACTCGTCGTTAGTGGGAAATGGGAATAGGTTCAGGCTACCAACATCCTCTGTTTCGTGCTCTGTTTTGGGGGAGTCAGGGGCATGCTCTGTTTTGCTTTTCCGAACTTGCTCCGTTTTCATTACCAATAGTAGTAACCACTACAGTCCCAAAATTTGGCATAGATAGCCAACAGAAAATAAAAATCAGGAAATTTATAAGATGTCAACGTCCTCAATTCTAGTAGCTCCACAGTGGCACGTCGGCGACATTGGCGTAGCCGTCGTCACCAAACGCCGGAACTGCGGACGGCAGCTCCATGAGCATCCCCTGCGCCATGCTCGCGTAGTACAGATCCCAGCTCATGTCATTGAACACGTCCAGCTGGAACGGCGACAAGTCCTCCGTGGCCGGCAACGACTCCTCACCGTCCGTGGCAGCGTCGTCGTCCTCGTTGCCCGATGAGGTGGACGCCGCCGCCGCCGACGTGGCCGAGCACGTGTCGTCGTCCCCGGCGGCCGCCGCCTCGAGGTCGCGGCGCTGGAAGTCCTCCACGGCCTCGGCGACCGCGTGGCGGACCTCGGCGAGGCTTGCGTACGAGGCCGGCACCGTGAGGAGCCAAGCCGAGTCGGCGAAGTTGAGGCACGCGCCGGCGCCGGCGATGGCGAGCATGGCGGCGTCGTGCGCGCGGGCCGCCGCCTCGGCGGTGTCGAATGTGCCGAGCCAGAGCCTGCACCCGCGCTTCCCCGGCACGCGCACCTCGCACACCCACCGCCCGGCGTTGCCGCGGCGCCGGACGCCACGGAACACGGGGTGCCGCGTCTCGCGGAACTTGGTCCGCCCCGCCGGCCGCTTCGGCGGCGACGTCCACACGGTCTGGTGCTCCGACGAGGTCGAGGGCGAGGCTGAAGCCCAGCTGCTCGCCGAGCCCGACGACTCGGCGCTCATCTCCTTCTTGATCGGGCACATCTTGCTCTGGATCGCCTGTGGAACGATTGCTTAGCTACCTCTCGAGTGGATGTTGTTGTGGTGACTGGTAATCTCTGCAGCTGCTTGAATTGTGTTCGAGTGAGTGGTTTTGCGATGCGATGGTGGATTTGCGGGCGCATATTTATAGGCGGTGGCGGATGCAGGGGATAAAACGCGGGAAGGGAGCACACAGCTGGAGAAAGCAAGCAGAGGAAAGGGGGGGACGCATCTGGGTAAGGCCGAGGACGCAACTTGCAGCAGCTTCGAGAGTGACCTGATGTTTTCATTATTCTTATTCATTTAGATCTATCGGTACGGCGCGAGTACAACCACAAGACTGCTTTTGCTTCCGCTAACGGTTTCCGTCTCTCGTAAACCTACAACGGTTTTGTGGGCTTGTCAAATCCCACTCTTGTTCTTTCTTTAGAATAAATAATGGTAAGATTGCTGCACCGCACAAATATACAGCAGCGGCTGCAGCCACTGTAGAATAACAGCCGAGCACAACCACAAATATTGCTGCACCGCACAAATATTGCTCTTGCTTGTGGATAAAGAAAACAACTTGTTGCAGTTAGCAATTTATGCTCTGTTTGCTTGCTGATAAGCTATGGCTGAAACTACTATTGACTGATTTGTTGTGAGAGAAAAATATTGTCCGTTGACTGAAAAAGTACAGTTTATAAGCCAGACGAACATAAGGTTAGGTCTTTGGTTCAGTGTAGCTCGGAGCATGTGCTGTTTGAGAGTTGGGACTCCGTGCCGTGTATCTAGAGAGTCAGTGTGGTCAGCACGTCGAATAAAAAGCTTATGTTTCTCGTCATTTAATCAAGATTGAATTTCCTCTCAGTGAAATGCATGACATCTATAGTAGTAGTATCTCTCAAGAAAGATTTGGAATTATGCTGCTGGTCGCGTTCTGCTTCGAGTGACTTTGATTTTGGTGCATGGGCAGTTGGGCACCAAGCCTTTGAAGTAGAAGGGGCCATTCGAGTTACCCGATTAATGCAGGATTTTTTTTAAAAAAAAATGGATTTTAAAACAGAACCTTAACCGTGAAAATCCTATAGCAATTCTTACGGCCAGACTGGACCAGATTGAGTCACACACATACAATCAACTGAAAGAGAAAAGTATTCCTTGATAACACCATCTCGAAACCACCCACGGTATCGGTATCACAAAGCGGGCAGCAGCAGCAGCAGCCGCAGCCGCCGGGAAGCTCCCGCACCTGAACCGCGTGCGGCGAATGCGTCGCCGCAGTCCCGATCCCACAGTCCTGCCGCTTGCCACTTCTGTTCCGAGTTCCCGGGCAAGGCAAGCAGACAAACACACTGCTTTTGGTGCGTCCGGCTCGTTCAATGCATAGTAGTACCCTCTTGCCCAACTTGTGGGAGGACGGACGGAGGATGCCTCCGCACTCCGCGCCGTCGCAACCATGGCGAGTTGGCGACCCCCACCCAGTCGCTCACTCACCTGTGTCGTCGTCGCTCGCGTCACGGCCTTCGCTTCAAAGCGGAAAGGCCTAAAGGAGAGTGGAGTATTCTAGTCCAGTTGCGGCTTGGGGGCGCGGCGTCGCGGGAGGTGCGTACTACGCCGTAGCAGGCAGCGACGCGACGTGCACACGCGCTTCTGGCCTGGATCCGGACGGGACGGCTGGAAGATTTCTTTGCAGTTTTCTGATAGACAGACAACTGAAGAAGAAACGTGCAGAACTGAACACCCTACGGAGTCGCGACAGAAACAATCACCTTAGGCGTAAGCTGTGATTAGAGGTGTTACAGCTGTGCCGATCGACTCAACGGATTGTCACACTGAATCTGAACAGATCTTGATTCCCTTGTCACACTGCCACTTGAGGATTTCAACGGGTTAATCGTTCCTTCGTCACGCTGCATCACTGCAACCGAGGAAAAGAACTCAGTGGACATTCCGTTGGGTGCTGAAATTACCGTTTTTACGAATATGGCATTGTTCGTGACTCTGTCAGTCTGCGTGCCTTGACGCAACTGACTGCGTAATACTGTTGTCACCGAGTTTACTCTGTCAACGGTTGACGTGCTGTTGCCCCTGTGTGCAGCATCATTGCTGACATGCGAGTGTTCTGACTGACTGTCAACGGAGCACGGCTGCACGGGCGAGGGTCGTCCCCTGTTTCCATTGAGGCCTTTGTTTAGTTCCACCTCAACTTCCAAAAAGTTGCTACAGTACCTGTCACATCGAATGTTTGCGGCCCGTGCATGGAGCATTAAATGTAGACGAAAAGAAAAACTAATTGCACAGTTTGGTGGGAAATTGCGAGACGAACGTTTTGAGCCTAATTAGTCCATGTTTGAACACTATTTACCAAATAAAAACGAAGGTGCTACAGTAGCCCCCAAAATCCAAATTTCGCGAACTAAACAAGGGCTGAATGGGCGGGCGCTCACTTGAAGCCATATAAAAAAGAAGTCAACAGTATATGAGACAGACAAGTTGAGGGTCAAACACTAGTATAACCACCATTGGGTGATAGTGAAGTCCCAGTTGCATGCTTCCCAAGGCTCAAATAATTCTGGTCTCCACATATTTAGTTTAGTTTAATAACTAGTTATAAGCATCTTTTTTTTTTGAAAAGCCATCATAGCAAATCTATTGATTATCTAAATAGGATTCATGGACCAAAACTAAAATTATCTATTTACTTCGAAAGCAAAATCTACTCCTACTTATTTCTATACAACTTCGTTTGCTACTCCTTTTGGCAACGTGTGAAGTGGATTCTCCCAACTCTCTTTCAACTTGGAACAGTCAACGAAGACCCTCGTGGCTTTTGTCATATTCGTTTGGCTGATAAGCATGGCTGAAATTACTATTAGCTGATTTGTTGTGAAAGAAAAATATTGTTCGTTGGCTAAAAAAGTACGGCTTATACGCCCTGTTCGCTTGGCTTATAAGCCGTACTTTTTCAGCCAACGAACAATATTTTTCTCTCACAATAAATCAGCCAACAGTAGTTTCAGCTATGGCTTATCAGCCAAGCGAACAGGGTCTCCTATTGCATCCTTAGTACGAAGTGCAAAGCTTAAGTTAGAAAACCATAGTATCATTGTAAGTGCTAAAAGAGGATTTTTTTTAGTCATAAAATGGCAATAGGCATGCTCTGTTTTGATGTTTCCCAAACTTCTCTGTCTCATTACCAAAAGAAGTAACCGTTACACTGCCAAAATTAGCCATCAGAGGCCAAACAAAGAAACGGAAACATTCAGTGTACAACGGCCTAAGAGTCGGTTCTAGTAGCTCCAGAGTGGCACATCGGCGAAGCCTTCGTCCATGAACGCCGTGACCGCGGACGGCGGCTCCACGAGCATCCCCTGCGCCAAGCTCGCGTAGTACAGGTCCCAGCTCATGTCATTGAACACGTCCAATTCGAACGGCGAGGCCCGGGGGAGGAGAGAAATCAGATTCAGAAGACTCCCCGGCATCAGAGGTGTTGCCGTCGTCGCTGGACGGGGACGACGGCGTCGAGGACGTGGCCGAGAGCGCGTCGTCTTCTTGGTCTGGGACCACCACCTCACGGCGCAGGAAGTCCTCCACGGCCTCCGCGACCGCGTGACGGACCTCGGCGAGGCTGGCGTACGAGGCCGGCACCGCGAGGAGCCAGGCCGAGTCAGCGAAGTTGAGGCAGGCGCGGCCCGCGCCGGCGATGGCGAGCATGGCGGCGTCGTGCGCGCGGGCCGCGGCCTCGGCGGTGTCGAAGGTGCCGAGCCAGAGCCGGCAGCCGCGCCTCCCCGGCACGCGCACCTCGCACACCCACCGCCCGGCGCTGCCCCGGCGCCGGACGCCGCGGAACACTGGGTGCCGCGTCTCCCGGAACTTGGTCCGCCCCGAGGGCCGCTTCGGTGGCGACGTCCACACCGTCTGGTGGTGCTCCGATGAGGTCGAGGCTGACGCCGAGCTGTATGGCGAGCTCGACTCTCCGATCATCTCCTTCTTGATTGGGCACATCTTCTCTTGTGATCCCTTCTCTGCTTGAGCGTCGGATAGTGTAGGGGCCTTTGGTCCTGCTTGAGTTGTGTTCGAGTGGTTTTTGCGATGGGAGCGGATTTGAGGACGCATATTTATAGGTGGTGGCTGGAGGTTGGAACAGAGAGCAGCAGTAGCAGTCAGCTTAGCTGAACAGAGTAAAAAAAAACGCGGGAGGGCAGCCAGTGGGCTTGGCCGAGCTGGAGAAGAAAGCAAGGGGCTGCATCTGGATCTGGTAAGGCCGGGGATGCAACTTGCAGCTTGCAAGTGGGCAGGCAACAGGAGATTTCGACAGTGACTTGATAACGAAAATGCTAGTAGTAGCAGTCTCCTCTCTTTTCTTTGTATATAAGAAAAAAACAAATGTCACCCTTGTTTCATGATAAAGGAAAAGAAATGGCCGCAGTTATTCCATTTCTGGTGCACTATGGTTGGGAAACTTGTGTTCAATCAATGAAAAAGCTGGTGTGTCTCATCAATTAATTCAGAGTTTTTATCCGCACGTGGATGCCCTCGTATAGTTGATACACTCAATGGCCCTGTTTCGCTTAGACGTATAAGTCGTCTTTTTCACCAACGAATAATATTTTTTTCGACAATAAATCACCAACATTACTTTCGGTATTTTTATCGGTAATGAGCGAACAGGCCGAATCTTATGAGGGCATGTAGTAGCATATTAAGATTGACAAAGTCATTTAAGGGATCTCGCTGTCGATGTTCATATCTTCTACTACAATAATAACATGATTCTTTCTTAATAAATTTACAAAAATATAAATAATATCATGTCGAGATTTAAACACGCCCCGTTCACCTCGACTAATTAAGAATGACTCTTCTATGCAAGAAAAGGAATGGGGAATGAAGATTGCGGCCGTCAAACTTTGAGAGTCAGAAAACGTTGAGGTCAGCATATTTTTCCCTTTCAACTTGAAAAATGAACTTGAACTTCAAATTTCAAGCCTTTTTTTTTACATTTCAGCACTTTCGGTCGAAATTGTTTTTTAAAGGCAACGGGGGACGATTTGTCTCCGCTTGATTTTTATTTTCACAAATCCTGGCAAGCCGGTGGGTGGAAGGGTGCAAAGCACCTAATATATGGGGTCGACCCTTAAAGGTCAAAGAAGTACATGAAAGAGGGAGAGAGAGAGAGGGGGGGTTACAACAACACTTAACAGAGACAACAACAACAGTACAGCAACAAGAGTAATCCTAGATGCAAGCCGAGAGACGCCAACCGATCGTCGATTTGCGCCACCGCCGAACAGCATACTCGCCGGTTTCGCCATGGCCATCGTGCCCTGCACCACTCCTCGTAGCTACGCCGCTCCGTTGTCGCCCTCCATCTGAGGACCAACCACTGGAATGGGGACTAAGAGTGGTGACGAACACGCAAGCCCAAGATCACCGGACACGACGACCTCCCTTGAAACTGATAGCGACACCTACAACACTTCCGGGCCCACGTACCCCCATTCAACGCCGTCCACGGGGAGGAAACCTTGGAGGGGAATGGTGGCAGCGGTGGAAACACCACCCGGCATTAGATTTTCTGGCACCATCAAGGCGAGCGCCGACGGAGCAGAGACACCAGAGGAGGACACTTGTCGAAAAATCAGCAATGACCGACAGCCAGGGCCAGTCTCACCCAAGAGGGGAGCAAGGAGCATGGAGGCACACACCGAGAAAGGAAAGGGATTGGAGGGGGTGGAGAGGACAGGGAGAGTTCAGAGTGGCGCTCAGAGTGGTGTCGGGGACATAGATGGCCGCAGGTAACGACGCCTTCAACAAGGAAAGTGACATCCACAATCCACAGACGCCACCGTCGTAGGCCGAAGCAGGGGGGCTTTCACCCAAGGACGCAGCTCTGTCGAGCAGGTAGCAGTATCTTCAACGACGCCTCAGGGAGGGGCATGACGCCAGGTGCGCCATCGTCGCCGGACCGGAGCAAGGCCGGATAAGGCTTACCCCCAGATTCCATACCAACCCGGCACGCCGGACTTGGCTAACCACCACCACCAGCTGCAACAGGCCACACTGCGACCAGGCCGTGCGCTAACGCATTAGCTGCGCCCAAGCGGCGAGCACCATGGCGCGCTCAGCTCGTCGTCGCGGCTCGTTGGGGAGCCCAGGGCACTCGGGCAGAGCCTACCGCTGCCGCACAGCTGCCAACGAAGCCGGTGCGTGCTGCAGTGTCTGGCGGCCACGACGGCGTCCATGAACACCGCCACCGTCTGGACCGGCCCCGCTGGCAGCCGCGCCCGCTACGCCCAGCAGCTTGGGCCAGGCCTCATGGGTTGAGGCAGGCATGAGGGAGAGCAGTCCAGGGCAGGACCCCACCGTCCGCAGCTCTAGCGCGTGCGGCCGCGCCACGCTGCAGAGGTCCCCGCACGCAGCTTACAGGCGCGGGAACCTCCGTCGAATCCCTATGCGCCGCTGCCGGAAGCTGCAGCCCGACGCCGGCGACAGCAGCGGAGAGCTGGGGACTCGGCCACCGCATCCAGGAAGCAGGCTTGCATCGTGCCGTAGGAGACCGTCGGTGGCGGCGCGCTGTTGCCGAATGCGGATGCCAGGGGGGCGAATCCGCTCCCCGGCCGTTGCCATCCTTGCCTTCTCGGATGCCACCGGCGCCAGGGTGATGCACGCGCACACGCACGGCGCCGTGAAGCCTCTGCTTCGAGATGAAGGCAGGACTGGATGAAGCCCCAGGCGCGCCAGATGCACGCGGGGGCCTGGCCACAGCGCCGGCCACCCGGCCGCTGCTGCGGCAGGCCAGCACGCACGGGAGGCCGCCACGGCATGGCCACCGCCAGGCTCCTTCTCCAAGGCCTCGCCGTCATGGTGAGGCCGCGCACCAGCACCACCTTCGCGCTACACCGGCTCCCTGTGCACAGATCCAGGTAGGCAGCTCCCGGATCCGGCCATGGAGAGCGCGGATCTGACCCGTCTCCGGCCACTCCGGCCGCCGACCACCATGGAAAAGAGCAAGCTCGGAGAGAGGAAAGGGAGAGGGAGTGGAGGAAGTAGGGGACTGCGGACGGCAGCCTTGTTGGGGGCAGCGACGGCGGCCGAGGGCTCGCTCCGACGGGGAGCTTTTTGGCGGCGGCGGTGTATCGCCCCCGAATCACATAAAGGATCGAAATTGTAATCTTGATATGGACGGCTGTTTTGCAGGCGGCGAACTGATCCCACTTGCCATTTTTGCCAGAAAGAAAAGATGGCGACTCGTGTTGACTTCCTGGGGAAGCGGACACAATCCTACTTTTTGGGCGTTCGGATCGATCAATCAATCCCGCCTGCCAAAGTCGTGGGAGGTGCAGGTGCGTGTACCTGTGCTACTCATCGTCCGTCCCATAACCCGCGGCCATCAATGCGGAAAGGTGCGTCCGCCGCGGCAGCGACGCGAACGGGCGGTCCGAGCTTATCCGTCCGCTCCGTTTACACACGCTTTTGGGCTTTTGGCATCGGCCGTGGGTGGTTATCTCCAGCACCTGCAACTGGATGGTACGAACCACGAACTACGAAGGGGGAAGTATCCTACACCTAGTACTACTAATCTGTACTTATATGCTTTGTTTAAGCAAAACTGGCTTTTCTTTATTCGGTTCTTTGAACCATCGAATGCACTTTCGGCCCAAGTTGATTGTCTTGTTTAATCAGGGATGCTTGTATAGATAGACCAACAATGTACAGATAAACAGAGATGAGAGTTACATAATACTTACTGTGATGTTTTGGACCTCCAATACTCGTGGACACCACGTGTGACGTACTCCCTCCGTCCCGGTTTAATTGCACTTCTGTAATTCAATTTTTTTCCCGAATTAATCGATCGCATAGGCCTGCTGAACTGCAGTAGCTGGAACCGACAGAGAACTGCAGGCGTGCAGCACTAAATTTATATTATTTTATTGCTCTTTCCATGGACGAGTCCAAAAATGGTATTAAAAAAACCGACGGGTTGCTCTCGTCCACTCGTTCGTCCGTTTCCCATCGAGAGGCTTCTATCCTCATCTGCACACGCCCGCACCAACAGAAAGATCGATCCTTCTCTTCTCTTCAAGATCTCGCCCCCTGCGTAGGCATGGCTGCAGACGAGACGACAGGATGCGCCGCCGTAGCCGACAGATGCGTGGAGGCAGCAAGCAGGTTGTTCGCTTGCTCGTAAACGATCGTAAATTTCCAGTCGGGAACAGTGTTTTTCTCTCACACCAAACCAGCCAGCAGTAAATAATCCACGATACGATACGGCCTCCTGAACAGGCTGAAGATTGGAAACCCCGCGGTGGGATCCGCTGCCTCGTGAAGTCGGGCTGCGGCAGACGATGCCGCATCCTCTGCCTGTCCGCCGCACCGGATTGCTCGTATTCTCGCATCCTCCCCTTCCTCATCGAAGCTCCTTCCGTCACCAGAGAAGAATCCATGGGAGAGCCCCATCTCGGCCTAGATCCAGCCACATTCGCCCTCATATCTCCTTCCCCGTTCATTTTCCCCTTTCAGCTATCATCTATGTTCTCTCCGGCGGCGGCAGTTCGGAATGGTGGGCGACCACGCGCTGCGGCGGCCCGGCGCGCGAGCAGGCGGCGGCAGCGACCCCGGCGCAGTTTACTCCGTCAACAGACAACAGCTGACGTGAAATCAGAGCTGACATATGATACGAGTGTTCAGATTCACTGTCAACAGCATCGGCAGCGACCAGCGAGGCAAAGCTGGGGCCTGGGGGTCATCCCCTGCATCAGTTGAAGTGTTGAACAGGTACGCAGAGGTTAGCTTGTCACTTGGGTCGTACTTGACCAGTTGACCCTTTAGAGAAACGATGCCTTTGATAGGCCGCCGACCCGCCGTCCAATAATAAATTCAAGAAGTGTAAGTACAAGCGACTGACGTACTGATGACTAGTACTCTTTGGGCTTAAATTATTGCCTCATTAAAGTCAAAATTTTTTGGTCAGACTCGCCTGTCCGTAGGATGCAGTTGTGGTGATCGTCATAGACTGATGCTGAGCATTCGACATACCATGTACAGTACTGGCCTAGGCGCTAGCCATGAGAAAGGACCGGGTTGATTTTTTTCTTCGATCACAAAAAAAAAAAAAAATTTACGCGTTTTTATATTATGATAGAGGAAAAGTTCAATACAACGCGTGCCTTCACAGCGCCTTAGGCGGTCATAAGAGATATGCGTATATGCTCGGACCCTCCCTAGTGTACTGAAAGCTATGCTGTTACGTTCGACACCGAATTAACCCGAATTTGTGACATCGGCTATGAGGCTAACAACTTTGTTTTGGTTAAATGGAGTTCGTTTGTTGTTGGTTCGTGAAGAAAATCATTGGTTGGTTTGTGTGAGAGAAAAATCATTTCAATTTGAAAATTTACGATCGTTATTGACAATGGCATGCCCAAACTAAGCAGTTGTAACTCACAAAAGTGCAGTCAACAAATCACGGGACTCGGCCAAATAAAGCTCCAAACTTTTCATATCTATATACGAGTTAGAACAACGACCACAGTGAGCATTCGAGCTGGTATGGAGTCCTAGACTATCCAAATGACCAGGCAACAAGTTATGTCTCTGTTGTAACGTATGAACACATTTGCTATAGTAGATATAAAATGAAAGATATACTACAAATGTTCATTATTACTGTTTTTTATGATATGTTGATATCTAAGGAAGTTTCTCGGCTCGATCAAACCCGCTTGTCCAACCTGTGGCAGGTGCTTCCCTCCCTTCTCTTTCCTTCCCTCCATTGCGTCCCCATCCGAGGCCAGAGCGGCTCTGTTAAACTTCATTTGAAAAACAACCTAAGCGCTTATTTCTGGTGATTTAGTATGAAAGAAAAATAATGTTTCAACCAAAATAAATAAATAAATAAATGAATTATAAGAAAAAACAAACAGAGCCACCAAGTCGCGAGCGTCAATCAATGCGAAAAAGGCGACCTTTTTTAAAGCCAAAGGTGATCTATCGGTTCGTCGTCCGGTCGCGCGTCCGCTCACATCCACGCTGCCCGTGCGGCCGTACCTCTCGGCGCCCACGGATCGGATCCCCAGCCGTGCTCACACTGTGCTGCTCGCGGTGCAGAGTCCCGTCGCCGTTTGGGCCGGTCAAGAGGGCGCCGCCCGCCCATCCGCGGCCTCGATGCGCAGCGATGGCGACGTCGCGACTCGAGAGACGGTGAGAACGGGCAACGGTGTACTATCTTTTCTATCTCGTCTCTTCGGGGACTTTTTGAGTCCGGTCACTTGATTAGAGTGTGGGAGCCGTTCAAAGTTGTGGAAGTCCGATCAGGTCCAGTTGCTGCGGCTGACGGGATGGATGAATGCTTTGCATGTAACCTGAACATTGATTTTTTTTTTCAGAAATATTATATAACACACGTATGTTTTAGCAAAAAAAAAAACATGGATTTTTTCTCTCTCTCCCTCTCTCTTTTTAACTGTCTACGCGTATACGAGAGGATGAGATCAATCCGGCCGGCCGTGCTGGAGAATCAAGCTGTCTAGGCGTTTAGCTAATTTGGTCACGCGCACAGCTAGCACGGAACCTATACGCGTATACACGTGCGGCCAATTTGTCATTTTGTCCCTCTATATAAAAAAAAATTGTTTCTTGTGATATGTAGATTTGTGATCTTGTGATTTGTGATTGTCTGAAGGTAGAAGAAAGCTGGAGATAGAAGGAGGATGGAGGCTGTTGGATTTTAATTCTATGGTGCAAAAAAATTCATGTGCTGAAACTACATAAATCACATGGTTGGACAGTAGAATAACTCTTTTTTTTATGCTGCCGGTGCTAATCTGGTAGGGGATTAGCCGCAAGTGGAAGGTATAAAAAAATGTAATCTGTATCCTAGTACTAGTACAAGGGGAACGTATCCTAGTACAGTAATCTGTATAAAAAATTGTTTTTCTTTATTCGGTTCTTTGAACTAAATGCACTTTCGGCCCAAGTTGGATTATGCTACTACTTAGCTTAAGCTCCATTCGTTTCGCTGAAAAATAAGCTAAAATATAGTTCCGACTAATTTGTTGTGAGTAAAAAATACTGTTCCAGCTATAAAGACAAGTCGAAAAATACGAATTATAAAACAAAGCGAAGAGGACCTAGTCACCTACTACTTCATGGACTATGATACACGGACGCAACATGCTTTTTTTAACGTATGGGACCTCCAATACTGTTGGGTACAGGATTATATTTGGGCACCTCCCGAGCTCCGGTCACCCTTATTTTAGTGTGTACAACAGTACAAGTGACACGTTCAGATGGTCCGAAAAAATATTCGGCCTGTTCGCTTGGCTTATAAGCCGTATTTTTTCAGTTAACGAACAATATTTTTCTCTTATGATAAATCAGCCACCAGTAGTGTCAGCCATGGTTATCAGGCCAATTATCAGTGCAAAAACGTGCAGCACTGGTACGGGAACCGAGACAGAAATAATCACCGCATGCGCAAAAGCTGTGATCAGAGATGTTACAGCTGTAACGGTGGCTTTTCTGATTGCTAACTGCCAATCGCGCCTGTACTTTAGTGGTGCCAATGTCACACTGGACTGGATACCAGCTGCACAAACAAACAATGAACAACAAGCCATTGCAGGAAACGGATGTACGTATGCGAGTAATCGAGTACCATGATGATTGAACTGAAATCCCCCACCTCAACTCTATCAGAACTCTGAGGAAGTTTTTCTCTGTTTTTTTTCCCTCCAGAAAAGTCAGTAGAGCACTGAAGAGTTTAGGACCTGTTTGGTTCACTTCCCAATTTTGCCATGCTAAAGACTTGGCAAGCCAAAATTTAGGTAAAAAAATTACCATAAATTTGACAAGACAAATGTGATAGTTTGACAAGTTTTGCTAGCAAACCAAATACTAGCCAAAATCATGACTTGTCAAATCTTTGGCATGATAAATTTTAGAAGTGAACCAATCATGCTCTGTCTAACTGTCAATAGAAATGTTGACGATTGTACTATCACTGCAAGAATCTACCAGTACTTATGTACCACGTGCGTTGAGTGCTACAGTCTTCAAGCATACTCCATCAACAGTCAACGTGCCGTTGCCATTTCTACGCCGCATCACTGCTGACATACGTTCAGATTGACTGTCAAGCGTCAAAGAGTCATGGGCACGCAAAGCTAAGGTGCCTCCTGTACAAATTGAACAGGTAGACGGATGCTCACTTGACCCTCGCTTGTGGGTTGTGGCCTTAGAAAAAACGCATGCATTCTTTGGAGGCTTTGACCAAACAGAGCCTCGCAATTCTACAAGTACGGAGTACTACTCATCAAATACAGGACACTGAGCGCGCTAACTACCTTGTGTGAGATGGGAAAGGTGTCCACTTGAACCAGGGACGAATTATTGAATTGTCCTCCATGCCGTTAGCGGTTACATTGGCAGCTTCAAGGTCAACCACTATTAACTTAGGCTCCGTTTAGTTCCAAGCCAAAAACCAAAAATTTTCAAGATTCTTCGCCACATCAAATCTTGCGGCACATGTATGGAGTACTAAATGTAGACGAAAAAAAAACTAATTACACAGTTAGCCGAGAAATCGTGAGACGAATCTTTTAAGCCTAAATAGTCCATAATTGAATAATTTTTGCCAAATAAAAACGAAAGTACTACAGTAGCCAAAAGCCAAAATTTTTCGAAACTAAACAGGGCCTTATATTGGCTCCAAATTGACGATTTTTAAGTTGAGACTGTATGAGAGTCGTACTCGTAGACAAGTTCAGGGTCAACCACTATAATAACAAGCTCCAAATAGCGAATGCTTTTCGCTACCATTAGAAAGTCAACGGCCATGCTCTGTTTTTCCAAAGCTGCTCTGTCTCATTACTAGTTGTTGGCATTGGACGCGAAGAGAAAGAAAAGGTAAAAATTGGAGTACAGCGGTCTTTAGTCCTAGCTAGTAGCTCCAGAGTGGCACTTCGGCGACGCCGTCGTCGCAGAACGCGGTGGTGACTGTGGGCGGTGGCTCCATGAGTATCGCCTGCGCCAAGCTCGCATAGTACAAGTCCCAGCTCATGTCATTGAACACGTCCAGTTCGAACGCCGGCGAATCCTCGGTAGCCGAAGACGACTCCTCGGCTTCATCGTCATCGCTGGCCGGGGATGACGACGTCGAGGACGCGGCCGAGCGCGCGTCGTCCACCACCGCGGCCGCCCCTTCGCGTCGCAGGAAGCTCTCCACGGCCTCCGCCACGGCGCGGCGGACGTCGGCGAGGCTGGCGTACGACGAGGCCGAGGCCGGCACGGCGAGCAGCCACGCCGAGTCTGCGAAGTTGAGGCAGCACGCGCCGCCGGCGATGGCGAGCATGGCGGCGTCGTGCGCGCAGGCCGCGGCGTCCGCGGTGTCGAAGGTGCCGAGCCAGAGCCTGCAGCCGCGCCGCCCGGCACGCGCACCTCGCAGACCCACCGCCCGGCGTTGCCCCGGCGCCGGACGCCGCGGAACACCGGGTGCCGCGTCTCCCGGAACTTGGTGCGCCCGCGGGCGCTTCTTCGGCAACGACGTCCACACTGTCTGGTGGTGCTCCAGCGAGGTGGAGGAGGCCGAGGGCGAGCTGCACGGCGAGCCGGACTCGGCGCTCGTCTCCTTCTTGATTGGGCACATCTTGGCTAGCTCGATTTTCCTTCGCTTCAAGGTGGTGTTGATCTGCGTTGCTGCTGCAGTGCTGCTTGAACTTTGTCCTGGGTGGTTTTTGCGATGCGGATGGTGGGATTTGCGGGCGCATATTTATAGGTGGCGGCTGAAGCAGAGTAGAAAAGCGCGGGAATGGATTGGAGGCACAGGCACAGCTCAGTTCCCACAACCGGAGAAAGAAAGCAAAAGGGGAATGCATCTGGCTCAAGGCCGCCGCGGGACGCAACTTGCAACCAGGCAACTTGCTACTGCTCTTGCCGGTCTCTCTCTGGTTTCCACAAGTATGCCCTCGCGGCCTTGTGATTCTTGTGAAGTGTCATTTTTGGTTAGCTAGCCTGCAGCATTGGTACCATAGGAACTCGTCTATTTATGTTTCTTGCAAATGGGAATTGTGATTACGGTGAGTTGGTGACAGTCGCATTCAGCATCTCCGTACAACCGCACGTCCTTTTTTCCTTTTAAGGATATTATGCCACTGTTCACTCCGTTCCAAAAATAAGTGTAAAATTCTTTTTTTCCCCAGAAATTTGTGTTATGGGAATGACACATGTGCCCTCATAAAAGTAATTTTTTTTCAGAAATTTGTGTTACGGGAATGACACATGTGCTTTGGAAACTAAAAAATAGCTAAATTTACTAGTTTTAGTTGGGCCAAGAGGTCAAATTACATTTATTGTGGGATAACATTTTGATTTTATAAATGCTTATTGTGAGATTGAAAGAGTATAAATTAATGGTTTGCTTGGATCCCATGTGGCTAATAGTTATTACTAGTAGTAAGCTGTGGCTATGTTGGATCCTTAACTAGTATTAGATAGGTCAGCTATTGTCTTACCTACCACCCAACTTAAAATTACTTTTTTAACTTGTTCCTTCTTACTCACACAATTAATAGTTAGCTAGGTGGATATTCCACTTTGTCTTGGTGTTTTGTTCATTGACACCGGGGTTGAAGCTGTCTCCATATTTCCTATGCATTTGAGTCCAACTTGTCCCTCTTCAATGGTGTGAGTCAGTCCGTGTCTCCCTCTTCTTTGTGTCACAGTAGTGGTGGTGGCGGATGTGCCAGGTGGAGATGGGTGCTGGGGTCAAAGGCGTGCCGGCAAGCGAGGGCGAGGGCGGGGCGGCAACGACCACGACCACGTCATGCAGAGTCTAGGTTAAGGTCAGGGCGATGGGCGGGTGCAGGGGCTAGGCATGATCTCAATTGTGCACTTGATCAATTGTCCAGCCATCCATGCAAAGCTGTGCTACGGTGTACGTGCGAACAAAGGAAAAGAAAGTTTAAAATAGGCTTACATACATGACCGACGTTGATGACAACTAACGGATCCAAACACTCCATCCATCTTTTTCCCTTTGTATCCATCCAATCAAATATAAAACCAGGACGATCCAATCTCATGAATCAAGCATAGAGATAGGACTATCTGGTCCTTAAAAATTAGGGCAGAACTATCGCGTCCCACCTCGTTCCCAAAACAAATGTAAGTGAACCACTATGATCTCATCATAATTGTTACTTACCAATAAAAAGTAGTTGCCCTTGGTGGTGTGAATGAAGTGTTACTTCTAGTTCCAAATAGTGGGAAAGATTATCGAGGGAAATGGATAAGAAAGTTGGATGTGCTAGTTTACTGTGACGGTGATGTAAAAGGTTGCCGTGTCGCTAAAAGACGAGGTGTGACCGAAGGTGTGGTTTCACACTTGTGAGTCTTGTGAACGGTTGCATCCATATTCCATTTGGAAAAGATAACCGGTTGAGAATTGACCTGTGCACCGTTTTATCATTCCCTATCTTGTCTCCCTTAGATTAGAACACACAGCAGCATAGTATGTGAGGGAAGCCATCTCTTCATTCAGTATTCTAAACATTCATATAGTCCACTATGTAGATGTAGCCTTCATGACATAAATGGAAATTCCACCATTTTAAATTATAAGCCGCTTTAACTTTCTTGTACATCAATTTTGCTATGTATTTACATATAACGTACGTCTAGATACATAGTAAAACCGATATATAAAAAAAATCAAACCATCTTATAATTTGTGGAACAATGAATCTTTTAATTAAAGGCGTTCTTAACCAGAATCACTTCACTCCTACTTGGCTAGTTGATTAATAAGTCACCGAAGGAAGTCTTGGACGACACCAAGCATCGGTAAAGTCCAGGTCCAGCCGATGGCGACGTCACTGAGCCGCAAAATCAGGACTGGTCTCCATTCCAATCCACGGGCAGGCTGCCCCGGTATTGCACAAAAGCGGGCAGCAGAGCTGCAGCGGGATCGCTGATCGCAGGAAGCTACCGCACCTCCGATCAAAAAGGAAGCTACCGCACCTGATGCGCGCACACACCCACTTGCGGCTCCCCATCGCTCTCACACACCCACTTGCGGGCTACCGGACAAAACACAACTTTTTGGGCGTCCGTCCGGCTCAATCAATCGCCCCTGCCCTGCCCAAGTTGTGGGAGGTGCTTCCCCCCTCCCGCCTTGCCGTCGCGCTCAGTCGCTCGCCCCCATCCAGGGATCCCCACCCATCCGTCTCCGTCCCCGTCGCGGCGAAAAAGTCGCGTCGTTTAATGGCTCGCGTCGTGCTCGTGCGGTGCGCGTCCGCTCACGCCCGCGCTGGCCTGGCCGTCGCGCGGGACGGGACCCCCGCGCAAGGCATGCAAAGCCAACCGAGCCCAGCTGTGGCCTCTGTTGTATGATTGATTGCGCGGTTGGTGTTTCGCTCGTGCCTTCGCCTCGTGGTGGTGGGGAGCGCACACTCCACTTGCCGGCAGCGATGGCGACGTCGTCGCGTGCGCAAGCGCAACCGCCGGTCTGAGCTTATCCGCCCGCTCCGTTCACACGCGCTCTTGGCACGGATCGTGCGTGGCTATCCTATCTCTACCTCTACCGGGCTTTTGGACTGCTTGTGCAATGTGTGCTTGGCTGCAGGCCTTGCTTAGGTTAAAATATCGGGAAGGGGTAGCCGCTCGCGGTTGGGTTTTTGTTCAGGTGCAGCTTGATGCTGACGGTCCTGGAAGACGGGAACGGGGACGGACACTTAGCATCAAAACCATGACTGTTTTTTTTTTTTTTTAAAAAAAGAGCGAATGCGCTAATCTGATGGGAGCCAGCTGCAAGTGGGCTGCACACAGGTGAGGTATCATAGTACTACACTACTACCCCCGTACGTATTTCTTTTCTGGTTCTTTGAACGATCAGATGCACTTTCGCTCGGAGTTTGGGTTTTTAATAAGCTGGGATTGCTGATAGATGCAATACTAGGCCGGCGCTTATCTTGTCCACTACAGCACACCTATTTCCCTCTGTACTGGAACTACCTTCTTCTCCACTTTGCACTCACCAGCTGTGATTCTGTGGGCACATACCAAGTTCCCTTCGCCTTTTATATCTACCTAGAAACACTAGGCACGCATGGCAAAAACTTTGCAGTACCGGACGCAGAAACGCGACAGAAACAAGCAAGCATGCTTACGAAAATATAGCTGTAGTGATCTGTTGTTTGTTGCTGTGCAAAGAAAGGAAACCTTCGATATCGTTTTCAGTCTGTCACACTGTACATCTACACAAAAATGAACCGCAGCCCGTCTCAGGAAAGCGACGTGCTCCCTCCGCCTAAAAGAATATTATTCTCATTTTTTCAAAGAGCTAATAAAGCATAAGTTTACTAAATATATACAAAAAGTACTAATATTTATAATACGTAATAAGTGTAACGCCGGAGCATGTTCAGATCACACACCAGCAGGGGCTAGTATGCCCAAAAGGCTACAATCAGCCTGCAAAACAGCAAGAACGTGGCTTGATCGTCGAAACCGATCCAGAGACCGGTTAGACGAGAGTTGAACCTGTACTCGGCCGGATAGACTCCCAAACTTCTCCCGGAAAGACCTGTCCAGGAGGAGCACGTGGAGGATGCCCTAGGACCAGCGAGGCCACCAAGGACGCCCGACAAATCTACATGGGAGGCGTGCGAACAGCAAGAGGATTGGAAAAAGGAGTAAAAAGGTGTAATAGATGTGTTTTGATCGATTAGATAGATAGGAACTCAATCGGCCGTGCTCCTCTCATATATATATTAGGGGTGGTCTTGTCCCGATGAAAACAACTCCAAAACACGTTCTTCAAGTTTCCCACGCCAAAACTCAATTTGGAAACAAATTGGTTCAGAATCTGAGCGAGTCGGCTTAGCCGACAGAAGGGGAGCTAAGCTAAGCCGGCGGGAGGGGGAGGATTTGAGCCGGCCGGGCCGCCGGCCGGACTGCCTCGCCTCGGCTCGCCGTCTTCTCCTTGATTTTTTTGCTATTTTGTTGCGCCATTTGATCTCTAACATGTCCAAGACATTTATAACATCTTCTTTGGTGCCCAAAATCATCTTGGAACATTTTTGAGTGTCTTCATTATAGCCCTCCGCTAGATCGTGAACCGCCTCTTCACCTCTCCCCACACACTACCCTTGATGTCCTTGGGAACTTTCCACCAATCATCATATGTGATAGGCACCTTACGTGCCGATGATGGTAGTTGGCTCCAAGGACTCTCATTTCGCCCTATCTTGTGTATCAAATGCACTTTCTTGCGTATCCGGTGCCTCTCGTGTTGGCCCTCTTCAAGTCGACTTCTTCTTGCTGGGGTAATTGCTGCAGGTTGAAGAAGTTCCCGAGGAGGGACCGGGTGCTTCCTCCTCCACCCCTTCTTCACCGTGGGGTACTCAAACAAAAGAGGCACCATCGGTATTTGTCGAGGACAAGAACTCACATTAGTTATATACTTATGCCAGAGCCCCGACGCTGTGTCAATTAACTTACAGCTTTGCTTCATCTCACGTTACCTCGTGCCTTGAGTTTTCGGTATCATCTTCCGGAGGCACTCGTGGTTCCGCGTGTGAGAACCTCGTGCCTCGCCCTTCGGATCAAAGTCCGGATCATCTTCTTGCTCACCACGAGGTCTCTTCACCGTCCTTAGTGTTAGTTCCTCGCTCTCGTACAAGGTGCTCTCGTTTGATGATAGCGAGAGTCTTCATCACCGCTTTCGCATCGAGAGTAGCCTCGCCCAATTTTCTTGAGCCTCGATGCCGACATTGATAGCTATGACGAAGAGGGAGTTATAGAAACATTTCATAATTATATAAACACAATGCTATATTCATCTCAAAACATATATAAAGGAATCATTAATTATATATATTCATTTGAAAACAAGATTACATCCCTTTTTCATATACATTGGGTGTAGGGATACAAAAGTGTAGAAAAGTACAAAATTGTACAAGAAAAGTATAAAATTTAAGAATTTGGGGAAAAATCATGTATATAGTTGGCTCAGATTTGCCCCATTGTCATCACATCGCTTCTAAACCGGTTGCTTGTATACAAGCCATCCTAGTTTAGGAGTTTATTACCGATAGGGGCATTTGATCATCATAGCCACTGCCTCAACATAAAAGGGTTCACATCATTGCAAATGCCACTGCCTCAGCACATTTTTTAAAGTTTAAACATTTCATCATTGCATATGCCACGGAGAAGCTCAAATTCAATCAAAGCATAGTACTGGAATCTTAACCGAGGCGGGCAAAAAATGGTTAACAGGGGTTGGTAGCCCTATTAGTAGAGTAGAGCTAAGGAGTAGTAAGAGTAGAGTAGTAGTAGAGGTAGAAGTAGTAGAGTAGGAGTAGTTGTAGTAGAGTAAGTGTAGCAGCCAACAACGTACAAGTAGGAGTAGTAGTAGGAGGAGGAGGAGGAGTAGGAGTAGGAGTAGGAGTAGGAGTAGTAAGAGTAGAGTAGTAGAGTAGTAGTAGTAGTAGAGTAAGTGTAGCGACCCAATGACAGAGTAGTCTGAGTAGTTGAGATAGGGAGTAGTAGTAGTAGTAGAGAGTAATAGTAGGGAGTAGTAGTAGGAGTAGTAGTAGAGAGTAGTACATAGGAGGATAGCTAGGAGAGAAAAGCCAAGAGCAGAGCAGCATAGAGAAGCCATGTGCTCAAATTCAAATTCAAAATTGGAGATAAAGGCAATCGTCCACGAAGGGCGAAGTCCTTCGGTCGTTTCAAATCGACCCTGAAGGCACTACTACACAAATTCTTTTACATAACGTTTCACAATTGGGCTCCAAGGCAGTTGTCCTAGTTGCCTGCCTCGGTTATTCGAGGCGAGGCTGCTCAAATAAATCCCGAAGGAGCAGACTAGATATGGACAAGTAGGACAACAAGCATAGAAGAACTTGCACAAATCAAAATAGCCAAGCAAGCATAGAAGGACAGTATAGCAGTAGCATTTGCTCAGACAGGAGTAGTAGAGTAGAGAAGGACAGTAGGAGTAGATTAGTGGTACAAGTGTAGCAACTTAAGGGTAGCCAAATAGTAGTAGGAGTCAAAAAATTCAGTAAGCAGTGGGTAAGCAAGCACAACAGTAATAGTAGAGTAGAAGAGAAGTGTAGTAGCCAGCACTAGTGTAGGAGTTGAAAAAGTAGGAGTATAGGACCACCAGCAGTAGTATATAGGAGTAGGAATAGTAAAGTAGAGTAGGGGACAAGAGAGTAGAGAGCAACAGACAACACTAGCATGACTCTAGAGAGGAGAGAGGAAGCATAACAAGCACCAAACGCACTGACAACACCAGAGATGGTGAGAGCAGGCATAGCAAGCACCAGACAACAGCAGAGAGGGAGAGAGCAAGCACAGCAGGCACCGGCCTTACCCTGTGCTAAGACCTTCAGCCGTTTCAAATTAACCCTGAAGGGCTGCCCGAAGCATAGAAGAGTAGCAAAAAAAGAGCAGTTCAGTCGAGCCAAAAAAGAGTGAGATAGAGACATAGTAGAGTAGTAAATATAGGAAAGCAGAGTAGTAGTAGTTAGGTAGTAGTAGCTGCATAGCAAAGCAAGCAACAAAGAGGAATGGAGTATAGTACAGAGTAGTAGCAGTACTAAGAGAGCAACAACATGATGAGTTAAGTAGAGTCAAAAATTCATGTAGCGGTTGTGCTCAATTCAAAAAAATTGAGGCGGAGAGTGCTAACATGTGCTCAATTCGGTAGAAGCCATCATGTCCTCAATTCAAGTTAATTTTGCATCACGGTGTAGCAAGCATCGAGTAGTATATATGCTTAGCTTAAAAATTGAGTAGAAAGCATCGATAGCAAGCATCATAGGTAGAAGCCATCTTGTCCATCATGTCCTCAATTCAAAAATCGGCGATTGGCATATATGCCCGACTTAAATTATCAAATTATTAGCGGTGGCATCTGCTCAATTTAAATTATCAAATCTAGCTTGGGGTTGCATCATATGACATTGAACTAGGGTTGCATCATAGGAAACATAGGCAAGATTATGGATTGGACATCACAGGCAACACGAGGCAACATGTGCACTGAAAGCAAGATCACAGGCAACATGTGCACATGCAAACCTTGTCGAAGATGTCACCCGGGATAAGCTCGGGGAGGAGGACCCGGACGCAGAGACCCGAAAGATGAGCTCGGGGCGAAGGCGGCGGAACACCACTAGGGTTCCAGCGTCTGGCGTGAGCTCCTCGCCCACTGGCTAGGGGTTCCTGGCGGGTCCCAAATGATAGATGGAGCAGGGAAGATGGTCTAGCCGAGGAAGAGCGGCATGACAAACAATGGTGGAGAAAGAAGGCCCAGGGGTCGTGGAGGGAGCAGACCATGACGGGTGGCTAGGGGTTCAGCTGAGTCGTTGGCGGCGTGGTGGAGCTAGGATCCACCCGAGGTCATGGACGGACGAGGAAGATGGTTGGGTAGAGCTCTGAGCACGTGAGGTTAGGGGTGGGGGTGGAGGAGCTCGGTGACGGTGATGGCGGCGGCAACCGGAAATTTTCGTAAGCCTTCGGGGTCGATTTGGAATGGCCGAAGGACTTAGCGAATTTGGGGAAGGATGTGGAGTATATAGAGGCAATGATTAACCAAGGTGGGATGCTTATGGTGCCCACCACAAGTTAATAATTAACTTGAGGGCAAGCGATATAGGTTGCCCGCCATGGTTAATCTTAACCGAGGCGGGCGTCTTAGGGTGGTCACCTCGGTGAAGGTTTTGCATTTTTTTATATTTGATTAAATTCCTTGGTTATTTTGGTTTTACAACGTTTTATAAATTGATATTTAATTTCTAATGCTTTTTAAAATTCATAGTAGTAGTAGGAGTAATAGAGTAGTGGTAGTAGTGTAGAAGTGTAGGAGTAGTGGAGGAAGTGGTAGTAGTGTAGGAGTTGTAGTAGAGTAGAGTTGTAGGAGTAGTAGACATAGAGTTGTAGTAGTAGTAGTTAGTAGGAGGAGGAGGAGGAGGAGGAGGAGAAGGAGGAGTTACTGCTGCTGCTACTGCTACTACTAATGTGATGTGCTTGAAGCAAAGCGGAAGTGAAAGCAGCAGTGATGCAGAGTAGGAGTAGGAGGAGTAGTGATGGCAGATGGTGATGGTGGTGGTGGTGGTGGTGGTGGTGGTGGTGGTGGTGGTGGTAGCGGTAGTGGTAGTGGTAGCGATGGGAGGGAGCAGGAAGTGAGGAGAGGAGCAAGAGGGAGTAGTGTAGTAGTAGTAGTAGTAGTAGTACTACTACTACATATCAAATTGTTTTTAAAAATATGTGGGATACATATCAAATTGTTTTAAAAAATCAAACACTTAACACGATCTGATTACGATCTCCACGGTCATATATATATATGGTTCCATTACAATAATAATCGAGTTACATAAAGTTCTCGTTAATCAATAAGTGACTACATTATTACATATATGTGTGGCACACATATCATTTTGCTGCAAGTGCTCCCACGACGGTCTTCTTCTCACCATCGGGGCAGTAGCAGGGCATCACCTTGGTCTTGTTGATGCGGGTCTCGACCAACTTGATCTTCCATGGATGATCGGTAAAGAGCGAGAGCTCAGCATAGTTGTTGTATTCTTCAAGGCTCTAGACTCCATCAGCTCCCACAATCCTCTGCTTTTTGGACACAACCATTTGCTTTTTGCTGTCTTTAGGCATCGATGAGTAGGCTACTTGCGCGCAACGGCTTGCTAGTACCCACTGATCATCTTTGTAGCCGACACTTTGGAGGTCCACGGTGGTTAGACCATAGTCATCCACAACAACCCCCTTTGGTTTGTCGGTGGCATGAAGAGCCTTGCTAGCTGTAGGTCACCACCGTAGTCAAGTTCCAATATCTCTTCAATCTGCCCAAAGTATGTCTTGGTCTACCCCGTTGACTCATTGGTGCCCTCATATCAAACACCACAGTTCTATGCCGTGCTCTTCTTGTCC
This sequence comes from Miscanthus lutarioriparius, assembly GCA_904845875.1. Lineage (NCBI taxonomy): Eukaryota > Viridiplantae > Streptophyta > Magnoliopsida > Poales > Poaceae > Miscanthus > Miscanthus lutarioriparius. The sequence continues at coordinate 26,676,945 of CAJGYO010000004.1, read as the reverse complement.
TTCTCCTTTGTGTGGAATCTGTATCCATTGATGTCATACCCTTGCCACGTGGTGATTTGGGTGAATGGGCCAGACGCAAGCCTCGCTTCATCGGACTCTCCACGGGGTATGTCCTGTAGCTCTTTGATCCACGTCGTGAAACTGATCTTGTGCTATTTCTGGACCCATGCCTCTATGCGATGTCCGTTATGAGCGGCACAGATCTCCTCCAGGTGCTTGTCAACATATGGTTCCATAACCACTAGCTGTTTGAGGACGCTGTGATAAGCTTCTTGCACCGTTCGTACAGTACATTGGTGTGTACTTTCCTCTCTGTGCAACCCATTCTTGAGGTTCTGCCTTCGTGCTGAGGGATGGGCAGGCCAATCGTCCTTCCATCCCGAATGTACCTGGTGCAGCAGTTAACGACCTCCTCGGTTATGTGTGCCTCGATCATAGAGCCCTACAGGTAAACACAGTTAAGGACGATATATCTGTTGAGGGTCGATATGAAACGCTCGTATGTCCACTTCTAGGGCGGTACATGGGGCCCAGTTCCTATATCTGATCAACCATGTGCATCACTAGGTGTGGCATAATATCGAAGAAAGACGACGTGATGCACATCTTGAGTCGACAAAGAGTCTCCGCGATGAACTATTTCGGTGAAGGCGGCTCGGCTTCGCCGATGACCTTCATGTGATGCGGTTGAAGAAGTAGGACATGCGTGTGATGACCATCTTCACGCACTACACGGACCGATATACGATCACAATTGGAAGGAACACCGTGAGCATGGCGTGGCGGTCATGTGCGTTGAAGGCTGGTTAGTGTGAGGTCCTTCATCGAGACGAGGCTCTTGATGTTGGAAGAGGAACCGGTTGGCTCCTTGACACCCCCTAAGCCAGCGCACACGGCCTCTTCTCATCTTTCGTTAGGTTGTAGCTCACGCTTGGAAAGTCGACTTTCTCGCTTTGCGTCGCCGGTGTCAGGTGAATTTCAAACCTGATGTCCTGGTTGACAAGATCCATCCGTGACTTCAGACTATCCTTTGTCTTAGTCTTGATGTCTAGTAGTACGCCAATGGTGCTTTCAAAGACATTCTTCTCGAGGTGCATGCAGTCAATGGCATGGGGCATATCTAGCTCCTTCCAGTACGATAGGTACTTGAAGAAATACGACTGCTTCTCGAAAGGAATAGGGGCGACAGGTGGTTCCTCCATCTTATCCCGCTTCCTCTTCTTCCTTATCGTGGTCCCATCTTCCTCTTTCTTCTTCTTCTCGAACTCAACATCTATGCCCTTCACCATGTCAAACACCTTTGGCCCATACCTCATCCTTTTTGGCTCGTCAGTTTCAGGCTTCTCATGGTTGTCGAAGTACTTATTCATCATAGCTACCTGGTACCTATGCTTTTTGATGAGGAATCACCTATGCCTCATGTACACCATCTTCTTGGATGCACTAAGGTAAGTGTCGTAGGTACCGTCAATGCAAACTATGCAACCTGACTTACCTTTGATCTGCCCCGACAGTGAAAAAAGACTAGGGTAATCGATGATGGTGACAAAGATGGTGGCTTTTAGAGTGAACTCCTTCTTTAGGGATGCATCCATCATCTTGACCCCTTCTTCCCATAGTATCTTCATGTCATGCATGAGCGGCTCCATGAACACATCTATATCATTGCCTGGCTGCCTAGGTCCTGAAATAATCATGGTTAGTAAAAGATATCTGTGCTTCTAACATAGCTAGGGAGGTTGGTTGTATATGGTGAGGAGGACCAGCCAAGTGCTTTGCGAGCTACTGAGGTCATCGAATGGATTCATCCGTCGGTACTTTCGGTCACGAACTGGCGTTCCTCGCCTCATCGGCGAACTCACGAGAACTTGGCGTTGAAGCGCTTCCTTGCCTTGCCATCGAAAGGTAGTCGTAGCTTGCCATCATCCTTTGTGCGCTCATCAGATGCATGCCAGGACATCAGCTTGGCATCCTCAGGGTTCTCGAATATAGCACGTAGGTGATCGATCACGGGCAGGTACCACATCGATAGGGCTAGACTTTTCCTCTGCATGTAACCCTCTTCTTCCTTGTCCTCAGGAGACGGGATCTGCTTCTTCGCGGTACTCTTCTTGGTCGTCGTCTTCTTCTTCGGCCCTCTCTCGTCGTCCACGTCCATACGACAACAAGCATTCCTCTTGTACCAACTCGTACCATAGTGCGGACAGCTCTACAAATTCTCATACTTGTCAAGATATAGGATAAAGTGGTTAGGGAAGGTGTAAAACTTTTTAAGCTTCATCGCCACTAGTCGGATCAGCTTCTTCGCTCGGTAGGTAGTGGTAGGCACCTTGTTACCCTATGGGTATGTGTTAGCAAGAATACGTAATAGGTCATTGAAACTAGTGTTAGACCAGCCATGGCGAGCCTTCAGTATCAGCATCTAGAGGTTAAAATAAAGCGTCATCGATTGCTTCGGACAATCCTTATTGAGGGATCAATTGTGCGCTTTGCTTTATCTTTCTAAAATTCTCCGACCACCTTGAACTCCCAAATAGAACGTCGTCGTGGTCAAGCGATTAGCGATTGACTCAAAAAGCTCAGCTTCCTCGGGACCCACATAGGCTAACCATCATCCCCATCATCGCCGTCCCCTACCGCCATAAATGCGTTAGTCGTGTCTTGGAGAAGATCATCCATCGTGATGTAATCACGATCTGTATTGTCACCAGTAGCAGCATTGCCGTGCCTATCGGCCACTGCCGATGAGGTTTGTTCTTCTGCATTCACCGCTGCCATCGTCGTTGTCGATGAGTTTCCTCCAGATGCACCGGCACTCCAATCCTTTGCTTTCTAGTGAAACTTCCAGACGGTGTAATCCTTGATGAAACCATACCGGACCCTGTGAGATTTCAGCACGTTATCTTCATGCAATAGAAGGTTCTTGTAGCTCTTACATGGACAGACGGTGTGTTCCCGCTTCAGACTTAGACGATGCCTTTTCGTAGCAGCAATAAACTTTGTCACATGTTCCAGGTAAGAAGGATCCAGCCTCGATGTTTTGTACATCCATTCCTTGTCCATGACCATGAAACCTTGCACACACAAAAGCGAAAATGGCGCATATAAGCAGAAGCGTTATGGAAAAAAGTGCGGGTAGCTCTAGATCTGATTTTCTCTATCCTCCATATGGATCTAGATCTAGATCTAGAGAAAAGCAACCAAATCATGGAAAAAGAAGATTGAGGGGTTAAGAGCGAGAATCAACCTCTTGCGATGGCCCCCTTCAACAAATCCAAGGCAAAACCTCTCCCCTAGAAAATGGCCACTTTTTTAGGGTTTTGAGGTCAAAACCCGAAAAAATGGAGAAGGAGCCGTGGGGAAGAAGGGTAGGTGCAGCTGCATTTATAGCCCAGACTTAACCGAGGTGGCACTATAGGGGAACTGCCTCGGTTAATCGCCTGTTAACCGAGGTAGTTGCTTTAGAACAAACGCCGCGGTTAATCCATTAACCAAGGTAGTTTTGTTAGGGAGACCACCTCGGTTAATAAGCATTAACCAAGACAGTTTCGCTATAGTGTCCACCTCGGTGAAGGATTAACCGATGCAGTTGCTGGCTTGGCTGTCCTGCCTCAAATAACCGAGGCGGGCAACCAGGCCTACCACCTCGGAGCCCATTTGGTAAATGCTATGTAAAAGATTTTGTGTAGTAGTGCTTGTTACATGAAATACTCACTGCATCCTAAAAGAAATAAAAGTCCCATTTTCCATGTAGTTGAACCACTCCAAGTTTGACTAGATTTATAGAAAATAATATCAATATTTCTATCTTTATGTAGGTTTATTATGAAAATATATTTCTATGATTAATTTGTTAACACTCATTGAGTATCATAAATACTACTCCCTCCATTCCAAATTATAAGATATTCCAAGAATCTTGGTGTTGGTGTTTCATAAACTAGACTAGTAAACTTATATGATTGCCGTATTGCTCTTGGAAGACGATGGTAGCATCCAAAAGACACGAGGATTTATCTTTGGTTCGAGACCGAGCCCTACGTCGATCTCGAGAGATGATCAAGTGTGTGTTCCTTGCTTGAATGCTCTGAAGTTCTTACAATGGGGTGCAAGAATGGTGGAAAGGAAGAGGAACCTATGTAGGTGATGGGCTATCCAGAAGGAAGCTTTAGGAGCCCCTTTACGATGGAGGTGAGTGAATGAGTAGGGGACTCAGAATGTCTAGAAAGGGGTGCCACTGGCTGCCCTTATATAGAGTTAGGGACGGGGCACATACAAAGCAGGAGGTTCTCCCGATCAAGAAGGGTTGTGAGCTGAGGGAAGGCCTAGCTCACTTGGCTTACAAGCTCGCCATCTTGTGAAGCACGTCCGGGCATGGTTGTCATCATGGTCTTGTGGCCACATCATGGTATAATGTGGCGTGGTGCTACTATATGCGGCCGTGGCAAAGATCATGAACACGTTGGTGGTTCGCCAACCATCACGGGCGACGTGGTCTCCGCCGTGGCCTTTGTCATCATCTCTTGGTTTCCTAGGGCGCCATCACTGGGGAGTTGGTGGCCGCCCTCGTGTAAATCAATCGCCTAGTTGTCTTGAAGAGTGAGGCCACCATCCCGATCGCTAGGGTCATGGTTCCCCGCCGGTCTAGATGGCCTTCAAGTCAATGCCTTCATCATGGATGCCATCCCGTAATGGGTGGGGTCGTGCATGCGTCTTGTCGGGCCGTATCTGGTCGGTGGTCATCGTTTCGTCGTCACCGCCTTGGCGAGATTGTCTTATCTGTCGGGCGTGGCGCGAGGATGGCGTCGACGACCGAGGTGGCTGTTGTCTCCTCGATCACTGCGAGGTCGATGTAAGTGGCGTGCTTGTTTTTGTCGAGAAGGCATGCTTGGCTACACTCGACCTCTCTTCATTCCTTATAAGGGTCATGACGGCGAGAGGTCATGCATCTTTCCGGCGTCGTGTGGCTAAGGCAGAGAGGAGGATCACGGCTAACCCTAGCCTTAGCGTCCGGCCTAGTTCGCTCGGCTTGGTTGGGTCTCGGTCATTTGGGCCTTCGCTAGCTAGTGCATTACGGGCCGCATGGCCTGTTAACTAATCGGCGCTTTGAGACTCCCTAGGATTATGACCCCGATAGTAGCCCCCGAGCATTTTTATGACCATAAAGTGATCGTGAAAGCGCTGATATGCGTGCGCATCAGAGCGCGGCGTTGTAGTCTCGGCTTATTCGAGCTTTGTTGCTCGATCCCTTGTGGGCAAGTGCGTTCAATGTGGTAGGTGTCCATTGTGCTTTGTTGCCCCGTCAGGATGTCCTAATAATGTGGTACGTGACTGCTGAGCCCTGTCATGTCAGTGTGCTGTGTATCGGGGTTCGCAACCCAGGTAGGGGCCGAGTGGTCTCATCGATGTTGTACCGACCCTGCCTTTTGGAGGGTCTCGATTTCCTCGACCTCATGCGGGCATCTGACTTGGGTGGTGTCCTCCCGTAGTTCGCCATGCGGCGTGGGAGTCTTAGGTTGTTCAGTCCACTCTTGGGCCTATAAATGGAGACCATCCAATCGTTTGGGGCTATCACGAGTTGTTTTCGATCGGTTAGATGTTTAAATAGAAAGTGAGAGAAGTAGAGAATTTATGGGAGAGAAGGTGCATGATATTTTTGTGATGTGTCCTACCGAAGGCGGTCCGTGGTGGCCAGCAGCCATCGCTGCCCCTTCCAGTGCCGGATGCTAGAAGGGTCTTTGCGAGCAGGGTAGGATGAGGCGGCATGTTTATCGGAACTACAGCTTTGCGACCTGCTCTCCTCCTGGTGCCCTTTGGCTAGGATGCATGAGATGGTCCTTGTAGTGGACAGTTTCACCATGCCATCCCTATCCTTGAGAGACGATGGTGCTACCGCCGTTCTCTCCCCATGTTTTATGCTTCGGGAGCTACGGTGCTAGGAGGAGGTTTGCGAGGTGCTCCTCTCCGTTGTGTTCATTCGCAATGGAGGAGGGGAGCGTCTCACAATTCCCCTTCTAGCATCATAGCTTTCAGGGCTTGGGTCGCTACTACCGTGTTGGAATAGGGAAAGATTTGTATGTAGAATGCCACGGTGCTTGGCTGAGTTTGTTTGTATTTTAAGTTATATTTCCCTACATTTTTTGCCTAGGATCGTCCTGTGTTTTGTGGAAATTTAAGGCGTGTATTTGGGTGGCGTCAAAGTTTCTGAGACGCCTTCCCTGACCAGGGGTTGCCGTCTCGACCTGGCGCTGTTTGGATTTTGATCCTCGGTGGATGCGTTGCTGTTCATTCGAAAGTCGAGAACCCTAGACTCAGCGAGGAAGCCGTCGAGGATGGGCCTCGTCCTAATAGTGGGGCCACTGGCGCCCACTTCCTTCTATCCCTGATGCCCCTTGTGACCCGAGGGGTCATCGTGCCTCCCTACAGGCAAATTTTGGTTTTGCTCCACATGGGGAGAGGCATGTCCACTGTATTCACGTGGTCAGAGCAGTGCGCCTCGTCGGGGTCGATGGGTCATTCGAGCAGGACCCAATATCCTCCCCAATCAATGTGGAGTTGGGCTGTGCCTCGTCGAGAGATGTCCCATAAATTGTCGGTCGTCAATCCCGTCGGTCCCCAACCACCTCCGTAGCGGCCAGAGGGCAAGATGCCTCCCGCCTAGAGGGGTCAACCCGAAGACTTGAGCGAGCGACTCGAACACGAGAGAGGCGGTCGTGTGGCTCCACACCACCAATTAGGCGTGGGGCCCATCTCCTCCCTGCCCCTATCTCTTTATGGCCTCGAGCCCTTCTAAGGACTAGTCTAGGAATGGGTTTTCTAAACATGACGTTGGGTCATGGCCACGAGTGGTGACCTTGCACATGGGCTCGGGGGCTTTCGGGCCTCCTAGCCATAGTCGTGGCTTATCGGCGTTCACTTGGCGTGTGATCGCGTGCGCGTTCTGCGACCATGATGACCGTGGGGCGTTCTGCACGTGAATCCTAGGGGCGGTCGACCTCCCCGGATTCCGCATCTTAATGGCGTCCTAGCGTGTTTATGGTACGCCGGCTCATTTCCTGAGGGTGTGTGGGGCCCGTATTAGGGTGGAATTCGTGTGGGTGTGGTACGCTTCCCTGGTCGCCACCACATAAATAGCTCTTTCTATCCAAGTCGATCCCTTTCCTTGTTCTCGCGTTCTACCGCCGTTCCTACAATCTCAAGGAGAGATTGAAGGAAAGGGGTTGAGTTCATGAGCTTTATCTCTAGGTCATGTGAATCACCGCCATTGCCATCTGCTCCACTGCTTCTACCTTTTCTTCGTCTGTGTTGTGAGATGGGAGAATGGATTCCTTCATCGGTGATGGAGGTGAAGCTGCAGCATCTCATGGCAAAGGGTCTCCTTCCGCTGAAGGAGGTTGCTGGGTGGAGGCGTTCTCGGCAAGCTCTCGGTGTAACCTGGTAAGCCACCTAGATTCGTTTTCCTTCGTTCGTTGAAGGTCGTTCTCTGATCCGTTTTGCTTTCGTAGCTTGTGCCCTCGTTCAGCTCTCGTTTCCATCTCCCATGCCCTGAAGGCACCGAGCGCGTAGCTTGGGAGCAGGTAGTCGCCAGGGAGAGGAAATGTCTCGGTGAGAGAAGGCACTGAAGCACATGGCATGTCAGAAGCGCGGTGGTTCATTATCAGATGATGATGATGATGATGACGATGATGAGGGGAGCTCTGAGTGGGAGGATGAGGACCTGCTGGCCCTTCAGAGTGCCCTTGATGCCTCACATGAGTCTGGTGATGGCGCGTGGGCCGAGCGGTTCAGACTGCCCGGTGAGTGTTGCGATCGAGGAAGGTTACATTCGGAGCGGGTGGCTTTGTCGCCACGATGGGGTCGAGCCGAAATGTCCTTGCGCCACCGGCGGTGGCCGCTAGGACATCTCGTCTTGTGGTTCCTACCGTCCCCTCCCTATCAGGGCTAGAGGCTCCCATCCAAGGGGAAGATACCGAGGTTGCGATGGAGGTGGACGCCGCAACTAGGGTGAACGACAAGGTTCGGCGCCTTTCCCAAGAAGAGGCCTAGGGAGTGTACCAAGACTCTTTGTAACACCCACGGTGTAACAAGTTTGCTTAGCCCGAAATTTAGGACCGAGAAGGATTAGCTTAACAAGTTTCCGGGTTTTAAAAATGTATACGCATGCGTGAGGCGAAAAAACAATTTCTAGGAACAAGGATCAAACATAACTTGTATTTAGTACTTAAATAAAAATTGAAGTACAAGTTTAGTATATGGAAATGCAACTTTAACTTTTGGAAAATAGATGGTGTTAACTAGTGTTTTGGGAGCTCAAAAAATCAAATTTGATGTTAAGATGAGCTCTTTTTCGTTAAGTTGGCAAACACCATAACTATTGTTAAAATACCATTTTGGCGAATTATATTGAGCAAAATAGTTAAATGGTGCTTAAATATTTTGCTCCTCTGGGTTAGTATAAGGTATGGACTATTGCATGGAGTATTTGTTGGTTGAAGTTAACAAGGTTTAGATCTATTAAAAATTGCGACAAAAGAGTTAATGGTTACTTAGCCTCAAAAGAAATCCTTAACTTTCCTAAGTATGGAAAAGTAGTAAGACAATGCTATTTTGACATTTAATTTCTAAAAAAATGTTTAAACACTAGCTGCATGTTTTGGTATTGTTGATTGCATCAAAGTGAGTACATGAGCATGGTGTAGGTCGAAGTTGTGTTGGATGTCATGTTGCTCTCGATAAAATTCCCCAACTTCGTTGGAACGCGTGGTAGACCACGTGTTGGTGCTCTGTCCGTGAATTGGCGTTTAGCGCGACGAGCTCATATTGGCATCCATCTATCTCCTTCTTTGGTTGCTCTCTGGTCATGGCGATGGTGTTGCTAGGTCATTGGCAATGTGAACCTTACGATAGGGGAGTTAGTTGAACCTCAACTGTGATCATTAGTAACTCTTGCTATGCTTCAAAATTCGTGCACGTCACCGCTCGTCGTTGCGTGGCCGTGTCTCTGATCACCCACAGCGATGTCTTTAGCATTGTTACTGGCCATGGCCGTTAATTGTTGCCCGACCACATCGGCCGCTGCCGGGCTATGCTAGCCCTGATTGCCTTCCATAGGGCGGTGGAGCTACTGATCTTCTGCCTGCAGCGGCAGCGTATTGCTGCCGCCGGCCAAGCCGCGTGGGGCCAAGTCGGCGCCGCGATGATCGTCGTGCGGCGGCGACGTGGCGCTCTTCGCGCTCAAATCACCTACTCGATGAGCCACTGCCTGCCTCCATAGTCATGTTGCACTAGTGCCCATGTCGTGGTGTCACTGCCCTCCTCACATCGTCTTGTTGCCCGCCGGCCTGATTTCGAGGCGGTCCCTGCGCGATCGTTGTTCCACTACCGCCGTCTATGCCCTGCCAAGACTGAGCGGTCCCATCTTGGCACCTCACAGCACGCTCCCTCTGAGCCTCACCGTGCGGATGCTCCCGTTCATTTAACATAGCTTTGGTCGAGGTTGTACGAGTCTGGAAGCTATTGCCCCGTCTGCCTTGCCGCCAACGGAGCCACGCCGCTTCGTAAGCTAATACGTCTTGGTTCGAGACACCACACCTCAATTGACGTTCCGATAGTTAGGCAGGGGAAAGCCGATAGCGACCTGACCCTCACTTTGGTGCATGGCTGAGCACTACTGGCCGCCAATTTGGCGTTTTCGCCATGGCCGGCACAGTGCGCCGCCGTGCTAGTGAATTTGGGATAAGGTCTGAATTAGTTCAATTGTTTGTATCCAGGAGCTCACCTTGACCTCCTCTATCTGGTGCTCACGCCATTTGGCTAGGGCGCTTGCCGGAGATGTGGTGACATGCTGGTGTCCACCGTAAAGTGTCGCCTCCCTGTTTGGTTGCACGTGGCCAGACCGCCACAGCGCTTCCCAGCTTCAACCATCGGTAAGGCATACACCACGGTGAGCTACGGATGCTTCTCCGCCATCTGTACCTTGCCATGAGGGCATTGGCTCACTGGAACAGTCGTGCCACCACCACGGATAGCCGCTCGCCGCTGCAGCTCACGCCATCGCGTCTTCGAGTTCCTAACCGCCGCCCATCCTTGCACGTATAGTTGTAGATGGTGGTCGGCACCTTACTTCCATCGTAGCGAGACTAGTTGGCCCGACGTAACCGCCGTTGCTATCGGTGTGCCGCGCCGCCGCGCGCGGGCACGCTGAGGACTGTCCCGTTGCAAAGGCAACACATTTTAGGGTCTTTAATGCAAAGCGTGAGTATATAGTAATAGTGTTCCGTTGCTCCGCATGATTATCCAAAAGCCCGAGCCCTCTTTTGCAAAACACGAGCGCGCGCGGGTACCCTCGGCCTTGGGCCGTTGCTGGGCTGCCGTGACGCGCGCGCAGCTGCGCCGCGCTGTGCTGCCGGGCCGAAATGGTTGCCACCGGCCCTTTTCCTTTTCTAAGCATTTTCTAATTTAGCTTCTAAGGTAAATTTATAAATTCAATATAAAATTGTGTAGTTAACCAAAAATTGTGAAACCAATTTTGTTAAGTTCCTAAAATCATGATTTATCTGCTAGTATATTTTGTTCACATAGTTTTATAATATTTTCAGAAGTGATCTAATTAAATTGAGATGCTTAATATTGTTAAAATATAAACTTGAAGGAATTTTTATGATAAATTGGTGATAGTGTTGGCTCTAAAACTGTCACAATAAATTCCTAACATTATTAGGTCCTCATTGTAATTTTTGTAGCTCCATAATAATTAGTTTGCTAGGTAGCTAAATGAGCCATAGTTTGAAAACATATATTTAATCAAGAAAATGCTAAAGCACCATGGGATTTTAAAACTAGAACACTTTTCCAGAGACAAAGCCTTACTTGGCGACGTGGATACATAGACTAGTATGTTAGTCATTAAAGCTAGCTTGTTAGCTTGCGGAGCGTAATCGTAATTGAGAGTTGTAGTTGCCGTTGATTAATTACATCTCTGCGTTGCATCCACGTATATCATAATAGGAACAACGATGGATCATGGAGTCAACCGAGGTAGCGAAAAAGATGATGCCTTGATGATCGTGTCACTATGATGGAATGCTAACTTTTGGTTATATCTTATCCAGGCAAGCCCAGTGCATAACCCCTATTATTCTACACTTTATTTTATGCTTGTGCATTAAGTTTTAAGGAGTTGGATGAAAACCACTTGCATATATATATATATATATATATATCCTTATCCTATGAGTCCTACTAGTACGTCAGGATCGTGTAGATTGCTATGCTATAGGATCCGGTAGAAGTTGAGTGATTACCTGTCACTCGTGAGAGATAGGAAAGATATTATTATTGTTATTATATTACTGTCACATGGAATATATATGAATGATAATTGAAGACCGAGCGAAATGATACTTTGGATCTGGACTTAGTTAGGCATTTGAACGAGGCTCAGATTACACCTGTTCCGCCTGTGTCGATTGAGGACTGTCCGTTGCTGTGGATGGTAGTTAGGTGTTTACACCAAAATTTGGAAGAAGAATCGCAAAGGCTCGAAAGCTCCCAAGATCATGTCATTAGGGAATCAGTTGCGTGTAGATCGGAACCAGCTGATTCGAATGCAACACTAGAATCGGCTTTCTTCAGATAAGCGCCATCAGATAACGACGGAGGCTACGATCGGCGCCGGGACAAGGCATGTAGGACTCTACAAAAAGGGAAAGATTAGAGTCCAAGTTATCTTAAATTAGGAATATTTTCTCTTAGGGCCAAAGATTGTGATGAGTCGTGCTTAGATAGGAATCATCGCGCGGGTCCGGTATAAATATCAAAGCTTGCTATTGTAAAAAACACAATCAATCCAATATACAAGTCATTTACTTTTTTCGGCTCGCCACCTCTCGAGAGTAGGAGTAGAGTAGATCTCGGTGAGTTCTTGACACAAATACGGCTACATCGATCCGGTCGACCTCCTTTGCTTGTGCAAAGTACCGTCATCGCTATATACCTGCGTTAAATGCGGTTTGCATCGATCCGGTCGACCTCCACTGCGACTCTGGTATAAGTTAGTTATCGATTCTTGTCTAGTTCGAGTATGGCTGCATCGATCCGGTCGACCCCTACTGCATGAACTAGATTAAGGTCAAGTTATCGGCTCTACCTTAGAATGGTAATCTTTGATAGATTTATTAAGTTACCGATATTGCTTATTGCTTTCATTGTTTATCTAATTACAGCAATATCACTCTGCCCGATTGGGCTTGATCTAGATCGGCCTTATATCTTGTTTAACCCATCGTTTGTTAATCTCAAACTGATCTAATCTACACTTTAAACGACGAGTTATGTTTTATCAGCTGTTTTATGTCAATCTTGATCGTGCATAGTGTGCGGTTAAGGCATGTTGCGTCTTGAGTAGATCTATTGGCTAGCGAAAACCGTTTCATGGCCCGTTATCACACTTTGTGATTACGCCTCACACCTTTATTAGCACCGTGGAGTGGGGATCGTTATTTGGTAGATCTATTCCTGATAAGGCATGACTTTAACTGTGCACTATGCCTGAATCGGCTGTTTTAGCCGATATCGAGTGCTTTCACGAACAATTCGCATCACGAGACTGTTGAAGTAAAGATAGGTTGAAAGATGTGTTAGCCCCATGATCTTATTATTGTATTATGGCCTGCATGATTCTGTCTCATGCCTCACTGATATTAGTAATGAGTTAGGATCGTCGAGTCTATTGTTGTTTCTACAGCCTGTATGATTCTTCCTCATGCCCCAGTGGTCATAGCGATAGATGAGATCTAATATGTTCATTAGATTTATCTTTATTAAATGGTTAAATAGTGTTGAATTATTTCTTTATATAAAAGGGGTTCGGTTACTTATAATAATTGGCTTAGCATAAATCGATCATTGTTGATATCTGATTGCTATTGAATAATATTTTTTCAAATAATGATATTTATCCTGAATGACAACCGATTCCTTTTACACAACCCTATGAGCTTTAACTGATTCATTCTTATGAATATGCTGGAATCGACTATTTAGTCGTTCTCTTTTCATATCGGCTCTCAGAGCCGCACATTCGGGACTGTCTGGCAACACCGGCACGTTCCGCCCTTAATTACTAATAAACTTTCTCTCCTTGTCAATTGCAAGGTCAAATTGACTGGCATATCTCGGGAGGATTGCGTAGGATCGACCATCCCTGCGTAGAAGCTAGGCGGATCTCCAGCTCCATCGAAGCGGACCCTTACGGCTTGCTACGTGTGTCCTCAAGACGGGATGAAATTTCGTGTCGACATCAGGTCCTGACTTATTATCCACGAGCACATACTTGCTTATGGGAGCGGGAAGGCTCGTTGCTCTCTTGTCGTGGGTTCTAGCTCTTTCCGGACCAACTGATTGGAGACAGAGATGGTAGAGGTCTAAGCACCACACTGAGTCCGGGACTCAGGAGTGGGGCTTGGAGTCCAAGTTTGGACGAGAATCTGGACCCCTTGACAGGAGAGTGATGGGTTAATCTTGCTTGTGTCTGGGGTACAAGCGAGGCGTGTGTTTTGGGATACCCAGCTGGGATACATTGGTTCGTGAATCACCGTGTGATATGGTATGACTTGGCTATAGTCTAGCATCATAGTAAGAACTGAAATATGAAAGATGGTAAAATAGTTCTGATTGCTTACCACCTACTTGAAAGTAGCATAGGTGCTTACATAGAATGGTTAGTTAATGAACTAATGATGACTGCTAATAAAATTGAATATAAGGTCTCATGTTTAGTAATGCTTCCACAGATGTAATAACCCACAAGCCAGATAGCCTTGCATATCCTTGGAGTCTCTTATTTTTCTCCTGTTGGGTAAGTCTTGCTGAGTACAATCGAGTACTTAGGGTTTTATTCCCCTGTTGCAGGTGATCGGAGGATACTTAGAGCTGACTCTTGTGTCTGGAAACCTCCTGGTGGGCTCAGAGAGGATTCCTTTCACGCTACGACCGTAGTGTTTATTTATAACCCTCACAAAAGGTTTTTATAAGAAAGGATGTAAAATCTGCTAGCAGCTCTTGCATAAAAATGTCCACTATGTTATGCTCCACCATGTCATTAAATTAATCCTGCTTCCTCTGTAACTCTGATAACATTGTTATATTCCGTGGAATAAATTGAGGTAATATTCCCTCTGTAACTCTGATAACATTGTTATATTCTGTTGTTATAACAAATTGAGGTAATATTCTGGTACTGTAATAAAGTGATGTAAAAAATGACTTAAGAATGGTGTAAGCTTTATTCTCTCATTTATGATCCTGATGGAAAAATGTGGATTTTCGAGTCCTCCCTTGGGGTGTGCTCGACGAAACTGTGTAGTTTAGTGTCCTCTCTTGGGTACTTAGTGTCTAATGAAAGACAAATACTCCTGGGAGGTATTAGATTAGGCGGTTCTACCACACCTGCTCCAACACCTTTTTTCTAACGCGGGGGTCAAGCGCCCTACGTCCCGACGCTTTGCGTGATGTCCGAGCCTGGGGATGCGGGGGCTGTTGGAGGTCATGGCGTGGAGGAGACCGGCGTCACCGATGCTTCCGAGGATGCCTCAATGACCTCTGGTCTAGCAGTGACGACGTCGGCGCCTGCTTCCATGACCCTTTCCACTGGGTCGCTCGTGGAAAGGCAGACCATCGTACCCTTTGTGGAACGCTCCACTAGGTACGTCATTCTTCGATTTCTTTCTCTCCGTGCTGGTTGATGATGCTGGGTTGTTTGAATTTCGTCAATCTTTATGGCGTAGAGAGCCCCTTCTAGGGCCCTCAGTCCTGAGACCTTGAGGGGTGGCGCGTGCCTTCCTGTGCGGCTGAAGCTGTTGGGCACCGTCCCTGCCCCCAGAACAGTGGCCGGGCTCCATTCCATTGCGACCCTGCGCTCGCCCCTCGGGGAGAGGCTTGACCTAGGCGAGGACTCCTTTTCGTGGCCTCATCCCATGTTCTCCGACGAGGCGCTGTTTATGGTGGATGATGAGGCCGAGCGAGCCACGGGGGAAGTTGCCGCCCGAGGCCATGAGGGGTTTGAGGCGACCTTGGCGGAGATATGTGATGCGATTGCCGTGGTTGCCCGGCTAGGCATGGAGGCCTGGTGTCAGATGGCTGACGAAGTGGCGGTCCGGGCACAGGTGAGTCTCCTAGCCTTTTGACCGCATCGTGTCTGCTCCGCTCCTACTGCGATCATCTGATTCTCTTTCTTTTCTGTAGGAGTTGACAAAGATTTCAATGGAGAAATCTCGGTTCTTACGCCTATCCTATCAAGCGCATGTGGGAGGTGCCGCCGACCATGGCCGTTTGGACGCAGTGGAGGCCGAGGCGCAATGTTTGTGCGGGGAGTTGGAGACCTCCCAGAGGTCGAGGAAGGAATCAGCCCATCGAGAGGCACATACTCGGTCCTAGATCGAGGCTCTAACATCCTAGATGGTCGGCCTCAAGGACATGATGGCTACCCAAGAGGTGGAGCTCATCTCGGTGAGCAGACGCCGCTTTCGAGATGCGGCGAAAGCGAGGCGCCCGGCGCCCTAAATGGTGAATGCTAGAGGTTGCGGTCCTCTGTAGTGGTGAGTCTTCGTCGACTCTATGTTGGCGCTTTTCATTACGTGGTTGTGCTTGTGAACGGTATGTCTTTCTTCTAGGTTGCGCTTGTGGCGCTCTCAGACCAGTGAAGAGAAGATGGTCGTGAACCAAAAGGTGCTAGAGATGGACAACCAATCGGCGGTGGCTGGCCATTTCTGGATGGATCCTCTCGACGTCGTGCTCGGGCGCCGCTGGGAGTGCCTAGCTGGCGTCTCACCTTGATGAGGCTCATCTCCAAGTGGATTCCCTGATTTCTGTGGGGGTTCATCGGGGTGCTCACGCCACCTTGACGTCGGTTGCGTCGCACTATGTTGGTGTCGACTTTGATGCTGTTGGACGAGGATGTCCTCTAGGGAGATCCAAGAGCGACATCCTCTCCATAGACAGTGCCGTTGCTCGAGGTGTGAAGGCCATCACGAGCAGGGTGTCGGCTACCACCGTTCGTCTATAGTTTGTGGCTCCTGATGCATGAAAGTCTTTTAGTGTGATTGTCCGGCATTTTCGGTACGATCTTCCTGTAATGAACAAGTCTGGGTTCTGTGCGGGTGGCACGTGGTTGGCTCATTCGTTTTGCCTTTCTACTACCCTTTCGCTTTTCTTTTCATTCGAATTGGAATGTGCTTCGTTCCCCCTAGCCGTGCGCTCATAGGTGCACGTTTTAGCCTAGGGGCTAGCCCGCAGGGCTAAAAGGTACGCGACCATTGGAGCAATGAAGTGTCGAGGGTAGATCACAGATCCAATGTGATGTGAGAAGAGAGTGGCCGAGCTGCAAGGGATTCCTTTCCCTCTGTTCCCTTCGCCTCGTTCGAGCGACTTTCCTATTTCCTTTAAGACTCGTGTGAGCAGGAAATCAAGGCGCTGGTCACTGGCTCTTTATGATGAGAGATGTGATTGATGGGAGTTGGAAGGAGGTCGGTCACTGGGATGATGGCAAACAGTGCTGCTCCGCAAGTCATGTGCATGTGCCCATGGGTGTAGCCCCCGCGAGCGAATCATGTACGGCTACGAGCGCGAGTCAGATTGAGTCACTCGGGAGTTAAGCATCACTAGGATATAATGTATGGGCATCATGCTTTTTGGTTTGCATCACAGGTTGGCTTTAAGCTTCTGTAACTATTGGTAGGCTTGTATATGTACGTGGACGTGCTTAGGTAGAGAGGTTAAGGTCAAGGTGAATGTGACTGACCGATGTATCGAAAGCTGTCGTGAAACTGATTGTCGTTATTTGGGTTGTGGAGTTCCTATTCGAGGCGCCGTGAGCCCCCGAGCGCTTGCTCACAATGGAGTCGTTGTAGTCCTTGGGGGTGAGCTAATGGGGTCACTTCTTGGCTACTTTGAGCGGTCATAGCTGGCGTGGATCAACCTCTCGAGTAGCCTTGGGCTGGTCCCTGCCGGCCTGACGTCCTTGAAGGGCTCATGACCCCCTGGGGATGACTTCTTCATGTCTGGCCTGTTGTAGTTTCTAGCCGAAAGAGCTCATGCGTTTCGGAGCTTGAGTCCTCCTGGCACGACGACGTCGTTGCCGCCACGTCTCTGCCTCCGGGCGTAATTTCTACTTTTGACGGAGAGCTATCGTGACCTATCGCTGCGGGAGCTGGCTTTGAGTGCAACGCGGTTTGATCCACTTGTCGTGGCATACGGTGCACTTAGGGAGCCCGCATCCTCAGATGCACACGTCTCCGAGGGACAGCTGACAGTTCGTGAAGAGGTATCACCTGGCTTGTCTATGAACCAGGATTGGATCTTGGTTCTAGGCTTGGCCTTGTATGGCGCAATGCCGGATGGCTACCTGATCACTGGTGACAATGCCGCGTGGCAGCGGACAGTTTCGCCGCTCATGCATGCCCTGGCTCATTGCGTCCCGTCGATGGCGGAGACGTTGTCCACGGCGTGGCTCTACCGTGGAATCCGATTTTCCCACGTGGTAGGTCTGGACCGGGTAGGAGCCGATGGCGGGCGTTGACCCGTTGGTTCAGGCGATCTCATGATTCCCCAGAAGA
The DNA here is from genome assembly GCA_904845875.1 of Miscanthus lutarioriparius. NCBI lineage: Eukaryota > Viridiplantae > Streptophyta > Magnoliopsida > Poales > Poaceae > Miscanthus > Miscanthus lutarioriparius. Next base: position 26,659,333 of record CAJGYO010000004.1, on the reverse strand, counting down.
ATGTAGTCACCGTGGGCCATTCCTCGGGCAAGCTCGCCATGAGCCATAGGCCTCTGGCTTCCTAGATGGAAGTCTTGGCCCCGGCCAGCAATGGGAGAGGGTATTAGGCCTCCTACGTTGGTGAACTCCAGGATGCAGCCTCCGAGTGTAGTTCTAAAAGTGTATTCACCGCGAGCCACTTGATCTAAATCTCTCGGGAGGAGGTCTAGGCATAGAATCGCAGCGTAAAGCAAAGGCGCTAGCCCTTTGGTGTGGTTAAAGCGTGGCTAACCGCGTGGTTTTCCAAAAAGAATGTGGCGGTCAAGGCCATTCCCTGTGTGAGTTCGTTCACAGCCGTGGACCTTTGGTTTGCTGGACGGGAGACCTAGCCACGGCCTGTGATGAGTGAGGGTGTTGGCCCCTCTAGGTAGGTGAACTTTGGGATGCAGCCCCCAAGGGCAGTTCCGATAGTGTGCCTATCACTGCGTGGACCGCGAGATCCAGATCTCTAGGGTGGAGGTCCGAGCCCACGGCCATAGGAGGATGAGGGCTGGTCCTTTGACACCACGAACTCGTAGTTTTCATGGCGGATGTGGGCCAGAGACCATTCCACGGAGCGAGTCCACCGGCGGTGTGAGGAGCCATCGCTTCCTTCTCAACAAACGAGAGTACGCGATCGTGTCCCCTACGGGCGCGCCAACTATCGGTGTTTTCAAATCGGACTAGTAAACTTATATGATTGCTGCGCACCGTTCTAGGAAGACGATGGTAGCATCTAAAAGACACAAGGATTTATATTGGTTTCGGCGAGCCTTACGTCCGATCTCAAAGATGATCGAGTGCGTGTTCCTCGCTTGAATGCTCAAGTTCTTATAATGGGGGTGCAAGAGTGGTGGAAGAGGAAGAAAAACCTATGCTAGGTGATAGGTTGCCCAAAGGGAAGCTTCAGGAGCCCTCACACGATGGAGAGTGAGTGAATGAGTAGGGGACTCATAATGTCTAGAAAGGGTGCCTGGCTGCCCTTATATAGAGTTCGGGGCAGGGCACATACAAGGCGGGGAGGTTCTCTCTTGGCAAGGGTCGTGGAGAGCTCGAGGGAGGCCTAGCTAACTTGGCTTGCAAGCTATGCCGTCTTATGGAGCACGCCGGGTGTATTGCCGTTATGGTCTCGTGGCTACGTCAGCGGCATGATGTGGCGTGGTACTCGTATGCTTGCCGTGGCGGCATCAGAGACACGATGGTGGTTCGCTAGCCGTCCTGTGCGACGTGGTCTCCGCCGTGGTCTTCGTCATCATCTTCTGGTTTCCTAGGGTGCCGTACAGGAGTTGGTGGCCGCCCCTAGGTCGTCGATCGTCTGGTTGTCTTCAGAAGCTGAGAGCCACGATCCCGATCGCTAGGGTCGTGGTTCCCCGCTGGTCTGGATGGCCTTCAAGTCAATGCCTTCGTCGTGGATCCCATCCCGTAGTGGATGGGGTCGTACATGTGTCTTGTCGGACCGTTACTGGCCGGTGGTCATCGTACCTGTCGTCAACGTCTTAGGCGGTATTGTCTTATGTGTGCGGCGTGGCGTAGGGATGGCGTCTGACCGGAGCGAGGTGTGCGAGGTCAGTACGACATGCTTGTTTTTGTCAAAGGAGGCATGCTTGGCTGCACTCGACCTCTCTCTGTTCCTTTCAGGGTCGTGACGGGGGAGAGGTCGTGCGTTGTTCCATCGCTGTGCGGCTAAGTCCGAGGGAGGGGGTCGCGGCTGACCCTGGCCTTAGCGTCCGGCCTGGTTCGCTCGGTTTGGCTGGGCCTCGGTCGTTCGGGCCTTCGGGCCTTCGCTAGCTGGTGTATTGCGGGCCGCATGGCCTGTCAACTAATCGGTGCCTTTAGATACCCCGGGATTATGACCCTGACACGAAGTGTCAAAGAATTTCAAGTTTGACCAAAATTATAAAGAAAATTATGAAGATTTATGACACCAAATAAGTATACTATGAAAATATAATTAATGAGGAATCTAATGATATTTAGTTGGCATAAAAATGTTATTATTTTATTATATAAATTTGATCAAACTTGAGATGTTTTGACTCTCCAAGATTCTTGGAATGACTTGTAATTTGGGATGGAGGGAGTATTACTTATTTGATAAATATTTAGTCAAAAACTCAAGATTATTTGACCACAGGAGGTGAGATTTCCATTCTCTTCTCACACAGTGACTAGGTGAAACTCAGCTCGGCGCTGCAGTTAGGTGACTGCTCTGCTCTGAGCAGCCAAAAATCTGGTGCCATGACCATCCACAGTTAAGTACTGCTCCGTACTCCGTATTTACCATCTACCGATCTACGAATGGAACTACCTCTGCACCTTGCACAACAAACGGCCTCCATGGTCGTGATATCACTGCACGAATCATTGTATCGTCAAGTGGGCTGACTCCGTTGATCGCCATGGCACGAACTATTGTATCGTACTTTTTCCTTCAAGTTTACTTCGTCAATACTTAGTACGGAGTACCTAACGTGCGGTTTCCCTATTTATGCGGCATCAGTGCTGACATATGAGTGTTGAGACTGTCAACGAGGCAACGAAGCAAAAGGAGGTCGTCGTCCCCTGTTTGGATTGAACGGGCGGGTGGCTTCTGAATTATAATGAGTTGACTCTAACTTGTGTCCTTATAATAACGCACGCCTTTCGATGACCACAGCCTCGCAAGTTGGAATTCAACACATAAATTGGTAGTATCCGCAAAAAGTCTCAATTTTCCTGGTCAGGCTTGTGTAAGATTTGGATGTCAACGGCGATGACTTTGTTTGGATGTCATCAACGGCGATGATTTTGGCCCCGTTCGTTTTGCTGAAAAACCATGGCCGAAAGTATTTTTCTTTGATTTGTTGTAAAAAAAATACTGTTCATTTACTGAAATAATACGACTCATAAGACAAGCGAACAGAGCCTTTGTTTGGATGTCAACGGTGACGACGCGGGACACTGCAGAAGAACCTGCCTCAGGCATTACACGGAGGAGAGCGATCGTCTTCCTGCCTCGATGCTGACCGCAGCATTGCGGCACGGTCATGGCCTCATGGAACTCTTGCCACCATGGGAGACGCAGGCTAGGCAGCTGCCGGTTCTGTCAGCGTGACGAAGTACAGTCCACTGTGTGGTATCATTGACTCACTGTTGCTTCTCGGCTTCTCGCTTGAATCGGGCTCGTTGGGCTGCTGATTTCCTTCTGAGTTCTTTGCCTGCCTGTACATCAACCTCCCGCCAACGATCCGGCCCAAGTTTGAAAAGTTATTGGGCTGGAATGCAGGAGTAAACCCGTTACCGTCAAGCTGTGTTTTGCTGTTGGGCCATAGTAGTAGCTTGTAACCGAATATGGGTTGTATTTGGGCCTACTTAGACCAGCGTAATCCCACTTCCAAAACATGTTAAGGGCCGATTTGGATCAGACAATGGGTCACTAACGGTGGATACAATCATACAACGCTCAAAAAGAGAAACAAAGCCCAAGTTGGCCCCAAGACTACCATTTTTCGTTTCTATATTTATCATTTTTCCTAACACGTTTGGTGATAATTAGGTCCTATTTGATACATCTGCAATTATACTAATTAGATTATGTAGTCAAACTTTTTTTCCAAACAAGATTGATTATATGATGAATTATTATAACTAGCATATTGCCCATGCTAATGCTACTGTGATATCTGGTAATACAAATAAAACAACAAAAGTATATATATTTTGTTGTTGCCCTGAGGTTTAGACCAGGCTTCAACAATCTCAAACATCAACACACAATTCTCATTTTTTTCTGGTACAACAGATATAAAATGCCCCAAACCGTCAAACATTGCCCTAAGAAAGCAAGTTACATGCATAAGTAAAAACACAAAGTGACAAAATACCACAATGGAACCAGCTAACGTGACAAAACAGCATAGCAGAATTTCTCTGTTTCATTATGAAGTCGCATTTATGGTCCATCTCCAGAAGGCAATTACACATAACTCAGTCAAAAGAAACATCACCACATACTCATAAGGGGCAAAAGCCACAACACACATTCTCAAAATCACTATCAGGTTACAGCAAAACACGAAGACTCTTTTCTCCTTGACTACATTGTTCATCTTCGTTCGATCCAGAGAGGTTAATCCCTACCTCCCTAGAGGGCTACATTGATATCATGGCTCCTATGAAAACAATTATTTGTAATAAATAATAGACAATATAAAGGAGATAATAATATAACTTCAATATAACTTCTTAGTTACCTTTGCTTCACTGATCGCTGCCACTGATGTTATACTTAAGTTTTGCCATGCACAAATCATTCCTTTAGTCGATACTCTATGCCGACCAAAACTCTATTTTCATGTGGCCTGCTTAAATAATTTCCCTATTATGGATGGTAATTCTGGAGCATTAATGAAGATTGAAGGAGAAATTTGACGAACCATGAAAGCTCTGAGAACTACAGAAATATAAAATATATCATGTCATCTTAATATTTTTTCGTGACCGTGCCAAGGCATGCTAAGAAGAGTTAGAAACCATTACAAATACAGGATGGTAATCCCAAGATTACCAAGCCTGTAACCATGTCTTCTTAATACAATCCAGGCCTATTCTCCAATTAAAATATTTATAACAATGCTTTTATTTTTACATCCTAAAATTATTTATTTATTTTATACCAAATCTAAGTCCTCAAAAGCTTATACTTTATAGTAGAAAATAATAGAAGGTTGAAGTAGTCTATAAAATTTCTCACAACTCATCATATCAATATATTCGCTCCCAAAAAGATAAATCATTGGATCGTTGCTTCCAACTCTATCGGTTCTGATTTAAAAAATTATTGATGCTTAGCTAAATTAAATTGTGAATAACAACACCTCATTGCTAGGAGATCATGGATTATGCAAAGAAACTGGACAGATGACTTACCGGTATATAGTCCCATTTTTGCCTATCTGCCACATCCCTAAACACGAGCTGTATGTACACATCAGTGATAACATCAGTGGCTTTCTCAAGTATTGCTTTACTGCTTATCATATCAGCATAGCTTAACAACCAGCCCACCAGTCCACCAACCAGACAGTCTGAAACCACAACAGCTCAGCCAAGAATATATTCTAGATGAAAGCTAATATTCAGTCAACAAAATACATATATTGGATGCTGCGCTCCGAGAGCAGCAGCCAATTCAGCCACCAAATCTTGTAGCCATCCTTCTGGCTCGCCATAGGAGTCAAATGTCCAATGGCAAGCAGGCTGTGGTAGACATTTTTGCTCCACTTCCTGTCAAAGCACAAGAAAAATGGAAGTATAGATGCTAACCTGGGAAGCATTATCATAAGAACTAAAACAGAGGAAAATCCCCTTCTTTTGCATTCAACCTTGTAGAAGGAGCCAAGAGTGTGTTGTGCCTTTGCTCCAACAGCTTGCATGTTTCCTCACAAATAATGTTTTTTGATTGGTAGCCTGAATACCTGAGCGCACAAAGTTCACAAATAATGTCACATTGGACAGCCAGAGACAGATATTTCCCCATGGGAGCAACATCTCACAGATGGAAAGTTCGAAAGTGCAGCCATCCACATGAACCTTAACCTGAGGAAGGTCGCTACGAGCGGCACAATGTCAGAGACAACCTCCTCATACAATCAAACTTTTATCCAAACAAGTTTGATTATATGATGAATTATTATAATCAACACTCTTGATTGCCATAATCTCATAATCTGGGTGATACCAGGTTATGGGGGATTATTATGGGTGCTAAAAGTCTAACGTGCCTCCCAACCGATTGTCCAACATGCCAAACTAGAAAAAATAAGATAGAAATTTCTTGCTTTAGCCAATCATAATCAATTGCCATAATCCAGAGGCCCAAACACTTTGATTTTAAATCTATAATCCTAATTATTCTAGTCATGATCCAAACTTGCCCTTACCGTAACGTAAAGGATCTGTTCGAGTCTCTAATCAATAATAGTAACCTCTAATTAGTAATGATAAGATATAAGATGGGCCACATGATCAAGATCGAAGCTGATCGTTGGATCGAAGCAGGAGCTCAGGGCCTACGTTGCCTGGCGCAAAGATGATAGTTGCCTCTCTTCTAATCGAAACTTCGATGTGCTTAATTACAATGTAGTCACCAAACAATTGTCACTGCCGTCTACGGCATTCTTGTAACATAAACCTTCCTTCTTCTAATGCAAAGATACGCACTCTCATGCGCATTCGCGAAAAAAAAGATATAAGATGGGATTACACCGTGTATCCTCGTAGCTCAGCGATACACATAGTATGAACCTCTAATTAGTATTCTCCATGATCTCACCACATTTGGTAAGGGATATTTTGTACTCCGGCAGCGATAATGATATCGATGGTATTTGCCATGTCGACTGGTGCGATGCCAGGATCACCGCACACTTGGCAGCTGGACAGCAAGCAGCAGATGACAACAACCACGTCGGAATTCTGAGGATGACGACAGCTCCTAGCTAATGGATCACTCTTTATAGGACGATATCATATGACACAGAGCGGCCTAAGATGTTTAGTTCTCCCGGAGCATCTAACTCTGCGAGACGACGAAGCTTCGCTTCGTCGAGCTCTGCAAGTGGGGCGCTAAAACAATCCCCAGAACACGAGTGGGCAATCATGCGGGCGTTAAACAACGAGATTTGAGAGCCGCTAAACAACATTCTGTTGGCATCCAAAACAAAATGGCCAATAATTGCACACGGTTCACTAGTTAATCCAGAGCCTGGAGCACGTCCATGTCACGCCAGTCCGACCAGGAACTACTAGCTCGTCGCAAGGCGTTATGCGGATACGGACCGCGGAAACGACAAAGGGATCGAAGCAGATTTAGCTCAGTTGCAGATGCCTTCCCACTCTTTGATCGGCGCATGCTGTTCTGCACTGCTGCAGTATATATATACTCACAGTAGGGGGAAAGATGGTAGTGAGTGTGAACTCGGTCAAGCTAGCTAGACATCTACCTGCCTGAGCAGCAGGAGGTCGATCCAACTCGATAAATATCCAACGAGGACGTACGCGCGGTCATGGCGGCGGCACAGGACAGCGGCAGGACAGCTAGTGCCACCGCGGCGACAGCAGCGTCCCGCGGGCGCCGCTTCGTTGGCGTCCGGCAGCGGCCGTCCGGGCGGTGGGTCGCGGAGATCAAGGACTCGGCGCAGCGCGTCCGCCTGTGGCTGGGCACGTTCGACACGGCCGACGAAGCGGCACGCGCCTACGACGAGGCGGCCCGCGCGCTGCGCGGGGAGAACACCCGCACCAACTTCGCGGACCGCGCCGGCCGGCACGGCGGCGGCGCGGCCAGGGCCAGGTTGAGTAAGAACCTGCAGCACGTGATGGCGCGGGCGGCCGCCGCGGGCAGGGCCACGGTGTGCGCGGGGGTGGGCGACCAGTTCGCGCTCGCCGCGGTGTTCCGGCACTGCCAGCAGCCGGTTGCGGTGGCGGCGCAGGCGCAGGCGCAGCAGCAGGCCGAGCCCGAGGCCGTGGTGCAGCAGGTGAAGCACGCCGTGCAGCCGAGCTTCGTGGTGCCGAGGCGGACCGAGGCGCCGCCACCGCCATCGTCGGTGCCTGGAGGTGGAGAGGTTTGGTGCGTGGACGACGTCGACACCACCGCGGAGCTGCTGTGCGCCGAGGAGGGATCGTTCAAGGTGTCCTCGTCTGTGATCGTGCCGCCGTCGTTCAGCGTCTCGTCATCGGAGTCTTTCGGCATCGACGATTTCTAGCTACTGGAGGGAACGATTCGTGCTTGTTCGTCCCTGTGGCCCGTTTGCGTGGCGCGCTTGCGTGGACAGTGTAGATACACAATAGTGCGCAAGCAGCTGCGAGCTGTGCTGCTGTCCTTCCCAAGGGAGGAATGGTAGCTTACTTTGTTGTACGGAATGTTCTTTTTCTTTATTTTTGACTAGCATACGTGAGCGTATCCATAAGAAAAAGATAATGAATGAATAAAAAATGAAACTTTTAAGAAATCAGTTCCTTTATCATATAAAAATATTATTGTGATTAATATACAAAACTGAATATGTATTGTGGAGGTATTGAAAACCCTCAGTTCAGTGAGGAATTTCTTAGTTGTCTTTGTATCCAATTTCCTTTTCTTTAGGCCAGTTCGTGGACACCTAAAAGAGCAGGCAGTTGCGAGAATGGCGGAGGAAGGGTTTGAATTAACCCTTGGAGTGATCTCTAAATCACAAAAGACTATCAACAGGGGTGAGCAAACCATGATTATAACCCCTGAAGCAATCCTAAATCAGAATGCTGCCAACTCGAGTACAAGCCTTATCAAAATCATTGTAGTGTGCCCAAAACACAACCAGCTATCAACCAAGGGTCAAATCAATATTAAAATCCCCGCAGCAGCCCCAAACCACAACAAGCTCCCAACTAGGGTGGAGGAGGGAGGAAACATAAATATAACCAATGAAGCGAACCCTAAATAAAAAGGCTGCCAACTTTGCGGCAAACCATTGTCAAAACTATTACAGTGACCCCAAAATGTAGCAAGCTATGAACTTGGGCAAAACATAAATATTACCCTCGAAGCGAGCCCTAAATTACAAAAGACTGCCAACGGGGGAGACCATAGTCATAACCTTTGAAGCAATCTTAAATCATAGCAGTGTCAACTAGGGTGCAAAACATAGTAACAACTAACAACCGTTAAATTGACCCCTAAATACAATAAGGAGGAAAACTATTGTCAAAATTGTTGCATCAGTTCCAAAACACAAGCTGCGAATTGGTGTCTATGCAGGGTGGTGCTGTTTGCAAAATATAGACATAGCCCTTTAAGCAACCTCTATATCATAAAAAGCTACAAACCGAGGGGCTTTAAACTATAGTAACAACCCTCGAAGTGTCCCTAAATATAAGCTGCCAACTAAGAGGTAACTATTGTCAAAATCAGAAAAGACCGCCAATCGGTATGGCAACACAATCAGTATGCCTACTGCAAATTGGTATTGGTGCCAGGTCCCCTAACCAGTCTGGATGCTGCAACTATAATAGTACATTATGCCATTAGCAAGGACCTTGAGTATCAACACACATTTAAACTAAATGCCACAACTTTTATAAAACTTATGTAGTAAGTTTGTTGTATACTAGTGGCAACTAATGTTATATAAAATTTTTAAAAACATATAAAAATCAAGTTATAGACCATGTAGTAAATTATGATGCGTTAAAATATGTTGTAGCAAATTTAGATACTTCTCATAGGTGCGTTAAACTATTTTGTAGCAATATACATATATGGTTTGTTGGTATGTTTACACAAAAGTTGCTACACAATTAATACACAAAATAACTACTATACGTACAATGTAAGTACATAGTCTACAAAAAAACATTTCAAAAATGTGCATCGTGGGTCTAGTTTTATAGTCCTCATCATAAGGAGCATCATGGTGCAAACATAATTGAAAGCGAACACTCTATAATGAAGTTGTATAAAAATGTTAAACAATAATGCTGAGTGTCGTATTTCCTGCCATGATAGGTGCTCCCTCGCTTGGTTTCATTTTTTGTGAGCTTTATAAAAATAACCGATGGTTGAAAATGTAATAAGAATTAGTTGTGTGCAAACCTCTTGTGTAGGCCGAAATAAAATTTTCTTTTTCTTAAAAACAATTTCCTATTTTTTTGAGAAAACAAAAAACAAACAACAATTTCCTGTTGTGATGCCGTCAACCCAAAAGCCTACTCCGGACGTCAGCCCACAAGAGCCCACCAAGCAATATGTTGCCGTATACCGCTTTCTTCACCACGCGTATGCTACAGTAGGTTATGCCGTTATGGACCATCTGGGTCGCACACAACGGCCCTCTCATTTACTTCGTGGATGGAACAACTGAGGCCTCCGGCCTGCGTTTCATGGCCAGACTCGTGGCAGCAATCGACGGTCCAATGGGCTTTAACCTTTAATGGGCTATGGATTGGTCTGTACCTTAGACCACTCTGATCATGTGATCAAATCCCTGAAAAAGTGAAAACGAACACATATACCTATATGGTCCAAATCATGAGAGCGGCGTGTGCACGAAAGCAACTCTGTGGATCAAAGTGCAACCGTGCAACGCCCAATCTGCAAAAGTTTCACGGAACCGCAAGAGTGCACTTGTACTGACTCGTGGTTTCAGGCCTCTGCGTACATGAATGAAACCACACGAATACACTGACAGCATTCCGCGGTCGCCGTCGCCTGCCGCCGCCGTGTCCCTGGACCGGCGTACAAGATCACGCCGGACCTGCGAGATCCGTGCATATCCAGCTGCGAGATGCCAACCTGGCAACCTGCGGTACCAAGACAGCTACTCGCTTTACGCAAAAGCACACAGGACGACGACGAGGAACCGTATCGTCGGCGACCATGAAACCGAAGAATGTACTGCAAGCTGTTATCGTTTGCAAGAACGCACTCAACGTACTGAAGTGCGGGCTGTGTCAAGGACCGCGCGCACCAGTTCACTGGAGACCAGCTGCCTTTACTCGTCGTTAAGAATGAGCTGTGTGTCGATTAAGAATGACACAAGATCTCAGCCTGCAGCCCGTAGGGCGGCTAGGCCCCTATGTCTTCTTCTTATACAAAACTACGCGCCCCCGGGCGGCCTTCCTTTGTCTCGTCAGCAAGCGTCCCCATCCGATTCGCCATCACAGTCGCACTCGCACCGCCGTGGAGTCATCGTTCAGCATCATCACCTCACTGGTGGTCCGGTGCCCAAAATTCAGATGTCGTCCGGTCTGCGACGCCCCAGTTTTTCCTCGCAACAAACACTTGTTTAACAAGCTGATCGTCGACGAGTTGTTCTGCGGAACCGGAACGTCGCTTATTTTACGAGATCATGGGATCAATCATAGCTCCGACGGAAGGCACTCATTGGCAGGGGACGCTGGAGTATCTGCCCGGGATCCCATGCATGAGATCGTCTTCTCGGAGTTCGTTCTAAACGGGGAGAGAGAGGTCAAGTCCAGATGACAAACTGCAGGACGTCAATGACTTCGATTCGCGCAAGATGGATATATACTATGATACCTAGGAGAGCAGCGTGCATAGTGCGTACATAAAGTACCTACCTAGGTCAACTAGCGCCCTAGCAATAATGTATACTTGTCAAATGTATGTATGCAACTTATCAAGAACTAGAAGGGCCAACGAATAAAAAGTTTGTGTAAGAGGCGGCTACGGTTCAGTATCATATTATATAGTCATAAGAGTCAAGATGTTGAGATGTCTAGTATTACTCGAGCGCTCTCAAAAGGCTATATTGCGATCAGGGATTCAGGGTAAAGTTTGGTTTGGAGCACCCGAAGGGCCAAATCTCGATGCCCAAATAATGGAGGTTAGTAGTAATTGCGTATCATACGCGCGCGTTTGTTGAGCACAATGTTGACGTTGCTTACGTTCTGTGATTACTGCATGATTAGTTCGCCAAAGAATAGAAGGTACTTGGGAAGATGGGAGAACATCATCTAGCTCCGGAGTGAATGGAGATTAGTCATTTCTGATAGTATGTTTTGTACACTCAAGTTAGCTTTGTTCCAAACTTCGAATTAGAGAACCGAGCATATATAGCTTGTTTGCTTGCTGACCTGGGAAAATTGTCTGGCCCAGATAGCATTGTCAGACATTGGGTGAGATCAGCCTGCTTGGCCAGCAGCCCCTAGGCTAGGGCAGTAACCAAACAACCCCTATATACACACACGGTCAAAACTTAAGCAAAAGGACCTGTAACCATAGTGGCTACGAGAGTCTCAGTGCGTGCGTTCTAAGTGTTTGCATTGTACTGTGTGATCGCAAGGAAAAAAATGACGTAGGAGCCACGGCCCCGTATTATTGTTGTGAGGGGGCGGGGGCAGGTGAGACGGCTCCCGGTCAAATCAGACCCTGCTCCTCGCCGGCATGACATGGCTAGCTTGCCTTTAGTGAAGAGTTCCTATCCCACTTAATTAAACCGCCATTAACTCCAAATCGGACCCGGTCCCTTAATCAACCACCGCCATTATATGGTCCCTTCCCTGGCTGGAGGAGTCGGCCGGTCGGTCCATGACCATGCATGCATGCATGACCACGGATGGAGGCGAGCCCAAGTTATGACGAGGGATAGATCGATCTGCCAAGAGGAACCCCGTGCGCGCCTCCCTGCAGACTGTGCGGTCAATCTGCCGGGTGCCGACACCTATATTCGCGCGCGCGACCACCGGCCCGTGCGTGCACAGCTGCCGCATTGCATGATGCAGTACGGTCGTCTGATGATAGGATCATGGGCAAATTAAACCTGACACCTGTGTTGTGTACCCGGCCGCTCATACGTTTGGAGCTGGGTCTCTGCCTGGCAAAACACACTCCTAATATACTGGACTTGGAGAAGTCGATCGAGAAGACAGCGTTGGATTGCCGCCTGTTCTGACCGTCGATCTGCTCTCTAGCTAGTAGATGCAGGAGTCCAATGGCCAATGCGAACTGGAGTCTGGGGCAGGTACGCGTGTAGAGTACGTACTAACCCAGGGTGTCGAAAGACTACTGAGACCAGCAGCAAGCATACGACACGGTCGAGCCAAGTTGCGCCCGCATGTGTTAGATGCCACGTCGCTCTCGCATTCCAGTAGGCTGGAGAAGCCCTGGGGCGGGTGGGTGGATCGATCGAGTCGAGTCGAGTGAGCCCCAGCCCCCTACGCCACAAAGTCTTTTCCCTCGCCGAATCTCGACAAGGCCAGGGGCCGCGGCCGGGGCCAGGCTTTCTTCCTTCTCCTTCTCGTTCGCGCGTGCATTTATCGACATCGGTCGGTCGGTACACGCCCGCGGCTGTCGACGCAGGATTGGCCCAAAACACCGCGACCGCACGTACGCGCGGTCATCGATCGGCATCGGCTCGATCATGCATATGCACGCACGCACGCACGCACACGGGGACGATGGTCCTGCGTGCTCGCCCCGGCCAGCTGCCCCGCCCGTCCGCCGTGCCTTTGAGCTGTTGGATCGCGTTTGCCCCACCACCCCACCAACGGCAAGCTAGGCCTGAGGCCGCAGAACCAATCAAGCCAGGCTGCAGGCGGGGGGAGTTGCGCGCGACTGATGTGTGCAGTGGTTGCATGCGCTCTCGCGGCAAGCACGGACTCCCCGCGCCCGCCTGCAATGCTGGCTTGCCTTTCGGCGCCGGCCACAACCGCACCGTACCCCCGCTAGCTGGTCCACACACACACACACACACACACACACATATATATATATATATATATATATATATATATATATATATATGGAGAGACTATTCAGTAGCCGGCTACAAAATAAGTTCTTTTGTAGCCACCTCCATTTATTATTTTGTAGCCACCTCCATTTACGATAATTTTATATACTAATTTACGATAATGTCAATACATATTTACGATAGTTGGGTTACTATAACACAGAGGATATTTACCATAACGTTATAATAAACCACTTAGTAAGGAGTTACTATAATCTCATAAATTAACATAGTAATTATCGTAACTCAAAGTGACTAGTCAGCTACAGGATATATATATATATATATATATATATATATATATATATATATATATATATATATATATATATATATATATATATATATATATATATATATATATATATATATATATATATATATATATGCGCGCGCGCGCGCCGCCAGCCGACCGGGGGATAAAGACCCGAACGGTAGTACGTAGAGTACGTGGCTTGGCTTCAGCGACACACATGCATGCCGAGACATGCGTGCCAATTGGCCACACCAACATGCCCCGCGCGCGGAATACTTCGTACGACGGGGACGGGGTAGCGAACCTAGCTAGCTTGGCCTGACGATCGGTCGAGTTGGTTTCCAGCTTGTATAACGAATCAATTGATCAGGTGCGTGCATGCATGCGCTGTAGCCTGTACGTGTGGGCAGGCAGGCTTAGCTAATCATGGCGCTAATCCATGGCGGATCCAGCACAGAGAAGCAAACTAACTAACTGACTAACCAACTAACCAGGCAGCTAAGCCAACGTAATCTAGGAGAGCAGTGTGTGTGCAGGGTTGTTTGAAGTGCATCGCGCGAGTCGACACGCAGGCATATGCTCAAATCATCCCGAAGCTGTTCGTTTGTGCTATTCAGCCGGCTTTAATCCGTACAAATCAGCCGTGGAACAGTATTTCTCTCTCACAACAAACCAGTCATACAAATCAGTAGAAGCCGATTTAATACTGTCGGTGTTTCGAACAAGCACCGGCTAGTAAATTTATAATTGATACGCGTTAGGCCCGGATGGTGCGCTAAAAGACACAAGGTTTATACTGGTTCGGACTGAATGTCCCTACGTCCAGTCTGTTGCTGCTCGTGTTATTAGCGCCGAAAGAGGTTCGTAGTAGGGGGTACAAACAGTCGAGAGAGGGACTGGTCACAGGTCTCTGATGGAAGGGTTGAAAGGATACCAAGAGCTTGGTGGTGGCCTGGCTGTGTGCGTGATGTGTCGAACCGAGCTCTCTATGAGTTCGTCTGTGTGTGAGTTGTCCGTCAAAAGTCGGTCCCCTTTGTGGGGAGCCCTGCCCTCCCTTTTATAGACCAAGGGGGGAGCAGGGGTTACAGATGGGAGAAAGAGAAAAATACCAAGAGTATAGAAGGTCCTTCGAAGGATCCAGGTCTCCTTTTTTCCCGCGCCTGTCCTGCATAACATGGCAGACTGTGTCAGGGGTGTCGTGTTGGTTGTTCTTCGCAGGCCATGCCCTGGCCTCATTTTAGCAAGTGGGCGCGTCCCGTCCCGCTCCCGTGGGCGGCGTGTCGGACAGGGTTGTCGATCTCCGACCCCGTGGGGGGCGGATGGCGTGGTGACTGCTCGTTTGCCACTGTAGAGAATGGGAGCCCCTCCTTGGAGCATAGTGGTTGTCGTATGTCCGTGTTGGGTTCTTCGCCCGGAGGCTGAAGGCGACGCCTACAACCCTGTAGGGCGAAGAGCACGCGCCTGCAACACTATTCAGGCTCTGCCACGTCTAGAAGGGTCTAAGCGCCCATTCCGTCATGCCTTGACGGTACTTTCCTGCAGGGGCGCAGGACATGGTCCTCGATGCCGCGGTTGACTCGAACGTCTTGTCTTACCCTGTGCCTATCATCATGAGGGAGCGGGGTGCGGTTGTCAGGCGAGGCGGAGCCCAGCTTTTATCCGTCGAGCGAGGCCGAGCCCAGCCGTCGGGGGTCGGGCGAGGCGGAGTCTAGCCTTCAGCCCTCAGGCGAGGCAGAGTCTAGCCCTCAGACTTCGGGCGAGGCGGAGTCTATCCCTCGGGGGTCGGGCGAGGTGAAGTCTAGCCCTCAGCCCTTGGGCGAGGCGGAGTCTATCCCTCGGGGGTCGGGCGAGGCGGAGTCTAGCCCTGGGGCATCGGGCGAGGCGGAACCAACTCCCATTGTTCGGGCAAGAAGCGCAGCAGTGCTCTTGTCCGTTCGGGAGTTTTTAACGTTCGATGGTTATTAGTTCCACCTCCTTGGGTACCCTGGTATTAGGTCCCCGACAGTAGCCCCCGAGCCTCCGGGTGATTCAGACAGAATCACCCGGGGGGTGTTTCAATTTTGTCGGAGTCAATTCGCTAGAGGGTGCGCGCGAGTGCACCCAGTGGGTGTAGCCCCCGAGCCCCTGGGTGATTTGAGTAGAATCGCCCGAGGTGTAGTATCGGGCCCTCCATGGGTAAGGCCGTAAGGCTTTGGTTTTTTGTCAACTGGATATTTTTTAAGGGAATCATGGTATCCAGTTCGCGGGGATTTCATTCGGGGCCAGCCTGGCTGGGGCCCGACTGCGGATCGAGGCCCTGGTGATACTCGTATCTCTGAGTCCTGGTTGTTTTGCGGGCCCATCCTTCGTTGGGACAGTCCTTGGGATCCGGGGCCCTAGGTGGGCCGGAGAGAAAAAGCTTTGTGACTCGTGTTCCCTTGGTGGGAAGAGAGTCCTGGTCCGCCTGGGGAAGGCGGACCGCTGGCGCGAGTTTCGCGGGAAGGGATAGGGATCACGTGCGCGTGTCCCATGACGTGACGCGGTGGTGCGTCGTGGCGGGCTCGGAGATCGAGGTGGACCGTTGCCCTTCTCGCATCCGTCGCCCCTATAAAACCACGGGGTTCGCCCCTAGGGTTCCGTACTTCGCCTCCTTGCCCTCGCATTCCCAGCTTCCGCCGCCAATCGCCTGAGCCTCTCGCACCCGCACTGCTCCCGCCGTCAAACTCGCTGTTGCCTTCTTCCCCACGCTGCTCCCGCCGTCGCAATGGACCCGGGGTACAAATCCAATATCTCCACCCAGCGCCTGGAGGGCCTCGTCCGCCGAGGCCTCCTTCGCCTGTTGACCGCCGCCGAGGAGTGGCGGCTGCCCGATGAAGAGGACGAGCCGCAGCCGCCTGAAGGGTACATCGTGTCTTTTGCTCACTTCCACGAGCGATGATTCGCCATGCCCGCCCATCTGTTTTCCCAGGGACTGCTGGACTACTATCAGGTGGAACTGCAGCACCTTGCCCCCAACGGGATCCAGCACATTGCGGCGTTCGTCGCCCTGTGCGAGGGGTTCTTAGGGATCAGTCCCCACTTTGACCTGTGGTGGTATCTCTTCGCCGTCAATCTTGTGATGAGGCGGGTCGGGAAGCAAGAGCTGCACGCGCCAGTGGGGTGTACCAGCATCCACCTCCGCAACAACCGGGCGGGGGCGTACCCGCTAATGCGTCTGTCCACCTCCAACAAGGGGTGGCATTCGTAATGGTTCTATGTCAAGAATGACGCCGCCGCCCCCTTGCCAGCTTTCACTGGGCGCTACATCTTGGAGGCCCCAGGGTCGTGGGGGTGGGGCGTCCCGGGCAAGGAAAAGAAGTAACTCAACGACCTTCTCGCCGCCCTATGAACTCTGAAGTAGAGAGGCATGAAGGGGTCGGGGATTATTAGAGCCTACCACGCGAGGAGGGTTGTGCCGCTGATGGCGCGCACGCTTCCCCTGTATCAGATGGTGCCCGAAGCGTTGTTCGAAGGGACGGTGCTTGTCGACGAGGCGCTCCCTTACTCTGAAGTGGAGCAGCGCATCAAGGAGGCGATGGAGCCGACGAAGGACTCCGCTGGTGCCGTCCTTGACTTCGTGTATCCGGTGCCGGGGCATCCCCCAATGCGGCCGGAACTAGGGTTCGTTGACTTGGTAAGTCTTCTTTCCCCTTGCTCCTCTCTTCACTTGAGTTTCCGACCCCCTGATGCTAACCTCGGGGTAGCGGGACCAGCTGGGGGGACTATTTTTCAAGGATAGCCCGGCTCCGCTGCCGAAGGACCCAACCAGGGCGGCAGCGAACCGCGCCGTGGCCGGTTGGGACAAGAAGACGAGGGAGCTCGCAAAGAAAAAGGCGATACGGAAGCAGCAAGCTCGAGATCGAGGAGAGGAGACAAGCAGTGAAGATGATGATGATGACGACGAGTCTAATGAGGAAGCAGCCGCGCGTGGATTGGGGTGACTTGGTGGACGAGGACTCGTTGCCCACGTAGGGACCCTTCCCGTTCCACGTAGAGGGAAGCGAGTCCGCGGGGACGGTCGAGCCGGGCCTGCCCCTGGGTCTTGTGGGAGCCAGTGGATCCGCCGTCACCGTCGAGGTGCCGGCGGAGGATCGGTGGATGGGAGGGGACGGATCCGAGGCCGTCCCCGAGGTGCCGCTGGAGGGGGGCGGCTCCGACGCCGCGCCCCATGAGCTGATAGAGGGGGGTGGGTCTGGCGCCGCACCTCATGAGCCGACGAAGAGGAGTGGTTCTGGCGCCACGCCCCATGAGACGATGGAGGGGAGCGGCTCTGGCGCCGCGCCCCATGAGCCGATGGAGGTGAGCGGCCCTGTCGCCGCGCCCTCGGAGACAAGGGAGTCGAGCCCCCCTGCCTCGGAGTAGGGGGCAGGCTCGAAACAGTCCCGCCCACACGAGTTGGAGCAGGGGTCTGGGGTTCATCCCCGAAACGTACCCGCCGTCCGAAAGCGTCAGAGTATGTCACCGATTCCCCTTGTTTTTCCCTTTATTTTTCTGTTCCGACCTTATGCCTTTCTCCCTTTTGCAGATTCTTACGATGGGGCCACCCCCTAGGCCGGCACCGAAGAAGAGCCTTGCCCTTCAGGCGGGACGGATGATGCTGCCCGACATCGCCCCTATTTCGGGCAGGAGCGGCGCTGACGTTGCGGCCTCGTTGGCCGGTCCGGCAGGGACCACGGTGGCGCCCGTGCCCCCGGTGGTTGCCGAGTAAGCGGCTATGACCGTGCCAAGCCAGGAGCAACCGGACGCAGTGGTGGTGTCCGAGGGGGTGGCACAATCCGTGCCCCCGATGGCCCAAGTGACGGCGCCCGATGCGGGCCGAGGGAAATCAGATGTAGCCGCGGTGGCGTCCGAGGGAGCAGCGCAATCCGCGCCATCGGAGGCCCAGACGGAGGTGGCTACGACCGCGACAAGCCCAGCGGGGTCGGACACCGCTATGGTGGTATCTGAGGGAGCGGCGCAAACCGCGCCACCGGCGGTCCAGGCCGCGGCGTTCGGGGCAAGCCAGATGGAGGAGGACGCGGCCGGAGGGTCTCCGAGTGTCGTGACGGTGGTGGAGAGGACCCGTAGAAGGTCATCCCCAGCCCTGTTGTCACGGGGTAGCCACTCCCCCGTGTGGGGCGAGCCGCCGCTCCAGTGGATGGCCGCTCAGGACCCAGCGTCGGTTCTTTTCTCGCTCGATGATGCTTCCGAGAACATGGAGTGGGAGAATCTTGACATCGGGTTCTCGACTTTGATGGATGCCTTGGGCCAGGCCAATGGTGCCTTGCGTGAGATCCTCATCCCTTCTAGCCAGGTACCCACTTAATCTTCCCTCTTCTTGTGTTTTTGTGTTTCTGATACCGGTCTTCTTTTCAGTGTATTGTTGCTCGTAGCCGGAATAAATCCCGGTTCCTCCGCGAGCAAAAGGCGGAGTGGGACCGCCTCACCAAGGAGGCCCAGCTGCGAGGAGACGTGGGCGCGCAGCTTGCTACCGCCCAGCAGCGGGAGGCCGAGGCGCGTCAGGATGCAGAGGAGTTCCACGGGATGTTCGAGGACCTATCGGCGCGGGTGAAGGTGGACGAGGAGGCGACCACCAGGCTTCGGAAGGAGCGGGACAAGCTGCTGCAGAAGGATGTCGCGGCCAGTGAGCGGGCCGGCGAGCTCCAGGTGGGGCTGAAGATGGAGCGGGACCTCAAGCTGAAGGCTGAGGAGAGGTCCGTGGCGTTGCAGCAGAGGGTGGACCGGGACGCCGAGGTGGTCGCCCGGTTGTGCAAGGAGCGGGACGAGCTATGCCGGATCGAGGAAAGACTTCTATCAGAGTGGGTACATCTGGGAGCGCGACGAGGCGTGTCGGGTGGCTGACTCCCTCCGGGCGGATCTTGGAGTTGCGGTGAACCGAAGGTTGGACGCCAAGAGCATCACTGCCAGGCTGGAGAAGGAGCTTGCCAAAGTGCGAGGGATCCTTCGGACTGAGAGTGACGAGCACGACCTTCTGCAAGTCGCTGTCGGGGTGGTCATTGATGCCCTGAGGGTGACGCAGCCGGCGGAAACCAGCTCGCTCGCAGTTCGCGCCACAGGTATCACGGCGTGGGTGGGCCAACTTGAGGAGGACGCCTTTCGCGCCGGGATCACCCAAGCCTTTGCTGTCACCCGTTCCCATTATGATCGGGAGATCAACCTAGAGGTGATGAGCCAAGGCTTTGCACCTGTCTATGAAGACGCTGAGCTGGATGAGATGGAGAAGGCGGTGACGCCCCTTGCGCGGAACTTGGCGGACAGGTTGAAAGAAGAGGTTCTCCCTTCGCGAAAGTAGTTAGTTGAATCAGTTTAATAAACATTTATTCGTAATATGTGAACAAGTGTCGATACTTTCGTGTCCTAGAAACGGTTTCATGGATTCGTTTCGTAATTTCGTTTCGTTTGTTCGGTTTTATCTTCTTCCCTTTTTGTGATGAAAAGAAGTTCTTCCGCTCATTTTAGAGCGTAAGGCCCGAGGTGTGTAGGGGAAGTTTTGATTGTGCTGGTCAGCAAGAATTACCGTAGCCGTCTGGGCATGGGTTTCTTGCAGTCTTACCTATCTGATCCCCCAAACCTTGCCATTAGTCTTGGTGCGAGGAAAGGTCTGTTGTAATGACCGTTACGAAAAAAAGAGAGGAGGTACCCGTACCTTTATCAGCCCCCAAGTGAGATCCGGCCCCTTGCGGTCGCTGGGGTCGGATGTTACTAGAGACCGAAGCGAGGGAAGCGAACTTGCATTTTGTATTCGCTCGTACCCCTTACTTAGGATTTTGACGATCGCTGGCGTGACCGTTCGTTTGGTCTTATTGCTGGTCCAGCCTTCCCTGAGCCCCCGCGTGTGGTGGGGATTCGGTCAAGGGCCGGCTCGTTTCGTAACGTTTGTCCCGTCCGTAATTCTTCTCAATTTGGAGGGATTTGGGGCGGTGTCATTTGCCTCGGTGGCTCGAATGACGTGCCTGATGAGCTTGCTAACGGGGGTGTTCGGGCGGAATCTGATCCTATTGCTTTGCGACAGAGTCGGCAAAGCCCTCGGGTGGTATTCCGTTGTTCCCTAGCCCGCCTTCCAATAGATTCCCCCCTCAATGGGGTTTCTATGGGCTCGGCTAGGGGCTGGTTTGAACTAGAAGGTTGAGATGACCCTATCCGCCTTAATACGGGTTGGGCAGAGGCCGCTGAGGCTCATCCGTGTTTTTCTCCCCTGGCTCTTGTTCGACGTGAGGCGGCCTCGGACCTTTTGTGGGTCAGCCTTTGAACCTCGGTCTTTCGATCTTGGATCGAGCGGCTCGAACCCCCGAGCCCTGTTAGGGTTTGATAGGGGTCGGCCGTGTTTCGCGTGTTACCCCGTCCTCAGTTTCCGCAACCGGAGGGGCTGAGTTGACGACACTTGCCTCGATGGCTCGAGTGCCACGCTCAATGAGCTTGCTAATGGGTACGTTCGTGTGGAATCCGGGTCCATCATTTGCTGACGGGGTCGATAGAGCCCTCAGGTGGCACTCCACTACTTCTTAATCCACCTCCCGACAGATGCCCGAGCCGTTCGATAGGCTCAGGTGGCCCGCTGGCCTCTCCTCGGTGGAGACTCTGTGGGTTTGGCTCGAGGTTAGAATCGAACGAGAAAAGGTCGAGATGCCCCTGTCCGCTTCTGAGTGGGGTCGGGCAGGGCCGCTGGGGCTCATCTCAGTTATTTCTCCCTGGCTCTGTTTGACGCGAGGCGGCCTCGAGCCCTTTGCGGGCCGGCCTTCGAACCTCGGTCATTTGTCGTTTCGTATCGAACAAGGCGACTGCCACTTCGTGACGCAAAACGAAGCGTTCGGGATGCAGCAACTGCATTAGTTTAATGTATGATTTAATTTGAAATGGAAGCAGGATTACCTTGGTGATATGAGCGACGGGAAGCTCCTACTAGATGTGTCCGCACGGGGTTCGGGCCCTGATGTTTGCGACGAGGTTGGAGTAACCTGCATAAGAATTGCTATTCTTTGTTTTTTGTCTCTCGGCGGTGATTCGAGCCGCTTGACTGATTTAGTTGGCCCGACAGCTTCCCCTCGAAGGGGGTTCTGCCGGGGGACCCCTCCAAACCCTTCTCGGGAAGACGGGAGCAGAGGCTTGCGGTGCGGGGAACTGTGAGTTCGATTTATGCTGGTGAACAAATAACACCATAGCCGTCGAGGCGTAGGGTCTGGCGGTTCATCTAGTTGTATTCAAAGTTTTATACCCACACACCGTGCTTTCGGTTTTTAAACGTAAGGAGGGATTAGGCGAAGGGGGTGTTTTTATATGAATAGACACCCTTGACAGCCCCCGAGCGATGTCCGTGCCCTTGCTGTTGCTGGGGTCGGTAGCTCGGTGAAGAAATTACCACCTAGAGTAAGTAAACAGAGGTACTTATCTTTTTAGTGGTCGTCCGTTTGTTGTTTTACCTGGGCCGCCTGATCGGCCCAGGAGGCCCGCTGGGCACACCCTGGACAGAGGTTCCATTGTTGGGTCGTTCGACGATCCTGCCTGGGGAAGCGGAGAGTCGCCTGCATGCAGACCTACCCTGGTTCTCGTGCTCGGGACGCATTAGTGGCAGGCCATGCCGAGGCAACATCCTGTTTGACCAGGCGACGTCTTGTCGACCAGAGCGCGTCCTGCCGGTTCCGTCGCATCCCCTCGGCTTTCTATCAGCATTGATTTCGCATTCTGCATTGAATAGGGGAAGGGAGAGAGTTTTTCGTCCCAACCTTTCACTTTTCCTCAGCCGCTGAGCCCCTTCTTTAAATAGGGGGGGAGGGGAGTTCTCGTCCCACTTCCTTGTCAACCTCTATGCCGCCACTTCTTCTCCTTCCTTTCCACCGTGATGAGGACATGGCACCTTCGGATACGAACAATGATTATAAGGTGCGCTCGTTCCTACATTTGTATAGTGGCTTTGGTTATAATTCACTTGGTTCCACATGTACATGTCACTATTTGATTGTAGGTTCAAAGTGTTTCATAATGGAAGTTCATCAAAGTTGAACTTTCGGTTCGTCGGCAGTCCGATAGTGCCTCATTGGGAAGGCCATAACTCATCCATCCGGAGTGCGATCGAGGTCAATGAGCACTTGATGGAAAGCTTGTTTGATAAGCTTTCAAATAGATCTGGTTCCATCTCAATATCACATCGGCAAGGCCTCGAAATCGCCAATATATTCTGTCGCTATTTCTGCTGGGAGCTACACTATCGTTATGGGCTTGTTATTCATCCTTGGGACCCTGGCCCAAGTGGGAGCACACCCCAAGGACTTGGAGAACCCACCAAGAAAGCCCTTGGACGTCCTCCTCCTTGGCCACCACCTTAGGAGGCCAGCAAGGACGTCCAAGCCAAGCCAGAGGCCCAGTCCAATCCGAGTTCGAGTCTGCCTCGGCCATCAGGACCAGTCTGCAATAAAACGGACGCCCAGAACGCATCTGAACTCCGTTTTCGATGATCCACATATGGATGGAAAGATAATTTGATAAGGAAGCCAATCCAAGTGGTTTCACATCAAAACCTCTTCGGAATCAACAGGAATAGTCGAAACAAGTCAGCGTCCAGAATCTACCAGGGTGCTGCGACACCTACTTTTGGTCCGTTGGACCGTGTATCGTGTTTGGGCCCATTAGGGGGTGCGTCCAGGGTAGGCGACGACCCTAAGACCTTTATAATCATACGCCACCACCGTCATTAGGTTTTGGGTTTTGCTTAGATTATTCTGTCAAGAAACAGTTTCGCCGTTCTTCGGTTTGTGAGACCCCAACTCGTGAGATTAATCATACATTTGCAATTTGGTTGCGATCTTTCTTGTTCTTGCTTGTGTTCTTCGTTGCGCAGGCAGGGATTAGCCTTCTTGGTGAGGTCAACCTGGTCCGTGACTCGGTTGATAACCAGAGGAGCTGTGGTGCTAAGATTGCAGGGTTCGATCTTTCGATCTGAAGCCGGATCGGTGTTTCATTCTCCGCCACAACGATAGTTACCATCACCTGACGGAAGATCGGGATCCCCGTCTCCATTAAGTGGTAATCAGAGCTAAGGTATACCGTCAGGTTCACATTTGTTCCCTCGTTTGAGTGTTTTTGCTTTTATCCCATAGTCCAAGGCCATATTTGTTTCCTATCCTATAACCATCCGTGCCATAGCCTTTGCATGATTCAGTTTCAGAGTCCGCTTTGTTGAGTTTGTGTCCTAGGTCAAAGTCTTGTTGCTGGTTTAGATTGTGTTCTTTTCTAGTTTGTGTTGATCCCTTCACCCGCCGCTATTCTGTATCAGCATCGGTTTGCATCTTGTGTCCACTAAATCCCTGATTCAAGCAGCTTCCTTAAAACAGTCATAACTTTTGCATCCAAACTCAAAACGGGACAAATTTTATATCTACGGAGAACGCCAGAAAATTTTAGATCTATTTCATCCCAGCGTTGCTGGGTTCGCAAAAATTAGATTTGCGAAATTCGATTAGGAAAATTGAGTTTTTGAGCCCACAAGTTTTGGTATGCTTTTTAGAGCACAGTCCTAATTTTCTATAGGCCACATCTTTTATTCAATTGAGCTCAAATTTTTTGTGGTTTATTCTTGTGTGCTCCTTGCTGAGAAAAAAATATCAAAAGAGCAAAAGCAAGAAAAAAAGATTAGACAAAAAAATAAAAGAAAAAAATAGTAAAAGAGAATAGAAGATATCGAAAAGGAGCACATAAGGAACACTCAATAGCTCTATTGTTTGTGGTACCTTTTGCCTTGTTCATATCCGTTGCTACCTTTAATACTTGTTTCCTTTCATCCTTGTTTCCTCTCTTGTTTATCACAACTGGTGATAGGAACATGTATAGGCCAGCAACTAGGACAAGTGCTCTGGACATTTATTCAATATTGCTGTCTGTCACTGACTTGTGTGCCACATATACATATTTGTTCTTTTGCGTGCCTCCCAAGCTCCACATATACTTCAGATCGGTACAGAAAAAGACCCTTGCAATCTTGGTGTCACACCCTTACAGGTATCACGTACCAGCCACCGGTTGTACCGTCCACTGCTTTGTGTTGGTAAGAACCTTGTAAGAGCTTGATAAGGTGTTTCCTTTTGCTGTGATCTTGAGAGGCAGCACCACTCCACCTGCGTAGTAGGATTATTAGGGATAACCTTCACCGTTTGTTCCTTGTTTTTGTGTTTACAATGACAGGTTGTTCGTATCCACCGACTTATGATGGTATAGGTGATGATGAGTACATGGAGTGGGAAATTGCTATCGATAACATATTTGCTACTCGCCTTATATGTCCAAGGAGGAAGGTAAAAAATGCAGTTAGTGTTTTGCGACATTCTGCTTTATCTTGGTGGGAGTCTTTAGATCCTTCTGATAAGCCTCAAACTTGGAATGATATGAAACTTCTTATGCGAGAAACCTTTATTAATCCACCTCCTGTTTTGACTTCATATAATGAGGTGCACCATTTAGAGGAAGAGTCTATTGTTATTCCTCCTGCTATGCCTAACCTTTTGCAGGACAATGTAGAGAAGAGCAAGGATGCCGTGACAGAACATGAGAAGCTCACAGTCTCATGTGAAAATTTAGAACCATCAACTATTACCCCTGCTGAACATGAGAGCAAAGGTAATGCCCATGATGCTAACCTCACAGAAGGTGAGAGTTCTCTTGATGTGCTGAATTTTTCCACCAATCATGCTATGATAGAGCAAATTTTAGTGGAGCATTCGCTTGATTTACCTTTGTCACAAGATGATTTGCTTGATGTTTCTTATGACGAAGATGACTTGCATGATGATATTTATGTTATACCCATGCAATCATTGAAGAATGATCACACTATATGTGTGCTGAAAATGAGCACTTGTGCTGAAAATAGACTTGTTATTCATAATGCTAGTGAAGTTGATGAGCTGAAATTGTTGTCTTCTTTAAATACTTTGGGTTACATTGAATTTGATGTTCCGTGTAATCTTAGTTCTTTAGAGGAGAAACTTTATGCATATGCTGATTTGCCATGGTTCTCTAGACATACATATCATTTTATTGGAAAATATAATTGTAAAGGAGAGTATATGGTGCATCGTGTATATATTTGTTCAAATCTGAAATCTCCTTATATTGTGCAAAAGTATGATCAACCAAAGGATTGCAATTGCTATAATCTTGTCATGTCGAGTTCCCCTAGTTTTGTTATAAAGAAACATGTTAAATTTCAAGAAGGTGAGCAATGTTGGCTACTACCAACAATGTTTTCTTCATCTAATCCCAAACCGAGGACGGTTTGTTGTCAAGAAGGGGAGGACGATGAGGACATGGCACCTTCAGATACGAACAATGATTATAAGGTGCGCTCGTTCCTACATTTGTATAGTGGCTTTGGTTATAATTCACTTGGTTCCACATGTACATGTCACTATTTGATTGTAGGTTCAAATGTGTTTCATAATGGAAGTTCATCAAAGTTGAACTTTCGGTTCGTCGGCAGTCCAATAGTGCCTCATTGGGAAGGCCATAACTCATCCATCCGGAGTGCGATCGAGGTCAATGAGCACTTGATGGAAAGCTTGTTTGATAAGCTTTCAAATAGATCTGGTTCCATCTCAATATCACATCGGCAAGGCCTCGAAATCGCCAATATATTCTGTCGCTATTTCTGCTGGGAGCTACACTATCGTTATGGGCTTGTTATTCATCCTTGGGACCCTGGCCCAAGTGAGAGCACACCCCAAGGACTTGGAGAACCCACCAAGAAATCCCTTGGATGTCCTCCTCCTTAGCCACCACCTTAGGAGGCCAGCAAGGACGTCCAAGCCAAGCCAGAGGCCCAGTCCAATCCGAGTTCGAGTCTGTCTCGGCCATCAGAAGCAGTCTGCAATAAAACGGACGCCCAGAACGCATCTGAACTCCGTTTTCGATGATCCACATATGGATGGAAAGATAATTTGATAAGGAAGCCAATCCAAGTGGTTTCACATCAAAACCTCTTCGGAATCAACAGGAGTAGTCGAAACAAATCAGCGTCCAGAATCTACCAGGGTGCTGCGACACCTACTTTTGGTCCGTTGGACCGTGTATCATGTTTGGGCCCATTAGGGGGTGCGTCTAGGGTAGGCGACGACCCTAAGACCTTTATAATCATACGCCGCCACCATCATTAGGTTTTGGGTTTTGCTTAGATTATTCTGTCAAGAAACAGTTTCACCGTTCTTCGGTTTGTGAGACCCCAACTCGTGAGATTAATCATACATTTGCAATTTGGTTGCGATCTTTCTTGTTCTTGCTTGTGTTCTTCGTTGCGCAGGCAGGGATTAGCCTTCTTAGCGAGGTCAACCTGGTCCGTAACTCGGTTGATAACTAGAGGAGCTGTGGTGCTAAGATTGCAGGGTTCGATCTTTTGATCTGAAGCCGGACCGGTGTGTCATTCTCCGCCACAACGATAGTTACCATCACCTGACGGAAGATCGGGATCCCCGTCTCCATTACACCGAATGCAGAGGTTCCTAAGTAGGAGAGGGTAATGCCAGGGAGAGAAGAACTCATAGATCTGTTCGTGAGTCTAGGGTGTGATGTCGAGTTGGAGGTCATCCAACGTAGATGAGATGGTGAGGGTCGCCTTTGCCGAGAAGGGGTCACTGCCGTCGAAGGAGGAGGGGCACTGGAGGGTGCTGAGCATTGTTGGCCGAGACGTTGTCTGTTGCGGCCCTCCTTTGGCGGCAGGCGCCCCCCGTCCAGGCGCCGTTGTCAGGGTTGCGGCTGATGACGATGGCATAGTCCCCGGATGCCCCAGCGGAGGGGCACCATGGTTGCCGGCGTGGTGCTCGACGTTGCAGATGATGGCGCCTTCGAGGATCCTGCAGAGCGGTGGGACGTCGCCGATGGAGAGCGTGGCGCGGCGGCTGCAGTAGACGAACTGGCCCGTGTATGTGCCAGGACGTTGCCGATGGAGAGCGTGGCGTGGCGGCCACAATAGACGAACTGACCTGTGTACGTGCCAGGACGTTGCCGATGGAGAGCGTGGCGCGGCGACCGCAGTAGTACTTGTAGTAAAGCTAGGCAGAGACTATAATTGAATAAGTTTATGGGGGAGCCCCCGAGTAAACAGTCTTTTGAATTTATGAGTACATTAGTCCTTTTCGTGATGAAATCACTTTGTAAGTGGTGAATTTGTGCGAAGAATGAACAAATTTTCATCTTTTGTTACGGCAAACAGCTTTTTAGCTTCCTCTTTTTGTAGAAGTGGTTTCGGTGCCCTCTGACCCTTCCCATGGTTCAAGTCATAAGAAACTAGGAGTGCGGGTGAATTAATTCTGATCACGCTGGTGAGCAAAGAGATCGTAGCCGCTGGGGCGTGGGTCTCCCGTAGTCCTACCAGTTGTACTCAGAATTTGTTCGTGAAATCTTAGTCCTTAGGACTTGTTATGAGAAGAACGGAAAACTTAGAGAATGTTTGCAAACATAACACATGAAGTTTTTGCAAGATAAACGTACTTGTATCATTTGTATCAGCCCCCGAGTGAGGTCTGACCCCTCACAATTTGCAGGGGTCGAATGTCACTAAAGATTGAGGTTTTGTAAAGACAAAAACTGATAAGGAAGAGTATGCGTTTATTTAAGGGTAAAAACGACGTAGCTGTTCGATGTTCCAGGCATTGGTGAAGACCTTGCCGTCGATGGTTTTCAACTTGTAGGCACCTAGACGGAGTATTTCTGCGACGACGTACGGCCCTTCCCAGGGTGGGGAGAGCTTGTGGCGGTCCTTGTTGCGCTATACAAGGCAGAGAACAAGGTCCCCGACATTGAAGGCTCGGTCTCGCAAGCGTCGGCTGTGGTACCGCCGTAGCGCCTACTGGTACTTGATCGAATGGAGGAGGGCGATGTTGCAGGCTTTGTCTAGTTGGTCCATGGCGTCTTGGTGGGATGCCTCGGCTCCCTGTTCATCGTATGCTCTGATTCTTGGTGCTCCGTAGTCGAGGTCCGTTGGGAGGACGGCCTCAGCACCGAAGACCATGAAGAAAGGCGTGTAGCCGGTGGCCCGGCTAGGAGTTGTTCTAAGGCTCTAGAGTACTGTGGGGAGCTCAGCAACCCAGCGTGCGCCGAACTTGTTCAACCGGTTGAAGATCCTAGGCTTGAGGCCCTGTAGGAGCATGCTGTTTGCACGCTCGACCTGCCCGTTCGTCCGGGGGTGCGTGACGGCCACCCAATCGATCCGGATGTGTTGTTCATCGCAGAATCGAATGAATTTCCTGCTAGTGAACTGCGTGCCATTGTCTGTGATGATGGAGTTTGGTACTCCAAAATGATGGATGATGTCGAGGAAGAACAGCACAACCTGCTCGGATTTGATTGTGGAGATCAGCCGAGCTTCGATCCATTTCGTAAACTTGTCTATGGTGACCAGTAGGTGGGTGAAGCCCCCGGGCGCCTTTTTGAATGGCCCAACCAGGTCGAGCCCCCAGACCGCAAAGGGCCATGTGATGGGAATCATCTGGAGTGCCTGGGCCGGGAGGTGAGTTTGTCGAGCGTAGTACTGACACCCTTCGCAGGTGCGTACGATTTGCTCAGCGTCGGCCACTGTGGTGGGCCACTAGAAGCCCTGTCGGAATGCATTTCCAACTAAGGTCCTCGGCGCGGCACGGTGACCGTAGACCCCACCGTGGATGTCGCTCAGCAGAAGTTTTCCCTACTCGCTAGGGATACAGAGCTGCAAGATCCCGGTGTGGCCTCATTTGTAGAGTTCGCCTTCTACATGAACGAAGGACTTGGCGCGACGTGCGAGCCGTCGAGCTTCCGTCTTGTCCGTTGGCAGTGTGTCATGGAGGAGGTAATCGAGGTAAAGCGTCCTCCAGTCATTCAGAGGGTCGGACTCTGCTGCTGGATCCTCTTCAAGCCCCATGACCTTAGGGTCGGACGGAGCAGTTGGCGGGTCGGCCCTCGGGGGCGGATCAGATGGGCCATTGTCGGCTTGTTCCGACCCCTCGTAGCGTACCGAGGGCTTGTGTTGATCACTGGCGAAGACTCCAGTTGGCACTGGCTCTCGACCGGACGCTGCTTTCGTGAGCGCGTCGGCCGCTTCGTTGAGGCGCCTTGGGATGTGATTGAGTTCGAGGCCGTTGAATCTATCCTCCAGCCGTCGGACCTCTTGGCAGTACGCCGCCATCTTGGCGTCGTTGCAGCTCGACTCCTTCATGACTTGGTTGATGACCAGCTAGGAGTCGCCCCTAATGTCGAGGCGTCGGATGCCCAACTTGATGGCGATTCATAGGTCGTTGATGAGCGCTTTGTATTTGGCGACATTATTTGATGAGGGGAAATAGAGCCGAACCATGTACCTCATGCGGACCCTGAGGGGTGATATGAAGACCAGCCCCGTGCCGGTGCCCTTTTTCATCAGCGACCCATCGAAGTACATCGTCCAGTACTCTTGATCGACGATCGCCGGTGGCATCTGGACCTCGGTCCATTCCACGATGAAGTCAGCCAACACCTGGGAGTTGATTGCCGTTCGGGGTGCATATGCGATGCCTTGATCCATCAGCTCAAGTGCCCATTTCGCGGTTCTCCCCGTGGCGTCCTGGCTATGGATGATCTCACCGAGGGGGAACGACGTTACGACTGTCACTGTGTGCGACTCGAAGTAGTGGCGTAACTTTCTCTTGGTGATGAGTACGGCATATAGGAGTTTTTGGATTTGGGAGTAGCAGGTTTTGGAGTCAGACAGTACCTCGCTGATGAAGTACACTGGGCGCTGCACTTTGAAGGCGTGCCCCTCTTCTTCCTGCTCTACTACTAGGGCGGCACTGACCTCTTGCGTGGTGGCCGCTATGTATAGTAGGAGGGTTTCTCCGTTGTTTGGAGGAACCAGGACCGGGGGCTTTGTTAGAAGTAGCTTGACCATATCGAGTGCCTCCTGGGCCTCGGCTGTCCACTCGAAGCAGTCGGCTTTCTTCAGGAGTTGATAAAGGGGGAGTCCTCGTTCGTCGAGGCGCGAGATTAAAGGGGGAGTCCTCGTTCGCCGAGGCGCGAGATGAATCGTCTGAGGGCAGCGAGGCACCCCATGATCCGCTGAACCCCCTTTATGTTCTAGATCGGGCCCATCTTTGTGATGGCTGAGATTTTCTCCGGGTTGGCTTCGATGCCGCACTCGGAGACGATGAAGCCGAGCAGCATGCCCCTCGGGACCTCGAAAACACATTTCTCGGGATTGAGTTTGATGCCATTTGCCCAGAGTTTAGCAAAGGTTCTTTCAAGATTGGCGACAAGGTGGTCAGCCTGTTTGGATTTAACTACAATGTCGTCGACGTAGGCCTCAACGGTTCGCCCGATGAGGTCCCCGAAGCAGTTGAGCATACAACGCTGGTAAGTTGCCCCGGCGTTCTTCAGACCGAACGGCATTGAGATGTAGCAGAACGATCCAAAGGGGGTGATAAAAGACGTCGTGAGCTGGTCGGACTCTCTCATCGCGATTTGGTGGTAGCCGGAGTACGCGTCAAGGAAGCAGAGGATTTCGCACCCTGAGGTAGAATCGACTATTTGGTCTATGCGTGACAAAGGAAATGGGTCCTTTGGGCACACCTTGTTGAGACCCGTGTAGTCGACACACATCCTTCATTTCCCGCTCTTCTTTCGTACAAGAACGGGATTTGCTAACCACTCTGGGTGGTGTACTTCCCTGATGAATCCGACGGCCAACAATTTTGCTATCTCTTCTCCGATGGCCCTGCGCTTTTCCTCGTCGAAGCGACATAGGCGTTGCTTCACCGGCTTAGAGCCTGGGTGGATTTTCAAGGCATGCTCGGCGACCTCTCTCGGGATGCCTGGCATATCCGAGGGTTTCCACGCAAAGATGTCTTTGTTGTCGCGGAGGAAGCCAACGAGCGTGCTTTCCTATTCGGAGGAGAGCGCGGAACCAATGCGTACTATTTTACCCTCGGAGCTGCTGGGGTCTATGAGGACCTCCTTGGACCCCTCTACCAATTCGAACGACCTGGTTGATTTCTTCGAGTCGGGCGCTTTTTTGGCGACCTCCTCCCTGAGGGCGGTGAGTTCCCTAGAGGCGACGACCACGGCGGCGTGGCCGCAGCATTCGACTTCGCACTCGTAAGCGCTCTAGAAGGAGGTGCCGACGGTGATGACCCCGCGGGGACCCAACATCTTTAGCTTGAGGTATGTATAGTTGGGGATGGCCATGAACTTCGCGTAACATGGTCGTCCCAGGATGGCGTGGAAGGTTCCCGGGAATCCCACCACGTCGAAGGTGAGGGTCTCAGTCCTGTAGTTGGACTGATCCTCGAAAGTGACGGGCAGATCGATCTGTCCCAGTGGCACGGCCTGTTTGCCAGGCACGACGCCATGGAAAGGCACTCAAATTGGGCGGAGGTTCATCCGGTCGATGCCCATCTCATCGAGCGTCTTGGCGTACATGATGTTCAGGCCACTGCCTCCGTCCATCAGCACTTTCGTGAGTCGCTTCGGGCCAACGATCGGGTCGACTACAAGCGGGTACCTTCCCGGGTGTGGGACGGCATCCGGATGGTCGGTCCGGTTGAAGGTTATGGCGGATTCTGACCACTGGAGGAAGGCAGGCGTGGCCGGTCCGGCCGTATAGACCTCGTGGCGTGTGACCTTCTGGCGTCGTTTGGAGTCGTAGGCCGTTGATCCTCCGAATATCATAAGGACGCCATTTGGCGTCGGGAAGGCGTCGTCCTTCTCCTCGGCGTCGTCTGCAGTGGGGGCAGGATCCTTCCCCTGCTCCCCTTTGTTGGTGCTTCCGAGCAAGAACTTCCGCATGAGGCAGCAGTCTTTGAGCTGATGTTTTACAGGAAAGGCGTGGTTTGGGCACAACCCTTCGAGCATTTTTTTGAAGTGGTTTGGAGTGCCCTCCACGGGGTTTCGGCCACCCTTGCGGTCGGCGGCGGCCATGAGGGAGTCATCGCGCCGTTGCTTCTTATTCTTTCTTTTGGCGGAACGGTTGGAGACACCTTCGCCGGTGCCCTCGTCCCACCTTGCCTTGCCGTCGGAATGGTCAAAGATCGCTCCGACCGCCTCCTCTCCTGAGGCGTGGCTGGTGGCGATGTCCAGGAGTTCCTTGGTGGTCCACGGGCCCTTGCGTCCCAGCTTATGGACCAAGGACTCGCAGGTGGTTCTAGACAGGAAGGCTCCTATCACATCGGTGTTGGCGACGCTGCGGAGCTCGTTGAACTGCCGGGAGAAGCGCCGGATGTACCCATGGAGGGTTTCATCAGCCTTCTGGCGGTAGTTCTTGAGGTCCCATGGGTTCTTAGGGCGCTTGTACGTGCCCTGGAAGTTCCCCATAAAGATTTCCCTCAGATCCGCCCAACTCTGAATGGCGTTGGACGGTAGGTGCTCCAACCATGCTCGTGCCGAATCGGCCAAGAATAGTGGGAGATTGCGAATAATGAAATCGTCATCATTCGCGCCACTAGCTTGACAGGCAAGCCGATAGTCTTCAAGCCAAAGCCCGGGGTTTGTTTCCCCAGAATATTTAGGGATGTTGGTAGGCGGTCGGTACCTTGGTGGGAAGGCAGCGTTGAGGATGTGTCGGCCGAAGGCCTGAGGGCCCAGCAGGCCGGGGCTCGGGCTCTGGTCCTCGCCGCTGTCGTAGCGTCCGCCACGCTGAGGGTGGTAGCCGCGTTTGGCTCCTTCTCCTGAGTCATTGTAGGCACGTTTGCGGGCGTCGATGGTGCTGCGAGCGTCATGGTTGTGGCCGAGACGTTGATGCACCGGGACAATGGTGTGCTGCCTGTCACCTAGCGATCTCTGGTGAACTGACGCGTCCTTGGCGGAGCGCACCGAGGGCGTGCGCTGGCTGGTGTCGGGCTCGCGTCGCTGAGACAATGAGCTTTCCGCCTGCTATGCCGCCGCACGCTCGAGCAACGTGTGAATTTCTCGGCAGGCCTGGTGATCCTCGGACGTTGCGGCCTCTGGAAGGCCGTGAAACAAGGCCATCGCAGTGGCAATGTTCTGGCTTGCCCAAGCGAAGTGAGGGAGGGTCCCATCGTCGGTGAGGATCCTCTTGTGTACGTTATAGGCGGTGGCACGTGCGTGCCCACCGTCTCCGCGACGCTTGATTTCCTCATCGATCTTCTAGTACTCCCGAACAAGCTGTTGTCCGGCGTCATCAATCTCCAGCTTCCGTGCTCTCAGCTGCTCCATCCTTACATGAGATGGGGCCACCGCCCCCCTTCGGTCCTAGCGTCGGGGTTGCCTGTCGGGGTAGCCTCCCCCTCGGAGACGCTTTCAACGTGCCCTTCGGAGGTTTTCGCCATGAAGCATTCCCGGGAAGGGTGATGGCTCCCCCTGCTGGAGCCAGAGCTAGAGGATGATTCTGGCCCCCTCGGTGAGGAGTTTGTGGAGGGACTCCGTGTCATGTTCCATTACCCCCACGAACTTGCTGTCCGCGGGCGGTTGAACCATGCATAGTGCCACGAGGTGGCAAGTGGTCGCCGTGGCGTTGCGGAGACCGAACAGAAACGCTGTCGGGGCGCTCCGCACGTGGCGCTCTGGAGAGAGGTGCCCCTCTCTGGAAGGTCGTGCCATGTCATCGTCGTTGGAAAGGGTGAGGCGACGCTGGTTCTCCTTGGATTGTTGGGGTCCAAGGAAGACGCCGAGCTGGCGCCCAAGCCTCTTGTGGTCGAGGACGATGGAGGGGAGACATTGGATGGCGGTGTGTGCCTGTACCAACTCTCCTCCTACCGTGATGATGAAATCTAGGCTCCCGAAGCGCACGTGTGCGCCTGGGACCCAGCTGACGTAGTGGTTAGCCATCCGTGGCCTGGTTTGGAACGCGCAAAGGCCCCTATCTGGCACGCTAACTGTCGGTGTTTTGAACAAGCACCGGCTAGTAAATTTATAATTGATGCGCGTTAGGCCCGGATGGTGCGCTAAAGGACACATGGTTTATATTGGTTCGGGTTGAATGTCCCTACATCCAGTCTGTTGCTGCTCGTGTTATTAGCTCCGAAAGAGGTTCGTAGTAGGGGGTACAAACAGTCGAGAGAGGGACTGGTCCCAGGTCTCTGATGGAAGGGTTGAAAGGATGCCAAGAGCCTGATGGCGGCCTGGCTATGTGCGTGATGTGTCGAACCGAGCTCTCTATGAGTTCGTCTGTGCGTGAGTTATCCGTCAAAAGTCGGTCCCCTTTGTGGGGAGCCCTACCCTCCCTTTTATAGACCAAGGGGGGGCAGGGGTTACAAATGGGAGAAAGAGGAAAATACCAAGAGTATAGAAGGTCCTTCGAAGGATCCGGGTCTCCCTTTTTCCCCGCGTCTGTCCTGCATAGCATGGCAGACTGTGTCAGGGGTGCCGTGTTGGTTGATCTTCGCAAGCCATGCCCTGGCCTCATTTTAGCAAGTGGGCGCATCCCGTCCCGCTCCCGCGGGCGGCGTGTCGGACAGGGTTGTCGATCTCCGACCCCGTGGGGGCGGATGGCTAGGTGACTGCTCGTTTGCCACTATAGAGGATGGGAGCCCCTCCTTGGAGCGTAGTGGTTGTCGTATGTCCGTGTTGGTTTCTTCGCCCGGAGGCTGAAGGCGGCGCCTACAACCCTATAGGGTGAAGAGCACGCGCCTGCAACACTATTCAGGCTCTGTCACACCTGAAAGGGTCTAAGCGCCCGTCCCATCATGCCATAATGGTACTTTCCTGCAGGGGCGCATGACATGTTCCTCGATGCCGCGGTTGACCCGAACGTCTTGTCTTACCCTGTGCCTATCATCATGAGGGAGCGGGGTGCGGTTGTCAGGCGAGGCGGAGCTAGCCTTTGGACATCGGGCGAGGCGAGGTCCGCCCTCGGACGTCGGGTGAGGTGGAGCCTAGCTTTTATCCGTCGAGCGAGGCCGAGCCCAGCCGTTGGGGGTCAGGCAAGGCGGAGTCTAGCCCTCAGCCCTCGGGCGAGACGGAGTCTATCCCTCGGGGGTCGGGTGAGACGGAGTCTAGCCCTCAGCCCTTGGGCGAGGCAGAGTCTATCCCTCGGGGGTCGGGCGAGGCGGAGTCTAGCCCTCAGCCCTCGGGCGAGGCGGAGTCTACCCCTCGGGGGTCGGGCGAGGCGGAGTCTAGCCCTGGGGCATCGGGCGAGGCGGAACCAAACTCCCGTCGTTCGGGCAAGAAGCACAGCAGTGCTTTTGTCCGTTCGGGAGTTTTTAATGTTCGATGGTTATTAGTTCCACCTCATTGGGTACCCCGGTATTAGGTCCCCGACAAATACCAACCGAACAGAGCCTATAGGCTCAAGAGCGCACCCACGTGTGCGCGCATGCCCTGCTTGTTTTCGTATTTTCGGAGATGAGAGAAAGGTTTCTCGCCTATTTTTGTGTTTTCGTATTTGCGGAGATAGAAGAGGGGGTTTCTCGACTATTTTTGTGTGAGATCTTGTTTTCATCTAGAATGAATTTGTATTCATCCCGTTTTCAATCTATGTGGGATATATCTAACAATTACATGTACTTGTGCTAAGTTAATACATCTACTAATCACAAGTTACGCATGTTAGTGTTAACACATTGGCATGCATGTGAATATTAGATACTCTATCTGTTCCAAAAAGAGTGTCGCTAATGCAAGTGAATATTAGATATTCCATCCGTCCCAAAAGGATTGTTGCTATGAGGTTTGTGTTTGTCAACCTTTCTAAAGTTCAATTAGATTTGTAGAAAATACTAACAATATTTGTATCTTCAAATAAGTTTATTATATAAAAATGTATTCAACGATTCATCTGATAACACTGATTATGCACCATAAATATTAATATTTTTTTATATATATTTGATTAAAGTTGTAAATGTTTGACTTCTCTCCGTGGGACAGAGGGAGTATATCTTTATGCGTGTATATTGTTGTGACTGCATACTTGTGATGCTAACTTAATTTCAATCTCTCCGTCCGTATTCATGCGTTTCCATATATCCGCAGCTCTCAATTCCATTTCTGATCCTGTCTTTTTTCTGAACCCAATCCTATTTCAAAAAAAAAAAAAAACAAAAACGGAGAGAAGTTTTCCTACCCGTTGCTATCCCTGGCGATGTGCTTTCTTCTAATCTGATATAGCAATGCTCCCCCTCTCTTTTCCAAGAAGAAGCAAAACAATCTGAGCAATGAGCCAATGATGATGGGGACATGGAGTCATAACTTAATTCTTGTTTCCACCGTCACACTGAGATGTGATTCCCGATATAATTAATTATCATTAGCTGGGTGATTAAGATGGTGGACAAGAGAACTCCATGTTTTTGGAGGCAGAATGCTATGTTTAGTGTTGTTTTTGACTGCCAGTTCGATGCCAACGTGGCAACGTGTCATGTGTGAGCTTTCGGAACGATCAAAAGATTAGCAAATAATCAATCCACCTTCCGTCTTTATTCCGTTGGTCTTTACAGGCAACGCTGGCAGCGCCTGCATTCTCCATGGACCGCCGTGGACCGTCGTACGATCCACGGATTTTATAAAGGGCCCTTTTATAAATCATAGACGTAAGGGAATTTCTGCGTTGGATGTATAGAAATGGCCCTTGGGATTGTCAAAGACTAGAAAGGCCAGGTAGAGGTAGCGCAAGAACACTACTGGTAGCGTCAGGCCTTGTTTAGTTGTGTGTGTGTGTGTGTGGTGTGTGTGTGTGTGGGTGTGGGGTGGGGGGGGAGTTAGAAATTTGGCTACTGTAGCATTTTCGTTTTTATGTGGTAATTAGTGTTAAGTCATAGACTAATTAGGCTCAAAACGTTCATCTCGCGATTTCCAACCAAACTGTGTAATTAGTTTTTTTTCGTCTATATTTAATGCTCCATGCACGTATCGCAAGATTCGATGTAATGGCTACTGTATCACTTTATCACTTTTTAGGAAAACTTTTTGGAACTAAACGTGGCCTCATGTGGTGCTGCTGTGACTAGCTGCAAAGGCTAGCTAGAGGGGCTGGCTAATCAGATGCTCCTATGTTTTTCTTCAATCATGAGACTGAAATTGCTTCAGCTTCATCATCAGATAGACAGACACTTGAAAAAAAAGAAGATAGATACCTGTACGTACGTGCTCAAGGGGTTTAAAAATCGTTGCCTCACGTAGGAGAATATATACAAGTGGGAATAGTTAGTTAACAACATAAGCCTGATTACGACGTCCATGTTCGCAGATGCCTCATGTAGTCATGTTGAAATCAAGCAACCTTTTGCTGTTTTGCACCGGCCAGATGTTGAGGCAGTGTTATGGTCCCACGTTGGGTCAACTTAGCGCACTCAGATCACAAACAGATTAACTTGTAGCAAAACCGGAGGAGAGGAAACCGACCTGGATGGAGTCCCAAACTAGTCTGGCCAATTTTCGTTCACTACAGCAGAACATACCTTCACTGCCGGTTGCTGTGAAACCAGCAGTGACAACCCTCACTGTCGGTACATGGCTTGAACTGGTAATGATAGACCACCCGTGTGCAGTGATATTGGATTCGGTTTGCCAGATGTTATACAAATATCAAAGGAGGTTGGTATGAACAAAAATCGCTGAAATTCTTAAAACTTTGTCTATATAATTTAAAATTTGAATGAATACTCGAATGACGGAAAACAAAATTACCGGTACATACATTTAATGAAGGTCACCGGTAAAACAAAAAATCACAATTTCAGGGGAAATTTCAAACCCTGGTGGTGCGTCAGCTATCGCTTATTAACATCTTTGAGCTCAAAACGGTTGCTTCGTGATTCAGAATCAGGATTCAGGAGTAGTGCCGCATAGACGCGTTGCGCTGTCATCAGCTGTCTCGTGACTTGATGGGTATATATATACGCAGCTGGTTATAGAATAACTTATTCTGTAGTCACTTTTGAGTTACGATAATTATTAGGCTAATTTACATGATTATAGTAACTCATTACTAAGTGATTTATTATAATGTCATGATAAATATCCCCATGTGGTGTAGTAACATAATTATCGTAAATATGTATTGACATTATCATAAATTAGTATATAGAATTATCGTAAATAGAGGTGCCTACAGAATAACTTATTTTGTAGCCTACTCTCTTTGTATATACACACACGTACGGTTGATGATAACCAACTTTCAATGCCAAAATCCTCCAAGACACGCATGATTCGTTCGCCTTCGCGGCTTCATTCGCCCGTCGCAATGCAAGTCGTTGCTCAAGTACGTGTGCCGCTGGCCGGTGCACCTGCTTGCCAATCTCCTGTACTTGTCACATGCATGCCTTGCACCGTGCCGTGCCAGACCACATGGGCTGCGACGGTCGTGTTTCTTTCGGTGTCCGCCGAAACGTGACATGCTTCGAGGCAAAGACTAGGATGGCTCAGCGCTCACCTAGTCAAGTCACCTCTCCAACTCCATGGGGTTCCACGGAAATAACGGGCCGGGAACCGCTTGCTTGGTTGGTCCATCACGTCACCCTCGGGCGAACGGAGACGGCGGCGTAGGCGAGAACTGCGTGGTGGGTGGCAGCCCGCAGCCCGCAGCCCGACGAGCTGTCGCCGGAGCGGGGGAAAGTGTGGCGCAGTGGCTGCTGACCTGGCGCGCACGTGGGGCAAACACGTGCGGAAGCGGAATCAGCAGTGATGGTATCCGGGCCGGGAGCGCACGTGGAGCCTGGGCCAAGCCTAGCAGCTCTGCCCATCGACGCGGGCACTGGCGAGAGACATGTTACTTTTCACCTTGGAAATGGCGTTCCCAGCGCTGCACTGTACTTGCTGGCGCAGGCGATGATGCGGGTGTGATGAGCTGACACGGACACACGCGCGCGGCCAGGCCAGCGGCGAGTGCGGGGCATGTGGGCCGGCCGGCGCCGGGCAGGGCGAGAGCCGAGAGATGACACCCCGATCGAGATCGAGCTCCACACCGACAAAGTTTGGGAGAAGGCGCGACTCGTACAGTAAGTGCGAGCTGTGTGTCAGCCTTTTGGCCCACACGGCAGTCTCGTACATAACCTTCTTCGTACATAAACTCCTGGCTGGCCGAAGCAGATACCCAGTACGAATCGAGCTTCCCCTATGTTGGCTTCATTATGGCACATTGGCGTCTACTTGCCCTATCTTAAATTATAGCTTATTTTAAGCCAAATCTCTCTAGATTTGCTCTAAAAGTGAAGAAAAATGCATACAGTACCAAGCTAAACAAAAAACTCAACAAAGTCTCTGTACTGGAGAAAAGGTGACATGTTTTCACAATCACTGTGTCAGATACTCTTAGACGGGTTAAGCACAGACTCAATCTCTTAGACGATTTTTTTGCCTGTGATATAGTTATGAACTCGTGGACGGATACTATTGAGTGGCGTCTGTGATGTCATATCTGAGACGTGCGCCGTTGG
Source organism: Miscanthus lutarioriparius (assembly GCA_904845875.1). Classification (NCBI taxonomy): domain Eukaryota; kingdom Viridiplantae; phylum Streptophyta; class Magnoliopsida; order Poales; family Poaceae; genus Miscanthus; species Miscanthus lutarioriparius. The sequence continues at coordinate 26,619,458 of CAJGYO010000004.1, read as the reverse complement.
TCCGTCTCTAATACAGTGTCTTCTTTATGTTGTTTTGACATCGCAAATATCCGCATCCGTGGAGGTTAGTGCATTCTGAATAGACTATAGATGTTTATATGTATTTAAATATGATAAAAAAAATTATGGTTACTTAATTGTGCTTAATGTGATTCATTATAGATCAATGATGCGTCATCTACTATGCACATTTTGGTAACCAAATTTTAAACGACATTGTCAAGGAGATAGATGGGTCTGAACCAATTTATAAGAATGCATATTGGTACCCTTCAACTTTAGAGTATGAGGTTTCTTTCAAAATACCTTCTAAAGATCAAGGTGAGGATATGATTCAAATTACTTTGTGTGGATTGTCGCATAGAGTAACAAACAAAGATGATGCATGTGAAGTTGTAGCACGTGACGCTATATAGTTGCTTTAGAATGAGCATGACATCAATGTACATTACTATAAATGGATATATATTGAAAAGCTAAGTGGATGTTTGGCAATTCTTCTGAAGAAATATATTGAAGGTGAAGTAATACTGGAGTTTGTCAAGACCAAGAGTTTGTCAAGACCAAGAGTCAGTATCTTCATCAACAAAGCAAATGAAGTTGACAAGCTTGCAAAGACAATAGGTTTCAATCCAATCATGACTACAGTCTATAGAGATTTCGCAAAAAAGCTAGAAATTATAGCACAATCATCAATTGATGAAATGCAACACTACTATGCCCTTACCAAGATATAACAAATGCTTGCAAGATTGAAGCTAAACAGGCTATATGGTCTACATGAAAAATGTTTATCAAGGTTAGTACAATGGTATTCATTGTCCTAATGAATCTATTTTGCTATACAAACATCTATAATATACCACTTCCAAATATGACAGAATAACAAACGACATCTTTTTTTTTTTGCATATGGGGGGTTTTCAAGATTAATAGCAAGCTTAAAATTGTTTTACATGAAATTGCGACAAAGGCATGGTATCATCATCTTGTACTTAAGGTCAATGACCATATTAGTGGTGGCTACATAGGATCAGTGTACCTGATGCACAAAGAAAATGAAACAAATATTGATACTCCACATAGTATCAAATGTGTAGTTTTACATGACAAGTACAAGGCCGCCGATGATATGATGCATCATGCTATTGGATTTCTACATGATTCACATTATCTCACAACCATTGACCCAAACTTTTATTGGAAGAATGAGCCTGAAAATATTGAAGTATTTATGGAGAAAGAGCTATATTTGCCAGCGAGTGGTGCATTTGGAGTTGAACAAGTTGCAAACTTGGCTATAGTCGGCATTCAAAAGCTACCTGACAAGTATGATGGATCCATTAATACAAAAGATGAATACATAAATGGTTTGCTCACTGCTATGTGCATTGATCTGACATGTCACTTGTATCCACCAACCAAGCTTATCACGACTGTGTGGATGAACTATTAAGAGATTATATTTTAAAGTCTACAATCTACTTTGGTTCTAATTTGTAAGAAACGGTGAAAACTCTGTCATGCATTGAGTTATACATTAATTTTTGTTAGTGTTCATGACAAAATAATTAATGAATAGGTAACAAATATTTTCGTACTCATTAATATTTCCCACACAGTATTTCATATATATTGACTTAACATCAACCAATGATGTAATAAGCGTAGTATAGTGAGCGTCATTGAGTACGACAAGCAAAAACCTCTATCAAAAAATAATGTTATTGTTTTTATTAATTACTGAAGATCTACCTTATAAAAATAATTTTATTAACAAAAAGTTAAAACCATAAAGTATTAAACAATCTAAGAACATTTCCTATAATAATATGACAAAGCGAATAAAACCTATAAATATGTGCATAATGCACGTGTGTGTCCACTAGTATCATTAAGTTCTCCACAAAATATATCTTGATACTTTATATATTTGAAATTTGTAGATGTTAATACCTTTTTTTCTAAAAAAATAGTCCAAATGAGAAAGTATGACCTAGGATAAAGCTAAATTGAACTATAATTTTGAGCGGAGAGAGTACTTGTCTTTCAATATAGACATGTTGAATAAAGTGGGCATCCCTTAAGATCTATCTTTACTATTATTAATTGGAGAGCCAAGTCAAGTCTCCACATTATTTTTCACAATTTATGATAGAAAAATATAAATTCTAAAAAAATCTCAATTAGAAAGATCTTAGTCATCAATTTTGGTAGATTCTAATTACCAATAAAAATAATAGCCAATCGATCTATTTTGTTTTCTAGGAACTTACATACCAATGCCATTATGAAAAAAAGACATATAATAACTCCTCAATCTACATCTGAATTATCTCACCAGTGTCATTATGAAACACATCCTAAAGTAACCCAAAATTTTGACTAAAATTAACCACCCATTATGATAAGTAATCAAACTAATATGCATCTACTTACAAATATTTTGTATTGTGAAAAATGTTTAAATAACCATAATTACGCTTATATATGTTTCTAAATTACTCACTTCTATAACTATTAACATATAAAATACTAACTTAAATTAAGCATACATGTTATGCCATCGTGCGAACCACGTTAAGCCATTATCAGAGATGTCGCAGGGACTCTCGGTTGTGTCATGGGAGATCGACAGATCCGTTGGGACGCTGGGTCATGCCGCGGGAGTTTGACAAATGTCACGGGGATGCTAGATCGCGCTGCAGGAGATCGAGAGATGTCGATGAGCCCTGAATGTCATTGTTATCGTATATTCGAGCAATCTTGTTGTTGGTAATGCCATGCTTGGCGAGATGATAACTAGTTGGATGAGTGGCATCTAAGTTTCCTAACATTAGGTACTCACGGTAACGAAGTCCCCGCCACTAGGGGCACATCATGAACTCTGGTTGGATCTTGAGTGACTTATTCATTTGAGTCGGTCGGAAATCATCTGAATTCCCTAGGGGAGGCCACTCGATGATCCAAGTCAAAGCCTATCCTAGCATTGCGGCATTGAGTTACATGTGCAACTTGGTTGACGACCACCTGACAGCCGATCACACCATATCCCTCACTCTTGTTTTTTAGGCCGGTTAGGTGGGCATACCGTACCAACCCGATGCAAGTGAGCCAAAATATGAACGTTGAGGCCCATTTGTGTCGTGCTTGATATAAGTGGCATCGAAGAACCTAGGCATCATGGAGGGGCCGTCTGTTCAACTATAGCCCTCGAGCCTCCCAGTGATCCAAAAAATAGGTCAGAGGGTAAGCTTGAAGTCGTTCTCTTCTTTTGACCCCTAAGCACATGGCGAGTGCGCCTAGTGGGCATCGTGGCGTGATCGACTTAGATGAGCCCAATGGCGGCATGCCCAAGTGCTTATGACATACAACGTTGCCAGTAGTGGTATGACCGACTCGGGCGAGCCCTGCGTCGGTGTACCTAAATGGTCTTGCCCGATGACATTGCTGGATGTGGCATAACTGACTTAGCTTATCGATGTATATCCTGAAATGTAAGGACAAAAAGATCAGCGAGTCCTTATTCTATAGTCTGAATATGGTAAGCATGTAGCAAAGCGGATGTTATTTTTCTTTCATGAGTCGTTGTTGTGTTACGCATTTTGCCAACTAGACCGTAACCCTTGTACGTAAGGTGTTAGTCATCGGAGGCATGACCCATTTAGCATTGGGTTGTGGCATAGGTAGTTGCCGAGGATAGAACTTATTACACAGAACATGCATTATAAAAGTACTTAAATAATTTTTACTGCTTTCTCTCCTCGATATATTGTTTCCCTGTTGTAAGTTGATTGCTATTTGATGCACTTTTGTTGACTAGATCGTGGCCCCTGTGCATAGGGTATAGACATCGGTGGCGTGACTCGTGTAGCATTGCATTGGTAGCTTAGACGTTATCATGAGCAAAACTTCACACTCAAACGTGTCACGCAAATACATCGCAGAGAAAGGAGAAGATATGCACCGAAGTTCTGCTGTTAGGTAGGCGTATAGCCCACACCTTTTTGCTAAGCTGGAGGCCAACTTAATAGAAAAAAAGAAAAAAAATATTATTACTTCTACTAGATTGGTCTATTTCTAAAGTTGTACAAATAAATTGTATTATTATTTAATAACATAACCATGCAGCTGTTCGACATATTAGGTTATCTCAAAGAACAAAGGAAAAATAATGACGGTATAGATTTGATATTTAAGGAGCATTTAAGAAAGAGAATAAATTTAAACATGACTAGTACTGTACCGATTGCCGAATTCACCTGGGATCGAACGATTCATTGAGTTCCAAGGATCCTCTCTAGACTGTAGTATTACTACCGATCACTGTAGAACCATTGGTTGTATTATATTCATAGTTTGATTCTACCAGTTCCCAGAATCCCTGAAAACCAGACACTGAAAACTAGCATATCCACTTACCGAATCTCTCATTGTAATCCGTGGGCGCGTCACGCGTGGACAGAATTCACATTTGGAATTTCATTTGTGCACTAAACTAATGGGAAAAATAAAGGCGTTCTAAAAGAAGATGGTGCCAGTAACAGGGAGGCAATGTAAGTTTGTTTCTTCTGTTTGGGACAAATGAAAAACATACCGTAGTGGATGGCCTGAAAAAAGAAGACAAAACACTATAGCGGCTGAAAGATACACCGTAGCGTGTGAGGAGGAGCAGCCGGCTGGTCTGAAAAACCAGACCAGAAAATGGGCACCAGGGAAACAAATAAGCTGAGACAGGGGCTGTACACCACTTCCGGCCAAGATATTCTTGTTCGCACATGGCAAAGATAACGACAGTTAAATCATGCCGCATTAATAATGAAATCCTATAGGATTAAACAAATGCGATTTCCACTATTAGAGATCGCAACATTCAGGTCCCGGACCCGGAGTCCATTGCTCACTTTGAGTAGCAAAATTTTGTTTGGCAATTGTTCTGGAATCTAGTTGGAAATGCTGGCTATCTTTAATTTGTACAGCGGGGCACTCCCTCTTTTTCACTGTAAACTCTCTCGTCAGTCTCCCCTCTCTGTCTCTCGTTTCAAAGAGGGAAAAAGAAGCTAATAACAGAGGGAGGTTGAAGCTTTGTATTGCTATAAATCCCCCCAAAAAGGTCGATTAAAATTACAAAAAAAGGAAAACAAAACTAATAAAGAAAAAGAAAACCTATATAGCTAGTGAATCGAGGATGCAAATCATCCATGAATCAGGTCCTTCCTGCTTCCGTCGTCTCTAGACGCAATCCGCCACCATGAACAATGTGTTCCCGACCTCTGGTTTGGCCGCTTCTGCATGGCTGCTTTTGTCCTCGTCGACAATGACGACGACGTCAAGGCCGTCGCCGCGCCCGCCACCGGTGAGCTGGCGGGCACGCTCCGTCTGCTCCGCCCAGTCGGTGCCGAGCACGGCGCGCAGCATGAGCGCGGCGCAGACGAGCTGCGCGGCCAGCATTCCGCCCCACATCCCGCGGAAGTCCAGCCCGGCGGGCCAGAACGCCAGCGCCAGCGCCACGGGCATGCCCACGCCGTAGAACGCCGAGACGTTGATCCTCGCCGCCTTCTCGGGCCGCGCGCTGCCGCGCAGCACTCCGCAGCCGGCCGTCTGCGGGCAGTTCCCCAGCTCGGCCATGCCCAGCAGCGGGAGCGCCGCCGCCGCCAGCTTCAGGATGGCCTCGTCCGCGGTGAACATCCGTGCCCAGACACCCCTGACGGACACGGCGAATGCGCAGGACACGACGCCGAGCGCGGCGCCCAGGCCGAGCCCGACGCGCGCGACGAGGCGTGCGCGCTCCGGCCTCCGGGCGCCCAGCTCGTGCGCGACGCGCGTGGACACGGCGCAGCCGAGCGAATGCGGGAAGATGTAGATCAGCGACGTGGTCTGTATGAGCACGCCCATGGCCGCCACCGCCGCCTTGGGGTCGATGAGCACGCCACAGAGGAGCACCATGATCTCGTACCACCACCACTCCAGGCACACGGACATGCAGCTGTGCACGCACAGCCTCACCAGGCTCCACCACTCCTTGGAGTTGGCGCCCTCCTCCTCCTCGGCTGGCGGCGCCGCCACGGACGCGCCGCCCTTCTTGGCGCCGTCGTCATCGTCACGCGTGCCGTACATTCCGCGGAAGTAGACGTACGCCACGAGGAACAGCAAGAAGTTGAGGTTGGTCCAGACCCCGCCGAGCGCGACGCCACGGACGCCGAGGCCGAGGACGCTCACGAGGAGGAAGTTGATGGGCACGTGGAGGAGCAGCGCCGCGGCGGCGCCGTAGGTGAGCGGCAGCGTGACGGACTGCGCGCGGAGGTAGATGCGGATCGGGTGGAGGAAGCACTGCAGCACGAGGTCGGGGAGGCAGCACAGGATGTAGGCGTACGCCGTGGCCGCGATGTCAGGGTCCTGCCCCGTGGAGACGAGGACCCGGTGCATGGCCACCCAGAGCATGCCGATGGGCACGCACGCGGCCAGGAGCAGCAGGACGGTGCGCCGGAGCGCGGTGCGGAGGAGGTCCGTCCGCCCCGCGCCGAACGCCTGGCCGCAGACGGGGTCCATCCCGCCGGCGAGGCCGGAGAGGACGGAATAGCCGGTGATGTTCGCGAAGCCGAGCGCGAGGGAGCCGCCGGCGAGGGGCAGCTGGCCGAGGCGGCCGAGGAACACCATGGACACCAGCGAGCGCATGTAGAACAGGATCCCCGCGCCGACCATTGGCCCGGTGAGGCAGAGGATGGCGGCCACCTCGGCGAGGACGCTGCCGGTGCCGGACGCCGGCCTCGGGCGGTCGTGCAGCTTAGGGTAGCTCTTGGCCGTCGAGAGGAGCGGCCTGTGGTGGCATTGCGCCGGCTCCGGGCACTGGCATGTCGCCATGGCGCTAGTGCGCGGCCTGCGTGAAGTGTCCGTGCCTGCCGCGGCCTCTGGCTTCTTTCTGCAGAGGGGCCACGCCTGTGCCTGTGTGCTGTTGTGGTGTCAGGGAGGGGCACTGCCAGTGTTTATATAGATGCTTGCAGGGCTGCGCATGACATTCTCTATCGTCTGGATTTTCCATGGGCCCAACGGGAAAATGGTTCATTGTAAATCGAGGAGATTGCTCGCTTCACGCAAATAGGACACGACAAACTCTACGCTTGTTGCTACTAGTAACGTGTGAAAAAAAAGAAGAGGTTTGTAGCGACTAGGACTTGTAGTATATATAACAAAAAAAACGCCGGGCATGTACTCTACTCAAATACACCAAAGCATTATCTCAAACTAATTCATCAGCGCGACTTGATGTCACACGTGCCAACAAAAGAGCGTTTTGTGACGATGGCCCTATTCGCTTTGCTGAAAAGCCATGGCTGAAAGTATTGTTCGCTGATTTGTTGTGAGAAAAAAAACATCGTTCGTTCGCTGAAATAGTACAACTCATAAGATAAGCGAACAGGGCCGATAGCAACAAAAACTGTTGTCGATGTACTGCGTCCCCCGTTCTTGAAGCTTCAAACTCAGCGCCCCCATTATGCTACGTGACGATTAGCAATCACACCCTAAAGTTGAGCCCATTGGGACAAGTCATGACTCAAGAGTTTTGGTACAGTGGGCTATCATACAAGGTCATCAATTGACATGCACACGCGACATTTTCGATCGCGGCGTGTGGATTTCTCTCAACTCAAGAGTTTTGTTACAATGGGATATCACACAGAGTCATTAATTGACACGCACACGCGATATTTCCGATCGCGGCGCGTGGATTTCTCTCAACTCAAATTTTTTTGTTACAATGGGCTATCACATAGGGCCATTAATTGACACGCACACGATATTTCCGATCGCGGCGCATGGTAATTGACACGCACACGATTCCGATCGTGGCACGTGGATTTCTCTCTTTCCCCAAACCTTTCTTATCCTCCTCACCTTTCCTTTTTCTCTCCAACTGCACCACCTCTGATCTCCAATGCCACCTTGGCCGTCGGCTACCTCATCGGCGATATCATCACCCGCTGCCCTACCCCCCCTCCCCGCTCTGTTTCTTTCCCGCCCTTCTCTAGTCCCAACTAGCTACCTTGTTGTTGACCTCATGCCTTGCCTTGCCGCCTTCGAACCACCTTTGCCTCCTCCACCAAACCAATCATTGTTCCTGACCATTCCTCTAAGGCTAGAGGACATTGGAGCCCAAATCCGAACCCTAGCCTTTGCACCGCCATCACCGACTTCCTCCATTGGATAACAACGACGCGGTTGCCCAGCACTCTCCACTCAACACTTGCCCATGCAAAGCTAGCGGCCTAGAAGGTGACAGCAATCGCGCACGAAATAAGGACTTGGCTATCACACACTAGTTAACCGAAGTCAAAGAGGTAGTTGCTCACCCCATGTTACATTCTCACGTGGGGACAAAACAAAGTACTAGAACAAAGCATCACTGGGCGGAATGAACACTATTGTCCCCAATCCAAGAACCAAACCTTGTTGGTATGATACTGGAGTTGGAGAAGAGGCACAATTTGAAGAAGAGGATGATGAAAATGGAGAAGGGGGGAAAAAGGCTTGAGGAAGGAGAGAAATATCTAACCATCTGTTATTATTGATGAACATCCGTCCACTTATCCCAGACCACCGAACTCTTAGTTGTACTCGAGTTATACACAAAAGGAAGGCTGTACGTTTAAGTGTGTGCTCAGTCAACATTTGAATTCACGAGCAAAATAGTCCATGACAGGTTGAGTGCCTACCGCAAGACAGGCTAGCCTAGCCTAGCCCGAGGTGTACTTGACATGGCTAGATGAGACTAAGAAAAATTTAAAAAAAAAGAACAATATAGTGGAGTGTTGTGAGAGTTGTGATATTGTTGTTTCTTGAAGATCGTGCTAGAATAACTATTCTGGATTCGCTAGTTGTTTGATCTCAAATATAATTCTTTCTAGAGTAGCTATTTAAAAATTATTGATTGCAGCGATGTTGATTACCTCATTAGCCAAGGATTAATCTCAGAGGCGGAAGCAATTGAGGTCCACTTTTGGAGTACTGGCTCCGCTCCAAAATAACTATCCATTTTGATTTTTAAAAATCAAACTTGTATAAAAATAAATTAATATTTATGATACACAATAAATATCGTTAGAATAATAATTATTTTAAAAGAGGTTAATAATAAAATATATTTTATAATAAACAAATTGAAAATATAAATGCTGATAATCTTTTTTATATAACTCTAATTAAATTTAAAAAATTAACTTTTCAAAAAAAAAACTAAACGTGTCATTTTTGGATGGAGGAAGTACACGTATCCACAGGGATATATAATTGGTAGTTGGGCAGGAACTCTTTCGAGGGTGCGGAGAGACGTGATCTCGCGACCAGTGCGCTGAAGGGAAGTGAAAACACGGTGACGACGGCGGCGGCACGAGTGGTTTCCTAACCTGGCTGTGACAGGTGGTAACGGCGACCGACCGAGCCATCTGCAGTGCAGAGTGCAGAGCGATGGACCAATAATGGAACAATATGCGCCTGCAACTACATGCATGATGATATACATAGATCGGAGGTGTGGCATGAAACGCCGGCTTGTATACGTGATTTGATCTTGTATAGGCTTCGACCGATTCCGATTTGATATGAATGAAAGGCAACCTCATCTCAAAAAAAAAAAAAAAAAAGTAGAGATTTTATCTAAACATACAATAATTCTCTATCCGATTTTAAAAGCTCGCGCCCCCCCGCATGTCCGCAAAAAAAAAAAATCTCTATCCGATTTTGTGATGCTCTTTTTTTTTATGAAATATTTTGTGATACTCTTTTTTTGATGAGTCATCAGTCCAGAAAGTCAGATTTGGTACAATATTCAGATAGGATTATTTACAGATGCATATATGAATAAATCCATGCATGTGAGCATGTGACTCCTTTAAAATTATCGGCGCGGAAGTGGGAAATACAACACACACACACACACACACACACACAAAAGTTCATTCTGGCCTTCCACGAGGCTTAGGTCATCGGATTTTAATACGAAGTAGGAAGAGTATGTAAATATAACATTATGCGTTGCAAGCATGCATGATATACCTAGAGATTCTGTGAAAACATACTATTGTCTATCCGATTTTTGTGATACTCTTATCTTATGAGTCACCATCAGAGCGAGAAAGTCAGACTTGGTAGAATTATTCAGACATATAGCATTATTTGCAGATGCAGAAGGGTCGACGATCTTTTGGGTCTCTCCCATTTCTGAAAAATCGAGCTGAAGATTGCATCTCGATCACTTCTCGATCGAGACTCAAGGGCTGCTGCTTCGTGCGGCTCCCAATGCTTCCTCGTTATAGTATATATGCTAAGGTTGGCTTCTGTTGTTTATGTTTCGTTTCTTAATCTAGACAATACTCTGAAGATTTGCTAAACTGGCAAGATCACAGAAGATCACCACGGAGCTCGCTCTGACAAACACTGTGACGACTGACACCCTTAAATGCCAGCCAAGTACGCGTGCACCTCCCGGCCGTTGCCGCTGTACGTGTCCTACTCAGCCTGCATATGCATCGCCTGTGTCCAGCTCCACATCGCCGTCTTTTTGTTTGGGCCTCTGACCTTGCCCTCATTTCTGCTAGCTCACGTTTTAAGAGAGAGCATGGGAAGTCAGCGGCGACCCGGATCGTGGAGGCGATTTACTTACTCGGGGTCAACTGCTTTCGCCAGCTATGGAGGCCGGGGTGTGGCTGCGAAGTGCGAAGAACAACATGACGTTGGCGATCTGCAGGTGAGCATGTGGAAGGCCCTGAGCTCAAGATCGCAAATGCGATACGATCAGGTGGTCTGATTGACTGATTCAAGCCTCAGTGCCAGTGACCTCGTACTGCAGATGCCGATGCTTGTTTGGTTTCCGATCCGCACGATCGATGGGTTTTCTGTTTTTCTTTTTCTCTTTATTATTTAAATAGTAATGATTCGGTTGACAGACATATTTTCGTTTAAGAAAGGGGTTGACAGACGTATTTGAAGATCGATAACGATCTGATCGTACTCTTTCCCTGATGGCTGAACAGTTGTCGTATACGTAGGATGAAATGATGGTCAAACCCTGCTTCAAATCGCCTCGTGCCTCTGAAAGAAAGTTCTGTTTGTATGTGTGTGTGTGTGTGTGTGTGTGTGTGTGTGTGTGTGTTTATCTCATCTCAGTGGAAGGAGAGGAGCTAGCACAAGTGATAGTGTTCGGCCATGCTTGTCTTCTTCCTAGCCTATTCTTTTCTAGTACCACCTTGAAAGAATTGATGTAATCTATCAAGTTCTATCTAGCTAGCTGCTACTGCTACGCAGTAAACAAGGATTTGGCTGATCATGTATAGTGCTTGTTATATACTAGTATATACATGCCACGTGACCTGGACCACCTTGTCAATTGAATCACTTGCATTGTGTGAGTTGACATGTTTGTATATGTTATCTCCGGCCGCAAAGAACAAAAATCCTTTGGTATATATCCTATTCCTACTGATTACTAGGTCGCAGCATATGCATGTGTAGAATTATGCAGGACTGAATTGGCAAAGTTCAGAGTACGCAGAATGCATCTCATCAGCAGCCTCTGAGGACTCGATCAAGTTGAGACGGCGACGTACTGTTTCTGTGGGGCAAATTAACATACAGATTCATTCGGCTATCAAACCGATCAACATCGATCGGACAAACATGTTGCAGAATTGTCTGTATCCGTTCCGTTGTGCCATAAGTAAGGTTCTACTAGTGATCGATTTTTGTCCTGCAAACATGAGCTGCCGACACGTTAGCATCCTCCTCCCCATGGCCGCCCCCCCTGTTTCCTTATGCAGCCAGCCAGCTAGTGATGCAACAACCACTGACAGTAAAAGTCTATCATGCTCCATGACAATTACAGATCCTGCGACTAAATCGGCCATAATAGCTGCTGCTCAAGTGCCGTGCCAGTCAGGCAGGCGGCCCCGAAAAGTGCAGGCCATGACGACAGATATATTCACCCATGGACGAAGGGAGGCATGAATGGGGGCATTCATCGCGAGGGAAAGTGATGTGCCTCCAGGACGGGGGACGGGTGCAGATTTGGCAGGTGGTTCCCTCCATGCGTGCATGAGTGCATGTAAAGAATCTGGCTGGGGGCTGGGACTGCCACTGCATGGCCCCCTTTTAACCGGACAGCGGCGCAGCGGTTGTTGAATGTTGATAAGGATATACTCGTAGGAGTATGACAATTGACATGCAGGTGAGGTGGAGCAGCTCACAGCGGCTGCGATGCGATGCGAGCTTGTCAGTTGTCATGGTCAGGAGGCCTGGCCTGGCACCCACAGAACATGGGCGCGGATTGGGATTGGGATTGAATGCCCAAATGCTTCCAAGCAGGTGCAGATGAATTTCTCAGGGTCCAGTCGTCCAGGGGCTCCAGCACCAGCAGCCTCCAGGCCCGGCCGGCCGGGGCCAGTGAGATGAGCAGTGCTGTGCACACATGGACATGGGGCTCCTGCCTGCAATGCAATCATCATCGTCGTCGGCACTGGCCGTTTCTCCTCCCAGCCGCTTCGAGTTACAGGCCCCAAGTACATGTGTGTACCAGTAACCATGCATGCAGCGACAAGCATATTATGCATTACAGTGCCCAGTGTGGGGGTGGGTGGCAGGGAGTGGATATATATACTTGTGGACTTGAATTGTTGTGCGTGTGTCGAATTATATTGCTTGCGGTTGCGGTTGGAATTCAGAAGAATTCTCTCTGGCTGGATAATTGGAGAAGCTTGTCGTATGGGAGTTGCAAGAACCGCACTGACGCGAGCAAGCAAGAGGATAGGATTTGTGTGACCATGGGACTGGATAAGTGCGCATGCGTGCTCTGCGCCATTGAACGGATGAGGATTGAGGAGACAGCTCGCCTCCCGGGAGCTTGGAAGCCCGGACGATGGACATTCATTTCACACCTGTAACTTTGCAGGATGCAATGACGTGTTGTTACATGTTCCCGCGATCCTATTCCAGCCTCTGCTCTGTATGATACAGCAACGTGCAGCGCTGTGCATTGAGCAAAAGCTAGAATCTGCCAGTTGTCCACAACTCAAGAGTCAGGGCAGTTCACATTTTCACTGGATTTTTTTTAAAAAAAATGTCTCAATGGATTGTTTTGTTTTTTTTCAGAAAAGAAAAATAAAACCTGCAAGAGAGCTACCTATTTTGTATTAAAAAAAAGGGAACCTAGAATAATGGCATGGTACAAAAAACTTTGCAAAATGAAAAACTGATCGACTGCTCAAAGGAACACCCAAGGAAAGAAAAAACAGATGTCGGCAAAAGCGCTGGGAAAGTGTTTTGCTCCTTGCCTCTTCTTAATATTGTGTAGAATCTAGTAATTTGGTGTCGCTAAAAAAATTTGTCCCACTCCATCCGTTCTAAATTATAAGTTGTTTTGAATTTTCTAAATACATACCTTTTGTTGTGTCTCTAGACATAGTTATGTATCCGAAAATACCAGATTGACTAATTAATATTTTGGAACAAAGGAAGTATTCCTTTCTTTCCGCACTCCATAGCACAATAACATGACGATGGAAGGTAATCTTCATCCTATTATTGATGGGATGTGGTCCATCTTTCCCACTAAGCTAGAACTGAATCATCGGCCAAAGCATGTAGCTCGAGCTGCGCATTGCCCAATCAAATCGATGTGCCCTCCCAAATACACCGCATGAACTGGCAATTTTGAAATAAGTCGATGCCCGATTCCAAACTACGATGGCAAAGGGTCAAACACCGTTGATGTTGTAACACTTCGGGAGTCGAAGGTTCACACTTCCCACAGACACTCACTGTCATGGATTCGATTCCGTGGCAATAATCTAATGATTTGACGTGGGTTGATGTGTGAGTCTTTCGTGGCTTAAGCACTCAAAACACAATAGGTTTATCCTAATTCAGGCGTCTAAATCCTACATCCGGTAGTGGTGTTCTTCGTGTTAGAATGCTCAATCAAGCTCTTACAAAATAAGCCCAGACGATGAACATTTGTTTCACACTTGTAATTTCGCAGGATGAAGTGTCGTGTTGTTACTTGTTCTTCCCGCGATCCTATTCCAACCTATGCTCTGCATGATACAGCAATGTGCAGCACTGTGCATTGAGTAAAAACTGGAATCTGCCAGTTATCCACAACTCAAGAGTCAGGGCAGTTCACACTCTCACTGTGTTGTTTTGTTTTTTCTTCAAAAAATAAAACAAAACCCACAAGAGAGCCTCTTCCTCAACGCATGTGCGTAGCTACAAGTACGAGCACACAGATCTTCTTCCTCATCAGCCTCGCCCCTGCTCGCCTCGCCTGCCCCCACGCTATTGACGACCTCATAGCCCACCGCCTGCTCCTGTCGCTCCTTCCACGCACTTCTCTAATCCAATTAGCTTTCTCTTTGACTGCCACGCGGCCGCCGCCTGGTCACCGGTGATACATTTGGCCATCCTCATGCTTGGTGCCCGCCAGACCACTGGATTGTTAATTTGCCAGTACACGACCCTATAGCCTAAAATCACAACTGACATACGTTTTCTAAACTTAGGGTCTGTTTGGATTCATCAAGTCGTAGAATCTAGGAAAGGCTCCAAAGAGCCACAACACTTACAGAGCTTCTAGAATCAAGTGCCTCCCTCCCAGATTCCATAATCTAGTGAGTTGAGTGAAGCCAATTTATTTCAACTTCTAAACATCAAAAGACTATTCTGCCCCCCCCCTCTTTTTTCTTGATACAAAAAATCAAATAGTGAGGGTATTATGATAATTTTAGTCTAAAAAGTTGTCTGCCTTACCTTTGAATCCAGACAGCCTCATAACTTAGCTTCTATAATTCAACTTCTACGATCTAGCTTTTAAAATCCAGCATACACCAACTTTCTAGATGTATCCAAACATAGCCTTAAACCGATCACCAACTTTCTGAAACAGTATCACTCACTGCTACAAATATGATTTGTAGAGATGCTTCTTTTTTCTAATAGAGGCACCTCAATTTATAACCGGCTCAAAAAATGGTTCCCAAAATGAGCCACCTCTAGAAATACATTTGTAGGAGCGGCTGGTATTTTCAGCCACCTTTACAAATCCTCTACCTATAGAGATGGCTTTAGATGCAAATTTGCCTCTATACATAGATTCCTAGAGTAATTTGGATCAAGAGCCAAATCTCTAAAAATCGATTTTATATCACAATAATTTTTTCAAATGAAGTCAGATGAAGACAAATTTTATATCAAAGTTATATATCTCGAAGAGATCTACTTTGTAGTTGACAACTTTTTCATTTGAGTTTAGTTGGATCTAGCAAATTCTGTTTGAAGTTCTCACATTTTGAAATTCAATTTTTGAGTTTTTCAAATGATCTCGGATGGAGAAACAACTAAAACCAAAGTTATAGATTTCAAAAGATATAAAACATTGCGGTTGAGAACTTTATTTTTAAAATAATATATGGTCAAAATTTAGTTTGATGTCCTCACATATTGAAATTTGAATTTTTCAAATGACATCGAGATAGAGAAATGACAAAAACCAAAGTTGTAGATCTCGAAGAGGTATACTTTTATAGTTGACAACCTTTTCATTTAAAATCATTTATCCAAAGAAAAAAATTATGTTTGAATTTCTCATATTTGAACCCCAAAATTTTCGAACGACCTCAAATAGAGAAACAACCAAAACCAAAATTGTAGTGCTCGACTATATCTACAACTTTGTAGTTGAAAATATTTTTTCATTCGAATTTGTTTAGTGTCTCAATCATTTTAAAATTGGGTAAAGTGAATAGGGAAACTGAACATGCCTTATAGATATAAGTGACTTTGGGGTGAAGTGATTAGAGGAGCTACGTACGAGGCCATAGGTCTCAGGACGGAATCTCGCCGGTTCTATAGCTTGTCTCCTAAATTAAAATTACTACTTTTTAGTCCAATTTATGATTTTTGGATAATTAATTTCTGACAAATGATTTCTAGGGCCAACTGAACTGTCTCTAAAAATCGATTGATTGCTAGCATTATAACACTAGAGACGGCTACAGCATCTACATCCACCTTTAGAAAGGCCGGCTGTAGCCATGACTACTCACGTACGTGCAATCCTTGCGAACCAACGGGTTTTTGATCAGTGCGATCCCTGCTCTTCGCTCTGTTCGCTTGGCTTATAAACCGTATTTTTTCAGCCAATAAATAGCTTTTTTTTCTCACACCAAGTTAGCCAACAATACTTTCAGCCATGGTTTATCAGCCAAACGAACACGGCACTTATGTGCAGGAAATACTGGTGGCAGTCTGGCAGATCGAGCCGACCGTGCATTGCACTACTGGTGCTGTTCCTCCCAACAGCGATGTTCAGATCTACCCCTCTCTAGTGCCGGTGTTTGTGTGGCACCCACGGCTGGAGCACGATTTGGCCATGCTTGCCGTCCATCTGTTAGGAACGTAGGATAAGGCCTGGCTACTGTCTAGCTAGCTGGGGGCGGCCAAACCCAATCTAGCCTGCTGCTCCTCCCCTAACCCAAAGATTTACAATTACACGCATATGCTTGCTAGTAGTGGAATTATTTCCGCCCTTGGTCTTGTCAATTCAGAACCGCCCCTACCCGATCCGGGCCTAACGCCGGCCGATTAGGACCTCTCTAAAGCTTGGGGACGACAATCATGGCGCCCGTGCAGCCTATCGGCGACGCAGTACAAGACATTCACGCATAGCCTCACTAGGCTCCCCCACACCCCCCCCCGCCCCCTGCCCCGGCCCGGTCCTGCATATGCCAACCTGCCGCGCAACATGGCAACACTGTAGTGCTAATCTCTTCATGCAGTATGTGACAGCGCCACAAGCAATTTTCTTTTCCTGCTGACAGTAGCTCGTTTTTACAAACATTTCATTTAAACCTGTGGCTGATGAGTGAGAAAGACATGCATGTCAGCCTTGGGTTGGGCCCTGAGCTTAGTAAATTTTGCATGTTTCAATCAGTTAATTAGTAGGATGCGCGGCTAGCATGCCGTTCAATTCTTATTCTTATGAGAAGTATTTGTGCCCTCCTCGTCTATATTTATACACTCCCAACCTACGTTAATCAGTGGATGAACTAGGATCCTACATTTAAATCAATGGTGGTGTCACTGACAAAGAACCACGGATTTGTAATGGTACTAGACAAATTCTCGGTTTAGCGGTTTGTGTCAGCCAATTACACGTTTTTCTACGTTGTCCTCCAGCAAAATTTAACTTTTGTATAATAGTAGTCATGGGTAATTAACTAACATATGCATGGCACTTTTATTTTATTTTCTTTGATTAATGTAGTAATTTTTAGACTTTTAAAATTAACGTCAAGCCTTATTTTATTAGGTACATTCATAGATAGTAGATTTCTAGTTTATTTTTGTGCATACTAGTCCATCAACTTGTTGTCGCAGTACTTGCGAGCAATTTTAAGAGATATAAGTAATAGAAACTTACGTATAAAATGAGGGGCATGACTAATCAAAATTGTTCATCTGTAATATGTAATGGGATATGTGTGTAATTTAGAAGGAAATTAAGAGCTATTTAGGTTAATTTACATTATGATAGTGTTGGGCAATTTAGATAAAAGATTATGGTGTTCTGTTAGACTACTTTTATAGTGGCACTTGGCACATGTGGGTAATTTAAAAAAAACATATCAATGGCTATTTGTTATTATTAATGATGATTAGAGTCTACCGACTAGCTACATGATCACAGTTGTCTAATTTTTGGAATTTATCTTTTTCTTGTCAATATCAGAAATTTAGGGGTTGTTTGGATTTGCCACACTCTGCCACGCATACGATTTGGCCCCCACAGCTTCAGTGGTGTTTAGTTAGTTGCGAAAGCTTAGACTACGACAAAATCCTGCAGACTCGGTTCCTGCAATAGATTGTGGCGATCGATTTCTTCGCCACAACTGCGGCGGCACCACAACTCGCCCCAACTGAATTATGGTAGGGTATGGCGTATAACCAAACATGCCCCTGGAGGCTTTAAATAGGAGTAGTACTTGATGAAGTAGCAATGCTAATCTTTCAATTAGTAATAGTAGTCCGTAACGGTCCAAATTAATAAGTAGCAATGGTAATCTTTCAATTAGTAACAGTAGTCCGTAACGGTCCAAATTAATAAGTAGAGTGATCATTTTCCATGCTAGAGCTGAAGGAACAGTGGAATAGGCTAAGGAAAAGTCAAATGTGTGTGTGCATCCCATGCAGGCAGGACCAGAGATCCGGCTGTCGTGCCCAGGCGCAGCAGCCCACTTGAAGTGAGACAGTACAAGATAGATAGATGCAGCCATGCATGCATGCATGCGGGCGCGCAGCTGGTGACTGGTGTCAAGTTGCATGGAAATCGACCCGGACCGGCGCAAGGGAGTGGACAGGGCAGCGCGGAGAGCGAAAGGCTAGCAGCTACTAGTAGTATAGCTACTGCCTAGAGGGCAGGCTAGAGGAGCTGGCTGGCTACGTCGGGCACGTAGTGGCCGCGCGCGGTGGTCCACCGTCGCAACCACCGTGACGCCAACATCTGAGGCCACGGCCCTCCATGTATCCACCGCCCGGTAGAGTATCCCACGGCGGCGCCATCCTGCTCGATCTATCGGTGATCGGCCTGGCTGCTGCCTGACGCAGTGATGCGGCCGCGCGCCGCTCCGGCTTCTCCCGCAGCGACGGCGACCGAGCCAATCATGCATATGGCGTGGTGAGATCGGATCGGCCGATCGGGTCAGACCAGCACCATTTGCATTGAGTTGGCACGGAGAGAAAGGGTTCACAGTCCCACTCCCACTCCCACGGCCGCACGCGGCCTCTTTCTCGCCCGTCGTCGCGCGACTCTGCAGTCTGCACCTAACGTCATGAATAGGCGCACCGCGCATAGCGGTGTCTTTCGGTCGTTGATTTGACGACGAGCGGGCCGGGGCGACGCATGACATGATGGGCGGCGTTCGGCCTCGGTCGCCGGTCGGTCGGTCAGGCACAGGTTGGCCGAGGCGCATCCATCCTCTGCCGCCATATGGTGTGTCGTGTGTGTGTGTGTGTGTGTGATCTGATCTGACATCGCGCCCGTGCTCATGTCCGGCCGCAGCACGTACCGGACACAAGGAACAAAGCAAGCGTCCGTCCAGTGGCGCATAAATTTATTTCCAAATTCCGATCGAGGGATAATATTTCTTCGGTGCCTTCCACACAGCGGCGGCACGTTAGCTGCTGGGGGCGCCGCGAGCACACACTGCACGCAAAATGGGATAAACTTTTGATACTACTGCATGCGTTATCCAAACCTGTCAAGAAATCATTTGGAATTAATAATGGCCTGTTTGGAACGAATGAATCCAAAAAGCAGGAATAGAAAAAAACGCAGGAATAAGGTATAATGAAAAGTGAAAAATTACGGGATTTCAAAACACAGGAACAAAAATTTTAGGCTATTTGGAACACAGGAATTTATAACATAGGAATTGTAACATGTTAGACAAATATGGGTCCTAATTACTCTTAACTGCAGTAAGTTGCCTCCGTTGTTGCCGCAAGTTGCCTCGGGCTTCCGCGAAGGAAGAGAAAACGAGGGGTCAAAGTGGATTCTTTCTTTCATGTGAAATCAGCGTCGAGCTACAGTATTCCAAAGGAAATGGGTCGTTGTTTCCTCCGTTCCAAACGATCTTCTTCCATTCCTTTTCCTCCGTTTCTGTTTCCTTCACTTTTCCTGTGAAAATCCTTTGAACCAAACAGGGCCTAAGAATCGGATAGGAATAGGATACACATATCTTTCCATTCATTCATTCGCTCATTCCTCTGCATGCATGGACCGGACCGGTCATGGACGTAGATATTGGAGGGCTTGGAATTGAACTGGGTTGAATACCAAATCAGACTAGTTTTGGAAATGGATACAATACCAAAGGTATTGTTTGGATGCAGATGAAATTGCTAGATAGAATTCAACTGAGTGGCAAATACCAATTCATGTTTTGATATCCATATCATCAAATTGGAATTGACAGACAACATCTCATCCCCTCTGCCGCCCGTGGAGCGCAGCCCGCCTACAGAGGAAGGCAGGGAGCGGTGGCAAGGCCCGCTGACGATGGAGGCGGGGAGGGGCGGGGCGGCCCGCCGGCGATGGAGGCAGGGAGCGACGGCGACGCTGCCGGCGATGGAGGCAGGGAGGGGCAGCGCGGCCCGCCGGCGAGGGAGGTAGGGAGCGACGGCGACGCTAGCGGCGGTGGAGGCAGGGAGGGGAGGCGCGGCCCGCCGGCGAGAGAGGCAGGGAGCGCCGGCGAGAGAGGCAGGGAGCGACGGAGAGAAAGGGTTCACAGTCCCACTCCCACTCCCACGGCCGCGCGCGGCCTCTTTCTCGCCCGTCGTCGCGCGACTCTGCAGTCTGCACCTAACGTCATGAATAGGCGCACCGCGCATAGCGGTGTCTTTCGGTCGTTGATTTGACGACGAGCGGGCCGGGGCGACGCATGACATGATGGGCGGCGTTCGGCCTCGGTCGCCGGTCGGTCGGTCAGGCACAGGTTGGCCGAGGCGCATCCATCCGCTGCCGCCATATGGTGTGTCGTGTGCGTGTGTGTGTGTGTGACCTGATCTGACATCGCGCCCGTGCTCATGTCCGGCCGCAGCACGTACCGGACACAAGGAACAAAGCAAGCGTCCGTCCAGTGGCGCATAAATTTATTTCCAAATTCCGATCGAGGGATAATATTTCTTCGGTGCCTTCCACACAGCGGCGGCACGTTAGCTGCTGGGGGCGCCGCGAGCACACACTGCAGGCAAAATGGGATAAACTTTTGATACTACTGCTGCATGCGTTATCCAAACCTGACAAGAAATCATTTGGAATTAATAAGAATCAGATAGGAATAGGATACAGATGTCTTTCCATTCATTCATTCGCTCATTCCTCTGCATGCATGGACCGGTCACTGCTAAAATGGTAGACTTCTCTTACGCTTCGTCTGGACGTAGATATTGGAGGGCTTGAAATTGAATTGGGTTGAATACCAAATCAGACTAGTTTTGGAAATGGATACAATACCAAAGGTATTGTTTGGAGGCAGATGAAATTGATAGATAGAATTCAACTGAGTGGCAAATACCAATTTATGTTTGGATATCCATATCATCAAATTGGAATTGACAGACAACATCTCATCCCTCTGCCGCCCGTGGAGCGCAGCCCGCCAGAGGAGGAAGGCAGGGAGCGGCGGCAAGGCCCGCCGACGATGGAAGGCGAGGAGGGGCGGGCGGCCCGCGGCGCCAGGAGGGGAGGCCGCCGGCGCACGCCCGGCGAGAGGAGGCAGGGAGGGGCGGCGCGGCCCGCCGGCGAGGGAGGCAAGGAGCGACGGCGACGCGAGGGAGGCAGGGAGCGGTGGCGCAGCTTCTCGTGTCGAAGACGAAGGGGGTGAGAGAGAGAGACGCGGGGGACGGGGGCGACGCGATTCCAGCGAATACGGAGGGGCTCGGCTCGGTATCAAGGGTGAAGGGGTGAGAGCGGGACCAATACCGGTTGGTATTGAGTTTTATTTCCAATTCCAAATTCTATGACATCCAAACAATGCATTCGGAGTTAGCAATTCCAATTCCGAATTCTGAGTCTCAATACCTACTTCCAAATGCAACCTTAGTGTTTTTAAGTAGTAATAAAACACTACAACTAGTCATAGCATATGTGGATCTTACTAGGAGACATTTAGTAGGAAAAATTTATACTAAATTTTGAATGCTAAAACATTAGAAGAAGTCCACCTTATTAGGAGAAATCTAAAATTCTGGTTGTGCGTGCCATTGGGATCTTGGCCGGGCGTGCTTGGCTGGCGCTCTGCAGCTGCCGCACCCGATTGATCGAATGGCAGCGACAGAAATGCCAGCTGCACTGCATGCATGCGAGGAGGATGTGCCAGCCAGAAGGACGGACGGCCTGATCGCCTCCGTCCGGTTGTTGCTGCTGGCTGCAAGCGGAGGAGACTTGGAGGTTGCTGCGCCACCACACACGATCTTTGTCCCTGGCCATAACTGCGCGCGGCTGCGGCGTGCATGCATGCATGGCGCCGTCGCCGTCGCCGCCGCAGGGAATTGAAATGGCACGATTATATATCCGCGTGCGGTCACTACTGGATTCAGGTTCTTTGCCGAGTGCCTGAGGCACTCGGCAAAGGCTATATTGCACTCGGCAAAGCCTTTGCCGAGTGTGGCACTCGGCAAAGCACACACGGCAAAAAATTGATCGGCAAAGCACTCTTTGCCGAGTGTATTTTATCGGGCACTCGGCAAAGGCTTTGTCGAGTGCCCCGGAAACACTCGGCAAGAAAAAAGCGAATCCACGGCGCCGGTTCCGTTGGCGGTCACTTTGCCGAGTGTCAACCCCGCCGCACTCGGCAAAGATTTTTTAAATTTTTTTAAAACTTTCTTTACCGAAAGTGCCAACACGTGAGGCACTCGGCAAAGAGCTTCTATTTTTTTTTTGAGAATTTTCTTTGCCGAAAGTGCCAAACCTCCATACACTCGGCAAAGCCTTTTTTTAAAAAATTCTTTGCCGAAAGCGCCAACCCCGAAGGCACTCGGCAAAGAGCTTTATTTTTTTTTTTTGAAAATTTTTTTGCCGAGTGCCAAGCCTCCGTGCACTCGGCAAAGATTTTTATTTTTTTAAAATTATTTGCCGAAAGCGTCAACCCGCAGACACTTTCGGCAAAGAGCTTTTATTTTTTGGAAATTTTCTTTGCCGAGTGCCAAGCCTCCGTGCACTCGGCAAATTTTTTTTTTTAATTATTTGCCGCGGCGTCAACCCAGCAGACACTTCGGCAAAGAGCTTTTATTTTTTTTGAAATTTTCTTTGCCGAAAGTGCCACCACCTGTGCACTCGGCAAAGTTGAAATTTTTTTTTAAATTTCTTTGCCGAGTGTTATAGTCATAGCACTTCGCAAAGCTGGAAAATCTGTTTTACGGTCGCCCATTTTGCCGACTTTGCCGAGTGTTTTGACCATTGCGCTTTCAACAAAGGGTCCTTTGCCGAGTGCAACACTCGCAAAGTGACCCAAAACGGCAAATAATTTTTTTTGCGCTCCATCATGACAAATACATTCATACAAACATATATCACATATATATCTTATCCATCACATATATATCTCATCCATCGTGACATATATCTCATCCATCACATATATATCTCATCCATCCACACATCCATCCGCCCATAACACATCCATCATAATATGTAATAATAAGTGCTCAAGTCCATCCAAATAAGTTTACAAGTTCATCAAAGTCCACAAGTGCATCACAAGTCCATCACCAAGTGAACAACAAATGTAAAAAATACAACATGCACTCATCTCGCCATCATGATTGTGGTGAAGGGCCAGTGCATCATTCAGAGGTGCATGAGGTGGATTATTCAACCACCGCCGGATGGAGACTGCACAAAGGAGAAAAGATTGCATGTGAGACAAAATTATTTTGATAGCTAATCTAGGACGATAGAGGCCATACAAGCAAAGCACAAGTGAAAGTAAAAACTTTGATACTCACACAGGAGTAGCTGCAATTGCAGGACGCGGAGGCGGAGGTGGAACCAACAGCCAGTGGCGAGAGACAAGCCCACACGTTGCCCAAGCCCTTGTAGGAAATCCGTAATGTCCATCACCTCTGCTGGCTGGGCTCTGCCGCCGCCCCCGCTCGGCCTCCAACCTGGGCCCCCAGCCTCTGACGTTCCTTCATTTCTTGTTCTAGCCGGGCCTGCAATATTTCACTCCAATGTTTTGAAGAATGCAAAGCTAATTAAGGTGTGTAAAGATCAATGTATGACGAGTAAAACAGAATAACCTCGAAAAGCGTCGACCGGTCTTTGTCAGCGTGATCGGCCGTGTGCGAATGGCCGGGCTCTGGCTCGTGCTCCGTGCTCGGATCTGGGAGAGAGAGGGAGTAGAGGCCGTGTCGATGACGCCGTCGCCAAGCCAGAACCGTCCATGCTTCTTGCCTTGCCCCGCCCTCATGACGGCCTCTCCATCGAAGTCCTGGGTGCTCGGATCGTGGTCTGCCCCATGGAGCGACCTCGCCACCTCAGTGTACTCACTGATGCGAGAGTGGACGCTCGGGTTCGTGTATGCCTCGGGCGGGTCCTCCAGGTTGAAGGAGACGTCGGACGTCGCCTTACCCTTGTGGGCCATACACCATGCCTGGAAGTCCGAGCAAGCCTGGCCACTATGTGACGCCGACTGCGAGAAAGACAGCACGATGATTAGAAATCAGACAGAACTGAGCGTGACAATAGATAAATCAATTCGCGTACCCATGCTTGTTTGTATCCGGCGAGGTTGCGGCTGCCTTGATGGTGTGCTGGACCTTGCATCAGTAAACGACGGTCCCGGGCATCCCTGTGCATCTTGAGGTACTCCTCCGTGAACCACCTGTCCACCATCATCGCCCAACACTCGGGATACGCTTGGCACCACCAGGGAATCACCTACACGTCATCAAGTATTGGACATATAAGAAGATCAAATTAAACCAACTTAATCTCAAATTGAATCAATGTTGATGTTCTTCATTTACCTCAAGGTACTTTGCTCCCGGTCATTTGCATCTCTCTTGCGTCTTTCTTGGTTTTCCTCTCTCCAAGCTTGACCCGTAGTAGGTTACGATGGCACTGGATGCGCGCCTCGTGATGCATGTCGGTGACGAGTTTTTTCTGAGCTTTGGTAGTCGTCACCGCTCATACGGCCTCAAATCCTCCTCGTGATCTCAGTAATAAGTCCGCATACAAAAGCGATGTATCGATTCATTATTTCAAGAAAAGTCTAATGAATGCGACGTATTGAGCAATGTTGTGCAAGGGAGACTTACCCAAAACTCTGCCTTCACCCGCGCCGCCTTGTTGGGGTACTCCGCATCGGAGGCGACGACGTAGTGGTCAAACGAGTAGGCCGGCTCCGTCTTCGATGCGTACGTGACAATGCCGGGGAAGTGCTGCCTGCACAGAAGACCCAGGATGCCGTTGACTAGCCGTGCGCTACCACCGACACAACCACCCCGGTTCGCACGAGTAATTAAGAAAATTATTAGTTTTTTCATCATATCATATGAAGTAGTGGTGATAACATATACAGTTACTTACTTTTGTCCTTCGGGGCGAATCAGTGGGCATTGGTGACGAAGCGGAACCTGTGGGAGACTCGCGGGACCTCGCAAGTAGACACTCGAAGAGGAGTTGGAGGAAGCAGAACCCGTGCCTGCCGCCTCCCCCTCCTCCTCCTCCTCCTCCTCCGTCTGCCGAACCAACTCCTCGTCTGACTCGTCCATGGGCGCCACCTCCTCCGCTGTGGTGGCGGTCCTCCTCACGTGGCGTGGAAGAGACGGCCCCCCTCCTGCTGGCTAGCGGTCCTCCTCCTCCTGTTCGATCCTCTGCTGCCCCCTCCCTGCGACCAAGGCGTTGTCTTTGGTAAATCGAGTTCACAGACCTATGACGGTCGCCCGCCATCTTTGTTCAATCACCGCAATAAAAAAAAAAAACAAGACATAATTAGAAATAGGTGCAAAAATAAACAAAACATAATTACAAAAAATATAGTATTACATGTATTAGAAATATATGCAAAAATGAACAAAACATAATTACAAAAATATAGTATTACATGTATTAGAAATAATCTTCATGATTGAAATTAGATGGATCATAGGTCTCGTCATCACTATCAACATTGTCCAACTCATCAACACTATCCGAAGGAGGAATGTTGTCTTCATTGTCATTGCCGAAATGTAATCGCTCAAGCATTTGTATATCCTTGATTTCGCACCTCGCCGTCTCCGGCGTCCTCGTCATCATCCCTTTCATTATCTACTTCCATTCCTATCTCTTGGTTAAGTCTATGTCAAACCTCCCTTGTAGCCCCTCTTCTTGATAGAACTCTCCATCATATGTGTTTGGGTTGAAGTTATAATCTTCATCGTTTGGGGGAGGTAGTTTACCGTGTGGCGATACATTGTGCACAATAGACCAACCCTTAAGATGCTCGGCGTCTTTGCACGCAGCGTATGACGTATAATAAACACGGACGGCCTGTTGAGCCACAATGTAGACATCTTTTCCTCGGATAGACGGAATCTCGTCGAATCTCGACTAGCCCGAGCTTAGGGCTCCGTCTCGTTACACCGAGGATGAAACCAGTGGCATTTGAATATGATCGAGTAAGAGGTTTGGAACCATAAAATGATATTTCAGTAGATTTCTTCAATTCTTCCATAATAGTCGAGTCCATCGGTCTTTGCGGGCGTAATAACTCCATTGTTTGTGGTTTGTCGATTGGGCCGATCGCTCAGTAGCTTGTCGTGTGAAAACGATATCCATTCACGTCATAACCGGTAAATGACTTGACCCTAACGGCACGACCATTTGCAACCTGTCTTAACTCATCACT
Organism: Miscanthus lutarioriparius; assembly: GCA_904845875.1. Lineage (NCBI taxonomy): Eukaryota > Viridiplantae > Streptophyta > Magnoliopsida > Poales > Poaceae > Miscanthus > Miscanthus lutarioriparius. Next base: position 26,593,020 of record CAJGYO010000004.1, on the reverse strand, counting down.
TATAGGCGCATCGGTTTGGGCTTTCTGCTTGAACCAACAAATGAAATCGGGCTCCCTAGTCCCGCAGACCCCGTGAAAGAAGGGTATCATTTTCTTGCGGTGTAGGTTGCCTTGATCCATGCCAGATTGACGAAGAAATTTCTGCACTACCAACGAGAAACAAGGGGTTGGACGATGAAACAAGGACATACGGCGAAATGAAACAAGTTCGTTTAGAACTTACCGAATGAACAGTTGCACCTCGACAAGGTTGGTCAACACATCTGAAGATGATATCGCGCCACTCTTCATTTTCAATTGCTTAATGGTCGATGCACTTGCGCTTCCAAGTTGCCCTTGGAAAAGGCCGAGGTTCGATTCATTTTCTCCAAAGATTGTAACGAGGGGTGGATTATGAACGTTAGGAAGTTTCTCGATGTAGTATTTCTCTGTGAAGTTCGACACCTCCTCTAGAATGTATGCCTCTGCAATGGAAGCCTCAATTCTGGCTTTATTTCTACATTTTTTGCGAAGAGTCTTCAGACATCTCTCGATTGGATAGCACCAACGGTTCTGCACGGGCCCCCCATCCGTGCCTCATACGGAGGTGCACAATCAAATTTGCATCGACAAGAAGCGGTAAAGGGTGGAAAGATCTTCTCTAACTTACAAAGCAACACGGTGCCGCTTTTTCCAAGTCATCAATGACGGTCCGAGAGAGCTCCTTGGCACAAAGCTGGCGGAATAAGTAGCTCAACTCTGCCAGCACTTGCCAGACATGCTCCGGGACATAGCCTCGAACCATCGCCGGAAGAAGCCGCTCAATCCATATGTGGTAGTCATGACTCTTCATCCCGTTGACTCGCAGAGTGCCTAAGTTAACTCCCTCTTTAGATTCATTTGATACCCATCGGGGAACATTAGCTTCTTGATCCATTCAAGTACTTCCTCCTTTGGTCCTTTTTCAAGACAAAATCAGCCTTAGGCCTTCTCCAAGTCTTGCCACGACTAGGAGGTTGCATCTCTTGATTTGGTCTATCGCACAACGTTGCTGTGTCTACTCTAGCCTTTGGGTTGTCCTTAGACTTTTCAGTGTCCATGAGTGTTGCCCAAAGTGCCTCGGCGACATTCTTTTCAGTGTGCATTACATCAATGTTATGTGGTAGAAGAAGGTCATCGAAATAGGGGAGCCTCGTCATGCCCGAGATATGAGTCCACATATGTCGCTCACCATATCCCACAAAACCACCTTCTTCATTGGGCACGAGAGCACCTATCTGAGCATGAACCTCGGCACCATTCATCATCCGCGGTGCAGGGTTTGTCACTTTGACGCCTTTCGTAAAGTTCTTGATGTCTTGTCTGAATGGATGGTCAAGAGGTAGGAATTGACGATGTCTATCAAACGACGAATACTTGCCACCCTTCTGCAACCAAATAAACCTCACACCTTCCTTGCATATTGGGCATGGGAACTTCCCGTGAACACACACAAAGCAGTATATCCCATACGCCAGAAGTCATGCAGGAGTAGTGGTACCAAACGTGCATTTTGAAGGTTGTCTTTGTAGCTCGATCGTATGTCCATACCCCTTCATCCCAAGCATGGACCAATTCATCAAATACGGGCTCCATGAACACACCCATATTACTCCCTGGTGTCGGGGAATTATCAACGACAAGAATACGTTATGTCGTTGAAAGGAGACACCGGGGAAGATTAAGGGGGATAACAAAGACGGGCCAACATGTGTATGGGGCAGCCATCATTCCATAAGGATTGAACCCATCTGTTGCCAACGCGACACGTACATTACGAGCCTCATCTGCTTTGTCACGATGTTTGTCATTAAAGCGGATCCAAGCTTCACCATCGGATGGATGTACCATCTTGTCAGGATTGTACCGTTTGCCATTTTTGTGCCATGTCATCATTTCATGGATTCCTCGGTCATGTATAGCCGTTGAATCCTCGGTAGGAAACGGAAGGTATTGTAGGATTTTCATGGGGATCGTAAGTTGCCTCTTCCGCCATCATCGAGTCTACCTGTGTACCGGAGGATTTACACTTTGGACAGAACTTTGCATGCTCGTGTTCTTTCCTAAATAGGAGACACCCTTCGGACAAGCATGTATCCGCTCATACGGCATCTTAAGTGCTCAAGGAGTTTCGTGACTCGTACATGCTCTTCGCGCGAATGTGGCCCTCCGGAAGCAAGGTGCCAATCACGGCCAACATCTTATCGAAGTTGTGTCGACTTAAGTTTAACTCGGACTTCAACCCCATTAAGCGTCCAATGGCATCCGGTTGAGACACCGTTGACCGATCGTGAAGGGGTTTTTCGTGCGAGTCCATCATATCGTAGAATGCCCCGTGCGGCCGCTTCCATCTCCTCCTTCTCACGCCCCTCATCGAATCGTCCTTGGTGAAAGTCATCTAACATGTCTCGCTACCCGGCATCAACATCAAAAGCCTCCACCCGTGGTCTCACCACCTCCTCTCTCATACGATGGGCTTCACCATGGTGGACCCACCGGTGTAGTCCGCGTAAATCCATTCTTCACAAGATGTTTACCCATTTCCACCTTGTTTACCCTTCTCCTGTTTCCACATTTCTTTGCGTAGGACACAAAACTAGGCAATGTCCTTTAGCAAGCGTTGCCAAATGCAACTATTCAAGAAAGCATCGGTCTTGTTCATCCATTCCGTGGTGTAATCACTCCGACTTCTCCAGCCGTGTACATCCATCGACGGTCATCCATCCTCTAACATATGTATCATGAGTAATGTAACCATTAATTGCATGTACATGGTGTTCCTACTTGTCTAATAGGTGAGGATAGGTCCTAATCCCACCAGCAGATGTGTAGATGAGGTTAGTTTCCATGTTTCTACTTTTATCCGAGACAGATTTTGGAAGATTTTCCTCCCGCTGTTCTCCGGATACACGCCCTACCAAAGAAGAGTGTGTATCCGGAGAACAACAGGAGGTGATGCCGAAAGTATCTCGGACTAGAGCGTAACATGGAAACTAACCCATCTACGCATCCGCTGGCTGTCCAAAAAGCGTGGATAATCCGAAATAGATACGGTCATAGATATGCAAAGATCTCGCATACCTCCAATCGTATCTCTTTCGAACGGGAGACGCTTAAGCGGGTTACGCGATCTACGACAATGATATAAAAGAGGGGTTATACCTAGGGTGGCGATGGAGTCAAAGCTAAGCGGGGCGTGTATGGTCGGCATAAGGAGGCAGACGACGCAGTGCGTGCAGACCGACACGGTGGCGAGAACTCCGACTCAACTCGACGGGCTCTTCTCTACAAAATGGAACAAAATACTGTTATTTACAAAAAAAATCGGTAGAACCTCCCCGCACGGTGAGGTTTCCAAAACAGAAAAACAACGGCACGATGGTCGACAAGCACATATGGCTCAATGAAGCCATGTAGTTTGGATATCAATCCATGTAGAAGAATATATCCAAGTAGTACCTCTACTTGTACTACTACTACCACTACTTCTACTACTACTACTACCACTAATTCTACTACTAATACTACCACTAGTTGTACTAATATCGCCACTAGTACAACTAATACTACTACAACTACCACTACCTCCACAATAATAAGTGAGAAGGCATACCGACCGGCGACGGGTAGGGAAGGCGGCGTCGGGATCGGGTGAGTCGGGATGGGGTCGAGCACGGATGGCGTCGGGCGTGGTGGTCCACGGGCGCGTGAAGGCAGGGCAAGGCGGAAAAAGGCGCTGTCGGGCGCAGGTCTCAATGGGGAGGCGGCGCGGGTGGGGGAAGGGTCGGGCACGGTGGCTGCTGGGCGGCAGGCTGATGGGCAGCGGGCGGCGCTGGCCGAGGGCGGGGCCGGCCGAGGGCACGGGCAGCGAGGGCAAGGCGGGGGCGGCGCGGGCAAGCTGCAGTAGTAACGCGGCGTGTGGGGCGACGCGTGGCTGGCAGCAAGGCGGGCGGGCCGGCGGCGCGGCGCGTATGGCGGGCATGGCAACAGTGGGCCGGCATGGCGTTAGGGCGCTGGCGGCGTAATGGCGGCGCGCGGTGGCGTATGGCGCGCGCGGGCGGCGCTGGCAAGTGGATGGCGGTGCATGGACGGTGGGCGTTAGGGCGTGTGGACGGGTGAGGCGTAGGCGTGGCGGCAATGTGGCGCGGTGTGCGCGGGTGGGGCGTATGGCGGCGCGCGGGCGAAGGGCGGGTCAAGGTTATGCTGGGTTTATTTGGCAATGATCGCCCGGCCGGTCAAAAACCGGGTGTCCGCGGCTTTGCCGAGTGCCGGATCAGGGAGGCACTCGGCAAAGATTTTTTTTTTGTTTTTTTTTGCCGAAAGTGCCCCGGATCCGCACTCGGCAAAGATTTTTTTATTTTTTAAATTTTTGCCGAAGCGCCTCGGATCGGGCGCTTCGGCAAAGAAAAATTTTTTTATTTTAAAAATACTTTGCCGAGTGCTCCTCGGATCGGACACTAAGCAAAGATTTAAAATTTTTTAATTATTTCTTTGCCGAGTGCTCCAGTATACGCTTTTCGGCAAAGAGGAAAAATTAAAAAAATTAAAACATTCTTTGCCGAAAGTGCCCGAGGGTCGGCACTCGGCAAAGAAACCTTCTTGCCGAAAGTGCCATGCCGCGGCAGTCGCAATGTTTTTTTGTTTTTTTTGTTTTGGCCTCCAATTTTTTTTGTGCACCTTTTTAAAGCACCGGGAACTCCTAGTTACAATTTGAAGATTTTTTGTAGCTTTTTGTTATATTTAGTTACTTTATTTCGTTTACTTGAATTTTTTCCGAAATTAGAAATTTGAACTGCACGTGGTACGAATAATGGAGTTTAATGATTCGAAAATTGATAGTCATGTTAGTGTGTGTTATGAGAGGCCGTATCCAGGAACAGACCCGAAATTTCGGATATCTCGTTCACGAAACATGTCCGCGAAATTGCGTGTGAAGTGTTTATAAATTCTACAAAATGCAAACGAAGTCCAAAAATCATGAAACTTGTTGAGATGTCGTGATATCATATGTGGAGGCTATGATAAAAATTTCAGAAGATTTCGTACACGTTGTCACGTACGATGCTTACAAACCAGGACATCTCCACATGTGGGTGGTGGTCTCGCCGGCCAAGCCGCAATATGCTCCTGCATGCAACGTGATACACATCCGGATATGGATCAGCAAATTCGGCGCCCGCCCATGCTGCTGCTTTCCCGGCGCCTGTCGTACACGCTTGCCTTCGTTATACCATGCAGATATATACGCTAACCGCTGATAGGATCGGATATAGGAGCACACAAGTACAGAACGAGACTACAACAAACATGTCCAAACGACGATGAATGTACAGCTGTGTGTCTAAGAGCATGGAGCCACACTGTCTCTATCCTAAACAGCATGCAATAATTCTAGCTTCCTAAGGTAAAATTAGACAAGAGGAGAAATGTGGTACATGTGCCCAAATAGATTCTTCTACACACCAGCACTGCACCACACACGTCTCAATGATTGCACCTAATTAATGTACTAGCCTTTGTATAGGTCTATAGTTGAATTCAGGGGCGGAGCCTCCTAGTGGCGAAACTGAGCGTTCGCCTCCCTATCTCTGATGATGGAAAAAGAAGCGTGATCTACGAAGTCTGTAGGGAAAGGAGAAAAGAGCATGGGAAGCAATGCATGCCTTGCCAAGGAGAAAATATAGATCATAGAAATATGTGGTTTGGATGTTTATATTCTTGCCTGATTTCAGGCCATACAGAGAAGTTATAGTAGCTACAGTAGTCGCTTTTGAAATTAGCCCTGACTTAATTTTCATTCGCCCTCCGCCATTTGTTGCATTCTTTCTTTAACATGCATTGAAGTCTAAAATTGCATGCTTTCTAGAATGGACAGAGTACTTCACATAGTAGGACTTGTCAGCCTACGTAATGCTCTGCAACATCCATGAAATATGGTGTTATAAGTATATCGATTTTTGCACCATACGTGGACACATTTGAACCCGCCATTGTATCAGCCTATTCGGCAGGTCATAAACGATCGTGGATTATTTATTGTTGGCTGGTTTGGTGTGAGAGAAAAATACTGTTCCAGCTTATAATCCACGATCGTATACGAGCAAACAAACAGGCTGTATATTCGCCATACGGTAATATACAGAGCTCGTCACCGCTAGCGCAGAAATCCCCATTACTGCCAGATTTGCGAGATAAATTTGAGGAGGAGGTTCACTTCCACCAACCCAAAAACAGGCAGTGAAAATTGAAAAAAACACATCAGCAAGTTTTCATGTCGCTCGCACCCCCACCATTGTCATCTGCATCACCACCACGCTCTCAGCCATAGCCCCTCACATAGATCTAGGCAAAGGGCCATCGTGAGGGCAGTGGGGCTCATCCATCACCCTGCCCTGCCCTTGGCGCCCACCCCTCATGTAGATCTGGGCCGGGCTACTTAGAGGGGGACAGGCGCTTGACTGTCAACCCTTGCACAGATCTAGGCTTGGGTCGCTGAGAGGAGGGAGGGGTGGGGCGTAGGGCTCGACCACCGCCCTCGCGATGTTGTGCCTTCGCCATGAGCTCCCTGAGGAGAGAGTGTGGTAGGAAGAGGGAGAGGGAGAGGGAAGGGGGTCGTCCACCACCGCCACGAGAACAAGCATGAGTGAGAGGGAGGGAGTGGCAGTGAAGGAGAGGGTGAGGGCGGTGTCTCACTACTAGTCTTGCTAGCTACTACATAAATAATTTTTCGTAGGCGTCTCCTATTTTTTTTCTAAGGGTGGTTTGCTTAGTAAACCGTCTTCGGAAGCACTATAGCTTATAAACCGCCCTGAAAAGTACATTTTAAAGGTGGTTTTGTTAAGTAAATCCTATTTTTAGAAACATTCAGCTTAAGAGAACCGTACCTAGAAATCGATTTTCAACAGTGGTTGACTTTTTCAAACGCCTTTAAAAATAGATGCATCATAAATAAATTCATAACTTTTTTTTTCAAATGAAGCCTTATGTAGACAATATTTCTATCAAAATTGTAGAAAACGACAAGATCTAAAACTTTGTAGTTCATAAAAGTTTTATTTAAGATCGTTTAGGGGCCATATATATTAAGTTCTTAGATTTTGAATTTAAAGTATTTGAATTTTTAAATTACCCCCGATGGAGACACACCATATTTCAAATTTGTAGTGCTCGACGAGATCTAAGATTTTGTAGTTAATTTTTTCCATTTAAGTTTGTTTATGAGTCAAAATATTGACTACAAAATTTGTATGTGTTAGTACAAAAGGATATCATCATATATGAAGACGCAAGTGATTGTGTGGTGTAGTGGTAGGAGGTGGTAAGCTCTAGAGAGATCATGGGTTTGAATTCCCGCAGACGTAGAACTGCCCCTAAAATTTACTTTTTGGAGGTGGTTGCGTCAAGCGAAAGAGGAAGGGAGAAGGCATTGTTGGGTGGAGTTGTTGTTGGTGACAGAGCAGTAAATCTGTAAATGGCTAGGGTTTATGGTTCCTATTATATATACTTGAGTCTGGTTTTCGCCAGACTTGGACCAGTGGTGAAAACCGCCGATAGTGAAAATGGACTATTTTCGCTGCCAGTTCTAGTATGAACCGGTGGTGATATATTATCATCGTCGGTTTTAATAGAACCGCTGATGAAAATATTGTAGGGTAAATTATTTATGTAGTAGGTGTCGAATATATGGGCCCAGGGTACTTCACCACCCCTGTATTCGACACATGCATGCCTGTCTACCGGACCGAAGACGATGAGAAATGAGGCCCACGCATGCCAAGCACATCGATAGGCTTGGAGATCAAGTCAATTCGAGGATATCCGTGCCTTCATATCTAGATGATAGGATAGAATCATTCTGTTATGCTTTCATTATAACAAACTAGGAAACACATCTTTTAGCCGATCAGATCTACTGTAACCCTACCCTCGAAATATATAAGGAGGGGTAGGGGCCTCCCGATTGGGATCCCATCTACTACATTATAACACATAGCTACAATCAGTAACCTCTATAACCAAGCATACAGAGAGAGAGAGAGAGAGAGAGAGAGAGAGAGAGAGAGCTACTTCAAAGTTCAAACTGGACGTAGGGCACCACGTGCCTGAACCAGTATAATCCGTGTGTCTCATGTGTTACCCATCTGATTATCTGTATGCGAATACGCTGATAGGTATTGCCGGAGCTAATTTTTGTGACAGTAGGGTTAACAATTGGTTTGTGAAAACGTCGTGCTCTGTGCAAGTAGAAATGGTCGCGCGCGGTTGTATAATTCATGCATGCATAGGCGCGGCCGATACAGGCAAGCATCATTGTACAGTTAGTAAGGGAAATCTGGCATCTTGAACTCTACTTGCAGTGGACATGTCAAAGACTTTTGTTCATCCACATTTGATTAGTCCTCCGTCTCTGTACTGCACCACCAGCTCGTGCATGCGCAGTCAGATCACGTATTCTTTTCTGACCTAAGCTCAGAGTATAGACTTTCTCGATTGAGAAAGTCAGGGCTTAGCACATTGGCAACCCAATCCGAGACGCAAGAACGTAGCTGGTCAATTTTACTGTCCAAGTTCCATAACAATAGTATATATATATATATATATATATATATATATATATATATATATATATATATATATATATATACCACGCACGATGAGAGCTATATCTCTTCAGCTTGCACGTGGCTTGCACTCAACAAATATATGACACATACAAATCTTCTGAAGTCTGAACAGATAAACTTCTCTAGCAGCATCCATCGAGCTGCAAGACAATGCTGCAGGCTAGGGCCGGCTCAAGGCCAGGCCCAAACCCGAAAGGGCGCGAGGGCTCCACTGACACTATTCATACATGAAGGGTGTGGTGCGCATAGAGTTAGAGACGAACAGTGGCGGCGTTGGATTGTTCCAAGTGTACGTATCAAGAGGGTTTACGTCAAGAGATTGTTTCAAGCATGACAGGCGATTTCCCATCCATCCACGGGCACTCGATCGATCGGTCCATGCATATGCATTACTCGTACAAGGCACCAAAGGTTTCCTGGCTGGCAAAGATTCTTCAGGAAGGGGAAGGGCAACATGTTGTCTTGACAATCTGCTGCATGTTTATTTGCACCTAACCACATTGTGAGATCCATGTCCTACTAGTAGCTAGCTAGTGGTTTGGTGTAACCACTGAACCCTAGCTATAGCAGGGTTACTGTACCGGCCGCCCCTCATGCATGGACGGAAACAGCATGCTTGGTGCTTGCACGCACAGTTCCCTCTTCCAATTTCTTCTGGACACACTGTTGTATATCCCTGTGCAGTGTGTGGATGATTGGGCGGCGGCCGGCCGTGAGCTGGTCAAGATGGGAACGAAGGTACTGAACTGGAACTTTTGCCTTTCAATTTCCGGTACTTCCCCCCTCCCGATTGGCGATCGATCACTGCGCGTGATTGGAGGCGGAAAAGAAACACTCCTAGTCCTAGCACTCTAGCAGCTAGAACAACACTAGTCCACATGTGCCGGATCGAGCCTGTTCGTCGTTCTTGGCCGGCCAGTACTAGTCTTGATATTGCATGTTACCAGCATATTTGCAAACGTTCTGGAAGCATGCGTGTACGCCTGCCTGATACGAAGTGACAGGAAATATATGAGCAAACTAAAAAAAAAGTCCGATAGGTAGAGGCATGGGCAAGAAAGAAGATGTTGTGTGGTAGGAGTATGTGCGTGTGTGACAGTGTGTGGAGTGTGTCTCACTGTCGTCGTCTCTGATGAAATGATCTGAGGGCCGGCCGGCCGGGCTCGGCCAGCGCATGTGGAGTGGAATATAAGCATGCGTGGCGGCATTGAATGGAAACCTTCCAAGAACGATCGACGACACGGCCATGATCACCGGCAGTCCCATGCGTCAATAACTCGTGTCCCCCGAAGTCCGACGGCCGAGAAAAAAACAAGCGACACCGGGCTAGCTACCTTCTCGTTGAGTTGTGATTCAAATTCAGTTATGTACAAGATAAAGACTAATTTCTGACGGAGCGAAGCGAGGCCCGTCGCTGGGAGGCTTGGGCCGAAGCGAACAACAGTACGGATCATCGCCTATTAGGGTTTTTCCATCTCTATATATACTTCCTGTAAGCCATCGTCTTGGGATAAGAAAAGTTGTAAATCCCCGACGTTTGTAACCTCACCTGATATAGTGAAGATTTGTTGGCTGGTGCCTGTGGTTTTTCCCTTCTTCCTTGGGAGGGTTTTTACGTTAAAATCTTGTGTTCCCTGTATTTGATGTACTGTTCTTCGTCGTTTATATTGCCTCTCGTTTCTAGCACTCCTGAAAAGTGCACTATGCAAAAAAAAAAGATTCCCCGTCACATCAAACTTGCGGTACATGCATGGAGTACTAAATATAGACGAAATCAAAAACTAATTGCACAGTTTGCTTTAACTTTGCGATACGAATCTTTTGAGCCTAATTAATCAATATTTGGACAATAATTCACAAATACAAACGAAATGCTACAATATGAAATCTTCACTATACAAAGTTTACCTGCACAAACTTTGCCCAACTAAACACCGTCTAACCTTGCTCGCAACAGTGAGAAGAGTAGTAAAAGTACTAGTGTCCCTGCCAGTGCCAGGTTGTTGTTTGTTTCGCACGGATCGGAGTACGTGCATCATCAGTGGATCCATGATCTTTCTGCGTGCTGTGCCTGTTATTCGTCAGTTAGATCTGGCGCCTGATTCGCGACGTACATGTCGCCCTTGGTGAAGCAAGGGGTCCTGTGTGTAGCTGGACGGTACGGACAGGTCAGATGCATGCATGGTTACTGGACCTAGTATCCATAATCAATTGCATGCGTCCGTGCTAACGTACTACGCTTGAGCACAAGCAATGGGCTGCGTCGCACATGAAGATGAAGCAGCAAAAAATGGAAGCAATCCACCGCGAAGACTTGTTAGTGTGCCCGGTTTGCATATCACGGCAACTCGCCGTGGTGTGCACTTGTTCGTGTAACAACGACTCTCTCTTCTCTTAATGAAGCCGTACTACGCTTGAGCACAAGCAATGGGCTGCGTCGCACATGAAGATGAAGCAGCAAAAAATGGGAGCAATCCACCGCGAAGACTTGTTAGTGTGCCCGGTTTGCATATCACGGCAACTCGCCGTGGTGTGCACTTGTTCGTGTAACAACGACTCTCTCTTCTCTTAATGAAGCAAAAAATGGGAGCAATCCACCGCGAAGACGCCCGCTCTTGTCTAGTTCGACAGGAAAATAAGTCGACTATGGTGACGAAAAGTTGTTGGGCTTTGGGCAGCAAACACGTGAGGGACAAGTGAGCCCTTCTTCTATCTCTGATTATAGGCCTATCTCCCTTCTCAACAGTTCTATAAAGCTCATCACTAAGCTTCTGGCCAACAGACTTCAATCCATTATCACCATTCTGGTTCATAAAAACCAATATGGTTTCATAAAGAATAGAACCATCCAAGATTGCTTGGCATGGTCCTTTGAGTACCTTCATCTTTGCCATCACTCTAGGAAAGAGATTATCATTCTTAAACATGATTTTGAAAAGGCATTTGATAAAATTGAGCATTCTACAATTTTGAAATTACTTCAAGCTAGAGGTTTTGGAGAAACATGGCTCTCTTGGATTCACAATATTCTCTCTCTTCGGGACTTCTAAGGTCCTTCTCAATGGGGTACACTGGGAAGACAATTCATTGTAAGAGGGGTGTGAGGCAAGGAGATCCTTTATCTCCCTCCTTTTGTCCTTCTTCTTTGATCTATTGCAATCCATCTCGAATAAAGCTAAGGATAGGGGCCTCCTTAATCGACCATCCCTTTGAACTCCTCCTCGATTTCCCTGTCAACCAATATGTTGATGACACTCTAATCATTCTTGAAGGTGATGCTAGACAACTATTTTTCTTGAAAGTTGTTCTTCACTCCTTTTTCTGAGTCTACTGGACTCAAGGTCAATTACTCCAAATCTGTTATGGTTCCCATCAACTTATCCGATGATAAATTCAATCATTTGGCTAATACCTTTGGATGTTCTAAGGGCTCTTTCCCCTTCACCTACCTTGGGCTTCCCTTGGGTCTGACTAAGCCCAAAGTTGATGATTTTCTCCCACTGGTTAACAAATGTGAGAGAAGGCTTGCTTGTTCCTCAACTTTTCTCTCCCAAGCTGGTAAACTTGAACTCCCCAATGCTGTCCTCACTGCCTTGCCCACTTTTCACTTGAGTACTCTTGTTCTTCCTAAGGGTGTTCTCAAACAAATTGATAAATATAGAAAGCATTGCTTATGGCAAGGTTCTGACCTCAACTCTAAAAATCATCCCAAGGCTGCCTGGGAGTTGGTCAGCAAGCCAAAGGATTAGGGGGCCTTGGAGTTCATGATCTGAAAAAACATAATGAAGCCCTCCTCATGAAAAACTAGGATAAATTTCTTAACAAGAAGGATATTCCAAGGGTAGATTTAATCTGGGAGAAACATTATAGTAATGGGAAGCTGCCAAGTCACACCAAAAAAGGATCATTTCGGTGGAAAGACATTCTTAAATTGCTTGCCACTTTCTTAAAGGACCTTGATGTCACCTATGAGGCCTAGAGGAGGGGTGAATAGGCCTGTAAAAATTCAACTCGAAACTATGTTAGAACAGAGGGCGGCACTGCCAGACTTATAGAGCAACACTGCCGCTCTTCAAAAATAAAGCAGACAACGTTGAGGTTTCACATATAGTAACCTGACCCTCTCAGCTGCTCAATCCTGCAACAGAAAGACAAAATCCAGTTCGAAGACTGGATACCATAGAATTCTCACACAAGAGAGGATCGAGCTACCAAACCCTAACAACAGCTAGCAAAGAGCTGAACCAGTAAGAACACAAAGTGAAGCACGCGAGACACAAAATTTATCCCGTGGTTCAGCTCGCCACCAAGGCTTGCCTAAGTCCACATTGTTGAGGCATCCACAAAAGGATTGGCTCGCCACCAATGCTTGCCTTGCTCTTGTTCTCAAATTAAGAGAATGACCTCTTGAAGTGAGGGACAATTTCTTAGCTGCAGTATGAGGTTACAAACCTCCCAAGGCTGCCACACTAGTTGGCAAGCACAAGGGCGACGCCTAAACCGGCTAGGAGCAAGCTCCAAGAGTAGCAAACCCTAGAACCGCCGGCTAAACGTGAACCAAATGCTCTTAGACTTTGAGAATCAGTGGATCTGCTCTCCAATCGAGTTTTGCTGCCTTTTCTCTTAAGTTTTGATGGTGGAAATCAAGGATTGCTTGAGGGATGAAGGAGCAACAATGGAGGAGAGAGAGGTGAGCTTTGGTCTGTTCAGTTTTGAACTGAACCGTTGGAGAAGATGAATATCCATTGTGGGCTGGCCCAAATGGTATTTATACCTCTTGGGTCCCAACCGTCGTTTATGGCCGGCACTGCCGCCCTAACCAAATTAGGTAGAATCTGGAGCTTTTTGGCTGGCTGCTTTGGCTGGGCAAGAGGATATAGATCTGTAGTTTTGAGCATCTGGTTGCACAGTTGACCAACTATACTAGAATCCATCTTTATAGTACGTTTTTTCCTAAACTCAAATTCAAAGCATAAAAGAATGTAAATGCCTTTGAGCTGGTTGCCACTTTATTTGGCAATTGAGGACTTCTATTATCGAATATGTTTTCCCCATTCTCATTACACCTTGATTATGTGACTTGAACCATTTCCATACATATGAGTTCACCTTCATGGCTTCAAGTCACTTCCACTAATGATTTGATCCTCAACACAATATGACTCCTCATAGCTTGATTAGTACCTCGACTTAATGCAAGTACTCTCTTCTTTACCTTAGCCATGGTACCTCGGTCGCTAAGCCGTCGCTTGCCCTTCACCTTCGCTTAGTACCTCAAAGCCCTTTTCTTGCTATCTTCACCCTATCAAGCCATACTTAAGTCATATTATATTAAGCATCCATTGAAAAACATTTCTTCAATATTTGGATCCTTGCTTGAATATTTTCTAGATATGAATGTTGAGATCAATCAAGCTTCAGTTTGTCTCACATAGAGACATACATGGATCAACATCAATATGGTCAAGCTAATTCACGATTTCTTATTCCCTTCTCATTTTGGCTTGACATTCCAATTGATCTTTCATATATTCATCCATGTAAGCAAACCAATGTAGAGACCGACTTATATCCACTATACATTGTCATTTACCAAGTATGTTTGCTTTCACATGATGCTATGATATCCCACAACATAGAAGCCATTTAATTGATTCCATTTGTTTTGTTGTCTTTTGCTTGAACTAGACTGCTTCCATAAACTTCCAATACAACAATACACAGTTTGGCATTCACTTTAACATAATGTGGCATATCATCAAGTTTGCCTACTAGTTCAACCTTGTATATACTTGTTAATACACAACCCACAAGTATATGCAATAGACTTAATTTCCTGTTCAACACTTAGCAAACTTATTAGACCTTTAATTGTGTTGTCATTCAATTTACCAAAATCCACTAAAGGGCTAGATGCACTTACAATCTCTCCCTTTTTGGTGATTAATGACAACACAACTAAAGCTTACAAGAGATTGATAAACATTAAGATTTTGAATCCTATTATATCGTGAGCTCCCCCTAAATGTGTGCATTGAAGGAATTCAAATTTTGGCCTCAAACGACAAATGCACATATTTAAGATGAAGTGTGAGAACTCCCCTATATCTTAGCATCCATGGGGTGCAAGGTGTAACATGATAACCGTGATGCTCATGACAGTTCATGCACTCAAAGATTGCTAACCAGCAGAGGGCGGCACTACTGCACCAGAGAGCGGCACTGCCGCACCTGCCTGACCAGCACAGGAGAAAACAAGCATCACTCAATGCATGAATGCCACACACTAGCATAAATGGTCCTTATCAAGAGCATCAATTTAAACTATCCGTGCACACCCCATAATTTTTTTAACCTTATATGTCTCTCCTTTACCCCTTTCCATCCTCATATCAATCTCTCTCCCCTTACATTCTCCCCCAATATGTCTCCCCCTTTGGTATTAATCTCCAAAAGGATCTCTCCACCAAAATGAAGAAATGATGGTCGACAAGTGACGGCTAGAGAGGTAAAAGTTTAGCATATGAGATTTCTCACCTATTTTCTACCAAACAAAGTATGCAACTTTTAGGTCAAGATTCTTGAGAGGTTAGCATATTTGGCTCATACCTCCCTTAGATGACAGTATAACATGAGACAAACTCATGCCATCACCACAAAAGGTATCGACCAAATATCTAAAGAATTCTCTAATCGCCACCACAAGAACAAACTTATGGCATGACTCAAAAATTGCGTACACATGCACACACTAGCATGTAAAGGCCTAGATGCACAAAGGTAATACATGAGTTCATGGAGCGATATACCTTTGTTCTAAGCCTCATAATCTCCACCATGAAGATGATTTCAATACTTGGATTTAGTGCTTTGATGGGACTAGTACTTCTTTATGCAAGATAATTTCATTTGTGCCCATCTCTCATCCTCATCATCATCATCATCTTCAAGGAGATATCATAAACTTGTGCTTGATATCAATTGAAAGTCCATTGCTAGTTCTTGTTGTCATATTGAGATATCAGCTGAAGATATATTTCTTGATATACCAAGTTAAAGATTATTAATCAATACCAATTGAAATATGATCTTCATAATTTTGACACCAATTGAGAGAGTCTTCACAAGGCTTTGTAATGTTTTGGTCATCAGCAGCTAGACCAGGGGCCGTGGGATGAGTATATATACACCCAAAACCAAAACTAGCCATTGGAGTTCAAAAACTAGCCATCAAGACCTGTACAGGTGCGGCACTGCCACCCTTATGCGCGGCACTGCCGTAGCTCTCAGAAACAGCACATGTCACCTCACAAAAACATCATATCTCTTTACTCCGAACTCTGTTTTTAGTGATCTTGGACTTTCTGGAAAGCTTGTTTCGAGAGCTATCTAGCCCAACCAAGAGAAATCTCAAGATCAATAAGTGCAAGTATTGTTATATTGAAAGGATCTTCACCAGTTGATGCCAATTGGAATGAATGCCCGTATATCATAATGTCACCTAGGTGGTGCAATTTGGATTGAATTAATGTAGCATACCCATGAGAAACTCATTCTCAGCAAGAGACTACATAAATTCACTAGAAGAAAAGGTTAGTCTTAAAAGACACAAGGCATAGGTTAATGGGCTCCCCCTTAATATGTGCATCAAGTGCTTGGATTACTTGTGAAATGCACTAGAATCGGTTTAAGAGTCGAGGGTAGTTCATCCTATATCTTGGTTAAGGCATTATAATTTTGCAACATGCCAAGGAAACATACCACCACCAAGGTAGATAGATCACGACATATATTTTCATCAATATGACCATCATAAGTTAGACTTCAATAATTTGGATGGCTATAGTTCTCTTTTGATGAAATGTGGTGAATTAGAGATTTTGTGATCATCCAAGATCTATATTAGTTTCCTAGTTCTTTCTTTACCTAAAGCAACTCACACAAAGAGCAAAGGTAAAATTCATGAAATTTACAAGTTATGAACTAAGAGTTACTACTTTTTGTTGATAAGATCCTAGGAGATCAATGGGATGGATCATAAGTACTTGATGAGCAGGAGAGGAGAAATAGCAATGAAAGCCAACTCTTCAAATATTTTCTCCATCTCATCCAAATCTAGGTCCATTTAAAGGATTAGGACATTCAACATTTAAACCAGGAGCATTTGGTTTATAAAGATCGAGACCTCCTAGAATAACTGTGAAACACCTAGAGAATCCAAAGGAACTAACCATCCTCCTTTTTCCATGTGTGGGACTGCACATCAAACACTTGAAAGAAACCAATAATCCCACAAGATATAGGCTAAGCCCCCCTTAAATTTGTGCATACAAGAGTACACAAAGTTCACTTAAGCACATTAACAATATGAGGTCAAGGGAGTGATTTGCACTATACTTCAACTGATTTGAACTCCTTGAAACTGCTTGCAATTCAATAGTCTCAACTGATTACTTCTTGTTCCAACTAGTTGCAATCACTTGCTGCTGCTTGTACTCTGATTGCAACTTATTTGGATCCTTGTATGAGTTCTTTTCTTTCATTGAATCTCCTATAGACCAAATTTATATTTCTCATATTTACTGATTCTTCATGACCAACTTGAGAGCTAACTCAATCTTGTTGCCACAATGCAATCCAATTCCATTCAGTCAGTTTTCAGATTCTGTCATCCTAAAAAAATCCATATCTCTCAGACCACTAGCCCAATATACAAGAAATTTGGTAGAGATCTTCATCTATGAGTCCTCTAACTTCTCTAAAAAATTTAGCTCATTTGAACTCCATTTGGTCAATGAAAATAATTTTCTACCAGAACTGCTCAAATCTGAAACTGCACTATTGAAGCTGACAGAAACCAACTCAAAAGTGATTTTCTTCAAAACCAATCTTCATACCAATTGTACAGCAACAAGTACTAGATGTGTATAGCATGCTCACAAAGTTTCAGGTCAATTTATCAGTATTTGAATCTCCAAATCCATGCTTGAAGACAGTCAACTTAGATTTGCAATTTTCTAGACAGATTTGATGATCGATGATTCTTCCTCTTTTCCTGTCCAATCTTTGAGGTGATTTCAGTTGAGAATACATACAAGACGTTATATCCATTCAGTCCTCTCATCAACACTCGTAATCATGTGAATTCTTCCTGTATAGCTTATTCAGATCAACCTCAAACTTGATTCAAGCGAAACTAAAACTTTTGATCTAAATGGCCTTTAGCAGCAACATCTTTCTTTAGATGAAGAATAACCTTTAAGCTTGTGAATTAAATTAGCACAACATCTTCTTATTGATTTTCTATGAATAAGCTCAATCACAAGAAGACATTAGTAACACAAGCACTAGTTTTCTATTTAGTAACCATTTATATGTGGATGATAAGTGGGTTACCAAAATGGAGAAACCTCATAACATGGACTAAATTTCCCTTGATGCCTCATGCACATTCTTTGGAGTGGAATGGAAATGTAAATGTGCATGGTTGGTCATTTAAGTCCAAAGGGTAGATTTAAGCCATATTATGGTGAGTGGCTAACATAGACAAATCTAATCCAAATTAGCTAGAGAGAAAATACATCACATGGTTTTGGATTGATAGCCTTCATATAATAGCACACTCTATTTGAGAAACACATTCTCATTTAGTGAGACTACATAAATCACTTAGAGAGAAAGATTAGTCTCACAACTCTAACCATAGATTAAAGTCTCCTTTTATAAGTGCTCTAAGTATTTGAATTTCTTACATAGCACTTTGTTCATTTAAGAACTTGAGATTTTCACTCTATGTCTAGGTCATGGCAATAATAGTGTAATCAATTTGAACTATGCCAAGAGATACTCACAACCATTATAGCATGTAGATGCCCATAAGATGAGAATAAGAATTTAGCAATCTAACATATGACAAGATTCCATCAAGTAGGAAGTTCTTGACTTGTGAGTAATAAGTCCCTTTACTTGACTTGAGCTTGATTCTTTATTCTTGACCATTTTGAAATCTACTTGTATCCTCCAATGTGTACCAAGATTCTAAATCCATCAAACCAACTCATAATGTGCACGAACATAAACTTGCTTCATCTTGTTTTTCTTGGTTTAAAGTCCACAAAGGAAAATCAAGTCATCTATGTTGCTTGGTGTGGATGATCAATTCAATTTTGATCATATTTCTATTCTATAACCAGCAACCAATGAATATCCTCAAGTGCTTCTATTATCCTAAGTGGCTACACAAGACACAAAAGAGTTTAGTTTCAAATAAATTACACTTGAGATTTAGATGTTACCACCCTTCTTGATTGTAATGGATGAGGTGGTCTTTTCATCTTCATCTTGCACATATGAAGGTTGTAGATTTGTTCATGAACTAGAGTGGAGTCAGCTGCTACTATGTAGGAGGGACGGCACTGTCGCCCTTGGGTGCGGCACTGCCGCCCTACTGATTTGCAGCAGGGGTGTGCTGCACCTCTGCATCAGAGTTGTCAGCGGAATTTGGTACAGCAGCAACTTGAGGAGCTTCCACTTTTGTAGCACCTTGTTTGAGCAAGAATTCCTTAAGACATTTATACCATGCTCTTGGTGCTTGCTTAAGCCCATAGAGCGCCTTTTGGAGTTTATAGACATGGTTGGGGAACTTTGAATCTTTAAACCCCGGTGGCTGCTCCACATACACCAACTCTTGTATTGAGCCATTGAGGAATACACTCTTGACATTCATTTGGTACAGCTTGAAGTCATGATGGGCAGCAAAGGCTAGAAGCATTAGAATTGCTTCAAGTCTTGCTACTGGTGCATATGTTTCTTCAAAGTCCAAGCCCTCTACTTGAGTGAAGCCTTGGGCCACCAATCTTGCCTTGTTCCTTGTCACCACTTGATTTCTCTTGAAGTTGTTGAGCCCTTCCCCCTTTCGAATGCTCCCAAAGATGTTGTCAATGGGGTGACCCCGTTGTATAGTTTGACGTAGCCTTGGATGCTCAACACCTCCTTATTCTTCTTCTAGACTTTTAGCTTCTTCTTGTTCAAAGATAGGCTCCAGGTTGAGCCCTTGAAGTGGTGGAGTAGGAGTTGAAGGAGCTGCTACTGAGGTGGATGGGGCGGCAGTGCCGCCCTCAGGGACGGCACTGCCGCCCTGCTGATGTTCAGCAGGTGAGTGCTGCCCTTGTCGATGGAGTATGTCAGCAGAAATTTGTGCAGCAACAGCCTAGGGATCCTCATCATCAGCGGCTCGATCTTCTTGTGGCCTAATGTCACCAATGGCCATTTTCCTGATTTCCCCACAAGGTGATTCCTCATTACCTACAACATGAATAAGATCTTGCTCTACTAGAGAGCCATTAAAAGCATCATATGGCAAATGATTCATTTAGACTTGAAGTACTCTAGCCACTCTTAATAATTCACAAACACACATATATTTGTGAACTCACATCAAGTGGCTAGCTAGCAAGGGTTAGGTACTAGTTACCGAGGTGAATATGAAGTTTGAAGTATTTCCATTGATTCATCTTTGGGTCAACCATATAAGAATATGCAATGTGAATTGATTGATAACTTGAGTAAATATTTTCAATCAACTTGCTCAAGCACCCCGAAGCTTCATATCACCTTCAAGTACCTACAACACTTACTAAGCACGATTTGGTACCCAAACTATGTTGGGTCCATTATGGTTAGTCACAAGAGACTTAGGCACCTAAATGGCCTGTGTGCTAGCACATGGTGAACCAATCACCTTTCTAGCACAAGTGTCATTTTTGGGCCTCCTAAGCATGTTTAAATCAATTATCAAGTTGAGCTTAGAAGTGTTATCCATAGGACAATTCTTACTTAAATGTCCCTTTCCTTTGCAAGTGTAGCATAGGCGGTTCTTGTTCTTTCTAGCCTTCTCTTCTTGCACTTTGCTTGCTACCTTGCTAATGAACCTCTTTGTTGATGATGACAAGCCTTCACTTTTCTTATTAGGACATGAGCCAATTTCATATCTCTTCTCATGACAACCATAACACTTCCTCTTGCTTCTTCTTGTCTTGTTCTTTGGAAGTGTGGCTTGATCATCGACCTTGTTGGAACACATAGAAGCATTGTGTCCCATGTCGGAGAACTTGACATGAGCCATCTTCTTCTTCTCTTGGATCTTGCTCACGTCCTTCTCTTCTTTCTTCAAGGGGCAATCTCTGACATGGTGACCGTCTTTCTTGCACTTGAAGCAAGTGATGAGAGTCTTCTTTGATTGATGTTGCACCTTGATGGCCTTGGGAACTTTCCTGTTCTATCCAGGTGCGGCACTACCGCCCTTGGGGTGTGGCACTGCCGCAGTCTGTGCAGCTGGCTGAACTACTGCATTCTGGACAGATTGCACTTCTTTAAGTATCCCCTTCACTTTGCCATTGTTGGACTTGTAACCCTTTTGATAAGGCTTGATGCATGCATCGGTTGATCCCTTCTCAAGCTTCTTCACCATGTCTTTACGGTTATCTTGAGAAGGTTGAGCATTGCACTTGCCCTTCCATTGAATCAAGTCCCTTTTTAGCATTTCAACTTCTTCCTTGAGCTATTCATTTTCTTTTGCAATGTAATCATCACAAGTTTCTACAATTACATGCTCAACGGAAGGTTGGCTTGCTTGAGAGCAACACTTGTTAGCACATGATAAAATAGATGGAACTTGTGTATATGTGCATTTGTGAGTGTGAGGTTGGTATGATTTTACCGTTGTTACCACAACCTCATGAGCAACTTCTAGCATGAGATGAGACTCCATAAGCTTCTCATGAGAGCACAAAAGCACATCATGACTTTCTTGTAAAGTCTCATTTTTGCTAGTAAGCCTTTCCAACTTGTCTTTGAGCATATAATTCTGATCTTCTAATTGAGCAACACAAGATAGAGAGTTAATAGTATGAGTTTGCTCAATTGATAAGTTTTCATACCTTTGGACCAAGCCAGCATGAGAGCACTTAAGCTTTTCATGCTTTTTGGTCAACTTCTCCAAGCATTTGATCTTTTCAACGAGAAGCTCTTCTTGCTTGTAGAGATCTTCTTCTTGCTCTTGAATCTTCTCTATGAACTTGATCACTATCAACTTGTCTTTCTTGCTTAGACGTGCAAGGTGTTGATTGATCTCATCGTCATCACTACCACTGTCACTGTCACTCTCACTCTTACTTGCCACTTTCTTCTCTTTCTTTGCCATGGGACCGATATGTGAAGTGGTATAGAGAGTTGAGCTTCTTGGTAAGGTGGATTCATCATTTGGCTTCCACCGATTACAAGCTTCTTCTTCTTTCAAAATATTAGTCTCACAAGAACTAAAGAAAGTAGGAGTACCACATGTAAAAATATTGTTCTCACCAACTATTTCATTACCATCCAATAAGTCATATGTTGGCGAGGAAGTGAATGTGGCATGATCAAATAGGCCTTTTGACAGAATCACTTGAGACTCATTATTTGTCGATGAAGTTGAGCATTCCTCAAGTGGTTTTTCCAATGAGAGGTTGCTCTCTTCACATTTGGAGTTGCCATACATTTCCTTGAGCGTGGTCCAAATGATATGAGCATCACCAAGTCGTTTACCATCTCCAAATATGACAGCATCAAGTACATCTTCACTCAAAGCACTAAATAAGATATTAGCAGCTTGAGCATTGTGTTGTAAGCATTTCACTTTCTCTCTAGATAGGTAGATCAAATCATCATGAGGAGGTGAAATGCTCACATCTACAATCTGCTCTATTTAAGGACCCATGGTCCTAAAAGCATCAAGCACACTAGCATACTAAGATGTATAATTTGAGCCATCTAAAAGTAAAAGTTCTAGAGATACCTCCTCATTTGTCGACATCATTCTCTCAAGGCGGTTAAGCCCAAAATTGAGAGCCAGACTCTGATACCAATTGAAAGGATTTGATGTCGCCTAGGACGCCTAGAGGAGGGGGGTGAATAGGCCTGTAAAAATTCAACTCGAAACTCTGTTAGAACAGATGGTGGCACTACCGGCCTTATAGGGCAGCACTGCCGCTCTTCAAAAATAAAGCAGACAGCGTTGAGATTTCACAGATAGTAATCTGACCCTCTAAGCTGCTCAATCCTACAACAAAAAGACAAAATCCAGTTCGAAGATTGGATACCATAGAAATCTCACACAAGAGAGGATCGAGCTACCAAACCCTAACAACAGCTAGCAAAGAGCTGAACCAGCAAGAACACAAAGTGAAGCACGCGAGACACAAAATTTATCCCATAGTTCAGCTCACCTCCAAGGCTTGCCTAAGTCCACGTTGTTGAGGCATCAACAAAAGGATTGGCTCGCCACCAAGGCTTGCCTTGGCCTCGTTCTCAAATCAAGAGAATGAACTCTTGAAGTGAGAGGTAATTTCTTAGCTGCAGGATGAGGTTACAAACCTCCTAAGGCTGCCACACGAGTTGGCAAGCACAAGGGCGACGCGTAGCCGGCTAGGAGCAAGCTCCAAGAGTAACAAACCTTAGAACTGCCGGCCAAACATGAACCAAATGCTCTTAGACTTTGGGAATCAGTGGATCTGCTCTCCAATCGAGTTTTGCTGCCTTTTCTCTCAAGTTTTGATGGTGGAAATTAAGGATTGCTTCAGGGATGAAGGAGCAACAATGGAGGATAGAGAGGTGTGCTTTGGTCTGTTCAGTTTCGAACTGAACCGTTGGAGAAGATGGATATCCGTTGTAGGCCGGCCCAAATGGTATTTATACCTCTTAGGTCCCAACGGTCGTTTATAGCCGGCGCTGCCGCCCTCATAGGGCGGCACTGCCGCCCTAGCCAAAATAGGTAGAATCTGAAGCTTTTTGGCTGACTGCTTTGGCTGGGTAAGAGGATATAGATCTGTAGTTTTGAGCATCTGGTTGCACAGTTGATCAACTGTACTAGAATCCCTCTTTATAGTACGATTTTTTCTAAACTCAAATTCAAAGCATAAAAGAATATAAATGCCTTTGAGCTGGTTGCCACTTCATTTGGCAATTGAGGACTTCTATTATCGAATATGTTTTCCTCATTCTCATTATACCTTGATTATGTGACTTGAACCATTTCCATACATATGAGTTCACCTTCATGGCTTCAAGTCACTTCCACTAATGATTTGATCCTCAACACAATATGACTCCTCATAGCTTGATTAGTACCTCGACTCAATGCAAGTACTCTCTTCTTCACCTTAGCCATGGTACCTCGGTCGCCAAGCCGTCGCTTGCCCTTCACCTTCGCTTAGTACCTCGAAGCCCTTTCCTTACTATCTTCACCCTATCAAGCCATACTTAAGTCATATTATATTAAGCATCCATTGAAAAATATTTCTTCAATATTTTGATCCTTGCTTGAATATTTTCTAGATATGAATGTTGAGATCAATCAAGCTTCAGTTTGTCTCACATAGAGACATACATGGATCAACATCAATATGGTCAAGCTAATGCACGATTTCTTATTCCCTTCTTATTTTGGCTTGACATTCTAATTGATCTTTCATATATTCATCCATGTAAGCAAACCAATGTAGAGACCGACTTATATCCACTATACATTGTCATTTACCAAGTATGTTTGCTTTCACATGATGCTATGATATCCCACAACATAGAAGCCATTTAATTGATTCCATTTGTATTGTTGTCTTTTGCTTAAACTAGACTGCTTCCATAAACTTCCAATACAACAATACACAGTTTGGCATTCACTTTAACATAATGTGGCATATCATCAAATTTGCCTACTAGTTGAACCTTGTATATACTTGTTAATACACAACCCACAAGTATATGCAATAGACTCAATTTCATGTTCAACACTTAGGAAACTTATTAAACCTTTAATTGTGTTGTCATTCAATTTACTAAAACCCACTAAAGGGCTAGATGCACTTACACTTTCAAATCCTTCTCCACTGTCACTGTGCAGAATGGCCAAACCTGTCTTTTTGGCATGACACATGGACCACACAACATCTTAGCCTGCAATACCCAGAACTATACTCTTTTGCTAAGAACAGAATGATGTCAGTGCAAAGCATGCTAAGTCAACAGTCCCTGTCGAGTCAGTTCAATTTGCCACTATCGGCTGAAGCCTTTGAACAGCTACTGCAGATTCGATCTCTGAGAGATCACTTCCCTTTAACAGATCAACAAGATTCTTGGCATTCAACTTGGGGATACTTTTCAACCACAAAGACCTATAGATTTTTGATAGGGCAGTCACAGGTTCACCAAACTTTCAAATGGCTCTGGAAATGCTTTTGTCAACCTAAACACAAAGTTTTTTTCTAGCTACTTCTAAAGGATAGGTTGAGCACAAGAAACATCCTTAAAAGAAAAAAACATGCAGCTAGATTCATACAACTATGTCATGCGCAATTTGATGGTTGAAGAAACCTCTGAACATCTCTTTCTGGAATGTTCTTTTGCCAAAAATTGTTGGGACCTGTTGGGTATAAGCTTCCAAGACAACTTGAATCTTTCAGATGCAGTTTTACAGATAAGATTGCAAGGTAACCCAAGTTTTTTTATGATCTCTGCAATCCTAATGAGTTAGGGCAATCTGGACCGTCCAGAACGACTTCATCTTCAACAATATTCAGCCACAAGTCGAACATGTAAAGGAAGTTTTCTTGCAGGAAATCAAGCTTCTGACCCTGGTGGCCAAAGCAAAGAACTCTCTAATTTTTTATTTATGGATCCAAAATCTGTTGTAATCCTGCTCTTTAGTTTTATTTTTTCTCTCTCTTTCTTTGTGTCTTAAGTCTTAAGCCTGCTTCTGGTTTCTGTTTCTGTTTCTGTTTAGGTTTCTGTTTTTGTTTTTGTAAGGTGCTGTTTGAGTTCGCTTTTTAATAAATTCCTATAGGGGTGCGGCCCCCCAAGTTCCTTAAAAAAAAGAGACGCGAAAGACAAGACAACACAGGGAGCACGGCCGTGCGATCTCGATATTTCGCAGGGTGGAATTCAGGGATCGAGCCAAATATTGACGGGCCTCTTTTTTTTTCCTTTTGTTGTCCTTTTATTATTATGCTCCTTTTGAACTATTATTTTTTATTTTTCCCTTCCATATTCTTTTCACTTTCTTTTCCTCCCTTTTCTTTCTCCTAGTAATCCCATTTGTTTGTTCGGTATCCGGTTGAAATTAGCGATTACTAGGTTTCTTCGGTATGTAAATTAATTCTCTTTATTTTTCTCAGATTCATATAATCATCTGTATTTATTATAGTTGACTACAGAAGAACGTATACTATTTTTTTGGGAGGTAGAAGAACCTATACTTGTTGTTAAATATAATAGTTATATTTTATTGTTCCATGGCATATATTTAAATTGTTTGAAAAGCAAAATTTCATTATTTAGTATATATTTTTAGTGTCTTAGTTAAAATATTTTTGTTCCACGGTATATATTTGAATCTATTGCGGTAGTGGATTTTTTAGTTTTGTTTTCTTTGTACTCAAAACAATTTTATTTGTGATCAATAAATGCTTCCCTTTTTTAGAACTTTTTAGAACTTTTATTTCACTCAGAATATTTTCTCGTATTTATCGAGCAAATATTTGATGCACAAAATAACAATTTTACATCCTCAAAACTGTTTTGTTTGGAACATTTTATGAGGTGCACAAAATGATTCCAATTTTTATCATAATGTTTTTGTTCTTTTCTCAGAATATTTTTCCCATGAAGCTAGAATATTTTAAAAGTTACAATTTCTGAAACAAATTATGCATATTTCTTGAATATTTTTATTTAATATGGGAAATATTTTTTCATGAAGCTGGTGGAACATCGTTTTGTTTAACATGAAACATTTTATACAAACTTGGGCCAGGCCTATCCATCAAACTCAGTCAGCTCAATGCACATGGATCGAGTCCATGGTTGGGCTTATGTGGCTGATGGAAGATATGTATAGCTTAGGGGGTTGGACAGTTTATTCGGCCGTTTTTCCTGGTTGGGCTGCTGGCCGATGGAGTTCTTCACACGCGAGCCTTCAGGCCTACTGGCGGACAGAAACGGGAGCAGAAAATCAATCTTCGGCCTCACAAGCGAAGAAACAAATCGCGACGGAGGGCTCCAGACGGCTGATAGAGGACAACAACAACCGGTGCTACATGCCTAGTCACGAGCTTGCTCTAATCCTATCATTTTTGTTGGCTTTTGATGAACTGTATTTGATATTTCCAAACACGCATGAAAAGAAATCATGAATAAAACAGGAAAGCAGAGTGTAGTGGAGCCCACGAGTTTAACACTAGTACAAAAAATAAAAAGTTTTGTTGACGTGTAGATCTTTTTTCCCTGGCGGTTCAAAAAGGGCAAGTGACAGTCACTACTATAAAAAAGATTTTTTTAAGACACTGTCCAAATATTAATGAAAGCGGTCACAAAATGCAACTGCCTCCTAAAATACATGAGAATTTTCAAAGACGATCATTTTATTTATGGAAATGGTCACAATTGGCCGTCTCACAAAATGTATTTACGAAGATAGTTGTTTTATTTACGGAGGCGGTCATAAATTGGCCGCCTCCTAAAATCCTTGGTGACTCTACTAAATTACCAAACCATACTAGTTATCGCTGAATTACCAAACCAAACTATAGATTTCACCTCTGTGACTCCACTAAACCTTGGGTTAAATATGGTGTCTATTTAAAATATATTTTAAATCCTTTTGACATAAGATCTTAAAACAAAAAATTTAAACATATAACTTTCGAAAAAAACAACAAACCCTACTCGAGGATATAATGGATTTTTTATTCGTTTTCCGCACAATAAAAGTAATGCAGAGGAATGAAATTAAAAACAAATTTAATAAATAAAATATTTTATAAAACCATACTTTTCACTATCTAAGTTGACAACCAAATAAAGAAAGGTGGGCAAAATAGGGCAATATTAAAACCCTTTATTTTATTAGGATTTTCTATTCATAACCTAAAAGAATGATTTTGGGGTGTGACACTAGAGTCGAAAGGTATGGAGTTCTTTGCTTGTAGTGAATGGTCTTTAGTTTTTGGATTGGTCGATAATATAAAATTCTAGTTTTGTTTGGAACTTGCATGGGTGGAGCCACGTCAGGGCCATAGGCCCCGGCCCCGCTTTTCCACGGGAGTTTTTTGAAGAGCCAAGTGTCATCGGTTTAGGCATTTTTTTTTGCCGCCCCATGGCAGTTAGCTGCTGTTGCGTACAACAATCGCCAAGTAAGACCATATAAGTGCTCTCCTGCATTTGTTGCTCATTACGTCTCTCAAGCATTTCTCTATTCTTAAAGCACTGACGGGCATCGTACTGAATGATGTAGAAGCTCATACACAATGTCATAAAAAATGAGCTCTACATGCACAAGCACTTCATATCATTTTTCATCTTATTTGTTGGCTTCTCTTGCTCATGGAAAAGCGCGACATGGAAGGTAGTAACAACTAGCTAGGTGTAGCATGAGAATTTTTTTTAATTTTAACACTTTTTGAAAACTAATTTTAAAACTAACACTGTCTGTTTTTTTTAAACTAACACTTTTGACCGTGCCTATTGTCATGGTGCGGCCAAAAGCCTGTGCCGCGCCATGCATGGTGGCGCGGCAGGGGGCTGACGTGGCGACGACCATAAAGGTTGACGGTTGACGTGGCAGGGCCTGCCGCGCCACCCATCTTGGCGCGGCAGTGCCGCGCCACGGAGCATGGCGCGTCGGTACCTATACGGTTTAATCGGGACTTTCTGCGCCAATAGTGGGAGTTACTCTAGGTATTGCTTGACGTAAAACCAACAGTGAATTTGTTTCTATCTTTTGTTGAATTTTTTTCACGGCCGAATAGAGAATTTGATAAGCCAATGAATTTTTTCCGTCTTTCATAATACGGTTAACCACTATGTTAACTAATTGATTATGAAAAATTGGATTGGATTGAAACGAATATTTTTTAAGGGAACTTATTTTTTTGGCTTTTTAGCCCCATATTGTAGGATCGGCAGCGACGCGACCATGGACCCCGGCGTCGAGATACCCCGGGACTGCCGCTTTCCGAACTAGTTGCTACTTAATCTCACCGGCAGTGCTGTCGCGACGCATTGAAACGAATATGAAGCAAATAAATGAAGTCCGTGCGCAAGTTGACAAGCTGCCACATAACATATTCATTGGTTTGACATAAGTTCGACATAACAAAACCAACTAAGCCTGCTAGTTTCGGACGCCAATATTGATTCGACCTAACAAACTAAGACCTAGGAGTGTAAGGATCCCTCGGACGCCTCTGTCTCTTTGGATTTGTTGGCAACATATTGGGATTGTAGCCAATGTCAGTGTGGTCGCGTCGCCGGTGCGTACGGCTCGTACCCTACAAGTATATGATATGCACGATTACTTAGAATTATTTATGATCGTTAGTTCATGTAGCCTACGTATTTAAAGAAACTACCTTTGTTAGTACCTATGAGGCTCCTTGGGTACCAAGCGGGGCACCACCAAGCGGAGACATGCCGATCTCGTCCTGCGGCCAATCATCCCACTGGTCGTGCTGTCTGCGAAAGCCCGGGGGGTCGTCGTCGTCGTCATCATCGTCCTCGGTTGCAGGGTCCTTCCCAGCGCTATGATGTGGTGGTGTACGCACCGCGGAAGTGGTACCTGTCACCGGCTGAGAAGAGCCGGCTGGTGTCCCCAAAGAGGTTGAAGACGTGCCACCTGACCGCGCCGGGAGTGACGGTTCCTCGTAAGGAGTGTCCATGCAGCTCAGCTTTTGAGCTAGCTTCCCGCAGCTCTTCTTCATCTTCTGCATAAATAGACGTTAAAGTTAATGTATTTCCCAAACGCATATACATTAAAGAAACATTTTCAGAATGGACAAGTTTATGTTTACCTCCACAAAAGCCTCGAGAACGCCTGGTCCCTGCCCTCTAAACTCGTGAAGCCGGAACGCTGCTTCGTTGGACAGCCTCGACAATTGTGTCGCCTGGTTACAGAAACGCGGTTGAACAGTTTTAGTATATATACTTAATACCAAATGGATAACAAATTGTACCATTCAAGTATCTTACCACGTATCTTTGTAGCGGGGCTCTTTGTAGCTGTGTGTCCTCTCTAGTGGCAACGTCGTATACATCTTCGATCATATCTTTCTCTGAGTCCTCGTTAATCGCCTCCTCAGTGTACGGAGGCTTGATATGTGTCCTCTTAAACCTGTGAAGCCACAGCAGGTACTCGTCGAAGGTGTGCTGGTCGTGTGGAGGACCCGCATGGATCAGCTGCCGTTCCCTAGTCTCCCATAAGTGGATGTGCGCGTTGTGTGTCACGCGCCAATCCTTGGTCTTGTACCTCTTCCTACGGTCATACCTGTAACAAAACGATGTTAGTTGTACCACACACACCTCTAAATTGTAGCTTTGTTATTAATCGATAACGCACCCGTGCAATCCTTGTTTGCTGGAGTAAAGCGGTGGTGGGCAGCCTATTATTCTTCCAAACTATGTGCAGACCCTGATGGGCAAGTGAATCTCGACCACGTGGAAGAAAATAAGAGGGACGTTGCAGCGATACTCCTCTGACTCGTCCCTAGTGACAGGACTGAGATAGTACTGGAGCTCCGGAGCATCCTAAGGACACCAATGCACCTGAACATTTCGTAAATGAGTTAGGCTGTGATATAGTGTATATTGAACAAGATACAGGTATGATAGTAAAGAGAGCGTAACCTAGTGCTATGTCAGGACGTCGAGACCGTCTGTGTACTTCCTATACTTGCGTCTCGCATTCCCTCTAACTAACTTTGATTCTGTCCAGATATACAGAGCTGTAGGGAGTGTATCCTGCCCGTTCCATTGTTGTATTGAACACGATAATGAATTAGCCATTAATAAACTCATCATATGTAACCATATCGAAGAATATAATGAACCGAAGTACTTACTAGTAAACCAGTATTAAGGAGCCTCCCAACGGGCCATCGTTCCCAACACCAAACCTGGAGTAAGTACGAGCAACTCTCAAGGTTCGCATACCCTGAGGTGTGATGGCAGGCAACGCATAGCTGTCGATACGTCCATGCTAGAACTGCGCTGCCCTAGCTGTACGCCGCTATGTTCTCCCACGGCTGGCGTAGTATGTCAAGGAAGATCTAGCTGATGGTGTTGCCCGAGGCGTCTAGGAAGAGAAAAGCACAAAAAAAGTGTCAGAGCCACACTCGAGCAAACCTGTCGATCTGAGCCTCCTCAACCTGTGGGTCCAAGTAATCAAAGCGCTCTGTGATCCAGGACGACGAAACACCGGAACTTTTCCTGAAATTGACCAAAGAAAATAAGACCCGATGGCTACAGGAAAGTAATGCAAGTATTAAATAGCCTTGAATTTCTCACTTATTTTTCTTGGAAGTCGCGTCGTTCGGTGGAAGAAAGCCAGAAAACTGAGCCCCCAGATCCCTCCAGTGATCGTTGTCAACTATCGCTGTCACTGGAAGCCCCCCCAACCGAAGGCCAAAAATAGCCTTCACGCCCTACATGGTCAAGGTCATCTCGCCACAAGGTAGGTGAAACGTGTGGGTCTCAGGCCTCCACCTGTTATAAGAATAGAACGATTGTTAGTTGACTCAAATTTGTTACAATAATGTTTACGTACAAATAAGGCACTCATACCTGTCAATAGCTGCAGTAAGTAGTGCTGTGTCAAGGGGCGGAGGACCGTAGTTGACAACATGGACAAGCTCGAGGAAACCGGCACGCCGTATGTACGGAGCGTAACGCTCGTCCCACTGGTGCACCCTGGTGTGCGTGCGGGGCCTCAAAGGAGGCAAGGCCACCTCTACGTCGTTGTCACTCAAGATGTATGCTCGGTACTAGTCGTCATACTCCACCTCAAGAATGGGGTACAACGGGTGCTGCGTGGGAGGAGCCATCCTGTAACAAATTGATAAACAAAGGGTTAGAGTATTCAAATTAACAAAATTTAAATTAACATTATGTAGCATTGTAAAATTTGAACTACTTGTTATGCAATACGAACACAATCTGAAAGCACATGTATATATTCAAAGTAACATTAACAGACATATTGAACAACTTCACTACGAATATAAGCATTTGACGAAACTTCATACTACAACACACAACCTCAAACCTAAAAACTAAATAACTAAATAACTAACTATAAACTAAATAATAAATACCTAACTATCCAAACTATACTACAACACACAACCTCAAACCTAAAAACTACCTACCTAAATCACAAACAAATTCACTAACCTAACTATCCTAAATCACTAACTATCTTAAATCACTAACTATCATAAATCAATAACAATTATAAAACCCTAACTATCCTAAATCACTAACTATCCTAAATCACTAATTATCCTAAATCAATAATAATCAAAATAGCATGAAATCGAGAGAAAGGTACCTTGGTAGGAGCGGGCGTCCTCGACGCGCCGGCGTTCGTGGCGCGACCGGCGCGGGCGCTGCACGGCAGGAGTGGGCGAGGCGCGGCGCGGCGTGGGCGGGCGGGCGGCCGTCCGGGCGCGCTGGCGGCGGGGCGCTGCGCGGCGACGGGGGGGGGAGATGGTGTGCGGGCGGGCGGGCGGGCTCGCTCGCGATATTTATCTAGCCCTGCCGCGCCATGCTCCGTGGCCCGGCACTGTCGCGTCAAGATGGATGGCGCGGCAGGCCCTGCCACGTCAACCGTCAACCTTTCCGGTCGTCGCCACGTCAACCCCCTGCCGCGCCACCATGCATGGTGCGGCACAGGCTTTTGACCGCGCCATGACAATAGGCGCGGTCAAAAGTGTTAGTTTTGAAAAAAAAAAACAGACAGTGTTAGTTCTTAAATTAGTTTTTAAAAAGTGTTAAAATAAAAAAAATGCTCATGCTACACCTAGCTAGTTCTTACTACCTTCCAGGTCGCGCTTTTCCATGAGCAAGAGAAGCCAACAAGTAAGATGAAAAATGACATAAAGTGCTTGTGCATGTAGAACTCATTTTTTATGACATTGTGTATGAGCTTCTACATCATTCAGTCCACCTATGTTGTGGACTTGCGGTTGCGGAGCAGCACCTCATTGACAATAATGTCCAGATTGGTTTCCGCAGACCCACCCAACATTGTCGCTCGAATGGCCTTCTCCTTCCAGTCCGCGGCACGCCGGTGCATCTCCTTCCCCTTGTCCCCGCCCATGGCCTCTCTTATCATCTCTGCCAGCTCTGCGCGTCTCACCTCGCCACCGATCTCCATCCCGACGCCCCACTCTGTACGCACGTACCGGCAGTTGGTCTGCTGCTCCGCGAAGAAGGGCCAGCTGAGCATCGGCACCCCCGCGCTGATGCTCTCTAGAGTCGAGTTCCACCCGGAGTGCGTGAGGAACAGCCCCACCTCCTCATGCGCCAGCACAGCTTCCTGCGGGCACCATGTCGTTAGCATGGCCCGGTCCTTCACGGAGGACAAGAACTCCGGCGGCAGCACGGCGGTGTCACCCTTCACAAGGTCTGGCCGGATGTTCCACATGAACGCGTAGCCGCTGCCAGCTAGCCCCCACGCGAACTCCAGTAGCTGCTCGTTCGACATCACGGTGATGCTTCCGTAGTTGACGTACACAACGGAGCCCGCCGCCTGGCCGTCTAGCCACTCGAGGAGGCCACCCTGCTCCTCCCAGAGGTTGGAACCGAGGGCATCGAGCTGGCTGCCCTCCGTGACGGCGCGGCGCGCGTGGAGGAGCAGCGGACCAACAGTGTACATCGGAGGGAGCGTCGCGCGCAGGGCGTCGAGCGTCGGCGCCTCGAGGTCGTCGAAGGTGTTGATCATGATGGCGTCCGGGAGCGACAGCCGCTCGGCCTCGTGGATGAAGAAGTTGAGCATGATGTCGCCGCGGTCCGTGGTGCGGATGAAGGTGGGGAAGTCGCGCAGGCGCACGCCATCGCACATGCCGCGCGCGCCCCGGACCACGGTGTCGAGGTACGCGTCGTCCGCGAGCTGCGCGTCGTCCCTGAAAGGGACGAGGCCCCACTGGACGAGCTGCTGGTAGTGCCGGTACCCCGCGAGGCCGCACGCGCTGGCGGTCCAGAGCGCGGCGCACGGCACGCCCAGCTCTTTCGCCGCGTCGTAGGCGAACGACATGACGCCGTCCACGATGAGGCAGGTGACGGGTGGCACGCCAGGGTCGTCGTTGAGCTTCCTGAGGAGGGACAAGAGGCGCGGGAGGCAGGTGGTCATGGTGGAGTAGCAGAGCGCGGGGACGTCCTGTGTGGAGTTGGCGTCGGAGGGCGGGAGCCCGTCGGGGATGGCGGCGTAGCGGAACCTGGGGATGCCGTCGAGCGCGGAGGGGCCACGCGACTGGAGCAGGCGGCGGTGGTTGAACTCGGTGTTGACCATGGTGACATGGAAGCCCCGGGCGTGGAGCAGCTTCGCGAGCTTGAGCATCGGAGTGACGTGGCCCTGCGCCGGGTACGGCACGCACACTACGTGCGGCGGCATCTCCACTCCCTCAGGCCCCGTCGAACCCATGACCGTCGTCTGAGCGAGCGAGCTGCGCACAGATGGTACGGTAGGACCAGGATTCAGGCGCAGGACCAAACAAAATCGATCAAAGTCCTCCACAGGAAAATCTACGTAGCTATAAGAGCACAGTTTTGGGTTTCTTGATTCTCCGGAGGTAACCTGTTTATATACTCCAGCAGTACAGCAATCATCCAACAGCGGTTCGTTGCGGCCAAGAGACCAACGTACAAAAAATCGCTCGCTCGGTCAATATCACTGGTGTTGACGCGCAAAAATGTATCAACATGGAATTGGGTTCCTAGCCCTTGTCGATCGGATCTTATTCGGCGTCAACTATTGGCCAATAAGCCCTGCCGCGCCGCGTCATTGAGGAAACGGGCAAAATGATGTAGCACGGTATCTGCTCCGGGCATCGTGGTGTTCAAAGGACCGCCGATGCGCCTGGCCGGCAATCGCGACCTGGAGGCTGGAACCCACGCCCGACATTGAAACGGACATCACCCGTGACGAACTTGCTTTTTTTTTCGCACTAAAACATGAAGCTCACGAACTATTTAACTATACTTCCTCCTTTTTTTATCAGGTGTCGCGTTTGATTTTGGTACACAGACCAAGGTGGAGATAAACTCCGAGTTAGACGGGGTCGTGTCTGTGCTCCATCCGATTTGCTGCTTCGAACCCAGCGCTATCGTCGCTCTATCTCCTTTCTGTATGGCTGCGTGCAAACTAAGTCACGCAAAGCGTCCAGAATCGCCCAGTTTGTTGGGGCTTGTTTCACTTATAAGCCATAACTAAAAGTATCATTGGTTGGTTTGATGTGAAAAAAAAAATACTATTTGATGGCTGATAAATCATAGCTTATAAGTCAAATACGACCTAGCGAACGGACCGAATATTCCCGGCCCTGCCGCCCAGCACTTGCGCATGCAGATTTAATGGCGTGGAACTAAGCGATTAGACTAGAGTACGACATCTGATCGCGACTTTGAACGCGAGTATCCTAAATTTTCCTTCAAAGACTCTACGCCCTGTTCGTTTAGGTTTGTTTGACTGATAAGCCATGACTGAAAGTACTGTTGGCTGATTTGGTGTGAGAGAAAAATATTGTTTGTTAGCTGAAAAAGTACGATTTATAAGCCAAACAAGCTCAAACGAACAGGGCGCATGTTTTCCAACTCCTAAAAATCTATTAGGAGAAAAAAAGACCATCTCTAATAGTTTTTAATAACTCATTCCTAAAATATAGAAGGCAATTTTACATCAGAAATCATATATTATTTCTAAATTATTTTAACCAATTTTATATATTCTTTCTCTCTTGTATATTTGCATCTGGAACCCTTTCAAGCTCTTTATTCTTTTTCTGCACTAACACCTTTAATTGGCCGAAGAATACGGGTGTATCCACGCGACCACGACTCCGCGCAAAGTTAAGCGTGACGGGGGAGGATTTCCCAAATACGTAAATTTTAGAAGGAAGGAATATGAGTTGTTAGAGAGGGATTTTTTTTCCTATGTTGCCAAAGACCAAGGATTGGAAAGCGAAATAGGGTATCCCCGGAGATGCTCTAAGAGAGTTTGGTTAAAAAAAGTTACAATGCAACCCAACGCGGAGGCTTCAGGTGTACTCCCTCCATCCCAAATTATACATTCTTAACTTTTTGGAGAGTCAGGGCTTGATTGGTTCGCTTTCAAAATTTGTCATGCCAATGATTTGGCAAGCCATGATGATTTTGGCTAGTGTTTGGTTTGCTACCAAAACTTGTCAAACTCTCACATTTAGCTTGCCAAATCTATGGCAATGTTTTTGCTCAACTTTTGACTTTCTAAATCTTTGGCATGGCAAATTTTGGATGTCAATCAAGCAGGCCCTCAAACTTGAGATATTTTAACTCTCTAAGAAAACTAAAATGACTTATAGAAATGGTGGAAGTAGTAAATAGGAAGGCAGAGACCCACAAAGATTGAAGTTGTGCCTTCTATCATCTCGAGCAACAAATGTGACCAATGATGGTAAAAATGTCTTGCATGCTACCGTTGGGAATAAATCCACGCCCACCTTGCATTGCAAGGAGATATTTGAAAGAAGTAAAACTATGTATGGTATGAGTTCTGCAGGGTCAGGCATATGAACGTCCACCTTGGATGTTGATCTATGGAGGAAGTTTCGGCTTCTACATTTGAGTAGTTTTTATCTTCTCGTCTTTGGCTTTCCTGGCGTTTGAGTAGTAGTCTTCGGGTTACGTATGTCTTTTTAGCCTCAGTTGTTTCTCTTTTAGTGTGTTACTGGGTAGCGTGTCCGTACGCTGCTACGGGATAACTAAATTTTTTTTATTAAAAACATACGGATAGCACGATAAGATAACAGTACTGTTAAATTAAATATCGACGTCAAAGTGACATTTAATTCAAAAAGCAAAGTTCGTAAAATTAACACAGTCACGGAGAGCGCGACGTCGTAGGCTCAAAAATTCTACTGTATAGACTTTTTCGTGATACGGCTAAGATAATATTTTATATCGGCAAAAAGATATTCTACGATATCCATTTCTTTCATGCGCCAATAAATTCATGAATAAGTTCTGTTGAATCTCCATATAATTATGTACATACATGTTCGAGTGTATATGCAAATAGGTTCATACCCATACGTTGGTACGGAACAACTAAACTTTTATATTAAAAACACACGGATCGCACGATAAGATAACAATATTGTAAAAGTATATGACCGACGTTAAAGTGATATTTAATCAAAAAGCTAAGTTCGTGAAATTTACACAGTTACAGAGAGTATGGCGTCGCAGGCTCACAACTCTACTGTGTAGATCTTTCCGTGATGCGGCTAAGATCATTTTTTATACCGGCAGGAAGAGATTTCCGATATCCATTTCTTTCGTACGCCAATAAATCCACGAATAAGTTCCACCACATCTCCATACCATCCTGTACACGGCGCTGGCAAGCGAATTAGTCACATCTTATGTAATTAGTTTTATAATTAGCTCATGTTTAGTCCTCCTAATTGATATCTAAAAATTCAATGTGACAGGGACTAAAGTTTGATCCTAGGATCTAAACACCCCCTGACTCTTGACTCCTGCTGGCTGCTCACTTGCACCATTATGTCTATATGTCTGTACGTATATACTCTAATGCCAGAACGTCTAAGATGGTCTTTATTGTCCACCCTTTAAAAATATCATAACTTTAAGGTTGCCATTTGTGTATGCTGTAGGATTTTTGGATGTTTTGCACTGATTTATGAGGGTGTCCATGAGAGTCGAAATTTTTGATGCCATTTTGACGTCTATGCTTACCAATCAGACAGAGACGAACTTGATTGTTAAAATATTTTCAACACTGCTTTCATGTACTCCCTCTGTCCCAAAATAGAATTCATTCTCACGTCCTGAGAAATTAACTTTTTTTTAACTTCGACCAATTATATATAAAAGAATATTAATATTTGTAATACATAATTAGTATCATTACATAGAACATTGAATATATTTTCATAATAAACTTATTTGAAGATATAAATGTTGCACGTATTTTTTATAAACCTAGTCAAAGTTGAGAAAGTTTGACCTGCACGCATCCCATAACGACTTATATTTTGGGGCAGAGGAAGTATATGCTAATGTGAGTAGTCAACTGGAAGTCGTGATGAACACAACAATACTTTCATATTATATGCTAATAGAAGCACGAAGAAACGCAGGGGAATGGACCTATATACTAATAGTGGAAATATTGGTTTAGGAAATTACAGAAGATTCACCAGTCTCACCATGTATAACCTGCACATCTTTTATTTGGCACCATTGATGTTCTAAAGGAGCAGCCACTTTTTAATTTCAGGTCTGCATGCTGGAAACACTAAAATTAAGGGTCAACCTCATTGAATCGTCTTACTTGATCTTTGCCAATTGTCTTACTTAAACTTTACGAACAAATTATATTATTGGCAAAGACTAACACATAAAGAGGTAGAAGTTGCAAGAATAAAACTAGGTGGCCTACTATGCACCCAGTCTAAATTTAATACCCTCCAAATTATGGAGAATACTATATGAACTGTTGTAACCGACATGTTAACTCCATCATGTAGTACACCTAAGTATTAAACATGCACATGCATAGTTTTTTTTATCATAGAATATATTTTTGTCCTATGAGACAACATAATTTTTTTTTCTAAGTGATAGCAGAGAGCCCAAAATATTAGACATAAACTCTTATTTTACTATCTCTGCATCTGCTAAAAATTTAACAGAAGTTTAGTTAATCTATGGAATAATTTGGATTGTACTTTTTGTACTGCCCCAACAATTCTTTTACCAAGCATATACAAAATCTAGTTAACAGCATTCGATCCGCAATCAAAATTCATTACCTTGGTATCCGAGGGTCATAATATAGAAGGTTTGCCGAGTGCCTGAGATTTGACACTCGGCAAACGCGTCGTGACCGTTTCCACTCCGTCGCGTTACTTTTTTCGCCGAGTGTTGGTTTCAGCTCTCGGCAAGTCTTTGTCGAGTGCCCGATAGAAACACTCGGCAAAGAGCCGTTTGTCGGCACTGTAGATGTCGTGTGCTGTTTGTTGAGTGTTACACTCGACAAATCCTTTACCGAGTGTTTTTTGGGTTTTGCCGAGTGCCTGTGACACACGACAAAGCGACTGTTTCCGGTAGTGGTAGTGACCTGTAGCACAACTGGTAACCTGGCACGTCGACGATAATTGTGCAAGAAAAGTAAATTTGGCATTCTACATGTTATTGAGACATCTTTGTCTTAACTGCAGTTGCTTCAGCTTTCTCCCACACAAATTCTTCAACATGCTAAGGTGCACCAGAAGCCACCGCATCATAATCTGAAAGGAGCTGCAACATTTACACACAAAAAAAAACAATTATCCTATTGAAACTAACAAATTGCAAAATCTTATGTTGAATTCTGTTGAATTACTCTATAAAAATCTCACACTGTGCTTTTGGATTGGTGCATATCAATGAAGATCTCTTCCCATGTTGCTTGGAAAGACAATCTACAGACTATACCAATAGGCAAAAAATCCACAACTTAGAGATTCTGTTTTTTTTGTTCTCAAACAAGCATATTTAGTCCAATCATCTATGACTATTAGGACTTGTGATGTTCTAAACTTTTCAACTACCACTACTGTTCTAGCTCCAACCCTGCTTATTAGCTGTGAAAAGTTCTGAAGGTCTACCCTTCAGAAAACTACAAATATGATAGAAAATACAGATTGCAACTGATATCTAGATGTGTCCACTCTTAGTACCACAAATGTTGCTTAAGTTTCATCAACATGCTCTGATTTTCTTGTATGAAGCTGACAATTCAGTTTTGCTATACTTCACTTTACATAGCACTATGCTCCCACCTCCCTCCCTTTCTCTCTCGTGTTAGAAACTTAAACTGCAGTATACGTAACTAAAGGTTTAGGTGCCTCTGTTGGATCAATTATTGTTGGTTGAAAGGCTTTCATTGATGAGGCCTGATCAATTGTGTCTCAAGTATAAAGTTCAATGATTTCTTTTCTAAGAGAAAAAAGAACTGCACAGATCAAGTAGCTAAGGAAATCTGAATAATATATACCTCCAGGCAAGGAAAGAAATGTATAAGATGTAAGATTCTTTGAAGAACAATAGTATTTTAAAAATTCATATCGTGTTTTGAACATTTCTGCCAGGCCAACAATATCATCCTCGGATGAGTTTTCTTCGATGCAAATAAAAGACATGAATTAAAGTCTACGATATAGCTTGGAAATAAATTGTTGAATGTTTCACCCACATGACTCTCTACCCCGCAAATAAAAGACAATATACATAAGCTAGCGGTCAAGTAGATCTCAAGGGGGGCACTGGCTAAAGGATGCGACATTACGGCCATTACCTAGCCATGTACTTGTTGGTGAGAATTTATATAAATATAAAGAATGAAAAAGACGACAAGAAAGATTGGCATTAGGCCAACTCCTTTTGATTCTTTACAAACATATGTGAAAGTTAACATGTGGATTTGTGGGCATCAAATCAAAACAACAAAAAGAACATGGATTTGACCATAAGTAGCATTTGCCCTCCCTTTTTTGAAAAAAGAAAGGTATTGTAGAGTTTCTGAGATTGTCAATCTTATCAACACCATCAATTTTTGGCAATTGTAGAACTCAACCAAGACACCCATTGATGTGCTACATCCCTAGCTCGCAACCCAATTAAGAGTAATTAAGTTCTCGCAAGCCTAGCTCCCCAGCCATTGTTAAACTGCATGAAGGGCTCTGAAATGAAGACCACTATTTGAAAAAAGAGTAAATGATAATCCCAATCAACCAATTGTCTTAACTTCATTTTCTTGGAAAAAAATAGTTTATGCAATTCAATAATAGTAAAAAAGCAGGTTAGTCGCCGGAGAGACCGCAGCATGGACATCTTGACATACAGATTCTCCTGCCCATCCAGCTCACCCTAGCATCCGCGGGGAGCACCTGAGCTGGTGCCACCACTTATTCCGCAAGCGCCACCAGCTGTGGAGTCTTTGATTGACGAGTATCAATGCTGAACGAAAATGTATTGCACACGGTTTCAAGTATACAGACTCCTAATACTATTTATATTCAGATTCAAATTATGAATATCTGATGACTGATGATAGTGAAAAACTAAATTTATTGCACAACTAAACTGAATTTGCTGAACTCTAACAAACAACAATTAGTCTGAGAATTGAAACAAAAGGGCAATGGCGGCTACACTTACGTCAAGCAAGTCGCCGTCGATCCTAAACTTCCACGATGGCAGACCAATTCCGTCACCTGAGTTGTTGCCACTCAGGTCTTCTTGTCCAGCAGGATCGAACAAGAATACACCAGGAGCCATCTGCAGCAACGCACGGCTTAGTACAATCCCTCGTAGCAGTGTATCGAGAAATAAATCAAATAATACACCAAAACCAGGATGTTTGCTGATGGATCTCGCTACCACGTGACTCCCTCAACCTTGTTGCCGTTGGATCCTATGGACCTCGCCCCGGTGGAGAGGGCATCGCAGAGGAGGACAGCGCCGTAGGAGATCTTAATAGCAACGGTGAGGATAGGGAGAGGTAGGATGCAGTCATATGAGCAGGTTCCAATAGCACCTCGTTCACACCGGAACATGATTAAATAAAATTTGCATAATCTCAAATATGCAGCGATCATCTTATAGTAGTGTTTCTCATGATTATCATGAAATCATTGGCTGAGTAAGAAAATTGAAGGAAAAAAAGTTATCATCCAGAATAAGATGAAATCATAAACCGCACTTGATAAAGCAATTGCAGTCGCCTTCTATTAGCGCGGCATCGTCGAGGGCCTCTTCGCAGTCGTCCGACGGCATGGCTGTCGGATGAGGAGGGGGCGTTCCGGCGACGTCTGAGGGCCAGATTGGCGTTGTGGCGTCCGGCCAACGAGTGCCTGGCGTGCGGCGGCGGCGGGGCGTTGTGGTGTCCAGCATCTTCTGCAGGGTGGCGTGGATTTGTGAGAGCGCACCACGGGAAGGACAGGAGGGGCGCGTCGATGTTGGCTTGGCGTCGATCGACGATCCGGTTTACGTGGAGATGAAAGATATCTGACCGAGCGAGAGAGGGGCACCGCATGATTGTTTTCTTTCATACATGATTATTGTTTCCTTCCATGCATGTGGCCTCAGGTGATTGATTTGTTTCCTTCAAAGCAGGCGGGGATCGTAGGGATGACAGTTTCTTTTTCTGTCGCGCAGGATATCGCACGGCCGGAAGAGAGAAGCGACAAAAAAATCGCACAAAAAAATTATCTTACTTTTATTCGTTTTAGCTGTTGCAGGTTTCTCTATGTAGTGGTTTAATTGAGCTTAGGTTGGTTTCCGACCAATATGCTTGGTACTGTTTACGTACGCTCCGTCCAGTGCTTGCCCTCCACGTCTTCTGCTCCCACGAACGACCCCTCCCGGCGGGCCGGCGCTGCCTACCAAGACGCGTTTCCTATTCTATGATTCATAGGCCCAGCCCCAGCGTCTCTAGGCGTTGCGCCTCGGAGCCGTCATCGTTCACCATCGGAGGCGCGCTTCTCCACGCCCCGCGCCGCGACCTCGGTGCCCGCGCTGGCCCCTGCCTCGCTGCATCCGTCGCCTGCGCTTTAAGTGCCTCTTTCCTCGCTGCATCCGTCGCCTGCGTTGTGCCTCCATCTCCCTTCCTCGCCGCCCTTTCTTCTCCGCGCTGCTGCTTCGATAAGCCCGGCTGCTCCTGCCGCGGCCGCACCATTGCCGTCGAGGTTGCTGCATAGGTCTGTGCCTCCCTCGCGTCCATCGATTGGTCCCGGTCTTGCTTCCTCTTCTCGATTCGTTTGCTGTCTTTTCGATCTCATGTGTTGTGCACGGCTTTCGTCGTTCTCCACTCCCAATCCTCGCTCTCGCACTCATGCCGGATGTCGGGCCGTCGGGGCACGTGCTGGCCGCATGCACCATCAAGGACGAGGCAGGGGCAGGGCTCCGCCGATGGGGCGCCAACAGAGGTGCCGAACGCACCGCCGAAAATGCAAGCCGTCCGGGAGTCAATGTCCGGTGATGGGTGGCCGGCTTGCAGTCGTTGAGGAGCTGGGCAAAGATACAGGTATGGCCATTCTTTGCCTTTTTATTCATTTAGCCTGGGCAATAGAACACCTTGGATTTGCTACAGATTGCCTACTAATAGATTTGAACCTGCGAATCCTTCAGTGATAGGGCAAACAATGATATAAAACCAGTTGTGTCCAATTTTTTTATTGTGTTTCCAGGTCTCTTCT
Organism: Miscanthus lutarioriparius; assembly: GCA_904845875.1. Classification (NCBI taxonomy): domain Eukaryota; kingdom Viridiplantae; phylum Streptophyta; class Magnoliopsida; order Poales; family Poaceae; genus Miscanthus; species Miscanthus lutarioriparius. The sequence goes on along the minus strand of CAJGYO010000004.1, from coordinate 26,550,050 downwards.
TATTGTACGTCCGACGAACATTCTTTATGGTGTTTTTACTAAATCCATGCTGTGTTCCTTGGTGTAATACCAATCGGAAATGCTAAACACCACACGGGTGTTTTATCAAGAGCTGGCACACGATTTTTTGTACATCCCCACGCCGCCCTGCAGCACGGCCGCCGCATCCCGGCGCCGCGCGTCCAGCAGGAGAAGGTCCACGGCCTCCAGCCGCGCCATGGCCGCCTCCGTGGCGGAGGACGAGGAGCCGGAGTGGTCGGACTCTTCCCGGCGCCGCGCGTCCAGCAGGAGAAGGTCCACGGCCTCCAGCCGCGGTATGGCCGCCTCTGTGGCGGAGGACGAGGAGCCGGAGTAGTCGGACTCTTCCGGAGAGACGTCGACGCGGGCGTAGCGGCCGCCCGTGCGTCGCGCGGCGGCGGCTAGCGAGAGGCTGGTGGCGGGCGGGCGGCGGCTGCTAGACGTCGACGGCGGGGTGGTGTCCGGGGCGTCGACGATGAGCTGGGCGTTCCAGCCGCCGGCCATGGCGGCGACGAGCTCCGGAAGCCAACTCACCCCGTGGGCCCCGCGTGTCACTGACTTTGTCTTTTTGTTCTTCCATAGAAAAAAATTGTGATCTGTGATATGTGGTCTGTGACGTGTGATCTGTGCAGGCTGGATGTAGAAGAAGGGTGGAGGCTGGATGTAGAAGAAGGGTGGAGGCTGTTGGATCTTAATCCTATGGTGTAAAAAATTTCATGTGGTGTAAAAAATTTCATGTGTTCAACTGCATAAAACACATGGTTGTTGGGTAGATAGACTCATACCTGTGTCCCGAGGGACCACAAATATTCATATTCTGTTTCATGTATGCAGTTACTATTTGTTTTGATTCCTCTATTTTGCAGGTTATGGATGCAATGTTCAGCAAAAGAGTTATTCCCTGTGCCTTCTATTGCTGAAAAGGTGAATGCTCAGCTAAATAAATCTGTTGTCGCCATGTTCTTCAGTAGGCCGCAGTTTACTCCTACCTGCCCTTTATTTGTTCATCATTGTCTATATTAGTTGGATAGGTCCTGGGTTTAAGTCGCGGTCTCCTCGCATTACACAGGCGAGGGTAAGGCTTGCCACTGATACCCTTCCCCAGACCCCGCACAGAGCGGGAGCCCTCTGCACCGGGTACGCCCTTTATATTACTCTCATGCTCTGTTATCCTTTATCAGTTGAGTCGGTGCTTGGTTAGATGGTGAGTGTCGTTGCCAATTCTTCCTATTGCACATGTGCATGATTTTGGAACAATTTGCCTGAGAGAGGCCTTGCCAAGGAGGTGTCAAGATTACTGGACCTCAAAACATTAAGACTCTTGGTCTCAGTTTCACATCCACTGCTATTCTGTTATTGCTATATAGTTACTAAGGAAAGGCTAATTGGTTATGTTAAAATAGAGGTTACTAACTCACATTTCTGGTTTTCCTGCCATTACAGAAAAAAAACTCATTACACGTTGACAACGTGTACTTATATTCTTTTGCAAAACTAATTTATTTTTCATCTTTCCTACATGATTTATTTCAAACTCTGCTATGCCGACATACCTCATATTTTTTTTCAGACATGTGCTGTTCAAATTAGAAATAACAAAATAGAAATGCCCTACTTTCTTTGCATGTGATTTGCTTTATCTGAGTTGTGTGCAGAAATAATTCCATCTTTATTAATTGGTATCCTTTATTACGTTGACATTAATCTTACAATCTTTTTTTTTGTTTTTGCTTCCAGACATAATGAGGGACGACCAAAACATTCAAAGGGTGTCCCAAGTATTTTGTTTCCCCCCTTTTATTCAGGCATTGTCCCTTGACTAATCTTCATCTATGGTTTGCTGTAGCAATCAACATCAAATTGTGTATGCTTTCCTGTAGTTTCACACCGAAGGGAGCGACAGCATGTTCCTAATGAATAATAGAATTCAAAGTTCATCCGTGATCAATTCAAACCATCGTTCGAATTTACTTAAGCAAAGCAGTCTTCAGGTTTTCTACAGTACATATGGTTGGGATATCACCAGTTGATCTAACATATTAGTTTCTCTTTATTAAGTGTTGAATATATGGGCACAACAAAGTGTGTCATCTAGGTCTGTGCTGGAGCGAAAATGTGAACAACTATTTCGGCTTACAGCTACGAAAGTATTTTCTCTTCATGTAGATATTTTATCTTCAACTTCGTAAAAGAGTTGTCTATCTTTTCTTCATGCAAATATGCTTAATCCCTTACTCTGCTAAAGTGCTTAAGGATGTCTGAATTGTTTTGCTGTTTGCATCACCCAGGAAGCTTGATTTTTCCTACCAAATTTGTAAGGCATCTATTTCGAATCTTAAGGCTTGTGTGGGGTTCAGTTGTTTGATAAATCATTGCCAACTTTGTTTTCAGGAGTACCGAGATTCGGAACACTATTGGGTCCTGTGATGTTGTATTCCCGACTAGGCTTAAGGGTCTTGCATAACCACGTGGTGCTTCTCAGGTCTAAATTGCAATTTGTGGCTTCTACTACAGCTCTATCAGCTTCCATATCTTATTTCTTGATTTTTCATGTGTGTGTTATGAAACTAATGTTTTGCTTTGATCTCTCGCGGTCTGAACCTCTCTTCGCTGCCTTGATCTATTGAGTGAAGCAACCAAAGATTGCCCTGCTGATTTTGTTTTAGGCAGGATCGTTCTGACTGCACTAAAGGTTAGCTGCAATTTCCCATGCATTTGTCTATCCTGATTTTGTAGTATATCCAAGCAAAACTCTTTCTAGGTGAGAGAATAGACATACACCGCCTTTGGTAATATTTATCCTGTCCTCACAAAGTTCAAACAAGTCCAACAATGGTATCCAGCATCTAGGTAGAAGCTTAGTGAGCATGCATACTGTCACTGTATTATTCTGCCTATTGGTTGTGGTTCCTTTTTATTAATTTATTTATGGTTGTCTCTGCATGGGATGTGCAATCACATTTTCAGAAAATCTATGTTTGCGATCCCTTGGTGTTGGCCGACAGCTCATTGTGGAAGCTAGCAAAAATGCAGAACGGGAAGAAATGCAGAACGGGAGATGTTATAGCAGCTTGCCACTTCCAACTTTCAAAATTAAATATATTATGGACCCAGGAGGAGCTTATTATGCTGTCCATCAATCTCATGAGGTCCAATGTGACCCGTCATCGACGGTTCAAGTATTTGTCATACACGTTGTAGTTGCAATTCTCCATAGAATGGGATGCCAATGAGACTCATAAGCAGGTTTTGGTTGCCGCTTTTCAAGAGCCTTTCCTGAATGTTCTATACAAGGAAAAGGCAAAGTAATTATTCTTTTTTTTAATGCGAGCTTTTACCACTCATCATTTCCCTTTAACTGCTTGAAGGATCATCAAAGTAATTATCCTTGATTGACCTATTGGTATACTATTTTTTTCTTAAACATTATGTAAATGGCTGGTATCCAACCTGCGCGCGCAGCGAAGCGCGCGGACCGTCCTAGTTATGTATGTCTTCGATAGCAGTTGCAGCCTCCCCTCCTACTCTCCCACCCCTTCCCCTCTTCCTTCCCCTTCTCCATCCTCTTCTCTTTTTCCATCGGGTGCTATGTGGATAGTCAAAACTACACCATGAATTATCATATCTATATCTATATACTCTTATAAAGCTAAACCTTACTAGATATTTTCTCTCTTCATGCAAGATGTCTACATCATTCTTCACTAAGTGTCCACTAACTTACAATCTTTTCATCCAAGCTATCCATGTCATCCTTTATTAATTAAAAAAATGTCCACGTCATCTCTATTATGTGCAACACTTTTAATCTCTAATCTATTAATGTAAAGTCAGTTACATATGTTATTTGTTTCATCACCTATTCTTCTGTAACGTGATTAAATATTCTATTGGTTTTTCTTCTATTAGCCATGCCATCCCTTATTAATAAAAAAAATGTTCACACCATCTCTATTATGTGTAATATTTTTAATCTCTAACCTACTAACGTAAAGTCATTTACATATGCTACTTGCTTCATCATCTATTCTTTTACAATGTGATCAAATATTCTATTGATTTTTCTTCTATAGCTTACTGATTTTTTACCAGATCCGATACAATAAAATAACATGCAAGTCAAATATATATATAGTATACAAAATACCATATAGTAATTCTATATATAAAACAAAATTATTTTTAAGAAAATCCCGCGACAACACGCGGAGTATGCTTCTTGTTTATACTAGGTAACATACCGGATAGACCTTGGAACACCTCATGGATAGAGTGTTAATAAATAAAAATAAATCACAGAACATCACACCTATAATGTGTGAACATCACATGTATCTCATGAAATAAAAATAATAAAAGTAAAACATAAAAATAACAATAATTAAAGTAAAATAAAAAAAGAATAAAACTAAGTAAAAATAATAAAATCCACACAAACACATATAGGACAAGAAATAGAAGAAAAGAAAGAAAACAAAAAATAAAACATGAGAAAATAAAAAATATAGAAAAATAGATATATAATAAAAGAATAATAAAAGCCCAGGAAAAACAGAAAAATGAGGAATGAATAGAAGCAAGAAAAAGAAAAAATAAATAAAGAAAGAAAAGAATACGGCCTAATGAAAAGAATACGGCCTAATAAAAAACCAGTAAAAAGAAACGGGGACATCAACATGCGGCCCAATAAAACAGTTGTCTACGCATACGGCCCAATAAAGAAATTGGCTGCGCGCACGCGACTAATCAGCGCGTCGCTCCAGACCATATCGCTGCTCTCTATTGCTTTGGGGAATTGGGGGGCGTGGCTTTATTGGTAGTGATCAAGAACATTCTCGATAGTTTATCGAAAGAAAAAAAATCCCGATGGTATGGGTCTCTTTGGTTAACGACCTACTCAGGTCTATTTTCTAGAGTTGACTGCTGAATTCAGTTAGGCCCCGTTCATCTGTCATTAAACCCGACTTGATCCGTTTCTTTTTTTATCTGGAACAGTGTTTTTCTCTCATAAATTTCTCCAGATTCATCCAGATTCCTCTAAATTTCTCCAAGCGAATGGGGCCTTAGAGTTCTGCCAAACGGTTTTTTAAGGAAGTGATTCTCTACTGATTCTATGATGTGATTCTTTGAAATGAACTAAGAGACTTAGAAAAAAAATAGTTTTTCCTGATTCTGTGAAGTAATTCTCCATCGTGATTTTGAGAATTTATGCTAAAGAATTAAAGAGAACCATTTTCAGCCACAAAATCACTTCTCTCAAAGAATTAGCTTTCATAGACAATAAAATTAGATGGAGTTATACCAAACATGCACTAACTGCTAGGCAACAATTTTGGTCACAGGACGCTCAAAATCAATAACTACTCGGAACAGTTAGCACCCGAAGGTCCGCCCACAGGAGGCGTCCAGACGCTGCTCCGTACAAGCGCATCCATCGCTCCTGTCTCGTCCCCCACATAATAGAAGCGCGTCTCGTCCTATCCTCATAACAACAGCACGCCCGTAACCCCGCAGCGCTGAAACACCCGATGCAACGTGTGCAACACCCGATTTACTTTTAAAACATTTAGATGCAACACTTGCAATATACTTTAGAAAGACAGATGAAACACTTGAAACATGCGTATGAAACACTTGCAAAACACACCTGAAAAACACTTGAAAACCTTTACAAAACATATGCAACATCCATATAAAACACTTGCAATGTGTGAAACATATACAACATCCAGATAAACATGCTTGCAACATACGTTTGAAAAACAGATGAAACATTGGGAACAGACGTTTGCAACATACTGTACAACCATTGAACATATGCAACATCCCGATCTGCATTTGCAACATCCATATGAAACACTAGCAACATACCTCTAAAACATCTGAAACACTTGAAACATATGTTTGAAACATGCGGTTTCAACGCAACATCTTCTTGTTACTTGGGAGAATGGAGGATCATCGGCATGTGGAGTTCACGGGTGTAGAGCTCGCCGGTAGCGCGAAGAACGTCGCTCTAGTGGAGACGGCTGCAACTGGTCCCTCCGGTGGAGTGAGAGAGGGCTGGGGGAAGGCCTACCGGTCGCCGCTCCTGGCACGAGCTGTCCTTAGAAAGGGACAGAAGTGACCGAGCGAGCGCGATGCTAAACAGAAGTCGCGCGGATGATGAGAGCAGTGGAGAGGGAGGAAGGCGGGTGGTAGCGCTCGGGTGTGGTGGAGAGGAAAGATGGTGGTCGGTCGAGCACGATGGAGAGCGTCGTGGTGGAGCACGGTGGTGATTCCACAGTGGGTTCGAGAATGAATGCAGGAGCGGCGGCGAGTCGAGATGAAAGTGAAGAGCAAGAGTTTTTTTATTATAATAAGCAATGCGAGATGGCGTCCGGGCGAGTGACAGTGTTGGACCATTCGGGCGACATAGAGGCCCACCAACACAAGTATCCGAATGACCAAACGCCCTATCCAAGGCATTTCTGATAACATAATTGCTATACAATGACCGTGTGTTTTATTGTCCTTCGGCACACGTTTTTCTGTTCCTCCGATCGGCATCGTGTGTGCGTCGTTTGCACTGCCATTCGTGTCTCTGTCATGGAGGACCCACTTATGAGTATTACTGTTTCAAATTGGGAGTCGCGCCTCTCTGTTTCCTAGCGTTTCATTTTCCCAATCCGCATCGTCTTCTTCCCCCCCCCAACGCGCCCGAGGCGATTTCATGGTGGTGCATCCTTGCCACCGCCGTTCGTCTTCTTCCCCGATGCTCTCTTCCCCGCTGCGGCGATGAAACGGTGAACTCGTGCTTCGCCATCGTGGACTCCTGCTGAAGGTGTGTACTCGATCCCATTTCATGGTGGTGGTGTAGATTTCGTGGATCTGTACTGTGTTGAAGGTAGAGGGATGGAGATTTGGGGTGCGGAATTTTGGAATGTAAGCGGGCGATGGGGATCGATAGGGTAGGATTTGGGAGGACCAGCACCGACGACGACGACGCGGCACCCTCATCCACGTAGGCGACGCCTGCGCGGGCCGTTGGTGCTGTCTCTTCTTCACATCCGTAGGAGATGATGGTGCGAACGGTGTTGAGACCGGCGGCGCTGCTGCTGCGTTCAGAACTAGGGCGGCGGTTTGTGTCTGGGGCAGGTGTGGATGGGGTCAGATTTGCGTTGGATTTGCTGCCTCACTGTCGATCTATCTTTTGTAGATTCATGTCGCCGTGGATCTGTCTTTGCTTGCTACCAGCGACGGCGCGTCGATGGCTAGCATGGCTTGCAGCCGCGCCGGGAGACAGGCGACTAGTTCCTGTACCTGCTCTGCCGCCGACAGGTTGTGCTCCATTAGTCGCACCTTATGCTTCTGGATATCTAAAACAACGACAATGCTTAACATAGAATAGGAACCTGCTATCTATTTGCTGCATCCATCAATTACTGATTGGTTTGAACTCTTCTCCTTTTCTGCAACTCCGACCTAATTAGATGCAGCAGCAGCAGCAGCAGACTGCATCTGCTTGCTGTTTTTGGTAGGATCTATTGGTTTGGTTGCCTGTAAATCTCAATTGCTTGCCTGTAAATCCCAATTGCTTTGCCTGTTAATCCCTATTGTGAATACTTTCAGTGGCCAGCCTAACTATAGGCTTCATCGCCTGACACCTAACTGAAGACTCATATACAGCTTATGCATCCACTTAGCTGTAGACTGCTCTATTTTTCTCTAGCAGTTTTTGTATTTTCCTATGTTGGCCAACAACATTAGATGTTATTAGTTTATTGTTTCTATTGATTTAATTGTAGTAACTTGTTGCCTTGAGTTATCCTATGTATGTGTTGCTTCGGCAAATTCTTCTATGCAGGATTAGTTCTTATAACTAGCTAGCAGGATGTTGTTTCAGTGCGTCAGCTCAGTTTAACAGCCTCTTTGTTGTCCTCTTCACTCTGCTTGATTGAATATATATTGAGTTTCCTAGTGTAGCCTTTTAAGAGGGTGTGCTATTAGCTCAGATTTTTCTATAGATAAGTGATTTGCTTGAAACAATTGTGTTCTTCTCTATTTTATATTCAGTAGAACAGTGTATTGGGAACATCTCATGTAGCAGTAGTGGTAGGATATAGAAGCTGCATCTTGACGACGAGGTATTTAGATCAGATACAAGGTTTAGACTTTAGGTTTTCAAGTATCACTTTGAATCTTTTCTCGCTACCATGTCTTTGAAGTGCCTTTTAATTGGATACTCATTTTTGAGTGATAGGCATTCATATTTTTTAGAAAACACTAGTTGATTAAACTTTATTATTTTTTATTATAGACATGGATGTTGATGAGTTGAATTCTGACACTGAATCTGGAAATGGTGACTGTGATGATGAGTTTGATATGAACTCTGAAGAAGACAATGACTCTAGTTCATTGAATATTGGTGAGGCAGTAAGTTTACTTGATTTTGTTTGTTTATACACTTGTGTATTATAATATGATATATCTTGTTGCTTTTTTAGGATGTAAATTCCTCGAATGATGATATTGATCCTCGCCAGAGATCCTGTGCTTTCAAGCATCTGAAAGGAGCATTTTCTGGAGTATGTTCTGAAACTTTTATGAGTGAACTGTGCATATTTTTGTATCTCTTTGTACTATTACCTTCACTATGTCATAGTTATAGGAGTAGGACATCATCATCTCTCATTTGCACATATCAACCTTTTTTCTCGTTCTTATTCTCCAATGGTTAAGTTACTAGAATCAGATCCATACCACTATGTTTTTTATGAACTAACTATTGATGTTTTTTCGGTTTGTTAAGTCTATTAAGAACAAAGGAAATCACGACGTTCAAGTCCGTAAGAGTGTTGGAAAGGTAAATTCGAGAGCATGTGCTTTTTTTTATACCATGTTTAGTGAACTGATGATTAGTTTCATAACTGAAAACTTAGTTTTTCATCGGTTTTTCAGAATTTTAGAGATGTTAAAGGCACCGGTAAAGGAAAATCAACTACTGGTGAGAGTTCATCTACTAAAGCAGGAAGCAGGTGCAATAACAAGTATTTTAGAGAGAGAATAAGAGAATTGGATGAGTGTAAGAAACAGATCATCAGGGATCATGGATTTGGGATCTTGCTTGAGTATGATGGATGTTCTGTGTCTAGAAACTTTATCCAATGGATTGCGGATCAAGTCGATGTCAACTATTGTGATATACTTGTTGGAGGCAAAATAGTCCCTTTTTCTACAAAATCAGTTCACCTATTCTTAGAGATTCCAATTGGTGATGAAGACATCAGGCAGCAGAAAGATGAGTCTGCAAAGGCCAATTTTCTTAAAGAAATCAATGAGACTTCTTTGCCCCTCATCAAGACCTTTGGCAAGAAGTTGATGGGCAACACTTTGTCTGATGATGACATCTTTCGATACTTCATGGTTGTTGCATTGTCAACATTCCTGTGCCCAAACTCAAGTACTCTTCCTAGCCCCAAGTATCTAGGTGCTTTGATTGATGTTTCGAATGTGAAAGATTAGGACTGGTGCAAGTTTGTATTTGAATGGCTATTTGCTTCAATATCATTATACAGAAAAAAGCAAAGATGGACAATCGGTGGTTGTATATACTTCTTTGCGGTATGTCTTTTTTCCATTGCTTGTTTTCCTATCAATTACTTTTTGTCATCTATACGTAATGTATTTACTGACCACTTTGTAATTTCTTGCAGGCTTACTATCTAGACTTTCTGAACTTTGGATCTCGTCATCAGCTTCCTCCAAATTTACTAAGAATTCTGTGTTGGAGAGGTTCAATGATAAGAAAATATGCTTCATATGATTGTGTCTCTGCTGATAAGTTTGGAAAGCGTCTGGTAAGTCTTGGTTTGAGGTTTTATGAGAGTTATCATGTTTGTTTTGTTCTTGTTTAGATTACTAACTGACTAATTGTAATATATTTTGTGTAGGTCAAATTTATTGAGGAAACTTATTATATTGAATCTTTGTTACCGGTTGATGCTTGTGCTTCTTTTAGGGATTCTCTGTATACTGATTATAGATTATTTGATGAACAAGTAGGTGCCTTGTTCAGTATGTTCATGAGTATTTCATTTAGTTTAATATTTGTGAATAAATTACTGGTTTAGTTCATTGCTATTTTAATATGCAGAATCCACAATATTTTGTTACCCAGCCTCCATATTGAACTTTGCATGATTCATATGGTGCTATTAATTTGACATGATAGAACAATGAAGCTTTGTGTGGCATTTTCTAAGAACATCACACAACACATGGTTTCAGGAGCCCTGACAAACTTGTCATCTCAATGTTCTAGTACATGAAAAAGCGTCATGGTCAAGCAGTTGATGATGATCCGCTGCCTGAGAATTCTGTTGCTGGAATCCCTTCTCCAGCCAATGTCAGTGACAAAGATAATAATGCAATGGCTCATGACTATGAAGCCCAAATGCCTTCTGGTTCAACTCATACCATTGTGAAAGATGTTTTCGATACCACATTGGCTACTGCTACTGCAGTTAATGTGGAAGATGTGGATCCCACAATGGCTATTGCTACTAAAATTAATGATGAAGTTTCTGTGACTAAAAAATTTGATTCAGATAGTGCATACAATGTTTTTGGTAGTGACAATTGTTTTGTTTCTCAGCCAACTAAAACTATTCCTTCCAATAACTCATCAGTTCAAGGTACAAGAAGTGATCTGTATCTTTGTTTCAGCATTGAGTTAACTTTGTTTGTCTTGTTCATACTCTTATGAATATTTTTAGGTGCAGATTCAGCTGTAGATTCATGTAGAAGGAAGAGGAAGAGGAAAAACTATGCATCACAAGCTTCCAGTCCTGATAGTGTAGCTTCTAGGACTCGACATGGACTATCTCAACGTCTTGGAAAATCCCCTCTCAGTTGCAGAAAAGATGATGCCGAGGTCAATGTTCCTACATCTTATTCATTTTCCTTTAGTTTTGTATTTTCTAAATTGATGGATCATCTCTATTCAAAATTTTCTTTTGTTGATTATGTTATTGTGTTTAGAATAGTGATTTCAGTTTAAAATTATTTCCCTGAATAATGTATTTTTGAATTTTAGACAAGTGTGCTGGATCATACTGGAACTTGAGGTACAAAGGATAATCCTGTAGTTGTTGAAGAAGCTCCCGTCATAATTTCTAATGCTGCAAGTAAACGTCAAAAGCTTGAACTAAAAGTGAGTTTCTGTGTTTCCCTGTTCCTATTTTTCCTATGTGTGCACCTCACTGCTATTTGTAGATAGTGCTGCAAAATACTTTATAGGCATAGGTTGCAGCATTTTTCTACTGTTTGGTATTTACCTTTTTTGGGTTTGTGTTGTTTGCTATTTTTAAATGTCTATTCTTCAATGATCAGTATGGCAAAAGTCTCCATTCCAGTGACTAGTAGGGGCCAGCAGCTAGCTATTGAGTGCTAGACAAGTCCAATCCCCCCATGGCTGTGCTTGTATTTGTTGTTCTGAGGTTTTCAAGGGAGTAATGATGCTTAAACAAGGAATTTGATGCTTGGGTTCGAGGGTGTGCGGTTGGCAGCCGTGGATTTGTGGGGTTATGTTAGGGACCTACTCATTGTAGTGCATGTGTGAAAACTTATTTTATGGGGGAATTTACACATAGTGTTGTTGGCATCAATATTTCATAAGATACAATATGCTAATGGCACAAGGGAATTGAGGGCTGGCTGCATATTTTTTTGGTGGTGAGTTATTAATGGCACAAGGGAATTGAGGGCTGTTTGTAGCATTAGGTCTTTGTTGAAGTTCTTTCTCCTTGGGACATTGGCATGTGGCTGCTTGTGCTCTTGCATCATGAGTTTGCGACTCTGTTGGCCCTTGATGTGCTCCACCTAACACTTATAGTACTATCAATTCAGAGGTTTAGGGCCATAGTTTTTTGTTATCTTTTAGCAAATGCAAACCAAGCTTTCAATTGGTTCTAATCTTCCACCTGTTTTCTTTAACTATTATTTGACCGATCTTCCTGTTGCTATCTATTCTGCAGGAAAGAAGTGTACCTGCTGCTTCTAATTCTTGGATGCTACCTCTTCCTCATGAACCAGCTGGCTTCTACAATGATCGTGGTGCAACAGTGGACATACCTCTTGATTCAACAAAGGTAACAGACTTGCATTGTTTTTGTTATTACCATGATCTTTCATTCCAGTCTACGTTTTGGAGCAGACTCACATTATTTTTATGTTGTGCTTTTTGCCCATGCACTTATGAACAGCAGACCCCCTTTTTATTTTGCCCATGCACCTTATTCCATCTGTTTATCATTGTTCAGGTAGGTGAAAGAACTAGTGGAGCTACCGGACACTCGACAGATACGGTTGAGAAGGCTCCAGGTTTGTCTTGCTCATGAAAAAATGTTTAACAAATCAATGATATAAACAAGACACATGTTTGAGCATGGTCTCTGTGCAGGAGAAGCGTCTAGTAGATGGAATCCTATTGGTTCTCTGAACCAGAGTGATCATGGTCTTTGTGCAGTGAAGAATGTCCAAACTGCTTCTAGTCCAAATTTGCATGTTTCAGAGGCAAAAACTATTCCATGCCATTCAAAAGAAACTCAACTAGCTGAAAATGCAACTCCTACTTTGGATCATCCTGGTTAGTACCTATTTTTAGATTGCACATTTATTAGCAGTAAATTGCACATTTGAAATACTGCAATTATGGTATTTGACATGTGCAATATTTGTTCTTGTCACCTATAAATTTCAACTTTTTTTACTGATTTAATATTTAATTAAGCAAGGAAAGCACCTATTGAGAAACCTTGTATGAAGAAGGCTCCTTACTATAATAGTCCTAGCATACCATCTTTTAGAATGTTTGATTTTGAGGATGATTTAGGAAATTATGTCGAAGACCCTAAACAGAGGCGTCCTGTCGGTCCAGTATCTGGTACAGCTTGTCCTATTGATCGAGTGATATTTGTGATTCGACATGTTGTATCCAATGACATGCATCAAAAAGTCAATTCTGTGGTACATGTTTTGCCATTTCCTATTTTTCCCTTGCTAAATCATCATATTGTATGTATATACATTTTTGTACTTATTTAGTATGTGTTGCTGCAGCTGAAAACAACTTCTACTTCAGATCAGAATCGTGGTGTTAATATATGCCATAGAGGTGTCCCTGTAAATGTATGTTTGACCTTACTAAAAGGTCCTCGTGTTGTTTTGGTAATTGAATGACAATCTAGGTGGACTAATTATCTTTCTGTGACATACACAGGTGATTAGTCCACAGGTACAAGTGTGTGAGAAACATATGCCATGAAGGTGGAAATGGCTTGGAGATGTTGCAAAGCTCACACATGTGATGATGAAGAAGCTCATTGCACATGAGACATGACATTGAGTCATGTGATCAAGGTGGAGAAGATTAAGACATGATTTGGCTTGATGTACCGGTTGCAAGCGTGAAGGGCAAGTCGGAGGCTTTGGAGCGATGGACCACGTGGCGGTGAAGCTTGAACAAGACTTGGCGCCGATGGACGAAGGCAACGGTGAAAAGCAAGTGAAGTCAAGATCAATGAACCAATATGATTACGTGATGATATGAAGTGGATCATATCATTGTTGATTGTGTTGGTGCATGTGTTGCATCGACATTGAAGGAGATGGAATGGAATACGCAAGGCAAAGATATAACCTAGGGTATTTCATTTCACCGGTCATAGGTGTGTAGAGAAGTTGATGATCGGGTTTAGGATAGATGTACGTACTATCAAGAGGGGCAAACTTGTTTGCATATCGGTCATCTAGTGCCACTCGAGTGATCTAACTTTGTATCGTCGCTAGAATCGAGTGGCGTGGCAAGTTGAGTGGTTAATCCTTTGGAAAATGTTTGTCAAAAGTTAACACACATACACATGGTGGTGTACACTTGGTGGTGTTGGCACATGCATAAAGGAGATACACATTGTGTTTAGCACTTGGGAGCAAGGGTTCGAAACTCCACCGGCGTCCTGTACAGAAAAGACAGGGTTTCACAAAGTGCACCAAACGCTGGTCACGCAGTGACCAGACGCTGGGGTCCTGCATCCGGTCAGTGGCAGCAGTGAAGGCGCAGGCGTCGGTCTTCGACCGGATGCTAGGTCACTTCATGACCAGACGCTGGGTGGGTGCGTCCGGTCCCATTGACATGGCAACGCTGAGAAGAGGAGAAGGACCTGACGCTGATGCTACGTCCGATCGTGACCGACCGGACGCGTTCGTCACACTTGAGTGTCTCTGGAACCTTACTAGAAGTGACCGGACGCTGGGGTCCTACGTCCGGTTGCGCTCACACTGTGATGCGTCTGGTCGCGAGTGGAACCTTACTGGAAGTGACCGTATGCTGGGGTCCATGTGTCGGTCATACACTGTGCTGCATCCGGTCACAACTTAAACCATTGAGATCGGGGCTCAGTATTTGAAGCCAGGGATGATATGGCAGCCATCCGTTGACCAGACGACGCTGGCAGGGTGCATCCAGTCGATTCGACCGACGCGTCCGGTCATCTTGAAAAACGCCCAGTGAAGGGGTGACGGCTATTTTAGCCCGTGGGGCTATAAAGAGAAGTGTTGGTCGTCCTTTGGCTGCAAACTTGGAAGAGTTGAGCACATTAGAGCCTTGGTGGCTTATGTGGTAGTACTTGGGAGCCCTCTAATTCACTCTAGCTTGATAGTGATCATCCGATTGAGTGAGTGAACGATTCTAGTGCGATTGCATCGTGAGGTTGCATCGAGTGGCACAAGGTAGAGTTGCAAGCCGGTGGTGCTTGTTACTCTTGGAGGTTGCCACCTCCTAGATGGCTTGGTGGTGGTCTCCATCGAAGCCCACAAGAAGCTTGTGCAGTGCTCCGGAGAAGAGCTTTGTGAGGGGCATTGTGCTCGCCCTGCAGGAGCCATGAAGAGCAACTCTAGTAAAGTGAGACACGAATGGAGACAAGTGGTCCGATCGGGTCAAGTGCTAGAGCTTGTGGTAAGCACTCCATATGGGAGAGTGTGACTTGTGGGTCACCACTAGCAAGAGGACCGGCAGCAACCTTGGAGCTTGTCTCAATGGGGACTAGCGTGTTGGCAAGAACGTGAACCTTGGGAAAAAAATCACCGTGTCATTCTCGTATTCCCGTTGGTTTGCATAATCATTATACAAGCTTGTAATTACTTTCATATATATTGTGCTTATGTAGTTGCTCTTGTAATTAGTTAGCTTGTGTAGCTTGCTAGTTACCTTGTAGCTTGTGTAGCATAGAAGTAGCTCCCTTACGTGGCTAATTTGGTTTATGTAACTTTATTAGTCGCATTGCTTAGTTTGTATAGCTAAGTATTTGTGCTCTCTAATTTGGTATTGGTTGCCTTATTATTGAGTATTGCTAGTGAGCTTAGGTGGCTTTGTGCTTTTGCTTACTAGCATGTGTAGGAGCTCCCTCGTTGCTTGAAATACTAGTGGCATATGTTTATGTGACCTTGCTTCTAGAATTGGTTAGGTGAGCCTCTAGCTAGTCCGGCACCTTTGTTGCCTAATTAGGATCTTTATAAGGTGCTTGTGAACATCGATAGAGGGGTGTAATCTTGGCTAGACCGATTGTTTTAATTCCGCATTTATTTCGTTTGGCGCTGTGATTAAATTTAGTAACGACTATTCACCCCCTCTAGTCACCATCTCGACCTTACACTTACGTGCACCTAATTTACTTTTTTTATATGTTTGCACCTGATTTACTTGCTAATATATGTTTGTAACTTATTCTTTGTAAAATCATGGTTCTAATATGTTTGTCTTATTCGTTGTACTAGCACCTGATTTGCTTTCACTTTTTGATAGGTTCAATCTGAGAGCAGCTTCCACTTCCAATTTTGCCCTGCATTAGAGGGTTGGACATTTGTTGATCGGATGAGGTCTAATCCATTTGGTGGAGAAGGTAATGTGGACAATCAAGAAATGACAATATTGAAACTGTAAGCTTGTTTATTAGATTGGATCAATTTTGTATTATGACATATCTTGTGTTCTCTTTTCTCTTTTTTCTATAACTAATATGGTAGTATTTTTTGATTAGAACCTTCTCCATATGGAGTCTTTATCTTTTACTGATTATTCTGCGACTGCTGAAGATTCAACTGCTCATGTTCCTCTAGCTGCAATCAGCCCTTCCGTAGAACACTATGACATTGTAAATTAGCATTTCTAGTTTAATCATTTTGGAACAATTATCTTGTGAGATAATCTGTTGATTTGCTTTTGCTGCAACCATGGTAGTGGAAGGACAATTGTTAGTAGTTGGGGCTGCTCTCAGCCATGTAATATCTAGTACAAGTAGTTGTAGTACTGTCCATACTCTAGTGTACCTTAGCGGTACTAGTGCTGTATATATAGAGAATAAAGGCAATAGAAGCATTTATGTTGTCCCCCTTCTTTATACCTCTCAGTCGTGTTTGTTTGTGTGCTTATTTGTTAGGTATTTGGAGAATAGAATGAAATAGTATGAACCATATTATGTCAATTTTTACTTTATGATTTTCGAACAACTTTATGTTTTTTTCCTGATTTTGCTGGCACCTACACCTCTTCCATCCCATCGAGGTGGGACTTCTGTTTCTGCAAAAAGTATGGGAAGCAATAGTTTATCAGACGACTCTGAATCCTTTTCAAACCAAGGTCCTTGGTACTCTTCTAGTGCAAAGTTGGTTGTTCATCGTCCTAGGAGGACAGTGATCCCAAGTAAATACAAGTTGAGCCCTTATATAATGCCTCATTCGAAGATAACAATGTCCAGACTTGAAACTGACATATATGAGGTTGTTTTGAAGATGGCAGAAACTGAACATTCCAAGTAAGTTTTAAATGTTTGCAACCTCCTTAGCGTTTTCACCACTCTTGAGTACACTATGAATTAAGTAATTATGAAATGTTTTCATTTGTTTCAGTCTTGCAGTAATCGATTATGGGCAAGTGGTTGTGAAATTAAGTGCACTTGCAAGTTCTCTTAAGCCTCAAGGATAGGTCCATTACTTTGTAGTGAATGCTTTGTGTAGATTGTTATTCAATAGGAAACACCTTAATAATTCTTACAAGCATTATTTCTTCTCTAAAGTTGGTGTAAGTGTCATTTATTTCTTTTTTTCTCAATTACATGTGGTAACTATATCAAATAAAATAATATTGACCAATTTGTTTTTGTAGGACTATTTTATTAGAAATCTTGGTCCTAATGATAGAAGGAGAAGGAGCTATATGATAATGCAGTGAAATGCTTTAAGGGTGTTGGTTGTGTAAGGTCATTAGCATACAACCAATATGTGAGTAACACATCCTTTTAATTTTTTTAAGCTTTAGCACATATGTTGTATTCATTGCAGTTGTGCTAATAATCCCTTCTTTTTCATTTTGTGTTATTTTGTCAGCTTTATTTTCCAATTCTCTTTCACGATCGGTGGTATGTGATTGTTGTGTATATCACTCGAAGATTGATTGTAATCTTGGATTCTTGTACTCTACATTTTGGAGTAGCACATGGATTCACATCATTTTGTTTGAATTTGTAAGTAGCAGCAGCACATGGATTCACGTCATTTTGTTTGAATGCAATGTAAAATTTTGTTCAAATAAGAAAAAATATATATCTGCACGCTAATTATTTCCTCTACCTGCTTTTAGATACCAAACATGACCACAATCTAGAGTGAAGTTGTTCAAATTGACTTTGGGTTCCATGGATATGAAGTTTATCTATGCAGATGTATCTCAGCAGACTGAGAAGTAGGTAATGTACAATCTTTTTTTAATTTTTTTAGATCATATTATTTTGTGTGGTGCTTATAATATTTTGTCTTGTCTTTCTCATATCTTGTTTCAGCTTTAGGAATGATAGTGGTATCTTTGCGATGAAGAATCTAGAGCTTTGGGAGCTAAATGTCTATTTGATGGATAAGTTTTCTGAAGCTGATATTGGGCATCTTCGTATCAAGTACGTCAATGACATGATTTTCAATGAATACAATAGTTCTGATGTTGGTCGATCTAAAGTGATGAAATATGATGCTGAGGTAATACTAGTTGCAATGTCACTTTGTGTATTGTTCTATCATGTACTCAATTGATATTTGTTTCTAATATTTTTTTCTCAGGTCTACAAACAGTACTATAAGAGAGCATGACCTGCATGTTGTGTTTAGATCTTGTGTTTAGGTTCATGTCATGTAGTGTGTAGGTTCATGCTATGAGTGCATGGTATTTTGTAAAGAAGCAGCTACGTTGATGAGAATAGTTGGTGCTCAAATGGTTGTAAATATTAATCTACAGTCAAGAGGTTAAACTAAAGTGGATGATAATATTTGGTTGGATGATTTGTTTGGATGCTTGATGTTAACTATTTTTAACCATTATTCTAAGTTTATGTCATTCTGTGCTAGTGTGTCCTTTTTGTCCACTATGTGTTAGTGTAGTAACCTTTGATAGCGAAGACAAGGACAAGCTTGAGGGTTGTGGAGGTCCCTCTTGTTCTTGTAAAGATGACGGTCTGATCCGGTTAGTGATCTTACATGCATTATGTTTTTTTAGTTTGAGCATGATATATTTTTCTGAATGTGTTGTATGTTGTATTGACACATGCTTTTTCCCATTACTTGTTGTAAATATTTGGTTGTTTTAGTTATCAATGGAGGAAGTTCGCCCTCGGAGGTGGAACTCTTATCAGGAGCAGCAACCTGTTTGAGGAAGTTGATTTTTCTTGAAGTTATATAGTTTGGTATATGTTCTTCCATTTACTTGTTCTCTGTGACTGCATATTATTTGCAGTGAACTATGTATATAGATCAATACTAGTCTTTCTGACAAGTGATTATAAGTCAATATCATTTGTGATTTGTGCTATCATATTTTTGAATCTGTTTATTTTGATTTGTGCCAACACACACCTCTTTTTTTGTCCTTGTTCTTTCATAGAAAAAAAATTATCTCTTGTGATCTGTGCTAAAACATGTTGAAATCTATTTTTTATGATTTGTGTCAACATACATCAAGTTTTTGTCCTTGTCCTTTCATAGAAAAAAAATTGTCTCTTGTGATTTGTGCTAACAATTTATGAACTTTGATAATTTTGATTTGTGCCAACGCACATCTCATTTTTGTCCTTGTCGTTACATAGAAAAAATTATTTAATATGATTTGTGCTAACACATATTGAAGCTTGTTTTTTGTGATTTGTGTCAGCACACACCAATTTTTTATCCTCTGAGACAAATAAAATATTCGGTTACACAATTGTAATCACCAACAATGTAATTTGCATCTAATAGGGCACTGCAATTTTAGTTCTCAGCATATGCAATTATAGTTTTGGACATAATTTAATTTAAGAACGTAACGTCCTGTTCATTAAACAAATTACATAAATTAATTGGCTATTGAATTTGACTGCATCCCTCCTTCTGATTGATAAATTTTACTTTCCTTCTGTTGATCATCTTTGATTACCATGTCCTCAGTGTTCTGTTGCCTGGTGATCAATGCTACCATTTGATGTTTCATTTCTCTTCTTTCTTTTTGGCTTCACCGGGGAGCCTACAAAACATTATTAGTTCACATAAATAAGAATTTTTGTATTTGGATTCAAATTCTATTTGTATGTACTGAAATTCTATTTGTATGTATTTAAATTTTTTACCTGCACTGTCTGTGTCATTTGTTTTGTTCTTTTTTCTTCTTTTCTGCTGCCACCAGTTTCTTCTTTATTTCTTCTATATGTGTCTTCATTCTGACATATTTAGATGGCCTTTTCTTTCTCTAAATTCTTTCTGGATCATCTATTTCAGTTTGTGGATCTCCAGCTTGTGCTGCTATAGTTTCTCCTTCTTCATTTCTTTGCTGGTCATTTTGTGCTTCACCTGTTTGCTGAGCAGATAACATTCTATCTAAATTGATTTCTATCTTGTTGAATTCTGCCATAAGGTATTCTATGGCTTTCTCATTTTTTGATCATTTTGAATTTAGTATTGTTGACTTCCTAAATAATATGTTGAATCTCAACAATGAGCTTGTTGCAACTATTTCTTCTTCTTGTCTTTCAACATGTACCTTCATATCCTTTTTTTTCTCCACCTGTCTAAGAAGTATTTGTTTGGAATTGTGCTGATTTCCTTTTCAATGACTATTTTCAGGATATAAAAGCAGAGTATCCCATCTTTGCTGAATTTTGCACATATGCAGGTAAATTCTTCTTCGCCTTATATTAGGTCAGTGTTTACTGTATATCTCCTGAACCTATGAACCTCCTGAATCTAGTTACTTTTTTGCCACACCTCAAATGTTTTCTCATCTTTGGTTTCTCTGTAGTTCAGCCTTGATGTTGCCTTCAGTTGTAGCTAGAACTTTTTGAATATGTTTTTATTGTATAGCTGTTGTGCCTGCTGCTCTATTATGTAGCCAAATATAAATTTATTTGGCCTTTTCTGCTTGCTATAGCTGTCCTCCAGCCTTTCTGCTCGATTTATGGTTTCAACAATCCGATTGTACTCTTTTAGAAAGCTAATGATACTATAGGTTGGCCCTACATTGTCTTTGAACCTAGCATTTGTTGCCTCACTCCTGGATGTGGTTTGTATGAAAGGGAAGAAGTCATTTTTGTAGTAGACCGGGATAAACCTTTTTCTCATTTCCCACATTTTGGAAAAATAGTTATTCCCTTGAAGGTTTTTTCCTCAATCATTCTCTTCCAAAGTCGTTCAAATTCTTCCACTATAAGACTATTTTCACTGTATCTTCGAAGTCTTCATATAGTCCTTCATTTGCTGCAAACACCTTAACATTCTTATTGTAGCATTTGGTCTTTATGTGGAACAAGCAATTTTTTGTGCTTTGTGTTTATGAAGACTTGCTCTATTGCTGATTTCATCGACATGTCTTGGTCTATGACGATCGTTTGAGGGTGTTTTCCTCCCAGTGCTTCAAGGAAAGTTTGAAATACCCACTTAAAAGTGTCCACTATATCATCGAGCAGGAAAGCACATCCGAAAAGGCAACTTTGCCCATGTCCTGTGATTCCAGCAAATGGTGCAAAAGGTAAGTTGTATCGGTTGGTCGTATATGTCATGTCAAAACTTACACATTCTCCATAATCTACATAATATTTCATAGAAAAATAGTCTATCCAGAATAAGTTTCTCACTCTCTTGTCCTCATCTAAATCAAACTTGTAAAAGAAAGATGGATCCTTAGTTTGTTTCTTTCTAAAATAATCAAGTACATGTGTCATATCTGATCATTTAACTTCTCTGTTCAGCTTTGTCCTATAGTTGCTGATATCTTTCTTTTTCATCGGTAGAGCTGTAAGCCTCCCTCTCAGATACGATAGAATAGAAACCATCTTCCTAGTCAGGATATTGTTATCGTTCAGAGTCTTAATAAGTCCTTTTTCTATTTATGTCATATACTTGTGACCAGAAAATAGTTGATCCTTGTCTTCAGGGCATAGCTCATGATTATGCTCGAAATCAAGAGTTTTAATTTTCCATACAGCTCCTTCTTTCACCATCATAACACAAGGACAATCTGACTTCTGCTGAACATTTGTTTTCCTTCTCCTTACCAGTTTCTTTCCAACATCCTTGTCTACTTCAGCTTCTTCTTGCTCTAAAGACTTTTGTTCATTTTCTTTTTCTTGACGATTGCATCTCACTGTCACTTTGACTACCTCATTATTTCTCTCCATACTTTGAGTTCTTGTCGTATGTGTTATAGCAACTTGAAATTCGGCTAGCATCGTATAGAAGTTGAAGAAATGGTGAGCATCATGCTTAGTCTTAAATTCCATCAATAGTTGTGGGGTGTACTTGCTGTTGATTGGTGCATTGTTGCCTTCAAATGCTGCAACTTGTTCATTTTTTATGAATTGTTCAATCTCTTCCTCCGTTAGTTCCTGGCTGCCATTTACATGCTCATTATCATCTGTTATAGCTGATGTAATATCTAAACTTGTTGGTTCTGTTGCTATGATCCTCAAGTCATTTTCTCCCATTGTTGGTTGATCATCTTGATTTTCATGCTGGACCTGTAAATATATTAGCAGCAGTCTTAGTTTCTGAGTAATGTCATTTATAATACAAATAATTTTTTTAGTGTGGACTGAAATAGTTGAAGAGATAATTTTTTATGTACCTCATCAATGTCCATGTTATTGAATACATCAGTTTGCCAATGGTATTGTTGAATTTCAGATCTATCATCATTAGCTATGCTTGTCGTTGCTCCATCATCATCAGCGATGATTGCCATTTCTCCATCCTATTTTGGCAAAGATAAGTTTTACTTTGATGCTAGTACATATTTGTATTGCTTATAAATGTAATCAAATTGGCTTAGTTGTTTGTATCTACCTCATATGACAACCTTAACTTTGATATTGATCAGTCAGTTTGTGGTCCAAAGATTCCATCTAGATCTTCAAGGCTCATATTCTGTTTTATTTGTTTAATAATGAGAATGGTTACCATTTATAATATAACACAACTAGTTTGACAAGCATATATAATATAGTTTTATCTCATTCCTGTTATTTCCAAGTATCATCTTTGTTAATGATCCTTGCATCTCTTTATGTTGCCGCACAGTTTATAATGCAGCATTGAAATTATAGTCATCTTATGCTGAATTTACATTGCACATATGTGTGTAATTTACATATGCCTGAATTATAATTTTTATATGCTGGTATTATAAATTTTACCTGCGTATTCCTATCAATCTGATTATCCTCCTGAGAGTTCATGATTTGTTCCAGCATAAGTTCAGTATAGCCTCCCTACATTGAAATATATTTTAGTCAAAAAACAGCCTTCTTATCTTGGCATTTTTTAATCTAAGCAATGATTTTGCTCACATTTTTGTATGTGAAGGTATTTAAAAGGCCACTGGAACAATTTGTGCCTGCAAAAATTTGATAATGAGCTGACTGCACTTCCTTAATTGCTTCGTGTGAGTTCATTGATGTTGGATAATCATCACATCCGCTTGTTGTGACATACATATTATTCTACTTCGTAAAAAAAGCAAGCAATTGAGTACTTATATAGTTTTTTATCAGATTCTTCTTTTTTTTTGCATCATTGAATTGTGTTTCTTATCTTAAGTAGTTGATCAAACTCGACTGATGCTTGTATTAGTTGTATAAGGGAAGCAATTGAAACCTACAAGAAAATAAAGAAGCCATTAGTTCTCATTTATTTATTGTTTGTGTCAACTGTTTTGAATTAGGAGTAATTTTACATCATTGTTGCTTTCTTCTTGACGAATCATTTCCTCATAATTCTGAATCTGATATTATGCCTCTGACATTTTCTGTTGCCTTGTTCTTCTTTCTAGATTCATATTCTGTTATAACATCCAGATTTCATGTTTTGATAATTAGAAGGTTTCTCATCATTACATATTTCATGCATCTAACACACACATGGATGTTGGATTCAAATGATCGGTGTACTAACTTTGGCTGTTGAGGTTTATGGTTCCTCTTCGATATGATTTCTGCCCCTTTGTCCTGCTTTGCGTGAGCAAAGCACGGCCTTTTCTCCATGCATTGAACCTAATATTGTGCAAAAGCTAGCATTAGGTGTTTAAATTTGGTATGATTACAAAAGTCGTGTAGCAGTATTTCTAGTTGTATTTGTGAAATCTTGTTAAAACTGCTAATTGAATTGATAGTCCTAGTGGTATGAATACTTGCATGAGCTGGTTTTTTAAATTATATACATGTACAGAATAATTACATTAATAGAAAATACTAGTTGCACTATTTTAAAATCTGCAATTTTATCTTTTGGATTTTGTAATTCTTTTATAAGAGGAATATAGAAAATGCAAAACATTTATGTATGCTGTGGCTACAAAAGTACTTATAGAAATTGGCCAAAAAAATGTGTTTTTCTGTCTCTATGTGTGTGATTCTTCTAGCTACATGATCCTCCTATCTCACGTAATATATGCTGGATCTGCTCCTTATTCATAGTGAGGAACACCATGGAACTAGGGCCAGGCCCTGTTGCTGGATGAAGTAAAAGGTGTAGGCTATCCTTTTGCTCTCTGATGACCACAGATTCCATGGATGTAACAATTACACGCGGATTGGATTGATAAGATTTGTGTGCTAACCGTGGTTGTTGAGGTTTGTGTTATCTCTTCGATCTGAACTGTGCTCCTTTCCCCTGTTCTGCATGATTTCACCAGCTTTCTCCTGCTCTGCGTGAGTAGAGCAGCGCCTTTTCTCATGCATAGCAGATCTGATCTCTACGCAAATCATTTTCCTTGTTTTCTTTGCTTCTTTCCCAAGTATACCTGTTATATTCCTATGAAATTCCTATTTGTTGGGCTTATGGGCTGCTACATGTTTAGTGGGTCTCTCTCTTTTATCTTAGTTATTGGGCTTTTTAATTGCACAGAACTTACATCTAACAACAGCGATAGATTTGGTCTGTGTGGGCCTTTTTTGTTTGATGGATTTTGTATGCTAGCTTCTCCTAAATACATGATTTTTTTCCTTGTTGTAATTTGTGTGTGTTTTAGACAGCCAACAACCATGTACTAGCTTCTTCTAAAACACACGATTTTTTCTCTGTTTCAAATCATGTGTTTTGCAGCCAGTAAACTACCGTGTGTTAGCTTTCAGTAAAACACAAAGTTGTACAGCAGACAAACTCATCCGATAACTACTCCTACGTACGTACTTGAGCAAGACGCTTCGAGAGACCGTGGTGCATCGCTGCGTGCAGCTAACGCAGGCACGCAGCAGGTCCCAGATTTTGCAAAGCTGTACCATGCCATGCGCTGCTCGTGACTCCTGACGGTCGTCATTCCCACAAAATTCCATCCCATGGTGCCCTGGACGACACAACGCAACGCAGGTCTCCCTTGCTCGATCGGCCGAGCTCCATGCCTCGGCATCGCATCATCTTATCTCGGCGTCGTCTGCTGATCGCATGATATACACAGGTACCGAACGCACCTAACAGAAGCTGCCACTAACTACAGCAGCCCTGGCAATAATTCGCAAGGAGGCGTCACGTGGCGTGCTTCCCGGCTACCGCAGCCAGCACGGAGAGAAGAAGCGCCCGTCGCCCCACCCCCACCCCTGCCGGCCGTCATCGCAACGACAAGCAGTCTCCTCTCCCGTTCCAGCTGTGCACGTACAGCTGCGGGCTTGCGCGGCCACAGGCCCACAGCGGCGGAGCGGCCGCGCCGCCCGAGTGGAACCGCAACCGCAACTACTAGAGCCATTTTCCCCTCCAAACGCACACAGACACGGGCGCTGTCCAGTCCTGTCCTGTCCTCTCGGATCCCTCGTCAGCTAGCCAAGCATAGCACTTCCGCGCAAACCGCTCCTACTGCTAGACCCTGCAGGCACGCACACAACTGCTCCTAACCAACCCAACCCAACCCAACCAACTGTCTCCACGCAAGGTACAGATACTATACGAAAGTAGCAGCTGCGACGGCAGCCATCAAGGCGGTAGCGCCTACGTATTTATGGGTCAGTCGGTGTGTCCATGCATATGGGATGATGGTAAAAGGTTGCTCTGGTTGCTGTAGGTGTAGGGACTAGGGTCAGGGAGTTGGTGTATGCATGTGCGCAAGCGCGGCCACTTTTGGTTGCTGCTGAACTGTTGCCTGTTGCTCATGTGGGAGAGCACGGCCCCGAGCAGGCGAGCACGCACGCACGCGACGCAGGGCATCCGGCGGCATTACCCTGGCCCTTGTTTACGCGCGCACGCAACGCAGGGCATAATTGTCCGCGGCATTACCCTGGTCGATTCCAAACCTGACCATCCCGGTCAGGCATCGATTTTGAGCAACTAAACAGGCCCCTGGTCGATTCCAAACCTGACCACCCGGTCAGGCATCGATGGGTGTGCGCCGTGCGCGGTGCGTTCGTTGCGTTGCGCCTTGACCTGCCGCTGCCGGTGGCCCTGTTTTTCTCGCGCTTCACCGGCCGGGCGGTGGAAAAGGTGCCGAAAGCAGTTCCAGGCCGTGATCCCATTCCCAGGCGTGGCCATTCCCATCCCATGAAGGAACACCGAACACGGTCACATGACGCCAAACTCTGCTTTGTATGCAACAGCACCGCACACGCGCTGGTCCAAGCCGCTGCATATAAAAACTGAGCGAAGCTTTTGTCCCTGTCGAGCCAGACAGATCTAGTACACTACGGGACCGGTCCGGCTCCGGCGGCACGCATGAATAATGTACTGTATGGTATATGCATGGCCATGGGCGGGCGGCCTGAAGCTTCCAAAAGTCCACTTCGACCTCATCATTGCCAACTCATCGACGTTCTCCTCTCTTTCCGTGCCCACGGAACAGTGGGACCCCCACATCCCTTCGTCTGATCGACTCTCTCATTCTCTCTAGAACACGGACACACCCAATGGCAATGGCTCTCTAGTAAATAAGTAAATCTCTATAGGACAGTAGAGAAGGATATGATCTCGCTCGCACCCAAATCAACGAACGGCAGATGATCGATGAGCTTTCTTTGCTGCCCTGCCGGCCACTTGCATCATAACGGCTTCTAGCTTAGCTAGCTGCAGGTGAGAATCAGGTCAGCTGGCAATTGGCATTTGTTTTCGCACGGGCACGGGCACCGATTGGGCCCTGGAAAGTGTGCTTCTTGTGGGCCTTCAACGTGCACGTGGTCTTCTCTTCTCCGGACTCCAGAGTTTACCGTTGGGAATAGAAACAAACCGATTGATCAGCTGTGACTTCCATCTAGTACAGATCTAGTGATCTACTACTACTAGAAGTAGTAACATACAGTAGTTTACTAGGAGTATATATAGGCAGTCCCGGTCTAAGTGCCTTCTACTGTCAGACATCTTGAGAAATGCGAGCTGCGAGGTCTCGCTGGCCGGCCGGCGCCCGGCGGCCCCGCGCCTCGCCTGGACTCAACTGAGAGCTGATCGTCTCGCCTGGCAGGCACGCGGGATGGCCAACAATAATTGTGCCCGGCGCCCACAAAACACAAGCCCAATCAATGATGCGCTTGCACAGCAAATCTCACTCGCCCCCTCTCACACACTCCGATTCAGGGTGTCCTAGTCCTACACAAACACAAGCATTGCACTGGACTGGAAATCAAGCATCATCGTAACCATACACGACCAAATATACATGCTATTTATATGTGTATATATTCTCACGAAAAATTTATTCATCGTCATCAGAAGAAGGACACCACTTATTTGCTGTGACTGAACAACATGCAAGGATGGATCCTCATGACATGAGGAGCTGTGAACTGACGGACTTCGACTCACTCACTGAACACACTCACGGCACCGGGGTCGGTCTCTGTTTTTTTTTTAACATGAGCCCCTTCGCTTCGTTTAAAAAAATAAACCAAAACACTGTTTTGATTAATTTATTACGAGAGAAAAATATTATTTTAATTAAAAAAATAAACTAAAAAATACAAATCATATGTGAAGCGAACAGGGCCATATAGTAGATATACAAATCGAAAGGAAATGGAAGAAAAGAAGAGAGAGAAACGGAAAGAATCCACAGAAGAAAACAATGGCACTAATGATGGGAGCAGAGAAGAAGATCCATGGACAAGGGAAGGGAGGTAGAGTCTGATTCTGATCGATCAACCGGCACGCACCGAGGGAGGGCTTCAGAAGATCTCCCAGTCGAACCGCGGGATCGGGGAGGCGCCGGCCGGCGAGGTGGTGGTCGCGGCCGCCATGGTGGTGGTCACGGCGGCCGAGGACGTGGACGGCACCGACGACAGCAGGTCGAACGACTCCCAGCTCTGCGTGGGCGGCGCCGCGGCGCCGCCGGGCGCCGGGGAGGGCTGCTGGAAGTTCCGCCGCTGCGACACGGGCGGCGGGCGCGGCGGGAGGTGCGGCGCGCGGGGCTTGGCATGGCCGTTCATGTTGCCGTTCGCCTTGGGCGCCGCCGCCGCGTTCTTCGCGCGGATGGCGTCCAGCGTCTCCACGTACTTCTGCACCCGCTTCTCCTGCACAATCATCGGTTGGGCGGCGGATTGAGATCTCGGCGCGCGCGTATTCGTCCAAGAAGCGGCAAGAAATTTAGCCTACAGCGTACCAACTGACCTGCATTCGTCGCTGCACCTTGACCTCGCCCTCGGCGGCGATGGAGTCCAGCTTGACCAGCTCGTTCATGAGCGCCTCGGTGAGGGTGACCACGTCGGCGTCCACCACCTTGCCGCCCTTGCTGACGATGGTCTCCAGCGCCGACACCTGCACCGAATTGAGTAGCGCGTTGAACAGCCAAATTCAACATTCGAGAGGTCACCGTGAGCTAGAAGAACTAGTTGTAGGTTGCTCGATCGATTCTTACCTTGGTGGCGAGCTTGTCGACGTCGAGGTTGATGCGGGAGATGGACTTGGCGGCTCGCTCCGCCTTGTCGGTGCGCCGCTGCTCGAGGAGGCGCTTGGCCTGCGCGGCGGGGTCCTCAAGCAGCATCATCTTGGAGCGGTCCTTGACGCCGGCCATGTCCAGGAACGCCTTGGAGTCCCGCTCCTTGTCCTTGTACACGAGCTTCTGGTCCTCGGGGTGCAGCCCCGTCCGCGCCGACAGCAACTTCTTCAGCTCACCTGCAGGAGAGCATCGCCGGCCATCTCGATCAGAAAGCAGCTCGTAGCTAGCTAGGATCGCCAGGCGCGGTGCACTCTACGGGGATTACCGAAGGAGGCCTGCGAGTTGATGTAGATCTCGTGGTAGACGCCGTTGAACTTGACCTTGACGCGGATGGTGGGGACGGGCGCCCCGGCGGGGGCGTCCGCGTCGGGGCTCCGCTTCTGCACCAGCATCCCGCCGGGCCGCACCTCCCACTCGTCCTCTTTCACCGCCGCCGCCGCCGCCGAAGCCGGAGCCGGAGGAGGTGAGTTCTCCCTCATCGCGTCGGCGAATGTACCTTTGGGCCTGGCGCGCATCATCTTCTCATGGTACGTGCACGCACCCCCCGCGCGCGCGAAGCGAGAGAGAGGGACAGAGAGAATCAAATCAACCGCTCCTCCTGCACTCACGCCAGCAACAGCAACCAAGAACGGGCAAGCAGAGTCAGCTCTGCTCTGCTCGGCTGTCCCCGAAACGATCTCTGGCCCCTGGCGCGAGCAGGGGCGGATTAGGCGGCGCCGGATCTGGGGAAGACGGGGGCGCACGGTTTGCAGCTGCAGCTAGCGCAGGTGCCTCCTCTCGGGTCTCGGCCTCAATTGGGGAAATCAGGAGCAGGGGCGGGGCAGCAGGCAGAGAGGTAGGTGGGGGGGTTAGGAGCTGAGCCTGAGCTGAGCCAGCCGAGGTGGGGGTGGGGGAGAGAGAGACCGAGACAGAGAGCGAGACGACGAAAAAGGAGGGAGGGAAAACAACAGCGCGTACAACTCAGGGACAGGGCAGCAGCGGAATATTTATACCGATAAAAAAACGCGGATTGCGAGCGGGTGGCGCCACGCGATCACGGCACAGGAAACCACGCATGCCGCCGCCGCCGCCGAGCCGGAGCAAAAGGTTTTTTCGTTTTCTTGCCCAGTTCCGGTCCGGTTCGTTTCTTGGCGTGCGGTTTTGACTGTGGCAGGCAGAAGGAGGTGAGAGCGGGTACTCCTGGAGTGCTGGTGCTGGGCAGGCAGGCGGGCATGCTTGCTTCCGAGGACGGCCACGACCTTGCCCGCTTGCCGGTGCCGGCGGGCGGGCGGGCGGGGGCCTTAGCCGCCAAGCAACCGTTGGCGCGGGCGCCTCCATTTCTTCGCTGAAAAACTAAGCTGAAATACTACTATTCCGACTAATTTGTTGTGAGAGAAAAATACGATTCCAGCTAAAGAGATAAGCTAAAAATACGAATTATAAGACAAACGAACGTGCCTACGGCACGTCTGCAACAAAAGCTAGAGCCGTTGGGCAATGGGCATCGACCGTCTCGCTTTCTTCCGTGCCCAGTGCTGTGGCGGTGCTTTCACTCGGCAAGCAAAAAGGCACGGCTGCAACAAAAGCTAGAGCTGCTGTTGATGGTGGTACTGGCTGGTACTGGTGCCTTCACCTCCAAGTGTCCGTTGTGCCGGGTTCGGATCGGATCCGATCGGTGGGAGTGATAATTGGAAGGAAGCGCGCGATCGACAGCAAGTCAGCGACGTCAGCAGCAGGCATCATGCACGTCAGGGCACGTTTGGTTCGCGAAAAATATTGGGTTGCGATTACTATAGTATATTTGTTTGTATTTGATAATTAGTGTCTAATTATGAACTAATTAGGTTCGAAAGTTTCGTCTCGCGATTTCTCACCCAAGGGCTTGTTTAGATTGCAAATTTTTGCAATCTGGACACTGTAGCACGTTTCGTTTTTATTTGACAAACTTTATCCGATCATGAACTAATAGGCTTCAAAAGATTTATATCGTGATTTATAATCAAACTGTGTAATTAGTTATTTTTTTACCTACATTTAATGCTCCATGCATGCGTCCAAAAATTGATGTGATGGAGAGAGTGAAAAAACTTGGAATTTTGAGGCAATCTAAACAAGGCCCAACTATGCAATTAGTTTTTTTCGTCTATATTTAATGCTCCATGCATGCGTCTAAAAATTCGATATGATGGGCAAAAACCAAAATTTTTTGGAACTAAAGCCTTGTTTAGTTGACGAAATTTTTTGGGAAATGGTACTGTAGTACTTTCGTTGTTATTTGGCAATTAGTGTCCAATCATAATCTAATTAGGCTTAAAAAATTCGTCTCGTGAATTTCGTCTAAACTATGTAATTAGTTTTATTTTTTATTTATATTTAATGTTTCATGCATGCGTCCAAAGATTCGATGTGATGGAAAATCTTGAAAAATTTTGCAAAATTTTGGGAACTAAGTCACTAAACGCGCCCTCAGCAAGAAGAATGACCGGGGGAATTTCGTGACAGTCACCAAAAGATACAGTACTAGTAGTACGTATTCCTTTGCCAGAGGATTTCGTTCTAGTAGTCGTATCTTATGATGGAAAAGCGGCAGTTTCGCTGTACTGTGAGTGGCCCCCATTTTGTATCTCGGTGAGAAATTATTAAACGAGGCTGGTGGGTAGCTAGTTTAGCTAGCTGCATGATGGCTTACGATGATGAATGGTCAGGTATGCGGGCGATGCCCGTATATGGCAACAGGCCTAGTTCCCAAATCAGTCGAAACGGCGCGACGGGGCTGCCGAGACCGTGCATTCCAGTTGCTTCCTCCGTTCCTCGTCATGCCGCTTCCGGCGTCAGCGTAAAAGCTCTTAATTTACTCCATGTAGTAAGAATACATCGATTATTTCACGGATACAGCTGGAGCATGTTTGTCAAGTCGAGTAAAAGGTGATCAAGGATTATTTATCGACACAAGCATATTATGTATGTATACGTAGAAACATTTGTCACCGGTGATTCGTTAAGGATGAAATGACCCCAAAAGGAGCTGGGCCCACGCCACTTGGGCCAACCAGTCCCGCCAAAAGAAAGAAAGCCGAACGGGGGGATTCCAATTCCCAGTGCGCGGGCCCAGCCCGGTCCCAGGACCCAACATCACGCACTCCGCCCCAGCCGAGCCCACCCATCGGTGGCACGAGGAGCCGCACCGACAGCGGGTCCACGCGGCGGGCAGGCGAACCCCCACGTCGGCACCCCGTGGCCCGCCCCGCCCCGCCTCCGGCTCCGGCGACGTGATCGGAAAGCGACCGTATAACCTACGGGCGGGCCGGGCCCGGGCACCGGTGAGTGACCCCTGACCCGGCACCCACCCACCACCCACGCCCGCGTCGCTCGCGCGCGTCCGAATCCGACCGACGCCTACGACGAAGCGAGGCGCGAGGAAATTCCTTCCTCATCTGCCCACGGCTGCAACCGCAAACGGTAGCATAGCTTGAGCTCCCCTCACTTTTGCCCGCAGAGTTCTGGCCGGTAAAAAAACTGGACTTTTTTTTTTTGGATGTGCAGCACCTGCGCACGTGCGGTTTGTCCCTGAATTCTTAGGCCTGGTTTAGATATCCTCAAAATTCCAAGTTTTTTCACTCTCTCTTCTATCACATCAATTTTTAGCCGGTTGCAGAAAGATTAAATGTAGGTAAAAAAAAAAACTAATTGCACAGTTTAGTTGGAAATCACGAGATGAATCTTTTGAGCTTAGTTGGTCCACGATTGGACAATATTTACCAAATAAGACGAAAGTGCTACTATTTATCGGGTTGAAATTTTTTCAATCTAAACAAGGCCTTAACTGCAGCAGCAGCAGCATGGCAGCTACGAGTAAGCCTGTTCGGGAGGCCGTATCGTATCGTGAATTATTTACTACTAACTGGTTTGATGTGAGAGAAAAACACTATTCTCGACTGAAAATTTACGATCATTTACGAGCAAACGAACAGGCCTCGTGACAACCACCGCGTCCGGCCAATGCGGCAGCCTACCCGATCGGCGGCCATGCAAGTTGCTGATGCTAGATGCTTATACTCAGTAGTGCACTAACCAGCTTCGGATACCCTCCTCTCCAGACAAAGAACTAAGGCCCTCTTCGCTTTCGCTGAAAAGTTATAGCTGAAAATATTATTCGTTAATTTATTATGAAAAAAAATATTATTTATTTACTGAAATAGTACGACTCGTAACACCAAGCGAATAGGGCCTGATCCTCCGCCGGTCCCTTTCCTTTCCGAGATCGACGATGATGGCAGCGCATTTCGCACAGCAAGTTGACACTTGACAGACGGCATGGGCTATTTACTTACTGACCTGGCTGGCGTTGAGGTTGCAGCGAACACACATGGCGTGCTCGGCGTCCATGGCGCGTCCTGCGCGACCTCCCGGGCCCCGGCTTCAGTGGCATCGCCAGCCGACCGCGCCACTACTCTGCACTTCTGCAGGCGTCGGAGCATCCTTTAGCCTCGTGTCATCGCTCGTGGCCGCATCGATCGTGGTCTCCAATCTCCGTCACATCCCAGTCGCCATGTCACTCGCGCCCGGCCGGCGCCCGGTTCTGTCTATGTGCAGACAAAATCAATCTGCATCCGTCTGCGGCTACTAGCGATCTGTACGCACTACACTAGCGTACGTACAGCAGACTTATCTGTTCTTCAGCTACGGATCAGTATCGGCCATATCTCGTAGCCGTATGCCCGTATCCGGTGTTGCTAGCTTGGCCTCTCCGTTTTTTTTTTCAGCTCCGTACGAGCGGTTCTAGTGATGGATCTCGCCAGGACTCAGGACGGGGCTAATAAAACGAATAGTGTCAAAAGGAAAGCTAGCCAGCACAGCAGCCACACGTACGAATGGCATTCATCAATCATCACGGTTTCATTCCATGATTAGTGTCAGTACGCGCTGGATGCTGCAGTCGTGGTGCACATAAATTCGACGCAACTCGCTCTCTGTTTTCTGATCTAACAAACTGCTACTGGTACTCTCCTCTGCGCTTTTACCGGGTCAGCTAACAACTTGTCCGAGC
The DNA here is from genome assembly GCA_904845875.1 of Miscanthus lutarioriparius. Lineage (NCBI taxonomy): Eukaryota > Viridiplantae > Streptophyta > Magnoliopsida > Poales > Poaceae > Miscanthus > Miscanthus lutarioriparius. The sequence goes on along the minus strand of CAJGYO010000004.1, from coordinate 26,516,556 downwards.
GAGATCTACAGATGCACAATCCACATTTCAGTGATCCAGCTTCTGCTCGCTGACCATACATACTCAAGATCGAAACATCACCCACGGCCACAAGCTATCTCAAAGTCGATGCCTGCAAAAGCTACAAAAGTACAAGAACTGGACATGAAGCAAGAATATCTCTCGTAGGCTTTTTTAGGAGCAATCATAATGCTGAGCTTCTTTAGTCTTTATTACCCAACAATAATACGTTTTCCATCTTCTTTTTCCCTGCCATAATGTGGTGGCTGCCGCTGCCGGCCTTTGCTTTTGATTTTGGGATACATACCACCTCACGTATCATCGCCCCACAATGTATTTCGCAAACTGCACTTTGCGAGCGTGGAGGACCGATCGATGCCGATTGAGATGTGCGCATCTAGTATGTGCCAAAACATCATCAGATTCTTCTGAAGCTTCGCCTCAGAAAAAGCGTCCCCCATCTGAAGGAGTGAGTGAAGATTAATATATGATTCCGGGGCATCTAATCAGTGTCTCGTCCTTCTTAAATATCTCATTTTTAACGGCCCTCATGCTGCGCTGGGATCTGGCCATCTGGGAAGAATGGGATGGTGGTAGAGTAAGTAGCCGATTCACATGGGGGAGGAGAACTAGAATCTGAATGCGCTGTTGTGTTACGTTTGGTGTCGAAACCTAACCAAGTCACTTGCAAGAAGTACGCCTGTACTGTTATTGTTCAGGTCATCAAGTGTAAACAGAAGTAGTTGTGTGGGTAGAAACCTGCTTTCCACTTTTTTATAGCCAACCAGTCAATCCTACAAACACAACTTCTTGAACTTTTTCTTCTGCGAACTATAAAATGGAATTAAAAAATGCAGCATTTTGCACTGTCGGTTGCATATCATAGCTTAAAAACTGACAACACTTCTGGACCCCTTTCCCCATGTCCACTCTCTGAATTCAACATGTTCATAAACTCTCTTTGACATGTATTAATTTACATAACATTATGGATTTGGTTTGTTTAGTGATCTGAGAGTTTGATTTAACAAAAAAGAAGAAGGAAATTTGTCGGTCAGTTCTTCACAACAGATTGGCAATAATAAAGGAGTTAAACTAAACCACTTCCTGGCCACTTTATCAGGCTGTGGCCCCGTTCACTTCGCTGAAAAAACAAGCCAAAACACTGTTCCGGTTTATTTGTTGTGAGAGAAAAACACTGTTCTGTCTGAAAAAACAAGTTGAAAAAGACGGATTATAAGAAAAACGAATGGGGCCAAATCATCAATAGTATTGTACCTGCACATTTAAAGGATAAAAAGCGGCGACAAGAAATAAAAAGGAGTAGCCCCCATTCTTGCAAGAGGACATGAAAAAGATGCATGATCAATGTACTCTGCTCTGCTTTCACCACCACCACAGCTAACCTCTGCCGTGTCCCTGTCGCTGTTCACTTGGTAAGCAAGGCCATGTTTAGATTGCAATTTTTTGTTTTGGACACTGTAACACGTTTCGTTTGTATTTGACAAACTTTGTTCGATCATAGACTAACTAGGCTCAAAAGATTCGTCTCGTGATTTACAACCAAACTGTACAATTAGTTACTTTTTTTACCTACATTTAATGCTCCATGCATGCGTCCAAAAATTGATGTGATGGAGAGAGAGTGAAAAAACTTGGAACTTTCATGTCATCTAAACCAGGCCTAAAGCACATCCATAAAAGACTGTTCAGCAGGGCCAACGCCATACAGATCATAGCTGTCGACATTGAATTAGCAAATCAAGCTAGATCCCATCGCCATTAGCATTGATTTGGACATACATGTCGCTGTTCAGTGTGTGAGTGTCACAGCTCATTCACTCGTTTCCCATTATTTCCCACTACTAGGCAAGGCTCAGGCATCTGCAGAACATGATAAGATCTTCAGTTCGGTATCGAGGTTTCGTCGGAGGAACAATCTTTCCCGTAGTTCTCATGCCTGATGTACACCTTGCACCAGTGCATGGTCTGCACGGAATGGAGAAAAAAGTGAAGCGAGCTGTGTGTGTTGCAACTTGCAGGCAATGCTTCTGGAGTTCTGGTGGTAGGTGACGGTGCCTGTTTAGTTTTCAAAATTTTGTAAAATTTTTAAGATTTCTCGTCACATCGAATGTTTTGGACGACGTAAAGCATTAAATATAAATAAAAAATAAAACTAATTACACAGTTTAGACGAAATTCACGAGACGAATCTTTTAAGCCTAATTAGACTATGATTGGACACTAATTGCCAAATAACAACGAAAATGCTACAATACCATTTTCTAAAAAAAATTCGCCAACTAAACAAGGCCCATGAGAACATCATCCAGCAGCACTGCAGCAGGGGTCCAATTCCAAAGCATCATTTTCTGTCGAGGAAGTATGAAGCCTGCAAACCCTTTGGATGAGAGCACACAGACTGACGGTTGAATAGTCCCTTTCCTTTTCCTTTCGGGAACCGCCTCGGTGTCAACGTGTGTGAACTTGTGGGATCCATCTCTTCGAAATACCATTGGTCCCTCTCGAAAAAGAAAAGAAAAGAAATACGATCTGCTTCGAACATGAGTTTTGTGCAGGAAGCTTTGCTTGCCGTCGACAATTGTGTTACTTCTAGCCTACGGGTTTCAGATCGTAGAAGAAACCATGTGACATCTTAACAGCAAGCTCTGTGCCTTGGACTTGGAGTGCACAGTTTGCTCGCATCCACCACCACTGCAACGTGCTGTAAGGCATTTGTACAGTTGGTGTAGGAGTAGGACGGCGTCTGAAAGGGACACATAATAATAAAGTCAAGTGAAATGCATCGATTAAGCGTCAACTATGACCTGTTCAAGGGCATGGCGATGGCTGGCAACAAGCATACTGAGGCATGTGTGGAGGAGGAGAACAAGGAGCAAGAAAACAACCAAGCAGGTCATCTCTCAAGATAGAACCGATCGCGTTGTATCTTGAGATGAGAGCAACGGCGTAGCTTCTGCAGGAGCCAAGGCGTTCACCCGTCTGCATCTCGTTCTGATGAGCAGTTACCGTCGCCGATCGTCTTCGCCGGAAGCTAACAAAAGGTCTGGACTCTCATAAGCCTGTGGAAAGCAACGGCCTGCACTGCACGGATCTCTCTACGTCGTGGAATTGACGGTAACACAAGCAAGATACCAGGAAGAATATCGTTGCCGAAAAGATATAAGCGGACAGCGACTCCAGTGATTGCAGTAGATTTCACACAGTGTTTGATAGGCAGACTACAAACTGGTCCCGAAATTCAGATCACATCTGGGCCGATCATAATTGGGCCCTAGGGGCAGTTCTTGGGCTTTTATTTAGCACGTGCTAGTAATCCGGGCCGAGCCTATTCATGCTCAAATGGTTCACTCTACACGAAGCGGCCCGAATCTGATGTCCGTTCCGTCGTAACCCTGCGCGCACACGACGCTCGAAGCAAAGCCTCGCCGCCGCCGCCATGAGAGGCGACAACCGCCGCCGCACGGGAGCCTCCAGCTCGGCCTCCATTGCCTCGACGTCTACCAAGCGCGACCTTCAAGAAGAATCCGCCAGCGCCTCCGACGAATCGGGCGACGACGAGGTGAGCTGGGGCTCCGCTCTACTCTTCTCCCGACCTCCTCGCACGAATCACGGAGCGCTCACCAGAGTTCGCTGGCGCCGCAGGAGGTCCCCTCGTCGTTGGCGTCGGAGAGCGACGGCGAGGATGCGGAGCGGGAGCGGGAGCGGGAGCTGGAGCGCGCGCTCGCGGACGTGCCCTTCGGAGAGCTGCAGCGCGTGAGGGCCGACGGGTCGCTGGCGCGGGCCACCTCTGCGGCCAAAGCAGCCGCGGAGAAGAAGGCTCGCAGGGCTAGCAAGAAGAGGTTCGGCGATGCCCCGCTGATGTTGCCTTTTCATGGGTTCTGCTGTTCCCGGTGGCTGTTGTTCCTGATGGGTTCGCGTGTGTTTTCGACAGGCCCATGGAGATAAGCACGAAAGTGCGGCCACCGAAATTGAGGGAGGTGATACAGATTCCCAAGAAGGTTAGTTGTGCCCCCCGATTTAGTTTGGTTTGTCATGTTGAGACTGTATTTTTATTTGATTAGGCTCTCTGCAGTGCGCATATGTTATATGCTCTGCACTTCTGCTAAGTTGTGTTTTGCCAACTCATTGAATCCCTGTCATCCATCAAACTTATGCACGGATAACAGTGTGTTTTCAATCGCCTATCTCACTATCTGGTTGGGCACGCCTTGCTGCTGCACCTTGGATGTTTCTGAATGTTGTTACATGTAAAATCCAGTTTGCTTTATCTTATTTATTCGTTAATGTCATTTAGTTATCTAGGATTGAGAAATGCATCTTAATGTTCAATTCATATATAAATGGTATCTGTTGTAATTGATATTCATATTTATCATGAAACAGTGCAGTTTATACAATGAATTCCTCTACTTCCACTTAGTGTCCTTATCTTCATCTTAATTTCTTTCATGCAAATGACTCTGTCTGGAGAGGTTGTATTGTGCACGTTGTCTTCTAAATTCGCATCAATTTCTGAGATTGTTCTTTCCCATAGGTTGGAAGGGATCCAAGATTTGAGCCCGTGCATGGATCTGTTGACAAAGAAGGGTAAGAGTTGGATACACATTGCATATGTAATTGTTCTTTTCTTTGGTGTCCACACACATTTAATTCATTTTTTATATGTCAATTTCTGCTTTGATATTATATCTTGATATATCATTAGAGGTCCTCGATTGTGTTTTCAGTTAAATGCTCTAGGCGAGTATTTATTTGCTTCCTATTGAATGGGTGAATTCAGACCCCTGACCTATTTCACCCAGTTGATATTTTGATTCATTTTTCCTTCCCAAAGCATGATTCCTTGAGTGTTATTTGGTTGGTCACTCTAGTACTGGCTGTTAGCCTGATGAATTCTTGACATTTGTTGATTTGGTTGGCATGCAGGTTCAGGAAAAGATACAATTTCTTATTTGATGAAGACTTCCCTTCTGAAAAAGATGTGTGTTCAGCGTTCATTTTCAAATGCATTGATTAGAAGATGTTTCTGTTTGACGAAAATAATTCCATCCACATTTTCTTGTATATGCAGAGACTTCAAAAAATGATTAAGAAATCTAAGGACCCAAATGCCATTGAAGAAATGAAGAGTCGTGTCACATGGATTGTATGTAGTACTTCTTAACATGTTGTTTGTTGCAATGAAAGTTTTTTTTTTTTTTGATAAATTGAATCCATATTGATGCTTATTTTGTGGTTATTAGTGAGTTAAACTTCCTGAATTCAAGGTAATACTGATCATTTACTGAGCAAAATTGGTTAACCTTTTGGTCCACTGGATTTCTGATATTTGACTAAAGTATGTTCACTTCAGCAGTCCAATCCCTGTCTCTGAGAGTACTATTCAGAAGGCAAAGGCAATATTAACCATACTGCATCACTAGAAACAGTATCCATCATCAGTGAAACTATTGACTATCTATACTATTCAGTAGGCCAAGGCAATGTTAGCCATACTGCATCACTAGAAAGAGTATCCATCATCAGTGAAACTATTGAGACTATATTTATCCACTAAAAATATGTTGTGAATATAATCATTTGTTGTTGCATCACAAACTAGACAACCGTCATGCAAGTTTTGATCTGAATGTAGTCAGGATAAGGTGATGTTAGTTATTACGCCTTGTCAGAAACAAGCTGCTACCATCCAGTAATGGAATCCAAGAATTTCACCTCTGACTATGAAATACGAGGCATCTACAATTTGATTGTTGTATTCTTATATGGAGTTGACAATGAAAAGACTTTTTTAAACTGATTACTTCCATTTAACTTGTCCTTGTTATGCTTTTGGGAGCAACATGATCTGTGGTGATTTGTTTAGTTGATTCCTGGAATGTACCTAACTACAGGATAAGCAGTTAAAGTCTCATCCTCAAAAGAACATTCAATCAGAAATCTTGCGTGAGCATATCAAGAAAGAGAGGGAAGCAGCAAAGTCCGGAAAACGGCCGTACTATCTGAAGAAATGTCAGTTCCTCAATCCCAGTGCCTCCTTCCTTTCCTCACTGTCTATATTCAACTCGAATGGTTACTGTCTGTTTCTCAATCTGATGATTACTTCGATTTTTTTCTTAACCAGCTGAACTTCGTGAAAGGAAGCTGATGAACAAGTACAATGAGCTCAAGGTAAAGTTTACCAGGTTCACCTGGAGGTTTTTTTTTTTCAACGCTGGGGTATTTTGTCTCAGTCCTTAAGTTTTTTATGTTCATTACTCACAGGAGGCAGGAAAGCTTGATGCCTTCATCGAGAGGCGGCGTAGGAAGAATGCTTCCAAAGATCATCGGTACATGCCATACCGACGGAATGGAGATGATGCATAATATGATATTTTCTTGATTGTTAAGGCGAAAGGATGATTTTAGGATGGTCTTTTCATGGTGGCTGGGCACAGGACAGTTACTTTGTTGCCCACATTCGTCAGCTCTGTCCACAATCTACATTGAGCTTAGTAACAAGTTTTTGCTAAATTAAATTATGGATATATATTTTTGTTTTGCACAACACTATCGTTTCAGCCTCTTTCTACCTTCCTGCAAACCAACCTAAAAACGTTAGTACTCAGTCCTGAATTGAGCAGTGTAGCAGTGGCAGAGCTACAGAAGCATGTTTGCATTTTGTGGCTTGTTCCAACTCTCATCCTCTGGTATCCTTTGGCAACAGCTCAAGCAAGAACATGACATGATCACTTAAGTGCAACCGACCAAAGAGCACAAAGCAACGCAAAGACCCTCGACTCCATGTGTTCTGTTCCTAATGAACGATACCAATATTCGGAAGTTTAGTGGAAATTTGGATCGGCAAAATGGCTTGGTGGGTACACAAGGGCAAGTTGATATGCAGAACACACGAGATGTACATTTCAAAGTTCAAATGAACAAATTACAGAGGTCCAACATATTCCTAGGGGGACAAGAGGAATTAAAAATCACTTACCCCTTCAGTTACGTTACACGACTCCAAAATACTTTGTAACTTGTATAAGTGCAAATGTAAAACCGCACTTCTCTAAACAAAATGCACATCCGTAGAACAAAACAAAACTATAGATCATATCTCTAGACCATCTTATTCGACAAATCTACACTTAAGTCCAGGGTGCTTTTTTCTGCGTGAGGTATTGCGGTTTCACCACCACTGAATCCACACAGAGACCACCCTTCGTGTGTGTGCAATCTATCTGAATCATTGCAAATCTGATGTTTATTGGTCTGCTCGAGTCCTTCACGACAAAGTCCCCGACATGGTGATTGATCCAGATACCAGGATCAGTTAAATAACACTTGGACTGAACATGCTGTCCATCGGAAGTTGACATTTGGAAGTGCACCGGCTTTATATCCCAGCCGTGGATGTGCTCTGAGCTATAAACTCGCCGTCCAAGACGCTTGAATGGTCGACCAAGATGAACGCGGTAAAATAGGCTGTATGTACCTTCTGGGAAGAAGAATTCAACCTCCCCTCTGACTTCAAACCACCAAATTTGTGAGAGATAAGCAACCGTGTGAAATCTGCAAGGAATGACACAAATCCATGATCTCTCTTCTTTATATGCATGGGTTTGAATCAGTAGCATATGTTCATGCGGCAAAAGAGCTACAGGTAAATAACTGGATAGGCACTAGAGTGGCCGAATAATGGTAACATATGTCCTATTTACTCACATGACAAGAAAAAATCAATGGCAAATGTCAGGGGATACATGATGATATATGATTTATTACGTGAAAGCTAAAAATCTGATATATGTGGCAGCACATTTTGAAAAAAGAAAAGAATATCAGCCCCCCGCCGATGCCTCGTGTGGAGGCTGGCGCTGGCTCGTCGATGAGGACGTGCGAAGGGCGGGCCTGGTGCAAGCGGTAGAGTCTTACCGCCTGTGACCGGAAGGTCCCGGGTTCGAGTCGCGGTCTCCTCGCATTGCACAGGCGAGGGTAAGGCTTGCCACTAACCCTTCCCTAGACCCCGCACAGAGCGGGAGCTCTTTGCACTGGGTACGCACTTTGATATTGGATTGGAATAGCCAGTTGCCACAATAGCGAAACTTTAGGGGCACATGACTATAACTCCCACAGTGGACTAAAATTTAGTTGTCCTTTCTTCTAACATATACCATCAAAACATTGTAGGATACAGATACAGGAAATAGAACATGTCTTCTTTCAAGCAAACTCCAGGTGCAGTTTTAAACCCTAAGGCTACTATTGTTCATGAGGGTATGGCACCTAGTTAGTGTGGGTAAGTGAATGGTCATCATTTTCTACCACGAACTAGCTCTCACTAGTTGGGACACAAGTTGATTAGTTGCAAATACTAATTCAACACGCACACTAGGCTGATGTTCAGTCTCATACACCAAGTCACCAAGCATGGTGGTTGAAGCAAACATGATGTGTATGCCAGTATCTGTACCATCCATATCAACTTAGTATAGGTAAGCCATCTAGATTTAAAACGCTAGAACATAAGATATGCAATTCCAACACTGCCAAATAATAATATGCAATTCGGTAACCAAATACGAAAAATCACCTCAGTTCATACATGAACAATGTCTTCTACTTTAAGATTCTGGGATTTTGAGATATAAAGCATGATCACTGAAAATGGCCAAGTGAGATTTTCATTACTACTAGTAGATAAAAGCACCTTGATTCATCATTGGGAATGAAGTTCCAATATCTCCTATCATCAATGCCCGTTATTGAAAGTGCCCTTGAAGAAATTGACATGCATAGACCTCCACCACCCTTGTCCAGCCAGAACTCCTGCACAATGTGCCATACAAATTTTATAACTGAGCAGTTACAAAATCAATATGCTAATCAGACTACAAAACGTCTGAATACAAACACGCTGCATTTGTCTCAATAAACTCAATTTGTGAAGCGCAATTTGGACAATACAATGCTGTCTCACAAATTGATTCAACAAATTCCATATAATTTAATCAAATAAAACAGAACGTGACTCACCAAGCATACAATTTAAGCAAAAAAAGAGCATGTAACTCTTGAAGAAGGTGAATACCTTGTTGCCGCCATCGAAACGGTTACGACGGCAAAGCCGCGCGTACAGTTCCTTCTTGGGCAGCGGCTCCGCCTCCAGAGCTGCCGCGGCAGCCTGGCCCCTTCCCCATCACCAGCCGCGGCGATGGCGAGGAGGCGCACGTAGTTCCTCGGCAGCTTGGACTCCCAGACAACGTCCCCGGACGCGGCGCCACGGAACGTGCGGCTGAGCCGCGCCATCCGGCAGATCTCCAGCGGGTCCAGCCTGAGCAGCACCTCCGCGACACAGTTCTCCGGCAGGTCGCCCAGCACCGTGCCATCGCCTCCCCGGCCCCGGCCCCCTCCCTCCGACGAGACCACGGCGCCCATGAACCGAGAGAGGTGGAGCTCAGCTCAGCAGTAGAGTGTGAGCGACTTGGAGAGCAGCAGCAGGGACCCCGGCGACTTGGAGAAGGGCGGCGGCGGGTTACACCTCAGCGCCAGAGGACCCATCGCGATGGCGCCGCCTCGGTGGCCGTGCCGTCGGGGACGGGGAAACCTCTGAGCGTCGTCGTCGTCGTCGTCGTTTGCTCTCCGAAAGGTAACCACCACCGCGCTGCTCTCCTGCTCGGCTGCCCTTCTCCTCTCGCTCCCCTGCTTCAGCCGGCTCTAGCGGATGCCCTGCTGAACAAGGCTGCACCTTTCGGTTCTCCTCCGCGATTCTTGACCAAACAAGACGTGGTTGTTTCCTCTAGTCTCTCCTGATCTCTGACGCGACCGCGACGGAGAAGAGAAGAGAAGGACGCGAACTCGCGAAGGGAAAGGTACAGAGCCTTTTACTCGCTTGCCATTAAAAAAAAAAGTTTATAATTATATATAGATCATAAAAAAAAAAGTTGACCGTATGTTAATGTCACCGTTCTAAATTATCTTTACCTTATAAGTCATTCCGATCTTGTTCAGTTTATTTTTCATCGTTCAGTAGGCCTTATAAAGGGACAGGCCAGTGAAATGCTCCTAGCTGCCCTTAGGACTAATAAGGAGATGACTACGATTGACCGCTCAGTGCACGCGAATCCCTGTGCCCTCGCTCGTTGCAAACCTTCCGGCCTGTCTTGCCTCCGCTCGAGGCTACATGACACTTCACCCTCTGGCCTCTGCCGCCCCGCCCTCGCCTCCATCATATAGCCGCCCTCTTCGGGTCTTCCTCCCTCACCGGCCATCGCCATCTCCAGAAGAGAAGAGAAGCAGCGACACACGAAATCAAGGACAGCGCAGCCCGCAAGCCAGACCGGACCGAAGCAGCAGCATACTACACAAGATCACACACATCCTACTGCTGCAGCTGCACTGCACAATGGGCATCTGCGTGTCGTGCGACGCGGCGGACGAGGGCGCCGCAACGGCGAGGGTGGTGCTGCCCAGCGGCGAGCTCCGGGAGTACGTCCCACCGAGCGGCCGACGGCGAGGGGGCGTCGTGGTTCCTCTATGACGCCGACGGGATCGCGTTCGAGGGGGGACCCGTCGCCGTGGCCGCGGTCGCCCCGGGGAGGAGCTCCAGGCGGGGCAGATCTACTTCGTGCTCCCCGCCGAGATGCAGCGCCGCCGCCTCACCCGCGACGAGGTCGCCGCGCTCGCGGTCAGGGCCAGCTCGGCGTTCGTCAAGGCCGCCGCCGCCGCCGCGGCCGCCCAGCCGTCCTCGCCATGCCGCCGCCGCGGCGCAGTGGCGCCGCTCGTGTTCCCGGCCCCCGAGGAGGAGTACGCGGCGGCTGACGCGGTATGCTCGCCCGTCGCGGCGAAGCCTGCTGTGGTGGCGGCGCAGAAGCGGAGGGTGGCGTACCGGGGTGGCAGGGCGTCCAGGTTCTCCCCCGACCTGACCGCTATCCCGGAGAGCGAGTAGATCGAGCCTCCACTCGGCATATGTGCCTCTGTGGTGTCGAGTCGCTCGCCGGCGCTTGGTCGGACGGTGTGGCCGCCACCTCAGTCCCAAGGGCTGGACAATTTTACTGACGGATCCCACCTGTAAGGGCTACAAAATGGCGAAAAACAAACAAACGGAATGGCTTAGTAAGGCAAAGAAGTTTAGCCCTCCTTTGGCAGGGCTTTTGCCGCGGCTCCTCGAGCGGCTTCGGGCGAAGCCCTGCCAAACGGCGACAGGCAAAACGGCTTGCGACAAGAAGCCGGCAAAAGCCTCGCAAAACCCGGTGACTCAGTTCCTCCCCACGCGAGAAGCCAAAAATACTGGCTTACCCCGGCTCGAGCTCGTCACTTTCCATCCCTGTCCCCGGCTTGCTCTCCTCCCCGACGCCGCGCGCCGACAGCCGCCTCCCTACACCGCCCCGTCGGCCTTGAGCTCCACCCCGCTAGCGTCTCCATGCTCCACTCCGTCGGCCTCGAGCTCCGCCCCACCGCCGGCTTCTCCCTGCTCCGCTCCGCCCCACCGCCGGCCTCGAGCTCCAGCTCCGCCCCACTGTCGGCCCCTCCCTGCTCTGGTGGGGCCGGCCTCCTGCTACGCCCGAGAGAGAGAGAGAGAGAGATGGATGGAGTGAGGCCGTTGGGATAAGGAGAAGAAAAGAAGGGAGAAGGAAAGAAAAAGAAAAGAAAGAGAAAGAGAAATGAAGAGAAAAAAGAAAAAATATAAGGGTATTTTGGACATTTCACATCTTCTTTAAGCCGTTTTACCAAACGTTTTCGTACAAAATAAGCCAGAGTCAGAAAAAACTGTTTTTCCATACGAGCCAGAGCTAGAGCTATTTTTTCACGAGCCGGAGCCATGCCAAACGGGCCCTTAGAGCAGTGAAACATGTGTGCGGTCAACTTTTTTAATGGCTTGTGTGTAATTATAAACTTTTTTAATGACACACGGGTAAAAGGCTCAAAGGTATATAGCCTGCCTCATATAATCTGCCATTTCAAAAGAGTTTCCCTTCACCAAAGGCCTGCATGATTGAACAATTATTCCCCAAACTAATCGGTTATTCTTTTCCTGAAGAAAATAATAAATTTGTGAAGTGTCTGTGTCAGTTTGCTCCATCTTGGACGGACAGACGGCTCAACGAAGCAAAAGTGATCTCAGACGGTGCAGCAACATGGTTAAATGTGTGCTACTGCTGCCTAACAGTACTGCCATTTCCTGATCTGAACGGACTTGGCCACCTCGGCAGCTAAAGTTTATTTGTTTCAGACCTGGAGAAATGGGCGTTTATTTGAGATGGCCAGTGTTTGGTGGCTGATGCCTCCAATGCCTCCAGTTGGATGTCAGCAAGGCATACGAATGGATTGAAAAGGTGCTCATGAATAATCATGATAGTTTGAGATGAACATGGCATCATCCTCTTGATTTGGTGGATGGAATAGCTCAGACTCAGAAAGTCAGAACTTCAAGCGAAGAAAGAAGGCACATGTGCGGTTCCAGGCCAGCAAAAATACTAACCCAGTTGAGCGTCAATAAAGTAAAAGAAAAAGTTGTTGAAATCTGTTGAAAATGTCAACAAAAATGAAGGATATGGAAACACAGTAGAGAGGCTGGGTGACATGGACAGTTTTCCTCACCCCAATTGTCTAGGAAAAATATATCTGAATAATATTCTTTTTATATAAAAAAATCATCTCATCCACGCTCACTGCTGCTACAGAGAAAAAGGCTTGGCATAGTAAGGTCACTTGCCGGTTCAAAGAAAGCTTCAGGTACGACAACCAGAATGTTCATCTGTGAGTTTTGCTGGTTGCACGTCCACATCCACACTTTACAACAGGGTGTAGCGAATTCTGTTTACACCAGGATGAGGATTGAATGAACGACAAACCAGGATGTACTGAATTCCATCTAAAATTTATCAAACCCCATGTGGAGCAGGTATTGTGAAGAGGCATTCCAGCATACGTCCATCTATGCTAGTCCTCATAAAGAGCAGGACAATCAAGAAGAAAGTGAAATTCACGTTCACAGCAAAGTTATGAGTAATCTTTGTTGAATAAGATCTTAGGAAGAAGATTAAGTAAAAATATTATTTGGTAGACTTGATGGAACTTTGAGTGCATGGGGGAAATTTTTCCTTAATGAATCTAAGATATCATTTGTGTTACATACGACCATCTGAGCAATCAAGATTGTTACTGATCGTACATATTCCTCACGGAAGCTATTATTTTCTTCTAGGAAAGGTACTCAAAAATCTTATCTTAAAACAAAAGTCCAATGCAACAGCAGCAGGCAGAAATATGAAAATGTTCTCAACCACACTGACTGCAGCATCAAGAGTAACTGATATTAAGGTATCAGTACTCAGCTCGAGGGTTCTTCCAGATTCCAGCAGAGCAAGGCCTGCAGATAGTTGAGTTCCAGTAAATAGAAGTACATTCTCAGGATTATGAGCTTTAACAAACCATGTTGCCTGGTTCTACCTCTAACAAAAGCAAATGCAGCAGGAGCCCCAGTTTTTAGTTGGATATTATCCAGATCTCTTCTAACAGCGTACCGGAATGTGACTCCAAACAAAGCACAACTTATGAAAACAATTGATGACCGAAGGAATAGTTGTGGCAGATCTTCAACTTCATAGAAAGATATGGGCAAACTAGCCAGAACACCAACTATAGAGGAAACTGCAGCAGCTTTAACAGATTCTATTCTCTCGCTATCTTCATCAACATCACCACTTGACATATCTCCAAAGCTTTCTTCCTCAAGACTAGAAGACAAGGAACGCTGAGCTTCATCGATCATTTCTCTTGCTTGAAGCAATTCCCGCTGGGACTCTGCAATCTTGTTTATGCAATGCGGCCTTGTAAGAATTTATTAAAAAGAAAGAGACTAAACAAAGCATCACGCAACAAATATTCATGTCTTCCCAGCATGTCAGGAAGAAATTTGGATGATTGCAGAACTTCATTATCATATACAGTTGACATCATCTCTGACAGTTGCATATAGCCAATGCTACAACAGCCGCATTCGCAAAACATCTAAGGGCCACACAGCTTATTAAGATTGCATCTCCCAGGAACAACATGGCACCCGTTCGTGCTTCGTGTTGGCCGTGTGGGGTCTGTTATGTGTGCAGCAGTGTGGGAGGCTGAACGCTAGTGCATGCAGGACAGGTCGCTCTACTGTGAGCGACCCACCGATCATGGATTCATGGGAAACCATCACGGCATGGGCATCGTTCACTGAGCAGGCAAAACATCGAACAAGCTGGAGCCACCAAGCGCGTCGCCGTGGATAGCAGCACGTCAGCATACCTCATCGCGCCGCTTCTCGAGGCGGCGAACCTCCTTGCGGGCGAGGCGCGCGGCGGCCTCCTGGCGCTCGATGTCGGCGAGCGCGGCGCGCGCGCGCTCAACGCGGCGCTCGGCGTCCTCGACGCCCTCGAGCAGGGCCCGGTTCTCTTCGCGGCGCAGAAGCTCGTCCACTTTCTCCCCCACCGCCGAGCTCAGCCAAGACGCCGCGGCACCGGCGCCCTCGCCGCCTCCGCTTCCGCCTCCGGGCTCGCTTCCGCCCTCCCCGGTTGAGGACCTCACGCGAACACCCCCATGGAAGCGGCAGCGGCGGCGCACAGCAACCTGAGCAAGGGGACCCGCGGATACGAGAGGGGACCCGACGAGCGGGCGGAGGAGCGCGGCGCGTTGCATTCCCGCCCGACCTGCGTTCGTGTGTGCTTAGCGGCGGCCGCTTGCTCTGGGTGGTTTGGATTGGAAGAGGACGGTGAGGAGTCACTGTTCGCAACTTGCTGCTAGTGGAGTCTGACTCGCTGCAGGTTGACCCCCACCCCGATCTCCAGGCCAATACGAACCCCGTCGGACCAACTGGCCACGGATGCGCCAGGAAGGCAGCAAGCAATAGAAGTGCTCGAGACAATTGCATGGCATCTGTTACTGCAAGTACGAACTGATCACTGATCAGACACATCTACCTTCAGACTCTGCAATCTTGTTTATGCAAAAAACATAGAAGTTCAGAGTCAGTTGCATACAAGAACCGTTACAGTAAACAAAAGAGCACTCAAAGAATCAGTTGCTCCTCTGAAGTTTCTGAACCAACTCATCCACCAGGTTAATGGGGTGTTTGGATCCGGTGACTAGGAGGTATCACGTGACGATGTCGTATGGGGTGTTCGGATATTAATAAAAAAATAAATTACAAAATAAATTATGAGACGAATTTATTAAGCCTAATTAATCCGTCACTAGCACATATTTACTGTAGCACTATATTGTCAAATCATGGACCAATTAGCACTGCTGTTAAGCTTTCAATAAGCGATCGTAAATTTTCAGACTAGCACATGTTTTCTCTCACACCAAACCACTACATTATAAATAATCCACGATACGATACGGCCTCCCGAACAGGCTGTAGACTTAAAAGATTCGTCTCGTAAATTAGTCGCAAGCTATGCAATTAGTTTCATAATTAGTCTATATTTAATACTCCATGTATGTGTCAAACCAGTGGCGAATCTAGGATTTTAGCTTAGGGTATACCGTCCAAAAAATTTCATATATAATTCGGTAAATCTATTTTACCAATTCGGTAATAATTGTAAAGTTGACAACGTAATTCGGTATATATGCACTAGGTAACACAATAAGGCTTAAATTCATGGATTAAGTTCAAACCATCAACTAAATATAGTATAAATAGTTCAAAAGTCATACCGATAATTGAAATATAGGCATAAAAGAGAACCGAAGACTTACAATGCTATTTTTCTAACTATTTTATTCGACGCTTTCGAAGGGACATAAATATCTTGATTATATCATCTCCATCAACTTGAAAAATATCTGAGTTGTAGCAGTGGCGGTGAAGACGGTTGTGGCGGTGGCGGAGGCGGTGGCATAGGATTTGCAATTTCCTCAATTCTCTCATGAGTCCGCTCTTCCACCACACGTTCAACCAGATCGGGGGAATGATTAGAAGCAGAAGCAGCTGCCGTTGCCTTTTTTGCTTGATGCTTCTGAAAAAGTGACGCAATATCCGAATTTTTCTTTATAACTGTATAAATATTAAACAATTTGTTATTTGTGATGTTAACAAATAGCTATGAAATTAGACAATAATTTTCTAAAAAGACGAAGAGCAGAAGATTAAATTTTATATACCTAACACAAATAGCGAATCGGCGAGCCTCCGTGACTGCGCGGCCGTGCAAACTACAACTGTAGATGCGTGATCGGAGAACGGAAGGCAGCAAGGCAGAGGCCCGAGGGCACCGACCAGCAGGGCGTCGCCGTCCGTCACGCCTCACCACAGCGGCTTCGGCATCAATCATCAGGGCGGCGGCGTCGTGAGTTCGTGAATCAGCCCCGATGAACGGATCCCGATTGTAGAATACCAAAAGCCAATAGAGAACTATCATGTAGGCGTGTACGTACTTGCTTGCGTGGGCCGCTTCCTGGGCCTTCTAACTTGCTGCTTCCATGATGGCGTGATCAGATGAGTATTTTTTTTTTTTTTATAAATACATATGTATAATACTTATATTATATTGTACACTTGCCGGTCAAACAGGTATGCCGGGGCATACCCGGCATATCGTGTGGCTCCGCCACTGTGTCAAACATCCATCGACTAAAGTTTGAAGGTCAAACATCCATCGTTAAAGTTTGGTTGAAGGTCTTTGATTTGAAATTTGGTGATCTTTGGTTTTTTAGAAAAAAACATTTTATTTACATTTGGGTTTGAAATTTTAAAGTCAAAAGAATTTGAAAGTCAAAGAACAATAGAAGTGGCAGAAAGAGCAATATGACAACAGAACGGACATGTATCGGCACAAGAATCTAGACCTAAAATGGTGTGGATCTGAGTCAGCATCGGATCATGCACCATTATATAATTAGTATTGTCAGAATCAGTGCCATCGTTTAAACAGCCAATCACTCTGAGAATACTAATCCAAGGCCCAAGATATTTTTGGAGTGTATCCAAGATGCATTTCAAATTCTACTAGCCATAAGCTTTTCCTACTGAAACAAGCAATTGTGCAACTAAGTGGCATGCATGGTGGTACAGAGGTCCGAGAAAAAAATAGAAAAAACGAAGAAGAGGTGTAGAACATCTACAATATTGTTTCTTTCCATAATCAAATCATCATATGAACATATTAAACTGCTCTTCCTTTAACTTCTCAAAAGGAAAAAAAAAACCTTCACTATATTCAGAAAATGGCAACCAAACTACCAAAATACCCACACAGATTTATCAATTTGTGATAAAACTAAGATGGATAGACGCGTCATAAAACACGACCTGGTCCAGTTACCAGTACGTGTAGACCCATGGGCAGTTTTCTCAAGCAAAGGGCGCCAACTAGGCTCACATAATCACAAAGCATGGACCATATGTGACCAACGTCTTCTCAAAAGCACGCTGCAAGTCAATAACAATAAAACTGCAGCATTTGCCAGGAGCTTTGTAGTTCATCCAAACACCTCCTCGTTGCAGACTGGGCATGCCTGAATATGCACACAGGTAGAGATCAGGTGGTACTCTATGGAAAATCCAATGGGTTCAAACAACACATATGCCCTGAAACGGCCTTAGTTGCTTTCATATGACTACGAGCACTAGCGGAGCCTCATGGAGGCCAACCTGAGCAATTGTCTCCCCTGTCTCTGCCAACATTTCTTTGCCATCTCCTTGTTCCATGAGATAGGAAAAATGGCTGAGACTTGATAGACTGCTAGTGTTTTGTTTGCTGAATGCCGTGCTAATTCCTAATAAGAGAAGATAATAAAAAAACTAGAGCAGCAAAATTTTCCTATACATTGATTTCTACTAAACAATGCCCCCCCCCCCCAAAATCCCCACGCTCCACCGCTGACTACGAGAGATTCAGAATCAACAGGAAAAAATGTTTAAACCTTTGAAGCATATAGTAGCATCTGTCTGTAAAAGGAAGACAGCAGATTTTCTTTCTGTATTTGAAAACAGAACATTACCTTGTTGATCTTAAGCCAGCGAGTTATGCAATCTGCGTGATAACAGTGGCTGCAGGGCAGTCTTATCATCCTCTGCCGGCTTTTATATGTTGTTTTGCAGATCACACATCTGCAGGGAAGGTACAATGCAGTTATGTATCTGTTAGCATCTTAAAAAAAAAAAGGGCGTACCCAGTGCAGAGAGCTCCCGCTCTGTGCGGGGTCTGGGGAAGGGTGTCAGTGGCAAGCCTTACCCTCGCCTGTGCAATGCGAGGAGACCGCGACTCGAACCCAGGACCTTCCGGTCACAGGCGGTAAGACTCTACCGCTTGCACCAGGCCCGCCCTTCAGCATCTTTAACGATTTAAATTTCTACTTCCAAATTCAAAAGGATGAGCAAATCTGGCAAAGTACAATTGTGCGGTTACGTACTCCTCACTGTTCTTTTTCCTAGAGAAGAACGTGCACTTGTTCCTAAATGGCTCCAAATAAGATATCAGCTCATCAGATAACCCTCTGGACTGAGTTCCTACTGCTTCCCCTAATGCTTGTAGTTGCTACAACAGTTACAAAATAAAATAAATGAGAGTTCCATAGAAATAATATTATCATGAAATCCACCATAAGTGATAGATTTTAGTTAAAGCACTGAATATTTTTATGAAACAAGGATACAATGACCAGCTCTGAACCTGAAAGATGCAGCTGCTGCTGACCAGCCCAGCTGCTTCTGGTATGTACTAATCCTAATTCTTGTTCTATAACATGGAAGTTAGCTTGATCTGTTCACTCTTGTATATTTCAAAACAACATGCTCTTATGTGGTTTTCAACTTTTTAAAAAAGCATGGGAGTTGTACTTCTTGATTGAAGTTTGTGAACCTAACTCAACACTGAAGTTGGCTCCACTAGCCAGTCCTTGTTTCTACTGTATAGTAAGTAGCACAAGGACTCAAGGACAGGAATGGACCAAACCATATAATTGGCAGGAAAGAATACTTCAGCTCTGCGGTCTGAAGATTCACTATCTAGAAGTGGCACTAGCACTAGGATTTTGCACAAGAGTGAAGTGCACCAGCGGTCCTTATACTTGTTCAGAGGTGTCACCCAGGTTCCAAAACTATTAATTTGCAATTTTAGGTCCCCAAACTTGATTTGTGTCACTCAAGGTCCAAACATCTTTGAAGTGTTAATCCTTACACTTGGGCACTTGGCATCCATAAGATGTTGCTCCACCCTGGCGGGTGTTGCTCAATTTATGGGAGATGAGGAGAGAAGAAAAGTGAAAGATGGGCTTTTCCATGTGGGTTGTTAGCATGCCACGCAGGCAGTTACACGCTAGTTAGAAAAATGGACGTCAAATGCGTATTTTGAATGAGTTTTCATGTTTCCACCAAGAGATGAGTTTGCAAAACATATTTTCCCCTTGAAGTGACATACTTAGCAAGTTGGGATATAAAACTACAAATTCATAGTTCTGGGACCTAGGTGACATCGTCAAACAAGTTTAGGGACTGTTGATGCACTTTGCTCTTAGCACAATGTCCACAGAGAAAAGGAAGCGCTGCTTCATTTGCCTCCACCAATATTCACCTACATATATGCTTGGACTCCAGTCACATGCTGCATACCCTGAATATTATATTCCTGGCAAAGAGTACTAAAAAAAATAGACTGCTGACGAACTTAGCATCCCGTCCAATCATTTTTTTCTTCCAAAAAAGAAGGTTAAGCCTCCCCAGAGATGTACATTCTTAGCAGGATGCACTTAATCTGTTGATAGGAAATAATGTACCGAATTTTCAGGAAGTCTTCAGAAAAAACTATTTGTTCTACTACAAAAAGTCCAAAAGTAATTTTACTCTTTGCTACTACCATATCCAACATGAGATGAGAATTTCAGATCATTCCTTCCATTCCAAGCTATTTGTTCTACTACAAAAACTCCAAAAGTAATTTTACCCTTTGCTACTAGCATATCCTACATGAGATGAGAGTTTCAGATCATTCCTTCCATTCCATCACAGGAAACAATAATCAGCATACCTCGTATGACATATTATCTGGGTCCACATTGTCTTCCCTTGCAACCTAATGTGGATACAAATCATCGTCATGTTTCTTCCAGTTGAGACAAATGGAGTCCTTTTCATGTAAGAGTAAGACAACAATCCCAATGAACCAAAAAGTTCAACGAGAAGAGTGCCCAAACAACAAACCTGAGGTGCATTCTGTGCAGGCCTGTACTCAACAGCCGGTGACGATGACTCCAAGGACACATTGCCTGAATTGAAAATGAAGGATGAGCATGTGGCCAGTGACCGTGTTAGTTGACTACATTCAGAAGAAGGGACAGATTCAGAGAGTGGAGCTGTACCGGCGAATTCTCTGGTGTCGGCAGCAGCGTCACGCGCGTTCTCCTCCTCCTGCAGTTGCCTGGCCAGAGCTTCGTCAGACGCCACCCAGGCTTCAATCTTGTGGGTCTCCGAGGAGATGCGGACTGAATAGGTAGTGGGAGTGGCCATTGATGGATTTGCAACTCCCCTGCAACGATTTAGCGGTGAAGACGGGGATTCAATCAAGTACATGATATCTCGTGCAAATTTTGAACATGCTCAAGCAATTGTCTGAACTATGAACCGAATTAACATTTGGATTTCGAGCTCACGATTGGAGTAAAATTATTTTTATGTCTGCAATGTCTAGCGTCTTCCAACAGAGATTGAAGAGCCTCATATCGCATCGCAGGAAGGGCAATTTGCCACACAGAAGAACGTAGGCACCAAATGGTGCTACTAAATTTCACTCCTACCAAGAACAACCAGAGCTAAAATACACCTAAAACAGTTCCGGTTCATCGAAATCAGCCGGAGTAAGTTCGCAGGGAGGTTCTGCCTTCTGTTCTGCCTTCCAATTGCCACAGGACCAAGCAATTTGGGACTCTTCTCTCTTTCCGATCAAGAAACCAATCACACAGGAGACAAAAAGAATTCGCTCCAGACCAAGAGCGCCCGCCGAATCATCCAACGGCCGTCTTCTCGAACGAACTGGAAGGAGATAGCAGTGCGTACCTCGCTTCCTTCCTCCAGATCAGCGGAGAAGAACGGAGTGATGGCGCCGCCGCCGCCGCCTCGTCCTCCCTCTCCTCCTCTCTCTATCTCTACCTCCCCCCCTCTCTCTCTCTCTCTGGCAAACTGTGTGGTACTACTGTACTGCCCAGAAGCAATTTATGCATCCGACGTGAGCCGCGGTCGCTCACAAGTCAATGTGATGTAGACAACTTTACTCTCTTCCTTTTTGTTCTCTTTATTTTTTTTTCCTCTTTGTTTCTCGGCACCCTTGTTCTTCTTGTCTCAAGTTCACAACTATGCAACTACTTCATTTTTCATTTCATTCTCGTTAACTAAACTCCATTTTATAAGCCCTAATCCACAGGATAAGCCACGGATGCTGTAATGACGCATCTGGATTTAGCTGTCCATGAGCAGGTCACATCACCTTGCAGCGTTTGTTTAGCAAATTAACAGTGTGCTTAGGCTGCTAGCCTGCTAGGTTCACACATAAGGTCACAAGTGGCATCAGAGGGGAGTTGTTTAAGCTCACCAAACCGGTGGCGGGTCTTCGTCGCACAAGAGTGGATCACAACCCACGAGCAAAACCAAGAGGTCCGTCCAGAACAGTAGCTTCCAGGTGACGGATCTCGCAAGATTTTGGCACCGAAACTGAAAGATCTCAAACTGAAACCCCTTTCGAGTTTCGATTGCACCTCTGTGGCTCTGTCGAGTGTCGAGTGGCTGTTCCGCTGTACCGGCGAGGATCTTGTCTCCCTACCATGTTTACTTTGTGTAACTATATTCTAAAAATCCTTATTTTATTTTGTTGACAACCAAAATTGTTAAAACATGTTGACCCTAAACTCTCTAGCAGAAATCAGCTAACCCGATTTTGATAACTTTGTTGAAAAGCATAAATAGACTCCATCATTACATTTCTCATGTCAATACAACTGAAAAAAAAAACATATATAGGACATTTAATTTGGAGTCCAAGAAAAGACGACTTTAAAAATCACCTAGCATAAGACAGCTTAGCCCAGACAGGCTAAGCCAGTTTTGTAAACTTCTTCAAATACATTGATATCACTTAATATGTGTAACCATGCACTAACAATATTATTAGTTAGGTAAGCTCCAAGCAGGGAGTCGCAGAAACGCCAAAAATTTAAGTAATTGCAGAACCAAGCTGAGAGACCCTTTTATAAGGCCCAAAAGATAATACAAAGAACCAATCAATAAAAATTTCTATCCCATGAGAGTGGCTGATAATGACATATATCCAGCCAATCAGACTGTATCTTTTCAATTTCACTTTCTGCTGTTCCGTATACGGTAAAAAAGGATTGATTGTTGTTGGTGACGCTGGATAAGTCCAAAAATTGCCGTAGTTTGCAACGGAGGGTGTATCGTGACAGCGGCGTAAAATAAGTCCCTGGTAAAAGTTCCAGAACACAATTTACAATTCAACCCCTCGGATATTTGGATTTTTTTATTTTAAAAACTTTTTTTAAATTATTTTTAAATATAACATTGTTTAATTTTTTTAAACTAATGCTTTTAGCCGCGCCTATTCAAATGGCGTGGCGAAATCACGTTGCCGCGCCATGCATGTTGGCACGGTAGGAGCGGTGACGGGCAGCGACCAGGCCGCTGAACGCTGACGTGGCCGGGGCTGCCGTGTCGTGGATCTGGACGTGGCAGTGACGCGCCACGGCAGAAGGCGCGGCGAGGCGCAGGATGTGATTTGACGCATGTGAAAGGATCAAGATGTCCAAGAGGGGGTGAATTGGACTAATTCTAAATTTCTTCGCAATAAACAAGTCCTATGTTTAGCCCAATTAACCCATTGTGCCTAGAGAAGTGTTTCTATTGATCTAACGCACAAAAGTTTAGCAACCTAGTTCCAATCCTACTCTAGCATGATAATTCTAGTAATGTAAATGACAAGAATTGAAATGTTCAAAGTAAATATTCAAAGTAAAGAGAGGAGAGGAAACGCGGCAATATTTTGCCGAGGTATCGGAGAGTTGCCACTCCCCACTAGTCCTCGTTGGAGCACCCGCGCAAGGGTGTAGCTCCCCCTTATCCGCGTAACGATCAAGTGCTCTCTACGGGTTGATTCTTTGACACTCCATCGCGGTGAATCATCCACAACCGCTCACAAATTGAGTTGGGTCATCCACAAGCTCTCCGGATGATCACCAAGCTCCCAATCACCACCAAGCCGTCTAGGTGATGGCGATCACCAAGAGTAACAAGCACGAACTCTCACTTGATCACAACAAACCTAGGGAGAAGGGTAGATGCACACTTTGCTACTCTTGATCTTCACTAATGAGGGCTCTCTTTGGATTCTCAAATCTCAATCACCTCACTAGGACCTTGCTCTTCTTGGCACTCTCTAAGGTGTGTTTCAGCTGTTGAAATGAGCAAAAGTGACTCCACACACGAGTGGAGCTTCTATTCATAACATGGGCTGAAAAACGAACCGTTACGTGCCTCTGCGGGGTGACCGGACGCTTCGGTCATTCTGACCGGACGCTCCGGTCAGTTCAATCCGCACACCAGTGTTTAAGTGTTGACCGGACGCAGGGTCCGGTCACCACTGACCAGACGCGTCCGGTCCCATTTTTCCCTCACTGGATGCTTACTGTACTCGACCGGACGCTGGACCCTCAGGGTCCGGTCAGCACTGACCGGACGCGTCCGGTCGCAGATTCTCTTCTCTGGAACCATACTGGAGTCGACCGGATACTGGCCCTCAGCGTCCGGTCACTTGACCACTCCAGCGTCCAGTCAAACCGGACTAGTTCACCTCAGTCAAATGAACTGACCGGACACTGCCCGCCTGCGGCTAGTGTCCGGTCGCACCGGAGCCAGCGTCCGGTCAGTCTTTGACCCTCCATTAACTTCTAACTCTCGATCATTTGTGAATGAAGTTTGCTCCAAAAGATCTTAGGCATATTTAGGAGCTATCCAGTGCTAGTTTTAACAAGTGTGCACCACACCTAATTCACTAGACTCACCTAGTTCAAGCTACCCGTCCATACCTCCTTAATAGTACGGCCAAAGGAAAAATAAAGTCCTAAACTACTCTAAGTGTCTCTCCAACTCCAATCGATATTTAGAACTAGTCATCCTTAATCTTGTCTTCCATCCTTTGAAAACCGAAATAATTTCCATCGTAGGGGCAAGACAACCTTGATTGCCCAATCAATCTCCATTACTGTGACCTAACTTAATTGCCTCTGCAAAACACACGTTAGTCACAGTAATCTAACATTGTCATTAATCACCGAAACCCAATTAAGGGCCTAGATGCTTTCAATCTCCCCCCTTTTTGGTGATTGATGACAATACAACCTCGAGTATGTGAGAGAGTTGAGGTTTTTAACATGCTTGGATCATATAAGCTTTTAGCAATAAGAACAAAAGAGTTAGTCAAGCTTATATAACCCAAGCCATCATGATGTACTCAAATGATATGAAATAAGCATGAGTACAATAAGAAAGACTCATTTGCATCGGAGTAAAAACGCGAAAGCAAAGGCAAATGAGCATAGCTCAAGTGATATGACATATTAAAGAATTCAAAGTAGAGAGCACACATGTCATATATCACAATCACGTAGATATCACTATCACATAGATATAATAGTATGCATGAAAGTAAACACACGAATGCATAATAGTAATAGTGTATCACATAGATAAAACTCCAAATGTATATAAAAGACTAATAGCTAACTAGCTCCCCCTAAATGTCGCTCCCCCTGAGTCTACATACTCGAACCCTCTCTCCTTTGGCGTCAAACAGCAAAACCTAAGGGCTGGTCGGTGGGGCTGCAGCGGACGAGTCGGGCGCTGAAGAATGAGGAGCAAGCTGAAACTAGGCAGCCTCATCATCTGACCCTGAGCTCTATGTTGACTGACCCTCTGTGGCTGGAAGCGTCGCTGAAGCGGTCTGGGTCTGAGCTAGGGCAGGTGCTGCCTGTGATGCTGCTGGTATATCTATCGTAGGATCTGAAGATGCGACAGACGAAGGGAGCCTCTGAGTAGTCACAATGACTGGAGCTGCTGTAGAAGGACCTGGGGCATGCATATGTGGCGGTGTAGGCATCCCTGTCAACTCGCTGAAAGATGCTCCAAGACTCTTAGAGACTGACGTGTCAGGCACAAATAGCGAGGATGACTGATCTGGTGTGAAGCCTGTCTGAAGTGGTGTGAACTACGGGGCTACCACTAGCGAGGATAACCACTGGGACACCTGTACTGGGGGAGAAGAAAACTGAGCTGGAGGCTGTCCCTGACTCTGAAGCCCACTAGGCTGTACTGCTAGAGTCGTCGTAGTGGTGGCAGGCTGAGCAATCTGGGACGAAGGCTGTGGCTAAGGGGCCCCAAGAGCTGTCACTACATGCTGCATGAATCCCATAAGCTGCTGCTGCATGAGTAACTGCTGCTGATGCATCTGCTGCTGCTGCTGCTGGAGGACCTGCTGCTGGCGCTAGAACTCGTCCTGACGAGCCTAAAACTGTGCAAAGTTGGCAGCGGTCTCCTAAGCCTGTCGTGCCTGATCCTGCTGCATCCGCTCAAGAATGGCAATGAGAGCGGGGTCCGTCTGCGATGCAGGTGGAGCTGAGCTAGAACTGCCGGCCTCTGCATCGTGTCTGCATGGAGGCATATGAGAAATAGGCATGTAGTCATCATCCGAACTATCACTAGACTCGCTCCTCTCCTGCTGAGCCTCAAGCTCCTCCTCCTTAGTAGCTGCTATGCCTCTAATAATCTCGTCCTACTGAGTTGCGGACTCTGGTACATCTGGGCAACGGCGAGGCTGACTGGGTGCCTGAGGAGTGCTGTGTCTGATCCTCTGTGCCATGTTATATGCTGAGAACTCTGTGATGGCACCTCTGTACTCTGCAACCATCTCTGGTGTCCTAACTTGCACAGCCTTGAGCATAAGGAATGTGATCCAATGTGCATATGGGAGCTGCCTGCGACCCTTGAAGCCCTCAGCTATCGTGTCCTCCATCTCAGATAGAAGAAGATCCCAAATATCGAACAATGTCTGCTGCATCAGGGCATTGAGGAGCCAAAGCTGGAGGTGAGTCAAGCCCTCTCTGTATCCCAACCTAGGAAAAAGTGTCCTCCTAATGATAGCCTCTAGCACTCTAGCTGTAGGTGTAAGGTCACTGGGGTTCCTCCTCGACCCCTCACCAAAGGGCTCCTTGAAGCAATGGCGCACAAGTTCTATAGGTGGCACCTTACCACCATGAGGACGCCTGGGAGGCTCTTGCTGTCCATAACAAACCTCATGTAACTTGACAGGCTGCTCTTGTAGCCTCAGTATCTCCCTGGCCCTAAAACTCATCATCCTGTAGTCTCTGCCTCTGAATGCAAAGTATATAAAGTTATGATGCGGGTCAACGTAGAGCGAAGCATAGAACTGCCGAACCCAAGATGGTACATACAATCCTGTCCAGCCAATCAGATCTATCAACCCCGGCAAATATGATAAGTAGGGGAAAATATGCTCTCCGGCTGCTGCCACAATAGACTCTATAATTGTCAAACCCGCTGAGATCTGAACACTGCCCCACTATTGAGATAAGCATTGTAGAAATTCTCCTGCAGTGGCGTGTAGAAACCCTCTGCTGCTCTCTCATCCCTCCTCGGAGGAAACCACACATCAAACTCCACGAAGCGAAGCTGCGAAACCTGCTTGGCCATGGCGGCCCTCAAGTCAAGATGTACCACTGGAGGAGGACCTTGAGGTCTAGGCGGTGGACGTGATCCCCTCCGCTATGTCGGCAGCCTCGGTAAGACTGGAACATGGGTACGACCAGAGCGACGTAGCTGTGGCTGGGGTGCCTGCTCGGTCTCCTCGGCCTCCTCGGCCTATTGGCCCTCCTGAGTCTCCTGAGCTGGCTGAGGCTCTGCTGGTGGGGGCTGCTGATGTGACTCCTGCTGTGACTCCCGCTGAGGCTGAGGATCCATAATGGGAAGACGTCGTCCTGCCATCATCATAGTACCTGGTGGACTGCTATGAAAACACAGACCTCCTCAACTACTGCTCTCTATGCTGGTGTAAGCTGTTGATCTGCAATCACAACCCCATTGCGAGCACCTCCTCTTTCGGCACGCTCTGCGGCCTCTGCAACTGCTGCTGCACAAGCTGTCTCTGCATATGGGTACTTCCTCTTCTTGGATGCAATCTTCTTTGTCGCCTTGCCTTTAGGATCTGCAGGCAGGTGAGGCGGGGGCCTCCGATCATCATCTCCTTGTCCACCTCCAACATTCTTGGTGCGAGCCATCTGATTTGTCAAGACAAACTGCCGCTGACAAGAACAACTGCCGCTGTCAAGAGTAACTGTCCTGACACTTCCGAGGCTTGGCCTCGATCCGTACTCGCGAGCTTGGCTCCGAGTTGACTAACAACTGCCACACGATCTCAACGGCACCGACTCGCTACATGATGGAATAGATAGATATACAAATAAATACAATATGTCTAATAGATGCGAAACCCTATGAGAGCAAGCAATGTAGATACGAAATAGAGACGACTGGCTTGCTACCTGACGAACCGGCGATCCAAAAAGATAAGCGACACGCGGGGAACCACCAAATCTAGGGTTAGGGTTGGCGGTGAGCAGTGAATCGATAGACCTGAATGCAATGGAGAACAATGCTTTGAAATCGATTTAGGTTATGAGCGAAGCAATGTGGGTTAGGGCATGTCGGCGAGGTCTTCTCAAGGGATTTGGGCGTGGGCGACCACCTGCGGTGAGGATCTCGGTGGAGAGGAGAACAGGGGCTCGATGGCGCTGTTGAGAACCACAGCAAGCATGGGCTTGGTGGTGCTAGGGCACGGGACCGTGCGGTGGCGTGCGAGGCTGGTGCGGGAAGAGGTGAGCGGGACTTGGCTTGGGTGGCGCAGGGAGTCACGGGCGACACGCGGGGCTACGGTGGAGCACAAAGGAGCACGGCGTGGTGGCGCTCGGGCGGAGCTTGCGCGGGCGCGGCGAGCACCGAAGGCGATGGCTAGGGCACAAGGAGGCGTTGTGGCGTTGATGACGGTGGGTTAGGTCAAGAGAACGCACGCGGCGGTGATTAGGATTATATGGTGGCCCACGGCGTGTCAGAAAAGGAAACAGGAAAAGAAACTGAGTCGCGCATGTTTCCTATTGACCGGACGCTCCGGTGGTAGCGACTGGACGCTACCACCCAGCGTCCGGTGGATTCTAGTAAGGTCCAAAACCCCTGGAATCGTGACCGGACGCGTCCGGTGGTCCATGATCGGACGCAGGCAGGGTCCGGTCAACTCAGCCTGTTTCTTCTTCAAACGACCGGACACTGAGTTGTCTTCTGACCGGACGCTGAAAGGCAGAGTCCGGTCACTCCTTCAGCAGCAGTTCACCTCCTGTGAACTGACCGGACGCTAGACATCAGGGTTCGGTGCAGCGTTCGGTCACTTTTTTGCAACAAATCTTCAATGTTCCTTCGCGCTGCCTGTTCCCAATCAAGTCCCAACATGAATAAGATCCAAATAAACACCAATTGGGACTAATGTGAGTGACCTCTCTCAAACCATCAAGTTTTTCAGAATATTTTGCCTTAGGCTATAAATCTTTTTAAGAAAATAGGCAACAAGAGGGCAAATGGAACAAAACGACAAAACAACATTCAAGCATATGCAATACTTGTAAGTAAATCTAGTTGCTTGTCAAGTTTGATCCAAGGTTAAGCTTCTTCACACGCTTTTCGACGGTTATCTTAACCATGTTAGACA
This sequence comes from Miscanthus lutarioriparius, assembly GCA_904845875.1. NCBI lineage: Eukaryota > Viridiplantae > Streptophyta > Magnoliopsida > Poales > Poaceae > Miscanthus > Miscanthus lutarioriparius. The sequence goes on along the minus strand of CAJGYO010000004.1, from coordinate 26,487,733 downwards.
AGCCCTATATGCATTACCAAAAATTAAACATGTTGTATATTACAATGAATGCAAGAGGCAACACAAGCTCATCTTTTAGTGAAGTTACTAAAATCAAGTACATTAAGCTCATTCCGCAATCTACAAAATGTAGCCTCATCTAGCGGTTTAGTAAAAATATCCGCCAATTGATCCTCGGTTCTTACACCTTCTAGTGATATATCATTTTTAGCAACATGATCTCTTAGAAAGTGATGGTGAATATCTATGTGCTTGGTGCGAGAGTGTTGAACCGGGTTATTTACAAGTTTTACCGTACTTTCATTATCGCACAAAAGAGGTACTTTATCTAGAACTACACCATAGTCTAGCAAAGTTTGTTTCATGTATAATATTTGTGCACAACAAGCACCCGCGGCAACGTATTTTGCTTCGGCGGTGGACAAAGCCACACTATTTTGTTTCTTGGAGGACAAGACACAAGTAATCTACCAAGCAAATGGCACCCTCCGGATGTGCTTTTTCTATCAACTTTGCATCTGGCATAATCCGAATTGGAATAGCCAATTAGTTCAAATCTAGCTCCTTTGGGATACCAAAGGCCAATGCTCGGTGTGTGCTTAAGATACCTAAGGATTCTTTTTACGGCAATTAAATGAGTTTTCTTAGGATTAGCTTGAAATCTTGCACACATACACACACTAAACATGATGTCGGGCCTAGATGCGGTTAAATACAACAAGCTACCAATCATAGAACGGTAGAGAGTTTGATCAACTTTGTCACCTCCCTCATCTAGGTCGAGATATCCATTAGTAGGCATTGGTGTCTTGATTGGCTTATATTCATCCATCTTGAATCTCTTGATAACATCTTTTGTGTATTTCTCTTGAGAGATGAAGATGCCTTCTTTCATTTGCTTGACTTGAAAACCAAGAAAGAATGTAAGCTCTCCAATCATTGATATTTCGAACTTCTTCGACATCAATTCACCAAATTCTTTGCATGAGCCTTCATTTGATGATCCAAAGATGATATCATCAACATACACTTGACAAATGAAGATATGCCCATCAAGCTTCTTGGTGAATAGTGTGGTGTCGACCTTTCCAATGGTGAAGCCCTTCTCAATGAGGAAGTCCCGAAGCCGCTCATACCAAGCTCTTGGGGCTTGCTTAAGCCCATATAGCGCCTTGGACAACCTATAAACATGATTAGAATATCTAGGGTCTTTAAACCCGGGAGGTTGATCAACATAGACTAGTTCATTAATAAAGCCATTTAAAAATTCACTTTTCATATCCATTTGATATAATTTTATTTCATGATGTGATGCATATGCAAGGAGGATACGAATGGCTTCTAGCCTTGCAACCGGTGCAAAGGTTTCTCCAAAATCCAAACCTTCAACTTGAGAGAACCCCTTTGTAACTAGTCTTGTCTTGTTCCTCACAACAACACCATGATCATCTTGTTTGTTTCAGAACACCCACTTTGTTCCAATGACTCTTGCACCTTTAGGTCGCTCTTCGAGAGTCCACACTTGATTTTGGGTGAAGTTATTCAACTCATCATGCATGGCATTGATCCAATCCGGATCTTGAAGAGCTTCTTCTACCTTAGTAGGTTCAAAGCAAGAGACAAAAGAGTGATGAGCAATAAATGAAGCAAGTTTTTGTGAACGTGTCATCACTCCCTTTGATGGACTCCCTATGATGAGATCTTGTGGATGATCTTGTAGTAGAGGTGTGTTTCTTCTATTGACCACTTGAGGAGGAGGTTGTGGAGCATCAACATCTTGTGCTTGTACCACCATTTGCTCATGGGATACATGAGTATCTTCATTTTCTACTCTCCCATCTTTTTTACCATCTTGTGGCACACTTGATGAAGAGGGTGGATCAATCACTTGTACATCATCTTCATCATCTTTTGGCTTGATGTCTCCAACCGGAATGTTCTTCATAGCCTCCATCAATGGTTCATCACCTACATCATCAAGATTCTCATGTGCTCCTTGGGAGCCATTAGATTCATCAAATTCCACATCATATGTTTCTTCAACCAAGCCGGTGGCATGATTAAATACTCTATATGCTTTGGACTTTGATGAGTAACCTACAAGAAAACTAATATCACAACGTCTTTGAAACTTCCCTAAGTGTTGCCACTTCTTGTTGATGTAGCATTTGCAACCAAACACCCTAAAGAAGGAGACGTCCGGCTTCTTCCCATTGAGCAACTCATAAGGTGTCTTGCCAAGGAACTTTTGAAGGAATAGGCGGTTAGATGCATAGCTTGCGGTTTTGATTGCTTCCGCCCATAGAGCTTCGGGGGTGTTGTACTCATCTAGCATTGTTCTTGCAAGAGTGATCAATGTCCGGTTCTTTCTCTCAACTACACCATTTTGTAGAGGAGTATAGGTTGCGGAGACTTCTGTAACACCTTTGGTGTTTCGACCTAGCACTAAAATTTGACATGTCATCATATGCATTGCAAAGCATTCATAGAGTAGAAAATTTTGAATGCATTCACTAAATAAGGTTTATTTCTTAATGTGGTTATTTCATGTGATGTGATTCAAAATCCTAAATAAAGAGCATGACTACAAGGGTCAAAATTCATGTAATCATGTGAGGTCATATGTCATTTGACTCAAATAACCCTAATGGGCCATGTTACTGGTCAAAAATCAAAATTTAAGTAAAAGGAAGACAAATCAAATTTGAATTCAAATTCAAATCACAAAAGTCATTTTTGCCCCTTTTGTCTAATTCAAAGTCCATGGGGAATTTGGGGTTGAGGCAAAAAGCAAAGTTGAAGATTATATTATCAACTTTGGTATTCAAAGTTTTTCAAGTTTACATATAAAATTTGGAGTAATTTTGAAATGATTCAAATACTCAAATGCACCCCAAATTCAAATTTCAAAATGGAGGCAGAATTTGAAAATGTTCCTTGAAGCAAAGTTGTAGAGTTTAAAAAAATTGAGCAACTTTTATTTTTGGAGATTTTCAACTTCTTTAGAAAATTTGGGAGTAATTTGAAAAATAGACTTAGTGGCAGTTCTGTAAATAATTCAAAAATCAAGATTTACATCACCACTTACCGCCAGCGCCACGCCACTGCCGCCGCCGAGTGTTTTGCGCCGCTTCCTCGTGTCCTGGCACGTCATCATCTCCGTGGCATCTTCGTCGTGTGCTGTCGAAGCCAGACGAGCTCCTCTCGGCTATAAATAGCCGTACCGTCGTCGTCCCTATCCTCTTTTCCTGCCTTTGCTCATCGCCGATGACCTCACTGCGCTCGTGAAATTTGCCACCGTCGAGCAGCCTCTGTCGTGCCCAGTTATGCCAAAGCGATCGCCTCAGTCTTGCGCTTCTCTATGACTTGCTCACACCGGTTGAGTTGGCCGGAGTCGTCCGGCGCAACAGCTTCTTCCCTGAGCCCGGCCAAAGCTCCGCCACCATCGCCTCGATGTGGCCAGGCCATTCCAGACCGTCTCCGCCTTCACCAAGCCCACCGGCGTGACCGTGGTGAGCTACTGAACGTGATGTGCACTTCGCTTTTGACTCTACCGCATTCTTGCCGGGGTTACGCCGTGAGCCGACGTGCTCGAGCCGCCATGGCCGATGTGGAGTCTTCTCAGGTGCACCTTCTGCTATTCCAAGGACGGGGATGGGTTCATAGGGGTGTGTAGATTATTTGGGTGAGGTCTGCCTCACCGGAGCGTCATCGTCGGCGCATTTTGGGGCCGGCCAGTGATGGCAGCGCCGCCGTGACATGTATGGGTCACTGACGGGTGGGGTCGGGCTATCAGTGAGAAGGAAGGAGAAGAACAATGAAATTTTATATTTTCTAATTTTGAATAGTGTTGAATCTTTGGAAATTTGTTTTGGTACACTAATTTGTCATGAGGAAGCTTACATAAAATTTTGAGGTCATTTGGGACAAGTTTATTTTGGGCTTATTTTCAAATTGATTCAAAAATAAATAAAAGCAAACCCTAAGTGTTTGATTAGTGTTTGATCTTGTTTTGATCATGTTTTGTGACCAGTAGGGTTTCAAGAGTAGTGGTCGGAGAATTCACCGTAGTGGTCGGAGAGTTCACCGTAGTGGTCGGAGAGTTCGCCGAAGTGGTCGGAGAGCTCGCCGAAGTGGTCGGTGCTGACGTGGTCACATCCGTTACGAATATGGTTTGGTTAGTTTGGCTTGTAACTGTACCGTGAAGGAAAGTTGTATTCAAGGTGTTGTTATATTTCATGCACCATGAAAGCATCATGTTTCCATTATCATCATGTTGAAGCATATGCTATTATTTCGTGTAGAATCCGAGAGTGAACCGATTCTAGTTGAGCAAGTTCTGGAAGCATCCCCGGTTGTCATGGGATTCGATAATAGTGGTGCTGATCCGGAACCTGAGATCGTCAACGAAGGCAAGCCCCGGTTTATGCATTAAACCATTACCTTGTTTACTTTGAAAAGTTTATCACCTATGTTACCTATTGCATTAAGTTGATTAATTGAAATGTTACCTACTTGATGCATTGCCTACCTTGTTAATTGTTTACCATCCTTGAAGATGATTTCATTTTACAAAGGCGTAGAATGCTTAGTATGCTTTATGGTAGGCTTTCAAAGTAAAAGTTTCGATACAATCAAAGATGGCATACTGGCCAAAGAAAGAAAGAAAGAAAGAAAGAAAGAAGATAGAATGAACTAGAGACTAGTCGGGTGGCTTATCTTGAATGTTGGGTAATGTTGCCGACTATGTCGCTTAAAGGCCACTCATTATGGATCTTCTGAACGAGACACTTTGTAGTACTGGTCACATACTCCGGTAAGCCTACTTCGGCTAAATCGATACTAAGACGAATGCCCACGCACTGGGAGTGGTGAGATGGCGGGAGTAGCGTATACCCTCGTGGCTTGAATGTGGCCGGATTTGAGGTGTGCTGTGCTCTCGGGTGGCATGGAGACGGATTAGTATGGGAGGATCCGGTAGCGAGGTTGATATATGCAAGATTAAGTTCTACATATGTCGTGTGATAAGGAATCCCCAGCTGGGACTTGAATCAATTCGAATTGCCGGTGCTCCACGGATATGGAGACTCGATTCATTACAGAAGCAATGTAGGACTGGTGAATTACTAAAAATTGAAAAAAAAGGAATGGAATAAGAAGGATTGGAACATGGGATATGAACACTTAGTTGGAGATATTGAACTAAAGTACTTAGGGGTAAAACTTGAAACTAGGATCAAGAATAGTAATCTTTTGGCAAAGAACTTTTGAATCTTTCTACATTCTTACCTTGACCCAACACCTGCATCCCTAAGACCTTCACCCTTTTTGGTCGGGTCAGTCTTGTTGAGTACGTTTGTACTCAGGGTTTGTTAACCCTTGTTGCAGGTGAGTCACATGCGCAGGCTTGTTTTGGTCCCTGCTGCATGTCAGTGTTTGAAGTCGATGACGATGAGGAATGATGGATGACCTTTGGACAAGGCACTAGTTTGTGTGAAATAAATAATGTTAATGTAATATTATCCCGCTACTATGGTTGTATGACACTTATGGTTTTGTTTGTTTGAAACCACTGGTTTGTAATATCAAAACTTAAGTCTTCCGCTTTATAATCTCTGGTATGTATATTAAAAACTGTTGTAATCTGCAATGACTGTGATTGGGATCCTGTTTGGAAAAGATTCGTGGATGATTCGGGTTTCCCGAGGACACCCGACAGATCTGTTAAGTTGTTGGGAACTTGTGTACGCTATCTGAGGTCTGTTGAGACATCGATAGGTACACGTGGGCCCGATTTCTTAGGTGGTTCTGCCACAGCTGGTATCAGAGCAGGTCCTATCTAAGATCATTGTAGGTTGCTTTTGAAAACCTTCAAACTAAGTTGGATCAAAGAAATTAAACTGGATATTTTGAGTCCAAATTTCTCTCTTCTTACCTCTGATCTAGCCTCAATCCTATCTTATTTGAAAGTTTATGGCGGATAATATGATTAGGTTTGTCCTATGTATTAAAAATCTAGTACTTTTAATTGTATAAATCTTTTGTACTCGGATTCGTAAGATCGATTCATGCATCATGCTTAAACAACTAGCATAATAATTCCCCTTAAAAGTGGTTGGGTAAGTAATGTCAATCCCATTCTTGCTAACCTCCATTATCCTTAAGCTATCCTTATAGTCCCCTCCTAAATTCTACAGGATATGGCAAAGACCAAGATAACCGCACGCAAGTCCACTGGACCTCACGGAGTCCCTCGTCACTAGTTGGCACCGCGTAACCGTGAGCTTGGTGAAGGAAGTTCCAAGACCCTAGGAGATGAAGGATCTTCAAGCAATCCCGCCAACATTGAGAACCTTACCAAGGAGCTCAACACTCTTCATCGAGCTCATGCTAAAGATCAAGAGAAGCTGGCGGAAATGGAAAGGGACATCACCAAGAATACCGAGTTGAGGAATGAAGCCTGGACACGAGAGGATGCGACCATTGAACACATCCATGAGTTGGAGTTCTACGTAGAAGACCTGGAGATGGACAATGCCATTCTTCATGAGAATGTCCACATGATGTATGCTCAACTTCATCCTCCTCATGGGGATGGTGAAGTTACAGATGAAGAAATGATTGTAGATCCAGGTGAAGTCGAGAATGAAGAAGAGGAGGAGGATCCCGAGGAGTTAGTGTACTTCTTCGATGTAGATGAGGTTTCGTCCGATATGGGCACGGATGCCGATGATTGAAAGCTCAGAGTAGTAATAGTTCCTTTACTGCTTTCCTAGTAAACCAGGGTTGTCTTGGGAAATGCAAGACATGTAACATAAATAAGAAACCCTTTATAGCATGAAACCTTTTAACTGCTTTCAATAAAATAATAATGGAAATAAACATGTCTCTCTGACAGATGCCTCGCATTAACACCCGAACTGGTGCTGGTACTTCGCAAGACAATGATGAAGTCCCAAATCCTCCACCAATGCCTCCGAGTATGGCAGATGCCATAACTGCACTCGTCTATGCAACGGCCGAGAATGCTAGGTTGTTAAGGGAAATGGCTCAGAACCAACAAGCACCACACCCTAATCATGGCCGCCGTAATAATGGAAATGAAGAGACAACATATATTGATTTTACTGACACACGTCCGCCTGTGTTCTCTAAGGCAGAAGAGCCTTTAGAAGCTGACAATTGGCTCCAGACAATGGAACAAAAGTTTGAGCTGATTCGCTGTACTGAGATTCAGAAACCAAGGTTTGCGGCACAGCACCTCCGAGGAGCTGCTGGTGCCTGGTGGGCAAATTTGGTAGCTGTACAGCCCGCTGGTCACCAAATCACCTGGATGGAGTTTAAGGATGCCTTCAGGGCACACTATATTCCAGATGGTGTGATGACCATGAGGTTAGAAGAGTTCCTGGCTCTTAAGCAAGGGGAGCACCCGGTGATGCACTACGTTGGGCGTTTCAATCACCTGTCGTAGTATGCTATAGAGTTTGTGAATACTGACAGGAAGAAGAAGAATCATTTCATGAGAGGCCTGAACACCAAACTTCAGACCATGATGGCAACATGTGGCAATGCAACTTATCATGAGACTGTCAACATTGCTATCGCTTCAGAGGAGAATTACCGCCGACACAAGGAGGCGAAGAAAAAGAGGGCATTTGCTTCCGGATCGTCGAGTGGAAAGCATCAAAAGGTGGTCTACCATCCTCAGAATCATGGCTGTGCACCATTCCGCCCACAACAAAGCCAAAGCAGGCAGCAAATCTTTATTCACCCTGCAACTAATACGCCTTATACTCATCAAGCGCCGCAGCAGCAAAATAATACAAATAATGCAAACCGCAATGCTACTCCCTAGAATCATAATTATCCATGCTATAATTGTGGTAAACCTGGACACATTTCCCTAGAATGTCCGTATCCTAGGAAGAACAATCCTGATGCACCCAAAGCCCCTGTTACTCAAGCTCAGAATCAGTACAAGGGCAATGCTCAGAATAGTCAGAAAGGTCAGGCTGAGAAGAAATCTAGAAGGGTCTTCTATACTCAGGTGGAATCTATTCCAGAAGGAGAACCAGTAATGATTGGTATGTTTCCCGTTGCTAAGCAACCTGCAATTACCTTATTTGATTCCGGTGCATCCCATACATTCATCAATCGTACATTTGTGGTGAAACATGGGATAACTATTGGGGAAACAAAAGAAGCATATCGTATACAGTCGCCTGAGGGACGACTCTATACAAGGGAGATAGTTTAGCATGTAGCTATTGATTTGGGAGGACATGAGTTCCCTACCAGCATGCTGATATTAAAGGATCAAGATATAGATGTGATCCTTGGTATGAACTGGTTAACTCAACATGGGGCTATCATAGATGTCCTGCGTAGAACCATAAGAGTAAATGTATCTGGCAGCAAAACCCAACTTCTCATCCAACTTCCCTTTCCTAAGAGTACAGTTGGAACAGTCTGTGCAACTACGGTTGAAGAAGCCGAGAACATTCATGTGGTATGTGAATTTACGGATGTTTTTCCCAATGATCTGCCTGGACTGCCACCAGACCGAGATGTGGAGTTTAGAATTGACCTGAAACCAGGAACGGCACCTGTGTCCAGAAGAGCATATAGGATGCCACCCAAAGAACTAGCAGAATTAAAAATGCAACTACAAGAGTTGTTAGACAAGGGTTTCATTCAACCTAGTTCATCACCTTGGGGATGCCCTGCTATCTTCGTGAAGAAAAAGAACCAAACCTTAAGGTTATGTGTTGACTATCGGCCGTTAAATGAAGTCACCATAAAGAACAAACATCCCTTACCCCAAATTGATTTGCTTTTTGATCAACTTGCGGGAGCTAAGGTGTTCTCGAAGATAGACTTGAGATCAGGCTATCACCAGATTAAGATCAGACAAGAAGATGTGCCGAAGACAGCGTTTACTACCCGATATGGTCTATATGAGTATTTAGTCATGTCTTTTGGGCTGACCAATGCCCCGGCTCATTTCATGTACCTGATGAACTCAGTTTTCATGCCCGAGTTGGATAAGTTTGTAGTGGTATTCATTGATGACATTCTTATCTATTCCAAGAGCAAAGAAGAACATGCGGAACATCTCCGCATTGTTCTACAACGATTAAGAGATCACAAATTATATGCCAAATTCAGCAAATGTGAATTCTGGTTAGAGGAAGTACAATTTCTAGGTCATGTGTTATCTACTGAAGGTATAGCTGTAGATCCGAGCAAGGTAGAAGAAGTCCTTAACTGGGAAGCACCTACAACTGTTCATCAAGTTCGTAGTTTTCTGGGGTTAGCAGGTTATTACCGTCGGTTCATCTCTGACTTCTCTAGAACTGCGAAGCCAATTACGGGATTGCTGAAAAATCAAACTCAGTTTGTATGGTCAACAGAATGTGAGATGGCCTTTCAAACATTAAAGAAGTTGTTAACAACTGCACCAGTATTAGCACAACCTGATATCGAGAGGCCGTTTGATATCTATTGTGATGCGTCTGGAATTGGTATTGGTTGTGTTCTTATGAAAGAAGGCAGAGTCATAGCATATGCTTCTAGACAACTCAAGAAGCATGAAGAACATTATCCCACCCATGATCTTGAATTAGCAGCTGTTGTTCATGCACTCAAGGTTTGGCAACATTATTTATTGGGCAATATTTGTCATATCTATACGGATCACAAAAGTTTGAAATATATCTTTACTCAGTCAGAGCTGAATATGAGGCAAAGAAGATGGTTAGAACTTATCAAAGATTATGACTTAGAAGTGCATTATCATCCGGGCAAGGCTAATGTGGTTGCCGATGCCCTGAGTCGCAAGAGTCATTGTCATTGCCTGATTGTAGAACCTATGCAGTGAACGTTGTGTCAAGAGATGGAGCATCTGAATTTACAAATCATAGAACAAGGTTCTCTGTCCAATATTGCAGTTGAGTCAACTATCAAAGATCAGATCATTGCTGCTCAATAGAAAAGTAAGGGCATAGCCCATATCAAGGATAAAGTCAGATCTGGAAGATCAACATATTTCAAGATTGATGAATCAGATGTCGTATGGTTCAAGGATAGATTGGTAGTACCCAAAAATCCGGAGCTGCGAAAGCAGATTCTTGATGAAGCTCATTCTACAAGATACTCTATTCATCCGGTAGCAACAAAATGTATCACGATCTGAGAATGAGATATTGGTGGACCAAAATGAAAATAGAAATAGCTCAATATGTGGCCAAATGTGATACTTGTCAGAGAGTCAAAGCGATTCATATGAAGACTGCAGGTCCATGACATTCCTTGCCAGTTCCATCCTGGAAGTGGGAAGATATCTGTATGGACTTCATAGTAGGGTTGCCTAGGACATCTGCGCAGCTACAATTCAATATGGGTTATTGTTGATCGCCTAACCAAGATAGCTCATTTCTTACCAGTTCGAGAGATAAATATCGAGCGGAGCAATTATGCAAAGCTTTATCTGGATAGAATCTTTAGTCTGCATGGGGCACCCAAGACCATTGTCTCTGACAGAGGGTCATTGTTCATATCCAAGTTTTGGAAAAGTCTACATGAGTCTTTGGGAACTAAACTTATCCGTAGTTCTGCTTATCATCCGCAAACAGATGGACAGACGGAAAGGGTAAATCAAATTCTTGAAGATATGTTAAGAGCATGTGTTCTCTCCTATGGTGCTATGTGGGATGAATGCCTTCCCTTAGCTGAATTCTCATATAACAATAGCTATCAAGAGAGCATTAAAATGGCACCATTTGAAGCATTGTATGGTCGTAGATGCCAGACACCTTTACATTGGTCAGATGTTGGAGAACGTTGGTTCTTTGGACCGGATGTGGTCAAGGAAGTAGAAGAGAAAGTTAAACTCATACAAGCTAATATGAAGGTTGTAACACCCCGGCTCAGGGCTTAATAGGATTAATAGGATACTCGTACCAACAAGTTGCAACTTCTTTTCCGGAAGCCCATCTGCAAATAACTCCGAGGTTAAGCGTGCTTGGCCTGGAGCGATGGGTGACCGACCGGGAAGTTCTTCCCGGGTGCGCACGAGTGAGGACAAAGTGCGCAGAAAAGACAAGTGTTGGTCTGTGAGGGCAGTTTATATCCTAGTTAAGCTGCCAGATGTAAGCGGGCCCAGCCTCGGAGAGGTGGGACGTTACAGAATGGTATCAGAGCCGACTCTCGTGGTTTCACGGGCGCGTGTGTCGTAGTTGCGCAGGCATGGTGCGCATGGCTGGTGTGGATCCGGCGTGGTCACACAGCATGGCACATGCGCTGGCACTAGACACACGGACGTGGCTAAGAGGGGACATTCCTGGCTTGGGATTGATCGACGAGGACGTCGATCTCTTAAGGGGGTGAGGATGTAACACCCCGGCTCAGGGCTTAATAGGATTAATAGGATACTCGTACCAACAAGTTGCAACTTCTTTTCCAGAAGCCCATCTGCAAATAACTCCGAGGTTAAGCGTGCTTGGCACGAGCGATGGGTGACCGAATCGGAAGTTCTTCCAAAAGCGCACGAGTGAGGACAAAGTGCTTGCGAAAAAAGACAAGTGTTGATGCGTGTGAGGCGATTTATATCCTAGTTAAGCTGCCAGATGTAAGCGGGCCTAGCCTCGGAGAGGTGGGACGTTACAGTGGTATCACTCTTCGTACATCGTGGACGAAGTACGCAGGACAGTGCTATCTTGGATTCCTTCCAATGTAACAATGCTTTATGGACGCCAACGAAAGAAATTCTTCAGACAACAACTTACGACAAAGAGCAAGTATCAGAAAGTGTCGTGACCAAATTAGTCTCTCTGATACTCCAAAGTTAAATAGCCTAATGCTATCACTGATGTTGGAAACTGGATGACAAGTTTCTCTTCCCATAAAAGTCTTTCGCACCGAATCTCGGGACGCGATTCCTTTAAGGGGGGAGGGCTGTAACACCCCAGGTGTTGTCACTAGTTAAGCTATGGGTTTGAGCGCAAACATAACTGATTGAGTGACGATGAAGATGTCAAGGTCAAACCTTTGGAAATGAGCCCCAACCTAAACTCGTATATTGCACCCTTGCTTTACATGTAGGCCCTTTTCAGGATATATGCTTGGCTAGTGTTATTGGAATATCTTCATGTGTCTCACATCAATATCCATCTATATTGATCACTAGAAAAGTTTCATGAAGTTTGGAATCAAAAAGTCACATGAAATGATAAGTTATATCCTTATTGGAAAGACTTTACTAAGTGCTTCAATTGCACTATTAAGTGAATGGAAATGTAGGTCATCAACCAAACCTTGCAACCTTGCCCAAATGACTCTAATTGAACTCCACAACAAAAGTCATGAAGGGTTCATGTTGAGCCGAGATCAAGAAAATGCATCAATCGGTCAATAACTCTAATTTAAGCTTTATAGTGACGATACTTTGACCTATGTTGACCACCAACTTACAGTGCTTGCATAGAGTTGCACCTTAAATAAAAGTTGAAGATTGAGTAGAGTAGAACAAACTTTGTTTTTGGAACAAGAGCCATATCAACTTGGAACTAAGTCAAACAGAGGCTCGAAAATTGGATCAGCGGCTGTTTTCAGACTTAGAATTTTTCTAAGTCTGGAATTCATCGTCGTCGCCGTTGGCATTCCGCGTTCTCCGAAATTCGTTAAGCAACTTGAGTTGGTCCAAAAATAAAAGTTGAAGGTTATTTTATGGAGAAGAGCATGCAAAAAGTTGCACTGAGTTTGACCGAGTTTTGATTTCCGAAAGTGAATTTCCGTGACCGTTATCAAGGCGCTGACACTGACAGTTTGTGGCTTAATTACCTACTAATCCATAGCTCAAATGACTTGGCACCCTTAATAAGAAATGTAGAGCTGACCAAGGTGAGCAAACTTCGTTTTGGGCCCATGTCCAAATTTGGCCTGCAAACAACCCAGAATCGTGCCCCACGTTGGTCGCTTTGCTGCCCGCCACGTGCTCGGTAAAATGCCCCAATCGGCGGCGCGTGTCCAGGACGTGGCCGCCATGCACAGAGCGCGTCCGCCATTGCTGCCGCGTGCCTTGCCTCTCTGTCGCGCCCCTGCTTGTTCAACAAGCGCTGCCACATGTTGTCCTGGCCAGTGATCCACTCCGTGCTCTCTTCCTCTCACTCCTCCTCGCTCCACTCCGCGCCAGAGCCGCATCCGCCATGACCGGGCCGGGCGAGCTCCCATGGCCGCCGTGCGCTGCTCTCTCCCTTTCGCCTCCGCCCCAAGCTAAGCTGTGCCACTACGTGTGCGCGTGCAGGCCCGGGCCGTTCACGCCGCTGCCACTCGGTCGCCGGGGTGCGCCTCAGTGCTCCCGCCACGGCAAAGCTGCCACCGTGCGCCCTAGCTTGCGTGGCCAGAGAGCCACGGGCTGTCGCGGGCCACGCTGTGGGTGTCCATGGGTGCGCCTAGCCGCCGTGTAGCCCCAGCACTCCCCCTCTGTGGCCACCAACGCCCTCACCAACCGGCCCGCTTGCCTCCTCTGTTCTCTAATGCGACCAGGGATGTCGCGCCAGAATTTGATGAAAGCGAGGGGTGTAACTGCAAAGATATAGACTTGCGTGAATAGTGCCAAGAAGGATCGATTCGCTGATGTTTAATTTGTGTTTTCCGCAGGGACCCCGATGCAAGATTCCAATTCCTTTTCTCTGGTTTTTACAGATTTGAATGCTCCACTTTGAAAATTCATAGTAATTCATAGAAAATTCGTAAAATAGCAAATGAGGACTTTTTGGAATCCTTGTGAAATTCTCTATGCACTAGATCTATAATATTACATGTTTTACTTTAAAGTTTTAGCTGTAAAAATATATTTATGCAGCTAGGTTTGTAATGCTAGTGGTATTTGTCTTTTTTATAACTATAGATCTAGGGCTCCAAATGAAGTGAAATTTTTGTGGCATTCTACTCATGTGATAGTTGGTGTGTGGTAAAAATTTCATGAGTATTGGATGAAGTATGAGTGAGTTATTGGTTTATCTTGCTCTCACATGATTTCTTGCTTTAGCGACTTGTCTTTTTCATAGAGGTTGCTATACATATTCAAATGGAGTGAAATTTGTACAGTAGACTATTGAGAGGATATGTGAGCCACTGTAATTTTTGTAGAATTTATTGTATACTTTTGGTATATGTTCATTAAGTCACCTTGTTATCTAAAATAAATTAAGAAATGCATTAAAAGAATTTATTTGGTCATGGACCCTAGGTTTTCTGGTGTTCTTTAGTCATGTGTGACATGTTGGTAAAGTTGGTTTTGCCCAATTATGTGTTTGCAACATAAGTTAATAATTATTTTCTTGCCGATGTGGTTTATGGACAGATCTGAGAACTTAGCAAAGTTCTTCATGATAATGTGCTTTGTTGTGAAACTTGTTTATACAAAAGTTGTAGATAATTCATGTATCTAGCTACTGTTAAAATTTGGTGTCATTTGGCCTAGTAGTTTAAGAGTTACAACTGTTTAAAGTTAGAGTACAGGATTTGTTGCTCTCTGTTTTGTATGAACCAGTTTCTGTAAAGGTATAATTTCGACCTACTTAACTTGTGAATCATGCTATGATGGTTACAGATGAAATGTAGATAATTTCATAATCTTTCCAAAATGTCTTCTTGCAAGTCATTTGGATTTGTGTAACTACAGTTATGCTTCTCTGAAGTTGCAATCAGTTTTATGTCCATGTCTGGACAGGTCTGAAACATCTACATGTTTGACCTGTTTAACTTTGTAATTAGCTTTTTATGTAAACATCAATCTTGTATACAAATTCTATGGATTTTCATAAAGTCTTAGATCATCCTTGTGGGATGTTTGTAGCTTAAGTTATGTTTGAAACAAGTGACTGTTTGCTGCTGTCCAAATCTGCTTGTATCTAGAATTGTTTGCTTCTACTTGCTCTTGTTTGTATGATTGCAAATGGTTATCTTGGACACCTAGAGTTAAGGTAGCATGCCTAAAATGTTTTGCTAAATTGTGAAGTACTTGATCATGTATAGCTAGCTGGTTGTATGACATGCTTATGTGTGTATAGTGTAACATATGCTTGTTTAGTATGCTTGTTGCATTCCTTCATGTGTATTCTTTATGTTCATGCATCTGCATCTATGCATCTCATCCTAGGTACGCTAGGTACAGCACGTGGACGTGGAGCGCATGATGTGGAGATAGACGATGGTGTATGGTGGACCTATCCCGAAGGTGGAAGGACTGGACAAGTGCTAGAACGGGAGATGCTCACTTAGCGAGTGTCGTCTACCTAACACTGACTTGTGTCGGATCCCAGGCAAGCCCCGAAGCATATTAAGCCTCCTATTTTCCGAACTGCAGTTACAGTATTATTATTACATATATTGTTGCATTAAGTTTAGGTGTTGGATGCAAACACTTGCTGCATTGGTTACCCATTCCTTGTCCAGATATTGTTACCCTGAATCCTATGTAGCTCAGGCTCGAGTAGTGCTTAGCCCTGCTTAAACGCGGTAGAAGTCGGGTGATTTCCTGTCACCTGCGAGATATAGGAAGATACATGTGGCACGGTTGGCTATATTTGCTATCGTGGAAAAGAACCAGTCTTAATTTGAAATGAAGACCGGACGGAGGCTTGCCGGTTTGCAGTGACTCCGTCTGTGTCGCTTAAGGACTGATTCTTGGAGCCTTTCCTGTTCATGTTGAACGCATGCCTCTCTCTTAGTTGGCCGTGTCCGATGACCGACCGCGAAGCCGAGTAGCTCACCTCAGGCCGGGAGTCGATAAGTATAAAGTGCGCCTCGGAAGGGAGCCGTAGGCGTGAGTCCAAGGGCAGGTGATTTAAAAGTCCTGATCGTCCTGGCAGAAGGGTAATCCCTAAGAGTGCTGGCGCTGATCGAACCCGCAAATTTGGTTCCTGAGATGTTCCAAAGGTGACCCACGGCTACCCTTGCAAAGTATGCCAGGGTGAGAGTTAGGAATACCCCCTCAGCTGAGTTGTAATTCGATTCGAATCGCCGTCTCTCCCGGTTAGTGAGAACTTGATGGGCTTATCTCCAATGTAGATACACTTAAAAACATAAAGGTTCGGAAATGATGATATGATGATGACAGCCTTATTATACCTGCTATGGTTAATATTGTTTGCTCCTAATAAGTGAGTGCTCTAGTACAGGTGCTAATCTAGTGGACAGGTAAATGATGATAAGCTTGATGCTAAGTTTAAATTGGTCACTATATTCATAAGCTCTTTTATGCAACTGTGTCAAGCTAGCCCACCTCATAAGCCTTGCATAACCCTTGGTGTCATTTGTTTTGGTTTTTGACGGGTAAGTCTAGCTGAGTACCTTCTCGTACTCAGGGTTTATCCCACCATGTTGCAGGTGAAGTTCTCGGCCTGTGAAGATGGTGGCTAACCGCCGGTGGCTCGGTGATTCTATAGTTACTTCTCATCTATATGCTTTTGTCGGATGATGTCACTTATGCTAGCAATGTATTTGGAACATATATTAATGTAATCTTTTGAAAGCTATGTTGTTTTCACTAATCGGTTTTGAAACCCAAACTTGTACTATTATTTGTGAATTCATTTGTAATATTATTTTCCGCTGCAACCCTGCGTATGTGATGTGTATTTGCTTAATCACGCGATCTTGGTTGTGATGTTGATTTACCGAGGTCTTTCGGGACACTCGGTGGACTACCGGGTTTATATGGGTGAAAGTATGCGCATGTTAACGTGTTAGCGGGGACAACCGTACTTGATCTTGTATAAATTGGGCGGTTCTGTTACAAAGGTAGCTCAATCCCGATAGAAAAGCTATGCTGATAAGAGAAGACGACCTCTAGAATTCATAGTGGGAGATCATGTCTACCTCAAAGTATCGCCAATGAAAGGAGTTCATCATTTTAGGATTCGGGGAAAGTTGGCGCCCCGTTATGTCGGTCCGTTTCAAATCCAGCAAAGATGTGGATCAGTCGCCTATCGCGTCAAGCTACCAGATCACATGTCAGCTGTGCATGATATTTTCCATGTATCCCAGTTGAAGAAGTGTCTTCACGTACCTGACCAAGTGATCAATTGTGGTGATGTAGAACTAGCACCTGATTTGACTTATGCCGAGTACCCCATTAGAGTCTTAGATCAGAAAGATCGAATCACTCGAAGGCGTACAATCAAGTTCTACAAAGTATAATGGAACCAGCACACTGAAGAAGAAGCTGCTTGGGAGTCCGAGGATTACTTAGAAGAAAACTTTCCTGACTTCTTTGCTTCTCTCTAGTTGCAATACCTTGTCTATATTGTAACTTGTTTCTTTTGTCAAAAGAATGGAAAAACCCCTCACGAGTCTTTGAATAAAGTTATGATGTGTTAGCTTGACACATTTCCTTTTCCATTACTTAGCCTTAAGTTTTAAATCTCGGGACAAGATTTCTTTAAGGGGGAAGGGTTGTAACACCTTTGGTGTTTCGACCTAGCACTAAAATTTGACATGTCATCATATGCATTGCAAAGCATTCATAGAGTAGAAAATTTTGAATGCATTCACTAAATAAGGTTTATTTCATAATGTTGTTATTTCATGTGATGTGATTCAAAATCCTAAATAAAGATCATGACTACAAGGGTCAAAATTCATGTGATCATGTGAGGTCATATGTCATTTGACTCAAATAACCCTAATGGGCCATGTTACTGGTCAAAAATCAAAATTTAAGTAAAAGGAAGACAAATCAAATTTGAATTCAAATTCAAATCACAAAAGTCCTTTTTGCCCCTTTTGTCTAATTCAAAGTCCATGTGGAATTTGGGGTTGAGGCAAAAAGCAAAGTTGAAGATTATATTATCAACTTTGGTATTCAAAGTTTTTCAAGTTTACATATAAAATTTGGAGTAATTTTGAAATGATTCAAATACTCAAATGCACCTCAAATTCAAATTTCAAAATGGAGGCAGAATTTGAAAATGTTCCTTGAAGCAAAGTTGTAGAGTTTAAAAAAAATTGAGCAACTTTCATTTTTGGAGATTTTCAACTTCTTTAGAAAATTTGGGAGTAATTTGAAAAATAGACTCAGTGGCAGTTTTGTAAATAATTCAAAAATCAAGATTTACATCACCGCTTACCGCCAGCGCCACGCCGCTGCCGCCGCCGAGTGTTTTGCGCCGCTTCCTCGCGTCCTAGCACATCATCATCGCCGTGGCATCTTCGTCATGTGCTGTCGAATCCAGACGAGCTCCTCCCGGCTATAAATAGCCGTACCGTCGTCGTCCCTATCCTCTTTTCCTGCCTTTGCTCGTCGCCGATGACCTCACTGCACTCGCGAAATTTGCCACCGTCGAGCAGCCTCTGTCGTGCCCAGTTATGCCAAAGCGATCGCCTTAGTCTTGCGCTTCTCTACGACTTGCTCACACCAGTTGAGTTGGCCGGAGTCGTCCGGCGCAACAGCTTCTTCCCTGAGCCCGGCCGAAGCTCCACCACCATCGCCTCGACGTGGCCAGGCCATTCTAGACCGTCTCCACCTTCACCAAGCCCACCGGCGTGACCGTGGTGAGCTACTGAACGTGATGTGCACTTCGCTTTTGACTCTACCGCATTCTTGCTGGGGTTACGCCGTGAGCCGATGTGCTCGAGCCGCCATGGACAATGTGGAGTCTTCTCAGGTGCACCTTCTGCTATTCCAAGGACGGGGATGGGTTCGTAGGGGTGTGTAGATTATTTGGGTGAGGTCTGCCTCGCCGGAGCGTCACCGTTGGCGCATTTTGGGGCCGGCCAGTGATGGCAGCGCCGCCGTGACATGTATGGGTCACTGACGGGTGGGGTCGGGCTGTCAGTGAGAAGGAAGGAGAAGAACAATGAAATTTTATATTTTCTGATTTTGAATAGTGCTGAATCTTTGGAAATTTGTTTTGGTACACTAATTTGTCATGAGGAAGCTTACATAAAATTTTGAGGTCATTTGGGACAAGTTTATTTTGGGCTTATTTCCAAATTGGTTCAAAAATAAATAAAAGCAAACCCTAAGTGTTTGATTAGTGTTTGATCTTGTTTTGATCATGTTTTGTGACCAATAGGGTTTCAAGAGTAGTGGTCGGAGAATTCACCGTAGTGGTCGGAGAATTCGCCGTAGTGGTCGGAGAGTTCGCCGTAGTGGTCGGAGAGTTCACCGTAGTGGTCGGAGAATTCACCGTAGTGGTCGGAGAGTTCACCGTATTCAAGAGTAGTGGTCGGAGAATTCACCGTAGTGGTCGGAGAGTTCGCCGTAGTGGTCGGAGAGTTCACCATAGTGGTCGGAGAGTTCACCGTAGTGGTCGGAGAATTCACCGTAGTGGTCGGAGAGTTCACCGTAGTGGTCGAAGAGTTCGCCGAAGTGGTCGGAGAGCTCACCGAAGTGGTCGGTGCTGACTTGGTCACATCCGTTATGAATATGGTTTGGTTAGTTTGGCTTGTAACTGTACCATGAAGGAAAGTTGTATTCAAGGTGTTGTTATATTTCATGCACCATGAAAGCATCATGTTTCCATTATCATCATGTTGAAGCATATACTGTTATTTCGTGTAGAATCCGAGAGTGAACCGATTCTAGTTAAGCAAGTTCTGGAAGCATCCCCGGTTGTCACGGGATTCGATAATAGTGGTCTTGATCCATGAACACGAGAGGTCAATGAAGGTTATGCATTAAACCATTACCTTATTTACTTTGAAAAGTTTATCACCTATGTTACCTATTGCATTAAGTTGATTAATTCAAATGTTACCTACTTGATGCATTGCCTACCTTGTTAATTGTTTACCATCCTTGAAGATGGTTTCATTTTACAAAGGCATAGAATGCTTAGTATGCTTTATGGTAGGCTTTCAAAGTAAAAGTTTCGATACAATCAAAGATGGCATACTGGCCAAAGAAAGAAAGAAAGAAAGAAAGAAAGAAGATAGAATGAACTAGAGACTAGTCGGGTGGCTTATCTTGAATGTTGGGTAATGTTGCCGACTATGTCGCTTAAAGGCCACTCATTGTGGATCTTCTGAACGAGACACTTTGTAGTACTGGTCACATACTCCGATAAGCCTACTTCGGCTAAACCGATACTAAGACAAATGCCCACGCACTGGGAGTGGTGAGATGGCGGGAGTAGTGTGTACCCTCGTGGCTTGAATGTGGCCGGATTTGAGGTGTGCTGTGCTCTCGGGTGGCGTGGAGATGGCTTAGTACGAGAGGATCCGGTAGCGAGGTTGATATATGCAAGATTAAGTTCTACATATGTCGTGTGGTAAGGAATCCCCAGCTGAGACTTGAATCAATTCGAATTGCCGGTGCTCCATGGATATGGAGACTCGATTCATTACAGAAGCAATGTAAGACTGGTGAATTACTAAAAATTGAAAAAAAGGAATGGAATAAGAAGGATTGGAACATGGGATATGAACACTTAGTTGGAGATATTGAACTAAAGTACTTAGGGGTAAAACTTGAAACTAGGATCAAGAATAGTAAGCTTTTGGCAAAGAACTTTTGAATCTTTCTACATTCTTACCTTGACCCAACACTGCATCCCTAAGACCTTCACACCTTTTTGGTCGGGTGGGTCTTGTTGAGTACGTTTGTACTCGGGGTTTTGTTAACCCTTGTTGCGGTGTGAGTCACATGCTTGAGCTTGTTTTGGTCCCCCTTTGCATGTCAGTGTTTGAAGTCGATGACGATGAGGAATGATGGATGGCCTTTGGACAAGGCACTAGTTTGTGTGAAATAAATAATGTTAATGTAATATTATCCCGCTACTATGGTTGTATGACACTTATGGTTTTGTTTGTTTGAAACCACTGGTTTGTAATATCAAAACTTAAGTCTTTCGCTTTATAATCTCTGGTATGTATATTGAAAACTGTTGTAATCTGCAATGACTGTGATTGGGATCCTGTTTGGAAAAGATTCGTGGATGATTCGGGTTTCCCGAGGACACCCGACAGATCTGTTAAGTTGTTGGGAACTTGTGTACGCTATCTGAGGTCTGTTGAGACATCGATAGGTACACGTGGGCCCGATTTCTTAGGAGGTTCTACCACAACTTCATGTTTGATTCTAACTTCATCACAATATGCCTCTATGTTTGTGTTGTCAAACTCTTTCCCATTGTCACTTCTTATCTTCTTGAGCTTCACTTCAAATTCATTTTGTGCTCTCTTGGCAAACTTTTTGAAGCAAGATGCAACTTCGGATTTGTCATGAAGGAAGAACACCCATGTATACCTTGAATAATCATCAACTATCACAAGACAATAAAGATTTCCTCCCAAGCTCTTGTATGTTGTTGGTCCAAACAAATCCATGTGTAGGAGTTCTAGCACTCTTGTGGTTGACATGAAAGCTTTTGTTGGATGAGTATTTACAACTTGCTTGCTGGCTTGACATGCACTACAAAGCTTGTCCTTCTCAAACTTCACATCCTTCAATCCTCTCACTAAATCATTCTTCATTAACTTCTTGAGTGAACTCATACCAACATGGGCAAGTCTTCTATGCCATAGCCACCCAAGTGTTGTTTTGGTGAATAGACATGTTTTCAAGTTCGCATGTTCGGAGGTGAAGTCCACTAGATATAAGTTGTTGTATCTAAATCCTTGAAATATCACTTGATCATCATCCTTCTTGGATACAAAAACCTCCTTCTCGGTGAACAAGCATTGGAAGCCAAGATCACACAATTGTCCAATGGATAGCAAGTTGAAACTCAATGAAGCAACATATAGCACATTGGAGATGGAATGATCATTTGATATTGCCACTTTGCCCAATCCTTTAACCTTGCCCTTTGAGTTATCTCCAAATGTAATTCTCTCTTATCTATCTACTTCTTCATCAAGCGAGGTGAACATACGAGGATCACCGGTCATATGTTGTGTGCAACCACTATCAATAACCCAATGACTTCCACCGGTCTTATAGTTCACCTACACACAAGAGATTCAAGCTTTAGGAACCCAAACTTGTTGAGGGCCCTTCACCTTCTCAACAAGTGACTTAGCAACCCAAATCTTTCTAGGCTTATTCTTGTTAGGAGGTCCTAAGAACATGACTTTCATCTTTCCACTAGAATCCTTTCTAAGCATGTAATAAGCATTGAAGGCAAAGGGTCTAGCATGCTTGGGCAAGGGTTGTGGTGGTGGAGTTTGGCACTCATGTGCAAAATGGCCTTCTTGTCCACACTCAAAGCATCTCTTTGGCTTCGGCTTTGATTGTTGTTGTTGTACTTGAGCCTTCTTCTTCTCTACATGTGCCACATATCCAATACCACTTCTATCCATCTTCATGACGGTGTTCATAAGTAGCTCACTTTGAAGATATTTGCCTCTTGTGAACTTGCTCAATCCAACCTTGAGATGCTCTTTCTCCAACTTAAACTTCTTGTTCTCTTCCTTAAGAGCATCATTGTTCTTTTCTTCATTGAGCTTCTTGTTTTCCTCTTTGAGCTTCTCATTCTCGAGGATCAAGTCACCATCATGATCAAGGGTTTCTAGCATAATGGTGTTGTGGTTTTTGATTTCTTTAAGATCTCTCTTGAGCTTTGCATTGTCATTCTTGAGCTTGACATACTCATCATAGTCATTGCACTCAACCACTTGCTTGCCCTTGATACTAGAACCTTGCTCAATGCTCTCAATGATCTAAGTCATCACATGATGTAGCTATATCAATCTTAACAACATGGTTAGTAGCATCATGCGGCTCATTTGATAGAAATTTTTGAGCAATAGCAAGATTATCATAATTAATCTTAAGAGTAGTATATTCATCTTTTAGCTTGTTGTGGCTAGTGATGAGCTCATTGTGCACCCACTCAAGTTTATCATATTTATCTTTAAGCTCTTTCTTAGAAGATATGAGCTCCTTGAGTTTGGATGACATAGCATCATTTGCTTCTCTAAGCTCAACATTAGCCTTTTCTATTGTATCACATTTTGCTAATAGTGAATCATTCTTAGCATCTAGTTTTTCAATTTTAGCTCTACTCTTTTTAATGATCTTAGTGTATCTTCTTAGAATTTTAACAAGATCATCATATGAAGGTGAATCATCATCATCGCTATCGCTATCATCATCACTAGCTTGCTCATCATCACTACTATCATCATTATTAGTTACCTTGCGTTCACCCTTGGACATAAGGCATAGGTGTGTAGAGGATGATGGTGGTGGTGGCGGTGAAGATGAGAGATCAATAGCTATGGCGGCCACCTTCTCATCGTCACTATCATCATCGGATGATCCACTAGATGAATCAATGTCCGTGAGCCAATCATCGACAATGTAGTCCTTTCCACTCTTCTTCTTCTTGTGGAAGTCTCTCTTCTTGCCATCTCTCTTCTTGTATGGCTTGTTCTTCTTATTTTCATCTTCTTCTTCATTGCTTGAGTCATCTTTCTTACCCTTGAACTTGTTCTTGAACTTGTCTTTCTTGGGCTTGGTGCATTGGTGTGCTAGATGACCAAGTTCACCACAATTGAAGCAATCCATTTCGGAGATTGGCTTTCTCCTAGAGCTTGTGAAGAACTTCTTCTTCTTGCCATCGAACTTGATGCCACTCTTGTTTAGCTTCTTTAGCATCTTGGCGGCTTTCTTCACCATGAGAGCAAGATCTTCATCTTCATCTTCTTCATCACTAGAGCTCTCATACTCAAGTCTTGCCTTGCCCTTATCTTGACTAGCTTTGAATGCTAAATCTTTTTCTTTCTTCTTAGTAGAGGATGAGCCATCTTGAGGTGTGATGTGCATGTACATCTCATGAGCATTGATCTTTCCCAAGATTTGTGTCGTTGTAGCAGTGGAAAGATCACCTTGATGTATCACGGTCACAATATGCCCATATTTGTCAATGGGAAGGACACTCAAGATCTTTCTCATAATGTCGGATGGTGACATTTAAGTAAGTCCAAGCCCATTGACTTCATCTACAAGAACATTCAAACATGAATACATTTTATTAGCACATTCTTTAGGAAGCATTTCAAAAGAGTTGAGCTTTTTTCATGACAAGATGATAGCGTTCCTCACGCTCACTCTTTGTTCCCTCATGGAGCGCACAAACGTCCGACCATAGTGCATGGGCGTCTTTGTGGTTCCTTACACGGTTGAACACATCTTTGCAATGGCCTCTAAAGATGGTGTTGCGAGCCTTTGCATTCCATTTTTCATAGTTTACTTCATCGCCTTGAAGTTGTGCGGGATTCCTAGGTCTTGGGAACCCATGTGAGGCGGCTCTAAGTATTCCAACGTCTAGAGCTTCTAGGTACGCCACCATGCGAATTTTCCAATATGGAAAATCATCCCCCTCGAAGATAGGAGGAGGTCCATCCCCATGAGGCACCTTGCTCTAAGCGATTAAGCTTAAAAATGTGAGCACGAGGCTCCGATACCAATTGAAAGGATCAAGATACCCAAGAGGGGGAGGGTGAATTGGGCTAATTCTAAATTTCTTCGCAATAAACAAGTCCTATGGTTAGCCCAATTAACCCCTTGTGCCTAGAGAAGTGTTTCTATTGATCTAATGCATAAAAATTTAGCAACCTAGTTCCAATCCTACTCTAGCATGGCAATTCTAGGAATACAAATGACAACAATTGAAATGTTCAAAGTAAATACTCAAAGTAAAGAGAGGAGAGGAAACGCGGCAATGTTTTGCTGAGGTATCGGAGAGTCGCCACTCCCCACTAGTCCTCGTTGGAGCACCCGCGCAAGGGTGTAGCTCCCCCTTGATCCAAGCAAGGATCAAGTGCTCTCTACGGGTTGAATCTTTGACACTCCGTCGCGGTGAATCACCCACAACCGCTCACAACTTGAGTTGGGTCATCCACAAGCTCTCCGGATGATCACCAAGCTCCCAATCACCACCAAGCCGTCTAGGTGATGGCGATCACCAAGAGTAACAAGCACGAACTCTCACTTGACCACAACAAGCCTAGGGAGAAGGGTCGATGCACACTTTGCTACTCTTGATCTTCACTAATGAGGTCTCTCTTTGGATTCTTAAATCTCAATCACCTCACTAGGACCTTGCTCTTCTTGGCACTCTCTAAAGTGTGTTTCAGCTGTTGAAATGAGTAAAAGTGACTCCACACACGAGTGGAGCTTCTATTTATAACATGGGCTGAAAAATGAACCGTTATGTGTCTCTGCTGGGTGACCGAACGCTCCGGTCATTCTGACCGGACGCTCCGGTCAGTTCAATCTGCACAGCAGTGTTTAAGTGTTGACCGGATATTTGGCAGGTCCAATCTCACTTGACGGACGCGTCCGGTCCCATTTTTTCCCTCTTTGGATGCTTATGTACTCGACCGGGACCTGGACCCTCGTGGTCCGGTCAAGATCGATCAACAGCAGCGTCTGGTCGTAGATTCTCTTCTCTAGAACCATACTGGAGTCGACCGGACGCTGGCCCTCAGCGTCCGGTCACTTGACCTCTCCAGCGTCCGGTCAAACCAGACTAGTTCACCTCAGTTAAATGAACTGACCGGACCCTGCGGCCAGCGTCCGGTCAGTCTTTGACCCTCCATTCACTTCCAACTCTCGATCATTTATGAATGAAGTTTGCTCCAAAGGATCTTAGACATATTTAGGAGCTACCTAGTGCTAGTTTTAATAAGTGTGCCCCACACCTAACTCACTAGACTCACCTAGGTCAAGCTACCCGTCCATACCCCCCTTAATAGTACGGCCAAAGGAAAAACAAAGTCCTAAACTACTCTAAGTGTCTCTCCAACTCCAATCGACACTTAGAACTAGTCATCCTTAACCTTGTCGTCCATCCTTTGAAAATCAAAACAATTTCCATCGTACGGGCAAGACAACCTTGATTGCCCAATCAATCTCCATTATCGTGACCTAACTTAATTGCCTCTGCAAAACACATGTTAGTCACAATAATCTAATATTGTCATTAATCACGAAACCCAATTAGGGGCCTAGATGCTTTCAGCATGACGCTGACAGTGAGCAGACTAATGTGAGGAGGACACTAGGACTGGAGGACAGTGACTTCCGTGTTGAGGAAGAGAGAGAGGGGAGTGATGAGTGAAATAAATGGTGCTCGGGGAGTGTGAGGAGGAGACAGAGAGTGTACGAGAGGAGACTGTACCCAGTCGCGTGCCATGTCTTGGTGTGTCCGTCCATCCATCCGTCCGGGGAGCGGAGCGGAGCAGGTCAGCAGAACAGAGCACGACGCGGCGACGGGCGGGACTAGGGCGGTGTGGCCGTGCGGCGACGCGCTCGGGCCTCAACGAGCGTGCCAACGTGGGCTTGGGATCGCAGCATGCGAGGCGAGGCGGCAGAGGGTGCGTGTAGTGTGTGCGCAGCGAGCTCTAGTCGCATTTTCACCGTCTGCGGTCAACTTCGGCGAGATTGTGTCTTGTGGGAAAGGGTTTGCGTCTTGAGGAGGAGCAGCGTTTCCTTTGTCAGGCGATCGTGACGCACCCAAATCAATCGGCGGTTGTTCATCCATTTGTTGTTAGGCGAGCGATGACGAGAGCGCGCTGCGCACGCGTATCTGAAGAAGCACGTGCCTTTATCTGCCAAGAGCGAGATGCATGCACACTGGTGCGCCGCACCGATCGCATGCTCACGTCAATTTAAAAAATCAAATCATTTATTTTCAAATACTATAACTTTTAAATTGTATATCTATTTTTAGTTCTGTCTGTACCGTTGTGTTCTACGTGACGAGCTGAACAAAACTAAACCTCACATTTATATGTTTCGAATATTTTTTTCTAGTAAAAATTTATATGTATTAACTTATAACCTATAACTTGTGGTACAACTTATGCACAAGTTTATAAAAACTTAGAAACACAAAAGTTATCAAACATAAATTTAATACATTAGGTTGTATAAAATTTATATCATTTATGTATTAAATTTATGTTTGATTTATGTATTAAATTTATGTTTGATAACTTTTGTGTCATTTATGTACAAAAGTCATCAAACATAAAATTTATATCATTTATGTATAAATGGTATATCATTTATGTATAAAATTTATGTTATCAAACATAAATGATATAAATTTTATACATAAATTCATTTGTGTTATCAACCTATGTATACATAAATGATATAAATTTATGTATAAAATTTATGTTTGATAACTTTTGTACTTGTTTCATAACTTTTGTGTTTCTAAGTTTTTATAAACGTGTGCATAAGTTGTACCACAACTTATATGTTATAAGTTAATACACATAAATTTTTACTACAAAAAATATTCAAAACATATAAATGTGAGGTTTAGTTTTGTTCGGCTCGTCACGTAGAACACAACAGTACAGACGGAACTAAAAATAGATATACCATTTAGAAGTTATAGTATTTGAAAATAAATGATTTGATTTCTTAAATTGACGTGAGCATGCATACCGGTACGACAGACTAGGCGCATGCTTCTCCATATACGTGCGCGCGCATCTCGTACTGTTTGCCGAACAGCAAATGGATGAACAACCATAGGATTGGATTTGGGTGCGTGCAGTCGCCTCGTACAGTGGAAACGCTGCTCCTCCGGCACGCAAACCCTTGCCCGCAAGACACAATCCTGCCGAGTTGACCGCATGGTGAAAATGCTGCTCCTCGGCATGCAAGCTCTGCTTGCTGTCCGAATCATGCGTCAAATCACGTCCTGCGCCTCGCCGCGCCATTCGCCGTGGCGCGCTGCCGCGCCCAGATCCACGGCGCGGCAGCCCTGACCACGTCAGCGTTAAGCGGCCTGGTCACTGCCATGTCACCGCTCCTACCGCGCCAACATGCATGGCGCGGCAACGTGATTTCACCGCACCATTTGAATAGGCACGGCCAAAAGTGTTAGTTTTGGAAAAAAAAAAAAACAGTGTTATATTTAAAAATAGTTTAAAAAAGTGTTAAAAATAAAAAAAATTGATATTTGAAATGTAGCTCACGGAATAGTTTCATAAACCCCATTTGTTTCAATAATAATACTCTCTCCGTAAAAAATACAATTTAGCAAAATACATGTTAAAATATTTTACGTTTATGCAGCAGCTGATAGCTCTGGACAGAGAGACGGCTCCCCGCGGGGTGACCCCTCCCCAACCCTCGCCGCCGCCGGCGGCACCGGCTACCTCCCAGGCACCGACGCCTGCCTCTGCCTCCACCTCCACCTCCACCTCCCCTCCACCTCCCCCTCCCGCCTGCGAGCCACCTCCACCTTGCCCGACGCGGCATCCCCCCATCGCCGGCACCGCCACCGCCACCGCTAGCAAAGACGGTCGTGTCGGCAGCGGCTGGCTACTCCACCTCCCCTCGATCGCGGGCTACTTTAGCCTCAACCCGCCATGCCTCCCTTGCTCCCACGTCGAATGGATCTACCTCCATGGAGTTCGGTGGCTCTGAAGATCATGGTGGGATCTCCACCAAGCTGCCTCCCCTGGTGGCCACAGCCAACGCCGTCCTCGAGCAGGCTGCAAGGTCGCTCTCCCCCTTTGCCGCCCCATGGGCACCTTCCTCTCCGGCAGTCGCGGGCCCGTCCACCTGGGCGGGATAGCATATGTTGTCCTTCTCCAACTCTGAAGCATCGTTCGACGAGTCGCTTGAGCCATCCCTCGTCGTGGACAACAACAGGGGCAAGGCTGTCTTGGCCACAAGCCACACGACGTGCCGTTCCTGCGTGCACGGCAACGGGTCCGGGTTCATGGCAGATGCTCGACGCCCCCCTCCGTAGCGCGGTGACAATAGGTTGGGGTTCATGGCGGATGATCGTCGCTCCCCTCCACCGCGCGGCGACATTCGGGCGGGGCCTATGGCTAACGCTCGTCACAGTCTTCCGTCGCGCAGTCATGTCGAGGTGCGCCCACCCGCCACCCGTGCCACGACGTAGGATTCCCGTCCATGCCTCCATGTCCCCCGCCTGGTGCACATGTCGACGTTGAAGGCTTCACACTCATCGAGAACCACCGTCGCTAGCGCTGCCGGCCTCGCGCCTCGCGCCCACGTCCGTCCCACCGTTCTTGGTCTGCCTCTGCTTAAACTGTCTGGCCGAGGACCATGTCGCTGCTGATTGCCGCTTCCCATCCCGCAACCTACTCTGCAGACACACGGGCCACCATGCATGGGAGTGCAAGCGTGGCCGTTCTTCTTCATGCAACGTCGCCAAGGCAAGAGAAGCGCCGTGTTGTCGCCTTCGACTCCAAGACCAGCGCCGACCGCCATTGCCGCCCAGCACAGCTGAGCCTGGACGCCACCCAATGTCGTCTTCTTCAATGTCATTGTAGCACCCACCTCCAGCCACTCCGCCACCATCCCCTCCGCCGGGTCACTGGGGGCCCACCATCATCGTCGGGTCCTTCCCATGTCTGGCGCAACCAGGGGGTGGTCCATGGTCGTCTGGCCCATGCAAGTGGGTCCAACTGCTAACAGCAGAGACTCGTCAACATCCCATGTCAGAGCCTGTGTTCCATACCTCCTAGGCATCCGAGGCCTCCCTACCATTTGAATTTCAAATCCTAGCACAGCATGAAGTGCCGCCAGCGAGGTGGGATCCAATGCTCGGAGTCATTGATCTGGTGGGCCAAGAAGCGCCACCACTCCTAAAGTCTTCTAACCAATGGGCTGCACCTTTTGAGCCGGAGATGTCATTGCAAAGTGCACATGCGTAGTTGTCCTAGGCAGCCGATGTGGTCGCTGAGGAGCATGACCACGTAGCAGGTACCAACATCTCATCCGTTCATCTTGGAGACGTGTGAAAGCTCTCATTTGGTTTTGGTGAATTAATGAAACCATAAGTGCTAACTTAGTTTATCAAGTGACATGAGATAGTTAGCACATTCCAAGTAATGGAGCAAGTGGTGAAGATCATGATGATGGTGTGACCATGGTGATGATCAAGTGCTCGGCTTGGAAAAGAAGAAAGAGAAAAACAAAAAAGCTCAAGGCAAAGGTGAAACTTGATAGAAGCTTTTTTGGTTTAGTGATTGAAACACTTAGCGAGTGTGATCACATTTAGGATCGATAGCCATACTATTAAGAGGGGTGAAACCCGTATCGAAATGCGGTTGTCAAAGTGACACTAGATGCTCTAACTCATTGCATATGCATTTAGATTCTAGTGAGTGCTAACACCCTTGAAAATGTTTGTGAAAATATGCTAACACACGTGCACAAGGTGATACACTTGGTGGTTGGCATATTTGAGCAAGGGTGGTGAAGTTTGGGAAGTCGAGGAGGTCATTGTGCTGACCGGACGCGGGACTAGACGCTGGACCTATGCGTCCGGTCAGTAGTGAAGTAGTGGTATGGTCTCGGCCTAGTTGACCGGACGCTCGTGCGAGGAAGTGATTGGATGCACAACCTCTGGGTTCGGTCAACAATGACGTATGGTGATGTGGCGGCAAAACTGTTGGCGCATAGTGGCAGTGAGGACTAGACTTAGCCCTAAGTCCGGTCATGCTCCCTCGGACGCGTCTGATTGAGAAAGTGCGGCTCTGGATGCTCTCTGGAAGTGACCGGACTCCGCGTTGATGGAGCATCCGATCATTCCATCGGCGCGTCAGGTCGCTGGGTTGGTGCCTCGAGCGAGGGCACGAGTGGACGCTGGGCGGCCACATCCGATCTCGGTGTGGTGCGTCCGATCGTTCATTAATTTGAGCGCGTGATCGAGTTGACCGTTGGGATCAGATGGTGCACATTTGAAGCTATGACACATGGCAGCGATCCCACGACTAAACGCAGGGGGCCGAGCATTTGGTTGATCTAACCGGCGCGTCCAGTCACCACACAGTGAGCTGCACGTGGTGCCCAATGGCTATATTTTGAGGGGACGCCTATATAAGGCGTTTGGCCGGCTCTAGCTCACTCTCTTGGCCATTTGCATTGACATAGCAACCTTGTGAGCTTAGCCAAAGCCCTCCCACTCATCTCCATCATTGATTCATCATCTTTGTGAGATTGGGAGTGAATCCAAGTGAATTGCTTGAGTGATTGTATCTTGAGGCACTTGGTGTTCGTGTTTTGCTGTGGGATTTGCTTATTACTCTTGGTGGTTGCCGCCACCTAGACGGTTTGAAGAAGCGAGGATCATCGAGCAGAGGAAGGTGCTTGTCTCTAGCTCCGATCGTGGTAATTGTGAGGGGTTCTTGATCTTTCCCCGGTGAAGAGCCAAAAGGTACTCTAGTGGATTGATCGTGGCTTGTGTGAACCTCATCTTGTGTTGGTTGTGCGGCACCCGGTTGCGGGTTTGGCGTGTGATGTCAATTAGTGTGTGAACCTCCAAGTGAGTGAATCGCTACAACGGAGATTAGCTTACCGGCAAGCAAGTGAACATCAAAGGAAAAACCATTGTGTCTTGATTGTCTCCTTGGTATTCATTGATTGATCACTTGCCACGGCGGTATAGCTCTCTACCACTCTCTTGTATTACATTGTGCCTTTACTTGTGTAGACCTTGTGGTAATTGAAACTACTTAGTGTAGCTCTTAGTTGTAGTTCTCTTGCTAGCTTGCTCACCT
The DNA here is from genome assembly GCA_904845875.1 of Miscanthus lutarioriparius. Taxonomy (NCBI): domain Eukaryota; kingdom Viridiplantae; phylum Streptophyta; class Magnoliopsida; order Poales; family Poaceae; genus Miscanthus; species Miscanthus lutarioriparius. Next base: position 26,456,215 of record CAJGYO010000004.1, on the reverse strand, counting down.
AGGTGTAAATTAGTGACTTAGCCTCGTTGTGATATACTAGAGATCATAGATTTTAGAATTGGATAGGTGGCTTGCAACACAAGTGTAGTGCTAGCGCAAAATTCACTTCACCGTCTTATTTACTAATCACTTGCCTTAGTGTTGTTGTAGAATTTTTTAATAGACTATTCACCCCTCCCCTCTAGACATTAGGACCTTTCAATGTGATCCCTGATGTGCATGCAAGCCTAGAGATTGCAACTCCTTTGGACATTGCTATGGACTGTGCGGACACTTCTCTGGTGTCGCCACGCGTCCAACTGGTAACAGAGGGAAGCGGGGGAAAGTTTGGGCCTCCTTGCAATGGACCGTTGACTGGGTTGCTTCCACCCACCCAGTCTCCTGTTAATGAGGGATCATCTCAAGACAACGTGCCAGGTGCCGGTCATCCTTCAGTCCAACCCAACTCAGTCCAAGACTTCATTACCAGTCTAAAGCTGCCGCTCGACAAGCCGCTGATCCAGTCGCCGCCGTGCCTTCGTGTCTCGCGCGTGCCTATCGAAAGTCTCATGCCATGGCACAGTGATAGACTCACAGCCAAGTCCGTCTACCGTGACTCCAACTCAGAGAAGCAGGCCAAGCAGGTGATGCTCACCAAATGGCGGCCCTCGACGAGCGCTCCGTGATCTTTGCTAGCGATGCCTGACGCGTCCATCGTGACTCAGTTCCACGAGACGTTCCAAGAGTCGTCGTCTTCCTCCAAACACGCAGCCATGCGTGATCTCTTCCCCATGGCTGGTGCTCGCAAGAGGCGGTCACCGCCGCAGGTGTAACACCATGGTGTTACGATCTTGTTTGGCACCGCGATTTAGGCCTAAGAAAAAATTTCTGAAACAATTTTCTCGGATTTTAAAATTTGACTTATGTTTAAAAATGTCTAATAGCAGATAAAAGGGCGAATGGCTTGTTTATTGGATTAAGCATGAAAAGCAACTGTTATAAATAAAATAAAATCCATTAATAAATAGAACGATATATATAGCTTTTGAATCTAATTTAAATTCGAGCTTTGTTGAGGCTAATCTCATGCTGGCTAGCCACGTCGGGACATGATCTGCGTGCAGGGTCTTGTTGCGCTGTAGCTCGTACTACGCTGGCCACGCACTGCATTGCTCCGTCCATCGTCTTGCTACTGTGGCTGGCCGAGGCCTACGGCACTACTGCCGTCCTGGCCGCTTGAATACGGTGGTGTGTTTCACCGCTCAGAATCAATCATTGGATTTATTCGTGCCGTGTCATCCTGTCTTGCCCCCGCGTCAGTGCACTGGCCGCACCTACGATGTTTGCCTCCCTCGCTAGCGTCTTATTCGTAATTAAAGGGTGCACGTGGTCCTGCTTCCACCTTAGCTCGTGTCATTTCACCGACGTGACCGTGCCAAGCAGATCAGGCCACTCCGTGCCGCTGCTGTTGCCCCTACCCTTGCTTCTTGAGGACATCGAGTTGCTGCTCTACCTCTGCTTTTTCTTGGCCTCCATTCACTCTTCCTCTCTCTACTGCGCCGCTGGGCCACGGCCGTCACCGCCCGCCCATTGTCTCTGGTTTGCGTTGTCCTCCCATGCCTCTGCACCTACATCATGCCTGAGCCGCCGCGGCTCCTCCTGTTCCCCGCGCGTGTGAGCCCCGAGGTCCCACGTCGGATCCCAGCCCCTGCTTGCCCTCCCCCGCTACGCTGCCACCGCCATTGGTCCTTCGCGCGTGCATGGACTCCCTTGGTCCTATGCTGGAGCCGCAGCACCACGCCGCTCTCCTTCCGCTCACCGGAGTCGTGTGTGGTTTCGTCTTGACTTGCTCCCCCGCGCCAGGCCGTGGAGCCGCCCTGTAGCGCCGCCTTCCCCTTCCCTACCTCGCTAGCCGCACTGCCCCACAGCATCTACCTAGGGCTACGCCCGCAGCCACCCATGCCTACACCGTCGAGAAGCCACGCCTTGATAGCCATTGTCCACGCCCGCCACCGTCGGTCTCCCTACGAGCGTGAGCCCCTTGGTCGTGCTAGGCTTGCTGCTCCATGGCGCCATCATCGTCAAGCGCCTCCTCCGCCTCCAACCTGCTCCCCACGCCATTACCGCTGCGCGCCACCACGGCTCATGCGGGCAGGCTGCCGGGTGCCGGCTTGGGTCTTGCTGCGGCCATCCCGTGGTCGCGCAAGCCCTCGTGCCCCTCACCGGTGGTTTTCCGCTGCCGCCATGCCTTCCCTGGCTGGGATAGACCGTCGGCCGGTGCTCCTCTGCTCCATGCTCTGTCTTGGGAGGGAGAGAAGGCGAGAAATGAGAATGTAGCTTTTCCCAGGGTTCTTATTGCGAAGTATGTGACTCTAAAAAATAGTGTTTTCATACCACGGGTTAAATTGAGGAAAGATCAGGGGCCATTTCGCAAATGTGCAGTCGCCGCTGCCGCCTGGGCCGCGCACGCGACTGTGGGCCGTGTCGCGCTGGGCCACTCGTGCCCTTTCCCGTGATGGGTCGTGCGCGTCCCGCCTGGGCCATCGGCCATGCGCCTGCTTGGGTCAGCCTGGTGCCACACGCGTTGGGCCACGCCTGCCGCACTTGGGCCGCTGGACCGAATGGGTGGCCGCTGGCCCTTTAGTCTTATAAAGCGATTGTTAATTTAGTTTCGGGAATAAAACTTGTAAAATTCGTAGTAGATCATAGAAAAATTGTAAAAATACCAAACCAGTTTTGTTGAGTTCCTAAAATCATGATATATCTAATAGTGTATTTTGTTCATTTAGATTCGGTATATTTTTAGGGTTGCTCTAATTATTGTAACATGCTTAATATTGATAAAAGGTGAACTTGTAGGAGTTTCCGTGATAAATCGGTGTTAGTGTTGACTCTGAAAATTTTACAATAAATTACTAATATTATTAGTTGCTCACTGAAATTTTTGTAACTCTAGAATAATTAGTTTGCTAGGCTAACTATTGAGCCCTAGTTTGTATATATATTAAATCAATGCAATAGATAAAGAAATGCCTTGGGGTTTCATGACTAAAACACTTGTTGGGAAATAACGTCTTATTCGACAACATGGATATGTAGACCAGCGTTAGAGCTATCTCGTTAGCTTGTGAGGCGTGATCAGATTTCTAAGCATTTCGGCTGTCATTAATTATTTACATCTATGCATTTGCATCAATGCATATCATATAGGTACGATGATGGGTCAACAGATCAATTAAAGGATGATTGGGGATTCAAATATGGGGTAATGGTATTCTCTCCAGGAGATGATGCAATGGGCTTTCTATTCAGATGATGGTGGATGATCTGAAGATGCAAATAGCTAACTTTTGATTATATTTTTACCTAGGCAATTCCTGGTGCATAACCCCTACTTTTCTTCACTTTAAATTATATTTATGCATTAAGTTTTAAGGAGTTGAATGAAACCCACTTGCATATATATATATATATATATATATATCTTTATCCTATGAGTCTTACTAGTATGACAGGATCGTGTAGATTGCTATGCTACAGGACTCCGATAAAAGTCGAGTGATTGCCTGTCACTCACGAGAGATAGAAAATCTATTACTGTATTATTATCACTTAGAAAATATAAATGGTGGAGAAGGAAATGGTGACCGGATAGGGATATGGTTTGTGTATTGGTGGGTGTAAGAGGTTGTGTCCTGCAGCCACGGGGCATAGCTTGGTTACATTGTTTTCCCTGTCTGTGTCGGTTAAGGACCGGCCATTGCATAAGACGTTAGGCAAGTCACATACTTATTATCCTGAGCACATACTTAGGTATGGGCGCTTGAAAGACTTGTTACTCTCTTGTCATGGATTCTGGCTCTTTCTGGACCGACTGTCTTGGTGGTTTTTGGGTTAGGAGGTCCTTGCTCCGCACTGAGTTCGAGATTCAGGGGCGGAGGCTTAGAGTCCCAGTTTGGATGGGACCTGGACCCCATGACAGAAGGGTAGTGGGTTGGTCCTGCTTGTGTCTGGGGTATAAGCGGGGCGTGTGTTTTTGGGGTACCCAGCTGGGGGCATTGATTTGCGAATCGCTGGCGTTCCGGTACGACTTGTCTTAACTCTAGCACCGTAGTAAGAACTAAAAGAGGAAAGATAGAAAAAGGAACTTTGATTACTTACCACCTGCTTGAAAGTAGTACAGGTGCTTACATAGAATGGTTAGTCAATAAACTAATGCACTGCTAATAAAAATCGATTATAAGTACGCACTTTTAGTAATGCTTCCTGTAGATGCGATAAACCCACAACCCAGATAGCATTGCATATCCTTGGAGTCTTTTCTTTTCTCCTGACGGGTAAGTCTTACTGAGTATAATTAAGTACTCAGGATTTATTTTTCCTTATTATAGGTGACAGGTGGATGCTAGAGCTGACCTTTGTGTGTGGATTCCTCCTGGTGGGCTCAGAGATGATTTCCTTTACGCTGCGATCATAATTTTTATTTATAACTCTCACCAAATGTTTTTATAAACAGAAGTTTTTATAATCTGTTGTCATAGTTCATTTATCAATGTTTCATCATGTCATGAATGGATATTTATTTCCGCTGTAACTCTGTTCACATGTTTATATTCCGTTGTTTAATTAAATTGTTCGTAACTCTGATAATATGATTACATTCCGTTGTTATAACAATAAATGTGATGTTCTGATATTGTATTAAAAATGATGTAAGAAATGGTTAAGAATGCTGTAAGCTTTATTCTCTCATTTGTGATCCTGATGAAAAAATATAGATTTTCGGGTTCTTCCTTGGGATGTGCCCGACGGGACCGTGTAATTTGATGTCCTCCCTTGGGTGCTTAGTGTCTAATGGAAGAGGAGTACTCCTAGGAGGTATTAGATTAGGCGGTTCTGCCACAGCAGACGTCTTGAGCACATGTTCGCTCAACGTCGCAAGCTCTTCGGTCGCACATTTAGTCTCTTAGTTACAACAGCGTGCGTTCCACCGTCTAGCGGTGCCTATTCATGTTCAACCCCATCCGTCATGGCACCGCGGCGTGATGTGATGTTGGACGGTAAATCTTCTAAACTTCTTAATGAAATACGTGTTATGCATGTTCTTGAAAAAAAATTACGTTTAACTAACTATAAATAAAAATGTCAATATTTATAATATGACATAAGTATCATTAAATTTGTTATTAGATATACTCTCATATATACTATATTTATTTGGTGTTATAAACATTAATATTTTATGTATATATATTTATTTAAATTTTACACACGTTAGCCAAAAATACATCTAGAATTGTATTTTGGACAGAGGTATTGCTACCTCATTTTTTTTTCTTTTTTTAGGCAAACTACCTCATTTTCTCCCTAGCGAGGATTATTGATGAGCAACGGCCAGGCCTAGCACACAGCACAGACGACGACGGACCGACCGTTAAGCACGCGCCCGATGGCATCGGTTGACGACGACATGGCGTGCCACGTGGGCCGTGCTCTCAGCACGCTGGGCTCATCCTTTGATCCAGGCATGGCACTATGGGCTGTTTTTCGTACCAGGCCGACCCGGTAAGCACGACAAGCTTAGCAAGCCGTGCCTAGCCCGAGGCCCACTTTACATGTTTCTAGAAGGGGAAGGAAGCAGGAAGGTGAGCGAGGGAGGAGGTCGAGCTGAGGCCGACGCGGTGACACCCTCATGGAAGGTGTGCTCGAGACCGACATGCGGCCACACCCTCGCAGCATGCGCCCTGCGTAGCTGCGCTGCGCACTCGAGGGTGGCGCCCTTGTAGTCGCCGCCCCCACAGCCCCATGGTCGCGCGCTTGAGGCCGGCAGCGCCCTCGCGACCTCCGCGCTCGAAGCCGGAGAGCGGACATGAGCGAGGAGGAGTCGCTCGAGCGTAGCCGCCGTGGGGAAGGAAAGGGATCTGGGAGGGAAAGCTGGGAAGGATCGCGAGACTCGCGACCGCGAGCGCAGAGAGCCGAGGGAGTGCGGGCGTGTGGTGGCTGGGGTGTTAGGGGAGGGGGGAAAGAAGTTAGGGCTGGGGAGTGGGGAATAGCAAGGAGTGCACTGGGCTCTTAGCGGGCCAAAATCGTGCTTGCCTGTAATTGTCGGGTCGGGCTGTGCTGGCACGTCGTGTCTGGGGTAAGGCCTAGGCACGCCCTGTTCCTTCGGGCCATGCTAGTCCAGGCCCGCTGACCACCGGGCCGGGCCGTGCTTGGACCAGGCTAAAAAAACGGGTCTCGTACCGGGCTGACGAGCTCGAGCTTCATGCCCATATATAGCGAGGATCGCTTATTCGAAACTGTGTGTGTTGGACCACGAAGCCTCGTGATAACCAATGTGTGTTCGGCCTATATGGGGTAGGAGACTCAACTGGCCCAGTATGTAACTGGTGGGCCTTAGGGAGTGCACGTGGAGCGGATCAGCATGGGATGGCAGTTGTCCCTGTCACCGCGCCAGGGTGCTTGTGCTTCCTTGCAGCCTTGCAGGACGGGCCGGTCGTCGCGATGCCCGCCGCATTGGCCCAACTCATCGCGGTCATGGCCTCTCGTTTGTTGCCGCTCCAATGCCCACCCAGCCGAGCCCGGGAGCGAGTGCGTACGCGGCCGCGTGTGACGTTCGGTGGCTCACACGCTTGCGATGCACGGCGCTCCTCCGTCCAAACGCGCGGCCGCCGCGCACGTAGACGTAGGTGGGCAACGCGAGGCTCGCCGCCGCCGCTCTCGAGGCCACAGTCACCCACGAACGCCTATAAATCGCGCCGTTAGCGCACATACACACACACCCCGACCCAATCCAGACCACAAGAGCCAGCAGTACGTGCTACGCAGCACGCAAGCTGCTGCTCAGCGTACGCGAGACGACGGTCAGGCCGGCCGGTGCTTTTCAGTTTGGAACAATGGCGATGGCGATGACGACGACTACGGCCGCGGGCCGCAAGGTGAAGGTGCAGGCGCGCGGGCAGGTCGCGGCGCTGTCCCTGCTGCTCGTGGTGCTGGCAGCGGGGCTGGGCGGAGGCGCCGAGGCGCAGCAGACAACGTGCGCGGGGCAGCTGAACGGGCTGGCCCCCTGCTTGCGCTACAGCGTGCCGCCGTTGCCGGGGCAGGCGCCGCCGGCGCCCGGGCCGGACTGCTGCTCCGCGCTGGGGGCCGTGTCCAGGGACTGCGCCTGCGGGACGTTCGGCATCATCAACAGCCTGCCCGCCAAGTGCGGCCTCCCGCCAGTCAGATGCCGTAAGACCTCGATCTCTAGTTACTTTACACACACATTGCATTGGTTTATGATCACTGATCGGGCGAACGTGTGTTTATTTGTCGTGCTGACGATTTGCTCTTTGTTGCTGTGCGTGCGTGCAGAGTGATAAGCTGACGGCCAGTGCATCGCGCCAGGCAAAAGGTGAAGGATCCAAGTTCCAAACAGACTGAATAATAAAGACCGTCTACTCCAGTGTCCTCATTCGTATTCGTTTGGTTTAGTTTTCTGAAGTTTTTTCATCTACACGTTCAGCCAGTCCTGTCTTTGAGACACCAGTCAATGCTAAAGCAAACTCATCTGACGGTCGTTTCGCACCATCTCCTGTGCCCTTTTTGCGACCTCCTTATCTTGTACGCACGAGACCAGCCTGTGGCTGTGCAATGTGCTTATGTGCAACATCGCTTTGATTTACAGAACCAACTATACTAGTCCTTCAGGCGCGCCCATGCGCGCGGTGTACGGGCCCCACATATTATTTTGGAGAAAAGAAAAAAAATAATGAAAGGGGGACTGTTTTTTTATTTGAGAAAAATCAAAGAATGTTTTCGCAAAAAATGATGAGAGTGTCTATGGAGCGCGGGTTGAATTTTGATAAAGTGGAAGTCTTTTTTGCAAACAAACCAGTGCGCATCCGTTCTGGACTGCGCGTCGATTTGGAAATAACATGAGGCGTTTTTTGTAAAAAATTCTGAGAGGACGTCTAGAGCGCGGGTTGATTTTCGAAAACTGAAAGGAGTTTTTCATAAAACGACCACGGCTCGCCCGATCTGGACCGTCCGCGCGGCCGATCGAACGGCCACGAAATAACAGCGACGTGGACGCGCTGGCTGAGCGAGCTGGCCACAACGAATCATATCTTTAGATATATACAGAACCACTCTGCACAGCAGGACTCATTGAAACGAATGGTCATGCGTAGGTATAAGGTATCACATTGTTGTATACACATACTGGCTCCATGCCGTCCACGGTTTACCCTGACATAATATGCATAGCAAAGCGCAATGCGTCACGACATGGCGCCACAAAAGAAATTTTAACCTCTGTTCGACCAACCCAACCATTTGACAGACTTTGAGTTTTTACTGGCAAAAGGTGCAAGTATAAAATGTAAAACCTCCGACTCCAGCTGTGGTATCTCTAACCATGCCTAACACTTATCTTCTACTCCGTGATCTGTTCTAGAAACAGGGCTTCCTGCTTGCTTGTTAGGCCAAGATCACTGAACGATACGCCACCCTCACTGTTGGTAAATGTACGCCTTGGGTATGTCCTCACCTGCGTGATGCAAAATGGTGGCAAATACAAAGTTTGGGTGAATTTAAACAGAAGAATGACAATGTGCCACAAGAAAACTCGTCAAAGAATTGACTTCACATCAACGCTTCATAGTCAAAACGAATTGAACTCTGGATCAGGGATTTTCAAATAATGATAGCTGCCTGGTTACCAGTCATTAACTGAAATGGTCATAGATGATTTATGGATACAATAAAAGAAACACCATCCAGCCAAATTTATACTATTTTGTTGCCAGAATGCCACCAGGAAACTACCAGTTTCAAGAGATCTCCAGTTAGGGAGGGTTTTTCTTCAAATGATATTCCAAAATGCACCCTGCATAGCCAACTAGCCTGACACTAACTAACTACTTTTTCTGCAGACCATTTCAGAGCAATGATAAGAAATCAAGCTAGCTACTTCTACCATTTCTTAAGAATATCAGACATAGAAAAGCGATGGCCTGGAACAAAACTATGTGTTTGTGTTTGGTTGCCAAGTATAAGTTGCATTTGCTAATATTGTGTTTGGTTAGTTGGCTGCATTTTATTTCCTGTTATCACCCATGCTTGTTGTGGTGAGATTAAACTCTCACGTTTAATGCTACAGAAGCTTGCATGAAACATCGCTCAAAAGCCACATAGCATGCCCTGACTCACGAATAAAGTAACTCAAACTGATTTATTTGAGAAAACAGGAAACTGACAAGTTCTTTTTAACAAAAAAATTTTATTAAAAACTAATGGTAGACAATTACCAATCTGTAGGTCCCTGGCTTGCAAGTCCTCCCAATGTCTAAGAAATCAAATAGGAACTGCAGACAAGACAACAAGCAAGTATTAATCACTCAGATATAAAAAAAATACAGAAAAAAAGAAAGAAGGCTAATGGATGATTTTGTTCTGGATTCAGGCATCTCAAAATTGTTTACCTGAAGTTTATCAGTTTTGAGAAAGCGACGCCCCTGTCGACTACCATCAGGCATGCGGACTACAATTGTCACGGCACCCTCTGTGTCTGGAGGCGGTTCCAATGGTAATGATGCTTGCTTAGAAGCGAGATTGGACTCTAGCTCCTATTTGATCGAAACATCAGGGACAACATGACAAATAGGTAGTCAAATATCCAGTCAAGAAAAAACAGATAGCATAAACAATGAAAATAAAGATCAAGTAAGCCAAACTGAAATTGGTGAGATGGAAGTGGCTAGTTATCATAACCTCATGCAAATAAGACATTTTTACCAGTTTGCAGTCCCAACTAAACACATGATATTAATATGATGAATAATTGAATACAACTCACAAACTAAACCTACACCAATATCCATGCAAACATAAGATAAAAAGAGCACCGAGTTTCATATGATCACACTGATGAACTGATGCTGTAGTTATCTTTTTTCTCGAAAACGCAGGAGAGCTGCGCATCATTATATTAAGAAGAGAAAAGGGCAAGAGCCCAAGATGCTGTAGTTATCTAGCATTCAAATATTTAAGATAGTTGCCTATCAACCCTTGACTTTCCAGATTACATGTGACAGAAAGATACCTCTTCCTCAAGTTGCTTTTTACGCCTTTCCTCCTCCTCTTGCTTCTGTTTCTCAAGAGCAGCTTCTCTCGCAGCAGTTTCTTCTAGGCGACGTTGCTCTGCCTCCTGTAAGGCCTTTAACTCCTTTTCTTGATCAGCTTGTAGCGATGCAAGGTATTCATCATCCTGTAAATCAAAATTGATAAAGTAGCTCACCCATAGTGGCAATTATGAAAAGATTGATGAATATTAGACCTCGAACCTGCTGTTCTCGTAATAACCGCTGTTCAGTTAATGCTGGTGATGGAGAGTGAGCTATTGGGGGATAATAAGTAGAGCTTCTGTGAGAAGGCATGGAGAAAGGATACGTTGGTCCTTCAGGAACTCCACCAAACATTGCAGCCTCAAGCATAACAGCTTCATCATGTTCCTCAGAAGAAATGCCACCCCACTTTTTTATAAAGAAAAATGAGGTCAGAAATTAAACAAATGCTGTCTAATGTCCTAACGAACATTGGGACCTCAGATTATAATACCTCAGATGGAAAATCATCTCCATTATTATACTGGTGATCGTTCAGAACAGGGCTAGCACCTGGGTGCACCATTTGTGCTAGCTCGGTGTTCTCAGAAGGGGTACGCCGAGAACGGCGTCTAACTAACGGTTGTTCCTCTATATCTTCAGTCTCCTCTTGGAAGCTCTCTTCATCTATTGGTTGCCTAGACGTTCCAGCCTTTCCTGAAGCTGGTCCTTGCCTCCAAAAGGAAATTGCGTGTATAAGGAACCAACTGGTGCTGTAGTAGGGTAGCTTGGGTAATGAGGTGGGTAGTAAAAGTTAATATTCACCTCTCGACTATTCCATCTACGGTTCCCATGCCTGCTTTATCAGAAGAATGTTCCTCCAAGTTCACTCCCTCTTGATGCTGGTCTCCTCCTTGCCCTGCTATCTGAAAATTATTGAAAAATTAGAGATGACATCAAGATAGATTCAAGTAAGCATGTTGGGGACAAAATATGAGCACAGAACACAAGTGAGCGTGCAAACAGATGTCATAAACCAAAATTGAAGATTCACAAAAGAATGTTGGAGAAAATATGTGTATGCACTTGCATGTATGCACGCAAGCTAGCACATCTATATTGGAGAAAGAAAATATAAGCACACAAGCACACACAGCTACATTACATTTGCCAGTGCTTCGGAATCCTTCTTTGAAGCTTCAATTGCTGCCCTAATCATTTCCTCTTCTATGTCATCATCATAGTCATTAACTTGAACCAATGGAGGAGCAGTTGGCACAGAAGATGTATTGCTAGGAATACTGGCATGTGGAGCAGATGGTGCAGATAACAATCCGCCGTCCTCATCATCAATTATGATAACTTCAGGGCCATTTAAAGACTCATTTCCAGTAACATCCTCAATAACAGGGGCCTGGCCAGATGGACCTGTTTGAGGATCACTATCCTTAACTTCGATAGGAATCTCCCTCGCCTCTCTAGGGTGCGAAACCAGCGGTCCACGACTGACACCATCAGTGGAGCCAACTCTGTCAAAAAACTGGCGCTGAAAATTTGGATCCATTAGCGCAAAAGGGTCACGGAAATTCTCCTGGAATGAAGATCTTTGAAATGTACTGTCAAGTGGTCCATCCAGGTCCATCATATCATCATGACTAGCGGGCATGGTGTTTTGACTGATTCCATTCCTGTAAACAACAAACATGTTATTAATCTGGACAGTATGTGTACCAGGAGTGAACTTCGATATCCATAGCAAACATGGTTAGGAAAGCTGAAACACTTACAATATGCTGTCTCCATCATTGAAATGCGAATTTATTGCTCGATTAAGGTCACCACCATGTTCCTGGGTTACATTAGTCAGTTAGCCACTATGACTAGATGATAGGTAGATGAAAACAGATGCAAATAGAGTTTGCTAGACTTCTGAAAGAGAAAATCATAGTAATAGAAAGTTAACGAACTGTTATGTGATTTCCCTCCTAAGATCAGATCGAAAACATTGGATGATGGTATGGTAACAAGTGTAGCCAACACTCAACAGGCTCATTGGAAATGTAACTATGAACCCTCATAGTAAACAAGTACAGGAAATGTCTGCATATGGTACAAGCAGAATGAGCCAAGTAATCATTTAGAACATGAACAGCGAATTGGACCAGATCATGAAAACAATGCTAATCAACCTGGATACCCTGTGACCAATTTGAGCCCTTTTTTCGTTGAGTGAGGCAAAATAGTGTTGCAGTTTAACTACCACTTCATAGGTGGTATCTAAAGATAAGAGTTACAGTATCTAGACCCCTGAAAAAGAAAACAATAGGAATAACAAGGTAACAAAATTGTTATGTGAGTTCCATCTTAGGATTGGATCGAGCACATTGGATGACAGTATGATATCAAGTGTAGTGAACATTCTGACAGGTTTGTCGTGGAATTGTAACTATGAACACCCTAATATGTAATAAGCACGAGATATTTCTGCAAATACTACTTAACAGAATGAGCCAAGTAAATCATTCCGAACAGGAACAGCAAAGTGAACCAGATCATGCAAACAATGTCAATCAAACTGGATGCCCTGTGACCAACACGGGCCCTATTTCACTTGAGTGAGGCAGAAATTGAACCTTTTCTGAAAAAAAAGAGACACTTTTGATGAAATAACTATATATAAAGAGGAAAAAAAACAGAAAGGGGACAAGAAAAGCGACGAGATTTGGTAACAAAATCCATTCCGTAACTGCACACCAATTCCAGCACTTGCTAGTGACTCCAAAATTCAAAAAGCCATGTGGGTTAATAAGCCCGGCACGCAAATCTGGTGCACCTCATCTCGATGACATCTCGTCGCATCACACCAAAACCCCAACCCCATCCGCTACACACCCGAAAACACGATTAAACACCAAGCCCAAACGGTCGCCCCAGCGCGACCAAATCCATCACGAGCCTAACCGATTTCGCCAGATTCCGGATTCTGAATTGAACAGGGGAAAGTGAAAATGAAAAAAGGAAAGGCCTTTGGGCGGTACCTCGAGCTTGCGTACGGCGACGGCCTCGTCCGCCCCCGTGATGCTGATGAAGGTATCGATCGCCTCCTGCGGTGGCCTTGCCATGGCGGGAGGATTCGGTGCCAACGCGGCGCGGAGGAGGGAGCGAGGGACAGAGAAGATATGAGAGGAGTTGCGTGAAGAGGAGAGAGACGGCAACACACTGAAGAGAGCAGGTGTTCTCTTCTGATTCTGATCTCTGAAGCCGCGACTCCGAGCGGTGACCTGTTTGCTGAAGTCTTTGAGTTGATATTCTCCGAAATTATTCGAAACCGAATCTGTTTAGAGGAATTGGGATCTGTCCGTATCCAAGTCCGGATATCATACCGTATCCATATTCGAATACTTAAATCGCATATTTATGATACCGATATCCAATCGTATCCTATCCGACATGGTTGACACTATCCGTATTCGAATCCGAATCCGGACAGAAATATAAAAACAAATGTAATATCGGTGATATCCGTATCCGATCCGTTTTCATCCCTGAACAACCCACCTCAAAAGGGCTTTCCCTTATCATCGTTCTCAGCACCTCCCTCCACTCCGATTTACGGGAAGCATATTATTTTCTTCGTGCCTAAATTATAAAATATGTTTTAATTTGCTATATACAATTTATATTATATTATACACTTAGATATATGCTATATATCTAAATAAAAAATAAAAATATATATCGAAAAAAATAAAATGTCTTATAATTTAAAATTATAAGGGAGTACAATTTAAATTTATAATTTTCCTAATAATTAAATATTGTATAATGTAATGCAAATTTACGGTTAGATTTATAGCTAAATATACTATCCAATAATTATGATTTTATTATCTAAAAAATATAAAATAAATGAATGGTTAAGTTATAATTTTAAAGACTACTTTATGTTCGAGTAATTAATTACAGTAATATTTTCACGGACCGATGGATTAGTAGAGTGTCCAGCATTTATCTTGGTTTTCTAAATACCCCTCTAGTCTTCCATCTCAGTCTATCAATGGGTATCGGAGCCGAGGTCTCTCATCTGTGGTTGTCACCGACTCGAGAGCATGGTGACTTCTGGGCTAGATGTTGATTATTCATATATTTTTTATAGCACACACTTTGCATGGTGAAAAAATTAGATACTAGCAATTTTAAGTTTATTTGCTCTCAAATATGGTGGATCGTAGATGCAGACTTTTTTCATGTGTTGGGTGAAGAGAATCTAACTCAAGCACAAGAGAAATGCTTAGATCTTAAAATCCAAGTCACTTGCATTTTACATCGATCTTTGGGTGACAAGATATTTGGGAAAAACCATGTACATGAAGACCGCCCATGATATTTGGTTGTATCTTAATTTGATATATGAAGGATCTCTAATGATGATGATGATGATGATGATGAGTTCAAGAAGGAGGTATGACGTGCATACGTGTATGGAATACACGACTGCAGCTTGTATGGCCTAATCTTCATAGTGGAGTCTAAGAAACCTTGATAATAACTATCGTTGCATGACCTGATAGAGAGGTAGCGCACCACGAGATCTTGCACTCGCAACGAACTGTCGAGACATCCACCTTTTCATGCACCGACAAAATCAGTCCACGCAATCAAGCCATATAGACATGAAGGCACGAACTGAATGAACCGAAGTTCGATGTTCTATAACTCCTTCAGGAATCGAAAGAACAAGAATTGCAAAGCACTCATGCCTTACTGAAGATTCCAAATATTCTCTCTATGAGAGGAGAACACACACGAGGTGGCTGTATTTAAACAAAAAGACTCTCTTACATTGAAGCATTACATGAGTATCTATACTATGATGAAAAGTATGTGAAAAGTTGACATTAATCTGGGTGCTAACCACCATGCTGAAGGTCATCTTTACTTTTGGCTAATTGAAGTGGAAACTCAAGCAATCTCTTCAATTCTCACGAAAGTGTTGGACTGCATGTGCACCTTCCACTAAAACAGTCATAACTCTTAGCTCGAAAGTCCAAATGTTACACCGTTTGTTGCGTGTGGAACTAGACTTCAATATCTTTTTGTTGATATGGAAAAAGGATGCTGAAACGTGGCCCGTGTTGCAGGTATAGCTATAAGAAACTGTTGAATCATAGTTGAGGTTGAGTTATCCTTGTCCACATCAAGGTACATGAGGATGTTGAGCATATCCACAACACTGTGGTTGTGAAACTATAGTTAGAGCTAAGAAAACACAATTGCAACTTGTGAAAAGGTTGTAGTCAAACTGTTAGGAAGTAAGCTCATAACAGAAGCAACAGATGCACATTATATTTGAAAACAATGCTTGCCCTAGATAAAATCGTAAGTAGGACACTCACCAATATTGGTTACGAAACATCACGGTGTCTAGTGAAACATGATTCCTATCATCATTTGTTCTAACAATAGCATTCACATTCTTAGTCATGGAATTCCTTTTCTTCTTAATAGCCTTGACTATCTTGCTAACTCCTTCATTAAACAATTTGCTTGTGAACTCATCTGAGCACATATCTGCATAGTGTGTTGACATCTTGCTCATTGTTATCGCATAACGGATTGAAATGACATTCTCTGTTTTTCCTCCACAACTTCACCTCTTGTCATGTCCTTAATTTCCTATCCATTTCAATCGCCCATCTTGGGTGAATGAATGATTCTGGCAATTTAGTCGTACCTTTTCTTGTTGTTATATTAAACACATGGCAACAATGAAGGCCATCCCTTTGGAATTTTGCACATAAAGACTTGTATAGTTGGTCATCTTGAGAAACAGTAACCTTATACAGATTCTTTTGGTACTCAGTTGTATCATATTGTTTTACTCTCTTCAACAAAAAATGTGTACCAACACGCTCTTGTTCAACAATATATGTTGTACCGTTCTCATTTCCTTCTGCAACTTACCAACAACTGGCCTTGTGAATATATTCATTGCCTCTTCCTCAATAACTGACATAACATGAACTGTGCAGACCAGTCTGGCAGCTTACTGATTGCATATTGAATGTATATTTACTACATTGACTAACAACATGCTGACAAAATATAAAATCTTACGAAAACAGGTATATTTGTAAAATTTGGAGTAAACCAAAATGGCACAAGTATGGCAACGGAAATGTGTACAGAAGTCAGAAGTGCCAAACATGTAATCGTGCAGACGAAAGTAAACATTACCTCCACAAAACTGATGCCACTTAAGCAGTTAAACTGCAAAAGGAGCAAACCACTGGTTAAATTTCAACAAAATCAAAGTTGGGGTTTGCAGTCGAGCTCATCTGCTACTTTGATCTCGGACTACACAGAAGACACAAAAGTTCATACTCCAGTTGGCAAGTGAAGCAAGGTGCAAAATTTCTGACAGATGCATACCGTCAAGGTATACGAAGCCTCCAGTTTACCAATATTCTTAGTTGTGACCTTTGCAGTGCCATATTGACTTAAGGCTTCAAATGTTGGAACACTAATGTTGGTTATCTTCCCTGGACTCCTGATGTGGAAGTACGACATATTAGACATTCTCCTAAATTAAAGAACATAAAAATGTAAAGAGCGGGACTTGAGAAGAAACCTAGAGTACCAACGTTTGTTTCCCTACTGTTTGTCAAACATGGCATAGATTTAAAGGGACACTTGTTATTTGGATAGCATCTACTTTTAAGAATAGGGCAGTGGTCAACAAATATAGACATGGCTCTAATAGCTAAATTGAAATGAGTATGAACACCTGATCAATATAAATCTGTCTGCTCCGTTCAAAAAAAATATAAATCTGTCTGTACTTGCAAATTTGAAATGAGTGGGGCCGTGGTCAACAAATATACCTCTGATACATGTATTCTATGTCATCAGCACTCAACTCTATCCGTAAATTGCTATTACGAACTTCTGTCACTCCAATAGAAAAAGTATGAACACTTGCATTCTGTGTAGGAGGTGTGTCAAAAACTTGATCCAACGTTAGCAAATGAGAACAAGATAGGAAAAGAGATGGAAACATTACTGGATGTTGATTGATCCTCTGAAACCTTCCCTTCACAACGTATTGGGGCTGTTGGCTCCTGTTTATCCGATTTTTGTCAGACTGAAACATATGGGTGACAGTTTTCAAAGACTTGGCGCATAATAGGAGTAATTCATTGCAAAGAGCAGATAGTGGTTTAATAAATAGGCACCTAACACTTGCTCTTTTATGGGGATCTCAGTGCTATCGTATGAAATTAATGACAAACAATCTGAATTTAAAATATGATTCAAGGTGTGTGTGTGTGTGTGAGAGAGAGAGAGAGAGGGAGTTCAGTGTGGTCCAGTTGCTATATTGAATCTGCCATAACCAGTGATAACCAATCAAGGTAATAGTTATTTTTGCTGCTCTTTATAGGATTGATGCACAATTTCCCATCCTAGTGCAAGAAAAAAGGAAAAAAAATGGAAGCTAAGGGTTTTGGTCAAAGATGGCTTGATTGGATGAAGGCATGGGAAAACATTCCATTGTAAAAGAGGAGTCAGGCAAGGGGATCCCCTCTCTCCCTTGCTCTCTGTCCTTGCTGCAGACTTCCTACAATCTATGATCAACAAAGCCAGAGCCATGGGTCTGCTCAACCTTCCAATTCCTTTGGAGCACAACCAAGACTTTCCTGTAATTCAGTATGCTGCTGACACCTTGATCATTGTTGAAGGTGACACCAGGCAGCTCTTCTTCCTCAAAGCTCTTTTGAACACATTTTCTTTGTCCACTGGATTAAAAGTCAACTACAACAATACCATGATGGTTCCAATCAATGTCTCTGAGGAAAGATTAGAAATTCTATCCCAAACTTTTTACTGTGCTAAAGGGTCCCTGCCCTTCACATATTTGGGTCTGCCTCTAAGCCTGACTAAGCCCAAGGCACAGGACTTCCTGCCATTAATAAACAGATGCGAAAAGAGGCTTGCTGGTGTCTCATCCTTGCTGAGCCAGGCTGGGAGACTAGAGCTCACAAATGCAGTGTTTACATCACTACCCACCTTTTACATGTGCTCCCTTGATCTCTCCAAAGCAGTAATAGAACAGATTGATAAATTCAGGAAAAACTGTCTTTGGCAAGGTGGAGAACTGAATGCCAGAAAACCCCCAAAAGCAGCTTGGAAGATGGTCACAGTACCAAAAGTTGATGGTGGGCTGGGAGTGACTGATATCAGAAAGCAAAATGAAGCCTTATTGCTCAAGAACCTGCATAAATTCTTTAACAGGATTGATATACCTTGGGTGAACCTAATCTGGGAAAAGCACTATAGGAATGGGAAGTTACCAAGCCATATAAAAAAGGGCTCATTTTGGTGGAGGGATAATCTGAAGTTGTTACCCAAGTTTAAAAGCCTCACTCTGGTCAACATTGGAAATGGTGAAAGCTGTCTCTTCTGGACTGATAATTGGGCTCCACATTGTCCAGCCAATGCAGCACCTGAACTGTACTCTTTTGCCAAGAACAAATCCTTATCGCGGTTAATGCTGTGATCAACATGAGCAGCTTCTCTGATCTATTTCATTTACCAGTCTCCCAAATAGCCCTCTTCCAAATGCAGAATCTGTCAACCAGTATTGCCCAGATCGCCCTGACTGAAGATAAGGACAAATGGGGTTACCTATGGGGCTCGGGGCTCTTCTCTTCATCCAGAATTTACAAGGCTTTGATAGAGCATCCAGTTGTACACCCTGCTTTCAAATGGATCTGGAAGTGCCCCTCCCAGCCTAAGCACAAGGTCTTCTTTTGGTTGTTGCTCAAAGATCGGCTCAGCACCAGGAACATTCTAAAGAGAAGAAACATGGCCATTGATGATTATAACTGTGTTCTATGCAGCCATTCAGTAGAGGAGACCTCTGAGCATCTTTTCTTGCACTGTCAGTTTGATGAGCAATGTTGGAACATTTTGGGAATTAATATACCCCCAGGCAGCACCTTCCCGGAAGTGGTGACTGAGTTCAAAATAAGGTTGCAGTCCAAATTCTTCATGGTAGCAACAATTCTCATGAGTTGGGCCATTTGGGTAGCTAGAAATGATTTAGGCTCTGTTTGGTTGGGCTTTTGGCCCCAAAAGCCAAAAGTCCAACCAAAGGGACTGTTTTTGGAGGGTGCTTTTTTAGAAATTGGTGAAATAAAAAGCTCTTCCATAGTTGTTTCAAGAGAGATAAAGATAAAAAGGTATATTTTATACTTGTTTAATCAAACAGCTTTCAGCTTTTCTACAGCTCACAGCCCACAGCAGTTTTTCCACAGCTCACAGCCCACAACAGCTTTCTCCCACAGCCACAGCTCAACCAAACAGGGCCTTAATCTTCAAAGGGCTGCAACCAAACATAGAGAGATGCAAAGCAATCCTTTTCAAAGAATTGAGACTGGTTCTCTTCAGAGTCAAGCCAAGTTTTCTCCCAAGTTTCGAATTATGGAGTCACAACCTTATTCCCTTGCAGTAGTCCCTTCCGACCTTATTTTCTTGGTTTCTTTCTGGGTTCCCTAAGCGAACCCCTTGCTAGCCTTGTCTTTTGTTTTTTCTGTTTCACTTTGTATCTAAAACTTGTTTTTACTATTAAATAAATTTTCTGTAGGGGCTACGGCTAAAAAAAAAGGAAAAAATTCCAGGGGCTGTTTACAATATTGTTATTATATAATTACCTCCAAACAGGTCCATAGCTGATTGTACAAACAGCTCCCAAATGCCGATGCACAGAAGTTAGGTTGGTTTTGGAAAGCCTGATAACCAACACCAATTTTGTCACATTCGATGCCGTCTGTAAAACGAACTCTCTCCAACAGCATCCACTTGCTATATTCAGCACCAAGGTTTTGTGGCTCACCACTACCAGCACCCTTTAATAGAAGGCTTTTATCTGTGTACCCTTAAAAAAGATACCACACTTCTACGTACCCCTCAAAATTGGTCGTCACCTACATGCCCTCGCTCGAACTTTTCTTTTCCCTCACGCCATTCCGTCGGCATTTGCTCCTAACGGTGGATAATGGCTCTGGAGATTGACTCAGTTGCCCTTGGGCTTGTATGTGCGTCTGAACTTTTTTGTTTCCCTGTGCCATTGCCAGGCCTTTGAGCGTGCTTCATGATGCTCTGCACCACGGCATGGGAGCTCCCGACGGAGTACCTGAACCCCTGGAAGCTCAGGCTGAGGCCGTGCATGGCGGCCTTGACGCCCTTGTTGAACCCGCGCGCCTGCTCGTTGAGGACGTCGATGCAGGCGCCCAGCGGGTGCAGGCTCCGCGGGTAGGGGCAGCACCCGATCGGCGGGACGTCGATCACCGCGAACTTCCTCGCCCCGAGCACGTACAGAGCCTGATTCAACCGCCGCCGGCCGGCCGGCCGGCCGCAACACACGTTTCGTTTCAGCGAGGTTTCTCGGCGGGTCATGCATGGTTCAGAGAGAACGGGGCGACGTACCTTCACATGGTTCTGGTACAGCGCGACGAGGTTGCCGACGAACTGCTGCTTGTCGGCGTCCGACGGCGTGCTGTTCCGCGAGAAGAAGGCGAACAGGTCGTTGCCGCCGGTGCTGACGAGGAACAGGGACCGCGACAGCACGGCGGCAGCCCCGTTGCCGACGAGCGAGGAGATGTTGCGCTGCACGGCGGCGAATTGCTCCACCTGCTTGCTCAGCGGGATGATGGAGCTCCCCTGCACGAACAGAGTCATCCACGTGTGTCATCTTTGCTTGCAGTTGCAGTGCCCGTGCAGGAAAGTAAACGTGCACGGTAACTCTGGTCACGAGTGGCTTACTGTTGTGTCGAGAATGCCTGATCCTGCAGAGGCGAAGTTTACTGCCAGGAGACCTCTGAAGACCTGCTTGTTGGTCTTGTTGGCCACGGCGAGGAACGGCGGCGGGCTGCGCTTGAAGCCCATGTTCACAGCTGGTAGAGTTGAACCAAAGCCTTTTAGTTTTAGTTTTAGCACCAGATGAACATGTTCACAACACGATTCTCCTGCTCGCTGCAGTTCTCGTGTTCTCGGAACTTGAAGAATACTCTACAATCATTTTCGAAACTGTTCTGTTTCCTACTTGTAGTTGCAGACAACAACTAAAGGATTGACAAGAGCAAATGTTCAGAGCAGTTGAGCGACAGTTTAGATTTTATCGTCTCAAAGGTGCTCAGGAAAAAGGTGTGTTCGCCGCGCCGCCCCGTTCTCTCTGAACCATGCATGACCCGCCGAGAAACCTCGCTGAAACGAAACGTGTGTTGCGGCCGGCCGGCCGGCCGGCGGCGGTTGAATCAGGCTCTGTACGTGCTCGGGGCGAGGAAGTTCGCGGTGATCGACGTCCCGCCGATCGGGTGCTGCCCCTACCCGCGGAGCCTGCACCCGCTGGGCGCCTGCATCGACGTCCTCAACGAGCTGGCGCGCGGGTTCAACAAGGGCGTCAAGGCCGCCAAGCACGGCCTCAGCCTGAGCTTCCAGGGGTTCAGGTACTCCGTCGGGAGCTCCCATGCCGTGGTGCAGAGCATCACGAAGCACCCTCAAAGGCCTGGTAACGGCACAAGAGAAACGAAAAAGTTCAGACGCCCATACAAACCCAAGGGCAACTGAGTCAATCTCCAGAGCCGTTACCGTTAGAAGCAAATGCCAACGGAATGACGTGAGGGAAAAGAAAAGTTCGAGCGAGAGCATGTAGGTGACGACCAACTTTTGAGGGGTACACAGAAGTGTGGCATCTTTTTCAAGGATACACAGGTAAAAGCCTCCTTCGATTGCCCAGTTTGGCTTACCCTAAAATCGGCACTATTCAGCTTGTTTTTTCAGCCGGAACAGTATTTTTCTCTCATAATAATTCAGCCAGAACAGTGTTTTCCAACCATTTTCAACTAAGATTCAGCAAGCCGAACGAAACCTGTAACACATCAAAAAATGTTTTCAAGTCACATAATAGAACACTGCAAATACATTGATAGCGTCAGGGTGTCTATTGTAATTTAGTGATGTACCTTCCTAGGGGTCACAAGATAGAAGTGCTCAAATGTTGGGATGCTGTTATAACCATCAAAATCACCAATAAGATTCACTCTCGGAAAATTGTCTTTAGAAACAACAGTTCTATTCTCCGGACCAACAACAACCTCCTGCAGTGCAATTGGGGAAAGATATAAAAGACACTTCTGAAGTGAGTGACATAACAAAAAATCTACTGCAAATTATGAGGAAAACCCATTTAAAACTAACTTTGGTTTTATAAGTAAACACCAAAATTCACAATTTAGTTTCTAGACTAGAAAGAAAAACGATCTCAAAATAAACAAATAAGTATAAGCATAGTAAGGTTGTGGAATTTTCTCAGCACAGATCATGGGTATGTATGCTTAACCAAGCAAGAAACTGGCATGAGCAATCTGATAATTTATGCCCTAGCCCTCACGTGATACTAGTTGGAACTCTTATGCAGAATTTCAAATCCTACCGATACGGATGAACCTTTCTTAACTTGTACCCTGATGTTGAACCCAAGTGACCGTGTTTCAATTCCAAAAACATGGAACCTGTTCATCAGAAAATAAAGGAATATCAATACACATGTTTATTATTAGTATACTTGTATAGCCTATTGTCGTACCACACTAACTTGTATTGTATCACAAGATATATATAACACCTCTGGTGTTACGAGTTCGCTAAGCACTGAGATTATGGCCTAAGAGATAGATCTATAAATATAATGAGTTAGATACGTAAATGCCTATATGTGTTAATGAAAAATCCTAACGCGAAGAGTAGAATAATTAGTTCTAAATATTGGCACGGAAGCAATTTTTATAAACAAAAATACAATACGACTTGTATATAGTACTTAAATAAAATTCGAAGTGTAAGTTTAGTAGATGAAAATGCAACTTTTGTTTCGGTAAATAAATATTGTTCAATAGTATTTTTAATAGCTCAAGGATTGAAGTTGGAATTTAATTCCAGCCTCTAGAACTAAAATGATCAAGACTGAAAACCTAATAACGATGTTGTTTTGGCATTTAAATTTTGATTAAATTTCTTAAACACTAGATTCGTGTTTTTGCACTGTTGGGTGTACCAAGTTGAGTACATGAGCATGGTGTAGGTCGAAGTCGTGTTGGAGATCACGTTGCTCTCATAAAAATTGCCCAAACTTCGTTAGAACGCGTTGCGGTCAGGTTTTGGCGCTCCGTTCGTGAATCAGCGCTTGGCCTGACGAATCTATTTTGGCAAGTCTCTTTCTCTCTCGGTAGTTCATCTAAGTTTGCGTTTGATGCTCCTTGAGATAGCCTTTAGGACCCTCTTGAGCCTTGACAAATTGGTTTGGTCTCAACCGAGCTGGGTTGGTTTTGGTCGGAGCTTTAAAATTCGTGCACGCCACTAATAGCAGCTGCTCAGTCCGGGCTCATGGTCACCGCGCGTAGGGCGCTGCTGACGCTGGGGCTCTGGCCACGGCCGGGTGAAAGGTCCTAATGGCTAGAGATGGGTGAATAGCCTATTAAAAATTTCTACAACAACACTAAGACAAATAATTAGTCAATAAGACAACGAAGCGAATTTTGCGCTAGCACTATACTTGGGGTTGCAAGCCACCTACACAATTCTATTTTCTATGATCTCTAGTATATCACAACAAAGCTATGTTACTAATATACACCTAGGTGATCAACCTAGTGAGAGTAATACAATTAAATGATACACTATCTAGTCTTAACTACCACTAGCTCTATCCAAGTGAATGTATAATGAAATACAAGAGAGTGGTAGAGAGGTATACCGCCGTGGCAAGTGACCAATGAGTAAATACCAATGAATACTAAGGAGACAATCAAGACACAATGATTTTTCCTCTGAGGTTCACTTGCTTGCCGCCAAGCTAGTCCCCGTTGTGGCGATTCACTCACTTGGAGGTTCACGTGCTAATTGACATCACACCCCAAACCCTCAATAGGGTGCCATACAACCAACACAAAATGACGATCACATAAGCCACGAGCAATTTACTAGAGTACATTTTGGCTCTCCGTCGGAAAAAGGTCAAGGACCCCTCACAATCACCACGATCGGAGCAGAAGACAATCACCAACCTCCGCTCGACGATCCTCGCTGCTCCAAGCCATCTAGGTGGTGGCAACCACCAAGAGTAACAAGAGAATCCCGCAGCGAAATACGCACACCAAGTGCCTCTAGATGCAAACACTCAAGCAATGCACTTGGATTCACTCACAATCTCACAAAGATGATAATCAATGATGGAGATGAGTGGGAGGGCTTTGGCTAAGCTCACAAGGTTGCTTTGTCAATGCAAATGGCCAAGAGGGTGAGCTAGAGCCGGCCAAACGATATTTATAGACACCCAAAACAATAGAGCCATTGGCTCAATTATTGGGCTGACTGCGGGACGACCGGACGCGTCTGGTGTGGTGACCGGACGCGTTCGGTCACTGCGTCCGGTCGTAGCCTGACCGCCATGTGTCCCTTTCAAATTGTTTAGCCATTCACGCCCAACGACTATCTCTACGCACAGTAATACTACGTGATCGGACGCGCTTTTAGAAAACGACCGGACGCGGGAGACGCAACGTCCGGTCGAGTCTAGAGAGCTCCCAGAGCCGCTCTGGGCCAACCGGACGCGTCCGATCACACCGAAGCGGACGCTCCCAGCGTCCGATGAATTATTGCGCTGAAAAACCAAGACTTGCTGGCGACTGGATGCGTCTGGTCGCTCTTTGTAATCCTGCTTCAGGCTATATCACTTTGACCTGACGCTAAACAGTAACTCGTCAGCATCCGGTCACTCCACTGAGCCAGAGTCTGGTCACCTTGGCAACTCTGCCCACGCCTAGCCAGAATACCGGACACGTCCGGTATCAATATCGGACTCGTCCGATCATGTCAGGAACACTGCCGCCTGAGACAGTACCGGACGCGTCCGGTACGCATGTCGGACGCGTCCGGTCACCCCGTGACCAGCGCATTCAACTTTGTTTTAACTCTATTTTCTTTACCCTTGCTCAAATGTGCCAACCACTAAGTATATCACCTTGTGCACATGTGTTAGCATATTTTCACAAATGTTTTCAAGGGTGTTAGCACTCCACTAGATCCGAAATGTATTTGCAATGAGTTAGAGCATCTAGTGGCACTTTGATAACCGCATTTCGATACGAGTTTCACCCCTCTTAATAGTACGGCTATCTATCCTAAATGTGATCACACTCACTAAGTGTCTCGACCACCAAAATGAAAAAGCTTCTATCAAGTTTCACCTTTGCCTTGAACTTTTTGTTTTTTTCTTTCTTCTTTTCCAAGTCCAAGCATTTGATCATCACCATGCCATCACCATCATCATGATTTTCACCATTGCTTCATCACTTGGAGTAGTACTACCTATCTCATAATCACTTTGATAAACTAGGTTAGCGTTTAGGGTTTCATCAATTCACCAAAACCAAACTAGAGCTTTCACCGGGCCGCTGCCGTTGCCCCGCTCACGCACGAGGTTGATGTCGTGCATCGTCTATGATTTGGCTCGCTGCTACGTGCACGTCGTGCTTAGGCAAATGGTCGTGGTGCCACGCGTAGAGCATGCTGTGGCCGCGGTGGAGTTGACTCGGCAGACGTGGAGCCCGCCTCACCCTTCAATCCACCTACCACGTCGAGCACTCGAGCCGTCCTACGTCATCGCGTCTAGGTCATTGGCTTCGGCTCCAGTGGGCGATGGGACGCTTCCCTGCCCTGCTGCTAGCCGCCAGGGTGGGCTCTGCTCGAGTTTGATCGCTCTGAGTTATGCGCGTCGCGCCAAATCGTTGAGTCTCGTCGCCTGTATGCGCGAGCTCGCTGTCGTCACCAACTGGAGTCCCGCTTTAACTCGCTCAACCCTCTCGAGCTCACCGTGTGTCCTCCGACGTGGTCTTGGCCATAACCCCATGCCTCTGCCTTTCTAATTCGCCCAGCTCAAGGCTTTTCAACCTGTCTTCTCACGCCAGTAGTAGCACAGGAAGCCAGCTAGTCGCCCCGACCATAACCAGTCCCACCAAATGTCCTTCACCGCGTCTATTCGAGGTTCTACTCGCCGTAGGCCATGGTCACCGTCGTGACCTAGAACTGGGGAGAGAGGTAGGATTGGAGCGATAGTAGTCCGCTTGGTGCTCGTGTTGTTTTGTCTAGGGAGTCCACCATCGGAGCGGTGGCGCACCGGTGTCACACTCGGCATGCCGCCGTGAGGTGCGGGTGCACGTGGTCGGGTCACCTCATCGCTCCTCTGCCTCAACCACCACCACAGCGCGAACCCTGGTGAGCTACCGGTGCTCATCCGTCACCACCACCACCTCGGTAGAGCCTTAGGTCACCGGAACGAGCACGCCGTGGCACGGCTCTGCCCGTCGCCGGGGCTAGCCCTCGGTAGTGCACCGTTAAGCTCCCCACCGCTACCTAGGAGTGCATGCTTAGCAGTAGGCAAAGGTTGGCTCCTTACCCGTGTGGTAGCGAGCTCAGGGTGCCCAGCGCAGCCGCCCATGCCGCTGGTCACCATGCAGGCGAACGCGGGGTAGAGCAGGGACCTCCCCGTTGTGAAGGCGGTAACATCCAGGGTCCTTAGTGCAAAGCTTGTCCCTGGTGTAATAGTGCTCAGTGACGCCGTGTGATAATCTGTTATGCTGATGGTTTTTCTACAAAGGGTGCGGGGGCGCGCGGGGGCTCCCCGTCGCGGGCCGCTTGTTGGGCCGGCCTGCTACGCGCGCGGGCTCCCCATCGCTGACCGCTTGTTGGGCTGGCCTGCTACACGCGCGGGCTCCCCGTCGCGGGCCGTTTAGGTTGTTGGGCTGAAATCGTTGGCCACCGGCTTTTCCTTTTTCTAAAGCGTTTCCAAATTAGTTTCTAGGGTAAATTTGTCAATTCAAGAAAAATTTGTGTAGCTGACCAAAAAATTGTGAAACTAATTTTGTTAGGTTCCTAAAATCATGACCTACCTGCTAATGTATTTTGTTCACTTAGTTTCGTAGAATTTTCAAGAGTAGACTAATTAATTTGAAGCACTTAAAATGTGTAAAACATGAAATTGTATGAATTATTGTGATGAATTGGTAGTAGTACTGGCCCTAAAATTTTTATAGTAGATTCCTAACAATATTAGGTGTTCGCTGTAATTTTTGTAGCTCCATAGGAGTTAGTTTGTTAAGGTAACTAAATGAGTCCTAGTACGAATATATATATTTAATCAGTCAAATGTCAAAAAATAATTAGGGGTTTGTAGAACAAAAACATTTTCCAAAACAAGCCTTACTTGGCGACATGGATACGTAGACTAGTACGTTAGTCATTAAGCTAGCTCGTTAGCGCGTGGAGCGTAATCATATTATAGAGTTGTAGTTACTATTGATTAATTGTGTCTCTGTGTTGCATCCACGTATATCATAATAGGAACAACGATGGATCGTGGAGATGACCGAAGTAGCGGAAAAGAAGGTGACTTGATGATCGTGTCATCATGATGGAATGCTAACTTTTGGTTATATCTTACCCAGACAATCCCCAGTGCATAACCCATATTATTCTGCACTTTTATTTTATGCTTGTGCATTAAGTTTAAGGAGTTGAATGAATCCCACTTGCATATATATACTCTTATCCTATGAGTTTTACTAGTATGACAGGATCGTGTAGATTGCTATGCTACAGGACTCCGGTAGAAGTCGAGTGATTGCCTGTCACTCACGAGAGATAGGAAAGATATTATTGTTGTTATTATATTGCTATCACTTAGAATATATATGAATGATAATTGGAGACCGAACGGAATGGTACTTTAGATCTGGACTTGGTTTGGCATTCGAACGAGGCTCGGAATGCACTTGTTCCGCCTGTGTCGGTTAAGGACCGGACGTTGCATTGGATTCTAGTCAGGTCATAGACTTATTATCCTGAGCACATACTTATTTATGGGAGCAGGGAAGGCCCGTTGCTCTCTTGTCGTGGGTTTCGGCTCTTTCCGGACCGACTGATTGGAGGCGGGGATGGTAGAGGTCTAAGCACCACACTAAGACCGGGACTCAGGTGTGGGGGCTTAGAGTCTAAGTTTGGACGGGGGCCTGGACCCCTTAATAGGAGAGTGGTGGGTTGGTCCTACTTGTGCCTGAGGTACAAGCAGGGCATGTGTTTTGGGGTACCCAGCTGGGCTATATTGATTCACGAATCGCCAGATAATCCGGTACGACTTGTTTACAATCTAGCTCCGTAGTAAGAACTAGAATATGAAAGATGGAAACATGGTTCTAATTGCTTACCACCTGCTTGAAAGTAGCACAGGTGCTTACATAGAATGGTTAGTTAATGAACTAATGATGACTGCTAATGCTTCCTACAGATGCAATAACTCACAAGCCAGATAGGCTTGCATATCCTTGGAGTCTTTTCTTTCCTCCTGATGGATAAGTCTTGAGGAGTAAAATTGAGTACTCAGGGTTTGTTCTACCCTGTTGCAGGTGGCAGGAACATGTGGAGCTGACACTTGTGTGTGGAAACCTCCTGGTGGGCTCAGCGAGGATTTTCTTACGTTGCGTACATAGAGTTTATTTGAAACTTTCACCCAAAATGTTTTACAATGGAAAAACTTATAACCTATTATGATGTATATAACAGATCATCATGTTAATGTTTAACTTGTCATTAAATGATTTTATTTCTGCTATAACTCTGATTACATGGTTATATTCCGCTGTTATAAACCATAAATATTATGCTCTGATGTTGCATAGAAAGTGATATAAGAAATGACTTAAGAATGTGTAAGCTTTATTCTCTCATTTATGATCCTGATGGAAAAATATAGATTTTTTGGTTCTCCCTCGGGGTGTGCTCGACAGAACTATTTAAATTAGCTCACTCTTGGGATGTTTGGTGTCTAATGGAAGACAAGCACCTCCGGAAGTAAGTTATTTGAGGCGGTTCTGCCATGATGTACTATTCATGTACATGGCTATATATATTAATATATATGAAAGGAACCCCCACAATGGGTATGTGGTGTTCCCCGTATCATTGTCCATGCTTATTTTACATTACATTTATTCAAACTGGACCTGAACAATTAATCGAGGATACCCCAAAGTTTTAGAAGAGTATATAAGCTTATTTTAGAAGGGCCACTACCGGAGGCGGCTTCTTTGCCGAGTGCCTCAGGCACTCGGCAAAGGCCGATATACACTCGGCAAATCCTTTGCCGCGTGTTACACTCGACAAAGAGCGCTCGGTAAACAATTGATCGACAAAGACCTCTTTGCCGAGTGCACTTTATCGGGCACTCGGCAAAGCCTTTGCCGAGTGCTAATCTGACACTCGGCAAAGAAAAGTCGTCGTGACGACGAGCGCCACCATGACGGCAGCTTTGTCGAGTGTCAAGGTCAAGCACTCGGCAAAGGTCGCCTCTTTGTCGAGCGTCGTTGACTCAAACACTCGACAAACGCGGACACTGTGCCGAGTGCCACCGACAAGACACTTGGCAAACAGGGCACCTTTGCCGAGTGCTTGGCCACCTGTGATGTTTGCCGAGTGCAATGGCCTGTGCACTCGGCAAAGCATGTTCCCAGGCATGTTCCCAGGTCGTCACTTTACCGAGTGTTATGGCCATTGCACTCGGCAAAGTGACTGAATATAGTATTTTTTATTTGTTTTTTACATTTCATCCAAACAAACAAAAGATATATATAACAAATATCACCAACATCGCATATATATCATCAACAACACAGATATCCAACACCACATGTATATCACAAACGTCACATGTCTCACAATATATCACAAATAAGGTCACAAGTAATCCAAGTGCTCCATCATCTACAAGCACAATTGCAAATAGAAACACCATTAACAACCACAAGTATCATCATCTAGCTTCCTCATCCCACCGCCCACCATCTTTGTTCAATCACCTGCAATTAAAAAGAGTAAACCAATATGCACAGATAAACAAGAAGTACTTAGAAAGAGATGCAAAATAAACAAAACTTAATTACAAAATAACATAGTATTACATGTATTAGAAATAATCTTCATGATCGGGATTAGCTAGATCATAAGTCTCATCATCACTATCAATCATGTCGAAATAATCGACACTATCCGAATGAGCAATGTTGCCATTGTCATTGTCTAAATGTAATCGCTCAAGCATTTGTAAGTCCTTCACATTTTGCACCTCATCTCCAGCGTCCTCTTCAATAACCGTTTCATTGTCTACTTCCATTCTGATCGCTTTGATTAAGTCTATCTCAAACCTCCCTTCTAGTCCCTCTTCTTGAAAGAACTCTCCGTCATATGTTGAAACTCTGTCTCCAAATACATGTCCTGCCAGGGAGAGTGTGTATCCAGAGAACAATAGGGAGATTATGCTGAAACTCTGTCTCGGATCAGAGCAGACCATGGAAACTAACCCCACCTACGCATCCGCGGGCTCTCCAAAAAACGTGGACAAATTCGAAACAGATACGGTTTTAGATATGGAAATATCTGCATATTTCCAACCGTATCTCTTTCGAATGGAAGACGCCTAACTAGGTTACGTGATCTACGACCATGATACAGAAAGAGGTGTTATACTTAGGGTGGCAGTGGAGTCAGGCTAGCGGGGCCATGGCGGGTCGGTGTAGTGGCGAGGCGATGCGGTGCAGGCAGACCCGCAGCGGCGAGGAAGGCGATCGGGGTCGTCGAGGTACTCTGGCTCCGCTCCGACGGGCTCTTCTCTGCAAAAAAGAAACATAAAACTATCAATACAAAATTTTGGCAGCACCTCCCCTACACGGTGAGGTTTTTAAAACCTGTAAGAAAATCAACGGCACGATGGCCGACATGCACATATATATGAACGGCACGATGTCCGACATGCACATATATATGAACGACATGATGGTCAACATGCACAAGATTATATCCAACCACATATATATAACAATGTCACAACCACTCCTACGACTCCTACGACTACCACCACTGCTACTCTACCACTACTACTACCACAACTACTAGTAATACTACGACGACGACGACGACGGTAGGGCATACCTAGTGGGCGTCGTAGGGCGGCGGTGGTGAAGGGGCCAGGGGGTCGGTGGACAAGGTGACGGCTGGGGAAGCGCCGGGGACGTGGCAACGTCGACCGGGGTGCCTCCTCCTCCTCCTTCCTCCTTCCTCCTTCCTCCTTCCTCCTTCCTCCTCTTCCTCCTCCTCCTCCTTCCTCCTTCTTCCTCCTCTCCTCCTCCTCCTATCTTTCTCCTCCTCCTCCGGCGGCGCTGGCACGGGCGGGGGCGGCGGCGGCGGCGTTGCCGCGGGCATGGGCGTGTGTGTGTGCGTGTGTGCGGTGTGTGTGGGCCGGCTGGGCCAGGAGGTTAAATCCCCCCTTTACCGAGTGCCCCCGATCTGGCACTCGGCAATTTTTTTAATTCTTTGCCGAGTGCCTCCTGGCCTAGCACTCGGCAAAGAGTTTTTTTTAAAAAAAAATCTTTGCCGAGTGCCCCCGGACTGGTGTTCGGCAAAGAGGGTTTTTATATTTTTAAAAAATTCTTTGCCAAGTGCCATACGTCCTGGCACTCGGTTAAGCGGTGATTTGCCGAGTGTCATTTTATGACACTCGGCAAACCATATATTTTTTCACTTTTGACCTCCAAACTTTTTCTACAGTTCTCATTCAATACCTGGTACTCCATGTTCCAATGTGGCACATTTCTTGAACTTTTTCTATATTTCTTTAATTTATTTTATTTAATTGAATTTTTTTGGATAATTCAAATTATAACTGCTAGTCATTCGAATAATGAAAAAAATGAATGGAAAATGATATTCATGTTATTTAGTATAATGTGAGGCCGTATTCAGGACCAGACCACCAATTTCGAACATCTTGTTCACGAAACATGACCACGAACTCACGGTCGAGTTGTTTTTAAATTCTATAAAAAGCAAACAAAGTCTGAAAATCATGAAACTTGTCAAGATGTCATGATATCATATGTGGAGGCTGTGATAAAAATTTGAGAAGGTTTCGCGGAAGTTGTCACGTACGATTCTTGCAAACCGAAGAATCTCCGAATAAGTTTCATGATTTCGTGAAGAGGCCGACAAGGTGGTAAGCATCGTACGTGACAACTTGCGTGAAACCTTCTCAAATTTTTATCATAGCCTCCACATATGATATCATGACATCTTGACAAGTTTCATGATTTTCGGACTTCGTTTGCTTTTTATTGAATTTAAAAACAACTCGACCGCGAGTTCGTGGTCATGTTTCGTGAACAAGATGTTCAAAATTGGTGGTCTGCTTCTGGATACGGCCTCACATTATACTAAAAAACATGAATATCATTTTTCCATTTATTTTTTTCATTATTCGAATGACTAGCAGTTATAATTTGAATTATCCAAGAAAATTTAATTAAATGAAATAAATTAAAGAAATATAGAAAAAGTCCGAGAAATGTGCCACATTGGAACATGGAGCACCAGGTATTGTATGAGGACTGCAGAAAAAGTTTGGAGGTCAAAAATAAAAAAAAAATATGGTTTGCTGAGTGTCATAAAATGACACTCGGCAAATAACCGCTTTGCCGAGTGTCAAAAAAATGACACTCGGCAAATCACCACTTTGCCGAGTGTCATAAGAAGACACTCGGCAAAGGGTTAACGGCGGCTGTCGGCCGTTAACGGCGGCGGCCCTTTGCCGAGTGTCAGGAGAATAACACTCGACAAAGGCAGTTTTGCCGAGTGTTATTGTTTGCCGAGTGCTCGGAACTCGGCAAACCACCTCTTTGCCGAGTGTCAGTTGTTTGCCGAGTGCTTTATCTCTGACACTCGGTAAACAACCTCTTTGCTGAATGTCCGATAAAAAGCACTCGGCAAAGTGGGGGGCACTCGACAAAGAGGCTGTCTCTGGTAGTGGGCGGGCCTGGTGCAAGCGGTAGAGTCTTACCGCCTGTGACCGGAAGTTCCTAGATTCGAGTCGCGGTCTCCTCTCA
Organism: Miscanthus lutarioriparius; assembly: GCA_904845875.1. Lineage (NCBI taxonomy): Eukaryota > Viridiplantae > Streptophyta > Magnoliopsida > Poales > Poaceae > Miscanthus > Miscanthus lutarioriparius. The sequence continues at coordinate 26,423,109 of CAJGYO010000004.1, read as the reverse complement.
TTGCACAGGTGAGGGTAAGGCTTGCCACTGACACCTTTTCCCAGACCCCGCAAAGAGCCTCTGCACTGGGTATGCCCATTTTTTTATATAAGCTTATTTTACATTACATTTATTCAAACTGGCCCTGGACAATTAATGAGGATACGCCAAATTTGTAGAATAGTATAAGTTTGAAATAAGAAAGTATTCCCCTAATTTAAAAATAAATAAGTTCATGCTTGATTAACATAACAGACTATATATTGTGTATCTAATAATTGAGCCACTAGTCATGTTGAGAAATTTTACCGTCAGGTCATTAAGTCATAGCAAAGACATGAACCTTTATTTCAGTTAACTCAGTACATTGAGTCAAGGAATTATTAATCCAATATAAACAACAGAGGTACATCACCAACAATACGTACCAGTCACCTGGAAATCGTAGACAGTGAGCCGTATTAGCTTTTCCTTTGCAAATTTTCTCAACTATAAATTAGATTGTGTGAAAGAGGTGTTAGGTCATGTACCAAAACAACAAGAAGACAAACATTATTTCTGAACTTACAAACGTTTCCACAAGATGAAGGTACACGGCGGTTAGGACCACAGGGACGGAAAATAGGCTAGTGCAAGCCAAAGTAAACGAAAACATGAGAAACACAAGGAGATTATAAATTATACAAGATATATAAGTAAAAACAAAAACAAAGGAATGTCCATCTATGTGCCTTGTTTTGGTTAATGCTAGCATGTCTCCCGCACTTTGCTGCTGGGTCACTTAAATAATGCCTACTGCCAAATCAACAATTTTCAACGTTTATAGTTTCTAGTCGAGAAAGACTTACCTTTTTCATGAAAAGATGTATTACATTTTAACTAAGCACTACCTCTTCAATCAATATGTAGCTATAGAACAACTCTTAAATATTTAAGATCTGATACTGATTTTTTTTTTTTGAATTTGACCGAGTATCAAGGGCCAATATTTTAGAGGTGACACTAGGCACATCAGCACATGGCATAGAGTGGATGTTAAACTAGGAGCCGATTTCTTATTAAAGGAAAATCAATCAATGCAGAATAGGAGGTTAAATACTATCATACTATATACTGAGGAGATACAAAGCATATGGGTAAAATTGTTCTCACCTCTGAGTGCTGAATTATAGAACCGTTCTCATACCATAACCTGGCCATAATCATAGAAAAAAAACAGCATTGGCGTATAAACAGAATTGGGAATGCTAAGTAAATTTAAAGAGCCTACCAGAAAAGCTCACAGATATGACCCATGAGTACAAGGATCTACCGGAAGGCTTGCAATTTTTTAAACAAGATGGGCATTACAGACTTCCAAACTTTCTAAGAAACTTTGCTAAAAATAAAAGGAAATGGGGTTGCCGATATCTACTACTCTCCATTCCAAATTATAGGTTGTTTTGACTTTTCTAGATATATCGAGGTAGTATTTGAAAAAACAAGAATAAATGGGAATCGCGAAATACCATACCTTTCACAAGCTCCAACAACATCAGCACCAGCATCTGGTTCACATTTGCGTGTCTCGACAAACTGTTCCTCAGGTTTGTAAGCAACATCCTGAAGAGACAAACAAAGAAGAAAGGATCGAGTAATAGTTGAATACACTGGTCCGAGAAATAGTAAAAAAAAAGACTGCAGCCATCTGAACCAAAACGGCCGAGCAAGTCAGCAAACACACATGAAGCTTTCACACAAATGGATTGTTATCACAAGTTCACAACCAAAGGCACAATTAACATGTAGGTTTCCTGAAACCAGGCCCCTTCAAGTGATAGCAAAGCACATCGAATGGGAATCAGAACCTTCCAGAGATTCTCTAATCGCACTCCGAACCCGGTAACACGTCAAATCTTTCTGAACGTGAGCCTACTACAAAACCATCACACATTTCTCGAACCAACACGTCAAAAGATTGCTGGAACAGCCATAGATTGAGAAAATCGCTAAGAGCTTGCCATTAGTATGTTCTGCTCAGACGCCACAACTAAATGAAAAGACCCATTCCCCTAATCCAAAACCTATCGACACACAGAACTGTGCAACTTCCACGTTGTGTAAAGGTACAAGGATGCATGGGAGTAAATGGATTATATGATCAAAGGCCACATACAAAACAGCAACGTTGTCATCAGAAGAGAGCACGATCGAGCAAAGGGTTTTACCCTGATGTAGTTGAGGGCGTAGAGCGCGAACACGGCGCCCTTGTTGACGGTAATGACAGGGGGGTTTCTTATGGTCTTCGTCTGCTCCGTGTCGTTCACGTGCGCGACCTGCGCGACCAGCGACGCCTCCCCGCCGCTCTGCACCCAAGAACACATGCACACGGTGACACGGCACGCCAGCGCCGTCGTCGCAGCCGTCACTCAGAACACACATACAATTCGGACGCGGCGGGAATGCCGGGTGTGGAAGAGGGAGTAGAGGCGCTTACGGATTCGCTGGGCACGGCCATGTCGACGACAACCTTTCTGTCGCAGGAGAGGCGGCCCCCCGCGCCCGAGTCGTCAACGCAGCTCTCCAGGAGGGACTTGGCGAGGACCTCCACGCCGCCTGCGCCGCCGGCCGCGAGGAGCACGAGGAGGAGGACGGGGAGGACGGCGGGGAGAGGGGAGCGAGGAGGAGCCATGGAGGTTGCCGCCGGCGAAGAAGCGTCGAGCGGAGCGGAGGGGTCAGGACTCAGGACTCAGGAGTGGGCTGCGGATTCTGCAACTGCTAGTCTCTCTCTCTCTCTCTCTTGGTTGAAAAAGCAACTTGGAACCGAGCGCACTGGCGGGTAACCGTTTCTGTGGACTGTGGAATGAACTTCTCTTTTGTGGGACGCGGGTTTGTGGCACGCACAAGTGGCAGGCAGAGGTGGGACTTGGGCCTTGCCGTGGGCACAGTATGGCCTCCTATGCTTCGTGCTGTTTCGTCATGTAAGGTACGTCGGAAAGTTTTTTTTTTCGGCTCAAGCATGGCCAACAGCACATCAACACGTCCTCGTGCTACACCAGCCCAAACACGGTCCTCAATATTTTTTTTTAGTTTTCTTTGTCCGTTCATGACATAAAATATATTTTATATGAACTATTTTTCTGAAAGTTTTAATAATTTTTACAAATTATTCAAGAATGAGATGAAATGCAATATAGTAAATACTAGAAAATTACATCGTAGTGTTGTAGATATACTTACACGCTTATGTTTGTGCGGTCCCGGCCCGAGCCATCATGTCGAGATTCTAGGCACGACACGGCCGTAATATTTTCGTGTAGTGCTATTTGGGACCGTGCCAAAAGACCATGCCACGACACCACTCTCAAATGGCACAATCAAATCCCAACTCTAGTGGTAGGCAGGTGACTTTTTTTTTTGCCAGCGTGGACATTTGGATGGACGCTTGCCATAGCCTACAGTGTCGCTGGTCATGGTGGTGTAGTTTTAGGTTTTATAGTTCAGGGGGCTTTAGTCAACCCTTCATATGTTAGGGGTCATATAGACTTTTTTACTATTGTTTGCTGATTTAATGTCATTTGAGCACCCACACACTATGCCACGTCAGTGAAACCACCTTCAAAATCGTCTCAATGGTTTATTAGATGGGTTTTCAATAATTTAAGAGGTAGAATATCTGATTTATAGGGGGGTAAAGTAGACAAGCACTAAAAGTTTAGGGCTAAGTAAACTTTTTTCCCAAAAGCTTAAGCTAATAGGACGAGAAGAGGTGGGAAATTCATTTATATTTTAGCACTTTCCCTCGTATGGTGGGGGAGGTGGACAATTTACTTGTACTTCAACGCTTCCCCTCACATGGAGACTTCCTCAGGTTTTAGATGTAGGATAGGAGCAAGCAAAAAATTGTTTGATTTAATTACGTTAGAAGGATTCAAAGTCGAGACCTTTGGCTTTAATACCATATATTTAGTTCGTCGTCTACACTCTATATAAGCGCCACACTCGGTTGAGCGGAGGAGCAGACAAAGACAATGTACCTGTTTGGTTGGTGCCGTAGTTTGCCACGCCTCAACTTCGGCAAATTGTGGCTGCCACAAAGTATGGCGAGCAAAATCGAAGTCACACTTATGGTAAGTTTGGCAAAAAAATAAGTCTATGACATGTGAAACAAGATACTAAGAAAGTGTGGCGCGCCATTGTTATGGCAGTGAATCGAACCGTTATCGAAAAAACTAGGAAATAACTAACCTCTGGTGTGGCAAGTTTTGGTAAAGAAAGCCCGGAAGTGAACAGGGCAGAGATCGGTTCCTGCGGTGAAAATCTGAACTTAGAAAGAGATCCTATCTTTCAAATTTCGTCAAACGATTGGTTTCAACCAAATTTCTTTAGCAGAACTCATTTGATCAGATGGATAATGAAGGCTGAAGACCTGATAAATAAAACTGAGGAAAGCTGTAAAAAAATTGACGATCACAAAGCGCCGTCCGTGGGGATCGAACCCACGACCACGTGGTTAAAAGCCACGCGCTCTACCACTGAGCTAGGACGGCTACTCTGTTCGTTTAAAAATGTTTCTCTTTTTTATTTGCTAGAACACCGCACTGCAATTTACTAGTCAATCAACAATTTTGAACAGGTATCAAGCTCGAGTTATAAACATACAACCCTCAACAGAGCAGTTTACAGAGACCAGGAAACTCCAACCCAGTAAAGAACAAAGAACTTGTTCATATCTACAGACAAACAAACATAAAAAATGGTCTTCTGAATCTGAATACTACATATTTCGCCGGAGAGTGTAACAGAAAACTGAGGTGTCTAGGTGTTGCACTTCCACTTAGATGTTGGCACGCAGTTCAGGTAGTGGCACCAGTGGCAGCCATCGTTCCCATTCTTCCCTTTGAAAAGCATCACCAGTGAAATCACAAACCTGAGGCACAAAAATTTTGACATCAGTATCATTCCAAGCTTTCACAAAAACAAGTAACATCTTAGTAGCTCGTCCAAAATTTAGCACTACGAATCTTTGCAGCAACATTTTCTGCAAAACATGTTTAAACACGTAAAGACATGTCTACAACAAATATCCGAACCAGTCTGATGGATTTACTTACCCAACTAACAGCAAGACGAGTGCCACAACCCACAAAATATACTGGTATGCTTTGTACTTGGGAGGTTGGTTGGTCTGTGGCAACTCATGGCGCTCCATCCAGCTAAATTGAGGCCTTGCCAACAGAACAAAACCCAAGAGGAAACCCGTCGCGAATCCACCAATGTGAGCAAAGTTGTCAACGTGAGGTAGTATCCCAATAGCTAAGTTGAGTGCAATAATAAACAGGAGTGTTATTATAGCTGCTGCCTGCAAGAGCAAATTAAGTATATGAGCTAAACGATTATCAAGCAGCTGGATATAAATGAAGTATATATTTATCTATTGCTTGTACTGGCCTTGTTGGAGTATATAGTCCAGTTCATGAGTAGTTCAGAAAGCATGGATCCAAGCAGGCCAAATAAAGCTCCAGAAGCACCAACGGAGATGTAGTTGTTCCGTAGGAAGAGTGCAGACAACACGCTGCCACCAAAACCAGACAGTAGGTATATGGCACCAATGCGAACTTGCAGGCAGGAAAAACAGTGTCAGTGAAATGACCATGTAGGGCGGATGATTGGAACATTTAACTTCAATGAATGGTTGGATCGATGTTGGTGTACAATGATTTTTTTTTTAAAAAAAAAAAGCTTACCAAATCCAAATTGCTGCTCAAGGCGGATTCCAATAAACAGCAAACTTAGCATGTTCACAACCAAATGGATTAGGCCAGCATGGAGCCAGATGCTGCTAATAAGGCGCCACCCTTGGTTTTGATGAACAATTTTATTCCAGTCAAGAGCTCCCATTTTCTCCAAACTGGCAAATAAAAAAACAGTGCTAATAAATCATGCTATAAATCTTGCACTATCTTACATGGGCAGTGTAGTGTAGATGAAATTCACAAGGACAAAACACAAAAGCCTCATGGCTACTTCGCAGCAATCCTAGTACACAAGTTACAGTAAAAAATAAGCATACATGCAAGTACGACCAAACAGGTAACTCCAGGGAGTGTTATTATCTCAGCACATGTTCTGCAAAGGCCATAAGTAAAACAAAGGCCTTACACAAGTCAAAAGACTGTTTGTTTGGCTGTGGCTTGTCGTAAACGATCGTAAATTTCCAACCGGAACAGTATTTTTCTCTCACACAAACCAGCCAGCAGTACTTCTTCATGAACCAGCAACGATATGAACCAGCAAACAGAACAGGCTGAAAGTGTCTCATGATTCCATCAACAATAGAACATGAAGATAATAATACTATATTAAAGGATACTGTGCCTGCTACATAGCCTCCGACAGAAGTATCAAAACTTAAAAGCATCCATCATTAATTCATTCCTAATAGCCTTTGTGATTTTGGTATCAAAGGACTCCAAATAGATAACATCTAGGCAATTTTCATTGTGTTCATTTATCGAGTTGATTGATAACATCTAGGCAATTTTCATTGTGTTCATTTATCGAGTTGATTGGACAATAAATCGAAATCGCAAGATTTTAGGAGAACAGTTGAAGGTAGGCGCGACGGATATCTGAATGCAGTCACATCGAAAACTACCCTGCCTCGTGGACTTCTAAACCATTAAAAGGTGAAAAGGACTAAACTCAAGGAATAAGGCAATTCAAGCTTTAGACTTTATAAGCAAAAGATCTTAGTCGTCTACAATCCTTCCAGACCACAATCTTCGAACGGCAACAGAAATGGCCAAAGGTTTCCTCCCACTAAAACCACCCCAACAAAATTGCCTTCTTTTACCACAAAGCGTGAGCTTTAAACCCTCGGAACTACCCAAACAAAATCCAAATTTTGCTCAGAAACTAGCTGCAAAGATGGTAAGTTCTCAAGTTTCCGCTACTGGTACCATCCCTACCGAACCGCAAGATCCCAAACGCGAAATAAATCCATCTCCCCCCACCCAATTCCACCTGAAGCGCACCCAAATCACTCTAATTGGGGTCCTACTTCACTTGGTGTACGCACGGCAGCACAGGTCAACAAAACGAAAGCTTGTGCAGCGACAACGTACGTGGAGGATGACGGCCCGAGCAGCGGGTTCTCGCGGAGCGGCTGGAAGGAGAACCGGCGGAGGAACCCGGCGACGCAGCCGCCGAGCTGGCTCCCGTGCTTGGGGCAGTTGTTCTCGTACATCTCGACGACGAACACGGCGATGCAGGCGACGATCACGGTGGGCACGAGCCATGGCCACCACTTCCGGTCCTCCGGCCCCTCGTAGCCGCCGTACCCGTACCCATACCCTCCCCCCGGCGCCGTCGCGACGCGGCCCTTCCCGTCGCCGTCGCTCGCCATGGCTTCTCCTTCGCGTGCCCGCTTGCTTTCCTCCTTTTGGCCCGCTTCAGTGGAGTGGACGCCAAGGGGTCGCTGAGCTGCCCAGGTGGTGGTGGTGGCTGTTGCCGCTCGCTGCCGCTTCGGGTGTCGCTTGGAAGCGAGGAGGCAGGAGGAGGGGAAGGCTGGCGAAAGATGATGAAGTCTCGTTTAGTTTCGGGTGTAAAGTTTCGAGAGGTGCATCGCCAGGCCGGCTGTGTGCGTGGCTGCGCTGCGTGCAAGCAACTCAAGGCGCGACGGGACGACGGCCACGAGGCACGAGCCGTAACGCAATCGCGGCGTCCAATTTGCGCACTGTGCATCCGCGTGAATGCAGCGCCGGACGGCATGGACCAATCAACGCAATGCGAAGGAAGCAGACCCAGATCCGTCCCGTTCACGGACGCCGAGAGCGCGTTGTCGCCGGGCCAGGAGCTGGCGTGGCACGCCTTCGCGCTCGTACGCGCAGGACCGACCTCTCGCGCCCGTCGGCTTCCGTAGCTTTGCCTGGTCCGGTACGGCACAGACGGGGTAGGTAAACTCCTCGTAGTCGTACGCGAAGTCAGGAACTTCTATTCAATTTGTGGACGCTGCTCGTTCCTCCATGGGGGATTGCCGGATTGGGGGTTTGGGTACTACATGGCGCGGGGGGTGTTACATGGGTGTCGTATCGGGGATTTAGGTACTAATAAAAAAGTAAATTATAGAATCGATCAGTAAACCGTGAGACGAATTTATTAAGCCTAATAAATCTATCATTAGCATATGTATTATTGTAGCATTTTATTATCAAATCATGAACTAATTAGACTTAAAAGATTCGTCTTGCAAATTAGTTATAATATGTACAATTATTTTTTTTAGTCTATATTTAATGTTCTATGTATGTGTTAAATATCCGATATGACAGGTGTAAAGTTTTAAGGTGGGAAGGGCTAAATGGTGTGTGCGCGATGCGGCTGGGCTGGGGGCGCCAAGACAGCGACCGTTAAGGCCCGCGGTGGGTGGGCCGCCGTCAGGCTGGCGCGCTGGGCCCGTGGGGTGCGTCAGACGTTGCTTGTCCGCTGCTGGAGCGGTTGGGTTCGGTTGGGAGGAGCTAGTGACTAGTGGGGTGGGGTGGAGTAACTGCTCTGCGTGAAGAGGAAGGGAACCCGGACCGAGCTGAGCTGAGACGATGCCCGAGAGCGGCAGGTCCTCGTCGCTCGCTCGCGCTGAGCGGATTACGGCGTCGCGGGGGGTACATGCGCGTGGCGTTACGTGACGTCGTGACGAGGAGGCGCGAACCGTGTGGATGCCATGCCAAGGTGGAAGGCTGGACCCTGGAGGCGCAGGAGCCGCGGCACCGCGACTGATTCGTGGGCGAGCGAGCGAGCACCGACGCCGAGAGCGCGTTGAGGTGGGCGCGTTGTCGCCGGGCCAGGAGCTGGCGTGCCACGCCTTCGCGCTCGTACGCGCAGGACCGACCTCTCGCGCCCGTCGGCTTCCGTAGCTTTGCCTGGTCCGGTACGGCACAGGCGGGGTAGGTAAACCCCTCGTAGTCGTACGCGAAGTCGCGAACTTCTATTCAATTTGTGGACGCTGCTCATTCCTGCATGGGGGATTGCCGGATTGGGGGACCTTGGTGGCGAGGGCTTGGTGCCTGGTGCTGTCAGTCTGTCACCGTGAACGGGACGGATCTGGGTCTGCTTCCTTCGCATTGCGTTGCGGCCGACCGGGATATAACTGTGGGAGATCCAGCTTTTTGTGGGGAACTTGTGCCGTTGGTCCATGCCGTCCGGCCCTGCATTCACGCGGATGCACAGTGCGCAAATTGGACGCCGCGATTGCGTTACGGCTCGTGCCTCGTGGCCGTCGTCCCGTCGCGCCTTGCGTTGCTTGCACGCAGCGCAGCCACGCGCACACAGCCGGCCGTGGGCACGGACCGCGTCGTGGTCGATGCATCAGCGCAGCATATGGAGCGTACGCGGTTCGCTGTCCGCACCACACGACAGCAGCACTGTCGCATCGCCCTGACCGTCGGTGGCCGCTCATTGCGTCGCATCGTCGTCAGATCGAATAGATCCATGCAGGCTGCAGCTATGCTTCCACAGTCCACCACTATGGCCACTAGCCAGCGCCCAGCGGCATCGCCATGTGGGACTGTCAATGAGCTTGCATTGCCGTTTGCTACCCTAGCTTCCACGTCGCCCATCTCGCATTCAGTCGCGTGCCTGTGTTTCTTTTGCTCCTCGACAGCGATAGCTCCGATGCATAGCTCTAAGCACGATGCCAACACGAAAAGGCCAACTGGACGAGCAGTGACTTCTCAGCCCCCATGTTTAGTTCCGAACCAAACTTTAAAAAAGTGCTACAGTGTCCATCACATCGAATCTTGCGATATGTGTATGGCGTATTAAATATAGACGGAAAAAAAACTAATTGCACAGTTTGATGAGAAATTGGGAAACGAACGTTTTGAGCCTAATTAATCTATAATTGAACACTAATTGCCACATAAAAACAAAAGTGCTACAAACCAAACTTCAAAAAACCAAACAGCCCCAAGTCAGCTGGTACTCAAGTATCACTGTATCAAGCTTGTGCACTTGTGACGTGAGTGGAGCATTAAATAAGAAAAAAAAAAACTAATTGCACAATTTGATGGAAAATTAGAAGACGAACGTTTTAATCCTAATTAGTCCATAATTAAACACTAATTGCGACATAAAAACAAAAATGTTACGGTAGCCGAAATTTCAAACTTCCTCCAACTAAACACGCACTCACTTTCTTTCACCACGTCAGCTTGGCTAGCTGCCAAGCTCGGCAGCTGGTACTCAAGTATCACTGTAGGATTATGTAATCAGGCAACCGCAACCACCTTGCAGCAATTTGTGTTATTTGTGAGCGCGTTATTAGTTCAAAATTATTATTAAAAAAATAATATAGTGTTATCGATCAAATTTGAATCTTTAGAACACGTATATTTATTAAATATGAGGTCGGAAAAAAATTAATTGTTAGTTTGGTTGGAAATCGCGAGACGAATGTTTTAAGCCTAATTAATCTATGATTGAACATTAATTGTCAAATAAAAATAAAAATGTTACCGTAGCCAAATTCTAACTTTCTCCGACTAAACACAGGCTGACGTGAGCGGTGTACCTAGCTATCCACATGGCAGAAATGGCTTTGTGGAGAGTGCAGACCGTCCGTCCACTCAAAGTCTCTGTAAAGCTGTGCTCTGACGACGTCCCAACGCTTCAATCATTTCCACGCGGCAAGCTGTTGGCCTGTTGGGCACCTTTTTTTTTTGGAAAGGGGGGTACCGATTAATTTCTGCAATTTTGACGGCCGTTACTTCCCTGGAACAAAAAGGCATTGTTCGAGAGAGGAGCTACGTCAAGATCCATACGGGTGATGTTCCGATGTCTGCCAAATTCATTTGAATATATACATGCATTAACATTCGATAATAGTTTGAATTGAGATTTACTCCATCCATCTGTTACAAACTATAAGACATGTTTGTTACTCCTTAACACCATAGAAGATTGATTGATATGGTGCCTAGTCACATATAGTAAATATCGATATTGTATTACATTCGTTCTAAATTATAAGACATTTTAATTGTATCTTATGTTTTTACTCGCTCCGATCTGATTTTAGTTATTTTAGTTATTGAGTCAGCTCTATGCTCTGTGGATGGCGCTAAATACCCCCCGGCGAGTAAGCAGTCTGCTTCAAGAAGCGCCATACGACAACTGAATTTTTCGCGCCCGCTCGATTGATTATGCCCCACCCTACCCCCGACGAGTAAACAGGTAGCACACTACCATGTCTGCTTCAAGAAACGCCATACGACAACTGAATTTTGGCGCCGCTACGATTCAGATTATGTCCCCGAACAAAGCCTTGCTGCTGCAACCACTCAGGCTGTCTCCAACAGAGACTCAAACCCAAAATGTGTCTACAACAGGATACCTATAGCCTCCAACAGAGTAACTATATGGAAAGACCCATTTTCAGGAGAGGTATAACCCAAATCTGAGTATCCTCTCTCCTAGAGACCCATTTACATAAAGGGTTCTCTTTTGGGTTTCGTTATTGGAAAAGACAAAAATAGGTATTGAACTCTTTACCTATAGCGCTACCCAAACGTGAAATGGGTCTTATATTTTAGGTAACGATTGTTGGAGACCGTCTACCCATTGTGTGTTACAATCGGTGTGGTGACACGAGGGGTGCAAACCTGAATAAAAGAGAACTTGACAAGCTTGTGATACATGACCGCTACACCAGCACACAGTTAGATCACGACTGCTAATGGGACAGGTATGGACATTCATCGCATTGTTAAATCCATTTATACACCCTAGTCAAGATATATTCCCTCACAGTGCCCTTCATGTCATATAAACTAGAAAAATCTTGTCTCGGTTCATCACTTTACCAATGATCACAATGCTTTTATTAAGTATCACCTTGATTTTTTTCTTGGTCAAGGATTAGAACAAAGACAATCCTTCAAGGCAACAGATGTTGAGATGATCTCTATCATTTGCAATGCCATCATCAATAAACAAGTCATGCATATCACCATGGCGTTTTTGGCATAGTTGGCATAGTTGGCTTGATCACCTTGTGCAGGCACTTTAGAAGATAAGATACTCAACACATCATACACGTAGGAGTGTTGAGGTCAAGAGAAGACCAAAAGATCCAAGGAGGAAGCAAGAGGCTTTGCGGGCAATTCAAGAATGGGTGAATGGAGAGTACACAAGCTCAAGTTCAAATGACGAGTCAAGCAAACTACCTGCTCCCCTAAGCCAAGCCTCTTCGTCAAGTCATCACCTATAGGTAAGAAAAGCAATGCAAGTGATGAATCCTCTAATGAGGAACAAAAACTACTTGACTTGCTCCATGAATTATGCTATCTTTACAAATTTGCAGCATTCTTTGCAAAACTGCAAAGTGGTCTTCAAACAAGAACTTGCTCGAGTTAAACTCAGAGCAAAGAAGGATCTTCAACTACAATTACAGCTATGGCTAGACAACTTTATGTAATCTTGTTTATTTTTATATTTATTTTTTTTTTTTGGTCTCCTGAAGGCTCTACTCGGAAAACTCTGTATTGTTTTAATAAAGATCAGTAGGGGGCGACCCCTCCTGTTTACCTCAAAAATTAAAGAAACAATCTAAAGCAATGTAAGTAACCTTTTGTATCTTGTTTAATTAATTGAAAATGTGATGAGGGGATCTCCCCCATAGTGGTTCACGGCTGGTAGCTTATTCCACTATAGTTCAGTTGATTTTGGATGATTTAATAGTATTCTGTGAGAGAGAATAAGCTGAAACAAGCTGAAACAATCCAAGATCAGATCAGCCGAACACCTTGTTAAAAATTAAAGAAACGATCAAAAGAAATCTGTTACCATTTGCTACATTCTATGATGCGCGGATACTCCAGGGTCCGTATCACGTATCTGATACGTATCAGATACGGATATGGCTGGGATACGTATCCATACAGTATCCTGAAAACTGGATATGTATCAACAGAGATACGAGTATCCGACAAATCGAGTCGAATTGGATACGGCCCATGAGAGGAAAACGACCATTCAAGTTTCAAGCCAGCCTCCACGCAGTGTAACCTAGCGATGACTACTGCTGCCTGCCCGCCGCACGCATTCGATTCGACTTCCCCCACTCCGCCCAGGTGTCTCACCGACTCCGCGTGAAGGCAAGACGGTGACTGCCGACTGGCGGCCGGCGGCCGGCGGCGGAACAGCGAGCGCAAAGCAGCCGACGGCAGCTACTCAATCAGCCACAGCGCGCCGACGCCGACGGTGACGCCCCCTCCACGCTCCCGGCCCTGCACCTGTACTGCGTGGCCCGCGTCCCTCGGTGGCGGTGGTTCACCGGCTCCTGTTCGAATCAGCCGGCGGCGGAGGCATCCCCCGTAACTTCCCTGTCCCTGGCCTCTTCTCCGTCCATCCCCACTCTTGTCTCCGCAGTAGTTTTCTTGTGCTTTTTGAGAAGGCTGTTTCACGAGGCAATGTTGTATGGCGATGCAAGTATTGCAATGTGGAGTACAACTGAACTTACTCTAGGATAAAAAATCATTTGCTTCGGATATCAGTAGGTGGAATCAAGATGTGCATGTGAACTCTGACTGTGAGACCTTATTAACTCTGGCAAACCGAGTTGCTCTTATTTTTGTACTATGGTTGTTAGATTAAGTTGTTATAAACGCCATTTATTTATTGGTAGAATGTAGTTAATTTGTTATTATTATTATTTAAAAATATGCTCGCCGTGTCCTCGTGTCACTGTTTTTTTAGAATAGCATATCCACGTATCGGATACGTATCATATCCGATACTCGTATCCGTATCTGGGCAACATAGGCTGCATTACTCAAAGTAGTTGAAGAATTTAATGCTACCTTTGTCACTCATTATGAATCATTGTGAACAAATTTAATTCGTTAGTCAAGGAGCATTGTGAACTTAAATCAAAATTTGAGAGCCTTAATACAACGAGCCTTCCTTGTGCATGAATATACCTCTTGCTCAATTCCTATCTCTAGGGTAGATGCCTCCACATTTTGTGATCTATCACTTGCAATGAAGTTTGTGTTGAGAAAGTTTTATAGAAACTTATGATGAATCTATTGTGGAGGAGAATGACAAGCTCATGCAAGAGGTGGAGAGGCTCAAGGAGGTAGCCAACTTGAAGGGCAAGCACACCTGTCTCGTAAAATTATTTATTACCCATGGCTTCCTTCACTTTACTAATCCTTCCGTTCTAAATTATAATTCACTACTTCACTATTCACACTAATCCTGTTCTAAATCAAAATTATCTAACCTTAGTGGATTGTGTAGAAAAAATATATATGCATATACAATACAAAATCATTTTATTAAATTCTCCATATAAACTATGTCTTGATAGTTCATTTATTTGAACTCGCTGACTTGATATATTTTTCTAAAAGCCTAGCTAGAGAAGTTAGATTTAAAAGCTAGAACAAAAGTAAAGTGAACTATAATGTACAATAACTGTTTAGATAAATTGTTTGAATCGTGGTGAAGAATTCCCGGCGAACTTCTGAGTTTGGCTGTCACTCTAGCCTCTTATTTACGGAGGTATCTTTATTATGTACAGCATACCCCGCGCATTGCTGCGAGAACTACTGATTTAGAATGAAATTAAACTATTCATATAATTTTAGAAAGGATTAACTATTATTATAAACTAACATGTGGATAGCATGGCAAGCTGATGTGGACAACTAAATATATGTTAGTGGATGATGTGTCTCGCTGACATGGATATATATCATAATTGCTTGTGCTAGTGAGCTTTAATTACAAATGAGTGCACTGCTGAGGTGGACACCTTGCATGATAATTTTCTAGTTGGGTTTAGGATTGTAATATATATAGATATATAGATTAGAAACATATCCCTAGCATTGCCGTGGGAATTACTAATAAATATTTAATAGATATTATGATATTGCTGATGTAGACAAATAAATGCATGTTAGTGGATGACGTGGTTTATTGACGTGGATAGCTTGTATGAATAGATATGTGTCATAATTATATATGCTAGTGAGCTGATGATGTGGATGACTTGCATATCGAGATAGAATTTTAGTGAGGATTAGCTTTATATAAAAAACTAGAAGCATACCACGTGTGTTGCTGCAAGAATTATGGATTACGTGGCATATTGACGTGGAGAACAAAATACTTATGTGTCCTGCTAACGTGTATATTATAATTATATGTGCTACTGTATTACTGTCGGGTCCATAAACCCGGGGGCCCTCATAGACATGCTTCTCAGCAAAAGCTCGGCTCAGCAGACGACGTTGCGAACGTCGCGCAACTCCTGGGCCGACCCAAATACCTAACGACTAACCAAGAGGAACGGCACCCGCTTCCGACTCCGGCCCGCCTCTCCGACCGAAAGGCCTGGCCGAGAAGGAATAGCGCTCGCTTCCGACTCCGGCCCGCCTCTCCGACCGGAAGGCCTGGCCAAGGAGGAACGTCGCTCGCTTCCGACTCCGGCCTGCCTCTCTGACCGGAAGGCCTGGCCAAACGCCGCTTCCGACTCCGACCCGCCTCTCCGACCGGGGATACACCGAACCTCTGCTTACAACTCTTCTCCAACTGGCACAGGACCAACCGACCGGGGATGCCCGCTCGGTGAGGACCCAGGAAACAGACGAACCAAGTAAGGCAGGGCGCTCAAGTCAACCGTAATACCAAGGACCATACCATGTACATCTACAATACCGATAGGACATGTCAGAAAGGTGCCCTGCAACCTTCCAGGCATGTCAGAACCCAAGCAGTGTTGTGGGCGCCGACGTTTTGCCCTACAGTGTTATGGGCGCCATCAATCCCCATACCAGGCAAACACGGGAAGACCCCCCACATGCCTCTGAGCATCAACAGTGTTATAGGCGCCGTCATTTGCCATACATGGTGAGTGCGGTAAAAACCTCCCACATGTGTCTGACATAAACAGTATTGTGGGTGCCTACCATCATCTCGTACCCGACAGCGTGGGCAACAAGACTTAGTAGCATACGTACTCTCTCTCACTTGTAAGGCCATCCTCTTCATCTATAAAAGGGGATGCGCTCTCTCCCAAGTAGGATCAATCACACAGAATACTTAGCGCACGTAGGAGATCCCGTCACTCTCGGCCCTTTAGTCCGGAGTCCGACCGGGCCTCTTGCACCCCTCATCTTTCTCCCTCTCATTTGTAACCCCACAACAAACTTCGAGCACCTAGGCTTAAACTGGACGTAGGGCACGTTGCCTGAACCAGTATAAACCATGTGTCATTGAGTGCTAGGCCACATCTAATCACAACGTACGACAAAACTACAAATATTTACGTGTTGGTCACTTTCTGCACCGACAATTACTGAGGTGAACACTTGCATGTGAGACATGGCTAGTGGGGTCTAGGAGTATAAGAGAAAGAGATTTGCAAAGTACCAAAGTAACTAGGACAGTAGCTGGGTACCCTAGCTTTTGTTTTATTAAGAAAACTTCTTTGCCATTGAAAGTTTGAAAACGTGCTTATGCTATTTTAATGATGAAATAAATAAAATTTATCCTATACAGCTATCCTCCCTCAGTTTTAAAATAAATCAATTTTTAAAATCATTCTAAATTAAACCATCTTAAATTTAACTAACTTTATAGAAAAAGGTAACAATATCTATGAGATGAAATAAATACAATAAAAATATATTTTATGATGTATATCTAGCGATATTAACACGATATCATAAATATTAGAGGTTTTTTATACAAACTTAGCTAAAATTAAAATAGTTTGACTTAGGACAACTCTAAAAGTTAATCTAATTTAGAACTGAGGGAGCACATCTAATGATCTAAAGAGACTTTTGGCTGTCCATTATTACAATAAATAAATGCGCCAACAGAAAGCAAAGGTAATAGCTCTTTTAATGAAAGTGCTAAATCAAAGGACAAGCATGTGCCGTTACCAAATCCGGTTGCTAAACTTCCAACCACGACAAGTGAAGACCACCATAATTATTGTATCCAGAGCGAAACCTGATTCAGTGAATGGCTGTGAACACTAATATCTGATTAAGGTCCTGTTTGATACCTGTAGCTAGTTTCTAATTGGGGTTAAAAATTAGCCTAAAATAGCTATAATTCGCTAGCTAGTTGGTTAGTTAGTTGACTAACAATTAGTTAATGATTTGGCTAAAAAATTTGTCCACTTATTAGATATCACGTTTGGATGTGCTATAGCTAATTTTTAGCCAGCTAATATTAGCTAATGTATACAAACAGACCCTAAATAAATGAACTTTTTTCTTATCCAACATAGCAATACTATTCCCACTAAGGGTCTGTTTTATACACGTGGCTAGTTACTAATTAGAGCTAAAAATTAACCCAAATAACTATGCTTCGCTAGCTAGCTGGCTAATAACTAGTTAAATAACTTGAGTGGCAAAGGAAAGCGAGACCGTATTTCTTTTTGACTGAAAAATTACCCTATTAGCTCTTTTGTTTGGATGTATTTTAGCTAATTTTTAGCTAGCTAGCAATATGTTGTCTAACATAGAACGCTAAAAACAGTCAAGATTGGAAAGGTTCCTGTGTACGAGCGAGTGTATATCGTTTTATCTTCAAATGTCAAGCTTCTTAAGGATGTTTGCATAGTTTGATTCCACCATTTGTTTTATTGTTGAGATAAATATTTTTGAGAGGGCTTATTTTCAAATGTAAAGCTAGACTCCGCCTCACAGAAAGCTGCCCATATCTAAATGCGGCCTGTACCACCTCAGCCCAGCTAAAGGCCTGACCCAACCCAACACTTCATCCACCCTCACCGGCGAGGTCAGTCACCTCCCCCTTGCAGAATCCCACCCAAGTCTCGATGCTCCGCCGCATAGCCGCCCTCCGGCCGCCGCCGCGGGCGGCCGCGCCGGTGGGGGCGATTGCGGCGCCCTATTCCTCCAAGTCCACGTCCATCCCTCAGAAGCAGCAGCGCGTCCGAGACCATGCCTTCGACGGAATCATGGAGGTCCAGAAGCGCGTCCGCCGCTTCCACGCCCTCCACTCTCTCCTCCTCTACGCCGCCGCCCCCACCGCACCGTCCCGCGCCGGCGGAAGCGGCGCCGTTTCCGTCCCCTTCACCCGCCTCGGCGCCCTCGCGCGCCGCCAGCTCCGCCTCGCGCCCCTCGACGCTGGCCGCTTCCTCCTGCGCCACGCGCACGCCTTCCATCTCTTCCTCCACCCCGTCCACCGCATGCTCCACATCCGCCTCACCCCACGCGCCGCAGCGGCGCTCGGCGCTGAGGCCGACGCCGTCGCCGCCGCGCTCCCCGGCGCCTCCGTCCTTCGCCTCCGCAAGCTCCTCCTCCTTGCGCCCCCGCACCGCCGTCTCCGCCTCGAGCACATCCATCTCCTCCGCCGCGACCTCGGCCTCCCAGACGATTTCGCCGAATCTGTCATCCAGTCCAACCCCTCGCTCTTCCGCCTCACCCCAGACGGCTTCGTCGAATTCCTGCCATCCCCCACCGACCCGCCCGACCTCACCGTCGCTGCCGTAGAGCGCGCTCGGGAGCGCCACTACCGCGAGCACCGCGCCCCTGGCTCCGCCGAGGAGGACGCGCGTTTCGCGTTCCCCATTCGTTTCCCGCCAGGGTTTAAGATCGGTAAGTACTTCCGGATCGCTGTCTGGAAATGGCAGCGCCTCCCCTACGCTTCACCCTATGCAGACGTCACGGGGCATGATCTGCGCTCGCTTGAGGCACAACGCCGCATGGAGAAGCGCGCGGTCGCTGCTGTCCATGAGCTTCTCTCGCTCACAGTTGAGAAGCGCACCACATTGGAGCGTCTTGCACTGTTCCGCGATGCACTCGGTGTGCCCAAGAAGATCAAGGAGTTCTTGCTGAAGTACCAGGGCATATTTTACATATCCACGAGGGGGAATCAGGGGAAGCTACATACAGTGTTCCTCAGGGAGGCGTATTACAAAGGGGAACTTGTTGAGCCGAATGCAATACATGCTGCAAGACGGAAGCTGGAGGAGCTGCTCATGATCACCCCGCAGAAGGCAAATTTGGACAGAATGTTCACCAGCATGGGCCGTGGGTGGGATGAACTTGGTGGCAGCCGCCGAGGTGGATGTGAACTGAGGGATGAGTTTCTTGGCGATGGAGGTGGCCGTAAAAAGAATGCTGACGCTGATGGTGCTGAGAGTGGAGACGACTCGGGTGTTGAATCACTGTACATTGAGTGAGAAATAGAATCATATATGAAGGCTCTGGACATGAACTTGCAAGCTTGATTCTGAGCAGGCACCCCGTTCCCTTTGGACAAGGTTAACTTCTTGCATTGGTGTCATCACTGCTGTGTCGTGATTTGAAGGGATGTTTCTTCTTCTTCTTTTGTGTGTGTGGAGGGGGGTGGGGATGGGGGAGGCTAGATTTTCAAAGATCAGCTCTTAGTGGTCAGTTACAGAGTTTTACTTTTAGTGGACAGTCACCACAATGATTCAAGTTAGAACATCAGACACTAGGGCTGCCAGTCTTATAGAAGTATAGCATTTCTAGCTAATTGGTCAGTTATAGAGTTCTTTTCTGTAGGAATGTGGTATAAATTTCCTCTTATGTTCAGATCCATGATGGTGCCTTTTCTCCAGTCTAGAGTAATATCACAATGTTCCTTCATACAGGTGATGAGTTCAGAACTATCAGCAAGGAAATCACATTCATGAACCTGCAATGAGTCGATAATAAGATGGAGACCGAGGAAAAGGCTAAAGGCCTCCGCATGAAGGGGAGAATTATCCTGAGAAGTTTTTGCTTGAAATAAGATGGAGACCGAGGAAAAGGCTACAGGCCTCCACATGAAGGGGAGAATTAGCCTGAGAAGTTTTTGCCTGAACGTGTAATCTACAAGGGGACTGGAAACCACGATATGTTCTGTAAATGCCTAGGCCAGTCTCCTGGCATTGATGTATGAGGCATCAGACCTGCAACAACAGCTAGAAAGGGAACCACGTCGTTCATAGTGACTATTGCTTCAAGGATTCTGAAACCTTACAAGATATTTCTTGTTCAAGGACGCAAGCTTTGTATTGAGCTTTGCCTTTTGCACAGCCTTTGCCTGAAAACTGATAGAGTGGATAGGCCACTTTTCTTTTCAATATCATTATCATCAGATCAGAATAACTCAGGTCAGTAGGTTGTTGGTTTGATCTCCCAACCACAGTGGCCCAACGACCACTTGGGCCTTGACCTCGCGCCGCCGCCGGGCGCCAAATCCATCTATGGTGGGTGGGCCATCTGCAAGATTAAATAGAGGTGGGGGGCGGCTGCAAGGTCGAGGTTATTCTGCCCTATTCGTCCCACCTAGTCCACTCGATCTAACAGAGGGGCGCAACTAGTGACGGGAAGCAGCGCGTCCGCCACGCCACTTTGCATCACCGCTCCTTCGACGCTCTCTTCACCGATCATCCGCTGAGGTGTCGCCTCCATCAACGAACCAATGATGGCGATCGAGCTCCAACTCCACGGGATCCACTGGTCTGTGAACTCCTCACTCTCCTCACACCCCTCTGTCTCTATGTCTCCCTTTTCGGTGTAGTGTTCTATGTTTATATGTGCATGTGTTATTTCAAATCCATGTGTATCCCTCCTAGATCCACTACTAGATGATCTAAATGTTTTAACAATGGTATCAGAGCCAGGTTTCCCTAGGCGTGGATCTTGTCAGGGGCGAGAAACCGATTAGAAAAGAAAAGATAGGTTAGATCCGGCGGATCCTGAGAGGTTCATCGAACCCTAAACCCTATTCGGGTGATAGAAAGAAAAAGAAGGAAGGGGATTAGAATTGATTCGTATTACCCTCCTAAAGAACCCTAACCAGTAAAGAAATTGGATGGCGGGAAGGTCTCCCCCGCCGCGCCACCGCCTCACTCGGGATGGAGCACCCGCCGTTTGGTTTCTGTCGACGACAGGAAGAGATGGATTAAATCCTTTCGGATCCGAGCATACGACTAGGGTTTTCACTAACCCTAACCGCTGGGTGAAGTTGGAAGGGGCTCGCTTCCTGATCCGAACCCTAAACCCGCGACCACATCTCAGGGAAAGAAATAGAAAGAAAAGAGAGAAGAAGGTCATTCAAATCGATTTGAAATTTCACCAAACCCTAACCCTAGAATCCCCAAATCCCAAAGAAAGATGAGAACGAACATTGTGGTCCTACCTAGGCCTTCATCACCCCGCGCATCGTCACCGTCATGGGAAAAAAGATCATGACGTCCGGATCTCGGCGCTGGGAAGACGGCCGAAGCCACGCCACCGCATGGGCTCGATCCGCAAAGGGCGTGGCTCTCCTCGGCGCCTGCATGTGGCTCCTCAAGCGCGCTGCGCCGGCGAGAGGTGCTGGCGCCGCTTATCTCCATTTCTCCTTCCGCACGCCATGCGCGGCTTCCGCCCTGCACTCAGACGGATGAGAGAGAAGGGAGGGAGAGAATGAGGCTAGGGTTGAGGAAGCGCCCGTGGTTTTGTTACGCCCTAGATGCTGGCTTCCGTCGGATCTTGCAGACGGACGGCCGAGATCTACCGATCGTCCTC
This sequence comes from Miscanthus lutarioriparius, assembly GCA_904845875.1. NCBI lineage: Eukaryota > Viridiplantae > Streptophyta > Magnoliopsida > Poales > Poaceae > Miscanthus > Miscanthus lutarioriparius. Next base: position 26,401,579 of record CAJGYO010000004.1, on the reverse strand, counting down.
AAAGGGAAGTATGGCCGCCGCTTTAAGCCAGCCCACGTTACGGCTTCGGGTGGTCTACGCGTCTTGAGTTAAGTTTGGGCCCAGCCGACAACAGTAAGAAAGAATTAAGCCATTTTTTTTTTTAATTTTCCAAAGAAATGCAATTTCCGGAAAATGATAAATGGCTCAAAGAAAATTAGAAAAGAGAATTTTTCTGGGTAAAATTCAACAATTATGTTCATAGTTCACCGCAAAGTTAAAGGTTTATTGTCTTCTAATTGAAGAGCGATTATAGTTATTCAAGAAATGATGAAGAGTTTATCCTCCATTAAAATTGGAACCAACTGATTTTTTTTAAATTGGAGAAATATTCGGTTGATAGTTAAGATAAATTATAATATTGTTATTTTCTGACCAACGTTGATGATAACAATATTATAAGTTTATTTATGAGTTTAAGTTTAAAGTTAAATTATGGTATTGTTATTTTCTGACCAACGTTGATGATAATAATATTATAATTTTATGAGTTTTATGATTAAAGCGATGAATTTTGCATCAAAGTGACCAATTTTAGAGAACGAGATAAAGATCAAGGAATGCTCTTAAACTAGAGAAATGTATTTTCATGTTTCGCTGCAATGAAGTTGATTGTCTTCTAATTAAATTGAACCAACGGGAGAATTTAATTTTGAGGAGCGATTCTATGTTTTCAAGATTATTGAATTTTATCGTTAATTCCCATACGCTACCAGCGGTGAGGTGGAATTAATGTAGAAGAATGATGTTTTATTCTATTTCTGCCCAACGGTGATATAGAATAGAACATAAAGTTTTCAAAGTTTAATGAGCATTATTGTTGAATATTTTCAGACAAAAGACCACCAAGCTTTCATTCTTGAAGGCAGAAAGAGAAATGAGCTGGGTACTTGTGACTCAGATGATGAAATGCCTAAGAGCAAGTTATGTATGAAAGAATGTCATTGGTTAAGGGATTGTGTTCTCTTTAAAGAATGGCTTCAAAAGAAAAGAATTCTAGTATATTGATCTAAGAAAAGAGATAGATCAATGAGAGTCTTCATTGAGAAATGTCTTTTATGTACTCTCTGTGGAGAAGAATTTATTTTCAGTTTCACTTATGAGAGTTGTAAAAGTCATATACATATTTAATTTGACTAACATTGGATTAAACATGTGTGTTAAAAGAATATTCGGATTTATTTCTGAATTTGATGATTGAACACGAGCCAATCCTGGCAATTATGTTCGTTCAAAGGAATATTTCGCATGGCGGGAAAAAGTTTATGATAGTACCTGCATGGCGGGAAAAGTTTGAAAAAAATACCCGCATGACTCATGTGCTCTAAGTGTATCCCGCACATGGAGAGAAGTTTGAGGTAGCTTTTATGCTATCCTAGTATTGACCGTACACTCTGATTGTGTCATGGTCATTAGGTACTCAATGAGTTTAAGAACAAAAGAAAGTTGCATGTGAACCAAAAGATAAGAATGATATGCAAACATGACTTGCAGAAGTATTGATAATAATAGACTATGTTGAGTTTTGAAGTGTAATGAGAAAAATGTACTCCCATACGAATTTTGTTTGCATGATGTAATCATGTGGATGAAGTAAGTAATCAAAGTTTCCTCATTCACAAGAGTTCTGAATGTTTTGAAATTGTGGTAAAAAAGTTCATACCACATTTCGAGGGGGAGAAATGTAAGATTAATTAAGAAAGACAATTAAGATACTTCCCCATACTTCAGATAATGCAATGCATACTATGCATTGAAGGTAAAAGTGATCTATAAAAGATGTTTGTGATCGTTGAGGGAGTAAGACGGTCATAATAACGATACCCCTAAAGTAAAGAAATAGCTAAATTCCTGGACCTTTTTATAGTTTCGATAGGAAGATAGCATAGTCGGCTAGTATTTATATTGGACGAGTTTAGAGTTATCAAGGCGGTGCTAAACGCGTCATATAAGTTTTTTAGCAGATTAAACCCAAAATAAGAAATTTGAAGATACACCATCTTTTTAGAAGATAGAGTAATCTGGGGGAGCATGGTATGTAGATACCTAAGGCTTAAATAGAAGTAGGATTACATATCCACTACAGTGTTTTTTAGAGCAACAAATTGCCTTATACATGCTGATGTTGTATGACATATACAACACCAGATGTTAGTTCTTAAAGAAGATGAATAAGTAAAGAAGGATCTTGTGATACAGGAGGCTATAGAACAATTGCCTTTTGGCAATGAAGAGTAACAATAGCCCCATATGAAAGAAGTGCCACGAGGCCCCAGAAGGTCTCAAAGAATAAAAAAATCAGATATTTTTGGCGACTAAGAAGTCAATGTTAAGAAAGAAATTCAAATAGAGGATAATTTCACCTCATTTGAAAAAGCCATGAGAGGCGTTCACTCGTCTAAATGGCAAGAAGCAAAGGAAGATGAAATGAAATCGATAAATACCAACGATGTTTGTGACTTAGAAGTAATTCCCAATAGAGCCAACACAGTAGGCTGTAATGGGTCTACAAGACAAATGTGACTCTAAAGGAAATATGAAAACTATAAAGCGCCACTTGTGGCGAAATGATTTACACAAAGAGAAGGAATAGATTATAATAAGCTTGCAAGGATTCTTTTATAATCATAATGGTATTAGTGGCACATTATAATTTACAGTTACATCAGAAGGATGTAAAGACACATTCCTCAACGAGAATTTGTATGGAAACGTTTACATGGCATAACTCAAAAGATTTTGTCGTGGAAGGAAAAGAACGTAAAGGGATGTTGCCTAAAGAAATCCATTTATGGATTAAAGCAAGCTTCAAGACAGTGGTTCTTGAAGTTTGACAGTACAATAAGAAAGTTTGGGTTTTAAAGAGAATGTAGAGGACAATTGTATTCATGCAAAGTTTAAACATGGAATTTTTTTTTTCTAATCCTGCATGTGGGTAGTGCCTTACTCGCTAGTAGTGGTGTTAATCTATTGTTGGAGAAGAAGCAGTTCTTGTCCTCAAGTTTCAATGAGAATGGTCTTGGTAAAGCATCATTCGTTCAAGGAATTGGAACTTACCGAGATAAAAGGAAAATGGGTATTAGAACTATCTCAAATGTATACTTAGAGAAGATTTTAAAGAAATAAAGTATATATATGAATAAACCTGCGCCTGTTCCTATATTCAAGGGTAATAGTTTTTGGAACTTTCAGTATTCCAAGAATAAATGTGAGATCGATCAAATGGACGTCATATATGCTTCAGTTGTTGGAAGCTTACTGAATACTTATAAGCAAGAACTTACCTGCTTTTATATATCCGGATGAAGTCCAGATATAGATCTTTGGAATGGAGTTGAGAATGTTTTGCAATTGTGCAAGGATTTATAGGCCTCATGGTGAGTAAGAAAGAATAAGTACTCTCAAATAGTTGTGGGTACAAAAGTTAAAATTTGGCGAGATGTTTAATGAAACCCACATAGTAGCTAACACTCGCAGTTGGAGTTTTATTGTGAAAAAGCTCCAAAGAAACAGTTGTGGTTTAAGGACAGACGAAGTGGTTAAAAGAACTTACACCCGGAATTGATAATGGTATACAACAACAATAACCATTTAAGTAGTTCGCTCCTATAACAACGGGTCAAGTGTCTTTGCCAAACACATTGACGTTAAAGTTATACGTTGTGAAGGAGAAAGTCGGAATCATACTAAAAGTATTGAACATATAAGTAACAAGCAAGTGCTTGCGGATCCGCGCACAAAAGCTTTACCACCCAAGGTGTGTTTGGAGAAACCACGACATGGGTTTATGGTATAGCCTATGATTTCGGACAATAAAGGGCCCAAAGTTAAAGCCAGTTTCAAAACAGAGATGTGTATTGGCATTAAGTCTATCGGCGATTGAGTGCATGAAGCATACCTATGCACTAACAGTAATGGAACAAATAAAAGTGAAAAGGATTAAAGTCAAAGTTTAAAGTTAAAGTTGAGTTGAGATCAAGGAGGGAATGTTGGTTTGATCTTCAATGGCCATTCTTGACTCGCGGCCGAAGTCCATCTATGGTCTGGCGGCCCCCGTCAATCACATAAATAGAGGTGGGGTGTGGCTCAAGACGAGGTTCAAGGACGCCCAAGAAACCCTACTCCGATCTATTGAGCTTTGACCATGATTTTGGGAAGCCGCCGCCGCCACGCCATCGCACCTTTGCATCACTGCTCTCCATCGCGGCCGCCTCTCTAGAGTGGATAGGCTGCCTCCATCAATTTCGATTTTCAATCGAGCTCCAACTCCACGAGATCCACTGGTCTGTGAACTCCTCACTCTCCTCACATCTCTCTGTCTCTATGTCTCCCTTTTCGATGTAGTGTTCTAGGTTTACATGTGCATGTGTTATTCCGAATCCATGTGTATCTCTCCTAAATCCACTACTAGATGATCTAAATGTTTTAACATAGGTCACTGCAAATATAGTGTAAAATCTCAGACCAAGAGCCTTGCAGGAAATCAGATTTTGATAGCTAGAGGAGAAGCAAACTAAACTGCTCTTGCAAAACTACAATCTCCTACGACTAAGAAAACAAAAGTTAGACAATTTTTTGATGACTTTTTTTTCAGGTCGCTCTTCCCTCCCGTCCGTGTGATACGACCGAGCGTTGCAGCCCGCAGAAGGATGGCGTCGTATACCTTGCGCGTACGAGGAAGGAAGGTGGAAGGTCCGTGTGATAAATTGATTGGATTCCATCTCTGTCGTCATCAGCCTGTGCACGTCGGAACAAAGCCGCGTTTGTCGTTGCCTATAGACAAGGCGTCGTATCCCTTGCGCGTACGAGGAAGGAAGGTGAAAAGGAAGGCGTCGTGCTTCGTACGTCGCGGCCCGCAGAAGGAAGGCGTCGTTTCCCTTGCGATAGGACATCGCCGCCGTCCGCAGAAGGACGGCGTCGTATCCCCGTCGCGGCCCTCAGAAGGAAGTATGTGAGCCGTGAGACATCGCCGCTGTCCGCGACCAAGAACGGCGCCGCGACCTGCGCCTCCGACAATCGCCGCCGTCCGTGACCAAGAACAGCGCCGCGACCTGCGCCTCCACCGCCTCTGCCGCCTCCGCACATCGCCGCCGTCCGTGAGTCATCGCCGCTGTCCGCGACCAAGAACGGCGCTGCGACCTGCACTTCCGCCGCCTCTGCCGCCTCCAGACATCGTCGGCGTTCGTGAGACATCGCCGCCGTCCGCGACCAAGATCAGTGCCGCGACCTGCGCCTCCTGTTACCTGGTTTGCACCACGCCTTTGCATCACTCATTCTGCCCTAAATATGTAGCCATGCAAATTAAAGACGATGCTGAGCCTCCTGTGTATTTCTGGTTTGGCAGATCCATATACCAGCTTGTGGGCTGAAGCAAGCAACAATCTCAACGTGGGTGATGATTGGAGCATGTTTTTTTGTACAAACACCTGTCAAACATTGTGCAGACTTTGAATATCACTTCTGTGATATAGGAGGTAAAGTCTTGTTCTCTTTTCTTTTTCTTTTTTCTTGATAAAGGGGAGCTCTTATTAAATTCTCAAAGCACTACATCAAGATGATACAAGGCCTTGAAAACGTACTTCCGGCCTCTGCCTAACAAGAAGAGGCACAAGGCCAAAAGGAGATTCTAGACTATGAAATATACAGTTGCAAGCTTAAATGTAGATAATGACTATTTCAGTTGACACCAAGTTATCTGTCTTTTCCACTGCCAATATGCTGTACTATTTCACAATTGCGCGTGTTGATGATATTGTACTTCATATATATAGCTATGGTAACATGTAAATCCACAAGCAAACACATAGAAAGCGGAATGACTAATTCAAAAGCAAAGTCAGCTGATTATTTTCAATTGGAGCGAGTACCTTTCCTGGTTGCTATCTCCCTCTTGCATATGTTTAAGTTTAATCTGAGCCATAGTATGCAACCAATATATAGAGGATTTGACCTAACTATTACAATATCCCACTTGGTATTTCCTAATTTTATTGATGTGTGTTTCTTCTACTTCGACATTGCTTGGTGCTTGGAAACTCCCAACAGGATTCATTCATGCGTTAAGGATGTCAGGAATAGCAGTCAAGTTCTTTATTGCACATACAAATAATTGAGATGTCAGGAATATACCAATTCTTTACTCAGCTAAGCCTTAGAACATTGAAAAATTTAGTCAAAGTTCTAGGGGTGCTTAACTACCGGTTCTCTGACAGCACTTTAAACAAAGAGAATGCGCCAAGGACAATGAGAACTCACATTGTTGTATCCGAGGAGTGAAGTTATAACAATTTATACCTAGATAATTATGACTTGACGTCTGTATCATTGTAAGCCTGCACAAATTATTTATCATTTAGTATTACAAATAAGAAGCATAACCAAAACCAAAAGCAAAATCGTATCCATTCATATGTATGTTCTACCTCTTTTTTAACTGAAGATAGAACTGGGCAATATCAGATGATTGTTTCCTGCTTATATTATTCTCTGGTTGACTGACTTCAATGTGTAGTCAAGATGCGATGAGTTCAGGACAATGATCTCTGCAGTCCAAGATGCTGATGAAAATATGCCTCCTATTTTCCATTAGCGACAAAAAATCCAGAGCGATTTTCCAACACATGAGCGATGCGGACGGTCGCATTGGGGGTTAGGCTTGGTCCGGATTGGTGATAGGAACAAGGAGATGGATGCATGCATCTAGGCCACTGTCTTCTTCATGATCTGTATAGAGTTGAGAGGAATGCATGCTAGATTGGACAACTCAATAGAAATTATTTGCCTTCTAATGAGTATATAGAAAAATCAGCTGCTGGGAACATCTTATAATACTTTAAAGATAATTTATGGGTTCAGATTGGAAAGCTATTCATTTGAACAGAGGTTGCATTGCCTTGTCACATGTATTATTCAGGTGTTTTTGGATAGCACTTTATACATTTTGAAACTGGATAGCAAATAAAAATAAATGGCTAATGGCTTTACTGTTCAGGTCAAACAACTCCTATTGGTGGGGCATCTACAGTGATCAATCTCACCACAAGGATCTTGTAGTGAACATTCTCGCAGATGTCTTGGTACTGACTGCCATCTATCTTCACGGTGAAAGGTGTACTTATCTGAACATTTTTTTGTACGCATCTGAACATTTTTGTGGCTGTAAGAAAAGAAACAAAATTGACGTGATCTATTGACGAAATGTTTTATGATTACTACAGACATGATCTAAAATTGCTAACTCTTTAGAGAAAACAGTTCAGAAATTTGTTATTAACTGTTTGCAAACTTACAGTCATCTAATTATGATAGTTTCATTATTTTTTTTATTTTTGTGAAATCAAGTGTGAAAGCAAGTATGGAATAATTGAAAAACAATTGATTATAGGACAATCAATCAACCAGGTTATGGATATCATTTATCCCCCGAGTTGTCATATAGTGAATAGGACTGTATGCTCATGTTTTTCCATCATCACTGCCTCCTCCATCTTAGGAACTCCGATGCGATAAGTCCTCCACTTTTTTTTCAAAAGTCAAAGAAGGAGATTGCGGTGACCGTTGTGGTCAGCAGGCCAAGTTATATTAATCCTGACTCGATATCCTTTTCTTTCAGAAAATGTGTGCTTTAACAAAAATGCTAGAATTCCATAAAAAATACAATACGAAAGAAATGGCTGCTGCGATTGAGGTATGTGAGGATATGAAATACAACTTAGCACAATGCACATATGTAAGTCGCTTGCTCCTACTTTTATTACTTGTTTCCTATATACTATTCTAATCGCTACCATGTTTGTAGTTTCTTTTCTCATGGCTGCACGTTTGAAAATATATACTTTATGTTTTCAATCAGCGGGAAAAGATGCTTATCATGATTGACCCTAGACCTGTTGAAGAGTGGTGTAAAGACACACCAGCGCTGATGTATGCCAACTACACTCTTGGATTTAGCTTCAACTACACGGCCGCAGTGAATGAACATATTCCTGGATGGAAAGATGATGTCTTCAAATGGAAATTCAAACGGGAAGAAAACATCGTAGAAGACATAGATGGGTAATTAACTTAGAGTCATCGTCGCTTGCAATAATAATACCTATAATTTAACTATTTCTACATATTGCTGATTGTGAATCTTGCCACAGACACTTAAGTGGATATTTTATTCTACAGTATATGCCTGCGTGGAATAGACCAAAAGCCACACATATTTATACGTTGAGTATAACACTTTGTTTTAAGTTTTTGTAGAAGATTTTTCAAGAGACACAGTATTACCCATACGACAGTCATTAATATTGACATATATACTTGAACCTGTGTACATGATGGTATGGAGATGCGGCGGAACTTATTCGTGGATTTATTGGCGCACGAAAGAAATGAATATCGGAGATTTCTTCCTGCCGATATAAAACATTATCTTAGCCGCATCACGGAAATGTCTATAAAGTAGAGTTTGTGAGCCTGTGACGCCGCGCACTCTGTGACTGTGTTAAATTCATAAACTTTGCTTTTTTTATTAAATGTCACTTTAACGTTGGTATTTAATTTTTATAGTATTTTTATCTTATCGTGCGATCCGTATGTTTTTAGTACAAAATATTAGCTATCCCGTAGCAACGCATGGACACGCTACCTAGTGGAACAAAAGATACCATTTTCAACCATATTACAGTGTTCACGGTTGGGAGTAATATCTTTAATTCTTCCGTGTACACGCGGAGCATTGGGAATATTTTTTTGTGAGGAGCCTCCAGACAAACATTTGAACTCAACGAAGGATTTGTTTATTGCTCCATATTAAATCAATGACAGCCTCTGTGTGATTATGATGGTGAAGATTACTTACATTTAAGTCATTTTTTCTAGTTGTAGGACCGTTATTTACAAAATCTGGACAAAAAATGATAGCAAAATGAATTTCCATCTTTTTGGATGAGTCAGCCATAAATTTGTGAATAAATCTTGTGCATTCACAGGAAGGTTGGAAACCAAAGCATCTGGTTCTTGATAGAAACATTACCATCAAAGAGCTGCCATTGAACAGCATTAGACAAAAATATGTCTTACCTTAACAATCGAACCCCAGTTCCACGATTTTGAGATTCGAGAACTAGCTCTCCAGTAAGAAGTGTTGGGACAATAAGAACTGTTCGGATATATAGGGGGGATTGGGCCAGGGCTTGGATCAGTTCTTGGTCTGTACTAATAATACTTAGTTTGGCGAGGGTTTTTACACTTGACTGCCCTGTTCGTTTGAACTGCTTATCAGCCATGGTATAATGTTTCTCTCTCACAACAAATCAGCGTCAGCCGCAGAAACCATGCAGTGTTTATGCACCATGTTTGAGTTGTTGGTTTCTCATATGCACTGTTAGGTCCATTAGTTCATAGTCTTGACTACTGAGCAAGTCTAACCTGATTTTGAGGTTCAGCAAAAGAAAGGCTTAGCTCTTAGCTGCTAATACTAGTTCATTAGCTAAATTTCTTGTCAAACAACTGACTGAAACATTTACTAAAGAAATGTTTGTGTTGGACCCAAGCACTCGGTAACTACATGACAGACATAGGAACCTAATCAGCTCTAATGATCTTCCAGACATTTCTCCTATCTGAATATAAGCAATCCCTTGATTATCAGTAGAGATTTTTTTTTCACTTTCCTGTTAAAACTAAGGAGAATAATAGAAAAAAAACAAATATTTTGATCCGGCTGTCGGGGGCACCTTTGTGTCCATTCAGTGAACCAAGCTTTGTATCATCAAAATGACAATCAATAGACAGAGCAGAAGGCGATGATGAAACAAGAGTGCAAACTGTACATGACTAGTCCATTATATTCATTTTGGAACAGAATCATGGCACTTTTTGTACCACTGCAGTTGGCCTTATTCAGGTCTGATCAAGTGATCAGTGTTGGCTATGAAGCCGGATGTCATGTTGATAGGTCATAGTAGCTGGTTTGTGTTGTCACTATTGAACATCTGAGCCATGCACTGAACAGATGCACGTAGTGAATTCGACCTGTCTGCTTGTGTTATTCCATAGTACTGTCATTTGAAATTTCAGAATTGCACTTACAGAAACAAACCTTAGGAGGCCAATAGTTGGAATCTGTTGTGACCTACAGTTATCATGTCTGGCATTTTCTGGAAAAGATGATGTGCCCTGAAGGTGCTGTGATTTCCAAAATGTGGACTTTCGGAATTTTGGAATGGACTGCAAAGGTTAGTTTTTGCGAAGTTTTTTTTTTACTGATTCATTCCATCTTTGTCGAATAACAAATAGGACATGATTCGATAGTATTTTGACCTAAGCTGACTCGTCGTCAGTTTGCCACATGAGATTGTCAGCACTCGCTGCAAATAACAATACTGCTTCGGCTGATTGTTGTGAGAGAAAAATACTATTCTGAGAAAACGTGAATAATGATTTTATGAGGTGGCTGGCCAGCCGACAATCAGCCAGCCAGCCAGCCAGCCGAACACAGCCAATAACGTTGTCTCACAAGATAGTGCTTGTCATTTCTCATCTGGCGTTATCATTTGATGGGACTTGCTTTAGCTTGTTGTTTGCTCTCTAGCTACTGTATGTCTTTTCTTTTCTGAAAACCTGTCTATTTAGATGCAGGAGCTTATGCCCTGATAAGCCATGACTAAAATTACTGTTGATTGATTTGTTGTGAGAAAAAATATTATTCATTGGCTGAAAAAATACAGCTTATTAGCCAAACGAACAGGGCGTTAATAGTCTGGTCTATTTCTCGCTTGATTTGTGGTTAGCAGCGGTGGCTGAAGGATATTAGCTTGTTCATCAATCAGGCTCTGTTCGGCTAATACATAAACTGGTTGAAGCTGTTTTGTTATAAGAGAAAAATATTGTAAATTCTAGCTGATAAGTCGGGTGATAAGTTCAAACGAACAGGGCCGAGAGTAAATATGTGAAAGTGCAGAAGATTGAAATGCGCAGAACAGGCCACGTCGTGCGTGATTCAGACGACCCACCATCATGGATTCAAGGGTCACTCTCCGTCCATCTAAGTCCATTGATAATTTTGCATTCATATCTACATCCCAACTTCGTTTTCAGTTTTGGATATCTCTTTTGTCCTTTATTTTTTCCTCGTTCCATTATTACCTCTTTTAGAGGAAATGCTCAAAGATAGCTTTACTTTTGCTGTTTTGCACACCAACCGCATGTCTCCTCTGTTTTAATTTTGTTTGTTAACTGAAACATTATGCAGTGTCTTGTTATTGTCTCTGTGCCTGCTGCCGATCGAGCTACCTATGTTTCTGGAACGATCTAGCGCAAAGAGATTTGTGCCATGTGTTTCTGCACACATGCGCGTAGAGCAATTACCAAACATGAACACATGCAAGAATGATCACCAGATCTGGAGGAGATTCATATATGCGACTAACTAGATGGATCTTTCGGCGTGACAGGCGACAAGTGTGTTGGCATCGTATTAGCTTTGAATTCCTGAACAAACTGCGCTAATAGGAATTAAAGGCTAATGGGCGTTTTGGGTAGGTAGGTTTGTTTGGTGTGGCTCAGAGTAACTGCTATCACTGTTGAGCCTCCGCAATTAGGTGGCCTGGACCTGGATTGATCCAGGGCTAGCGTGGCGCATCCGTAACCATCATCATTTGAGGTGATTCATGTTAGATTTGACAGTATCATCTAGTCATAGATCTAGCATATATACTGACATCTGATTGAATAGCAAATTCTAGAACATGCTAGTGCGAGAAACAGAGAGAGAAAGAGAGAGTTGCGGAGGTGCAAACCATCGGCCGTCTTCGTAGAAGGCGAGCTTGCCATGGGGTGCTTGTCGGTGGCGCGGTGAGATTCGTCGGTGAAGTCGCGGACGCAGTGGCGGCGGTGCAGAGGCGGCGGTGGCCGGTGGTGGTCTTCCCGTCGCTGGCAATGCCCCCTTACTGGATCGGCTTAGGGTTTAGGGACTGTAGGTGGGGTGTCTGGCTGCTAAGGTGATTCTCGTGCCTCATGCCTCGGCCTCCACCTCTCTTTTCATGGCGCTGTGTGACTGTGGCCCACCAACCATGGAGCGGTTGGGCGCCTCCGATCAGGGCGTGGATCCAAGGACCCAATTGGTCGTTGGTGGAGATCAATCTAACATTCTCCACCTTGATCTCACCTTATGACTTAAACTTAACTTACTTACTTTATTTTGTTCTCATTCCATCACAGATCAGTGCATAGAGCGTGCCTCATCGTCACGATCAGTTGTCATTAGATTAAACAGCTATAATGCACATCTTTGTTTTGAAACAGATTCTCAACTATGCCCTTATTGTCCAGGAATCATAGGCTTTCCCTTAAACCCATGTTGGCTAAGTGTTCTTTGAACACGCTGGGTGGTAAGCCTTTTATAAGCGGATCCACGAGCATCTTTTCTGTTCTTATATGCTCAAGACTAATTATATAATCCCGGACTTTATTTTCCACAACATAATACTTTATGTCAATGTGTTTAGCAGCACCACTTGACTTATTGTTGTGAGCATAACATACTGCTGGATTATTATTGCAGTATAACTTGAGTGGCTTATGTATGTCGTCTACCACTTTCAACCCGGGCATGAATTTCTTCAGCCAATTCACGTGCCCTGTGGCCTCATAACATGCTACAAACTCGACATACATTGTGGACGATGTAGTGACGGTTTGCTTTGAGCTTTTCCACGATATAGCTCCTCCTGCGAGAGTGAATATGTATCATGACGTGGACTTTCTGTCATCTCCCGCATAACTAGAATCTGTATACCCCTCTATACGTAGGGAATCAGATCTTCTGTATGTTAGCATGAGACCCTTCATACCTTGCAGGTAACGCAAAACTTTCTTTACTTATTTACAGTGTTCTATTCTTGGATTACTCTTATATCTGCCAAGTAACCCGGTAACAAATGCTAAGTCAGGGCGAGTACACACTTGAGCATACTGTAAACTTCCGACAGCTGAACTATATGGAGCCGCTTTTATTTGATCGATCTCATATTGGTTCCTAGGACATTGAAATTCCCCATATCTGTCGCCCTTGACTATGGGAGTAGGTGAAGACTTATAATTTTGCATACTGTATTTCTTTAGAACTTTTTCTAAGTATATCTTTTGTGATAATCCGAAAACCCCTTTTCTCTATCTCGGTGAATCTCTATTCCTAGGACGAACGAAGCTTCACCGAGATCCTTCATATCAAACTTCGAGGACAAGAACTTTATTTCCAGTAGTAGATTAACATCACTGCTAACGAGCAAGATGTCATTCACATACAAGACTAGGAAAATGTATTTCCCATTCTTGAACTTTGCATAAACGCAATTGTCCTCTATATTTTCTTGAAACCCAAACTTTCTTATTGTACTATCAAACTTCAAATACCACTGTCTTGAAGCTTGTTTTAATCCGTAAATGGATTTTTTCAGGCGGCATCCCATACGTTCTTTTCCTTCCACAATAAAACCTTACGGTTGTGCCATGTAAATATTTTTCTCCATATCCCCATTTAGGAACGTCGTCTTTACATTAATTTGATGTAATTCTAAATCATAATGTGCTACAAGCGTCATTATGATTCTAAAAGAATCCTTACATGAGAGTGGAGAAAATATCTCATTATAATCTATACCTTCTCATTGCGTGAAGTCTTTTGCCACAAGTCGCGCTTTGAACCTTTCTTTATTCCCTTTGGAGTCATGTTTTGTTTTGTAGACCCATTTACAGCCTACTGTCTTGGCTCATTTAAGAATTATTTCTAAGTCCCAAACATCATTGATTTTTATTGATTTTATTTCATCTTCCATGGCTTCAACCCACTTTGATGAGTGAGCGTTTCTCATGGCTTCTTCAAATGAGGTGGGATCACCCTTCATTTAAAATTCTTCACATTCATAAACTTCGTAATCTTCAGGAATGGATGATCTCTGGACTCTTTGAGACCTTTTAGGGGCCTTGTTAGATGATGCTTGTTCTATATGAGGCTATTATTGCTCTTCCTCATGTGTTACAACGGGTTCTATGGGATCCTGAACGACAGGTTCCTCATGTTCATTCATTGTTGCCACAGGAGAACTAATAATATGTGCTGTTACTACAGTGTCTTGCACTGTTGGTACAACAACAACAGGTAGCGTGAAGAATTATGGTAGAACCTCCTAATCTAATGCCTCTTAGGAGTACTTGTCTTCCATTAGACACTAAGTACTTAAGAGAGGACACTAAATTACATAGTTTCGTCGAGCACACCCCAAGGGAGAATCCGAAAATCCATATTTTTCCATCAGGATCACAAATAAAAGAATAAAGCTTACAACATTTTAGCCATTTCTTACATCACTTTCCATGCAACATCAGAGTATAATGTTTATTGTTTATAATAGCGGAATATGATCATGTTATCAGAGTTATGAACAATTTAATTTAACAGCGGAATATAAACATGTGATCAGGGTTACAGCTGAAATAAACATCTATTCATGACATGATGAAGCATTGATATATAAACTATGACAACATATTATAAAACTTCTATTTATAAAATATTTAGCGAGAGTTATAAATAAAAACTATGATCGCAGTGTAAAGGAATCCTCTCTGAGCCCACTAGGAGGAATCCACACCTAAGAGTCAGCTCTTTCATCCGTCTGTCGCCTGCAACAGGGGAAATAAAACCCTGAGTATTCAATTATACTCAGCAAGACTTACCGACAGAAGAAAAGAAAAGACTAAGGATATGCAAGGCTATCTGGCTTGTGGGTTTATTGCATCTGCAGGAGCATTACTAAACATGCGTCCTTATATTCAATTTTATTAGTAGTCATCATTAGTTCATTAACTAACAATTCTATGTAAGTGCCTATACTACTTTCAAGCAAGTGATAAGCAATCAGAACTAGTTTTACATCTTTCATATTCTAGTTCTTACTACGGTGCTAGACTGTAGACAAGTCGTATTGGATCACTCGGTGATTCGTGAACTAACGTATCCCAGCTAGATACCCTGAAACACACGCCCCGCTTGTACCCCAGGCACAAACAAGACCAACCCACTACCCTCCTATAACGGGGTCTAGGTCCTCATCCAAACTTGGACTCTAAGCCCCCACTCCTGAGTCCCGGACTCAGTGCGGTGCTTAGACCTCCACCATCCCCGCCTCCAATCAGTCGGTCTGGAAAGAGCCGGAACCCATGACAAGAGAGCAATGAGTCTTCCCGCACCCATACACAAGTATGTGTTCAGGATAATAAGTCTGTGACCTTCCTAGAACACAATGCAACGGCCGATCCTTAACCGACATAGGCAGAAGAAATGCAATCCAAGCCTCGCTCGAATGCCAAACCAAGTTCAGATCCAAAGTACCATTCCACCCGATCTCCAATTACCATTCATATATATTTTTTAGATGATAATAATATAATAGCAATAATAATATCTTTCCTATCTCCTCATGATCCAAAGCAATACCATTCCATCATAGATCTCCAATTACCATTATATATATATATATTATAGATGATATATATATATATATATATATATAATAATGGGTTTCATTTAACTCCTATAATGCACAAACATAATATAAAGTGCGAGAAAAGTGATGCATTGGGGCTTGCCTAGGTAAAATATAACCAAGTTAGCTTTCCATCATGGCGACACGATCATCAAGGCACCCTCTTTTCTGCAACTTCGGTCATCTCCACGTTCCATCGTTGTTCCGATTATGATATACGTGGATGCAACGCATAGATGCAAATAATTCATGACAACTGAAACTCTTAGAAATTTGATCACACCTCGTAAGCTAACGAGATAGCTCTAACATGTTAGGCTATGTATCTAGGTTGTCGAACTAGGCGCTAATCTCCCACAATCTTTTAGTTATAAAATCCCTAGGTGTTTCTTTATTAATTAAATACATATATATTTGAACTAGGTCTCATTTAATTACCTTAACAATTAATTTCTATGGAGCTACAAAAATTATAGTGAGCACCTAATATTGCTAGGAATCTACAAGAAAATTTTTAGGGCCAGTACTTCTACCAATTCATCACAATAATTCCTACAAATTTTTGTTTTACCATTTTAAGAGCTTCAATTTAATTAGTCTACTCTAGAAAATTCTATGAAACTAAGTGAACAAAATACATTATCAGATAGGTCATGATTTTAGAAACCTAACAAAATTGGTTTCATAGTTTTTGGATTCCTGCAAAGTTTTATTTCGAATTTACAAGTTTGTGTTTAGCAATTAAATCAGAAAATGCTTCGGAAAAGAAAAGGACCGACGGCAACCTACATGGCCCAGCAGCCCAACCGCTGGCCCAGCAACGGCCCAAGGCGGGGAGCCCGCGCGCGCACCGGTGATTTTGGAGAAGAGTACCCGATCTATCCCTTTATTACTTGGCACTATTGCAACAGAGACACATTTCATATATAAGCCCTGAAAATAACTCGTCTTCACGACCGGGAAGTCCCTGGCTTTCTCGAGCTCACCGACGCGGCCTAGACCGGCATAGAGCAAGTACGCCGGCTAACTGGGGACCCCTTCGGCGCACCTAAGGGGCCGATGGGCACCTACTGATCAAACGGCGACGGTTGGACAATTGTGGGATGATGGGGGTGCCCTAGATTACGCCGCAGGCGAAGGCGGTGGTTCACGGTGATGGCGTGGCTGTTCTGGTGAATGAAAAGACTAGAGAGGGGAAGGAAGAGGTGCATGAGCACCAGTGGCTCACCGAAAACCAAGCTGCGGTGGCGGTTGAGACAGAGGCGTGCCGAGGTGGCTTGGCCACGTGACCGATCAAGCAGCTACGCACCGTGACTGACACTGACACGCCAGCTCCCGACCCACTTCATCCCTGGCCAAATGGAGGTGAGCACCAGCGGTAGGGAGTCAAATCGGGTATGGACATGCCATCAATTGCATCGTTAAACTTTGGATGGAGACTTACCCCCAACTCCTAGCCGCGGTGGCGCCCAAGGCCGGTGGCGAGTGGAAACCAAAATTGGCCGTTGACGGACCGCGACTGAGCTAGATAGGAAAAGGAGCGCCTAGCTAACATCTTAGACTACCCATAGGTGCGAGGAATTAGACTGCGAAGCCCGGGCTAAGTATAATGAGGGGAGAGAGACGGTGCTCGTTGCGGTCATGCCATGGGGAGGGCACATGAGCGAGCACGAGTGGATTAAGATGGCGGCTTCGGTTGGTGGAAAAACAAGCATGTGGTACAGTTGACATGACGGAAGGGCTTGGCGCGACGTTCATAACTTGGAGTGGTCGGACACGATCAGAGCTCTCTCATGACGGCTATCGGCGGGTAGGGAAACATCCCATCAATGCAGGAACCGGAACCGTCGACCTAGGCATGACGGCGACGGCACACATCATACGACTCAACGCGGTAGGTGGGATGAAGGGCGGAACGAGCGCCACGATGGTAGGGCGAGGACACCCGCAGCTCTGCCATGGCCCCCACGCGACGGCTCGTCGACTAGACCTTGATGCTGCGCGTCGCGGTGGTGAGACAATACCACCACCGGCCAGGCCAGCCACGCAAGGCCTGAGCGCAACACGGCCACAACGTGGTCCCGATGCCCAGCGCACTATATTCGCAGTGGTCGTGAACACCGCCTGAACGGACGCTGTAAACGACGTGCACTAATTTTAAAGCTGGGAAACCCATCCGATAGGACTCGGTTGAGATTAGAACAAGAGTCCATGATTCTGGTAGACACTACGAGCTTCTCATCCAAGCAACGAGCTTAGGCGGAGAGTGAGAATCAAGGAAGATAGAGAGCTGCCCACAAGGGCTCGTCACATCGACGCCATTTCATGAACAGAACGTCAACGACGTAATTCACAATGCGTTCTTACGAAATTTGAGCAATTTTTAGGGAGGCAACACGACACCCAACACTACCTCGTTCTACACCAAGCCCAAGTGCCCACTTTGCTGCAATCGACTGTGCAAAAACATGAAATTAGCGTTTTGGCATTTTTGTTAGTATTTAAATGCCAAAATGGCATCGTCTACTATCATTTTATACTTAAAAGAATTCAAGGTTCCAGTTAGAACTAACACTCCCTAGCACTTTTGGTTGAATTTTTAAACGGTCTAAACTTTATCAAACTTCACCAACAACCATTTCACGACATAGCACGCACTTTATACCAAACAATAGAACCAAAATATTATGGCGTTATTTAACTATTTTGCATTTTATAAATCTCCAAAAAGTGTACTTTCAACACAACTTCAAATTTTTGCCGATTAAATGAAAAGGGCTAATTTTAATTTCCAATTTGATTTTTGAGCTTCCAAGAACGCTAGTTAACAATCTTTGTTTTCAAAAATTAAAGTTGCACTTTTCATTTACACCATTTGCTCATCACCTTTACTTAAGTTATACACACAAGCTATATTTTATTTTTGTTTATGGAAATTGCTTTTCGTGCCAAACAATTAAAACTACTTCTCTTATTTTCTTGTTAGAATTTTGATTATCGCATTTGATTAAACTAACTCACTATACTTATAAATCTATTTCTCAGGCCATAATCCCAGTGCTTAGTGAGCTCGTAACACCAGAGGTGTTACAAGAATGGTTTCTGAACCATCGGAGTGGGCACGTATACCCTCTTCTCTTTAAAATTAATTTCTCACGCTACCATGCTCCCCTGGTCATATCATCCTCCAAGAACATAGCATGTCTTATTTCTACAAACTTCGTTTGTCTGTCAGGACAATAGAAGCGGTAACCTTTTGACTTTTCTGGATAACCAATGAAATGGCAACTGACTGTCTTGGAGTCTAGCTTCCCAATATTTGGGTTAAAGACTTTTGCCTCAGCTGGACAACCCCACATACGTAAATAGTTAAGTGAGAGTTTCTTTCCGTCCACAACTCATATGGTATTTTGGGCACCGACTTACTTGGCACTTGATTAAGAATATGAACGACGGCTTTTAATGTCTCCATCCATAAACTTATTGGTAGGGTAGAGTAACTTATCATGCTTCTTACCATATCAATTAAGGTACAGTTGCGTCTTTCAGCTACTCCTTTCTGCTGAGGCTCGCTCGATGTATAATACTAGGCAACTATGCCATTTTCCTGTAAGAACCTTACAAAGGGTCTAGGAACTTGGCCATATAGGGTGTGTCGACCGTAGTACTCTCCCCCACGGTTGAACCTTACTACCTTAATCTTTAAGTTGTGCTGATTTTCTACTTTAGCCTTAAATATCTTAAATTTATCCAACGTTTCCGATATTTACTTAATTGGATAAATATAGCCAAAACAAGAATAATCATCTGTGAATGTTATAAATGAATCATAACTGAAAGGATCAAGATGCCCAAGAGGGGGGGTGAATTGGGCTAATTCTAAATTTCTTTGCAATAATTAAACTCTACGGTTAGCCCAATTAACCCCTTGTGCCTAGAAAGTGTTTCTAATGATCTAACGCACAAAAGTTTAGCACCCTAAGTTCCAATCCTACTCTAGCATGACAATTCTAGGAATGTAAATGACAAGAATTGAATTGTTCAAAGTAAAGAGAGAAGGAGGAACGCGGTAATGTTTTGCCGAGGTATCGGAGAGTCGCCACTCCCCGCTAGTCCTCGTTGGAGCACCCGTGCAAGGGTGTAGCTCCTCCTTGATCCGCGCAAGGATCAAGTGCTCTCTACGGGTTGATTCTTTGACTCTCCGTTGCGGTGAATCACCCACAACTGCTCACAACTTGAGTTAGGTCATCCACAAGCTCTCCGGATGATCACCAAGCTCCCAATCACCACCAAGTCGTCTAGGTGATGGTGATCACCAAAAGTAACAAGCACGAACTCTCACTTGACCATGACAAGCCTCATGAGAAGGGTGGATGCACACTTTGCTACTCTTGATCTCACTGATGAGGGCTCTCTTTGGGATTCTCAAATCTCAATCACCTCATTAGGACCTTGCTCTTCTTGGCACTTTTTAAGGTGTTTCTCAGCTGTTGGAATGAGCAAAAGTACCCCCCACACATGAGTGGAGGTGGTATTTATAACATCGGCTGAAAAACGAACCGTTATGTGCCTCTGCGGGGTGATTGGATGCTCCAGTCATGTTGACCGGACGCTCTGGTCAGTTCTCCCCGAACTCCAGTGTTTAAAGTGTGACCGGACGCTGGCCAGCGTCCGCGTCCGGTCATGATTTTCCCTCTCTGGAACCTTACTGGAGTCGACCGGACGCTGGTCCTCAGCGTCCGGTCACTTCACCTCTCAGCGTCCGGTCGCACCAGACAAAATCACCTTGGTCAAATGAACTGACCGGACTCTAAGCCAGCATCCGGTCACACCGGAGCCAGCGTCCGGACAATATTTTACCCTCCATTCACTTTGAACTCTCGATCGTATGTGAATGAAGTTTGGTCCATTAGATCTAAGGGCTATTTTGAAGCTACATAGTACAAGATTTAGCAAGTGTGCACCACACCTAACCCACTAGAATCACCTAGGTCAAGCTACCCGTCCATACCCCCCTTAATAGTACGGCCAAAGAAAAAACAAAGTCCTAAACTACTCTAAGTGTTAATTCAACACCAAACGACACTTAGAACTAGTCCATCCTTAACCTTGTCGTCCATCCTTTGAAAACCGAAACGATTTCCATCGTAGGGGCATGACCACCATGATTGCTCAATCGATCTCCATTACCATGACCTAACTTAATTGCCTCTGCAAAACACATGTTAGTCATAGTAATCACGTATTGTCATTAATCACCGAAACCCAACTAGGAGCCTAGATGCTTTCAATCTCTCCCTTTTTGGTGATTAATGACAATACCACCTTAAGTATGTGAAAGAGATGAGGTTTTTAACATGCTTGGTTCATATAAGCTTTTAGCAATGAGAACAAGAGTGTTAGGCAAGCTTATATGACCCAAGCCAACATGATGTACTCAAAAGATATGCAATAAGCATGAGTACAAGTAATAAAGCTCATTTGCATCGGAGTAAAACGCGGAAGCAAAAGCAAATGAGCATAACACAAGTGATATGACATATAAATGATTCAAAATAGAGAGCACACATGTCATATATCATGATCACGTAGATATCACTATCACATAAATATAGTTTGAGACATAAAAAGTAAACACACGATGAATGCATAATAGTGTATCACACATAAAAACACCAAATATAATAGATAAGCTAATAGATAAACTAAGCTCCCCCTAGATATGCCGCTCCCCCTAAGTCTAACATACTCGATCCCTCTCCCCCTTTGGCGTCAAACACCAAAACCTAAGGGTCGGTCGGTGGGGCTGCAGCGGACGAGTCGGGCGCTGAGGTACGAGGAGCGAGCTGGAACTGCGTGCCATCATCATCTGATCCAGAACTCTGAGCTGTATGACCCTCTGTAGCTTGAAGCGATGTAACACCTCTGGTGTTTTAAACCCTAAAATATGCCATGTCATATTATGCATTGCACATCATTTTGGTGTTAGTGAAAACTTTGAGATGCATTCACTAAAACAAGTTTACTTTTATGTTATATGTGTTGACTTGTATGGAATGAATCAATTTCAAAACATTTGTGTTGAATTGGATTTCCGAAAACCCTAATTTCCACCATTTAATTTTATCCTGGAAAACCTAATTCAAAATCTAAGCACAATTTGGGGTGGAGCCTAAAAGGAAAAATGTAGAGCTTGTCATTATGTACAAAGTTGGTTTTTAGAGTTTTCAAAGTTGTTATATAAAATTTGAAGTAATTTAAAAAGGGGTAAATTCTTTAAGTGTACCTTTTTGAATTTGAACTTGCATTTTAAAATGTAGGCCGAATTAGAGTATGGTTATTAAAGCAAAGTTGTAGAACTTTGAATTTGGAACAACTTTATTTTTGGAGATTTTTGAGTGACCATACAAATTTGGGAGTAATTTGAGAATTAAAGCGAGTGGCAATTCGGTAATTACCTTGAACAGTACCCGCGGGCGACACCTCACCGTCGGTGATCTTCCACCGCGTTCCAGTCACGCCCGTGGCCACCTCCGGCTTCGTGCTGGCATGGAGAAGCTGCTGCGCGTCGTCTCCGTGTCCTTGGCCGCGCTATAAAGCCGAGACGCTGTCGTTGTTCTCCTCTGCTTTCTTCCTCTGTTTTTCCCGTCGAGCCGCCGTTGCTCCATCGAGCTCGTGCCGTCGCCGTAGCGCCGTCCCAGTCGCAGCAAAGCCTGTCATCGCTCTGCCTAATCCTTGCGAACGCAGCCAACCAATCCTTGAAGCCTGATTCCACCGGGAAACGCTGTGCGTTGCATTTCCTCCTCGCGGCCGGCCGCCTCACCATCGAGCTTGCGTCATAGTGGCCAACGCTCTACGGTGCGTCTCTATCCTTGCTAAGCATGGTTCCGTCTTCTCCGTGTTGCCATGACACTTTGTGCCTTGTTGATTAATCATTTCGTCCACCGCAGCCACCGAAACACCACCGTCAACACCAGCTGAGCCGTCGTACCGGACTTGATCGACGACAAGCATCTCTGTTGCTCCTCCGGTTCATTAATCAGCTCGAGCAAGTTTGGGGTGAGCCACTGTGTCTTCCTGAGCCTTTTGTTTGATCGTTAACGGCTTCACATCGCCGACGTAATGCAGCCGCGCCGTCGTGGCCGCCATGGCCGCCGTCGAGCTCGGTTTGAGCAGCGATTGGTGCAATTAGTGCCACCAATAGGTGCGCCTTGTCGTAGGGATAACGCTGATACCTTCACCATCGCCGGAGACCTCGCCACCAGCGAGAACGTGTCGGCTAGAGGGCTACGCTGCCGTGGTCAGCACGGGAATACTGTGCCGACATGTGGGGTCACTCTGTCAGTGATAGTTAGTTTGAAAATGAATTTTCTATTTTTTCTCAATTGTTTAAATAGTGTCGTGTTTTGTTTATTTTGTGTAGAATTTAATAGAGCTTCAAAAATTATAAAAATTTTTGTGTGACCTATCTAAGATGTAAACTATTTAGGAAAAATATTAAATGTTATTTTTATGTACATTTTGAATGTCATAAAAATTGCTCAAATTAATTAATAAATGGGATTCCATGATTTTTCAAGGCTAAAATAATTATCCAAAAATTATGAAAATTGGTTTGCCACTTAGTTATCATATGATGAGCCTTCACAAAAAATTTGAGCTCATTTGGAAGAAGTTGATTTATTTCATAATTTTGAATTAAATAATTAATTCATAAAAACAAATAGTAAACCTTAATGACTTAGGTTTTGTTTGAATTTTGGGTTGAGTGATGACCTTGGGTCATTAGTATAAAATGATCCTTGGTACTTATAGTAAGTGTTTGAGTTTATGAAAAAGTTTAGTTAGTTTTTGGCTTGTAACAATACCGCGAAGGAAAGTTGTATTCAAGTTATTAACTTTTGCATTCATCGTCAAGCATCATGTTTTATATCTCGCATCATATTAAACATGGCATTGTTACCTCGTGTAGTGAATGAAAGCGAGAACGTGGTAGTCAACCAAGTTGTTGAGGAAGTTAATCCAACTGTTGAGGTCGGGTTTGATATATGTGGAACATCTCCGGAACCTGACTTTTCCGACAATCAAGGCAAGCCCCGGATGCATTTAAACCTACCTTGTGTTTTACAAATTTATATCGCTTTTACTTTCAAGTACTGCATTAAGTGATTAGGAGTTGAGTGAAAACATAATTGGTGCATTACCAACCTTGTTTTTCCATATCAACCTTGTTACCAGCTTTATTTCGAGAATGCCTAGTTATGCTTAGCCATGCTTAGACAGATAAAAGTCGGGTGATTACCTGTCACCTGTGAGATATAAAAGGGTTTTTGGATACGGTCGGTTATTTATGTTATCATGAGATATGCGCGTGTGGAGTAATAAATCTAGATCGGGCGGACTCGGTGTATGAGAGCCACAAGACATGGATGTCTTGTGAGCGGGTTTTTTCCGCTTGTGTCGATTAAGAACCGTCCGTTGTTGAATTGCATGAGGTGAGACTTTGTAGTACTAGCCACATACTCCGATAAGCCTTAACTTGGCTATTCTATTATGAGAATGGCTACTCGCGCACTAGGAGTGGAGAGATGGCGAGAGTAGCATGTACCCACGTGGCAATGGGCTGGATTGGTGGAGTACTGTGCTCTCGGGTGGCGCGAACCCGTTCTTGTTTTAGAGGACCTGAGGGTAGGTTGGTATATGTAGGTCAGGGACCTGCATATATCGTGTGGTTGGGAATCCCCAGCTGGGTTATAATTGGTTCGAATCGTCGTTGCTCCTTGGTTATGAAGACTCAACTCACTGTTCATCATCATAGTTAATAAATGGAACTTGAATACATGTTGAGAAAGAGTTGGATATAAAGTTTCATGATCTCAATACGGATCATGTCAGCTTTATATATGATCTTTTTGAAGATATAAATGTCGAAATAAAGAATCTTGTTAGAAATCTTTTACGCAAAAGAACTTTGTTTATTGCTAAAGCCATACCTTGAATCCCTGAGCCTGCATCCCTGAGTCTTCTCAGTTTTTACTTCGGTTAAGTCTTGTTGAGTACTTTGTACTCAGGGTTCGTTAACCCTTGTTGCAGGTGAGTCTCATGAGCAGGTCTGCTTTGGACCATGCTGCATGACAGTTTTTCAAATTGATGATGACAAGTAAATGTGTGGCCCTTGGGCAGGATAATTTCTTTGTGTGTTACGTTTATGTTACTAATGCCACTCCACTACTATGGTTTGTAATAATAATCATACTTAGTTTGTAAGAATTGAAACAACTGGTTTGTAAACTAAGTTATTGTAAGACTTTTGTTGTTTCACTCTGATGTAAATTAATGAATAAACTGTTGTAATACTGCAATGACTCTATAATGTATCCTGGTCGAAAAAATCATGGATGATTCGGGGTTCTCCGAGGACACCCGACAGTCTTCTTAAGTTACCGGGAACCTATGCATAGTCATCAAAGGTCACTGGACAGTGACAGGTGCATGTGGGCCCTATAATTTAGGAGGTTCTGCCACAAGCAACGCTGAAGCGATCTGGGTTGGATCAACGACTGGAGATGCTGTAGACTGTGCAGGTATACTATAGCAGCCTGCTCTGATGATGCCACTGAGGAAGGGAGCGTCTCTGTAGTCCTGGTAATAGGTGCAACTATAGAAGGACCTGTGACATGTAGATATGGAGGAGTAGGCTGCCCTTTCAACTCATTGAAGGAAGCTCCAAGGCTCCTAGACAATGTAGTGTCTGGCACTAGCAGCGAGGACGTCTAAGTCGGTGTGAAGCCCATCTGAAAAGGTGTGAACTACGGGGCTAGCACTGGCGAAGTGAACCACTAGGACACCTGCTCTGTAGGAGAAGCAAACTGTGCTGGTGGTTGTCCCAGACTCTGAAGCCCACTAGGCTATAACGCTGGAGTCATAGAAGTGGTGGCAGTCTGATCAAGCTGGGGCGAAGGCTATGGCGGTGGAGCCCCAATAGCTATCACAAGATGCTGCATAAACCCAAGTAGCTGCTGCTGCATGAGGAGCTGCTGCTGGTGCATGGCCTGCTGCTGCTGCTGTAGCACTTGTGTTTGCTGCTGCATAGCCAGCTATTTACACTGGAACTTGTCCTGCCGAGTCTAAAACTATGCGAAAGTAGCAGCTGTCTCCTATGCCTGGCGAGCCTGATCCTGTCTCATCCGCTCAAGTATAACAAGTAGAGCGGGGTCTATCTACGGTGTAGGTGGAGCTGAACTGGAGCTACCGACCTCATGGTCATGTTGACGTGTAGGCATCTGACGAATGTCTCGGTAGTCCTCATCTGAGCTATCACTGGGGTCGCTCTCGGCCATCCCCTCCTGCTGAGCATCTAACTGCTCCTCCTCGATAGCTGCTATGCCCCTGATAGTATCATCCTGCTAGGTTGCACTCTCTGGCACCACTGGACGACGGCGTGGCTGGCTAGGTGCAGTCGGTGTACTATGGCGGATCATCTGAGTTAGGTTGTATGCAAGGAACTCTATCGTAGCACCACTGTACTCAGCTAGCATCTCAGGCGGCCTCACTGTAACTACCCTATGAATAAGAAATGTGATCCAATGGGCATAGGGCAACTGACAGTGACCTCTGAACCCTTCAGCAATAGTATCCTCCATCTCTGATAGAAGGAGATCCCAAATGTCAAACACAGTCTGCTGCATCAGAGAGTTCAGAAGCCATAGCTGTATGCGAGTCAAGCCTTTGCGATACCCCATCCTCGGAATCAGGGTCCTCCTCATAATAGCATCCAGCACTCTAGCTGTAGGAGTGAGATCACTGGGAGTCCTGCTCGACCCCTCGCCAAAAGGTTCATTAAAGCAGTGGCGGACTAGATCTGTAGGAGGTACCATACCGCCATGAGGACGTCTAGAAGGCGCTGTCTGTCCATAGCAAACCTCATGTAGCCTGACAGGCTGCTCCTGAAGCCTAAGAATCTCCATGACCCTAGTGCTCGTCAGCCTATAATCTCTGCCTCTGAATGCAAAGTGAATATATCTGTGCTGCGGGTCAATCCAAAGTGTAGCATAGAACTAACAGACCTAAGATGGAACATATAAGCATGTCCATCCAAGTAAATATGTTAGCCCTGGTAGATATGCAAGGTAGGGGCGAATATGCTCTCCGGCTGCTGCAACTATGGACTCAATGTTGCACACCCTCTGTGACCTAAATAGTGCCCCACTGTTGAGATATGCATTATAGAAGTCTTCTTGCAGTGATGTGTAGAAGCCCTCTGATGCACACTCATCCTGCCTCGGCGAAAACCACTGATCAAAGTCCACAAACCTGAGCTGCTGCACCTGCTTGGCCGTGGCGGCCCTCAGATCTAGATGTGTCACTGGAGGCGGACCCTGTCATCTAGGTGGTGGACAAGAACCCCTCCGTTGTGTATCTACCCTCTGTGTGACTGGAGCACGGGTATGATCGGAGCGGCGAAGCTGTGGCTGAGGTGCCTGCTCTGTCTCCTCAGCTTGCTCTCCCTCCTGTGTCTGCTCTGCTGGATGTGGCTCCTACTGTGACTCCTCCTAAGGCTGACTCTCATCCAAGACAACTCGCCGTCCCGTAACCATGACAGTCCCAGCTGGACCACCATGATGGCGCTCAACCTGCTCAAGTGCATCTCTTGTCGCTAGTGGAAGTTGATCTATAATAACAACACCACTACGAGCACCTCCTCTCTCAGCACGCTCTGCCGCCTCTGTAACTACGGCTGCTCTAGTTGTATCTGCATCTAGATACTTGCGCTTCCTTGTTGCCAGCTTCTTTGTCGCCTTACATTTTGGATATGTAGGCAAGCGAGGCAGACGCCTCGGATCCTCATCACCTGGACCACCTTCGGCGTTCTTGACACGGGCCATCTAACAAGAACTACTGCCTCTGACACAGATCCACTGTCGACTGTCACTTTCGAGGCTTGGCCTCGATCCGTACTCGTGAGCTTGGCCCCGAGTTGACTGACAATTGCAAATAGGACCTCAACGGCACCGACTCACTGGACGATAGAATAGATAGGATATACAAATAATTTTAATTATTCATCTAGAGATACAAAACTCTAAGAAAGCAAGCAATTATGTAGGAAATTGAAACCGAGGGCTTGCTACCTGATGAACCGGTGATCCAAAGAGAAGAGAAGCGACACGCGGGGAACCACCGAAAGACCTAGGGTTAGGGTTGCGCTGGTTGGCGTGAATCGGCGACAGGGATTCAATGTGGGCACTGGAGGCTCTGGTGAAGTGGCGCTAGTGGGGCGGCGCTGGAGCAAGGCAGAGCCACGACGGCACTAGGGCACAACAGGGGCATGGCGGCGCTGGCACAGGAGCAGGGCGGCTTGGCTGCATGGTGCACGAACGCGGGGAGGAGCCATGTAGCAGCACGGGCTCGCGGCGGCGCTGGCGTGGAAGCAGGGCGGCGTTGGCGCGATGGCTCGGGCAGTGGAGGCGCGGGGAGGCTGGTGCGACAAAGTCGGCGCGAAGGCGGCGGGATTGGCACGAGTTAGGTCACGGCGGCTCAGTGTTATATGGGGGTCCCCCGACGTGACAGAGAAGGAAACAGGAAAGAGATTGAATCAAGCACGTTTACTATTGACCGAACGCTCCCCTAGAATCGCGACCGGACGCGTCCAGTGAACCCCGACCGGACGCAGCCAGAGTCCGGTGCAAGCTGTCTCCTTCGTCTTCGATCGACCGGACGCTAAGCCACCATCTGACCGGACGCTGGGAGAACACTGTTTCAGTGTCCGGTCACTCCTTCTCAGCAGCAGTTCACCTCCTGTGAACTGACCGGACGCTGGACTTTAGAGTCCGGTGCAGTGTCCGGTCACTCTTTTTCCAGCAAATCTTAAAAATCCTTCATGCTGCCTGTTCCCAATCAAGTCCCAACTTTAATAAGATCCAAATAAACACCAATTGGTACTGATGTGAGTGACCTCTCTCAAACCCTCATGTTTTTCAAAAATATTTTGCCTTAGGCTATAATTCTTTTTAAGAAAATAGACAATAAGAGGGCAATTGAAGATACACGACAAAACAACATTCATGCATATGCAATTCAATACTTGAAAGTAAATCTAGTTGCTTGTCAAGTTTGATCCAAGGTTAAGCTTCTTCACACACTTTACGGCGGTTATTTTAACCATGTTAGACAAGCCCTATATGCATTACCAAACATTAAACATGTTGTATTTTACAATTCAATGCAAGGGACAACACAAGCTCATCTTTTAGTAAAGTTACTAAAATCAAGAACATTGAGCTCATTCCGCAATCTACAAAATGTTGCCTCATCTAGCGGTTTAGTGAAGATATCCGTCAATTGATCCTCGGTCCTTACACCTTCTAGTGAAATATCATTCTTAGCAACATGATCTCTAAGAAAGTGATGACGGATATCTATGTGCTTGGTGCGAGAGTGTTGAACCAGATTATTTGCAAGTTTTACCGTACTTTCATTGTCGCACAAAAGAGGTACTTTTTCTAGAACTACACCATAGTCTAGCAAAGTTTGTTTCATGTAAAGTATTTGTGCACAACAAGCACCCGCGGCAATGTATTCTGCTTCGGCGGTGGATAAGGTCACACTATTTTGTTTCTTGGAGGACCAAGACACAAGTTATCTACCAAGCAAATGGCACCCTTCGGATATGCTTTTTCTATCAACTTTGCACCCGGCATAATCTGAATCGGAATAGACAATTAATTTAAATATAGCTCCTTTGGGATACCAAAGGCCAATGCTTGGTGTGTGCTTAAGATACCTAAGGATTCTTTTAACGACAATCAAATGAGTTTCCTTAGGATTAGCTTGAAATCTAGCACACATACACATACTAAACATGATGTCGGGCCTAGATGCGGTTAAATATAACAAGCTACCAATCATAGAGCGGTAGAGAGTTTGATCAACCGTGTTACCTCCCTCATCTAGGTTGAGATGTCCATTAGTTGGCATTGGTGTCTTGATTGGCTTACATTCATCCATCTTGAATCTCTTGAGAAGATCATTAGTATATTTCTCTTGAGAGATGAAAATCCCTTCTATCATTTGCTTGACTTGAAAACCAAGAAAGAATGTAAGCTCTCCAATCATTGACATCTCGAACTCCTTCGACATCAATTCACCAAACTCTTTGCAAGATTCTTCATTTGATGATCCAAAGATGATATCATCAACATACACTTGACAAATGAAGATATGCCCATCAAGCTTCTTGGTGAATAGTGTGGTGTCGACCTTCCCAATGGTGAAGCCCTTCTCAATGAGGAAGTCCCGAAGGCGCTCATAGCAAGCTCTTGGGGCTTGCTTAAGCCCATATAATGCCTTGGACAACCTATAAACATGATTAGGATATCTAGGGTCTTCAAACCCGGGAGGTTGATCAACATAGACTAGTTCATTAATAAAGCCATTTAAAAATACACTTTTCACATCCATTTGATATAATTTCATTTCATGATGTGATGCATATGCAAGGAGGATATGAATGGCTTCTAGTCATGCAACCGGTGCAAAGGTCTCTCCAAAATCCAAACCTTCAACTTGAGAGAACCCCTTTGCAACTAGTCTTGCCTTGTTCCTCACAACTATGCCTTGATCATCTTGCTTGTTTCAGAACACCCACTTTGTTTCAATGACTCTTGTACCTTTTGGCCGCTCTTCAAGAGTCCAAACTTCATTGCGGGTGAAGTTGTTCAACTCTTCATGCATGGCATTTATCCAATCCGAATCTTGAAGAGCTTCTTCTACCTTAGTAGGCTCAAAGCAAGAGACAAAAGAGTGATGAGCAATAAATGAAGCAAGTTTTTGTGAGCAAGTCATTACACCCTTTGATGGACTCCCTATGATGAGATCTTGTGGATGATCTTGTAGTAGAGGTATATTTCTTCTATTAACCACTTGAGGAGGAGGTTGTGGAGCATTAACATCTGTGCTTGTACCACCATTTGATCATGGGAGACATGAGTGTCTTCATTTTCTATTCTCCCATCTTTTTCACCATCTTGTGTCACACTTGATGAAGAAGGTGGATCAATCACTTGTACATTATCTTCATCATCTTTAGGTTTGATGTCTCCAACCGAAATGTTCTTCATAGTCTCCCTCAATGGTTCATCACCTACATCATCAAGATTCTCATGTGCTCCTTGGGAGCCGTTAGATTCATCAAATTCCACATCATATGTTTCTTCAACCAAGCCGGTGGCATGATTAAATACTCTATATGCTTTGGACTTTGATGAGTAACCAACAAGAAAACCAATATCACAACGTCTTTGAAACTTCCCTACGTGTTGTCGTTTCTTGTAGATGTAGCATTTGCAACCAAATACCCTAAAGGAGACATCCGGCTTCATCCCATTAAGCAACTCATAAGGTGTCTTGCCAAGAAACTTTTAAAGGAATAGGTGGTTGGATGCATAGCATGCAGTGTTGATAGCTTCCGCCCATAGAGCTTCGGGGGTGTTGTACTCATCAAGCATTGTTCTTGCAAGAGTGATCAATGTCTGGTTCTTCCTCTCAACTATACCATTTTGTTGAGGAGTATATGTTGCGAAGACCTTATGTTTGATTCCAACTTCATCATAATAGGCTTCTATGTTTGTGTTGTCAAATTCCTTCCCATAGTCACTTCTTATCTTCTTGAGCTTCACTTCAAATTTATTTTGTGCTCTCTTGGCAAACTTCTTGAAGCAAGATGCAACTTCGGATTTGTCATGAAGGAAGAATACCCATGTAAACCTTGAATTGTCATCAACAATCACAAGACAATAAAGATTTCCTCCCAAACTCTTGTAGATTGTTGGCCCAAATAAGTCTATGTGAAGGAGTTCTAGAACTCTTATGGTTGACATGAAAGCTTTGGTTAGATGAGTATTTGCAACTTGCTTGCCGGCTTGACATGCACTACAAAGCTTGTCCTTCTCAAATTTAATATCCTTCAACCCTCTCACCAAATCATTCTTTGTTAGCTTCTTGAGTGAGCTCATCCCAATATGAGCAAGTCTTCTATGCCATAGCCACCCAAGTGTTGTTTTGGTGAATAGGCAAGTCTTCAAATTTGCATCTTCGAAGGTGAAGTCCACTAGATATAGATTATTGTATCTAAATTCTTTGAATATCACTTGATCATCATCCTTCTTAGATACAACAACTTTCTTCTCGGTAAACAAGCATTGAAAGTCAAGATCACACAATTGTCCAACGGATAGCAAGTTGAAGCTCAATGAAGCAACATATAGCACATTTGAGATAGAATGATTATTTGATATTGCCACTTTGCCCAATCCTTTAACCTTGCCCTTTGAGTTATCTCCAAATATGATTCTTTCTTGTTCATCTACTTCTTCATCTAGTGAGGTGAACATACGAGGATCACCGGTCATATTTTTTGTGCAATCACTATCAATAACCCAATGACTTCCACCGGTCTTGTAGTTCACCTACACACAAGAGATCAAGCTTTAGGAACCTAAAATTGTTGAGGGCCCTTCACCTTCTCAACAAGTGACTTAGCAACCCAAATTTTATTAGGCCTATTCTTGTTTGGTGGTCCTAAGAACATGACTTTTATCTTTTCACTAGAATCATTTCTAAGCATGTAGTGAGCATTAAAGGCAAAAGGTCTAACATGGTTGGGCAAAGGTTGTGGTGGTGGAGTTTGACACTCATGAGCAAAGTGGCCTCCTTGTCCACACTCAAAACACTTCTTTGACTTTGGCTTTTGTTGTTGTTGAGCTTGAGCCTTCTTCTCTTTGTTTGCCACGTACCCAATGCTACTTCTATCCATCTTCATGACGGTGTTCATTAGTAGCTCACTTTAAAGATACTTGCCTCTAGTGAACTTGCTCAATCCAATCTTGAGATGCTCTTTCTCCAACTTGAGCTTCTTGTTCTCTTCCTTAAGAGCATCATTGTTTTTCTCTTCCTTGAGCTTCTTGTTTTCTTCTTTGAGCTTCTCATTCTCAAGCATCAACTCACCATCGTGATCAAGAGTTTCTAGCACAATAGTGTTGTGGCTTTTGATCTCTTCAAGATCTTTCTTGAGCTTTTCATTTTCATTCTTGAGCTTGACAAACTCATCATAATCATCGGCCTCAATCACTTGCTTGACCTTGCTACTAGAACTTTGCTCAATGCTCTCAATGATCAAATCATCACATGATGTAACTATGTCAATCTTAACAACATTGTTAGTAGCATCATGTGGCTCATTGGATAAATATTCTTGAGAAATAACAAGATTATCATGATTAATCTTAAGAGTAGTATATTCATCTTTTAGCATATTATGGCTAGTGATGAGCTCTTTATGCATCCTCTCAAGTTTATCATGTTTATCTTTAAGCTCTTTCTTAGAAGATTTGAACTCCTTGAGTTTGGATGACATAGCTTCATTTGCTTCTCTAAGCTCAACACTAGCCTTTTCGGCTATATCATATTTAGCTAAAAGAGAATTATTTTTATCTTCTAGCTTGTCATTCTTAGCTCTAGTCTTTATAATGATCTTGGAGTATTTATTTAGCAATTTAACAAGATCATCATAAGAAGGTGATTCATATTCATCATCATCACTATCACTATCATCATTACTAGCATGTTCATCACCACTACTCTCATCATCATTTGATACCTTGCGTTCACCCTTGGCCATAAGGCATAGGTGTGTAGAGGATGATGGCGATGGTGGCGATGAAGATGAAGAAGAGTCAATAACAATGGCGGCCACCTTCTCGTTGTCACTATCATCATCAGATGAGCCACTAGATAAATCAATGTCCGTAAGCCAATCACCGACGATATATGCCTTTCCACTCTTCTTCTTCTTGTGTAAGTCCTTCTTGCCATCTCTCTTCTTGTATGGATTATCTTTCTTCTTCTCATCTTCATCACTTGAGTCATCTTTCTTGCCCTTGTTCTTGTTCTTGAACTTGTCTTTCTTGGGCTCTGTGCATTGGTGAGCTAGATGACCAAATTCTCCATAATTGTAGCAATCCATCTCAGAGATTGGCTTCCTTCTAGAGCTAGTGAAGAACTTCTTCTTACCATCAAACTTGATGCCACTCTTGTTGAGCTTCTTTAGCATCTTAGCAGTTTTTCTCACCATGAGAGCAAGACTTGCATCATCAACTTTATCATCATTTGAGCTCTCATACTCAAGTCTTGCTTTGCCCTTCTCTTGAGTAGCTTTGAATGCTAAGTCCTTGTCTTTCTTCTTGGTAGAGGATGAGCCATCTTGTGATGTGATGTGCATGTACATCTTATGAGCATTGATCTTTCTCAAGATTTGTGTCGGTGTAGCGGTGGAAAGATCACCTTGATGAAGCACGGTCACAATATGCCCATATTTGTCAATGGAGAGGACACTCAAGATCTTTTTTACAACATCGGATGGTTGCATTTGAGTAAGTCCAAGCCCATTGACTTCCTCTACAAGAACATTCAAACGTGAATACATTTCATTATCACATTCTTTAGGAAGCATTTCAAAAGAGTTAA
Organism: Miscanthus lutarioriparius; assembly: GCA_904845875.1. Classification (NCBI taxonomy): domain Eukaryota; kingdom Viridiplantae; phylum Streptophyta; class Magnoliopsida; order Poales; family Poaceae; genus Miscanthus; species Miscanthus lutarioriparius. Next base: position 26,367,500 of record CAJGYO010000004.1, on the reverse strand, counting down.
GCTTTTTTATGATAAGATGATAGCGTTCCTCATGCTCACTCTTTGTTCCCTCATGGAGCGCACAAACGTCCGACATAATGCATGGGCGCCTTTATGGTTCCTCACCCTATTGAACACATCTTTACAAAGGCCTCTAAATATGGTGTTTCAAACATTTGCATTCTATTTTTCGTAATTCAACCTCATCGCTTTGTGGGTGTGCGGCATCCTGAGGTTTTGGGAATCCTTGTGAGGCGGCTCTAAGTATTCCAACATCTGGAGCTTCTAGATACGTCTCCATGCGGATTTTCTAATATGGAAAATCATCCCCTCAAAGATAGGAGCAGGTCCATCCCCGTGAGACATCTTTCACTAGGCGGTTAAGCCTAAATATGTGAGCACGAGGCTCTGATACCAATTGAAAGGATCAAGATGCCCAAGAGGGGGGGTGAATTGGGCTAATTCTAAATTTCTTTGCAATAATTAAACTCTACGGTTAGCCCAATTAACCCCTTGTGCCTAGAAAGTGTTTCTAATGATCTAATGCATAAAAGTTTAGCACCCTAAGTTCCAATCCTACTCTAGCATGACAATTCTAGGAATGTAAATGACAAGAATTGAATTGCTCAAAGTAAAGAGAGAAGGAGGAACGCGGCGATGTTTTGTCGAGGTATCGGAGAGTCACCACTCCCCACTAGTCCTCGTTGGAGCACCCGAGCAAGGGTGTAGCTCCCCCTTAATCCGTGTAAGGATCAAGTGTTCTCTACGGGTTGATTCTTTGACTCTTCGTCGCGGTGAATCACCCACAACCGCTCACAACTTGAGTTGGGTCATCCACAAGCTCTCCGGATGATCACCAAGCTCCCAATCACCACCAAGCCGTCTAGGTGATCGCGATCACCAAGAATAACAAGCACGAACTCTCACTTGACCACAACAAGCCTAATGAGAATGGTGGATGCACACTTTGCTACTCTTGATCTCACTAATGAGGGCTCTCTTTGGGATTCTTAAATCTCAGTCACCTCACTAGGACATTGCTCTTCTTGGCACTCTCTAAGGTGTTTCTCAGCTGTTGGAATGAGCAAAAGTACCCCCACACACGAGTGGAGGTGGTATTTATAACACCGGCTAAAAAATGAACCATTATGTGCCTCTACGGGGTGACCGGACGCTCCAGTCATGTTGATCGGATGCTCCGGTTAGTTCTCCCCGAACTCCAGTGTTTAAAGTATGACCGAACGCTGGCCAAGTTCGGTCAGCACTGACCGGACGCGTCCGGTCGTGATTTTCCCTCTCTGGAACCTTACTGGAGTCGACTGGATGCTGGTCCTCAGCGTCCGGTCACTTCACCTCTCAACGTCTGGTCGCACCAGATGAAATCACCTTGGTCAAATGAACTGACCGGACTCTGAGCCAGCGTCCGGTCACACCGGAGCCAGCGTCCGGTCAGTATTTGACCCTCCATTCACTTCCAACTCTCGATCATATGTGAATGAAGTTTGCTCCATTGGATCTAAGGGCTATTTTGGAGCTACCTAGTGCTAGATTTAGCAAGTGTGTACCACACCTAACCCACTAGACTCACCTAGGTCAAGCTACACTAAATGTCTCTTCAACACCAAACGACACTTAGAACTAGTCCATCCCTAACCTTGTCGTCCATCCTTTGAAAATCAAAACAATTTCCATTGTAGGGGCATGACCACCATGATTGCCCAATCAATCTCCATTACCATGACCTAACTTAATTGCCTCTGCAAAACACACGTTAGTCATAGTAATCACGTATTGTCATTAATCACCAAAACCCAACTAGGGGCCTAGATGCTTTCAATAACCATCCACACTTTTCACAGGAAAAAGACCATAGATGTCTGTGTGAACTATTTCTAAAATTCCTAAGCTTTATTTGGCATATTTCTTTATTTTCTTAACGTACTTTCCTTTTATGCAATCAATGCATTGCTCTAAAACTAAAAATTCTAAAGGCGGAAGAATTGATTTCTTAATCAATCGCTCTATTCTCCCCCTCGAAATATGGCCTAAACGACAGTGCCATAATTTTGAAGATACATCATGCACTCTCTTCCGCTTATTTGTTGTATTCATAGACGAGGAAGCATTCTCATTCTCAGTGCTCACATCATTCATATTCTCAGAAAGTGATAATAAATAAGGCTTGTCTTGTCGGAAGGCAAGACCAACACACTTATTATTAACCATAATCCGACATTTGCCATTTCCAAAATGGCAATCATATCCATCATCATCTAATCTTGAAACACTTATCAAGTTTCTACGCAAAGAGGGTACATAAACAATATCCGAAAGTTGAAGTCTAAAATCATCATCTAATTCTAGAGAAAGATCTCCAATGGCTTCAACTTCAGCTTCAACTCCATTTGCAACTTTAATTCTTCTTTCTCCTCTTTGCAGGGTTCTTCTCGTATGAAATCCCTGTAATGAATTTGCAACATGAACAGTTGCACCTGAATCAATCCACCAAGTAGATTTTGCCTAACTTAAATACAATGATTCATCTATGAATGTAATGAAATCACCACCTCTCTTCAGAAGTCTCTTTAGAAAGTCTAGATAGTTCCTCTGGTAATGTCCATGCTTCTTGCACCATTTACACTGATCTTTCTCAACTTGAGCATTGTTGTTATTCTGATGGTGGTCATTCTGATGAGCTTTTCCTTTAGGTTTGGCATTTTTATTGAAGTTCTTCTTGTTGTTGTCCTTCACAAGGTTAGCAGAGTCACCCTATGAGCTTTTCAGCCTCTCCTCTTCTTGAACACACATTGAAATGAGCTTCTCTATATCCCATTTGTTGGGTTGCATGTTGTAATTAACAACAAAAGTTTCGTATTCCTTAGGCAAGGAAGCAAAAACCAAATGAATCAGGAACTCATCCTTGAGCCCCAAATCCATTGACTTTAGCTTCGAAGTCGTGTTGCTCATCTTCAGTATGTGCTCTCTGATACCGCCACTAGTGTATTTCTCATTGAACAATTTCTTGATCAAAGTACTGACATAAGCCTTTGAAGAGCCAGTGGACTGACTCTCCACTTTCTTAAGATACTCTGTGGTGGTATCACAATCTAGGATAGACCCCCTTATAGCATCTGAAATTATGGACTTAGCCACCATCAAGCACATGGGGTTTGAAATGTCCCATTTCTTGCGTTCGAGATTATATTTCATTCGCACTTCTGCATGATCTCGCTGCCGAGCAGTGAAATCAGCATCAGACTCATTTTCTTCCCTCACCGGCTCCACTGGCTCAGTAGGACACGGGGAGGTAAGCGCTAGGTCATTTTCAGACAGCCCAAGTGCTAGTTCATACTCTCTCGCCATACCCTATAGTTGCCCCCTTCAAGAGATGGTATGTGTAAGATAAATGCCATTGGGTTGAGCCCTGAAAAACACCGTCAGAGATAGTGAGAAAATATGTCATAATAATTGCATGCCTTAATTTAACGTTGGCCAAAATTAAAACATACAACTTTCTTATACACTAATTCTACATCATCGTTGGGCAGAAATAGAATTAATGCATAGAAAAACTTATGAATAATCATTATAATATTGCTATTATCAATGTTGGTTAGAAAAATAACAATATTATAATTTATTGAATAAAATTCAACTGCTCTTTAAATTAAATTCTCCCGTTGGTTCGAATTTAATTAGAAGACGATAAACTTTAACATTGCAGCTGAAACATGGAAAAAATCTTTATCTACTTTTTAGAAGCATTCATCTACTCTCTGAAAAATTATCCCATTGGTTCAAATTTTGACAGAGATTTAAACTAGTCAAAAATCATCAAAATTTGCTTCTGAAAAATAAAAAACAAAAACAAAAAAGTTACTATGCAACTTGGGCCGAAACTGCTTGCGCGCTGCGCACTGTCGCGGCCCAGCAGTGAATTCGCCCTGCAGCGGCGGCTCGCACCCGCGCTCCCCACGCCCAGGCCGCAACCTGGGCCTGGGTCGGGATTTCACTCGTCCGCCTGGGCTGTATCCGACCCGATGGCTCTCAGCCATTCATCGCGATCGGACGGTTGTCCGTCGTTCTCGGCGGATCAAAACGCCCGGGGTCCTCTGTCGCCCGAAACCCTAGCTCATTTCCATCTGCTTCCCTCTCGTCTCCTCAGTGCTCAGCGCAGCAGCGACGGCGACCCAAGGCTGCCGGAGAAGAGAAGGCCGGTGCCGCCGCAGGCCCCCTCGCCAGCGCGCGCCGCCGTCGAGCGGGCTTGTACTGGCGCCCTCGGCCGGTGCTTTCGTCAAGACGGCGGCGACAGTGCTGCCGGCCGTCTTCAGCGTGTGGCGGTAGGCGGGGCAGGTCCTTCTTCAGCCAGCGGCGGTGTCAACGGTGGTGAAAAACCAAGTAGATTCCTCCACCTCTTCGTCTGTTTCCCTTCTAGGGTTAGGGTTTCGGGTTGGGTCCGATCCGTTTCGTCAAATCAAACCCCCTCCTACTCTTCTACTCGGTTTTCTACCCCGATGAGCTAGATCTACGCCTAGTTAGGCGATTGATACAATTGTTAGACTTGACAAGATCATCTAGCCATAGATCTAGCATACATACCGATATCTGATTGAATAGCAAACCCTAGAACATGCTAGTGCGAGAAAGAGAGAGAGAGAGAGAGAGAGAGTTGCGGAGGTGCAAACCATCGACCGCCTTCGTAGAAGACGAGCTTGCCATGGGGTGCTTGTTGGTGGCGCGATGAGGTCCGGCAGTGAAGTCGTGGACGCAGTGGCGGCGGTGAAGAGGCGGCGGTGGCTGGTGGCGGTCTTCCCATCGCTGGCAACGCCCCCTTACTAGATCGGCTTAGGGTTTAGGGACTGTAGGTGGGGGCATCTGGCACCTCAGGTGATTCTCGTGCCTTATGACCCGGTCCCCACCTCTCCTTTTTATGGCGTTGTGCGACAGGGCCCACCAACCATGGAGCAGTGGGCGCCCGATTAGGGCACGGATCCCAGGGTCGTTGTGCCAATTGGTGGAGATCAGTCTAACAATTCAATGTCATCAGGTTGCATCGCTGGATCTCTTTTCTGCTGAGCGCAATGGCTCAACAACCTCGAGCGCACTGACACTGAGTCTCGTCTCTTGGTTGCTGTTTTTCTGTAAAATGGAAAATGAATATGTGATCGCGCGCAGGCTCTGATCGAGCTGGGAGGGATCAGGAAGCTGACGCGGATGCTACGGTACAGTTTGTTCCGAGGTCAAGGAGGAGGCCATCAGGGTCAGGGGAACGTGAACGTCCGGATCAGTAGAGGTCGACGGATGAATTTTCAAGAACACTGCAAAAGGAAAAGTGCTGAACGTTAGAGTTAGAGATGGGATTATGGGAAGAGAGTCATGGCGGTTTTGTCGTTCTGCTAATAATATAATTTCTTGGTGATGCATGATGACGTGTTGATAGTTTATTTAGAAAAAAAATAGTCGAACTGAAGGTTATGCAGGCGCAAATCTGCAACTACTGCCAACGAAGGGAGGAAAAGATACGAGACTGGTAGTAGTAGGTTGGGAACAGGCCCACGTGAACGTTATAAGGTCGCGCATACATGCAATGCAGTTCGCCAGGCGTCAGAATGCAGTTTTTTTCACAGCTCCTCAGTCAGTCACTCGTCATGCTAGCTGCTGTATCGATCTGTGTACACGTACGCCCAGGTTGCTGTACCAAGCCGAAGCCGTGTCCACGTACAGGCGGTTACGCCAAGGATAAAACGTCGAACAGGGCGCTATCGCGCAGTCTCGCAAACTGTTCAGCCTTGAAGCACCAACGAGTACTTACAGGCAGGCTACACAGGCATGGCCTCTGACTCGCTGGGCTCGTCGCTGCGGCGTCGAACGGAGCAGCAGCCGAGCATGATCTTGTGCCGGGCCGGGCACGGGCAGGGCAACGGGGCAAGGCAGTCTCGTGATGGCGACAGGTCGGTATAACTGCCAGCGTCTCTTTTTCCTCCACTTTTTTTTTTTACTGCATCAGCAGCAGCAGCAGCGTAGCTTTTCTTTCTCTGGCAACCTTTTTGCTCGGGTGCAAATGCAATGCAGCATGTGAAAGATTGACGAAACCTCTGCCACGCCCGGCCCCGGACGGCCTGCCGTCAAACCGCCAACGGGCCCCGGTCCTGACGTTGCGTTGATCTTGTGGCTGTGCACAGTAACAGCTACAGCCCCGTGAACAAGGACCCTTGTGGGCGGAGGAGGACGGACGGGGCATGCCGCGTGCAGGAATCGATGGAGGCGCAGGCCCGGGCGGGGTGCATGCAGAGCAGCGGATCTGAGGTTGGGGTGGCGGTGCGAACGCAAGCCGTGTCAGTCCGTGACAATGACGACAATGGCCCCCGCTCTCTGCCCCTCCCGGCAGTCGGCACCGCCGTGACCCGCTGACGCTGTGCGAGGCGGGCACAAGTGCAGTGCAGGACACCGTAGCGTAGGCCGCAGCCGCAGGCGACCGCTGCCTGCCCCGATTTTATTGCGCGGCCGGGTAAGGCGGGAACCACGCACACCCGTGCCCAGGGCCCAACCGAATGCCGATACTGTCCTCCAGCCTCCGGTCCACACCACACGTCCACGCTTGGGGGCTGCTTGGTTGTTCTAGCAAAGATTGCTTGGTGCTGGCGACGAGGAGCTTGCTAGCTCAGGAGAGCCCCCAGTTGGCTCTCTTGAGGTAGCAAGGCAAGTCTTGGTAGCACAAACCTCGAGAATAACTTGCTTGACATCTAAACATTCAAATTGCTATCCTAGCATAGCCAGGCAGTACAACGCCTAACCAAGAAACCAGGCATGCCCTTGGTTTCATCCAGCTTACCAGCTAGCCTCGCCCCTGTCTCGGCAAGCAAAGCTTGGCCAGCCCGAGCGAGCCGATTTTCCTTGCTTGCCACAGTAAGAAAAAATCAGGCTAATGTAGGATCTGATGTAAGCTACTCGTGGAACCAAACGCCTTGATCGCTCTAACTTCTAGCTCAGCAAGACCAGTTTTAGTGGGGTTTCATCTTAGTTTTATTTGCACCCAATACCGTGACACACCAACATATTTGAGGACATGACTAGTTAATTACGAAAGAGAGAGAGATAGAGATAGTTTTATCTGGATGAAACCCATTGTCACAGTTACCAACACAGAAATTGACGTTGCAGTCTCAATAACTGTGTCATAAAACTCCCGCACTAAGACTGGCCTAAGGCGAAACAGTGATGTGGCCGAGAACGAAACCTCCACGTTAATTTTTCACCACGTATAAACTATAGACATAAGAAATGAATCCTATATAATTTCCACAAAACTAGGAAGATCTAATCATAAATTTTGTACACTCTAAAAACGTTGACAATATAATTGCCAATGGGTCTATTTTATTTTCTAAAAAATTATCCTACTATAGTAATATGATATAATATAAAGTAACCTCTAAATTAACACATAAATGAACCCTCATTATGATGCATAATCTAAAGAATCCCTTGAAGAACATGATGTATTCCACTTGCATTTACATCCAAATGGCCAATTCTAGATGAAATCACATTATTTGGCTCCAATCAATATTGATATCCCTAATGTCAAGAAATGCTTGTGTAAACCAGAAACTAAAACCCTCTTTAAAAATCTAGATTTTTTATATCATACTGTTAGTGTTTTGTCAACCAACTAGTGAATTTAAATGTGTGTCAAGCTGCTCTAAGAAGACGATGGTAGCACTCAAAGAAACAAGGAATTATGCTAGTTTAGGCCGGAGCCCTACGTCCTAGTCTCAGAGATGGTTCAAGTTCGTGTTCCTCGGTTGAATGCTCTGAAGTTCTTACAATGGGGTGTGTAAGTTAAGGGAAAGAGGTAGGAGGAGTGAGGTGAACGAATACCCGAATGAAGTCTCGAAAGTTCGTCCCCATGGATGGGAGGCCTGGCCACCCTTATATAGAGTTCAGGGGCCGAGAGAGGTTCTCCCGACCGAGTAGTCGCGAGCCTAAGGGAGGGAGAAGCAAGTAAACTTGGCTTGCAAGTAAGTCTGTCTCGTCCAGGCGTTAGCGCACGTTCTGGTATGGTCATCGTCGTGGTCTTGCTCCCACGTCGCGATGTGGTGTGGCGTGATGATACAGCGCCGGTCGTGACGGCACTGTTGGCACGGTGGTGGTTCACCAACTGTCCTGCGCGACGTGGTCTTGCCGTGGCCTTCGTCGTCATCTTCTGTTCTCCTGGTGGCGTCGTGGCAACAGTGCGGGAGCAGGTGGCCGCTCCCGGGTCATCAGTCGCCTTTGCTGGTCGTGTTACCGGTGGCCTCGACCCTGGACTGTGAGGTCGAGGTCCCCGGTGGCTTGGTCAGCCTTGAAAGTCAAGGTCGAGGTCATGCGCTCCATCCCGTAGCGGGTGGGGCCGTACGCCCATCTTGTCGGGTTGGATTTGGATGGCGGAATGTCGTACCGGTCGTCACCGTCTGGCGGTGTTGTCCTGTCTGTGCAGGGGTGTGCAGGGAAGGCGTCTGCCCCCGACATGGCTATCCTTTCAGTCTTGACGGAGTGAGCGGAGCGTGCCTGTCTCTGTCAGGGTAGGCGTACCTGACCGCATCCGATCTCTCCTTATCTCTCCCCGGGGGTCGAGACGAGCGAGAGATCGAGTGCGACTGTGTGGTGTGTAGTGGAAGGAGAAGGGAAATGTCATGGTGGACCGCTCGTCTTAGCGTGTGGCCCAAGACCCGCATGGCTCAAATGGGCCATGGTTGCTGGGCTTCTGCTGGTTGGGCCGCTCAGGATGCTAACTAATCGGTGCCCTGAGATACCCGGGGTATCTTGACCCCGACACATACCTACGTTGATACATTATTTTGACCTAGGATATGTGCGACATTGCAAAACACAATTGGCGCGATAGCAAGGTATGTTGCTTTTGTCACAAATGTTAGATAATTAGGCACTTGTTTTTGTCTATCGGTTCGTATGTTCGATCTGAGCTATTACCAAGGTGGCTACTAGATTAGCAAACCCTATATTGTACCACATATGTTCGGAAACTGGTTAGAAGGTACTGGCATCGATACGAAGCTATTAGCTTTGCTAGGGACGGTGCGCTACTTCTTGGTCTTTATGGTTAAATATATAAATGACACTGAGTTGTTTCTTAAAAGAATATATTTTCATGTACATGTTATTTATTTAATTACACTTGGTCCATACTCCAATCTCTAGAAGATAGGTTCACAGGGTTTAGTTGTGGTGATGTCGCAATAATTGGGATAGGCGGTCAAGGTTATTTTTTCCTAGGCACAAGGGTGATGGTGAACATGTTGGTAAGATATATAGCATACCGACATACAAATATGAAGTTAGTTTTCCTAAAGAAATGAGATGGCAAACCTATATTTGTATGTTGGTCTGTATCCTCTATTCAAAGACATTGCTTGATATTTAATGAGCTAAACACTAGAACATTTTTATATACCTGAGAACACACAAAACAAAGCGTATTTGTCATATCAACTCAAACGAATTAACACTACACAAACGTTACAAACACAAAGCCATATATCTTAGGGGCATGCGTATCTCTCATCTCTCTATATTTCCCTATATTAGAGGGGGGGAAAACTCTTCACAAAATGGTTAAAACAAACTGCTACATATATATATAGGAGAAGCCCTAGGGGTTTCACTTTCTTTTCCAGAGACTTAAGTCAATACCCGAACCACCACATGAGCATATCAAGCTTGAGCAATTGTAAAACATGTTTGCTCAAGCAATTCAAGCCTAGCGCACGGTTCGTTCTTGACTTAATCCATGTGTACCTCACCCCATATATTGCTCTATGCAACATATACTCCACACTATATAATTTATTTTAATACCCTTTTTTTCTTTCACTGCCTCTCAAGCACCGGTTCCCTTGCATGCTCTGAAGCGACGAGCTCAATGCAACCTTGTTTAGCATCTGCCATCATGGCCTCGAGCTAAGCATTTGACATGGCATCCGGCTCCGTCCTTTTGTGAGAATCGGTGGCCGGAATCCATGTCAAATGCCCGCTAGGGCGTGACAATGCTGGCCTGGAGCGCAGACTTGATCTTCTGGATGGTGCAGGAGAGCAGGTTGCTGACGGTCTCCACCGACTCCACGGTGAGCTTCGCGGTGGGCAGGTTGTTCACCAGGATCTGGAATGCCACCGTGACCAGAGACCCGGTGCTGCTGCCGCCGCCGCCGCAGTTTGGTGAACCCTGGGCAGGGTTTGACGACTGGCAATGGCCGTCCGGGAGGATGGCGAACCCGGAGGGGAGGAGAGAGACGTATGCGGAGTCGCCACCGTTCATGACGACGTGCATGGACTGCACGTCCACCGGGGCATACACCACCAGAGAGCCGGATGGGTCGGTGCAGGTCTCTTGTAAGATGAGCATATTGTTTTGGTTGCCACTTGTTGCCTGCAACATCTCAAAATGAGTGTATATGTAAGAGAGTTGTGAAATGCATCAGATACAGGAAGAGAGCAAACGGATTTGACTTTTGAACTAAAAAAATGTGCACCAAAATTGCATTATGAATTTGGTAATAAGGGCACAGTATATGATTGGAAATTTAACATTGCAATAGTAAAATCAACATCAGTTTGCGTAAAAAAAATATGTATGTAATCAGCATTGGAAGGATAAAACACAGCTCGTGAATCTGAGATTATATCAATCAGAACTTGATGCGCCTCAAAAAACAAAGCGGACGGACACCACCAGAATGCCCAGGTTTGCCGTGTGTCCACAGCACACGGCGAAGTCCAAAAAAAACACTCGGCAAACGGCACTCGGCGTACACAGCGACGGAAAAAGTTTATTTGCCGAGTGTTTTTTATTGGGCACTCGGCAAAGACGTTGCCGAGTGCTGAAACCAACGCTCGGCAAAAAAAATTAATGTGACGGCGCGGAGACGGTCACGACGTGTTTGCCGAGTGTCTAACGGCCTCGGCACTCGGCAAATATGACCTTGTTTGCCGAGTGCCCCGGCCCTGACACTCGGCAAATATGCCTGTCTTTGTCGAGTGTCCAGGCCCTAACACTCGGCACATATTTTTGTGAAAAAAGCCCGCCCGCCTGGCGCCGCCATCGGCCGCCCATAACACGCTATTTGCCGTCCACGGCCGCGGCTTATACCGCCTGTCGTCTCGTCGCGCCACCACCGCCATATGGCCGGAGTGCCGCGCCGCCCGCCCCGCCACCGCCCTTTGAGTGCGCGCCACCCCCCTCACTGCCCTCGTGCCTCGGTGACACCACGCCCGCCCGCCGCCACCGCCACGCTGCTTGCGGCCGCCCGGAATGGGAATGAGAGAGAGGGAGAGAGGGAAGGGATAAGAGGGGAGAGATCCAGGGAGAGGAGTTTGGGCCAATGGGAGAGCTCCATTTTGGAGACACGGATCGCTGACGTGGTTAGGGGTTTGCCGAGCGTCCCAGGTCTGGCACTCGACAAGATAAGGGGCATTCGGCAAACCTATTTTTTCCATTTTCTTCTTCTTCTTTACCATAACGTGTTTTTTCACGGACGCCGGGGGCAGGGGGCGGCGGCGGGATGCGTGTGTGCGTGTGGTGCACGTGCGTGTGTGCGTGAGGTGGCTGTGTGTGTGTGTGCGTGTGGGTGAGACCGACCTAGGGTGGTTATCAGGAGGTTTGCTGAGTGCCCGTGATCTAGCACTCGGCAAACACATTTTGTTTTTTTTTTCATTTTCAAACCCTAAACAACTGTGCGTGTGTGGGGCCGGTGAGGGGGTTTGCCGAGTGCCCCAGGTTTGGCACTCGGTAAATGCTAGCTTTGCCGAGTGCCACATAATGGGCACTAAACAAACCTATTTTTTTTTATTTTCCTTCTCCTTTTCCAGGCCGTGTTTTTCTCAATTTGTTTCGATGTACTTTGAAAAAACCTTATCAAATTGACTCAACGATATATATATTTTATTTTTCTAGGAATATTATTCCATTATTTTATGTAGTTACAACTCAAATTTAATTTATATCAATTAAAATTCTATAATTGCACTTAATAAATTAAAATTATCAAACGGATCAAAAAAAACCAAATTTCACATGAAACAATCTATGTTCTCTATTGCCTATACAAAAAGTTTTGAAGTCAAACCCCAATTGAACCGTCACTTTGATTCCAAATCATGACGAATCCTTCTCAACGCTACGATTCTTCTTTCTGAGATGCTTCTGTTTGTAAGCATCATACGTGAAAAAATATGCGAAACCTTCTCAAATTTTTACCATAGCCTCCATGTATGATATCATGAGATCTTGACAAATCTCATGATTTTCAGACTTTGTTTACTTTTTTAGAATTTAAAAATCATTCGACCACACGTTCGTGGTCGTGTTTCCTGAACAAGATGTTCGAAATTTCTTTTCATTTCCCGGATAAGGCCTAACACTGGACTCAATAACATGAATATCATTTTTCTACTCATTTTATTCTATTATTTGAATCACTTGCGGTTCAAATTTGACTTATACAAAAAAAATCCTTGAAATGCAATCAATTAATTAAATATAACAAACAGATATAGAAATATACCAAATCTTAACATGGAGTACCACATGTTGTATGTGGACAGTAGAAAAAGTTTCAAGGTCAGAAGAGAAAAAAAAACTTATTTATTTACCGAGTGCCAAAAAAAAACCATTCGGCAAACTAAGTTCTTTGCCGAGTGAAAAAAAAAACACTCGGCAAACTCCTAACGGCCGGCACACTAACTGACGGATGTCCACGTGGTGGTTTGTTGCCAAGTGTTTTTTTCTAGTTTGTCGAGTTTTTTTGTTTCAACACTTGGCAAAGAGTTTGTTTGCTGAGTGCCATTATTTTGCCGAGTGTGTTTTTTGCAACACTCAGCAAAGAGCTTGTTTGCCGAGTGCCCAAGGGAATGCACTTGGCAAACGTAAAAACACTAGGCAAAGAGCCGATTTCCGGTAGTGGGAGGAGATAAGAAACTACTTGCTCGGTCCTAAAATTTTTTTTAAGAGTCAAACAAATTTCAAGGTCGACCAAATTTATATAAAAATTAAAATCATAGAATATCCTTTTATATTAAACCTATTTAGATATACAAAACTGATACTGTTTTCTAAAATTGATTAAAACTTAAAATTTGATTTATTTTAAAACTAGAATTGTATTTTTTTACTGACAAGTACTGTAGTTCAGAGGGAAGGTAAGGCTTTTGTAAGCACAAGGACAGGGGCGGCCACGCCTGCTTCCAAACACACACAGAAAAGCTGACAGGAGCTTTCTCTCACAAATGTCAACCTTGCCCCAGTTTCTGGTAAGCTGCCAGTATTTAACCTTTTTCTGGTTTGTCCTCTTCTTTATGTCATGAGTCCCCCAACCCATGCAATATTGCAATGCATGCATATGTACCCACAAATCCGGCGCCATGGTACTGTACCATACTTGGTGAGAAGACAGTATCACAGCATTGCATTTCAATGTGGTACCAAAAGTCGAGGGAATCGCAATGGTAAAAATGGCAGTGAAAAGTAAGGAGCCAAGTACTTACATTTGGACGGAGGAGGGAGACGGCGTTGCCGTGGTGCTGGCCCTTGGCGATGTGGTCCATCTCCTGCATGGCCTCACCGTTGGCCAGGATGTCCCACTCGCCGCGGCGCTGCTCGTCGCGGAGGTAGTCGAAGACGCGTTGCGGGGGCGTGGCGGGCAGCCGCACGGACGTGGTGGCGCTCAGCACCACGCCGGGGGGCTCCCCGGGCGCGCCCACGCTCTGCCGCGCCATCATGCGCACCTTCTCCTCCCCCTCGCCCGCGGTGCCGCCGCCGGTCCCGGCGCTTCCTCCTCCCTCACCGCCACCGCGCCACTCGTCCAGGCGCCGCCACTTCTGCGCCGCCGAAGCACACACGCCCGCGCAGAAGTTGTCCGTCATCCGCTGCGCCAGCTTCAGCATGCTCCTCCGCCCCACCGGCGTGATCGCTGCATCCATACATGTTCACCGCCGTCGCCATTGTTAACCATCACCGGCGTGGTCGATGAAGGGAGTAGTAGAAAGTTACTCACTGGCGTGGTCGCGAGCAGGGAGAGAGTTGGAGCAGAGGATGGCAAGGTACTGGCACTGGCGCTGGAGCGAGGCGAGCCAGCGGCGCGCGCCAAGGGCCTGGCCGGATTGGAGCAGCGGGCGGTAGAGCTGGTGCACCACCGCCTCGTCGTACTCCGCGTGAACAACCCACGTGACCTGTGGGCAGCACGAACAGTACAGAGCAGCGTTAGCACGGGTAGTCTCTCCCAGCGTGCCGTCACTTGGCCATGGCCACTTGCCGCCGCGACAGCGCAGTAATGGCGGAAGCAGGTAAAAGGGCTTGTGCCGCTGGCCACGGACGGAAGGTAAAGACGCGCAAGAAATGGCAACGATAAGAAGATCGATCGAAGGGCGTACACGTACGCCATTTTGCAAGCGGACAAGCTAGCAATGCGGTACGAATGCACCGCAACAGGATGCTGCGTGTCTGTCGTCGTCATCTAAACAAGCATCGATCGGCCTCAGGACTCAGGAGTCAGAAGTTCAGGGTTCAGAAGAAACCCAGTTTGACCACTGCAAAGTGCAGAACCCTAGCTAGTACCCAATACAGAAGCACTACTGCACCAGTCTGCAGGAAAGCGAGGAAACGATATGTTAACGCACAGCAAATAAACAAGATCTACAACCGAGACATGTTCATGGGTCATGAGAGGTTTGGATTCTATCGACCCCATTACATTACAGGTCGCATTCGTGCACTCACAAGCTCGGCACTCGTCAGTGACGACGAGAAAACAGCATGATGATATGCCCTAAAAAACTGGATCTACGAGACCATGCGGCGGCCGGCCCGAGATAGCATTTCGGCGCACGTACGGTAGCGGAAGCATCGAAATGTTTCAAAACTGGTTAAAGAAAAATCACGTGATACCCTAGGCTAGATAGATGCCCATGCTACAGGTCAAGCTCGCTGCGGGTCAGCCGGCGGCCACCGCGTCTGAGCCTCCGCAGACGGCACGGAGACCAAACTGATCTCGCACACGTCTCGGCGCCCTGGGCCCTGGCTACGAGAGCATTGACTTGCCGCTCCTGGGAGCATCGATTGGTGCGTGCGCAGGGCGCAGCAGTGGCGCCGCGCGGCCGGCCTTGGATTCATTCATTCACTCACTCGCAGACTCGCTCGCTCGCCCACGACGCGCACGCGTCGGGGCAGAACTCGCGCACTGTAGCCGCCACATGCCGCTGCGCCGTGCGGATTTATGACGACAGTCGAATCGGACGGCGGTGGAGCACAACCATGGTAACGGCCGGGCCGGGGTACGTACCTTGGAGTAGCCGTTGTTCATGTCCTGCACGATGCAGCCGGTGGGGAGCAGGCGGCAGCCCATGTACCCGGCGGCGCCGCCGCCGTTCTGCGTGTGGTGGTGGTGGTGTCTGTGGTGGTTGCCGCCGTCGGCGCGGAGGATGGCGTCCACCGAGACGTCGACCACGGCCCACAGCCCCTCGGCGTGCTGCTTGCAGAACCGAAGGAAGACCACCTCACGGATCGGCACCAGCGGGGACAGCACCTGCAGCTCCGCGTGCATCTGCATGCATCGATCCCAGAAAAGCACGTATACGTACGTCGTCACGTCGCGTACGCGATTGATGAGCAGCCGTATAGATTACTAGTATAGGCGTGTGCGTGCGAGAGCATGGCGGCATTGCGTGACGAGAGTGCGTGGTACGTGCAGTGTGGGCGACGAATGGGATGACTCACCAGCTGGATTGACCCGCTCCGCGTGCCGCCCATGCCGCTCGAGATGATGTCCGTCGTGCTCGCCCTCGCCACGATGCACGGGAACATCTCCGACCACCGAGCCTGCACGAAACATGTCGATGTATGTCATCGCGCCAGCGGCAGCGACACGTACGTATAGTATAGGCCATTAACATGGAACACATGGCTCTCAGCTGGTTGCGTACCGCGTCCATGAGGCTGTCTACGAGGTCCACGCTGCTGGTTATGGCGATGCCGGCCTCGCGGGTAGCCTCGGAGACGTAGCCGGCGGGGCTCGGCCCGAACACCCTGGCGAACGCGCGGTGGTACTCGTCGAAGTTGAGCGTCTCCAGGCCGCCGCCGCCGTCCGGGTTGCGGAGCCAGAGGGGCTCGTCCATCTGCGCCACTTTCATGAGCTCCTCCATTGCGGCGAGAACCAGCTCGAGGAGGACGGTGCGGTCGATGCCGTCGGCCGTCCCGTGCATCGCGCCGTCGAGGGCGCCGATGCCCACGGGCAGGCGCATGGCCGCCGCCGAACCCACGGGGCCGCCCGGCAGGCCGCCGGCGCCCATTAGGTCCGGGAGGGGCTGCAGCGCGGACGCGCCGAGGGGGCCGAGCCCGAAGCCGCCGTTGGTGCCGACGCCGAGCTCGAGGCCGGAGCACCCTTGCAGGGCCGACATGGAGCTACCGGAGGAGATTGGGCGGCCGAGGAACTTGCCGGCGAGGGCGCAGACGCGGTCCAGCTCGTCCTTGAGCCGCGCGTTCTCTATGCGGAGGAGCTGCTCCTCCAGCGACACCTCCCCGAGCACGGCCGCGCCGCCGCAGTTGGCGCAGATTGGGTTGCGCATCGCCTCCCGGATCGTCATGTTCTCCGCCCGCAGCTTGTCGTTCTCCTGCCTCAGCAGCGCGTTCTCGTGCCGCTCGATCTGCGTCTGCTCATCACGACGATGCACACAAGACATGAAATTGTCAGTCATCGCACAGGCAGACGCAGTCCGACACGACACATGTAGGTCGTCCATGGTTTGATTGACTGATTATATTCGCGCTCCGAACCTTCATCTGCGTGCGGCGGTTCTGGAACCAGAACTTGACCTGGCGGCTCTCTAGGTTGAGCCGCTTGCTGAGCTCCATCCTTTGCTTCTCGTCGGGGTGGGGGCACTCCTTGAACACACTGCGTGTGCATATGCTAATTGTTAGGTCTAAAAACTCATGAAAAGATTTCTTCCATGGTCTGGCGTCTGGCCTGTGATAATATAGGCGACATACGCTTCGAGTTCTTGGATTTGCTGCGGTGTGTGGCGGTGGTATCGCTTCTTCTTCTTGCGCGGGTTACTGTTGTCCGGGTCGAGCTCGTCACCGGAGGCGCCGTCGACGTTGTCGCTGCCTGACCGGCTGTCGTTCTCGTCCTCCCGGGCGCGGCCCAGCGAGTCGCCGTCGCCTCCGCTCCCGCTCCCGCCGCTGCCAATCAAGCCCATACGACTCAAGTCGCCCAGCTGCCCTCCTTCCATGTTCGTTTGCTAGAACAACAAAAAATCAGTCCTGTCAGACACATGAGCACAAGAAAAAACCAGAAAATTCAGAGAAGCCATCGTCGTAGTGAGTCTACCAGGCCGAGGGAGAGGCCGGTGGCGCCGAATCCGCCGGGTTTCGGCAGGGGCGGGGCGGAGATGAGGCGGCTGGGGTTGTGCATGCCCGTGCCGCCGCCGCCCGTAGCGTCGTAGGAGAAGACGCCGGAGCCGGCGGCGCCATCGAACATGCCACCGAAGCTCATCAAGAGCGGACTGGAAGTCACAGCAAAAGACTGGTTTTTCTCCTCCACTCCAGGCTAAAATCTCTGCCCACGATCCTACCAACCCCGCGCGGATCCCCTCAGATCCCAAGGAATTATTCAATTTTTATGAGGTGAGAGGGAAAGAAGGCACGCATTAAAATAGCAGGGGCGCAGCCACGCAGCCGCCGATGGGCTGGCTGGAGCAAATATGGAAGGGAATCATCATGGAACGAACAACGTCATGGAGGCGGGCATGAAAGGAAAGAGACTCGAGTTGGGTTGGGCAGAAGGAACGCGAGACGCGTCCACCTAAAAATAGGCGTGGCTCTGAAGAACTCGATGCCAAACTCCGCCGCCGCCGTCACAACGGCGGCGATGGCGACCCCTGAATCCGCCGAAACCCTCCTCAGGCCAGGAAGACGCAGCAGCTACTTCCACTCGGCCACATGCAGCATGTGGCTTGCCGGCCTAGCGAGAGAGCTAAGAATTAAGACGAGAGCAGACGAGACGAGACGAGTAGGGAAGGACGAAGGGGAAGAATGGGCGAGGGAGATGTCCGAGAGCTCGAGAGGCTGGCCGCGGCTATGGCTACGAGAGGGAGAGGTAGATAAAGCGGGGGGACATGTGGAGCGAGTCTACGAGGGCGCCGCCAGCAGCTAGCGCTCTGGCCTCGCGGGGCAGATAAAAGAGACGACGGCGGCGTCGTGCACCGCCGAAGAAAGAAAACCGGAGTCAGTCTGGGTCTGGCTGGCGGCCATGTAACCCCAACCAGCGTGAAAAAGCTGTGTTTTTTCGGAGCGTTTTCGGGGCCAAACCCAAACGGAGGAAACGAACAAGCCCGGGGGGCCGGGAGCACAAAAATCAAGTGGGGCTGACTCGCACACGGCGGCGAGCGCGAGAGTCAAATGGCCCCCACCCATGCACCACACCCGTGGGCCGGTTACAACGTAGGCCGCGGCTCGACTTCTGCTTACTCTCACACTGCCACACAGATCTGGCAATGGCCAACAAACGATTGTGAGCTCAACAAGGGGGACCGCCTATGTGGATTATCACGATTGGAAGGATAAGTACAACAGCGACCAGTTTTTATGCTTCAGAAAAGATCAGGCGGTGAGAGGCAAAAACAGGGCTTACCCCCTACTTCGCTGTCAGCCGTGCTGTAGCGAGCGGAGGAGGCGCGAAAATGCCGTGGAAAAAAGCGGATGGCACGGCGGCAGGGAGAGCGCCGGGTGCCAGAAAGGAGAGAGGGACGGCGAACGTGACGGGGACTTCTCACGGGCGGTGGTGGCTGGCTCATTCAATCGGACGCGCCCGGGACGCCGTACGGGACTACGGGTTCCCTCCGCGCGCTCGGCGGATGGCGGATCGGACGGGCGCGGGGCGGGGGCAAGTCCGGGAGCACGGGAGTAAATGAGGAGCGGCGGCGGTGGGGTGGGATTTTTCTGGTGCGACGTCCGGGGAGCACGGGGCCGTCGGACTCTCGGCTGGCACGGCGAGGCGAGAGTTAATGCCGCGAGCGCGAGCAGCGTGCACGGGTACGACACGACGGACACACCGGCACGGCACGGCCCCCCCACCGCGACGCCCCGTACCGTGCCGAGCTGCATCGCGCACCCAACAAGTACCGAGAGAACGGTGTACGTACTCGCTATGGGAGCTAGGTGGCACCGCGTTGGCGGGCGTGGGTCGAGCCGTGGATGTGGGGGCGTACTACGTATGGGCGCGTGAGGGCAGGTGACGCGCCGCTCGGCAAACGGCAACCGAGCGCGCGCGGCTGCCAGTACTTGGAGCTGCTGTTACGCTACTGTTGTGGTGCGTGTGCCTGACGGTGGTACTACTGCCGCTGACACGGGCCGGTGACGACGGTGTCGTCGGTGCACGGCCGCGCACCAGATGGGGCAAACAAATCACGCTGTACTTTTTCGGCGGATTCATGATTCACTGGAGAAGCCGTGTATGCGCTGTGTTCTCCGATCCACGGCAATCTAGGAAAAACTCTCAAAAGATGACAATCTAGTTATCTAGGGAGAGGGACACATACACGTTAGTACGAAGTACTAGGTGGATGTGGTGATCATATGACACCTGCACCCCATAATTAGAGGTGGCTAACTGGCTATACGTTTCGGTATTTTCCAGCTGTAATGCCTGTTGCGTTCGGCTGGCTGGCTGGCTGCGGCGGGGCTGGCCAGCGCTCTCACAGTCGCACTGTTCATGTGAACAGTGTTTTCAGCTAGAATAGTATTTTCCTCTCGCAACAATCAGCCGGAACAGTATTTTGTCTTATTTTTTAAGTCCTGCCGAATAGTATTTTTGCTTAATTTGGGTACAGTTTGTGGAAACTCGTTTATTCCATGCTAATAAAGGTTGTTCCAATTGGATCAAGATGGATTATCGCGGTGTTGATGGTTATGTGAAGCCCTAATAAAATCACCACCCATTTGGACACGCCGGTTGTTTTCACCATTTCCTTGTGGTCCAAGATTTTGGGGGTCTTGCAATTGACATGCCATGCCAGGCCCTATTTGGAATGTGAATCCAAAAATAAATCTTGAGTCGTTTCTTACGAAGTTGGAACTAATTTCTATAAAATCACTGGACGATTTCTCTAATTAAACACTACCACAATCCTAAATAACGTTGAGTGCCAAAAATTCCCTTGAGAGCCAAAACAAAACCGCCAAGAAAATTGTAGTTTCCTTGGTTGCGGACATATGCCTCCAAGAAAATAGATATTCTTGAGTGCTAAACTAAACCGCCATGGTAATTGCTCATTTCCTTGAGTGCCAGTCCAAACCGCTGAGGTAATTCCATGTGTTTCTTGAGTGTTATTACAAACCGCCAAGGTAATTACTCATTTTCTTGGGCGCTATTCCAAATTACCAAGGTAGTTCGTATTTCACTATTCGAAACTACCAAGGTAATTTATATTTTCTTGGGTGTAATTAAAAAACCCCAAGGAAATTCTCAAAGCTTTAAAATTTAAATTTTTTATTTCCATATGACCTCGGATGGAGATACGACCTAAACCAAAGTTATAGTATTTGACGAGATTCAAAGCTTTTTAATTCATAGTTTTTACATTTAAAATCATTTAGAATCTCAAATATTCATTACAAGATTCAATAAAGTGAATACAAAAGAAAAGAATAATTCACTTATTGACAAGTTACTTCAAGGTGTAGTGGTAAGTGTTGTTCCTATGAAACTATAGGTCACATGTTTGATTCCTAGCAGACGCATGAAAAAGGCTTTTGTTGATTTATGTTTTTTTTTTTGCTCTTGCTCAATATTTTCTTGGAGGTTGTTGTCCCTCAAGGGAACTAATTTCCTTGATGGTTAGAAATATTTCCTTGGAGGTTGCCGCCCTTCAAGATAACTAATTTACATGGTGGTTGGAATACTTGTCGCTTTAGCAAATTAGGTGTAGTTCTAGTTTTCTTGGCACCTAGCCTCTAAAAAATTCATCCTTCAGTGCCAAAACCACCAAGAAAAACAATTTCCCTTATCCTCTATCCTTGACATAATTTGCTTGACGCATTATAGCCAAGGATCATTTCCTTGGCTGTTTTGGGCGCTCAAGCTAATTCGGGATTCTGGTAGTGAAAACTTTTGCGTTCCAAATTGAGACATAATACATATTCCAAATTAAGAGAAATAATATATTAATATAGAAGAATGCTTAGAAATAAGAATGTTAATATAAGCATGGTTTGATAATCTAGTGGTTGTAGACTTGCTGTTCTATCCTCTTTTGGTTGTGGGATGTAACGTTCATTCTTGCATATCATTCCTAGCTTTCCTCTAGGGTTTGTGTTCCCTCTCTCTTCCCCTTTCCACGATGTGTACGTTTCATTTTTCTCTCACTGTTGCTGGATAGTGATCAATGCTTTCAATTATTGTGTGGTTAGACAATAGTAGGATGGAAGCAGATGCATGCTCGTATGTGCGGTACGGATCGTTTATAGTGTGAGGAATTGTTTGCGTGTTATATAGCTAAGGTTGATCTGCAGGATTCAGGACTGATCATCGACTTGTTGGGGATTCGAATGAGGGGTGAAGCTAAAGCAAATTCAAGGAGATACGCGTTTGTTTTGGGTGGAAGTATGTAGATTTTTACCGTGAGCCTGCATGTATAATGAAATATTGATCGTGATTACTACTCCCTCCCTACTTAAAAAATGAAGTCGTTTTGGAGAGCGACACGGTCTCCAAAACATAACTTTGACTACTTATTTTTATAAAGATATTTATAAAAAAGTGATATATGTAAATTTTTGTGAAAGTATTTTTCAAGACAAATCTATACATATGGTTTTCACATTTTCAAACTCAACAACTTAAAAGTTATTCATGATTTATATTCCCAATGTTTGATCTAAGACTTGTCCAAAACGACTTTATTTTTTAATGTGGAGGGAGTATATTTTTTCGTTTTTGCTTAGGTGTGCCCGCACGACGCACCCACTATTGTCTAAGTAGTTCCGTTCCTGATTCGTAGTACATCAACGTCCACAATTAATGACCTAACGAAATAACCATTTCTATAACAAAATGTTTGGCCTCATATAGTGATATAACAGACGTCGTCGTAGAGAAAAAGCTTAGAAGAAGGGAAGCTTCCAACTTCCAAGCCTCATGAAAACCTGAAGCCCATGCGAAGGTGCTAGCCTGAAGTGAAGGTCCAGGCTAGTGAATGCATGGGCCTTTTTGACCAATACCAAACGCCCAAGAATGTTTCTAGAATCTGAATAAAACCTTGTTTTTTTGAAATATTTCACAACCTTATAAAAGGATAAAATCATTTATATGGACGAATCAAGATCCTCTCCTAGTATATAAGTACCCATTCATGCACTATTTATTGTTCATGGGCGGAGGATATAATGATACAAGCTCAGACTTAATGCTGTATTGAATCTATCACCTTCGTCATCTCGTCTGTACGTAACTCAACACCACCACTACTTATTGCGGCCACCACAGCCAATTCTCTCGCGAAGATAGCTAGTTTTTCGGACTTTATCGTTTTTAACCAATCATCCAGTATGAAACAGGGGTATCATGTATGCCGTACGCTGGGCTTTGAACTCCTTGAACAGCAGGGCAGATAGTGAAGCTCAGTTCAGACGATGGATCTCGGTCTCGGATGCTGGCTAGCAAGAAATGACTTTGACGACATCCCATGCACTGCAAACATGTTCCCAACATTAAGTGGCACTGTTTCTGCATTCATAAATTTTCTGTACTCTTCCAGAGGAACCAGAAAAATTCATTTCTCATTTAGTTAGACATGGACAGGACTCGGAAGTTACTACTATATCATACCCGTACCCTGGAGGACTTCATAATTTAACTTCTTTATAAGACGACAGTAATGGCTTCAAGCGTCTTCAAAGAATTATTAATCGACGGATCGACCAACATGCATGAAGTCGGCTCGACTCGCGACGTCAAGTGCCATCGGCCATGGAGCCCGGAGACGGCTAGCTACTCCAAGAGGCGCGGGACGTGGCCTGCGGACGGATCGACGCGATGTTGGCCCTCGCGAAGGGTGAATGAAGGCGCGCGGCGTGCGGCGAGGGCGGTTGCGCAATGAAAGAGAGGATGCTGGCAAGTTACCGTCGCGACGACACGCCCAAGCAAAGCAAGCAGTTCCCATGGTCCATTTGCATCGGTGCCGGTTGGTGACCGGCGAGTCGATCAGATCGTGGGCGTGGCGAGGAAAAAACCAGACCAACATCGTGCAGTGCAGCTACCGGTTCGATCTTGCCGTTGCAGTTTCCGCTCCCTTGTTTACCGGAACTGCTGTTCGCAACTTGCAAGGGGAAGAGTGAATTCGATGCTGCTGCTCCTCTGACGCCTCCCCTCGTGTGCTACTACTGGATATAGCCCGTGTTTAGTTGCCAGGCCAAATTCTAAAAAAGTACTATAGTATCCATCATATCGAATCTTGTGATACGTGTATGGAGCATTAAATATAGACGAAAAAAAAACTAATTGCACAGTTTAATTGGAAATCGCGAGACGAACGTTTTGAGCCTAATTAGACCATGAGTGAATACTAATTACCAAATAAAAACGAAAATGCTACAGTATCTCAAAATCCAAAATTCACCCAACTAAACACTATCATAGTGGAAGAATGAGTAGGCTTTAGGAGCTGTCTGTCGTTGGTTGGTGTCCTGTCGTTGGTTGGTGTGCGTTTCAAGGCACTGCTAACGTAGAAATTACGATAGTTTTTATAGATATTAAATACACTGCCATCTAAGGTAGCATATTATTTATCGAAGAGAGGGAGGAAAAAAAAACGCGTCGCCCAAGACCGAAGAAACTGCTCCGTATCGCGTTGGGATGGACATCGTGGTTTCTATACGAGTTCTGCTGATCCCGTGCGCTTGCTTCCATCCGCGCGTGCGCCATGGCCATAGCGTCGCCCTCCACCGCCGCCCGCGTCGCGTGCCGCCGCCACTCGCCGATCTCGCGCGCCGTCGCCAAACGCGGACCTCACACGCTGCCAGCGCTGTAGCCCGTGCAGCGCCGCCGCCCGCAGCACGCAGAGCTGCCGCCCTACCCCACGTCGTGTCATGCAGATGAGGCGTTGAGTTTCTTGAGGGATTCAGAGGTGAAAAGATTTATGTGTTGATGAGGTCCCCTGTAGAGAGCGACAGTGCACTAGGGATCTGTTTAGTTTCTCCCAAAACCTTTTTTTTTTTGCGCAGTATCCATCACATCGAATCTTGCGGCACATGTATGGAGTACTAAATGTAGATGAAAAAAAAATTGCACAGTTGGGTGAGAAATCACGAGACGAAACTTTCGAACCTAATTAGTCCATAATTAAACACTAATTACCAAATACAAACGAAAGTGCTACCGTAACCAAATCTAAAAAAAATTTAGATCTAAACGGGGCCTAGTTTTGCTTGAATGGTAGGATGGCAGAGGCAAAGTTGGAGCAGAGGATCCCGTAAGAGATGGAGTGAATTTTTTATCTGGACCCAAGATACAAAAGTTGCATTGTGAGTTGGTTCGTTCCTGTGCTCTTAAATCCGGCTTGATCCGTTTCTTTTTTTTATCCGGAACCATGTTTTTCTCTCACAAATTCCTTCAAACTATCCAAATTCCTCCATAACTATATCAGCCAAACACCCCTATATAGTTTCTTAGCACAGTGTCTTAGACGAAAGAAACTATAGCATGTTCGCTTGCTCGTATATGTTCGTGGATTATAAGCTACAATAATATTTTTCTCTCACACCGAACCAGCCAGCCATATACTCCTTATGTTTGCATCGGGAGTGCCCTCAGCTACGAGAGACTCCTGAATGAGGCCTTGTTTAGATTGCAAATTTTTGCAATCCGGACACTGTAGCACGTTTCGTTTGTATTTGACAAACTTTGTCCGATCATAGACTAACTAGGCTCAAAAGATTCGTCTCGTGATTTACAACCAAACTGTGTAATTAATTATTTTTTTATCTATATTTAATGCTCCATGCATGTGTCCAAAAATTAATGTGATGAAGAAAGAGCGAAAAAACTTAGAATTTTGATGGGATCTAAACAAGGCCTGAAGCTACTGAAAATGAGACCAGTGCATGCGCCGTGTATTCGTAGCGTAACTGATCACTCGTCAGCTGGTTTGATTGCAGCACAGCAGCAGCACAGAAGCCATGAATGTGCGCTTTCGACCGCCATAGACCGCAGGAAAGCCGCAGCCATCTTGATTGCATGTCTTGGACTGCGGGAGCCCATTTAAAAGGCCCTGCAAAAGCGCGCAGTTTCGTTGCAGTCAGCACCCATCAGCAGGCCAGCGTATCATCAACATGACATCAAGGCGACTGAAGACTAGCCTAAAACTTGACTTGGGCCCTGCCGTACGAATAACACTGGAGCCTGAACTCTCCCATCTTCAGTTCAGAAACACATGTTGGTCCGGTTATCTACTAACCCCAGTGATCTACTCCTATTCAACTGCAAATACAGAAAGTATACTACTGGAGGAACAAGCAAGGAGGAAGGGGATCGGGTCAGGAGTTGTCCTTGACGTTGACGAAGTGCTTGAACCATCTGGGTTAGTATGTTGTGATCTGAACTGGGACCGGCGAACACATAAAAAAATTACATTGTTCAGACAAGACATGGTAACTGTAAGTGCTTGGGGATGACACTGATGAATACGTTTCTCCTAATCTGCAGCCTGTTCGGGATGCCGTATCGTATCGTGGATTATTTACTGCTGGCTGGTTTGGTGTGAGAGAAAAACATTGTTCCCGGCTGAAAATTTACGATCGTTTACGAGCAAGCAAACAGGCTGCTGGTTGCTCACCAACACCAAGATGTAGCTGAGGTGATGGCGGAGCCCGGACCTCTCCTACATTTTGGACCTCTCATTCACGAATTGTGTATCTGAGTTCTTCCTGGGCCATTCTCCGTTGTGTTTGGGCCTTCCGTTGTCGTGGATTTCCTGGGCCATTCTCCGTTGTGTTTGGGCCTTCCGTTGTCGTGGATTTCTGAAGGAAAAAGTCCACGTTACCTCCATCAACTTTCGCGAAAGTCCGTCTTTTCTCCCCAAACTCTAAAACGGGTTTAAAAGTTGAGGGAGGTGTTTTGCCCGATTTGGAGTTCAGGGAGGAAAGCGGACTTTCGCGAAAGTCGATGGAGGTAATTTGCACTTTTTCCATTTCTGAACGTGGGAACATCTGTCAATCTGTGCAATTGCCACTGGATCAGCATGGCGACGAGTGGACTCCACGTACTATTGATGTGCAGACTTCAGGGAAATTCATCACAAATTACACGCGCCGCGCCATTCAAACGTTAAATTGTACTGCTATTTTGCTATGATTTTGATTCCAAAACCATATGTGAACACACATACATATATGTATTCTGCTACGACCGCAGCTGACCATGAACTGGAACAGTGATGTGCGGATTTCTGGTACATATGTGCAAATTTCTGTGTTGATTCAAGGAAATTCTACAGAGCAGTTAAAATTATATGTTTCAGTGTTGATTATATACATAAACGCAAGAAACTCGGTCCAAGAAAATTCTACAAAGCAGTTATAAAATATATATGTTTCTAACGTTGATTATCCAGGACACAAAACTCAGTCCAAGTCCAACAAGATTACAAGATGGAGCAGTGGGCCAATTTCTTTACGGTGCACAAATTTAGTCCAACTGACAAAGCCTAACAGGTCCAATAATGAACAATGCCCAAGGGTGATTTACGTGTGAAGTTTAAACCATACTTGAGGCAATTGAGTGAGACGAACTAGAGATAAAAAAAAAGAGTGAGAAGAACTAGGCAACATGAAGAACAGTAGAAAATAAAAAGAATACAGCAAATTATTTGACAATCTTTCTTAAATTCTTTGAATCACCCTATGCATGAACAAGATCCAAACGACCCTGAATACTAGCGAGTACTGATCAAATATATTTTCCGATCACCCTATGCATGAACAAGGGGCCATTCACATTTGGTTGGTCTTTGGTCTTTGGTTTGGACCTATTTGGTCTTGATTTTTTTTGTGAGAAAAAATCTTGTTTTATTTTTTGGTGGTTTGAAATTTTTGAAATCAACAAATAACAATTTGAAGATCCAAACGACCCTGAATACTAGCGAGTACTGATCAGATATATTTTCCGATCACAGAAGAACGTAAATCCTACTGCAAGATCAGACAGGCATTGCAACCCGGAAACCGACATTAGATCAAGTAGTATATTGGTATGAAATCTGGCCCATGTTCGCTCGTGTTACATGCCATACTATTTCAACGAAGGAATAGTATTTTTCTCTCATAATAAATCAATAAATAGTACTTTAAACGCTTTTCAGCGAAGCGAACAGCGCCTCTGTACACACAGCGCGCGCTAGATATTAGTAGCATGCCGAATCGCCTAGCACCCGACGGGGTAACCCATGACGGCACCAGCCGGCGCGGCGGGCTTCCCCTGCTCCACGGCGGCGGCGCCACAGCACGAGCCACTCCCGCTCGCGCCGGCGGCGTCCACG
This sequence comes from Miscanthus lutarioriparius, assembly GCA_904845875.1. Classification (NCBI taxonomy): domain Eukaryota; kingdom Viridiplantae; phylum Streptophyta; class Magnoliopsida; order Poales; family Poaceae; genus Miscanthus; species Miscanthus lutarioriparius. The sequence goes on along the minus strand of CAJGYO010000004.1, from coordinate 26,339,945 downwards.
GCCTTCCCGGTGGCCGGCGGCGAGAACATCGCCGCCTTCCCTTCCGCCGGAAGCGGCGCGACACCATCGAGCCTCTTGACGGTGATGTTGACGATGCCGTTCCGGCGCTGCATCATCCCGCGTGCGGCGGAGCCGAACAGGCGGTAGCTGAGGCAATGCAGGTGGCCCGGGGGCCCGACGGTGAAGTCCTCGACGGGGACGCGCGCCGCCGCCACGGTCTCCGACCGGCCCCCGCCCCCGCCGTGGGCGCGGCAGATCTCGACGTCCAGCCAGCGCGCGCCGGCCGGCAGCGCCACGCGCACCGCCTCGTCCCAGTACGGGTAGCCGTGGCAGTCGGGGTCCTGGTCGACGCGGGTGGGCGCGGAGGAGGACGGCGTGTGGACGACGGCGTAGGCGCCATGGCACAGGGGCCGCCCCGACGGGACGCGGACGTCCTCCCCGTTGACGACCTTCACCTCGAGGGTCATCATCGGCATTGCCGCCGCCGCCTTGTGCGACATGATGACTGCGGCGGACTCGATCGCTGTTTGGGTGGTGACTCGATCGATCTACGGGGAACAACATGAAGTAGTCGGGGCGATTTATATGGAGGGGGGGAGGGAACGGACGGAGCCAAGGAGGCGCTGGTCGATTCGGACCCGCCGCTTTGACACGCGTTGGGACTTTTTTTTGCCGCTCCGAAGCTTCGTTCGTATCACGGCGTTATTGCACGCCATGGATTAATTGCCTTTGCGATATGATGATGCCCGATTGAACGGTCATGGAAGTTTCCGCAGGGCTCGTTTCAGTCGTTCGTACATCATCCAATGCTGATAATAACGGATAAGCGCGTCTCATGTCCATTCTCGTGTCAGATCATTTGCCCAATCTCGTACGCGCCGTTGCCTCGAGCGTGCATGGAAATCATAAAAATAAGACCACATAGCAGTGCTTGGCACGTATTACTGCCAAAAAAGGTACGAAAAATCTACACGGTATGTATAACTACCGAGAGCCGTAAGGTTTATCACGCGGGTCAAAAGTCAAAACAACACGTCAACCATTCCCGTGAACCCATGACTCACGCTGTCATCATGCACAAAATTGAGAACACTCAAGTATGGCGGCGGTATGGCTGTAGTTTACAACCCTAGCGGCCGGGCCAGCCGTCATTTGCGCCTCCTCCAAAGTACTAGTACAGGCTACAAGGACCTGCAGACTTTCGCTTATCGGCAGTGCTAGCACACAGACGTTCGGACGGATGCTCGTACTGTACTCCTGTTTCCCGCGTTCGGGGCCAGCACGTCCCCGCCCGAGCCTGCATTTCGCGCGCCCACGTGGAGCCCGTGCCGGACGACGATCGCGCAGGGACCGCTCGCGCCCTCCCCACTTCTCACGTGCATTGAAACATGTGCAACGCCTGATCTACTTTTGCGATATCCAGATAAAACACTTACAGCATACGTCTGAAAAAGTTGAAACACTTGCAACATACGTATGAAACACTTGCAAAAACCAGGAAAAACTTGAAAACAAGTGTGTAGCTATTGCAAACATCAAGATAAAACACCTGCAACATACGTATGAAAAACACCTAAAACACTTGCATATATATGCAACATCCCAATTTAGTTTTGCAACGTCCAAATGAAACACTTGCAACATACGTCTGAAACAGATAAAACATTTAGAATATACACTTGAAACATAAATGTATAGCCCATTGCTTCATGTGCAACATCCCGATCTACTTTTGTAATATCCTTATGAAACACTTGTAACATATACCTCTAAAACATTTGAAACATTTAAAATGTGCACTTGCAACATGCATCTTATCTCGGTGCGGCCTCCTCCGCAGTCTGCATCAGGGCGCCGTAGCAGGAGGCAAGGCTGGAGGGCTTCCGCGCCAGGGCCCGACACTTCTCCTTGCACAGTGGCCTCAGTGGCTAGCTGGCGGCCGAGGGGGTGGTCGCCACACGTGGGCGCGGCGGTGCCCGCGCCGTCAGGCAAAGCGGGCCGCAGAGTAGGAGGAGCAGCAGGAAGCAACAGGGCAACGCGGTGGAGCAGGGGAAGAAGCAGTATGGGGTCATCGTCGACGGCGGAGCGGACCGCAGAGCAGGAGCAGCGGGTGTGACCAATGGAGCAGGAGCAAGCGGGGTCACCGTCGATGTGTGGAGCAGAGCGGAGCTAGTCTCTTGTCTCCTTCTCCTTTCCTTATTCAATCGGCGCAACGGTAGAGACGGACGCGGATACCGTGATAAAAAGCGAGCGACACAGAGAAGAGGTTTATTGGGTTGGTATGCAGGCCCACGAAGGGGCGCCCTGTATGTAGCATTTCCGTTCGCTTATTGATCTGATCCCAGCACAACAACACAGAAACATACTCTCTGCGTTCCATTTTATCTGGCGCAAATTAGAATGACACGGTCTTGTAGATTACACTTTGACCATTAATTTGCTTTATATTATAATATTTATGTTTATAAACTTATAATCATTAGATAGTATAATTCCTTAAAAATCGAAACATATAAAGTTTATATTATAATAGTTAAAAATTATTAGCCTAATTTTGGTCAAAGTTTTTAAAGTTTAAATTTTCATATGCTTGTGTCAGATAAAATAGAACGGAGGTAGTATATACCAACATGAAACATCAGACATTTGCAGTGTGACTTCAGGATTGATTCAAATTAATAAAAAACAAACATGCGTTGCACAGAACGTCAATAGACTGTCCCCAAAACTCGAGTGAATTTTAGTTATGGTAATTGACAATCCTAACCTAAAACTACACAGCACAATATAGTAGTTTATGAGAGATTTTCTTATTCAATTTGTGATCCTTTCAAGATTTGATACTTATTAGTATATTAATGTATGTTGAGTCAATCAGAGTCATTGACATGTGAGTCATGATGTTTATAATCCTATAAAATGCTTAGGAATTAGAGGTCAATTTTCCAAATTTCTCCTTTCAGTGGGTCTCTCCCCGTCATCTTTTTCCTTCTTCACTTTCCCCTACCGTCCTCCGTCTCACTGTCTCATTCTTTACGGCGATGCGTATGTATTTATCTTAATCCACATGTGTTGAAGTGGATTGGAGTGAAATTAAACTAAATTTCATTCCATTCCACTCTAACACATATGAATTAAGGTAGATATACATGCATGCCTACACGAATCAAGCCAGCGCGCGGCGTTAGTGGCGACCAACACAGGGGGCAGAGGCGGCGAGCCTATGAGTGGCCGGGTGTGAGCGGTGGTGTGGGCACCAAGCGCGGGTGGTGAGCACGGGAGCGGCGAGATCGCGGGTGGCGCGGGTGCAGTTCTCCACGGCCGCGCAGGTGCCGGGCAGCGTCCACCTCCCGTGGCCACCTTGGCGACCACCGAGGTGTCGGCGTTAAGCTCGCCCTCGGTGAAAGCTCTAGTTTGGTTTTGGTAAATTGATGAAACCCTAAGTGCTAACCTAGTTTATCAAGTGATCATGAGATAGGTAGCACACTCCAAGTGGTGAAGCAAATGAAGATCATAGCATGATAAAGATGATGGCATGGTGATGATCAAGTGCTTCGACTTGGAAAGAAGAAAGAGAAAAACAAAAAGCTCAAGGCAAAGGTATAACTTATAGGAGCTATTTTATTTTGGTGATCAAGACACTTAGAGAGTGTGATCACATTTAGGTTTGATAGCCGTACTATTAAGAGGGGTGAAACTTGTATCGAAATGCGGTTATCAAAGTGCCACTAGATGCTCTAACTCATTGCATATGCATTTAGGATCTAGTGGAGTGCTAACACCCTTGATAATATTTGTGTAAATATGCTACCACATGTGCACAAGGTGTTTGTAGGGTTGAGATGGGTTTGGGTCTCTCTCTCCCTCTCGTCGAGCTTGCTCGGCGGGATTCGGCGCTTTCGGGAAAATGAAATGTCCATTTTCTATTGCGCCGGATGCAAAATTCTTGGTGGTTGGCACACTTGAGCAAGGGTGAAGAAGTAAGAGTTGAAATGGAGTTGATCGAAATGATGCTGGCGTCGGTCCTGTGTGGGGATATTTGAATCAAGCATCGGACGCCGATCGCTCAAGGTCCGGTCATGGCCTGACTTCGGCGGTCTGATGGCTAGGGGTTGAGCACGGACGACGCTGTCTGCGTCCGATCAAGGTGGACGGACGCGTCCGGTCGAAAAAAACATGCCTCGGGAGCTTATTGGAAACGGCCGGATATGGCTTCAGCAGTCCGGCCGGTTTTTTCGGAGCGTCCGGTCGACTTTGACCGTTGAAATCTGACGAACAACATTTGAAGCCGGGGACACGTGGTGTGAATCACGTGACCGGACGCTGAGGGCCAGCGTCCGGTCGATCGGACCGGAGCGTCCGGTCACCCCACGTTGTGCATAGTGAAGGGGTACAACGGCTCTATTTCATTGGGGCTCTATTTATAGCCCCATGGCCGGCTCAAGGGAGCTCTCTTGCACATTTTCATTGACATAGCAACCTTGTGAGCCTAGCCAAAGCCCTCCCACTCATCTACATCATTGATTCATCATCATAGTGAGATTGGGAGTGAATCCAAGTGCATTGCTTGAGTGATTGCATCTAGAGGCACTTGGTGATTGTGTTTCATCATGGATTTCGCTTGTTACTCTTGGTGGTTGTCGCCACCTAGACGGCTTGGAGCAGCAAGGATCGTTGAGTGGAGGAGGTGATTGTCTCCGACTCCGATCGTGGTGATTGTGAGGGGTTCTTGACCTTTCCCGGCGGAGCGCCAAAAGGTACTCTAGTAAATTGCTTGTGGCTTGTGTGATCCTCATCTTGTGTTGGTTGTGCGGCACCCTATTGAGGGTTTGGCGAGTGATGCCAATCAATAGCGTGAACCTCCAAGTGAGTGAATCGCCACAACGAGGACTAGCTTGTCGGCAAGCAAGTGAACCTCGGTAAAAATCATTGTGTTCATCATTGATTCCGAGGTGATTGGTCATCATTGTTATTCATCTTCGTGATTGATTGGTTCATTCATCTACACGGCGGTATAACCCTCTTGATCACTCTCTTTACTTTACCGCAAACTAGTTGACAAGCTCTTTAGTGTAGCTAGTTGTGAGAGCTTGCATGCTTGGTTGGTGTGGCTCTTTAGTTAGCCTTTGAGAGCACACTAACATAGGGTAGTGTCATTGCTCTTGTGTGAATTGACACTATCTAAACTAGAATTGTGGTAGGTGGCTTGCATTTTTGAGTAGGCTAGCGCAACAATAGCTTCGCCTCATAATTGTCTAACCATTTGGTTAAGTGTTGTTGTAGAAATTTTTATTAGGCTATTCACCCCCCCTCTAGCCATTAGGACCTTTCACTCGGCGTTGGCCAGAGCGTTCTCACGAGGACGCGACCGTCGATGATGAAGCTTAGCGCGCGGCCACGCAGCTGACGACGCATGCTACTCGGCCAACGGTGATGCGGGCCGGGTGGCAGGCGGTCGCAAATGTTGGCCAGGCGCCTCGCGGCGAGGAAGACGGTGATGGAGCAGCGAGAACCTAGGTGGGCCCGTAAAAATCTGTGGATAGAAACCACCCAGACCCAGGCGGCCAGGCCCTCAACGTGCAGACGCGAGAGTTTCTTGCGTCGCTGGAGGAAGCTTGGAAATTCTTTCCCACCCAGAAACGGTTTCTCCGTTTATTTCTTGTCTCCTTGATAAATTTTATGGGCTTGTTTGGCTAATAAGCCATAACTGAAAGTACTATTGGCTAATTTGGTGTGAAAGAAAAACACTGTTCGTTGGCTGAAAAAGTACGGCTTATAAGCCAAATAAGCCCAAGCGAACAAGACGCTAATGTCACGTTAAATTTTTATATAGCATTAAATATTATGATTATACTTATTATGATTATGAAAACCATCCATAATTTTAATTTTAAGACGGGACTGCCCTACGATTCCAAAAGGGACTATCAAGCGCTCGATGGCGTTCAGGAAAGGAAAAAAAAGGAAGCATTAGACAACAGTCGAGAAAGGTCAAAGCATTTCGCCTGACGCTACAACGAGTTGATTGGATGACGCGTCCCCATCTAATCCTCTGCAGCATCCACACAGCACTTCAAGAAGTCCAAAACAAAGCTGGCTGCTGGCCTTCTACCTTATTTATCAAAAAAAGAAGAAGATAAAAGCTTGTTTTCTTGTTGGCAATGACGTTTGCAGCTTTACATGTACAGTAGGCTCATGGAAATGCAGAGTAGTTATTATCCCTCTATATGTATTGACGCACACTGCTTATCTGATCACAGTTCACAGATAAGAGTCCAGTATAGTTTGCTACCTCAGCCCTGGACTCCCAGAAATGATGCAATTCTAAATTTAATCAAAGTTAAATCATTTTAAACTTTAGTAAATTTATATAAAAAATAGTATTCCCTCTGTTTCCAGAAAAACGTCATTTTTGCTTTCCGAAAAGTCAAACATTTTTAATATTGACTAAATATATATAAGAAGACATTAATATTTATGGTGGATCATTGGTATCATTACTAGATGAATTGTTGAATATATCTATAAAATAAATTTATTTAGAGATACAAATATAGCTAATATTTTCTACAAACCTCGTCAAACTCTTGAATCCATAGCAACACTCATTTTGAGCCGTAGAGAGTATCAACTTATATGGTTTTGAATACTTTACTATAACAAATCTAATATAATAATACTTATTTACTATAATAAATATTAGTAATTTTTATATAATATAAATTTGATAACCTGGACAACTCGTTTGATGACACTAATAGGTAATTTGTGCGCAGGATTTAAGAATCGAAGATCAGTGAATCATTGAAAAGGATAAAAGGGGGCAAAGCGATGGGCCCTGATGGTATCCCAATCAAAGTGTGAAGACATCTCGGGGATATAGCTATAGTATAGCTAACTAAGATGTTCAACAATATCTTTCGATCGAACAAGATTTTAAGGAGTGGAGAAGAAACATATTGATACCTGTCGGGAACCTAATACCGGGGTATCTAAGGAGATGGAACTAATAACCATCGAACGTTAAAAACTACCGAACGAGCTGAGAACACCGCTGCGCTTCTTGCCCGAACGACGGGAGTTTTGGTTCCGCCTCGCCCGATGCCCGTCAGCCAGCTCCGCCTCCCCCGACGGCTGGGGGACGGCTCCACCTCGTCCGAGGGCTGAGGGCTAGACTCCGCCTCGCCCGAGGCCTGTTGGCCAGCTCTGCCTTCCCCGACGGCTGGGGGACGGCTCCACCTCGCCCGAGGGCTGAGGGCTAGACTCCGCCTCGCCCGACCCCCGAGGGCTGGGCTCCGCCTCGCCTGACAACTGTACCCCGCTCCCTCATGATGCTAGGAACAAGGTAGGACAAGACGTTTGGGTCAAACGCGGCTTCAAGGACCATGCCATGCGCCCCTACAGGAGAGTACCGCCAGGGCATGACGGGACAGGCGCTTAGACCCTTCCAGGCGTAGCAGAGCCTGAATAGTGTTGCAGGCGCGTGCTCTTCACCCTACAGTGTTGTAGGCGCCGCCTTCAGTCCCCAGGCGAGGAGTCCGACACAGACATACGACAACCACTACGTTCCAAGGAGGGACTCCCGTCCCCTACAGTGGCAAACGAGCAGTCACCGCACCTTCCGCTCCCGACGCAGATCAACACACCACCCGCAAAGGCGGGACGGGACGCGCCCACTTGCTAAAAGGGGCCAGGGCATGGCCTACGAAGATCAGCGGACACGCCACTTCTGACATTGTCTGCCATATTATACAGGGCAGGCGCAGGGAAAAGGAAGACCCGAATCCTTCGAAGGACCTTCTATACCCTTGGCATTTTCCTCTTTCTCCCATCTGTAACCCCTGCTCCTCCCTTGGTCTATAAAAGGGAGGGTAGGACTCCCCACTAGAGGGACGGACTTTCAACGAACAACTCACATACAGACGAACTCATAGAGGGTTCAGTTTAACTCACATACACAGCCAAGCCGCCGTCAGGCTCTTGGCCTTCTTTTGACCCTTCCATCAGAGACCTGGGACCAGTCCCTCTCTCGACCGTTTGTACCCCCTACTACGAACCGCTTTCAGCACTAATAACACGAGCAGCAACAGACTGGACGTAGGGACATTCAGCCCAAACCAGTATAAACATTATGTCCTTTAGCGCACCATCCGGGCCTAACGCGCATAATTATAAATTTACTAGCCGGTGCTTGTTCGAAACACCGACAGTTGGCGCGCCAAGTAGGGGCCTTTGTGCGTTCCAAACCAGGCCTCGGATGGCTAACCACAACGTCAGCTGGGTCCCAGGCGCACACGTGCGCTTCGGGAGCCTAGATTTCGTCATCACGGTGGGAGGAGAGTTGGTACGGGCGCAGACCGCCATCCAATCTCTCCCCTCCATCGTCCTCGACCATAATAAGTGTGGGCGCCAACTCGGCATCTCCCTTGGACCCTAGCAATCTAGGGAGAACCAGCGCGCCTCGCCCTTTCCAACGACAACAACGTGGCATGACCTTCCAAAGAGGGGCACCTCTCTCCGGAGCACCACGTGCGGAGCGCCCCGACAGCGCTTTCCGTTCGGTCTCCGCAACGCCACGGCGACCGCTTGCCGCTTGGTGGCACTGCGCATGGTTCAACCGCCCACGGACAGCGAGTTTGTGGGGGTAATTGAACAAGACACGGAATCCATCCACAAACTCCTCACCGAGGAGCCAGAGTCATCCTCCAGCTCTGACTCCAGCAGGGGGAGCCATCACCCTTCTCGGGAATGCTTCATGGCGGAAACCTCCGAGGGGCACGTCGAAAGCGTCTCCGAGAGGGAGGCCACCCCGACAGCCAACCCTGACACCAGGACCGCAGGGGAGGCGGCGGCCCCATCCCACGTAAGGATGGAGCAGCTGAGAGCACGAAAGCTGGAGATCGATGACGCCGGACAACAGCTTGTTCGAGAGTACCGAAAGGTCGATGAGGAAATCAAGCGTCGCGGAGACGGTGGGCACGCACGCGCCACCGCCCGTAACGTACACCAGAGGATCCTAACCGATGATGGGACCCTCCCTCACTTCGCTCGAGCAAGTCAGAACATCGCCGCTGCGACGGCCTTGTTTCACGGCCTTCCAGAGGCTGCGACGACCGAGGATCGCTGGGCGCGCCGGGAAATTCGCACGTTGCTCGAGCAGGCGGTGGTGCAGCAGGCGGAAAGCTCGTTGTCTCGGCGACGCGAGCCTGACACTAGCCAGCGCATGCCCTCGGTGCGCCTCGTCAAGGACGCATCGGTTCACCAGACACCGCCAGACGGTAGGCGGGACACCCCTGTTCCGGTGCATCAACGTCTCGGCCACAACCGCGACGCACGCAGCACCATCGACGCCCGCAGACGTGCCTACAACGACTCAAGAGAAGGAGCCAAACGTGGCTACCACCCTCGGCGCTGTGGACGCTATGACAGCGGCGACGACCGGAGCCCAAGCCCCGGCCTATCGGGCCCTCAGGCCTTCGGCCGACACATCCTCAACGCTGCTTTCCCGCCAAGGTACCGACCGCCTACCAACATCCCTAAATATTCTGGAGAAACGAACCCCGGGCTTTGGCTCGAAGACTATCGGCTTGCCTGTCAAGCCGGTGGCGCGAATGATGACGATTTCATTATTCGCAATCTCCCACTATTCTTGGCTGATTCGGCGCGAGCATGGTTGGAGCACCTACCGCCCAACGCCATTCAGAGTTGGGCGGACTTAAGGGAGATCTTTGTGGGAAACTTCCAGGGCACGTACAAGCGCCCCGGGAACCCATGGGACCTCAAGAACTGCCGCCAGAAGGCCGATGAAACCCTCCACGGGTACATTCGGCGCTTCTCCTGGCAGTGCAACGAGCTCCCTAACGTCACCGATGCCGACGTGATAGGAGCCTTCCTATCTGGGACCACCTGCGAGTCTTTGGTCCATAACCTGGGACGCAAGGGCCCACGGACCACCAAGGAACTCCTGGACATCGCCACCAGCCACGCCTTAGGAGAGGAGGCAGTCGAAGCGATCTTCGACCGTTCCAATGGCAAGGCAAGGCGGGACAAGGGCGCCGGCGAAGGCGCCTCCAACCGTTCCGCCAAAAGAAAGAATAAGAAACAACGGCGCGACGACTCGCTCGTGGCCGCTACCGACCGCATGGGGACATCTCAAACCTTTTCTCGTTCGATTCTAACCCCGAGCCAAACCCACAGAATCTCCACCGAGGAGAGGCCAGCGGGCCACCGGAGCCTATCGAACAGCTCGGGCATCTGCCGGGAGGTGGATTAAGAAGTTGTGGAGGGCCACCTGAGGGCTCTGCCGACCCCATCAGCAAACGATGGACCCAGATTCCACATGAACGTTCCTATTAGTGAGCTCATTGAGTGTGATACTCGAGCCGTCGAGGCAACTATCGTCTACTCAGCCCCTCCGATTGCGAAAATCGAGGACGGGGTACCGCGCGAAATACGGCCGACCCCTATCAGACCCTAATAGGGCTCGAGGGCTCAAGCCGCTCGACCCAAAGACAGAGATTCGAAGGCTGACCTGCCAAAGGTCCGAGGCCGCCTCGCGTCAAACAAGAACCAGGGGGAAAACGGAGATGAGCCAGAGGCCTTTGCCCAACCCGCATAGAGGCAGGTAGGGTCATCTCAACCTCCTAAAGCTCAATCCACCCTCTTGCCGAGCCCATAGAGTCCCCATTAAGGGGAAATATGTTGGAAGGCAGGACAAGGAGTGGCGAACCTATTAGGCATGTCATTCAAGCCACCGAGGCAGGTGACACTGCCCCGACCCCTCCAAATTACGAAGAATTGCGGACGAGACGAAACGCCACGAAACAGGCCGACCCTCGACCAAATCCTCACCACGCGCGGGGGCTCGAGGAAGGCCAAGCCAGCAGTAAAAGACCGAACGCACGGTCACGCAACGATTGCCAAAGATCCTAAGGGGTACGAGCGAATACAAACGTAAGTTCGCTTCCCTCGCTCCGGTCTCCAGTAACATCCAACCCCAGCAAACCGCAAGGGGTCAGATCTCACTCGGGGGCTGATAAAGGTACGTCTACCTCCTTTCTTTTGCAAAAGTCATTGCATCTGACCTCTTCGTCGCATAAAGGCTAGCGGCAGGGTTCGGGGGAACAAATTGGTAAGACCACAAAAAGCCCACGCCCAGACAGCTACGGCATTTTTCGCTCACCAGCACGATCAAGGTTTCCCCTAAAAAACCTCGGGCCCTGCGGTCTTAACAAAATAGAAGGGTCGATCGCCTAAACCTCTTTTATCACTAAAAGGGAAGAAGGTAAAAACAAACAAAACGAAATTACAAAACAAAATCACGGAGTTGTTCCAGAACACGAATAAACCGACACTTGTTCACCCATTACAGATAAATGTTTTTCAAACTAAATTCACTAACTACTTCCGCGAAGGGAGAACCTCTTCTTTCAGCCTATCCGCTAGGTTCCGCGTAAAGGGAGTCACCGCCTTCTCCATCTCATCCAGCTCAGCGTCTTCATAGACAGGTGCAAAGCCTTCGCTCATCACCGCCAGGTTGATCTCCTGAGCATAATGGGAATGGGCGACAGTGAAGGCTTGGGTGATCCCAAGGCAAAAGGAGCTCTCTCTCAAGCTGGCCCACCCACGTCGTGATGCCAGTAGCACGAGTCACGAGGGAACCAGCCCCCTCCTCTTGCACCACCTGCAGGTCGCCATAGACCGCCAAAACGGTGGAAGACAGGCGATCATACTCATCACTTTCGACCTGAAGAAGCCCCCGCGCCTCGGTGAGATTGGCGCGCAGACCGGCAGAAACATCCTCGACATCCAGTCATCGGGCCACCTCGACTCTAAGATCCGCCTGGCATGCCTCGGCCTCCCGACGCGCTTCGTCACGCTCTCGGATGGCCCGGTTGACCACCACGGCATCCTGGTTCGCCTTCTCCTGCAACGTCGCGGACCTCTCCTCAGCCTTCAGCTTGAGGTCCCGCTCCGTCTGTAGCTCCACCAGGAGCTCGCCGGCCCGCTCACTGGCCGCAGCATTCTTCTGTAGCAGCTCGTCCCGCTCCTTTCGGAGCCTGGCGATCTCCTCCTCATCTAGCTTCGTCCTCGCCGACAAATCCTCAAACATCGCATGGAACTCCTCCACGTCCCGACGCGCCTCGACCTCCCGCTGCTGGACGACAGCAAGCTGCGCGCTCACATCACCTCGCAGCCGGGCCTCCTCGGTGAGGCGGTCCCACTCCGCCTTTCGCTCGCGAAGAAACCGGGATTTGTTCTGGCTACGAGCAACAAGACTTTGAAAAGAAGACCAATATCAAGAATACGAAAACACAAGGACACGAAAAGAAAGGGGACCACAAGGCGGATACCCCGTTGGAAGGGACGCTGATTTCGCGCTGCGCTCTAGTGGCCTCGTTCAAGGCATTCATCACAGCCGAGAACCCGATGTCAAGGTTCTCCCACTCCATGCTCTCGGCAACATCGTCAAGTGAGAACAGAGTCGACGTTGGGTCCCGAGCATCCATCAACTGGAGCGGCGGCTCGCCCCGCGCGGGGGAACGGATGCCCCCCGACAACAGAGCTGGGGACGACCTTCGGCAGGTCCTATCCACCACCACCAAGACGTCCGAAGGCCCTCCGACCATATCCCCCTCCGTCCGGCCTACCCCGGGCCCCGCGGCCCGGACCGCCGGTGGCGCGGATTACGCCGCCCCTTCAGATGCCATCGTGGCAGCGTCCAACCCCACCAGGCTTGCCACGGTCGCGGCCACCTCTGTCGGAGCCTCCGAGGGCTCGAACTGCGCTGCTCCCTCGGACGCCACCGCAGCTGCATCTGACTTCGCCTGGCCCGCGTCGGGCGCCGTCACTTGAGCCGTCGGGGGCTCGGATCGCGCCACCCCCTCGGACACCACAACGGCTGCGTTCGGCTGCTCCTAGCTTAGCACAGTCGCAGCCGGCTGCTCGGAAACCACCAAGGGCACGGGTGCCACCATAGGCACCGCCGGACCGGCCAACGAGGCCGCAACCACGGCGCCTGAAACAGGGGCGACCCTGGGCAATGTCAGTCGTCCCGTCTGAAGGGCAAGGCTCTTCTTGGGCGCCGGCCCCAAAGGGTGGCCCCGTCACAAGAATCTACAAAATAGGGAAAAAGCGTAAGATCGAAACAGAAAAATAAAGGAAAAAACGAGGGGAATCGGTGACATACTCTGACACTTTCGGGCGGCGGGTACGTTTCGGGGACGAACCCCCGGGCCCCTGCTCCAACTCATGCGGCGGGACCGTTTCGAGCCTGCCCCCTACTCCGAGGCAGGGGGGCTCATCTCCCTAGTCTCATGGGGCGTGGCGCCAAAACCGCTCCCCTCCACCGTCTCATGCGGCGCGACGCCAGAGCCGCTCTCCTCTATCACCTCGTGGGGCACGGCGCCAGAGCCGCTCCCCTCCACCGTCTCATGGGGCGCGGCGCCAGAGCCGCTCCTCTCCATCATCTCGCGGGGCGCGGCATTAGAGCCGCCCCCTCCACCAGCACCACTGGGACGGTCTCGGATCCGTCCCCTCCCGCCCACCGATCCTCCACCGTTCCCACAGACTCACTTCCCTCCGCGTGGAACGGGAAGGGTCCCTACGGGGGCAACGAGTCCTCGTCCACCAGGTCACCCCAATCCACGCCGGCCGCTCCCTCATCGAACTCGTCATCTTCACTGCTCGTCTCCTCTCCTCGATCTCGAGCTTGCTGCTTCCGTATCGCCTTTTTCTTTATGAGCTCCCTCGTCCTCTTGTCCCAACCAGCCGCGGCGCGGTTCGTTGCCTCCCGGGTTGAGTCCTTCGGCAACGAAGCCGGGCTGTCCTTGAAGTGCAGTCCCCCCGGCTGGTCCCGCCATCCCGAGGTTAGCATCAGAGGATCAGAAATTTCAAGTGAAAAGAGAAGCGAAGGGAAAAAAGACTTACGAAGTCAACAAACCCCGGTTCTGGCCGCATTGGGGGATGTCCCGACACCGGATACACAAAGTCAAGGACGGCGCCACGGGAGTCCTTCGTGGGCTCCATCGCCTCCTTGACGCGCTGCGCCACTTCAGAGTAAGGAAGCACCTCGTCAACGAGCACCGTCCCTTCGAACGACGCTTCGGGCACCATCTAGTACAGGGGAGCGCGCGTGCCATCAGCGGCGTAACCCTCCTCGCAAGGTAGGCGCCGATGATCCCCGCCCCCTTCACGCCCCTCTGCTTTAGAGTTTGGAGGGCGGCGAGAAGGCCGTTGAGTAGCTTCTTTCCCTTACCTGGGACGCCCCACCCCCACGACCCCGGGGCCTCCAAGATGTAGCGCCCGGTGAAATCTGGCAAGGGGGCGATGGCGTCATTCTTGACATAGAACCACTGCTAATGCCACCCCTTATTGGAGGTAGACAAACGCATTAGCGGGTACGTCCCCCCTCGGGTGTTGCGGAGGTGGATGTTGGCGCACCCCACCGGCGCATGCAGCTCTTGTTGCCCGACCCGCCTCTACACCAAGGTGACGGCAAAGAGATACCGCCACCGGTTAAAGTGGGGACTGATCCCCAAGAATCCCTCGCACAGGGCGACGAACGCCACAATGTGCTGGATCCCGTTGGGGGTAAGGTGCTGCAGTTCCACCTGATAGTAGTCCAGCAGTCCTCGGAAAAATGGATGGGCGGGCATGGCAAATCCCCGCTCATGGAAGTGAGCAAAAGACACGACGTACCCTTCGGGCGGCTGCGGCTCCTCCTCGCTGGGCAGCCGCCACTCCTCGGCGGTGGTCAACGGGCAAAGGAGGCCCCGGCAGACGAGGCCCTCTAGGCGCCGAAGGGAGATGTTGGATTTGTACCCTGGGTCCATTGCAACGGCGGGAGCAGCACAGAGAAGAAGGCAGCAACGAGCTCGACGGCGGCGGCGGCGCGGGCGCAGGAGGCTAGGGCGATTGGCGGCGGAGGTCTCAGACGCGAAGGCAAGGGGCGAAATACGAAACCCTGGGGGCGAACCCTGTGGTTTTATAGGGGCGACGGATGCGAGAAAGGCAACCGTCCGCCTCGATCTCCAGGCCTGCCACGCGCACCATCGCGTCACGTCGCGGGACACGCGCCCACGATCCCTATCCTCTCCCACCGAAATCGCGCTGGACGGTTTGCCTTCCCGAAGCGACCGGACTCTTTTCCCACAGAGGGGACGTGGGCCAGAAAAATCTCTTCTCCGAGCCACCTGGGCCCATTACGACCAAGGCTCGGTTCGAACCGTCTCGATGGACGCCCCAGCGAGGGATGGGCCCGCAGAACAACCAGGATTCAAGGACGCAAGCTTCGCCAGGGCCTCGATCCACGGAAGCTCCAATCAGGCCAAACCTGAATGAAATCCCCGCGAACGGGAGACCACGATTCCCGCAAAGAAAATCCAGTCAACGAAACGCCGAGTCTTACGGCCTTACCCGCAGAGGGCCCGATACTACCCCCGGACGATTCTACCCAAATCGCCCGGGGGCTCGAGGGCTACACCCACCGGGTGCGCTCGTGCGCACCCTCTGGCGAATTGACTCCGATACTACCCCCGGGCGATTCTACTCAAATCACCCAGGGGCTCGGGGGTTACACCCATCGGGTGCGCTCGCGCGCACCCTCTGGCAAACTAACTCCGACGAAATCGAAACACCCCCCGGGCGATTCTACCCAAACCACCCGGGGGCTCGGGGGCTACTGTCAGGAACCTAATACCGGGGTACCCAAGGAGATGGAACTAATAACCATCGAACGTTAAAAACTCCCGAACGAGCTGAGAACACCGCTGCGCTTCTTGCCCGAACGACGGGAGTTTTGGTTCTGCCTCGCCCGATGCCCGTCAGCCAGCTTCGCCTCCCCAAACGGCTGGGGGATGGCTCCACCTCGCCCGAGGGCTGAGGGCCAGACTCCGCCTCGCCCGAGGCCCGTCGGCCAGCTCCGCCTCCCCCGACGGCTGGGGGATGGCTCCACCTCGCCCGAGGGCTGAGGGCTAGACTCCGCCTCGCCCGAGGCCTATTGGCCAGCTCCGCCTCTCCCGACGGCTGGGGGACGGCTCCGCCTCGCCCGAGGGCTGAGGGCTAGACTTCGCCTCGCCTGACCCCCGAAGGCTAGGCTCCGCCTCGCCCGACCCCCGAGGGCTGGGTTCCGCCTCGCCCCATGTCCAAGGATTGGCTCCGCCTCGCCTGACAATTATATCCCGCTCCCTCATGATGTTAGGCACAGGGTAGGACAAGACGTTCGGGTCAACCGCAGCATCAAGGACCATGCCCTGCGCCCCTACAGGAGAGTACCACCAAGGCATGACGGGACATACGCTTAGACCCTTTCAGGCGTAGCAGAGCCTGAATAGTGTTGCAGGCGTGTGCTCTTCACCCTACAATGTTGTAGGCGCCGCCTTCAGTCCCCAGGCGAGGAGTCTGACACAGACATACGACAACCACTACGTTCCAAGGGGGGGACTCCCGTCCCCTATAGTGACAAACGAGCAGTCACTGCGCCTTTCGCTCCCGACGCAGATCAACACACCACCCGCAAAGCCGGGACGGGACGCGCCCACTTGCTAAAAGGGGCCAGGGCATGGCCTACGAAGATCAGCGAACACGCCACTTCTGACACTGTCTGCCATATTATACAGGGCAGGCGCAGGGAAAAAGGAAGACCCGAATCCTTCGAAGGACCTTCTATACTCTTGGTATTTTCCTCTTTCTCCCATCTGTAACCCCTGCTCCTCCCTTGGTCTATAAAAGGGAGGGCAGGGCTCCCCACTAGAGGGACGGACTTTCAATGAACAACTCACACACAGACGAACTCATAGAGGGTTCAGTTCAACTCACATACACAGCCAAGCCGCCGTCAGGCTCTTGGCCTCCTTTCGACCCTTCCATCAGAGACCTGGGACCAGTCCCTCTCTCGACCGTTTGTACCCCCTACTACGAACCGCTTTCAGCACTAATAACACGAGCAGCAACAGACTGGACGTAGGAACATTCAACCCGAATCAATATAAACCTTGTCTCCTTTAGCGCACCATCCGAGCCTAACGCGCATAATTATAAATTTACTAGCCGGTGCTTGTTCGAAACACCGATAGTACCAATCTACAAGAACAAGGGAGATATCCAAAGTTGTACTAATTATCGGGGAATTAAGTTGATGAGCCACACTATGAAGCTATGAGAGAGAGTCATCGAGCAGCGCCTGCGAGGAACGACGCAGATATCAACAAACCAATTTGGTTTCATGCACGGAAGGTCAACCACAGAAGCAATCTTCTTAATAAGACAAGTTATGGAGCGGTTTAGAGAGTAGGAGGACCTCCACATGATTTTCATTGACTTGGAGAAGGCTTATGACAAGATACCAAGAAATATTATGTGATAGGCTTTGAACAAACATAAAGTTCCATCAAAGTACGTGACCCTCATCAAAGATATGTACAACAATGTTGTGACTAGCGTTTGAACAAACGATGCTAACACCAATTACTTCCCGATTAAAATTGGACTTCATCAAAGATCAGTCTTAAGCTCGCATCTCTTTGTCTTGGTAATGGATGAGGTTACCAGGAATATACAAGGGGATATCCCTTGTTGTATGTTGTTCGCTGATGATGTAGTGTTAGTGGATGAAAGTCAGGCGGGAGTAAATAGAAAACTAGAGTTATGGTGGCAGACCCTTGAATCTAAAAGTTTTAGATTGAGCAGAACTAAAACCGAATACATGAGATATGACTTTGACGGAACTACACAGAAGAAGGGAGATGTGAGTTTGGAAGGTCAAGTAGTGCCTAAGAAGGATACCTTTCAGTATCTGGGATCGATGCTATAGAGGGAGATATTGATGCAGACGTTAACCATAGAATCAAAGCAGGGTGGATCAAGTGGCGATAAGCTTCTAGCATTCTCTGTGACAAGAGGGTACCATAAAAGTTAAAAGACAAGTTTTATAGAACGACGATTAGACCAGATATATTATATCGAGCAGAATGTTGGCCTACAAATATTCGACATGTTCAACAACTGAATCTTGCAGAAATGCGTATTTTACAATGGATTTGTGGTCACACAAGAATGGACCGAGTTCGAAACGATGATATGCGTGATCACCTAGGGGTAGCACCAATTGAAGAAAAGCTTGTCCAACATCGGTTGAGATGGTTTGACCATGTCCAAAGAAGACCTCCAGAGACACCAGTGCATTGTGGAGTCATAAGCCAAGCTAATAATATAAGAAGAGCTAGAAGAAGATCGAAATTGACATGGGAGAGACAATAAAAAATATTTAAAAGCTTAGGATATACTTAAAGATCTATGTTTGAATAGGAGTGATTGGAAAACAGCTATTGAAGTGCCTAAACCGTAACTTGAGGCTCTTATGGGTTTCAACTCTAGCCTACCCTAATTTGCTTAGGACTGAAAGGCTATCGTCATGGTCGTTTGAGCTGGTTTGGCTTATAAGACATGGCTAAAAGTACTGTTGACTAATTTAGTACGAGAGAAAAATATTGTTCATTAACTAATAAGGCATAGCTTATAAACCAAATACGACCAAGCGAACATGCTTTACGTCATTTTTTGTTATAAATTTGGTAACCCTATGCTAGAAGTGTACTCCTATTTTTTTCGGCGGGATTACCATCTGGTACAAGCGTGTTGTCTGATTGGCACGGTTGCAGGATCCCATGCGGGAAACTGCGGTCACTCACTCGTATTTGCCGACGTGCAAACCCACAAAAATGAGCAATGAACGATTCAGATGAGCATTCATCCAAAAAAAGCATATATAAAATAAGTACACAGCCGCCGATCCTGGATTCTGACCGCTGATTTTATAAGCACAGACTACAACAAGGGAGAGGAGTTTCTCAGTCCCCAACTAGCAAAGCAAAAACAAAACAAAAAATCTAGTGTTATTAATGTTTCTAAGATGATAATTAGCTGCCCATATAATATGGCAATTGTTTAATTGGTACTAGACGCTTCTACAAGGTGGGGCGGGCCCACTCACCTGGAGTTGGACCCGTCTTGGTCGGACCCGGCACCCAGGTCCGGCCCGTTGCAGGGTCGCATCGAATGGTACACGGGCGTGGGCCGGTATATGGGCCACGGGTGCTGGTCCGGCGACGGCTCGTTGCTACTGCTAGGATGCTGTTGTTGTTGCGGATCCGACGCCTCCGTCCTCACCTCCGCTCCGGCGCCGTGGTCCGCCTGTTCCTCGCCGGTGTCGTCTTCGTCGCGCATCCGCTTCAGCCCGATGGAGACGCCGAACAGCCTCGCGGCCTGGTCGGGGTCCGCTTCGGCGACGAGGCCCGCGGCCGCGGTGGCAAGACCCGGGCACGCGGGCATTAGGTCGAGGATCGCCGGGGGGAGGGCCGGAGGCGCGGGTGCGGCCTCCGATGACTCGCCGGAGCAGTTGACAACGGAGGACAGCGCTGCGGAGGCGTCCAGCTGCTGGGAGGAGGCGTACTTGGTCATGAGGAGCAGGATGTTGTTGCAGAGCTTCTTCATCTGCCCGAGCTCGCGGGTCAGCCGCGCGTTCTCCCGGCGGAGGCGCTCGTTCTCCTCGCCCGTGTCGCCGGACGCCGACGCGCCAGCGGAGCCGGACGCGGCCGCCTGCGGGTGGTCCTCGGCGGATCCGGAGTTCGAGGAGAGGACCTGCTCGTCGGTAGAGAGCGCCGGTGAGGCCGGCCGCGTCACCGGCAGCGCCATGGGGATCGGCGCCGCGGCCACCGTCACCGCCCCGGACGCCGCGGCGGCGGCCGCGGTCGCCAGCCCAGCCACTGGCGTGGCCGGAGC
The DNA here is from genome assembly GCA_904845875.1 of Miscanthus lutarioriparius. Taxonomy (NCBI): domain Eukaryota; kingdom Viridiplantae; phylum Streptophyta; class Magnoliopsida; order Poales; family Poaceae; genus Miscanthus; species Miscanthus lutarioriparius. Next base: position 26,320,166 of record CAJGYO010000004.1, on the reverse strand, counting down.
CGGCGCTACCTTCCGGCGGTGTATGTCGCAGAGCAGGCGCTTCTCCCCACGGCGGAAGAAGTCGTTGGCGAACTCCCACCGGTCGGGCACCATCTTCCTAAATCCCTACGTCACAGCCAAGCAAATCCAAACACATCACTCAGACATGGAGCTCCATGCCGAGCCAGACCAAGCCCAACCCAAACCCGATGGAGGAATAAGCCAAGCGAGCATCAGTATCGTACGTAGGTGTTGAGCTGCCGCACGAAGCTGGAGAAGTTGTTGTGCTTGAAATACTTGGGGAGGAGGTCGCGCGCGAACTCCGCCGGCCGCCACACCACGAACGTCGACCCGTCCTCGTTCCACGAGATCACGTCGTCCACCGCCGGGTCGTCCACCAGCTGGTACGTCTTGGTCAGGAACGGCGTCGGCAGGCACCTCTGCCCGGCCGCGTCCGCAGCAAGCGCTGGCGCCGGGGCAGGCGCGGGCGCAGGGGGGTCGCTGCCAGCGGCCTCCCCGGCGGCGCCGCCCTGCTCGGCCATCTAGCCAGCGCCGTAGCCCGGCTGGATCTGAGCCGGCGAAACCGTAGCTTCCAGATGCAGGAAAGAGCGAGCCGCGTTGGGTGGAAGGTACGGAAGAAGAAGCCTTCTGGAAGCTTCGATTGCGGATTAGGAAATTTTATACTCCCACCAACGGGAGGAGGACAGGAAGGAGAGGAGAGAGACGGTGAGAAAGGTAGCAGCAGCACGAGGAAAAAACCCCGTCCCACTTCGTGAACCGGACTGCGACAAAAACCACTCGTACCCAGCGAAAGCTTGCTAGATGGTGGGCCCAGACGCTAGATATCTCGCTGCGGCGCTGTCCCGACCCGTCAGATATGGCTCCGGTGTGGAACGAACGGCTGGGATCGGAGTTAGCGCAGGATTTGGTTCTCGGTGGGCAGGGGTAGGGTGTAGCAGGGTGGCGGGCGGAGGAAAGTGCGCGAAGGCCGGAAGGTTCCCGCCTTTTTCACGCCCATTCCTTCGGGAAGGTTCAGGTAGGCGCGTTGGCGGGCCAGGGTGGATGGGACACGGGTCGACCGTCGAACCACGGATGCTGGATGGGATAAGGTTTTTCCTCCTCGTGTTTTTCCTTTTTCATTCTTTCCGTCGTCCTCAACACCCAAATTGGTGCATTTCGGGGGTAAAAATAATAGTAGAATACAGTATCCATATGCAGAGAACCGATATTTTTTTTAGATATTAAGATTTTTAAAAAATAGTGAACTTATACTCTAAATAAATTATCAGCTAATTGTTAGTCTTAACGTAGGACAGGAACTAATAGTTGTTCTAATTTTTTAGTCAAGGCAGAGGTGCATCTTTGGTGCGGCAGCGGCAACTGGTCTGCGGCGGCTCACCATAACCGTCGCCATGGCAACTGGTCTCACTTAGCGATGGCCAGTTTTGGCGGGTCACGGTGGCTTTCTATGTTTGGTGAGTTAGAGTGGTTACGTTGGTGGCAACAATGCACAACTACTGGCATTTGTAAAGTACAACAGAAGGTTTCGATTACGACGCTTGGCCGAATGGATAGTGGTGTGGCGTGCTTCCTCCAAGGGGTGGTCTATAGTGGGTTGGTATTTGTTGGGTTGGCTACAATATATGCTGACCGACGTGGTTGCGACTGGCCATGCATACCAATGGTCGGCTCGCCACCGCTGTGACAACCAATAGATGGCACCTCGCTGCAGATGACGGCTTGTGCGGGGATGCTGGTGGTTTCTGTAGAAGCTTGAGGGGCAACGAAGTGCAACGGTGTTGGCGGCACTCTTTGCGTGGTGCAGGAACAAGATGTAGCTTCCCATGATGGTTGATGCCATGCAGGATGGAGGAGCCCCCTGTGGGCTGGCGCGGTGGCGGCAGGTCACACATGCCTGTGACCTCGTCATGACCACAACCGTCTCCTCTTGGTGGCGATTGCTATGGTCATCTACGATGTTGATGGTTTGGGCTTGGGTGCGGGGTTTGTCGGCCAAAAGCCCCGCTAGGGCATTAGCTTTGGTCGCCAATAGTATCGTCTTTGGTGGCAAGCCCCACGTTGGAGGCATTGTTGTGAGACCCCTTTATCCTTTAGGAGTTTGGTTGAAAAACGTTAGTTCTCCAGCCAGCGTTGACGACATTTGTGGACATCATTTCCTTCTTTGGAGGCATCGCTGTGGAAAACCTATTACTACTCCTAGTTTGCATTTGCTTGTTCTTTGTGGCATACAAAGTGGTGTTTAAGGCCGATGCTTATGAGGATATGTGGTTTTGCGTTTCTCTATAGTGGTGGTTTTGTTGTTGCCTCCTTCGTGAGAGTGTTTTTTTTGTTTTGCTTTTATCATTGTAAAATGCTTCTTCTCTATTAATATATGATCGACATGATCTTGTCGTTGGCTCTTAAAAAAACTAGTTAGTCAACCCCTGTCTAATTTGGGCTAATTTTATCATAAGCTAGTGACTAGCCCTAACTAATTCAAACAAGTCCTCCAGTTGTACCAACTATCTTAAGTTTGTCTAATTTTATAAAAACAATAACAAAATAGGTACACTAATGAAATATAATCCATGACGTATCTACTAACACTACAAGAGATTGGGCCTTCTATGACAATTTTGATATGACAAAGCACTTTTTAGTCACAGAAACGATGCGTTTATGACAAATTTTCAATGGATGACAAGCGTTTGTGACTAAGTTGTGCTTTGGTCATAAACAACCGTCACCATGTGCACCTCCCAATCTTTATGACAAGAGCTCATGACGAAAGTGATCGAATGTATCGTCATTAACTATAAAAAAAGTAATCCTACAATTCATATATTTTGCAATTCAAATATTTTTGAACTGTTCAAATGAACTCGGATGGAGAAATAATGAAAACAAAAGTTGTAGACCGTGATGAGACCTACAACTTTGTAGTTGACAACCTTTCCATTTGAGATCATTGATATACATAAAATTAGATATAATGTTAAAATTTTGGGACCTACAAATATAGATCTGAGCACTAAATCACTTTTTTACATGCCGTAACAATGTCAAACGAAAAAAATCATAAACTACAGAATTGTGGATTTTTTTTTCTACACAATATATATATTCGAGTTTATATACAAAAGTTATGGTTTTTTAAAGATCAGCAAGCAGATAAAGAAAAAATGGAAAGAAAAAACAATCAAGGGAACCAAACCCGGTTTTGAACCTGAGACCTATTGCTCATTGCTACATAAACCAAATGAGGTAACCACTGGACTAGTAGCTTGCTAGCATTTATTCGGACGTTCGGAATTCTTTTCTTATCTGAAGTCTGGATGCAGGTGAAAAAACTCGCTTCAAATAAAGCTTTAAAATATGGCGGAGTGGTTTGAACCTACGACCTGTTCCTAATAAACCAGATGAGCTGACCACTCGGCAATTCAATTGTTGGTGCATGTTTAGGCATTCGAAACCGTTTTCTTCTCTGTAGTTTGGATGCATGTGAAAAAAACCTTGACTCGTGAAGTTCATCATGGAATAGTAATTTTTTTACTTTTTAATGCATGTATAAAATTTGAAACTAGTTTATATCACTCATATGAACTCTAAATTGGATGATTCTTTTTGCAATGTTCATATAAAATCATGCTCTATCGATTGATGGCATTTTTACTGTTTTTTATTGTTGTTTATTGTTCTTTTTATTTATCAAGCAAATAGAGAACGATCGTTGTGATGCTACCCTAGAAAAAATGCTTTTCATACTCAGAAACTTTTTTAACAGGCAATAGCCTACATATATTTTGCTGTGTAGGAGTTTCAACATATATTTTGCTGTGTAGGAGTTTCAACATTTGATATTTTTCTATCATTAAAATGAATTTTTGCGTGCTTATCGAAAGTAATTCCAAATTGAACTGTGCGTACTTCCAATAGGAGTCAAAAAAATTATAAAGAACATATTTGTGGTCATACATTTCACTCTACCCATATCCCAGAGTTGTTAGAGAAAAACACTTGTTTGCTAAGGATAGTTCATCCTTCTATTCCTAAATTACCATAAAATAATTATAATAATTCTAAATTTTATCAGAAAAATCTATAAATTTGCAGGGTAGCATGTTTTTGTTACATAATCTCTACATAAAAAAACTCAAATGATTTTAACAAAGTGACAGTACACATCATTCACGATTTAATATCTCTCTCTCTCAGTTTTATGAGAACAATATGAAGATGTATCTAATTGGGAACTTTATACTACCACTTTGTTCAAATTGTGTCGAATGGAGAAATAACCAAAATCGAAGTTGTAGATCTCGATGAGTTCTATAACTTTGTTGTTAACGATTTTTTCATTTGAAATCATTTACTATCCCAGAATTATATTCGACGTTTTCATATTTTGAAATTCAAATTTTGAATTGTTCAAGCGGACTCACATGGGGAAATGACCAAAACAAAAGTTACAGATCTCGATTAGTTCTAAAACTTTGTAGTTGATGACTTTTTGATTTGATTTCATTTATGGTCTAAAAATCGTATTTTTTTATTTGGTAAGTGGAAAAGCTTTTGAATGCCAAGATTTGGCAGCGGGCGCCAAGACCTGGGGGCATTCCAGCCCTCCCGCTCGTACAAAAATTTGAGCTGAAATGACGTTTCTATCCATATATAGTTGGGAATTCAGCCCTACGGCAGGGGGTAAAATGGTAAAATGGTCGCTGCAATAAGTATCCAGTGAAGCCCCCAAACCCTAAATCTTCCCCAATCCTTTCCTTCTCCCCTAGGAACGCCGCTCCACAAGAGACCGTCCGCGCCCACCGCTCCCCGTCGCCATCCGCTTCCTCGCGCCAAGGCGTGGAAGGCGTCTCCCTCTCCAACGCCCCCGTACCCCGACGCCGCCGATTCCCTCGACAAACCGGATCTGGGGCCGTTGCTCCAGCAGGAGCGCGACGCCATGGTGTCGGGCAAGGGCGGCGGCGCCACGCGCTCGAGTTCGTCGAGCACGTCGACAAGGCGCTCGAGTGCCACGGCGAGGGCGCCGATCTCGAGCTCACCACCATTTGCCTCCACGTCGGCACCACACCGATGCCATCCCCATCCTCGAGCCGTCGAGCGTGCACAATATCAAGGAATCACCTAGCTCTCGATTCCCAATCCCCCGACCATGTCAGTTCATCACCGCGACGTGCATCATCAGGCTGCCGCCGAGCAGCCCTTACCGCGCCGCTGCCGCGGCCTAGGCCAACCTGCAGCTCGCCCCTTGTTGCAGCTGCCGCAGTGCTGCTGCCTGCCGACGCCCCTTGCTGCCAGTGCCGCCGCCCCTTGCTCGCCCATGCGGTTAGTGTAACACCCCGGTGTTATGTCAGCATTTAGGCACTGCAAATCATGCATATTGCGCATCATCAAGCATCCTAATCATACATGCCTAATCATGTAAATAATAACTGAAACAGTGCTTCGAAACATATGAAACATGCTCGTGAAACATGAATGTTGCATACACTAGTTAGAGTTATTTTGCCCTAATTATGCTTGCTAGGTTAGTAAAACATGTTTGGCTATAATTGTAAATCATCTAGAATTAGTTAGCACAATTTTTGGAGCAAAGTTTGTATTCAAACTTTTGACAAAATATGCTTTTGAAATTATTATTGGAAAAGGTCAAAATCCCCTCTATTTAGCTTTTTACTTCCCAGTTCAAAATCTATGCAAAATTTTTAGTTGATCCCTAAAGCAAAGTTGTAGAGGGCTAATTTCTAAGCAACTTTTATTTTTGGGCCATTTTCAAAGGAAGCCATTTTTTTTGCTCAAAATGGTATTTGAAAACTGATAATTGAAAATTCCTTGAAAATAGAAATTGACAAATGGTTTTTCACCTTACTGGGCCACCGCCTCACTTCTGGCCCGCTCGCGGACTCGGCCCGTAGCGCTGCGCGCTTCGCCCTGGCCTAGCAGCCGCTTTGCCAGCCCAGGCCCAGGCCCACGCCGCGCCTCCCGCTCGCCGCGCTCGTTCCCGCGCGCCGCGCTCGTTCCCGCGCGCCGCGCCCAACCGCGTCAGGACGTGCTCGCCGCGTGGCCGCCATGCGCCGGCGATGCACGCCGCACGGCAGCCCCGACCTGCCCCGCGCCCTTCTGTCGCGCCTACACCTGCCGACCGCGCTGCGCTCCTCTCCACTCACTCCCGCCCGCTCTCTCGCTCTCCCATGCTCGCCCCTCCTCTCGCCGCGGAAGAGCACAACGCCGCTGAGCACCGCACCACATCCGCCGTCGCCTCGCATAAGCTCCACCGCACCGCCACCGCCTCCTTCTAGTCCACAGCTCTGCCTCGTCAAGCTCTATCATTTGCACCCGCGTGCGGCTGTCATCGTCGAGGTGAGAGGCTGTTGTGGCCGGTTTTCGTCTCCGCACCGCCGTGGCCGAGCTCGCCGAAGCTCGTGCCCGCGCGGATAGCTCGGCTCTACCTTCCTATCTTCCTCCTTCCGCACGCACCGTGCCCGCCTTGCCCTTGCGAATCTTGTGTGCCCCCCCCCCCGTGCCTTGTTGTGGCCGGGAACTGCCCGCACGCGAGCATGCCGCACCACCGTGTCGTCCGGAACGTCGGCGGGGCGTGACTCCTTCGCCTCGGCCGAGCTGGGCCAAGATGGCCGTGGGCCGAAGCCCCGAACCAGGCCGCCGCCCTTCCCCTTCGCTCAGACTACGCAGGCCGAAAGTGGCCGTGGGCCAGTTGACTTAGCATATTAGTAGTAGAAGAGAATGCAGTAGATGACATGTGCTTGTAGTACATGTTCTTGGATGATGTTGACTACCTTGCATTCAAGCATATCCATTGTGCTCATTTCATCCGATGCACCTTTTGCATAAGCACTTACGCACATGCATCATATAGGCTCGCAAACCGAGAACCCAGTCGTCATACCCGAGGAGCCCGAGGAACAGCTCGAGGTGCAGCCGTAGGAAGTGACCGAAGCAGACGAGGAGGATGTTGAGGAACTTCCGGAGTGCCCCGATCACCGTCTGAGCTCCTTCGAGAGAGGCAAGCCCCGGAGCATTTTCTCCCCGGTTTGCAATTATTAATTAAATGCTTTACTTTAATTGATGCATTACGTTCAGGAGTTATTTGCAACCGTTGCTGTATTATACCTTGTCTACCTTTGTTATACTATATCCTTGTTACCCTGGTATCCACAGTCAAGTCAATGCTTAGTTGGCTTAGACCGGTAGAAGTCGGGTGATTTCCTGTCACCTACGAGCTATAGGTGGTTACCTTGATCTGCTTGGATAACTATGTAGTCATGGTATAACTAAGTGTTAAATGAAGTTGAGACCGGACGGAGACTTACAGAGTTTTGGACTGTAGTGCTTTCCGTCTGTGTCGATTAAGGACCGACCGTTATTGGGCCTCGAGTCATGTTGAACGCATGTCTTACATTTAGCTGGCTGAATAAAGTACCCTTCGATCGTGAAGCTAGGAGATTATTCGGGCCGAGTAGATTGCCCGCAGCGCACTGTACCAGAGCAGGTGTGGTAGGACACGGGGGCGAGATGATAAGACCAAAGTGCAGTCGGTCGACCCCCGGGTACATGTGGTTCCTGGCAAACTCGAGCTTCCTAGATAGTTGACTCGGTGACCGATACCTCACTTTAGCGGGTGAGTGAGGTTTGTGTAAGGAATAAATCACCAGCTGGTTAGGAATCAATTCGAATCGCCATCGCTCCTGGATAGTGAGCACTTGACTTGAGTTACTTCATCGTAGTAATGATTATGGAACACTTGGACAGTTATAATGAATATGACCCTATGGAAGTTGTTGATGATCATTGGTTATCATTAATTGCTTAATCACATGTTTACTCTAGTATAGGTGCAAATGTAGTCGATAGGTTATTAGTAATTAACTAGACAATAATGCTTTTGGGAAGGTTCTTGAAATACTAAAAATGTCGTTTTTTGCAAATGAGTCAGCTACCCTACTATAAAGCCCTTCATAATCCTTGGTGTCACTTTATTTTCGGTTATATCGGATAAGTCTAGCTGAGTACCTTCTCGTACTCAGGGTTTTATTCCCACTTGTTACAGATGGGCAGATGTATTACGGCTACTGTACCAACTGCCTTTATCCTGCGATGGGTGATGCTTAGGACCATGGGCATGGTCATTCCTTATGTCTCGTCTGATGCTTTTGTTGGAGATGATCATTAGCTGGCACTATATTTGAACTCCATGTGAGTGTGTATGGTTTTGAACAAATGGCTTCCGCAACTTCTATTTGAACTCGTTTTGTAATAACTATGTTTAAACTCTGATGTATCTGGGATGTGAACTTTTATGTAATATGTGATGGTGACCGCTAAACTTATTACGATCTTGGCTGGTATGTGAGTTGGTTTGAAATCCTTCATGATTTCACGGACTACCGGGTTATATGGGCTTAAGTTTGCTAAATCGACTGCTCTAGCGGATGATTTTCTTACTTAATTTCATATAATTGGTCGGTTCTGTTACAACTGCATCAGTGCATGGTTTACCGTGTTACTGTTCACAAGTGTATTTAAAAACAAAAAGGCATTTGAAAAACATGATTTCTAAACTAAAAAGTGTGCCAGTGGTCATATCCTTTATGCCCAGTTAAGGACTCTAGGTGGCTTAATTAAGTACTGACTTGGGGTTCTTGCATCATATTTCTCTTTCATTGCTCATACGGCGTGCTATTGTATGAGTGCCACTTGTTTGAGTGGTAGTGTATGAATCATTTGCCTCTACGCCTCGATAAGTGTGAGCTGTGAGAGCATGATCGGATACACCACCGATCTAGGGTGAATGCTTATATGATGTTGGAGTAATTACATGTTCTACGCATGTTTTACAAAGGTATCTCATGTATGGGTATTCTGTCTGTTGAGGTGATGCCGTCAATAGGACGATGGTTCGGGTAGTTACTACCGTTGTACACATATCTGGGGATTCGTGTAGAGCGTGTAGATAAAATTTACTACTTTTGTGCATTCATCGAGAATTGGGCTGAAATGAATCTTCTGCAGGTACATAATAGCGTTATCATGTAGAACGTATTAGATACGTATTTGAGAGATTGTTTGTATGCCACCGAATTCGTCGCTAGAAATTAGTTATTTCATAAGTTTGTGAGAACGTACGGCACGTACATACATCATATTACTTGTGCATTTCATTCATGTCATGCATTCCTCCCCTTATAAATTGATTATCTCATTTTGATAAAAGTTGTATCACCTAAAATATGTTCCCACGGAGTAATAAAAGAAATTTTGCTACAGATGGCCCGCATGAAGCAGACCGCCCGTAAGTCCACCGGAGGAAGAGCACCTTGATGTCCGTTGGCCCTGAGGGAGCACCGCACCACGGACACCTTCTTGAGCGAGTTTGGCATGCCGACCTTGCTTTAGATAGTGCTCCATGATGTGGGGTACCCAGAGGGTCAAGAACCGGTGTACTCTTGGAATGAGAGCCAGTTAGCAGAGGATGGACTTGCAGTGGTAGAGATCACAGTTCCTGCCCTTGGTGATGCTCCAGAATGGGATGGTTGGCACTTGGAGTTTGAAGGCCGCACTCCTGTTGAGGGTGCAGAGGGAGCAGCTTTCCGTGTCATCAGGGACATCATGAGCAAATTTCCCAGTGAGCTTGCAGCAGCTCTAGCTGGCACCTTTCCTAGGGATGATCCTCGTGATGCTATTTGGGTTCAGCCTCAGGGAAGTGCCTTGGTCAGAGGTCCAGCTGAGGGACAGGCTAGCGACAATCATGCTATGAGTGCTATGTTCGCCACCATCAGAGCGTATGAGGGTCTTGAGAGTACCTACTGGACTTTGACTGGCTTACGTAGTCATGATAAGCTCAAGGTAAGAAAGCAGAAGAAGTAGGCATGTGCTATAGCTAGTTTGCAGGAGCAATTGGCTAATATGAGCTTACAGCGGGACCATGCAGTAGAGAGAGGTGATAGAGCTATACAGCGGGTGCATACGTTGACTCAAGCCAACAACAATGCAGACCGCATGATTGGACAGTTGGTTCAGGAAAGGAATAAAGCCTGGGACGAGAGGGACCTTCTACTGCAGAGAGTCGATGAGCTAGAGGAGTACAACGTCAACCTGCACGAGGAGTTTCATGCACTCTACAATGGGGTTGGCCCATATGCTCCTCCAGACGCCGCTGGCATGGACATCGACGACAACGAGGACGAGCCTGTAGTTTCACCTAGGGGCGATGGTGATGTCTCCGATCCCGACGATGGCCCCGAGGAGTAGGCTAGTTGCCTTGCGCTAGTGTTTAGGTCCTGTCGCGATGACCTTTCTTTTGTTGGCATGTAACCTCATGTATCTTGCTTCGAACTTATGAGACTTGGCATGTGATTGGAACTCGGCTAGTAATGCGATATCTGAACGCATAAAAGTCCAGTGTATGTATGCTGGCAATTTGGTTGTATGGACGCGATGTTTGCTGTTGAAGTAATTTAATTAGTGACGTTGTTTTAATTGGGATGCAATTATTGTGCCACTATTTTATTGTATGAATTTATTCTCTCCAGTAAATTCAGTTTGGCATAATTTTTCATTCACTCACGATTATTACACCTTCACTCAAGCATTACTTGTTGCTAAAATATGCAGATGACAAATACTCGCCGTACCACGTATGAGGCCGCTGAGACCGGTGCTAACGGTGTGGGGACTGGTGGTGGTGGTGGAAACAACGTCAACAACAATGAGCCTCCCCATGAACCGCATTTGCCACCTCCTCCCCCGTTTACCCTAGAGGTGTTCCTCGCATAGTTGCTCGGGAGTCAGCGCAACACGAAACAATCCTATAAGAACATGGAGGATTTTCTACGTACTATCGCAAACAATGTTCAGCGCGGTAACAATCAGGGTGGTGGCATTGGGGTGAATCAGTACAGCAGCTTCAAAGATTTTATGGACACCAGGCCGCCAATATTCAAGGAAGCAATAGAACCACTCGATGCTGAAGAATGGATTAACACTATGGAAGATAAATTCCGTGTGTTGAGAATAGCTGAGGTATTGAAAACTGAGTATGCTGCACATCAGTTGCAAGGACCAGCGGGAATGTGGTGGAAGCACCATCGCACAACCTTCCCTCCAAATGCTCAGATTTCGTGGAGAGAGTTCGCTGAGGCCTTCCGTGGAGTTTATATTCCACCCGGGTTGACCGAGATAAAGTTGGGAGAGTTTTTGGCATTGAATCAGGGCACCAAAACCGTGATGCAATATTTGCATGCCTTCAACAACTTGTGTCGTTATGCTCCCGACATGGTTGACATCGATGCTAAGAGAATCGCCAGTTTCAAGAGAGGACTCAATCCAAAGATGATGAAGCATGTGGGTACCAACACCCGCGCCAGATTCAATGACTTCATCAGTGATTGTCTGAAGCAGGAAAAGAACAATAACGCCAGCACCGCAGCTAAGACTCGCAAGAGAGCCCTAGAAGGTTGTCCGTCCCAAGCAAGAGCACCTGCGGGAGGTCGTCCTCCCTATCGTCCATCTGCACCTGGCGCTAGGTTCTGGCCACCATAGCAGAGAGGTCAGAATTTCCAGGGACCCCAGAAGCCTTACAAGGTGGTAGTACAGTCTAACAAGGCAGCCGCAACTACGGTACAAGGCAGTTCCAAGGGAGCTATGGGATCTGCTGGTATAGTAAGGGGACCCTGCTACAATTGTGACTAACCCGGCCACTTCTCAAGGTTTTGTCCTTATCCGCCCAAGAAGAAGTAGCAGACCTATAATGCTCGGGTGCATAGTACAACCGTGGATGAGATTCCTAAGGGAGAGCCCATAACCGCTGGTAAGTTTCCCGTCAACAAAAACCCTGCAGTTGTTCTATTTGATTTTGGATCATCGTATTCTTTTATGAGTCAAGCATTTGCACAGAAACATGAACAACTATGCACATAATTAGGTTATGGTTACCGTATAAGTTCAGCAGGGGCTGATGTTTTGACCAATCGGATGGTTCGAGGCAACCCTTGAATTAGGTAGCAGAAAGTTTCGAGTGAACTTGATAGTTATGCCTGGACTAGTTCTGGATGTCATTATAGGTATGAATTGGATGAAGGATTGGGGAGCAGTTATAGATACAGGAAGTCGGGTACTTACCCTTAAGGATCCCCTGGGTGAGGGTACTATCCAAGTACCATTGCCTTAGAGAACAGACCTTATAAGTGTTACATGTGCAACTGAAGTTATTTCTATTCATCAGATTCCGGTAGTGTGTGAGTTTCCGAATGTATTTCCAGATGACTTACCTGGTCTTCCACCAGATAAGGAAATTGAGTTTGGAATTGAGTTAATCCCTGGAACAGCTCCGATTTCAAGGAGACCCTATCGGATGCCTCCAGATGAGTTAGTTGAGCTGAAGAAGCAACTAGAAGAGTTATCAAAAAAGGGTTTATCCGGCCAAGCAAGTCTGAATAGGGATGTCCCGCCTTATTTGTGAAGAAGAAGAAAGAGGGCACGTTGAGAATGTGCATGGATTACAGGCCGCTGAATGTTGTAACCCTCAAGAATAAGTATCCCTTGCCTCATATTGATGTTCTATTTGACCAGTTAGCCAAGGCTAAGGTGTTCTCAAAGATAGATTTGAGATCCGGTTATCATCAGATCAAGATTAGGCCGCAAGATATACCAAAAACTGCATTTTCCACCAGATACGGGTTGTATAAGTATCTTATCATATCCTTTGGGTTGACAAATGCTCTTGCATACTTTATGTTTTTTATGAATACAGTTTTCATGCCAGAATTGGATAAGTTTGTGGTTGTGTTCATTGATGACATTCTGGTGTACTCCGAGAACGAGAAGGATCATGAAGAGCACCTGAGAATTGTCTTGACCAGACTTAGAGATCATAAGCTATATGCTAAGTTTAGCAAATGCGAATTCTGTTTGAAGAAAGTTCCTTTCCTTGGTCACATTTTGTCAGAAAATGGAGTTTCAGTCGATCCAAGTAAGGTACAAGAGGTTATGGATTGGAAGGCACCGACCACAGTTCCTGAGATTAGAAGTTTCTTAGGATTAGTCGGTTACTACCGTCGTTTTATACCGGACTTCTTGAAGATTGTCAAACCAATGACAAGTCTGCTATAGAAAGATCACAAGTTCGTGTGGACAGAGGAGTGTGAAGCAGCTTTCCACACCTTACAGAAACGGTTGACCACTGCTCCTATTCTAGCACAACCAGACATTGAGAAACCATTTGATGTGTTTTGCGACGCATCGAAAACTGGATTGGGATGTGTCCTTATGCAAGAAGGAAGAGTCATTGCTTATGCCTCACGTCAATTAAGAAAGCACGAGGGCAACTATCCAACACATGATCTTGAACTTGCTGCAGTTGTACATGCCCTAAAAATTTAGAGACATTATCTACTTGGTAATGTGTGCAATATTTTCACAGATCACAAGAGTCTCAAGTACATCTTTACCCAACCAGAGCCGAACATGAGACAGCGAAGATGGTTGGAATTGATCAAAGATTACAACTTAAATGTGCAATATCATCCTAGAAAGGCCAATGTAGTGGCAGATGCTTTGAGTAGAAAGTCACATTGCTTGAATGTGCAGCCATTACTTGAAGATGGGTTCGATTTGATGCATCCTGCTGTGTTACATAGTATTCAGATTAGTTGCTCTTTGGAGAATAAGATAATAGAAGGCCAGAAAACGGACAAGGGAATATTTCACATCAAAGAGAAAATAAAAGAAAAGCCGTCTAGGCACTTTAAAGTGGATGAACAGGACGTGTTGTGGTTTGATGACCGTCTTGTGGTTCCTAAGGATCGAGAGCTTAGGAATAAACTCATGGATGAAGCTCACCTTTCTAAGCTATCTATCCATCCGGAAAGTAGTAAGATGTATCAAGAACTAAGGCCTCGTTATTGGTGGACCAAAATGAAGAAAGAAGTTACAGCATATGTTGCCAGATGTGACACGTGTTGTAGAGTGAAAGCTATTCATATGAAACCTGCCGGTTTGTTGCAACCTTTGTAGAGTGAAAGCTTTGTATGGCAGAAAATGTAGAACACCACTAAATTGGGTCGAGCCAGGAGATAGAAGGTATTATGGCATTGACTTTGTAGAAGAGGCCGAGAAGAAAGTTCATATTATTCAACAAAATATGAAGGCGGCCCAATCACGTTAGAAAAGTTATGCTGATAGAAGAAGGAGATCCCTTGTGTTTGAAGTTGGTGACTATGTTTATCTGAAGGTCACGCCAATGAAGAAGAAACGGTTTGGACTCCGAAGAAAGCTTGCCGCTAGATTTATAGGACCATACAAGATCTTGGAAAAGAGAGATCCAGTAGCTTATAAGATAGAGTTACCTGAGATAATGAGTATCGTCTTCCCAGTTTTCCATGTATCACATCTCAAGAAGTGTTTGCGTGTTCCGGAGGAAAGAATAGAACCTCGAGGCATCCAACTCAAATCAGATTTGATGTATCGTGAGCAACCGGTCCGGGTGTTAGACACTAAAGAACGTGCTACTCGGAATAGTGTGGTGAAGACATACAAGATACAGTGGAATCATCATGATAAGGGGGATGCAACTTGGGAAATGGAAGAATATCTACAAAAAGCTTATGAAGATTTTTATAACAAATAGTTCGTAACCCAAATCTCAGGATGAGATTTTTATAAGGAGGGAGGGCTATAACACCCCGATGTTATGTCAGCATTTAGGCACTGCAAATCATGCATATTGCGCATCATCAAGCATCCTAATCATACATGCCTAATCATGTAAATAATAACTGAAACAGTGCTTTGAAACATATGAAACATGCTCGTGAAACATGAATGTTGCATACACTAGTTAGAGTTATTTTGCCCTAATTATGCTTTCTAGGTTAGTAAAACATGTTTGGCCATAATTGTAAATCATCTAGAATTATTTAGCACAATTTTTGGAGCAAAGTTTGTATTCAAACTTTTGACAAAATATGCTTTTGAAATTATTATTGGAAAAGGTCAAAAATCCCCTCTATTTAGCTTTTTACTTCCCAATTCAAAATCTATGTAAAATTTTTAGTTGATACCTAAAGCAAAGTTGTAGAGGGCTAATTTCTAAGCAACTTTTATTTTTGGGCCATTTTCAAAGGAAGCCATTTTTTTGCTCAAAAGGGTATTTGAAAACTAATAATTGAAAATTCCTTGAAAATAGAAATTGAAAATTGGTTTTTCACCTTACTGGGCCGCCGCCTCACTTCTGGCCCGCTCGCGGACTCGGTCCGCAGCGCCGCGCGCTTCGCCCTGGCCCAGCAGCCGCTTTGCCGGCCTAGGCCCAGGCCCACGCCACGCCTCCCGCTCGCCGCGCTCGTTCCCGCGCGCCGCGCCCGACCGCGTCAGGACGCGCTCGCCGCGTGGCCGCCATGGCCTGCCCCGCGCCCTTCTGTCGCGCCTACACCCACCGACCGCGCTGCGCTCCTCTCCACTCACTCCCGCACGCTCTCTCGCTCTCCCGTGCTCGCCCCTCCTCTCGCCGCGGAAGAGCACAGCGCCGCTGAGCACCGCACCACATCCGCCGTCGCCTCGCGTAAGCTCCACCGCACCGCCACCGCCTCCTTCTAGTCCACAGCCCCGCCTCGTCAAGCTCCATCATTTACGCCTGCGTGCGGCTGCCGTCGTCGAGGTGAGAGGCTGTTGTGGCCGGTTTTCGTCTCCGCACCGCCGTGGCCGAGCTCGCCGGAGCTCGTGCCCGCGCGGACAGCCCGGCTCTACCTTCCTATCTTCCTTCTTCCACGCACACCGTGCCCACCTTGCCCTTGCGAATCTTGTGCGCCCCCCCCCCCCGTGCCTTGCTGTGGCCAGGAAGTGCCCGCCACCGTGTCGTCCGGAACGCCGGCGGGGCGTGACTCCTTCGCCTCGGCCGAGCTGGGCCAAGATGGTCGTGGGCCGAAGCCCCGAGCCAGGCCGCCGCCCTTCCCCTTCGCTCGGACTGCGCAGGCCAAAAGTGGCCGTGGGCCAGTTGTTTCCACGGGCCGGCCCAGTAGTAATAGGAAAATTACGTTTTCAGTTTTCTTTTATTATTTGGGAAGAGAAATACTTCGGAAAATGTTTGTGTACTCATTTTGGCTCCAAATTTGTTGAAACAAATTTTGCTAGGTTCCTTGTCACCAGATCTACATGATAAAAATATTACATGTCATTTTTTAGATACTTTTCTGTAGAGCTTTATTTAATCCTTGATATTGCTGATATCTTGTAAAATGTGTAGTAAAACCTATATGTTTTAGAAAAATATGCTTCCAAGTGTGCTATTCTCCTTGTGTAATGTACTTCCTAGGAAAAATATATGCCATGCATGTCCTGTAGAAAAATTATGAGGTGTAGTTCAAGTGCCTTTAGTGGCTGATTTTTGTTATTTTTGCTAGAGAGCAAAATTTGTATAAAACAGGCATGTGATAATTTTTGTACAGTGATTATTTTCTGTGTAGAACATAGGAGAAATGTTACATTTGTTGTTTGACAGTTTTCATAGTGCAAAGTATTTTCATGTTCATAATTATGCCATAGCTTGTCATTTTTGTGTAGGCTATTCCACTTATCCAAATGTCATAAAAATCTGATGGTAGACTACTTAGGGTAGTACTGTGCTATGGTATTTTTCTAAGCTATAAAAATAGATGTTGCTATTTTAAACCTATTATTAATTAGGGTTTAATCAAATGATGTTTTATGCATAATTAAGGAATTAGTGAAGCTTTGGTGTATCTTTGAAGCATTTAATGAGATGTGTTGACTTAGCATATTAGTAGCAGAAGAGAATGCAGTAGATGACATGTGCTTGTAGTACATGTTCTTGGATGATGTTGACTACCTTGCATTCAAGCATATCCATTGTGCTCATTTCATCCGATGCACCTTTTGCATAAGCACTTACGCACATGTATCATACAGGATCGCAAACCGAGAACCCAATCGTCATACCCGAGGAGCCTGAGGAACAGCTCAAGGTGTAGCCGCAGGAAGTGACCGAAGCAGACGAGGAGGACGTTGAGGAACTTCCGGAGTGCCCCGATCACCGCCCGAGCTCCTTCGAGAGAGGCAAGCCCCGGAGCATTTTCTCCTCGGTTTGCAATTATTAATTAAATGCTTTACTTTAATTGATGCATTATGTTCAGGAGTTGTTTGCAACCGTTGCTGCATTATACCTTGTCTACCTTTGTTATACTATATCCTTGTTACCCTGGTATCCACAGTCGAGTCAATGCGTAGCTGGCTTAGACCGGTAGAAGTCGGGTGATTTCCTGTCACCTGCGAGCTATAGGTGGTTACCTGGATCTGCTTGGATAACTATGTAGTCATGGTATAACTAAGTGTTAATTGAAGTTGAGACCGGACGGAGACTTACAGAGTTTTGGACTGTAGTGCTTTCCGTCTGTGTCAATTAAGGACAGACCGTTGTTGGGCCTCGAGTCATGTTGAACGCATGCCTTACATTTAGCTAGTCGAATAAAGTACCTTTCAACCGTGAAGCTGGGAGATTATTTGGGCCGAGTAGATTGCCCGCAGCACACTGTACCGAAGCAGGTGTGGTAGGACACGGGGGCGAGATGATAAGACCAAAGTGCAGTCGGTCGGCCCCCGGGTACATGTGGTTCTTGGCAAACTCGAGCTTCCTGGATAGTTGACTCGGTGACCGATACCTCACTTTAGCGGGTGAGTGAGGTTTGTGTAAGGAATAAATCACCAGCTGGTTAGGAATCGATTCGAATCGCCATTGCTCCTGGATAGTGAGCACTTGACTTGAGTTACTTTATCGTAGTAATGATTATGGAACACTTGGACAATTATAATGAATATGACCCTATGGAAGTTGTTGATGATCATTGGTTATCATTAATTGCTTAATCACATGTTTACTCTAGTATAGGTGCAAATGTAGTTGATAGGTTATTAATAATTAACTGGACAATAATGCTTTTGGGAAGGTTCTTGAAATACTAAAAATGTTGCTTTTTGCAAATAAGTCAGCTACCCTACTATAAAGCCCTTCATAATCCTTGGTATCACTTTATTTTTGGTTATGTCGGGTAAGTCTAGCTGAGTACCTTCTCGTACTCAGGGTTTTATTCCCACTTGTTGTAGATGGGCAGATGTATTATGGCTACTGTATCAACTGTCTTTATCCTGTGATGGTGATGCTTAGGACCATGAGCATGGTCATTCCTTATGTCTCGTCTGATGCGTTTGTTGGAGATGATCATTAGCTGGCACTGTATTTGAACTCCGTGTGAGTGTGTGTGGTTTTGAACAAATAGCTTCCGCTACTTCTATTTGAACTCGTTTTGTAATAACTATGTTTAAACTCTGATGTATCTGGGATGCGAACTTTTATGTAATATGTGATGGTGACCGCTAAACTTATTACGATCTTGGCTGGTATGTGAGTTGGTTTGAAATCCTTCGTGATTTCACGGACTACCGAGTTATACGGGCTTAAGTTTGCTAAATCGACTGCTCTGACGGATGATTTTCTTACTTAATTTCGTATAATTGGTCGGTTCTGTTACAGTTAGCACTACCTTGCCTCCTTTGTTTACCCCCTTAAATCAATATTATGAGAAAACATTTAGGATAGGCCCGACAGATCACAAACTCTTTGTGTGCTTTAGTTCAACATTTGAAGATATAGTTTTCTTTTGGGGAAGCATTAGTCATTTCTTAATGTGTCGTGCATGTACTTATGGAATCTGGACAACAGTGTGTCTGACGGTGTAAGTTTGTCTGCAAACCCTGTCTAGATTGAAGCTCAAGTAGCTGTGTATTGCTTTTTGCAGGGATTTGGGGAACGCAGGCATCTCAGGCCCTCTGGTTCCAGATCTGGGAGGACTGAAGAACCTCCAGTACCTGTAAGAACTGCATAACTCGTTGGAACCACTGCAAGCATCATGGATTGCACTCGATGTGGGCAGGTGAGACTTTACTTGTATCGTGTAATTGATATTAGTTCTTTGATAGTCGGCTAGTGGTATGTCTTCTTATTGTAGCTGCCTCAATGGATTTGCAGGCAACCCGTACCTGTCAGATGGGTGCCAAGGTCAGCAACTCTCTAGAATTCACTTTTTTCTTTCAAGTTTACCTCCAGTTACCTATTCATCGATATTCATTTTTCCTATACTCTTGTATTGTATGACGCTTGCAGATATCAATGAGTGCCAGAGTCCAGAACTCCAGATCAGTATCCAACAATGGGGGATTAAAGTTGTTCTTGTGTATCCAGCACACACAGCATAGATCCAAAGACAGAAACATGCAGTCCAGATGCAACAGCAGATACTCAGAACCTCGTTCGGCAGATGATAGCATTTGTCACTCATCAGACCGCTCCTCCTTGACTTGGCTGTGCTCAGATACACATCTTCATATTCGGTCACTTCTGTTAATCTCTAAATTGAAAGTTGGTGACCTGGTATAGTACAGTTGCAATCTGGATGGTGGCTGAGGCTCCAAGTTTTTTACAGGTTCGACTTATTTTGGTGATCTGTGACTGGAGTTTGGTGTGACTGGAACTATGACTGGAGTTTGGCGTGGCTGCTGGTTTTGTTGTGACTGGAACTGTGACTGGAGGGTGGCTGCTGTTGTTGGTGATCTGGTGGTGATTGCAACTTTTGCTATGTTGTTGTTGCCGTGACTGAAACAATTTATAGTCACCTGTCTATTTTATTTTTGCCCTGCTGCTGCTGTAGCTGCCTCTGCTGTGTTGACAGCCAGCAGCTGTTGCCTTGACAAGCAGACGAACATAGCTATGTGGCTGCTATTTTTATTTGGATGGATGTATGTTTGGTACTGTGATCTGATGATCTGTTAGTGAACTTTGGTGGACTTGTAGAACTTTGGTGACCTGTAGAACTGTCGGCTGTTGATGATCTTGTAGTTTGATGATGTGATTCATTTGTATCGCTGTTGAATGGTTAGAACTGTTGTATGAACCATTAAATTATGGAGGAAATGATCTATTTAGATGTCTAATTATTATTGTTATTAAATTATATATGGTTTATTATTTATGATGATTCTTTATATGGGCTTGCGTCGTAAAATTAGATGCAAACTGGGCTGGATTATTACTGAGCCAGTATGGTAAAAAAAAATAAAAAGGCTGTCAACAAATGGGCCAAAAAATGATCGGCCTGCATATGGGCCAATTGGACTTATTCGAATTATAATTGTAAAAAGCAGTCCATGCTATATGGGCCAACTGGGCTAAATTCGTTTTTATGACAGTTCGTTTTCGTCATACTGTCTATGCCACGTCGCGCGCCTCGTGATATCACTGGACACTTGTCAACGTCCCGTCAAATATGTTATGACAAATATAGTGACAAATACCGTCGTCATAACCGGGTGACAAACGTGCAATTGTCACTAAGATTAATGACAACTGGGTCTGTTAGTCACAGAAGGGGGATTATGACCCACCTTCTATGACCACAGCCATATCGTCACTGCTGTGTCATAGAAGGGGTACAATGACAAGAAAAAGACTATAATTGTCACAATCAGTTAGTCATAGAAGGCCTAACCTCTTGTAGTGTAATTTGACGTCATAAATATTTCTTGCTATTGTCTCTAAACTTTATCAAACCTAAGATCGTTTCGTTTAAACAACTCTAAAAGTTGATTTATTTTAGAACGGACGACTAACCTCCATTTCACAATACTTAGCGATTTTCACTTAGTTTATTTTTGGCCATTCATATTTGTAAATATCCGTGCAAACATGCAAAAAATATATGACATGACTAAAATGCTTTTGATAACCAATCTAGTGATGCAATCCTCGGTTTACTTAGACTAAATATTTAAATAAATATTTCTAGTTAAAATGTGAACAATAAAAATCAAAGTTGGTATTTGAAATGGAGGTTGGTATTTCAAAGAAAAAAATATCAAGAGCAGTCGATGAAGTTGTATTTAGAATCCACGAAAAACTATAACTTAAATGTAGGAGTAGTTGGCGTTCCATATACCTTGGTAAACCAAGAAGAGTTCTTAGTATTTTTAGGAATAAAAACTTAGTGAAAAAAGTTCATTCATTAATTGTGTCTTCACATGAAAGTACATGACACACCGGTCCTATTTAGATTTAAACTATTTTTATTACATTCTTATTAGTCGGAGTTTCACTTAGACATTTTTATGGCATGACAATGCTTTTTAGTAAGATGAGTTTTATATAGATGAAATTCAATTGGTATAGTTTCCAACTCTAGATGAGGCATGTAAATGTCATGGTCATGCCATGAAACAATAGAATGAAATTGTGTATTGAGGGATTTTGTTCTGTTCATTCTTCATGTACCAGTGGACAAGTAAGTGTGACACGCATGTGTCTATCCAAATAAAATCATCTATAAGGAAGAAACTACAATAATTTTTTGAGACATAACAATGCACAAGGGACACACATATCTAAGAAACAAATTCGTATATAGAAACTAATAATAAATTATCTCGAGGAACGAGCTTATTATTGTAATAATTAATTATATTTAAAAAACATATATGACGTAGAGCATATGTTGAACATGTTGCAGTGAATACAAGCATAAAGGCAGTATGCACTAACAACGTCTAAATCACGTATTTCAGCGCAAAGTATAGAGTAAAAAGGGTTGGAAATAAGGTGTATGGAACATGACAATGTCTTGAACTTAAATATAAAGTACAATATTCGGGCTTTACCTATGAACTCTAAAATTGGTAATCGTCTGCATAATTAATGAAGTAGCACAAGGTCTAAATGTCCATGCTCTTAGCAATCTGAAAAAACAATTGTAAAAAAACTAACACACATCATCCTTCTGCATTGCGGTATCGTCCCCTTCCTTGTGGCTTGACGCATCGAACTCTATCATCATGGCGAACTTCGTCCACCTTACTGGTGATGTTTTCAAAGTTATATTTTTGTTTTTTGATAGTGTCATAGGCTATAGCACAACAAATTCGTTCATATTCAAGTGTTGTTTCTCCACCAGGAATGGTACAAGTAATAGTAAAAGAGGTATCACCATTGAAACACTTGCACAATGATCACCTGAGGCTAGACATAGGTAGCGAACGATTGTCGATCTTTGATGGGTAAAGGCATTAAGTAGGAAGCAGATATCGTGTCCGATTGTCTATCTTTGATGACGTGGCCTTTGTTTATTTGCGCTGTTGCTATAGCTTTTTTGCATGAAAAGATTGTTTTTGAGAAGCAAAGTTTCAAAAGTTACGTGTTTATCTGAGAACAATCAAAAGTTACGTTGTTCGTTGGAGCCCGGTAACCTTGGATTACCGTCTCCAAGTTGTTGTTTGAAACTCCTTTATTCTTAATGAAAAACGCGCTTCGGCGTGGTCGGGAAAAAAAAACAATCATGGTCTATTACAGTGGCGAATCCAGCCCGAGAAATGACCTAGAACGACAACATGCATGTCAAGAGCAAAAGGTATAGAACAACCAATAAAAAATAAAATATTATCTTTTAATAACGGAATTATCAATAATATACGTTTCAATGTAGAAATACAATATAAAAACGTGTCAATTCCAAAGATAAGTCAATTAGAAAATGACATTACCAAATCCAAAATCCAAAATCCCCAACCCACGAGGCCACAAGCAGTAGGGCCGGCTAGGGCCTAGCTGCTTGGGCCTGGGGGATGGCTAGCGGCCTGGGAGCTAGTCAGCAGGCGGCAGCTGAAGCGTCGAGTGTCAGCGGCTGGGCCGCTGGGTCGGGGACTTGCCGTCGCGGGGCGGGCTGGCCAAGATCCGTGGCAACCGGCGCGAGCGTGTAGGGGCGGTAAGCGGCGAGCCTGGAGGGCGGAGCCGGGCAGCGGCAGCGCAGGCGCAATTGAGCAGGGGCGGGGGCGAGGAGTTGCACAGAGGGGCAACGGCGTAGTTGAGCGAGTAGCGAGTAGCCGAGCCCCCTAACTGGCAGCCTAGCCTGGCTAGGGTGTTGGGCGACTGCTGGACCTAGGCGTCCCTTCCCCTCGAGGCCCATCAGCCCATGATACTGCCTCGTCCCTTCCCCTTGCGGCCTCGCGTCCTACTCCTGCGTAGCACACGCTTCCGCTCCGCCGCCGTCTTCTCTGTGTCAGGTGGCATCGCGGCCTCGCCAGCTCCGGCCTCTATGGGATGGGGATAGGGTGCCCAGCCAAAGGGACCTAGGGTGGCCGCCCTAGCTCTCCCTGGTGGTGGATCCGCCTATGGTCTATTAAGATCATAAACTGACCAATATCTAAAAAACGCTTCTCATTTTATTATTATATTATTTTTAAAAATTCTCTAAATTTCCGGAACCAATTTAAATTGGTTTTCGTGTAGAAGCTTATACAAAACAGAAACCCATAGATGCACTTGACACCACACATGGCTTTGCATATATCCTCGTTAATTCGTTATCGTACTGTCTTTTGTCCTAAGCAGTGAACTCTCAGACGTGTGAATGAGCAAACGGAAGTACCAAGAGGGTGGGGACACGATACGAGTCAGAGCGCAGCTTAACACACCAACCATCTGAAGTCACCCGGTAGCAGCCAATAACATCATCATCATCACAATTACGCGGGGAGATCGTATGAAACTTTGTAGGCACATTTAGGTGGTCTCTGTACTTATTACATGTTCCACTGATAGGTTCCAGAGAACTACTATGGACAATTCATTCCGGAGTTCATTCTGATGAACCTACTCTATTTTTCGGCACCGCCGCAGTAGCCATACGGGTTCTTCTTGGCCCAGTTCCACTGGTCCCTGCACATCTCCTCGATTCCATACTGGGCTCTGCCGCAGAAATACCACATATCAGTTTGTAGCATTGATCAAGTGATAAGCTTTATATGATGCAGATAAGAGGTGTTAGTGTTCATAGTCATTACCTCCATCCAAGCTCCCTTTCAGCCTTCTCAGTGGACGCGTAAATCTCCGTCGCGTCACCCGGTCTCCTGGGGCACAACTTGGTGGGAATCTCCTGCAGTTTTGCAGCCAGAGACGTCAGTTTCAGGTCCCTTTCTCCGGATCAGATCATAGGGACACGATCCATGCGAGGATAAAACCTTGCCGGAGGCCTTCTTGAACGCCGCCACCATCTCCAGAACGGATGTGCCGCGCCCCGTGCCCAGATTGTAGGCCACACAACCTGTCCAGGGACACGGTCGAGGTAGCATGGTCAAGTACAACTGGATGTGATTTGTGAACATGTGGATGTGGTGCCCAAAATGGTTCGCCGGCGTCGTATCGATATCAGGAGCGTCGAAGAGCTTGTTGAGCGCTGCGATATGCCCGTCAGCCAGATCGACGACGTGTATGTAATCCCTGATCTGCAACACCAATCAATCAATCGATCGATCAAAAGAAATTGATACGGCCAGATACGAGCGAACATTTCAATGCCCAACCAAATGCTGCCGCGACAAACTGTCAATGTCAGTATCTGTGGCGATTTTGTAGGCAAATTAAACACAGCGAGGGCGCAGCGCACGCACCGCGGTGCCGTCCCGGGTGGGGTAATCGTGGCCGTAGACGTTGAGCTCGGGTAGCCTGCCGACGGCGACCTGCTGGATGTAGGGCAGCAGGTTGTTGGGTATCCCCTTGGGATCCTCGCCGATCTCGCCGGAGCTGTGCGCGCCGATGGGGTTGAAGTAGCGCAGCAGGACGATGCTCCACTCCGGGTCCGCGCGGTGGTAGTCACGCGCCATATCCTCCAGGATAAGCTGCGGAAGCGGAAGCAACCGAAATGACGTGAGGACACGAGAAAAGCGCCAGGGCCGTTACACGTCCTCGTCAGCGACCGTGAAGCACAACACGCGACGCGATTATTGGCAGTTCCGTCACGGAGATTTTACTACCTTGGTCCTGCCGTAGGGGTTGGCGGCCTGCAGCTTGGAGTCCTCGACGCATGGGATCACCTCCGGCCAGCCGTACACGGTGGCGGACGACGAGAACACCAACTGCACACGCGCGCTCGCGGGGTCAGTCGGTGCCAGTTAGATCGTGGCGGCCAGGCAGGAGGCGATCCAGCAGTAGTACCTTCTTGCAGCCGTGCTCCTTCATGGCCTTGTAGAGGTTGATGGTGCCGACGAGGTTGTTCTCGTAGTACATCTCCGGGTGCGCGACGCTCTCCCCCACGGCCTTCAGCCCGGCGAAGTGGACGACGGCGTCGTACCTGGAAATGGAGGACAGCAGCGCATGTGCGGTGTGGGACTTACGTTGTTGTACAGGTAGAAATCGAAGCGCTGAAAGGGCTTCATCAGAGGAGAGAGTCATGAAGTTTCATGCATGGATCGATCTAGCACCGTACCTCCTGGCAGCGAACACCTTCTCCAAGTCCTCGGTGGACCTCAGGTCCCCCTGAAATCCACGCGACGGCCGACGGGCATGCAGCACGGTGAGCGATCGAGAGAGCAATTCTCAATCAGCGAGGCGCGCGCGGGGCAAACATACATAGGCTCATGCGAAACAACAACTGCCCCGGCGGCGCGGTTTCGGTACACGTACGCGGATGAAGTCGAGGCGGGCGGAGAGCGCGGGGCCGGCGATGAGGCGGACGCGGTCGAGCGCCTCGGGGACGGAGTTGTGGAAGTTATCGACGACGGTGACGCCGTAGCCCTGCTCCAGGAGGCGCAGCACCGTGTGCGTGCCGATGAACCCGGCGCCGCCCGTCACCAGCACGCTCCTCCTGCTCCCCCGCCGATCGCCATGGCCGACGCCGACCGATCTGTCGTCTCTGCGCCGCGCGCGCCCGTGTGGTGCGGGTTCTGTTGCACTGGCTGGCACCGGCGGCGCTCGCTAGCTGGGGGCCGGCGGCCCCCAGCGCGGGGCGTGGGGGATATATAACCGGTCCGGTGCCGTTGGTGCGCGTGCCGTGCCGTGGCGAAAGAGGCCAGCGCAACGTGACAGGCTCACGAACGCGGAGGTGTAGCGGCGGATCAGATGATGACGGACAAACGGGTGGACTAGTGCCTAGTGGCCGCTGCGCGTTATGCCCTATGCTATGCGCCTATGCTCGGGCCTGGCTGGCGTTGCGGTGCGCTGTGCTGTACCCTGTGGGTCGCGTTTTTTCCCCTTTCAACAAGGTCTGTGTGTTTTCGTTCGAAACGAAGCGAACCCGACGGCGGCCGCCACGCCTTGGCGTCCGTGACATTCGCCCACGCCCGGTGACCGAAGGGTCGGATCAGTTCGGCGGCGAACCCTTCCCCGGCCGGTTCGTCAGGCTCCTCGTTGCCCCTGTCACCTCACCTCAACTCGCGTGCCTATCGGCATCGTCGTCTGGTCTCGTCTCATCCCAAATGATGCGGGGGATAAGCAAGAATCCGGCGGCGTAGGGGTGGAGTCAGAAACAATTTGCGAAAAAAAGGCTATAGCCTTATTGATGCTGTAGTATTAAGAAATGGTAGTGAAATGGAAGTATTAAAAATTACAGGTTTAGAATCCATTAATCCCGTTCGCAAAAAAAAGAAAGAAGGAATTCGGAGTGGAGTTTTTAAAACTCCATAAGACTATTTTACCGATACAATGGTATTCAAAACAATAAAATTTGTTGCATCCAAAACACTTCATATCACTCTAAAACTAAAATATTAAACAAAACCATGTTATTCTTTTAGATCTCCAAAAGTACTTTGCATCAACACATGTCTTCATATATATAATTTTTTTTCTTGTGTACAAAAATGAATTCAAATTGTGATGTTGTTCACAATGAGTATGAAAAATAAGAAAAACAAACTCGGGCAGCACATGATAATGCATATTGTTCTTGGACTGACACGCACACATTATTCTGAACCATCGCTTAGATAATCTACCATAAAAAGTGCATTAACATGTCACAAACACACACGGCACAGAAGTTGTGTGTATCTTTTAAAAAAAGAGGAAACTAGCCAGCTTTTTCAATAAAAATAAAATAGGCACACAAGTTTGAGACATGGTTGAGTGCATGACAAGTACTCCCATTCAACCGGTTACAGTAGGTTGATTTCAAATTCGTACAGCTCACTTGAATTATTGTAGTTATCTAAACATGTTGTCTTTTATATAAAAAGTTAATTGTTGTGTTCAGCTTTGTTCGGCTGGCTGATTTTCGGCTGCTGCTGATTTATTGTGAGAAAAAAATAATATTCCATGGCTGAAAAGTAATGCTGATTTTGACTGATAAGCTCAAGCGACTAGGATCAAGTCAATCATGCTTGTTTATGGAGATAAGAGTGCAACATGGTTTTCTTGTCGATGTACATTTTATCTAAGTTAAATACATGAACGGTCCCTAACTTGTTAAATGGTGCCACAAATCAACACACTTTGAAAATGTATTTCTGACACATTAAACTTGTCAAATGATATACTTTTTTTTATCTTATGATGTGGCATGTACGGGCACATTGCCCTTTCAAACCATTACAGACCTAGATTGCATCATTTAACGAATCTAGTATGCTGAAAATGCATTTTAAAAATTGTGGATCTAGTCGGTACCTTAAAAAGCTCATAAGCCGCTCGTGCACTTAATTCTTTTTTCTTTGTTTTGCATACTAGATATACCTCTCTGGCCGGATGTTTCCTGAACAAAGCTGCAAAAGTAAACTTATCAAATGATATACATTTTACTATTCCGAGAGGGTCTTTTATCTGACGTGGCGTGTATGGGCACATTGCCCTTTCAAACCATTACATACCTAGATTGCATCATTTAATGAATCTAGTATGCTGAAAATGCATTTTAAAAATTGTGGATCTAGTCGGTACCTTAAAAAGCTCATAAGCCGCTCATGCACTTAATTCTTTTTTCTTTGTTTTGCATACTAGATATACCTCTCTGGCCAGATGTTTCCTGAACAAAGCTGCAAAAGTAAACTTATCAAATGATATACAGTTTACTATTCCGAGAGGGTCTTTTATCTGACGTTGCGTGTATGGGCACATTGCCCTTTCAAACCATTACAGACCTAGATTGCATCATTTAACGAATCTAGTATGCTGAAAATGCATTTTAAAAATTGTGGATCTAGTCGGTACCTTAAAAAGCTCATAAGCCGCTCGTGCACTTAATTCTTTTTTCTTTGTTTTGCATACTAGATATACCTCTCTGGCCGGATGTTTCATGAACAAAGCTGCAAAAATGCAACATACCTTTTGTTATTAGCGCTAATCAACTTTGAACTTTGAAAAAAAAATGATCGGCGCTGTAGCGCTAGAATGTTTATTTTAGAACAAGGTAGACTTGACTTGCAGCTGATACATTTTGATTGTCGCATTTCCCTAAGAAAATGGAATTATAGTTTCCATAGTGGACAATTCAGAAAAAAGGTGAAGCTTGAGGCGTGTTTAGATTGAAGCTACTCCCTCAATCCTACAATATAGCGAATTCTGGCCGTTAAAACTTATACTGAAATATAAGAAATTCTAGAAAAAAAACAATTTTGCATTAAAAATACTTTTTATTTATCAACCAATCACTATTAATAATGCTTATTATAGCTTTTGGTTAGGAAATAAAATGATGGCACATGGTCTCTTGTGTTCTCTCTTAATATGCACTAACATTTTTAGAATGCACTATATTGCAGGACAGAGGGATAGGCAACAAATCGTAGTCTCACGCGTTCAAACCTAAACAGGCTTTCAAACCACCATCAAATAGGCTCTAATTGCCTGCATGTCATTCTCATTCTTCATTCTTGTCCTTATCCTCTTCCTTTCTTGCACGGCTGAACTAGCTCTTTTGCTGGCTTCCGGTGCATAAGGTAGAACACGAGCTGCAAAATGGCGCATGATGCCAGTCTCTTACAATAATTGAAGTTCTCAAAAATATAATACCTCAGTTTGCGAATAGGTAAGAAGAATGCAACAAGAGAAATTCTTCAGTGGACCTAAAGGTTAAAGTGTCAAAGCACCCCAAAAGCTTCTGTAAAAAGAATGAGAAGCTAGATACTCCTGGGCGTTCAGGCATATGCCACTTTGCTGGGATTGACCAAAGCATTTGGGCCGATTCGAGCAGCACAGACGGGAAGGCCGGTTGTTGATGTGCTAGTGGCGGGCATAGCGATCTGAACTCATATAGTCCAGTAGGCTACACTTTTTCATTTGGGCTTGGAGAAAAACTGAATAAGTGAAGATATCATTCACTTCTATTACCGTTTGCTCGTCCATACAATTTTCGAGCTGAAAATTTTGAGGTAAAACAGAACAGCAAAGCAGCCGAGGCTTGGCTCAGTAGTGTAGGAGAAATTGTACTTCTAACCCGCTTCACTTATATTTTGTTTTCTAACGTATAGTGACTTTCAACGACCTGAATTACACCACTGAAATATACATGGAGGAAGGAACGGTAAAAGAAGTGCATACCTTCTAAGGTAAAATAAAATGCATGGCAACACTCACGTGCTTTGTCAGCCGGCCGCAGACAGTTTTTGTTGTTGTTGGTAATTGGTATTGTTGTTGATTACCCCCCTCTCTCTCTCTTTTTAGGTCTCTCAAGACTGTACTTGTATTTTCTTGTATGTCAGTGCTAGTTCGTTAAAAAAAACACTCACGTGCCGAGAAGCATACGTACTTACACACCAGTACAAATGAAAAGTGCAGGTCAAACAGATCATATTGACAAGGAAGCACACCGCAGTTGCAGATGGTATTTTTCTGATCATATTTGTCTAGCCGTCCAGGCAGGCACCGGCTTTTCTTTAGCTCAAACCCACGCCCAGATCTCAGTACATAGCTTGTACAGCCTTTTGATCCAGATCAGTGAAAAAACAACGGAAAAACAGGGGTAGGTGTTGTCGAGGCCTACCAGATCAATGATTAAAGGCATAAAGAGAAAGCCATGCATGTAGTAAGAAAGCCTACGGATGCAGCCATGGAGGTACAGTAATTTCCAAAGGAAACAACAAGCATCTTCGCCCTGCTGAACTTTCGGACGTGACTTGCATATACTAGTAGAATCTGAACAAGTAGTCATTCAGCAATCATGATTCATGAGGCAAGGCTAACGTTAATTATACCTGATGAAAACATTGTCGGCAGTTTGCCGTACCGAGTAACTACAGATACGGTGACCTCCCAGATCAGTAAAGAATATAACTGTTGTTAATTGTAGCAGTAGACTGAAACAAACATAGAAGAAAATCTACATGATATAGTGATTTGACGATTCAATTTATAAGGCAGTTACAATTGACCATGTGAGGTGTGCACCTAATCCAATTAAGGCACATTCTGAAGGCACATATCTATACCATCCAGTCTTATTACAGTGGAGCATATACTATATCCCAAATTATCCACAATTCGACACCAATTGAAGGGCAGAGAAGTTCATCCTCAGCTGCGTTTCGCAGTCACCTTTCTCGTTTCCTCTTCATAGGGAGCAAGGTCTTCGGTTTTTCTGATGGCTTGTTAACTGATTCTTCGTCTTCAATAAGGTGGAAACCAGGGTGCAACGACAATTTCTCCACTTCAACTTTTGCTACGTCCTTCCTTACTCCTATGTCAGTAATGTATCTGCCAGCACAGTACATCCCAGCTGTGACAGTGGCCATTCCAAGCGGACCAGCAGCCAGAAGCTTAAACGGAGTGGACAGAAGAGCTGCCAACGGCACACCAATGGCAGAAGAAGCTTGCCCACTAGTCCCAATGCCAGGTTCCTCAACTGGTAGAAGCCCAGTCTTGCAGTAGAGTGCAAAGTCTTCGCAGTTCTTCTCAAACATGTCGTAATTTCCAAAACCATTCTGAAGCAAGTACATCGCTCGATGGACAACAACCTCTGGTGGGTCTGATTCGGCAATGGTGCAGGTCCCCCCACGAAGCTTTGCAAGGAAAACCGCAGATGGCACTCCATACTCGAAGCAATAGAGAGAACCATTGCGGAGGAAACAGTCCAAGCAAGTGAGGACAACATCACTGTTGGGCAGCTGAAATCCACAATCAGGGAATGTTGGGCACTCTGATGGAACCTCTGAGATCAGGCTGGAGGTGGAGTCTGATGAATCTGAACTTTCAGTTTCTTTCTTTCGTGTAAAATGGACCACTTTGCTCCCTCCAACATAAATACCTGAACATACATAAGAAAATTGCTTGAGAAGCAATGGAATTATGGAAATGAATTTCAAAACGGTAGTTAACGATATATGAATGCTTTACATATTGCCCTGTTGTGAACAACATGCTGATATTCTCTTAATAATGGATAATTTGCTGGAACATGTAAAAATGCTATTACTTGACAAATTAATCCAGAGCCAGAGAGGATGTATGATGCAGGAGAAGAAGCCAAATGGTTTTTTTTTCCAACAAATTGAGCAGCTTTTCATGCAGGTAGTGCAGAACCCAGATCTTGTCATCCCAAGATATTGGCCTTACTAAATTAGTACCATAAAGAGCCACTTTAACTTTATGGAGCAGAACAGGGCATCTGCCAACAGTAGGCACTGATTGTGGAGACACACTGTCCCTATAGCACAATTGTGACACTGTAGAAGGGTCGTCTATCTAAGGCCGCGTTTAGTTGCGCGCGGAATCGGCGCCGGCGGAATACGTAGATACTGTAGCGCACGGTAGTATTTCGTTTATATTTGGTAATAATTGTCCAATTGTTGACTAATTAGGCTCAAAACGTTCGTCTCGCAAAGTACAACCAAACTGTGCAATTAGTTTTTGATTTCGTCAACATTTAGTACTCTATGCATGTACTGCAAGTTTGATGTGACGGAGAATCTTCTTTTTGCATAGTGCCAAATTTTAGATTTCGGTGGAACTAAACATGGCCTAAGCTCCCTAAACGAAGATCAAAGACCTCGAGATGCAAAGTAAAAGAACTGTGGTAAATAATAAATACATAAAGTTAGTTACCTCAACTAGTAAAAGTGATGACTGAATAGTTCAACAACTTAGCTAACATAGGATACTTTGGTGATCAGAGTTTACAGCAACTAGGCCTAAACTACTCACTTATCAGGCACAGTAAAGCATGGGTATAGCCTGTAGTGTTTCTTTCCTGCAAGCAACCTCGAGTTAACAATAAGGCTGCTCCACACTAGAAAAACAACAAAGCACAGAAACAGACAGACACGTTGGTTAGCGGTAGGTGAGCAGCAACAAGTGCCATTTGTTCTACATGGAAAGCAGAACAGTAGGACACAAGCATGTGACATCCTAGCCATCTGGAAGGGTTTATGTACAGAGTACGGTATCTTCAGTTGAAGCCTCATCTGATGTGAACAAAAATCTCAAGAGTAAATAGGGGAGGCCATAAGAATTGGCATGGTTTTTGCAGGGAAATTCTGCAAATATACAAGGACAACAGAACAGAAGGAAAACCTCACAGATTAGCCAATTGAGGCGACGCACAGAGGCTTTCACATTTCACGCACACACGAATCACCACGATTAATCCTCTCGCCGGACAGAGCAAAAACACAACCAATACCAGCGTCCAGCGGCTGCGAAAAGAAAGCCCAACTGAGCCGGCGCGGGCCAGAGTTCCGGTGAACAGGTAACTTGCACACTACTAGAATTCGTGATCCGCGCCATCGGCGGCGGCAATTCGCTACTAGAACTCGTGAGGGCAGGAATCCTTGTCACCATCGGAGGGGGTTGAGGAGCGTACCGTGGTGGGAGTAGGCGTAGACGGCCCGCCAGGTGTAGATGTGGTCGCCGGGCCTGATCTCCGACCGCTCCACTCGGTTCGACAGCAGCCCCATCCCAACCCGCCGCCGCCGCCGCCTCCCAGGGTGTCGGCGCGGTCGTACTCACACCCCCGCCGCCTCTACAGCTCCACTACAATTACCCCGTCCATTGCAGCCAGCAAGGGGATGGGAGTCATGGAGAGTGGTTGCGGGCGAGCGGACTTCCGGGCTATATAGAAAGCCGAGGCGAAGGGGTCGAGCCGCCGAGGGGTAGTGGAGCTGTAGGGGCAGGGGGGGCGTCGGCGTGGTGTTTGGGGAGACGGCCAGGAAAAAGAAAAGAATGTCGCGGTCACGTACAAGGCAAAGGCAGGCACCACAGCACCCACCGGGCCACCACCGCCGATCCCCCTCCCTCGGTCGCTGGGCTTGTGCCGCCTCCGGCTCAAGGCGGAAACAAGCGAGAAAAAACGGGTTGGGGGCTTGGGGCGCGGGGCATTTCCCCGTCAAGTACCAGGCCAGGGTCACATGCGCGGTGATTCGGCGAAGTTGGTGAAAGGAGGACCGGGGGAATCGTGAATCGGGATCGGCACGCAGCGGGACAGCGGGGTGCCGGGGACGACACCTCGGATCGTGTGTCGCCGTGGACTCTGTTCCTTTTCTACCGTGCCCCGCGTCGCGCTGCGTTTTTTACTGTAGCGCAACTGCACGAGCGCAACTGCATTGGGTACACAGGGACCGGGGACGAGGAGCATCCGAGAGCACGTGTAGAGCGGTGACGACGGTGACACAGGGGCCGGCCGGGCCCTGGTGCAAAGGTGCAGCCGTGCAGGTAGGACGCGCGCGGGGTGGCTACTGGCTAGAGCGGTAGAGCCTAGGGGGTACGACCGTACAGTACAGTTTTGGCCACCAACTGCGGACGCGCACCTAACCAGGCTGCCGTGCCACGAGCTCCCGTCGTGCCGGTCACCTGATGTTGATGGTGGCGCCACTCGCTTTTGTAGGCTAGGCTTCATTTGCTCCGTGCTTCGGCTTTGTTTAGATTGATGTTTGAATCAGTATTTGACACGGTAGTACTTTTATTTGTATTTGATAATTATTGTTTAATCATGGTCTAACTAGGCTTAAAAGATTCGTCTCGTAATTTACAATTAAACTGTGTAATTAGTTATTTTTTTATCTACATTTAATATTCCATACATATGTCCAAAGATTTAATGTGATAAAAAGAAAATAAAAAAATTTACAATCTAAACTAGGCTCGTTGTTCTAAAGCTTCGTAGATGGTGATCGTCACCGATAGGTGTAGGTGATAGTAACATTTTCAAAGGGAAGGTGTGTCGCGGCCAATGACGATAGCATATATAACGGGTCGATGCCATCTTTCTGACCTGACTAGTAGACATTTTGTAGCGGCAATTTAGTACGATTGGAGTAAGTTGAGACGTTGGTCAGAATCCAACTGTTGCCACCAAGACACACCTCAGTCAACACTGTAGCATGTCAAGAGTTCCCAATAAAGCTTCACGATCTAGAATTTTTGACAATAATGGAAAAAAACACATCTCCAATAGCGAAATCCCACCTCCTAATCTTTCCACGCTCGAAAAAATAGACCGGTCGTGTGGTGTGTTCGTTGGTTGGTTTCTGGGCTGGTTTGAACTGGCCGGTGCTGGTTCGTTGTGAGAGGAAAATACTGTTGACTGGTTGAATAAGCCTGGCTGAAACCAACAAACGAACATGGTGGTAAGGATAGCGTATTCATCGACCAATCTAAAGGTGGAAGGCCTTGAGAAAAAATAAAAAGTAGAAAAAAGGTTCTGATGCAAATGTACAAGAGAGAAAGAATATATAAAAATGGTTAGGATAATTTAGAAATAATACATGATTCCTGTTGTAAAAGTTGTCTTACATATTTTAGGAGTGAATTATTGAAAATTGTTGGAGATAGTTTTTTTTTTCTTCCAATACTTTTTGGCGCATCGGAAAACTCCGTGATTTAAAAAAGAAATTCTTGGGAACTCTCGGATGACATTGCTCGTCTCTCGTGATTTCCAAAAGTTACAGGCAGAATTTTGAAGATCACTTTCATTCTGGGCTGAACTGGACCGACATTCTAGCATCAGCCCAGGAAGCAGCTGATCGTTTGCCAGTCGCCATCGATGGGCCTCATGCGCTCAGCATAGGCCATGGAGGGAGGACCCATCTAGTAAAGCCCAGCACGCAAAACCTCCACCACTCACCTGCCAGTTTCCCCGCTCCCTCGCTCACGCGCGGCATCACGCCGGCCAGCTGGCCACTACTCCCCCCTCCCGTTCACACCGCCGCTGCCTTTCCTTCCACGGCGATCTCTCCGCGGGCGCCAGCCAAAACTGGCAACGGCATTCCAATAAAATAATGCGCCCCTGCGCTGGCCGACGCCTTCCACCCGCATTCGCCGTTCAGCTAAACCCTAGCCGTCTCCGGCGCGCAGATCCACCATCAGAGGCGACGCTCGCCGGTCCTGAGGAGAGATGGCCGACCCGAACTCCCAGCGGCTCGCCGCCGCTACGACGGATGTTCCCGCAACCCAGCATCAAGCCGCGGTGACCGCGCCGCAGTCACACGGAGGCGCTCTCGGTTTTTTTGCGGTGGCGGCGCCGAAGCAGGGCGCGACCATGGTTGCGCCGTCGTCCCCGCAGGGCGTTCCCGGGTTCGCGGTGGTGCCTCAGGGGGCCGAAAACGTGGCGGCTCCCGCGTCCCCGCAAGGCCCTCCCGGGTTTTGGGTGGCGCCTCAGCAGCCTGGGCCCGCGCCACAGCAAGGTGCTCCGGTTATGGCGCCGCCGCAGGGCGCAACCATGATGGCTCCGCAACAGCAGCATTTCGCGCCTGCGATGGTGCCGACCTCCCAGCAACTTATACAGATGCTCCTTCAAGCTGCGCCCATGGGCTTGATGATGGCCTCGATGCCCCAGCAACAGCAAGCCCAAGCCCAGCCCATGGTTGCTCACCAACCCGCTCAAGGTATGGCGCCATCGCAATCTTTGCCCATGTGCCATCCGTCCATGATGGAGATGCAGCAAGCTCAAGCTGGACACATGACGGCACCACCACCTCTGCCACTCGGCCCTCTGCCATTGATGATGCAGCAGCAGCAACAGCAGCCTTCACAAGCTGATACAGTGATAATGGCACAACCGCCTCTGCCTCTCGGCCCTCCACCAGTGATGCTTCAGCAACAGCCTCCACAAGGGGCCACGACGATGATGGCACAGCCACCTCTGCCATTCAGCCCTCCATCAGTGATGCTGCAGCACAATCCACAGGGCAACCAGGTGATGATGGCACAGCCGCAATTCGCTGCTCTACCATGCAAGCGCCAGCGTCTTGACCAATATGGTTTGTGATCAACTTCTACTTATGCCTGATTACTGTTTTATTTAAGTGGTAACTGGTAACAGTATCACGAGTATGACTAATAAATGTTCTACCATAGATGTATTCAAGTTGGCGTAGACTAGATTTTTACATTTTTTGTATAAATCTAGAAGAATAGAACATAAGTCATATCATAAACATATGTAGTTAACTTCAAGCCTATGTTTCATGCTAAATCTTTGAAGTAATCCTGGGAATAGTAGTTCCCAGTATGAAATTTTCGTGCTACTCTGTGTTGTACTTCTTAAGCATTGAGATTAGGGAGCCTATCTTTCAGATTTTTTTCAAAAACAACTAGGAGATACATGTCACTGTAGCACATCTGCATTTTATTCCAAATTTCAGATTGTAGGTTCTAGTTTTGTTGTAAATAACTTTTTAATGCTTTTCCGATGATCATCGTGATTATAAATCCTGAGTTTAGAACTAGTCAATAGAGTTCACATGGATATAGTCTGTTTGGCTTAGGGTTTGCACTCCTGTCGTTTGCACTTCATGCAAATATTAACAGCCTGCTCAGTAGTGATTTCAGGATCTGTCACTACCGAGTAAAGCTAAAAATGTTTACGTGGATGTGTTAGATTCAGCTTAGGCTTTGCACTCACCCACTTTGTTGGGCGGCCTTACTTCTGCAGCTATTAAACATGCAATTAAGGTTCTCTTTTTTCCTCTTAGTGCGGATGGGATTGCCAATTCTTGGCGTACCCAGTGCAGAGAGCTCCCGCTCTGTGCGGGGTCTGGGGAAGGGTGTCAATGGCAAGCCTTACCCTCGCCTGTGCAATGCGAGGAGACCGCGACTTGAACCCGGGACCTTCCGGTCACAGGCGGTAAGACTCTACCGCTTGCACCAAACCCGCCCTTCTTGGGACTTTTTAAAACCCTACACTTCAGCGTTAAGTTTGGAAGATTGATTCATGGTTCTGTTCCAAGTTCAGATGTTCTTTTCTCGACAGATGGTGTGATAGCTATGTATCAACGTTCACCGATACATCATGTACGCCACCATACCTGTATCCAATACGGCACGGTACAGATACGCATATTGAGAGGTATCGGAACATTGCGATGTAAAAATAAAGAATTTAATTGCCGATATGGCTTCCGATACTAGATGATACCTCAGTCCGATACTTCTCTTCCCGTCCATGTCTAGTCACGAAGAGATGGAGAAATGAAGAGAGCCTGGAGGCGGCTGGTCTGGGAGGAGCACAAAGTCTGAGCATACTTGAAGAGATGAGAAGAGCATGGGCAACCTATTTTGCTAGTCATTGCTGTGAAATGTTGGCCTGTGGTGCCAAAGCTGCGTTGTCGAAAAAGTGAACTGCAACGGGAAGAAAGCAGAGCAGCGGCAGTGGCTGGCTGCCTTATGTGCAAGATGAGAGGAGATTTTATGGTTAAGTTTGAGGTCCTTATATGGGCTGAGTGGGCCAACTGCCCAGAAAATAGAAGCCCAGCTCATATTTTCCTTGTTCTATCTTTTCTTTCCTTTTTCCCTTTCATCTTAGGACAGAGATGCATTCAGCATGAGCATTTCATTGTTTTAGATGATGTTGCTCTAATTAACTGCTTTCTTGGTACCCAGAAAGTTCAATTATTTTCATAAATTTTAAACTTTAGTTATATATAAATATATATATTTCCCGTAGTAGTGTATCAGTTTTTTTTAGAATTGCATATTGCCATACCGTACCTGTATCGCTGTATTGTGTATCAGTGACAATTAGGTGATAGCTTCATTTGTTTGTTTCTGTTCTTAGATTTCTTTTATTTGGGCTTGCTTCTTAAATGGAAGTAAAACACAACTTGAGGTTGAGGAAATCATACTTCGTGTACCCCTGAATTACTTCTATAAATCTATGCCTTGTGGTGTGTACGCGAAACTAATTTAGTGTCCTTTACATTTTGCAGACAACACTTATGAACAGCATATGACTGGCCATCAGCAGGAAACAGCAATAATGAATGCTGCAATGGGACAATCTTATGGGCCTAACTTACACAATGGGGTACATAATGATTATTTTGTTTCTTAATTCAGAGTGACAACTCTTACTAAATGTTAAAGTGCTGTTTTTTTACTTCTCCTTGGTGAATGATTACAGTTTCCTTGTTTCGGTGCACCTGAGCCCTCCCTTCCTCCAGACACAACAAGCACCATTTATGTTGAAGGTCTCCCTACCAACTGTACTAGACGGGAAGTTGCGCGTATCCTTGTGTGGATGATGATTTCTCTTTCTGATCTTATTGTGAGTCTGAGTTGTTTGCCATTCTTTTTCCACTGGTCAACTATAATTTACATTCAGGTGTTATCAATCCGTGTCCTTTTTTGTGTTCCATCATTCAACATTGAGGTCTTTGGGCCCATTAACTTTTTACTTAGATATATTTCGCCAATATATGGGGTTCCTTGAAATGAGACTGGTCAACAAAGCATCTAATAGACATTTGTGCTTCGTTGATTTTGCAACCCCTGCACAAGCTTTTCTCGCCATGAGAAGTCTTCAAGGTGAATGTAACACTATTTTCTTATACAGTTTTCTATTTTTAGCTGCATTTGTGATGTTACTGGGCCATTTTGTCCTTAACTTGGAGAAAACTATCTTAGTACATTATGAAACTGTTTAAACTAAAACATGTGGTGCTGGATGGTATTTTCCAACTCTGTAGTGATTATGAATGGCGCCAAGCAATGGTTCAAACTTCTAGAGTCTTGACTTTTGTTAGCCTATCTCATTTGCTTATAAGATATAAGACAGCAGTTGTTATATGTGATAATTCTAATGTACGCTTGGAGCACAAAAGGAAAAAAGGTAAGTATAGAAATGATTATGTGCCAGCTGGATCAGTAAGTTAGATTCTAATAATCTAAGAAAATATGACCCTTCTCTGTCACGAAGTGGTTGGCAACAGCTTCTCATACTTGATTTGCCAACACCTGTTCGTTTTGTCCACTTCAATGCCAATATGTCTAATTCGTTAACCAGTTTAGATCTCTACGATAGCATAATCCACCGACTTTTTGTACCCTTTCATAGTTTATTTTTGTGTAAACTTGTCACATCTTATATTTTCAAATATGCTAGTTTTGTAGCATGGGGTCATTGCTTGATTGACTGCATCTTTGAACAAATTACTTCATTTTGCAGGCTATAGGTTTGATGAACAGGACCCTCACTCACGCTATTTGAACCTGCAGTTCTCTCACTCTCCTCGTATGGGCTCACATGGTGGGTCCTAGGCACTGAATTGCGCGGATCTAGTTTTCTTCTACACCGTCTTGAATTCCTGATATCTTGACCTGGCAACCTTGTTCTTGCTTTCATCAGCAACTTGACTTTGTCCAAAGGCTTTAGCTTAGTCTATGACAAACAATTGTTGCAACTGACGGTACTTAACTACTGGAGGTTGCCTTGCTGTATGATATGTTTTTGTTATATAATTTTGCAATGTGACAAGTATGTTATAGTGGATTTCATTCTCTACTGGTGCTGATGTTCTTGGGTCATCCACTTCATTGATTGATATTGTCAGCTGGTAAATGAGACTCTGATTATCTATTGAGGGACGTGAGCCACAATTTGCAGGTGTCTGTGTTTCCAGCCTGTTTTTTGGAACACATTGGTTTGCATGGTTGCCATGCTCATTTTGATGTAAATGAATTCATGAGAATTTGGATTGTAGCATAGTTTACATGGATCCTGTACCTGATGATGATTTTGTGCTTCGGAACATGTTAATCCACCGGTGCTAGTTGGTTTTCGTGGTAGGATGTCGAAGTATTTTTGTTGCTGATTCTTTGTTCATTGTCCAAATCAGAGTTAGCAGAGTATTATTTCATCAGGAAGCCTGTTCGGGAGGCCGTATCGTATCGTGGATTATTTACTGCTGGCTGGTTTGGTGTGAGAGAAAAACACTGTTCCCGGCTGAAAATTTACGATCGTTTACGAGGAAGCGAACAGGCTGAGGGTTGGTTATTTGGATGGGTATATAATTAAGTTGTGGCAATGCTATGATTTTGTTTTCAATTCAATTGTCACAAACATGTTTTCTATCCAAACTTGGCTATTACAAAAATTATTGTTTGTCAATAAGCAACCAAAACTTATAAAATTTTACAAAAAATACATATTTGTTTCGCCATGGTAAGCATCCGTAGCTAGGGATAACAACGGTACGGATATTTTTCGACCGTATTCAAGACCGAATCTGTTTAGAGGGGTTCAGATCTGTCCATATGCGAGTCCAGATATTCAACATCCGATACCGTATTTGTATCTGAATACTCAAATAGCATATTTATGATGTCGATATCCAATCGTATCCTATCCGGCATGGTTGACACTATCCGTATTCGTATGCGAATCTAGACAAATGTGAAAACAAATGTAATATCAGTGATATTCGTCCGTATCCGATCTGTTTTCATCCCTATCTGTAGCGGAGCACCATATTGTATTTATCAGTACTAGCAGTATTCATGACAAATCAGTTGTACAAAAATTGAGGTATACAGGTGATACAAAAGAAGCAAGTTTGGTGGAAAGAAATACAGCATACGATAAGTTGGAGGTAAAAAAGAACAATAAAAAGGTTCATAGCTGGAGATAAAAAAATGTTCGCTTCAGCCTACGAATGCAATGCAGAGGTACGAGCCTATAGAACAAACCCTGTTAAAGTAACAACTAGAGCCATCTCTTGGGTGAACTTTTGGGAGGGTTTGGCCTCAAGCCAGAGCCACTCCAAAACCCCTGCTAAATTCATCAGTACAAAAACCACTCTAGCTCCTCTGCGAGCCATAAAAGCCGAAGCTATGTGAAAAGGACCCTTAATAGATTTTTCTTTTTTCTTTTTCAAAATTAAAGTAATAGTTTACTTTTAATTTTATCTTAACTTCTAAGTAAACCTTCTCTAGTTTCCATAAAAAAAATTAAAAATACATTAACATCTGAATTAATTCTTCATGGCACATCTTTTGATCATCCATTTGTTTGTGTTTGCAATATACTCCCTCCATACTCAAAAATGAAGTCGTTTTGGACAAGGCTCGGGTCAAACATTGGGAATATAAATCATGAATAACTTTTAAGTTGTTAGTTTGAAAATGTGAAAACCATATGTATAGATTTGTCTTGAAAAATACTTTCACAAAAATTTACATATATCACTTTTTAATAATTATTTTTATAAAAATAAGTAGTCAAAGTTATGCTTTGGAGACCGTGTCATTGTCCAAAACAACTTCATTTTTTAGTATGGAGGGAGTACATAATATCAGTTGGATTACTAGGGAATTTCATCTCAATGGTCATTTTATTCCTATTCTTCCAAATAGGCTAGCCCAAGCGAGGCTTGCAAATCACCGTATTATAGATTGGAATTGGAGGAATCCTGTGGCACATCACCTAATTACGTACGACTGCAACACTATCCATTAACGGCAAAAATTTAACTACAGGAACATGAGCATCAAAACAAAGAGCGTTCATCATTCAAGCGTTGCAAAGTTTCAAACTTTTCAGCTTGATAGCATATATAAGAATAATGTTACTCCAATGCAACCAAATACATGATGGTCGGCTAACCAAAATTGCGTACAAATGGCGATGGACCTAATCGCTACCGCTAGAGGCAGCCTTGTTGCGCGCTCTTGCTGCATAGTTGCTCTGCATCAGATCTTGTTGATCTTGGCTGCCACGACGAGCGGGTTGTTCTTGGCGATCTTCTCCCGTCCCGCCGTCTTGAAGTCGAAGCTGCACGCGTGCTTCTCCGCGTGCCGGTGCAGCGAGCAGAACGTGGCACCGCAGCGGCAGGGGAACCCCAGCAGCCCCACCTTCTTGCGGCACGACGCGCACCTGTTGGGCGCCGCCGCCTTCACCGCCGGCGGCGCCTCCACCGCTGGTGCAGCACTGGAACTGAAAGTTGCAGCAGAGATCTGGGCCGCCGCCGGCTGCTCGGCAGCGAGGACGATCTTGTCCGCCGCCGGCGCCGCGGCAGGGGCGGAGTGAACGTTTTTGAGGAAGTCCCTGTAGCAGAGGGTGCAGAGGTTGTTGGTCTCCGCGTACCCGAAGTAACCGCACGCGTTCGCGCACTCGATGAGGCCGCGGCGGGCGGACCCGGGCGCTTCCTGCTTCTGCGTCTCCAAGGGGCGGCCACTGTTCTTCTTCTTCCCTGTCGGTGCTTGAGCAACTGGCGTGGCCGTGGCCACTGCAGCGGCAACGGCAGCGGTGGCGTCAGGATCTTGATGACCATCAGCCAGCTGATCGGGCTTGTGAGAAGCAGCCTTAGTGTTGGTGGCCTCGATCTTCTTCTCGTCGACAAGAGCGGCGGCGTCGGCGGTCTTGATCAGGTGCTCCTTGTAGCACTTGGAACAGAAGTTGTTGGTCGCCGCGCTCCCGAAGAACCCGCAGCTGTTGGCGCACATCGGCGCCGCTGCAACGCCGCCGGAGACGATCTCCTGCCTCTCCGCCATCGATCGGATCCTCTTGCTCGGTCCCGCTTGAGCACGCATGTGAAAGGTGAAACCTCCTAGATGGCTTCAAGTTCGTGCGCGACTTGTTTCATGAACGAGCGAGAGTTCGTGAATGTGCGGAGCGTGCCCCTCGGCTCTCCTCTCTTCTCTTATATAGTACGGGTACAGGACCGAGAAGGCCAAGCGCGAACCGATTCCGGTTCGTGTTTTAGGCCGGGGTCGGAAATCGGGTCCGTGCGATGCAGGGTAGCGTGGACTTGCAGTTCCGACTTCAACTCGTGTCATGGATTCTGGAACCGACTTCCGGCGCGGGGCTCTCGCTGGCGCTGGCGCCGCTAATGGAGTTTGCCCGGCGGCGTGTGCCGCGTGAGAGCTGGGCGGCAACCGAGGTGCGGTTCATGGCCACAGCCTGGCTCTGTGGCTGCTGGATTCCC
This sequence comes from Miscanthus lutarioriparius, assembly GCA_904845875.1. Classification (NCBI taxonomy): domain Eukaryota; kingdom Viridiplantae; phylum Streptophyta; class Magnoliopsida; order Poales; family Poaceae; genus Miscanthus; species Miscanthus lutarioriparius. The sequence goes on along the minus strand of CAJGYO010000004.1, from coordinate 26,277,209 downwards.
CAGTGGCCGAGTCCGTCCATGCAGTCTTCGCAGGGAAGTGCTTCGGGGGTCGGGGTTCCAATTTCAGGACGAATGTGCCACTTGTTTGAGCTCATTTTGATTGCTTGCTCTAGAAATGTGTGGATCTGGAGTTATTTTGTATTTGACGTGAAGCAGGATGTACATGTTCTGAAATTGGAGCTTACACTTGAGTACAACTGGATGGAGTTTTGTTGAATTTGGGCAGTTTAGTCTGAAACTAAATAAACTAAAGCTTATCGCACTGGATTTTAAACTAAGCTCAACTTAGCACATACATACTGCATTATGCTTGCCCTAACTTATATACGTATACGTACGTAGTACGTACTTCTATTACAAGGTTATTACAAAAGGAAAAAAAGAAGAAGCAAAACCCCAAACACGAGGCAAGGTAGAATAACAAATAGGCCCATGTGGCACTTGTGAGCGGGCCTCTGGAATCAAACCCGCCCACGGACTCCTCCGCTCGGGGCCGTGCGTTGCGTTGGGATGCGATGCGAGAGGGCGCGGCGCAGATCTGGAGCAGTAGGGCCAACGTTGTTTAGCACCACCCTGGAAGCGCAGGAAAGCAAACACTAGCTTATAGTCGCGAGCGCAACAGCCGTTTTGTCTCTTCGGAGACATCTGATAAAATTGGAACGATACAGAGAAGATTAGCATGGCCCCTGTGCAAGGATGACACGCATAAATCGAGAAATGGTCCAAATTTTTTTAAGATTTTACGCGCCGGTCCCTGCCATCTTACAGATAGGTCCTCCTGGCCCTTGGATATGTTATAAACAGGTCCTTGGAGCTTGCGCGCCGGTCCCTGCGTGCCTACAGACTGATCCTTGGACATGTTACATACAGGTCCTTCGGACTTGCAGGCTTTTATAATGCACTTCTTCCAGTTCCAAGGTTTTGACTTTGTACTGTTTAAATTTTGTAAAGGTCTTTACAGTTTAGTCCTGCTGCTTCTGGGTTTATATAAACATTTCCTCTTCATGATTTTTACGAATAGGTTCTAGATAAACAGTGTGCAATGCGAATACGCAGTATCATAGAGTTAGGTCTGAACTATAGTTGTGTTTTTTAAACAATAAATAATTAAAAATATATAGTTGTGTTTATGTTTTTTTTATACACGTCGGTCCTCTTGGTGATTTCATGCTCTGAGGTTTGTGTTTCAATCGTTTTTCATTGATGGTTAAACCGGATTCAATCAAAACGTGCATGAGCAGGATCCTCTTACTGTTTTGCTATACACTTGTTACCGGTGAATCTGTGCCTGGAGTTCTCTCATGCCCTTAACTTTAGTGATGTTTCATATAACCTGTACAGCCACAGATTTTTGCATCTTGGTCTGGTGAGTTGTGCGCGTAAATATTAGTTGTTCACGCATACATTATCCTTTGTCCACGTTCTCTTAAATTGTCTCTCACAATAAAAGTATGTTGCCACACCTGCACCTTAGAGAGCAAATTGGGCTGTTCGGCTGGTATTAAAGCCGGCTGATAAGCCGGCTGAAGCTGATTTGTTGTGAGAGAAAAATACTGTAGATTCTAGCTGATAAGTTCAAGCGAACATGCGAAGTCTAATAATAAATCCAAGTGTTTAGCTACTAGCTAAGTTATAAAAGACAACATATACAATAGTAGTCTCTTATTTATCTATGAGCAACCTTTTTATTTTTTTTATTCGTGTTTCATCTTTTCTTTCATGATCCTTCTCATTAATTAAAGTATGGGCCCACCACTGCATATGTTTCTATCTCTAACTTGTTGCTTGAACAAGGGCTAAATTCTTCTCTCTCTCATCTCTTCTCTCCTCCACATCAGCATTTGCTTGGCTATAAGCCAATTATGGTACTTGTTTTTAGCCATGATCCACTTTATGGTTAATTAATTACCCCTTTGCTATTATTTTGTACTATGTGCTGACTGTTCCCTCAAATTCTGTGTGCACAATGTAGCTTATGAATCAGTCCATGACTTGTGTTATGTGATTATCACACCAAATTAATTCCATTGAATTCTTTATGAAATATATTTTAGCACTGTACTTATTTGAACTTGCAGAGGAGGTGATAGAAACATGACCACAAGTAGAGAAGTTTGACTTAATACTATTCCAGACGTTTTTCCACAAAACTGCAATTACATTAACCATTTGAGAGCACACACATCATTTTATCATATGGACCGGTGGAGGGCTGATGCATCTGATTGGTCACCGAGCAATGCAAACCAGTTTACACGTTCAGAAACCTCGTTTCCATTAGGAACCCGCTGGAGACAAGGTTGGATACAAAGGTGGAGACATACTGCATTATGCTTGCCCTAACTTGCTATTACAAAAGGAAGAAAAAAAAAGAAAACCCCAAACACGAGGCAAGGCAGGACAACAAAGAGGCCCATGTGGCACTTGTGAGCGGGCCGCTGGAATCAAACCAGCCCACGGATGCCTCCGCTCGGGGCCGTGCGTTGCGTTGCGATGCGATGCGAGAGGGCGCGGCGCGGATCCGGAGCAGTAGGGCCAACGTTTCTTTAGCACCACCTCGGAAGCGCAGCAACGCAAACACCAGCTTATAGTCGCGAACGAACCAGCCGCGTTGAAGAATAGCATGGCTCCTACGCAAGTTTGACACGCACAAATCGAGAAATAGTCCAATTTTTTTTGAGGTTTTGCGCACCGGTCCCTGCCATCTTACAGATAGGTTCTCACTGCTCCTGGTCCTTGAATATGTTACAAACAGGTCTTTTGAGCTTGCACGCCGGTCCCTGCCAGATTACATATAGGTCCTCCTGGTCATTGGATATGTTACAAACAGGTCCTTATTAGGGATTGCGTGCTGATTTTGCGCGCCGGTCCTTGCCATCTTACAGATAGGTTCTCCTAGTCCTTGGATATGGTACAAACAGGTCCTTAGAGCTTGCGCGCTGGTGCATGTCAGCTTACAGATAGGTCCTCCTGGTCCTCGGATATGTTTATTAGGGCTTGCGTGACGGTCCCTGCCTGCCTACAGACAGGTCCTTGGATAAACAAACAGGTCCTCCGGACTTGCAGGCTTTTATAATGCACTTCTTCCAGTTCCAGGCTTACGTTTTTAGTTTGTACTGCTTCAACTTTCTAAAGGTCTTTACAGTTTGATCCTGGGTTTATATAAACATTCCCTCTTCATGCTTTTCACGAACAAGTTCTAGATAAACAGTGTGCAATGCGAGTACGCATTATCATAGAGTTAGGCCTGAACTATATATAGTTGCGTGTTTTTTTACGAACAAGTTCACGGGCGACAACGTGGAGCGCGCCTTCCTCACGCTCCTCGAGGAGGTCTTCGCCGTCGTGTCGCGCAGGGCGATGGAGCTCGACGAGGCACGCCGGATGCGCGGCGACCAGCAGGGCAATGGCAATGGCGGAGGAGGCGGCGAGGTGCTGTCGCTCAAGGGGGCCGCGGTGGACGTGGGCTCTATCATGGAGACCAGCGCCATGAAGAGGAGCTCGCAGTGCGCTTGCTCATGATGCACGGCGTGGCGTCTTCAGTGCACATGTAGGAGTCATTTAAAAATATACCTTTTCTAAGAACTTCATCACATTTACAAAATGCAGATTATTACACTCTTCATGGTTTATTAGGCATGTTACCATGTAAAGCTTTGTACGTGTATCTGATCCATCTGTCATTCATCATTTTTTCCCCCATTTTTTGATGCAAAGAATAGGCGGATTTGTGTCATCAAACTCGTTTTTCACAAGGATGTTTGCCCTTCCAACCCTCTGAACAGATCCAAGGAACACCATGATCCATGTTCTCCGTACCACACACATGGCATCAGAAACAGAAATTGTTACAACAATGGACCAGATCTTATTAGCAGGTCACCTTGATCTTGAAAGAAGATTTCAACAAACTAGCAAAACATCATTGGAGGGACAAAAAAAAAACAAAACAAAGAAAATCTCTTTCAGCAGCTCTATCACTTTTTTTTTTTTGAAATGAATGGCAGGAGCTCTGCCTCTCCATTAAAGTAGAATAAAAGGGACAGCAGCTCTATCACTAGAAGGAAATAGTTTAAGCTCGAGATCCAAACGAAACTATGCTTCTGCTCACTTTATTGGTCAAAGCTAGTAGTCATCCAATTGTCATACTCAAAAGTATCAAACACTGACAGTTCGGGCAACAAAGGCGCCACGAGAAATCTAGGACATCGTCACATTGGCAGGAGGAACACGAGACATCATCACATTGGCAGGAGAAATCTCCTCGCAACTCCAGTCTACAGCATGTGAACACTATGTAGTAACAAGTCTCTCTTCTCATTCTTCTCCTTCAACAGCTGGTAGCCCTTCTTTGAACCATGCATAAAGCCCTCCTTCCAGATGGTACACATTGCTGTAGCCATTCAGGACCAACAGGTATGCAGCTATCAGGGACCTGCCAAAATCAACCGGAACAGAGGATAAGTTCCAACGCTGATATTTGCCTCGAGAAAATAGCATAATATTTCGAACAAGTCACTTTCTGCAGAAAAAAGATGGGTGGTAAAATAAATGTGTGTAACATGGTTGTAGACATACTAGGTCTTGCTGGAAAGTAAATTCAACAGCTTCCGAATCAGTATTCTCGAATAAGTTGTGCATGCTGCTTTTCTTTCCTCAAGGATTAAGTTACCCAACATCCTTCTAGAATTTTTTGTGATTTAGTTCAAATTTAAGAAAATACTAAAGAATGTTTATATTTATACTAATCTGCTAAATCCAAACATGTGAAGAAAACGTGGTTTACCTTTGCAGTCACTGAAAATTCTAATGCTATAAGCCCAGCAGCAGAAAGCACCATGTAATAAACTACTCTCTTCATTTTTAGATATATGACGTTTAGTACAAGCTAATTAGTTAAAAAAGCTGAACTACTCCGGTACTCCCTGCATTTGAAATTAGTAGGCATCAAATTTGAAATACCAATCTATTGACATACCAATCTATTGACATCAAATTTGTATTGCAAAAATCATGATTTGAAAAATAATTACTTATGATTACGAAATTGTATCACACAAATGACATATTAATAGAGTAACTGTTGGCCCAAATCTTGTCCCAATGAAACGGAATACACCTACAAAATTTTAGAGTTTTACACCTACAAATTTCAAAGGGTATAATAATAACTAATAAACTTGTCCTAAATGTTTTATTTATAAACAGCTTATATTATAAACGGAGGCAATACCATAATTAAGAAAAGAGACAAATGTGGCCTACACCCTACGACACTTGCCCATTCAACTATGCATCTCATATGCAACATGGTGGAGCTTGTGGTCACAGGAGCTTTAAGTAGCACTGTTCAGATCATGGGTTCGACTCCCCATGGGAGCAAATTTAAACAGACCTGGGTTAAAAGAACACCACTTATTGGCTGTTTTCTTGACTATACGTGTAACCATCCGAGTCGCTTTTAGCGAGATGCTTGTGGCCCTAGGCATGTGTCCTAGGCGCTCAATGGCACGTTCAGGGTAGCCGGCCTTCGGGGTGTTTCTCGGCCTGCGCACGACAATGCCGCGGAGGCAGTCTTTCCCCGGGAGATTGATTTTTTTTAATGCTGGCTCTAAGGAGATGCACAAAGGCCTTAACTCTCTAATCGTGTCCCTATTAATCATTTCAGATCCCGAAGTTCAACACAATAGGACCAGAATCCTATGATGTTATCCCATGCTAATGTATCCAAAGTGATGGTTTGCTTTGAGAACTCTAATTTCTTCAAAGTAACGGCGCTGGAGGCATGACCCAGCCAATTAAGGCCAGGAGCGCATCACGGGCAGAAGGGCCGAGTAGGTCGGTTCTCGCCATAAGTTGGACCGGCCAACCTGGCCCAAGGTAACCGCAACAACTTAAATATATGCTATTGGAGCTGGAATTACCATGGGTATTGGCACCAGACTTGCCATTGTTTCCTGGGAGATTTAGAACATAGGAATGCCCTTGTCTTGAAGGGGCCAGGCCAAACATTCAGGCTCTCTTCACAGTGGCTAATGAAAGCAGCTTGTGGTGTTTTGCTGGAGGCCTGGTGCCTCTACCCTCCATGAGCTCCTCATTATGTCGCTAGCCTAACCCTTGGGGATGGTCGAAGGTGGACAGGTTGTGGTCGTGTTGTGTACCTTAGTTGACACGTCTGTTTGTAGTCAAGTGTGTAAGGTGTGTTTGGGAGGGGCTTTCTTTAGCTCTCCCATTTCCTTGCGCACTTTTTGTTTTTTCCCTTCTTAATGAAATGATACGCAACTCTCTTGTATTGTTCGAAAAAAAAATCATCCATCAAGAGCATTCTCCAATAGTTTCTTAATTTCATTATCTAAGTAACTCGATTGGTTATGGCTGCACCTAGGGTACTGCCTTATGGTTACGGTGGTGGTCGGCCTGTGTGAGCGGTGCGGTCCTACCAGGGGTGGTGGCCGCCAGCCTTGGTTACGGTGCCATGCTATAGGGCCTGCACTATCAGGGTTTGAGAGGTTTTCTGATCGGTTGAAAGCAAAGGTTTCTTCTTCCAAGAAATACCATGGGGGCAGTCTTTCCCCCACTGCCAAACATATGTGCACCTGTCTCCAGGAGAACCATCATTTTTATTGAAAGGATATACAGATACTGAGAATGATCGACTACGCATGCTATTGTCAAGCTTGCAGTGTGAATTACAGAACATAAACATACCGAGATTGCTTCCCATCAGGGAAATTTTGCGTTGGCTTCAGTGTCCCTCCTGTAGAACATGCCACAATTATCTTCGCATTTTTCCCAACCTTCGCATCAACACCTGCACAAAGGTAACGTGCGCTTTTCTGGTTACTGTATCATTGATGAGTAATCAAACAGCAGCAACAATGTTTGCTACCATACTCTGTATGAACTCAGGATTCTCTTCTGTTCCAGCAAATATGCCAAAAAACGCAAATGCCGCACGCCTTGCAATATCCCATGCTGTCCATTCCTTGATTAATCTGTATATTTGTACATTGATGGCACCAGGTGGATGAGCCTACATATGGATAAAAATCCATAAAAGTTATACAACTGCCACAGAAAAATAAATCTTGGAGTAGGGTAATGAAACCCACGACATGAAGCAAACAACAGATAGTATACAGCAAGAAGTGTCAAGTTGTTGCTTTTGTGGGGTAATTGAAACAAATGGTCATATCTTTTTTCAATGCCACATTGCTCGAGCTATCTGGTTCTCTTTTAAAGAAGCACTAGGTTGGGATAGAACTCCACAGAGCATGCAAGATGTTTTTTATTATTGGATTCCTATTGGGGGGAGAGATTACCATATCAAGTTGTTTATCTTCGTGATAGTCCTTTGGGGTTTGTGGAATATTAGAAATAAAATGGGGATAGAGAAAAAGTTTCAAGGTCTTCTAATGAGGTTTTCTATAAAATGTTCTCTTTTACTCAGAAATGGCGTATCCTTTTGAAGGCAGGCGATGCTAGGTTCTTGGATGACAGGCTTGGAAGAATGAAGTCCTGGTTGACGGTTTTCTGGAAGCGCACAGCTGACATGGAGATTGAAGGAGTTCTTTGAGGTGTTTTGGAGTTCTCTGGAGTGAGGTCTAGTTAGTGTTTTAGTTTCTTCCTGTGCAAGCCTCTTTGCTCCTGTGAGGGCTGTGATGTTCCAGTTTGGGTGGTCTTTGGTTCAAACCTGGTTGCTGGTGTTTCCAGTGGTTCCTTTGGTCTCTTTCTTTTCTTTTCTTTTCTTTTCTTTTCTTTTCTTTTGCTGTAAAGACTGGTTGCTTTCTATAAAAGCATGGTTTTCCTCCGTCAAAAAAAGAAGTGTTAAGTTGGCAGAAAATATATTCAATTAGAAGTTTAGAACTGTCCAGCATGTGATCTCTATTGCAAAAAATTCCTAACAATGGTACTTTTACCTAAGAAATGGCAAAATACATATTGATATGTTATTAACCTAAACCTGAGACCTAAAACTGTGGCATAAAAATATAGAGTAACTATAAACAGCATAAAAATATAGACCTCTTTAAACTCTGCTTCAGGCCTGACATCAAGAATTACAAAGTTGTTTTCCTTTTGAAGGCGCAGTGCTTCCTTCACATCAACACTGCGTACCTGCAAAACAAACAGCAGCAAAGCCTCTGTTATAAATGAAATATGCAAAGCATGGTAGGCTCACCATAAGCCAACAGTGAATTAATAGAACTAAGATATGTTCCTCTAAATTACAAAGAAGGCCTATATCACATAGAATATTTTTTTTCAACCTGCACACATATAGTTCAAACCCAGTTCATCGTAGAACTAAAGATTAAGTATTTCATAAAAAACTTCCAAAGATATTTACAAAGGAAACACATGGTAGAGTGATGCAAGTTACCCGCTTTTCCGCTAGCAGTTGCCGCTTAACTTTCCATTCTTCTTCAGCTGTAAGGAAAAACAAACAACAATATCAGAATAAACTAACAGTTGCGTAGCAACCAAAACAATTGGAGAGCATAATCAAAGTACCAGGAGTCTTTGCAGGTTTAGTAGCAGCACAACTTATACGTATCGAGCTCACAGCACGCATCCGATGGAGTTTCATAGCCTCTATGGGACGCCAGGAATGGCCAGATGTGAAGTCTGAACAGGATGATATCCTTGATGAGCAAGCAAGGTTGCTGTTCATTACAGAATTAGCTGCAAGCATCGTGATCATGAGAGAGGAAGAGCAAAAACTATGGACTTGAGAGAATTAGAAGACAGCTTAGCTTCTCCTAAGGCTGCATACTGTTACTGGAAGGAGATCTTTTTAGAAGCAGAAATGTCCAAAGGACCCATTGGCTTTGGATTGGATGTAGATGCATATCTGAACCTGTGGTGGAGGTTGAGCAAGTGCTGAGATGGACAATCTGGATTCTGGGCGTGTAGCTTGACCTGACCCCACCACACCAACAACCTGGAAAATTACCTATGTGTTTCCCATCCCATGATATAATTTCAAACGTTTGGCCAAAACGATCAAGACTTCTCCAGACGTTAAAAAGAACTGGGGGAGGAAAAAAAAAGCACTTTATTGGTAGCCACCAGTTCCGAGTTTCATCCTACAAATGGGGATGATGCCCAAACAGATTGTTCACCTGAAAATCAAATGATGAACTAAACAAGAGTACAGCTAAAGCCAGAGATTCTTGGGCTCCTTAAGATCGCTAAGACCCAGCTCAGTTTTGTTCTACACTGCTCACTCACTCACTCACTCCAGTACCCATCATTTTCCTTCTCATCCTTCCCCTCCTCCTCATCATCACCCTCCTCGCCGATCTCCATCACTGCCTCCTGGAACCGCTTGACATCATTCAATGCCGCCTTCTGGAACATCGCAAAATCCACTGCGCCAGCCACCATATGGTAACCCCTCAACTTGAGCTGCTCCGGCGGATCATTCTGCATTGCAAACCCGCCCAAGTAAGCAGCATTGCCATCCGAGGCCGCTGCCACCTTCTTCCTGGCCTCCAGCACCTTCCTCTCGGCCTCCCTCAGCACCGCCCGGACCTTCCTGTTCCCGGGGTCCCACAGGTATCCCATGCTAGCCGACAGGTCGAGCGGGCCCATCTGCACGACGTCCACGCCGTCGACGGCGGCGATGGCGTCGATCTCCGCGATCCCGGTGGCGGTCTCGACCTGGCAGATGACGAGCGTATCGTCCTCGCAGCGGGAGAGGTAGGAATCGTCGAAGCCGTAGGCGGAGGCGCGGATGATGGGGTGCGCGGCGCCGCGGACCCCGCGCGGCGGGTAGCGGCAGTGTGAAACCGCCTCGGCGGCGGCCGCGGGGGACTCGATGGCGGGGAGCATGAGGCCCGCGGGGCCGAGGTCCAGCGCCTTCTTGGCCCAGACGGCGCTGGTCTCCGGGAGGCGCAGCACAGCGGGGGTGCGCGCGGCGTCGAGCGCGCGGAGGCAGGCGAGCGCCTCGGGGATCCCGCCCGGCCCGTGCTCCATGTCAACGACGACATAGTCGTAGCCGGCGAGGGCGGCGAGCTCGGCGAGGGTCGGGGAGAAGGAGAGGAGGAACAGACCGTAGAGGGTGTCCCCGGCGGCGAGGCGGGACTTGAGGGAGGGCGCGGAAGAGAGGAGGTCGGATGCCGCGGCGGAGACCCCGAGGGAGGAGCGCCGCCCACGGCAGGGAAGCGGGTTCGTGATGCGGTGGGAGTGGAGATGCGAGGGGTTTGGGTGAGTTTTGGGTCTGGCCTTGGGCGCGACGAGGAGGTGGGAGAGGGAGGAGGCGGTGGCGGCCATGGCGAGCGAAGCCGGTGGGCGGAGGTGGCGAGGTGGAGCTTGGTGGTGGCGTTGGTTTGATTCTGGGATCTGCGACTGCCCAAGCCGAATGGCGAGTCCGGTGGGCGGCGGCTGTGTGAGTGATATGGGCCGTGTTTGGCTCGACTCTCCGGGGCTGCGGCTCCTCCGTGCAGCGACTGTACAACCTATATATCACTATAGTGGTTAAAAAAAATACCTCCAGCTCCTATGCAAATGAACGTGGACTGAGAAGAAACTGCCGGAGCTACGTTTATAGTGCTCCGTCGGCTCCGCCACGGTACCCGCACAGTGACAGAGCCGGAGCCGGCGCGAGCTCCACCAAACGCGCCCATAAATGTCCATGCAGCACGAAGGCACGGCACGAAGCCCGCTTTTTTTAGTCCGACATGGGCACGGCCCCGCCTGCGTCGGTTGGCCCGACAGCGGCCCGGCCTCCCTCCTCCCCTCCTTGTGGCCCAACGCGGCCCAGTGCGGCCCACCGTCCCCGCCTCCCCCCGTCATATAAGAGCGCACGCCGCAGCGCGGCGGCTCTCTGCCTCTCCCTCACACCCGAACCCTAGCTCCCATCCGCTCCCTCTCTCGCTCTCTAACGAGGCGCGTCGGCCGAGCCCGAGCCTCCCGCGACCCCCGCCCCCACCGTTCCCGCTCCCCCCGCCTCCGCCCCGTCGTCCCTTTCTCTCCCTCTCTCCCGACGTGGCGGCGTGCTGGTCCCCTCCTCCTCCGCATCCCTCGCGCACGGTCCTGGATCTGGGCCTCGGACGCGCTGCCGGTGCCGCGCGGGACTCCCCTCCCTCCCCTCGGCCCTTGCGCACGGGCGCCGATGACACGCCCCCACGCGGACGCCCCCTCCCCGCCTCCACTCCAGCGCCCCGTGACGGCGGGGGGTTCTGCGGGTTGCAGAGACCCGGCAGGTGCGTTCAGGCGGAGATCCGGAGTACCACGCTCCTAACTCCCTTCCCCTCCCACCTCTGCGCCACGGACGCCGACGCCCCCCTCTGTCTCCTTGCCGGTGTCAAGGGCCCCAAGGGCAAGGTCGCCGGCGGCCACTGCATCTCTGGTTGCTCGCGCTTCCTCCCCTTCCCCCTCTCTCTGGCTGCTCGCGCTTCATCGTGGGCCCGGGCTAGCCCGGCACGCTGGACTGGTCGTGCTTCTCGGGCCGGCCGGCCCAATAAACGGCCTAGCAGGCCATGCCTGGGCTGGATGTCCGGCGCAGTGCCCGCCTCGGCACGGCCCGGTAGGCACGACGTGCCGTGCCGGCCCGAACCCCATCGGGCCGTGCCTGGCACGGGCCGGCCCGTTGGACATCTTTAGTGAGTGACTGTGTGTCACCTGTCACGTGCTGCGGTGCAAGAGACTGCCGCTCCGGCTTGCTAGCGCGTCGTGTCGTGCGCTTGCTGACGTTGAATTTACCGTGGCATAGCTCTTTCCCGTGTCTCCTCTGGAACGTGGGCACGCTACTCAAGAGGCTCCCCGGGCTGCCGGGCCCCCAGCCCAGCCCCTTCTCCCACGGGCACGGGTCACCGACTTCTCTCTTTCTCCACACGTGCGTCGTGCCCAGCTCATGCCCGCCCGCCTCCCTCCCGTTCTCTCCAGCGCCGCCTCCTCCTTTGCGCGTTCGAAGGAACACCGCCAGGCGATCCGCTCTCCCCCGCGCCTCATCCGGCCGTTTCTGGCGGCTCTTGGGCCTCGCTCGCCCTCCCTGACGGCCCCGAGCTCGCCCTCTATCTCTGCCCAAGCTCGCGCTGTCTAGGCGCCTCGAGCTCGTCGTCCTCGCTTCCTGGGGCGGATTTGGGCCCCGGGCTGCCAGGGCGGCAGCCCAGGGCGAGGCCCAAAAACTCTGGGAATAAGTTTCTTAAAAACCTTGTAATAAGGCCAGCTAGCCCAATAGCCCACCCCGACGGGAGGAAAGCCCAGCAGCCTCCAATCCTAGCCCTGGCCGCAAGCGCAACCCCGACTCGGCTCTCTGCTCTCGGCCTCGACGCGGAGACTGAGAGGAGACCGGGACGGCCGACGGCGATCGCTCCACCTCCGGCCTCCGCGCCCTCCTGGCCTCCTGTCCGGCTTCCGGCTCCCCGCCCCCCCCCCCACTCTGCAGCAGCCGGCAGGCTGTCCCGTAGCGGCAGGTCGCTGCCTCACAGGTGACTACGGTGAGATCCATAACTCCAGTCTGGTCCATACTCCCTACTAGTACTCGCTACTCCACTGCAACTCCGTAGCATGGATTTCTATTATTAAATCTTACTTTGCAATTGCAACATTTCATATCTTAGGGTAGAGAAGTTAGAACACTAGAATGGAAATCCATTTCATATCTTACTTTGCAGTTGCAACATTTGAAGGCTTAAGAAACTCTAAGATGAATTTGCCACGTGAGGGTTTGCCTTCATAAAAAAGGTGCGTGTTCTATACTTGTATTAGTCCATTTCAATACATACTGTTATCTTGCTTTTTGAAGAACACGCTTTTTTTAAAAAAAATGTAGTATTGAGGATGTCGGTACAAGTCGTACGAAATCATGAAGACATATATGGTTTTTTTTCATCTAAGGCTCTTCATTTGGCAGTTTTCTAGCCCCAATGTTCTACGTATTGTTTGAGCTCTTTGAATCAATATCGTTACTTGTCTTCTTTGAAACTATGTTATATCTAAGAGTCTATGACTATTAAGATTTTTAGCCTTATATTAGTTAGCCCGGGGTGCAGCCCGTTTTTGGATCGGCCACGGCTTCCGTGGTCACCACTGGGAAGTATGAGGAGGAGGCCTGGGATCGCTGGCTTGCAGAATGCGGCGGCTACTCGCGTATGTGCAGTTCTTATGCTTGTTTTAAGTAAGAGATCTGTGCTCTTTTTCCCCCCTGTTTGGAAGATGAGATGAGAGTATTGCTGGGAACGTTCAGGACCAATTCCGGCTGGTCGGGGAGAATGTGGCCAAGGTGAGGACCGATGTCATGAAGGAGCAGCTTGCGACGTTCCGGTCACAACTCGAGGAATTTGCTCGCAAGCATAAGGTGATTCACTCTGCTGTATTTAGTTTAATGTCTAAGGAGAAAGAAAACCTAATGACAATTGTTATATGTCTAAAATTGCAAACTATCCGTTGGCTTCTTGAATGATGATACAGATTGGGATTAACCCATCTTTTATGTAATTATAAGTGTAAGATCAACGCTAAACCTCATGGCCTGCCTGGGATTGGGAGAATCCATGAGGTTTGTAAACTCTCTGTTTTAAACTCATCTGCTAAATGAATGAGCAGCTCTCCTGCCAATATTCCTTCAAAAAACATTATTTATCTGCTTCCTTAACTAGAAATGAAATGGTTGTACTTTAGAAAATATGTAGATTATGCAGCCAAGGTTCGGCTAGGCGGCGACTACTCGGCGACTATGCGCGCCTAGTCGCTGGGCGAAGCCCGTCGCCGCGACTAGGGGCATAGTCGAGCATCGCGGCGCTAGGCGGCGCGGAGGCCCGCGCGCGGCCACGAGACCCAGCCGCGGGAGGATTAGAAGGGATTCCCGCGCGGCCAGATCCCGCCGGTCCTGCTCCTCCCGCCGGTCCTGCTCCTCCTCTGCTCCTCCCCTGCTCGTCCCCTGCTCGTCCCCAACTCGCGCGCCGCCGGTCCTGCTTGTCGTCGACTCGCCGCCGCCGTCCTGCTCGTCCTCGACTGGAACCCCTCGCGCCGACGCCGCCAGGCCCGGAGCCGGAGCCACCGCCGCCGCCGCCTCGACCACCGCTTCCGACGCTTCCACCCCTGGCACCGCCGCCGCCTCCACCGGCGAGGCAGGAAGGGCCCTGGAAGTGCACGGCCGCGCAGAGCAGCAACGCTCATGGCACCCTCGTCCCGCGTCTCATGGTCATGGCCTCCCGCTCTCCTTCGCCTCCTCGGTGCGGTGCGGTGCGGTGGGTGTGCCTGCGCGCGCGCTGGCTGGAGTTGGAGCAAGTGGCGAGAGCGCGAGGAGGGCGAGAGGGAGAGGACGGGATGATGCAGAGCGCTCGGGGGGGCTCGCCTCGTGTGCTAGGCTGCCACTGCAAGATGGTGCTTTCGCCGCGTCTTATTGTACTAGCTGGCTAGCTGCACGACGCTGATATTTTCGTAGTGTTTTGATAAGTCATTTATATTTTTTTTTAATGAACAGCTAGCTGTCTATTGACTAATTTACTAACTAGTAGCTGTCAAAATGGGTTGCAGGAGCTAGGAACATGCAAAACTAAGCCAGCTAGGAATCAGATATGTCTACTGGCCCTCTTTTTATAGTTATATACATAATATATATATAATTTATGGCTATATTGCCAAAACGCCTAGGAAAACGCCTAGGAGCGCCTAGGACCGATTACTCCCGACTAGGCGCTAGGCAATGGGTCAGCGCCTAGATTCCGCCTAGCGCCTAGCTGAACTTTGTATGCAGCAACTGCTATTGTATTAAACATGGCCCTCTTAGATCTAATACCAATCAAGTGTTAACAGAAACTTAACTGATAACTGAAAAATGAAGCAATCAAATATGATAACCCGTAGATTTCAAGTGAGAGTTTTCTAATAAGTCATGGAGTAACTTATACATAATATCAATTCAGTCAACAATCCCTGAAGAAATAGTATTATCCTCCGACATGGCCTTATTAAGTCACCTCAAAGTTCAAATGGCAAAGTGCACTCAGATTCTCTCTGGTAATGTTACATGTTCATATATTGTGCTATTGCAGAGTGACATCCGTAAAAACCCGGTATTTAGACAGCAGTTTCATGAGATGTGTGCAAAAGTTGGAGTAGATCCATTGGCATCTAATAAAGGAGTCTGGGCAGAACTTCTAGGGATTGGTGACTTCTACTATGAACTTGGTTGGCATACTCACTTTAAGCTTTCTTGAGCGTTCTTCTGGTCATGGAAGTAAAATCTGGTATGCTTACCATTGATGCCTATTGTGGCAGGAGTTCAGATAGTTGACATATGCATTGCAACCAGATCGCATAATGGTGGCCTGATTGATTTATTGGATCTCCGCAAACTGCTTGGTCAGAAGAGAAAGGCTACCCTTGAATCATTATCTGAAGATGACTGTTTACGTGCTATAAGCAAGCTAAAAGTAAGACTATGAAGCTTCAATGATCCATTTATGATTTATCTTGGAACTTTGGAATTGCATGTAGATTGTTTCTATGAGTTCGTACTTCAATTAACAGATGTTAGTTCAGTACAAACGAATTTGATATACTCAGTAAGATATGTATCTCATCTGATCCTTTGTGGATTCACAGGTCCTTGGCAGTGGTTTTGAAGTAATTTCTGTTGGGAGGAGGAAGCTTGTGCGTTCAGTTCCTACCGAGTTAAATAAAGACCACAGTGGGATACTTGGGCTAGCTCAGGTTTGTGCTTGTAATATTTGATGTGAGTACATTATAGAAGCAATGCCAATTATCATGTTGTCAGACAAAGGCCCATCTATAGCAGCTGTATATATTAGTAAACAAGAGTAGGTTTGAAGCTTTAAATTTCTTATTAGGTTCCTCTCTGCTTATAACATCATTGCTATGTAGGCTGAGGGCTATGTCACGGTAGAACAAGTCGAAAGGGAATTTTCATGGTCTACTGGGCGTGCAATTGATGCCCTTGAAACTTTGCTGAAGGTAATACTGCTTCCTGAGTTTCCTTATGACAACAGCATCCTGTATGGATCTTTTCTGTGCTAAAGGAAAAAGATATCAGTTATTGTTAATACATGTTTCGTGGTGATGAATCCACCCATAGTCGATCTTTGCAATTTGTTGGAGTCATCCATGTAGATACATAATTGCATCCATGCATGCCTGTCGACATGGGCTTATGGAAATTATCTGATTTCAACCTTGCGGAAGTGTAACAACTCTTCATGACTGAGCAGGAGGGGCTTGCTATGATCGACGATGGGCATAGGGACGCCAAGCGAAGATATTGGTTCCCATGCGTCACTGTCAGCTCCGACACAGCAGCTGTTGAAGCCAAGTCATAACCCCCAATATGTCAATTCCACAATGTATCCATGTCTCCATGAGGTGGAACAACCAGTGGCACTGAAAAGTGAAGAATGATATATCCCCTAATTTTTGTTTTGTTTGCCTCTGGCACTTGCAACATTGTGTGTAAATGTTTGTATGTCCAATACACCTGTGTGTATGAATTCAGGTGTAACATCACACTTTGAAACATGAAAGGTTACAGGATTCTTATTTAAAATTCAGGTTTATTTTTATACAACATTTATTTATTTATTTGAACATGGAAGAGGATCTCCATTACTCATCTGATGCCAAATCATTGGCTACCAGAACATCAATACAATTTGGAGTACAATCCTTGATCGGATTAGTACCCGGACTCAAACTTGCCCCAAGACCAGCTAAGCAGCCTGTTCGCTTATTGGTTTTAGCCAGGGTTTATCAGTCAGTTAACAGTGTTTTTCTCTCACAACAAACCAGCATTAACCGGGCTTATCAGTTCAGAAACCAACCAGCGAACAGGCCGAAGCTATGAGCAACGAAATTACATGAACGAGGGATATGTTACATGACAGCTAGTGAAATATTTAGAGTTCAGATAATTCTGGCCTTCTGGAGTTTGTAGGCTGGCAGAATGTTTGTAACATACTAAAATTCTTGCAGTGAGATAAAAAGGCCATTAGTGGCACCCAAAATAGTAAGTGCAAGGTCAAGGCCCATAGGCCAATACTAGCCTGTGGAGGCCGTTCTAGTGCTGTCGACCCATGGGCCGTCGATTGCCCGCGGTTCGTTGAGTAGTCTTCACCATGGCGTTAAGGGAAAAAGACCACCATGGCGGGTTTTTTTTTCTCTCAAACGAACTGCGGAAAGGGGAAAAGGAAAGGGGAAAAAAAGGGGGAAAGACCGAAACAGGCGACGGAGAAGCGCCGGCGGCGGCACTCACCGTCGGCCGCCACGCCCAGCGCCTCGCCGACGTCCTCCTCCAATCCAGAAGCTATCTTTTTTAGCTAGAACAGTATTTTCTCACACACAGTGTTTTCTCTCACACACCACATCAGTCGGTGTTTCGGCTTTTTTCAGCGAAGGGAACCGGGCCATTGCACTCGCCTTCCCCTCCGCTGGACCACATCCCCGACATCACCACCCGCCTGACCTCCCTCGAGGACTTCTTCGCCCTGCGCGCCTCCTGCCGCGCTTACCGCGCCGTCCTCCCGCCGTCCCGCGGGGCCCTCGCCTGCCAGTCCCCGCTCCTCCTCGTCGCCCTTTTCCCCTCCTTCTCCGAGGCGTTATTCCACCTCTCGCTCCGCCGCCTCCCCTGGGGTCATCACCTGCCCCCCTCCCGCCGCACCCTCCACTACGCGCACGGCTACCTCGTCACCGCCACCACCGCGTCCTCCCACTACCCCCCGAGGCTCCTGCTCCTTCACCTCTTCTCCGGCGAGCAGCTCCGCCTCCCCAAGGTCCCCGCGCCGTTCACCCGCGTCATCGTCTCCGACGACCTGGCCACCGTCCTCTTCCTGCCCGGCAGGCCCAACGTCCAGCACTGCCACCCTGGGGACGCGCTCTGGCGCGTGGCCACCGCGGACGCGCCCCACGTTGTTGACGATATGCTCTTCGTCGATGCCACCCTCTACGCCCTGGTAAATGGCCTCCGTCTTGCCACAGTCGAGCTGTCTGATAGTTTGCTGGGACTGTCGTTTCTAGGAGAGGAGGTGGATGACGACAGCAAGCCGGCGGGAGGACAGTTCACGCTCGGAGAGTGCGGGGGTGCTGTGTTGCTCATCAGTCAGGATCACACGGAGATGATGTTGTACCATGTTTATCGGTGGGCGTTTGAGGTGGGGAAGTGGGTTTCAATCACGAGCTTAGGCGAGCGAACACTGTTTCTTGGTTTCTTCGGATTTGCAGCCTGTATTGGTTCATATTACCCAGGAATCCGAGGGGATTGCTTATATGCAGCTGGGCCGCGCTTGGGTGAATGGCATGAGCACTCCTTGGCTGATGGAACTTGCGATGTTCACTATGCTGATTATCCAGGTGCACCACCCCTGAACAACAATTCACCTATCAGACCTCAGGTCTAGGTCTTCCCCAGCCTGTGTTGATGCTGGTTGTGAATTCTTTCCAATCATGTAGAACATCTGAGTCTGACTTGAAATAAGTCATGGTATGCTTGATTTCTGTGGCTGCTATTTCTTAATTCTCAATTTCGTTTCTGTAAACAATATGTTGTTCAGCAATGAGTATTGAAACACAGTATATTACCAGTTATTTGTTATGTTGAGGTATAGAATACACTTGTTAAGTGTTACTATAAGAATAGATAGTGCCCATCCTGCTCATAAGGGATTATGGTGGTCTGTCTATACGCTATGCTCCTTTCTAGACCTTGGTTGATCTAATTTTGCTTCTTTCTTGGTATATGAATATTACCAATGTACCATGACATCGCAACAATAATGAGGACATCTCTGTGTATGGAATTACAAATTTAGTTTATCATGGCTTGATCTTATAGTACTGGTGAGTTTGTCTTCAACCAAGCTATTCATAAAGTTTCTCATTGGTATCGATGTATCATGGTATGTGAAACCAACTTCAAACTACTATGGTCTTATTGTCTTAACATGTTGGATCTCTTTTCATAAGTTCAGTACTTCAGTCACATGGTTAATTCATCTTATTATAGCACCTGCTTTTGTTAGAAGTAGGTAGTTCAGGAGGTGTTGAGAGAAATGATTATTAGTTAGTTCAGGAGGTTACTTCGAATAGTTAGTTCAGGAGATATATTTTTCCCTCTCTCGAACAAAATTAGTTCAGGGGAAGTTGTCTGGATATCCATATAACAAAAAACCTTGCAGGTTACCACCACTCTTCCACCGTAACAATTACAACGAGGTGTGTTTGAGAAAAAAAAATACTTACAATGACATGATAGTAGAACCAAACATGAGGAATATCAGAAGATTTAACTCAACACCTGATATTCTTGAGGATGTTTACATTACATAAGCCTATTTGCTGAATGATCTATGTGGATACACTTACCTCTTTTCTCACTTAGGCTCAACACCCTTGATTGCTATGTAGTCCTGGCTAAACAATGTGACTGACTGACTGCTATGCTCAACTCAGCAAAGGACACAGTTTATTGATCAAAGAGCATGCACCCTTGAAGAAATATGAAAATACTAGTTACACGTTTTAAATAACCTGGAAGGCCAGACCACCTGAGTAAATGGTTACACCAATTGTCTGATGGTTTGTGGTTAAAAGTCTCTGCCATGTTTTCCACACAAGAGTTCTGTACCCTCCATTTCTGGAGATTTTGAGAATCTGGAATTTTCTTGTAGTTGATAATGAAAGAAAGCAGTATCATCTTACATGAGATTGGTTAGGATTACTTGCTCATTCTCATATTAGATGGCTCGCTGTTGATTTCTTGTCATGAACATTGAACAATACTTCAGTAGGAGATCCTGCAAGTTACTGCAGTCATTCAGATGTACTCTCCCCGTCTCAAAATAAGTGCACATCTCGCTTCTTGAGTAGTCAAACATGTAATAAGTATCATTAGATTGATGATGAAATATACTTTCATAATAAGTTCATTTGGAGATGCAAATATTGATATTACTTTCTATATAATTGATCAAACTTAAAAATGTTTGACTCATCGAGAAGCGAGATGTGCACTTATCTTGGGACGGAGAGTGGAAATTTTGTGCTTATTACAATGTCTGACCTGCGCACATGTGCATGGTATTTTCTGGTCTCTGGTTTGTGTTGCCCTTATAGCAGTACTGAGAATTCAGAAACTGGAATTCAATGCACTTACGCTCTGTTCCCCTGTCATGTAACATTGGTTTTGTGAACTTTTCAGTTACTTGTCATCCTTGATCAATTTATGCATTTTTGAGTCTCCTCAAGTCCTGATACTAATGCAAATTAGGCAAACTTCGGATGCAAATCTGCTTAACTTGCTATAGCAATATACACACCATCGATTTCCAGGCGTTTTGTTCTTAACCTGGTGGATGAGTTGGTTCAGAAACTTCAGAGGAGCAACTGATTCTTTGATTGCTCTTTTGTTTACTGTAACGGTTCTTGTATACAACTGAACTCTGAACTTCTATGTTTTTTTGCATAAACAAGATTGCAGAGTCTGAAGGTAGATGTGTCTGATCAGTGATCAGTTCGTACTTGCAGTAACGGATGCCATGCAATTGTCTCGAGCACTTCTATTGCTTGCTGCCTTCCTGGCGCATCCGTGGCCAGTTGGTCCGACGGGGTTCGTATTGGCCTGGAGATCGGGGTGGGGTCAACCTGCAGCGAGTCAGACTCGACTAGCAGCAAGTTGCGAACAGTGAACTCCTCACCGTCCTCTTCCAATCCAAACCACCCAGAGCAAGCGGCCGCCGCTAAGCACACACGAACGCAGGTCGGGCGGGAATGCAACGCGCCGCGCTCCTCCGCCCGCTCGTCGGGTCCCCTCTCGTATCCGCGGGTCCCCTTGCTCAGGTTGCTGTGCGCCGCCGCTGCCGCTTCCATGGGGGTGTTCGCGTGAGGTCCTCAACCGGGGAGGGTGGAAGCGAGCCCGGAGGCGGCGAGGGCGCCGGTGCCGCGGCGTCTTGGCTGAGCTCGGCGGTGGGGGAGAAAGTGGACGAGCTTCTGCGCCGCGAAGAGAACCGGGCCCTGCTCGAGGGCGTCGAGGACGCCGAGCGCCGCGTTGAGCGCGCGCGCGCCGCGCTCGCCGACATCGAGCGCCAGGAGGCCGCCGCGCGCCTCGCCCGCGAGGAGGTTCGCCGCCTCGAGAAGCGGCGCGATGAGGTATGCTGACGTGCTGCTATCCACCGCGACGCGCTTGGTGGCTCCAGCTTGTTCGATGTTTTGCCTGCTCAGTGAACGATGCCCATGCCGTGATGGTTTCCCATGAATCCATGATCGGTGGGTCGCTCACAGTAGAGCGACCTGTCCTGTCCTGTCCTGCATGCACTAGCGTTCAGCCTCCCACACTGCTGCACACATAACAGACCCCACACGGCCAACACGAAGCACGAACGGGTGCCATGTTGTTCCTGGGAGATGCAATCTTAATAAGCTGTGTGGCCCTTAGATGTTTTGCGAATGCGGCTGTTGTAGCTTTGGCTATATACAACTGTCAGAGATGATGTCAACTGTATATGATAATGAAGTTCTGCAATCATCCAAATTTCTTCCTGACATGCTGGGAAGACATGAATATTTGTTGCGTGATGCTTTGTTTAGTCTCTTTCTTTTTAATAAATTCTTACAAGGCTGCATTGCATAAACAAGATTGCAGAGTCCCAGCGGGAATTGCTTCAAGCAAGAGAAATGATCGATGAAGCTCAGCGTTCCTTGTCTTCTAGTCTTGAGGAAGAAAGCTTTGGAGATATGTCAAGTGGTGATGTTGATGAAGATAGCGAGAGAATAGAATCTGTTAAAGCTGCTGCAGTTTCCTCTATAGTTGGTGTTCTGGCTAGTTTGCCCATATCTTTCTATGAAGTTGAAGATCTGCCACAACTATTCCTTCGGTCATCAATTGTTTTCATAAGTTGTGCTTTGTTTGGAGTCACATTCCGGTACGCTGTTAGAAGAGATCTGGATAATATCCAACTAAAAACTGGGGCTCCTGCTGCATTTGCTTTTGTTAGAGGTAAAACCAGGCAACATGGTTTGTTAAAGCTCATATTCCTGAGAATGTACTTCTACTTACTGGAACTCAACTATCTGCAGGCCTTGCTCTGCTGGAATCTGGAAGAACCCTTGAGCTGAGTACTGATACCTTAATATCAGTTACTCTTGATGCTGCAGTCAGTGTGGTTGAGAACATTTTCATATTTCTGCCTGCTGCTGTTGCATTGGACTTTTGTTTTAAGATAAGATTTTTGAGTCCCTTTCCTAGAAGAAAATAATAGCTTCCGTGAGGAATATGTACGATCAGTAACAATCTTGATTGCTCAGATGGTCGTATGTAACACAAATGATACCTTAGATTCATTAAGGAAAAATTTCCCCCATGCACTCAAAGTTCCATCAAGTCTACCAAATAATATTTTTACTTAATCTTCTTCCTAAGATCTTATTCAACAAAGATTACTCATAACTTTGCTGTGAACGTGAATTTCACTTTCTTCTTGATTGTCCTGCTCTTTATGAGGACTAGCATAGATGGACGTATGCTGGAATGCCTCTTCACAATACCTGCTCCACATGGGGTTTGATAAATTTTAGATGGAATTCAGTACATCCTGATTTGTCGTTCATTCAATCCTCATCCTGGTGTAAACAGAATTCGCTACACCCTGTGATCATCTACTGTCTCAGTGAGTCAGCAATCTGATATGGTCACATAGAAGCATCGCATGATATCTATATTCAGTATATGTTTTGTCTGTCATCTACATTAATTAATGCTTGCTGTGCTGTTCTTGTCTGTTAGTGCTTTTCCAGTCAATTCACAAATCGTAATTGCTTTGACGCAACTAGCTGCTGAACTGTGTTGTAACCTGATACAGTATTTTTCTGGTCTTCCATAAAGTGCCAAGGCGGATGGATCTGGGTGAGTGGGTGACATTTCATTGTGCTTGCTCTTTCTGTACTGTGACAGGCTTTCTTTTAACAAATTCCAGGTATGAAAGTCTGGCCTTGATGAAAATATGTTGGCTCTGTGGATATTCAATTTCAATATACATTTAGTGGACTGCTGTAGCATGTTCTTAAGGCCCTCTTTGGATCACAGGATAGGAAACATATAGGGATAGGAAAAACATAGGAAATGATGTGCTAGGTTTCTCCAATCCCATAGGGTTCAAAAACACAGGAAAGTAAAACAGCTGCTCTTTGGCAGCACCACAGGAGAACAAAGGATTCGTCCTGGACACGTTTGAGAAGCTCTTGCTAGCCATTGCATTCAAATCAGACACTAGCCATTACATGGAGTTACAAATACATGCAGCCGTTACATGGAGTTATAAATACATCCAGCAGCACACAAACTTCATACGTCTCATTTGCATCCTGAAGAGACCAAGTAACTCATCTCCACATCTGCTCAGTCACAAAACACCACAAGAAAGCCTTCTGTCATATACAGCTAGCTCCTCTCCAAATCTGGTCGGTCACAAAGCAAGACAAGAGATCTGACTGGCACAGACACTGCATTTGGTAAGTCACAAATCTCCTAACTGAACTTCAATTTCTGTAAATATATATGAACTTTTATTTATGTACTGATGGACGACTTATTTCCTTTTTGGGGCTCTTGCGTTTATACCCTTGTTTTATATCGAAATTATGATTTTGCCCCTATTTTTTTTGACTTTGTGAATTTACCCCTACTGTGCCATTTATGAAGCACCAGTTTGCCCCTGCTCCGTCATCCACCCCTAACGGTGTTAAACTTTGTACAAAAGACATGAATGCCCATGCGATTTTGCCCCTTGTTTTTATGCCTAATTGTGATTTTGCCCCTGTCTGGCCGAGGCTCGGTTGCGCGCCATTGCGGACGTACACTCCCGTGCCCAGAAGAACCAGAGGTGGGGGAGAAGAACCAGAGGCAGGTGCCCCGAGCCACGCCGAGAAGAGACCCGCCGGGAGCCGCAGACAGGCCGGGAGCCGCAGACAGGACATGCAATGTATTAACCCACACAATGATATAGTCTTCGCGTAATAATAAATATGACTTTTTTCTCTCACTTATCCCTTCCTCTCTCATCTCGTTCTCTACTTCTCTCCGGCGAGCCAGCAGAGCGAGCACGCCTGCGCACAGTCCCAGCGCGGCTAGCAGAGCGAGCACGCACGCGCAGCAGCAGCGCCTCTGGCGAGCATGCGCAGTACACCTGGGCCGTATCGCGGCGCGTCCTGCGCGGCCTGGGCGTATCGAAGCGGCGAGCGAGCGCACTGGCGTCCAGCAAGCGAGCGCGCGGCGGCCGGCCAGCACGGCCAGCAGAGCGCGCACGCACACGCAGCGGCGGCGTCTCCGGCGAGCACGCGTAGCACAGCCTGGGCGTATAGCGGTGAGTCCTGAGCGTATTGCAGCGGCGAGCAAGCGTGGGCGAGCGCGCGGTGCGGACGAGCCCTCGCGGTAGCCGCCGAGCGCGGCGGTGGCCGGCGAGCGCACGGCGCGGGCAAGCCCTCGCGGCCTCCGGCGAGCGCACGGTGCGGGCGAGCCCTCACGGCGGCGCCCTGGCCCGCTCCGCGTCCACGTCGCCAGGCACCCCGGCAGCCGTGGCCAAGCACCACCGCCGCTCGCCCTGATGCCGCGACGCCCGCCCCCGCGTCCCGAGCCGCTCCGCGCCCACGTCGCCCCGATGCGGGGTTGCCGGAGCGCCATGACCGGCGGGCGAGGTCGCGAGGGCCACCGTCGCGCCGATGTGGGGTTGCCGGAGCGCCATGACCGGTGGGCGAGGTCGCCGAGGGCCGCCGTCGCGCGGGCGCGGGGTTGCTGGAGCTCCATGGCCGGCGGGCGCCAGGGCGTGCGGCCGCGACGGTGCTCGGCCGCCGGTCATCTGTCCGCATGGAGCTTTCGCGTCAGTCGCGAGCAGATAGCAATGAAGAGAACGAGCGGATAAGAATGAAGAGGAAGGGGCATTTCAGTCATTTCGCATATGATTTTATGTGTTTTGTTTTTTTAATCGTTTAATCAGCCTCTAAATAACGGACATCCAAACTAGGGGCAAACGGCTCCTTCGTTTCAAAATAACAGGGGTAAAATCAAAGTTGAAAAAACAGGGGTAAAATCACAATTGAACCTCTGGACAGGGGCAAAAACACCGTTTTCCCTTCCTTTTTTGCTCTCTACTATATATTAGGTGGTAGACATCTGCAAAGCGAACCTACAACATATTTGAGTATCCCTAGTTGGGTTTCCATTGTGTTAGTCATGGATCCAAACTATCGACGACGATCACAAAATGAAGATGAGTTCATGTTGTTTGTTCTCCCTACCATAGAAGATTCATCACACCCATCATCTAGTAAGAATCCCATACATACATCAAAACTATCAGGAGCTGAGCGTGTTCATGAAATCTTAACAGGCCACGAGAGCCTAAGTAAAAGGAACTTCCGAATGGAAGTTGGTGTTTTCTAAGCTTTGGTCAATAAGTTGTGTGAGAAGCAACTACTTGCTGATTCAAGGGCTATCTCAGTAGAAGAGAAGGTTGCTATATTCTTATATGCACTAGCGAAAAATGCAAATAATGAGACCTTGCAATATGAGTTTCAGCACAGTGGAGAAACAATAAGTCACATTTTGGAGCAGTGCTTGATGCAATTACACAGCTTACATGTGTATATATACGCCCACCTTCCCTACACCCGCACCAGATTTTGTGAAAACCAAAATTCCACCCCTTCTTTCAGGTATGAACAAATGCACAATTTGATTTTTAAATTTCAGAAGGTCACACAAACTACTTCAAGATAATATACTATATAAACCATGCAATTTTTTTTTATTTCTGTAGGACTGTGTTGGTTGTATTGATGGGACTCACATACCAATGATACTTCCGCTGGACCATATCCAAATTTCTTTCCTCAGCCTCTTCCTCAAAAGGAAACTGCAAACCTGATTCACCCGGAGCATTTAACGTTGGAGACGGTGATTGATATGTGTCAGCCACTTGTGCTGCTTGTGTCGATGGAACTGACGCATTCTTTGCTTTGGTTGCATAATGGTCCATGCCATGACAGGTTCTCCCTTTGGCGTGACGACATATGTGCAACAAAAAAATGATCACCACATTTTAGAAAAACAAAGAAAAATGCAAATAAAAAAGTACAGAATATGTGAACCTCAACATCGTAGAGTGAAGATAAAGCATCATAATATGGGAATGACCTATCTTGCCAATGGAGAGCGTCCTTATTGTTCTTGCGAGCAGTAAAACTAGCCCCAACACTTGCAGGTGCAGTGACCATCATTCCCTCGTTATCCCATCCAAATCCACTTTCAGCCAACAAATCTTTAACACTACGGTAAGCTTTCTTCAAGTCTTGCTCCTGCTGTTTGACTTGGTTAAGAGAATATGATGTACCAAACTTTGTATTCACGCGACGAACAATGTTTGTCCATGCGTCCTTACTCCAAGCATTATGTGTTCTGAAACCCGGTTGTCGGATACCACAAGAAGGGGTACCCTAAGCAAGAACCAAAAATGTCGCTTAAACCTTGCAAAAATCAGAACCAAAAAACTACCGCCAGGTCTCTGCAGAATTCTCCGATTCGCTCGAGGCCTTGCGCCGAGGCCTCATACGAAAGGCCAAAAGCGCCCCGCCGAGGCCCTCTCGCCGAGGCCTCGCCCTAAAAGGCCTCAATGGGATGCCAATTCTCCAATTCGCTCGAGGCCGGGCTCGGCAAACATACTCGTGGCCTCCGTCCCGACCAAACTCCTCTGACGAAACATCACGTCCAGATTAATGCGCCCAACTACTCCCGCAAACGTCAGCCGCACTCAGGCACAGTACGAGCAGAACGACCGACGGGACAGGGGACTGGGCGCAACAGGGGTTACCTGCCACTGTGCTCATCGCTGTGCTACCTAACCCCTGTGCCAAGGACAAAGCAGCATGAAAGGTCAAGTCCATGTCCCTGTAGTCTCGGAAACCGCAGGAGAGCCCAACTGCTCGTTCTACGCCTCGTCCGAGACCCCCCGGCAGGGTCTCAGACGTACTATTCCTTCTCCGCCTTGGCCGAGGCCGGGCTCGTCCCACATCCTCGTCGTCTCCGCCTCAACTACCCCTCTGGCGGGCCGTCCCATCCGTGTAAGTACCCCTGGTTGCGCCTACGTCAGCCACGATTGGCAGGGCATAGCAATAGGGGCGATGGGACGACGGTCAAATCTCCTTTTTTACCATTCCCCACTGACGGTGCAGGGACTACCGTGCTTT
Organism: Miscanthus lutarioriparius; assembly: GCA_904845875.1. Taxonomy (NCBI): domain Eukaryota; kingdom Viridiplantae; phylum Streptophyta; class Magnoliopsida; order Poales; family Poaceae; genus Miscanthus; species Miscanthus lutarioriparius. The sequence continues at coordinate 26,250,017 of CAJGYO010000004.1, read as the reverse complement.
GCGGACACACGCCCTGCATTTTTCCACCTAAACCGGGTACAACATTGACCACCGAGACCGCCGCATCGTGCTCAGGTCACCCCCAGGCCTCGGCAAATCAGGCCTCGGCACGGTCGGCCACAAACACCTGCCAGGCCTCGGCGAACCACCAAGTCAAAAATTCACAAAGCACGGCATGTCACCTACAGAGGAGGCCATGCTGACTAAACGTCAACGAGGACCTCTACGACCTCAACAGCCTCAGGCATGGCCGACATGACGCACTAGTGATCAAGTACCAATTGCCATTCCCGACACTGTGCTGCTACAGGAATAGGCCACAGTACTGGATCTTCCTTCCTCGCTAAGGCTCCACGTGTAGCTCTCTCATGTACTCCTGGCTCCCTCCTTGTGGCTATAAAAGGAAGCAGCCAGGGCCGTTTCTATAGATCGAGACCACGCCGGCCCTCACGCGCAAACGCACTCACTCAATTCACGCGCGCTCCCACGCTGCCTGAGAGCAACGACTCAAGCAGTCCGCACCACTCCACGCCGAGACCTGGGACTAGCTCCCTCTCTCACCCAGCTTGTAACCCCCTACTACAAGCACTTCGGTGCAAAGAATACAAGATCGATCTCCTAGACTGGACGTAGGGCACCGATTGCCTGAACCAGTATAAGCCTTGTGTCTCTTTGCATCACCATCCGGGATTAGGGGCACGTAGTTCGCATTTATTGGTTGGTTGAGGCCCCCCCGGTTCGAAACACCGACAGTTGGCGCGCCAGGTAAGGGCCTCTGCGTGTTAGCGTGATCGTCCCAACAAGTTCCGGATGGCTGACCCCATACGTCCACTACGTCTCGGCATGGTGGTCTGGTTTGGGAGCCTGGAGTTCATGGCTCTAGGAGGTGAGTACGATATGGTACTCCTCACACCCAGAGCCCCACCGGCCGGCGACGACGTCGCGCATCGGCAGCCCGGACGCAGGCGGTGCCCGGGCCGCCGCTCTCGTCACGCTCGCCAGGCACGACGCGAGCGGAACTACTCCGACGCCACACGAACTCAGGGCTGCGCGTCGCACTCCGCTGACATCCCTTGCCCGGCTGTCGGCACAGAGTCCCTGGCTGGGGACCTGTCTAGCCTAAGCCTGGGCAAGGGAGAGACGCCAGTAGCGCGCAGTGATGTCCCGTCGTCAAGCTCCGCCCCGCCGCTTCCTGAGGAATCGACTCAGGCGGAGCGGAACCCAGCGGTGGCACCATCCCCGTACCTCTTTGGGCTGACTAACATCACCGCCGCCTACGCTTCCGCTTACGCCTCCGCGCACGCGGAGCCCTCGGGACACCACCAACGATTCGCCCTCGACTTCTCCACCACAATCTCGACCCACACCCACACTGAATCCTCAGAGGAGGACGAGGTATGGGCTGGAGCGGACTTCTCCGGGCTTCGTGACCCCGAGGCTATGCGTCGCTTCTTGGCCATAAGCGACTACTGCTTCGGCCACTCTGACTCCGATGACGAAAGCACTTACGATCCCACTCGAGAGTGTTTCCACGTCGGGCTCAGAATGCCCGGAGCAAGTGACGAGGGTGAGAGGGCAGGCAACCGGTCCCCACTCCGCCAAGGGGCAGGCGACGCCACACCCCCGCTCGTCGAGTTTCGGGCGGCGCAGAACGTGAACATCGCCCCCGATATCCGACGCCTAGACCTGGAGCAGCTCCGTGAGCTCCAGGCAAAAGTCGACCAAGATCGACTCCTACTGCAGCAGCTCCGAGACACTCTCGAGCAGGAGCAGCAAGGCCGCGGTGACGGTGGAGGGGCCCGACAGAGGGCCCACGACATACACCGCCGCATCAACAACGACGAAGCAAGTGAGCAACCCCGAATCTTCAATCGTGCTAGCCAGAACATCGCGGCGGCGGCAATGCTAGTTCGAGCGATGCCCGAGCCCTCTACCACGGAGGAACGACGGGTCCGCGGTGAGCTCCGAGACCTTCTCGAGACCGCCGCAGTACAGCAGGCCGAGAGCTCCGCATCTTGGCGATGTGAGAACATCTCGAAGCGGCCCTCGGTGCACGATCTCCTCAAGGCCCCCTCAGTCCACGACCGCCTCAGCGACCAACGCGAGGCGCAAGAGGACCACGATGTGGTCAGCAGGCGACGGTGCCACGACAACGACGGGCTCGCCCGAGGTTACCACCCACACTGAGGTGGCCGCTACGACAGCGGGGAGGACCGCAACCCTTCTCTTGGGCCGCCTGGCCCTAGAGTCTTCAGCAAGGCCATTCGTGGCGCTCTATTCCCTGCCCGGTTCCGGCAACCGGCCAATCTCGCAAAGTATAGTGGCGAGACCAACCCCGAGCTATGGCTGGCCGATTACCGCCTGGCTTGTCAGCTAGGTGGCATGAACGATAACCTGCTCATCATCCGTAACCTCCCCTTGTTCCTGTCAGACTCGGCGCGAGCCTGGCTCGAACACCTCCCTCCCTCACAAATTCACAACTGGCGCGACTTGGTCAAGGTCTTCGTCGGGAATTTCCAGGGTACATACGTGCGCCCTAGGAACTCCTGGGACCTCAAGAGTTGTCGCCAAAAGCCGGACGAGTCTCTCCGAGACTTCATCCGGCGCTTTTTCCAAGCAGCGCACCGAGTTGCCCAGCGTCGGTGACTCAGAAGTTGTCCAGGCCTTTCTCTCTGGCACCTGCTGCCGAGACCTGGTCCGAGAGTTAGGCCGGAACGTACCAACTTCGGCGGCTGCGCTCCTCGACGTCGCCACCAACTTCGCCTCGGGCGAAGAAGCTGTTGGGGCCATCTTCCCCGACAGCGAAGCAAAGGGGAAGCGGAGGGGCGAGACCTCCAGGGCCTCGCCCTCGCATTTCTCCAAGAAAAAGAAAAAGGGGCGCCAGGGGAAGCAAGAGGCTGATTTTGTCGCAGCCGCGGATCGCAGGAATCCCCGAGGCCCTGCCAGAGGCCCCGGACTATTTGACGACATGCTCAAGAAGCCCTGCCCTTACCATCAGGGCCCGGTAAAGCACACCCTCGAAGAGTGCACCATGCTCCGACGCTACTACGCCAAGCTCGAACTTCCCGACGACGACGCCAGGAAGAAGGGCGCCGGCGACAGAGACAACGACAAGGACGACAGGTTCCCTGAGGTGCACAATGCCTTCATGATCTTTAGCGGGCCTTCAGTGTGCCTCACGGCGTGTCAACGAAAGAGGGAACGCCGGGAAGTCTTCTCGGTTGAGATAGCCACTCCCCAGTACCTTAACTGGTCTCGGGAGGCGATCACCTTCGATCGGGAGGACCACCCCAATCATGTCCCAAACCCTGGGCAATACTCGCTCGTCGTCGACCCGATTATCGGCAACACCTGGCTCACCAAAGTGCTAATGGATGGAGGTAGCGGCCTCAACATCCTCTACGCCAACACCATAGAGCTCCTAGAGCTCGACCAGTCGATGCTCTGAGGGGGCGCCGCACCTTTCCACGGCATCATGCCAGGGAAGCGCGCACAACCCCTCGGACGCATTGATTTGCCGGTCTGCTTCGGCACTCCCTCCAACTACTGCAAAGAGATCCTCACCTTCGAAGTGGTTGGGTTCAAGGGAACCTACCACGCCATTCTGGGGCGCCCGTGCTATGCCAAGTTCATGGTGGTCCCGAACTACACCTACCTCAAGCTCAAAATGCCCGGCCCCAATGGCGTCATCACCGTCGAGTCCACGTACGAGCATGCATACGACTGTGACGTCGAATGCATCGAATATGCAGCGGCTATCGTGGAGGCCGAGGCACTCATCGTCAACCTCGACCAACTCGGTAGCGAAGTGTCCGACTCCAAGCGCCGCGCCAGGACTTTCGAGCCCACAGAGACGGTCAAGCTCGTCCCGGTCGACCCCAACTGCTCCAACGGCCGAACGTTGAGGGTCAGCGCTACCCTCGACAGCAAATAGGAAGCCATGCTCGTCGACTTCCTCTGCGCGAATGCGGATATGTTCGCATGGAGCCCCTCGGACATGCCGGGCATACCGAGGGAGGTCGCCGAGCACGCCTTGGACGTCTGGGCCGGCTCCAGACCGGTGAAGCAGCGCCTACGCTGATTTGACGAGGAGAAGCGCAGGGCCATTGGCGAGGAGGTGCAGAAGCTCTTGGCGACCGGGTTCATCAAGGAAGTATCCCATCCAGAGTGGTTAGCCAATCCTGTATTAGTAAGGAAGAAAAACGGAAAATGGAGGATGTGCGTAGACTACACCGGGTTAAATAAAGCATGTCCAAAGGTTCCATTCCCGTTGCCTCGAATCGATCAAATCGTTGACTCCACTGCAGGGTGCGAGACCTTATCCTTCCTTGATGCGTATTCTGGTTACCATCAAATCAAGATGAAAGAGTCCGACCAGCTCGCGACTTCTTTCATCACCCCATTTGGCATGTACTGCTATATAACTATGCCATTTGGTCTCAGAAACGCAGGGGCCACGTACCAATGGTGCATGACCTAGGTCTTCGGCAAGCACATCGGGCAAACTGTCGAGGCATACGTGGACGACATCGTAGTCAAGTCCAGAAAGGCCAGTAACCTCGTCGATGACCTGGAGATTGCCTTCAAATGCCTCAGGGAGGAGGGCATCAAGCTTAACCCCGAGAAGTGCGTCTTCGGGGTCCCCCGAGGCATGCTCTTGGGATTCATAGTCTCAAAACGGGGCATCGAGGCCAACCTAGAGAAGGTCTCAGCCGTAACCAACATGGGGCCGATCCAAGACCTCAAGGGAGTATAGAGAGTTATGGGATGTCTTGCAGCCCTGAGCCGCTTCATCTCACGCCTTGGCAAAAAAGGTTTACCTCTGTACCGTCTCTTGAGAAAATCCGAATGCTTTTCCTGGACCTTCGAGGCCGAAGAGGCCCTCGCCAAGCTCAAGGCATTACTCACCAACCCCCCCGTCCTAGTACCGCCAACCGAGGGCGAGGCCCTCTTGCTCTACGTCGCCGCAACGACCCAGGTGGTCAGCGCGGCAGTAGTCGTCGAGAGGCAAGAGGAAGGGCATGCTCTATCTGTCCAACGACCCGTTTACTTTATTAGCGAAGTACTCTCCGAAACTAAGACACGCTACCCCCATATCCAGAAGCTGGTCTTCGCCATAGTCTTGGCTCGGCGCAAGCTGCGTCACTACTTCGAATCCCACCCGGTGACCATGGTGTCATCCTTCCCTCTGGGGGAGATAATCCAGAACCGGGAGGCCTCAGGTAGAATAGCCAAATGGGCGGTCGAACTCATGGGGGAGGCCCTGTCTTTTGCGCCTCGGAAAGCAATTAAATCCCAAGTCTTAGTCGATTTTGTAGCTGAGTGGACCGACACCCAGCTGCCACCTACTCAAATCCAATCAGAATGCTGGACCATGTACTTTGATGGGTCTCTGATGAAGACCGGGGCAGGCGCAGGCCTGCTTTTCATCTCCCCCCTCGGAGTGCATGTGCGTTACATAATTCGGCTCCACTTTGCCGCCTCCAACAACGCAGCCGAGTACGAAGCTCTCGTCAACGGCTTGCATATCGCTATCGAGCTTGGAGTGTGGCGTCTCGACGTGCGGGGCGATTCACAGCTCGTCATCGACCAAGTCATGAAGGACTCGAATTGTCACGACCCCAAAATGGAGGCGTACTGCAAACTGGTATGTCGCCTTGAAGATAAATTTGACGGCCTCGAACTCAACCACATTGCGCGGAAGTTCAACGAGGCCGCGAACGAACTGGCAAAGATGGCATCGGCACGGGCCTCGGTCCCCCCGAACATATTCGCCAGAGACCTGCACAAGCCCTCTGTGGACTACGTCTCGGCAACACAAGAAGGCCTACTAGCCGAGCTGCCCACAGGGCCCAAGGCCCCCTCTATTATCGAGACCCCGGCGGCCGAGCCCGAGACCATGGAAGTCGACGCAGGGCCTCCCAAGGCCAGCCGAGGGGCGGACTGGCGAATCCCCCTCCTTGATCGCCTCATTCGAGGAGTGCTTCCTGCAGACAGAACTGAGGCCCAACGGCTGACGCGACGAGCCAAAACTTACGTTGTCAACAATGGCGAGTTGTACAAACGAAGCCCATCTGGCGTCCTCCAACGATGCATCACCACCGGAGAAGGCCAAGCTCTGCTTTGGGACTTGCACGTAGAAGCCTGCGGACACCACGCTGCGCCTCGGACGCTCGTCGGAAACGCTTTCCGCCAAGGGTTCTACTGGCCAACGGCGGTTGCCGACGCCACCAAGCTGGTACGCTCCTGCGAAGGATGTCAATACTATGCGCGACAGACACACCTCCCGGCTCAAGCCCTCCAAACCATCCCCATCACATGGCCGTTCGCCGTATGGGGACTGGACATGGTTGGGCCTCTGCAGAAAGCCCCCGGGGGCTATACCCACTTGTTGGTAGCTATTGACAAGTTTTCCAAGTGGATCGAGGCTCGACCGATCACTCAAATCAAATCCGAGCAAGCAGTATTGTTCTTCACAGACATCGTCCACAGGTTCGGAGTTCCAAACACCATCATCACCGACAATGGGACACAATTCACCGGACATAAATTTCTGACGTTCTGTGATGACCACCACATCCGCGTGGTCTGGTCGACCGTAGGACACCCTAGGACGAACGGCCAAGTAGAACGTGCCAATGGCATGATTCTTCAGGGCCTCAAGCCAAGGATATACAACCGGCTGAAGAAATTCGGCAAGAAATGGCTGGTCAAACTTCCGTCGGTCATCTGGAGCCTAAGGAATACACCAAGCTGAGCCACGGGGTTCACGCCGTTCTTCCTGGTCTATGGAGCCGAGGCCATCCTCCCCACTGACTTGGAGTATGGCTCCCCAAGGCTGCAGGCTTACAACGAGCAAAGCAACCGCACTACCCGCGAGGACGCTCTCGACCAACTGGAGGAAGCCCGGGACGTTGCGCTGCTACATTCAGCCAAGTACCAGCAAGCCCTGCGACGCTATCAAGCCCGGCGCGTACGAAGCCGAGACCTGAAGGTGGGCGACCTGGTGCTGAGACTAAGGCAGAGCAACAAGGGCCGCCACAAGCTGACCCCGCCATGGGAAGGACCGTACATCATCGCCCAAGTACTAAAACCCGGGACCTACAAGCTGGCCAACGAGAAAGGCAAAATCTTCACCAACGCTTGGAACATAGAACAGCTACGTCGTTTCTACCCTTAGAATTTCCAAGTATTGTACAAACTGTTTCTCGGAATACAATTAAGAGGCGTTCTTTAGTTGTTCTAAATTTCCTAGAAACCCGCCGAGACCATCGCGGGGCTCGGCATTACGATAACATCACGAGGAAGGCTCTGCTCTGTCTCTGCAGAACCGAGCCTCCCTCGGGGGGCTAGAAGGGGGGACTTCCCCCCCTAAGTCCCACGCACTGTTCTTAAGTCATTTTTCGAAAAAAAAATTCCTACGCCGAACTCTCTAGCGTGTTCTGACAAATCGATTGTGAAAGAACCTAAGGACCAAAAGACTGTCTCAAGGGCAGAAGGCCGGCTGAGTTGCGAGACGACCTACGCCTCCGGGCTACGGCACTCCCTCACCACCTTCCGCCCAAGGGGCAACTTAGGCTCCGAGGAAGTTTTTCACAAGAGATACGTTCAGAAACAAGACATAGGGCAGAGGATCAGAAATTCAATAAGGAAAAACGATTGAAAAAGCATCGGCACATAATCACTTTAAAAAGGCCTCAATAGCCGCCAACGTTATGATAGGACAACATAATCCCTAATCTAATTACACAGCCTCTTGGGCCCAGGTCACGGCGCAGGGTCTCCAGCATCGGTGGACGGCGGAGGAGGGACAACCTCCTCTTCAAACAACCCAGCCAGCGCCGCGTCGGGACCTTCCGCCGCCTCCATCAGCTTCATCACCGCCTCGTCGGCCTCCTCGTCATCATCAGGTAGGACATAGCCATCGCTGATGGCTTGGAGGTCAACGCCGATGTAGTGCGAGGCGATGACGGCTAGTGCGCGCTTAACGCCCGTATGTAGAGCCCCTCGGAGTTGCTCGCGCATCTGGCCGCTCAACGCAACCAGGCGGCTCCCGAGAGAGCTTCCTGACTAGACCCCCTCGACTTCTAGGGCCTCGCAGGCAGTACGGGCGGCGCTCTTCAGCGCGTCATGCTCCCCGATCTCGGTTTCAAGCACCACTGCGGTAGAGACCTCGGCTGCCTGGGTGACTTCTTTCTCCAGCTCTGCGCCAAACGCAACGAAACAAGGTTGAGCGCAAAAAAGTACAAGCCAGAGCAAGGGCCGAAAGTCTACTGAACTCACCCGCGGCCTTCTGCCCCCAGCGTCGGGCCTCGACCTGAGAGGCCTCGGCTTTCTCCTTCCAACACTGGGCCTCGACCCGAGACGCCTCGGCTAACTCCTTCAGGTGCTGAGCCTCGACCCGAGCAGCCTCGGCCGCTCTAGAAACCTCCCCCGCCAGCTCTATATCGCACCAAGGAGTTAGGGGCCGACAACAAGAAAAACGAATTAAATGAGGGGAACAAGACTCACCTTCGGCATTTCCCCTCTAGATCACAGCCTCGGTCCGGGAGGCCTCAGCCGCCATGAGGGCCTCATCCAAGGTGCCTTTCGTTAGCTGGTGCGCACTTTGCTCTACCCCCAGCTGCCCAGCGAGGACCTTGCTCAAGGTAGTGGCTTCTCTAGCCTGGGACCTGGAGGCGTCTCGCTCACCGGCCACGCGGATCAGCTCCTCCTCCAACTTCTTGACCCGCGCCGCCAAAGGGGCGACCCGCTCCCGGGCCGTAACCGCCTCGACCGTTGCATCGGCACAACGAAGGCGGAGGTCCTCCACTTCTGCGCTCCGTGCCGACATGAGCTCGTTGGCGCCGGCAAGAAGCCCCTTTTGCCGCTGAAGCTGGTCCTAGACGTCCCTCTCCCCCCAGAGAAAGACCGACTTCCCGAGGGAGCGGGTCTCGAGCTCCTGGGGGAAACAGAGCAGGGGTCAAATCCCTACAAAGAAAACTCGGAAGAAGACCACCGCGTAAGGAAAAGAAAGTGCGAACCTGGGTGACTCCGGGCAGATCGTCGGCCACCACGGACAGCGCCATCCGAAGTGACCGCTCCACCAGCCGGCGGTACTGCTCGAACGTGTCCCAGCGCCCGCCCTTGGCCACGTCCTCAAGGGCAAATAGAGGCTCCGCCTCAGGGTCGTCCCGGTTCTGCCACACAACACGTGGGTGGTCCCACCCACGGGGCTCGGGTCGTACCCGCGCGAGGGCCGAGCTTCCCTCGCCTGGGGTCGGAACCGGCTATTCCACGGCACCGACCACCTCGCCGTCGGCCATCTCCCGCGCCCGGGAAACATCATCGGAGGAGATCGAAAGGACCTCTACCTCCCGGGCGCTCCTCGGCAACAACGGCGGGCCTTAGACCAGGGGTGCCACCGAGGCTTCCGCCGCCTCCATCTCCACTTACTATGCCTTGGTGGTCCCATGGTCTCCGGCCCCCGCCATCATGGCCTCGATGGGCGCGGGGGCTTGGACCTCCGCTGCTGCGGCCTCGTCGGTTGCCTCGGCCTCGGAGACCCTGCGGGCCTCAACCTCGGTGGCCTCGGCAACCGAAGACACCCCGACCGCATCCGCCTCATGGCCCTCGCCTTCGTGGGGCGGAGGCGCCCCCTCCCTGGTCGGTGTTGGGGTAGCCTCGACAGCCCCTCCTTGGGAGGCCGACTCCTTCAGGCCGGCTCTCGCCGATGCCACGCCGCGTCGTATGGCGGCTTGTGCCCGCACCACCCAATGGGCAGTGGAGCCAGGGGTCACCTTGAGCGCCTTAAGCGGCGCCAAAGAAGGCACCTCCGCAGGTCGCTTTCGACTAAAAACATAATACTTACAGTGTCAGCACGAGATGGAGGAACGAACAAAAAAAACGCTGCGGCGCCACCTAAAGTACGCTTACCTCGACCGGGGCAGCAACCGCTTCGGCACGGCGACCCTCGTCTGCAAAGGTGGCGGTGGCGGCTGAAGCACGACCGCCATATCCGTCGGCGCCAGCTGGTCCTCGACGGACCCCGGCGCCCCCTCGGTGCTCTGCGGGAGTAGTTGCGTTAGCTCCGCCGCCACTGGCACCACCGCTGCCGTCGAGCCCACCGGGCTGACGGCACGCTTGCCCAATGCCCGCTCCTCGGGCGTGTTGGCCTCAGCCCCGAGGCGGGCAATCGCCGACCCCGAGGCGGGCAATCGCCGACCCCGAGGCGGCTCCTCCTCCTCCTCCTAGCAGCGCCGGGCTACTTGCCAATGCCTCGGGCGCCGTCTCCTCGACATCAGGAAGATGGTCCAGGGGATCCCTCCCCCTCTCGCCCTCGTCATCTCCGTCCGAGGCATCCGTCGATAGTGACGGCGATGGGGACTCCTCCAGCGGAAGGCCGTCCCTCCTTTGCTGCCGACAACGCTCATCTAGCTTCTTGCGTGCAAGAATCTGCTTCGTGCGCTTGGCCGCCTTGGCGTCCTTCTATTTTTTTTGTGCCTCGGCGTGCGCCTGGTTGATCGCCCGCCGCCTCACGTCCTCGGGAATGGGCGGCGGGGAGGCTCGCACGTCCCTCATCCCTTGCAGGAACGGGGGAACGCGCATAAGGGAACGAGAAACGGAGAGAGCTCGGGGGCTGCAGCGGCGCGCGACTTACCAGCGAGAGGTACCTCCGCGACGGACGCATCGCGAGGGTGGTCAGACCACCGCTCCGCAGCTTCGCATCCACCGCCTCCCTCACTTGGCGAAGAATTTCCTCATCAGAGAGGGCGGAGGCAGACAGCCAGATGCCCGCGATCGAATCGTCCGGCCTCATCTCGAATAGGCGCCGCCGCCGAGCCATCAGCGGCAGCACCCTCCGGCTGTGGAAGGCGGCCACGACCACAGCCACAGTAAGGTGGTGGTCCCGCAGCCTCTGCAGCCCCTCTAGGAGCGGCTACAGCTTGGGCTGATCCTCCCTTAGGACGCCATACTTCCACCACTCTGGGTTGCTCCCCACAATCCGCCCAGTGTAGGGGGGAAGTCCACCGTCGTCATTGCGAAGGTAGAACCAGCTCGTGTACCATCGACGGTTGGATGACACGAGCTGGGCCGGGATGTAGAGGTGCTGACGATCCTGGCGCACTTGGAGAGTGCAGCCGCCAGCCCTCACCGCCTTCCTCATGCCCGACGTGCCCGCCGGCTTGGTGGTATGCCCCGCCCGAAAGAGATGGAGCCACAACTCCCAGTGGGGAGCAATCCCCAGATACCCCTCGCAGACAGCGACGAAGATAGCCGCCTACGCGATAGAATTGGGGTTGAAGTTGTGGAGCTCCACGCCATAGTAGTGTGGGATCGCCCGCATGAATCAGTCTGCAGGAACACCGAGGCCGCGCTCATGAAAGGACACAAAGCTCACGACGTAACCATCGCGAGGTCTCTGCTCCGACTCGCCCAACGGAGCGATCCACTCTGGCCTATTGGGGTCGGTCACTGGGCGAAGGAGCCCACCGTCGACGAGCGACTGAAGCATCTCCACGGTGACGTCGAATGGATCCCAAGGGTCTGCCTCGATGACAACAATGTCGCCGGCCATGAGTGCGGTGGAGGGCTCGACTACGACGGTGAGTCTCTCTCTCTCTACCTCGCCTCTTTCCTTTCTTCCTCCTTGAGCTCTCTGCTCCGGCGATGGCTCAAAGACGGCAAAGCTAATGCGGGCAAGGTAAGGAGGGGAGGAGCGAGGCTCGTTGCGTATATATGTAGGGTAAAGATTAAACGGATGGGCGACGAAATCGGGGAAGTTTCCCTCAGATCCGGCGCGGTTAATCCTGATCCGATTTTACGGCCCGTGTGTCCACCTTTTCCTCATTAATTGCGGGAACAGTTACGTCCCGTCCGCTGACGCCACGTCACATCCGACCGCTGCGGCAGCACACGTCGTTCCGCCTCCCCTAGGAAATCACCTAAAAAGGCGCGCCGGCCGTTGTCGAACCGATGGGGGAAACATTCCCCCCACCCTATTCCTTTTAGGTGAAGGAACCGGGCGCCGAGCCCATTACGGTCTAGGGGTTCGAAGGCTGGGCCCCTAAGGGTTTCGACAGCCACCCCAGGGCAACAGAGTCAGGGGCGACCACAGGCGAGCCCGTACATGGCCGAGACCCAAGCAAGCGAAACGCTTGGGATGCCCAAAGTCGCGTCCGAGACCAGCAGGGAGTTCTCCGAATGGGATCCCACCGTAGGGAGGCGCCGAGCCCCTGGGACCAATCGAAGGACCCTGGGACCCAATAGAGAAGTCCTCTGGTACCTTTGGAGTGCGTCTCTGGACCGCTAGCCGAACCTTATTGAATGGGGCACGGGCCTCCACTCGGACTTACCCGATAGCAGCTCCCCGGGAGTGTCACCGCTCGCGCCCACCAAGGGTAGCCTGGCATATTCCACCCCTCCTTCCAAACAAAAAAGAAGCGCGAGGGTCGTATAAAAAAGCCAGGGGGAACCCCTGACGGACCTCCCCGCAGAGGCTAAGGGGCCCTCCCTGCAACTTTGCCGAGACCCAGCGACCCAGGTTCGCACTCAAGGGGGCTCGACAAACAAACCCCTCCTTCTGAACGAAAAAGAAGCGCGAGGGTCGTGCAAAAAGCCGGGGGTACTCCTGACGGCCCTCTTGCTCCGGGCAGAGGCTGGGGAGCTCTTCCTGCAGAAATGTTGAGGCCCCGCGACCCAGGCTCGCACCCGAGGGGGTCTCAGCCAACAAACCCTCACGTGCGAGAGGCATATAAAAAGCCAGGAGAGCACCTGACGGCCCTCTCGCTCCGTGTAGAGGCTAGGGGGCTCTTCCTGCAGGTTTGTCGAAACCTAGCGACCCGGGTTCACACACGAGTGGGCTCGGCAAACAACCCCCCGTCCAAACGAAAAGGATGCGCGAAGGCTGAACAAAAAAGTCAGGGGGACCCCTGACCGCCCTCTCGCTTCGTGCGGAGGCTCGGGGGCTCCTTCTGCACCCAAGACAAGGATAAGCGACCCAAGCCCGCACTCATACATTCGGAAAAAAGCAACAAAAAGGGCGCCGAGCCCGTTACGGTCCAAGGGTTCGAAGGCTGGACCACCGAGGGTTTCGACAGCCGCCCCAGGACAACAGAGTCAGGGACAACTATGGGCAAGCCCGTACATGGCCATGGCCCGAGCAAGCGATCGCTCAGGATGCCCTAAGTCATGTTCGAGACCTAGCAGGGACTTCTCGGAATGGGATCCCACCGTAGGGAGGCGCCGAGCCCCCGGGGCCAATCGAACGGCCCTGGGACCCAATAGAGAAGCCCTCTGGTACTTTTGGAGTGCGTCTCTAGACCGCTAGCCGACCCTTATCGAATGGGGCACGGGCCTCCACTCGGACTTACCCGATAGCACTCACGGAAGTGTCACGCTTTCGCCCACCGAGGGTAGCTGGCATATTCCACCCTCCTTCCGAACGAAAAGGAAGCGAGGGTCGATAAAAAGCCAGGGGAACCCACGATGGACCTCCCCCAGAGAGGCTAAGGGCTCTCCCTGCAACTTTACCGAGACCCAAAGAACCTGAGTTCAGACTCGAGAGGGGCTCGGCAAGCAAACCCCTCCTTCCGAATGAAAAGGTTGCGCGAGGGTCGTACAAAAAGCCAGGGGTGCCGACGGCCCTCTTGCTCGGGCAAGAGGCTAGGGAGCTATTTCCTCTGAGATATATCGAGGCCCCTGTGACCTGTGTTCACACCCGAGGGGGTCTCAGCAAACAAACCCTCACGCGCGAGAGGTGTATAAAAAGCCAGGAGAGCACCTGATGGCCCTCTTGCCCTATGCAGAGGCTAGGGGGCTCTTCCTACAAGATTGCCGAGACCCAGCGACCCAAACTCGCATTCGCGGGCCCAGTAAGCACGATAAAACTCCTTCCTCAAACGAAGAAAAAAGCCCCTGGAGGAGTAAACCCACTCCTCCAGGGCCTCGCTACACCCGGCGGGTGCGCTCCCGCGCACCCACCGGAAGCACCAAGTACAAAACACGATCCCGATAGGATCTGTTGCGAACCAAGTCTCGTCAAAACCTCAGGAGAGTGCCCGCACTCCTCCTGAGTCTCGGGGGCTACTGTCGGATACCACAAGAAGGGGTACCCTAAGCAAGAACCAAAAATGTCGCTTAAACCTTGCAAAAATCAGAACAAAAAAACTACCGCCAGGTCTCTGCAGAATTCTCCGATTCGCTCGAGGCCTTGCGCCGAGGCCTCATACGAAAGGCCAAAAGCGCCCCGCCGAGGCCCTCTCGCCGAGGCCTCGCCCCAAAAGGCCTCGATGGGATGCCAATTCTCCGATTCACTCGAGGCCGGGCTCGGCAAACATACTCATGGCCTCCGTCCCGACCAAACTCCTCTGACGAAATGTCACGTCCAGATTAATGCGCCCAACTACTCCCGCAAACGTCACCAGACTTTTCAGCACAAGACGAAAGCGTAACGACCGACGGGACGGGGGACCGGGCGCAACAGGGTTACACCGCCATCAGGTTTCATCATTGTGCTACCTAACCCTTGTGCCAAGGACAAAGCAGCATGGAAGGTCAAGTCCATGTCCCTATAGTCTCGGAAACCGCAGGAGAGCCCAACTGCTCGTTCTACGCCTCGTCCGAGACCCCCCGGCAGGGTCTCAGACATACTATTCCTTCTCCACCTCGGCCGAGGCCGGGCTCGTCCCACATCCTCGTCGTCTCCGCCTCAACTGCCCCTCTGGCAGGCCGTCCCATCCGTGTAAGTACCCCTGGTTGCGCCTACGTCAGCCACGATTGGCAGGGCATAGCAACAGGGGCGATGGGACGGCGGTCAAATTTCCTTTTTTACCATTCCCCACTGACGGTGCAGGGACTACCGTGCTTTGCGGACACACGCCCTGCATTTTTCCACCTAAACCGGGTACGACGCTGACCACCGAGACCGCAGCATCGTGCTCAGGTCACCCCCAGGCCTCGACAAATTAGGCCTCGGCACGGTCGGCCACAAACACCTGCCAGGCCTCGACGAACCACCAAGTCAAAAATTCACAAAGCACGGCATGTCACCTACAGAGGAGGCCATGCTGACTAAACATCAACGAGGACCCTACGACCTCAACAGCCTCAGGCATGGCCGACATGACGCACCAGTGATCAAGTACCAATTGCCATTCCCGACACTGTGCTGCTACAGGAATAGGCCACAGTACTGGATCTTCCTTCCTCGCTAAGGCTCCACGTGTAGCTCTCTCATGTACTCCTGGCTCCCTCCTTGTGGCTATAAAAGGAAGCAGCCAGGACCGTTTCTATAGATCGAGACCACGCCGGCCCTCACGCGCAAACACACTCACTCAATTCACGCGCGCTCCCACGCTGCCTGAGAGTAATGACTCAAGCAGTTCGCACCACTCCATGCCGAGACCTGGGACTAGCTCCCTCTCTCACCCAGCTTGTAACCCCCTACTACAAGCACTTCGGTGCAAAGAATACAAGATCAATCTCCTAGACTGGACATAGGGCACCGATTGCCTGAACCAGTATAAGTCTTGTGTCTCTTTGCATCACCATCCGGGATTAGGGGCACGTAGTTCGCATTTACTGGTTGGTTGAGGACCCCCCGGTCCGAAACACCGACACCGGTACATCATGTTCTTTTAAAAGACCAATAAGGAATAATTTCATTTGGTGACTCCATCTGGCTCTCTTTGTTGTCCCTAAATTCACTGCAGTTCAGTTGATTACATAGACTCTGTTTCATCAGGAATATGCAACTACAAATTATAGGCAAGGTACTGGTGGATCTGAAATGAGAAGAAGCATCACCTATTTGCTGGCTATTTTCTGTAGACCGATGCTCATCGTCAGCATCATCAGACCATTGTGATTGGGAGTGGTGGTGTCGTATATCAGACAAAGTGTGTTGATCAACCATATTAATCTGGGTGGATCCTCTCCACGGCATCAGTTCCCTTGCAATAAAATAAGGTATATTAGATGAACTAGGCATATAAAATACGGTAGAAATAAAGTACTCGGCATCAGTTCCCTCTGGTTAGCATGTAGCTGCTGCCTCCCGGCGCCAGGAGCACCCCGGCGACGCCTGTGGCCAGCGCCACTTGCTGCCGCGCCTCTTGTCTGCTCGCCGCAACCATCCCCCACCCCCAAATTCTCCTCTTCCATGGCTACAACCTGCGAGCGGCGCAGCTGCGCGGCGCGGCTGGGGCTGCGGCGAGCGGCGAGCGACGCGCCGGCAGCAGCTGCCGCTGGGGCCTCGACCCTCGGGATGCCGTGCGGTCGCATGGGGAGCTCCGCCTCCGACTCATGAGCAGATGGGGAAAAGTAACGTACTTGCATGGGGAAAGGAAATACCTGGACGACGGAGGAACACGCGGATGCATGGATCCGTACGGTGTTGTAGCTGTGAGTGCTGGACTAGGTGGCCGGGGATGGGGTCCGGCGGATTCCGTCGCCGACTTTGGGGCAGGCCGACTCGTTGGTCGGCGATGGGGAGGGCCTCCCGCCGTCGGTGATGGGGTTGTCGTCGCGTGAACCGGTGATGGGGCGGCCATCGCCTGCGCCGACGACGGGTGTCCGTCGACCGTCGCGTAAGACGGTGATACGGCGGCCGCTGCCGCCCCTTGGCCCGCGATGGGGAAGGGTTTCGTTTTGGTTGACCGAGCGGTGGTCACAAGCGCGAAGCGATACTAGCCGGCGGGAAAACAAGCGAGCGAGGCGCGCGAACCGTCTGTTTTCGCGCCAGGAAATTTTCCTATAACTTGGAGCTCATGCTTCTTTTCCCGTAAAACTGGCCATAGGAATACAAACCTTTACTATTCTGTGAACCAAAGAGCTTTATAGGAAAGAATCCTTAGGAAACTCAATTCTCCAAAATTCCTATAGCAATTCTTCAAACCAAAGGGCCCCTAAATAATAAATTGCCCAAGATCATTACTGAAGGAGCAACCATGCTCTCTCTTTGAAAACCCGGCCCAGCCTGCTTAGGGCACTCTAGGGTTATGTCAAATGCCCTGTTCGTTTGGCTGATAAGTCATAGCTGAAAGTACCGTTGGCTGATTTATTATGAGAGAAAAATATTGTTCGTTGACTAAAAAAGTATGGCTTATAAGTCAAGCGAACAGAGCGAAAGTTATTTATGTTTGCCTGCATGCTACATATCAGTTGTCAGGCCATGAGCTGGGAGAAAAAAATGCTGCTGAAACTCTTCCAGATTATATGTTCTGAACAACTTAAGCACCAAAAAGATTATTGGAAGAAAAGATACACTATTAGATGGGCTAAATTTAGAGATGAAAATATAAAATTCTTTCATGCTGCTACAACTGAAAGATACAGGATAAATACCATCACTTCCCTTAAAACCTGGAAGATCTGCGTGTGTGATTACAGTGAAAAAGTTACTCTGCTTCTTGAGGAATACAAACAAAGAATGGGGTGCACTACTAGTCCTAACATGCTATACAACTTAAGTCAACTGGTCCAGTCCTACAAAATTGAGGAGATTAATAATATAGTCAAACAAATGCCTGCTGATAAAGCACCAGGCTCAGATGGTTTTAAAGGATACTTCATCAAAAGTTGCTGGGAAACAATTAAAGGATATTTCTACAGCCTTTGCTTTGACTTCTTCAAGGATTTGCAATCTATAAACAATTCCTTCATCACTCTGATTCCCAAGACAAACAACCCCGTCTCAGTAAATTATATCAGGCCCATCTCACTTCTACATTGTGTCCTCAAAATTATCACAAAGCTCCTAGCCAACAGGCTCTAAGGCAAGATCACATCACTCATTCATACCAACCAGTATGGCTTCATCAAATCCAGGACAATCTAGGACTGCTTGGCATGGACCTATGAGTATATTCATCAGTGTCAACAATCTAAGAAAGAAATCATTATTCTCAAGCTTGATTTCACAAAAGCTTTTGATACTATTGAACATAATGTGATCATTCAAATGATGAAACAGCTAGGCTTTGATGACACTTGGTGTGACCGGATCCAACGAATTCTTGATTCAGGAACCTCTTCCATCCTTTTTAATGGAGTGCCTAGAAAACACTTCCAGTGCAGACGTGGAGTGAGACAGGGAGATCCTCTTTCTTCCCTTCTCTTTGTTTTGGCTGCTGATCTCCTTCAGTGCATTATTAACAGAGGTCACAGTGAAGGACTATTTGATCTCCATATCCCCTCCTATGAAACAGCTCAGTATCCTATTATCCAATATGCGGACGACACCATTCTCATCATGAAAGCTTCCCAAATGGAACTTTTCACTCTAAAAGGATTGCTGGAATCTTTCTCACAGTCAACTGGACTTTGGGTTAACTATAAAAAGTCTTATTTGGTGCCTCTAAATCTCTCTACTGAGAAAGCTCATCAGCTGGCTGGGGCTTTTGGATGCAAACTGGAATCCCTCCCCTTCACATACATTGGATTGCCAATGGGCACCACCAAACCGAGAGTGGAGCACTTTGGATTCATCATGAACAAAGTTGAAAGAAGACTTATTGCCACTTCAAATTTTCTCTCCCATGCCGGAAGACTAGAGCTAGTGAACTCAGTCCTGTCCTCTCTTCCTACCTATGCCATGTGCACTCTTCAGCTACCTATTTCAGCTATAGAGTACATTGATAGAGCAAGAAGACACTGCCTTTGGAGAGGCTCTGACAGCAATGCCAAAATGATAACTCTGGTGGCCTGGAAAAAATGCAGCAAGCCAAAAAGAAAGGGAGGGCTCGGTATCATCAATCTTAGAAGCCAAAACTCTGTTGTACTCCTTAAACACCTAGACAAATTCTACAACAGGAAAGAGATTCCTTGGGCCAAGCTTGTTTGGCATGCTCACTACTCCAATGGTGACATCCCACATGCAACTATGGATAAAGGGTCTTTTGTGGAAGGATATCCTGAAACTTTGTGATCTCTTTAGAGGAATCGCTAATTGCAAACTCGGGTATGGATCTAATGTTTTTTCTGGTCAGACCTTTGGAATGACAATGTCATGCAGAGCAAGTTTCCAAGACTTTTCTCTTTTGCCAAAAACAAGAAGATTTATGTATTGCAGTTCCTTTCAAACAACAACCTCCAGTCACAATTCCACCTTCCTCTGTCCGAACAAGCTTATCAAGAATATCAAAGAATTCAAGATTACATTCAATCTATACAAGTTCAACAAGATACAAAAGACTCTTAGCACTATATTTGGGGAAGCCGCAGTTATACATCTTCTAAATTCTACAATTTCTCCTACAGAAATGTTCAGCCCCCTGCTCCTTTTCTGTGGATCTAAGACTCAAAATGCAGTAACAAACTTAAAGTCTTCTCCTGGCTCCTGATTATGGATAGGCTAAACACAAGTAACCTTCTTAAAAGGAAAAATCATAAGTCGAAGGGCAATAACTATAACTGCATTCTCTGTAATCAGAATGTTGAGGAAACTGTTTTCCACCTCTTCTTTAGTTGTCCATTCAGCCAGGCCTGCTGGCAACACTTGAATATGCACTGGAACTTTCAAAGTAATTTCTTCCAAATGATGATGCAGTCGAAACAGCAATATCAAAATCCCTTCTTTATGGAGATCTTCATCATTGCTGCCCGGCACATATGGAAACAGCGAAATAACTTTATATTTAACAGAGGACGGTCCTCTTTCTCCTCATGGAAATGCTCCTTTTTAGATGAGGCTAGACTTCAAGCTCTTAGAATGTCTAAAGACAAGCGCTATCATTTTCTCCTTCGTATAGACTCCTTTTTCTTAGTTCTTAGCTGACCAGTTTCTCCCTCGGCCTCTTGAGTGGTTTTTGTTTTTGTTGTTCTTTCTGCTCTGTACAGTTTCTGCCTTTTGCTTTTTAATAAAATCTCACAGTGGAGGCCTCCCCTGCTGTATTTTTCGCTCAAAAGAAAAAAAAACATCACCAGAACTTGACATGGGCTTTGTATGACAGTTCCGGTTAGCATCTAATTTGCACCTTTGGTCGAGTAAAATGTAGATGATAGATTGTCTTTTCTGGTCCTGTTACAATTTTTTTCATGGTCTGAAATGTTAGGGAATGGAGGCCCTTTTGGTGTCCCATACGTGATCTGAGCATGGCCCTTCCTTCTTCAGTTGACCATTCGATAGACTGTGTGCTGGAATATTTTAACAGCCTTGGCAACTGATGAGCGCTGCTTGTCCTGTGTCTGTTATATTGCATTCCAGCAATTAACGCATATGGTGCTGCTCAAGCAGTTAATGCATATATGGTGCGTCTTTTGTATGAAATTGTACAGCTGTCAAACACCATTCTCACTCTAATCCTGGTAGGACTGCTCATTCCATGCCATGATCCTGAGATGACTAACTTATTAGCAGTTTGCATGGTAACAGTCATCAGATAGGCATGGTCCATTCTATCAATAGGGCCGGTTTTAGCTGAACTATATTCTTCATATCATTTGAAGCGTCCTTCACCATGTTTTCCTCAGAGGAAGAGAACTGCTTGCTTATTTGGTGGTTCTGTATCCCCTCAGTTGTGTGGGTTTCTAGAATCTGGATGGAATTTAACTGTTCCTATTGTAGCCTTCTGTGTAGGTGATATTGAGAGATGTCAGTATAATCTGACAGGAAAACGGGCATGAGTCCATGTATTAGATTCTCATACTGTATTAGACTAGAGCTCCGTGGCTTCCTTGTTTGTTTCTTCACTTTCTTGTACTGAACAGTCCGGCAAGTTATCATATTATCCAGGCATGCTGACTTTGTGCTTGGAATGTTCTTATCTGTTCATAGGTTTGCATTCCATGAGCTCAACCCTTGCTTTCACCATTGACTTCCAGGTTTTTTATCTTAACCTGCTGGATCACTGAAACTGAATGCAGACACCACGATATATCCTCACCTCGTCTTTGCTGAAGCTCTTATGTTGATGTCAGATGGTTGAGAAAGTTCAGATGAGCCACCAAGTGTTGATAGAAGACAGTAGTAGTTTTGGGGACAGATTTAGCGAATCAAAACTGAAGGGCGGGCCTGGTGCAAGCAGTAGAGTCTTATCGCCTGTGACCGGAAGGTCCTGGGTTCGAGTCGCGGTCTCCTCACATTGCACAGACGAGGATAAGGCTTGCCACCGACACCCTTCCCCAAACCCCGCCCTTTTTATTTAGCGAATCAAAACTCCACTGGTCGCAGGTGGCAACGCAACGCATTGCCCGCTCCACCCATTGGTCGGGTCTCTTATTCCCATGAGTCACCCTCGTCACGCGGTGGTGGCGCTTTGTCCATGGAGTTCTGCATGTGGTACACATCCGAGGAGGGCGGGAGCGAGGGGCAACGGCGGCTCAGCAGAGTAGATGTTCTTGGCGGTGGGGATAGGACATGGTCATGTGGGGTGAGCAGTACTGTTTGCTGCTTGAGATCTTCAAGGAGGCCGAATGCCACATGAACCGTGTCCACCGACATCGAACACCTGGAGGCTGCCGCGTGCCTTGAGAAGCAGCGTGACGAGGTGTGCCACTATCTAACACGAAGTGCTTGCTGGCTGCTTGCCTGCTTCCAGCATGTTCGGAATTTGCTTTATCAGCAAGTGATGCCCACGGTTGGATCATTCACTGCAGAGCAACCTAACCTGGCCTGCATGTATGTCCTAGGCTAGTCTTGGCCCTCCAGCCTCCCACACCGCTGCAGCACCACATTGTTTTGGTGTGATGAGATGTTACTAAGCTAGTGTGGCTGTGTGGCCCTTAGTTGTTTTGTGGATGCCGCTGTTGCATTTGAGCTAATGTGGTACCAATGACTTCGAGGGAGTTTAAATAGACAGACTATAGGATCTTGCTCAGGTCTGGTGTTATCTGTGCATGTGATTTAGACAGCTAAAGAGTCCATGCTAATGCATGTAGCTCTGGTTATGTATACACCACGAAAGAAATGTTAATTTAAAGAAGTCATGTGCTCTATTGCCTTCCACTGATTGTCCTCTTGGGTCCAACTGTTCAACATGTCCTCCGAACATTTTTTTTATATATATCTTTAACTTGGAATTTACATCTTGTCTGCTTTCTTCGTCATCGTTTGCTGTGCATATCAAGGTTGATATTCATTCTATTCTCTTTTAGAAAAAAAAACTTGTTGCAGTAATGTCGTTCGGTCTGGTAAATTAATTTAAATGATGCTTACCTAAGGTCTTTTTATATTGTTTTTTATATCAAGGAAGAATGATTATTGGTCTTTTGAGCAAGCACACAATATCTGTATCATTGGTCATGTGGCCCCATGACATTGAAGGAAGAATGATTATTGGTTGTGTTGTCAATTCTATATGATAATAAAGTTCCGCCACCATCAAAATATCTTCCTGACATGCTGGGAAAGACATGCAGCCTGTTCGCTTGCTCGTAAACGATCGTAAATTTCCAGCCGGGAACAGTGTTTTTCTCTCACACCAAATCAGCCAGCAGTAAATAATCCACGATACGATACGGCCTCCCGAACAGGCTGATGATTATTTGTTGCTTGATGCTTCTTATGGCTTCTTTATTTTTGTGATTACAATTTTTCATTGCATAAATGATATTGCAGAGTCCCAGCGAGAATTTGCTACAAGAAAATGAAATGGTTGATGACTGGCGTAGATTGCGTCTGTTTGTGTTCGACCTCTATCATTCGTAATCATCCAAGATTTGAACATTCACTTGGATCAAGGATTCAGAATGCCCGTTTCACATTGGGATGAAAAGCAGTTTTCGATGAAGTGCTGCACAGCCTTAGTTATCCTCCATTCAGCTGTCATCCTATCTCCTACGACTAAAAAGAATAAAAGTAAGATTATTTTTTCATGCGACTTTGTTTGGGGCCGTCTTCGTTCCGCTCCGTGCGATACCCCCGCTCCCCCCAATCCCGCAGCCCCTCGCTCTGCCCCAATCCCGTAGCCCCAATCACGCTACCTCTCCCCTCGCTCTGCCCTTCTCTCCCGCAGCCCCCGGTCTTGATCCCTCTCCACTGCGCCTCTCCCTCTCCCCTCGCTCTGCCCTTGCGCTCGTCGCGCCCGCGCCGTCGTCCTCGTCGTCGCGCTCGCCGCAGGAAATTGGGCCGGGGCGCCTATCTGCACCGCCGCACGCCGCCGTGCCCCGTTCCGCTCTGCCGCGCCGCCGCCACAAGGCCGGGCCACCGCCGCAACGCCATCCTCGACCTATGCCGCCGCCTCGCCCATGCCCGACCAGCACCTGTCATTCCCTTCTCCTAGGACGGAGCACTGAGGAGGAGAAGATGTCGCCACCGCACGCAAGGTGCTCAGGTCTACATCGGGCCCTTCGTTGGCGACGAGCACCCAATAGGTATGCCCACTCTTCTCTTACCTCCGCCTCCTCTTCCTCGCGGCCCTCCTGACGCTCGCCTGCTCCCTACCGCCGCCACGTCTCGGCGTCCGCCGCGGTAGGCCTCAACGGCACCATAGCTCCTCTGCTACCCCGCTCCCACTCCGATCCATGACTCCCGCCTCACACGCCTGCTCATCCAACAGGCCCTATCGGCAGATCTGGTGCCTTGGTACCGCACCGTGGGACAAGACCAAGGTAATGCTGTCGATTCGCTAGAAAACTCGCTCATGGTTTGGCGTACAGGGCAGCTAATGACATCGAGTCGCCGGACTACACCATTGCCGATCTATTCACTCTACAACCAATTCATTATCTTGCCCCATTATTGTAGGTCTTGTCCCATTGTTGCAGGCAGAACCCTGCTTTCCTAGAACCTCCACGTCGACGGCACCTCCGCTGGTTCCCACAGCAGGCTGTAATTCAGGATCCGTGGCTCGGTTATATGGCAGTGGCAGCACGGACAGAGGCAGTGGCAAAGAAGGGGCTGCGGCATCAATCTCGTCATGACCTCGGACTCAGACGAGGCATCAAGAGGTTGCACTCTATGGTTTGCTCTAGGAGTCATGATTTGTTTTTCCAGTAAATCCACAAAATCAATTAGCTTGTAAGATGTTTCGTTTGGACATCTGTTTTGCGCAACAATTTTTGTGAAACGGTTCGTAAACTGTAATTCGGAGCAGATGCATTCAGTTTGTTTGGGACATGTAACTCAGTTAATATCTAGAACTGTGATTCTAATTAATTCATGGATTACATTACACGAGATAAAATAACAGACAAACTCTATCTACAGTCTATAGGTTGTTGTTATGAGAGTCGATTTATGTTACGAGAGTAGATTTGTGTTCCTGAAGTGCAAAAAGGGTGGTCGGGCTGCTATGCTTCCTTTGTTAGTCTCTCAGATTATGCATTACGACGATTACCCAGCGCTGCTCGTGCAGAGCTTAGCTGTAGCTTCACTGTCTATTTGCTTGATATTGCTGGCTGCTGTAGAACTCTATATTTAGGGGCTTATGGCGTTACTGCCATGCAAATGGCAGTGTTTCCTGAACTGACTAGCTTGCTTGTATGACACCTACAGTACTTGCCATTTCTGTATGCCCATGCTGCCATGCATTATCCGTGAGGTGTATTACTTTTTGTTGTGGGTGTTGATTGTGCTTGTTGGTCAATGCATTACTGTTTTATGCAGGTATTGATTATGCTTGTTGGCCAATTGTATCAGGATCATGGTGTTTCTGGTGTGCAGGGGTGGGCGGTTGGCTTCTGACAACATGTAACAAGTGTTGATATGAAAATAGGTTCCTAAAATAGTGGGTTCGTTAGCAGTTTGGCACAACCTTGAAGCTGCAGAGGATTTCAAATGTCCTTTATCATCAGCTCTCCACCTCCATTGAGTCAGAGGTATGCTGCTGTGCTGGTTTTCTTTGACATCGATTTCATCATGCTTTTAATTTCGAAATTTCTGCAGTATCTGTAAAATGCGGTTTTTGAATGCTTGATTTAGGGTCTGTATCCCTAATTCTGGTAGGATGAGTTATAGGCACTTATTTGTTGCCTCATTTTCTTCTAGTTTTCTTCAATCTGGTGAGCCTTGTGTATGAGGAAAAGAAACATTTTCTTCTAGCTTGATTTAGATGTCATGATTTTTTTGTGGCAATTCATTGCTACTGGTGGTGTTAGGACTTAGGAGTAGGATCCTTTTATAGATAAATGTAGGCACTTCAAGTGTATCTATATGCCTTATCAAATAAAAAATGTATTGATATTTTTTCTTCTTATTTTTCTGTCCTATGGCCTGTGTGGTAGATGGGGGCAGATGTGTCCTGTTAATATTATATCTGCAGTAATGCTTTTAAGTGAAAGCATCCTTCTTGTCCTGCCATGTTCACTAATCTATGGAGTGTTTTTGTTTAGATTTTAGAGTATCTATGACGCATTCTGCCCCTATGTGATCCTGGAAGTTTCTGTAGGATGCTTATCTTATATTCCTGAATTTTCAGCTCTACTTGAATGGAAAGGTAAATAGAAGAAAATGTCATTGTTCTGACTTGCGAAAAATATCTTTGTTTGACATATTAGCTATTTGAAGCCATAAAAAACATATTAGTAGTTCAAATTGTATAACCAAACTATCAAAGGGTTTCGTATCTGAAATCCTTTGATAGTTGCTAATGGTCTTGGGTATAAACCTGAGGGATTGACTCGAAGCTTGTGTAATTTCATTACTACCAGTACTGAAATTCAGCTCATCCCTTGTGGAAAAATTCAAAGGGTTTCGTATCCGAAGGTTATATCAACTATTTATTTTAGTAACTTTTAGCATTATTATTTATCCTTTCCTTTGATATGTAGTTATGTACCTTCTGTGTTTGTTATCCCTTCTGGATAATTCTGGCAACTAACTATTCCATTGTCATATCTAGCTAAATTTCCAGCATTTTTATTGTATTTTCAACTTCCCCAAGGATGTTTGACAGCACTCAAAAAGCTCACTACATGGATGGGCACAGAGAAAAGTTTGCTAGGTTGGTTTATTTGTCTTAAGGACACTTTTACAATGTTTTTGCATCTATTCCTATTCTCTCTGGGAGTATAACTTGTTTCATGTAGTATTGCCCATTTCCCCATACATATTGGAAATCCTATTTCTAAAAGATAATATTTCTGTACATCCATGGCTGCAGCAGTATTCCTCCTCCCCACAATCGCTCGGATTTGAGTCTCGAATTGCTTGTAGTTTTCCTTCTGGTCTCGCGCCTCGCTGCGCTGCCCCTCCCTCTGATTTTTCTTTCCAAAAACAAATCTCTAAAAACAAAAAATAATCACATTGGGCTCATTCGGTTGGTTGAGAAACCAGCCGGATTTCACTGTTTCCGGATGAAAAACATTGTTCACGCTCTCACAAATTCCTCCAGATTCATACAGATTCCTCCAAATTCCTCCCAGCGAACATGGCCATTACGTATTGGTTGTGGCGATTATCTCATTTTCTATCATGCGTGATTCCTTCTTTCCCTATAGCGAACAACTCTACAAAAGCGAGGTAGACGAGGAAGCATTCAGAAACCCGCAAAGATAGTATGGAGATACGATAGAACTTATTTGTAGATTTATTGGCACACGAAAGAAACATATATAGGAGATTTCTTCCTGCCGATATAAAACATTATCTTAGCCGCATCACGAAAAGGTCTATATAGTAGAGTTTGTGAGCATGTGACGTCGCGCTCTACATGACTGTGTTAATTTCGTGAACTTTGTTTTTTTATATTAAATATCACTTTAACGTCGGTATTTAATTTCATAGTATTGTTATCTTATCGTGCTATCCGTATGTTTTTAGTACAAAAGTTTAGTTATTCCGTAGCAACGCACGGGCACGCTACCTAGTATATATAGAATTTACTAAATCATGTGATCTACTCTATATTCTGATGTAGTCACGTAAAAGAATCAGTAATTTACTAAATCATGTGATCTACTCTCTATATATAGAATTTTTATGGTACCTTTATTCAGGAAATAGTTGAGCTGTGTGTAACCTGATACAATACTATTTTGGTCTTCCATAAATTGCCAAGCCGGATGGATCTGGGAGACATCATTGCATCACAAACATGTGTCATCAGATTGGTTGCTACTGTACTTCTGTATTCAGAAGGATGCAGAACAGATATTTTCACTATTATGACTTTATGAGCCTCGACAGCGTGCACCGGGTGATGGACGCACCTGGCCTACAGGATCTTGTTGGCTTCAGGAAGAAGACACATGTCTCATCTCCATGCTTAGGCCCGTTTAGTTTCCTCCAAAATCTAAAAAATTTTACGCAGTACCCGTCACATCGAATCTTACGGCACATGCATGGAGTACTAAATGTAGACGAAAAAAAAATTAATTACACAGTTGGCCGAGAAATCGTGAGACGAATCTTTTAAGCCTAAATAGTCCATAATTGGATAATTTTTACCAAATACAAACGAAAGTGCTACAGTAGCCAAAAGCCAAAAATTTTCGGAACTAAACACGCCCTTAATTGTGGCAAGGTTGGTGCTGGGAAAGTGCCTCATGAACCATTACCTGGATAAGGTTTAGGGTCCGTTTGGTTTGGCTTACTAGGTGCTGTGGCTTCCAAAAAAAAGCCAAAAGCCAAATTAAAGGGGTACCCATAATCCTTGGCTTCCAGAGAAAGCTGCTTTTGTGCAGTTCATTTTTCACAGTAGGAGAGGAGGTGCTTTCTTGAGCTTTGGCTTTCACAAGTTGGAAGAAATTACCCACTGCCACGGGTTATGTTGTACCGGTTCGCTTCTTTTCTTTTTTTTCCGTCTCCCTCGCCTGCCGCTCTCCCCTGCTCGGCACCGTTCCTCCTCCTCCGGCGGCGGCGCCCATCCTCCTCCGGCGGCGGCGTCACTCCTCCTCCTCCGACGGCGGCGCCCCCTCTCTGCGGTGCCCCTCCTCCCTTCTCCTATCGAGCCGCTGGAGGTCATCTTTTCCCCGCGCCGGCCCGCCATGGGTAGAGGTCGGGCGAGCTCGGGAGCTCCCCGGTCTGGGGCCTCGGGCTACTAGGGACCAAGGGGAAGGTAGGAAGAGCAAGGGGAGGGCGCGGGCATCCCGTTCTGGTGGTTGGGGAAGGGAGAGGCGCGACCACTGGGGTCAGTGGCGCTGCCTGCCTCGGTGCGGTGTGCTGCTCCGGTGAGAGGAGGAAGGAGGAGGGGTCGAGGGTGGAGGTGCGTGAGGGCGAGGAGCTTGGCCTCGCGGTTGCGGCGCTCGACCTCGCGCTCCCTGGAGGAGAGCACCTCCTTGGTCTAGCCCGCGACCTAGTGCGCCTGGAGGAAGAAGATCTGTGCGCCTGGAGGAAGAAGAAGATAATGACAAGTGGGGTCCGCGTGTCAGTGAGAGAGGAAGAGAGTTCAGTGGGAGGACTGTGAATGACATGTGGGTCCGCTCATAAGTGTTTTCAAAAAGCCACATTTGTTTCACCAAACGGCTTTCAGCTTTCTCACAGCCCACAGCTCACAGCAACTTTTTCCACAGCCCACAGCTCACAGCTACTTTTGCAAAAGCCACAGCTCAACCAAACACACCCTTACCTTCTCATATGCACTTTTATCATGGCCCCGTTCGCTGGTCCGAAACTTGGCTGAAACTGGTTGAAAACACTGTTCCGACTGAATTGTTGTGAGAGAAAAACACTATTCCGGCTAAAAAAAGAAACCGATCAAGCAGAATATGGAGTAAACCGAACAGGACCAATTGTTTCAATCATTTCATGATAAACGTAGTATTATTTTTCTCATCCCCATTGCTTGGTTTTGACTGCATTATATGCAGGAAGATATTCAGAGATAAGAGAATTAATGAAAGCTAATTTCACATTCATGTTATTAATTAAGATCTAAAAGTGGTGGTCCCGTTGGTCCGCGACCACCCTGCGCTCAGCCCACGCAAGGCCCATAGCGATAGGAAAATTCGCGTCCTCAACTACAGAACATCGAAGGTCTGTCTGTCTATCCATACGAGCATCCCGCGGCCTTTCACGAATCACGAATTCGCGTAGCGCGACCACCGACCCTTCGTATACATATTTCTCCATGCGGCTGCCTGCGCCCCTTCATATCCCAACTATTCACGACGACGGCGGCGGCAGGCGCCGAGCGCCGAGCAGCAGCACATGTGAGTCCTCAGATACGTCTCTCAAAATCTTCATCCAATTAGCCTCCTCGTTTAGTCGTGCACTCGCGTTTCCAATTAGCCCTAACTAATACCGGTGTCTCCCAAAATCTGCATCCAATTTTGCACTCTGATCAGTAACCAATAAATAGGAGCTACGAACAGAATGCATCGACTATTGCAGATTTTTTCTATATCATTAGATTATTGGAATGGTAAACATTATTTTATTCTCTTGTAGATTTGTTAAAAATATGAAGAGGAGTTGGGATATTGCCTCTCTTGTTGATCTCTCAGTAAAACAGTAGATTTCTTACAATCGAGTGAAGAAGAGATAATCAACACTTTCATGTCTATTAGGAGGCCAGGAAGTAGTGTCATATTTTGCATCAACTATTTTGGGTATGCAATCTTCCAATTCTACATTAAGCAAGCGAGACTCGTCTATTTTCATACCTTCGTATGCTCTCTTTATCTTAACCTTATTGCGTTTCATAATATGTATACTTGCGTATCGATATGTTATATTTATACTGTTTAAAAAATTTAAACAATGGACCACCCTAGAAACAAATCCTAGCTACGCCATTAAGTAATTTACTAATTTTGTTGCGAGGCTGATCCCTGAAGTGAATTTTTGGAAGCTGCTTTGTTAATGGAAACTGTTGCCTTCTATAACGAGTGGCTAGGTGGGCCGTGTACTCCTAGATGGGCCTGCGGTGTGTGTGGGCCTGTTGGCCGTGTCGTGTGATTCGGAGGCGATGCCGGTGAATATAAACCGCGCCGTTGTAACGGATTGGCTATGAGCCTATGAACGGTTAAGGAATAACAAACCTGAATCCCTCCATGTCTGTCTTCTTCCTCCTCTAGACCTGCTCTGCTGATTCTTTCTTCCCCAAATTCCCCAATCCTATCCTTCTATTGTACCAGAGAGCTCTAGAGCGTGACACCTTCACGAGCCTACAAATTGCATACCGGTGCTGCTGCCAGTCTTTACTTGTTCACATGCAGCAGTAGTCGGCGCTTGTATGTGCCATTAGATGCCACACTAGTATGTTGTCAAGTGCTAACTTACAGGCTGCTATGTCACTGTCGCCATTTCAACTGCCTACTGCATCAAACCATATATAAGAGGAGGATGAAAGCGTGTGCAGTTTACTGTTAAATGATAGAGTCGGTGCTGCAGCACATCTTTTTGGAAAACTGGAATGTACATGTCAAATATCTGATGAATGGAATTAAATTCAATATAACTCTTGACTATTGACACCTGCTTAATCTGGAATTTGTCAGCTGTTGAAAATTATTCTCTTTCTAGTCCTGATAGGTTGTTGTTATAAGATTTGTGCTGGTCAAATTAAACTTTCTTAAGTTGATTAGGTTTGTAGGAGATAATAGCAACATTTGTATCTTCAAATAAGTTTATTATGAAAACATATTTAATGATTCATCAAATTATTCCAATTATGCATTATAAATATTAATATTATGTATATATATTTAGTCAAGTTAAAATTGTTCAACTTTTCAGGAAGTGAGAATGTCACTCTTTAGGGACGGAGGGAGTAGGTCACAAACAAAATACTAGTAGACGCTTTAGGATCTATCACAAATATCAATGCTCAAGGTAAAATACCATACTATCCATAGAAATAGAGATATAGATATAGTGAAAAAAATGTGTATTGGGAGAGGAGAATGGTGCATTGGGAAGTGAAAATGATAACTATTTTAGGACAAAATTTGAATATTTTCGGACGAAGGGAATACATAGTTCCATTATTTCACCATATATAAATAACAAAAGTATATGTAAGCATATGCTTTGCTTGGTGTCTGCAGTATGCAGCAGCCTGGAAAGCAGGATCAACCAGCAAACTAAGCTTAATTAAACGTTACTGGCTCCTCAGGTACCGGAGACAAGCAACAGTAGGAATCCCTCCAGCCTCCAGGAAGCTGCTTCCTACAGTATCAATCGTGCGTGCTGATTATAGTACTAGTAGTAATCATTATCCCGCGTGTTGCTACGGGGCAAGCAAGAGCAGCAATTGGGTATTCATAATATATATCTTTCCATGTTTGCAACTTTTTTTATTGGCTGACATGTGAAAAAATGGAAACTTTAAGGTAGGTACCTATATTTTTTAACAAATAGGTATATAACTATTCTAAGTACATATATAGGAAATGGAACCAAATCTAGGATGGCATTCTTGTAATTTTAGAGTGTAAGCCATCAAATAGTTATCTTGAACACTTCCATATGAAATATCATGCAACTTTGCACTCTTTTATGGAGGTGTCAAATTATATTTTTAAAATATCACTTTAATTTCATATTAGCGTTAGGATTGGAGATGAAAAAATGGTAACATGATTAAGTGAACTAATGAAAAATCATTTCATGCAGTATGACATATGAATATGTGATTAACCGAAATACAAAGTAGATATCATAAGTTGTTTCCCACAAATTACTTATCATACACATCGTTCTCATACAGCGTGAACATAAACCTGTGATTTCAATTGAATAAAATAAAATAAAATGGTTCAGTGTAAAGCAAAAATAAATCATTTTGTACCTTGTGAGATGGTGACTTTGTCTGAGAATAGAGGTTCATGGATTTATGGTGGTAGCAATAGCCGAAGTTTGGTGACACTGTTTAGGTAGGCAAGCCAATTAGCAGAACAATTAAGTATGACATATAGAGGAGCTGCATATGAATGGTCATTGTCAGGTGCTTACTGGAAACTATTGCTGAAACTTCAGGCATCCCACATAATATTAAAGGCCTCATGCAGATCAATTGTTGGTCAGGTGCTTAACGCAACGTATTGCTGAAACTTCAGGCACACCACATAATATTAAAGGCCTAATGCAGATCACCTGCAAAGTATTCATATCCTCAAGAATAAATGTAACCGGCTCACCATCATGCATAAATAATTAGGAAATTTGGTTCTCAATCACTATGGGATAAAGTAACCGTTCAGTTGGAATGGTTCTATACATTCTCTACTGAGGCAATGAGGTGAAGTTTTTTTTTTTTGGTAGCAAATCATAATGAACCTGCACAATGATGTGGGCTGTTTCAACTGAAATGGCAATAATTGTTTTGCGTCAGTTGTAAACTACTGCAGCAAACAATAGCCATATAAAGAGTTGCTCCCAAACTAAAGTAAATAATCATGTGGAAAAGGATAAACTTGACTCACCAGTTCAGTGTCAAGACTCGAGACAGACTGTAGTAAAAAGGACTAAAAGAACTCTGGACATAACTAATCATAAGGAAAACATAAGCGGAGCCACCAGATCTTTGTCGAGAGAAATTGCAGGCAAAAAAAATGCTAAATTAAAATAGCTCTGGACATTTATGCATGAGGCATCTTATGCTAAGATGCATATATATGAGGACCTGCAACTTGGTAACGATATGGAGTGATTACTCCTATATCAGATTCATGAACTTCCCCAGCCCTTGTCAGGTTGCTGATGGTAGGTACCACTCAACTAACTTCAATCCTGTTGAACCATGATGGATTGGTGCCTTCCCTCTCTTTGCATCCTTGAACAAAAAGATCACGGAATGACCCATGGGGAAGGCCAGAGCAATCATCGATTGTCCCTCTTTACAGGCAATCAATCAATTAGGCCTCATAGAAAAGAAAAGACCTGACAGTAGCTCTAGGATTGTAGGATGGCACCGATAATTCATCACCAGCTACGGCCCTCTGTCATGGAGGCACCGAGGCGCCGCTGGCGCTCCCATCGTCCAGTTGGCTGTGGCTGCGGCCTAGCAATCAGCCGCAGGGGAGAAGCGCTGGCCGGAGCTGCTGCCAGAGCAGACAGGCAGGGAGCAGAGGAAGAAGGCACGCCCGCCGTCGTGCAGCTGAGCAGAGGTGGGCGGAGCAGATGGGCGTGGAGCACAGGAAGAAGGCGCGGGCACCGTCCCGTAGGTGAGCAGCGCTGCGCGGGGCAGGCGGAAAACAATCTATACAGATCCTCCAAGGCACTTTATTTGGCGTCTACCAAGAGTGCAAACAACTTCTGAATAACAGCAGCTTAACAAGGCACGAAATGGCTTGGGCCAAACAGCTAATAGTCAATAGACAGGCACAATCCGAGTAGCAAACTTCTGATAACTAAGTAGCAATGCGATATTAGCCTTTACATCATGAACATAAAATGCTAACAGACGCAGCAAAACAACATAACATTACTATCGTGCTACAGTAAGCAGATGCACCACTTGGTCCTTTTGGTGCTGAAAATGCCCTCAGTGCAGGGCAGTTGGTCACTCACAACAGCTACTGTCATGAATTATCAGACCATCTAGGGAATGTCAGTTAGTCACATGCTGTTGCACCTGATTTGGCGGTCTGAAATTCTACCTGCTGCTCTAAGAAGCTGCCCGGCCCTTGACTGCAATGAAACAACCGATACATAATTAACAATCAATCGCAACAGATGCTTAGACGCAGGGGAACTGGAGAAGCACAAGTTATATGAACACATACCAGGGCTAACAATCTTTATCCTCTTTGTAATAGCCCTGACAGAAGTAACAGAGGTTGCTCCTGCTTGAGAAAGGGATTAGTCAGTATAGCAAAAAATGATGATAGGAATAAGAGGGCAAAGAAAGGAAACAGCCAATTGTCATTGGCGGATCTTATTAGAGAAAGGTCAAAACCTTGTGGATTCAAATCTTCAGCGTAATCTGCTGCCACTGGCTTCACTGAATCAGGTAGAACAGGATCTGCTGCCATATGACCACTAGTAGCAACAGGCTCTAGTCTGCATTTGTTCAACATGCACAAGGAACACATCTTAGCATGCATAGTTTTGCAAACACTAAAAATCGAAAGACAACTGACAGAAAGAAAACAGGTATGCTATACCTTTGAACTTCAGCACTCGTGGAAGGGTTCAGAACACCTTCGTTGTCAAGATCAAAGTCAAGCAGGAGCTCAGAAAACGAAAATTCACCATCACATATATCAAAATTTGTGAAATCGATGTCAAAGTCATATTGCTTGTCTTCATCAGAGGAGCTAGAGATCTTGTCACAAATCTGATCACTGGGACCTGGCTCGGTACAATCGAAGTCCAACTTGCAGGTGGTTGGTTTCAAGGGGGAGCTGCGGGTGGTTGGTTTCAAGGGGGAGCTGACATGGTAACTCCTCTCAACAGCATAGTACGCGCTCCCTTTGAGAGGACTGACGATGAGAGTCTTGGAAGAAACTACAGAGCATTGGGAGGAGCCAATGTCCTGTTGGGCATGAACATTTGCAACGGCAGACACTGGAGTTGCAGATGGATAAGCAGCAGGCTGATCTTGTACGGGATTGCTTTGTTGCAGCGTATATGGAGAAGAGTGGGCCGGAGGTGGAAGTGGCCTGAATAAGCTCTTTGCAACAGATGAAGTTTGGAGTGGAAGCTTTGCCATAGCTGAATGTTG
This sequence comes from Miscanthus lutarioriparius, assembly GCA_904845875.1. NCBI lineage: Eukaryota > Viridiplantae > Streptophyta > Magnoliopsida > Poales > Poaceae > Miscanthus > Miscanthus lutarioriparius. The sequence continues at coordinate 26,215,548 of CAJGYO010000004.1, read as the reverse complement.
AGCAGAAGTTGGTTGGGCAGCGGAAGCCATCTTCTGATCCTTCGACGGATGAGAGGCTACAGGTACAGCTCTACCTGGCATTAGGAAGTTAGAATCTTAGCACAAACATATCTGCAGAATGCAATGCTTTTTTTTTTCTCAAATAGATAAATATATGCAGGGCTAGAGGAAATCCCAATTTTTAAGAAACTGTGAAGGAAAGATTGTTAGGATTAACAAACATGCAACAGAGAATTAACAGAGAAGCACAGCTAGTAATGCTTCATCAACAATTGTCAATGACACAGACACAAACAGCTTAAAGTTAAAGCCCTGTTCGTTTCTCGGTGTCATCATATGTGAATGATTATTTTTGCCTATGTGATTTTGTGTTAAAGGTATTATGAGTCAGACCAAAAAACAGTCCCATTGTCATCACAGGTCAAACAAGGATGATGATGAATTGGAGTATGAAGGGCACTGAAGCTAGCTGGGACAATACTTGTCTCTGCAGTTAGAAAGTCTTGATGGCACGGCAAGCGTATGACCTGGTACTGGTACCTTCCTGTTGTTTCCTTTCATCCAATGGCTTAAGGAGCTTTTGATATGGGTTGTTTTCAACAATACACATATTACATATTTGATAGTTCATATTTGGTACTTATCTTAGTTGAAGGGCAGGCCGGGTGCAGTGGTGAGAGCTGTCTCACTGAGTCACCAGGTCGTGGGTTCGAAGCAGCCTCTCTGCAGATTTGTGGGGGGAAGGCTTGCCTCGGTTTTTCCCTTCCCCAGACCCCACTCATGTGGGAGCCTCCGGCACTGGGTCTGCCCTTTTGTACTTATCTTAGTTCCTGTTTTGTTTTTATTCTCCAATGAGCTCCAACAGCACATTCAAATTTAAACAAATTTTTTAGGGTTAAACCATTGTGCTTACCGATATGCTATTATAAGCTCCACAGATTCAAATATGAGTACTAACTGAAAACTAATAGAAAATGATCAGCAAGATTAAATTAAAAATTTGAATATAAAGAGACTGATCATATTGTTTGATATGCCACCATATATATAAGATTAGATGTTGCATAAGCCTGTTATACCCATGTAGAAATAAAACGATTTTGGTGAATGCGGATCAACCTAAAAATAAGAGTACAATTTTTACAATGTCACCATTTTATTCGGTGCCATCTGCTTGTGTGGATATCTAATTGTAAGCACTTTGAGCATTACTGTACAGATACAGAGCCATATCGAAAGCCTTCATGAAGAAATAGGCCAGTTTATTGAAGATTTTAAGCATGGTATTAGCAATCAAAATAGATTTTAGGCATTATCTTGGCATGCCATCCTTAGATCTTCATTGAACCGATTATGATTTTTTCTCTCTCAATTGTAGAAATGAAGATACCTCCAAATCAACCTCCATTCCTTCCTCCAGTTCCGGTGGTTAGCATGGATATATATATGGACAGTTCCAAGGAGGGCGCGGCAAAGCCGTGAAGTGAGAAGTTGTGAAAGAAATATGTGTACCTTTTGCATCGGTGGTTGTAGCAGGAGCAATGCAGGATCTCTTGGAGGCTGAAGCGCTGGTCTTCCCTGAAGACTTTGAGGCCTTCCTCTTTTTATTAGTGGGCAGAGAGGTGGGAGCTGGGGTGGACAGATCTGTGGAGGAGTTGTGGACAAGAACCGCGGTGGATGCATGAGCGTAATGATGAATGAGAGGCGAGGCATGTCCGGCGGTTCCTGCAGCAGCAGCAGCAGCAGCAGCAGCAGCAGAGAATGAATTGAGGAAGAGCACAGAGCATACATACAGTAAATGAAGCAGAAGAGAAGAAAGCAAAGGTCGAACAGGTGGGGGGCAATCGCAATACCTTGGGACGGAGGCGACGAAGAATTGGGCGCGAAGAAGAGCGGCGGCGATGACGGCTGGGCACCGGTGACGGCGTGAGGCGGGGGAAGGGGAGGCATCATCATCATGTTCATATTCATATTGACGTGGGGCGGAACAGGCGGCGGAGTGGAGGACGAAGAGGAGGAGGAGGCGTAGTAGGTGGAGACGAGAGATTGCATGGCGCGCATGGCGGATTCGATGGCGACGCTGGCCCCCTTGAGCTCGATGTAGTCGTTGAGGATGTCTGCGAGCGGCATGGGGGGCCTCTTGGGCGTCTTCTTGGTGGGGCTGTAGATGCGCCCGGCGTCGGAGCGGAATGCGGCGAGCGCGGCGTTGAAGCCGTTGTCGGCGAGGTAGCGGTCGACGAGGAAGGCGACCTCCGCGGGGGTGACCTTCTTCTTGCTGGTGGAAGAGTCGGGGGGAGTGGCGTGCTTGGGGTTGGGCGGCGGCGGCGCCATGGCTGGTGGTGCTGGGCGGGGGTGGCCTTCTTCAGTTGGGCGGATGTGGAGGTTGCGGGATCCAAGTGATGCGGTGGATTGGAGATCTCGTCTGAAGGAAGCAGCGGCCAAGGAGGTCGGGGGCTGTGATTTTGTGAAGCGGAGAAGGAGGGAAAGTGGAGGAGAAAACGAAACGAGGGAACGCAAACGGCGAATAATGGCGCCAAACCCAACCCAATCGAATGGTTCGCGTCGTTCATTCACCCACCCCCCCCCCCCCCACCCACCTAAACCCATTCTAAATAAATCCCAAACAAGGGATTGGGATTGAATATAAGACCCCATAACCTTAACTCATACCATACCCACCACGGCATAACCCACTCTATATCTTTTTCCCTTTCCAAAATGCCAAGGACGAGTGAGACATGAAAATGAAAGTGATTTAGCCTCCTATCAATCATTTCCGCCCGAGGGGTGGATTTCAAGTGGCTAGGATGGGATGGGCCAAGGGCAAGAGGTGGATACCGTCATCTTCAGGAGCTCCCAAATATAATTCCCTCAATAACATGATAATGGAGATAACCTAATACCACTTTTTAATTTTATTGAGGGAGATGTTGTAGCAGATAACCAATAATTCATCGGGCCCCACATGTCAGCAAAAAAGGTTATCTCTCTACGCGCGGTCATCTTTCTCCACACATGTTTTCCCTAACACAGTCATCTCTCTCCCTTGTCGCTTCCTTCTCTCGCGCTCGCCCGCCGCCACTCTCTCGCCCGCCCTAGCCGCCGCTCCCTCTCCCCTGCTAGCCGTCGCTTTCCCTCTCCCACCGGTCGCCGCCTTCTTCTCTCTCCCGGGTACTCCATTGCCGTGGGGCGGCGGGCACTCAGACAACAAGTAGGGTGCTCCGGTTGCTAGCTCTGAGCTCCGCACAGATGGTGGTGGACATAAGAAAATTCCGTGGACTCCTCCACCGGTGGCCACCTCCGAGCTCCAAGCTAGACGCACACGCGCCAGGAGCAGCGGTGGCTTGCCGGAACGACAATGTCCAAGTGTGGGTAGGTTTTTGGTTTTTTTTTAGAATTGCTAGAGATGCTTTTAAGCCGCGCCCACGTGTCTGGGAAGGAAATGAGGCCTCAGAATATGACGGCCCAGAGATAGGATGGGCTGGCAAGAAAAATAAAACAGGAGATGAAGTGGTCCAGCTAGCCAGCCGGGCCATGGCCCACTAAAGCACGAGCAGAAGCAGCCCATCACGCAAATGCTCGTTTTGGGAAATTGTAATGGTAAATTTCAAAATAGGTATATATACCCACGAGTCCCCTTGCTCAGGTTGCTGTGCGGCGCCGCTGCCGCTTCCATGGGGTGCTCGCGTGAGGTCCTCAACCGGGGAGGCGGGAGCGAGCCCGGAGGCGGAAGCGGGGGCGGCGAGGGCGCCGGTGCCGCGGCGTCTTGTCTGAGCTCGGCGGTGGGGGAGAAAGTGGACCAGCTTCTGCGCCGTGATGAGAACCGGGCCCTGCTCGAGGGCGTCGAGGACGCCGAGCGCCGCCTTGACCGCGCTCGCCGACATCGAGCGCCAGGAGGCCGCCGCGCGCCTCGCCCGCGAGGAGTTCCGCCGCCTCGAGAAGCGGCGCGATGAGGTATGCTGACACGCTGTTATCCACCGCGACGCGCTTGCTGGCTCCAGGTTGTTCGATGTTTTGCCTGCTCAGCGAACGATGCCCATGCCGTGATGGTTTCCATGACCGGTGGGTCGCTCACAGTAGAGCGACCTGTCCTATACTGCATGCACTCGTTTCCCATGACCGGTGGGTTGCTCACAGGAGAGCGACCCGTCCTGTCCTGCATGCACTCGCGTTCAGCCTCCCACACTACTGCACAGAGCACAGACCCCACGCCAACACGAAGAAACGGGCACCATGTTGTTTCGACTAGATGCAATCTTACTAAGCTGTCTGGCCCTTAGATGTTTGGCGAATCCGCTGTTGTAGATTTGGCTATGTGCAATTATCAAAGAGATGATGTCAATTTTATATGATAATAAACTTCTGCAATAATCGAAATTTCTTCCTGACATGCTGGGAAGACATGACTAATTTGTTGCGTGATGCTTTGTTTAGTCTCTTTCTTTTTCATAAATGTTTACAGTGCTGCTTTGCACAAACAAGATTTCAGAGTCCCAGCGGGAATTGCTTCAAGCAAGAGAAATGATTGATGAAGCTCACCGTTCCTTGTCTTCTAGTCTTGAGGAAGCTTTGGAGATATGTCAAGTGGTGATGTTGATGAAGATAGCGAGAGAATAGAATCTGTAAAAGCTGCTGCAGTTTCCTCTATAGTTGGTGTCCTGTCTAGTTTCCCATGTCTTTCTATGAAGCCGAAGATCTGCCACAACTATTCCTTCAGTCATCTTTTTTTTTCATAAGTTGTGCTTTGTTTGGAGCCACATTCCGGTATGCTGTTAGAAGAGATCTGGACAATAAAAACAGGGGCTCCTGCTGCGTTCGCTTTTGTTAGAGGTAAAACCAGGCAACATGGTTTGTTAAAGCTCATATTCCTGAGAGTGTTCTTTTATTTACCGGAACTAAACTATCTGCAGGCCTTGCTCTGCTGGAATCTGGTAGAACCCGCGATCTGAGTACTGATACCTTAATATCAGTTATTCTTGATGGTGCAGTCAGTGTATCTGAGAACATTTTCATATTTCTGCTGCTGTTGCATTGGACTACTGTTTTAAGATGAGATTTTTTAGTCCCTTTTCTAGAAGAAAACAATAGCTTCTGTGAGGAATATGTAAGATCAATAACAATCTTAATTGCTCAGATGGTCATATGTAGCACAAATGATATCTTAGATTCATTAAGAAAAAAATTCCTACCATGCACTCAAAGTTCCATCAAGTCCCCCAAATAATATTTTTACTTGATCTTCTTCCTAAGATCTTATTCAACAAAGACTACTCATAACTTTGCTGTGAACATGAATTTCACTTTCTTCTTAATTGTCCTGCTCTTTATGAGGACTAGCATAGATGGACATATGCTGGAATGCCTCTTTACAATACCTGCCCCACATGGGGTTTGATAGATTTTAGATGGAATTCAGTACATCCTGGTTTGTCGCTCATTCAATCCTCATCCTGGTGTAAACAGAATTCGCTTCACCCTGTGATCATCTACTGTCTCATTGAGTCAGCATTCTGATATGGTCACGTAGAAGCATCGCATGATATCTATATTCATTATATGTTTTTATCATCATCTACATTAATTAATGCTTCTTTGTCTTTGTGCTTGTCATTAGTGCTTTTCGGTCAATTCACAAATCGTAAATTCGTAATTGCTTTGAAGCAACTAGTCAGCTGAAGCGTGTTGTAAACTCTGATGATTTTTACGGTCTTCCATAAAGTACCAAGGCGGATGGATCTGGGTGAGTGGGTGACATTTCATTGTGCTTGCTCTTTGTACCGTGATGAGGTTTCTATTAACAAATTCGAGGTATGAAATTCTGGCCTTGATGAAAATATCTTGGCTCTTTGGATATTCAATTTCAATATACATTTAGTGGACTGCTATAGCATGTTCTTAAATAACAAATTGCCAAGATCACTACTTGAAGGAGCAACCATGCTCTCTTTGAAAAACCCTGCCCACCGCTTTCGGGGCACTCTAGGGTCATGTCGATTATTTATGTTTGCATCCATGCTACATGTCAGTTGCCAGGCCATGAGCTGGGAGAAAAATTTGCTTCTGAAACTCTTCCAGAATGTATGTTCTGAGCATCACCAGAACTTGACATGGGCTTTGTATTGTTGGCCAGGTAACAACTAAGAACACAAAATGGAATTTGTCTGCCAGAGGGCTGCTTGGCCATAGGCCGTTTCTTTGTATTAATAGAAGTAGCAAACTTGTGATACAAGAAGGTCTCAACTACTACAAAGCATATTCTCTTTGGATAAAGCAGATGCTAGCTTGGATGCTAAGGCATCTGAAAACTACTAGATAGTGAATAGTAACTAGCCTAGATAGTGCATAGTAAATAGGTAAAACTAGACAGGAAGTCACTCGGCTAGCGATGCCGAAGCTGCCGGCGTCCGGGGTGGACCGTCCCAGCCACGCCTCTCGTCGAAGACGACGTCGCGGGCAATCTTCACACGCTGCATCACCAGGCCTTTGCTCCTTCCGCATACCCGATGAAGCGCCGGGCTTGCCACGATCGTCGAGCTTCCCAGCTGGTTCAGCTCCTTGGTGTAAGCGATGCACCGAAGGTCTTGAGGTGGCTCACGTGGCGCTTGCCGTGCCAGGCCTCGTAGGGAGTCTTGCCTTGCAAACTTCGAGTTGGTGATCAATTGAGCAGGTGAACCGCTATCATCACCGCCTCCCCCCAATACTTGGCCGGCATCCTCCTCTGTTTCATCAACGACCGGGCCGTGGCCACCACGGTCTAGTTCCGGCGCTCCACCACGCCGTTCTGCTGGGGCGAGTAAGGCGCCGAGAAGTGACACCGGATACCCTCGTCAGCGCAGTAGGCGGTGAACTTAGCAACAGTGAATTCGCCGCCATTGTCGGTGCGCAGCATCCGGAGCTTGTGGCCGCTCTCCTTCTCCGCCGTGGCCTGGACTTGCTTGATGGCGCCCGCGGCTACATCCTTGGATGGCAGCAGGACAGCCCACATGAAGCGGGATGCGTCATCCACCAGCAAGAGGAAGTAGTGCCGCCCTCCCGGAGTCATCGGCGTCACGGGTCCACATAGGTTGCCTTGAACCAGCTCCAGCTACTCCTGCGCGCAGTACTCTACTTGCTGAGGGAAGGGGTGCCGGCGCTGCTTCGTCGTGACGCAGGTGTCGCAGAGCTGCTCGACGTGCTTGATCACCGGCATCCTGCGCACCATGGCCTCCTTGCCGAGCTTGTGCAGCGCCTCGAAGTGGAGGTGGCCGAACCGCTCGTGCCAGCGCCAGGCTTCGTCGTCCTTCCTCGCGGCGAGGCAGAGCGGCTACGCCGTCTCAAGGTTGAGGACATAGAGGCGGCTGGGTCCGCGGCGCACCTTGACGAGGAGGCGGCCGCGCCGATCCTAGATGCGGAGCATTGTCGATCTCCACCTTGGACCCGCCTTCATCGAGCTGGCCAAGGCTCATGATGGAGTTGCGCAACGCCGGGATGTAGTAGACACAGTGCAGGATGCGGTGCTCGCCGGTCTTCCCTTGGAACACGATCGAGCCGACGCCCTGGATCTCCACCCTTGACGCGTCGCCGAACTGCACCGAGCCACGAACAGAGGTGTCGAGGTCAGAGAAGGGATCGCGACGGCCGGTCATGTGGTGGGTGGTGCCGCTGTCTACGTACCAACCATCCAGCTTATCTTCGCCGGAGCTGGTGTTGAGGAACGCATGGGCTCGCGGCTCCTCGATGTCGAGGCTGGCGTCGGCCTTGGAGCAGAAGATGTTCTCCTCCGCATCCAGCTCCAGGAAACCGTGGGCAAGGAAGAGAGTCGCCTCGTCGTCATCCACCTCCGTGACGTGCGCTGCACCGCCACGCTCGCGTCGAGGCTGGGGGCAATCCTTCGCCCAGTGGCCGTCGCGATGGCAATTGAGGCAGGTGTCGTCGCGGTTCGCCTTGCGTTCGCGCCGGCGACTCCAGCCTTCTCTCCTTGCCCGCCGTCGCCACGGTCGCCACGCTCAACCTTTGGCTTCTGCTTCTTGCCACCACGGGGACGCCGACGATGCTCCTTGGACAAACTGGATGAGCCGGAGCCGTCTCCACTCTTCTTCTTCCCCTTCTGCCGAGCCAACCACTGCTCCTCAGTGTACATCAGCTTCCCGCCAACGGTGATCGGCTCGGTGGGAGGTTCTTCCTCGAGATCGTCCACCGTCTTCAGCCTCCCGGTGACCTCCTCGATGGTGAGGTCCTGGAAGTCGAGAAGGGTCTCGATCGCGATCCTCAGCTGGGCATACTTCTTCGGCACGGCTCGAAGCAGCTTCTCCACCGCCCGCTCCTCCGTGAGGTCCTTGTCATCGTGGCGCGCCATCTGCTGCTTCAGCGCAAAGAGACGAAGGGTGAAGTCCTCGATCTGCTCACCGGGGCGGAAGGCGAGGTTCTCCCAGTCCTTGCGCAATCACTGCAGCGTGACACGGCGGACGCGGTCGACGCCGATGCGCGCTGCGGTGATGGAGTCCCACGCCTCCTTGGCAGAGGCCTTGTTCACGAGCGGCGCACCCATCTCTGGCGGCACTCCAGCGATGATGGCCTCGAGCGCGCGCCGGTCATCGTGGTACGGGGGGTCGCCGTACTCGATGGCGTCCTAGAGCTGGCGCCCCTGCATCTTGACCTTCATGAGCAGACTCCACTCGTGGTAGTTGGTCTTGGTCAACATCGGCCACGGCGTGCCCACGTCGGAGTCCTTGTACACCGTTTGGACGTCCGCAGGCGACCCGCGACGGCCTCCGCGTCCGCGACGGTGCTCCGGCGACGGTGAAGGTACGCGGCGCCGCGACGGGCTCCGTGATCCTCTGGGCTGTCGCTCCATCTCCGCGCGCAGCGCGGCGGCTGTGTTGGCGGCTGAGCGCGATCGGCGTCGGGGTTGATCGCCTGCGTGGCCGCCTCAATCGCCTGTGTGCGCTGAGCGCGATCGGCGTCGGGGTTGATCACCGCCCCTCCGCCGGCGTTGGCGGCTGCAGCGGCTGCACGCAGAGTGCGCTCGCTGGAGGTGGACATGGCTCTACTCTGCTCTAACCAAACCTAGGCTCTAGATACCAATTGTTGGCCAGGTAACAACTAAGAACACAAAATGGAATTTGTCTGCCAGAGGGCTGCTTGGCCATAGGCCGTTTCTTTGTATTAATAGAAGTAGCAAACTTGTGATACAAGAAGGTCTCAACTACTACAGCATATTCTACTGGATAAAGCAGATGCTAGCTTGGATGCTAAGGCATCTGAAAACTACTAGATAGTGAATAGTAACTAGCCTAGATAGTGCATAGTAAATAGGTAAAACTAGACAGGGAAGTCACTCGCTGCTGATGCCGAGCTGCCGGCGTCCGGGGTGGACCAGTCCCAGCCACGCCTCTCGTCGAAGACGACGTCGCGGGCAATCTTCACACGCTGCATCACCAGGCCTTTGCTCCTTCCGCATACCCGATGAAGACGCCGGGCTTGCCACGATCGTCGAGCTTCCCGAGCTGGTTCAGCTCCTTGGTGTAAGCGATGCAGCCGAAGGTCTTGAGGTGGCTCCGCCGGCGTGCGCCCGTGCCAGGCCTCGTAGGGAGTCTTGCCTTGCAAACTTCGAGTTGGTGATCAATTGAGCAGGTGAACCGCTATCATCACCGCCTCCCCCCAATACTTGGCCGGCATCCTCCTCTGTTTCATCAACGACCGGGCCGTGGCCACCACGGTCTAGTTCCGGCGCTCCACCACGCCGTTCTGCTGGGGCGAGTAAGGCGCCGAGAAGTGACGCCGGATACCCTCGTCAGCGCAGTAGGCGGTGAACTTAGCAACAGTGAATTCGCCGCCATTGTCGGTGCGCAGCATCCGGAGCTTGTGGCCGCTCTCCTTCTCCGCCGTGGCCTGGACTTGCTTGATGGCGCCCGCGGCTACATCCTTGGATGGCAGCAGGACAGCCCACATGAAGCGGGATGCGTCATCCACCAGCAAGAGGAAGTAGTGCCGCCCTCCCGGAGTCATCGGCGTCACGGGTCCACATAGGTTGCCTTGAACCAGCTCCAGCTACTCCTGCGCGCAGTACTCTACTTGCTGAGGGAAGGGGTGCCGGCGCTGCTTCGTCGTGACGCAGGTGTCGCAGAGCTGCTCGACGTGCTTGATCACCGGCATCCTGCGCACCATGGCCTCCTTACCGAGCTTGTGCAGCGCCTCGAAGTGGAGGTGGCCGAACCGCTCGTGCCAGCGCCAGGCTTCGTCGTCCTTCCTCGCGGCGAGGCAGAGCGGCTACGCCGTCTCAAGGTTGAGGACATAGAGGCGGCTGGGTCCGCGGCGCACCTTGACGAGGAGGCGGCCGCGCCGATCCTAGATGCGGAGCATTGTCGATCTCCACCTTGGACCCGCCTTCATCGAGCTGGCCAAGGCTCATGATGGAGTTGCGCAACGCCGGGATGTAGTAGACACAGTGCAGGATGCGGTGCTCGCCGGTCTTCCCTTGGAACACGATCGAGCCGACGCCCTGGATCTCCACCCTTGACGCGTCGCCGAACTGCACCGAGCCACGAACAGAGGTGTCGAGGTCAGAGAAGGGATCGCGACGGCCGGTCATGTGGTGGGTGGTGCCGCTGTCTTACGTACCAACCATCCAGCTTATCTTCGCCGGAGCTGGTGTTGAGGAACGCATGGGCTCGCGGCTCCTCGATGTCGAGGCTGGCGTCGGCCTTGGAGCAGAAGATGTTCTCCTCCGCATCCAGCTCCAGGAAACCGTGGGCAAGGAAGAGAGTCGCCTCGTCGTCATCCACCTCCGTGACGTGCGCTGCACCGCCACGCTCGCGTCGAGGCTGGGGGCAATCCTTCGCCCAGTGGCCGTCGCGATGGCAATTGAGGCAGGTGTCGTCGCGGTTCGCCTTGCGTTCGCGCCGGCGACTCCAGCCTTCTCTCCTTGCCCGCCGTCGCCACGGTCGCCACGCTCAACCTTTGGCTTCTGCTTCTTGCCACCACGGGGACGCCGACGATGCTCCTTGGACAAACTGGATGAGCCGGAGCCGTCTCCACTCTTCTTCTTCCCCTTCTGCCGAGCCAACCACTGCTCCTCAGTGTACATCAGCTTCCCGCCAACGGTGATCGGCTCGGTGGGAGGTTCTTCCTCGAGATCGTCCACCGTCTTCAGCCTCCCGGTGACCTCCTCGATGGTGAGGTCCTGGAAGTCGAGAAGGGTCTCGATCGCGATCCTCAGCTGGGCATACTTCTTCGGCACGGCTCGAAGCAGCTTCTCCACCGCCCGCTCCTCCGTGAGGTCCTTGTCATCGTGGCGCGCCATCTGCTGCTTCAGCGCAAAGAGACGAAGGGTGAAGTCCTCGATCTGCTCACCGGGGCGGAAGGCGAGGTTCTCCCAGTCCTTGCGCAATCACTGCAGCGTGACACGGCGGACGCGGTCGACGCCGATGCGCGCTGCGGTGATGGAGTCCCACGCCTCCTTGGCAGAGGCCTTGTTCACGAGCGGCGCACCCATCTCTGGCGGCACTCCAGCGATGATGGCCTCGAGCGCGCGCCGGTCATCGTGGTACGGGGGGTCGCCGTACTCGATGGCGTCCTAGAGCTGGCGCCCCTGCATCTTGACCTTCATGAGCAGACTCCACTCGTGGTAGTTGGTCTTGGTCAACATCGGCCACGGCGTGCCCACGTCGGAGTCCTTGTACACCGTTTGGACGTCCGCAGGCGACCCGCGACGGCCTCCGCGTCCGCGACGGTGCTCCGGCGACGGTGAAGGTACGCGGCGCCGCGACGGGCTCCGTGATCCTCTGGGCTGTCGCTCCATCTCCGCGCGCAGCGCGGCGGCTGTGTTGGCGGCTGAGCGCGATCGGCGTCGGGGTTGATCGCCTGCGTGGCCGCCTCAATCGCCTGTGTGCGCTGAGCGCGATCGGCGTCGGGGTTGATCACCGCCCCTCCGCCGGCGTTGGCGGCTGCAGCGGCTGCACGCAGAGTGCGCTCGCTGGAGGTGGACATGGCTCTACTCTGCTCTAACCAAACCTAGGCTCTAGATACCAATTGTTGGCCAGGTAACAACTAAGAACACAAAATGGAATTTGTCTGCCAGAGGGCTGCTTGGCCATAGGCCGTTTCTTTGTATTAATAGAAGTAGCAAACTTGTGATACAAGAAGGTCTCAACTACTACAGCATATTCTACTGGATAAAGCAGATGCTAGCTTGGATGCTAAGGCATCTGAAAACTACTAGATAGTGAATAGTAACTAGCCTAGATAGTGCATAGTAAATAGGTAAAACTAGACAGGGAAGTCACTCGCTGCTGATGCCGAGCTGCCGGCGTCCGGGGTGGACCAGTCCCAGCCACGCCTCTCGTCGAAGACGACGTCGCGGGCAATCTTCACACGCTGCATCACCAGGCCTTTGCTCCTTCCGCATACCCGATGAAGACGCCGGGCTTGCCACGATCGTCGAGCTTCCCGAGCTGGTTCAGCTCCTTGGTGTAAGCGATGCAGCCGAAGGTCTTGAGGTGGCTCCGCCGGCGTGCGCCCGTGCCAGGCCTCGTAGGGAGTCTTGCCTTGCAAACTTCGAGTTGGTGATCAATTGAGCAGGTGAACCGCTATCATCACCGCCTCCCCCCAATACTTGGCCGGCATCCTCCTCTGTTTCATCAACGACCGGGCCGTGGCCACCACGGTCTAGTTCCGGCGCTCCACCACGCCGTTCTGCTGGGGCGAGTAAGGCGCCGAGAAGTGACACCGGATACCCTCGTCAGCGCAGTAGGCGGTGAACTTAGCAACAGTGAATTCGCCGCCATTGTCGGTGCGCAGCATCCGGAGCTTGTGGCCGCTCTCCTTCTCCGCCGCGGCCTGGACTTGCTTGATGGCGCCCGCGGCTACATCCTTGGATGGCAGCAGGACAGCCCACATGAAGCGGGATGCGTCATCCACCAGCAAGAGGAAGTAGTGCCGCCCTCCCGGAGTCATCGGCGTCACGGGTCCACATAGGTTGCCTTGAACCAGCTCCAGCTACTCCTGCGCGCAGTACTCTACTTGCTGAGGGAAGGGGTGCCGGCGCTGCTTCGTCGTGACGCAGGTGTCGCAGAGCTGCTCGACGTGCTTGATCACCGGCATCCTGCGCACCATGGCCTCCTTGCCGAGCTTGTGCAGCGCCTCGAAGTGGAGGTGGCCGAACCGCTCGTGCCAGCGCCAGGCTTCGTCGTCCTTCCTCGCGGCGAGGCAGAGCGGCTACGCCGTCTCAAGGTTGAGGACATAGAGGCGGCTGGGTCCGCGGCGCACCTTGACGAGGAGGCGGCCGCGCCGATCCTAGATGCGGAGCATTGTCGATCTCCACCTTGGACCCGCCTTCATCGAGCTGGCCAAGGCTCATGATGGAGTTGCGCAACGCCGGGATGTAGTAGACACAGTGCAGGATGCGGTGCTCGCCGGTCTTCCCTTGGAACACGATCGAGCCGACGCCCTGGATCTCCACCCTTGACGCGTCGCCGAACTGCACCGAGCCACGAACAGAGGTGTCGAGGTCAGAGAAGGGATCGCGACGGCCGGTCATGTGGTGGGTGGTGCCGCTGTCTACGTACCAACCATCCAGCTTATCTTCGCCGGAGCTGGTGTTGAGGAACGCATGGGCTCGCGGCTCCTTGATGTCGAGGCTGGCGTCGGCCTTGGAGCAGAAGATGTTCTCCTCCGCATCCAGCTCCAGGAAACCGTGGGCAAGGAAGAGAGTCGCCTCGTCGTCATCCACCTCCGTGACGTGCGCTGCACCGCCACGCTCGCGTCGAGGCTGGGGGCAATCCTTCGCCCAGTGGCCGTCGCGATGGCAATTGAGGCAGGTGTCGTCGCGGTTCGCCTTGCGTTCGCGCCGGCGACTCCAGCCTTCTCTCCTTGCCCGCCGTCGCCACGGTCGCCACGCTCAACCTTTGGCTTCTGCTTCTTGCCACCACGGGGACGCCGACGATGCTCCTTGGACAAACTGGATGAGCCGGAGCCGTCTCCACTCTTCTTCTTCCCCTTCTGCCGAGCCAACCACTGCTCCTCAGTGTACATCAGCTTCCCGCCAACGGTGATCGGCTCGGTGGGAGGTTCTTCCTCGAGATCGTCCACCGTCTTCAGCCTCCCGGTGACCTCCTCGATGGTGAGGTCCTGGAAGTCGAGAAGGGTCTCGATCGCGATCCTCAAGCTGGGCATACTTCTTCGGCACGGCTCGAAGCAGCTTCTCCACCGCCCGCTCCTCCGTGAGGTCCTTGTCATCGTGGCGCGCCATCTGCTGCTTCAGCGCAAAGAGACGAAGGGTGAAGTCCTCGATCTGCTCACCGGGGCGGAAGGCGAGGTTCTCCCAGTCCTTGCGCAATCACTGCAGCGTGACACGGCGGACGCGGTCGACGCCGATGCGCGCTGCGGTGATGGAGTCCCACGCCTCCTTGGCAGAGGCCTTGTTCACGAGCGGCGCACCCATCTCTGGCGGCACTCCAGCGATGATGGCCTCGAGCGCGCGCCGGTCATCGTGGTACGGGGGGTCGCCGTACTCGATGGCGTCCTAGAGCTGGCGCCCCTGCATCTTGACCTTCATGAGCAGACTCCACTCGTGGTAGTTGGTCTTGGTCAACATCGGCCACGGCGTGCCCACGCCGGAGTCCTTGTACACCGTTTGGACGTCCGCAGGCGACCCGCGACGGCCTCCGCGTCCGCGACGGTGCTCCGGCGACGGTGAAGGTACGCGGCGCCGCGACGGGCTCCGTGATCCTCTGGGCTGTCGCTCCATCTCCGCGCGCAGCGCGGCGGCTGTGTTGGCGGCTGAGCGCGATCGGCGTCGGGGTTGATCGCCTGCGTGGCCGCCTCAATCGCCTGTGTGCGCTGAGCGCGATCGGCGTCGGGGTTGATCACCGCCCCTCCGCCGGCGTTGGCGGCTGCAGCGGCTGCACGCAGAGTGCGCTCGCTGGAGGTGGACATGGCTCTACTCTGCTCTAACCAAACCTAGGCTCTAGATACCAATTGTTGGCCAGGTAACAACTAAGAACACAAAATGGAATTTGTCTGCCAGAGGGCAGCTTGGCCATAGGCCGCTTCTTTGTATTAATAGAAGTAGCAAACTTGGGATACAAGAAGGTCTCAACTACTACAGCATATTCTACTGCATAAAGCAGATGCTAGCTTGGATGCTAAGGCATCTGAAAACTACTAGATAGTGAATAGTAACTAGCCTAGATAGTGCATAGTAAATAGGTAAAACTAGACAGGGAAGTCACTCGCTGCTGATGCCGAGCTGCCGGCGTCCGGGGTGGACCAGTCCCAGCCACGCCTCTCGTCGAAGACGACGTCGCGGGCAATCTTCACACGCTGCATCACCAGGCCTTTGCTCCTTCCGCATACCCGATGAAGACGCCGGGCTTGCCACGATCGTCGAGCTTCCCGAGCTGGTTCAGCTCCTTGGTGTAAGCGATGCAGCCGAAGGTCTTGAGGTGGCTCCGCCGGCGTGCGCCCGTGCCAGGCCTCGTAGGGAGTCTTGCCTTGCAAACTTCGAGTTGGTGATCAATTGAGCAGGTGAACCGCTATCATCACCGCCTCCCCCCAATACTTGGCCGGCATCCTCCTCTGTTTCATCAACGACCGGGCCGTGGCCACCACGGTCTAGTTCCGGCGCTCCACCACGCCGTTCTGCTGGGGCGAGTAAGGCGCCGAGAAGTGACACCGGATACCCTCGTCAGCGCAGTAGGCGGTGAACTTAGCAACAGTGAATTCGCCGCCATTGTCGGTGCGCAGCATCCGGAGCTTGTGGCCGCTCTCCTTCTCCGCCGCGGCCTGGACTTGCTTGATGGCGCCCGCGGCTACATCCTTGGATGGCAGCAGGACAGCCCACATGAAGCGGGATGCGTCATCCACCAGCAAGAGGAAGTAGTGCCGCCCTCCCGGAGTCATCGGCGTCACGGGTCCACATAGGTTGCCTTGAACCAGCTCCAGCTACTCCTGCGCGCAGTACTCTACTTGCTGAGGGAAGGGGTGCCGGCGCTGCTTCGTCGTGACGCAGGTGTCGCAGAGCTGCTCGACGTGCTTGATCACCGGCATCCTGCGCACCATGGCCTCCTTACCGAGCTTGTGCAGCGCCTCGAAGTGGAGGTGGCCGAACCGCTCGTGCCAGCGCCAGGCTTCGTCGTCCTTCCTCGCGGCGAGGCAGAGCGGCTACGCCGTCTCAAGGTTGAGGACATAGAGGCGGCTGGGTCCGCGGCGCACCTTGACGAGGAGGCGGCCGCGCCGATCCTAGATGCGGAGCATTGTCGATCTCCACCTTGGACCCGCCTTCATCGAGCTGGCCAAGGCTCATGATGGAGTTGCGCAACGCCGGGATGTAGTAGACACAGTGCAGGATGCGGTGCTCGCCGGTCTTCCCTTGGAACACGATCGAGCCGACGCCCTGGATCTCCACCCTTGACGCGTCGCCGAACTGCACCGAGCCACGAACAGAGGTGTCGAGGTCAGAGAAGGGATCGCGACGGCCGGTCATGTGGTGGGTGGTGCCGCTGTCTACGTACCAACCATCCAGCTTATCTTCGCCGGAGCTGGTGTTGAGGAACGCATGGGCTCGCGGCTCCTTGATGTCGAGGCTGGCGTCGGCCTTGGAGCAGAAGATGTTCTCCTCCGCATCCAGCTCCAGGAAACCGTGGGCAAGGAAGAGAGTCGCCTCGTCGTCATCCACCTCCGTGACGTGCGCTGCACCGCCACGCTCGCGTCGAGGCTGGGGGCAATCCTTCGCCCAGTGGCCGTCGCGATGGCAATTGAGGCAGGTGTCGTCGCGGTTCGCCTTGCGTTCGCGCCGGCGACTCCAGCCTTCTCTCCTTGCCCGCCGTCGCCACGGTCGCCACGCTCAACCTTTGGCTTCTGCTTCTTGCCACCACGGGGACGCCGACGATGCTCCTTGGACAAACTGGATGAGCCGGAGCCGTCTCCACTCTTCTTCTTCCCCTTCTGCCGAGCCAACCACTGCTCCTCAGTGTACATCAGCTTCCCGCCAACGGTGATCGGCTCGGTGGGAGGTTCTTCCTCGAGATCGTCCACCGTCTTCAGCCTCCCGGTGACCTCCTCGATGGTGAGGTCCTGGAAGTCGAGAAGGGTCTCGATCGCGATCCTCAGCTGGGCATACTTCTTCGGCACGGCTCGAAGCAGCTTCTCCACCGCCCGCTCCTCCGTGAGGTCCTTGTCATCGTGGCGCGCCATCTGCTGCTTCAGCGCAAAGAGACGAAGGGTGAAGTCCTCGATCTGCTCACCGGGGCGGAAGGCGAGGTTCTCCCAGTCCTTGCGCAATCACTGCAGCGTGACACGGCGGACGCGGTCGACGCCGATGCGCGCTGCGGTGATGGAGTCCCACGCCTCCTTGGCAGAGGCCTTGTTCACGAGCGGCGCACCCATCTCTGGCGGCACTCCAGCGATGATGGCCTCGAGCGCGCGCCGGTCATCGTGGTACGGGGGGTCGCCGTACTCGATGGCGTCCTAGAGCTGGCGCCCCTGCATCTTGACCTTCATGAGCAGACTCCACTCGTGGTAGTTGGTCTTGGTCAACATCGGCCACGGCGTGCCCACGTCGGAGTCCTTGTACACCGTTTGGACGTCCGCAGGCGACCCGCGACGGCCTCCGCGTCCGCGACGGTGCTCCGGCGACGGTGAAGGTACGCGGCGCCGCGACGGGCTCCGTGATCCTCTGGGCTGTCGCTCCATCTCCGCGCGCAGCGCGGCGGCTGTGTTGGCGGCTGAGCGCGATCGGCGTCGGGGTTGATCGCCTGCGTGGCCGCCTCAATCGCCTGTGTGCGCTGAGCGCGATCGGCGTCGGGGTTGATCACCGCCCCTCCGCCGGCGTTGGCGGCTGCAGCGGCTGCACGCAGAGTGCGCTCGCTGGAGGTGGACATGGCTCTACTCTGCTCTAACCAAACCTAGGCTCTAGATACCAATTGTTGGCCAGGTAACAACTAAGAACACAAAATGGAATTTGTCTGCCAGAGGGCAGCTTGGCCATAGGCCGCTTCTTTGTATTAATAGAAGTAGCAAACTTGGGATACAAGAAGGTCTCAACTACTACAGCATATTCTACTGCATAAAGCAGATGCTAGCTTGGATGCTAAGGCATCTGAAAACTACTAGACAGTGAATAGTAACTAGCCTAGATAGTGAATAGTAAATAGGTAAAACTAGATACATTGGGGTATTAGCACTAGGCTTAACCCTCATGTATGACAGTTCCGGTTAGCATCTCATTTACACCTTTGGTCGAGTAAAATGTAGATGACAGATTGTCTTTTCTGGTTCTGTTACAATTGTTTTCATGGTCTGAAATGCTAGGGAATGGAGGCCCTTTTGGTGTCCCATACGTGATGTGAGCATGGCCCTTCCTTCTTCAGTTGACCATTTGATAGACTGTGTGTGCTGGAATATTTTAAAAGCCTTGGCAACTGATGAGTGCTGCTTGTCCTGTGTCTGTTATATTGCGTTCCAGCAATTAACGCATATGGTGCTGCTCAAGCAGTTAATGCATATGGTGGATCTTTTATCTGAAATTCTACAGCTGTCAAACACCATTCTCACTCTAATTCTGGTAGGACTGCTCATTCCATGCCATGATCCTGAGATGACTTACTTATTAGCAGTTTGCATGGTAACAGTCATCAGATAGGCATGGTCCATTTCTATCAATAGGGCCGATTTTAGCTGAACTATATTCTTCATATCATTTGAAGCATCCTTCACTATGTTTTCTTCAGAGGAAGAGAACTGCTTGCTTATTTGGTTCTGTATCCCTCAGTTGTGGGGGTTTTTAGAATCTGGATCGAATTTTCCTGTTCCTGTTGTAGCCTTCTGTGTAGGTGATATTGAGAGAGGTCAGTATAACCTGACAGGAAAACGGGCATGAGTCCATGTATTAGATTCTCATACTGTATTAGACTAGAGCTCCGTGGCTTCCTTGTTTGTTTCTTCACTTTCTTGTACTGAACAATCCTGCAAGTTATCATGTTATCCAGGCATGCCGACTTTGAGCTTGGAATGTTCTTATCGGTTCATAGGCTTGCATTCCATGAGCTCAACCCTTGCTTTCATCATTGACTTCCAGGTTTTTTATCTTAACCTGCTGGATCGCTGAAAGCCTGAAACTGAATGCAGACACCACGATCTATCCTCACCTCGTCTTTGCTGAAGCTCTTATGTTGACGCCAGATGGTTGAGAAAGTTCAGATGAGCAACCAAGTGTTGATCGAAGACAGTAGCAGTTTTGGGGATGCAAAGCCATGCCCACTCCACTTGTCGCTGGTGGCGACGCAAAGCCATGCCCACTCCACCAATTGGTCGGGTCTCTTATTCCCATGAGTCACCCTCATCAAGCGGTGGTGGCACCTTGTCCATGGAGCTCTGCATGCTACTTCAAGGCGAGTTTTTTGAGTCTCTTTCCTACCAGGATAATAGCTTCTGTTAAGAATATATGAGATCAGTAATTATATTGCTTGCTCTGGAGTAACATGCAATAAGGTCCCCCCCCCCTGTGCATTCAAAGTTTCATCACACGCACCAAATAATTATTCCCAATCCATAGGTGGGTTTTCACCTATCTACGCTGATCTTTTGTGGGATACATAACTCATGAATTCATTCTGACATGAATTTCACTTCCTTCTTTAGTTTCATACCCTTTATGAGGACTGGCATAGATTACATCTGTTTGTGTTTGACCTCTATCATTCGTAATCATCCAAGATTTAAACATAAACTTGGATCAACGCTTCGGAATGCCTGTTTCACATTGGGATGAAAAGCAGTTTTTGATGAAGTGCTGCACAGCCTTAGTTATCCTCCATTCAGCTGTCATCCTATATATAGAGAATTTACTAAATCATGTGATCTACTTTCTATATTCTGATGTAGTCACGTAAAAGAATCATTTTATGGTACCTTTATTCAGTAAATAGTTGAGCTGTGTGTGACCTGAAACATTACTATTTTGGTCTTCCATAAATTGCCAAGCCAGATGGATCTGGGAGACATCATTGCATAACAAACATGTGTCGTCAGATTGGTTGCTACTGTACTTCTGTAGTCAGAAGGATGCAGAACAGATATTTTCACTATTATATGAGCCTCGACAGCATGCACCTAGGGTGCTTATTCTTCATCCATCAATCGTGATGGACGCACATGGCTTACAGGATCTTGCTGGCTTCAGGAAGAAGACACATGTCTCATCTTCATGCTTAGTTGTGGCAGGTTGGTGCTGGGAAAGTGACTCATGAACCATTACCTGGACAAGGTTTACCTTCTCATATGCACTTTTATTATTGTTTCAATCATTTCATGAATCATGATCAACGTAGTATTATTTTTCTCATCCCCATTGCTTGGTTTTAACTGTATTATATGCAGGAAGGTATTCAGAGATAAGAGAATTAATGAAAACTAATTTCACATTCATCTTGTTAGTTAAGATCTAAAAGTAATTTTGTTGTGAGGCTGATCCCTGAAGTGAATTTTTGGAAGCTGCTTTGCTAATGGAAACTGTTGCCTTCACGAGCCTACAATTTGCATACGGTGCTGCTGCCAGTCTTTACTTGTTCACATGCAGCTGTGGTCGGCACTTGTCCGTGCCATTAGATGCACAGTAGTATGTTGTCAAGTGCTAACTTACAGGCTGCTGCCAGCAGGCAGCAGCTGCTTATGTCATTGTCGCCATTTCAATTGGCTCCTCCATCAAACCATATATAAGAGGAGGATGAAATCGTGTGCAGTTTACTGTTAAATGATAGAGTCAGTGCTGCAACACATCTTTTTGGAAAGCTGGAATGATGAACATATTTGTACATATGTCAAGTATCGGATGAATGGATTAAAATTGAATATAACTCTTGACTATTGACACCTGCTTAATCTGGAATTTGTCAGCTGTTGAAAACTATTCTCTTTCTAGTCCCGATAGGTTGATGGACCTGCTCATTCCGTGTCATGATTCTGGGATTACTTCTTTGTTTAGTTTGTTAGTAGTTTGCATGGTATCTGTCACCAAGTAGGCATGATCCATTATGTCAATGGGACCACAACATGCACATGCAGTGTGCCACATTATGGTGGCTGACTGAGTCGGCTGGAGTCTTTCTAAATCATTCTCCTGCTGTGATTAGTGAATCTCTGCCCTCTGCTTACTTTGAATAGAATGTAGCTGGGAATCTCACATTCGCATATCAACCTCAGTGAAAGAATTTACTTGACTTGAGTCAGGCCAAGCCAGTGCAACCAAAACTCCATCTTTTGTCTCCTGGACCATTCAATTATGGGGCTAGTTCCTCGTATAAAACCATGCCATGCCTTTGAGGCTCGTCAATGCTACTGTCTGCCTCTCTCCTGTGATTTCAGATTGGTTCTGGAGACATGGGCCTAAAGGTAATTCAGTTTTGCTTATTATGCACCCTCTGTCAGTATTTGATGTGTGCTGTCTTTGCAGTTTCTCTCTATCCTGTTGACCCATGATATTGAAGTCGCTATTCTTGTATTAAGTGCCCATATTGTTAATGATCTACATGTTCTCATGAGTCATGACACTGCCAGGTGTTTCATTGGCTGAATTGGAGGATGCATCCTAATACTGAGTACTGCACTATCCATGGTAACAAGGGTAAGCATGTTCCTAGGATGCCTCTCTTTTATGTGATCTAAATCATCTAATATACATTTCTTTGTTCTTATTTTGTCGACTTTTTTTTCGGAATGATGCAACAGCCATGGAGGATAAGGAGGACTCCGTGCCTCATAGTGTGGTTGAGAAAGACACTGAAGCCCTTCTGCTCCGTGATGTGCTTCTTAATGGTATACTTGCAATTGGCACACTTGGACATCACGTAGACTCATTTTGTCCTGAGGCTTGCATTGAAGAAGATGATCTCCTCATCATGGGTGATGAGAAAGTAATTGAGGAAGAGAAAGATGATGAGGAACCGAGGAATGATCAGGTGAAAGAAGACGTTGCATTGGAAACAGAGCCATGTGAACCAGTATTGCCTATTGTTGAGCCTGCTAAGATGCATTCATTGTCGATGAAAGAAGGCAACTTTACATGCTTTGTAACAGAAGAAATCCTGATACATGAGGTGGAAGATGGGGGAGTTGCTAATATCCAGGAACGACCACTTCTGATGGTAGAGAAGGTGGAGAATGTAAGAACTACACTTGCTGATTTATTTGCAGCAGAAGTATTCTCATCAAGTGCTCCAGGGGAGAATAGTTGCCAGGATATCATCGATGTTGCTGGGGCATCCACTTCAAAGCATGCATCATGCATGGAAAAGATGCATCAAAAGAAACCAAGGAAGCCAACACCAAAACCACTGAAAGCCACAAGAAAATTAAGTCAGGTATGGCTTGCTTTCTTCACCCACACCTTATGTCTGTTGCAAATATCATATTTCAAATATTGAAAAGAATCTTTCTACTCCGATTGATTGCTAACTTAATCTACACCCTGTAGCAGTTTTAAGTACCCCAGGCTCATCTGATATAAGAACCCTCATATCACACCTTAAAGGCATACTCGTTGTCCACAAAAAACAGAAGCTCATGAGAAGAATATGTTATAGCTAATAAGTTGTGCCATATGTCCTAAACTGGCAGAATTGCATAGCTCTTGTAATTATCTATATCTTGCTATCCTAGAAGTGGTCCAAGTTATTTATTCCATGCCACTTAGCTTCTTAATCTGGATCAAATATGGATGGCTAGCTAAGCAAGCATGACGTATCTAACCTATCTTGACGCTGAACGACTACTAACCTGCAATGCATCTGTTGCTTTTGGTTGTCTTGTGAAACTAAGTAGGTCATGAGGAAGATGTTGGGGAAGAAGATCCACCCAGAGCAGCTCAATGGGCGTAGCAATGCAGAGGGTCCCCTTACTGCATGATGTTTATTCTTGGCGAAAAAATTGCTTCTCTATTTGGTAATCTGCTTCCTAGAATGTCCTTTCAACTGTCCTTTGAATCACATATATTGTTGACCAAATCTAGATTCTTAATAGATTGTACAAATAGGTACGTGTTGAATAGTTGCTGACTTTAATAAACTGAACATGCCCTATGCGACAACATTTAAGAGGGACTGGAATATGTAAATTTTGCCATATCCCTTAAGAAAAGAAATGAAGAGTGCAGAATTCGCTATATCAAGGTGTTCTTGGTGTCCATAAAAAGAAGTGATAGTCTGAAAACAAAATTTTCTACACTGCCTCCATTTATTTGGATCTCACAAGAAAGTCTAGCAGCTGCTTGCACCAAAGTATAACACATCACCCAAGAAAAATGTATCACATATTGCCTCCATTTATTAGGAGCTCACAGCTCAGTCTGTTAACACATACACTATGATTCAAAATCTGACATGTCCTTTTGTTTTCATGTAAAGTTGTAACACTCGTTCTGTCTTCTCATCTATTTCAGAATAATTACCCTTTTCCATGTGCATTTGGATCTCTTGATGAAACTGATGGCAATCCGAAAAAGACCAACGTAACATAAATTCGATTGCTTAGGAATTATTCAGTTTCTTTGATGTTTGTGTCTCTAATCCTATTATGGAACTGCCTGTAGTTCAAAGAGACACAAAAATGAACACATAATGAGTAGCTAGAAAGCATGGGGTCCAACTAGAAGGCATTCCCCTCTGCCATGTCGCAGGGCTTCCTTAGAAGCGAAATAAATAAATATATGATGTTGTACCTTGCCTGTACCTAGCATTGAAGCTGCAACACGACGAGCATGTCCTGGAAAATGCTAGCCGACAGGCAACTAATCATGGTCTGATAATGTGTCCCTAGACCATTCATTCCTTGAGATATCAACCTGGTCAGGTGATGGATTAGGTCCATCAATGGCAAGTTTCCAATTCTCCCCCCAGTACTACGTATATTGTGGGCCAACTCTCCTTGGATCAGTTGGCTGCATCGCTCTCATGATATATCATCACAGTTTAGGCTATTCCTATGCATTGTGTCATCACTACAATCTGTTGTATACAATGGGTTCTGCATTTTCATTGCAGAAAAACAATGAGTTCACACATTTGTTAGTCTACTAGTTACTAGAACTAATTGTTAGGGCACCTACAATAATATATGAACTTTATTCATATATTCTCACTCCTGTGAAGAGAGATAGAGGAGTTATGTCTCATGCACTAGGACGCGCAAAGATCTGAACTCTTCTCTTCTCTTCTCCCTTGCTCAAAGTATTTTGGCTTCCCTCTCCACTTGGCATCTAATACTAACTTAAAGCTGACCATTAGAGGTGCCCTTAGGTGACTAAAAGTTAGCTGGCTAAAGTTTAGTCCTATGTTGTGGATACATGGGCTAAGTAGCTAGTAGTGTTCCTAGATAAAGACTCTTATGCCCAGGAGAGAGGAGAGAGAAAGGGGAAAGATAGGTTAGGTGGGAGAGCATGACCTCATTTCTCAATCTGGTGGCTTCTTTTAGTCCCATTAGCTAGGTATGGTCTACTAATGGACTAGTTGTTAGTTGGGTGTGCTTGTGCTTAGTCCCCTTGTTTGGATGGCCTAGGTCTAATTTTAGGTGACTAACATTTAGTCTTGGTATCCAAAAACTTTTGACAAATTGAAGCTTGGTAGCTTGTGAAGGAGAATTATGTAGCCTTGAAACTCTTAAACCTTTGCATGGTCATCAGACAATAGGGTTCATAGGCAGTGGTGTGGCACTCTCCTGCCTCATGTTTTGCGCTTAGTTTCTTTAGGGCTTGTTCGGTTATGGTGGAATGAGCCCAGAAATTATTCCCGCTGATCAAGTTTATACAAATTAGACAATCATTCTAGCTGGGAATCGTTCCAGTCGACCATTCCTAGGTAACCGAACAGGCCCTTAAGATGCTTGTAAGATTTTGCGATCAATAGCACGCAAGGATGCACACTAACGTATGTTGCTGTGAGGCGATTTGTGAATGATTCTATTCTGTAACATTCCGCAGGTTTCATTGGATCCCTTATGACTCAGATTCCTCGCTAGAGAGAAGCATCCATGGATAGTCGTCGACAATGTGGAAGTTCCCTTTTTGTTGCTGTGTTTCGTCGCCAGTAAAGCATGAATAGCATTCTGCTTTCCTATATTCTCTTGCTTATTTGCAAGTATAAAACAACTGTTGGGGTGTGTGTGATCTTGTAAGCTGTCGTTCTCTGGCGCCACGGTCTGCGCTGCCACTGTCTTGTCGTCGCGGTATACCATTTTTTTTTAATAAAACCTCTGCTTATCCGTTTGCACGATCGTTTCCCCTGTAACGCATGGAGGCCCGTGTCGATCCGCGTCCCGTCGATGGCTAGCTCATGGCCGTGCATAAAGCCATAGAGGGGGGCCATGCCCTGAGCACGCTGCCGGCAGCTGCTGCGACACAGCACAGCGCACGCCTCAGGTACGTCCCCTCCCCTGATGGCGCCAAGGCGCAACCGCCGAGGGGCATGCAGCGGCATGGCACCTGAATACCTGATCATTGCGAGCGGAAAGGCGGGCAGCGGCGCGTGAACCGTGAAATCTCTCCTCGTCGTCGCCTGCGCGCGCGCCGATGCGCCTCGCGACGGGCGGAAGCGGACGAGCCGGGGACTGGAACGGCAGACAGGTAGCCGGTTCGCCGCTATCGCCGGGAACAGTGCCTGCCCATCAGTGCGCTGTCGTCGACGCGCATTCGCATTCGGCGGCGTCCCCATGATGCCGGGTCTGAATCTGATCCTGGTGGCTTAAGGCAAAGTGATTTGATTCGATGTGCTTGTGCTCCATCTCTGTCGGTGGCGTCGCTTTGCACTAGCGGCTATGGTGCTGTGAAGACGTGCCGTCTCTCCATCGAGAGGAGGTGAACCTAGCAATCCCTCGCCGTTTTCATTCATGTTACAATTGTTTGGATGTTTATTACTGTTACAGCTGATCGCTGTAGTTACTACTGAACTTGCTCTGGGCGCTTGGATTTTGGTCGGATTTTTGTGGTCCTAGGGATAAAAGGTTCCACACCTGAATAGCTGTGCTTAATTCCCTGCACCAGCAGTAAGTGTTTGACGCATGATGGATGTGTCAACCAAGCAATGCCCATTATAATCGTTAGTGCTCAAGCATTGAAATCTACAGCAACTTAGTCTTGTCTGGGATCGGATAAGATTTTGACACCAGTGCCATAGTACAATGCTTCCGCTAATGGCCGTGAAGAGGTGCTATTTGTAGGGTTGCGCTATATCATCAACTGAGGATCCATTGGATTGCATACGAGGTTTCCCACGGTTAATTAAAGATACTTCTAGGTATAGAAGTGTGGAGTACATTTCTATTATCTACACTAAAACTAACTTCTCTAATCACTACCACAAAATAGAATATCCTTGGAGCCCAAAACCCTCAAGGAAACCATAAAAACCGCCAAGAAAATGATTCTTGAGTGCCAATCCTCATGGGTGGCCGCCAAGGGTAGAGAGCAAGGGAAATTCATATTACATTGAGGGTTGACCGCCACAAATGATTTTTTGGGGGGTTTAGCCGCCAAGGAAACAAAGACGAGGTTAGATTTTGAACAACGTTAAGGAAATTTAACACCCCTCGAGGTTATATGTTTTCTTGAGTGCCGATGACATCCAAGATATGTACAGCAAAAAAAGAAAAAGTAATCACACACTTGTTGTAGCTAGGAACCAAACTCATCAAACTCACAACCTAAGGTTTCTCATGAAACTCACTTACCACTACACCACAAAGTTATTTGTGAGTTTGTGACTAGATGAATTAATGTTTCTTTCTTTTTCTATTTACTTTAGTGGATCTTGTAATGAATATTAGAGACCCTAAACAACTTCAAATGAAAAAGTTTTAACTAAAAAGTTTTACACCTCATAGAGTACTACAGCTTTAGTTTAGGTTGTATCTCCATCTAAGGTCATTTGAAAAATTCAAAAAAATTTGAATTCCAAAACTTTGAGAACTTAATACATAGTTTGGGGAATTTAAATAATTTCAAATGAAAAAATCATCAACTACAAAGTTGTATATTTCTTCGGGTTCTACAGCTTTGAAATAAACTTTGACTTCATACGATATTAGTATGTTGCATAATAGCTTTAAAACTAACTTGACATCTCAAGCTAAGTGCAAATATGCATTCTCTAATGCGTAACAACACAAATTGTACCTTTTGTTGGATTAATTTACCAAGAAAAAATATATTTCATATCACAAACATGTCAATGGAGCATTTGTGTGTATAAAATGCAATGTCTAACTAACAAAAATGCAATAAGTCCATTATATCGGTAGTTAAGAGGAATGACTATAAATTGAACATTTTTTTCTTGGCGGACACAACAATTTACTTGAGGGTTTACACTCAAGGAAACAACACTTCTTTGGCGGTTTCCAGTTACACCTAAGGAAATATGAATTACCTTGGCGGTTTTGAATAGCACCAAGGAAATGAGGAAATACCTTGACAGTTTGTAATAACATTGAAGGAAACATGGAATTACCTTGATGGTTCATACTAGCACTCAAGGAAATGTGAAATTACCTTGGCGGTTTGGGTTAGCACTCAAGAATATGCATTTTCTTGGAGGTTTCATACAACTCCTAAGGTAACGATGTATCATTGGGGGTCCAATTTCGCCCCTCAAGGAAATTGCTGGCCGTGAAGGAGATTCTATTTTCTGGTAGTGAATTATCACCATATTCGCATATGTACGCGAATGTGATAATTGCCTATATGTTTTCTGCTATATATAGACTAGCTCTGAGATATGTTTTATCTTTATTAGGGTGTGTTCAATTCAAGGACGATTTGGCTCGTTAGAGCATCTCCAGGGAAATTTACTGGCCCTCAAGGAGATTCTATCGTTTGGTTCTATAGAATTTTCCTTGCTAGCTAGCACGAGCCTAGAGGCCACCTCCTCATCCTATCAACACATCATTCCATTAGCATATCTCGGTGCACTGGGCAAGGTGAGACCAGCTTTGCCCTAGAACCAAACACACTCTTGCTCTCTCTTCCTTCATTTAAGGCCCTGTTTGGATCCCTCCAGTTTTTGTCGGTTTTTAAAATTTTGGTTTTTGGAAACTGGGTGGGATCCAAACAGACCAGTTTTTGCTACCAGTTTTTGCCAGATTATTAAAAACTAGGAAGCTATTAATACCTAGCTTAGTTTCTTGTGACACATAGAGCAATAAATGAAATTAGATTCTTAAAAACTGGATGGTTCAAACACCCCACCAGTTTTTACTCACAATCCAGATTTTAAAAATTAGAGGCAAAAACTAGTTTTCAAGAATCCGAAATTGATCAAACAGGGCCAAAGACAATTGATGACATGTACGGTAAGCTACTTCCTAACATGGTCTCATTAGAAACATCTAATAATAGCCAATAACACTTGTTGCTAACAATAGGAAGGACGACATGGATAGAGGGTACGGTTAGGCCACTAGATTAAATCTCACAATAATGATCCGATCCTAAAACTCTAGTTTTTTTTTTTTTTGAGAACCATCCTAAAACTCTGGCGAGTCCATTGTGCAACCAGCAGGAGGGCGGTGTCCGATGGCCACGGCCCACGGACCAGCAGAGTTGTGTGTGAGGGCGACATAGGATGGGCCGGCATGGCCACGGTGGTAGCAACATGCATTAAGAGGTGACACTATTGTTAGCACGATTTTTTTTGCAAAAGGAAAAACGAAGCTATACATATTCATATACTTTTGTTTGAATTTTCAAGTGACGACTTGTTAGTGTAGCACGTAGCACGATAACATCCAACCCACTACTAGCAATGGAAATTCTCACTTGATCGCCTGTGGTGTGTATGGAATGGAAGGGAATCTAAAAGCTGTAGGGCATCGGCAACTTGTTGCATACTGGCATGGACGCATGGTGCGATGTGCACTTGTTGCACTCGCACTTATCAACATTCTCCTGCTTTGTTGGCAACAAGACGCAGAAGGCGACTTAGTTTTGATATTTATTATGGAAAAGTAAAAAAAAATGACCCATATATACTTCTCAAACTATAATTAAGTATGTTTAATGATTACAGTTTTCAACAGGATACATATTCGAAAATACTTTCATACTCCACTGGTTTGTATATGTAATTGAAAATAGTCAAAAT
The DNA here is from genome assembly GCA_904845875.1 of Miscanthus lutarioriparius. Taxonomy (NCBI): domain Eukaryota; kingdom Viridiplantae; phylum Streptophyta; class Magnoliopsida; order Poales; family Poaceae; genus Miscanthus; species Miscanthus lutarioriparius. The sequence goes on along the minus strand of CAJGYO010000004.1, from coordinate 26,186,446 downwards.
GAAGCTTTTAAACGCTTAGCCCAAACAAAATATCTATTTATTTACTACTATCGCCTTTCCCAAAATGATATAATTTTGGATATCAGAATTGTATTTTTTTAAATAGGGGATAAACAGGTGCTATGCAACCATTAAAGCGAGTATAATAGTGCCTAGCCAACCGATGGAAAAGATTCCACATCAGCAAAATATAGGCGGGAAGAGGTGATGATAGGAGATAGCATATGGAGCGCGATGCTCACGGAAGCTATGATGAAAGGCAAGAAACAAGAAAAAAAATACACGCATTTAGGCTAGTTTCATTGGGTTTCATAATCCAATTTTCAAGAGTCGTGTGTTAGAAATAGTGTAAAAAACTTTGATCATCTGTCTTTATTTATAGTGTCATATTGCCATGTCAACATATTTACTAAAAGTTGTTAGCTTATTTAATACCGATAAAACTCTGCCATGGATGATATTAAATAAACTATCAGCTTTTCAAATGACATTGACATGGCTTATATTTAAATAAGCCGTCAATAGGATTTTCAAATGACACGGCTTTTTTAATACCCATGTGTTGTCTATAGATAGTGTTCAAATGACATGGCTTTCTTATTACGGTATAAGCACAACACTTCAATCAACTACACTACAGGGGCGAATCGAAAGTTCGACGAGCAACCGCACAAGGGCGAATGTCGATCCCCAGAATAGCCGTCTATCTTGATCTGGACGGTACAAAATACTGCACGCCTCTCCATCCACCTGTCACTCACCACCAGCCCCACATCACACCCCTCTTATAACAGCAAGCAAACTACCACACCATGTCTACCTCCGTTTCCGCCGCCGCCGTTGCCGCTGCCGCTGCCGCCCTCGTCCCACGCCTCACCGGCCGCCGATCGCCGCCGGCATCTCGCGTACCAGAGATCTGCCGCAGAAGAATCAGATCCAAACCCCGTATCTTTTCTTCCTCCCCCTCTTTCCCCATTGTCCCCGCCGCTGCCATGGCCACCGACGGCGCCGCCTCCGATGCTGGGTCCAAGAAGAAGCTGCTCATCTTCGACTCCGAGGAGGATCTCGCGGTTTCGTTGGCAAAGTACACTGCGGATCTGTCGGAGAAGTTCGCGGCCGAGAGGGGCGCCTTCACCGCCGTGCTCTCTGGCGGATCCCTCATCGAGGCGCTCAGGTTCTTTAACTTTCCTTCCACCCTCAGAAATTAGCTACTTTCTTGGGTCATCCGGGGGACCAAGTAGATATCTCTCGTCGTCATTGGTTTCGCAGGAAGCTGACGGAGCCGCCGTACCTGGATTCAGTGGACTGGAGCAAGTGGCACGTCTTCTGGGTGGATGAGAGGGTCGTTCGCAAGGACCATGTGGATAGCAACTACAAGCTCGCCTTTGATGGGTTTCTCTCCAAGGTATTCTCCGCAATTTCTTGTTCCTTTGTCAACAGCTGGTTGTACTCGTTTCGGCCTTCCTTGTTACCTGATTGTGTAATTGGAAGACATATCGCAAATCCAAGTTCGTTCATGAATTCGCAATGCTTTTGCATCATTTCAAGGGGATTATTTCCCCCTTATAAGTGACTGGCTAGATGCTTTTGTGTAAACCTAGCTTCCTTGTTTATTTTTTAGCTGTTTAACTTCTTTTTTCTAATATAAATTATTTATTCAGTAGGGGACCCTCCTGGAAAAAAATTGGAAAACATAACCTGCTGTAATAAGGTTCGGGTTATACTTGGATAGTGCAAAATGAAAGCAATAGTTCTCGTGTAAATGAAACTAGATGATACCCCGCGCGTTGCTGCGGGAGTTTGTAGCGTTGTACATGGGGAAGGGGGTTTAAAGAATTTGAGAACTTATATGTAGCATCCACCATGATAGCTTTGAGAGTAGCAGCGGGATTGAGGGGGAATTTCAGATAAACAATGGATAATAATGTGAAATAAAATGACATAATAACATCATCTTATTGGTTCACTGTTAAAAAAAAGTTCTGCAAATGTCATCCTGGTTTAATTACAAAACAAAGTGTTATGTTCGGAAATTCAGCACATGTGGCAGTGGCGTCACATATGGTCGTATTAATAGGCAGTATAATTAATAGTATGAGCTTGTGAGATACTAACTATTTGGAAATTGTGAATGTCTATGCTGCCGGCACTAAAGTACTGAACTTGGTGCAATGGTAATTTCTAATGGCATCTTCAGTAAGCAGCCTGTTCGGTTGGCTTGTGCTTGTCGTAAACGATCGTAAATTTCCAGCCGGAACAATATTTTTCTCTCACACCAAACCAGCCAGCAGTACTTCTTCACGAACCAGCAACGAACAAGCCCAGCCAAACGAACGGGCTGAAGGAATCGATCTTCTCTACATGCTGAGGGAAATACCCCATTGTGGAACGATCCTTGGCTTATTCCTAATTTTGTCTTGAAATTTCCAAATAATGGAAGACGATGACCCATCTTCACTAACTGATAAACCTGACAAAGTATCTTCAATTAGAAGTGCTTATCTCTTGATTAAAAAAGGATGTATGTGGCATAAGAAAAAAAAAGGATCCAAATACCCTGGCGGAAGCTGTAATTCCTGTAGCAATCCATTATGAATGTTGAATAATTATTGAAGCATCACCTGCTAGAGCTTATCTAGTAGCAAGAAGCAGAATCATCGGCATCACCAGCTGCTGGAGCTTATCTAGTAGAAAGAAGCAAAATGTAGCACAAGACTACATGGAAAGCACACCTATGTAATTTCAGAATTTGTTGTGACCTATGAACTTCTTTTGAGGAATCATTAGGGTCACACAAATCATTCACGGACTGATCTGATGACCGAAAAGGGCTCAAATGAGAAGAAAAATTAGACTACTTAAATTTGATAGCAAGAAGTATAGAAATCTAAAATACTAACTCCTAAGCTAATGAAAACAAACTCCATTTAGACCTGCTAGCTGGATGTCACTGAGTAGGAGGCCGATGTAATACCCTTGGTGCAGCTAGTGATCTAGCCTTCAGAGGTTCCAGGATGGCTGCATAAGAGGCAAAATCCAAATTGCCATGGAGAAGGTTCATATATAAAGGGAGGCACCCCTGTACGTGGGGAAGATGAGCAGACAGAGAGGGGGACCGATGGACAGAAACAGCTGTTCAGTTTGTTGCACTTATGGCCACTGTAGATTGCGGCAGAAAAAGAGAACATGCGGAGGGGTGCTCACGGGTGGGTAGGCGTGGGAGAGAAGCAGGCCCTTGGTGACTGTTGGTCCCTGGGATCCCTGCACAGGTAAGCAATTAGCTTACCAGCACACACACTCACTCACTATGGCTAGAGGTAGAAGAAGGGGTGAGCACAACACACACAACACAAGCACCAGCGTTGGCTAGGCTCTGCCCTTCTGGTTTATGGCAACTGAACTGCCTTTTCTCATTGCATAGTGGTAGAATATATACAACTCATGTGCCAACTATAAGGTACACATGAGCATGGCCGAGTACAGCCCCAACTACTCCCTAGTACTAGCAGTACAATTCCTATCTCAGCCCATTACCAAGATATGGCTGATGTATTAGCTACCAACTAATGTACCAGTGGTGGCCTATTGCCTTACTGCTACAGCAACTAGGACAGCAGAGAATAACCTATTGCCAAATCTGCTGTGTAGCAAATAAAGAGAGATCAGCAGCAGATTATGTCTCACAATTCTTCTCCTAATCCTGCTGCTAACCCAAAGCCTTGACCTCATCCATGCCAATCATCTTCCTTAGCTCCATGAACTGCAGGCGCCCGAGTGACTTGGTGAGGATGTCAGCGAGTTGTCTGCCGGTTTCGACAAATTCGATGACGATCTGTTCTCCATCGATGCAGTCCCGGAGGAAGTGGAACTTGATGTCGATGTGCTTGCTCCGGTCGTGAAGGACAGGATTCTTGGCGAGGGCGATGGCGGGCTGATTGTCCACCATCAGAGCTGGCGAGTGAGCTTCCTCTCCAGTCAGCTCGCCCAGCAGCCGGCGCAGCCAGACAGCCTGGCACGCCGCCGTGGCCGCTGCGACGTACTCCGCCTTGCACGTCGACAGTGCCACAATCTTCTGCTTCAGCGATTGCTAGGCGATGGGGACTGCTCCAAGGAAGACAAGCACACCAGAGGTGCTCCGTCGCCTGTCGATGTTGCCCGGCATGTCTGCGTCACTGAAAACAGTGAGCTCTGGCTCACCTTCCGTTGCCTTGGGGGGTGCCTCACTGAAAACCGTGAGCCGCAGCCCACCCTTGCCGCCACTCTTGGGAAAGATGATCGCTTGATCGAGCGACCCCTTGATGTAGCGCAGCAGCCTCTTCACTACTGTCCAGTGGCCTTCACGCGGGTCCTCCATGAAACGGCTGACATACCCAACCGCGAACGCAGTGTCTGGCCGGGTATGAGTGAGGTAGCGCAGCCTGCTGACGATGCTCCGGTAGCGCGTCGCGTCCACCTTCGCAGCGGTGTTGTGCTTGCTCAGCTTCACCCGCTCCTCCATTGGAGTCACACACGGCTTGCACTCCGCCATGCCGCCGCGCTCCAGCAACTTCTCCGCATAGGCTCGCTGGCCCAGGGAGATGCTCTCCTTCCCTTGCCTCACCTCGATGCCGAGGTAGTAGGAGAGCGCGTCGAGATCGCTCATCTTGAACCGAGCTGCCATCTCGCGCTTGAACTGATCGATGTCCTCCGCATGCGCACCGGTGACAATCAAGTCATCCACATACACGGTGACGACGAGCTCCTTCTTCCCCCGTCCCCGCGTGTACAACGCGTATTTTGTGGCGCAGCGAGTGAACCCAAGCTCGCCCAATGTGGCGTCGAGCTTGGCGTTCCACGCCCGAGGGGCCTACCGAAGCCCCTAGAGCGCCTTGCGCAGCTTGAGCACCTTGTGCTCAGCGCCCTTGATGGCGAAGCCCGGAGCTTGCTTGACGAAGACCGTCTCCGTGAGCTCGCCGTTGAGGAACGCAGACTTGACGTCGAGGTGGTGGACGCGCCAATCCTTCGCTGCTGCCATGGCCAACAGCAAGCGAACGACTCCATGCGCGCCACCGGAGCGAAGACTTCCTCGAAGTCGATGCCCTCGCACTGGACGAAGCCACGGGCGACGAGCCGAGCCTTGTACTTGACAATGGCACCGCGCTCATCCCGCTTTACCTTGTAGACCCACTTCAACCCGATCGGCCTGCAGCCCACTGGTGGATCCACTAGCTCCCATGTCCCATTGTCCTCGATCGCCCTCATCTCCTCCAACATCCCCCGGCGCCGATTGGCGTTGCGTTCAGCCACTGTGAACGTCGGCGGCTCCTCTGCACTGACAAGGAGTAGCTCTGGGTCATCTAGAAGCCGGCTAGCCGGTACAGGAGCTCCCCCTTCGCCGACAATGTTGTCCACCCGCCTAAACCGAACCTCCTCGCTGTCATGGAAAGCATCCACGAACTCGTCGATGTCGGTGGGTGGTGATGCAAACTCCAGTGGGGGTGTCCCTTGTGCTGCCGTCGCAGGGGACTCTGGTGGAGGTGAATGCGCCGCTGCTGGTGGAGACTGCTCTCCAGCAGCAGCCTGTTCTCCAGCAGCCTGCTCTCCAGCACCATCATCTCCTCCTCCTTGGATCACCAGGTGCTCGACAACAAATGTGCTGCTGACACCAGTAGCCTCCCCGGCGCCTTGATCCTCCCAATCCCAAGCAACCATCTCGTCGAACACTACGTCCCTAGAAACCACCACCTTGCCTCCCTTGGGATCATAGAGCCGATAGGCCTTGCTGCCCTCGTCATAGCCAACAGCACCATGGGCGTGCTTCTATCCTCCAGCTTGCCGAGGTGGGGCTTTGTGTTCTTGACATGGCCAACGCAGCCAAATGTCCTGAGGAAGAATACATTCGGCTTGCGTCCATGCCAAGCCTCGAACGACGCCTTGCCCTTCAGGGCCTTGGTGGGCGCGCGGCTAAGGATGAACACCGCCGTGGTCACCACCTCTCCCTAGAACTTCGCCGGCATCTTCTTAGCCTTCATCATCGACCTCGTCATGCCGACCACCGTCTGGTTGCGCCTCTCCACCACGCCATTCTGTTGCGGCGTGTACGGCGTGATGTGGTGGCGCACCACACCTTGATCCGCACAGTACGCAGCAAACTCCACAGAGGTGAACTCGCCACCGCGATCAGTCCGCAGCTTCTTGCCGCTCTCCGCCTCCGCGCGCGCCTTGAACTTCTTGACCGCCTCCGCCGCCTTGTTCTTGCTGGTCAAAAGCTGCAGCCACAAGAACCGGCTGCAGTCATCCACCAGCAAGATGAAGTACTCGCGGCCTCCATGCGTCGTCGGCGTGATCGGCCCACAGAGATCACCATGGACCAGCTCGAGGGCCTCCACCGCGCAATACTTCGCCGTCTTCGGGAACGACAACCTCCTTTGCTTCCCAGCCAAGCAGCTGTCACACAGCTCGTCGGCGTGCTCGATGTGAGGCAGCCCAGTCACCATCTTCTCCAGCCGATCAAGAGCGTCGAAGCTGAGATGGCCATACTGGGCATGCCACAGCCACGGCTCCTCCGTGCGTCGTGCAGCCAGGCAGATGGGTTGCTCCACCTTCAAGTCGAGCAGGTACAGCCGGTTCCGAGATCTCTTCACCTTGGCGAGAAGGCATTGTTCCCGGTCCCTGATCCTGAGGATGCCATCCTTGATCAGCACCTCCGCTGCCGCTTCGTCCGGTACCGCTCGATGTCGATGATCTTTGGAGCCTTGGTGGGGATGTAGTAGACGTCTGTCGGTCAGCAGCGGTGCTCATTGCTCGCAGCACCGAAAAATGATGGTGCCACGCCCTCGGATCGCCACTCTTGAGCCGTCACCAAACCTCACTGTCCCGGTCACGTTGCCGTCGAGCTCGGAGAAGGCCGCCTTGGAACCCATCATGTGGTTGCTGGCGCCGGAGTCCAGATACCACCGCTGCTCCTGCTCGCCGCCCACACGTTCGAGGTGGACTTGGACACGCGGCTCGTCGAGGTTGACAGCCTTCAGAGCCTTCCCGTGCTCCTGTACCGCCATCACCTCTCCCTTCTCCTTGGCCTCAACGTCGTGCAGTGCACAGAACGTCGCCATCAGGAGAGTGGCCTCATCATCATCATCAGTTTGCGCCAAGCCTTCTTCTCCTGCTTGCGGTTTGGGCACTCCTTTGCCCAATGGCCTGTCTTCCCGCAGCGCCTGCAGGCGTTGGGGTCGACCTTCTTCTTTTTCTTCTCCGAAGAAGCCTTGCCGCGGGTTTTGCCGTCGCCATCGCCGCTGGAGGAGGCTTCCCCGGACTTCTTCTCCTTCATCCGGGCAGCTCACTCCTCTGTCAGCAGCAGCTTGCCGCTGTCCGTCGTAGCTGTGGCCTGCTCCATGCGCTCGTCCACCGCCCTCAGACGGCCGGTCACATCCTCAACGGTGAGGGTGGACAGGTCCAGCATCGTCTCTATGGAGAGAGCGATCTGGATGTACTTCACCAGCACGGAGTGGAGGTACTTGGAGACTGCCTTTTCTTCGTCGATGGTGACGCCGTGGCTCCCCAGCTTGCTGATGAGCGACTCAGGCGGATGGAGAGGTCGTCCACCGATTCACCATCGCGGAACTTGAGGTTGGCATACTCCTGCTTCAGCAGCTGGGCCGTCGCCTTCTTTGCGCGGTCAGAGCCGATGCACATCGCTGTAATGGCCTCCCACGCCTCCTTAGCAGTCTTCTTCGCCCCCAACGGCTCCCAGTACTCTGCTGGCACAGCAGCGAGGATGGCCTCCATCGCTGACATGTCTTCTTCTTCATTGTCGGTGCCCTTGTCAATGGCATTCCAGAGCCGTCGGGCTCTGAGCTTGACCTTCATAGTCACCGCCCACTCCCATAGTTGGTGCGAGTCAGCTGTGGCCAAGTAATGCCGCTGACCTCCCGCACCATGTGCACAACGACCTCCTGTCGTGGCTGGGCAGCCCTAGCAGCACCGCCGCCTCCCACAGCTCCGCTGCTGTCGCTCATCTCCGAGCCAGGTGCCATCGCCAGCGATTAGTCCGGCGACGCAGGCGAACCTGTACGGCTCCGATACCACTTGTTGGTCCCTGGGATTCCTGCACAGGTAAGCAATTAGCTTTCCAGCACATACACTCACTCATTATGGCTAGAGGTAAAAGAAGGGGTGAGCACAACACACACATAGCATAAGCACCAGTGTTGGCCAGGCTCTACCCTTCTGGTTTGTGGCAACTGAACTGCCTTTTCTCATTGCATAATGGTAGAATATATACAACTCATGTACCAACTATAAGGTACACATGAGCATGGCTGAGTACAGCCCCAACTACTCCTAGTACTAGCAGTACAATTCCTACCTCAGCCCACTAACAAGACATGGCTGATGTATTAGCTACCAACTAATGTACCAGTGGTGGCCTATTGCCCTACTGCTACAGCAACTAGGACAGTAGAGAATGACCTATTGCCAAATCTGTTGTGCAGCAAATAAAGAGAGACCAGCAGCAGATTATGTCTTACAATGACGTGGCTTCACCAAATTACAGACAAAATCTGCTAGTGGGGGTCTCCTATGGTATAGTAGATGGATGCAAATTGTAGTGACAACCTATTGTACTGATGGTGGTTAGTCATCATTTAGGAGCATACCAACAGGTGGTGGTAGCTTTTCTGTGATGTATTATGAATAGTTTTCATGTAAATGAAATGGATAGTGCAAAAAGAAACCAATAGTTCTGGTGGAAATGAAATGGATGCGAATTGTAGTGACAACCTATTGCACCGATGGTGGTTAGACATCATTTAGGAGCATACCAACAGGTGGTGGTAGCTTTTCTGTGATGTATTATGATTTATGAATAATTTGTCTTCCTTCATGCCTCATGGGATATGCTGGTGTCTCAAAGCATTTGATGTCCATGTCCCTCCTATACTCGATTTCTGTGAAACTAACCCTGCTATACTCTGCTGATGGCATTCAATTTCTGTGCGACAACTGTGCTTAAATAAACTCTAATATCTAAATTATTCCTGTAGATTGCAGTGATACACAAAACCATTTTCTTGTGTAGCTTTGCTTCATGTTTTGTGTTAAATTTCAGTTTTGGAATCATATGCAGATGTGAAATAGGTCATGGTATGGTCTTTCAGAATGAAACAGGTCATGGTATGCTGGAACTTAAACCAAACTTAGTTGACTTCATGATACAACTGTCTTGTACTCTGGCCATGTTCGAGTTTGCATTAGAATCACATGTCTGGTTCATGAACTTTGGCATTTTTAAGTAGCCTTTTATAATCTAGTCATTCATATTGTTTAACTAAGTTTGTTGCAGTTCTTTACATACAGTCCAGTACAGACTCTTTAGTCTGCTTTAACATTTTTTTTTTCAAAATGATATTCAAAAACTAGATTAAGATTTTTCAGGTTTACCAATAGTGAGGCCAACAGTTTAGGTGAGTCATTAGCAATAAAAGAATACAGTTTCTGGTTTGGGTTTTATTAAATGATAAGTTTTATATGCTTATTTGTCAAGGCTCAAATGCTGCTTGAGCTCTAAACAATCTTGTCAATTACTTGATGTTTGTGGAGGCCCAGAGGGATTCATAACAGCATCAGCAGTTTTCATGTTCTCTGTAATCTGTAAGAGTAACTTGGTGCTGTCTTTCAATTTTGTAGGTGCCGATTCCTCCTGGACAAGTTTATGCTATAAATGATGCCTTGTCAGCTGAGGGAGCAGCAGATGACTATGAAGCGTGCTTGAAGCAGCTTGTTAAGAACGGTGTGATTTCCATGTCAGCAGCGACTGGATTTCCCAGGTTTGATCTCCAGCTTCTGGGAATGGGACCTGATGGCCACATTGCATCTCTCTTCCCTGGTCACCCTCTTGTTAATGAGAAAGAGAGGTGGGTCACATACATTAAGGATTCTCCAAAACCACCACCCGAGAGAATCACATTTACATTTCCAGTAATCAACTCATCTGCATATGTTGCAATGGTGGTAACTGGAGCTGGAAAGGCTGCAGCGGTGCAGAAAGCACTTTCAGACAAGCAAACCTCATCGGATCTGCTGCCTGTTGAGATGGCTGTACTGCAAGATGGAGAATTCACTTGGTTCACTGACAAGGCAGCAGTGTCCATGCTGCAGAACAAGTGAAGTCCATGGTAATCTTAGCTTGAAGCCATTTTAGCTCATCATAAATAAAAGATCCAGGGGCCTGCATAGTTGCATCCGTCCTCCAGGATTTCATGTAAGGGATACTTGAGCCTTTTATGTAGTATATATTGTTCGGACTTCGGAGTAATGTTTCAAAAACTCTTCTGGCTTCCGGCTTCTCTGAAACATTGCTCAATAAGTGTTTGGTTTAGTACATGGTTCACAGTTCCATGCTAGAAGCGTGGATACGAAATGTGACCGCATTTTCTTCCAGGCTTGCTGTTACTGGCATGTCCCAGTTTCCAGTAGTTTTCAGTGCTCGTGCCATCTTATATATGAACAGTGATCTGCATTCCCAGTGATAGATTCCTCCATTGCAGTTCCCCTACCTGCACTTAAAGTTTTCAGTTGAGCATTAAAGAAGCTCATTTGGGGCAATTGAGCTGAAAATATTTGCATATAAGCTATTCAGCTGTCAGGAGTCTCTGGGCCTGCATATTTAGGGAGGGGCTGTTTGGTTGTTTTGCCGGCCCAAGCTAGCTAGGCCAGGATTGCCTAGCCTCGCTAGAAATAGTTTTTGGTGTTTGGTTCCTTTTCCTTGCTGCTTAATCTCATTTCTTTCCCTCCCCTCATGTGTTCCCCTTCCTAATCAAGTTTGATTCAGAACGAGCAGATCTCCAGTTCGTTGGCAGTCAAATTGTACACAGCAACACGCAAGGATCACATCCGAGCTTAATATCTTCATTAGTGAGCACTAATAGCCTAACCCTCTTCATTTATCTTGTCAATATGTACATCTACATTTACACCCAATATTAAAGGGCGAAGTGATCTTTTGTCCGTCTTTTTACTTTTTAAAGTACCCTTGTGTCCTCTTGTCAAATTCATGGTCCGTGCATATACAAGAACCGTATGCATTTGTGCATCCAACAATGGTATGACTCTGGTTCCAATACATATATATTAGAATAGATTATGCGACTGTTACATAAATCTCTGTGCCACAAATCGTTTAAATGATCGTGTAATAAAATGTATGTTTGTTGCAACGTTCGGGACTCGTTCAAATGATAGTGTAATGAAATGTGTGTTTGTTGCAACGTACGGGACTACGGGTACGTTTGCTAATTAATTCAAAAGTAGAGACGGCGAGCATGAGCAGTGAGCATGTTTGCTAGTTAATTCAAAAGCACAGACGGCGGCTTGTGGCGTTAGGATGGTGACTGAGGCCACAGAGCTGCAGAGTGCCACCAAGGCCAGCATATCCCCCTTCTCTGCTGAGCTTGAATTGGAGTTCAATTTTTGGCATTATTTATACTCATCTTTTTTTGAATTTGAGCTCAGTTTTTTGTTAGCTGCGTACCTGCATATGAGCTCGGTTTGAGAAGGTAGGGGTTTGATAGAAAGGAGCTTAATTTGGTGACCAGAGAAACCAGATTTAGATATCCAGAGAAGTAAGCTGAGAGGATGGCTACAAGGAAAAAACGAGAAAGCAGCGTCATTCCAGACCTTGCTAGCGTAGGCGAGCCAACAAAGGGCAATGCAGGCTAATACTTAGAGCATGCCTAATCCTAGCCATGTTCGCTTGAACTAATCAGCACGGCTTATCAGCCATTGTACAGTGTTTTTCTCTCATAACAAAACAGTATTTTTCAGCATCAGCATAAGCCAAATTTCAGCGAAACGAACAGGGCCGTTAGCCTCGAGAAAAAGATGCACTCCACCTAGACAATCACGAGATGAAGCTAACTGGGTCTCAACGCAGGACAAAACTCTCTGTTTTTCCATTGTACATTTCACTTTCACCTTTCTTTTCCCTCTCTCAATCTTTATTTGCAAACTGATGGTCCCCTACAACAAAACTATGCATTGAGCTTTCTATCCCTCACAATGCATGTTCGATTGGGTGTTTCTGTAGTGTGTTAGATGAAGTTGCAGATACCGCAAGCCACTATGAACCTCTGCAGGCAGAGCACCAGCCTAGGTGACGTGGAAGCTCGACGTCGATGTGGAGCTTGGGGTATATGGCCAGCGTGGTGCGTTGGGCTTGCTCTTACTGGTGGTCTCACGTCGAAGGCACTTCCACACAGATTAAGTACTATTCGGGCACTTAAAAGCCATAACCCAAGTACTACTAAGCTGGTTGCTCTACTCTACTGCCCCTCCTATCTCCATGTCAGTTTCACATGTTGTTGGTCCAGAAGAAAACACGCGAGAATATTTGCTTTTGGCCACAACATGCACTTGAACTATGGCTTCTGTTTTTTGTTAGACGAAGTGACGGTTGCTTCTGCAAGCCCCTCTAACACGCTGCAGAGCTAACAATCCAGTTGATACTCTTTACACTAACGTGGAAGATGGGGGCACTTGCTAGGGTGTTGGGTGTTGTAGCGTTGAGCGTGGCCTAAGGTTTTCCTCGCTTTGGCACCCAAGATTATTGGGTAAAGTGAGAAACCTTGGCGCTACCAAACAGAACCTCTGGGCAAGGTGAGGCGAGCCTTTGCCCATGAAGAAAAGTAGTCCCTTACTGTCATGTCATAGTCTTTCATGCTTCCATTAGAAGGCAACATACATATTTTACTGCATTTGTACTAGCTCAGATAATCAAGGGTGCTAATATGTTCTTGACATCCTACCATGAGCACCCAACGGACGACATGTTGACACCCCCTCATGTGAACGTAAGGGACGTCGTGATTAGTTGAGCAAGATTTGCCGGTCAGAATTTTTGTTATATGCACATGTATTTTCTGACCGAGTTGTGCAACCACTCATGACAGACACATGACATTGCCTAGCAACACAATCTGTGTACCTAACATGCAGTTCACTGATTACTGAATCATTGTTTACCATATTGTTGTCGAACTAAATTTCTCAGTCGTAAGGCTGACTAAGACAAGAAATCAGAGAGTACAATTCTTTGTAAACAGATTCATGCTTATGTTCACGCCACATGAATAACTACCATCCCTTTTGAATGTGCTCATATGGAATCCACTAAATTTTCAAAAAGCTAAAAAAAGTGTTACATGCCACAAAATTGAGTCCAACTATGACCACAAGCGGCACATATTGTGAATTCGTGTCAAGCATATAAGGGTTGTGAATGCAAGTGTCGTCACTACATGGAGGGATTTCTAGTAGTGCAACCAAGGGCATTAGGCACGATTGCCCGCTCTCACCCCATATTTTTGTGATAGCCATTAATGAGTTGTCAATCAAGATCCAGGAGAAGCTTTAGGCCCTGTTTGGATGATGAAACCGTTTCGGATTCTCAGGTGAATCACCAGAATCGCTCTCAAACACCCAAATAGGTGACAGAAACGTTTCGGATTCTCAGAGAAACGTTTCTTGTTTTTGTACTAGAATGAGAATCACCCAAATAGGTGTTTCACAGTGATTCTAGTTCATTTCAAGGAGAATTTGGATCAGTAGCCAAACATTTTACCGATTCTTACCAAGTGATTTCTTATAAGTGCATCTAGCCCTTTAGTGGGTTTTGGCGAATTGAATGACAACACCATTAAAGGTTTAATAAGTTTGCTAAGTGTTGAACAGGAAATTGAGTTTATTGTATACACTTGTGGATTGTGGAATGAAAAGTGTATATAGGTTCAACAAGAAGACAAACTTGATGATATTCCACATAATGTTCAAATCAAGGCCAAATTGTGTATTGTTGTGTTGGAAAATCATGGAAACAGTATAGTTCAAGAAAAAGACAACAATACAAATGAAATGAATGAAATGGCTTCTGTGTTGTGGGATATCACAATATCATAAGAAAGAAAGCATATTTGGCAAATGGTAAATGAGACATGAGTTGATGATTTTGAATTGGTCTCAATAATGGCTTGCTTTACATGAACAAGAAGAGTTTGATAGTGGATTAGCTTTGATCAAGGATTGAAGAATGAGTCAAGAACGCATAAGTGAGGAAATACCAAGCAAAGGTTAAATGACAAAGGACACAACTCAAATTGGATATAAGTCAGTCTCTATCTTGGTTTGCTTGTATGGATAAAGATTTAGAAAATCACTTTGCATTAATATGATTAAGTTAGAAGTACGAAGATAGAGATTGAAGTGAGTATTAGGAATGTCAAGCCAAAATAAAGAAGATATAAGGAATCGTGAATTGGCTTGACCACATTGATGTTGATCCATATATGTCTCTATGTGAGTCTAACTGAAGCTTAATTGATCTGAACTTTTATATCCAGAAGATATTCAAGCAAGGATCACAATATTGAAGAAATGGTTTTTCAATAGATGCTTAGTATGATGTGACTTGAGTATAACTTGATAAGGTGAAGATAGAAAGGAAAGGGCTTCGAGGGACTAAGCAGAGGTGAAGGGCAAGCGATGGCTTGAGGACCGAAGTACCATGGCTAAGGTAAAGAAGAGAGTACTTGCATTGAGTCGAGCAACTAATCAAGCTATAATGAGTCATATTGTGTTGAGGATCAAATCATCAGTAGAAGTGACTTGAAGCCATGAGGTGAATTCATATATATGGAAATGGTTCAAGTCACATGCTCAAGGTATGTTTGCTCAAAGAGAGGAGACAAAGCTGATTGCAATCCCTTATGAAGCAATTTAAGAAGAAATGGCATATGAATACATTGAAGATTCAAGTGGTTGAGATGATTATATTCTCTTGATCTTGAGTATAGGTATGTCATACTATCAAGGGGGATGCAATACGAATCATAAACAAGTCTCAAGTGCTCAAATAACCAAACCTAAGTGCTAATATGAGAGAAAACACTTAGCACAACACCTACACTTTTTTATCTTGGGACTAGATAGTTCTCGAAACAAGCTTTTCTGAATTTCCAAGATCTTTGAAAATGGAGTTCGAATAAAAAGTTTTGGCGTTTTTAAGTGAGGTGACATGTGCTATTTTTCAGAGTTGCTTGGCAGTCTTTTGAATTTTTGCAATGATCCCATGGGTTGGCCTTGATGATGCCGCACCTATCTGAGTCACTGTGGCTAGTTTTTGAACTGCAACGACTAGTTTTGGGATTGGGTCTATAAATACCCATCCCACGCCTCCTAGTGATTTGTTGGCTCCCATTTCACTCCCAACTCATTTCAATCCATTTGAGCTCTCTCTAACCCCTCTCTTTGTGAGAGTGAGTGATTAGTGTGTGATTAAGTGTTAGAGAGCAAATTAGAGGAAGCCAAACCTTAAGCACTTGTCGGGCTTCGTCGATCTTCGTTGCACATTTGTTACTCTTGGAGGTGAAGCCTCCTAGACGGCTAGGCTTCGCTCGGTGAGCTCCCGTGCTTGTGGTGAGCCACGAGAAAGTTTGTATTACCCATTGATCTAGTGAAAACTCGTCATCTCAAGAGTTCACTCTCTTGACTTAAGAATGAGGATAAGTGTTGCAAAGCCTAAGCCTTAGTGGGTTCCTCAACAATGTGGACATAGGCAAACCTTGGTGGCGAGCTAAACCACGGGATAAATCTTGTGTCTTGTTCCCTATGTGTTGATTTGCATTATTTGTGTTCGATCTACTTGGTTGTGCGTGTTTGTGAGTGCAGGTACTTAGTGGACTTGTTACTGGACATCTCCAAGTACATCTCCAAGTTTGAGTTCTAGGCACATCTTATGTTGAGCACTTGAGCTGTCTGCAAGGGTGCGGTAGTGCTGCATTTTGAGTGAGGTAATGCTGCTGTATTAGAGCAGCAGTGCCGCGCACTCTACTAATCCGCTGCAAGTTTTATTTGTTGTTAATTTTTAGAAACGCCTATTCACCCCCTTTAGGCGACATCAACGTCCTTTCATTCCTATTTTAATAGAGAAACGCTTCTGGAGAGAATCTGGATCTAAAACGTTTGTAGGAGAATCTGGATCCCAAGGGCAAGCGATGGCTTGAGGACCGAAGTACCATGGCTAAGGTAAAGAAGAGAGTACTTGCATTGAGTCGAGCAACTAATCAAGCTATAATGAGTCATATTGTGTTGAGGATCAAATCATCAGTAGAAGTGACTTGAAGCCATGAGGTGAATTCATATATATGGAAATGGTTCAAGTCACATGCTCAAGGTATGTTTGCTCAAAGAGAGGAGACAAAGCTGATTGCAATCCCTTATGAAGCAATTTAAGAAGAAATGGCATATGAATACATTGAAGATTCAAGTGGTTGAGATGATTATATTCTCTTGATCTTGAGTATAGGTATGTCATACTATCAAGGGGGCTGCAATACGAATCATAAACAAGTCTCAAGTGCTCAAATAACCAAACCTAAGTGCTAATATGAGAGAAAACACTTAGCACAACACCTACACTTTTTTATCTTGGGACTAGATAGTTCTCGAAACAAGCTTTTCGGAATTTCCAAGATCACTGAAAATGGAGTTCGGAATAAAAAGTTTTGGCGTTTTTCGTGAGGTGACATGTGCTATTTTTCAGAGTTGCGGCAGTGCTGCGAATTTTTGCAACAGTCCCATGGGTTGGCGCAGCAGTGCCGCACCTATACAGGTCACAACGGCTAGTTTTTGAACTGCAACGACTAGTTTTGGGATTGGGTCTATAAATACCCATCCCACGCCTCCTAGTGAGGCTGTTGGCTCCCATTTCACTCCCAACTCATTTCAATCCATTTGAGAGCTCTCTCTAACCCCTCTCTTTGTGAGAGTGAGTGATTAGTGTGTGATTAAGTGTTAGAGAGCAAATTAGAGGAAGCCAAACCTTAAGCACTTGTCGGGCTTCGTCGATCTTCGTTGCACATTTGTTACTCTTGGAGGTGAAGCCTCCTAGACGGCTAGGCTTCGCTCGGTGAGCTCCCGTGCTTGTGGTGAGCCACGAGAAAGTTTGTATTACCCATTGATCTAGTGAAAACTCGTCATCTCAAGAGTTCACTCTCTTGACTTAAGAATGAGGATAAGTGTTGCAAAGCCTAAGCCTTAGTGGGTTCCTCAACAATGTGGACATAGGCAAACCTTGGTGGCGAGCTAAACCACGGGATAAATCTTGTGTCTTGTTCCCTATGTGTTGATTTGCATTATTTGTGTTCGATCTACTTGGTTGTGCGTGTTTGTGAGTGCAGGTACTTAGTGGACTTGTTACTGGACATCTCCAAGTACATCTCCAAGTTTGAGTTCTAGGCACATCTTATGTTGAGCACTTGAGAGTACATGCGCAAAGGGTGCGGTAGTCTTTGCATTTTGAGTGAGGTAATGTTTTTGTTGTATTAGCAAAGTGGCGGTCACAGCACTCTACTAATCCGCTGCAAGTTTTATTTGTTGTTAATTTTTAGAAACGCCTATTCACCCCCTTTAGGCGACATCAACGTCCTTTCATTCCTATTTTAATAGAGAAACGCTTCTGGAGAGAATCTGGATCTAAAACGTTTGTAGGAGAATCTGGATCCCTACCAAACGGGCCCTTAGAATTAACAAGAGTTAGTCTAGACCGCGGCTGCGCATCAATTCATTATATTCTCTTCTCTGATGACCTAATATCTTGTGGCCAAGGAATATTATGTAGGTACACATCATTAACAATATCCTAGAAACTATTTTTTCTCTGCCAAACCCTGAATTGAGCCAATCTTGGATCCTTTTTAGTTAAAAAGTTGACCAAAGCCGTTAGTGACCATATCAAAGCTATTTTTGTTGTTCCATATTTTCAACCAAACACCATGCATTTAAGCAACCCACTGCTTATCTCTCACAAGGATAAAAGCAATATGATTCTATATATTTACTAGAAATACAAATCCAAGCTCAATCACCCTCACAAAAATCTAACACTCTTAATCATGCAGGGCTCCTAACTCTCGTATTCAATTTGTTTTTGTATCTATACCCATTTAGTACATGTGGGCAACATCCTTTTTCACTAAAAAGTTTTAGCAAAAATCATCACCATCACCAAAACCTTTTGCTGGCAAGGCGTCAACCATGGTTGGATAAAAAAATGCACTCCACTTGAGATCATGAGATTCCATTTGAGTGACAAGAAATGAGAGGGTTAGGCATCTAACATTGAGCTTGTGAAAAGAGCATGCTTATTAACAAAACTTGGAGGCTAGCTCAAGATCTTGACTCCATAGTAGAAATAATCATCAATGCTAAGTACTAACCTAATGCTTCGTTTAGTACTGCACCTATATGTGTGCCAAATTTTTTCGCTTCTAAGCTGGTTTCCCCAGCGGGTGTGCTGGCGTGCGTTTGTATCATATGCTTATTTTGCTTTCTATAAAAGCGGGGTTTACCTCTGTAAAAAAAATATGTGTACCAAAATTGACCTTCTAGGTATCTATTTTTAAAATTAGAAATTATCTAGAGAGTAATGTCACTATTCAGCTTATCGAGGCAGACATAAATATATGAAAACAATTCAAAGTGTTCTTATCATTGATAGCACACGGGACATAAAGTTTATCCTGGTTCAGACAGAGGGTGCCCTACGTCTAATGTATGTGGTTTGTATTGCTTGTGCACCGTATGAGGAATAAGGCTGAGGAGTAGTAATTAGGAGGCTCTCTAACCGGGTAACCCACCTTATATAGTTCGAAGGAGTAGGGTTACAAAAAGATTCTTTCCTGATTAATTTACATATTGATTTTCTAGTCAACTATAACAAAATCCCAATTAATCAGAACATATGTATATATATGCCTTGTATACCAAGTCGGTGAAGTTCTCTTAGGTAGATATCAGACTCCAAATAGTCCGTCTCTGGCCCATCCTATGTCTAGAGAGCTGTTTTTGTCCTCCATGATGACACCAATGGGCCATGTAATCATCACCAACCATGGTGTCCTCCGTGGTGACAAGTGCATATGTTCATGAAAACTTGAAATTAGAGCAAACTTCATTTGGCATTGTCATATGGGGACTGTTCGTTTCGCTGAAAAAACAAACCGAAACACTGTTCCGGCTAATTTGTTGTGAGAGAAAAATACTGTTCCGACTGAAAAAACAAGCTGAAAAAGACGGATTATAAGAGAAGCGAACAGAGCCATGGTTCCCAATATTAAATTATATTTTGGATGCTATGGTCATCCTCATAGACTAAATTGTAGCTTTAAAATTTTATAGAAATGGTGAAAAATAAATAGATGTGTAGCATTCTGTCCTTGTTTTCCATTACGGTTTAATAACTTTTTTTTCTTCTTCTGTTGCAATATGCCGTATGTTTGCTACTGAGTAATAAAATCCGTAACGTATCAAATTAAAAAAATGTGGACAGTATTTTGGTGAGATAAATTAGGCCTTGTTTAGTTCCTTTTTCAAAGTTTACTCCATATCCCATCGAATGTTTGGACACATTCATAGAGTATTAAATATAGACTAAAAAATAACTAATTATACAGTTTGTGACTAATTTACGAGATGAATCTTTTAAGCCTAATTAGTCTATGATTGACAATGTGGTGCTCACATGTGCTAATGACGGATTAATTAGGCTTAATAAATTTATCTCGCAGATTACTGAGAGATTCTATAATTTGTATTTTTGTTAGTATCTCCATACAACATTTCCGTATAATATTTGATGTGACACCCTAAAATTGTAGACACTGGTTTAAAGGAGACCTCACAAGCTGGCCAATTCGCTGGCGGTCCAACCAATGTGCGTGCCGAGGATTCAAATCAAATAATAAATGCACGGACGTCGACAGGTCATATAGCCACACTCATGCTGCCAGGGCGGTCTTGCTGGCTGGCCGGCCGGCCGGCCGCCCCCGCCGACCCAGTTTGGCCACTGCATTTTGCAGCCACAGTCTTCCTCATGTGTCGGCGCCATCTGCCAATGCAGCCGCAGCAAACGTGCGATCTCTCTAGTCTGAACACCGAAACTTGAACATATGGTGATGCTGAATCGAGCAAAACTGCTATCCATCATGCACTCCAATCGGCTGGGCATGAGTGCCTGACCTATCACCAAACCTGCTCCGGGTTCATGTGACTCTCACCAAGGCCTCACATGAGCATGGACCAAGAACATGGCCTAGATTGTAGGGCACTCTGCACTCGCCCTAGGGCCTAACACCATTCCACTAGCGGCAGCAGCATCGTCAGGATCGCAATGTTAAAATTTTCTCTTCGTCAGAGACAAAAATAATAGCATCGGCATCATATTCCGGCCAGAGATTCTTCTGTTTGTTCATAATAAAATGCAGGTCGCATGACCTGGTCTTTAGAACAGGAGACACGTCGCTCATTTGCATGTCGCTGCTGCTGAGGGACCTCGGAAATAATTTGCCTGCTTTGTCTGCAGCGAGCGATGCAAATTTGTGTTTGGGTTAAATAATGATTGTATTTGGGAGGAGGTTAGCAGCATTTTAACACAGTAGGGTCTATATATTTGATCGGCTAAAGCATCTGCTAGTCTAATAATTAGCTACTAAAAAAAATACTTTGGTGGATCCAAATGGACACAGCTAAGGTTAGCTATCTCAACCTAGCTAATATATTGCAAAAAAGACACTTTTGTCCTCCCACCTATCGCTATTCACGTGCTCTCCCAATTAAAAATAAAAAGTAAAACTATTATAGACAAAATCACCTATGCATCTACTTTTTTAGCTGGTGGATCCAAACAATGAATTAGCCAAATAACTATTAGATACCAGTGGTTCCAAACAGGATCTAAGATGAATTGTTAGCTGGAGCTAAAAATTAGCAACTAGCTATATATAGTGCATATTTAATTGTTAGCTGGAGGTAATATTAATTGTTTGACTAAATATATGGAAAAAATGTGCCAACATCTATAACATTAAATTAGTTTCACTAAATTGTCCATGAAATATGTCATATATATAGTGCTTTTGTTTGAATTGCATATGCTTATATATTTTTATAAAATTTTGATCAAAGTTTTAGAAATTTAACTTAACACAAATGGTGACCTACTTGCATCAACCATTGCAGTTTTCTTTGTTAGCTTAAAAACAAATCAACACATAGTAGTATGCACATAATAATAGATGATTGGAAGTCTCATCACTTAGAGATCCAGCTCCAAGACATCCATGAGATAGATATATATCTATAACTCCAAGACATCCATGCATGTGTGAGATAGATATCTATAGCTTCAAGAAATATTGGATCTGGAATTATAGATATGTTGATCGGCATCTATATTATTTCATTTTATTTATTTAGACTAGATTTAGATACTTGAATTAATTTAATTTACCTATCTTGGATCTTAAAACCGAAGTTGTGTCAAACAGATCCTGTGAATTTCATGGAAATTATGTGCAGCACTCTCTGTCAACATTTATTTGCAATCCATCTTCACTATAATTTGTGCATGCATTATGGACTATTATTCTTTGGTCGTTTCAGTGTGACGTTTCCAGAACCGTGTTGCCTCAAGAAGCGAACGACCAGTTCAAAGCGTCGGTCCACGTCCACGGCAAGTAGAAGCTTTTCGTGTTTTTCAAAAGCAAAATATTTTCAGGTTGTGTGGCGCACATCCGAGGCATTGACAATGTGTGATTTTCCACGAGCTAAACGTGTCGTCTAGGAAGTCAATCCGTCTCGTTTACGTCCATACCTTTGCTAACCTCACACTTTGTCTACACACAGCGTGTGTAGAAATGGTCAAAATTATATCTCTTGTCTAGGATAATATAATACTCCCAAGATAAGGCTGATAATATATGCCTAGTGGTTGCATGAATTCTCCTGGTATTTTTTTTTTCAGGACGATTTTTTTTCGGAATTAAACGTGTGGATTTGGATTTGGTCGCCCAATACTTCGTCTGAAATTCTCAGTGGTCAATACTAGTAGGATTACAACAGTTGCTAAGACCAAAAAAAGAAAAAAAAACGCCTCTGGATCAGAATCAAAGATCCGCCTGCTGCTTGTAGAAGGTCACCGAGAATTGCATCCCAATCGGATAAACTTCACCAATAGTTGACCTTGAAAGCCGTCTAAAATTTCTTTTTTTTTTTTGGGAATCTAGCCGTCTAAAATTTCAGGAAGGCAATATTCAATGCTGGAACGTTTTTTTTTTTGTCGTCGATAATTCAATGCTGGAACGTTGAGTGTCCTACAATGCAAAGGCCCCCGCCGGGACGGGGTAGGTCTATCATCTATTGCCCTCGTCACTGACCCATGGGCCCCGCAGCGACACGGCCAAGAATGACCCCACATGGCTGGTCCGAACGGGGCCCGTTTAAACGCGCACGGCACCACCTCTCTCTCTCTCTCTCTCTCTCTCTTCGGGTCTTGTTGGCGTCACATGCTCTCTCCCTGCACTTTCTCCCCCGTGTCCCGTTGCTAAAAGCTTAAAGAGAGAAACCAAATCGGACAGTACTGTGCCGAAGCAGCGCGCGGGGTTGGGGGCGGGCGTACGCCGGCGGCGAGGCGAGATCCTGCGGTGGCGGGGGGATGGCGGCAGGGAGGCGGGGCCCGGCGGAGTGGTGGCGCTAGCGGAGGGCAGAGCTGTTGGGTGGGTGGTGGGGGTTTCGGGGTAGGTGAGTGGGAAGGACATGAAGGCGCTGCGGCGATCCAGCACCTCGTCGTCGCCGCCGTCGTCGTCCTCGCCGACGGCCGCGTCCTCCCCGCCGTCCTCTTCGTGGATCCACATCCGCTCGCTCCTCGTCGCCGCCGCGTCCTCGTCGTCCTCCTCCTCCTCCTCGTCCTCCTCCGCCGCGGCGGGGAGCGCGGTGGCTGTGGTGTCGGCTGCGGCGGCCGCCTCGTCCTCTTCCTCGCCGGCGTCGTCCTCGCCGCACTCGGATCGGTGGGTTTCTCCCTTCGGATTGGCGAAAGGCGCTGCCTTTAGGACTTGAAATGCCTCGTATTGGGTTCTTTTTACATGAGGTTCATTTGGCTACTGTTGATCTGGTTCTGTGGACCCTGCCCGAGCTTGCTGTGTTGTAATTAGTGGTCTGAATGCGACCTAGGTACTCAAATTAGAGTGTTTTATGTGCTCTGATATAATGATTTAGATTGGAGCATAGAGTAGAGGTGTACCGTGTACGTGGATTCATGGCTCAGTGCACTTCCACGCATGTGTGAATCCACTGTGCCATCAATCGGTTGCCAAGGCCATGAACTAGTAACTTCAGTATGTTTATTTTCAGTTTCAGTTGTGTTAGTGACATGATGCTTCCCTTATGTGTTTCTGAATATAATTAAGGTCTACGTGGCTTTACTTCTAGATCAGTGACACACTGACACCTCTAGGGAGTAAGATCACAGCTTATGAAGTCTTCTCAAGCGCTAGTCCATAATGTTAGACTTGCATGTCGTATCTGGTTGTTTATGGCTAACCTGTTTCAAGTTAGTTCATCCAGGGACAATAAGACCGTCATAAGCAGTGCCCAGTTATTTACAAGCAACCAGAGAAAGTTGTTTCTGTGTTTAGTTTAGTTGATAAGACTGTCAATTCTTTCTTTTTGTAACTCAATCTATTTCTTGTACATGCTGTATTAAGTTTAGTATTGTATGTTCAAATCTTGTTTAAGGTGTCATAACGAGGACTTCAGCTTTAGATAGACCAATGGATGCAGTATGTGCATCATGTAATACTGAAGCATGTTACTGTAC
Source organism: Miscanthus lutarioriparius (assembly GCA_904845875.1). Classification (NCBI taxonomy): domain Eukaryota; kingdom Viridiplantae; phylum Streptophyta; class Magnoliopsida; order Poales; family Poaceae; genus Miscanthus; species Miscanthus lutarioriparius. The sequence goes on along the minus strand of CAJGYO010000004.1, from coordinate 26,162,763 downwards.
ATTTAATTTCTCAGTTGATATACCGACATTATTGTCGTTGATCTATCTGACTGGTTATACCATTTGCTGAATATATGCCCTATATGGTTACAGGGCTGGTATTAAATCTCCATGGTCCCGAAGGAAAAGAAAACGAGCACTTTCCCGTGAACAGTGGGAGAGTCTGTTTTCAGCAAATGGAAAGCTTCGTGATGGTGGAAAGAAGTTTCTCAAGAAAGTTCGCAGTGGTGTAAGTACAATGTTTATTCATTTTCCATCTATATCATCCAGATATAGGTTGCATCAGAGTTGGCTATCTATTGTATGTAGTAATACAGTCATGTTGATATCTCTTCTGTTATGGAAATGTTTGTATCTTAGAGTCCAACTGCATTACTGACATAAATGCCCCTCTTTTTTTGAACCAGGGCATTGAACCAAGCATTAGGGCTGAAGTTTGGCCCTTCCTACTAGGAGTGTGAGTTACTTGATCTCTTTTACCCATCCTGTAAATTTATAACTGCTGATTTTTTTGTGCAAGTTTAATATTACACTTATGCATGTCAATACTCAATACCTTCCAAAGCATCATGTTATTTATTTGATTAAGATATTGCCTCGTTAATTATTGGCCTAGTGTCAATTCCGTCGTTTTTTTTTGTCCTTCAAATTTGAATCCAGGGATTAATAACAGCTTTCTATAAATCGGTGTCAGTTCAGTTTTTATGAGCCTCAATGAATTACTGGTCAATACAGTATAAGTGGTACCTACTAATTGTTTTTAACTAGATCAATCTTGAACTCTGTATAAATAAATTTCAAGGTGATAATTACTAGTTTGTGTGGCAGGTTTTTCTTTTTAGAAACCCTAAACGTTTAAATCTGACAGTTAAATACTATCCTTTTTAGAAATATAACTTAAATAGAATGCTACTAAATGTATGCTTACAGCTCTCTCATGCGATGTTTCTGCTGTGCATGTGCACAGGCCACTGGTATTCGTACATATGACTTTGCCTACAGTGGTCGCTGCTACATCTACAACTCTTATCTTTGTCACTGGAAAGCTAGGAATTTTGTAGGTTTATTTCAGGAAGATGGCTTATTAAGGCTGTGTTTGGTTTAACTTCTGGAAACTGCTTCTGCTGCCAAAAAGCAGAAAGCCAACCAAACGAGTAAATCCAGAAGCTGCTTTCGTGTAGTTCAATTTTTGCAGCACCTTGAACCATGCCTTTTGCTTTCAACTTTCAGCTTTTCCAAATGGGTGGAAATAGATAGATGTTACAACTGTTTCAAGGGAGATAAAGAGATGGGGGTAGGTTTTATAATTATTTTAACCAAACAACCTACAACTTTTTCACAGCACATAAGTCACAGCAGCTTTTTCACAGCTCAGAGCAGCTTTTTTACAGCCCATAGCTAAACTAAACAGACCCTAAGTATTAACTACTAAACCAGAGTATAGGAGCATTCAGTTGTATTTATTTTCGGGAGAATCCCATATTACACCTCCAGAATTTTCTTGTTCATTTAGTTTACCACCTGCACTATGAACCCGCATAGTTTATGACCCTCAATTATCAAAACCGTCTACTTCAGCCCCTATCCCTGAAACCCCCGTGGTTTTTGGTGATCTGGTGGTGGTTTTTAGGGGTGGATATCGAGCCGGCTCGGCTCGGATCAGCTCAAGTTGGCTCATTGTCCTAACGAGCTGGCTCGGCTCGATTTGTTCACCAGCTCTTGCTGGCTCATTCAGCTCGCGAGCTCAACGACGATGGCATGTTAAACAAATCCCCAAAGCTCAGGTTGCACAATAATACACATCCAATAGTGAAATTGAACCATAACCGAACCAAAATCCAGAAGGAATAGAATATGAATCCTCAGATTCTAACACTAATCGAGAAAACAATCGAAGCCAAACATCCAAATGTGTCATAAATCAATGAAATCACTGAAGTAGAACACAAATCAGCTGGACAAAAATCGAATCATTCAATCCAAATGCAGGACTCCAACGTGCAGCGAGGTTGTGACACTAGGCTTCACCTCCTGCGCGCCAAGGAAGTGTATCCGCCCTCTAGTCTCCATGCTCGGCAGCTCTAGCTTGGACGACGGCGAGTAGGCAGCGGACGGTGCTTGCAAGCAGTCAAGCTAGCGGCTGGTGTGACGTTGGGAGGCGCTGGCTTGGATGCCGGCGCGTAGGCAGGCTGGTGCGATGATTGGGAGACGCTCAATGGGGATGGTTCAAGCTAGGTGGATGATTGGGATTTGGGAGGTGCTGGATGGGGATGGTTCGATGGAGTCCTGTGAGGGAGGGAGGGAGGGAGGCTTGCTAGACGCTAGTTAAGTAAAAAAGAGCACAAGTCTAGCACATGTAACATGTTCAAGCGTGAGAGAGCAGAGGGTATCTGGCTGTGTATATTTATGCTAGGCTTGTGTGGCTCGTGAGCTGGCTCGTTAACGTAAAAAGCTGAAATGCCAACTCGAGCTAGCTCATTATGTTAACGAGTCGAGCCGAGCCGAGCCGGTCACGAGTTGAGCGAGCTGGCGAGCCACGGGTATTTTGTCCAGCCCTAGTGGTTTTAACATGCAAGTACTCTGTCAGCTGTTCATTCATCAGTAGAAGTAACTAAAAAGTAACAAAACTATATGAACATGGTACTGTAGCATTAACTATGTAAAAGCCACTTCCAAGGTAATGAAAACCTTGGTGGATTCTGAACTACAGAGTTTGTAAACAGTTTTCTTATTTGAGGCTTGTAAAATGTAGGGTTGCATAGTGCATAAATGAGAAGAATATAAATGTTCAGGTGTGTAATGTGGACCTTTTCCTTCCCCCATTTTCCTTTTAGTTGATAACGAAATTCAGAACAAGCAATTAGTGTGCTCCCGTGCCTTGTCTGGAATATGAATAATCTCTCTTGTAGGAATGTGATTTTGCAAGATAGCTTTAGTTTATGGCCGCTGCTGAATGCTCTAACTATCAACACATCATACATTTAGTATTATCAGCACAGTATGGTGTCAAGCCTGTTCATATTTGCCCATTTACCTGAAAGTAAGGTTTTGTTTATGTGCTTACTATGTTGTGCTTGGTGAACTTCTGTTCATGGAGATTGAGCTTCTGTGTTTTATCTGCAGCTATGATCTGAATAGCTCTGAAGAGGAAAGGAACTCTGTCAAGATCAAGAAAAGGTAACATTCACCATTTTGAAGGCTTTTCTTTGGTGATAACTGGCACATGTTTATAGATCTGTTTGGGTACTTGGTTTATGCTGCAAGTGTTCATTCGGCTCAATGTACCATGTCCACATTTCCTATGAAACAAGAGTGCGAGACTAAGAAATATCATGTAGCACTTGAGCAGCATCCATTGACTTCTTAATCTCTTTAGTAAATTCAGAAGAGGTTGATATTGTAAGTTTGAAAGGAAATGGAACTAGGACATCCTATTGCCATTCATGTACTGTTTATTTCTTTATTTCTTATATGATCTGTTGGAAATTTTTAATTGTTATGATTTTGGTACAGGAAAGAGTATGAAAAGCTGAGGAGGCAGTGCCAACAAATTCTGAATGGGTACAAGGGAAATGGGTTGAAGGCAATAACTGAAGTTAATAACGAGGAGTGTTCTAGTTTAGAAGGTACTGCTGAAGGATCAGAATCACCTTGTTTTGAAGATGCCAATGCTATACCTGCTCCTGTTTCACTCGAGGAGCTGAAACCTGAACAGAATGAAGCTGACCAACCGGAGAGCATTCCCTGTGCTGTCGTTGAATGTATGGAAGAAGATGCAGATGAGTTAGCTTATGCATATCCATGCGTAGCAGAGTCAGAATCATCTGATTCTGAATCATCCGATGAGGATGACCCTGGAAGGATATCTGTGTCTGGCGAGGAGAACTGTGATCCAGATCCTAAATATACCAGGAGCACTTCATTCAAGGCAGATTTTTTTAGGTCTAGCAGAACCTCAGAGGACTTTGCCACATGGCAGCGCATTATAAGGTTGGATGCTATCCGGTCAAACAGTGAATGGATTTTGTTCTCTCGCAACCAAGCTGAAGTTCCCAAGGAGAGAGCATTGCAGTCTGCAGCATCTGTTGGGTTGAAAGATTATGATCACTTAGAGCCCAATATGATTTATCATGCTGCTCGATTAGTTGGGTTGCTTGAGGCATATGCGGTCTATGATCCAGAGATTGGCTACTGCCAAGGTATGAGTGATCTGTTATCACCTATCATTGCGGTGATGGAAGAGGATGATGAAGCGTTTTGGTGTTTTGTTGGTTTCATGAGGAAAGCAAGGCACAACTTCAGGCTCGATGAGGTTGGAATAAGAAGGCAGTTGAAGATTGTCTCTCAGATTATCAAGCGCAAAGATTCGCACCTGTATAGGCATCTGCAGAAGCTGCAGGCTGAGGACTGTTTCTTTGTGTACAGAATGGTGGTAGTGCTCTTCAGGAGAGAGCTCACTTTTGAGCAAACTGTGTGCCTGTGGGAGGTTATGTGGGCTGACCAGGCAGCTATACGAGCCGGGATCGGGAGGTCCACCTGGGGAAGGATAAGACTGCGTGCTCCTCCAACTGACGACTTGTTACTTTATGCCATTGCCGCTTGTGTCCTGCAGAGGAGGAAGCTAATAATTGAGAAGTATAGTAGCATGGACGAGATATTGCGAGAGTGCAACAGCATGGCTGGGCAGCTCGACGTCTGGAGGCTGCTAGATGATGCACATGACCTTGTTGTTAACCTTCATGATAAAATCTGATCTGGTGGTGAGTGTTGTTCTTCGCTCTAATGGCGGAACAGGTGTAAGCCTCAACAGAAGAAGAAAAAAAGGTGGTTCCTTTACCACCTACTGAAAGTATTCTATTATCTGCTAATCGTTCCCAGCACAGAACCAACTTCTAGGTATAGAGAATGTTGTAACTTAGAGTGAGGACTCGAGTGTCCTCGCAAAGAAAAGGTTGAAAGATTGTTTGGTGTTAGTGAGGCACTGTAAACTGTTCGTTGTTTAACTTGTTATAGGCAAAAACAGAGTTTCCTGGGATGGCACTTCATCAATTTTATGCATCCGCGCTCAAGTTAACTAATTGAAATGTGCAAGGTAGTATGGTTTCTCAATGTAAGAATCTGTTTCTCATGTGTTTGGCTGGTGTTAAATTGTCACCACCAGATCCTGCCACCAATTTCGTTGTGCAATTGCCAGGAAACATTGCTGAAATTCCTTCACCAAACTGAATAAGTGCTGAATTTGATTAATACTTCATTTCAAATTATAAGTCATTTTGGCTTTTTTAGATACTTTTTATTATGTATCTAAATATAGCTTATACATATCTATATGTATAGCAAAAGTAATATGTCTAGAACGATTTATAATTTGAAACGGAGATAGCAAGTTTTTTTTAAGAGCTAGTTATGCTTGCTGCAGCAGCAAGCTGTCTCAGCGAACACTGTTCATTCATTGAAGAATTGTACAAAAAAAAGTAGAAGCGAACAAGCCATCACGTAGGCTGAAACACCTTCACAAACAAACCTCAGGAAAACTCTCCCTTACCACATTGCCCCAACTCACTCTCAAAATAATTGATATTTTGGCTATGAACTCTCAAAATAGTTGATATTTTAGTTATGAATCTAAACAATAACTAAAGTATCAACTATTTTGAAACAGAGGCAGTATGTGCCTAGATGCATTTTGTTCCTAGCCTAGCAATCATCTTGTTCAGGTCTGAAGATCAAAGAGTCCAGATGCATTTTGTTCCTAGCCTACCAGTACTACCAAAACGGCTTCCGTTTGATCTGCTTTTTTGGGTACCAACTGATCAAAGAGTCTAGGTGCATTTTGTTCCTAGCCTACCAGTACTACCAAAAGGGCTTCTGTTTGATCTGCTTTTTGGGTACCAACTTGCGGGATGTGGATCATACCCAGAATGACAAGGCGAGCAACACATCAATCTGATCTGATGGTACGATGAAGGGAAATTCAGATTCTTATGTGATCTTGCCTGGTACGGCTCGGCAGATGGCACTATGGCAGTATGGCGCCATCCGCCATGGCGCTTCTACAAAAGTTTCCATAGCCCATAGGGTATTGTAGCTTCTATTGTCGGATTCGTGTTCGGAATGCTGGGAAGCTTGGCTCTTGTTTCATTAGCTTGCAAAAAATACCACGCTATTTCGAATTTCAATTAATCATACGACTTTGAAAAAAAAAGAGCTGGCTAAGTTATATCTAAAGACTAAACCGTGCAGCTCCCAATATAGGCCCGTAGAAATGAACCTTTGTAAGTTCAGACAACTGGTTTCTATATTCCTACGTCTTTTTTTTTCTCTAAAATTAAACTGATTTCTATAAAAAACATTCTCCAATTTGTATAAAATTCCTGCAATCCCAAAGGCCTTCGGCTCACGACTGCCCTAGCGCCGCCGCACCGCCGCCGCCGCTCCTGCCTATCATCACCGCTGGTCCCCCTCTTTTCCCCCTCCGGCATCTCGTCAGAGGCCGGAGGGAGTGGTGATCCATCGTTTTTAATAAGTTTTCTAGTAGATCGAGTCCTTAGTGTTAGAGTCTCTCCAAGCCAAGTTTATTGATTTTGGGATCTATCTCCTCTCCGGCGACGGCGAGAGACAGGGTAAAATCGTTTTATCCATGACGGCTCTGTTCAAGACGAGGGCCACAACTACGGCGTTAGTAACTTCATCAGCATGACGATAGAAACTTTTCTTTCCGGATGGCGATATTAAGGCGGAGATGATGTCGCCGCCATGGAATAATTTTCTCCGGTCTCTTCTCCATTTTATTATGGTTAGATCCTTCCACGATGAAGGACTAGGGAGAATAAGTTTCGGATCAGTCTTTCTCATTCTTCGGTGGCAGAAAGAAGAAGGAAGACACGTGAAAGAAGTTTCTCAACACCGTCTACAGGAATGTTGGCCGTCGTTCGTTGGGTATCCGTCCTCATGTCTTTTGCCAAATGTTTGCTTGTGCGGTCATTCATACGAAGCGTTATACATGTTTGGTTTTGAGATCTAGAACTATTTACAGTGTTGGTAAAATTTAAATGAAAATCAGTGTATCCGTCGGAAAAAAAGAGGGTCCAGCTTCCAACATTTCTTCAGCTCTCGCTCCGTCAGTACGTCCTGATCAGCAAAAGAATGTTGCCGCAGGCGGCGCAACGGATCGACAGCCACCACGCTAGCCAGGGTTCGGCATCCGCGGAACTCAACTCCAAGGGCCTGTTCGCTGGTTGGTACTGATACTGGTTTGAGCTGGTTGGTGTTAATTTTTTTGAGAAAAAAACACTGTTGGCTGACTGATTTAAGCTGGCTGAAACTAACGAGCGAACCGGCTGCAAACCATTTGGAGGAAGCGGCCTGCGGGTGACGACGGCGACGGCGACGCCAGGCAGCCAGCCCGACAAGACGCCGTGCGCCATGTCCGGACGCCCTGCAGGTGGACTGTGCGACAGAGCGCTGAGCAGTGACAGTGAACATACTACTGCGACTGCCAGTGCCACAATGGGTTGGAGATCACGATTCTTCAGGAACGTCGATTGTTCCGTGCGTTGTCAGATCAAATGATTGACGGGACGACACCTTTTGTCTGGCCGGACGGCGGGCATGATGCCACTTGCAGATATCTTCTGTACTGCCTGTCGGTTGATCTAATGATCTCTGCTGCAACTTGCAGAGTGGCTATACTCCAGTCTCCAGATGCAAATGCAGCATGCAGCTGAGAACAAAGCAGAAGAGTTTACCAGAGGTTCATTAACTATGAAAATAGATTTTTAATTTCATAAACTTTATATGACGTATCAATTAGGTCCATATATCTTCGCGTGGACTTCTCATGCTGACGTGGCTCGCTGACTTGTCCATCTAAAGCAGCTCTAGATAATGCATTTCGTCAAACAGGTCGTGGGCGAGCGCCACTGCCTTCGGTGCCGACACCGGATCACCACGCCTGCGATCAGGGCGCTAGCCATGACGGTGCCGGGTGAGGCCAGCGCGGCGTGCCAGGTGCGCCATGTGCGGGCGGAGCGAGCACAGCATGAGCGCCACGAAGGCGGCCTCCGACGCGAGGATGTAGACCGAGAGCGCGGCGCCGATGAACACGCAGAGCTAGAGGAAGGCTGCGCGGCAAGGAGCCGGCGGCGAGACGACAAGCTCCAGCAGCGGCACGAAAGACGGCGCGGGCGTACCAGTACTACGAGGTGCCGCGCCTCGCCATGGACGGCGCGGAGAACCTGCTGTTCGCCTGTTCCGGAAGGCGGCGGCGTACGTCGCGTCGCTACCGTGGCTTGAGGACGCGGACACCGCCTGCGTGCTCTCGTCGGCCGCCAAGAGCAATGACTTCGCGCTGCAGCTGGGGCCGGGGCACACCGTGTGGGACGCATTCCTCGGCAGCCTGGAACTTGAGCCAGTCACAGAGGGAGATATGGTGATGCAGTGCCTGGACACCATATGCAGCAGCAGCACTGGTGTCGTCAAGACATTCGAGAGCGCGTTGTACGAGTCTCATGACTACTCGCGACTACAACGAGCCCCTCCAAGTGCGGCACCGTGGTCCTTCAACCGGTCCAGCATCGCCGAGTTCGTAGCCACGTTCATCTTCCTCTACGTGTCCGTATGTGGCTCCGTGCTCACGGTGATGGGCATCAGCAAGTCCCCCTCCAAGTGTGGCACCGTGGGCATCCAGCAGGGCATCACATGAGCGTTCGGCCGGTGGCATGATCTCCGCGAGGACGATGGGCACGTCAACCGCGCGTGTCCGCCGAGGGCCGCGGCGAGCCTCCCACGCACGTCTGCTGGCGCCCACGGCCACACGCCCACGGCGTGGAAGTCGAGCTCGAGGCCAACCAGGAGCAGGAAGAGCAGCAGGCTGAGGCCGGACACAGTGTCGAGCGCCGCGGTACCTACTCTGCCTGCTCGTCACGCCCACAACATGTTTAACGAAATGCATTGCCCAGAGATGCTTTACGTAGACAAATCAGCAAGCCATGTCAGTATGAGAAGTTCATGAGGAGGCATATGGACCGAAGTGATACAACATACCAAATTTATGGACAAAAAATCCTCTTTCATATTTAATGGATCTAAGTGAAACCTTATCATAAGTTAATGGATCTCTGGTGCATTTAACTCAAAAAACCATGGGCACGAGTGAGCCAGATGTATAGTGATTTGTTCGTGCATGGAAACCTAAACTCGTAGGATGACCTCACAGAGTCATGTATCTTCTCGTGACTACGGCATAACCCTGAGTCATGTATCCACTCGTTGCAGCTACTTTGGCTGTGGCTGCGGCCGTTTGATGCACTAGCTACGGGTAGCAGTTTTTTTACTGTAGCAGCAGCCTAAAAATCTGCAGCGAGCAGGGCTTTTTATTCTATTCATCGAACAAAGACATATAACTTCTACGCAAATGTATAAGTGCGGTCACAATAAACACGTATGACTGCTTCTACTTTTTAAGTATAAATGAGGATTGTGGGAATAAACACAGCTAAAATAAACTATAGAAACTTACACACTGTTGGAAAACTGGGTTTCTGGCTGGGATTGAGGAACATGGTCTTCGCTTGGGCAGAGGCCCCGGTCAAAGACAACTATATTGGTGGGACTGGATACAATTAGGGTTTTATAAATGTATTCACCAACCTCCTTACACAGGGTGTGGTTCCTCCTTTTATAGGACACTGTTTGTAACCATGCTACTTTACATTTCTACCCCATGACAGCTAAGGTATATCCTTGGAATATTCCTATACAAATACAAATCGCCAAGGGCAATCCGGATCTTCTCTACTCTCACCGCCTTTGCTTCTTGGGTCCATCAGCGGCCCATTTGCGCCATGAGGACCCCTTCCCAGATCGCGCGGAGGCCCCCAAGAGGCTGGCGAAGCCTCCGTCCTGAGTGCCTTCACCTCCGCCGTGCTGCCCGTTCAAGTCGCCCGGACCTCCGCCTTTCGTTCTATGGCCATCGCCATGGGTTGATTTCCGGAAGCCTTCGCCATCGTTCTCAGGCCTTCGCCCATCCGGTGGGGGAAAGCGAGCGAAGGCTCCTCTTGAAGTCCCTGCAATCCATCACTTGCTCACAGTTAGTGTTAGTTCTTGCGGTCAGAGCGGTGTCTAGCCTCCGCTGCTCATATATCCATGTCCCAACAGTTCCCCCCTTGAGGGCATGGTCTGGTGCGAGCAGGCCATGACCCTCAATTTCGTCATTGATATTGAGTTGCGGAGGCTTAGGCGTAGGCTTCCCCCCATTTCTCCCCTAGGTCGCCCGTGCTAGACCGTTGCTGTTTGTGTCAACCTGTTATTCGCTGTGATGGCTCTGGATTCGATGTGGTCGCAAACGGGCGTGGCCGTTGGCGCCGAGAGATGAAGCGTCCGCTCACGGCCTATATATAGGGGGGTTGGTGGGTGGCTCCTTCCCTTCTGAAAGCCCTAATTTGGTTTTGGATAATTGATGAAACCTAGGACTAACCTTTGATCTAAGTGTGTAGATTAGAAAAGGTGGTCCAATTCAAGTTGTGAAGTATGGTGGCACTCAAGTGATGATGTTGATCACATAAAATGGTGAGATGGCCTGGCCACATGTGATAATGATCAACTGCTCAACTTAGAAAAGAAGAAAGAGAAAAACAAAACCCTATGGAGATCAAGGCAAATATACAATTAGGGATTTTGTTTTGGTGATCAAGACACTATAGAGAGTTTGATCACGTTTAGGGTAGATGGTCGTACTCTTAAGAGGGGTTCTCTACTAGACAATTCGGTCATCTAGTGCCACTAGGTGTTGGACTTCATGCATTGCATTTAGGCCTAGTGCGCAATTGGAGAGCAAGCAAAAAATATTTATTGAAAATATTTTGAGAAATTCTAACGTGGCTCTAACATGTTTTGAGAAAACACTTTAAGAGTTAGCATCGCTTGCGGATAATAGCTCTAGTTGCCGTTGATCGAATCACGAAAAAGTTTGCAACTTGGCGAGCTAGTGGAGGTTCCTGGGTGGCATCGCCACCCCCTGTCCAGTGGCACCGCCACCCCTAGGGCGGTGCCCACCTGGACCTCACAAAGAAGAGCAGATAGAGGGCGGTCACCGGACGCGCCAGTGTTCATCGCCAGGTGCAGGGCGATGCACCGCCATGGGCACCGCCGCCCTTGTGTAGTGGCACCACCACTTTTCACCTGAGGCTGGGGTTTTGGACTTGATCGAGGGAGGTCACCGCCATGGCCACCGCCATGGTGACGGCGGTGCACCGCCCAATTTTTTTAGAGAGGGTCATTTTTGGGGTCTTGGCTAGGATGGTCACCGCCACCCCTAGGGCGGTGCCACCGCCATGCCATGTCCGGTGACCACGTTGGGAAGTGACTGTTGGGGCACCGCCACCCCTAGGCGATGGCACACCGCCATGTCCGGTGCCCCCGCGCAGACAGCTCCAAGGGGTACAACGGCTCTATTTGCTTGTGTGGCTATAAATAGAGGGTGTGGCTGGCCTTGGCCACTCTCTTGGCACTTCATACACTTGTGCACACCCTTTGTGAGCTGAGCAAACACAATCCACTAACTTGCACACTTGGTTTGATCATTTGAATGAGATTGGTGAGCCTCTAGTGCATTGCATTGAGTTGCATCATCTTGTGGCACTAGTTAGATGATTTGGGCTGGTGGTGAGCTTGTTACTCTTGGTGTTTGACAACACCTAGATGGCCTAGTGATTGGAGGACCGTTGAGCAGAGTTGGTGATTGTCTCCGGCCTCGATCGGTTGCTTGTGAGGGTTCTTGACCTTCTCCCGACGAAGAGCCAAAAGGTACTCTATTGGATTGCGCATGCCATTGAGCTACCTCACTTGTGGGTAGGTTCTTACAGTGTCCATTTGTTGGATGAGGTTCATGCAACACCTCTTAGCCGCCAAACCACTAAGTGTTGGTCGACACAACGGGGACTAGCGTGCCGCCAAGCACGTGAACCTAGGGAGAAAAATCATGCGTCATTCTTGTGATTGGATTTCTCCCGGTGATTGGTTCATTCCTCTACACGGCGGTATAATCACCCTACTCACTCCATTACTTTCTTGCAAACTAGTTGTAGCCAGCTCTTTAGTGTAGCTAGTCTTAAGAGCATGCTTGGTAGTTTAGCTTCATCTAGTGGAGCTCTTTAGTGTAGCCTTGTTGAGAGCTCTTAGTGAGTAGTGACTTAGCCTCTTATGTGCCTAGTGATCATAGCAACTAGAATTGTTGGGATAGGTGGCTTGCAACCCTTGTAGAGCTAGAGCAAATTGCATTACGCCATTTGTTATACTAATCAATTGCTCTAGTGCCTTATAGAGTTTTTAAATAGGCTATTCACGCCCTCTAACCATATTAGGACCTTTCAAGTGGTATTGGAGCCATGGCCACCATTTGATTGAAGGCTTAAGAATCTCAGTGTCAAAAGATGGCTCAAGTTGTGTTCAATCATGTGGGGGGGGGGCAAACCACCGTTCTTTGATGGCACATGCTATGATTATTGGAAGAGAAAGATGAAGATGTATCTTGGTTCAATCAATGACCAAGTGTGGATGTGACCAAGAGTGATTATGCTATTCTTGATCCCGACAATCTCACTAACCAAGACAAGGCCAACAAGCAATACAATACAATGGCTCTCAACACCATCTATAATGCCATTGATTCTAAGGTGTTTGAGCAAATCAAGGATCTTGAGAGAGCAAGTGAAGTTTGGAAGAGATTGGAAGAAACATATGAGGGCACACCGATAGTCAAGAGTGCCAAGCTATACATTCTCAAGAACAAGCTGACAAGCTTCAAGATGAAGGATGATGAGAGCATTCCGAAGATGTTTCATAGATTGCAAGTGATTGTCAACGACTTGAAGGCCTTGAGAGAACATTAAAGGTGATGATGTGTCTCATCGGTTCTTGATGTGCTTACCTCCAAGATTTGAGATGTTGAGATTGCTCATCATAAGAGAAGGATTGAAGGAGCTTACCCCTAACCAAGTACTAGGTGATGTCATGACATAAGAGACATATCATGTGGAAAGGGAGGGGGTTGACAAGGATGAGAAGAAGGAAGATGAAGACAAGAAGAAGAGTGCAGCATTCAAGGCTAGCTCATCATCTAAGAACAAGGGTAAGTACAAGAAACAAGAATCAAGTGATGATGAAGATGCTAGTGACATTGATAATGAGGCCATGGCTCTCTTTGTGTGCAAGATGGGAAAATTCATGAAGAAGAAGGGCTATGGTGTAAAAAAGAGAAGAGATCACAACAAGGAATATGTGAGGAGATGCTACAAGTGTAAGAGCAAGGATCATGTTGTAGCAGATTGTCCCTACAACAGTGACAATGATGAGGATGACAAGAAGAAAGAAAAGGCAAGGAAGGAGAAGAAGGAAAAGAAAGAGAAGAAGATGACATTCCAAAAGAAGAATAAGGGTGGAGGCTATGCGGTCACTTGGGATAGTGATGGCTCATCCAATGATGGTGATTCTTGTGATGATGACAAGAAGTCTATCAAGAAGGCACTAGCAAGCATCGTCATGAACAATAAGCCTTCCATCTTCGACACTCCATCGACTTGCATCATGGCAAAGCCCACCAAGGTAAAATATGATATGAGTGATGATAATTGTGAAAGTGATGATTGTAGGAGTGATGATGAGGAGTACACCAAGGAGAGCTCTTGGACATGTGTGAGCAAGTACATACTTGCTTTGAGATGAAGAGAAAAGAGTGCAAAGAATTGCATAAGAAGATCAAATCTCTTGAGCAATCCTTTGATGAGCTCAATACTTCTCATGAGAGTCTAAGGGAAGACCATGAGAAGCTTAGCAAAGCTCACTCTAAGCTTGAAAAGTCTCACTCCTCTCTCATCGAGAAAGTCAAGAAGGAGGAAGCCAAGAAGGAGCAAGTGATTGTGTCATATGATGTGGGACTAACATGTGATATTATTGATGAATCTTTTTATAAGCCCATTATTGTTTCTCCCACTAACCCTTCTTGTAGCACTACCACTTCTACTTCACCTTTGAGTGATGGTTTCACTTGTGATGCCTCACTAATGGTGGAAAATGAGACCCTCAAGAAGGAGGTGAATGAGCTCACTTGTGCCTTAGGCAATGCCTATGGTGGAGATGCCCGCTTGCTAAAGTGCTTGGGTAGCCAAAGGTTTTCTCTCAACAAAGAGGTATTAGGCTATACCCCCAAGAAAGGCAAGGCGACCTTTGCTACTCCGAAAGCTTGCTTTTGAAGAGCAATGGTCAGTTTTGCAATAGATACAAGCAAGTTGGGCATGTAGAGCAATATTGCAAGAACAAGAACAAGTAAACTAATATATTCTCAACTAAGTTTGATTCTTGGTATTTGCTTACCAAGGGTGCTAATGGTGTAAAGGCTAAGTTCATTGGTGTACCAATTATGGGCTCAAAGAAGAAAGTCGTTTGGGTACCAAAGAGCTTAGTGACTAACCTTCAAGGACCCAAGCAAGTTTGGGTACCTAAAAAGAATTGATCTTCTTTTGTAGGTTAATTATAAAGCTGGAGGAAGGCATTGGGTGCTTGATAGATGGTGCACACAACATATGACCTGTGATTCATGAATGTTCAATTCAATCAACACAAATAATAGCAATGGGGTTGATAGTATAACATTTGGTGATAACGGCAAAGGCAAGGTCAAAGGGCTAGGTAAGATTGCAATATCCAATGACTTAAGCATATCCAATGTGTTGCTAGTAGAGAGCTTGAACTTCAACCTATTGTTAGTAGCACAACTTTGTGATCTTAGTTTCAATTGCATATTTGGAGTTGATCATGTAGAGATCATAAGCGTAGATGGCTCTAACTTGATATTCAAAGGATTTAGATATAAGAACCTATACTTAGTTGATTTCAATGCTAGAGAAGCTCAATTGTCAACATGTTTGCTCACTAAGTCTAGCATAGGTTGGTTATGACATAGAAGGCTTGGTCATGTTGGAATGAAATAATTGAACAAATTGATTAAGCATGATCTAGTAAGGGGCTTGAAAGATGTCACATTTAATAAGGATAAGCTATGTAGTGCATGTCAAGTCGGAAAATAAGTTGGTAACACACACCCTAAGAAGAGCATGATGAGCACATCTAAGGCTTTTGAGTTATTGCACATGGATTTGTTTGGGCCAACAACATACACTAGTATTGGTGGAAACAAATATGAATTTGTGATAGTGGATGATTTCACAAGATATATATGGGTCTTCTTTCTTGTTGACAAGAGTGATGTGTTTGCTACATTCAAAACATTCATCAAGAGAATACACAATGAGTTTGAAACAACCATCAAGAAAGTAATAAGTGACAATGGTAGTGAGTTCAAGAACACTAGAATTGATGAGTTATGTGATGAATTTGAAATTAGACATAAATTCTCGGTCAAGTACACTCCATAATCAAATGACTTTGTTGAGAGGAAGAATAGAACATTCATTGATATGGCAAGGTATATGCTTAGTGAGTACAATGTAAGTCATTCTTTTTGGGCCAAAGCAATCAACACGGCTTGCTACTATAGCAACTACCTCTATTGTCACCCCATGATGGAGAAGACACCATATGAGCTATTGAATGGAAGAAAGCCCAACATTGCATACTTTAGAGTCTTTGGTTCCAAATGCTACATTTTGAAGAAAGACACTAGATTGAGCAAGTTTAAGAAGAAATATGATGAAGGGTTCCTACTTGGTTACTCCACTACTAGCAAAGCCTATAGAGTTTGGAATTTGGCTAGTGGTACTCTTGAAGAGGTTCATGATGTTGAATTTGATGAAACCAAGGGCTCCCACTAACCTTTCTTGTAGCACTACCACTTCTACTTCACCTTTGCGTGATGGTTTCACTTGTGATGCCTCACTAACGATGGAAAATAAAAGCCTCAAGAAGGAGGTGAATGAGCTCACTCGTGCCTTAGGCAATGCCTATGGTGGAGATGCCTGCTTGCTAAAGTGCTTGGGTAGCCAAAGGTTTTCTCTCAATAAAGAGGGATTGGGCTATACCGCCAATAAAGGCAAGGCGGCCTTTGTCACTCACAAAACTAGTTTTGTGAAGGGCAATGGTTGTTTTTGCAATGGATGCAAGCAAGTGTGGCATATAGAGCAAGATTACAAAGACAAGAACAAGAATGATAATGTATCATCTATTAAGTTTGATTGTTGTTATTTGCTTACGAAGGGTGCCAATGGTGTGAAGGCTAAGTTTATTGGTGCACCAATTGTGGGCTTAAAGAAGAAAGCCATTTGGATACCAAAGAGCTTAGTAGCTAACCTTCAAGGACCCAAGCAAGTTTGGGTACCTAAAAAATGATCTTCTTTTGTAGGTCAATTACAAAGCCGGAGGAAGGCATTGGGTGCTTGATAGTGGGTGCACACAACATATGACCGGTGATTTAAGAATGTTCAATTCAATCAATGCAAATGATAGCAATAGGGTTAATAGTATCACATTTGGTGACAAGGGCAAAGGCAAGGTCAAAGGGCTTGGTAAGATTGCAATATTCAATGACTTGAGCATTTCCAATGTGCTACTAGTAGAGAGCTTGAACTTAAACCTTTTGTCGGTAGCTCAATTGTGTGATCTTGGTTTCAAGTGTATATTTGGTGTGGATGATGTAGAGATCATAAGTGTAGATGGCTCTAACTTGATATTCAAAGGATTTAGATATGATAATCTATACTTAGTTGATTTCAATGCTAGAGAAGCTCAATTGTCAACATGTTTGCTCACTAAATCTAGCATGTGTTGGTTATGGCATAGAAGGCTTGGTCATGTTAGAATAAAACAATTGAACAAATTGGTGAATCATGATCTAGTTAGAGGCTTGAAAGATGTCACATTTGAGAAGGATAAGCTATGTAGTGCATGTCAAGCCAGAAAGCAAGTTGGTAACACACATCCTAAGAAGAGCACTATGAGCACATCTAAGGCATTTGAGTTGTTGCACATCGACTTATTTGGACCAACCACATACACTAGCATTGGTGAAAACAAATATGAATTTGTGATTGTGGATGATTTCACTAGATATACATGTGTGTTCTTTCTTATTGATAAGAGTGATGTGTTTGCAACCTTCAAGACATTCATCAAGAGAATCCGCAATGAGTTTGAAACAACCATCAAGAAAGTGAGAAGTGACAATAAAAGTGAATTCAAGAATACAAGGGTTGATGATTTGTATGATGAGTTTGGCATTAGGCATCAATTCTTGGTCAGATATACTCTACAATCAAATGGCCTAGTTAAGAGGAAGAATAGAACTTTGATTGACTTGGCAAGATCAATATTGAGTGAGTACAATGTGAGTCTTTCATTTTGGGCCGAAGTAATCAACATGGCTTGCTACTATAGCAACCGACTCTATTGTCATCCCATGATGGAGAAAACACCTTATGAGCTCTTGAATGGAAGAAAGCCCAACATTGCATACTTTCGAGTTTTTGGTTGCAAATGCTATATATTGAAGAAAGACACTAGATTGAGCAAGTTTGAAAAGAAATGTAATGAAGGTTTCTTGCTTGGTTACTCCACTACTAGCAAGGCTTATAAAGTTTGGAATTTGACTAGTGGTACTCTTGAGGAGGTTCATGATGTGGAATTTGATAAAACAAATGGTTCCCAAGGGAAAGATGAGAATCTAAATGATGTGAGAGGCACTCAATTGGTCAATGCAATGAAGAACATGGACATTGGTGATATAAGGCCTAGATAGGTGATTGATGTTGAAGATGACAAGAATCAAGTGCTCTCTAACTCAAATATGCAAGCTAGTGGTTCTCATGATCAAGGTCAAGATAGTACAAGTGATGACAGAGTGCAAAATCAACAACAAGTGGCTAATTCATCATCTCAACCAAATGATCAACAAAGTGCAAGCAATCAAGTTCAAGTGCTCCAACCAACCAATGTTGGAAGATATCATCCATTGGACTCTATAATTGGTGATATCTCAAGAGGTGTGCAAACAAGATCAAGATTGGCATCATTTTGTGAACACTTCTCATTTGTGTCATCCATTGAACCAAAGAAGATAGATGAAGCTTTGTTGGATGTTGATTGGGTAAATGATATGCATGAAGAGCTAAACAACTTCACAAGAAATCAAGTATGTAAGTTAGTAGAGAGGTCTAAGGATCATAATGTAATTGAAACTAAATGGGTCTTTCAGAACAAGCAAGATCAAGATGGAACAGTTGTAAGGAACAAATCAAGATTAGTGGCTCAAGGTTACATTCAAGTTGAAGATCTTGACTTTGGAGAAACATATACCCTAGTTGCAAGATTGGAAGCAATTAGGATCTTGTTAGCCTATGCTTGTGCCACAATATCAAGTTGTACCAAATGGATGTGAAGAGTGCATTTCTCAATGGGTACATCAATGAGCTTGTGTATGTTGACCAACCTCCCGGTTTTGAAGATGAGAAGAAACCCAACCATGTTTACAAGTTGAGAAAGACTTTGTATGGATTGAAACAAGCACCAAGAGCATGGTATGAGAGATTGAGGGATTTTCTACTCTCTAAGGTATTCAAGATGGGCAAGGTTGACACTACTCTCTTCACCAAGAAGCTAGGCAATGACTTATTTGTGTTGTAAATCTATGTTAATGACATCATATTTGGATCAACCAATCAAGATTTTTGTGAGTAGTTTAGAAGGATGATGGC
This sequence comes from Miscanthus lutarioriparius, assembly GCA_904845875.1. Classification (NCBI taxonomy): domain Eukaryota; kingdom Viridiplantae; phylum Streptophyta; class Magnoliopsida; order Poales; family Poaceae; genus Miscanthus; species Miscanthus lutarioriparius. Next base: position 26,144,062 of record CAJGYO010000004.1, on the reverse strand, counting down.
AAGTGAGTTTGAGATGTCCATGATTGGAGAGCTTAGTTACTTCTTTGGTCTTTAAATCAAGCAAATGAAGAATGACACATTTGTGAGTCAAGGCAAGTACATCAAAGACATGCTCAAGATTTTTGGCAAGGATGAGAGCAAAGCAATTAGTACACCAATGGGGACAAATAGAAGATTGGATAGTGATGCTGGTGGCAACATGGTGGATCAAAAGATATATCGGTCTATGATTGGAAGCCTACTCTATGTGACCACATAAAGGTCAGATGTGACGTTTAGTGTATACATGTGTGCTAGATTCCAAGCCTCACCAAGAGAAAGTCACTTGAAGGCAACTAAGAGAATATTAAGGTACTTGAAGCATACACAAAATGTTGCATTGTGGTATCTCAAAGGAGCAAGATTTGAGTGGATTGGATATTCAGACTCCGATTATGCGGGATGCAAAGTTGAGAGAAAGAGGATATCAGGCACATGTCAACTATTGGGAAGATCACTTGTGTCTTGGTCATCAATGTAACACCCCGGGTGTTTTAAATACTAAAACCTACCACGTCATCATATGCATTGTACATCATTTCATATTAGTGAAAACTTTGATATGCATACACTAAAACAAGTTTACAATTATGTTATATGTGTTGCCTTGTATGGTTTGGATCGAGTTCAAAGTGTTGTTTGGATTTGGATTTCCGAAAACCCTGATTTCCAGCAATTAGTTTTACCCGAAAACCCCATTTCAAAATCTAAGCACATTTTGGGGTTGAGCCTTAAAGCAAAAATGTAGAGCTTGTTGTGTTGTACAAAGTTGGTTTTTAGAGTTTTCAAAGTTGTTTAGTAAAATTTGAAGTAAGTTGAAAATGCGTAATTTTTTAAATGTCCCCTTTTGGAATTCAAATTTGCATTTCAAAATGTAGACTGAATTTGGGGGTGGTTATAAAAGCAAAGTTGTAGAACTTTTGATTCTGAACAACTTTTATTTTTGGAGATTTTTGAGTTGTTACATAAATTTGGGAGTAATTTGAGTTTCAAATCGGATGGCAATTTTGTAAATACGTTGAACAGTGCTCGCCGCTTAAGCTACACCGCCGGCGACCTTCTTCTCGGTTCTAGGCGCGCGCGTGGCCGTCCTCAGCTTCGCGCTGGCGTGGGGAAGACGCCGTCATGGCTTTCTCTTGCTTCCTGGCCGTCCTTTAAAGGCCGAGACGCCGTCGCCGTCGTTCTTTTCTCCTCCTCTGTTTTCCAGTCGCCACCGCCGCTGCTTGGTTGAGCTCTCACCGTCGATTTAGCGCCTGTGCCGTCTCAGCAAAGCGCTCAACAGCTTCGCCTACTCCTTACGCACCTAGCCAACCAACTGTGGTCGCTTGATTTTGCCGGGAATCGCCGCTCGCCGTTCTTCTTCTTCGCGTCCGGCAGTACCACCGCCGAGTGAGCGCTGTCGTGGTCAGCTCTGTGTGGTGCGTCCTTGCTCTTGCTCAGTGCACCACTAGATCCGCCTTGTTCCTGTGATGCTCTATGACCGGTTGATTTTTCATTTTGTCCAACACAGTCGCTAGAGCACCGCCATCGTCGAAGCTTGCTCCACCGTGGCCGCTGTGAACGTCGAACCGCGTCTCCATTGCTCCTCTGGTCCTGCTTTCTGCTCCAGCGTGTTCGAGGTGAGCTCCTGGTTCTTCCCGAGTTGTTTGTTTCATCGTTCTCGGCTTTGTTTCACCGGCGTAGCACCGCCGAGCCACCACGTCCGCCTTGGCCGGTGTCAAGCTCGAACCTCGCCGTAATTAGTCCAGCTAGTGCCTCAGATCGATGCGCTGTGTTGTAGTGAGCATGTTGGTATCTTGGCCGTCGCCGTTGACCTCGCCGTCGGCGAGAAATCGTCAGTCAGCGCCATCGTCGCCATAGTCAAAGCGGGAGGTCGGGGATGACATGTGGGGTCACCCTGTCAGCGACTGTATAGTTGAAAAATGAATTTTCTGTTTTTCAGATTTGAATGAATAGTGATGTGATTTGTTATTTTTGTGTAGATTTATTTAGAGCTCCAAAAATATGAAACTTTTTGTGTGACCTCTCTGTGATGTATATTATTTAGGAAAAATATGAAATGTTGTTTTTCAGTACGTTTTGAATGTGATAAATATTGCTCAATTAATTAATAAATGAGTTTCCATGAATTTTCTAGGCTTATTTATTTATCCAAAAATTATGAAAATTGTTTTGCCACTTAGTTATCATGTGATGAACCTTTATAAGAATTTTGAGCTCAATTGGAATAAGTTGATTTATTTTCATAATTGTTAATTAAATAATTAATTCATAAAAGCAAATAGTAACCTTAGATGATTTAGGTTTGGTTTGAATTTTGGATTGAGTGATGACCTTGGGTCATTAGTTGGTAATGATCCTTGGCAATCGATGTAAGTGTTATGAAAAAGGTTTAGTTAGTTTGACTTATAACTGTACCGCGAAGGAAAGTTGTATTCAAGTTGTTAATTTTTGCATCCATCATCGAACATCCTGTTTTATATTTCGCATCATGTTAAACATGGCATTGTTACTATGTGTAGTGAACGAAGGTGAACACGTGTTAGTTAATCAAATGGTTGAAGAAGTTAACCCGCCTGTTGAGGTCGGATTTGATAATTGTGGAACGACTCCGGATCCTAACTTTTCCGTCAACGAAGGCAAGCCCCGGATGCATTTAAACCTACCTTGTGTTTTATAAATTGATTTTGCTTTTGCTTTTCTCTACTGCATTAAGTGATTAGGAGTTAAGTGAAAAACTAATTGGTGCATTACCAACCTTGTTTTTTTTCATATCTACCTTGTTACCAGTTTTAATTCGTATATGCCTAGTTATGCTTAGATTGATAAAAGTCGGGTGATTACCTGTTACCTGCGAGATTTAAATGGATCTTTGGTTACGCTTGGTTACTTATGTGATCATGAAATATGAGCATGTGGAGTAATAAATCTAGATCGGGCGGACTCGGTGTGTGAGAGCCACAAGGCATGGAGGTCTTGTGAGCGGGTTCTTTCTACTGTGTCGATTAAGGTCCATCCGTTGTTGAATTGCATGAGGTGAGACTTTGTAGTACTAATCGCATACTCCGGTAAGCCTTAACTTGGCTATTCTATTACGAGAATGGCTTCTCGCGCACTGGGAGTGGAGAGATGGCGGGAATAGCGTGTACCCACGTGGCAATGGGCTGGATTGGTGGAGTACTGTATTCTTGGGTGGTGCGGACCCGTTCTTGTTTTAGAGGATCCGATGGTAGGTTGGTATATGTAGGTCGGGGACCTGCATATGTCGTGTGGTCTGGAATTCCCAGCTGGGTTTAATCGGTTCGAATCGTCGTTGCTCCTCGGTTATGGAGACTCAACTCACTGTTCATCATCGTAGTTAATAACTGAAATTTGAGTTGGTTCTGAGAAAGGGTTTGATATGAAGTTCATGATCTCATTACGGATCATGACAGATTCATATGTGGTTTTTATGAAGTTTTAAATGTTGATATAAAGAATTTTGTTAAAGAGCTTTTACGCAAAAGAACTTTGATTATTGTTAAAGCCATACCTTGAATCCCTGAGCCTGCATTCCTGATTCTTATCAGTTTTATTTCGGTTAAGTCTTGTTGAATACTTTTGTACTCAGGGTTCGTTGACCCTTGTTGCAGGTGAGGCTCATGAGAAGTCTACTTTGGACAGTGCTGCATGACTGTTCTTCAATGCGATGATGAAAAGTAAATGTGTGGCCCTTGGGCAGGGCATTTTAATTGTGTGTTTTGTATTATGTTATAATGCCACTCCATTACTACGTTTTGTAATAATTATCGAACTTAGTCTGTAAGGTTTGAAACTATTGTTTTGTAAACTAAGTTATTGTAAGACTTCCGCTGATTTACTCTGGTGTAGATATTTGAATAAATGTTGTAATACTGCAATGACTCTGCAATGTGATCCTGCTCGGAAATCGTGGATGATTCAGGGTTCTCTGAGGACACCCGACAGTCTTCTTAAGTTACCGGGAACATATGCATAGATGTCAAGGGTCGTTGGACAGTGACAGATGCATGTGAGCCCTATAATTTAGGAGGTTCTGCCATAGAATGGTATCAGAGTGATCGTTACAAAGTCTTTGTTGTATTGGTTTATAAAAAAACTTGAAAATGATTTGGGATGACTAAATTTAACTTGTTAATTTGGTCCAAATTGCTTCCGACTTATCTTATTTCTTTCTCGCCATTCCTTATTTGATTTGAAAGGCTTTGTGTGGTGGAGTAGTAATCTTATTATGCCCTATATAAAAACAACTGTTGTTTATGTATTTTATGAGCTTTGATGTTTTTGTTCGTAAGAATGATTCATGCATCATGATTAATTCACTTGTTACTTCCTTCACCTCTGAGTCTAGGTTGGGTAGTGAGTCTGGGTTGAGTTGTGTAGTCCACCCTTGCTGCTCTTGAGACTATTGTCAGATTGTCTTATTTGGATTAATCTTGCTTCCTACAGTATGGCTCATACCAAGATGACACCCCATAAGTCCGTTGGACCCAAAGGAGTTCCTCGTCACCAACTTGCCCCTAGGAATGACGGTGCTAGCAGTAGCAGCTCTAGGCCTAATCCTCAGGCAGAGATACAGAGGATTTTTGTAGAGTTAGCACAAGCTACTAGGGATAGGGCCTTAGATGCCATCCAGGTAGGAGAATTACAGGATCAATTGAGGCGTCTCACCACCGCTCACAGGAACTGCAAACGTATGTTAGTTCGTATGGTGGACGGAAGAAATGAAGCTTGGCATAGAGAAAATGTAGCTAGAGCTAGAACTCATGAGCTAGAATTTTATGTAGAAGACTTAGAAGAACATAATACTTATCTGCATGAAGAAGTTCATAGGCTAAGCAACCTCCTGGATCCAAATCATGAACCTCAAGCTGATGCAATGGACCCAGGTGTTATCCTTGCCGATGATAGTGAATCGGAAGAGGAAGAAGAAGAAGATTCGGAAGAATTAGTGATGATCGATGAAAGTGATAATGAAGGCAGAAATATTTTCGGAATGGATACCGAGCCCGAAGTTGGAGGTGATCAATGAGAAGATTAGAGTTGTATAATAGTTAGTTCTAGTTAATGTTTAGTAGTCTTGTTTAGATGCGGTCTTGTGTATAAATTAGTAAACCCTATGTAATGTGTCTGGAGTAAGCTTTTGTTGCAATTCAATAAAGACTTGTGAGTAAAGTTTGGTTTGTTATGAGCAGATGCGTCGTACGTAGGGTTTGCATATTCCTAGTACTTCACAAGATGAGGACGGTATTCCAGATCCGCCACCAGTTCCAACCAATTTGGCTGATGCTATAGCCGCACTTGTCAATGTGACGGTTGAAAATTCTCGTTTGCTTCATGAGATAGCTCAAAGTAATCAGAATCAGATGTAAGGAAACCGAGGTCGCAATCATAACAGGCAGGAGGCCACATATGTTGATTTTACAGATACAAGACCACCCATGTTCACCAAGGCTAATGAACCACTAGAGGCTGATGATTGGATTCGAACCATGGAGCAGAAATTTGATCTTATTCCATGCACGGAGTTTCAGAAACCAGTCTTTGCTACCCAGCAACTTAGAGGTGCAGCCGGTGCTTGGTATGCAAATCTTGTGGCTATGCAACCAGCTGGCATTCCAATAACTTGGGCTGAGTTCCGTACTACCTTCCGAGCCCACTATATTCTAGAGGGAGTGATGGCAATGAAGCTGGATGAGTTCCTTGCTTTAAAGCAAGGGGATCAAACGGTTATGCAGTATGTTGGAAGATTCAATCACCTGTCACAGTATGCATCTGAACATGTCAGTACAGATGCCAAGAAGAAGAGGTGGTTTATGAGAGGTCTGAATACCAAGTTGCAGACAATGATGACTACTTGTACCAATGTCACTTATCATGAGGCAGTGAATATTGCAATTGCTTTAGAAGAAAAGTATCGGCAACATAAGGAGATCAAAAAGAAAAAGAGTGTGCCGTCTGGACCTTTTGGTGGGAATCAAAAGAGGTAGAGGGTGATTTATCATCTAGTAAACCATTATCGTCCTCCTTATCGTCCGCCGTAGTTTCAAGCCGGGCAACAATCAAATGTCCATCCTGCTACAACTTATTAGAATCCACAACAGACAAATACTTCTGGTGTCAGTGCTCCAGCACCCCAGGGTCACAAGTATCCCTGTTTCAATTGTGGCAAGCCTGGTCATTTCCTGAGGGAATGTCCGTATCCAAGGCAGTCTAATCCCAATTATCAGAAGGCCCCTGGCAATCAATAGCAGGGTCAAGCACCGAACAAGAACAACAATCAGAATGCGTAAAAAGGCAAAGATGAAAGGAAGATAGGAATTGTTTTCTATATTTAAGCCGGGGAGATTCCTGAAGGAGAGTCAGTGATGATGGGTATGTTTCCTGTTGCCAATCATCTTGCAGTTATGCTTTTTGATTCGGGTGCATCTCATTCATTCATCAATAGAACATTTGTCGTGAAGCATGAAATTCTTATTGGGGCAACAAAGGAAAATTTCTTTATATAGTCGCCCAAGGGACGTCTGTGTACTAAGAAAATGGTATACCAGGTACCCATAAACCTGGGTGGGCATATTTTTCGCACTACCATGATTATCCTAAAGGATCAGGATATAGATGTAATTTTGGGAATGAATTGGATGTATCAGCATAAGGCTGTTGTAGATGCTTTGAATAGAACAATAAGGGTGAGTTTGCCAGATAGTACTTCTCAACTTCTTATCCAACTTCTGACCTTAAGAAGATCAGTGGGCAAAGTTTGTGCGACTGCCGTCAAAGAGATTTGAGATATCCCGGTAGTGTGTGAATTTCCTGATATGTTTCCTGAAGATTTACCCGGTCTACCACCTGATAGAGATGTCCAGTTTAACATAGAGTTGAAACCTGGGACAGCTCTGATTTCTCAGAGAGCTTATAGGATGCCACCCAAGGAATTAGCCGAGTTGAAGACTCAGTTACAAGAATTGATTGATAAGGGGTTTATCCAACCTAGTTCATCACCTTGGGGATATCCGGCAATTTTTGTGAAAAAGAAAGATGAGATCCTGAGGTTATGTGTTGACTATCATCCATTGAATGAAGTGACCATTAAGAATAAGTATCCTTTACCTCGGATAGATTTTCTTTTTGATCAACTAGACGGAGCCAAAGTTTTCTCCAAGATAGATTTGAGGTCAGGCTATCACCAAATCAAGATAAAGCCTGAAGATATTCCCAAAATGGCATTTACCACAAGATATGGATTATATGAATATTTGGTAATGTCTTTTGGTTTGACAAATGCTCCATCTCATTTCATGTATCTGATGAATTTAGTATTCATGCCTGAGCTAGATAAGTTTGTAGTGGTGTTTATAGATGACATTCTAGTATATTCCAAGAATAAGGAAGAACATGCGGAACATCTTAGAATTGTTCTGACCCACTTGAGAGAACATCAACCATATGCCAAGTTCAGCAAGTGTGATTTTTAGCTTAAGGAAGTATAGTTTCTTGGACATGTCTTGTCAGTTGAAGGAGTTGCAGTTGATCCAAGCAAAGTTAAGGATGTGCTTGATTGGAAACCGCCAACCACAGTTCATCAGGTTTGGAGTTTTTTGGGATTGACGGGGTATTACGATCATTTTATTCCAGATTTCTCTAGAGTATCAAAGTCCATCACTGAGTTGTTGAAGAACTAAGTCAAGTTTGTCTGGTCATCTGATTGTGAGGAAGCTTTCCAGACTTTGAAGAAACTGTTAACCACTGCACCAGTATTAGCCCAACCTGATATCGAGAAGCCGTTTGATGTTTATTGTGATGCTTTAGGTATTGGTATTGGATGTGTATTGATGCAAGAAGGCCGAGTCATTGACTATGCATCTAGGCAACTTAAGCAACATGAAGAACACTATCCGACCCATGATCTGGAGTTAGCAGCTGTTGTCCATGCTCTAAAGATTTGACGGCATTACCTGCTTGGTAATACGTGCCATATTTATACAGACCACAAGAGTCTAAAGTATATCTTTACTCAGTCAGAATTAAACATGCGACAAAGAAGATGGTTAGAACTGATTAAAGATTATGACTTGGAGGTACATTATCACCCTGGTAAAGCAAATGTGGTTGCAGATGCCCTCAGTCGCAAAAGTTTTTGCAATTGTCTAGCTGTAAGAACAATGGGATTGACTTTATGTCAAGAGATGGAGAAGCTGAATGTAGAGGTAATTCAATAAGGTAGTTTGACCAACATAATTGTTGAAGCCAATATTTGAGACCAGATTATTGCTACTCAAAAGGAAAACAGGGGTATAGCCCATATCAAGGAAAGAGTTAGGAATGGAAAAGCGGAATGCTTCAGCATAGATGATGAAGGTGTGCTATGGTTCAAGGATCGCCTGGTGGTACCAAAAGTTCCTGAGTTGCGACAGTCAATTCTTGAAGAGGCACATGCTACTAGATTATCTATCCATCCAGGAAGCAACAAGATGTACCATGACTTGAAACAAAAGTTTTGGTGGACTAAAATGAAGATAGAGATCGTTAGGTATATAGCCAAGTGTGATACTTGTCAAAAGGTGAAAGCTATACATTTGAGGTCCGCTAGAGAGTTACAACCATTAGCTATTCTAGCTTGGAAGTGGGAGGATATTAGTATGGACTTTATTGTTGGTCTACCCAAGACATCAAAGGGATTTGACTCAATATGGATGATTGTAGATCGACTAACCAAATCAACACATTTTCTTCCAGTCAAGAGTATATACCCACTGTCCAATGTGCCAAGATATATTTAGCAAGAATCATGAGTCTCCATGGAGTACCAAAGACCATTGTGTCCGATAGGGGTACACAGTTTGTCTCCAGCTTTTGGAAACAATTGCATTCTTTGTTGGGAACCAAGCTCCTGTATAGTACAGCTTATCATCCGCAGACTGATGGACAGACTGAAAGAGTCAATCAAGTACTTGAAGATATGTTAAGGTGTTGTGTCCTTAACTATTCCAATAAATGGGATGAATGCTTACCTTTGGCCGAGTTCTCATACAATAATAGTTATCAGGAAAGCATTAGAATGGCTCTATTTGAAGCACTCTATGGTCGTAGATGCAGAACATCGCTGAGTTGGTCTGAGCCCAGAGAAAGAAGGTTCTTTGGAGTTGACCTTGTGAAGGAAACAGAAGACAAGGTTAGGCAAATACAAAGTAATTTGAAGATAGCTCAGTCCCGACAAAAGAGTTACGCAGACAAACGATGTAGACCATTGGCATTTAACAAGGGAGATTTTGTATATCTGAAGGTATCACCAATGAAGGGAGTTACCCGTTTTGGTGTTAAAGGCAAGTTGGCACCTCGATATATTGGACCATTTCAAATTTTAGAGAGGTATGGAAAAGTGGCATATCGCTTGAAATTACCAGAACATCTCACAGCTGTGCACGATGTGTTCCATGTTTCTCAATTGAAGAAGTGTCTCCGAGTGCCTGAGCAGAATGTTGAAGTTGAAGGAGTGGAACTTGAACCGGATTTGACTTATTCCGAATATCCTATCCGAGTTTTGGATCAGAAAGATCATGTTACTCGAAGGAGGACAATCAAGTTCTACAAGATATAATGGAATCAACATTCAGAAGAAGAAGCTACTTGGGAATCCGAAGATTACTTGTTAAAAAAATTTCCAGAGTTTCTTGCGTCAATATAGAAGAATGTTAGTTTTGCTCGGTTGTTTTGAACCATGTTTGTAAAGGAACCTTAGCTATTTTATGGATAAGTTTTGGATGTTTTTGGATTGACACATTTTCTTTTCCATTACTTACCATATGACTTTGAATCTCGGGACGAGATTTCTTTTAGGGGGAAGGATTGTAACACCCCGGGTGTTTTAAATACTAAAACCTGCCACATCGTCATATGCATTGTACATCATTTCATATTAGTGAAAACTTTGATATGCATACACTAAAGCAAGTTTACAATTATGTTATATGTGTTGCCTTGTATGGTTTGGATCGAGTTCAAAGTGTTGTTTGGATTTGGATTTCCGAAAACCCTGATTTCCAGCAATTAGTTTTACCCGAAAAACCCATTTCAAAATCTAAGCACATTTTGGGGTTGAGCTTTAAAGCAAAAATGTAGAGCTTGTTGTGTTGTATAGAGTTGGTTTTTAGAGTTTTCAAAGTTGTTTAGTAAAATTTGAAGTAAGTTGAAAAGGCGTAATTCTTTAAATGTCCCCTTTTTGAATTCAAATTTGCATTTCAAAATGTATACCGAATTAGGGGGTGGTTATAAAAGCAAAGTTGTAGAACTTTTGATTTTGAACAACTTTTATTTTTGTAGATTTTTGAGTTGTTACATAAATTTGGAAGTAATTTGAGTTTCAAGTCGGATAGCAATTTTGTAAATACGTTGAACAATGCTCGCCGCTTAAACTACACCGTCGACGACCTTCTTCTCGGTTCCAGGCGTGCGCGTGGCCGTCCTCAGCTTTGCGCTGGTGCGGGGAAGACGCTGTCGTGGCTTCCTCTTGCTTCCTAGCCGTCCTTTAAAGGCCGAGACGCCGTCGCCGTCGTTCTTTTCTCCTCCTTTGTTTTCTAGTCGCCACCGCCGCTGCTCCGTTGAGCTCTCGCCGTCGATTTAGCGCCTGTGCCGTCTTAGCAAAGCGCTCAACAGCTTCGCCTACTCCTTGCGCACCTAGCCAACCAACCGTGGTCGCTTGATTTCACCGGGAATCGCCGCTCGCCGTTCTTCTTCTTCGCGTCCGGTAGTACCACCGCCGAGTGAGCGCCGTCGTGGTCAGCTCTGTGTGGTGCGTCCTTGCTCTTGCTCAGTGCACCTCCAGATCCACCTTGTTCCTGTGATGCTCTATGACTGGTTGATTTCTCATTTTGTCCATCACAGTCGCCGGAGCACCGCCGTCGTCGAAGCTTGCTCCGCCGTGGCCGCTGTGAACGTCGAACCGCGTCTCCATTGCTCCTCCGGTCCTGCTTTCTGCTCCAGCGTGTTCGGGGTGAGCTCCTGGTTCTTCCCGAGGTGTTTGTTTCATCGTTCTCGGCTTCATTTCACCGGCGTAGCGCCGCCAAGCCGCCATGTCCGCCATGGGTGTCAAGCTCGAACCTCGCCGTAATTAGTCCAGCTAGTGCCTCAGATCGATGCGCCGTGTTGTAGTGAGCATGTTGGTATCTTGGCCGTCGCCGTTGACCTCGCCGTCGGCGAGAAATCGTCGGTCAGCGCCGTCATCGCCGTAGTCAAAGCGGGAGGTCGGGGATGACATGTGGGGTCACCCTGTCAGCGACTGTATAGTTGAAAAATGAATTTTCTGTTTTTCAGATTTGAATGAATAGTGATGCAATTTGTTATTTTTGTGTAGATTTATTTAGAGATCCAAAAATTCTGAAAATTTTTGTGTGACCTCTCTGTGATATATATTATTTAGGAAAAATATGAAATGTTGTTTTTCAGTACTTTTTGAATGTGATAAAAATTGCTCAATTAATTAATAAATGAGTTTCTATGAATTTTCTAGGCTTATTTATTTATCCAAAAATTATGAAAATTGTTTTGCCATTTAGTTATCATGTGATGAACCTTTGCAAAAATTTTGAGCTCAATTGGAACAAGTTGATTTATTTTCATAATTGTTAAATAAATAATTATTTCATAAAAGCAAATAGTAACCTTTGATGATTTAGGTTTGGTTTCAATTTTGGATTGAGTGATGACCTTGGGTCATTAGTTGGTAATGATCCTTGGCAATCGATGTAAGTGTTACGAAAAAGGTTTAGTTAGTTTGACTTATAACTGTACCGCGAAGGAAAGTTGTATTCAAGTTGTTAATTTTTGCATCCATCAACGAGCATCCTGTTTTATATTTCGCATCATGTTAAACATGGCATTGTTACTATGTGTAGTGAACGAAGGTGAACACATGTTAGTTAATCAAGTGGTTGAAGAAGTTAACCCGCCTGTTGAGGTCGGATTTGATAATTGTGGAACGACTCCGGATCCTAACTTTTCCGTCAACGAAGGCAAGCCCCGGATGCATTTAAACCTACCTTGTGTTTTACAAATTGATTTCGCTTTTGCTTTTCTCTACTACATTAAGTGATTAGGAGTTAAGTGAAAACCTAATTGGTGCATTACTAACCTTGTTTTTTTTATATCTACCTTGTTACCAGTTTTAATTCGTATATGCCTAGTTATGCTTAGCTATGCTTAGACTGATAAAAGTCGGGTGATTACCTGTCACCTGCGAGATTTAAATGGATCTTTGGTTACGCTTGGTTACTTATGTGATCATGAAATATGAGCATGTGGAGTAATAAATCTAGACCGGGCGGACTCGGTGTGTGAGAGCCACAAGGCATGGAGGTCTTGTGAGCGGGTTCTTTCTGCCTGTGTCGATTAAGGTCCATCCGTTGTTGAATTGCATGAGGTGAGACTTTGTAGTACTAACCGCATACTCCGGTAAGCCTTAACTTGGCTATTCTATTATGAGAATGGCTACTCGCGCACTGGGAGTGGAGAGATGGCGGGAATAGCGTGTACCCACGTGGCAATGGGCTGGATTGGTGGAGTACTGTATTCTCGGGTGGCGCGGACTCGTTCTTGTTTTAGAGGATCCGAGGGTAGGTTGGTATATGTAGGTCGGGGACCTGCATATGTCGTGTGGTCTAGAATTCCTGGTTGGGTTTAATCGGTTCGAATCGTCGTTGCAACTCGGTTATGGAGACTCAACTCACTGTTCATCATCGTAGTTAATAACTGAAATTTGAGTTGGTTCTGAGAAAGGGTTTGATATGAAGTTCATGATCTCATTACGGATCATGGTAGATTCATATGTGGTTTTTATGAAGTTTTAAATGTTGATATAAAGAATTTTGTTAAAGAGCTTTTACACAAAAGAACTTTGATTATTGTTAAAGCCATATCTTGAATCCCTGAGCCTGCATTCCTGATTCTTATCAGTTTTATTTTGGTTAAGTCTTGTTGAGTACTTTTGTACTCAGGGTTCGTTGACCCTTGTTACAGGTGAGGCTCATGAGTAGGTCTGCTTTGGACCGTGCTGCATGACTGTTGTTCAATGCGATGACAAAAAGTAAATGTGTGGCCCTTGGGCAGGGCAATTTAATTGTGTGTTTTGTATTATGTTATAATGCCACTCCATTACTATGTTTTGTAATAATTATTGAACTTAGTTTGTAAGGTTTGAAACTACTGTTTTGTAAACTAAGTTATTGTAAGACTTCCACTGATTTACTCTGGTGTAGATATTTGAATAAATGTTGTAATACTGCAATGACTCTGTAATGTGATCCTGCTCGAAAATCGTGGATGATTCGGGGTTCTCCGAGGACACCCGACAGTCTTCTTAAGTTTCCAGGAACATATGCATAGATGTCAAGGGTCGTTGGACAGTGACAGATGTAGGTGAGCCCTATAATTGTGGAGGTTCTGCCACAATCAAAGAAGCAAAATAGTGTAGCACTTTCAACCGCCGAGGCGGAGTACATTTCGGCCGGTAGTTGTTGTGCTTAATTACTTTGGATGAAGGCTACTTTGAGTATCTTTGGAATCAAGTTCAAACAAGTGCCATTGCTATGTGACAATGAGAGTGCCGTGAAACTCACCAACAACCCGGTTCAACATTCAAGAACAAATCATATAGATGTCCGCCATCATTTCATTAGAGATCATCAACAAAAAGGAAACATTTGCATTGAGAGTGTGGGCACCGATGATCAACTTGCTGATATCTTCACCAAGCCCCTTGATGAGAAGAGGTTCTGCAAGCTAAGGAATGAATTGAACATGCTTGACTTCTCAAATATGTGTTGACGCACCCCCATTATATGACATGCCTCTCCTTTGAGCAAATCAAGGTAAAGTTGATTGACATGTCATTCATCCTTTGCTAAGGACTTGCTTAGTGCATCTAGTCATTACTATCATGTCTTAGGCTCATTCATGAAATCAAATGAATTTGATGCTTATATGGTACCACTATTGCCTCTATGCTTGAAATGATCTAGTGGAAGCATATGCCATGTTTGTGGGCTTATGAACCTAGTGTTTGATCTAGAAAATGAGCTATAAATGTTTAACTCAACAAGGTACAAGATAACCCTTATTTGGAGGTGTGAAGAAGCTTGTCCTTGGATCAAACCGAGTTAAATATCTTTTGCAAGTGATCTAGATTGAACTAAATATGGGAAAATGGTCCTTAGTTCACATGGTTTTACCCCAACCTATCTAAAATTTGAGCTCACCTTTTGTGGTCATCGATGACAAAGGGGGAGAAGTAATTCAGAAAGATAGGTGTTTGACAAAGGAAGGGGATAAATTAAAAATTTGAAGCACACAAGCAGGGGGAGCAAGCTCATAAACTTGTATGTTGCATTTGTATGTGCATTACATATGCTTGCTTGCATGGCACAAGTTTTTAATTTCATATTCATGCTTGTGTGGTGTATGGTAGATTATAGAAAATGTTTGAAGTAATGAATACTAGCATGCATAGGATAGCTAGACACTTGAATTGGTTCTACAAGTAGTACTAGAGCCTTGTTTATATTGTTGATCTCATGAGGTATCTAGTTCTTTGTGTTTTCAAGTGGTATCTAGCAAACTATGGTGCTAAGGATAGTGTTCAAATGGCAACTCCAATTGGTATCATGCTTCAAAGGTCCATTCTTTACATCTCATCATCATTTGGTAGACATTACTCTCCCACACTTTATAATCCATACATATGTGCAAGCTTTCAAATCCAAACTCTTGGCACATATGTAGGGGGAGCCAATGCTACCAATTTGGGTTTATGAAACTTGTCCATAATCTTTACACATGATAATATGCTTGGGCAAGCAACATGAATCCAAGAAATTCTTATTGAACATCTTTATGAAAGGTTGTCATCAATTACCAAAAAGGGAGAGATTGAAAGCCCTAGTTTGGTTTTGGATAATTGATGAAACCTAGGACTAACCTTTGATCTAAGTGTGTAGATTAGAAAAGGTGGTCCAATCCAAGTTCTAAATCATGGTGGCACTCAAGTGATGATGTTGATCACATGAAATGGTGAGATGGACATATGTGATAATGATCAAGTGCTCAACTTGGAAAAGAAGAAAGAGAAAAACAAAACCCTATGGAGATCCAGGCAAAGGTATAATTAGGGATTTTGTTTCGGTGATCAAGACACTATAGAGAATGTGATCATGTTTAGGGTAGATGGCTGTACTATTAAGAGGGGTTCTCTACTATTGACACTAGGTATGACAAACAGATAAATCCACAAGTGCACAGATGTCAATGTAGCTTTCACCCGAGAGTATTCTAAGGTATCGTATTTCCACGAGGAATGTGAATGGAACTAGACAAAGAACTAAGTTTATCCAAGGATAGAACAAACTTAAAATAATAGGTAGAGAGGATATATGTGGTTTCTCTAAACTAAGGCAAGACTAAGGAATACTTTATCATGGTTGTTTACTTTGGGGCACAACCCACCTAGCAACTAGGAGGGATAACTAGACAAGGTCTGCCACGAGCCCTACAATTTAATTACTAGACCTATCATGGCGGAATACAGAGGATGGACAGGGCTATCACTACCTGCCACCAATCTATCCGGAGGCCTAGCCATAAACATTGGCAAGCTATAGACTAAGCACCACGCTTAATCTATAGACTCACTACTCTAATCTTGTACACAATGAAATGAGACTAGAGCACTTAACCATGCGGTGAAACCAGTAAACACAATAATATAAATAATACTTAAGTAATGCAAAAGAGCAGAGTTACCACATAAGATGCCGGACTTCGCTCGAAGAAGAGCTTCATCCAACGAAGCACAAGTGGAGAGGATGCCGACAACCCCGACCCTTCTCCAAGCTTCTCCTCACTCTCTCCCTATCTTCTACTTCTAACTAGTTGAGCTATAGAGCTTTGCCTAGCTACTACTCTCACTTGGAGTGATGGAATGAAATGGTGATGATTACATATGGCGCCTCACACCACAATTTATAGCTCCCCAAGGTCGGTTGTTGCAGGGGGTACTTATAGACGTCAAGTAAGTCGGTGCAGGTAACTTGGGTGCCGGGCGGCGTGGTAGGGGCACCGACTGGCCCTTGATTTCACTGCCTTTCGATCGTAGGACCTTGGTTGGCTCCCAAAGGCGGTTATGAAGTTAGCACATGTCGAAATGTGGCAGGTAAGGCGTTTCCAAGGTTAGTTGGAGGGCTCCAAGTCCATGATTGTGGACCCATGGTGGATCAACGCTTGAGAGGGCTTCGGGAGTCGCTCCCATAGATCGGTGACGTAGAAGGGGCAAGTGGGGCACCGGGTGGCGCCTATGTGGCACCGGCCGGTGTGGCATGTGGGCCCCTTTGCCCCCTACCATGTCCACTTGCCTCCTATGTGTGTATTTGTCACCATTTTGGCCAAAATTCCTGCATACAAATATATTTTCATGTACAGGTGGAACTAGGTGAATTATAAAGCAAATCCTACACATGTGATGATGATTTTCCTAACTTTATCTTGCTTTTGGGTGAAATGTTGATGGTCAAAATAGGTGTTAGTGACCATCAACAGGCTCCCGCACACCGAACCTTTGCTCATCCCGAGTAAAGGATTCGAACAAGAAAGAGGACCGAGCAAAGATTCAGATGGATTTGATACACAACTTTCTTAGGATATGATGCAAGCATAAAAGATATTCCAAGTCAAATACTCGTACCTATGGGTTTTGAAGTGGCTAGAACATCACCTTGGATGGTTGAGAAATGGAACAGTTCGGACTTGAAGACATAGATCACTTCTTCTCAAGTGATATTGGAGTTTTTGTCAATATTTTTCAAAACAAAACATAGCTCGTGTTACTCCTTATATGGTTCTCTCAAATCACTCAGTGGTATTTGTGTATATGTCCTCACCAAGATCTTACTTTGCCTCAAGGCCCTACAAACTATGGCTTATGTGGAGTTATGGGTAGGAGAACTTGAAAGGCATACTTAGAATGTTTATATTGTAAAGTCAAAGCATGGATCCATGGAGTAAAACGACATACAAACATGATCAAGAGTGCAAGTGTGTGGATATGAGTGGAAGATTGACTCCTCAAAGATGTTCTCTCCAAACTAGATGATTGAGATCATGGGCTATCTTTGATGCTCATCCTCTTTTTTTGCTCGACACTTTTTTTCTTTCACTCAGCTCTCTTTTTTTTCATCATCTTTTCCAACTCTTTTTTTAAGTCTCTCTCTCTCTCTCTTTTCACAACATATAGCCCATGTCTCTTTTTCAGACTTGTATGGACAATGGAGAGAGATCTTGAATACACTGAGTCTTTATTTTGTGGAATGGTGAAAAAGGCATGTTTGTGGAGAGGTGAAAAGGAATGTCTGTGCTAGCTCTCAGTGTAAGAGCATAGCATAAGTGTGGAAAACATGTTTTTGCTTACTCTCAATGTAAGAGTAAAGCATATATGGGTGGAGTGTATGTGATCTTGATCATGTAAGCATGATGCATCACTCACTAGGGTCACACAATTTGACAAAAAACAAAATCTAAGTAGCAAGAATCTATGGGTTTGTAAAGATATTGCCTATGGCTCTAGTAGGACATTTATACCATAGAGGAGTTATGAAGCCATGGTTTTAAATTTTGTTCAAAACAAAAGTCTCCAAAGTACTTGATTAGAAAGGACTAATCTTGTCATCACTATATCACACTTCACAACAACTTAGGTAATGTTATCCTAATTGAGTAAGGTTCCCACAAGCATTAAGTGAAAGACAAGGAATAAAGATTATGCAAGCCAATCTCAAAACATAAGTCATGATCAAATATTCATTTTAGAGTTCATCAAGTTTTAATAACATGAAAGAATTGGCTTTTTAAGTATTCATTTTTATGAAGATAAATGTAGGAGAGGGGTACCAAGATACAAACTAGCGTCTCATATTGAGATGAAGTCCAGAGAGTTGATGTTGATGCGTGAAGTGCTTCTGTGTGTAGCCTCGGTGTTTTTCATCGAAGGAGAAGTTGTTTAAGCTGGGGTTCGGTTGCCCAACCCCCACACCTGTTCCTTTAGCATATGTGCTTTTTCAAAGACACAAAGTGTGAAAGCAACAGGGTTCTACTAGTACAAATGTACTAGTGAACCAAAAACTTTATTCCTCTTGTTGAAAAACAAATAGAGGCACATAGCATGATTGGAAATGAAACAAAAGCGTCTAAACATTTATCATGCTAAAGGAAATATCAAGGTCAAGGAGAAGCATACCTATGCCATGTATATTGTTAAGTTAAAAAGTGAAAGTTGTGACACTTCTACAGCAAACCAATGTGTGAGAGGATCTCCTCATGATTGACCCCCACAAGATAACATTTGAGATCATGGAGCTATTATTATATATATAATACTTTTAATATACTTGGACCTTCATTTGCCCATATTTTTTTGTCTTTTATTTTATTTTATTTTACTTGGACCTTCATGTGCCCAATTTTTTAGCTTCATGTTTCTCTTCACAAAAAGGCAAAAAGGGGTATTTATGAAGGAGATAGTTCAAATCTTTGAAGTGTCACTAGTTCATAAGGTCACAAAATTTATCTAAACTCAACATGACAACATGTTGCATAAGAAGAGGTTCATATTTAAGCATTTGTTTTAGAGTTGAGGATATAAAAACAGAACAAGATCATTCAATTTTAACATCTCAATGTACACTCTTACTATGTTGGATTCAGACAAGACAAGATAGAAGAACATATGCACAATTATTTTGGGCATACTTCTACTGCTCAATGTGATAAGAGTTTAAAAGAGTTGGCTATGATTATGAATAGAAAGAAGGCATGATTGAAAAGCTAAGATTGAACATTGTATTAGCAAAACTAAACAAGTTTAATCATATCAAGTGTTCATGCTTATTGGGTCAAAGGTAATAATTTAAACATTAACCACATCTCTTAGAGATGTTACCTTTGTTGTTTTGAAGCGTGGTGGCTCATGATGACGACTTTGAATGGACCATCACATTTGCTTCCAAGCTCTCCATGCCTGATTAGCCTCACTCTTGAATTTCACATTTGTACCTTGTCCTTGACTTGAATTCCTTCTTCTTGATGTTACTTATGATACTTGCTCAAAAAGTCTTGATTCATGATTTTAATATCTGCAACAAAGACTAGTGCAAGGTGATACTACAAACCCGACCGATGTGTGAGTACATCGGCCGGTGCAATAATCAAGCTCAATCTTCAATGAGTTCACTCTATTTTATTTGAAGGGAAAAGCATAATTTTTGAAAGATAAACTATTTTTATTTATTACTACTACTACTTATGATGATAGAAACTAAACAAACTTTATTGAATTGAAAATAGCAAGCAAACGGGTTATCTCTCGGTAGTGTTTTGTTTTAAGTCATAAGCTCAACCTTTGCAGCTGCAGGAACTTGCACCAAGGCAACTACAAGCTTTGGAATACTTATGGTAAACAAAAGCATCCACAACCATCCTCTCGAGGATTTGATAAAAGAGAAGCATAGGATGTGTGTAACTCTCATAGGTGTAGGTAGCGCAAGGAAAGATTGACTCTAGAGATTTCTCATGAAGGCGTGGACCTTGTGGCTCTTCCAGAATGTAGCTTTGATGTTCATCCACATGATCGTCCTTGTTGGACTCCAAAGTTGACCCCTCGAGAATATCCATAGAACAAACATATTTGTCCATTATCTCTTGATTATGGCATTCTATGAGTGGATTTCTATCCTCATCCTCCATTGGGATGGGAATCTTCACCTTAGATGATTTATGCTCCCTTTCGACGTCAACCAAAAGGTTCAGAATGCCTCCTTGGTTTGGATTATCACCAAAGAAACAAGGAGGGACATAGGGGAGATTGAAGTCTGAGGTGGAAGATGATGTTGATTCGAGGGGCTCTTGGATAACCAAATCATGAGATGAATAGGGAAGATGATGATTTGGGGTCAATGATGCCAAAGATCTCTGTTGGATTGGATGATTGAAGGTGTTCTCAACATCAGGATAGAGATCCTCCTCTAATTCAAAAGGAAGCTCCAAAGGATGAATTTCTTCTTCCTTTGGTGTCCCTAGGAATGGTCTAGGAATTGGGTCGACAGCTAAAGCTTTAAATGGAATTGGCAATGATTTAGCTATCGAAACTTCTTCTTGCTTGGGGGTTGGAATGTCCTTTTCTTTAGGGGAATCATCATGGACATCGGTGTAGGGAGAGTTTTCAAGGATTGTGTCAAGTATAGCTCTCCCCTCACTATCAGAAAGATGTAAGAAGGCTCCTCCCAAAGCGATGTCAAGGAATTATGTAGATTCCTCACTAAGACCTAGATATAAGTGTTGTAGAATTATAGGACTGGTTATACCAAGATCAGGGCTAGATGAATAGAGATCCATCAAGCGTGCCCATGCGGCACCTAGGGATTCCTTCTCTTTTTGCTTGAAGGTTAGGACCTCTCTTTGAAGACTACCAACTTGGGGGATGGGGAAGAAGGTTAAGCAAAACTTGGCTCAAAGAACTTCCCACTCTCCTTGTGCACTCTTTATGGTTTGAGTATACCACAGTTTGGCTAATCCTGTCAAAGAGAATAGAAATAGCTTCCACTTAAGGGTTTCGTGTGACATGCCCAAAATGTGAAAGCATGAACACACTTGCTCGAAGTCTCATAGATGAGCATATGGGTTGTCATCTTTTTCCCTAGAAAATGATTGTTCCTGAACTTTAGTTATGAAACAAGGGCAAAGTTCACAACTATTGGTGAGGATAGGTTTTGATGATGGAGGTGGCTCCAAACTAGCACCCTTTGGAGCAACGAATTGAATGATAGGAATGCAATCCATGGTATAAAACATAAAGGATAAAAGATACTTGGATGACTCGGTTCTAAACTAGAACAACTACTGTTCCCCGGCAACGGTGCCAGAAAGCTTGTTGACACTAGATATGGCAAACAGATAAATCCACAAGCGCATGAATGTCAATGTAGCTTTCACCCAGGAATATTCCAAGGTGTCGTATTTCCATAGGGAACATGAAGTGAACTAGACTAAGAACTAAGTTTATCCAAGGATACAACAAAGGTAAAATAATAGGTAGGGAGGATATATGTGGTTTCTCTAAACTAAGGCAAGACTAAGGAATACTATATCATGGTTGTTTACTTCGGGGCATAGCCCGCCTAGCAACCAGGAGGGATAACTAGACAAGGTCTGCCACGAGCCCTACAATTTAATAACTAGACCTATCATGGTGGAATACAGAGGATGGACAGGGATATCACCACCTACCACCAATCTATCCAGAGGCCTAGCCGTAAACATAGGCAAGCTATAGCCTAAGCACCACGCTTAATCTATAGACTCACTACTCTAATCTTGTACACGATGAAATGAGACTAGAGTACTCTAACCAAGCGGTGAAACCAGTAAACACAATAATATAAATAATACTTAAGTAATGCAAAAGAGCAGAGTTACCACATAAGATGCCGAACTTCACTTGAAGAAGAGCTTCATCGGACGAAGCACAAGTGGAGAGGATGCCGACAACCCCGACCCTTCTCCAAGCTTCTCCTCACTCTCTCCCTATCTTCTACTTCTAACTAGTAGAGCTACAGAGCTTTACCTAGCTACTACTCTCACTTGGAGTGATGGAATGAGATGGTGATGATTACAAATGGCGCCACACCACTATTTATAGCTCTCTAAGGTTAGTTGATGCAAGGGGGTACTTATAGATGTCAACTAAGTTAGTGGAGGTAACTTGGGCGCCGGGCGGCGTGGTAGGGGTGTCGATCGACCCTTGATTTCATCGCCTTTCGATCGTAGGGCCTTGGTCGGCTCCCAAAGGCGGTTGTGAAGTCGGCACATGTCAAAATTTGGCAGGTAAGGCGGTTCCAAGGTCGGTTGGAGGGCTCCAAGTCTATGACAGTGGACGCATGGATCCAAGACCACTCCATCATGACCATCGGTGCAAATTGACATTGGATCAATGCTTGAGAGGGCTTGGGGAGTCGCTCCCACGGATTGGTGATGTGGAAGGGGCAAGTGGGGCACCGGGCGGCGCCTATGTGGCACCGACCGACATGGCATGTGGGCCCCTTGGCCCCCTGCCACGTCCACTTGCCTCCTATGTGTGTATTTGTACCATTTTGGCTAAAATTCCTGCATACAAATATATTTCCATATACAAGTGGAACTAGGTGAATTATAAAGCAAATCCTACACATGTGATGATGATTTTCCTAACTTTATCTTGCTTTTGGGTGAAATGTTGATGGTCAAAATAGGTGTTAGTGACCGTCAACATCTACTAGACAATTCGTTCATCTAGTGCCACTAGGTGTTGGACTTTATGCATTGCATTTAGGCCTAGTGCGCAATTGGAGAGCAAACGAAAAATATTTATTGAAAATATTTTGAGAAATGCTAACATGGCTCTAACATGTTTTGAGAAAAGACTTTGAGAGAGCATCGCTTGCGGGTAATAGCTCTAGCTGTCATGGTTTGAATCGTGAAAAAGTTTGCAACCTAGCGAGCTAGTGGAGGTGCCTGGGTGGCACCGCCACCCCCTATCCGGTGGTCACCGGACACGCTGGTGTTCACCGCCAGGTGCAGGGCGGTACACCGCCATGGGCACCGCCGCCCTTGTCCGATGGCACCGCCACTTTTCACCTGAGGCTGGGGTTTTGGACTTGAGCGAGGGAGGCCACCACCATGGTAACGGCGGTGCACTGCCATATTTTTTCCAAAGAGGGTCATGTTTGGGGACTTGGCTAGGATGGTCACCGCCACCCCTAGGGCGGTGCCACCGCCATGCCATGTCTGGTGACCAATGACTAGTTTTCTACCCATTGGGAAGTGACGTTGGGGCACTGCCACCCCTAGGGCAATGGCACACCGCCGTGTCCAATGCCCCCACACAGAAAGCTCCAAGGGGTATAACGACTCTATATGCTTGTGTGGCTATAAATAGAGCGTGTGGCCGACCTTGGCCCTTGTCTTGGCACTTCATACACTTGTGTACACCCTTTGTGAGCTGAGCAAACACAATCCACTCACTTGCACACTTGATTTCATCATTTGAGTGAGATTGGTGAGCCTCTAGTGCATTGCATTGAGTTGCACCATCTTGTCGCACTAGTTGGGTGATTTGGGCTGATGGTGAGCTTGTTACTCTTGGTGTTTGCCGACACCTAGACGGCCTAATGATTGGAGGATCATTGAGCGGAGTTGGTGATTGTCTCCGGCCTCGATTGGTTGCTTGTGCGGGTTCTTGACCTTCTCACGGCAAAGAGCCATAAGGTACTCTATTGGATTACGCATGTCATTGAGCTACCTCACTTGTGGGTAGGTTCTTGCGGTGTTCGTTTGTTTGACAAGGTTCGTGCAACACCTCTTAGCCGCCAAAGCACCAAATTTTGGTCGACACAACGGGGACTAGCGTGCCGCCAAGCACGTGAACCTCAGGAGAAAAATCATGTGTCATTCTTGTGATTGGATTTCTTGTAGTGATTGGTTCATTCCTCTACATGGCGGTATAATCATCCTACTCACTCCAATACTTTCTTGCAAACTAGTTGTAGCCAGCTCTTTAGTGTAGCTAGTCTTGAGAACTTGCTTGGTAGCTTAGTTTCATCTAGTGGAGCTCTTTAGTGTAGCCTTATTGAGAGCTCTTAGTGAGTAGTGACTTAGCCTCTTAAGTGCCTAGTGATCATAGCAACTAGAATTATTGGGATAGGTGGCTTACAACCCTTGTAGAGCTAGAGCAAATTGCATTACGCCGTTTGTTATACTAATCAATTGCTCTAGTGCCTTGTAGAGTTTTTAAATAGGATATTCACCCTCCTCTAGCCATATTAGGACCTTTCACCTTCCCTCATAACTAGGGATGAAAACAGATCAGATACGGATGGATATCGCCAATATGACATTTGTTTTCATATTTCTATTTGGATTCGGATATGGATATTATCAGTTATATCGGATAGGATACGATTGGGTATCGACATCATAAATATGCGATTTGAGGATTCGAATACAGATACGGTATCGGATGTTGAATATCCGGACTCAGATACGGACAGATTGAAACTCCTCTAAACGGATTTGGTCTCGAATATGGTCAGAAAATATCCGTACTGTTTTCACTCCTACTCATAACTGGCTGTCGCTTTTGCTTTTTTCTCGCTCTTCCTCGCTGCATTGCTCTCTCGCTTCGCAGTCCTGCCCTAGGTTTCCTGCGCCGCCGTTGCTTGTTTGTTTTTCCCTGGTCTTCGGAGGTGGCTTCGCCTTCTAGCTCAAACCTCCGCTGGCCTTTTTTTAGCGGTCCTTATTCCCGCTTAGTTGGAGTGAGGGCCACCGGTTGGTCGAAGAGGTTTGTGGAGTGCATGTCTGCATCTGTGGGTGCCTAGGAATATCTTAAGAATATTGAAGCTTCTGTTGGGGATCTAGTTCCTGTTTCTCATAAGAAGAAGGAGAAGGTTTCTATGGTGAACTCGTGGGATTTCGGGCCTTCGCTTATGATGGAGGGCACCATCAAACTCCTTGAGAAGGAGAAGTGCTTTTCAGTGGTGAAGGGTCAGGTTCCTCATGGTGAAATAGTTTCCTATCCATAGCCTAATAAGGCTGTGGTTTTCAAGGATTTCTTTTCATGCGGCCTTCGCTTCCCTGTCATTTATTTCCTTCACCTGGTCCTTGAGACATTCAAGGTACAACTTCATCATCTTATTCCCAACGGGATTCTTACTTTGAACAAGTTCTGTTATGCGTGTGAGACATATGGTGCGCCTCCGAATCTGGACTCCTTCTGTGCTTATTATGAGCTCCAATGCTAGCCGAAGAGGTTGGACGTCGATGGGGTGAAGGTTGAGCTCCAGTTTGCTAGTTGCGCCTTCATGGCGAAGAGGTCTCAGAAAGATGGAGGTTTGGAGATATCCTACGCTTAGAAGAATAAGTGGGAGAAGGACTGGCCTCATTACTGGTTTTATGTCAAGACCCCTTGTGTTGTTCCTAAGATGGGGCTAAGGGTGAAGAAGTACCCTTTGCTTCTACTATGGGGGAGATGAAGCCTTCGACGCGTGTGAGGCCACCGGCAGAGATTGACGAAGATCAGGCGGCGTGCGATGCTGCCTTTGCTAAGGCTTGTCGTTTCTCTAGAGGTTGTGACCTTGTGGAGGAGATGGTTGCTTTCAACTTTTGGCCTTTGGGGAAGAATAGGCCGGAGATGAAATTGGTGAAGATGAAGCTTCCTGTCTTTGATCGTGAGGAGGGTGAATTTTGCCCCTGCTTCTTCCTCTAACGCACCGAAGACGAGACCGATGAGGATTTTGTGAGCATGGTTGAACAATTTGCTTCAATAATATTTGGTGAGCTCTCCGATAAGAAGTATGTGCCCCACCGTACTATTGGTGGGACTATGCCTCGGTTGAACCGGGTCTTTGAGGAGACGAAGGTGACCTACGGGGATCCCATGGTACCCGATAAAGTTTTGAAGTCTGTTCAAGAGAAGGCGGCGAAGGCTGCTAAATCGACTGTGTCTCCTACCGGCACGGCAAAGGCTGTGTCGAGGAAGAGCCCTGAAGGCTGTTGCGAAAAAAGAGGAAGTCAGCGAGGACCGCTAAGGACCCTGCTGCTAAGGAGATGGCGGAGAGCGTCCACGAAGGCTCTACTACGGCGCCGGTGAGTGCGGCTGCTTCTACCGCTGCAGGGGATGAAGACTTGATGGTCTCATCGGTTCATTATCTAGGCGGTGTTTCCGCCGCCATAATTTCTGATGTGGCTCCGTTGCTGTTGGTGCTCAGTGAGGACTCGTCGAACTCTGTGGAGGCCAACGCTGGTGATGGCTCAGCCTTCGCATTGGGCAGCGAGGAGGTCATTTCTGATAGGCTTGGTAGGCCTGCGAAGACTCCCTGCTTGGAAGAATCAGATGCGGAGTCCGACGAGCGTCCCCCCTCTGCGCGTTCTCGGAGTCCCACGCCATCAGTCATGCCTCCACGAGACGAAGATGATGCGATGGCGGGCGCTGCCCAAGGTATTTTGCGCCTGAGTAAGTTTTACTTGTCCGCTCTATCGTTCTTTTTGCGACATTTGCGTTTCTTTGCTTGACCTTGTGGCTTGCTTGTCTTTGTTCTGCAGGTGATCTCACCAAGGTCCTGCAGAATCCTATGGAAGGGACGGTTCCTGATCTTGCCCGGGTAGGCCTGGATGCCCCACCTAAGACGACGTTGCTTTTGGGATTCGGCTACACCAACAACCCCTATTTTGCAACACATGGCCTGCAACGGAAAATTTGATGCGTTGTGGTCATTCCATATCTTAACTAAACCATCCATCCGCACCCCACACCCCTCCTCACAAGTTGCTTCGTGCCCATCATTCCCCATCCATCCGCAAACTGCAAGGCTAGATGCAACTTCCTGCACGGAGGCGCCTAGGTCTTCTCTCGTACCGCAATCTATTCCTCTGGATAGTGCTCTCTCTCCCCCTGCTCGATCTCCATCTTCCTCTCACAGCCTCCTTCTTAATCTAGTGGTCAGCTTTACTAGATTGGGTACCAGCGGATTTGGGAAATTTCATGATGAGATCTGAAGGAGATCGAAGCCCCTCCACGGCATCAATGAAGGCATACCTCAAGTTTTGTTCCTGCCACTCCATCTATTGTCGAGTTCTTCAAATCAGGTACAAGAGCTTGTTCGCTTGGTCGTATTTGGCTTATAAGCCATGGCTTATCAGCCAACGAACAGTATTTTTCTCTCACACCAAACCAGTCAACAGTACTTTCAGCCATGGCTTATAAGCCAAATCAGCCCAAACGAACAGGGCTCAGATCTGAAGGCAACATATCTCCACCCCTCAAATTGATGTTGCCTTATCTTAGGTATTTTCTCCTCCTGTCCTCTTTTGGATGTGATCTAGATCAATTAGTGATTTTTGTAATTCCGTGGTCCTACCCCAAGGCTACTTTCTCTTAATTGTTCATCCCCTGGTTCTCTGATATGTGATTTCTGGTATTTTTCAATAAAACATAGGTAGAGGTATGGAAAAAATTGCAAAAATGACACTCGAAAGATTGACTCCTTGATTATGATGACACTCGGGTGGATAATAAGTGGGTCCATCTGTGTCTATGAATGTGGGTCCAATGTCAAATCTGCAAACGACCGATGTTTGAAGTCCCATTGTCAATCCTTGAATTCCTTTCATTAAATAGTTGTTGATTTATACTCTGTACTGTAATACTGCTGCTACAGTTCAGAATTGAAGTGGAACAAGAAGATATGTCCTAACTTTTGCTTTTGCATTATCTGTAGATTTTTTGAAGCCACGGACTGAGAAAGTAAACACGACACTTGTTCCTATTGAGCAAGGTCTGATACCCCTATGCAAGATATTGTGTTTTATTGTGCAATGCGGCATTCTATAGCAGTTACTTACAATGAAGCAATGACATATCCTAATTCATTCTACTCATATGCAGTACCAACGCTTACAATTCTCATGCCGCGCTGCAGTAACCAGGCAAACTCGACCTCTTCAGGTGTAACCGCAGGTGTGATCCCCTGTTTATGACTTCCATGCTTTCAATTATACTCAAACATGTAATCCCGTGCTTGTTGTGATGCATTGTAGTTGTTGGTACACAGAAGCAGCTCCAGTAGTCTCAGCTTGTAATTCTAAACTGGACACTAGAATTAATATCTCTTATCGAACTTGACCATGTTATGACTTGGTGAAACATTCTCACTTATGGTACTCTTGGTTGCACCCTTTTGAGTAAACAACAACAACATATCCTTTCAGTCCCAAGCAAGTTGGGGTAAGCTAAAGTTGAAACCCACCAAAAGCCCAAGTCACGGTTCAGGCACTTCAATAGCTGCTTTCCAAGTACTCATATTCAAATATAGATCTCTAGATATATCTCAACCTTTCAAATATCTTTTTATTGCCTCTCCCGTGTCAATTTCGGTCTTTCTACCTCTCCTCTTATTATTAGCTTGGCTTAGGACTCCACAATGCACTTGTGCCTCTGGAGGTCTCCTTTAGACATGGCCAAACCACCTCAACCGATGTTGGACAAGCTTTTCTTCAATTGGTGCTATCTCTAGGCGATCACGTATATCATCGTTCCGAACTCGGTCCATTCTTGTGTGACCGCAAATCCATCGCAACATACGCATTTTTGCAACACTCAGTTGTTGAACATGTCAAATCTTTGAAGGCCAACATTATGCTCCATACAACATAGCCAGTCTAATTGCCGTTCTATAGAACTTGCCTTTTAGCTTTTGTGGTACCCTCTTGTCACAGAGAATGCCAGAAGCTTGTCGCCACTTGATCCACCCTGCTTTGATTCTATGCTAACGTCCGCATCAATATCTTTATCCCTCTGTAGCATCAATCCCAGATACTGAAAGGTATCCTTCTTAGGCACCACTTGACCTTCCAAACTCACATCTTCCTCCTCTTGTACAACTTTGCCAAAGTCGCATCTCATGTATTCGGTTTTAGTTCTGCTCAATCTAAAATCTGTAGACTCAAGGGTCTGCTGCCATAACTCTAGTTTCCTATTTACTCCCGTCTGGCTTTCGTCCACTAACACTACATCATCAGCGAACAACATACACCAAGAAATATCCCCTTGTTTGTTCCTGGTAACCTCATCCATTACCAAAGCAAAGAGATACGGGCTTAAGGCTGACCCTTGATGAAGTCTAATTTTAATCGGGAAGTAATTTGTGTTACCATCGTTTGTTTGACTCATGGGACTATGCAATAATTCAGTCTCCATTATTGTTATCATAGTGTAGGGTTCGTAAACCTGGGGTCCCCAATGGACTCTCTTCCCTGCAAAATCCGGCCCAGTAGGCGGCACAGCGACAACGCGCTCCTGGGCTGGCCTAGATACATAATGACAGGTCAGGACAACGATCCGGACCCCGACTGGAAGGCCTAACCAAGGTGGGACCACAGTCCGGCTCCAACCTCCTTCTCCGACCAAGGATACGCCAGACCTCTGCTCACTGCTCTTTTCCGACCGACACGGTCGAGACTGACTGGGAACGACCAACCGGGGATGTCCGCTTAGTGAGGGTCCGAGGATCAGGCGAAGCAGATAAGGTAAGGCGCTCAAGTCAACCGCAATACCAAGGACCGTACCCGGCCATGCCCTACACACCTACAGGATGGTGCCACCAGGCCATGCCAGACGGGCACTATACAACCTTCCAGACGCGTTAGAGCACAAACAGTATTGTAGGCGCAAACGTTTGCCGTACCAGGAGAACACGGTAGAGCCTGCCAGATGTGTCTGAACATAAACAGTATTATGGGCGTCGATAACCGTCTCGTACCCGACAGCGTGGGCAACAAGACTAGGTCGCACACGTATACACTCTCTCTATGTTTCTCTAACTTGTAAGGCCATCCTCTTCAACTATAAAAGGAGATGAGCCCTCTCCTAAAAGCTCTCTCTCGGAAGAAAAAAGGCTAGATGACTTGAGGACTTGACGACCTAAGGACTTGAATAGCTCAATTGCCCTAGAACTCGATTGCTACACAGAGCATACACTCCAATACTTAGGGCACGTTAGAGCACTCGTCACTCTTGGTCATCTAGTTCAGAGTCCGACCGGGCCTTTAACACCCCCTTCTCATTCCTACTCGTTTGTAACCCCATAGCAAACTTCGAGCACCTAGGCTCAAGATTAAAGTCACCGACCAACTGAAACTGGACGTAGGGCACGTTGCCTGAACCAGTATAAATCCTGTGTCATCGCATGCTAGGCCACATCCAATCACAACGCATGGCAAAACTACAAATATTTACTTGTTGGTCACTTTTCGCACCGACAGTTGGCGCCGTCCGTGGAGAAGACACCGTGCGTTCACGCTTTTGGTCATCAGATGGCCCACCTTTCCACCATTTTCGGCATGGCGGGCTCGAGCGATATGATTCGCTTTGGCTCACTAGAGTTTCCCATGCTCCCACCTATTGGGATGTGGGTTCCTCCTGTCTTCGAGCCACTCCAGACTTTCCTCTTCAGAAGCCTGGACTTCGTCACCGACCAGCTCAGCGTACTCTGCCTCCACGAGGAGGCGCTCGTCCCGGCATCCACTGGAGGAGGGGCGCTCTTCACCAGCCCTAGGCCACTCGACTACCCCAACATCGAGACACTCGCGCTTCGCCATGAGCCCATGCTGGGCTCAATCCCCACGGTGAGTGATGTACATATTGTTCTTTACTCACTATTTAACACCTTCTATTGACTCTCCAGAGGGGGCCCATTGTCCCTACCACGACTGCCATACGACTGGTTCCCCTACAGCTTCTCGTCCCCCATGGTCACGTGCATGTAGGTGCTCCGAAGGATGCTGATGCCGCCCTCTCTCACGTCTGAGTTCGTGGGGATGGCAGGCTACGCCCCGCCTCCTTCCACGACCTCATTGATGACGAGGTCACAAGCGATGGCTCCAGCATCAACAACGTCGTGTCATCTGGCCACCCTATGTCCCGGGAGTGCGCTATAGTGGATGCCCTGGGACAACCACTAGTGGTAGTGGAGTCTATGTAGACCCACACCCCTTCAGACCCCCGTGCGAAGGCCCTGACACGTGCGTAGGAGAACTGCTAGTTATGACAACGGCGGCAGAGCCAGCCACCACCCGTACTGGCTCGCTTGGCACAGCACGCTGCGCCACGTGCGCCTAACCCGGCGAGTGGTGCTCGGGGTCACGCCCGTCATGTCCAGCATAACATCCTGGACGGAGGGAATGACCCCCCTCAGTTCGCTTAGGCTGGCCAGAACATCGCTGCAGCGGTGATGCTTCTGCGCGGCCTCCCCGAGCCTGTCAACCCCTAGGAATAGGCAATCCACCGGAACCTTTGAGTGTTGGTGGAGACCGCTGCCATTCAATAGGCGAAGAGCTCCGCATCGTGACACCGTCTCGCGCCCTCTTGCCCAACCGGAGGACTAGGGCCGCACCAGTCGAATCGCTCTGTCCACTCACCACTGTTGTTGCCAGGCATGGGGCAGGAAGCCACGGCTGCACCGTGGCCTGACCTAGCGCCTACTCCACACCAATCACCTGTGCATGAATGGCTCGGGCTAAACCGTGACACTCGTAGCATCATCAACAATCGACGCCATGCCCGGCACGATGATGACGTCCATCGAGTGGCGGCGAGAGCAGGCATTGCGGGTGTCGGCCGGACCATCAAGGTGTGTGGGGACACGCACCCTAGGCATGGTGGCCATCCAAACGACTAGAGCCCTTGCCCAGATGGCCTAGGGCCACGGGCCTTTGGTCATCGCATATAGAAAGTGCCGTTCCCATAATGCTTCCGACCGCAAACCAACGTCGCTAGATACACCAGGGAGACGAACCCCGGTATATGGCTTGAGGACTTCTGGCTTGCCTGTCGAGCCAGAGGAGGGGATGATGACTACATCATCTAGTACCTCCCCATCTGCGTGGGGGAGCATGTTCGATCATGGCTCAAATTCCTTCCACCCGACAGCATCCGCGACTGGGTGGATCTCAAGAGGGTCCTCGTTGGAAATTTCTAGGGGACGTGTATCCGTCTCGGGAATTCCTAGGACCTCAAGAGCTGCCAGCAGGAGCCCAAAGGTTTTCAAAGCAGTGCAACTCCCTTCCTGATGTCATTGACGCAGACGTCTTTAGTGTGTTTCTCTCCGGGACAACCTACAAGTCCTTGATCCACAAGCTCGGCTGTGTGAAGCTCCAGTCTTTAGCGGTGGTCAGGACAGGGGCGAGGTCAAGCGTGAGGACCAAGACGAGGGTCCCTCCACACAAATGGGCAAAAAGAACAAGAAGGATCGGCGTCGACCGGTCAACCTAGCTTTGGTCGCTGCGACCGACCGAGCGGACAAGCAGCCCCAGCAGGGCCAGCCCAACCACTTCGACAAGCTCTTGGAGAGTCCATGCACCAACCACGCCTACCCCGTCAAGCACCTCTACAAGGACTATGAGCTCCTCAAATGCTTTCTGCGGCAAGCCAGCAAGCCAAAGGAAGGGAAAGGTAAGGAGGAGGCGGCCAAGAAAGGAGGTGCGACGGGCAAGGAAGAAGACAGCTTCCCCAACCTCGAGGAATGCCTCTTGATCTTTGGGGGATTCGACGCCATCCACTCCAAGCGCCAGCACAAGGTACGCTACAGAGAGGCATACGCCGCTAAATCGGCCATCCCCTCTTTCCTTAGCTAGTCGGACTCCCCGATCACTTTTGATCAGAGAGACCATCCTTCCCACATTGCTCGACCAGGTCACTACCCGCTTGTCGTCGACCCCATCATCCTCAAGAAGTGCCTCACCAAGGTGCTGTTGGACGAAGGCAGCGGCCTCAACATATTCTATGTCGACACGCTCGACGCCATGCGCATCCCTCGGTTGGAGGTTTGCCCAGTGAGCTCTCCCTTCCATGGCGTGATCCTAGGGACGTAGGTGTATCTACTCGGGCAGATCGACCTATCCATCATATTTGGCGACCGCGCGAACTTCTGCTCGGAGGTCCTAACCTTCGAGGTAGTGGCCTTTCTGGGGTCCTACCACGCCATCTTGGGGCGGCCATGCTATGCCAAGTTCATGGCGATCCCCAACTACACCTACCTCAAACTAAAGATGCTGGGGCCGAATAGTGCCATCACCATGGGTAGCACCTTTTCACATGCCTACACGTGCGACCGTGAGCATTACGAGCTCGCCACTACCATCATCAACTCCACCAAGCTCCCGGGGCTTGGGAATTCGGTGACTCCAATAGTCCCTGACTGCAACGAGTTCTATGCTCGGTAGACTCATCTGCCGACGTAGGTGTGAAGAATGCCAGTTCTATGCTCGGCAGATTCATCTGCTGGCGCAGGAACTTCAGACCATCCCCATCACCTGGCCATTCGTGGTCTGGGGCCTTGACATGGTCGGACCCCTCAAAAAGGCCCCAAGTGGTTTCACTCACCTACTCGTGGTAGTGGACAAGTTCACCAAGTGGATAGAGACAAAACCCATCACCAATATCCGCTCGGAAGAGGCGGTCAAGTTCTTCCTCGACATCATCTATCGGTTTGGTGTTCCTAACTATATCATCACCGACCACGGAACAAACTTCACCAGGAAGAAATTCCTGGACTTCTGTGATGGATACGGCATCAGAATCGATTGGGCCTCGGTCGGTCACCCACGTACTAACAGTCAGGTCGAGTAGGCTAATGGCATGGTCCTCCAAGGTCTCAAGCCCCGCATCTTCGACTGACTTAAAAATTATGTCGGGCGATGGGTTGCAGAGGTTCCAACAATCCTCTGGAGCCTAAGAACGACCCCAAACTGATCCATAGGGTTCACCCCATTCTTCCTTGCATACGGAGTTGAAGCAGTGTTGCCCTCCGACCTCGATCACGGCTCCCCAAGAGTAAAGGCCTTCGACCGAGACCGAGCCGCGAAGGCTTAGCAGGACGTGGTCGACCTGCTCAAGGAGGTGCATGAGACGATCGTCATCCGCTCCGCTCGTTACCAGCAAACTCTCCACAGGTACGATGAAAGAAAAATCAGGGGGAGGACCCTCGAGGTCAGTAATCTTGTACTTAGGAGGACCCAGTCAACCAAGGACAAACATAAGCTCTCTCTATCATGGTAGGGACTATACGTGGTGGCCGAGGTGATTTGACTGGGTGCCTACCGACTGAAGAACGACAATGGCAATGTTCTCACCAACACATGGAACATCGAATAGTTACGTCGTTTCTTTCCCTAAAGCTCGGTCTTATCGCTTATTTCCATTCAACATTTGCTCCTATAGCGCCCCAGCCCGAGCACTCTCGGCTTGGGTCGCTCGGGGGCTCCATGGGGGTGCGATACCACCCTCCTTTCTTTACTATGATGTAGTAATACTTTTCGCCCAAACGAAAGGGCGTTCCGTTCCTTTGATTATCCTATGTAACTTGCGCTTTAACCTCCCGACCGATCATACCCCGCCATGACCAACGGTTATGAGCGGCTGAGCCTCGCGGGCCATATTCGGGTTCTTAAGGTTGTAACCTACGGGTCAACGGGCAGGTGCGAAAAAGAAAGGACAAAAGACAAAATTAGGCAAGAATAAAAACAAGGGCAGACGGGACAAGCCTCCCCTCACGAGTGATTTCAACACAAAATGAACTTAAAATATTCACGAATATAAACTATTCACATGGGGGCTCCCCCATGAATTCATGTTTTACATAAACTGACTATTTCTACTCTAACTCTATTGTGCCCCCCTAGCGGCGTCGGTTGACGGTGCGGTTGGCGAGGATGAAGGCAGCATGGCTACGATCGGGACGATGCTCGCCTCTGACCCGGCCTCCACTCCCTCCACGGGTTGGATGACATTTTTTGGGCGCATGTCTACGGCCACGGTTGAACGGCGAGCCTCCATCACCCACTGGGCGGTGACCTGCTCAGCGACCATGAATATGGCACCAAACTCTCCCCCAGTGCATGGATTTAGTCTATGCTCCACCCATCGATGTATCCTCTGCAGATGGCCACGAAGTCTAGATCAGGGTGATGGGTCACCACCGAAGTCAGCACCCCCAACGTCCCATAGAACATGTCATCGGAGATGAGCGCCCGAACTTCATTTGGGACCTCCGCCAGCTGGACGGTAGGCATACTCGTGCTCGGTCCCAACCCGAACACCTCAGAGACCACCACCTACGAAATATTGCGAATCTAGTCGAGCTCTCCCTCGAGAGCGTGTCGCTCCTCAAGGGACTAGGCTAGTGCCTCCGCACCTCGACCAACCACCACCTTGACCGTCTCCAGCTCTTGCTCAAGAGAACCGATCTTTCCGCCCAGCTCTGGAAATGAATAACAAATTCAGAAGCAAGGAAAAGAAAAGTTCAAGGCATCAACTCAAGGTAGAATAGGTACATACTGAGGCGGGCACTTTCAAGAATGGAGAGACCTTCCTCTTGCCGGGTCACCCTTTCGAGTAGTCGAGCGTTCGACTCCTCTGCCCGAGCATCTGTCCCCGAAGCACAACCACTTCTTGCTCGGCATCCGACCGGGCCTTCCGCTCTGCCCCCAGAGCCTCCAATGACTTTTGGAGTGCCGCCTTAGTCTTCACCAAGTGGGCCTTCACCACATCGAGTTCCCGCTCGGCAGCAGTTGCCCTCTCGACCACACGCAGTTCCGCCGCTCGTGCTCCCGTCGCCTCAGCCGCCGGTCTTGGGACTCACGGCGGGCGAACTCCAGCTGGTGGCTGAGCTCGTCGACCTGATGTAATGCCACTGCTTCTTGCTCCATCCGATCATGCTCCTCCTAAAGAAATCGAGACTTACGAATCGATATCATCTCCAGGTCCTGTGAGACAAAAAGCAGGCGTGCTGAGACAACCATTTAAAAGCCAAAGAATCAAAGACAACACCAAGAACGCAGAAAACTCACCTCTGCAACATGTGGTAGGTCAACAGTCATGGCCTGATGGACAAGCTCAACCCTCTCCAAGGCCTCCTTGAGCCTCGCTTTGGTAAGGGCGAGATTGTACTCCATCGATAGTCCTCTCCCTGAGCAGGTGCCAAAGCTTCACCTCCTCCTCATCATGAAGGATGAACCTAGCCTTTCCTGACTCACTGAGGAAAGGCCACACCAGCTCGTGGGTCGCCCCTGACCAAGTGGAAGATCCAGCCATCGCATTATTGTGCGACGATCGGATCATCACCAACTCCTGGGACGGCGGGACGACTGGTGGCTCCACCCTGGTGTCTTCCTCGCTGTCGAAGGGGATATCCACCACCAAGATTCCATGCCTCGTTGGCGGCTACTCTACCTCTGGCCTAGCCGTGGCTCCTCTAGACCCCTCCAGCTCTGACCAGGCGAGCGAACCATGCGCTCCTCCGCCGGGCGACACAGGAAGCCCAGTTTCCCTCCTCTCCTCCTCCGCAACCATTGGGGGAGGGACCGCAAGTGTCACCTCCGACCCGACCTCCGCCGTCACCATGGGGATCACCGCCATCACCGCCGCTGCCACTGCCACCATACTCACAATCGGCCGAGAAGACGCAACCCCCATTAAGGAAGGTCACACCATCGCCAACCAGCTTCCCCCGCTCGTCACGACCCGCTGTAGGCTGGGTCTCCACTCTTCTTGCATGGGAGGTGGGGAGATCCCTAGTCCTGCCAGCCCCTGGCCGCTGTCAAACAAGCGTAGGTTAGTCACACTCAAAAACTCAACTATGAGAAACAAAAGGGAGCATGAATAAATACCCAGATGAAAGCGACAGAACCCTGAAGCCTAGACCAATTGATGACAAGCTGACCAGACAAGGATCACTCGGGGATCATGACCCACGCCCCCTCGCATCAACCGAGGGAGGAGAAGACCTGGCCGATCCTCGATTGGCCACGACTGCCAGCTCATGGTGAAACCACGGGAGCGACTGGCGAGGCATCTCCCCGTTGGGGGTCACACACACTCATCGACCCTGGAGACGTAGGGGAACGATCACGTCCCCTTGACCGACCAGCGTGCTCTGCCACACATGGAGCAGGGGGCCACGAAGCCGATGATGCCTCCAAAGGGCACGACGATCGTACCCGCTTTGCCTCTCGTTTGAGGGCAGCGTCTTCAACCATGGCGCACTTCCTCGACTCAGGAACATCGCCGCGCACCTCCGTACATGCCCATCGCCGATGGGCATAGCTGTGGGTGTACGGCGGTCCACTAAGGTCACACCAACGCCCCTATCTTCCTTGTCCTCTGAGGAACTCGCATCATCACCCATCTCCGTGGGTTCCTCCGACTCGAGCTCTGCCTCCACGTCACTTCGGCTCTTGCCACCATGGATCTGCTGGTTGATCTCCTTCTCCTTATCGAACCTCCTCCTGGCCTTCTCGGTTTTCTTCTTGGCAAGCGAGGCCTCCCTCTAGGTAGGTTGCTGAACCGCGCCTTCCAGCCCTCTTGGAAGATGCGGCCAGGATTTATAGCCCACGAGTCCCTTCGAAACGGGCAACTCGAAATCAATCAAAACATCAAAACAAGAAGGAAAAGGTCACGGGAAAAAAGCATACCAAATTGGAAAGCTTCGCGGCATGAAGGGGACCGGGCATCCCTTCGATGGAGTCTTCATCCCTCAACTACAGTACCCGATCAAGATGACTCCAGACTTCATCCTTTGGCAACTCCTCTGGCGATGCACGGTCGAGATCCACTGGGCCAGAGTATTCCCACATCGGCCGCGTTCTCTCTGCCAACGGGGCAACCCAACAGCGGAAGAAGGTATGGAAGACCCGCAGCCGGTCGAGGCCATGCTGCATGAGCCTCTAAAGCTCCATCTTGATAATATCCAGCTTGATCTACCGATGGGCGGGACCCCACGACTAGCTTTCCCTCCTCTCTGGCCTCTCCCGGCTGAACGTCGAGAATGGCGACTCCACCGGGTTCCTAATTTAGAACCACTCACCATGCCACCCCTGATTGGAGTCATAGGGGAGTACGCGGGGTAGGGGACCGACGGCTTCGGCCTCTTCTGTAGGGCAAACCCTCCAATCGGTGTGATTCGGGGTGGCTTCCGTTCGGACAGGGCTCACCCGCTGAAAATCCGTCGAAAGAGGTCCACGTGTGTCTCCATCCCGAGGAAGGCCTCGTAGACGGTGACGAAGCCGGTGATGTGCAGTACCCTAGTCGGGGTTGAGGTGTTGCAACTCCAGGCCCCACTCGTCGAGGAGCCCGTGCAGGAACCAGTGCGCGAGATACCCAAGCCCACGCTCGTGGAAAGTTAGGAAGGATACGACCTCGTCAGCTCGGGGTTGTGGAACAACCTCCCCCGGCGTAGGAACCCTCCAATGTGCCACCTCCTTCGACGGGAGCAACCCCCTCTCGGTGAAGACGGCCAGCACCTCCTCATCCACGTTGGAAGGCCTCCAGTTCGACATCACGTCTCGGATTTATGAATGAATCTATGAGTTTTTCCTCTCCCTCGCTTTGCCCTCCTCTCTCCTAGAAGCCACCATGACACACGAATAGGCTTGGCGAAAAGAAGGAATGAGAAATGGCAGCGGTTGAGGAAAGGCAAAAGAACAGGAGGAAAACCCTTTCCCTTCCCCCTATTTGATGCGAAAAGGCATGCGGCGGGACGTGGCCTGGGCAGGGCCCACCACTACCGCAACCTGAGCACGGGAAACGAGGCACAACCACACGCAAATGACCCTCCGCCTTCCCAAGCAGGGTTTGGTGGAGCCCGTCGATGGAATCTCCATCAGGAGAGGCCAACGGGTCACCTGAGTCAATCGGATGGCTCGGGCGACTACCGAGAGACAGGCAAGGAGCAGTGGGATGCCCCACGTGGGCTATGCCGACCCCGTCATGAACGACAGACACGGATCCCACTCGGACATACCCAATAGGAGCTCCCTGAACCCATCACTTGAGCCATTAAGGTAACTTTACCAACCTTCGTTCTACTTTCCCAATGCATGAGCATTCATTCATCCATTCTCATGCATGCATTCATACATTCAGTCATATACTCATGCATACATTCATCCCATACATCTAAGCATTGCATATGCAATTGTTGCATCACAATGCTTCACGTCGCATCACGATGTGGTAGTCGTCTCATTCGACATGAGCGATGACCGACAGGGGTTCGAAGGCCAGCCCGCAAAGGGCTCGAGGCCGCCTCACGTCAAATAGAGCCAGGGGAGAAAACGCAGATGAGCCCCAGCGGCCCTCGCTCGATCCGCTCAGAAGTAGATAGAGTCATCTCAACCTTCTCCTTCGATCCTAACCTCAAGCCAAGCCCATAGAATCTCCATCTAGGGGAGGCCAGCGGGCCACCCGAGTCGGTCTCCGGAATGACTCAGGCATCTGCCGGGAGGCGGGTTAAGGAGCAGTGGAATGCCACATGAGGGCTATGCCGACCCCGTCACAAACGACGGACCTAGATTCCACTTGGACATGTCCGTTAGCGATCTCGCTGAGCGCGACACTCAAGCCATCGAGGCAAGTGTCGTTAGCTCAACCCCTTCGGTTATGGAAACCATGGATGGGGTGACGCATAAAACTCGGCCAACCCCTAACGAGCCTAACGGGGCTCGAGGGCTCGAGCTACCAGGTCCCTACTTAGGAACCCGACCAACCGCATAGGTTGCGGTCAGAACGGACACGGGCGAACACCCCAACCGGAAGGAACATAAGAGTCTGCAGCCCCAAAAAAGATTACCAAGGTGCTCAGCCTCCAACCGACTCTCCAGCCGGCTGCAGACTCAGAGGCTATGTTCACCTCCGTCTCACCCGACCCCTTGGCCGTGCCAGACCCTTGGGTTCACGCTCCGTCTCGCCTGACCCCTTTGGCCCTGCCTGACCCTTGGGTTCACGCTCCGTCTCGCCTGACCCCTTCGGTCCTGCCTGACCCTTGGGTTCATGCTCCATCTCGTTCGACCCCTCGGCCGTGCCTGACCCTTGGGTTTGCGCTCCGTCTCGCCTGACCCCTTCGGCCACGCCTGACCCTTGGGTTCGCGCTCCGTCTCATCCGACCCCTCGACCGACCACGCCATAGGCTCCGTCTTGCCCGACGCCTCGAGTTCGCGCTCCGTATCGTCCGACGGCGACCCACAACCTTACACCCACCGGGTACGCTCATGAAACGAATGTAAACATCCCTTCATGACTTCACAGGAGTCCCAAAGGGGCTCGAAGGCTCCTGCCGGGTTCGTAAACCCGGGGTCCCCAATGGACCCGCTTCCCTACAAAACCCGGCCTAGCAGGCGACACAGCGACAACGCGTGCCTGGGCCGGCCTAGATACATAATGATAGGCCAAGACAACGATCCGGACCCCGATCGGAAGGCCTGGCCAAGGTGGGACCGCAGTTCAGCTCCGACCTCCTTGTCCGACCAAGGATACATCGGACCTCTGCTCGCTGCTCTTTTTCCACCGACACGGTCGGGATTGACTGGGAACGACCGACCGGGGACGCCCGCTCAGTGAGGGCCTGAGGATCAGGGGGACTGTACCCTGCCATGCCCTGCACACCTGCAGGACGGTGTCACCAGGCCATGCCAGACGAGCACTATACAACCTTCCGGACGCGTCAGAGGACAAACAGTATTGTAGGCGCCGATATTTGCCGTACCAGGCGAACACGGTAGAGCCTGCCAGATGCGTCTGAACATAAACAGTATTGTGGGCGCCAATAACCGTCTCGTACCCGACAGCGTGGGCAACAAGACTAGGTCGCACACGTATACACTCTCTCTATGTTTCTCTAACTTGTAAGGCCATCATCTTCAACTGTAAAAAGAGATGAGCTCTCTCCTAAAAGCTCTCTCTCGGAAGAAAAAAGGCTAGACAACTCGAGGACTCGATGACCTGAGGACTCGAATAGCTCAATTGCCCTAGAACTCGATAGCTACACAGAGCATACGCTCCAATACTTAGGGCACGTTAGAGCACCCGTCATTCTCGGCCATTCAATTCAGAGTCCGACCGGGCCTTTAACACCCCCTTCTCATTTCTACTCGTTTGTAACCCCACAGCAAGATTCGAGCACCTAGGCTCAGGAATAAAGTCACCGACTGACTGAAACTGGACGTAGGGCACGTTGCCTGAACCAATATAAATCGTGAGTCATCACGTGCTAGGCCAAATCCGATCACAACGCACGGCAAAACTACAAATATTTACTTGTTGGTCACTTTTCGCACCGACACATAGAATAGTGCAAAGTGGAACCCTGCTTTCCCCTCCATCCGTGCAGTTAAACTTTGTTTGTACTAGTTTTGAGAGTAGACATTTGTAATTCTAAAAAATGCGTACAAATAATGGATTGATCTTTGGAACTGAAAACGTTTAAATATTGAAGTCTTAGTACTTTTAATATATTTCCCAGACTTTGTACAGTTTAGTTCTTTAGTCATGATTTTTTTAGGATGATATCTTGGTCTAGACAGGTTGACATGTATGTGTAATCCACTTGTTCGTTGGCACATGCTCACGAAAATACCTTAAGGTACTGAAAGCTCACTAAATTTCTACATCTCTTTCTACATATTTTCTGAACTACAATAAACTAAGTTGGAATCATCTAAAAAGAGTGTACCAATAGAGCAGACATGCAATTATGGCAAGGTGGACTCGTTGAATTTTTAGACTCAAAGTGTGATGCAATGCGTCCATCATCCTTAATAACTTTGATAGCTGTGGTCGTTGGAATGGTTCTCCCTTTTCAAATCCCCTTTCAGATACTGTGTAGGTTCCCGAGAATTCAGTTCACCATTTCACTGTCCTAAAAATGATGAACCAATTCACTTCACCATTTGACTGTCCTGCAAATAGTTAGCTTTCCCTATTTCTATGTACTTATAAACTTAACACACTTCCCTAATATTGTCCTTTCATTAATTTTATCATCATGTAAATCTAGAATCTGAATCCTCACATGATTAATTCATATTACCTATATATATAGAATTATATATGTATCCTTTATAACTTCAAAGATTAATAACTAGCTTACTTTGGAAATATGCTCATCAGAATTTTTCTGAATCTACAGATGCAGAGGCACAGTGGT
Source organism: Miscanthus lutarioriparius (assembly GCA_904845875.1). NCBI lineage: Eukaryota > Viridiplantae > Streptophyta > Magnoliopsida > Poales > Poaceae > Miscanthus > Miscanthus lutarioriparius. Next base: position 26,102,408 of record CAJGYO010000004.1, on the reverse strand, counting down.
GGTTCTGGCATTGCAAATATGATGTTTATTCTTCAAAGAAGAGCAGGTTTGATCAAATTACTAGAAGATTAATCCCTGATGCTTTTCCAAGAGTACTAGAACATGATTGAACTAGTCATGAATTTATAGTACAGTTTGTGTGACCTAATTCAAACCATGTTTCTGTATTTTTATTGGAACTAGATTTCTTGATAATGTTGTGACTTTCATATATAACATTTAAATAGTTTCATATGTAGTGTAGGGATGTTTCTTTTAAGAGTATTGTACCCTAACACTTGTATAATTACTATATTGTTTTGCTCTTTTTTCCTTGCAGAATTGATCAGACGGGAACTCGTGATGAATGGATGATTCAAGCCAACGTAGATGGCTTCTTTGTGTTTTGTATATTTTATTTACTCCTAGATGAATGTTGTGAACAAAAAATTACGCCATTGATTTTTCGGATGGTACTCATTGTAATGCAGTATTTTTCAGATGGTACTCACTGTAACGCAACAATTGCTTCATAATATATGGCTCAGTGTTTTTATTCCAAATGTTTGAGATGATTTCTATTTTTTCATTATATTGCAAAATAATGTTCATTGGATGATTTATTATTCCTAGCTACACATATAGGCGTTGCAACAATCCAAATCAAACGTAGCAATGAACTATAGAAATCATTCGTTTGCAGCTAGTACAAACACATATAAACGTTGCCATAGCCTTCAATATCCGTTGCAAAGTTGCAACGTATATTTATAAGTGTTACCAACACATATGTAAGTGTTGCAATAGACCTTTGCAACGCCACTTCTAGCAATGCATAATAATGCGTTGGTATAGACCTTAGCAACACATATATAGACTTTTAGCAACGCATATATGCGTTGCAAAAGGGGGTGTCATTTTGTAGCGGTCCTTCGGTGCCCGGTCGTGCCGATGGCGAAGGTTGGTTCCATTTTTCTTATTGCCTGTTTAAATTTTTCGTTGTGTCTTAGATAACTGAGCCCACTCGTTATTTTTTTTCAAGTGGAAGCTCCTCTGACACAATAAGTGGGTGGGCGGAGGCTCTCAATAATATTTATACAGACATAGGAGGTTGCTTTGGAACTTTCTGTCTTCTTGATTTTTTTCTTCTTACTTTGCTTATGCCTTGCCTCTGGATAGGTTAGATGCGCCATCATTTCAAAAAGGTGGATTACTTCAAGTTGTTGTGTTATAATTTGGAGCATAATGTGTTACTTGTCTTTTGGTTTTGATTATTTTCTCCTTTTCATTGCTGAGTTGCGTTCTGCAGGGGCATCATTTGGCGGAAGCTCTTGAGGAGCGTGGTACTCAGGAGGTTGTGGATCGCAACCTAGCGATTGAGGCCCTCAAGAAGGAGCTTGAAGTGGTGGAAGAGGAGAAGAAACGTCTGGCAGCTGAGGTTGCCACCCTTCGCTCTTCTCATAAGGAGATTGAGGGTTTGAAAGCGAAGGTGGAATCCTTGGACAAGGCTCTTGTCGGGTCGAAGGCTACCGAGCAGCTTGCACTGGGGAAGGCTGAGAAGGCTTCCACAAGGAGATCGATGCGGAGAAGGAGTCTAGCAGTGCTTTGGCCACGCAGGTGGAGCTTCTGAACAAATGTCTAGACGACGCGAAGGCTATCGGTTTCTCTGCTGCCGAAATATATACATCTATATTGGCAAGTTTCAGGGCGGTTACCCCTCCGCTTCCCTCTGATTCGTCGGCTTATGGTGTGCTTGGTTGGCTAAAATCCAACTTCTCCAAGCTACCGGATTTTGTCACGAAGGTTGGGGATTTCACAATTGTTTCCAGTGCTACTAACCTTTCGAAGACCTTGGCAAAATCGGGTTGTGACCATATCGAAGGTCTCAGGAAGAGGGATGAGTTTGAGAGCCTAGAGGAGCTTGGAGAGGCGTCGAGGAATGTCTCTAGGGCCGTTAAGAACTACATAAGCTCATTTTGGTTTAAGTTTGGCCAGGAAGACGCTAGCTCTTTGGAGGAGGCCAGGCGTGTCGTGGTATGTTCTTTGTTTATTTTTGACCTATTCTTGGCTTGTAGTTGCTAGGTTTCTTTCGCTTAACTCGTTGATCTTGTACTTACTGTTCTTCTATTGTGTACAGGATCTGCAGAAGGCGGAGGCTCACCGCGCTATTGTGGAGGCTCAATCCTCCAAGTCTGGCAAGGTGGCAGGGAAGGAGGCTTCGGCTGCTACCATCGCCAAGGAACCTAGGGAGGAGGCCTCCGTTCCGAAGGCTCCGGAGGTGTAGTTTTTTTAGGTTTTTAGTTATTGTTTTAGATGTGGCCAGAGGTGATGGCCCTTGTATTTGGCCCTCCTTGTGTATGGTGGTTTTTGTTTTTGGTTGGCGTTCATTTTCCCAAGTTAATGTAAATTTGTCCTGCGTAGGTTGCCTCTCATGGGCCTGTGCAGGACGTGGTTCCTGTAACAATGATGCAAGATGGTGTCTATGTTAGCGGAGAACTATGGGAGTACTGACGTGACACTTTTCCTAGGCCTTCAGTCTATGATAAGTGGGCTTTTGTGATGAATGATATTGATGATGACTGTGCTAAATTCGTTAGGTCTCTTGCCTGGCGAGGGCCTCGTTCGCTAGTTTAGGATCTTAGTTTATGTTGTGTTACTTGGAGGGCCTTTCATGCCCTTGAACTATATTTTGTTGCTTTGGCCAGGGCTTTCGCCTTTTGTGTTTTGGCCTTTGTTGCCTTCGGGCGCTTGTATGATTTTGATTTTTATCATCTTTGTTGGTTGCGCTGCGAAGGTGCTTGTTGTAGGCTACTATGAGTTTTATGAATAAAGTTATAATTCAATGTCCAGCTTGGACACTTGTTTGATTGTAGAATCTGGTTACATTTATTGTTTAGACCAAGAGTTCTAGCTAATGGCGCTTATTTTCTTGCTCTATCCTCCGCTTCTTTCTTCTCTGGAAGCTGTTAGAGTTGTGCTCACGCGTGGACGTGGAGAAGCTGAAGTGCTCGCATTTGATCTTATGCCTTTTGTAGAGGCTCAAGCTCAATTTGAGCATTCGTCGGAGGTTTGTTGAACTCATGCTCGCGCGTTGTCTTCGCTTGCGCCTGGGTGTTGGAGGCTTGGTCTTTGGTCTTATTAGAGCAGTTGCACTCCCGTCGAACTTGGCTGAGGCTTGTCCCAACCGCTTAGTGTCTTCGGTTGCGAGGGGATCTTACGAGCCTTCGTGCGATACCCTTCCACGTCCTCTGATACTGATCGGTTCTTGGTGAGCTGTGGCTATACAACACTCTATGGTGGACGCATACGACCTCTCCGTGCCCTTCGTCGGGCTACACGAGCTACTATTTTTATGGGTCTTCGCGCGGTATCTTGTGGTTCTCATATCTTTAAAGAAACTCCCGCCTCCATGGCTCTCTAGCTTTGCTCTATAGCGTGGTAGTGTTTTTGTGCTTAGGTCTCCCCCTGGCGCTTTCCTGATCTAGTAATGTTATGACGTACTGAATGGGACTGGAGTGGGGGGCTCCCCATTTTATAATCCTACACTTGTACATTTCATAAATTTCAGTTGTTGGGCAAGGTTTAATGCCTGGGTGTGTTTTGATTCTATATTAACGACTAAAGATTTGCTTGTACTTGACGTATCTTTGCTTTTTAACTCTGATGTACCTACGTCCTTACTTACTGATCTCGCATGGTGCCTGATATGGACAGGTCTTCGCCAGGTCTTCTTTTTTCCTCCGATGCCTGGGGCGAAGGCAGGTATTTGTCGGGTTTGTGGCCTTTTGGGCAATTCTGATAGCTCCTTGGTGCCTGATGATGGATAGGACTTTTTTCAAGGTTCTAGGCTAGTTTAGTTGTGGAGGTCGTTCCATGCTTTGTAGCCTTCGGCTACAGGCAATGGAAGGTCCTTTTTGTCATGATTTTTGTTGTCGAATGTTGTGGCTCCGTTGCTAGCCACTTTCGACCTTCGCTTTTCATAGTTTTGATGGGAGAATTCCTCTTTATATTTTAGAGGGTTTTACATGGGTCCTGTCTCATTAAAAACCTCACCTCCGCTAGGAGTCCTCCTTTATGAGGAAAAGAATATAGGCCCTTTTGCGTGGAATGAAAAAATAAGAAAGAACAAAGTGCGGGGAAGTAGTGAGGTGACCTTCACTTATACTTCTGTGTAGGTCATCCTCTTACAATCATATGTAAAATCTACATAAGTTATCGATGTTCCAGGTATGAGTTGTTGTCGCGCCTTCGACATCTGTCAGGTAGTATGACCCTGGTCTTCCCGTGGCCTTCGCCGTGTAAGGACCTTCCCACTTTGGCTGGAGCTTTCCTGCGTTAGCCGCATTTGGTTTCCTTCTTAGTACTAGGTCTCCATCCTGTATTTGCTTTCTAACCACGTGGCTATCTCTCCATTTCCTCGTTTGATCTTGACACTTTCTAATATTTTCTACTGCTTCCAATCTTGTGCCTTCGATTGATTTTTTTTAAGTATTCTTCGTCTGCTTCATTACCCAGAGGCTCTTATGCTTGGCTTCCTCTAGCAACATTGCCTCCTCTCCATATAGTAGTTTGAATGGTGTGAAGCCCGTTGCCCTAGATGCTGCGGTGTTGTGAGACCACACCACCTTCGGTAGCTCTTCGACCCACTTTCCTTTGCGAAGATAGAACAATGTTTTTGATATTGCTGAGAATACTACTGCTCTATTAGCTCTTTCTACTGCTCCATTTGACTCTAGGTGGTAGACTGAGGCGAAGGCTAAAGAAGTCCCTAGACTTCTACAAAACTCTTTGAACTTGTCTGAGTCAAACTGCTTTCCATTGTCCAATGTAAGGGTTCTTGGTAGTTCAAATCTACAGATGATGTTTTGCCAGAAGAATTTTTTCAGACTCTGAAGTGATAGTTGCTAGGGGTTTTGCCTCGATCCATCTTGTGAAGTACTCAATTGCTACGACTGCAAATTCGTTCCCCCTTGCGAAGGTGGCAATGGCCCAACAAGGTTCATGCCCCATCTTAGTAATGGCCAAGAGGGTGGAATGAGTTGTACTACGGCTGAAGGCTTTGACTGGTGTGGGGAGGTGCTCAGGCATGCTTCACATGTCTTGACAATTTTCTCTGCATCTTTGATGTGAGTGGGCTAGTAGAATCCTTGCCTAATGGCCTTCGTAGATCATGCTCTTGGGCCTATGTGAGAACCGCAAATTCTGGCATGAATCTCTCAGAGGAGTTCCTTGCCTTCGCCCAGGGTTATGCACTTGAGTAGTGGTTGGACTATGCCTTTTTGTACAAGGTTCCATCTGCTAGTGTATAGCTTCTTGCCCTGGCGGCCATTCTTGCTGTGCTTGCCTCATCTTCTGAGTGTTGCACATTGTTTATCTGATCAATGATCAGCTGCCTCCAGTCTTCGGACACTATGAGTAGGACTTTGTTTGAATGCTTTTGTAGCTACTTGCATTGCTGGTGCTTTGAGTACCTGGTAGAATGTTTCTTCTGCTATGGGCAGGTTGTTTACTGCTGCCTTTGCTACCTCATCTGTCTCTGAATTTTCTGCTCTTGGTATGTATTTTAGGGTAAATCCCTGAAACCTTCGCTCCAGTGCCCTTACTGTCACCAACTATTTGACCAGTTCTGGCTCTCATGCCATGTACTCTTTTTTGACTTGCTCGGCCACAACCTGAGAATCTGTTGTTGCTAGTACTATTTTTGCGCCAAGCGCCTTCACCTTGTTGAGTTCCAGTATGAGGCCTTCATACTCTTCTATCTTATTTGTTGCTTAGAATTCTAATCTGGCTGCATACTTCAATCGGAGGCTTGGTGCAATCAGGATTGTGGAGGCTCCTGCTCCCAGATGTCCCCACGCCCCATCCGTATAAAGTGTCCAGTCTAAGCTTGAGGTGGTGTACTTTGATGCACCAAAGGTGTCTAATCTGTCATGAAATCTGCTAATGCTTATGATTTTATTGTTGTTCTTGACACATAGTTGAGATCAAATTGGGATAATTCTGTTGTCCAATTTCCTATTCTTCAAGAGGCCTCTTTGTTACAGAATATGTCTCCGAGCGGCTGTGACGATGGTATTGTGATTTTGTGCGTTTGGAAGTAATATTTCAATTTCTTAGATGTAGTTAGAACAGCGTATGCTATCTTTTTAATATCTATATAGTTCAACTTTGCTCCTGATAATGTTTCTGATATGTAGTAGACAGGCTGCTAAATGACCTTCGATTGTTCTTTTTCTTGGGCAAGTACCTCACTGACTACATGGTCGGAGGCTGCAACATATAACAATAGTGGTGCCTCTAGATCTGGCATTGTGACCAAGAGTTGGCTAGCCATGTAGCTTTTGAGCTATCAGAATGCCTTGACTGCTCTGGCCCCCATTCCACTTTGTCTTCATTTCTCAGAGCTTTGAAAAATGGTAGGCTATGTTCTGCTGACTTTAAGGTGAACCTATTTAATGCTGCTATTCTTCCAATAAGCTTCTAGATTTCCTTTTTGGATGATGGTTCTACCATTGAGATTATGGCCTTCGGCTTTTCTGGGTTTGCCCTTATGCCTTCGGGTCCTATGATGTACCATGAGCATTTTTCCTCTACTAACGCCAAAGACACTTTTTTGGGTTTAATTTGAGGCATGCTGCCCTAAGATTGACGATGGTTTCTTTGAGATCTGCAATATGATCTTCTTTATTCTTGCTCATTACTACAATGTCATCAACATAAGCTATGTTGTTTTTCTGTAGCTGTGGGCTGAGAACTACCTTGGTCATTCTGGTGAAGGTTGAACCTACGTTCTTTAGCCCTTCAAACATTCTGATGTAACAATATGTTCCAAAGGGAGTGGTGAAACATGTCTTTTCTTCATCTTCTTTGTTGAGTCAGATCTGGTGATATCCTAAAAAACAGTCTAGCAGTGAAAAACATTTGCAGCCCACCGCTTTATCAACGAAAGGTATCTATTTTCGGTAGTGGAAATAGATCTTTCTTGCAAGCTTTGTTTAGGTCTGTGAAGTCTATTCACATCCTCATCTTGCCATTTTCTTTGGCACCAGCACTACATTTACTAGCCACTCCGAGTACTTGACTTCTCTAATGACATTTGCGTCTAGCAATCTTTGCACTTCTACCTTTGTCGCTCGGATTCTGTCCTCTAACATTTTCCTCTGCCGCTGCTTTTTTGGCTTCATTTTAGGGTTGATGTCGAGTGAGTGTTGTATAATATCTCTGCTGACTCCTTGCAAGTCGGAGACTGACCAGGCGAAGACGTCTTTGTTCTTGGCTAGAGTCTCTATGAGTTCTGCCTCTTCTTCCTTTGAAAGACTGCCGCTGATAGTGATTTTTCTGTCCGGTATTGCATTCTCCAATGGGACTGATTTCGTTTCTTCTTGATCTTTGAGGTCAGTTTTCCCTTTGGCATATCCAGAGGCTACGGCGTACTGGACTTGGCTGACTCGACGGAGTTGATGTTGCGCTGCAACTTGTAGATGGCTCTCTCTATGTTTCTTGCCTCCTTCTGACTACCATGGATTGTGATGATGCCATGCAAGGCTGACATTTTCATGCATAAGTAACCCATGTGTATGGCTGTATTGAACTTATTTGCAAACCCTGTGCCAAAGATGGCATTGTATGGGTAGTAGAGATCTACTACGTCGAAGGTCACATATTCTGTTCTCGCATTTTCCTGATCTCCCAAGGACACTGGCAGAGAGATTTTTCTCAATGCATCAATTTTCTTTCCTCCAAAACCGATTAATGGTGAGTTCGAAGGCTTCAACTAGCTTATGCTTAACTTCATCCGGTCGAAGGCATTGACGAAGATGATATCTGTGGAACTTTCGGAGTCTATCAAAACCCTGCTGATTTCCCTACCTGCAATATTAGCCTTGTTCACCATCGCATCCGTATGGGGGTAGCTTTCCAATTGGAGGTCTTGCTATGAGAACGTAATGGGTGTCTTCGACCAATCTATGCGGCGTACTAGGCCCTAGACTGCTATATTGTTGACAAGCCTGAAATGATCTTTCTTCTGCTTCTTTGTCTAGAACTCCATTGAAGAGCCTCTAGCTATTGGCAGTATCATGCCAATGGTGGGTAGCAGTGTATGTGGGTTAAGCTGGTTTTCTGGGTTGGGTTCGTTTTTGGGCGCGGCTAATTGTGGTGGAGGTGGGGGCGGAGTTAATGCTTCAAGTTGTCTGTTGTGAGCTTGAGCTGGTTGGTTTGTCTCTATAAATGTTATGTGCGGAGGCCTTGGGTTTATGTAGGTGAGGTTGGCTTCGGCGTGCTGGTTACTAGCCTACCTTTGTTGCTGGGTGAAGTTAGTGTAGTATGCGGCTACTAGGGTGGATGGGTGGATTTGATTAGAATTAAGGCTTGGGTATATTAGGCAATATGGCTGCTGAGGGGGTGCGGCGAAGGTATGGTTGACTTCTCTTACGGGTTGTTGTGGTGGAGGCTATGGGTTTGCTCTGTTCTTTATCCTCTCTTGAGTTTCCTTGGTATCTGGGCAGTCTCCGGTGATGTGCTCTTTGTTCTCTCCGTGAAAGAAACAATATTGTCTTTGTTGCTTTTGGTTTTGGGTCTTGTTCCAGTTCTTCCCTTGACTGTATCTCTTGCCTTCATACTGCTTCTGAGATGTGTTGTTTTGATCAGCCTTTGGCGCCTGCTGCCCTTGCTGGCTATTTGCTTGGTGTTCTATGTTGAAGACCTGATGATCTGGCCCTTGCTGTGTTTGTTGCTGGCCCTAATTTTTGTTGCCCCTTTGCGCATTCCTGCTGCTCCCTTGGTACTGTATGCTTTGGTTCTGCTCTTCTAGCCTTCTGATAAGGTCATTATCGAACCTGCAGTATTTCTCCAACTCACTGTATAGTTCCTCTATGGTCCTTGGCTTCTCTCGATCTAGATGGGCTACGAAGGCTCCGATGCTGGAGGCCATTGATTGCAGCTTCGATTGCCACGTCCTCTGGGACATTTGGTGCCTTTGCTTTCAGCTGAACGAACTTCTAAAAATAATCCTTTAAGGCCTTGCCTTGATTTTGCTTGTACTGGAATAGGTCCATTGAGGTCAAGGATTCGCTAGTGAACTCTTTGAAGTTGGCTATGATTTTGTCGTGGAGGTCTTCCCATGAATACACTGAACTGGGCCTCAACATAGAATACCATGCCAATGCATCACCTTCAACTGCAATAACGAAGGACTTGGCCAATACAGTGTCGTTCCTGCCTGCAGAGGCTACCGCTACCTCGAAACTCATAATGAACTAGCACGGATCTGATCTTCCATTGAATTTGGGTAGGGTGATAAGTTTGTAGGAGGAGGGCCATGTTGAGTTTTGGATTCCTTCGGACAATGGTGATTTGGAGTCTATAGTTCTGTAGGCTGGTGGTAGGGTGTAAGGTGTGCCGAAGGTTGGTTGGACGGCAATACCTAGCGAAGGGTTGGGTTGCCTTTGATTTGCTGAGTGAGGCTGGTTGGATGTATTGGAGAGGGGCTGGCTAGGCTGCATGCTTTGTATCTCCACCTGCAAGACAGCCAACTGCTGCCTAAAGTGACGCTTGAACTGCCCTCTGGCTTGCGGCGAAGGTTGCTGCTAGCCTATCTCTTTCTTATTGTGTACTTTGCAGCTGGGATTGGAGCTGTTGAAGCACTTGCTCTAGGGTTGAGTCTAGAGCTGGCTGCTCTTTGGGCGCCACGGCCTGATCCTCCGCTACATCCTCTTCTATGCATTGATCTTCCAAAGCAGTGGCGTAGATCCTGTGGGCTCTACGCCTGGGTCTTCCCCTTCTGGAAGGGTCCGCTGGTGCCCTGGTGGGGGCTGCTCTTTTTTTGGTCATCGTGGGTTTCGCTTGGCCTACACGTGGTGGGCGCCAATGTTGGAAAACTGGGTTTTCGACTTGGATTGAGGAATAGGGTCTTCGCCTGGGCGGAGGCCCCGGGCAAAGACAACTATATTGGTGGGACGGGATACAATTAGGGTTTCATAAATGTATTCACCAACCTCCCTACGCAGGGTATGGTTCCCCCCTTTTTATAGGGCACTGTTTGTAACCATGCCACTTTACATTTCTACCCCATGACAGCTAAGGTACATCCTTGGAATATTCATGTACCAATACAAACCGCTAGGGGCAATCCGGGTCTTCTCTACTCGCACTGCCTTTGCTTCTTGGGCCTTGGTCGTGGGTCCATAAGCGGCCCATTTGCACCATAAGGAACCCTTCCCAGATCGCGCGGAGGCCCCCAAGAGGCCGGCGAAGCCTCCATCCTGAGTGCCTTCACCTCCGCCGCGCTGCCCGTTCGAGTCGCCCGGACCTCCGCCTTTCGTCCTATGGCCTTCACCACGGGTTGATTTCCGGGAGCCTTTGCCGTTGTTCTCAGGCCTTCGGTCGTCCGGTGGGGGAAAGCAAGCGAAGGCTCCTCTTGAAGTCCCTGCAATCCATCACTTGCTTACAGTTAGTGTTAGTTCTTGAAGTCAGAGCGGTGTCCAGACTCCGCTACTCATATATCCATGTCCCAACACACACAAAAAAGAATTAGTTGCAGAAATGTGTGACGTTTAGCTGTTAGTTTCAGCTTATTTGGGACATAAACAGTTTATAAGTTATACCAAACAGACCCAATGGTTAGGTGATAAGCGTTTGATGTGAGTGAGATCATTCCTTAACCTTTGTTTCTTGTTAGCTTGTTGAAGAACTAAACCAACTAAGCTACTAGCTAGTGGAGTAGCATTATTTTTCACTATAACACGGTTGATCCATTTGCTAAAGTAATTTGGTCTTATCTTTGGATGGAGTTGGTAGGAAATCCTTTTCACAACCCTAGTCATGCATGTCACTTGCAACCCCCAGATAGCTCCCTCCATGGTAAGAGATACAGTATGTTTTAAATCATCTTCTGCTGTGTACATTGACGATGGCCACGTGTGTTTGTAACAATGGAGGGATTGACCTCTCTCACTGTTATCTCAGCTCAACACGTGTCAATCGAGTACTGGCTAGTTCATACCGGTAACCTCGTTCCGACAGTGCTGTCCACACACTCACAAATCACAATGCTACTTGCTCCAACAGTCCACAGATGTTTAGACTTATCTTCAGTAAAATAGCAGCAGCAGCAGCACTAGTGCGTCATCCAAATAATATATAGTACTAGCTACTAGGCACTAGTCAGTATATGGAGTAGGACTTGATGATAATGCTTCTGCTGAGATACGCCCAAGATAGCATATGTTCCCTGCACAGCATCATACGAGAGAGCATTTCTACCGTTGTGCTAAGCTCATGCGACATGGACATGAGATCTTTATACATACTGGGAATGTAGACATGCAGTGCAGGAGTAAGCTCCATCTCCATGTCCTGTCCTGATAATGGTCGATACTAATCATTCATATCTCAAACTCTTGTGCATTGGATCCCTGCAGATCGTCATCATTTGCCAATGAGATGATTGCAAATAAACTGGCTAGCTGTTGAACGACGATGGATACAATCCTTCTTCCTAGTATGGAGACAAGTGCAGTGAATGAGCGTCGCCACTCACCACCAGCTCAGAGTCGACGGGCAAGTGTGCTCGACGAGAGAACCTCAGATGGCACTGCCGGAAACCAGCACTTTGCCGAGTGCCGGAGGCTTTGCCGAGTGTGTTTTATTGGGCACTCGGCAAAGACGGTCTTTGCCGAGTGCTAAATAAAATACACTCCGCAAAAAAAACACTCGACAAAATGCGTCTTTGTCGAGTGCCTTTTTCTGGCACTCGACAAATATGTATTTTGCCGAGTGTTATTTTTCGGCACACGACAAATTGCGTCTTTGCCGAGTGCCTTTTTTCTGGCACTCGGCAAAGATGTATTTTGCCGAGTGCCTTTGTTTTGGCACTCGGCAAAGAGGCATTTTGCCGTGTGTATTTTTTTTCCTCGGCAAATCAGTTTTTTAAAGCAATTTTTGAGGCCCTAAATGAATTCAAATGAAAAACTTTTCAACTACAAAGTTGTATAACTTCTCAAGATCTACAAAGTTTATTTTGATCATTTCTTCATTTGACAAAGCGACAATAACGTTGTTCTTAAAATCTACATCTCTCATATCTCTCATATTAAGAGAGAGATATAAGATTTGTGAACAATGTTACTACCACTATGTCGGATGAACAAATGACCAAAATAAACTTTGTAGATCTTGAGAAGTTATGAAATTTTGTAGTTGGCAACATTTTGATTTGAAATCATCTTGTCATGCAAAAACGACGTTTGAATTTGAAAATTTTAAAATTTGAATTTTTCAAAAGACCTCGGATGGAAAAACTTCCTAAATGAAAATTGTAGATCTCCAAAAGTTATGAAACTATGTAGTTGATAACTTTTTGATTTGAAATCATCTTATCATACAAAACTACGTTTGAATCTCTCAAATTTGAAATTCGAATTTTTCAAACGACCTCGGATGAAAAAACTTCCTAAATGAAAATTGTAGATCTCGAAAAGTTATGAAATTTTGTAGGTGACCACTTTTTGATTTGAATTCGTTTAGGGCCTCAAACAAGCAATTTACTCTCGGTTTAGTATAATATACGAGGATAGATAACGGAATCTAGACACAAGTGACAGTGTAGTACAGTAGTAGAGCAGCAGACACGCTAGGGAGAGGTCGTGAGTTCGAATCCCGCCGGTCACGTTAGCCGCAAATTTAGCGCAAAAAATGCACCGACTTCAATGAAGACGGGCGGGCGCTGGCTGGTGGCGGCCTCCCCCGAAAAAAAATTTTGCTATTATTTTTTGGTTTTTCGCATTTTCATTTTGCCGAGTGTAAATCTTTACCGAGTGCTTTTCCGGTACTCGGCAAAGGCTTTGCCGAGTGCCCGACAAAAAGCACTCGGCAAATAGCTGTTTGCCGATAAAAAAATGCCGTGTGTTGTATGTCGAGTGTTACACTCGGCAAAGCAGTTGCCAAGTGTTTTTGAACCATTGCCAAGTGCCCTGGCACTCGGCTAAACGACTGTATTCGTAGTGTGGGACGCAAAGAAATTTAAAAGCTAGGTGCCGAACTTTTGAGTCGGTTGGATGCGTACGTTGTTATGAGTCCTGTGCAAAGAGAAGAGCACCAAGGACACGGTTGTGCGTGCATGCTGTCCTACGATCTCACACAAGTTGCTGTGGTGGTGTTCCATCAGTCTGGCTGGCACCCCAACCGTCTTCTCCAAATGGTTTCTGGACAGTACAAGTTCGATTCGCTTGTCGTAACATTCAGAGTACCGGACTCCTGAGACCTCCATTGCTTCAGGTCTGATCGCCCGTATATTCAAAATGTTGATTATAGCAGATAATATCTGAAGCCTTCGTACATTGTATCCCTAGCTTGCAGATCGTCGTCATTCAATCCTCGTCAATTACTGAATTGTGATGAGATAGATGGTTGCAACTGGCAGCTGGACGATGATGAATCCTTCTTGCTAGTGTGGAGAGAGGGTGCTTGCTTGCACAAATCAGTGGCCGAAGTGCACTGAATGTGAGTAGTCAGTCGTTTTTTTTTGTTTTGACAGAAGAGTCGCCAGTCGTGGTCCTGTTCGCTTGAACTTATCATCCTGTCTTATCAGTCATGGTACAGTGTTTTTTTCTCACAACAAATCAGTTTTAGCCGGCTTATCGGTCGTAGAAACCATGGAAGACCTGTGACAAAGAAAGAGCACCAAGCCGGGGGCACGGTTGCGGATGCTGGGGCTCAACTTCAAGGCACAATCTCACCAAGTTGTTGCAGTGGTGTTCCATCAGCCTGGTCATTTCACGGCCATTTTCAATCCAAATATTTGCTAGAGCAGTAAGAACAGCATTCTCTCTTGTGGGAACGCCAATGTGTGTAGGTACTTTTTTTGAATTTGGATGGAAGTTTCTCGGTACATTTTCTTTTGAGGCGTGCACATCTGTTGTTTGTCCTGGTCAGCAATGATTTTTATGGTATCAAATAAATATTATTGTCAAAAAATATATTTTTATAGCATATTTATTTGGTGCCATAAATATTGATATCTTTTTTATAAAATTAGTCAAACCTTAGATAGTTTGACTAGAGACACAACTAGAGTTGTATTTTTTTTTATATAGACAGAGGTACTGAATAGAAAGTCGGTTTGGGACATATACGCGGGTACGAGGTGTTTCTTTATCTTTCTAACTTTCTACACTGATTATAGCCTTATAGGGGTTTTCAGTTGCTGTGGACGTTTCGCATTGGGATTTTCTTTAACGTCACTGTTTGATACGCACACCCTTGCTTTACAAACGATTTTCTTCCTAGAAGAGGGATACTAGAAAAAAAAATGAAATGTTACCATTTCGATAAATGCTAGTCAAGGCTGATGATGAGGATATGTCCGAGCTGTGCTCTTGGGGTCTACATCTGAGTCACCGGACAATGATCTAGTAGTTTTTCTTGCATTTCTGAACTGCAATCTTTTGTCTGAAACGCCCCAGTACACCACGGACAACATACTAACATAGACCTGCCGACAATAGCAAAATTATTGTACAAAACGTAAAAAAAATCATGAGTCGTGATATGAAATGGTTGAAGCTCTTTACACCCGCGAAATCGAACATAGCTGTCTCAAGCTGTTCTAGAGCAAACATAACTCATGATCTTTTACTTACCAGCTAAAGACCCTCCAAAACATATACAGTATCCAGTATTACCAGTTCGTTGAAGTAATTTTGCAGACGACTCATGTCATTGACTTATTGCCATGATCCACCACATCTAGGAGAGTATCTGACGTCACCACTCACCGCCCCTGTAAATATCGGATTCTGACCATAGCATGTTGCTGCACAATTAGTGAAGACAAGACATTCAGTCGCAGTAGCAGGAAGACGGCTACTGAACACCACACCTTTTTTTGCAATATTTTTACTGAAGTATAAACGGAACGCAAACATTTTCGCACAGTGGAGTTAAGCAGAGGCGGAGGATATTCTGCCGACTCCGAGCTACTCACCGAAATATCAGTCTCTTCAGGTCCGGCGACCTCTCCGCACGAGTGCAAATCACCCATGGCCCAGCCGACTGCTCCAGGGTTGTAGCGTAGCGAGCAACTTGAGCTTCGAAGTGGCACATCACACACACAGCTCGGCAACTTTTCACCAGGTGGGGTGGGGATAAGAGAGGCACGCGCCTGAGCAGGATCGCCCCCGTGGTTGCTGTCCGCGATTTGCCCGCGAGTACGGGAGGTCGAGGGAATTCGGACGGAGTTCCTGGTCGGCAGCGCGAGCACAAGGATGATACGATGCCCTCCGCGGAAAAAAGAGGCTGCAACTCGATGAGGCAGCCTAAATGCTGGATAAGGACGCTGTGAAAATCTTGAGAGAGGATGCTGTAAAAACGACTGCTTTTTTGGAGCTGATCCAGGAATGGAACCTGGTGTCCATCGGACCGGCCCGGTCCGGCACGGCACGGGCACAGGACAGGCACGGCCCGTAGGGGTTTGGGCCAGCACGGCACGTCCGTGCCCCTATGGGTCTCGTGCCTGACCTTCGGCCTAAGCATGGCACTACGGGTCGAAATTCATGCCATGCAGGCCCGCTAAGCATGGCCAAATATGCGGGCCGTGCCAGCCTATAGCTCGACAACCTAAAAACACCTCAAGAAAATCATCTCAACAACACTTGTCAAAATTCACGGTTTTACAGCTTCATTCATCCATTGACTCAATTCAAATCACAAATATAAAATCTAAGTTCAAATGACCAAATCCAACAAAAAAGAAACAAGAGACATATAATTAAGATAAATGAGTTGTGTGCAATGTTGCATCATTAAAAATCTTTTTAGGTAAAACTCGCCCTTGTGATAAACCCTAGAAAGAGAAAAAGAGTGCAGCACAGCTAGAGGACGACGCATCGGCTACCGACTTACGCAAAGAGATGGAGGAGGATGAAAAGATCACATCAGAATACATCAATGGAAGAAGATAGAAGAGGAGGGTGAGGGTTAGGGTTTTACCTACGCAATCGGAGCCTGGTGCCGGAGAAGACGACGACCACCCAAAGAAGACGACACACCGGTTAGCAAGGACGGCGAGCGACGGAGGAGGGACAGACGGGGACAACGAACTCATATAATCACCGAGATCTAGAGGGGAGATAGGGAGACGGAGAAGGGAGAGGCAGAGAGGGACGGGATCAAGGGAGGTCGCCGGCGACAGGCGGAGTCGAAGTCGGCGAGGTCGGACGCCAGCAGACTGCAGACAAGACGGTGAGGTGTCAACTGTCGAGTGGTCGAGGCGAGAGCTAGGCGAGATCGCAGGAGGCGAGAGCGGCGAGGCGGTGGCCAGTGGGGAGCCGGCCAGCCAGGAGGAAATGATTTAGGGTTAGGGTTGAGGAGGGAGAGCTAGTCGAGACCGCGAGAGCGGCGAGGCGGTGGGGGAGCCGGGAGGGAGGAAATGATTTAGGGTTAGGGTTGAGGAGGGACGCCCGCGGCCGTCACTTTTATACGTGCCGCGCGCAGGGGGGTGACGGGCGCGGGGGTGGGCTGGGCCGCTTCGCGCCTTCGCCGCTGTCCATTGCGCGCTGGCGCTGGACCGCTTCGCCGCTCGGGCCGCTACCGGGCCGACCCCTTAAAACCGGGCCGTGCCGTGCCGGCCCACGGGCTTGAGTATCGGCCCTGGCACGGCCTGCTCTACCGGACCGGGCCAACCCGGGCCCGCACACCACCGGGACGGGCCGTGCTTGGACCGGGCCAAATTTGCGGGCTTTGTGAACATCTATACCTGGTGTAGTCAGTTCTAGGTATGCTTTTGCTAGACTAGTTAAACGGCCGTGTGAAACACGCCATTTTTTTAGAGCAACCCAAACCAAGTCTTCATTTTTCTTGACTCAAGCATTCATATTTACTACCACCCAGTTCTCACGAATACGGATGGTCATTTCCAGATTAATCAATCCTAACTTCTCGTCAACACTGCGAGTAGGTCTAAGTAGGATAATGACACAAGTGAGTTACCAAGAAAACAACACATGTAACAAAAATAATCCCTCTGTCCCGAAAAGATGCAATTCTAAAAAAGTATTATGTTTTTAGTATATCAGGTTTGATCAAATTTATATGAAAATACTTATATTTATCATACAAAATAGTTAGATTCATAGTGAAATATACTTTTGTATATAATATATATTTGATGTTATAAACATTAATATTTTTGCTTATATATTTGATCAAATTTTAGGCACTTTAGAATTGTATTTTCTTAGGGATGGAGGTAGTATAAGGAAAGTGCCAATCTAGCAGACTAGGAAGTGGCACACAAGGGCAGAGTGGCAAAGGGCAGCGACGAAGTCATTGCCGTATCAGGAAAAAAAACGATAGGAACTATCTTTATGGAACACTTGATGGTATCTGTCGCAGATTCATGATATATGTTCATATGCAGGCATCTAATAAATAGAACTGTTACATAAATTTAAGAATAGTTAAAAAGAAAAATTTTACATCTTAGGCGTTGGACCTTGAGTTCACGATAGGTATCCTCGACTTCCCTATGAGATCAGTGCTCACTATTTTCTTCACTAACGAAAGTTGAAGATCAATCTTAAATCTTTAGGTGTTTTTAGATCTTTAGGTGCTTTTTCCTTATAAAAGAGGTACAGGGTAGGTTAAGGTGTTGGACTACGGTTTAGTGTTGCTTTATGAACGTTGCTATGTTTTTGTTTGGCATGACTCCTTTCCAAGTGTTTCTCTAGAGGAGATGAAACATTTATGGAGGAGCCTCAAATTCCAGCTCCTCCCCTAGATCAAAAAAAGGTATGGCTCCTCCTTCTCCTAAAATGTTCGGTATACTTCCTCCGCAAAAGTTGTTGTCAGAGACGGAGCCGGAGTATATTTGGTACACTTCCTCTTGCCCTTACACCGGTTGTCTATCATTCGTGTAATATCGAAATATGTTTTCTATTTACCAGGATGGTTCAGCCCACGGTTGTAATCATGTAGACCTCTTAGGGCGCTCATCTAAAAGGCATTGTTTGTATCAAACATTTTTATCTTAATTACAAAGATGCACAATTTTTTTACGTATTCAAGAAAAAATCTCTTCGTTACAGGAAGGCTGGAGTAGTATACTAGTATACATTGAACTTTGTAATAAAGAGACCACGTGAGCAGGATCATCTTCTCTTCTGGTATTAGGTCATGTTCAGATTTCAGCCATATTCGGCTTACCCCATATTCGGCTTGTTCAGCTTCTTTTTTCAGCTGGAACAGTATTTTTCTCTCACAACAATTCTACAAGAACAGTGTTTTTCAGCCAGTTTCAGCCAAAATTCTGCCAGCCGAACGGGGGACCTACAATGGCTCCTTTTGCTGGTATATGAGCAGGAATGATTGAACAGATAGCATATTTAGGCATTGAACTGCGTAATACTAGTATGTGACTACAATCCAAAACCATCCAAACCAGCATATACATTTTACGAGTCTTACAGCGATTACTAAAAAGAAGCAAGAAAAGAGCACCCAGAAAAAAGCTAACAGTACAAGCCAAAGTATCACATTCGGCACCTGATCGATACATATCCAAGATAGTAACATGAAAAGCATATACCCATGTCGACCGAGTAGTAGCAACTTGCAAGCTGTGACCGGTAGCAACCTCTCCCAAAAGCACAAGCGCTTTCCATTCCATGTACAGTAGTACCAGTAGTAGCCCCAGCAGTGTCCGTATATGCTCACAGTGAGACTGATACCCCAACTGACTGCTCCGTCGTCTCAGCCGTCACACGTCATCACACCGCTTGCCGGGGCCTCGCCGTCACGGCCAGCGGGACGGCCATCTCGCACGACAGCTTGAGCACCTCCGACATGTCGACGCCGCGCGCCGGGTCGGGAGAGGGGAGCAGCTCGAACTCGTGCAGCAGCGTCGCGAGCCAGAAAGCCACGGTGGCCATGGCGAGGCTCTTCCCCGGGCAGCTGCGCCGGCCCGCCCCGAACGGCGCGAGCCTGAGATCCGACCCCATTATCGGGAACTCGGCGGTGGTGGATCCCATGAACCTCTCCGGTTGGAACTCCGTCGGCTCCGCCCACACGTCCGGGTCGTGTGTTATGGCCCACATGTTCACCATGGCGGTGGTGCCGGCGGGGATGAGGTGCCCGTCCACGAGCACGTCCGACGTGGCGAGGCGCGCCCACGACAGAAGTGGGCCCGGCGGGTGCATCCTGAGCACCTCCTTGATCACGGCGTGCAGGTAGACCAGTGACGCCGAGTCAGACTCGGTCACGGCCCGGTCGGGGCCGACCACGCGGTCCAGCTCGTCGTGGACACGGGCCTGCACGTCAGGGTGCAGCACGAGCCTGGCCAGCACCCACTCGATCAGCACGGCAACGGTGTCAGTTCCACGGAACACCATTTCCTGCAAAAAGGATGTAACGTTCGCGTGTCATCAGTGTCAGAAACTGAAGCATGCGAAGATGCCGGAAGAGGTTGCGCGGGGAGTGCGGCGGGTTCAGTTACGCACCCAGAGGACGGCGATCATGTCAGAGTCGGTGAGCCTGTCGTCGGCCGGCAGCGAGAGGAGCACGTCGGTGAAGTCCATGACGGCGGGTGGAGCGGAGCGGAGGTCGTTCCGGGCGCAGTGCTCGTCGATGATGCCGCCGACGAAGCGGTTCACGAGCGGGACGAGGCGGTCGCACCTGGACCTAGTGCTCTGCAGGTCGAAGCGCGCGAGCCAGGGGAGGTGGTCGGACCAGTTGAGCTGGCCCAGCAGGTCGTAGCCTTCGTCCACGAGGCTCCTCAGCTCCCGCGTCTCCGGGCTCTCCTTGGCCGGGTCCAGCTCCAGGTCGTACCGCCGGCCGAACACCGACCACATCACGTTGTGCAGGGACCCGCGGCGCAGGACGCGGCGGACCTCGAAGTCGCCGCGCCCGGCCGAGGCCGCCGCCGACAGATCCTTCATGGCGGCGACCATCTGGCGCGCGATGACGGCGCGCTGCGCGGCGGAGGCGGCGACCTGCCACGGGGAGAAGAGGTGCGTGGACGCCACGCGGCGCAGCGCGCGCCAGTAGGCGCCGTAGGGCGCGAACCCGATGGCGCGGTGGAACAGGAGCCCGTACGCGGACTCCTTGATGGGCCGGTCAGCGAACGCCGGGCTGTTGAGGATCTCCCGCGCCACGTGCGGGTGCGCGGCCACCACTACCCGCGTGCCCCCGAGGGAGAACGCCATCAGGCGCCTGGCGCGGAGGCTGTCCGCCGCCGCCGCGAGCTTGCGGTGCGCCAGGCCCGTCATGAGCCACATGCTCCCGATCACGGGCAGGCCCCTAGGCCCCGGCAAAACCGCCGCCGCGCCACCGACCCGACGCCGCGTCTGCGTCCACCACCACCTCCCCCACGCCGGACCTCCAGGGAAGCACCAGTGGAGGAGGCAAGTGACGACGAAGGCGACGGCGCAGACCGCCAGGAAACCGGCGAGGCGGTAAGGCTGGTCGCCGCCGGCGCATTTGGCGGCTAGGGACAGGTACAGCAACCAGCTGCCGCAGTCATCGGGGGTCGCCGCCATGGCTCCTTCTCGTGTTTCACTGTCCTCTCTCGCTCCCTCTTCTCGCTCGTTCGCTGATGCTGGGAACTGGCGCTCGGCTTGAGTGAGGTGCAAGGTCGAGGCGAGGCGCGCTTTTATAGGCTCGAGGAGGCGGTAACGGGGCTAAACTTTAGGTGGTGTTTCGCGCTAAATTTCAGTTCTGCTCGGCTGTTTGTATATTTATGGGGTAAATTTTAGTCCTCTAATCTGTAACGACTGATTTATTCTCATTTAATTATCTATGCACAGCCATGCACGTGAGCGGTAAGGGGTATGGGGCGTCCAGTGCCCGTCCCGAGGGAGTTTAGCCCAATTTAAGACTTCTTTGGGAGCAAAAGATTTTAACTCAGTTTTTAACAATTTGCTCACTTTTAGCCCCATATTTGATCCCCATGGCAAAAAAAAAAGGGGGTTAAAAGTGTTGGGCTAAAATTTTGCCATGGGATCCAAACAGGGCCTTAGTCTATATCTAAGGGCTAATCTTTAGTCTATGGGGCTGTTTGATCCAGAGGCTAAATATTAGTCATATATTCTACAATGATCTATTTGTCCCTAATTAATACTCATTCACATGATTAATATTTAGCCTCTGGATCACTTTTAGTCCTCTTTGACCCATCTTGGAAATGGCTAATGAAAAATGTGTGGGCTGAAGCTTAGCCCTCACTTTTAACCCTTCTGTTTGGATCCATGAGGGCTAAACGATGACTAAAAGATGTGAGCTAAACTTTAGTCCCATGAATCCAAACAGGGCCTAAGAGCGTTTTCTTTTTCATGGGAGAGTGAATCAGAGACTAAATTTTAGTCCTTATTAGTCTCTTTGAATCAAACATCGGGGACTAAAGCAGAGACTAGAGACTAAAATATAGTAGTCCTTTGGAGCTGCTAATTGGAACTAAACTGCCCATACTCCTCCCTCTCTCTCCTCTCTCGCACTTTCTCTCCTCCCCTTTAGTCCCTGAAAATAAAAACCATTTTAATTCGTGTTTTAGTCTCTAATCTAGGACAAGAGAAAAAAACACGTCCTAAATCGTGTGACGCCCAAGGGCCGAGCCATATCTAATAATGGCATTTTAACTTCTGGTTAATGACGAGGCGAGGAGATATTTGTACTCCGCACGGGGAGGTGGGCGCAGCCGCCGCCCGCCCGCCGGCGCGCGTAACAGGACCGGAGGCTATGTTCGGCTGCCATAGTGATGGTATAGTATTTTTTTTCCCTAACAAATTAGCCATACAAATTACAAACACCTTAGACCAGCAGATCAGACACTGTGCCGGAGCGGGGACACGTACAGCTACGGCGGCGCCGTAGGGAACGGAACGGTTCCCTCGTGGCGCCGAGGGGCGTGGCTGGGCATGTGATGGCCATGCATGCAAGAGGATGCGCCGCGGCGGCGCCCGGCGGCGGGTAGCTAGCACGAGATGCAAGACGTGTGGTGTGGTCGGGTGGGCGCGCGATGTACTCTTCGTGCCTCGCGCGGGATCGAGGCGGCGGAAGGGCGGCGCTAGTCCGCTAGCGGCCTCTTGGGGACAGTCCCCGGGAGCATAGTAACGAATTGAAGTGACGATGATGCTCGGCGGCGGCTGCTCATACACCAATGATCCGCTTATCGGTTCTTCCAAACCTGACATGCACGCAGAGTTTATCGCTGGAGTGCTACGGCTATTGCCGTTCCTGCAAAGCTATGGGTTTTTCAAAGATTTCAAGCTTCGGGGTGGTCAAATCTCAAAACATGTATAAACTGTAAATTTCAGGTGATGATTAAGAATTTGCATCTGATCGTTTCATAACGCCTGTATTTCCACATGACATGAGCAGTCACAAAAAATGTCCTAAGCTATTGCTGGATCGTACTACTGACTTTGGATACGAACAAGAAATTACTCCTGACTTTGGAGGAGCAAAAAATGTCCTGTCTTACGCATTCGGCCCGAAATTTCGTCCGTGTGCATAGCAGCAGCCTTGATGCGGATCAGGTGCTTCGATCGCATTGCATCTACTCCCAGACCTCCCAAGCATGTGGTAGTTAAATATATAGTATATATAATATACTAGCGATTTGTTCGTTAAAAAGACAATATTCTATCGATTTCAGTAAACAAAACGGCCCGATCGATTGATCAAACTCAAACCTGTGGCTCGTGAAGCGAGCACCTATCGTCCTTGCAGTCCTCGTCGCTGTCATGTCCCAGTGGCAGATTTGCACTCCTTGTAAAATAACATTTCACGTACGGCTCTTCTGCAAGAGTTCCTGTCGTCCAAGATGATCAAGATGTGTGCATCTCAGTTGCGTTTCAAGTTTCCTGGATCCGGCTACCGATCGCGTAAGAGTGATGGGGCTAATGAGGTAATTAGGCGCCGGGCCCAAGGACAACACTACAGCCCGCGTTCGGGACGTCTGGATGGTGACTTGCCTTTGGAGCTGTGTTTTCAGGTGATCTCTACTCGATCGGTAGACTGTTGTGTTTTTCTATTTCCTGATATGACATGCTACATCGAGCGGGCATGACATGGGGTCAGTGGGTCACAGCTTCCGAACGTCCACAAGCTTTTCCTACCATTTTACATCACCGAACCAGTGCAATAATAGGACGATGATGATAACTGAACGACGGCCCCCTGTCTCGTCAGCCGTCACAAGCCACACACAACTGCACAGTTCAGGTACTCTCTACGCCGCTCTCACCATCGATTTTGCCTGAAAAACCCCCTCTCGGGTTGGCTATTATACCAGCAGTGCAGTGCAGCAAACAAATCGAGTAAACACAATTATACTAGATGTGTTTGTTTAGCAGGGTTTCTTCGCAACCGTTTCACCTAGGGAGTTAGCAGAACAGGAGAAATCACGTTTAAACGGCTTCTCTTGATTTTTCTGCAGAACGTCCCGTTCACTGAGTTACTAGTATTTTTGCCGTGTTTCACCTTCACCTAACAAAGAAACAAGAAAATAAGCAACCCGAGTCCTGTCAAACACACCGTAAGCCCACGGCAAGCCTGAACCTGAATCAGCTGCAAGTCCTTCCTTCCTCTTTCCAGTTGTGCTAAAAAGGGGTTTGGCGAGGTCATCGGGTTCCCCGTACCGGCTCCTGGTCGCTGGGGACTGGAAAAACGGCTGCCGGCCGGCGGAAAAGATTTGGACAGCGATAATCAGCCGTTGGATACGCCCGGCGGCTGCTGTTCGGTGGCTTGCAGTTGCAGTTGCAGGGAGCGGAAACGGACTTTGACGATGATTACAGTCTTTTTATTTAAATATAAGAAAGTTCTGCTTGATATTTTTTTCTTTATATACAGAGAGAGTCACCATCGTTGCCATTACCGTTATACCATGCGATTTTCAACTTTTGGAAGGTGTTTCTATTGTTAACAATCATAACGCTAACTAAACACACTAAATACAAAACTGTTTTTTAAAAGCAGCTGCTTTCACATAGTATAACTTTTACAACACTTTAGATCATGCTTTTAGCTTGCGACTTATTCAGATGGAGCTATGTGATACAGAGTTTTTCATCCTTTAAGTGACTCCACCATCTCTATTTTTGAGGGTCGAGGGCAAAAATCAAGCTCCACAAGGCCTATACTTAAGCCCTCAAATCTCCACTTAGACCTTTATTTCTAAGGAATCACCCCTAGATGTATAGTTTTTAGCTATGTTAACGCATGGGCTCATGCCAACACCCCCTCCCGTGTGCCGCCCCACCCCCGTCAGCTTCGATTTTGACTACTGGATCCACACTCTCCGCCAACCAGAATCGGCTCTCCGATCTTCTGCGCACCCTACCCCTCTTTTCCCCTTCAATTTGGGCTCGCAGGAACCCTATCTTTGGGAATGTCCTCCAAGCCTGGCTAACTTCTACCTCCTATATTCCCTAAGCTCAAACTTCGATTGGCACTGAGCAACGACCACTCCATACTCTGGTCTTCCCCGAGTGTCACCCGACCTCAAGTCGCCCCTAGTTCCAAGCTGACTCGAGCTTGAGCTCCTCAGGCCACCCACACCCACGATGTAGCTCTGACGACCCCGACTTCGGCTAGCGTGTCCACAAGCTCTGGCACCCCACGCCAATGCCCGGTCACTTGTCTTCCTTGAGGTACAACTCCTTTGGCCACCCCACACCCACCAGCACCCGACCAACCGCCGACCGGCACAGAGAGAGAGAGAGAGTGAGGGAGATTTGTGGAAGGAGAAAACAAAGAAAATAAAAAGAGAAAAAGGTATGTCAATTGCGAATGGATCCTATATATCATAAGAAAATAGAACCCTAATTTGAAGCTCTTATTGTAGTTGAGTCTAGAAAACCAGACCCTCAAAATTACGAAGTCCTCAAATAAAAAATAAAGGTCCTGATTTTAGGACTAATGCTGGACCACTGTCAGCTCTTGTAGAAGCCAAAGG
This sequence comes from Miscanthus lutarioriparius, assembly GCA_904845875.1. Lineage (NCBI taxonomy): Eukaryota > Viridiplantae > Streptophyta > Magnoliopsida > Poales > Poaceae > Miscanthus > Miscanthus lutarioriparius. The sequence continues at coordinate 26,077,483 of CAJGYO010000004.1, read as the reverse complement.
CTGCTTTCTTCTTTCATTGATTATGTGAGATATGATTAGTTAACGTCTACATCCCAAATTAAACTAGTTTGAAAACGACTTCAATAAACTAGTTTGAAAACGACTGGCACAGGTCAACTTGATAAACATTGCTTCCTTAAAAAACAATATGTCGTTGAACACACGGATTATTTAGTGCAGTAAGCAACGTCCATGAGTAGATGGTACATGAAAAACTTCCATGACTTGTGGATATGGATCAGAACAGATCTACTTTAGTATGTAGAAGTAGTGACCAACTCAAGATTCTGTCTTAGATGTCCTCTTTCCATTCTTGTATCTTTGTTGGAGGACAAAACATGGTAGCTTAATTGATTGCTTCTATTGTTGGAAACTTCTCTATTACAGACTACTAGACTCATAAACAAATGAGCTCTAAGCTATGGATTAGTATCCATTATTGCACCAATGAGCTGTAAGTGGTTATGCATGTTCTACGGATACATAAATTTTGGAGTAATAATGCTTGTGCCCTCTCTCTATGTCAGCAACAAGTTTCAGGTTCAGGAGACTTTGGAGTGTCCTTATTTTTTCTATGGGAAAGTTGAAAGCACCCAAGTTTTTCTTAGCCTCTCAACGTTTGATTTTTAGTGCCGCAGATGGTGTCAAGATTTTGCCCCATCTGAATTTGAGGATATCTACTCGTTTTAAAATTACCGCACGCTATCCTTGCAAGTGAATGAATAGTTTACCCAGACAATCAAATTGACGCGCTACTTACTCGACCGCTAATGTTGTCAAGCATATACTAACCCCACGAGAGGATCAACCATGACGACGAACAAGATAAACTTAAGAAATCATTTATACAAAAATATATATTGTTCTAGTTCTCCAAATGCTATGATGGACTGGCTCTAAACTAAGGATGATATATATATATATATATATATATAGGGAGAGAATATTCAGTAGCCAGCTATAAAATAAGTTATTCTATAGCCACCTCCATTTACGATAATTTTATATACTAATTTACGATAATGTCAATACATATTTACGACAGTTGGGTTACTATAACACATGGCGACATTTACCATAATGTTATAGTAAACCACTTAGTAAGGAGTTACTATAATCTCGTAAATTAACATAGTAATTATCGTAACTCAAAGTGGCTACAGAATAAGTTATTCTATAGCCAGCTGCAGAATAGTATATAGATGGTGAAGGATACGAACCAACAGGTCAAATAGAAATAGGTGAAAGTGCATCTAGCCCTTTAGTGGGTTTTGATGATTGAATGACAACGTGATTAAAGGTCTAACCCGTTTGCTAAGTATGGACAGGTAATAGATTATCTCACAGGTACTTAATGAAAGCCAAAATGATGTGTTGTTGTATAAACAATCTAGTTCAAGCACAAGACAACAATGCAAATGGAATTCATGCAAATGCTTATTTATTGTGGGATTTCCATGTACTATGTCAAAGCAAGCATGGTAAGAATTAATTAATGAGACATGAGGGATTGTATATGGAGTGGTCTCATATTTGAAGCTTGCTAAATTGAAATAAAAAAGATAACAATACAAATAAATAGATTATTCAACACAAGATGTGACTTGATGGCTTGAGATGGTGAAGATAGCAAGGAAATGTTTCAAGGTACTAAGCAAGGGTGAAGGGCAAGCGACGGCTTGGTGGCTGAAGAACCTAGCTAGGGTGAAGAAGAAAATACTTATATTTAGTTGAGGTACTAATTAAGCTAAGATGGTCATATTGATGTGGAGAATCAAATCTATATTGGACAAAGTGTTGGAAGTGACTTGATGCATTTAGAGTTATTCATATTTGGTGAATGGAATCAAGTCACGTGTTCAAGATGGCTATGCTCAAGTGAAAAGATCAATATCAACATGTTGGCACACTTACTTGATGAAGATTGAAAGAGACGGCATCAATTCAAAAGAGATCAACTCAAGCGGTATAAATTCGTTTTTCCTTTGATCTTGAGTTTAATAGGTATGCCATACTATTAAGAGGGATGCATCATATTGATAGATTTCATAAGTGCTCATGCCAACCCATGTGAGTTTTGAGTGTTTAAGAGACAAAAGAGCTAACTTGTTTTTTTACTGGTCTGGCAATATCGGACGTGTCCGGTATTTGTCCAGCCACGGTAAAATACTTGGTGTTCTCGGGTTGGTTCGTCGGGAGTTCCGACAATCGTCGGGAGTTCTGACATCCCAACACCTAACTGACTTGGAGAGTTAACTGCCTGGTCACACCGGACGTGTCTGGTATTCTACCAGACGTGTCCGGTATAGTAGGCCAGAGCCCAACAACTAGTTTTCAAATGAGCTGAGGGTTGGGAGTTCCGATGTGAGTCAGGAGTTCCGACATTTTTCGGGAGTTCCGACACCTCACATACTTTAACTCAGTTACCGTTGGCGCAGTGTAAGTCATATCGGACGTGTCCGGTATGCATAGTCCGGTATGGCAACGGCTAGAATAATGGCTAGTTTTTCAAAGGGGCTATAAATACCCCCAAGCCTCCACCTTTGGATGTTACTGATTCTGCTGATCCTTTAGCACGTTTCTGAGCTTTGTCAACTCTCCTAAACCCTCTCTTAGTGAGTGTGTGATCCAAATTGCCAAATCAATTAGTGGGTTGAGATAAATTCAAAAAGAGAGCAATCCAACCACTTGAGCACTTGTGCATATTATCAATCTCGTGATTTGCATTTGTTACTCTTAGACCCTTAGCGTCACCGGAGAGCACCCAAGATATTGTGGTGTGTCTCAAAAAGTTTGTAACGGTCGATTCTGCCGCCTCGGAATCAACTAGTGGAAGGAGAAAAAGGAGTTGGAAAAGACTTCGGCTAGAGTGACCTTCGTAGTACCCTCTAGGGCTGACCTTCGCTGGGTCGCCCACAGCCCTCTCAACGGAGAGTAGGACTCAAACGAGTTCGAACTTCGGTAAAACAAATATCGTGTCTCAATTTGCATTTCTTTCGATATTTGTGTTGCTCCAGCTCTTGTGCAGGTTCTCTGTGTATCTTGTCATCTCTAGTAGGTACCTACAGTTTGTTTTGAAGATAGAAATCAAAAGGAGCAAGTTTGGAGTTGTTCCACTGAAACGGTGTATACTGGACACGTCCGGTATACCTACCGGACACGTCCGGTATTGATTCCTGTGCCAAACTTAATTGTATTTTGATTTAACTCTTTGGTTGCAGGTGTTTGGCTCCCTAAACTTATTTAGTATCCTTTATATACTTTGTGGCTAACTTGTGAAAGGGGGGCTGTTCTGCAGAACACGTGTATACCGGACACGTCCGGTATTTGAGCTCAGTACTAAATTTATTTGATCCGTGTTCTAACTCTTGTGTTGTAGGTTCTAGGCTCCTAGGATTATTTAATATTATTTATTTACTCGTTGGCTAACTTGTGAGGGGTTGTATTACTCTGATTTGGAGTTTCCACTTGAAAACTCCCATTACTAAAATGTTTCCGCATTTAAAGGTGTTAATTTTTAGAAACGCCTATTCACCCCCCTCTAGGCGGCTTCCTAGGTCCGTTCAATTGGTATCAGAGCGAGGTTCTCACCTAAATCTTCACCGCCATGAGAAAATGTTGTCGACGCCTATCGAGTTGGAGCCATTGCTTCTCCAAAATGATGGTTCAAACTTTCTATCTTGGTCAATTCATGTACTCAATGCTTTTAGGAATATTAGTCCTCTTGTTGAGCATATTGTGGTTGCAAGCATACCTCTTTCTATAGTTGATTGGAGCAACTACAAAAACTTGTCAAAAGAGCAAGAGATATGCGTGCAACTCAATGCTCAAGCTATTAATGTCATTTTGAGTACATTGAGTGCAGAGGTTCAAGATGAGGCAATCTTCAATGGACAACCACATCCGGAGAGTGCTCATCTCATTTGGATTAGGCTTGTTGAGTTATATGGAAAATCCAAATGTGATGATGCACTTGAGATCGAGTCAATGGAAATTTTGTCCATTGTGTCTTCATGCAGCGAAGAAACCTCACAAGATCTCAAGAGCACCGAGCCGGAGCAAGAAGTGCAAGCAGCGCATGACCTGCTGTCTGCTTGTACATACTAGACGTGTCCGGTATGTGGTTGAGACAGCAGACCAGCAAGCAGCTATTTGTAAAGATGCTCAAGACCGGTGGTGACCAAGTGATGAGTCAACCTCAGTATCTAATGAAACTCATCACTTATGTCTCATGGCCAAGAAAAGTAAGAAGAAGAGTAACAAGAAAGATCAAGAAAAGGAGAAAGCACAAGTAGATGATTAAGATAAAAGTGATGTTAAAGTTGAAGACAACTACAACCTTGATCATCTCAACCACAAAGACAAGTTCATCATCATGAAGATAGTTGAAAAGAATGATGAGCTAGAAGAAGAGAATGAGAAGCAAGAGCAATCACTTTAATGTCAAGAAATGTTTCTTATCTCCAAGTTAGAAGAACTAAAGGAAATCAATAAGAGATATGAAAAATTGTCAATTGAACATGCTTTAGTTACTAACTCCTCTTCTAGTGTTTCACAACTAGAGAAGGAAACTTTGAGCTCAAGGCAAGGCTAGATGAACTATCAAGCAAGTATAATGTGCTACAAGCAAACTATGTTCATCTAAAGTGCTCTCATGAGGAAGTAGTAGAATCAAGCATCATGCTTGAGGTGGCTCATGAGTTTGTGATCACATCGGTAAAAGTTTCTCAATCTCTCACACATTCACTCACTAGTACATCATCTCAATTAAATATTTCTTGTACTAATGAGTGTGCTCCTCAAGCAAGCCAATCTTCGATTGAGCTAAATCTCATAGAAAACATAGAGCTCAAAGAAGAGGTGAAAAGATTAAAGAAAGATGTGATTTGGTTGAAGGGTAAGGAGAAAGCACAACATTCTCAAGATAACCGTGATAACATGGTGAAGAAGCTTGAGAAGGGTTCAAACCTTGATTCCTCCAAAGCCCAACAAAAGAATCACATTTCAAGCAAGGCCAACACAACCAAGAGCAAGAAACATGGAAAAAGGTTATGCTATGGTTGTGGATTATATGAACATGAGTGGGCTATGTGTCCACATAAGAGTTGGGCCGACAAGTGTGAAGCAGCTGAACAAAAGGCCTCAAACAAGTTGGCCAACCAAAAGAAAAGTGATGGACAAAACGCTTGTCTCATGTGCAAGAAATTAGAGCATCCTAACAAGAAATGCCCAATGTACAAAGAGGCAAGAAAGAAAGCCCAAGTTACAACAAGAAGATTCTATGGATGCAATGAGATGGGCCACAAGGTTGATAGATGTCCATACAAGTAAAGCAAGCATAGAGCAAACAAATGCCGCATATGCTTTGCTTGTAGAAGAAAGGGGCATCTGAGCTATGAATGCCCAAATGGTTATACTCCTAAGCCGAACACATTTGTTTATAATGATATGCTTAGGAAGACCACAAATGGAGTTAGCACTAGCAAGGTGATGTGTTCACCATAAACTAGTGCTAAAGCCATTTGGATGCCTAAGCACTTGTTGACTAACCCAAAAGGACCCAACAAGAGTTGGGTACCAAAGTGTGCTTAGGTTAATGATGTAGGTACTTGGTGATGAGATGAAGGTTTCGGGGTGGTTGAGCAATCAAATTGACAATATTCACTCAATCTATCAACCAATTCCTATAATATTCTCATAAATGGTTGACCCAAAGAATAATAGCTGATCATATTCTTTACTTCATCCTCACCATTGATAAAGTACCTAAAACCTTATAGGATAGCCACTTTGTATATTTTGTATTCAATGGCTCACAAATAGGTTTATTTGTGAAATATTGAAAGTGGCTAATTAGATTCAATTGAAAAGTATTTTATTTTGCCATATGGTGCTTTTAATGGTTCTCTAGTAGATCAAGTCATTTGTTGAAATGCAGGTATACAAGAAATACTAGAGCTAAAACGAAGAATCATAAGCAGCGGGTTGATTGTCTCTGTCCTGCACCTACCGGACGTGTCCGGTATGGCCAGGGCTAGAGAAAATGTTTCTGTTCTGCGTATTCCTGACGTGTCCGGTATACCTACCTGACGTGTCTGGTATACCTACCTGACGTATCCGGTATTGCAGGAACCAGAACACTAATTGGATTGCAACTGAGTGTTTGATCCATATATTTTCATATATCCTTAATTTACTCAGAAACTTGTGATTTACCAAATCTAAGTGGATTGTGAGCATCTCTTGAACTCAAATTTAAATATGGCATTATTACTTCGTGTTGGTCAAAATAGAAAATTGACTCCCAAATTCTTAATAGAATAAAATGCTAGTTGAAAGTCATTCAAATTACTTAAAGCACTTATTTAGGGGGAGCTCAGTTTCTATTTTGTACCTTTGTGGACTAACAAATTTATCTAGCATTCCTTGTAGTCCTTGGAAGAAAAATTGATTTCGTATCTAGCATGATTATTTGGCAATTAAGGTCAACATAAAGATTATATTCTATGTATCTTCTTAGTGGAATTCTTGTGGGCTCAAGGCAAAGGTATGTATTTACATTCATGCATTGTAAGTGCATCTAAGGCCCTTTATATGCTAGAGTGTGCATTTGTGTGACATAGGAGAGATGTTTTTCAAAATCCATAACTAGCATGTGTAGGTGGTGTGAATTTAAAAAACTATTCGTATCTTGGTCTTTGTGACCTAGCCTTGTCATGTGATGATTATAGCTCTCCTTGATTGTTTGATTGGCTAATCACACATGACATGGTTTTCTTAAGTCCACATTCTACTATGTCTCACTATATCTCTCTCAAGTAAGCAAAATCATGTTTATGCCAACTATTTGGAAAAGAGAAGTGCTACTCTTGGCATTTGGATAAGAAAAGTGGTCACATATAGATTGGATCAAGGACATATGTTGTTTTGGATTAAGAAGTGGTAGTGAAAAGTTTTTAGAATTGAAGAGATCCTGGTTTGGAGCAGTTTGGGCACAACCCGCAAATACCGGACGTGTTCGGTACCAATACCGGACGAGTCCGGTATCCGCGGGGTGGTCAGGATAAGTTACCCTTTCGGCCCTGGTCTGAGGCTCATTCTTTCTTCCCATCCACTTTGCCTAGCTGCGTCGCCGCTCGCCCTCGTGCATGTGCTCGCCATCGGCCGGCCCCTCTGCGTCTTTGGCCAACCTCCTATCGCTGCACTCCTCCGCGCCCTCGCATTACCTTTCTCCATGCCCTCCTTCGCATCAGCATCACCCTAGCCCTCAAAAGCCGCCACAGCAGCCCACATTTCCTCCTCGGACCACGGGCAAGCAAAGAAGGAAGGAGAAGAGAAGAGAGAAGGATTAGAGTGCCCCTGCAGCAAGGATCAAGGATCTTCACCATGGATTTGAAATCGATTTTGAGTTCTTCAACCTAGGTATTTCAAAACTCAGAACCCGTCCGATCCACTCATTAGTGCCTCATTTTTAAATTCCTTTCATCAAGATGCTGCATTGGAGGACTAGAAGCCATGATTAAAATTTGAATTGAATTGGAGATGAGATTGAGCATGAGCCCCTGGTTAGGGTTGTTGTGCACGCGCATACCGGACGTGTCCGGTATTCATATCGGACGTGTCCTTTATGAGCCAGCAGTGCAAGTTCAGCTGCAGCCTCGACTCAATACACATTGATTATTGTCTCTATATGTATGATTGTTTGTCTAAATTAATTTTGCAAACCTTGACCATGGATGGGATAGGTGATTGCAAGATTTTGGATAAATAATTGTATATATATAGACAATGATATAAGAAATATTGTTTGGGCATGTATCTGAGATTCTTTGCAAATCATTTTGGATACAGGGCAGCAGCCATGAGTGGAAGACAGGAGCCCATATCCAGGCATAGGCATGATCCAGCATTAGAGAAATACAAGAAGACAAGGCAGGACTTGCATCCCAGATTCAGTCAGCAGGAGCAGGGCAGCGGTAGGAGACCCTCTAGAGCCACTAGGGGTGCTCCACAATACAGAGAGAGTGGTGATGGTGATAGAAGCCCCTCTTCTGATGATGAAACTGAGGATTACAGAGTTGGGCACAGGAAGAGGAAGAGCACTGACAGAGATTTAGTCAGAGACTCAGATGGTGGTGACAGCTCTGAGGAGATAGAGGAGGAGGAGCAGGCACCTCCAGTGCACCACCTAGGTCAGGGCATGCACTATGGCCTTCTTGAAGTACATGCTCTGGTTTTACCCAATTATGTTGTCAGAGTCAACTATAAAGGAAAGGGTATGATTGAGAGAGCAAGAGATCAGAGGAGGGTTGATCCCAGAGGTTTGCCTAGGATTCAGTATGATCATCGCTTTCACACTATATTCCATCTAGATTATTACACTATTGTGATACTTGCTAGGAATCCTATGGTAGCCAAGTCTCAATGGATAGATTGGAAATATGTCAGAGAGCTACGAAAGTCCTCCATTGACTATGCTATTGCCACTTGTCTCCGCACAGGTGTATACACGCTCATGGAGTTTGTGCATGATTGGAACTCTGAAGTCATTGCATAGTTCTATGCCATTTTGTTTGTGGAAGAGGAGCCAAGGCATATGCATTGGATGCTTGAGGGCCAGTGGTACAGTGTAGACTATGATGCCTTTGTAGCTTTTCTTGGCTTCTCAGAGGAGGACCTTCAGAGAGATAGGATCCACACAGAGCAGGTGTTACCTCCTGAGCAGCTTACCTACATGTACACACCAGGAGGTGAGAGAGGAGTAGTTGGTAAGGTAGTTGGTCTTCACCCTACCTACAGGTACCTGGACAGGATGTTCAGAAAGACCATTGATTGCAAGGGAGGAGACAAAGGGAACATTGCTGATTATTCTAGAAACTTGCTCCATAGGATGTCACCAGGTGCACAACCATTCAGTGTTTTTTATTTTATTTGGTCAGAGATCATAAGTGTGGGTGAGAGGCCCCTCAAGGGTTGTGGATTTGCACCCTACATCATGTATATGATTGAGAAGGTCACATGACACACATTTGAGTATGACAAGAAGCATAAAGTCCTAAAGATAGTGGATGACTTGATAGAGGTTGGAGTACCCCCACCTGGTCTAGGGGGAGCAGCAGAGGCAGATGCACCTGAGAGTGGTGCAGCAGCAGTAGGAGCTTCACCTCCACCATGTGCTCCTTCACGTTCTTCTTCACGTCGCCGCAGTCCTCCTTCTCCTATTTGTAAGATGTTCAGTGCTATATTTGGGATGTGTAGAGACATCTAGACCAAGCAACAGAGAGAGAGAGGGATGCTAGGAGAAAGGACACTCACACGCTCAAGTAGATTGCTGCTAGACTTGAGCTTGATCCTCCTAGGTCTCCACTATTAGATGAGGCAGCCAGTGAGCCTAAGACTGAGGAGCAGCAGTAGGCCAGGTACGACAGAGAGTTTGCTGAGTTTCTTCAGCGACAGGAGCAGCAGCAGCAGGCACCAGAGCACCCTGACACTTTACCACTATAGGCTCGTGTGTCTGCTCACTCTCAGCCACGTCCCAGTGCTGCAGACGAGTATACTTCAGACTGGTGGAGTGACCTCACAGGTGGTTTTAGCTACTACGGGTCTAGTAGCTATGACCCATCTGGTGAGGGTGGTTCTCGCCCACCTGGTGCTCCACGCTCAGATGATGAAGGAGAAGGCAGAGACGAAGATGAAGATGGTGATGAGTGATCACAGCTTTCAGAGACAGCTTGCAACCCCTTTGTGCTTAGTATGTCATTGTTGGACTTTTGTGGTGATGGATGACAAAGGGGGAGAGAGACTGATTAAAGCAGTACATTTGCTTATCTTTGTACCTGGAGATATGTACTGCAGCTATAGTTTTTGAGCTTCATTGATGTATCTTGAGTTTGAGATATATTGTATCATGTGAGAGATGAGACGTATACTTATGCTTTATGGATGTATCATTTGACTCATGTGACAATATAATCTATCTTCTGACAATATAATCTATCTTAGTGGTTTGTAGACTTAATAAAATGTGTAATGAGTGCTATGTGTGACATACATGTGTTGTATTTATTTTCATAAGGACCATGCATGCTAGAATGAAAATGTTTGATGTGATGCTTTTATATTTGTTCTTCTGTGATATATCTTGTCATATGCATCACGGTTTTACTTTGTCACACACACTTGCACCCCACGGATGCAATGATTTAGGGGAAGTCTCCTATATGTTTTAGTATGTGCAATTGACATTTGAGGTCATTTTGTGAATTCTAGTCATAAGCACATATTAAGGGGGAGCCTCTCATAAATCATTGAACCCAAAAGTTTAAATGTTTATATCATTTTGTAAGCTTTAATTAAGTTATCATCAATCACCAAAAAGGGAGAGATTGAAAGTGCATCTAGCCCTTTAGTGGGTTTTGGATTATTGAATGACAATGTGATTAAAGGTCTAACCCGTTTGCTAAGTGTGGACATGTAATAGATTATCTCACAGGTACTTAATAAAAGCCAAAATAATGTGTTGTTGTATAAACAATCTAGTTCAAGCACAAGACAACAATACAAATGGAATTCATGCACAGACTTATTTATTGTGGGATTTCCATGTACTATGTGAAAGCAAGCATGGTAAGAATTAATTAATGAGACATGAGGGGTTGCATATGGAGTGGTCTCATATTTGAAGCTTGCTAAATTGAAATGAAAAAGATAACAATACAAATAAATGGATGATTCAACACAAGATGTGACTTGATGGCTTGAGATGGTGAAGATAGCAAAGAAAGGTTTTGAGGTACTAAGCAAGGGTGAAGGGCAAGCGACGGCTTAGCGGCCGAAGAACCTAGTTAGGGTGAAGAAGAAAGTACTTACATTTAGTCGAGGTACTAATCAAGCTAAGATGGTCATATTGATGTGGAGGATCAAATCTATATTGGATAAAGTGTTAGAAGTGACTTGATGCATTTGGAGTTATTTATATTTGATGAATGGAATCAAGTCATGTGCTCAAGATGGCTATGCTCAAGTGAAAAGATCAATATCAACATGTTGGCACCCTTACTTGATGAAGATTGAAATAGACGGCATCAATTTAAAAGAGATCAACTCAAGCGGTATAATTCGTTTTTCCTTTGATCTTGAGTTTAATAGGTATGTCGTACTATTAAGAGGGATGCACCATGTTGATAGATAATTATTCATAAGTGCTCATGCCAACCCATGTGAATTTTGAGTGTTTAAGAGACAAAAAAGCTAACTTGTTTTTTTTTGCTGGTCTAGCAATACCGGACGTGTCCGGTGTTGATATTGGACGTGTCCGGTATTTGCCCAGCCATGGTAAAATACTTGATGTTCTCGGGTTGGTTCATCGGGAGTTCTAACAGTCAGGAGTTCCGTGAATCGTCGGGAGTTCCGACGTCCCGACACCTAACTGACTTGGAGAGTTAATTGCCTGGTCACACCGGACGTGTCTGGTATAGTAGGCCAGAGCCCAATGGCTAGTTTTCAAATGAGCTGAGGGTCAGGAGTTCCGACGGTCGGGAGTTCTGGCATTTGTCGGGAGTTCCGACACCTCACATACTTTAACTCAGTTACCGTTGGCGTAGTGTAAGTCATACCGGACGTATGCTCCGGTACGGCAACGGCTAGATTAACGGCTAGTTTTTCAAATGGGCTATAAATACCCTCAAGCCTTCACCTTTGGATGTTGCTGATTCTGCTGATCCTCTAGCACATTTCTGAGCTTTGCCAACTCTACCAAACCCTCTCTTAGTGAGTGTGATCCAAATTGTCAAATCAATTAGTGGGTTGAGATAAATTCAAAAAGAGAGCAATCCAACCAATTGAGCACTTGTGCATATTGTCAATCTCGTGATTTGCATTTGTTACTCTTAGACTCTTCGGTCCTAGACGGCTAGGCGTCGCCGGAGTGCACCCGAGACATTGTGGTGTGCCTCGAAAAGTTTGTAACTGTCGATTCTGCCGCCTCGGAATCAACTAGTGGGAGGAGGAAAAGGAGTTGGAAAAGACTCTGGCTAGAGTGACCTTCGTGGTACCCTCTAGGGCTGACTTTCGCTGGGTCGCCCGCAGCCCCCTCAACGGAGAGTAGGACTCGAACGAGTCCGAACTTCGGTAAAACAAATATCGTGTCTTAATTTGCATTTCTTTCGATATTTGTGTTGCTCCAACTCTTGTACAGGTTCTCTATGTATCTTGTCATCTCTAGTAGGTACCTACCGTTTGTTTTGAAGATAGAAATCGAAAGAAGTAAGTTTGGAGCTGTTCCATTGAGACCGTGTATACCGGACACGTCCGGTATTGATTCCTATGCCAAACTTAATTGTATTTTGATTTAACTCTTTGGTTGCAGGTGTTTGGCTCCCTAAACTTATTTAGTATCCTTTATATACTCTGTGGTTAACTTGTGAAGGGGACTGTTCTGCAGAACACATGTATACCGGACACCGAACACGTCCGGTATTTTGAGGACACCGAACACGTCCGGTATTTTGAGCTTAGTGCTGAATTTATTTGATCCGTGTTCTAACTCTTGTGTTGCAGGTTCTATGCTCTTAGGATTATTTAATATTGTTTATTTACTCGTTGGCCAACTCGTGAGGAGTTGTATTACTCTGATTTGGAGTTTCCACCTACTCAATCGTTTCTGTATTTAAAGTTGTTAATTTTCATAAACGTCTATTTATCTTTGTTGAGAAGGCATCTAGGTCCACCCGAGTTTAGTCCGACGTCAGACGACGTCGGTGTAGCGAAGGAGACAGCTGCCACTGCTAACTTGCTAAGCGAGCGAGTGGTCCAGCATCACCGAGCGAGTACGCTGACAACACACTGGACAGGTGGGCAGTGCTTGCGTCACATCCCGGCTTGAGCTCCGTCGTGACAGTGCTTACAGTTTAGTATCTAACTAATCGCTGGCCCCCACTCACCAACTTGATGGTCGTCGACATGGCTAGGACAAACTGTTGCAAGCCTCCTTGCAGCGAGCAGTACGCGCGCGTCGCGACACGGCGGACCGATTCAGCAGACCCAGCAGCGGAATTGCGACGCAGGGCCAGCGAGAGGGATCGAGTGGAAATGCATGGCGCTTTATATATATTAAGAGAGAGTATATTTAGTACTCAGCTATTGTTGACATCAAAATTTGGTAATTGGGAAGAAAGCGGCTGGTAACGTAAAAAGAAGAAAATCTCCGATAATGACCATAACTCGAAAGCCGATGAGATATATACGATGGAGTCATTCATGCTCAGAAATTAATGGGGAGCAGCAAAAGGTCAAACAGCTGACAGTTCTGATGTGCCTACCATCTTGTTTGTTACATATACGTGATGCATTATTGGGCAACCGGCAAGGCAAATGGAAAAGGATGAGAGGCCAAGTGCTATACGAGCTATGCTTGACATGGATGCCAGCAAGATTAAGATCAGTTAACGAGGAAGGGATATTTTAATAGTTGTTTGGCCGGGCTGCATAAGGAAATAAATCAAATATATCTTTGGATGGAGACGTGAAGCTTCTTGATTAAAGAAAGAGTCCATGCATGAAGGAAATAATACGATCCCTGGTTGCCGACGTAGTGATTAGTGAAGATGCAAGCCAATAAAGATGCGCCCAAGCAAATATATACGCATACATGTTACTGTGCCATCGTGGAGAAGATTTCCAAGATCTCTGGTCAAGGAAAGGGAAGTTGTGTTTGCACGGGACTCTCGAGAATACATTGCTTGCATGGTGTTAACACTTTGGATTTTGGTCGACTTTGGAAGATGACAGTGTGGGTCCGCATGTGGGAAGAAGGACATTCGCAAACAAAACGAAGCGGTCGGCTAAATGCTTTGTGCGGTCGGTTACTTCTTGAAGGTGGTGACTCCATTCGGGAAAGCGAAGATGGCAAGCAAAGCCGATCGAAAAGATGAAAGTTGTAATAATAAAGGACTCGAGAGTTTGGGGCAAGGAATCGTAGTTTCTAAGTTTGTTTAAGAGTTCCTTTGTAAATCGTAGTCTTTTAGGACTCGTGTTTTCGTCTAGGGTATAAATATTGACCCTCGACCATTGTAATAGGCGTTCACAACCAAATCAATACAACCGCCCCGTGCCAACTTTCGAGTCCTTTTGTGGTGGTCGTCGAGTTCTTGAGAGGAGTCATCGATCCGTCGACCTCCGTAAGTTCCGACAACCTTGTTATCATGTTTAGTATCATGCGGTGGATTTAGACGTGATGCAAGTAGTCTTGTTTGTTTTCAATGATCGTATGCGGCGGATCTTTGCTTGACAATCAAGAAGTCTTTGCTTATACTTTGTTTATGAGTAGATACCGTATGCGGCGTTTGCTCAATATGCTTAGTGGAAGCAAGACGGTTATCGACTCTATTAGATTACGGCAAAATCTAAATAGATTCATCAAGTTATCTCGTGTTGCATGTTTTAAATATTTTATATATTTGTAACACACTTTTGCCCAATCTAGATTGATATTGTTTGGCCCTCTTCTATGGTTTTATTCGAGCTTCAATGATCATTACTTTCATAATACCTTTGCAAATAGATAACATGCTCGTAATGGCTGAATTATTTTAATCTAGATTGTCACATGTTGTGGGTTCATGTATGTTAATCACGTTTAAGTTTTTGACGAAACTAGGTGTCGTGCGGTGATTTGAGTTTTAGATTGGCTTAATCGTGTTTATCTACGTTCCTTCTTCATGGACCCCAACTCAATTTGGATTCTTTGAGCTTGGATATGCATTAACGTATAATCAATTTCACTTGTTCAAACATGTCTTCCCATGCATATGCATTCGGCAATCGAGATCTTTACGTATGTCCATCCTACGATTAGTAGAATGATTTATAAACTTGTTGGCGCATGACTTCCTATAGCTGTGTATGTCGTTGTAAGTGGCTTCAGATCAGATATATATACTCGCTATCCAGTCTCACCCGACATGTTCCGGTTTGACATTAGTTGTTTTATCCTTGTCGGTTTTTTCAGTCAAACCGACCGGCACGTTCCGGATCACGAAGCACCCGGGCACCGATTGAAGCTACGCTTTTCAAACTTGTGTGTGTGCGCACAAGGCGTCACATTTTGTGTCAACACACTTTTGGCACGCTTCGGTGGGACCATAATCGTTCGATTGGAAGTCGATTTTTTTATGGATATTCTATTAGCTTCCAAATCACGGAGAGTGCGAATTTTTCATCTACAACAAAAGGACGATCTTGGTATTTATTGACCATCTATTAAAGCATTATTCATCAAGACCTCGCGGCATCAACAAACAACATATCATACTCTAAGGCCAATTTCAATTACGCTGAAGAGTCACCAATCTCGATTAAAGGCGGTGAGCGCTTTTTCATCTATTCACGTGAACCAAGATCGTGATTTTTCTTGAGCCCGAGATCATTGTCAAATACCACGGAGGAAACCGGATGACAAAATTGCAAGGCCACATCTTCGCTGTTGGGAGCCTCAACAAGATTCAGGATGTAATGCCGAATACCTCAAGCACGAAAAATATCGAGAGGAAAAATGCCGTTAATCATACTCATTGTCTCCGAAAAGTTGATTCCGGTCAAAAGGAACATCGGCAGTTAGATTAAAAAACAGAGGACTAATGGATTATTTGGATGATGGAGTTATTTTATTATCGAAAGTAACCGATCAGTCTAACGGAGAAGACAGGTGGTCGACACGGAGGGGATTGCACGTCATTTGTGTGGTGCTACTAGCAACGTAGTGCGAAGTTCTTTGTTGCAGCCGCTATAAACTTCCAACAACATGTTGACACTTTAAGTGATAAAGTCAAGAAGATCAAAAGTCGACGCACTGTATACTGCCGTCCAAAGAATGTTGCATCGCCTAAACAAAGATATACTACAAAGATTCCATACACACGTATGCGGGATGATTGCCAATGTATGTAATCTATTGGACGGTTGCTCCCTTACATCTATCGGCTTCAAGACTTTGGGTCAATAATCGCTCATGAAGGAGGATCGGCTACTATACTTGAGGTTCAAGACTACGCCTCAAGCGGTAAGCTATTTGTTGATGGGGTCCCTACGCGCGCCGCTCATAAGAAGATTACACGGAGGGGTTTGGGCTCCTTCATCCCATGAGCTCCAAGATGCTCCATCATACCTGATGAGCCGATACGTAGTGTTGCCGTCACCCCAATTTGGCGACATCGGCATGTATGCATGCATATATGCTTCCTCGCCGCTTAGCTGACGGACGACATAGACATTGGGTATGTAACTTATACGACGAGCCATCCATTGGCACACTACTCTAGCATGTACAAATTATTGGTTTCTATACCGATTGGATAGAGCATCGGCCAGTTCTTCTATACTTTAGTCGATGAACACGAGGAAAGGATTATAGAAAGTGATAGCCGATGGCATGTTGATTCCCCATCCTCCTCCGCGGCCGGACCAAAGTTTGTTTGGTCGAGTAGTACATGTGCGTACATATCAAAGGAGAAAGAGATAATTGCTTACGTTCATTCAAGAGATATGGTGATAGGGCTTCACTCAAGATATACACGTCGGCTAATTATAGTTCGCTCACATCAACGAGAGACACCGATGTAATCGGTGTATCCTGGAGAAACATTGACGAGAGACAAGCCGATTGACGGTGAAACTTAAATCGCAAGGTGGCCACATGACTCAAATATTGGAGCGGCATGTTTAGGATAAGGTTGCAAATATGATATTCCCACAAAAGTAGTCGATGTGTCCATGCATGATGAGTATTGGTTGATAACAATATCGGCTTGGAGAGTCATGGATAAATTCTACCAAGCGGATATCGGCAAAGGAATGGTGCGGCGCCTTGGCATGAATAGCAACTTGTACCTATTCACTACCGCAAGACGGCAACAAAACTAGCAATAGACGGTCCTATTTACAAGGCGGACGGATCCACGGGATGTTTCCAAAGTGCAAGCACAAGATCATGAAGTGGCTGGACACATGTACAACATGTCGAGGATGACGTGAGCGGCACATAGGTCTTTGGAGAAAAGCAGAGCGTCGACATCGCAATGGATGATATGATGGATACTGACCCAGAGTGCATGGGACATCGATCGATAAACTCGGACCGAGCATGGGCACCATATTTGCCAATCGCACACAGCTACGGCGAAGGTGAAAGAGAAGCGCTATACGTTAGCGAGAGGGTATTGGATAGCTGAACCAGTTACCACCAATTCCGACTTCTTGGCGACAACCAGGATTGTCACGAGTCGTCGAGCTCGCCGAATGGTCGTAAAGTACACCGAGGTAGTCAGTTTGGGGCTGCACACATTCAAGGGGATGCCAAACCCATTGTCAAGCTCGAAAGCTTCAACTTATATGACGCTGACGGCATGCATACCGTTTATTTGAGGTCTTTTATTGCAAGCAACCAAGAATCAAGAGTCTAGGCGCATCACATTGATTTGAACTCCATGGGCTGCTCACCTCCATCGATTCCAAGAACAGAGATATAAAGAGATCGGTGGGGGCTAATCATGGCTAAATTTCCACTTCAATTTGAAGCATCCGGCTTGGGCGACGCGATGTGGTCGGTCGGGTAAAACAGCCGCTTAGCGAAGGTACCTCAATAGTAACCGAACCGTATGCGGCTTTGAAAGCTTGGACACGTCGATGGTGCTCTAAACACTCGTTCGATTATATGGAGCCGATACGGGTACGATCGGCTATATGAAACTAATCGTCGCTTCGTTGCAATCAACAAAGAAAATCATGAATATCAATGCAAGACAACCGGAGTAGTCAACGGCCGATGAAGCCATAGGTGGGGTAATCGCTCATTAATCCCCATGAAGGTTTTCACAGCAATTTTATTTTGATTAAAATATTGGAAGATCTCCATCCATCTCTGACGCTCCTCTCCGGACGACCCGTTAATTAATGAAAATATTAATAGAGTTGTTGTCTGCTGAGAGGGTCGAAGCTTTATCTCGGTACAAGATTGCTGCAACAAATTATCGACTAAATATTCCTTCGAAGCATCGGCTACTATTAGTGGTCATGAAAGGCAAGGTAAAAAATGTGTGTTGGCCGATACATCTGAATAATTGGATTTTCCTAAGAGAGCCTGAAGAAGGAATATATCGGCTTGAAGAAAATCAGCATCGATTGGTTCATCTGTGTATCTAGGCGTCATCAAGCAATATTACGATTATCGCCCCTCACGAAGAAGCAAGCCAAGCCGACGATGTTGCGCTTCATCGACTTGGGAGGCATATTTAATAGCATTAGTATGGTGGCGGAATACTTTATTATGCGCATCCAGACGGTGGGTATTTGCACATTGGTTTGGCATCGGCTAGTCACACACATGATAGCAAATAACCGATAGCAGGAAGAAGCTAATATTCGTGCTTATTATCTCCCGGCTCCAGATATAGCCGATTATAATTATAGCTCGAGTCATCAAAGATATCGGTTCCTAGTATTGAAAAGTGCTCTCGAATGTACTCGAACAACATTGATAGGGTGTTCGAGTCAACGTATCAAGTCGATAACCGATGGGGTCTTTTATATGATTATGTCTCATCAGATGATAGAGAAGGTTAAATCGACCTTGAGGATGAAATAATTTGAAGCTAGCAACGACCAAACTGGATGGAAAGAATCAAACTCGATGAATCTTGTATGAGGGAAACAAACAAAAGTTGAAACTCAGATGTGTCGATGTCACCGCTCGACCTTTTGCCGGCGTCATAGTAATCAAACATCCGATCGCTTTGATTCTCGATTGTTCCGATGCCGCTTCATAAGATGGATAATAAGATTTCTAGAATCGGCTATGCGCTTGTCTTGATGTGGATTGTAGGTCCGTCATCTTGGTTCTAAGTCTCAAGCCAAGACGACCGAGGGATGTCGCCGCCATGTGCGCATGTACGTTGCCAATACTAAGAAAACATGGAGCTAGAGTGAGAACATTCTCGATCGGGTGGCCTTATGTATGAGACCGGAGTCAATAATTACGAGATTTGAAGGCAAGCTGATCCTGTATGTGCAAAAAGGTGGTTTTGATCACATGATCGTCTCTGCACTGTCCAAGTTCTCATCGGCTCATGAGAGGTTACCTCATCGTCGCCTATGATAGTATAGTTGATGAGGGCATCTATCCTTATGTCGGGATTCTAGTATGCTCATGGGGAATGTCAATATGAGCAGATTCGTTGGCATCTTCCCCTCTGGTCATCATTTATGGTTCGGGATCATCATTCCCTCTAGTCACCAAATAAGTCGATGATGTCTTTACGTGCTTGCATCCACCGGTCGTAAGTCAAGAAGGATTAAGAATATTATTTTCAAGAAGACTGCGAAGAGTATCTGAGGATTCAGATCGCGGTGACCCGATAAACATACGGTGAAAGTGTCATTATTGGATCCGGCGAGGGCACTTATTGACTCGAGAGAAAGATGTACATACAGATGTGAGGTACATACTCTTCCATGCTTGGCTCGCATATTCTTTATTCCTTGTTTTCCTGTCACTTGTGAACAATCTATTATAGGAAAGCATGCTATCTAAGTAGTTGATGAATGAGATATGGTATGATGAAAGAAACCTTGTTTCTTTTGTAAAGTACTTGGGAAATTTTCTTACAAAATTCAAAATCAATAGCTTGTCTCCTCAATGATGTTGAATTTCCTACCGAGTCATATATTAGTCTCATTAAAACCTTCCACATAAGTCGCTTTGCTCTGTGTTGAGTTTTGTCGAGTCTTGTTGACCCTTGTTGAGAGATTTGTCATGTTCCCAAGATCAAGATCACGTACACGCCACATATATGTCTTCTTCTATCTTTGGAAATACATAAAACATGTTTTTCATCCATCTCAAAATGTTTCGCTCTCCTACACCGGGAGAAGACAAAATATGTTAGATTTTATTAGAATAAATGCTCCAAGTTCTTGATAATATTTCTCTCAAAAGTTGTTGTAAAAAGAGACATGGGTTATACAAAAATATAAAACGATGGACACAAAAGATGTCCAAAGTAAAAAAAGAAAAAAAGGGGAAAAGAAAAGAGATGAGAATAAAAAACCCATGTTCTACATAAAAATATTCCACAGAGAGAAATATATTTCAGAAAGCATAGTAGAATTAGGTTAACCACTAAATATTCCACACACATGCACCTCTTGATCTAAGAGTATGATACTTCTCTCCTTGGATCCGGATTTGACCTTGCAATATATGCAAGGTAAGTACGCATACATATTTTATCCCCACCTAAACTCCACATAAGCTTTTTAGAAGTAGGATAAAGAGAAGCAAAACGATGTTTTGGTAAGGAACTATGCACAATCAAGCGATCTGAGAGAATCATTTGGGGAGCAAAGCTATGTTTTGATTTTTAAAAATCTTTCAAAAACCCAAGTTTTTCGAAAGGAAGAAGTGAGGATGGTGGATTCTAATCCGTTCTATTCTTCAACCACCCAAGATGGTGTGATAGACACTTCAGAGTTCACATGTATAGGTGAGGCTTGGAATAAGGTAATATCTGCTGCTAGTGAATTCTTCACTCTTCTTTACCGGTGATTTGAGAACCGATTATAGTTATAAACTCGGGGCCACCTCTTAATCGGCTAAATCGGATGAACAAATCATACCAAGCAAATCATCAAGGCCAAGTATTGCAATCAAATGTCACGACTCACGAAAAGAAGACCATCG
Organism: Miscanthus lutarioriparius; assembly: GCA_904845875.1. NCBI lineage: Eukaryota > Viridiplantae > Streptophyta > Magnoliopsida > Poales > Poaceae > Miscanthus > Miscanthus lutarioriparius. The sequence continues at coordinate 26,056,752 of CAJGYO010000004.1, read as the reverse complement.
ATTGAAATAGTTCAAGCATGAAAATTCATACTCCGAACTAGGGGGCCTGTGTTGACATCAAAATTTGGTAATTGGGAAGAAAGCGGCCGGTAACGTAAAAAAGAAGAAAATCTCCGATAATGACCATAACTCAAAGCCGATGAGATATATACGATGGAGTCATTCATGCTCGAGAAATTAATGGGGAGCAAGCAAAAGGTCAAACGGTGGCAGATTCCGATGTGCCTACCATCTTGTTTGTTACATATCGTGATGCATTATTGGGCAACCGGCAAGGCAAATGGAAAAGGATGAGAGGCCAAGTGCTATACGAGCTATGCTTGACATGGATGCCAAAGACAAGATTAAGATCGATTAACGAGGAAGGGATATTTTAATAGTTGTTTGGCGGGCTGCATAAGGAAATAAATCAAATATATCTTTGGATGGAGACGTGAAGCTTCTTGATTAAAGAAAGAGTCCATGCATGAAGGAAATAATACGATCCCGGTTGCCGGACGTAGTGATTAGTGAAGATGCAAGCCAATAAAGATGCGCCCAAGCAAATATATACATTACATGTTACAAAGCCATGTGGAGAAGATTTCCAAGATCGGCCGGTCAAGGAAAGGGAAGTTGTGTTTGCACGGGACTCTCGAGAATACATTGCTTGCATGGTGTTAACTTTGGATTTTGGTCGACTTTGGAAGATGGCGGGTGGGTCCGCATGTGGGAAGAAGGACATTAAACAAACAAAAGCAAGCGGTCGGCTAAATGCTTGCGCGATTCGGTTACTTTAAGGTGGTGACTCCATTCGGGAAAGCGAAGATGGCAAGCAAAGCCGATCGAAAAGATGAAAGTTGTAATAATAAAGGACTCGAGAGTTTGGGGCAAGGAATCGTAGTTTCTAAGTTTGTTTAAGAGTTCCTTTGTAAATCGTAGTCTTTTAGGACTCGTGTTTTCGTCTAGGGTATAAATATTGACCCTCGACCATTGTAATAGGCGTTCACAACCAAATCAATACAACCGCCCCGTGCCAACTTTCGAGTCCTTTTGTCGTGTGGTCGTCGAGTTCTTGAGAGGAGTCATCGATCCGTCGACCTCCGTCCGAAGTTCCACAACCTTGTTATCATGTTTAGTATCATGCGGTGGATTTAGACGTGATGCAAGTAGTCTTGTTTGTTTTCAATGATCGTGCGGCGGATCTTTGCTTGACAATCAAGAAGTCTTTGCTTATACTTTGTTTATGAGTAGATACCATGAATGCGGCGTTTGCTCAATATGCTTAGTGGAAGCAAGAGGCGAGTTATCGGCTCTATTAGATTACGGCAAAATCTAAATAGATTCATCAAGTTATCCTGTGTTGCATGTTTTAAATATTTTATATATTTGTAACACACTTTTGCCCAATCTAGATTGATATTGTTCGCCCTCTTCTATGGTTTTATTCGAGCTTCAATGATCATTACTTTCATAATACCTTTGCAAATAGATAACATGCTCGTAATGGTTGAATTATTTTAATCTAGATTGTCACATGTTGTGGGTTCATGTATGTTAATCACGTTTAAGTTTTTGACGAAACTAGGTGTCGTGCGGCGAAAGAGTTTTAGATTGGCTTAATCGTGTTTATCTACACGTTCCTTCTTCATGGACCCCAACTCGGCCGGATTTGATTCTTTGAGCTTGGATATGCATTAACGATAATCAATTTCACTTGTTCAAACATGTCTTCCATGCATGCATATGCATTCGGCAATCAGATCTTTACGTATGTCCATCCTACGATTAGCGAATGATTTATAAACTTATGACTTCCTATAGTCAGTATGTCGCTGTAAGTGGCTAACCGGGTCATATATATACGGCTATGCGTCTGGTCTCACCCGACATGTTCCGGTTTGACATTTAACTATTTTATCCTTTGTCAGTTTTTTTCAGTCAAACCGACCGCAACGCGTTCGGATCACGAAGCACCCGGGCACCCGATTGAAGCTACGCTTTTCGGCTTGCTGTGTGTGCGGCACAGTGCGTCACATTTTGTGTCAACAGCTATAAAATAAGTTATTCTGTAGCCATCTCTATTTACGATAATTCTATACACTAATTTATGATAATGTTAATACATATTTACGATAATTATGTTACTATAACCTGTAGGGATATTTATCATGACATTATAGTAAATCACCTAGTAATGAGTTACTACAATAATATAAATTAACATAATAATTATCGTAACTCAAAAGTGGCTACAAAATATGTTAATATATATATATATATATAGAGAGAGAGAGAGAGTATAGTCTGCTGATCATCACCGTGTTGAGTCTTGATTATTGAGCAAGCTTGCCGCCGTGCAACCTGCAAGTGTGCATGATCACTAAGCTTAGACTCTTGTGGTAATTTCTCCATCGAATGGATGCCAAATTTATCTTCTCTAGTGATGTTGTTTGCTCTGGACCAATCCTTTTTCTAACCCCACGTGAAACACAGAATCTAGCACAGTAGCACCCATTTGAAGAGGAGAGATATGAGGTTAGGATAAATGCAAGTGAACACTAGACCAGTTGGTCTAGCTATGCGCTTTGCATCATACCGTCCAGAGTTCGAACCCCTACGGGGACGGATTTGTTAGTCGGAGGAGGCGCAATTTTATCTGCGCGTTGAAAAAATCCTCTTGTCTATTCCACGTCAAAGCACAGGTCTAAGGCCAGTCCAGTCTCACGGTAGCTGCGGTACCACTGTATATGGGTGGGACAGAGGTTCGGGGGTTTTCTCGACCTGCATGAGAAGATATTCTTCTTAAGCACAATGCCCGGGGGCTATCTTACCCCCGCGGGTCGAGTTTTTTATGGATTAGGATAAATTGATTTCTGTCATACTATCTCTCACGAACTAATAAGCAGCATAAGGCATGTAAGCCATTGTAACATAATTTTTAGATAAACTCACAATAGACCATCTTACATATTGAGATAGAGTGGGTTACTCAAATCAAACATATCTAACATCTACTCACGAATGGAAACGTCTTAGGACATGGAACCAAATCAGGTCCCAATGCGAGAGACAAGTAATTTGTCATATCAACATCGTAAGCTATAATATACTCCCTCCATCTCTGAATAAATTAATTTTTAGAGTTGTTTTAAGTAATTTTTTTTATGTTTGACCGAATTTATAGAAAAAGACCAAATATTTATGACATCAAATAAACATATTATGAAAATTCAATTTATGGTATGTCAATGATACTAGTTTCATATCATAAACCTCAACGTTTTTTTCTATATAAATTCGATTAAACTTAAAATAATAAGTTAAGCATTTCTAGAAAATTAACTTATTCATGAACTAGTGGAGTAACACTATGTGCCGCGGTCAAAAGCTACATGTCCACCTGACGTCGCTTCACGATGTTTACGTCACCCGTGTCGTCTCGGCGGCAGGCAATTCCTCCGATCTCTCGTTCTCGCGCATCACACCGGATCCGATCAGGCCCCGTTCGTTGCGCGTTCACCGCTCATGCTGTGCCGGTGACGTCCACAGGCAAGCAGGTGGCGAACCGAAGCATCTGGCTGGCCGGGCCAGGCCACGGCGGAAGCGGACATATGCCATCGTGCGAGCGAGCCCAAGTGGCGCGGGCCGACCGGCGGCGACGCGGACGCTGTAAAACGATGGGCTCGGAGCCTCGGAGCATATCCCTCCCCGATCGAGGCCGCCCGGCCACCAAGGAAGGAGCTGATCTGTAGATTCTGCGCTATCCGGGGGCCGGTGGCAATCGATGTGACCGCCGGCAGCACGATCGGTAAAATTATTGTACCACAAGCGCGCGAAAGGCCGCGAATCTGGGGGCCGATTGGGCCGCGCGCGTTGCGAAGTCGACGCCGGAATCACCTCGGTGCGCCGGCTGGCCGGCCGGCGATCCGGTGCGTAGAAAGTTGTGGCGACTGGCGAGGCGAGTGCGCGCTCGACGACGATCTCCGCTGCACTCCTGGCCAGACGACGAGATGGTGCCACGTAGTACGGTCGCCCATCGTGTGTCCAATATCGCGTAATAATGGAGTACTAGCACGTTATTTTCGTCGGCCGGGACAGATAAAAATTGCGGATCCGAAATGGCGAGGCCGCCCGGGATAGCATGCGGTAAGCTGGAGAGATCAGAATCGGCGCCTTTGTCGTTCTTCGGTAGGTACGGGCAACACGGAGCTAGAAGTGCGCTGCAGCGCACGGTTGCTTGAAACGCTTTGTCATGGGCCTGCCATGGCCGGCACCAAGCTGCCCATGCCTGATGCCATGCCACGGCGGACCACGCTAGCTAGGACTAGGAGGAGAGGAGGTGTCCCCCGCACTGTTTCGTCGGTACACACACGTGCGAGAACGACGAGCACACCAATCAGGCCGGCCGGCACAGCACGCGTCGTCGTCGTCGGTCGACATAAGGTTGCGAGCGAGTCGGCGTCAGATGGACGCCCTATTTTGGGCCGGTTGCCGATGACACGACACGGGCGCTGTGGTACAGCCTGTACGACTGTACGAAGTGGCATGGCGATCCGGTACGTGACCAGTGACCTGACGACTGCTGGTGACCAGTTCGCACGTGCCGATAGATGGTGCCGCATCGGGCCATCATCTCGGCCGAGGGATGGGGAGCGATAATGGACGCTGACGCGATTTTTTTTTTATTTTAACACTTTTTTAAACTAATTTTAAATGTAACACTGTTTTTTTTCTTCAAAACTAACACTTTTGACCGCGCCTATTGCCATGGCATGTTGGCGCGGCAGGAGGATGACGTGTCGACGACCCGGGCTGCTGACCGGTGACGTGACAGGGTCTGCCGTGCACCGATCTTGGCGCGGCACTGACGCGCCATAGTCCACGGCGCGGCAGGCCCAGGTAAATATCTCCCGCCGCGCAGCGCCCGCGCTGGCCGCGCCACGAACGCCGGCGCGTCATGACCGTCGGCCGCCCGCTCATATCAAGATAGCTCCCTATCTCGATTTCATGTTATTTTAGTTAGGGTTAGTGATTTAGGATAGTTAGGTTAGTGAATTTGTTTATTTAGGTAGGTAGTTTTTAGGGTTTAGGTTGTGTGTTGTAGTATAGTTAATGTTTGGTTAGATAGTTAGGGTTTAGGTTACTGTTAGCTAGGATTTTGGGTTTAGAGATTGATTAGGTATTTATTATTTAGTTAGTTTATAGTAGTAAAGGATGTCAATATAGATACTAGTTTTTAAGTGTCGGTACTTAGTAGTGCTTGATACGACGATTTGGATGACTTGATAAAGTTTCGTCAAATGCTTATTTTCCTAGTGAAGTTGTTTAATATGTCTGTTAATGTTACTTTGAATATATACATGTGCTTTCATATTATGTTCCTATTGCATAACAAGTTTTTCAAATTTTGCAGTGCTACGTAATGTTAATTTGAATATTGTTAATTTGAATACTCTAACCTTTTGTTTCTCAATTTGTAACAGAATGACCCATCCCACGCACCACCCGTTGTACCCATTTCTTGAGGTGGAGTACGACAGGCCGCACCGAGCACACATCTTGAGTGACACCGACGCAGAGGTGGCCTTGCCTCCTTTAAGGCCCCGCACGCACACCAGGGCGTACCAGTGGGACGAGCGTTACGCGCCGTACATACGGCGTGCCGGCTTTCTCGAGCTTGTCCGTGTTGTCAACTACGGTCTTCCGCCCCTTGACCCAGCACTACTTACTGCAGCTATAGACAGGTGCGAGTGCCTTCATCATACATAAACATTCTTATAATAAATTTGAGGTAACTAACAGTCGTTCTATTCTTATAATAGGTGGAGGCCTGAGACCCACACGTTCCACCTACCTTACGGCCAGATGACCTTGACCATGCAGGACGTGAATGCTATCTTTGGTCTTCGGTTGGGGTGACTTCTAGTGACAGGTATAGTTGACAACGATCACTGGAGGGAGCTGGTGGCTCAGTTCACTTGCTTTCTTCCACCGGACGACGAGGTTGCCAAGAAAAATAAGTGAGCAATTCAAGCATATTTAATACTTGCATTGCTTTTCTGCAGCCATCGGGTCTCATTTTCTTTGGTGAATTTCAGGAAAAGTTCCGGTGTTTCGTCGTCGTAGATCACAGAGCACTTTGATTACTTGGATCCATAGGTTGATGAGGCTCAGATCGATAGGTTTGCTAGAGTGTGGCTCTGGCACTTCTTTGGTGCTTTCCTCTTTCTAGACGCCTCGGGCAACACCATCAGCTGGATCTTCCTTGACATACTACGCCAGCCGTGGGAAAACATAGCGGCGTACAGCTGGGGCAGCGCAGTCCTGACATGGACGTATCGACAGCTATGCGTTGCCTGCCGTCGCACCTCAGGGTATGCGAACCTTGGGGGTTGCTCCTACCTACTCCAGGTTTGGTGTTGGGAACGATGGCCCGTTGGGAGGCCCCTTGCTACTGGTTTATCGGTAAGTACTTCGGTTCACTATATTCTTCGAGGTAGTTACATATGATTAAATTATTAATGGCTAATTCATTATCGTGTTCAATGCAGCATTGGAATAGGAAGGATACACTTCCTACAGCTCTGTATATCTGGACGGAAGCAGAGTTAGTTAGAGGGAATGCGAGGCGCAAGTATAGGGAGTACACGGACGGTCTCGACGTCCTGACACAACACCAGGTTATGCTCTCTTTACTATCATACATGTGTCTTATTCAATGTACACTATATTACAACCTAACTCAATTACGAAATGTTCAGGTGCATTGGTGTCCTTGGGATGCTCCGGAGCTCGAGTACTATCTGAGTCCTATCACTAGGGATGAATCAGACGAGTATCGCTGCAATGTCCCTCTTATTTTCTTCCACGTGGTCGAGATTCACTTGCCCATCAGGGTTTGCAAGCAGTTTAGAAGAATGACAGGCTACCCACCACCGCTTTACTCCACCAACCAAGAATTGCACGGCTACGTTATCGATTAATAACAAAGCTACAATTTAGAGGTGTGTGTGTTACAACTAACATCGTTTTATTACAGGTATGACCGTAGGAAGAGGCACAAGACCAAGGATTGGTGCGTTGAAAGGATCAAGATGCCCAAGACGGGGGGGTTAATTGGGCTAATTCTAAATTTTTTACAATAATTAAACCCTATGGTTAGCCCAATTAACCCCTTGTGCCTAGAAAGTATTTCTAATGTTCTACACAAAAAGTCTTGCAACCTAAGTTCCAATCCTACTCCAGCATGGCAATTCTATGAATGTAAAGACAAGAATTGAATTGCTCAAAGTAAATGCTCAAAGTAAAGAGAGAAGGAGGAACACGCGGCGATGTTTTGCCGAGGTATCGGAGAGTCGCCACTCCCCACTAGTCCTCGTTGGAGCACCCGCGCAAGGGTGTAGCTCCCCTTGATCCGCACAAGGATCAAGTGCTCTCTATGGGTTGATTCTTTGACACTCCATCACGGTGAACCACCCACAACCGCTCACAACTTGAGTTGGGTTGTCCACAAGCTCCGTCGGATGATCCCTAAGCTCTCAATCACCATCAAGCCATCTAAGTGATGACGATCACCAAGAGTAACAAGCACGAACTCTGACTTGACCACGACAAGCCTAATGAGAACGGTGGATGCACACTTTGCTACTCTTGCTTTTACTAATAAGGCCTCTCACTTGGATTCTCAAATCTCAATCATCTTACTAGGACCTTGCTCTTCTTGGCACTCTCAAGGGTGTTACTCAGTTGTTGGAATGAGCAAAAGTGCCCCCTCACATGAATGGAGGAAGTATTTATATACCCGAGTTCAAAACGAATCGTTATGTGCCTCTGCTGGGTGACCGGACGCTCCGATCAGTTCTCCCCAAAATCCAGTATTTAAGTTGTGACCGGACGCGTCCGGTCACAATTTTCCTTCTCTGGAACCTTACTAGAGTCGACCGGACGCTGGCCCCCAGCGTCCGGTCACTCACCTCTCAGTGTCCGATCACGCCAGATGATTTCACCATGATCAAATGAACTGACCGGACTCTGCGCCAGCGTCCGGTCACACCGGAACCAGCGTCTGGTCAGCATTTGACCCTCCATTCACTTCAAACTCTCAATCATATGTGAATGAAGTTTGCTCCAATTGATCTAAGGGCAGTTTTGAAGCTACCTAGTGCTAGTTTTGACAAGTGTACACCACACCTAACCTACTAGACTCACCTAGGTCAAGCTACCCATCCATACCCCCTTAATAGTATGGCCAAAGGAAAAACAAAGTCCTAAACTACTCTAAGTGTCTCTTCAACATCAAATGACACTTAGAACTAGTCCATCCTTAACCTTATCGTCCATCCTTTGAAAACCGAAATGATTTCCATCGTAGGGGCATGACAACCGTGATTGCCCAATCAATTGCCATTACCGTGACCTAACTTAATTGTCTCTGTAAAACACACGTTAGTCACAGTAATCATGTATTGTCATTAATCACGAAACCCAATTAGGGGCCTAGATGCTTTCAATCTCCCCTTTTTGGTGATTGATGACAATACCACCTCGAGTATGTGAAAGAGATTGAGGTTTTAACATGCTTGGTTCATATAAGTTTTTGACAATAAGAACAAAAGAGTTAGGCAAGCTTATATGACCCAAGCCAACATAATATACTCCAAAGATATGAAATAAGCATGAGTACAAGTAATAAAGCTCATTTGCATCGGAGTAAAACACGGAAGCAAAGCAAATGAGCATAACACAAGTGATATGACATATAAATAATTTAAAGTAGAGAGCACACATGTCACATATCATATAACTATCACGATCATGTAGATATCACTATCACATAAATATAGTTTGATGTATGAAAGTAAACACACGAATGTAAAATAGTGTATCACATATAAAACTCCAAATATAATAGATAAGCTAATAGATAAACTCCCCCTAAATGTATCGCTCCCCCTAAGGCTAACATACTCGAACCCTCTCCCCCTTTGGCGTCAAACACCAAAACCTAAGGGTTGGGCGCTGAGGTGCGAGGAGCGAGCTGAAACTGTGTGCCATCATCATCTGATCCTGAGCTCTGAGTTGTATGACCATCTGTAGCTGGAAGCGACGCTGAAGCGGTCTGGGTCAGATCAGGGACTGGTGCGGCCTGTGACGCTGTAGGTATGACTGACGCAGGTGGCTCTGATGATGCAACTGACGAAGAGAGCGTCTCTGTAGTCACAGTAATAGGTGCAACTATGGAAGGACCTAGGACATATAGATATGGTGGAGTGGCTGTCTTGTCAACTCACTAAAAGTAGCACCAAGGCTCCTGAATACTGAAGTATCTAGCACAAGCAACGAGGAAGTCTGAGCCGGTGTGAAGCCCATCTGAAAAGGTGTGAACTGCGGGGCTAGCACTGGCGAGGCAAACCACTGGGACACCTGCTCTGTGGGTGAAGGAAACTGTGCTGGTGGCTGTCCCTAACTCTGAAACCCATTGGGTTGTAAAGCAGGAGTCGTAGAAGTGGTGGCAGGCTGGCCGATCCAGGGTGAAGGCTATGGCGGTGGGGCCCAAATAGCTGTCACAACATGCTACATAAACCCAAGTAGCTGCTGCTGCATGAGGAGCTGCTGCTGATGCATGGCCTGCTACTGCTGCTGTATAGCCTGCTACTGCTGCTGGATCACCTGCTGCTATCGCTGGAACTCATCCTGCTTGGTCTAAAACTGAGCAAATGTAGCAGCGGTCTCCTGGCCCTGGCGAGCCTGATCCTGCCTCATCCGCTCAAGTATGGCAAGTAGAGCGGGGTCTGTCTGTGGTGCAGGTGGAGCTAAATTGGAGCTACCGGCCTCATTATCATGTTGTCGTGGAGGCATCTGAGGGATAGCCTAGTAGTCATCATCTGAGTTGTCACTAGGGTCGCTCTCAACCATCCCCTCCTGCTGAGCATCAAGTTCCTCCTCCTCTATAGCTGCAATACCCCTGATGGTCTCATCCTGCTGGGCTGCAGTCTCTAGCACCTCTGGACGATGACATGGCTGGCTAGGTGTCCTCACTACACTATGGTGGAGCATCTGAGTCATGTTGTATGTAGGGAACTCTGTAGTAGCACCACTATACTCGTCCAGCATCTCAGGTGGCCTCACAGTAACTGCCCTGTGGATCAAGAATGTAATCCAGTGAGCATATGGCAGCTGCCTATGACCCCTGAACCCTTCTGCAATAGTATCCTCCATCTCTGATAGAAGGAGATCCCAAATGTCAAAAACAGTCTGCTGCATCAGAGAGTTCAGTAGCCATAACTGTATGCGAGTCAATCCCTCGTGATATCCCATCCTCGGGAGTAGTGTCCTCCTCATGATAGCCTCAAGCACTCTAGCAGTAGGAGTGAGATCACTGGGTGTCCTACTCGACCCTTCGTCGAATGGCTCTGTGAAGCAATGGTGGACCAAATCTATAGGAGGCACCATACCGCCATGTGGATGTCTGGGAGGCGCTGTCTGTCCATAGCAAACCTCATGTAGCCGGATGGGCTACTCCTGAAGCCTGAGAATCTCCCTGACCCTAAAGCTCATCAGCCTATAATCTCTGCCTCTGAATGCAAAGTGTATAAATCTGTGCTGTGGGTCAATCCAAAGTGTAGCATAGAACTCACGGACCTAAGATGGAACATATAAGCCTGTCCATCCGAGTAAGTCTGTCAGCCCTGGCAAGTAAGATAGGTAAGGGTGAATATGCTCTCCAATTGCTGCTACAATGGACTCAATGTTGCACACCCTCTGAGATCTGAATACTGCTCCACTGTTAAGATATGCATTATAAAAATCTTCCTACAGTGATGTGTAGAAGCCCTCTAATGCACGCTCATCCCGCCTCGGTGGAAACCACTCCTTGAACTAAACGAACCTGAGCTGCTGCACCTGCTTGGCCATGGCGGCCCTCAAATCCAAGTGAATCACTAGAGGTGGACCCTGTGGTCTAGGTGGCGGATGAGAACCACTCGCTGTGTCTCTGCCCTCGGGGTCACCTAGGTACGGGTACGACTAGAGCGAGCGAAGCTGTGGTGCCGGCTCTGTCTCCTTTGCCTACTTTCCCTCCTGAGTCTACTCTGCTAGCTATGGCTGCTGCTGTGACTCCCCATGAGACTGACTCTTCATCAATAGTGACACGCCGTCCTCCAACCATGGCTGTCCTAGCTAGACCACCATGACAATGTTCAACCTCCTAGAGAGCGGCCCTCTGAGCTGGAGAAAGCTGATTTGCGATCTGGACTCCACTTCTAGAACCTCCTGCCTCTGCTAGTTCTGCGGCGACTATAACTACGACTGCTCTCTCTGTATCTGCATCTAGATACTTCCTCTTCTTTGTCGCTAGCTTTCTCGTCGCCTTGCCTTTTGCCTCAAAAGGCAGGCGAGGCGGGGGCCTCGGATCCTCATCACCGGGACCACCTCCGACATTCTTCACATGGGCCATCTGATGAAGCTGAAAAGAATCAACTACACTGACAAGAATCACCTGCCAACTGTCACTTCCGAGGCTTGGCCTTGATCCATACTCACAAGCTTGGCCCCGAGTTGACTGATAACTGCCAAAGTGACCTCAGAAACACCGACTCGTTGCACGTTAGAATAGATCGGATTTATAAATAATTACAATATATCTAGAGATGCGAAACCCTAAGAAAGCAAGCAATAGATACGAAATTGGAAACGAGGGCTTGCTACCTAATGAACCGGCGAACCGAAGAACAAGGAACGGATCACGGAGAACCACCAGATCGGCACTATGAAACTAGGGTTAGGGTTGCACTGGTTGGCGTGGATCAGCCATGGAGGTACAATGTGGGCACTGGAGATGCTTGTGAAGGCAGCAGGGACTCCGGCGAGGATCTGGTGGAGGCGCTGGCAATGCTGGCGACGCTAGGGCGACTGAGCGGGAGGCGGCTAGGGCACAGCGTGGACGAGCACAGCGACGGCGCAGAGAAGCTATTGCGGGAGTGGCGCAGGCATCGGGCATAGGTGCGGGACGAGGTCACAGCAACGCGGGCGCTGGAGCAGGGCGGTGTAGCGAGCTTGCTGCGCGGCTAGGGCTTTGCATGGCGTGGTGGCTGGGGAAAACGGCGATGTCGGCGCTGGTGCGATTGAGGGATTCAGTCATGGCACGTACGATAATTATATGGTGGTTCCCCGCGTGATAGAAAAGGAAACGGAGGAGAAGTCCTGAACCCGTACGATTTCTACTGACTGGACGCTCCGATGGCAACGACCGGACGCTGCCACCTAGAGTCCGGTCGATTCTAGAGAGGTCCAAAACCCCTGGAATCGCGATTGGACGCGTCCGATCCCAACTGACCGGATGCAGCTAGAGTCCGGTCGATCCTATCTTCGTCTTCTTCGCTTGACCGGACGCAGGATCACCTTCTGACTGGACGCTGAACAACAGAGTCCGGTCACTCCATCGTAGCTTCTATTCACCTCCTATGAACTGACCGGACGCTGGACTTCAGAGTTCGGTGCAACGTCCGGTCACTCTTTTCCATCAAATCTTCAAATTTTCTTCGCGCTGCCTATTCCCAATCAAGTCCCAACTTCAATAAGATCCAAATAAACACCAATTGGGACTGATGTGAGTGACCTCTCTCAAACCCTCAAAAAAAATTTCAAAGTATTTTGTCTTAGTCTATAATTCTTTTTAAAAAAATAGGCAATAAAAGGGTGATTGAAGAGAAACGACAAAACAACATTCATGCATATGCAGTGCAATACTTGAAGGTAAATCTAGTTGCTTGTCAAGTTTGATCCAAGGTTAAAGCTTCTTCACACGCTTTCCGGTGGTTATCTTAACTATGTTAGACAAGTCATATATGCATTACCAAACATTAAACATGATGTATATTACAATGCAATACAAGGGACAACACAAGCTCATTTTCTAGTGAAGTTGCTAAAATCAAGAACATTAAGCTCATTCCGCAATCGACAAAAAGTCGCCTCATCTAGCGATTTAATGAAGATATCCACCAATTTATCCTCGGTCCTTACACCTTCTAGTGAAATATCATTCTTAGCAATATGATCTCTAAGAAAGTGATGGTAGATATCTTTGTGCTTGGTGCGAGAGTGTTGAACCGGATTATTTGCAAGTTTTACCGCACTTTCATTGTCGCACAAAAGATGTACCTTTTCTAAAACTACATCATAGTGTAGCAAAGTTTGTTTCATATAAAGTATTTGTGCACAACAAGCACCCGCAGCAATGTATTCCGCTTCGGCGGTGGATAAAGCCACACTATTTTGTTTCTTGGAGGACCATGACACAAGTGATCTACCAAGCAAATGGCACCCTCCGGATATGCTTTTTTTATCAACTTTGCAACCGGCATAATTCAAATCGGAATAGCCAACTAATTCAAATATAACTCCTTTGGGATACCAAAGGCCAATGCTTGGTGTGTGCTTAAGATACCTAAGGATTCTTTTAATGACAATCAAATGAGTTTCTTTATGATTAGTTTGAAATCTAGCACACATACACACATTAAACATGATGTCAGGCCTAGATGCGGTTAAATATAACAAGCTACCAATCATAGAGCGGTAAAGAGTTTGATCAACCGTGTTACCTTCCTCATCTAGGTCGAGATGTCCATTAGTTGGCATTGGTGTCATGATTGGCTTACATTCATCCATTTTAAATCTTTTGAGAAGATCATTTGTATATTTCTCTTGAGAGATGAAAATTCCTTCTCTTATTTGCTTGACTTGAAAACCAAGAAAGAATGTAAGCTCTCCAATCATTGATATCTCGAACTCCTTCGACATCAATTCACCAAACTCTTTGAAAGAATCTTCATTTGATGATCCAAAGATGATATCATCAACATACACTTGACAAATGAAGATATGTCCATCAAGTTTCTTGGTGAATAGTGTGATGTCGATCTTCCCAATGGTGAAGCCCTTTTCAATGAGAAAGTCCCGAAGGCGCTCATACCAGCTCTTGGGGCTTGCTTAAGCCCATATAACGCCTTGGACAACCTATAAACATGATTATGATATCTAGGGTCTTCAAACCCAGGAGTTTGTTCAACATAGACTAGTTCATTAATAAAGCCATTTAAAAATAAACTTTTCACATCCATTTGATATAGTTTCATTTCATAATGTGATGCATATGCAAGGAGGATACGGATGGCTTCTAGTCTTGCAACCAGTGCAAAGGTTTCTCCAAAATCCAAACCTTCAACTTGAGAGAACCCTTTTGCAACTAGTCTTGCCTTATTCCTCACAACTACGCCTTGATCATCTTACTTGTTATGGAACACCCACTTTGTTCCAATGACTCTTGTACCTTTTGGCCGCTCTTCAAGAGTCCAAACTTCATTGCGGATGAAGTTGTTCAACTCTTCATGCATGGCATTTATCCAATCTGGATCTTGAAGAGCTTCTTCTACCTTAGTAGGCTCAAAGCAAGAGACAAAAGAGTGATATTCAATAAATGAAGCAAGTTTTTGAGATCAAATCATTACACCTTTTGATGGACTTCCTATGATGAGATCTTGTGGATGAGCTTGTAGTAGTGGTGAATTTCTTCTATCAACCACTTGAGGGGAAGGTTGTGGAGCATCAACATCTTGTGCTTGTGTCACCATTCGCTCATGGGAGACATGAATATCTTTATTTTCTACTCTCCCATCTTTTTCACCATCTTGTGGCACATTTGATAAAGAAGGTGGATTGATCACTTGTACATCATCTTCATTATCTTGGAGCTTGATGTCTCAAACCGGAATGTTCTTCATAGCCTCCCTCAATGGTTCATCACCTACATCATCAAGATTCTCATGTGCTTCTTGGGAGCCGTTAGATTCATCAAATTCCACATCATATGTTTCTTCAACCAAGCCGGTGGCATGATTAAATACTCTATATGCTTTGGACTTAGATGAGTAACCAACAAAAAAACCAATACCACAACGTCTTTGGAACTTCTCTAGGTGTTGCCGCTTCTTGTAGATATAGCATTTGCAACCAAACACCCTAAAGAAGGAGACGTCCGGCTTCTTCCCATTGAGCAACTCATAAGGTGTCTTGCCAAGAAACTTTTGAAGTAATAGGCGGTTGGATACATACCATGCGGTGTTGATAGCTTTCCACCCATAGAGCTTCGGAGGTGTTGTACTCATCTAGCATTGTTCTTACAAGAGTGATCAATGTCCGGTTCTTTCTCTCAACTACACTATTTTGTTGAGGAGTATATGTTGTAGAGACCTCATACTTGATCCCAACTTCATCATAATAGGCTTCAATGTTTATGTTGTCAAATTCCTTCCTATTGTCACTTCTAATCTTTTTGAGCTTCACTTCAAATTCATTTTGTGCTCTCTTGGCAAACTACTTGCTTGCCCTTGCTACTAGAACTTTGCTCAATGCTCTCAATAATCAAATCATCACATGATGTAGCTATATCAATCTTAACAACATTGTTAATAGCATCATGTGGCTCATTGGATAAAAATTCTTGAGCAATGACAAGATTATCATGATTAATCTTAAGAGTAGTATATTCATCTTTTAGCATATTATGGCTAGTGATGAGCTCATTGTGTATCCTCTCAAGCTTATCATGTTTATCTTTAAGCTCTTTCTTAGAAGATTTAAGCTCCTTAAGTTTGGATGACATAACATCATTTGTTTCTCTAAGCTCAACACTAGCCTTTTTGGCTATATCACATTTAGCTAAAAGAGAATCATTCTTGGCTTCTAGCTTATCATTTTAAGTTCTAGTCTTTCTAATGATCTTAGTGTATTGATTTAGTAATTTAACAAGATCATCATAAGAAGGTGATTCATATTCATCATCATCACTATCACTATCACTATCACATCATTGTTAGCATGATCATCACCACTACTATCATCATCATTTGATACCTTGCGTTCACCCTTGGCCATAAGGCATAGGTGTGTAGAGGATGATGGCGGTGGTGGTGGTGAAGATGATGAAGAGTCAATCACAATGGCGGCCACCTTCTCATTATCACTATCATCATCGGATGAGCAACTTGATGAATCAATGTCCGTGAGCCAATCACCAACGATGTATGCCTTCCCATTCTTCTTCTTCTTGTGGAAGTCCTTCTTCTGGCCATCCTTCTTCTTATATGGCTTGATTTTTTTTCTCCTCATCTTCTTCTTCATTATTTGAGTCATCTTTCTTGCCCTTATACTTTTTCTTGTACTTGTCTTTCTTGGGCTTTGTGCATTGGTGTGCTAGATGATCAAGTTCTCCACAATTGTAGCAATCCATCTCCGAGATTGGCTTCCTTCTAGAGCTAGTGAAGAACTTCTTTTTCTTGTCATCAAACTTGATGCCACTCTTGTTAAGCTTCTTTAGCATCTTGGCGGTTCTTTTCACCATAAGAGTAAGACTTGCATCATCAATTTCATCATCACTTGAGCTCTCGAACTCAAGCCTTGTTTTGCCCTTCTCTTATCTAGCTTTGAATGCTAAGTCTTTGTCTTTCTTCTTAGTAGAGGATGAGCCATCTTGTGGTGTGATATGCATGTACATCTTATGAGCATTGATCTTTCCTAAGATTTTGCGTTGGTGTAGTGGTGGAAAGATCATCTTGATGAAGCACGGTCACAATATGCCCATATTTGTCAATGGGGAGGACACTCAAGATTTTTCTTACAACATCGGATGGTTGCATTTTAGTGAGTCCAAGCCCATTGACTTTCTCTACAAGAACATTCAAGCATGAGTACATTTCATTAGCACTCTCTTTGGGAAGCATCTCAAATGAATTTAGCTTTTTTATAACAAGATGATATCGTTCCTCACGCTCGCTCTTAGTTCCCTTATGGAGCCCATAAATGTCCGACCATAGTGCATGGGCGTCTTTGTGGTTCCTCACCCGGTTGAACACATCTTTGCAAAGGCCTTTAAATATGGTGTTTCGAGCCTTTGCATTCCATTTCTCGTAATTCACCTCATCGCCTTGTAGGTATGTGGCATCCCGAGGTTTTGGGAAGCCTTGTGAGGCGGCTCTAAGTATTCCAACATCTAGAGCTTCTAAATACGCCTCCATGCGGATTTTTCCAATAAGGAAAATCATCCTCCTCAAAGATAGGAGGAGGTCCATCCCCGTGAGACATCTTTCTCTAGGTGGTTAAGCCTAAATACGTGAGCATGAGGCTCTGATACCAATTAAAATGATCAAGGTGTCCAAGAGGGGAGGGGGTTAATTGGGCTAATTCTAAATTTCTTTGCAATAATTAAACCCTACGGTTATCCCAATTAACCCTTTGTGCCTAGGAAGTGTTTCTAATGTTCTACCACACAAAAAGTCTTGCAATCTAAGTTCCAATCCTACTCCAGCATGGTACTTCTATGAATGTAAAGACAAGAATTGAATTGCTCAAAGTAAATGTTCAAAGTAAAGAGAGAAGGAGGAACGCGGTGATGTTTTGTCGAGGTATCGGAGAGTCGCCACTCCCTACTAGTCCTCGTTGGAGCACCCGTGCAAGGGTGTAGCTCCCCTTGATCCGCGCAAGGATCAAGTGCTCTCTACGGGTTGATTCTTTGACACTTCGTCGTGGTGAATCACCCATAACCGCTCATAACTTGAGTTGGGTCATCCACAAGCTCCACCGGATGATCATCAAGCACCCAATCACCACCAAGGGGTCTAGGTGATGGCGATCACCAAGAGTAATAAGCACGAACTCTGACTTGACCATGACAAGCATAATGAGAAGGGTAGATGCACACTTTGCTACTCTTGCTTTCACTAATGAGGCATCTCACTTAGATTCTCAAATCTCAATCACCTTACTAGGACCTTGCTCTTCTTGGCACTCTCAAGGGTGTTTCTCAGCTGTTGGAATGAGCAAAAGTGCCCCTCACACGAATGGAGGAAGTATTTATACACCCGAGTTCAAAACAAACCGTTATGTGCCTCTACTGGGTGACCGGACACTCGGTCAAATTGACCGGATGCTCCGGTCAGTTCTCCCCGAAATCCAGTGTTTAAGTTGTGACCGGACGTAGGACAACGTCCGGTAGCACTGACCGAACGCGCCCGGTCACAATTTTCCCTCTCTGGAACCTTACTGGAGTCGATCGGACGCTGGCCCCCAGCGTCCGATCACTCACCTCTCAGCGTCCGGTCGCGCCAGACGATTTCACCTTGATCAAATGAACTGATCGGACTCTGCGCCAGCGTCCGGTCACACCGGAACCAGCGTCCGGTCAGCATTTGGCCCTCCATTCACTTCCAACTCTCAATCATATGTGAATGAAGTTTGCTCCAATTGATCTAAGGGCAGTTTTGGAGCTACCTAGTTCTAGTTTTGAGAAGTGCGCACCACACCTAACCCACTAGACTCACCTAGGTCAAGCTACCCGTTCATACCCCCCTTAATAGTTCGGCCAAAGGAAAAACAAAGCCCTAAACTACTCTAAGTGTCTCTTCAACACCAAATGACACTTAGAACTAGTCTATCCTTAACCTTGTCGTCCATCCTTTGAAAACCGAAATGATTTCCATCATAGGGGCATGACAACCATGATTGCCCAATCAATTGCCATTACCGTGACCTAACTTAATTGCCTCTGCAAAACACACGTTAGTCACAGTAATCACGTATTGTCATTAATCACCAAAACCCCATTAGGGGCCAAGATGCTTTCACGCGTGACACACAACGCGTACATCCAGTTATGGCAGAACAGGGACTAGCAGCCGGTCCATGCGGGTCCCCCACACGACCAGCACACCTTCGATGAGTACCTACGGTGGCTTCATAGGTCTACGAGGACACATATCAAGCCCCCATACACTGAGGAGGTGATTGACGAGGACTCAGAGGAAGATGTGATCGAAGATGTGTACGACGTTGCCACTAGGGACGACACACAACTACAGAGAGCCCCGCTTCAAAGATACGTGGTAAGATACTCGAATGGTACAATTTGTTATCCATTTGGTATTAAGTATGTGTACTAAAACTGTCCAACCGCGTTTCTGTACCCAGGCGACACAATTGTCAAGGATGTTCAATGAAGAAGCGTTTTGGCTTCATGAGTCTAGAAGGCTGGGGTCAGGCGTTCTCGAGGCTTTTGTGGAGGTAAACATAAACTTATCCGTTCTGAAAATGTTTCTTTAGTGTATATGCGTTTAGGAAATGCACTAACTTTAACGTCTATTTATGCAGAAGGTGAAGCGGAGTTGTAGGAAGCTAGCTCAGAAGCTGAGCTGCATGGACACTCCTTGGGTGGAACCGATAGTCCCGGCGCGGTCGGGTGTCATGTCTTCTGGCTCTTTAAGGACACCAGCCGGCTCTTCTCAACCGGTGACAGGTGCCACTTCCGCAGTACGTACACCACCACATCATAGCGCTGGGAAGGACCCTGCAAACGAGGACGACGATGACGACGACGACGACCCCCGGGCTTTCGCAGACAGCACCACTAATGGGACGATTGGCTGCAGGACGAGATCGGCATGTCTCAGCTAGGTGGTGCCCCGCTTGGTACCCAAGGAGCCTCACAGGTAGTAACAAAGGTAGTTTCTTTAAATACGTCGGCTCCATGAACTAACGATCATAAAGATTATAAGTAATCGTGCATATCATATACTTGCAGGGTACGAGCCGTACGCATCGGCAACGCGACCACACCGACGTTGGCTACACTCCTAATGTGTTGCCAACAAATCCGAAGAGACAGAGGCGTTCAAGTGATCCTTACACTCCTGGGTCTTAGTTTATTAGGTCGAACGAATATTATCGTCCAAAACTTGCAGACTTAGTTGGTTATGTTATGTCGAACTTATGTCGAACCAATAAAAATGTTATGGCGTATCTCGTCGTCGGTGGCCGACGTCTTGACCCCGATCCTCCCGAGCTTAGTCATCGCCGCCACGAAATCGCCGAAGAAGACGCCCTGGTTGGACGCGCAGTAGTCGACCGTGCTGCACCTGGTCGGAGCCCATCGGCGAGGGGTCGAGGAAGGCGAAGGCGTTGGGGTCGGAGCTGCAGGTGTCATTCAGCTGCGACGCGAAGCCGGGGTCCATGGTTGCGTCACTGCCGATCCTCACCGACAACAGCCGATCTTCTGTCTGCGTCTCCAGGTCCTGCCGCGCCGTGGCCTATGGCGCGTCAGTGCCGCGCCAAGATCGGTGGCGCGACAGACCCTGCCACGTCACCGATCAGCAGCTCAGGTCGTCGCCACGTCATCCTCTTGCCGCGCCACCATGCATGGCGTGGCACAGGCGTTTCGCCGCGCCATGGCAATAGGCGCGGCCAAAAGTATTAGTTTTGAAAAAAAATCAGTGTTAGATGTAAAATTGGTTAAAAAAATGTTAAAATTAAAAAAAATTCTCGGAGGCAGGCTCCATCACACTGATTAGGGCGCAACCGGTGAAATTATTTGTGCTCTCGACCTCTTGTTATCAGGCTAGCGCTTGGTGATAGATAGCACGAAGGGGACGTGCGCATGGGCTTCACCTGGTGTTGTTGAGCTCAGTGAGATCAGATCAACCAAGCCCTCCCTGTGACCCTGTCTCCCGCCTCTAGCCCTCTACTCTGTGCTCTCCCCGCTCTCTCTCCAGTTTCCACTTTCCATCACTTCCCTGTGTCTGTTGTAACGAAACCGATGTGCAAGGATGACCTCAGTGTGCATGATTAGTAGGAAAAAGTTCATTTCACTTGTTAAATTATAGTTGTAGTTTGATTTGATATCTAAACGTTTTTTTTTGCGAAAGGATATCTAAACGTATTTTAAAAACCTTTCACAGCAAAAAAGCATAAGACACAATCAGCACTGAGGCATTTGCATTCATGGTGGTTGCATCTTATATTTTTGCAATGTGAAATTTTAAAAACACATTTATACATCAATTATAAGGTTTAAAATTTTCTTTAGATTTTCCTTGATATTTTTTTTGTTATCCTAGGGCTAAATCTAGTTGTTTGAAGCTTCTATATATATACTCTAATGAGGTCTAAATATTTTACTTGGATCCTTCATATCCTAGTCTATCTCTGTGTTTTTCGTAATTTATAGAAGGTTAAGTATTTACCAATTCTTTAATTAAAAAAAAGATAAAACCACATTCAATACCACTTCAAACTAAGACAAGAGGTAATTTAAATGGTTTTAAGAATATCAGGTTTTGAAGTCTGAGAAAAAAAATTAGACTACAACGATAGTTCTGTGAAATAAAATGTACTTTTTCGACAAGTAAGTAATTAATGGAGTGATGAAACGTCGAGGATTGTAAGTTGGCCTTCTTGAAGGTCAGCCGCCTCAGCCCAAGACTCAACACTGGCCCAAACTTTGCAAGCCCGCTTTGCGACTCACTCGTGGTAGGAAAATCAGCAGCGGACCGAATATCGCAGCTGCCCAAGTGACATGGGCTCAAATCTGAAGAAAAACAATCGAGAGAACTTTGGACATGCAAGCCCACTAGCGGTTCGGCTCGGCCAGAACATTCGACGGTGACCCCGTCCGGTGGCTCCGCTTCCTCCCCGACCGACTCCTTCCTTCTCCCCATCTCCCTTCACCTCTTCTGACCTCCGGCAGCACGCCAGCACCATGGAGAACACCGCCGCGAACCCTTCCGCTGCGGCCGCTGCCGCCGCCGCCGCTGCGGCAGGGAACGGCGTCCAAGCATCGGGGACCGGAGGGGAGCGCCCGGAGGACGCGTCGAAGCAGAACCTGGCGCAGGTGACGAGCTCGATCCAGAAGACGCTGGGCCTGCTCCACCAGCTCAACCTCACAGTCTCCTCCTTCAACTCTGCCTCCCAGCTCCCCCTCCTCCAGCGCCTGTGTGTTGCCTGAGATCACTCTATTCAGTTCCGCCCTGTCCTGCGGGCTGCGGCTTTGCCTCGCGCTTCTGTGTGTGGGGGCCGTAACTCTTAGAGTTTGCGTTGCTGTTGACTGTTGCGTGCGTCGTGGCTCAGGAATGCGCTCGTGGCCGAGCTCGACACGATGCAGAAACTCGCCGAGGGGTGCAACATCCAGGTGCCCATGGAGGTCGTCAAGTGAGATCCTCGGTTTCATAGCTTCACTCATCTTGACCTGTGCTATTGTACGGTTATAAATGGTTCGTGTGCTGTTAGTTTGATCGACGATGGGAAGAACCCCGACGAGTTCACTAGGGACGTGCTCAACAGCTGCATCGCCAAGAACCAGATCACGAAGGGCAAGACTGACGCTTTCAAGGTATGGATGCATTGGATCCTCTCAATCATTGCAGAGATTGGTTGACATGGAGCTGCTGGGTAGAATTAGGATTGTATATACACATTTACATGCGATGTAGACAATTTTGTACTAGGAGTTAGCTGTGGAGCCACGGAGCTGTTCAGCTGCCTGACTTTCAATTAATGACGATTCTGTGCCTTGTTTTTGTTTTGTTACAAGTTACAATTCTTTGTCAGATAAGGAAGATTAGATCGTTCCATGCTATTCAAAACCCATGTTTCTTGTAATGAGTAATGTGCATCACTACAATTGCCTAAGTGTTTTTTTTGTTGTTGTCTGGAATCATGCTTATGTTGCTTACTTGCTCGCGATATAAGAAATTACTAGTGTCAGGGAATACAGATATGTGTTCCTGTCATGGTCTCTTGGATTTCAGCAGCACAGGTCTTTCTTTATCTTATTTGTAGATTGCCATTAGAAACCACCTATTTGATCCTGCTGAAATTTTTTACAGTTTCCTGTCTCTCTTTTGCCTTCTTCGAAAAGAAGCAGTCTGTCAGTTGTTAAAAACCATAATCATTTTTTGTCAGTTGTCCAGCCTTTTTTCATGACTTCATATAATCTTCTCTAATTAAATTTAGGTGAAAAATGCCTCAAAAGTTTCTGTAGTACAGTACTGCTCATGCTGTAGCAGACATTACATTATCTTTGTTTATTACTTATTGATTTAGATATATGGAAATTCTTACGTGAAACTAAGTATATCATTTGTGCAAGGCATATGTGGCTGCAGCCCGCAAGGTCCTGGTTTGTTTAACCTTATGGTTATCAGTCATACAAACAGTTATAAATTGATCGGTGGACTTTTTGGCAATCACATGGGCACTGTTTTACGTGAACACTGCATTATCTATAACTAAATTAGCAACTCTATTTTTTTCCGTGTTCGATCTGGGGGTTAATTCACTTTTGTTGCATCTGATTATAAAAAATATGAATTTGCTTCATTGTAAGTTGGTTTATTTCAGAGCCTACGGAAACATCTTCTTGAGGAGCTTGAACAAGCTTTCCCTGAGGACGTAGAAGCATACAGGGAGATACGTGCTACTTCTGCTGCTGTAAGTGGACACACGATTGGCCTTGTCTGATATTTCTATAGCATCCAAACATTATGTACTTTTCTGTTTATCGAGCCTAATAAAAATTTCGCCATTGTTGATAAAATGATATCTCTGGCTTAATTTAGGGACGAAACCAACCTATATATATGTCATGGCCAGTGCCCATGATGGGATAGACACCACCAGGAAGATGGCCTGGTGGAGTCGGTGCGAAGTCTAGATTATAGATGAGAGGGACGAACACAAGATTGGAACTAGATTGATTGTTTCTTGCTTGCCTTGAGTGATACATCTCATCTCCTTACATAGAGAGGATTACTTGACTCCTAAGGAATAGATCCAATGTACTACTAACAAATTTGATCATATCTCTAACTTAACCCTAAACCTGAGGGAGGTGTGCTACAGTTCATGGCCCAGCCCAACGGGCCCAGATTGCTGCTGATAACATTATACACCTTTAACTATAAGTTGCCTTTTTAAAAACTATGCTGCTTAATTTAGGGGTCGTTTGGTATCTCCCAGCTCCAGCTTTTCCCTAAGAATTGCTTCTAGTCAGCCAAATGGTAAAAAATGAGCTGCTCCATACGTGAATCGATTCCTCATTTTGTACTAGCACCTGGAAGCCCAGAAAACCTGCTCCCCATGGATTCACGTCTGCTCTCCACCCTTGTCATTAGAGACCTACGGAACACGTTGAAGGATATTTACCCACACTTGCCAATGGTAGAAATGCCAGCAAGCACCCCTTCCGCACAGATTTATCCTCACTGTGCCGCTTGGAGAAAGTCCAAGCAGTCGTCTCCATGTGAGGGCGATTCGCGGTTGGGCGCCACCACGCCGCCAGTCAGACCGGGAGTGACGCTGGCTGTCCACACGGGGACTGCGCCGCCAACGCTCCTCTCCAGGCGCCCGCACTCCCTCCCAACGCATCAGCCCCAGTGGCCATCCCTGACCAGGTCCAGCGCCGGCTGTTCATTCCTCAGATTCACCGGCACACCCCTCCCCAGGAGTGCCTTCATCCCTTTCCTGCAGACTAATCCTCGATAGCCCCTTCCTACAGATTGAGACCTGGCGACTCCCTTCCACAGGCCAAGATCTTCTGTCCAAGCCGCACTGCTCCACTCGTCCAGGCTGGATGACTATGTATGAGCTTTGGAAAAGCATATTCTTTTGGGATGTATTTTATCTCTTAGGATAATCCATTGATCTAATTCTCTAACTCATGTACAGTATGGTTCATGATCTCATGTTACTGTATGAAGAGTTCAAGACTATGACTACTCCCTCCGTCCTATAATATAGTGCATTCTAAAAATTTTAAGACAACTTAAGGGAACACTCAATTGACGCATGTACCCATGGATTATTCCAATTTAGGAGTTTCTCCTCAAATCATGGTTTCTTTTTTAACAAACTTTACCAAATCTAGACATAGTCATTACTTAGAATGCATTTCAGTACAAATTTTAGAATCACAGTGCACTATATTTCAGGACGGAGGGAGTATGAGCTAACTCAATTTGATCTGATAAATACACCACTATGCACATGTAGTTTGTAAAAACTGAGTTTTTCATATTAATTGTACTTATGGAAATATGATAATTGTGCTATACAGACAGTTAAGGGTACTATGGACAATTCCAGCACAATCCTCTCTTTCAGGAATCACTTCACAGTTAGCTTGCCAAATGATTTTATCAGACACAATCACTTCTACCAGAGAATCACTCCACCTGAGAATCAGGGAGTGGAAGCCCTGCTAAACAGGCCCATAACTGGCACCAAATTTACTTCTTTATATTAAACTTCTATTTTAACTTTATATGTTCAAGCATGTTCCAGTGAGTTTAAATGTTGGCAGGGGCAAATTTGTAGGTGAATTTAAAAGCTATTTTAAGTTTATAGGACCAATTTGTGTTCATGCATTCACTTTGAAGTCTAATGGTGAATTTGCCCTCATTTTTTTGGACTTGGTGATTTTGCCCCTAGTTTTCAAAACAAAGGCAGAGTATACCCCTCTTCCGTTAAGGGGGTTTAACAGTGTCAATTGAAGTGTAAAAACTAAAAAAGACTAGTTTGCCCATGCGAATTTGCCCCTTCTTTTCTAAGTACTCAGTGATTTTACCCCCATTTTAACATATAATGTTTGGCTTGTACTCTGGCAGATATGTAAAGAGTTCTGACAAGAAGACTCGACAAAATCTGCATACATTTCAAATCTGTGCAAATTTTGACAGCAGTATTACACAATTACTCATAATGCTTTGGGTCATTTCTCAAATTCTGAATGTTTATATATCAGACGGGTGTCTTGTGACTGCTCCTTGGAGTGGACTTTCTTATCACACCATGTTTGTAGTGTGCCCAGAACAGTGTTGATATCTATCTATCTATCTATCTGGATATTTTCTTTAGTGTCTTCTAAGAATCATTTAACAAATGATTAAAAAGATAATAAATGTTATGCAAGTACTACCTGGATCATTTATCCATTTCCTGTTATTTTGACTGTCCATTTCCCATTAGTAATAGGCAGTGTTGTAGGGTTTGCCCTATGTGTCTTTATTTCTCGGCATACTGTTTCAAATACTATACCTTCCATTTTGAGCTGTAGTCGTTTCAGTTTTGTCGCAAGTCCAAATTTTCTAACTTTGACCAAGTTTATAGATAATATATATTAACACCTACAATATCAAATAAATCCACTATCAAAATATATTTCATGGTGTAGCTAATGAATCTTGTTTGACGTTGTAGATGTTTCCGCATTTTTCTATAAACTTGGTCAAAGCTAGAGAAGTTTGACTTAGGACAAAGCTAAAACTTCTCACAATTTGGAACTGAGGGAGTAATTAGAACCGTCGTGTGCATAAGAACATATGCATAAAACATGCATGATCAATTTTGAACCAAGTAATTCTTTTGTATTAGGTAAAAGCATGCCTTTACTCAACCGGTAGCAACATAACAATGAACAGGTCTTTAGGTTGTTTGTTTGATGTACTAGGTAAAATCTTCTTGTAACATTTAATGGATCAGAATCTGCAGGCAAAATTCAGTTAAGTTTTGCATTATGGTGTCAAGGGCGTCGAGGGGTAGGGTAGGCGCACCCCGGCTACGTAGTTCGTAGCCGTGATCCGTGTTGGGGCAAGGTTTTACCCCTCAGCGCCCGTTCTGTTGAGAGGGGAAGAAGGAGAAGTAATTGTTCTTGCTTGATCCCAAAATGATGGATTACAAGGACTCTTATAGGCTATAGCCTTAACAGACTCTAACAAATCACTCCTAAATTAGAGGCCTTCTTTCCTTTATTCTAGCCATTCCCTTGATTGGCTTCCCTTTATTCTAGCCACTTCCTAAACCGACCCTGCTACCGATGCTGCCGATGCATGCCATGCTTGGCGCGTCATCTGGCCTTGGCTTTGCCGCACGCCTGGCATCCGGGCCCTTTTATTCCTGGCATATGTGTGTCCCCACATGACATCTCTCCCCCCGTCGAGGAGCAGCTCGTCCTCGAGCTGGAAGTCCGGATACTTGGCGGTGAAAGCCTCGACGTCTTCCCATGTAGCCGACTCGCCCTTCCACTGGACAAGGACCTGGCGCACACCGCGCGCCAATCGTGCCCGCATGGCCCGCTCCGGCTCTGGAACCGACGCACCATGGTGGATGGGGGGCAGCGGTGGTGGAGCATCCGGAGGCGGCCCGCGGAACTTCTTGAGGAGACCAATGTGGAACACATCGTGCAGCCGAGCGCGAGGCGGAAGGGCCAAGCGGACAGCGACGTCATTGATGAGTTCGACGACGCGGTAGGGCCCGAAGTAGCGCGGCTTGAGCTTGCCAGTGACCGCCTAGGGACTGGACGATGCAGCCCACTGACGAAGACGAAGGAGGGCCCAATCGCCCACCTGATACGCGACATGACGGTGGAGCTTGTCGTAGTGCTTCTTCTGGACCGCCTGTGCCTGCTCCAGGCGATAGCGGATGTCCGCCAGGAACTCGTCACGCTCCTCCATGTTCCTGGCGACGGCGGCCACCCGTGTGTCCCCCGGCTCATAAGACTGGATGGTTGGAGGATCACGGCCGTAGACGACACGGAACGGCGTGTCCCGCAGCGAGGACTGGTAGGCGGTGTTGTAGACATACTCCGCCCATGGCAACCAGCGTAGCCAATGTCGAGGGCGATCGCCGGTGAGGCAGCGCAGGTACATGACGATGACGCGGTTGGCAGCTTTTGACTGGCCGTCGGACTGAGGGTGGAAAGCCGAGGTCATGTGGAGTTTGGCACCCATCAGGCGCATGAGCTCTCGCCAGAACGTCGAGGTGAAGACCGGATCGCGGTCAGACACCATGGACTAGGGAACGCCGTGAAGCCGCACGATGTCGGTGAAGAAGGCTTGCGCGACGGACTCGGCGGAGTACGGGTGCGCCAGTGGAATAAAGTGGCAGTACTTGCTGAACCTGTCCACCACCGTCAAGATGACGGACTTGCCACGGACGCGCGGCAATGCTTCCACGAAGTCGAGCGCGATGTCCGTCCAGACACCCTGGGGAACTGGCAGGGGAAGTAGTAGTCCTGCCGGGTGGAGGTGCTCCGATTTGTACCTCTGACATGTCACGCACGAGTGCACAAGGTCCTGCACCAGCTGTCGCATGTTAGGAAAATGAAAGTCGCATCGAAGGCGATGTAGTGTGCGCTGGACCCCTTCATGCCCGTCCTCGTGCACGGCCACCATGATCTCCTGGACGAGCGGGGACGCCGGGGGAATGTAGAGGCGGCCACCGAACTAGACCATGCCGTCGACGAGCGTCCATGGTGCGCCGCGGGAGCCTGCACGGAGCTCGCCCCGTATGGCGACGAGGGCAGGGTCGGTGTCCTGCGCTTGACGGAGGCGCGTGATGAAGTCGAAACACGGGACGGAGATGGCGACAAGGACCCCCTCGTCCGTGTCGCGGCGAGACAAGGCGTCCGCCACCACGTTCGCCGCGCCCGGTTTATGTCGACGGAGAAGTCGAAGCCAGCAGCTTCCCACCCGGTGGTCTTTGGGAATCGTGGCGAGACGCCGATCCAACAGTACTTGAGGTGTAATGATCCGTCTTGACGAGGAATCGGCGGCCCCAGTACGATCGCCCGATCTGCCGTATGGCGTGGGCGAGGCCGATGAGCTCCCGCTCATAAGCGGCGAGGAAGCGATGGGCGTGGCGCGACGGGAGGCAAGAACGCAAGGGTGCGCGTCAATCGGGTGCGCGAACCCCTGGATGAAGCGATTCATTCCACCGAAATCCATGGCGGTTCGAAGCGTCGCCAGATTCCAGGTGACCGAAGTCCTTGGCGTGCCGCGTCGCATCGCTGTTGTTAGTCGAGGAAGCCTTCCTTGACGCCGCCTTAAGTGGCGTTGGCAGCGGAGCCGAAAGTGTGGACGAATTTGCGGTAGTACCGCCAAGCCGAAGAAACCGCATGGATCGTCGGTCATGGAAGCCTTCCTTGGCGGATCCATGGGGCGCCACGGAGATGAGCGTGAGAGATGATGTGAACGAGATCTGAAATTGTGGACGGAATTTGCGGTAGTACCCGGCCAAGCCGTCTTTGGCGCGGCGTGGACTACCGCGCGGAGGTGGCGAAGGTGGTCGGCCCATGTCTTTGTATATCAAAATGTCGATCATGGACAAGGACAAACCGGCGGAGGCGGATCATAAGCAACGTTCATGGCGCTCGGAGATGGCGTGATGACGAATGGCATCACCAAGAACTCGTAGAGGCCTCGTGTGTCAAGAACGCCGTCTTGTGGACATCGCATGCGAACTTGGTGGTAAGAAGGATGAGAGAAGCCGGGCGCGCCGTGGAGTTCGCCGGAGTTCGTCCACTACGGAATGGGGACGGAGGTGAGAGGCGGCGCGCGATAGTCGGTCGGCCCATGTCTTCTTTGCGATATCAAAATGTCGCAAAGAAGAAGCCCTGCTCCAACATGGCGGCAGATTCTTTGTTCAATTTGTCCTTGTGGGACGCAGGTACCGTATGGAGCGTCGTTCATGAGCGCTGAGGATGATCTTGTGGTCGCTCGGGCTGGCATTCGGGTTTAAGACAAATCGGTTCGAATGGCATCACCGCAAAACGTTCGAGAATCAACAACCCTCGGTGTACGGAGAATCGCCGTCAAAGTTGTTTCAGTTGAATCGGTTCGGTTTCTGTTCCACCGAACATCGCGAAGTTAGTGGTACCGGGCGAAAGAGAGTCCGAGAATTTGAGAAGAGAAGATTGCGGAGTTCACGAGCGGCGCCCTGCGCTCGACCAACCGTGGAGTGTATCGGCGTTTCGTCCACTACGGGAATGGGGACGCGCATCCATGTGTAGCCGGCGCCGCCGCGTCTTCGGGCGCGGTGTATGTCGACGCAGCAGCGCCAACCACCGCCGCCTCGCCGAGCGAGGAGGAGCCGCCGCCACGGTGCCGCTTCGCGCCGACGCCCGCCGCCGCCGCTGCGATGATGCCTCCCCGCGACCAACAGGGTTTGGAGGCGATGGCAAACACTTGTCCAGTTTGGTGGACTAGTGATCTTTGTGAAGGGCTTTCGCGCCTATTGGGCTCTAGCAGATTGTTGGGCCCGGTGGTGGGAAGGGCATCGTGTGTAGGCTCGGGCCCGGACGCCGGAGGATGATTGTTGGGTCGAGCGGTTGTTCGTTCAGCGGAGGCCAAAACCGATCAACGCGAGAACCGTAATTCCTATATGCAAAATCGAAGCGAAACGGAAAACCGAAAAAAAGACGTCCCCGAAGGATTCGATTTTTGGTTTTTGCGGTTAAAATGTCCAGTGAGGGACTCGGCGTGGCGCCCGACGATGCGTGACAATGCGGACACTGGGAGCACTTGGCCGCCGGCGTTAGTCGCCGCCCAAAACCGCCGGCCTGGCAAAGCGCCCCGACGCTGGAAAGACATCTTCCGCGCGTTGAAGTCCCGAGCACCGGTCCCAAGGTCGCCCGACCCGCTGCGTCTGAGGGACCGGTCGTACCGGCAAGTGGCATCACGAAGAGATCGACGCGCGGGCGATGTCGTTGTCGATGGTGGTGGCGTGCACTGCCGAATGACACACAAGAGGAGGAGCGCGCTTCGCCATTCGCCACCGGCGTCGCGTGAGGCGTGGCGGGGCGCTGCGAGAGGCAGCCGAAGACGGGAGGGCGCGTCCTCGGCTATGAAGTTGTGCGTGGATCCCGAGTCGAGGAGCGCGGTGAAGACGGCGGCGCCCACGGCCACCTGGATCTGCATGGTGTCGCTGAAGGACACCCCAGCGATCGCGTTGAGGGAGAAGTGCGGGGTCTCCTCCCCGGTGGCGTCCTCATCAGCAGCGGCCCCGTCGTCGGTGGCGTCCTCGATGACGCTGTCGAGGAGGAACAGTCGTTTGCAGACCCGATTGTGCCCGCGATCGAACTTTTCATCGCAGTTGTAGCAGAGGCCGAGGCGACGACGCTCTTCCTGTTTTGCCTGAGTCAGCCGCCGAACCGGCCGGCCCTCCACGGTGATCGTGGTCGGCGCGGCCTTGTCCGCCTTGTCCGCCGGGGGCGCTGGTAGGGCGAGTCGCGGTGCGGGCCGGCGGTGAACAGCTGGACGCGCTGTGCCTCGTCCAGGCGGCCCGCGTGAGGAAGCAGGGCCTGGAACCGGTCCTGGTACTCTTCCACGGTACCAGTTCGGTGGCAAGCCGCCAACTCGCCGAGGGGGTTGGATCGGAGGGGAGGCCCAAAGCGCAGGTGGAGTAGCTCCGTGAACTGGCGCCAGGAAGGAGTACCCTCGTCCTGCTGGACTTGGTAGTACCACAGCTGAGCGCCGTCCTCAAGGTTGTACGACGCCATCCAAACTTTCTCCTCCTCCATGATCCGCTGTTGATGAAAATAAGATTCACAGCGATTGATAAAGATCAGGGGATCCGACTTGCCATCGTAGCGCGGGAAGTCGAGCTTTTGGAAACGCGGCGGCCGGTCCTGGTGGTGCTCTCCCGACCCGGAGTGTGCGGAGTGTGATGATCCACCCGGCGGCGTACGCGCGGCGTCTAGGCGCTGGATGGCCTGGGCGTTGGCCTCCACGGACGTCTGGAGGGTCCGGATGGACGCGACCAGTGAGTCCAATGTCGCCTGCAAGGCGGCGTTGGCGGTGTGGTTGACAGTGTTGTCGCCCATGGCGTCGACGCGAGGGGACGACGCGGCGGCTGAGGATGGTGCAGCTGCTGGTGTTGGCGAAGAGGCACGAGATGAACTGGATCACCTAGACCGTGATACCAGGTTGTCAAGGGCGTCGAGGGGTAGGGTAGCGCACACCCGGCTACGTAGTTCGTAGCCGTGATCCGTGTTGGGGCGAGGTTTTACCCCTCAGCGCCCGTTCTGTTGAGAGGGGAAGAAGGAGAAGTAATTGTTCTTGCTTGATCCCAAAATGATGGATTACAAGGACTCTTATAGGCTATAGCCTTAACAGACTCTAACAAATCACTCCTAAATTAGAGGCCTTCTTTCCTTTATTCTAGCCATTCCCTTGATTGGCTTCCCTTTATTCTAGCTACTTCCTAAACCGACCCCTGCGCTGGTGCCTGCCGCAGTGACCGCGGCGGCCGCGTCGCCCTGGCGCGCTGCTGCACGCCTGGCATCCCGGGCCCTTCTATTCCTGGCATATGTGCGTCCCCACATGACATATGGTCTGATTATAGACCAAGCTTTTTGAATGTAGTAGTTGTTTCATGCCTGTATGGAACTTGGCTATCAGACATGGAACTTGTTTGCAGTTTGAACTTTCAGGGCATCAGTATTCAGTACAGCAAACTCACAATGTAATGTAACTTGTCTGTACAGTTTCAAACTTCCAGTGCATCAGTACATCCAGGCACGAGTCTAAGGTTAGGCATAAAAACAGAAACACAAATCAACGGATCTCAGCCCTGCAGAACACAAACCCAGCCCCTGCCCCAAACTAATCAAAACCGGTCCTTGCTGCCGTGCTTGCTACCTTAATGCCACGCTCGGCGGTGTGTGTGTGTGTGGGGGGGGGTCCTGCACTGCCCCGACCGCTCTTGCGCTGCCCTGTGCTGCCACAGCCGCTGAAAGAACTAGAGGATAGAGGATAACGGCCTCATGGGGGAGAGCCTTCTAGATTAGGCTAGGGACA
Source organism: Miscanthus lutarioriparius (assembly GCA_904845875.1). Classification (NCBI taxonomy): domain Eukaryota; kingdom Viridiplantae; phylum Streptophyta; class Magnoliopsida; order Poales; family Poaceae; genus Miscanthus; species Miscanthus lutarioriparius. Next base: position 26,024,311 of record CAJGYO010000004.1, on the reverse strand, counting down.
ATATGGTCCATCACCCATTTTTCTCTCTATATTTTCATTTGTTTAAACCGGCTCCAACTAACAGAGTCTAACATAGGGGCAAAGGTGCCTTCGGTTGGGCCTATTTGTTTGAGCTGCATCTTTTGGGCTTTTGGCTCAAAAGCTGGCTTCTGGCTTGTGGCTGTTTGATTTTTGCTATTGCCTTTTGCAATAATATTTTTAGCTTCTCAAACACCAAAAGCGAGAAAAGCTCCTCTCAACGTGCTTTTTTAGCTTTTAGTTCATTTCCTCAGAAGCTAGCTTTCTAGCTTTTAAAAAATCAGCTCAATAGCGGTTGTTTGTTTCAGCTTCTGGCTTCAGGCTGGCAGGAGTCAGCCATCAGTTGAAACAAACAGGTCCTAAATATACAGGGGCAAAATCACAAAGTTCGAAAAGTAAAGGCAAAATCACATTTCGACTTTGGAGCAGGGGCAAGGAGACTAATCTCCCTTAAATGTTTGATAGCATGGTTTTGCTGTAGGCTGTGTGATACCTAGCGCTTATTGGGTGCTACTAGTTTTCTTAGGCGGGATGGGGGTAGGTGGCCATCTTTTAGAACATTGCCATTAGTGTTAAGATTAGAACAATGTTGTTGGTGTTAAGATTCAACAGATAATTAAATGCCAATTCTTTTTGGAATTTTAAAGATATTAGATAACTGAGTATCACTCACTATCAACTGGACTTGATTTTCTCTGCAATCGGCATCTTATTATATTCGTAAGGTGCTGCTTGTGGCAGGGTCCTGGCTAGTATTGCGCAGTTCCTGTGCAGGCAGAGCTTTTTCTTTATCCTGAGATGTCCACAAACTCAACTAACTCAACGGGACCAACTGGTATCGAGCTGTTTTCACGATACTGCAGAAGCTGATAGTTACCATATGCTCCTATTTGTTTTGAATTAATTAGCAATTGTAGTGTAAGAAAGGTGAGAAGTGATTGGGTTCTATGAGAAAAATCTAGATTTCATAAAATCCTGCTGCTTTGTTAGGGTTTCTAGAAACCAAGTTTGTCAAACGTGGTAATTGTAACATGTGCAGATGCGCCTCAGCTGTTGCTTCGGTGGTTAGAATAAATCCTCATTTGTTCTTGTTGCATAACTTCATAATTCCCCATTTTTGTGCAGGAGGCAAAGCGGTTGGCTCAGTCCCATCCGGGTACTTTGCCTAATGGAGATGTTAAAGTGAAAGCTGAGCATTGAGGGAAGGGTACGACTACAGAGGGCAAGTTTACTATCTCTGTTTAGTTTGGGGATGGCTTTGTTAACGAGAAACATGCATAACTTTCTATTGCACTTTCCCTTCATCTGATTGGTCAGTGAATCTATACATATTATCATAGCATGTGTGGCACAATGTATTCAACTTAACGTATGGCTTTTAGAAAAAAACCTAACCAATGACTGAAATTAATTTCTTGATGTTGCATTGTCATATCTAGTTCATTATGTGCTCTGCTAGCTCAGTATACAATATGAAGCATACAAGGATACATACAGTTTTACCTGTGCGTTCGAGAAAAGAAATGTGAATCATGACAGTGCGCGAGTAGCTATGTTTTGCTCTATTTTGGTAGATTTTTTAAGCACTACTACTCTTAGGGTTGGGGAGTGCTGCATAATTTCTCGGTGTAGTGATATAATGCAAGTCACAATAAAATAAAATATTCATATTCATTCACAGTTTTGGTTCCCCAAGCTGTCCGAGCGCCAACCCTGGATTGCCGGAGACGCTATGGTCCGGTCGGCCGGTCCCTAACGATGCGACGGTTTTTTTTTTCCGAGGCTGGCAACGTGATTTTCTTCACTTCTAAGTGCGCATGGGCCTCTGCTGCTTCTGTGCTTGGGCTGGCCCACTCCGCACGAGACATGCATGAAAAATCGACTAAATACGACCGCACGGAGGCGGGATTGGCGACTCCGCCGCGACGCTGCGGCGGCGGGCGGAGGGATCTGACGTCGGCTTTCCCTACGCAATCCTTTCCAGTCTTTCTCCTGCTCGGGCTGATCAAGGGACTGCCCTGCAGCGGTGCAGTTCTTTCCCTGGCGGACTCCTAGGATGGAGCCCATCCAGCTCAATGAGTTGCCTAAGCTGGAATTGTCGTGGCCTCAGCAACGCCGACACTGAAAGAGCTTCGTGAATTGGCAAGGCGTTTTGCCCCATCCGTGCTGTGTGTTCAGGAGACCCAAGTGCACAAGTCGTGGGTGAAAAATTTGAAGAACACCTTAGCTTTTGATCATTCGTTTGTTGTAAGCACTACAGGCCGCAGTGGTGGTCTGAGGATTTTTTGAAATAATAATGTGCGAGGGAAACTGTTACCATACTCACAGTATCACATTGATGTTATCCCTACAGAGCGTGATAGAGAACCCTGGAGGCTCATATGTGTGTATGGAGGAGCAACTAAGCGAGCGACACAAGACGTGGAGTTTGCTTAAATTTATTAAATCATCATCCCCACTGCCGTGGGTTTGCATTGGTGATTTCAATGAGGTTTTATATCAATCGGAGCACATCGGTGTTCAAGAAAGGAGCAGAGCTCAGATCGAGGGCTTCCGAGAGATGGTCGACGTATGTGGTCTCAATGACCTCGGCTTTGAGGGCCGCAGTTAGACCTTCGAAAAGAAGGTGGCGGGAGGCTCGTATCGTTGTGTCCATTTGGACCACGGTCTCGCTATCGCGGATTGGTGCAGCAGATTTTCTATGGCAAAAGTTTAGCATTTGGCGGCTGCTGCTTCAGATCATGGGCCGATTCTCCTGGAGTGGAGACTGGCGGTTACCAGGCAACAGGGAGAGCATGGCAAGAAGATCTCTTGTTGGATTGATCGTTGGAAGAGTTTGAGGCGCGTAGTGAGGCCGCAGGTAAAAACACATTGGGAATCCTTCAGGTCCAGGAGCTCCCAGTTGACAGAATTCTTGGTGGTTGTCTTCTTCAGTAAAAGGAAAGGAAACAGCTTATTTTCACGGGGGCACCCAAGTTTGTTACCAGGTTGGTCTTGTAAGTATTTAGGCTATTGGTATATGTGGGTGGAGGGGTCTGAGATGAGCAGTCCATTGACATAAAGATGGTATTTTCTTTGATCTTTTGACGGTTCAGGTATGAACAAACGTGGGAGACACACCTAGATTTTTCAGGCACACTAGCGGACTCTTGGCAATGGGAAGGCGAGGCAAAATCACTGAGCGAGCTGCAGGAGAAGCTGAAAGATGTGTCAGGGCACTTGTCTGTTTGGGAGCGCATAACCTTTGGTCAAGTATGACATGAGCTCTAGAAATTAAACAAGAAACCAGAGGAGATGCAGTCAGATCCAGGACGGTTGGGCTCTTCCCAGCAGGAATTGAAGCTGGTTGAGCGAATTCAAGAGCTTAACCACCGTGAGGAAATTATGTGGAGGAAGAGATCTCGAGTTTTGTGGTTAACAGCTGGAGACAAGAATACCCGGTTCTTCCATCTGAGGGCAAGCCGGAGGAGCAGAAACAACATTTCACGACTAAGGAAGCCGGATGGGCAGTTTATCTTGAGCTTCGTTCAATTGTCACCAATTTCTACAACAATTTGTTTGCTTTTGAGAGCACGGATAATATGGAAGAGGTGCTATCTACTGTTCTAGTTAAGGTAACACCTGAAATGAATAGGACCCTACTTGATTCCTACAAGGAGGGTGAGGTAAAGGATGCTTTGTTCCAAATGTTTCTTACAAAAGCACCGGGTCCCGATGGTTTTCCGGCGCACTTCTTTCAGCGACATTGGGAGCTTTGCGGCAAGGAAGTTACAACCATCGTGCTGAAGCTTCTTAATGGCAAGGAGGAGCCAACGGGCGTCAACGAAACTTTGATCGTTCTGATTCCGAAAGTGGCTAGTCCAGAGGAAAGTGGTCAGTTTTGACCCATTAGCCTGTGCAATGTTATATATAAAATTGCATCCAAGGTGTTGGCGAATAGGTTGAAGATTTTCTTGTCCGAAATTATTTCTGAGGAGCAATCGGCCTTTGTTCCTAACCACCTCATCACGGACAATATCATCTCCGCTTATGAGTGCCTGCATTTTATCAAGCGGAAACGAGCAAATGATCTGAGATGCTGTGCTATGAAGCTGGACGTGAAGAAGGCATATGATCGAGTCGAATGGAAATATCTCGATGCGATAATGCGCCAGCTTGGTTTCCATCATCGTTGGGTGGACACAATCATGAGGTTTGTTAGGTTGGTTTCATTTTATGTTCTATTTAACGGTGACAAACTTGAAAGTTTTAGACCGACACGATGGCATACGACAAGGAGATCCAATTTCTCCCCACTTGTTCCTTATAGCAGCAGAGGGCCTCTCGTGCCTGTTAAAATCAATAATTCAGTCATCAGTGCTCAAAGGTATTACAGTGGCACCGTCGGCTCCGATGGTGAGCCACCTTCTCTTCAGATGACAACCTTTTGTTTTTTCGAGCAAATCGGGAGAATGCTTTGTTGATGAAGGGGGTCTTACAATCGTATTGCTTAGCATCGGGACAGGATCAATATGGAGAAATCATCCATACACTTTGCAAAGGGCGTCAGGCAACAAAATCCCTGATGTTATCAAGAACGAGATGGAGGTTTATAATGAGGCTCTGAATGAAAAATATCTTTGTATGCCTTTAGATGTTGGTACTGCTACAAACGGGGCCTTTAAATATTTGAAGGACCGGGTTTGGAGTAGGGTTGAGGGATGGCTGGTTTAGTGCTTGTCTGCGGGCGGGAAGGAGACCTTAATAAAAGCAGTGGCGCAGGTTGTTCTGACCTATTCTATGTCTTGTTTCAGACTACCAAAGAGTCTTTGCGACTATTTAACCAGCTTGATGAGGAATTTTTGGTGGGGCTGTAAGGATGGCAAGAGAAAGATATGTTGGTGTCGATGTTTAACCACCGATAGCCTGCCACGGGGGTCCCCGGGACAGTATTGTTCGGGCTTCAGCGTATGCGGAACTCGACGGTGAACGCAAGAGACGGTCGATTTATCCTGGTTCGGGCCCTCGATCGTTGATCGCGTAATAGCCCTACGTCCAGCCGGCGTTAGCCCTTGCGTTGTATTGATTGCGTTGTAGAAAATCATGATCTCCCGCCTTTAGGAACCTTGCCCTCCTTTATATAGTCAGGAGGTCAGAATCCTAGTCGGTTTACAATGAGAGTTCTTAGTAGGATTACAGGATAATACTACTACTAAGATTACATGGGAAGAATCCTAGTTAGACTAGATCTTCTCTCCTCCCTGCGGGGTATCCTGTGGGTCCCGCACCGACAAGCCCTCGAACACTTCATGGTTGAGCTCTGGAAGCGTCGTCTTGTTCTTTCAGGCTTTGCCGAGCAGGAATAAGCGTCGTCCGAGTGTTTTCTTGAGCGAAACCGTGTGGCGCTCTGTGAGATCTTCGCGTGGAGTGTACCTTTTTTGAAGAAAAAAGTATTCCCCTTTGGGTATAGCCCCCGAGCCTCTTACTATTTGGAACAAGGAGCTGAAGGGTCTTGTCTTGAAATCGCTCTGATCCTTCGTTGAAATGTTCCCGAGCGTGTGCCCGGGTTCTTTATCAAAAAGAACTCGGATATAGCTCGGTCCGGCTTCTTTTTGTCATGATTCCTTGAAGTAGTTTTGTCCTGAAGAAGTCTTCTTGGTGACGTGCGTTTTTTTCGAAGAAAAAAGTGCACTCACTGAGTGTAGCCCCCGAGCCTCTTGCTATTTGGAACAAGGAGCTAGAGGGTCTTTGAATCTTATGTTGTTTTAAAATTGCTGACTTGAAGAAGTCTTTCGAGTGATGTGCGTTTTTTTGAAGAAAAAGTGCACTCACTGAGTGTAGCCCCTGAGCCTCTTGCTGTTTGGAACAAAGAGTTGGAGGGTCTTGAGTCTGATTTGTTCGAGGAACTGAAATCTTCTCCTTTTGTAGCCTCTGAGCATTTATCTGGGTTCTTTGATTCTAAAAGAACTCGGACGCATTGTTCTTGGCGTATTCTTTGGCAGTCTGCTGTTTGTTAGGTGTAGTTGTAAGGTGGTGGTTGAGTGTAAAAGTTGCATGTTCACGGGTTGTACAGTGTTGGCATATTCTTCCGAATATGCTCGTCTTCGAGTACTGTTCCTTCTGAGTCTTCCATTATTGAGTCCTGTCTTTTCACTGTGTCTTTTGAAAGGCTTGTTTCGTCGGTACTCCTAGTCCATGTGCACCGCTCCTTCGATCTATAAATACCCTCCAGGGGTGCATGCTTTCATCCATTGAACATTTTGTCGAAAACTTCGTAGTCATGAATATGGTAGTTTGTGAGGTAGAGCAGCCCCCGGGCGTATCTTGTAATTCCTGTGTGTCTTGTTGTAGCTGGAGGAAGTCTTGTGATAGGGATTAGAGGTAGACTAATCCCGCAGCGGCATTGTATTTGGAAGTACGTGGTGGTAGTTGGAGGAAGTCTTGTGATGTGGGCTTCGTTCCTTGATCCGGTAGTTCTGGGTTGATTATATCAGGTTAGCTAAACCAAACCAACCTCAGGTTAGCTAAACCAAACCAACCTCAGTTCGTCAGTGAACTAATCAATCAAGCTGAAGCGGTGTGGAAAAGTGACATGCTAGAGGAGTTCTTCACCCCTCTCGACGCGATGACGATTGTCAATATCCCTCTATGTACGAGAAGGCAAGAGGATTTCTAGGCTTGGCACTTCGACAAACGGGGTAGTTTCTCGGTATGCTTGGCGTATTATATGTTGGTTCGTCGAAGGGAGCAGCACGTCGCGGCCGTGAGGAATAATGTAGGCCGGTCGGTTCAGATGTCGCTGTGGAAGGTGAAAGTTCCCTCGAAAATCCGTATTTTTCTCTGGAGATCCGCGAAGCACTCGCTACCGACCAGAGACGTACTTCACCATAGGAAGATGGCATAATGTAGCGCCTGCTTCTTCTGTGGGATGGAGGACTAGACACACTGCTAGAATGTACTATGGCGAGATGCATTTGGACGCTGGAGAAGGAAGAGATAGTGGAGCTCCTGAGTGGAATTTTGGAGAATGATGCTAAGTCTTGGCTAGCTATCATGACAGAGATCTTACCACAAGAGGACGTCGTTAGAGTGGCGATCACATTGTGGGCTATTTAGTATGCATGGCGAAAGGCGATTCATGAGAATGTTTATCAAAGTCCTCTATAGATGCATAATTTTGTGGATAAGCTTGTGTCGGAATTAGGAGAGAAGGCGCATGTGCAGCGGCCACAGGCTCGGGTGCGTGAACGGCGGCCGGCATGGATCGCACCCCCTAGGTGTCATTAAAATCAATTTTGATGCAGCTTTGTCCAAGAATGCATCCATGGCCTCGGCAGCAGCAATAGCGAGAGGCGAGGATGGGCGTTTAATGGGCGCCTCGGTGTTGGTCCTTCGGGGCATTTTTGATCCAGAGGTGATGGAGTCTATCGCGTGTAGAGAAGGGATGGCTCTAGCTGCAAACTTACGAGCTGATAGTTTCAGATTAAGCTAGTGACTGTCTGAACATGGTGAAGAGCATCCGACAAGGTGATCTAGGATCTACGAACAGGTTATCCAGGAGATAATGTGAGGAATGCAGCTTTTAGTAGTGTCGAGTTTGTACATGAGCATAGGGAGTCAAACACCGATCTCATAGAATAGTTCATAGCTCGATCCATGCCAAGGTAGGGCGACATGTGTGGTTCTTGAATCCATCTAATGGTGTGTGTAATATATACAATCTTTCTATTTGAATAAAGAGGGTGGTGTTGCTAAAAAAAGCAGATGTCCAATGTCCAATCCTTTTTAAAGTAACAAAAAGTCATAGTTGTTAAACTAAGTATCGAAATTAAAATCTGATTATACTATCGTATTTCTTGCAATAAACTCTTCAAAACAAGATCTCAAGTGGTTACATTTAGATAAAAATTTATTGACGAACAATTATCTCATGAAGATAGAACAATTCTTTTTATTGAGTGCAGCGATGTTCTAGGTCCATGATTAAATATTCTAAGTTAAGGAGAATAACATTTCAGATATAGGATAAAAAATAATATATGTTTATGTGAATGGTATTATAATATATGTGAAAATAGAGGAAAAATGAATGAGAAAATCTATGGAATATATAGAAAATAATAAATTACATAACATAGCAAAACAGAAAAAATTAATAAAAGACAGAACAAGGCATAAGTAAGGGGATACAAAAATAATAGAAAGGAAGCACCTCCGCGTCGCTATCAGCTCGCACGGAAGCACGCTAGCTTGAGTATGTCGCGTAAAAGGAGGAAGAAAAATACTGGAGAAGAAATATATTAGAAAATAGGAACTATGTGGATGGCTTATCTTAGTATAAAATATTTATACATTATAAGCCGCATCAGACTATTTAAATCTGAAGAGAAAAGCATTTCACCTTTATAAGAATAATGTTTTGAATAAAAATAGAAAAAAGTTACGTAAGAGATAAAACTAAATAAAAATATAAAAAAAGTGGAATAAAAAAGATAGTAATCAAAAGTAATAGAGAAAATAAAGAAAAACAACCTAAAATATATCAAAGAACATCACATAAATACTTGAACAACACAAAATATATCATACAACATCTCAGGAGTATTATGTAAATACCCAAAGATAATCTTGGAATATCTCATTTATACAATGATAATATTCTAAAAACATCATAGAATATCACATGTATACTGCGAGGACATCAAAAAAAGTATCGTAAAAAACATCATATGTATACCATGTGAACATCACAAAAAATACATCCTAGAACATTAAATAACACAAAATACATCATAAAACATCACAAAATACATCATAGAACATCACATGTATACTACATGAACATATCAAAATACGTCATAGAGCATCACATGTATACTACACAAACATCACAAAAATATATCATAAAAATCACATATATACTACGTGAACATCACGAAATATATCATAGAACATCACATATATACTACACAAACATCACAAAAATATATCATAGAACATCACATATATATTATTGGACATCACAAAATATATCATAGAACATCACGTGTATGCTACGTGAACCACATAATATATCATAAAACATCACATAACACATCATAGAACATCACATGTATGCTACACTCAGAACTTCAAATTTCAAGATGGTTGGAGCGTCGGACAACGTGCCAACTTTGGCTTGTGTGAGCCGTTTTCGTGGCCTTTTGAGTTGAAACCTTCACCCACGCTCCCCTGATCTCTTCTTAGTCTTTTCTCACCACGAAACGCTGAGGAGAATAACGTTACACTAGGTGTTAACCTCTACTTAACCTCTCATACGCTTCTTCCTCCCACCTTTCTTCTTTTCACCACCAGCAACAAAAGCTTGCTCCTTGATCTTCCCAAAGCCATCTTCCAACCCCATTCATGGCACCACCATGAAACCATGGCAAGGCCTCCATCGTCCCCTTCGGCGAGGACCTTCCCATTTCGAGAGTGAAGTTTTTTAGGGCCACCATCAACCATGGGGTGTGATGGCGGTGGACGCCCTCGACGTGCCACCTCTAGCCATCATCCCACCAACCCGCAAGGTGTCGAAGGCAAGAGGAGGGTTGGTCGACCTTCACCCTTGCCTTGCCACCGCCACGCTCTCGCTCCATCCCGCGCAATCTGTCTCCGAGAAAGACCCTGACCAAGGTCCCACCAAGGTCAGGAACTCCAAAGAGACCCACTACGGGCCAAATCGGTCCTAAGAGGGGCTTTGACGTGCACGTCTACAAGGGGGTGGAAATCCCTGATTGCTTGCCCCGCAACAAGGACCGAGGGGAATTCCAAATGGTGCTCATCATCGAGTCGGGTGATGTGTCAAGCGCCGAATATTCCATGTCCAGCACCCCATCAACGCCCATGATTTTGAAGACACACAAGCTCGTCGGTGGTGGGCCCAGGAAAGGAAAGGTGTTCGTCCCTCCGACCCCACCCGACGAACGTAGGGTGACATGGGAATCTCTAGATTCCGTAAGCTCGCCTAAAACAATCCGGCGGACAAGCAACCCTTTGTCCATCAATGGATCACAGGGATGTTTTGAGGGTGAAGAGCCCAATGAAAAGACCGATTACGAGAGGCTCCTTGGTGTAGTTGCTAGGCTTAAGAATAATAACATAGCCCTGCAAGAGCTTGTGGCGGAGTTGAAAACGGCCAACTTTGATTTAGAAGAGAACTTTTGCTCTCTCCGTCTTAGCACCAATGCGAAGCTTGCTCACATTGCGAAGGCCATAGGGAAGGAGGATATCCTCACTCCACCATCACCATGAACTCTCATGGCCTTCATCAAATAAGCTTAGGCATAGGTTGTTTGATTTATTTTCCAAATGTTGTTTCCATTTCCTTATCATTTGTAATCATGCCTAAGGATTGAATCAATGAATTTATCTTTTTTGTTGGTTCTGCTGGTGTTTTTCCACTAGCAGGACCCCTACACTTGATATTTGTATTGTCTGAGATTTCAAAGCACACTTTGAACCAAGTGTGGGGGTAGGTCGATGTTGACATTTCTTAGCGTCGCTACTAAGAACAGAGTTTTAAATCTAGTCCCTAGTAACAACACTAGAAATGCTTGTTGGTATTTATTAACGTGTCACTTGTTTTTAAATAGCTACCTATTATAAACCTATATCTCCTAATTTTACTAGATTGTCATCCCTAGTGATAATATCAGAGATACTTGTTGGTACTATATAGCATTACTATTATAATAATACTAAGCAGTTCTTTATTAATTATGTGACTAGGAAGAATAGATATGAATATATTATTTATATGAAAGGAATCTACAAGCACACAGATAATATACTATTGTAGCATTTTACCTGAGAGTATTCCATGTATCGTTATTTATATTTTACTACAGGGAAGGTCTAGGATTGACATGTATCGATAACTTATACTATTGAAGGAGAAGTAAACCATAACCAATATCCTACTCATAACGAGGATAGTCATATGATAAGATATATATATATATATATGATAAGTATTGATCAATGATAATAATAAATCACTCAGAGTACTTCTTTCTATGGCATTAGCATGGCCAGGTAGAATATTAGAGGAATAATTCCTAAGTCATTCTTAATTACAAGTCAAAGCATATATTGATTAGTGCAATTATACCTACTAATCATTGCTAAGATTATCGTCATATCTACACAAGGGATATTACTAAAGAAGATTAAGAATAGAGCTTACTCTTCCTTCGTAACCGAACCCTACGTGTGCCTATATTCGAAGAGTGGACTACAAAGGACTTAATGGGAGTGTCACATCTGTGATCTATCACATGACCCAGAATATAGGGTGTATCCGCAGGTAAACAACGTATAAGCACCACGCTTACACAATATCGACCACCCACCCATGGATCCTTAGAGTGAGTGCTATATGAACTTATGCATGAACATAATGATAATCCAACTATACGAAGCATATAATCAAAGTAGACCATGAACATTATAACAAATAACATGAATAAGATGAATACTAATATTGTTATAACAATTGTAACTAGCATACAAAAGTAATGGAGATACAAAAGAGAAAGAGGTACAAAGATTATACCAAACCACGCTCTTGACAAGATCGGGAATCCAAGCGAAGCTCTGTTTGCCTCCCTCTAGACCTAGCCTAACTAGCTATGCCCTAGAATATAGTGGAGCTCTGAGGATGATTAGGGTTTCTGTCTTCTCAAATGACTTATCTATTCCTCAGGGGGGTGGCAGGGGCTGGTATACATAGGCTGGAGCGTCCAACGTGAGCCCTTAGATCAAACCGACTTAAAGGATGGCGTAGATGCAACCTAGGAGGCGGTGGAGAACCAATATAACAATGAGGGGCTGATTGGTGGGCCCTAGGGCCTGGGCGGCTTACAAGTGGGGCCGACCAGCCCCACCTGGCGTCGTATCGCCCTCCGCTTCGGTGTGGAGTCATCCCGAATCTTCTAGAGTCTTCTAGTGTCCATTTCGCTGTGGATAAGCGCAATTAAATCTGACATGTAGGTCCACCTTGATAGTTTTCTGGATAAACCCTACAGAAAATACAGATTCACCAAAACTCGTGGAATTTGTTAGTTTAAACCCCTAAACCTTCATTGATGATTATATTTATGCCCTTATACATTTTATATTGACGGTTTATAATGGTTGTTAACTGCAATCAACAGTCGCCCCCCCAAGTTCAACAACTGAACATTTAGAGCCTGCCATGACTAAAAGAATGCAAAATCATGCGACCATGCAAAACTTCAAATCAAACGACCACAAAACTGGCGTCGGACGACCACCCATTTGCAAAAACTAAAGATTCTGAGCCTGTCACGCCAACTAATGTGCAAAGCTCTGCATCCACACCAACTTTTAGCCTGAACGACCAGAAATTCCACGTCGGATGACATACCTATTTTTGGATATCAGGAAACTGATAGTGCAGGGACATATTAACAAGGAAGGGAAGGCAGATGGTGGATCCGGTGACCTCCATGTGGGGTCAGCCAGCCCCACCATGGGACTCTGGGTCCACCTAGCAGCTCCTGCCACACTCCTCCACGTCCAAAAATATGTTTGCACCCCTTTATCTCTCTTTATGTTCATTTTTTCACATCTTTTATAATCTTCATGTAGGAATAAAACAAGAAGAGCCACATTTAATAAAATCTTGAAAGGTAACATAATCATGACACTTAGAAGATAGAAGTCTTCATACAAGTTTATTCTTTACATATACTTATGCTTGTGGGAAAAATTCTAATTGGAAGATCATATTGACTAAGTTGTTGACCAGTGTGATATAGTTGTTAGCTCATGATTCATACCCTTTTCTATTCAAGGTACTTGGAGATTAACTTTTGAAAATGTCATAAAACCATAGTGTCACATCACTCCTCAATGGTGAGAAAATTCCTACCAAAGCCATATGCTATGACCATACGTGTTTAAACCTTCTACTTTGCTACTTGTGTTTGCATTGAGTTTGGCCAAACCTCGTTGACCCTAGTTGAGGATCCTATAATACTCTCAAGATTAAGATGCCATCCACCTTCCACCAAATAAATAATCCATGTTCTAAAAGTATGATCTCTCTCTAAGTATATCTTTTATTATATGAGGCATAAGGCTATGCAAAAGTATATATAAAAAATGGACACATGAAGGTCTAAAGTATTGAAAAAAATGTGTGAGCACATGAAGGCTCATGAAAAAAGCGATAGCCATGTCTCAAAACCATAAAGACAAAGATCATATCAAATAAAGGAGTGTCCAAACTCCATGTTCACATACATGCACATCTTGATCTAGGATTATGACACTTTCCTCCTTAGATTTTTGTTTTGACTTTATAATATATGCAATGCAAGTATGCTAACATGTTCATCCCTACATAAGCTCCATATAAACCTTTTAGAAGTAGGAAGAAACAAAAGAAGACAAAGCAATGCTATGCCTTGGTAAGGAATCATACACTATTGAGCGATCTGAGAGTACCGATTGAGGAGTAAAAGTGATCTATGTGCTTTCTTTTGAAAAATTTATCCAAAACAATGAGTACTAAGATAAGAAAATGGGAAGATGATTTTGCCTTGAGAATTGTTCCACTTTTCAACCTCTGAAATCTATATGCTAGCTAGTACCACCAATACCCACTTGTATAAGAAATGTCTTGAATAAACTTTTTGATTGCCGAATATCTTAAAGATGTTATTGAAAGGTCCAAATGGCTAGAGAGGGGGTGAATAGCCTAATTAAATTTTCTACAAATTACTAGAGCAACGAGTTGGTCAATTAATAAGCAATGCTTTTTGCTCTAGTTCTACACAAGGGTTGGAAGCCACCTATCCACAATTCTAGTATTTATGATCACTAAAACACACAATGGCTAAGTCTCTACTCCCTATACTAGTTGAGCTAGCTAAACAACTAAACTATTAAACAACTAGCTACTCAACTAATTACACTACCAAGCTACTACTACACTAAACAAGATAAGCAAAGTATTACAAAGGAAGTAGAGGGGATATACTGACGTGGCAAGTGACAATCAATCAATCTTAAAGAATACCAAGTGAAAACCAATGGAGACAATTGATACACAATTTTTCTCCCGAGGTTCACGTGCTTGCCGGCATGCTAGTCCCAAATTTTGTCGACTCTTCACTTGGTGGTTCGCAAGCTAATAGGCACCACGCCTAGCCCAACAAATGGGCGCCGCAAAAACCTAGCACAAATGAGGGTACTCAATGACGCAAGCAATTTACTAGTGGCTTTTGGTGCTCCGTGGGAATAAGCCCAAGAACCCCTCACAAATCACTGGAAGATGGCCACGAACAATCACCAACTCGTGCCAACCTCCTCAAGCTGCTCTAAGCCATCTAGGTGGCGGTAACCACCAAGAGTAACAAGAAAATCGTTGCTAGAATGATCCCCAAGTGCTACTAGATGCAATCACTCAAGCAAATACACTTTGGATCACTCCCAACTCACTTGGATGCACAATCAAGCATGAGATTGAGTGGGAGAGGTTTGACTTAGCTCAAATGAGTATATGGATGATCAAAATGTCAAAGAGAGTGAGCTAGAGCCAGCCAAGCTCTATTTATAGAGCCCCAAAGGGTTACTAGCCGTTATACTGTCGTGGGGCTCCTGACTGAGCTCTGGACCCTGGGTTGGACCTCCACAGTAGAGTCCGGACTCAGCCCTCGACCAATCACTGAGCGCCATGCAAGCCCGCATTTAAAATTGACCGTTGCCGTGCAAACGTCACCTCTAGACCGGGGAACCGAACCAAGGTTCGGACCAACACCGATCAGGGTCCGGAGGGATCTAGAGAGCTCCTCGAGAGCGTTTTTTCTCTAGACTATGAACAATCATGGTCCGAAGCTCCACAAAGCGCGACATCACCACCAGCACAGGTGTAGCTTCAATCGGACTCGCGTCCCTTGGTCCGGACTGCCAGCTCGCCTAGGTCTAGAGCAAGCTTCACCACTGCACTGCCTCTAATTCTTCAACCGAACTCGGCAAAGTTGGTCCGAACCCCCCCTACTGAGCAGGGTCTAGAGCACACGATGCAGCCTTTTGGCTAGGGTATGGTACCAGACCGGACTCACCTGGGTCCGGACCTCTACGCCACCATAGTCTGATTCATCTTCTCCAACTCCAAATCAAATTCTAACACTTCAACCACTTCACCCTTGCTTCCAAGTTGCTAACCACAAAGTGTCTCACCATTGTGCACGAATGTTAGCATATTTTCAAAGCATTTTCAAAGGTTAATTGTTAGCACACTAGGTCCTAATGCATATGCAAGTATGAATTCAGTGTCTCACCATTGTGCACAAATGTTAGCATATTTTCAAAGCATTTTCAAAGGTTAATTGTTAGCACACTAGGTCCTAATGCATATGCAAGTATGAATTCACCTAGTGGCACTTGATAACCATTTTAACCATGATTTTCCCTCTTCATAGTATGACTATCTATCCTAAACCCAATCACACCCTCTATGGTGTCTTGATTGGTAAAACAAAAATCCTATTGATACATTTGCCTTGATCGTCATTGGATTTTTGTTTTTCTCTTTCTTCTTCTCCAAGTTAGAGCTTGATCATCACATGTTCATCTTCATCTCCATGGACTTCATCTTTCTCCACCACTTGGCCTTGGACCATCCTATCTTAATGAAACACTTAGATAAAGGATTAGTCCAATAGGTTTCATCAATTAGCCAAAATCGAACTAGGGCTTTCAGTTATGTTCATGTTTACTTCTATCTCTAACCTTTACTCGAGGATGAGCAAAGACTTAAGTGTGGGGGGTCTTGTTGATAGTAATTTCACCATGTTTTCACACTTCCAAAACCGTCAAACACACTCTTTCAGGAAGCTAACAAGCAAGGACATATAGATTTGTGTACAAATTTACTTGGTTCCATATGTACCTGTCTTTATTTGCTTGTAGGTGCAAAATGAAGCAATTTCCAAGCAGTGGGCCCACAAAGTGGGGTCGGCTGACCCCACCTTAGGTCAGCCGACCTGACCACTTGGCCCCCACAAAGCTCCATAAGCTTCCATGATCCTCACCAACACCACTTCGAGCAAGATCAATCGTTGGATCACAAGTGTGTTTCCATTCAAGGGCTCACATTCACTTCACTTAGATTCATGGGCCCACAATTCACTCCATCTACGTGACAAGCAGCAAAGGAAGGCGCATACCCACTAAGGAAGAGGAAGAGAGGCCCCACCTACAAGAGGGGGGTGGGCCAACTATCATAGGGGTCGGACCGACCAAGGGTGGTCGGTTGACCCCACCTTGGATGCTTCAAGCCTCCCACCAACTCTATGCATGGAGGCATGCTCAAGCTTGATCTCAACCCTCCATTCAAGGTCGGTTTGATCCAATGACCCTTGATGAAGATGGCACGGATCACTGACGTGGCACAATGGGTGGACTATGCTTCTCCTCTCCACCTATATAAACCCCTACCCCTACATTGTTCCAACTGAAGCTCTACAGCGGAAACCCTTATCTCAAATTATCAAGGTGAAATTCTTAAATTCTCAAATGAAGCTTTATCAGCTCCTAGCTTTCTCTACTAGGACAAGGATTCAGGTTCATAGCCCAATCTGGATCAAGCCTCCTATTTGTTACCCGAAGCTATCCCGAGATCCTCAATGGTCAACCGAAGTCAAAGGTTAGTAAATGTTACTTGAAGAATGTTTGTTATAGTTCCCCATTTCTTCATGTGAGCCAAGCTAACCCTTAAGCCTCAAAGAATAACTCTAATGTCAATCTCCCCAATCTCAAGATCAATCTCTCAAAGACAGCGGACTGACGGAACGCTCCGTCACTTCTGGTGGATCGTCCGCCACTCCATAGAGACAACCAATTGAGTGAGTGATGAGTTGTTTTCCACTCTATGTGGGAAGGCCCACATGACAGCATGAAATGGAAGGATATACTTGCAGAAGACTCTCAACTTCACTCACCCTTCTGTCATGTCCCTCATTCCCTCTCTCTAGAATGAAGAACAAGAAAGGAAAGGATGAACTAGAAAGAGAAAGTAGAGAAGAAGGAGAGTAGATGGAAGAACAAGCATGGAAAGGGCAGCAAGATTAGCCCTAGAGCAAGGACTTGAGCTTCACCATCTTCTTCATGCCATGGTTAGCTCAAGAACTATCTCTTCTCATTTTCTTGGATTCAACCCCCAAACCCTAACTCAAGTTTTCTCCATGCATGAATGGTTCATGGACATTGGAAGTTGCTCCATCAACTTAAGAGTAAGGTCCAGAGTTGCTACAACTCAGTCTTCTCAATTTTTCCTAAGCTTTCTCTCTCTCATGAGGATTTTTGGAACTTTTACAAGGAATCTTCAAATCTCTCTTTTGGCTTGGAAACAAGGATGCTCATGGCTTTATCTTCATTTTTGATGGCAAGCAACCCATCAAACCTTAAGCTAAGTTGTCATGCCCAGTCTTAAGGATTTGTCTCCATTTTTCTTACCATGATTTATGGATTAATTTTCAATCACTGTGCATTTTATAACCCTAGCCCAAACTCTAGCTATCCTGAGCCTAGTAACCTACCTAAACTACCCTATAGACTTCCAACTCATGCAAGATGCATTGCCCCTAACATCTAAGGTTGAATCACCTAGTAAGCCATGAAAAGCTTAGGGCATAGGTTATATCGTCGGACTAGCAGAGCGTCTGTCACGCTCGAAGGAGAGTCCGCCAAGCCCTAGAGTTAAGAAAACTTCATTGCCAAGCCTCTGAGTGAGACAACAGAGTCTGCTATAACTGGCAGAGGTCTACCAATTTATAAAGGCCAATTTCCAAGAGAACCTATGCGTACCAATTTCCTATCGAGTGTCTGCCAACACTATCGGATCATCCGCTAATTTATAAAGAGAATAAATTCAGAGAAACCGAGAGTAACCCATTCCTACTAGAGTGTCCACAGGAATTTGTGGATCATCCACGAAGACACCTAGAGCCTAGAATGCCTAAGTCCCAAACCCTGCGTAACGTTCTGTGGAACAATCCGTTGAACCATGGAGTGTCCATCACTCTTGATAGAGGGTCTGTCATCCTGAACCGAGCCAAAGTAAGAGCTATTAATCCTAGGACTTGATCTGACGGAAGGTCCGCCATCGCTAGCGGAGTATTCGAGGATTCCGCAAAGAAGTTGTGATGTTTGGAATCCATACCCAAGAGATCAATAACCTTGTCCATCCTTAGACAGAAAATAGTGCAATAGTAGAGCCTTGTTGTGTCTCTCTCCAAAGTTCCAAATCATGATCTCCCAATCTAGATCCTCCTTTATCTATCCAAATCGTTGGTATCTCTCTTCAGTAGATCCTCTCGTTCTTTCAAGATTTGTTCAGAAGGTGAGGACGTGTATAGATCGTCATCGTAATCCTCAGTCATCGGGACGACATGACCAAGCAGGCACCCCACTACTATGAACCCTATTTTAGATGCTTACTACTTGTCTCATTATGAGTATGCATTTCATTTGAAAGTGTTCAACAATTAATATTGTTTCATTAACTTAGAACTATTCACTTAAGTAATCCTAGCCTTCATTTAACTAATGGGTTGGGAATCATTTAATGCTTAGTTGCTTAGTTTTGTTACAAGTCGAGTGTGAAAAGGGAACTTACTCTTGCGCGTGTAGGAAGCTACACCGGGAAAATTAATTATCTAAAACATGCAAGGGTATCAACTTGACCTAATTACTCAATGTGACTAAGGACCCAATTTAATTTGAATCACTTCTCACTCAAGCGAGGGGTAAGGTTACTATGAGTGTGGGATCTCAAGTGACGTAGCTTGTGAAGTATTTAAGGACCATTCATTGGGATAGCGGGTAAGTAACCACCCATACAGACCACATATCGCATATGGAGGCAGTAAGCTAATTACTCGGTGATGACTCGCTTATCAGTTGGATTCGGCGCGAAGAGTTGCGTGGTGCAGATGCAAAGGAGTTACATCGGGACTCGGTCAAACCATTCATTGACATGACAGCCACATTGAGGAAAGGTTGGAACCATGAGGCAACTCTTATCCGAGCACGAGTATGGAGGTTTGTCCTTGATGTCCGTGTGCATACAGTTGTACACCTTTGCAGAGTTCTTTTGAAAGTCTGAAGTCCCTCGGGATAGAACCTTTGGTTGTTCTTACTCCTAGACCCTTTGTAGTTTAATGATGCAACTTGATGATGAGATGACTTATAATATTGACAACTTAACTGTGTTTCTCACTAAAAGCTCTTGTTTGGGTTTGGACAATTGATGAAACCCTAGGTACTAACCTTTGGTTCTAAGTGAATATGAGATAGGTTAGTACACACCAAGTGGTGGAGCAAGATGAAGTCCATGGAGGTGATGATGGACATGTGATGATGGTGATCAAGCTCTAAACTTAGAAAAGAAGAAAGAGAACAACAAAATGGGCTCAAGGCAAAGGTATAATTGATAGGGCAATTTTGTTTTGTGACTCAAGACACCTAGTGGGTGTGAGTGGGTTTACAATAAATAGTCGTACTATCAAGAGGGAAGAATCTCGGTTAAAGCGGTTATCAAGTGACACTAGGTGAAGCGATTCATGCATATGCATGAGGACCTAGTGTGCTAACAATTAACCCTTGTAAATTGCTTTGAAAAATGCTAACACACGTGCACAATGATAATACACAATGTGTTTAGCACTTGGGAGCAAGGGTGAAGAGATAGAAGTTGATTTGGAGGTGAAAAGGTCAACAGGACACCGCAGTACTCGGGAAGTTGGTTCCCGAGGCATTCCGGCGTGTAAGTGGTTGCGCATCATTAAGTCCTAATAATAGAACAATAATGAGGATGGGGTAGTTGTACCGCCGTTCCTTCACGTGTCACTACGCCAGTTGATTCTTGGATGACCCGATTTGGGTCGTTTGGTTAACAGCACTAAGGGCATCACGTTTTTCTTCGAGACCCATTATGTAACAGATCTCGAATTTTCATGGGCCTCATTAGTGGAAAGCGCAAGGTCATTGTCTCGGAGCCCTGAGGCCAATATAACAGCATCTCGAGCCGGGAATTACTGTGGGCGAGTAACGAACGCGTGAGCAGCTATGGGCAGTTGCACATATTACTCTTCGAGCTGGTAACGGGTAGAACGAGTGAACGTTTGCATCCTAATGAATAGGGGCAGTAGGACAGAGCCTGATAAGCGGGGACACGTCATAAAACTCTTTTTCCAGATTCTAGGAGCTCGTACTTTGGTTACAACCATGGGCCAACCAGTTTTTCGGTTTCCCACAAAGGGGCACACATCCGCTGAAATAAGATACTTTGAGCTCGTCCGGGTATTAGGAGATTTACGTGACACCGAGTGTCAGAGGTTTTAGGGTCAGACCGACAACCCTCTCAAATAACCCCCTGACTCTAGTAGGGGCAGGGTCGATAGTGAATGAGTCACTACCTTCTTACACCTGCCGCGAGGGTGAGCCGGGCTGAGTTCTCGATCTGAGTGTTAGACCACTCACCTGCACCGGCTCGACTAACGGTACGTCGAGTTTTGGTCCATTGGGCCCCACGGTTCTGTGGTTGCATGGATGGATCCCTTCTCGGCGAAGCTGAGGCATCAGTTTTGGCGTCTTGTTTCCCCACGCGTTTTTCCCAGAAGGCATCCCCTCAGAGATCGTGGGGACATGGCCTAGCCTTGACTAGCGCCTCCGCTTGTAGAGAATACTAGAATTCCATTAGCCGTGCGTGTCCCCTGCCTATAAAAAAAGAGGAAGAGAAGGGGATTAGTAAGCTTGTCCTATAGCTTCTGTATTTTTACCTTTCATAGTTTGTCATGGGTTCCCCCGAGTCTTTGTTTGTCATCCATGGCTGGCGACAAACGTGTGAGGGTAGAAACGGAGGAGGAGGAGACCGCTAGGAAGCACATATTCTAGGGCTCCGTTCTTCTTCGTGAGGCACTAGTGCGACTCAAGTAAGTGCAGATCTGCCCCTTGAACTTGTCAGGAAAAGAGGTGATCTAAGTGAGTCATCTGTTGTAGGGCAATCTCGAGGTCCCGTCCTGCTCCAAGGCCTCCCCTTGACAGGGATGCTCCATCATCATCGCAACTTCCATCAAGGCGAGGCGGTGACGAGGGAGGTATGCTTGCCATAGTGCAGGAGGCTGACGTAACATGTGAAGCCCTTTGCGATGTCACTCAAGAGGAGAGGCGATTGAGGGAATATATCTCAGCTGCCAGGGTGGCGCTTGACACCATAAATAGAGAGGCCGATGAGGCCAAGGCCGTGGTGGTGGCAACCCAGGCGGAGCTTGCCGATGAGTCGGGTTTCAGTTCTTTGAGATCTGTCTAATCTGCGTCTTGATGGGGGCAACTCTGATTCCACCCTTTTTCTTTGCAGACATTAAGGAGCAACTGGCCGCCGCGCAGGCCAAGGTGGTAGGGCGGTGGCGGGCCAGCGAGGGCTAGCCATTCAGTTGGCAGGGGCTGCCCATGGATGGAATGACGCAATCACCTAGGCGCGTTCCTCCGCTGCTCTAGCGTAGTCCAGTGGTGAGAGCTACTGGGCGCTTCATGATGCGGTGGTTGCCGCCGTCACTATGGTGTTGTCGATGAGGACGAGCGTTCCCGATCGGCTTCGCTGCCTCCCGACGTAGATTAATGAGGTGGTGGCTCATGGCGTTTGCCATGGGGCCACGGGAGCTTTGACCGTAGCTCATCTTTGGCTCCGTCATAGGGAGGATCTACGAGGGGTGACGCCTCGGGTTCCCGACGGTGGAGGAGATTGTCGACGACGTTGACTTCGGGCGGTTGATTGCCGAGTTGAGTGGTAACACTGAGGCAATTGCCACTATCGTTGACGTGGAGCGGATCATCAAGGACGCCCCTTTAGAAATAGATTTTGTACCTCTTTGTGAAAGGAAGGTGTAATAAAGCTCGAACCTTACAATTTCCTGGTGTTTTTGCAAGTTGAGTCCTCTGTACATGGTGATTATGTATGGTAGTATCCCCCGAACGCTCAGGTGGGTCAGTGTGACACAATTGAGAGTTAGAGCCACACCATAATCGGCATAGGCCCATAGGGTGTATTACCGTTCGAGTAGGATAGGTCATCTGGGGACCGTCCTTTGGTTCTGTGACAAGTATTGTCATGTGCACATAGCCCCCAGTGTTATGTTCGAACACCATTTGACTAGTCGTAGTCATACCTCAGGTGGCATACTGGTCGATTAGCATAGTTGTGCCAACGTTAATTTTGTGGCCCCTTAAGATGTTTTAAGGTAAGAGCGCTTGGTTGTTTTGTCACGCCAAACCAAAGCTTTGCTTGATTGTTCTGAGGGAGTGGCTTCCCAAGTTTCAGGAGCGTAGAGCTTTGACTCATATTAAATTTTGATTAAGTCAGGGCTGACCCAAACTCAATTGCGGGTAATGCCACTGACATGTTGAGCCTTAGCCTTGTGTCTAATCGGCATTTGGGGTGGCTCTCCCGATGTGTTCGGGAGCAGAGCGATGTCGTTCGCAGCAAATTTATGTTTCACACAACCTTCATACTTTTTTCATCTTTCTTTGTCTTTAGCATTTGATGTTGGTTTAAGCCTTGGACTAACTACCTGGTGATTATCTACCTAGAACGAAACGTCCTGGTGGAGTCCACCTAGGTCTTGTTGGGTCGCTTATATCATTTCAAGGCCTATAAGACTTTGATCGGTGAATGGAAAAAAGAGGTGGGTGTGCGGTCCGTGTGACCGAACCTACAGTCTCTGATCGCGATGGCAGGTTAGTGCAACCCTTCGATCATAGTAGCTACAGGCATTTATGACTAGGTCATTCTGATGCAGCCAGCCCCCGAGTGATTCGGGAATACCTTCCTCGAGATGCTCGGGAGGTGTTGGTATACATTCACATCAAATGGATACATGTAGATTTCTTGCAGAATGTAATGCGACGAGAAGAATGTGAAATACCAGGGGTGAAATAAGCGTAACTGATGGTCATTGGCTGACGTTTCGGTGCTTAATAAGTTCCTGCCGCCAGATCGTGTCTTCGGGAGCAAAGGTTAGCGTTAGGTTTAAAGTTGAGGGAAACGATGACATTGCCTCCCTCCTTGTAGCCCTTTGTTATCTCTTTCACCTGGGTGAGGCCTTTTGTTGCTGATGAAAGGGCCGTTTGGCTTTGGGTATCCAATTCCGAATGGCCAGCGAGTCGAGAGCGATTGGGCTCTTGGGCGGGTGAGAGCACGACGAGACGACCGGTGCAGTCATGCAGCTATGCGTGTAGGCCAGCTTGTAGAACTTCTGGCCTTACTCAACTCGGGGGGCCCCATGGTAACATGGGTCCTTCCCTCGAATGTTCTTGCTTTGTGATTTGTTGCCTAACAGGGGCTCCCTTCTTGATGGAGGGATGACAACTCCCTCTTCTTCGCAGCCGTTGGTTGTCGAATGTAGGAACACAATTAGTATCAGGAGTTTCCTGAGGTAGGATCAGCGCTCGAGTGATCGGCCGTGCTACCCCACTGCTTTTCCTAGCTAGGGGAAGGGCTTCATCCTTTGATCGTAGGGGACTGTCTGAGTTTCAGTTGCTCGTTCGGTGACGGTTTGGTGTTAGTGCCCGACGCGCGCGAGATGACCTCGTTATCATCGCCATCGGAATCCGAGTCCTTGAGTAGCTGGTCGTAGCTATAGAGGAAACGACGGAAAGCCTCTAGGTCGATGAGTTCGGATACATCAGCGTCATCCCACCAATCTTGCTGATCGAGAGTGTCATTGACGTCATCTCGGTCTATCGGTTCTTGTGGCTGGTGTTCCTCCATGGGAGGTTCAGTGGGTTCCACCGCAGCCTGCGAGAGTGTCTCGCCATGGGTTGTCGCCGTCCGCCCCGATCTTGCCGAAGATCAAGAAGCGGGATGACGAGGTATTGGTATCGGATCAAAAGCAGAGTCGAGATCCGTGATTTTGCTAATGTAGAAAGTGGTGACTGGCTCACCTTCCTGCCCATACTCGACGAAAAGATGGGCGTAACGCTTGAGGTACCTTGCGAAGGTGTCTGGTCTTGTGTCCACAGCCTCCTCTAGTCCGGCGGTGAAAGTACGGATCTAGAGGGAGTGTTATCCTTCCTCTATTGGTTCCGGCTCCTAGAGGCACAGGTCCCCAAATTGGATGGTGGTGAAGTCGAGCTTGCTGAAGGTGATCTTCTTGCCTGGTTGCTCCCCTTCCGGTTCCTTGCCGAAGTTAAAGATGATTCCCATCTGAAACACAAGATTAGTCTGAACGCGAAAGGCCCCTACCTGGCGCACAAACTGTTGGATTATTTAGCTCCGGCAATGCCTAGCAACATGATCGCGTAGACGGATCCAAATGGTAGTACACGAGACACAAGGATTTATACTGGTTCGGGGCGTGGTAGCGCGCTAAACCCTACTCTAGTGGTGTTGCTGCTCTTGTATTCGTATACTCAATTATAGGGTTGTTGCTCCTAGCGACGAGGTAGATTGGAACAGTGGATGGTGTCGATCCCAAGCCTGAGGTCACTACTCTCCTTTATATAGGTAGGAGAGGTAGGGTTACAGAGAGGGCGATCGGATTAAGAGATTGAGTTCCTAGTTTGTTACACGATATGCGCAACAGATTGATCCTAGCTATTGCCCTAATACGCCTATCTTGGTTTGCCTTGGCCTCCACGTTGGTTGATCGCGTCAGCCCTTACAGGCCTCCTTCTTGGTGGCTGGTGGGCCAATAGCCTGGCGGTGGCCACATGTACAGGCGGTGTAGGTACCCCTAGCCCATATATCTGACACGTAGAGAGAGGAGACAGACGCATCGCGGGAGGAGTCACGGTCATGCATGTAGGCAGTCGGTCGGTGGGGACATGGTCGGCGCCGGTGCCTAGGGACGCGGCCACGAGAGGAAGCGGCCAGGACAGGGCCTCGCATGGAGTGCGTAGAGGCGGGTGACATGTAGCAGCCGAGCGGCGTGTGGCGCAGTCGGGCGCGTTGGGCATGATGAGTGTGGTGCGTCAGCCACACAGCCGCAGGCGATGACCTCACCTTCCGCGAGTGTTGACCCAGCGAGTAGGGGGAGCCGACGTGTGGGGGTGGACGGCACGGAGGATAGGAGCAGAGCTACGCCACTAAGCCCGCGATAAGCCGTCGGCACGCAAAGAGGAGCCGTGGGAGGAGCGACCGGTAACGGCGGCATGCGCAGAACTAAGCGCATGCGGACAGGCCCGAAAGCGAGCACGAGGGACGAGCCATAGCCAAGACGAGTCCGCGTCGGTGCGGATCCGTGCGGATACGAGCACAGGAGGCTTCATGAGCTGGAGGAGTTGCCGTCAACAAGCCGCGATGGCACGGTGGAGGAAGAGGAGGATGAGCAACTCGTGGCAGTCGTCATCGTTACCAAGAAGAGGCGCGTGGAGGTAGACATACGGGCATCCACGCAGGTGTGCACACTCCTAGGCACACGGGTTGGGCGCGGAGACAACCCAGCAGCTCGGTGCCTCAGATCCGGCGCAGGTGGGATAAAATCCAGGCCTAGCAGCACTCGATCTACACAGGGGGATGACGGATCGACGCCGACAACGCTCCATCTGAGCTCGGAGAGGAGCTGCTGCTACTACTGCTTAAATAGGTAGGAAAATTAATGGGGTGTGTAGGTTTTGGTGCTCAGGTTGCTGCCCCTGGGAGTGGAGTTCGTTCCTCCCAGGGGCAGCGCAGCGGAAGACGGCGTGTGAGCGACGCTAAAGATTAAACCTTTGGCTGTGATACCATGTTAAAATGAGAGGAGAAAAGAAAGGAAGGTGGCTGTCCGAATCATGTATTGAACAGCCCCAAATGGGGTATATATATAGTATATGAGAGTTCAAACCTAGACTAGAATACAATGACAATAATATCCTTAACATGGATAATAGTAATATTACTTATACGTTGCCGTACCATGTGCTCATTTCTTGTGTGCTCCCTAACTTGTTTGGCGTCGACACCTAGTGCCATTTGACTCTTATAATGGGAGAGTCAAACTAATTGCGTGTTCGAGGCTCTCTGATGGGAGTGTATTGCAGCATCCTCTGATTAATAATAATTTATCTATATAGTATGTAGATGTTACTAGCTGTACAAGGCATATTACTATTGTGGGTTCAAAAAATAAAATAAAAAGGTATATTACCAAGCGATAAGGCGACCACGTGTACATCAGATTACACCAGAAATCTTTCACTCGATCAACACGCTGTACAAGTGGGTCCATTTGTCGCTGGATTAGGAAATTGATATTACCGCTAATCTACATTAAATTATGTCTCCCGCCTGGCCTGGCCTTCCCCTTCTACGATGGGGCCTTTGCCTTTGACAAGGCTACATTGCAACATGTGCAACACTTGATCTACTTTTGCAAAACACTTGCAACATATGTCCGAAATAGCTGAAACACTTACAACATACGTCTGAAACACTTGCAAAAACACCAAAAAACTTGAAAACACGTGTGTAATCATTGCAAAAATATGCAAACATCTAGATGAAACACTTGCAACATACATATGAAAACACCTGAAACACTTGCCTATATATGCAATATCCAGATCTACTTTTGCAACATCCAAATAAAACACTTGCAACATACGTCTGAAACAGATGGAACATTTGGAACATACACTTGAAACATACGTGTATAGCCATGACAACATGTGCAACATCCCAATCGACTTTTGCAACATCAATATAAAACACTTGCAACATACCTCTGAAACATCTGAAAGACTTGAAACATACGCTTGCTACATGCGCTTTCAGCACAATGTCACCTTATTGCTTGGATGAATCGAGGTTAGTCGTCTTGTAGAGCTGGATGCCGGTGCGGAGATCGACGCCGGCGCGGAGTGGGGTGGTGCAGTGGGTGGGCGGGTGCAGTGCCCGCGGCGAGCGACCCCCACGCTAGAGAAGGCCGCGGCGGGCGGGTGCGATGCCCGCTCGCCCCTGCGCTGGAGAAAGGCCGCAAAGGAAGGGGATTGGGCGTCACCGGCCGGAGCGGGGCGTCGCAGGCGGTGCGCTGCGTCGTGGGCGCGGACGGGAGCGAGGGTCGCGGTTGGGGCGCGTACAAGCAGAAGCGAGCGGCCTGGACTGGCAAGCACGCCGTCCAGAGGGTTGGACGCCCCAAGGAGAGCATTACCGTTATCTTTGTCAACTCTTGGCTTGCATAGGTTTGTGCAATATCTTCTGTTCATAACATAACATATCATCTTTATTATTGTTCTTCACATATCACCCAGAAAGGGCTAGATGATATGATGGTAAGCTCGCATTGAATGGCTTAAGAAACTTGGAGGGGGAAAGAATATGCATTGTGAGTACGAGACTGATGAAACCTTTGCAAAAAATATATGTGATAGTCACTGTACTTAGCTGATGAAGTTAGCTTGATAGTGATATCTTCTGGGAATATATATAAACTTATCTAAGATGCGGCGGATCTTTTAGACGTATGAATGACTCCTGAGCAACCGTAAGACCTGGCCATGGGTTTGTTTTGAAAGATATTCCGAGTACATCCAAATATGGATAGCTGAGATTATTTTCTTTTTTTTTAGTTCTATAAGATCATTCTGCTACTCTGAATTAATTGTTCCGAACGCGAAGGTCCTGGAGATTTTAATTACCGAATGATTCCTGACCAACAAATTAGCAAGTAATGCATCACTAAACAAGTCGAAGGTGTAACTGTATCGACTTACGAATGAGAAAATTTTATAGCAGTTGTTTGATGCCTTGCTAAATTGTTGGGTAATAGTAATATTACTTATACGTTGCCCTACCATATGCTCATTTCCTGTGTGCTCCGTAACTTGTTTGGCGTCGACACCTATTGCCATTTGACTCTTATGGGAGATTCAAACTAATTGCGTGTTTGAGGCTCTCTGATGGGAGTGCATTGCAGCATCCTCTGATTAATAATAATTGTCTGTAAATGGTAGCTGTAGCATATTAGCTATCGTGGGTTCAAAAAAAAATTTAAAAGGTGCATTTCTATTTTATTTGGCAATTAGTGTTCAAAATGGACTAATTAGACTCAAAACGTTGTCTATTGATTCCCACCAAACTATCCTTTTTTTTAAAACATTTAATGCTCCATGCACGGCCGTAAACATTCGAATGATGATACTTGTAGCATTTTTAGGATTTTGGGTTGAAGCTGAAGAGAGCTTACTAAATCTTCAAAAAAATAGAAATGGTGCATTACTATATCGACCGAGTAAAAAGTCCCAATGATGTATTGATGATGGTTTTATCCTCATTAAATGAAAACACAGGCAAATCGTTGACATGGCGCGTAATTAATGAAGAAAGAAAGCAAAAATCTTAGAAATGGTTTTCTCATGAAGAAATCGTATTTTCTTGAGGATGCATCAAGAAAGATAAAATGCGGAGAGAAACCACCAAAAGAAATACCGCACTTTCATTGGAGGAACAAGATAGAGTTGGAAGAGAGAAAGAGAAAATAATTATTACTTATAGAAACTATAGGTGAGAAAACAGTACTTTTTTAGTGTGGTATCCTATATTACTAGTCTTTCGTTGGGACTGCCCTAATAGCAAGCGACGTGTACATCTGATTACGCCAGAAATCTTTCGCTCGATCAAACAGGCTGTACAAGTGGCTCCATTTGTCGCCGGATTAGAAAATCGATATACCACTAATCTGCATTAAACTATGTCTCCCGCCTGGCCTGGCCTTCCCCTTCTCCGATGGGGCCTTCTTTGCCTTTGACAGGGACGCGTTGCTTATAATACGTGGGTCATGAGTTGTCACGTTTGAGTGGAACCCATATCGGTTGGATGGAAGCAACGCTAACCACCCTCACGATAACACGACAAGCGCCTGTGATATTCTGGAGCCTCCCCTCATACAAATATATATAACCTGTAGACCCTCTCTGGATTCTTTTTTTTTTTACGTCATAGGGGAGTGTTTGGCTGCTATTATAAACCGGTTTATAAGTCATAGTATAGTATTTTTCTCTCCCAATAAATCAGTCGTACAGATCAGCACAAACGGCTTTACGAGCGGCCGAACAGAGCCTAAAATTCTACTATCAAAGTATTCTAGCTAAATCGTCACCGTGTGACATGTCACTGTAGCTCTGTTCGCTTCTTTTATAATCCGTCTTTTTCAGTTTGTTTTTTCAGCCAGCCGAAACATTATTTTTCTCTCACAACAAATCAGCTGGAACAGTATTTCGGCTTGTTTTTTCAGCGAAGCGAACAGGGCCTGTATGTCGTGGGGTCGGCGCGGCAGCAGCTGAGGGCGAGAGAAAGAGACCTCGCCGAATAAAACAGCTTGAATTCGACGGGTTGCGTATGCGTCCGAACAAACAGCGGGTGATTTGGTCTTATATTAATTACCGGCAGTAACTTGCTCGAGTGTGTAACCTGTCCCTTCTTCGCGAAGAAGGCGAAATCAGCATTGGCAAAATAGGTTCAGTTACCACGTTTATTTTAAGAAAAAAAATGCTGAGAGCTCTTTTTACCACGTTTGTACTGGTCACTGTCAGGACTCTCGAACTATTGTGGGGTAAAAGTTTGTCGCTTCTACCTACGATAAGTACGTCTCGGTAAATTAGGGCCAGGGTAGGGCAAATGAGGTCGATCTTAGTGTCCAGCGTCACGCGGCACGGGAGGTCGAGGTTCAAGTTTAGTGTCCAGCGTCAACATGGCGTTGACTGCATCAACCAGCATTTGCTTAACATCAGTTCCTCGTTCGACGCGACGGCCTCGAATCACATAATAAGCTTATTCGTCGAGTTGATCCTTTCTTCGAAATAGATAGGGAAGTTATCTGAATTCCAGTTATAAATTAACAATGAGAAATGATATAAATACACAAGTTACGATATTATGACGATCCAATCCAATCATGGAGTTGGCAAAGAGGGAGTAGTGTACGTTATATTTATATGCTACGTCGAATCAACCATTTTCATCGGGTAAAATGATTTTGAACCATAATAACACATAAAACATAATGGATTCTAGCCAAGACCGTTCGACGCGACTGGCCTAGAATCTTTTATCATAATGAACATGACTACGAGCAATAAAACAATAGAAATATGAATAAATGAGTTCAAATAACTTATATAAAGATTGTTGTACATAGAGGATGAGAAAATATAATTGGTTAATTCAGATTTAAAATAAATCATATTGGATTTTTAGACAATAAATGTATTTTATTATTTTTTTTCAATGAACGCAAGAGGATTGAATTTATCTTTTTTTATAGTAGTACTTCACCTGATTTCGTTGAAAATGAACGTCCTTATATAAGTTGGAGGTTGCGATCAATGAACACCATTGAAACTTTACTTGCAGTAGAGTTTCCGTCCTTATCAATCAAATTAAAAACAAATATACAATGCATTTCGGCCTGACCTAGCTAAACAACGCGCCTTATCATCTGCATAAAAGAATGGCTGCAATGCTGCATGCATGTTACTTGTGTGATCTGTGCCACCCTGTACCCTCCCCCCGTACTGTACTGAGCCTTGCTGTTCGATTCCCTTCCCCTCTCCTGCTCGATTAAGAATCTCCATCCACGTCGATCGGCATCTTTTTGCAATCTCTACTTTCATGTTCTCTCTAATAGCTAGCTAGCTGTTCATCTACTATCTTATTTGGGAGAAAGAACGAACGAAAAAGCAGCCATTGAACATGATTGGCGAATAAAATTGACTAGCTGAGCTCGCATGTGACCTTCTCTATAATTTAAGCTCGTTTGATCTTTCTCTACATGTTCCTGGATTACATGATCTGACAGCGACAACAAGGTTGGAAGATGTTGGGGAGAGAAAAATTCGTTTGCATGCATGATGATCGATGACGAGAAGAAAGAAGAAACTGCTTGATGGACAGACCTGGACTTTGATCTAAATTCGTTTGCATGCATGATGATGACGAGAAGAAAGAAGAAACTGCTTGATGGACAGACCTGGACTTTGATCTACTGAAGCTATGTACACCGTCGCTCTGGGGCTGGGGCTGACCTGATGACCCCTAAGAACTCGTATTCGTCCTTAATTACGTGCTTGGAACCGATCGAGTGACCCGCTTGTGATCGTCGTCGCATGATCTGACCTGACGATCGATCACTCACTGAGGGACTCGAATTCCCACCATTGCGAGCCGCTGCAGGTCTGCTCCGTCGTCGACGATGGCCAGCAGCTGGAGTGGAACTGGAACGGCTGGTGCTCCGGCGGCCCCGACGACGTGAAGCCTGCTGCGATCGTCTGCGGAGACGGCCGGAAGAGGGCTCCCACGTCGTCGTCCGTGAAGTGCGCGAACTTGCCACCGCCACCGCCACCGCCCTCGGACGAGTAGAGCGAGGCCCCAGCGGCGTCCGTTAATTCCTCCTTCATGCCGCCGACGCCCGAGCGCACGTCGTCCCCGGCGCCGGCGTCCGCATTGCCGCCGTACTTGCCCCGCGGCTCGTGCAGCATCTCCGCCAGCTTCTCCAGCTGCACGCAACGCATTCAAGAACCGATCGATCATTAGGAAAAGAAAATGAACTGGACATGTATGCATGATCATCTGAGAGCATATATGCAACGGATCAACACGGGGCGCGCGCGCGCGAACGAACGAGAGATGGGAGATGAGTGACGAGCTTGACATCGTCCTGACCTGCTTGAGGAGCGCGTGCTTCTCCTTCTTGAGGGACTCGTAGCTGCAGAGGAGCGTGTCGTAGTCGTCGCGGAGCGCGGAGTACTCGCGCTCCAGCTGCTTGGACTTCCAGCGCGCGCGCTTGTTCTGGAACCAGATGGCGACCTGGCGCGGCTGCAGGCCGAGCTCCCGCGCCAGCTGCAGCTTCTGCCGGGGCTCCAGCTTGGTCTGCGTCGCGAACATGGACTCCAGCGACTTGATCTGCTCCTCGCTGAAGCGCTTCTTGTTCTTGTCCAGCGCGCCGCCGCCGCCTTTTCCTCCCTTCCCTCCGGCCCCGCCGCCCACCTCCATCATCCACTCCGGCACGTCGTCCTCGCCGTCCATGGCCGCGCACGCACGCACGCCTCTCGGATCACGAGCTCACTTCCTCAGCTAGAGCTAGTACTAGTAGTGTTGCCTGGCTAGCTCGCTGAGGCGGAGGAGGAGGAGGAGGAAGGGAGGCAGCAGCCCGATCGATCACAGGCGAGGCGAGCTGGGCGATCGACTAGTTTAATCGGCGTGATGGCAACGGCGTGGCCAATGGAGCGCGGTGGCGTGCGCGCGCGGCCTGTCCCTCTCCAGTCTCCCCCCGGGTCTCTATAGCTAGCTAGCGAGCGCTGTGCCGCGCGGCCCCGCCCGCGTCGCTGTCGCGGGGAAGACAGAGGCCGGGAATTCGCTCCCGATCCCTATCCTCGGGGGTGTTAAAAACTAAACATAAGTCTAATTAAGCTTAATAGATTCGTCTAGTAAATTAGTTGTAATTTCTACAATTAGTTTTATAATTAGTATACTTTTAATACTCAATGTATATATCAAATATTCGATATGACATAAACTTAGGGTGTTTGAATCCAAGGACTAAAGTTTAGTAGATGTCACATCGAATATTTAGATACTAATTAGAAAGACTAAACATGAGTCTAATTAGACTTAATAGATTCGTCTAGTAAATTATTCTCCATTTGTGTAATTAATTCTATAATTAATCTACTTTTGATACTTTATCAATATGTCAAATATTTGATATGATATGGACTAAATTTTAGGAGATGACCAAAACCCTGTCCAACGACGGAGCCAGAGCCAGCGCCAGCTCGCATGCCGGTGGCGGGCCACGTATATGTCGGCGCCTGATTCGCGCGGCGTAGGCTTTTACCAGTGCACATGTGAGGCAGCCAGCCCAGCCACGTATATGTCGGCGCCCGCGCCGCGCGGCGATTTTTACCGGTGCCGAGGTGCGTGTGCGAGCAAGTGGTGGTGCTTGTTACGGCGCCGCGCGCGGGTGGGGCGTGCCGCTGCCACCTTGTTGGCAGGGGCGCCGACCCGGTTGGTGCGGAGGGAGACGTGCGTACGGGCGCGGCGGGGCAGGATAAGGTTAAAAAACTGCCCGCGTGGCGTCGCGTTCCTGCGCTGCGTTGCGCTTGCGTGCTCCGTTCGGCAGCAAAGTCTGACACCGCCCTTCCGAGTCCCTGACCGGCTAGTTGGCTCTCGTTGATCCCTTCCCGGTTACTATCTTATCAAGTTGAGTATTATGCCATCGATGGTGGCCCCTCAGATTTTCGTTCTTGATGTCTTGATTCCAAAAATTTTACATAAGACCATTACATTAAATTTTACGGCGCATATCGCATTGAAAGATTAAATATGGCGAAAAAAAAAATTAATTGCACAGTTAAGTGAGAAATCGCGAAACGAAACTTTTAAACTAATTAATTAGACACTAATTATCAAATACAAACGAAAGTGCTACAGTAGAAAAAATCAAAAAAAATTTGGATCTAAACGGAGCCTAAGTTACCTATCGTGGACTGACTGACAAGGGCACACAGATAGAAAGGCCTTTCGCCGCAGTTTGCAAATGGACTCGATGCATAGGAAATTACGTTCAGGTGCAACGTCGGACTGGGTGGGCTAAGTACGCGCGTAGAGGCTACAGGTTTTCTGTTCATGTGGGTCTAGATTTCCCTGTCGTTTCATTAGACAGCTAAGAATTTGTTCAGTGCCGGGCCGGGTCTTTATATATGTAGTTTAGGGTCTACGTTTGAACGTGGCTTTAATTGTGTAAGACGAATTTAAGTTCGGACAGGGCCGGCGCTGATCAGATGAGCTCGTGCTCGTCCAAACTTTATCGGCTTAGTACTTATCCCATCGTTTTCGACTTTTCGTCGGGCAAATAAGCGAAACTCGACCGGAGCCGATAGATAGCGGCGAACAAGAACCTACCCGACATGAATGCCGCCGCACGGCGTGGAGACTGTTCACGGGGGGCCTCCTGCTACGCTACGCTACAGCGCGCCGATCGATCGGCATCGGCTGGCCGCGTGGTGCTGGACTGCTGGTGATATCATGCGAGGCATGGCCCGCCGGGACGAGAGGGGCAGCCGGGCAGGCAGCGCCGCAGCGGGTGGCCAGCGAACGAACGAGAGGCGAGGAATCGGCCACGGCCAGCGACACGTACTACCGCTACAGTGCCTCGGCATGGCCCCTGGCCCTGGCCCTCTCTCGATCGATGGATGGATCGACGCCCGCCGCGAGCGCGGGCGCGGAATCGACAAGGGCGGAAGGGCCAATGGCTACCGAATATCTCCGGTCCCCGACTGGCTTCTTCACTGAACCGTATGGCTGGCGAGATACGTATATCATCATAATTCATACATACATAGTTTCATACATGCCGCCATGTGTTGTTACTGCAACAAGTACTACGGCCTGTCTCTGTGTTTTTAAAAAGAAAAAAAGAAAAAAGAAAAACCGATGAGTAGATTTGCTTGGCATATATTGGTAGAGAAGAATATAAACTGACAACCGCCACCGTGCTTGTCTGCACGGTGAATTGGAAATGTAAATCTGCTGCTAAGTAGGGCAGGTAAACGATCAAGACCGACCGATCCCTTTTTACTGCGTGAAGAGGAAGACTTTTCTTTTTTCTTTTGTTTCTTTTGTCTGTGGTGGACGGACGTCGTGATCCTTTCGGACAAGCAGCGTAGATATATATGGTTTCTTCGACCAGGACAAGCCCTGGGATGAACAGCAACAGTCAACGCGGGCTCCGCTCCGCACAGGCGGATCGACGGGGACAATCTGCGGTTGACTCGTCCGTGATCTCATCGCCATCACTCGAGCACGCCAAGCCTTCAGGGAGGGAAGAGGACGATCATGGCGAACACTGAACAGTGCTGCCTGTACCTGAACCCCCCATGACCGACGCTGAAGGCTGAACAAATATGTTGTGATTCGTCGAAACCGGTGACTCCAGCACAGCGCCATGATCAAGGGTCATGGAGCTTTTCTATGCTTTGCTTGATCCGAGGATCACAGAGATTACTACTTGTACTAGCTAGTAGCTAGCTAAGCCAAGAGCTTTCTGGTCGCTCGCTTGTCATGATCAGGCACTGCTCATCGTCATAGGATCCATTACCTGACGGCAGCCTGATGGATAGGCATAGATCCAAGAGCATGACACCATTTGAGGAGCATTTCAACGACAGGTAATGGCTAAGCTAAGGTCCATTCTCAGCGATCAGGTAATAAGCTAATCGTCTGATGTAGCCGCCGCGTCGAGGTCAAAGCCCCGTCAACTGCCTGCACATTACCTGATCGCTGAGGCTAGCATGATCTCACTACCTGAGAAATTAGACTTGTCATTGAAACCAGATACAATGGGCACTTTCGCCGTGTTCTCATCTCGACTTGACACACAAATGAAATTAAATTATAGATGGTGTTGCCAATCGTCAGAACAAAAAAATAAGCACGGGCTGTCGAGCACCTCTGCTGTGAGCAGTCACAGGTTCATAGATGCAAAATCTGGGCTACACTTTTGCATCTTTTGGCCAACAGAACAAGCAGTCCAGCACCTTAAGCTCCAGAAATATAAACCTGACAAGCCAGGTGGCGGTCTGCCACTTGGGATGGCGCAGCTCGCGCATGTATGTTGAACTCTATCTTCTACTTATTAATACAAGCCGGTATAACCGGATCTTTCAAAAAAAAAAGAAATATAAACCGGAAAACAAAAGCAGCACAGCAGCTCAGAGGAGCTGTGAACATAAGCAGCAACAGGACCGACATTGTCAAGTACGATACCACATACTTCGGTTCCACAAGACGACAAAAGTTTCAAAGGTGAAATCAAAGTTTACGATGACCCTACCAGATTTAGCTGCAAACAGAAGCACGCAGCCAAGTTTATTTTTCTTCTGGAGGTTCAGCTCCCTTAGTACTCGATTTCCCAGCGACGCTGGTAAATGGCAACAGCCTCCTGGGTGACATTAGGGCAACCTGACAAATTGATTCTCTTCAGGTTGGGCAAGGTTGATGCATGTAAGATAGCCAGTAACCTATCAGTGATCAAGGGGCACTCCATTAAACTAAACTCCTCAAGTTGGTGAAATCCTACAAGCATAAGAATCCTGATTTGGACATCGCTGATTTGAATATGATTGAAGGTCAACTTGATTAGATTGGGGCAAGACTCTCTGAGACGCACGACAAAGTTGCCCCGGATGTTCGGGCATTCACCCAATATAAGTTCCTGCAGAGCTCCCTGGCATGATTGAGCTACAATGCAAACATGCCTGTCTGTCAAATGGTAGGATTGCAGTTCAACCTTTGTGATCCCATTGCTGTGCAGGATGCCACTTAAAATGAGTTCCATATGAGAAGCCTGACCACGTGCTGGAAAGCCAACGAGCCTAAGCTCCTTAAGCCCACGACACACCATGTTGACCCATAATAAGAAGAGCTCCATAGTTCTCTCACAGTGCTCCATACTGATCACCTTCAGCTTGGGACACTCACAGGCCACAGCTTCATCAAGATAGTGTGGCATCATCATGCCAAAATCACATGAATCCATAATCATTGATTCAATTGTACTGCTGATCAAGGACATAACTTCTATTGCAGCTTTATATGTAAAAAATAGGAACCTGACAAGTTTAATGGTCTTAAGCTTAGCGGGATTCATGGCATTGCCCAACAGCCACTTCAAGCCAAGTTCTGTCACTCCCCTGCAGTCATCAATTACCAAATGTCGTAGCAATCGAAAGTGAATTCTAGCAAAGTTAAGCATGCCCAGGTTCCGTAAACCTGGGCATTTCACCAGGATGAGGCTAGAGAGCTGGCGAAATAAGCATAATTGATGGAGGGCTGATGATTGTCTAGCAAAATTTATATGTGATTCTCCAGTCATCATGCCCTTGAGCTCAAGCTTGTCCAGATAAGGTTGGTTCATCAGTAAGGACAAGATGGCATCTTGCCCAATTTGAGGGCAGCTTCCCAGAGTAAGAGACTCAAGTCTCTTGGCATACTGCACAAGGGCTCTTAGAGACGCCTCAGTTATGGACAAGCACCCTTCGATATGGAGGAACTTCAGGTTTCTGCGTTGCTTAGCAACCTGAGAAAGACCATCATCACTGATTGAAGACTGTAACATAACGAGATTTTCTAATGCAGGGCAGTTTGAAGCAATGATCCTGGCAGCTTTATCCGTGAGAGAGACACAGTCAACGAGACAAACTGACTTCAGATTGCGGCATGCACTGGTTACAAAACGGATAGCACTATCAGTGAGCCGTGGAACTCCATCAACAACAGCCCCACATGGCGCACAATGAAGATCAAGATCAGTCACCACATCCCTTGTGCATATGTCAACAACAGCCGCTGCAAGCTTGACGTCATAAACGTTAGACAGATGCAGGCAAGGGTGAACGGCTTGATGAACACTGAAGGGGCCCCAAAAGTTTGGCCGCTGAGAGACCAATACGTTGGCCCATCTCCAACAGACAGAGGCACATGACTGCCGATCTTCTGGGTTTTCCACATGCCTGAATATTTCAGCTATGCAAGCTTCTGGCAGCTCATTTATCAAGTCCTGTGGAAGAATTCTTGATTGATAATTGGAATAACCTAGTCTTACATTGTTACAGGATTCATAAGCAGTTCTAAGGCAGCTTGATTGCCTCATGTTTCCTGCCATACAAACAATTTCGATCAGATTTGGTGGCATGAAGAAATAATGAACTGATTATGAATTGAGTTGGGAAATCTTTAATAAAATATTGGCATGCAAAAAACTCTTCCAAACAAAGAAATATAAATATATTGTACTGCAACATATACCTTTACTAATAATATGAATGCATCACAAAAGATACCCAAAAGAAATCCTAAACCCCAGAACTCTGTTTAACATTCCTAAAAAGGAACTTTCATTTGCATAAATAGCATGTACCACCTACTGCAAACATATAGTTTTTTTTCTAAGTGTGTTAGTCACTATCCAAAAACAGCAAAGCATGGTCATCATCAGTTGTGTTTTACCAACCATATAGCAAGAAAGCAAAATTAACCTGATAATGTTATTGAAGATGATCTATCAATGTTATTTTCAACTGCCCAGTATAGAAGTTTGTTTACATATACTGGTAAAAGTTCAGAAAGCCTTAATTGCGCGTGAATCCATCTTGTAGTAATGCATAATGCAAACTTTCCATTTCAAGAAATATATTGGGAATTTACATTTATTCCAATTTAATAAAACTAAGATTGAAGGGCAAGTTTGTTTGCTTTTTTATCACAAATCTTCACCAGGCAACCTTTTAGTTAGGCAAGGTGCAGCCAACCACCACCTCCATGCGATATGTAAACCCCGAGCAAGCTGCCTGTACATCTTGACTCATGCCAACTTCATTGCTAAGATCCTCATCCTCCACTCCACATATGAACTTGCACCAAACCAAACAACCAGATCACCAAAACACGGAAGATTCGAGAACTGTACATCTCTCTTCATTTTTCCGAACTCCCCCATTTTATTAACAGTGCCTCAAAGCATAGTAAACAATCCATCTACATAAAAACCAGGGAACAATTCTACATCTTCCATTCTAAAATGCCCAACTATACAACAAAACGTAAGCAGTTCTTATTGATATGCTAGCTGCTTCATGATATTCCAAATATTCTCAATTCATGAAAAACGTCTATTTGCAAAAACAATTGCACAAACCCCATGCATAAATATATACATTAGTCAATCCAAGACATACGACACTTATACCACATGCAACTATTTCTACACATCAAGTATACAATAGGAAATATATTGTGCTTCAATATAACCCCTGATCAAGCCAAAATATAATCATATTGCATAAAGGAGGTCTCTTCCCAAACTCACCTAAATCACCTAAAACTGCAAAAGGGGGAGACAGTGAATAGGCACCAATGGACCTCAAGTGAACCACTTGAAAAATGTAGAAACATGGCAATTCAATTTGAGAGTTCATGTACCTAAGTGAACCACAGAAGAAGTTCGAGGACCACCGGTGTATTTTACACTTGACGAATTCCAGCAAGAAATAGAAGAGCTACATTCTACAAACTGGGGGCAGCAGAGCAAACTACATGCATTCACCTAGACACTAAAGTACTAAACGCGAAATGGTTGGTCACTCATTGTTTAATGTTTAGGATGTGTAGAAAGCAACTACACAGTTTGTAATATAGCATGGTAGCATCAAGAACTTCAAGCATATGCGCAAACATATAACTATAGATGGCATGTTTCATACCATATTTTGAAGTGAGAAACTGATTATGAGATATGGGGCATAACTATTAGGATTTCTATTTCAATCTTTCATTGTCCTCAAATTCATTAACCAACGATTCATATCAATAATTGCCATAACAATTCAGCGCCCGCTCTAATCTCACCACAGAATGATTTGTCTGATAGCACACAACCACTACAAACTGAGCAGAGCAGAGCACATAAGCATAGGCCAGCACAGAATGCACACAAGGTAGAAAGCAAACTAGTTGCTACAATGAAGATAATCAATAGAGAATTAGCACAAACATTCATGGAGCAGCACAACACAGAGCACAACACACCAAGCGCTAGAGTCTACAAGAGGACGATGAACAAAAATACCTGGAGCTCGAGTCTCAGATCTGGGTAGATTGGAGATGAGAGCTGGACGAATGGTGAACAGCCGAAGAAAAGAGGCGGAGGAGAGCTAAACTGCACGGCTCACTGAGGAGTGAGGATCCAGGTCACACACGAGCAGCTGTGCTGGCATGCAATGGACAACAAACCGGTGGCGGCGGTGGCGGCTGGACGATGAGGAGTGGTTGCGGGTGGAAAATGGAAGAGAGGAACCCTAAGGTTGTAATTGGTTGCTTTCATTAGGGCCTATCCAGTGGTAAGCTTGTAATATTTGGTTACTCAAATTGGGCCTTAAGCAGGCTTAGGGCCTGTTCGGTTAGCCCGGAATCCACCCAGGAATCGTTCCAGCTGGTCAAAGGTTATATAAATTAGGCAAGCAATCCAGCCAGGAATCAGTTCTAGGTAACGGTCCCTGGAAACCGAACGGGCCCTTAGGGAGTGCAGAAGCAGGCTCCAAACCTGCATCATGGACCATGCCAAAATTGATTGTGTTAGCTTGTGTAATCTTCCACAAACCATGGGTCCACAAGGTTGAAGTGCCCTTATGTCCCCATTTCCACTGCTTACATCGTCCCAGACTCCCAGCCTCCCAGGTCCCTTACCATGGCTGACCTCCACCGTGTTCCCAAGTGCCCCCTCCCTTCACCACCCCTCCTGGCACCCACCACACCACCTTGACACTTCCTAACACATCGTGGCCACCGCAGATCTGGGAACTGTTAGAATTAATTACCTCTTAGCTGTAATCTCTTAGTCCTATGCGCCACCTCCAGGCTGGCCAGGCCCTTTGGGCTCTCCCTGCTCTCCTATATATACGTGTAACTCCTCCTGTAATCTGATTAAGTAATCCAAGCCTATTGCCCTTCCTCTATTATGGTATCAGACTAACTTACGATTCCTCTGCTTCCGCTATTCCCGGCGCCCGCCTCGAGCCGCGCCCGCTCCTTCACCCGCGACCCTTCCCTGCCGCCGGCGTGCCCGGAGCTGCCCCCGTCGACGCGCCTGGTGCCGCCCCAGCCGCGCGCCCATGGCCACTTCGACCGGCGCGGCGCCTCATACCGCTATTAAGCTACCGCTATCAAGCTTCGTGATGAAGCTCTCGCCGAACGCAGCCAAGATGGAGGAGGCCACCTCTGACTCCACCAACACCGAACGCAGCCAGCAGCTTTCAGCGGAGGCCGACCTCCTCAAGTCTGCTGCCGCCAGATCGCGTTCGTTCGCCGGCCACGACGCCCGAGAAGGAGCGCGCAGCAGCCGACGCTCGAACACAGAAAGGCGCGCCTCCGGGACCGTCTCCGCACGGACTCCCTCCACGACGACGACTCTCAGGATGGCGACGATCACTCCATCTCCTCCGACGCCGCGGCCATTGCTCATCTGCACAGCCAGGCTGCCGCTGTCCAAAACATCAAGAACTTGATTCGATCGTTCTGGACCTCCAGTCCTCCAACTACTCCAGGTGGCGCGGCTACGTCCTCCTCATCCTCGGCCGCTTCGCGTTGAAGGACCATGTCCTTAGTGACGCCTCCCGCTTCAACGATCCCGGCGTGGTCCCGCATGGATCTGCGTGGTCGTCTCTCGGATCTTCAACACCATCTCCACCACCTTACGGGACGTCATCCACGAAGCGTGATTCAAGATCTCCGCTCGGGCAGCGTGGCTCGGCATTGAACAGCAGTTCCTGAACAATCGCGAGTCACGCGCCATGCTCCTCGACGCTGAGTTCCGCACCCTCTCCCAGGGCGCCCTCTCCATCGACGACTACTGCCGCAAGATGAAGGGCATGGCTGATGCCCTTGCCGATCTTGGCGAGCCCGTCCATGACCGTACTCTGGTGCTGAACATACTGCGAGGCCTCAATGAGCGCTTCCAGTTCATGTCGCAGTTCATCACGCGCCAGAAGCCGTTCCCCTCCTTTGCGGACGTCCGCGCCGACCTGCGCCTGGCCGAGCTCAACATGGCACCTCCCTCGGCACCTCCATCGGCTCTCGTCGTCTCTTAGTCCAACAAGCCACCTGCATCCCAGCCGGCCTCTGGGTCTGCAACCCCGCGTCCTCAACAGAACGCCGGGGGGGCCTCGTCTGGTAGTGGCCGTGGCCGGCGTCGTCGTGGCGGCCGTGGCCAAGGCGGCTCGAACAGTGGCTCACCAGGTGGTTCCCAGTGGCCCTCCCTCCTCAACCCGTGGACCGGGTCCATCCACATGTGGCCCGGGTCCACTCCCGGTGGCCCTCGCGGTCCACCTCCTCAAGACCGCCCGCCTCCGCAGCAGTAAAGAACAAGCAGAAGACGACGCTCGGTGGTGGCGGCGTTCCAGCCGACCTACTACCCTTCGGCCTCGGGATACCACCAGGTGCCCACCCAGCGTCTCATCCCGCTCGACACCAAGACCACCTCCGACGCCTCTGCTTGGTCACCGTGGGATCCCTGGGTCCCTCGCTAACGCCTTCAAAGACCGTCACCCTCACCCCGCCACCGAACTCCTCGGATGGGTGATCAACTCGGGTGCTTCGTCTCACATTGCCTCCAACCCTGGTATGATTACCGTATCTCCATCCTCCTCTTTTCCTTCCTCCATTGTTGTGGGAAATGGCGCCACTCTCCCGGTTGTTGGCACCGGATACTCCACTCTTTCTGGCCCTTTCCGTCTCAACAATGTCCTTATAGCTCCTGACATCATTAAAAATCTTCTTTCTGTTCGCAAGTTCACTACTGATAACTTTGTTTCTGTGGAGTTTGACCCTCTTGGTGTCTCTGTGGAGGATCTCCGTACCAGGAACACCCTCCTTCGATGTAACAGCTCAGGGCCTCTCTACACCTTGCAGCTCCCGTCGTCGCCTTCTGATCCTTATGCTCTTGTGGCCACTCCTTCTCCAACTACCTGGCATCGTCGTCTCGGCCACCCCGGCAGGGCTGCCCTTCAGAGTCTCGCCCAGTCATCTTCCATTATCTGCAGCAAGTCTAAAGATGACTCCATCTGCCATGCATGTCAGCTTGGGCGCCATGTTCGCTTGCCTTTTACTAGTTCCTTGTCTAGAGCACCTAAAAATTTCGATCTGATACATTGTGACCTGTGGACATCCCCTATTGTCAGTGTATCCGGTATCCGGATTTAAATATTATCTCGTTATTCTCGATGATTGCTCTCATTTTCTTTGGACTTTTCCTCTTCAATTAAAGTCCGACACTTTTACTGTCCTCTCCAATTTCTTCACCTCTGTGCACACTCAGTTTGGTTGTACCATCAAATCTGTGCAATGTGATAACGGTCGTGAGTTTGACAACTCTGCGTCTCGTGCTTTCTTTCTTGCCAAAGGTGTTTCTCTCCGCATGTCATGCCCCTACACCTCGCAGCAAAATGGCAAAGCCGAACGCATGCTTCGCACCACCAACAATGTCACCCGCACCCTGCTCTTCCAAGCGTCCATGCCCCCCTCCTACTGGGCCGATGCACTTGCTACTGCCACCCACCTCATAAATCGCCTCCCCACCAAAACGCTGAACATGAGCACTCCCTTCTTCGCACTCTATGGCACTCACCCTTCCTATCATGACCTCCGGGCCTTCGGGTGCACCTGCTACCCTAATCTCACCGCTACCACTCCTCACAAACTTGCCCCGTGCTCTTCTTTATGCGTTTTCATTGGCTACTCTCCCGATCACAAGGGTTACAGGTGCCTCGACCTCGCCACAAACCGTGTCATCATCTCTCGCCACGTTGTTTTTGACGAAACAACGTTCCCTTTCTCACTTCGCCGGCCCTCACCGCCTACACACGAACTGGATTTTCTAACTGATGACGACCCTCCGTCAGTCCCTTTTCTCCCCGCAGGTACACCTAGAGTCGCTGCCACCCTACCAACGCCTGCACCTCTGCGGGCCCCCTCCCAGCCGGTGTCTTCAGTCACCCCGGCGCCGGGACTGGGCACA
Organism: Miscanthus lutarioriparius; assembly: GCA_904845875.1. Taxonomy (NCBI): domain Eukaryota; kingdom Viridiplantae; phylum Streptophyta; class Magnoliopsida; order Poales; family Poaceae; genus Miscanthus; species Miscanthus lutarioriparius. The sequence continues at coordinate 25,980,701 of CAJGYO010000004.1, read as the reverse complement.
CTAGCATCCAGGTCGCCTCCGCCGGGCTTCACCATACCCAGACCAATGGGCGCCTCGGTGCCCACTCCGGGCACGCCGCGTCGGTCTCTCTCCTCCACCGGCTTCACCACGCGCACATGGCGCCCCCTCTAGACGCCCCAGACAGCATCCACGGCGCGCCTCCGCCACGTGCAGCGCCCCGGCGGCGCTTCGTAGCGCTTCGCTCCTTCAAAGAAGCCGCCCGTCGTCCACGTCTACACCCGGCGTGCCCCCGCACCCAGCTCGCCACCTGAGGCCCCCGCTGGGGCTCCTCCTCGACGCTCCGGCATGATTCCCTCTCCACCGAGCTACGTCAAGAGTGGTCCTCCGCTGCCAACAGGAGCCGTCTCCATCCCGCCAATCGCCAACTCTCATGGCATGGCGACCATGGAAGTCCGGATCAGCAAATTTCGCCTTGCTCTACACACCGAGGCTCGTCCCCACCGCATGCGGTCCTGCTGTGGACGCTCTTGCTAATCCGCAGATGGCGGCCGGGCCATGGAAGAAGAATTTGCTCGCCTCTTGGACAACCACACTTAGGATCTCATTTCTCGGCCTGCCAAGGCAAATGTGGTCACCGGAAAATGGATCTTCAAACACAAGTTTCATGTTGATGGCTCCTTGGACAGATACAAGGCTCGTTGGGTGCTCCGTGGGTTCACACAGCGCCCCGGAGTTGATTACGATGAGACTTTTCGGTCCGTCGTCAAGCAAGCCCGCCTACCGTTCGCACCGTCCCCTCACTCGCTCACTCTCGGGATTGGCCCATCCATCAACTTGATGTGAAGAACGCCTTCCTCCACGGGACTTTGTCGTAAAGCAGTGTATTGCTCTCAACCCATTGGCTTTGCTTGATCCTCGCTCTTCCCGGACACGCCCGCAAGCTCAATAGATCCTCACGGCTTAAAGCGAGCACCATGAGCATGGTGGCTGACCGGTTTTGCTCTTTTCTCGCTCTCACCGGGTTTCACTGAAGCCAAGTCAAACACCTCTCTTCATATATCGCCGTGGCACCGCTGACGATCTACTTGCTTCTATATGTGGACGATATTGTCCTTATCTGCCTCTCGAGCAGCTCCTACACCGTGTGATTGATGCAATCGAAGAAGGAATTTGCCATGATCGATCTCGGTCCCCGCACCACTTTCTCGGCGTGGCGGTTCGGCGACACAGGATACTCTCTTTCTCTCACAACGTCAAGACACTCTCTGGACATTCTCACTCGACACGGCATGGAGCGATCGTAAACCATGCTCTACCCACCGCCGACACTTGTGCCAAAGTGTTTGCTTGATGTCGGCCCTTCCGTTGATGATCCTACAACCTACGCGTGATCCTTTTGTTGGAGCTCTTCAAGATTCGACCTTCACCGGCCCGACATTGCATACGTCGTCCAACAAGTCCGCCTACACATGCATGATCCCGGAAGTTCATCTTGTTGTCGCTAAGCGGATTCTTCGCTACCTTCGGGGACTATCGGTCATGGTCCGGTCATTCCCAGATCTGCTCCAATTCATTTCGTCGTGTACACCGACGCCGACCGGGTGGGCCGCCCGACACCCGCCGTTCCACCTCAGCTACGCCGTCTTCCTCGGAGGCAGCCTTTGTTTCTGGTCGTCTAAGCGCCAACCCACCGTTTCTCGGTCAAGCGCCGAGGCCGAAAGTACTGCGTTGTGTTAACGGTGTCGCTGAAGCCTCCCGGTCGCGGCAGCTTTCTGAGGAGCTTCACCATCCTCTCGGATTTCGCCGCTTCGTCTTCGCGACAACGTCAGCGCCGTCTACCTCTCCACCAACCCCGTTCAGCATCAGCGCACCAAGCACGTGGAAATCGACCTCCACTTCGTCCGGGAATGGGTCGCCATTGGAGCCGTCCGTGTTCTTCATGTTCCCACCACGTCGCAGTTCGCCGATGTCTTCACCAAGGGGCTTCCTTCTTCTGTATTTATGGATTTCCGCTCCAGTCTGAACGTTCGCTCTAACGACGTTCCGACTGCGGCGGGGTGTTAGAATTAATTACCTCTTAGCTATAATCTCTTAGTCCTATGCGCCACCTCCAGGCTGGCCAGGCCCTTTGGGCTCTCCCTGCTCTCCTATATATACGTGTAACTCCTCCTGTAATCTGATTAAATAATCCAAGCCTATTGCCCTTCCTCTATTATGAACCACAGGTAGCGAGCCCCCATGGCCCTTGACACGGTTGAGGTCCAGGTCGACCTCATCAACATCGTAAATGTGGAGGCGGATCATAGGGATCTCGCTGTTGCCCCCGAGCAGGAGTAGTAGGATCCCACCGCATCCCAACATAGGACACGGGGGCCTCCGTCTTGAGGGACATGGCCACACTAACAACACCGCAAAGCGGCGAGCCGGGCGAGGTACGGGTAGGATGACAAAGACAGATGGATGGGCATCGAGGAAGCGACAATGAAGACGAGGTGGTGTGAACTAAGATGGAGGTGGGAAGGTGGAAGTGATTATATTTTAATCTCACCACAAGAACAAGGAGATGACCTCATGCAATACAATTCAGCCAATCAAACATAATCTTACCAAATGCAACTCCATGCAGGGCAATCAAACACCAACTAATTGCATACATTTATACTGGGTTGGGCTAACTTGGCTTGGACCCAATACAGTCTTGGGTTAACGCAAGCAACCAATCATGCCCTAAAGGGCATACAAACAGGACAGGCCATGTGCATGCAATTCTTCGTAGCCACATACTATTTTTTCTCACATGTGTGGCTGAGCTTGATCTCTCAACAATGCTAGTTTGCCGCCTACACGTGCTGGTCACCACCTAGAAGCAAAAACACGCAGTCCCGCTAAGGCTGAGAATAAAAGCTGAGGCTTGCCAAGATCGAGTATAAGGCATCCCATTTAATTGGCCGAATACCTCAAAAACTATGCAATTGGCATTTCTGTAGCATTTACACATTGGCTAAACAACAGCTCAGGAAAGGAGGAACAGAAAGGATGATGATGGGTATCGGAAGCTAGGTAACAGCCTTGTCAGGCCAGCAGGCCAGCAGGCCAGCCTGCCAAGCGTAACAGGCTGTTGTTCCATGTATGTTAGTGCGACAAGGCTAAGCCCACATTTGTAAGTAGAAGGTCCAATGCATTTGATTATTTGAATATGGTGAAGGGGGCCACGTACAATAGTGCCAAATTGGGGAATGGACGGTGGCCAACCAAGGGTCGAGCATAAGACTGAAGCTTGAGTTAAATCTTTTCTCCAACTAGGAAGTGAAAACCAGACATGTTCTAAATAGCACATAGTTTCATCTTGTTTTGAGCCCCTAACAGCAAATCTGGAAACGGTTTTTGTTCCTGTAGTATTTCAGAAGTCACCTATGTGTGCTTTCAGACAAAATAGGAACATACCCTTGTGGCAGTTCAAAACCAAATAATACCTTGAAAGTGAACGCCAAAGTGCCACGTGAAATGAAATGTTGTGTGCAAAAACTCCGTAGGCACAAGGAATAAATGATTGATACACTCAGTCTGGCTATTGGGTTTTGGTTTGGGAACGATAAGCAGTACTGAGCTGCAGTTTAGTGCCAAGGAGGTTGAACAATACAGTCCACAAAGCACTGGTAAAGATCTTGTCTCTGTCAGACAGGATTGTTTTACAACATTATTTAGGAAGAGTTTAGCTACTTGAGGGGGCAGAGAATGGATGTTTCAGTGGAAGAAGGTATGCATATTTAATAAACCCTTGTATCCCAGCTTCGATTGGATAAATTCTGGGATTCAGAGCGAGCAAATGATAAAAATATAAGAGAATTTGGGACGCTTTGAAGAACAGCAGAAGGGAAATAAGTGAGAAGACTTGGGGAGGAAGAGGATTTCGTTTTGCTTGGATAGTAACCCTGTAACACAGGACATACAAATAAGATGTTCATTCAGTAAGTTATAATTTTACAAAGAAATTACAGTACAAGCACATGTACCTTGAACACCTTGAAATTCAAGACACCAATAATTTGGATTTTGTCATCTTAGAAATATATACTTGGCAGTTTTTGCCATTTCATTATGAATGGCATGTGACTGAACTAAGTGAAGACAGTACAACAACAAAGAGAGGATCCAACCTAAGCTGGTATCCTTCAACAACTCTATTAACAGGCGTGGAGAACATCATTAACTGCTGATGAGTAAAGGATCAATTTATTTTCCAATTATGCATACACTAACAGAAGGATGGAACAGAAACATTATTTCACTTCCATCCAAAAGGATATTGCATTGGTCAAAGTTGAACCACAGCAGTTCGACAGTACATATCTGACACCACACAATTGAGAAACAATTAAAAACAAAGCAAACACACGCCCGTGCAGGCGTGCAGCTAACTGGAAACGGCGAAGTAGCAGCAACTGTTACAGTAAACCCTAGGTACCCTCGCGAACCGAGGGGGAGGGGGGCCTGGGAGTCCCCACTCAGATAAGCTTGAAGGGGAGGGGCCAGGGTGTGGAGCGGGGCACCTCGACGCGGTCCTTGATGCGCTCAATCTTCTTCTCCCGCTTGGGCCGTGCGTTGCCGTAGGAGCCCTTGAACCGCTTCCCGCGCTTGGTTTTCTTGTCCCCGCGCCCGCACGTCACCGCCTCCGCCTCCGCCGTAGATGCCGCCGCCAGGACGGGTACTGGTGGGCGCGCCGGAACCAGGCGCCGCACGAACGCGGCGGCCGCTGCCAACCGCATCGCCATATCGTGAAAGCTCGGAGTGCCGCCGCCGCCTCCTTCAGATCACCCGATTGAGCAGAGGAGACGAGAACTGTGAAAATGAGGAAGAGGGGTTGCATCTTGCAAGGCCCAAGACAAATTTACTAAAGCTCATTCAAAACAAATTAAGCAAGGCCCAATGGAAGCCTACTACTGATTGGTTCCCCCCACCCACGACCATGACGCACGCACGCTCTGCGTTGGTCTGTGTAATTTGGAGAGAGAGAAAAAAAACATACACACACGACCATGAGTCACCTGACTCACGACGGCTCGTCGATACTCGGCCCCTTTCCTCGTTCCCTCGTCGTCGCGTGAATGTGAACGAGTCGCCTCCTTCAGGCTTCGCTCCAACGCCGGCGTTTGGGAGCCCGCCGTCGAGATGGCACTGACGTAGGTAAACAATGTATTTGAATGTAGGGATTAGTCTATTTTTTACTATTCAACTTTCGCTTGAGAGTCTGAGTTCGACTATTAAACTCGAAACCTAGCTAGAAATCTTTGGTCATTGAACTATTAAAACCATCAAGCTGTATGATTTTAATAGTCGGGTGGCTAAATATTTCTGTTTTTCAAGTTCGACAGTCAAAATCAGACTCGAGCGATAGATTGATGGCAAAAAATAGATTTCTCCCCTTTTCACATCAAGGTGAAAGTGTTTTTTTTTTCAAAATCATGTTTGAAGCCCTCTTGAAATGAGTTATAAATGTCTTTTGAGTCATAGAAGTGTTTGAATCCAGTTTCGGAATGGGGTTAAAACAGGCAGAATATTCCCCGTTTAATCATAATCGAAGTTTTTGAGTTAGTTTGGTCATATATTAGCATGATGCGCCTCTTACAAAGAGAAAGGAAGGGAATGAGCTTACAACAACAACAACAATAAACGCTGGCATTTTCATAGCATCTGATCTACCTTAGCAAAGAATCAGGTAGATTAGATATTAATTCGATGCACAAAAATTCAGAATAGCAATACATCATACAGTTAGGTGCAAAGGGTTGGCTTCTCATGTCGGTTCATTTTGACAGTACCGCAATGCAAAATCCATCACATGTACACCTGCATTACAAGTGATACGAAATATATCGGGCATTAGTGAAAACCAATGTTGGGATGAGTTCAGATCCGACAAGAGATCTCCTCTACCATGTATTCATCATTTACCATTATGCCATTGTTGTCGTCTCATCCAGCCATCAACCATCATAATCGTCATTGTCACAATGCTTAGTTTAGGAGTGAGCACTAACCCAGCTGAACGTTCTTCGATCAGCTCGTGGGTTCAGTGTGAAGCTCAACCCAAACATCTCCTTGATGGCCTGCCCCTTCTCCAGATGTTCTACCAGTTTTGTGACAAGAGCGGCACTTTCCCTCACATGTTCCATGTCAGTCTGTGTCCAGATGCGACGCGATAGCTGCAGCCTTCGCTGTTTGGAATTCAGATCGATCCCCCATTTGCTGTAAAGGCTCTCTCTTTCCGGAAGATTGAGTCTCCTCAGCATTTGCTTGTAGAGCATGTCTCTTTCATGCCGAAGATTTCTCAAGCTGGCAATAACAAGGATGCACTCAATTCGTTTTCACAGAAAGAGCTGAAAATTTGTCGATTTGAGTAACTTATTAAGGAAGACATATGAACTGTGACAAAACTTACCTTGATGTAACAGTAGCATTAGGCTCACACCCGGCACTGAAAGAACTTTTAATGAAGGACAATCTCCTGTGCTCCACTTCCAAGTAAATATTGTCTGCTTTGTCCCCCTTGAAGAGGAGGAAGAAATATGTTCTGTGTACTATAGAGACATTGCATTCATGCCATAAATCAATGATTTCCTTCTGTTTTTTCTCAAAGTTAATAGTCCACCGAGAACGAGAGTCAACAGTGGTCCCCGATATATCTCTGTCAACATCTTTGGCATGTTTCATGTCTGAAATTTCTTCAGTAACGTCATCCTGCTTAAAAAATATATGCAGACATCAAAATCAGCTTGATGAGCTGAAAATGTTGGGATATTAGGAAAATCATTTGCGTTTAATCGTTTATCTACATGTAAATATCATTTATTGCTTGTGTAATGAAAAATTTGAGGTCTTAAACTAACTAGGTGTCACAAGCAGAACCGATGAGAGACCACTTCTATAAGGAAGCTACTTGTACCTGATTGCCCTCTAGTTGGGATGTACCACACTCTTCTGACTCCTCTTTCACTTTCGTGATGCAGCTGATGTTACTGATGGCGCCTTCATCTTCATTGCAAGTATTCTTGTCTATAACTGTGTCAGATGCAACTCTTCCAGAGACCACAGGGCAGTCTAATGTAAGATCATTTTGACAATGACCATTTTCAGGATACAGACTCCTCCTAACCTTCTCTGGCCTTCTGTGAGCATATTTGAAAATGTCACCTGGTGGTGTCATTCTCATATCCACTGAACCATCAAACCAACTATTTGGAATGACCATGAAGCTAGCTCTGCAACTTCTGCTTCTAGTTAGTACACTATCCCTGGAGCTTATCACACACCTCTTCAGTGCCAAAGATTCATCAGTATCTGTTTTTTCAGTATCAGAAGATGGCTCAGAATCACATGTGTACAGTTTGATGGCACTGTCTGATGTGTCTGTTATGTTTTCACCATGCTTTTCTTCATCGATGTTTGTGCCAGCATGAGATCGATCAGCAAGAAAGAAAAATTGACTCCCCCTAAGCTCATTCGTTTGGATGCACTGGACTTCCTTGCAATGCTCCTCAGAGACCTCCGGAGAAGCCTCCCGATTTGGTTGATATATCTGTATGCTATCAGAAATGTGGTTTCTTGGTTGATGCAAGCTAGACATTGGCTGTTCATCCACTGTTTGTTGATACGGTTCTGTTGTTGTTTTGGGAAGCTCAGGGTCATGATGATGACCATTAGAGACATGTGACGCATCAAACGCTTTTGAGCCCAGATCATCTTGTTCTTCATAAAGAGCATCATAAGTATCAGAAGAAGAAAGTGCGTCTTCAGACACATTACGTGGAAGGGACTCTGAAGACCTATTCCGTTGATCCTGTCAGAAGGAGGCCAATTAGTATGTCATTAAGAAGATCACGTCATGGTTTTATAACAGAGTATAGTAACAAGAGAATAGATACCCATTGCCTTGTTGCATGGTCATTGAAATTGCCATCACTTGCAACTCTGCGAAAATTGTCAAGTTGAGATTGAACGGTGTCTTTCTGCTCCATCAATTCCTTCAAGTGCTCTTCCAGCTGAAAGTCCATAACAATTCTTTTTTTTTCATTCGCAGAACAGCATACGTTGTTGAAAATGAACAAAGAATATAGCAACACAATGTCATGAATGCAGACACAAAAAGCGAAGGACTTGTTAAGAGTAAAAACACCTGTTTGATCAGCTCATCTTTTTCTCTCAAAGCCTCAGCATGATTGCTACAAGAGGCTGATCCAGGAAACTTCAGCTCATTCTCTAGCCTTGCAATTTCTCTCTGAAGATGTTTCACTAACACCTTATCTGACATCACCACGTTGACCTTTGCATCAGTAGCTACATTTTTAGCACAGTTTGCAAACAAAAGCGTGTTCCTGGATTGCTCGATATGGCAGTGCGCTGGGCTCATTGTGCAAATAATAGCAGTTCTCGCGTTGCCGCCTAAAGATGACTGCAATATACGAGTGAGCTTTGAATCTCTGTAAGGGATATGCCCATTTCTTCCCTTGCTGCATCAGGAATGAGTTGTCCAGATTCAGGCGTTCAACAGTTGCAATGTTGAAGGGCATTTGGTGCAAGACAAATTGCAAAACTAGCACTAATATGATTGGAATTGTAGTTTTCTCTGCTAAAGACAGATGACTAGAGCACCTTAACGGACCTGAGTTGGCGAATGACCTTTCCCAATGTAAGCAGGCTTCTGTTAATGTGGCTGCCTTCCTTCAGCCTCATACCAGCTGATTGTGTCTGAGAGGCGCGCTCGCTTCCTGCTAAGTCAACAAAATTCTGCCCAGATGGAAAACAATGAAAACCTCAGAGGGCAATACATGGAACAATGTGCTATACTTTAAGATGTGATAAGAAAATACAGCATAATAGAGATCCATACCACACAAGCCAGAAGGGTGCTCGAGTTGCCTCGTCCCATGAACTGCTTTGCCGAGCTCTCGATCGTCTGCAACTTACACATGTTTTTTTAGAACAAAAAGTAATTCCTGCTAAAACATTTGCACATCATTCAGTTCTGCATAAGGGCCAACCAGTCTGAGTATCTGATGAGATCTGGAGCTTGTTTCATTCATAGCAGTTTCCCCGATCTGTCTTTGAGCTGTCCCAGAAACCGAAAGGATTAGTGCACTAGAAGTAACCCAACGGGATGCTTCTATTAATCTTGTTTCTTTGAACGGAAAGAAAAGAAACTTTGGTTAACACCTTCACACACTGCAAGGAGCTCCAGGAGATGGCCTTTGTCCCTGAGAGTTTCCTCGGTGAGTTTCTCTACTACAGTTCCTTTCTGATCGAGTCAAGAATGGCACACATGGATAAACATGAGTTGTAGAGGCACGTAAGAAATTTGCATTGTTTCAATTTCAGGTAACCGTCAAGAACAGTTCACCTCCGGATCATCAAGGAGCCTTAGCTGTGTTGCGTCAGGGCTTAAGAGATCTCTCACGGCTTCATTGTATATCTCCATCGCTGAAAATTTCAGGACGTACTCCCTCTCAGGATGCTGCAGGAGACCAGGACAGAACGTTGGAGTCGAATGGGAAATCACAGCAAAACAGAAAAGTGCTGCATGATTCAGACATCTGATGAACCGATAGTTCTACAGCCATCACTCAACCTTGTCAATGTAGTCGTAGATGTCTGACATGCTGCGCTCCGTGATGCCGACCATCGTGTACGTCTTCCCGCTGCTCGTCTGACCGTACGCAAATATGCTTGCTGCCATGAAGAGATTCAGAGAAAAAAAATGTGTAAGAATAATTGTATTTCAATGTCGTGAAATATATAATTGGTATTGCTTCTGCAAAGCGTAGGTACAGTTGATGCCGCTGAGCACCGATAGGGCCACCTGCTTGGCCCCTTCCTCGTACACCTGCCGCGTGCTGCACTCCGGGTTGAACACCCTGTCTGAAGCGGAGGACAAAGGAAAGCAATGTGAATTGTGATTGAACGCGAGCGACGCAGCAGAGCGAGAAAGGGTGCATGCATGCATTTCTCACCGTAGGTGTAGGAGGCGGGGAACATGGCGCGCTCGGGGATGTTGCCGCGGAACATGAGCGAGGTCGGGCCGGCGCACTCCCAGTCGGAGCCGTCGCCGCGCTCCGCCTCCCGCGCGTTCACCGGCCGCAGCCGCACCGACACCAGGATGCGCTCCTCGCCAGCCATTGCTCCGGCCCGCGTGTGCTTTGCTTGCTACTGATCCAACACGAAAAGAAACAAGAAACCAACCCATCACCCGACGCTCACATGCATCACGAACGCACAACCAAAACAACGCACGCACAACCAAAACAGCGCCGTGTTCGTGCGTATCGGGTGCAAAATGCAGCAGCAAAAGCGCCTGGTCGATTTTGGCCCCGCGGCCGGCCTCGCCGCGCGGAGGCTGCGGTGGGTGCTGGGCCGAAAGGGGTGCGCCACCGCCCGCAGTCAGCGCGCGCGGTCGCTTGTGCGTCGCGTCGCTATCCTTGAAAACGACGCGCGCTCGCATGGGAGACGGAAATGCCCCGTGCGTCGCAACTCGCAAGTAAAACCAAACGAACAGAGAATGTAAAATGCAGCGTCCATTTGCTCTCGATGTTGGTCGAAGGCAGGAGGAGAGGTCGTTCGTTACCTCCGGCAAGACGGCGGCGGTGGTTCGTGGTTTGACAGAAGCTAGAGGGCAATGTGCCGGGGAGGCGCTTCCTCCTCCTCTGCTTCGCGCGAGGGAAGAGAAGAGGAGGAGGAGGAGAGGGAATGGAAGGGGCGGAGCGGAGCAGGAGATGGTGGCTGGTGGTTCCTGCCTCCCTTCAATTGGCTGGAAAACAGAAAGGTAAAAAAAAAATCGAGACGGAGGCAGGGTGTTTTCTTTTTTTTTACTTTTCTACTATCCTAGGCCGGCGCCATCATCGCAGCCTACGATGGTCACAGAGGACCCTCGTGTCCGCCATGTGCGGCGCGGCGGTGGCGGTGGCGGTGGCTGAGCGCACGGCGATGTCCCCCCTCGCGGACAGTGAAGGAGCAAGCGGCGCCAGGACATGCAGAACTGCAGAAGGATGCACTCGCTAAATATAACCGTGTGACCGTGCGGTGGCCTCGTCAAATACTGATTCCTAACTCCAATCTAAACGTCTCCTTGCTCTTCGGGCTGGTCCTATCACCAGCGTCTCGTCTCGTCTCGTCGCGTCGTCGGTCAGTCTCCCCAGTCCCCGGTCGCAAGATCCGGTCGGCGATTTCGTCGCCAGCCTTTTTCTCTGAAACTGTGTGACTGCGAATACAACGGTCCACGCTTGAATGCTCCTTGGTCACCTATCATTTGCGCTCGTTCGATATCTGCATGGCTGGAATGGATGCCATTTGAATTCCGGTCACAACCGCTTTTGTGGTTGTTGAAACGGTTCGTTCCGGGCGTAGTCGGACCACCCGGTGGAGCATCGGCGTCGCTCCGTCGTCCTCCTGGGGGCGGAGGAACCGAACCAGGGCAAGGCCATCGACCTTCACCACAAGTGCCGTGCTCTCTGTGCTCATGTGGTTCACGGGGCATGGCGTCAAGCCGTCAAACTGGCAAGCAAAACAACTCAGCCTCGATTCGCACCATTGGTGGAAGTGGAACCCGCATGAAGTACATGCATTGTACCTGCGTATATACGTACTGCATTATAGAGAATACCCCGCGGCAATAAAAAGAAACTAGACTATTTATATTTATAGTTATATGAAATAAACTATCTTAAATTAATTTTGGTGAATGGTTTGACACACCGACGTGAACATCTAAATACATGTCAGTGGATGAAGAGACAACTATCATAATTAAATGTGCTAGTTGACTATAGTTGCAAGTTTTAGTAGATTATTGGTGTGAATAGCTTGCATGTTGAGATAAATTTCTAATGAAGTTTAGCTTTATAAGAGTATATGATGTGCAGTGTGCACCGCACGCAACGTATGCGCCTCTGTGACGCTGATACATGTGTACACTTACGGCAACATGATACTCCCTCCTTCCCGTAATAACTACACGTTTACGGTTCAAAAAAATCCCAAAATAAATGGACACAATGCATCTCAAGCGTAGTAGTGTACTGGTATATGTAACCTGCACTTCGTCTGAGGGAATAAAAGTTCGATTAAAAAAAAGAAATGCAGGAAGTGTAGCGTAGTCTCCTCCACACATTCAGTCCATCCACTGTTGCTTTTTTGTCTGATGATGTGCCGATGAAATTGTGGCCACACATTTCTATTGTATACTGTTGTTGGCTTTATTCTCTTGCTACGTCAATCAACATTGTTCCAGTGACAATAGCTGCACTTTTTAGGGGTAGAATTGTAATTTGCTAGCTATAGTATTTTATCCATTTGAATCATAAACGTGCATTTAAATTGGGACGGAGGGAGAGACGATCCTGGGATGGAGACGACGATGCTATTCCGTTGATTCATAGTACGTCCTTTCTTTCGGACAGGCCGCCCGGCCATGTACTCTGCAGTGACTATTACGGGCTCGCTCGTTTGGGCTATTCCTGGCATGAATCAATCCAGGTGAGAATTAGCCATATAAATTTTGAAACATTCATGACAGGATTAGTTCCAAAGGGTGATTCCAAGGAACCAAACGTGCTCTAAGGGTTTGTTCATAAAACCCATTTTCTCCCACCGATCTGCAGCGGAGCTTTAGCCTAAATGCATGGGAGCCTAAAAATGTGCGATCAAAGAGATTAGATGTATACTACCTCCATTCCCTTTTATAAGACACACATGTATATTAAGATTCAAACTTCAAAATCTTTGACCAATAATTTGACTAATAATTTTTAATTATTATAGCGCAAATCTGATATGGTTAGATTTGTAATTGAATCTACTATCCAAATATCATAAGCTTTTAATAAATAATATAAAATAAAATAAATAGATGGTCAAAGTGTAATTTTGAAGATCGTGTCATATTAAGTTTTCACCATTTGTTGGATGTCTCTGATATTCAATGGAATAAATACCCATATATACAATTATTTTCTTTACATCAGAACTTAGAGATTGGTGCTAACATGAAATCATAATTTAAAGATTATTGATTACCATGTCAGGGTTGGAGCCCATTGTGCCATCTCTAATCTTACTGCGTTCACAAGATTTGAGCCGACGACAGCCCAGAGCCCATGCATTCGGTGGCCCAGGTGGCCCAGCTTGGGGCGAGCGTCCAGGGTACGTTGCGCCAAGCAGCCGGATTGGGGAGACCGAGCGCTAGCTCGGACGGTTTGTTCGCCGGTAATTCCAGTTGTAGATCTAGCTTCAGCGTTAGGAGGCGTGTGTGCGCGCGTACGTGTGATGTGGTGTACTCCCTGTCTGTACTAAAAAATGAAGTCATTTTGAACAGCGACACGATCTCCAAAGCATAACTTTAACTACTTATTTTTATAAAGATATTTATTAAAAAGTGATATATGTAAATTTTTGTAAAAATATTTTTCAAAATAAATTTATACATATGGTTTTCACGTTTTCAAACTCAACAATTTAAAAGTTATTTATAATTTATATTCTCAATGTTTGACCCAAGTCTTGTTCAAAACGATTTCATTTTTACTATGGAGGGAGTATGGGGTGTGAGCCCGTGCATGAGTTCATAGGCTACAGCTTGTGCTCGAGGGTTAAGGAAAAAAAAACAGCCGGATTGGCGATGTACGCCGGCAGCCGGCAGCCGGCAAGAAAAAGGCATGGAAGACTCTGGCTATTGGCGGTAGAGCAGCCAAGCAATCGATTCAGAGCCACAACCCAAAATCCCGCTCCTTTTCCATTCTGTGGCCGACACCTCTCGAGGGCCCACCTACGCCTAAATCCCCATATCCAAAACCGAACCTAACTCCCCACCAGCTCATCAACTCCAGGTGCGAGTCACAGATTTCTGGGCCCACGGCAGCCCTGCCCCACATGTCGGTGATGGTCACGTTGGTATCCTCCTGTACCCCGAAGAAGACCTAGAGCATCAAATAGTATTTGGGCCCGTCTCGAGTTGAGAATAGCCTGAGCACGGTCCATACTCGTGCCGAAACAGGTCACTTGCCGCTTGCTGTGGTTCAGCCGTTCAGGCGTCCTGGGGGCATAGACCGCGCCTACCAATGTTGACAGGTACGATGCCTCGAGAGAATGGGCCCACCACATAGGCAGGAGGTAGCCCTCGACGCCCTAGCACCACCACCACATCCAAATCAAAAAAATACTCAAAAACAGGTTCCACCGTGTCGTCGTCCTTCGCTAGTCGCTGCCACATCTCTTCCTGGTCCCAAAGACTCCAAGCTCCTGTGTGGCCTCTGTTCTGCTGCCGCCTCCTGGTCCACATCTCTCTCCACCGCCGCCGTCGTGGTCCGCCGACACCGTAGCGCTGGGAAGGGATCACACGGGAGCGCCGGCGCGAGGCGGGGGACCCGCGGTTTTGTCGCCCGGATGGCGGCGGAGCGATGACACTGGCGGCGGGAGCGGCGCGGCGTTGGGATGCGGACGATCTGCGATGTGTGCGAGAGCGCACCGGCGGTGCTCTTCTGTGCGGCCGACGAGGCGGCGCTTTGCCGGCCCTGCGACGAGAAGGTTAATTCCGCTCCCTGCCCCCACTTACCCGCGGAGGTCGTCGTCCGTCCCTCTCGCAGATCGGATGCGAGTGCTGTTTCGATTGGAGTGGTGGGCGCACGGTGGTCTTTATTACCTGCGTTCCAGTTCGCGCGGTCGGTCTCTGTTGTATCCGGTTTACTAGTTTACACAATTTTGTCCAACTTTCTCCATTTCGACGATCCTGCATCTGTTTCGATCTAGCATGAAGTTCGTAATCGTACTAGCCCAAATTGATAAGTTCCCGACGGAGAAAGGAACATTCTAGCATTTGACAGTGACAAACTTGTCCAAGTTGTTTAGATGGTTATTGAGAAAATCAGAAGAGCATGTACCTATAACAGGGGCTCGGGGTTGTTAGTTGATCTCCACCAATGGGTTGGCCTATTGGGCCTCTTATAATCGAGAGCCTTATCTAACTTCGGTTGGAGGGGAACGCAAACACATAAAGGAATGTGGGGTGAGGGCTCGGACTACGAGGTTGATGGAGCCGCCACACCCACCATAAAGAGAAACCCTAATCCGATCCTAAAAGCGTGTTCTGTGAGGATGTTTCGCCACCACCATTGCCGTCAGTCTTGAGGTCACCACTCCCCTCTAGGAGGATCGCTACCTTGCCGCCTCGCCACCGAATGGCCCTGCTACACACCGTCCAAGGCTGTTTCATGGCGTCATGGATGAGAAGCGGTGAATAACGCGCAAAGGGTGAGAAGGCTCACACCGGATCTACGGGTTACACAGAGGTACACATCCATCGACCCTAACAATGGCATCAGAGCCAAGGTTACCTATGTGTATCCCAAACCTAACAGGGTAAAAGCAAAGAAAAGAGACAGGGGTGGTGGATTTCATGGAACCCGGTCACCACCAAACCTGGCCAGCGAGAAAAAGTGTGTGACCGACACTAAGAAGAAAGACCAGATCCGTGTTCGGATCGGTGAAGATGAACAAAGAAGGGAAGGAAGAAATTCGGAAAGAAAAGCAATTGGTTCAACCGAAAGGAAAAAAACGGTTTCGGATTAACCCTAATCCGAAAAGAAAAGAAAAATCCAAAGAAGAGAAAAAGAAGGGCTGAACCCTAACCCTAACCCTATTTTCCCATTCGGATGAACTCGAAAAGAAAAGGAAGAAGAACGAGGGTGGAATCGAACCCAACCCTAGATCCCGATTCGATTCGGATGAACTCCAAAGGGAAAACCGAATCGCTTGAATCAAAAAAAAGAAAAGAAATAAAAGAAAGCAGAATTTAACCTAGATACATTCGGATGTCAAAGAAAAGAAAAGGAAAGCAAGAAAAGAAAGGGAAAAAAGAATGTGAATTGGCGACGAACCCTAAACCTAACCCTAGAACGGATCCACCGGCACGGCTAGGAAAAGAAGAGCTGCATGACGGCCTTTCGGCTTGGGCAGGGAGAAGGCCCAACCGGTCAGTCTTCTTTGCTCACGGGAGGCTCGGCAAAGGGTCATCATGGCGAGCAGCTGACGAATGGCGCGGCTCACCTTGGGAGCGCGCAGCACGCAGCGACGGCCGGGCGGCAAGTGCCATGGATGCTCGCCTCTCCACCACCACTCGCTCGTCGTCTGGCTCGGTTCCGATCCGGTGAGAAGAGAGAGAAAGGAGAGAGAGAGAGAGAAAGCGCCGAGAGAGAGAGCGAAGAGAGAGAAGGGCAAGTGCCGAATGAGACTAGGGTTTTGGCGACCGCGGCCGGAATTGGGTTTTATTAGGCCGAAACAATCGGACGGCCGTCGGATCAGATCCAACAACGGCCGGATGCATGGGGCATCATGAGCTGCCCAAAGAGGAGCGCCATGACACTGTCGCCCAGCCTGTGTTGCGGCTCAGGTGCAGCATCGCTGTGGAGAGAAAGCGGGCCGAAGCAGTAGCCTGCGGTTTTTGGGTGCCGAGAGTAAAAAGTGAGCCTGGTTTAGTTTTTCTTTTCCTAGAAAATTGAAAAATGCAAATTGGCTCAAAAGAAAAATAGAAAAAGTATTTTTTTTACGTGGGTAAAATTCAAGAAATTGATGTAAAGTTTTCTGGCGATAAGAAAAAGTATATTCTCAGCTTAATTTGTACCAATGTGGTATTTAAGCGGAGAAAAAAAAGATTTTCCGTAAAATGTTTATTTCACGGAAATTGATTAATGGATTAAAGAAAATAGAAAAAGAAATTTTCCTCCACGGTCAAAGAAATTGTTTAAATCTCCGATTAATTTGTACCAACGTGGTATTTAATTGGAGAAAAAGAAAGTTATTCATTTGCTAAAGAAATTGTTGATTCTCCGGTTATTTTGAACCAATGTGGTATTTAATTGGAGAAAAGAGTTTTGATATGATTATGATGTTGTTATTTCTTGACCAACGTTGTTAATAACAATATCGTAATGTTAGTAGTGTTTTATGCATTAATTCTACTTACTAACGGTGATGTAGAATTAGTGTATAAGAAAAGTTGTTAATTTTAATGAATTAAGCATTAATTCTACTTCGCCCAACGGTGATGTAGAATTAGTGTGTAAGAAACGATTGTGAAAGTTAAAGACTTATGCATTAATTCTATTTCTCTCAACGGTGATGTAGAATTAGTGTATAAGAATAATTGTATGTTTTGATTTTGACCAACGTTGGAATCAAGGCATGCAAATGATGTTATTTTATGATTAAGAAAAGTTTTGACCTGGTTTTCATCTTGTTTAAGGTGAATCTGAACTAGGTAGTCACCTCACCGTGTTCCACCGAAGTTTGTGGCACCGGTGAGGAAGACAAAAGATGCCACTTGGGCAACTAAAGAAAGGGATTTTAAATCCGAAAGATCTTCATAGGAAGTGGGTCACTTGCAAACAAGAAAATGTTTGACTGTGATAAAGAACATGATTGAACCTACAATTGTGGGCTCAATATAAAAATGTGACACAGTCACCAAGTATCTCGATAGAATAAAGAGTCATCCATCGGCACTTCAAAGACATATGCTACTCAATTGATAAAAGCATTTGGTGACAGAGTGTTACTCCGAAAATGGTGGCATAAGAGAGCTCACGATGCGTTGTCGAAATTATGGCACTATCGCTCGAAGCCATATTTCGAGGGGAGAATAGAAAGACTCGTTAAGAATGATATTCTTCCTCTATTAGAGCTCTCAGATTTAGAACAATGCAAGAGAATGCATAAAAGAAAAGTATGTAAAGAAGATTAAGAAAGATGCTAAATGAAGCGTAGGAATTTTACTGATTATTCACACCGACATATGTGGTCGATTTCCTGCAGAAAGAGTGTGGATGGTTATGATCCATTCACAGATGTTTACTCCCCATTATGACGATATTTATCCAATCAAAGAAAGAAAATATGTATTGGATAAATTTAAGATATTAAAGATTAAGATAGTCGTGGTCAATGGTAGGGGAGTACTACATACGGTCAAGATACCCTAAAAGAATGGCAAAGTAGCCCAAGATTCTACAAGGCGAACCTCAAAAAAATAGAATAGCTAAAAGAATCAATCGCACTCGATGGATATGGTGGGCGGTATGATAAGTTACTCCACCTTACAATCGAACTCGTGAATGGAGGCGTTAAAAACCTCATTCATATTCTCAAAAGAGTATCAAGTAAGTCGGTGCTCAAAACACCGTATGAGTTGTGGATGTAAAGAATACCCTCACTTAACCACTTGCGTGTGTGTGTGGGGAGCCTCACTTGAGGCTAAAGTGTTTAACCCAAACATTGGAAAGTTATATCCCAAAACAAAGAAGTTGCTATTTTATTGGCTACACAGAAAAGTCAAAAGGTTTTCGCTTCTCACCGTCCGAGAGAGATATACAAAGTTTGTGGAAACGAGACATCTTTGTCTTCCTAGAGGTTAATTGATGAGGGGAGCATGGTAGCTCGAGAAATTGACCTTGAAGTGAAGCGGGTGTAAGCGCCCACCCAATGATTAATGAGCCAATTTTCTCACTACTCATTGAAGCATTTGCACAACAAAGGCTAGATACTATGGTGCCTGAGACTGTTGTTATTTCACTGTGGCAACAATGAATGAAAATGAGGAACCTGTTTCTTGAGATTCTATAGAACCTATTGCCACACACATGAGGGGAGCAACAATGACCTCAAACAAAAGTTGTGCCAAATGTGGAGGCCCCTAGAAGGTCTCAAAGAGTTAGAAAATCGCTTATTCTCATTTGATTATGAAGTGTACAACATCGAGGAATTTCAAATGGAGGATGATCCCACCTCATTTGAAGAAGCCATGAGAAGTGATCATTCATCAAAGTGGCTTGAGGCTATGGAAGATGAAATGAAAACAATGAATGTCAATAAAGTTTGGGATTTGGAAATAATTCCTAAAAGAGTCAAAACAGTAGGCTGTAAATGGGTCTACAGAACAAAACTTGGCTCTCAAAGGAATATAGAGAAATATAAAGCGCGACTTGTGGCGAAAGGCTATATGCAAAGAGAAGGAATTGATTACAATGAGACCTTTTCTCCAGTCTCATGTAAAGTTTCCTTCGTAATCATAATGGTATTAGTGGCACATTACGATTGAAAAATTACATCGATGGATGTAAAGAAGGCATTTCTCAACGGAGACTTGAAGGAAAATGTTTACATGGCACAACCGAAAGGTTTTGTCATGGAAGGAAAAGAACGAATGGGATGCCGCTTAAAGAAATCTATTTATAGATTAAAGCAAGCTTCAAGACGGTGGTACTTGAAGTTTGATCAGTCAATAAAGAATTTTGGGTTTTAAAAGAGAATGTAGAGGACAATTGTGTCTATGCAAAGTTTAAGAATGGGAAATTTATCTTCCTTGTCCTGTATGTAGATGATATCTTACTTGCTAGTAGTGATGTCAGTCTACTACTGGAGACAAAGAAATTTGATATAAAAGATCTTGGCGAAGCCTCGTTCGTTCTAGGGATCGAGATTCACCAAGATAAAAGAAAAGGGTATAAGGATTTGTCACAAAAGGCATACATGAAAAAGATCTTAAAGAAATTCAAGTATGCACAAATGTAGTCCCTCACCGCTCCTATAGTCAAAGGCGGATACAGATGTGGGGATTTTCAATGCCCCCAGAACCAATATGAGCTCAATCGATAAAGTGAAAGTGGTTCCATATGCTTGGTACCGTCGGAAGCTTACAACATGCTCAAGTATGAACACGCCTACGACTTGACATTTGTTACCGGGTTTTACTTGGCGATTCCGGAGGAACTCGAATAGAACATTGAAATTGATAAAGAAAGTCTTATGTTATTTGCAAGGAAACGAAATGCCTCATGATGACATATAGAAGATCGATTCACTCCACATGGTGGGATATTCAGATTCGATTATGCGAGAGTGAATGCATATCGCACGTGGATTTTCTATCATCTCGCAAAGGGAGCTATTTCATGGAAAAGCTCAAAGCAAAGCTGTCACTACATCGTCCACAATGTATGACGGTTTGTAGCAGTTATAAAACAACAGGCGGTGAACTAACTAACGAAGTTCATACCCGGTTTAAAGGTGGTTGACGACATCTATAGACCACTTAAAGTAATACTGCGATGATAATCTGGCAGTACAGTATGCTCACAACATAAGTCAAGTGGTGCTGCCAAACACATTGACATAAAGTATTATGTTGTGAAAGATTAAGTCCGGGATCAAGTCATAAGTCTTGAGCATATAAGAACAGAGAAAGGATGTTCGCGGATCTCGCTTACAAAAGGCTTACCACCCAACATGTTCAGAGGACATGGTGTTTGAGAGAACATGTAGCTAGCTTGGGTTTAAGGGAAAGCCTAAAATATTCCCTGGACAAAAGAAGGCCCAAAGATAAGTATCTATTTTGTAATGCAGTAGTGAGTTGTAGCCATTAAGTCTATCGGCAATGGACCGTGACGATGAGACATGCTCTATGAGCTAATCAGAATGGAATGAGCAAAAGCAAATGATATGAAAGTAAAAGATGGAATGAGATCAAGGGGAGAATGTTAGTTGATCTCCACCAATAGGCCCAACGGCCTATTGGGCCCTATCTCGCTCCCGATCGGGGGAGCCCAACCCTAACTTCTCGGGTTGGAGGGCCTGTCAGACGCAAGCACACATAAAAGGAATGTGGGGTGAGGGCTCGGACTACGAGGTTGGACTGGAGCCGCCACACCCACCGAAAAGAGAAACCCTAATCCGATCCTAAAGCGTCTTTGCTGATGACGGATGTGCTCGCCACCACCATCGCTGCCGTCCCCGCAGGGTCACCACCGTCCCCTCTGGATCTCCACGGCATCGCTACCTCGCCGCCTCGCCAGCCACCGACCGGAGCTGCCCCTACACCGGCGTCCAAGCTGCTGCGGCGTCATGGACAGAGCGGTGAATAACGCGCAAAGGGTGAGAAGGCTCACACCGGATCTACGGGTTACACAGAGGTACACATCCATCGACCCTAACAGGGGTGATTCACCTGGGTTGGCCCAATTGGCCTCTTATAATCGAGTCTTATCTTATTCTTAGGAACGCAAAGCATGTTTGTATGCTTTTTGCCTTTTCTATGAGCCAAGGCATTCTCTCCATAATATTTAGTTGAATTAGAGTTGTTCTGTGAGGATGTTTGTCTGCAAAATTTCACACAGTCTTGAGGCTCTGTTGCTAGGTAGGATTGTTGATATCACCAGAATGAATGGCTATTTGGGGACGAGTTTGCCATTTGTTTGATGAAGTTTCTTTTGACTGGGTGTCCCATCTGATGCCACGCCATGGGTTCCAACCCAGGTTTATGACATGGGCATGCCATGCCCTCACCACTGTATGTCGTGGCAGTTAAGGTGTTCTGGATGCTATTAAGTTATCAGCCTGCTATGCTGTATGTGGGTTAAAAGTTAAAACCATGATTCCATATCAAGGGCTGCCCAATGCTAGTGGACTTTTTTTTTTAGATCAAAGGCATTCACCCGGCTTTTATTGAAAGCTTAACAAAAGCCCAAGATCCTGCTGGGAAAACCAGCTTACAGATTAAGCACTAAACCCTTCAACGAACTCTATAAACTACACATCAAAAGATCTACCATCAGACCTCTAAACCCAAACAGCAAGTTTGAAACCACCAACATTCGGACCAGCAAAAGCAGACAAAAGGCAAACACTCGCCACAGCTACATTGCCACATTGGCATTAGAAGCAACTAGAGTTATCATCTCGTTCGCCACAGGCTTCAGATTGGGCTTCAAGAGCGGACGCCAAGATTTCACCACCATCAACGTCTTGTAAATGATTGCCACCGGGGAAGTCATCGTCTTCTTGTTAAACACCACATCATTGCGCGCCTTCCAGATGGTCCACAACGCCCCTGCACATAGGAACAATGTTACCTGCTGTTTTTTCCCTCTAAGTTTTGTCAAGATCTCTAAAAATAGCGCTGAACAACTTGTTGGCGACAATGACCAACTAAGACTTTCACGAAAAAAGGACCACAAGAATACAGCAATGGGGCATTGAAACAAAATATGGTCCGACGTTTCAAGTCTATCACAACTGAAACATTCCTCCGGTCCAAACCATTTCTTCTTCTTCAGTTGAACCCCACACTGGATTCTATCATGTATGGCCATCCATAAGAAAATTTTAACCTTCAAAGGAATATTACATTTCCAGATAAGCATCATTTGCACATCTTGAACCCCTCCAAAGGTCATCAAGTTATAAAGTGATTTTGCTGAATATTGCTGAGATCTCTATAAAGCCCAAAACACCTCATCTCTGCCATCTGACAAAGAAACTTCATCTAACAACAACATCAGATTGCTCCATTCTTCCCACAAAATTCCATTCAACTGCCTTCTAAATTCTAAAAACCACTGACCTTCCACCCATGCCTCTGCCACCTCCAGGTCTTGGCGAACAGCAATATGAAACAAGTTAGGAAAGGTTACTTTCAGTACACAGTCTCCTAACCAACAATCATGCCAAAACCTTGTTTGCATCCCTGATTTTATCCTAATACACCTTCCCATTTGAAACCACTTTCTGACATCCAACAAAGATTTCCAGAATTGAGAGCCCTTCCTATTTCTAACTTGGAAAATACTTTTATGACCCAAATATTTGTTTCTCAATATGTTACAGCACAAACTATTATCTCCTCTTTCAAGCTTGTCAATCCATTTACCAAGTAAACAAGTATTCATAACTCTAATGTCCATAAAACCAAGACCTCCAAACTGCTTCGGCCTGTTTAGAGCTCCCCACTTAACCATATGATACTTCCTTTTCTTACTTGTCCCTTCCCAGAAGAATCTAGCTCTAATAGAATCCAACCTCTGAAAATTGCCTTCATATAACTGATACACACCCATCGTGTACATGGGTAAGCTAGACAGACAAGAATCAATCAAAACGGATTTTCCCCCTGATGACAGATACTCACATTGCCAAGTTCCCAGTCTTTTCTCTGTCTTCTCACAAACATAACTCATTTGTGCTTTTGATATCTTATGACAACTAACCAGCATTCCTAGATATTTCATCGGAAGAACTCCACTTTTACATCCCAACATCTCTGCTGCAACATTCATCTCCACTGCAGACAAACCTACTGAGAAAATCTCACTTTTCTCAAAGTTTATCTTCATTCCTGACATAGCCTCATAGCAAGATAAAATTACTACATTTCGCAAAGTTTGTAAATCAAACTGCAGGAGCAGAATAGTATCATCAGCATACTGTAAATGTGTTAACCCTCCTTCAACTAAGTGTGGTACAAGCCCCTTAATCATCCCAGCAGCACAGGCTCTCGATAACATAGCAGAAAGGGCATCTGCTACAAGGTTAAACAACAGTGGAGACAATGGATCACCCTGTCTAAGTCCTTTGAAGCTTCTAAAATAGTCCCCTCTTTCACCATTCAGATCAATGCACACCTTTCCCCCTCTAACAACTTTATTCATCCATTGAATCCATTTCATATCAAACCCTTTTCTATGAGGAACTTCCTCTAAAAAATTCCAATTAACTCTATCATACGCTTTTTCAAAATCCAACTTGATGATAACCCCACTTGTTTTTGTATCCTTAAGTTCATGCATCACCTCCTGCAGGATCACCACTCCCTCTAAAATATTTCTTCCAGGTATAAAAGCTGTTTGAAAAATGCTCACTACCCTACCAACCACTGATGAGAGCCTTACAGTGAGAGTCTTGGTCTCATACTGATGTTCAAGGAATTGAGAGACCTCATTATGTGATAAATATATTTGCTTAAATTCATTAATGCAAATTGATTATGTCAATTAATTAAGACCCTGGGGAAATATCATTTCCTTTTATACCGTGTTCTTATAAAATCTTGATTCGCCCTTTGTGTACTCGTCCTGTCTATTCTGTGTTTACTGTCTTGGCAGTGGGTTGGGAAATTCCCTTTCAAGAGTGTTCAAAACTACCATTTCTTCCATTGCCGGTGGTCTTCATCTTTTAAATTGCACTTTTGTCATCTGTAAATCCTGACGTCTATCAGTAGCATTTATTTTTCAGACTTATTATATGCTGTTTGCATGCATGTAGCAGAGGGAAAAAATCCTCTTATAAAACTGATCGTTGTGTAAAGAATAATCCAGCTGCGGTCTGTTCACTAGGCTGCTAAATTTGGTATTTGGTATATAGGCCAGTGCTTATCCTACTGATTGCTGATATGTGCATGGCAAATTAAGACTATCCCACTTTTCCAGGAAAGAATTTCTAATGCATTTATTGTGAGGTGAGTTTAAACGAATAAACAAGCAGTGCCGGAGGACTAGAAAAGATTTACAACATCCATTCTTCTTCACAGTTCTTTCTGGTGCACACTCATCCAACCAAAAGAATGGGAATTTCCCAACTTATAGTCCTTATTTCAGTAGAGGAAGATCAACAAGAGTCCTTTTGATTGGAGGCAAAAGAACTAGCTTACACGCCGATCCTATGAGGTTGAGTTAAATCCATGTCTATCCAAATAAACCATATTGGGACTACAATTGAAATCCAGTCTAGTAGTAGGACATTGGATGATTGGAATTATATTTTAGATCTTTTTCCTACTCAAAACATATATACTTGAACAAAAGTGTGAGTCTGGCATGCTTGGGATGATTCTAGCTGTAGGTATTACTACCAAGAATAGAGATTCCATTCTGGAACAGTTTTTTTTTTCAACAAAAGTTCCCAGGTTGCTGTGCCATCGTGATGCATTTTTTTGAGCTCACATTTCAAAATGGTTTGATTCGTTTGCCAAGCAGTGTGTACGGGACCTCTACTTGTGTCCTGTTGAGAAAAAACACACGAAGTGTGTGTGTGTTCCTTATATGCTGATGACAAATTGTTACATACATGAGGATGGAAAACTAGATAATTTGATTCAGTATTAAACTGATGGAATCTGGAGTTATCTTTAGTTGTGGATTCATCCTGCAATATCGAATAAAGATTCCTTGTTTGACAAAAGTGGTGTCTATAGCAATACCCTTTTGATGCAGGTACACATGTGTAACAAGCTTGCTAGTCGGCATGTGAGAGTTGGACTTGCAGACCCTAATAAACTTGCCCGTTGTGATATATGTGAAAATTCACCCGGTATGCTTTTTGATTCATGAATCCCCTATTTTACAATTAGTAGATTAATAAATCTTTCATTTGCCTGGGTTCACATTGTTTGCCCTGTCAATGTAGCTTTCTTCTACTGTGAGATAGATGGCACCTCACTTTGCCTGAGCTGTGATATGACTGTTCATGTTGGTGGCAAACGAACCCATGGAAGATACCTGCTCCTAAGGCAAAGGGTTGAAGTAAGTTTTTACTCTTTAACCAATCTGGATTGCTACTCCCTGTATTTTTATAGTTCTCAAAATATCGAGCTATTACTAGTTTCCAGGAGATAAACCAGGGCATATGGATGACGTGCCTATGGAAATCAAAGATCCTGAAAACCAGAGAGACCAGAAGAAGGCGCCCAAGGAGCAGATGGCAAACCACCATAACGGCGATGATCCAGCCTCTGATGGCAATTGCGATGACCAGGACAACATTGATTCGAAAATGATCGATCTTAATATGCGGCCAGTTCGTACTCATGGGCAAGGATCAAATTCCCAGGTCTGTCATGCTCACTGCGGTTGATGTCTTGTTATATTTATAGCGCGCTTTTCATTAGAGTTTCATATCTTGTAACAATTGTTCTTCCTGATGGCAAATCCAGACTCACGGGGTAGATCTTAGTGTGAACAACCATGACTCTCCAGGGGTGGTGCCGACAAGCAATTCCGAAAGAGACGCCAGCAACTAAACTTTGGAAGATCGGAATGTACATTTCAACTACGTCTACTGTTCTATAGGAGCTCATGGGGGCCGAAATGGGGTTATTCAGTGGTCTCTCTGTTACTATTACTAGTAAGTATATTTCTGGCAGAGTTGGAGCTAACGACCGCGCCTCAATTCGGCTTGTCGGCCCTAGACAGTATTTACTGTCAATTGCATTCTAGTTGCGAACTTGCGATTGTCAGAACTCATATACAGAAGCGCAGCTGCTGTCGCCTGTGCTTCGGAGTTCGGAGTCGGAGTATTGTGTGCCATTAGAAACTGTACAAAAGATTAATGTAGACCGGTCATTTTTCTGTGGTGGCATACGTTCAGTTCAGTTGCTGGTAGGAGCATGCGTCATGTATGGTGACACGTGGCTACAACAAGGCCACCATTTTTGCCACCATTTTTCTGTGGTGGCATACGTTCAGTTCAGTTGCTGGTAGGAGCATGCGTCATGTATGGTGACACGTGGTTACAACAAGGCCACCAGTTTACAGCGTTGAGGCAATTATAGGAGTTCCATTATTAGAAGTACCAAAGCAGCTAATATCTCCAAGTGCCGATCAATGTCGAAAACGATTCGTAGTACAGAGATCAGCTGAACTCACGTTCCACCTCACTTGCGTAACTGGCTGCTTCAACTTCACCCGAATCATAAAAAATAGGGTCACCAGGAGCTGCTCGAGATGGTTTCGGCTGATAAGCTGGTTGAAGCTAATTTGTTGTGAGAGAAAAAAAAACACTATATCATGGCTGATAAGACTAGACTGATAAGTTCAAGCAAACAGTGTTTTAATAAAGTTTTTGATAAGATAGTTAGACCTGTCAATGGATTAAAATCCAAATACAAATAAACAAGTCGACATCAGAATCCAACTAATGAACATCCACTGTCCAGTCTGTTCCAATGAAAAGTGCCCACGATCCAATCCTATCAAGGTCGTCTAAAATCCAAATACATCCAACAAAATCCAATCACGCAGGGAGAGGCCTAGACTCTAGTAGAGAGCAACTTTGTTTGCCTGACTGAAGGGACCATGGGCTGCAACTTCTGCTGTTTGATAGCCTGGACGACCTCATGGGCCAGGGCGACACGGTGCTTAAAGCACATGGGGCGTGTTGACGGGCCTTTGGGACATGCCCTGGCGGTGCAGCGGCCCATATTTGTTTGCCTGAACTCTTTCAGAGCCTCGTCCGAACGGTGATTAAAGCACCCATGGGCTTGCATTTGGAGAAACCTAAGTTAAGTCCGTTTCCGTTGAGCCCGACTGGCTTGGACGCGTGTTGTTGGTTTCCCTCACCCCCATGCGGGGGAGATTTAACTTTTTACCATTATAACAATCGGCACCTCCAGATCTTACTTTAATGGCTGGCAATATAAATTTGGCACGCAACGAAGAGAAGAGATACATAATTGCCACTTTTGCACTCGTGGCACGCCAGCGCGTCAGTCCAGGTGGGATCCAAGGCAACATGGGGGTGGCAAATGACCATGACCGCTTGCCCTCGCCTCTCTGCCGCATCATGGGCGGGCGAGCTCCCCATGGCCATGACGCCTCGCCATGGCATGGTGGGGCCGAGCTCTTCAGGGCAATCCCACGCCGCCTCCCCATGGCCGGAGGCGAAGCTGAGCTTCGCTTCCGGCAGGGGACGAAGCTTTGCGCCTTGGCGCCATGGTCGCTAGGGACCGAAGCTCGCGCTGGCTTTGACAGGGGCCGAGCTCGCTAGGGTAGTCTGTAGCTGCATGGCACGAGCAGGCTTCATGCGCCGGCATGGCAACTCTCGTGCGTCCAGGGGACGCCACTTGCCATGACCGGGCCGAGCTCTCCCTATGGCTACCGCCATGGCGCCGAGCTTCGCCATGGGCACGGGGCCGAAACTTCTTTGGGGCCGTCTGTTGCTCAAGCCTCATGCTCAAAGGCCATGGCGTCTGCGGGGCCGAAGCTCGCCTGGGCCATGCGCTGCGCTCGCCATGGCGAGCTGTGTTTTGGAGCTCACCCCTCGCCCATGGTCGGAGCTCGAGTAGAGGTCGAGGCTCGCCTCTGGGCCAAGCTCTTCGTGTCGAGCTGTCATGGCCATGGGTAGAACTCGCTAAATCTCGTCTGCGTCCGCAGCTTGCCATGGCCGCCGGGGGCAAACAAGCAAGTTGCCCCGTCCGGTCCGTAAGCCAAGCCACTATGTCCACCATCGTCTTCTTCTTCTTTTTGAGAATCTGAGGATTTTAAGGAAGCTCGCGCAGACGGGCGTGGCAAGCGGCGCGGGCAACCACTATGTCCACCATCGTCTTCTTTTTTTTTTGCCATCGCCATGCTACAGAGGGATGGGGGCAGGGGCAGCCGCGGTCATTTGCCATCGCCATGCTACTTCGGATCCCACCTGGGCTGACGCGCTGTCGTGCCAAGAGTGCAAAAGTGGCAATTTTGTATCTCTTCTCTTTGTTGCGTGCCAAATTCGTATCGGCAGTGTTAAAGTGAGATTTCGGGAGGTGTCGATTATTATAATGGTAAAAAGTTAAATCGTTCTTTCTTCTCCCCAGCGTTCACGGATAGAAGCGGATCTCGTCAGCGCAACCACCACCACCACCGCGCCGATCCACCCCGCCGCCGGTGGCCAAGCTCCTGCTATACTGCGCGATCGTCGGCTCCTCCGCCGCGGCGCACCCTGCTCGAGGAGGAGCGCCGGAGGAGAGGAGGGCCGCGGCGCGCCCTGCTCGACGAGGAGGAGCCTGCCGGACCTTGAGCTCGAGCACCTGCGACGCCGCTTCCGCCTGCTCTTCCTCCGACGCCGCCTCCTCCTACCTCTTCTCCCCGGCCTGAATCTGGCGCTGTGGTGGCGCACTGATGGGGCGGCGAATACGGCGGCGTTAGGAGCGGAACGGCGGCGAGGTGGAGCGTGGAGGGAAAGGCGACCTCCATTGCTACTCTCTCTCTCTCTCTCTCTCTCTGCTTTCCTGCTGTTGGGGTGGGTGTGGGTACTGGGTGCTGCTCTGCTCCATTGCTCGCCTAGACCTTCCTCTATTCGATGTAATGCCAATGAAAAGAGTGCTACCACATCCAACTCCAAGGTACCATATACTGCTGTGCAGGCAAACAAACAAGATCCCTGTCCAGCCTGACTCCGTAGAGAAAAACAACCAAGGCCACAACGTGCAGGCAAACAAACAGACCCATGGTAGCCAGGCCCTGAAGAAACGAAAAACGAATCCTTTTTTTTAGCCCAGCTCGATCGGGCATCGAAGGCCTCCGTTCCGTCACCTTACCGATGCTCTCGTACTCTCACCTCACGCATGACGGGGAGGCCGCGACGGGCGGAGCGCTCACGCAAGGATCCGACGGGGAGGACACGACAGGTGGAGGAGCGCTCACGCCTGGGTCCGGCGGGGAGAACGCGGTGGGTGGAAGAGCGCTCGCGGGCGCGTGCACCGGCGCCGTGGCCGGGCGTCGGCGGGCTGGTGGCGGTGGGCGACTGCCACTTATCCACCTTGGCAATCAAAGCTTCTATACCCAACCTCCATTTAACCAGTGTAGCTGTAACACCCCAGGCCTGGCACCTGCTTGCGTTTTCGTTCTCGCTTCACGTAAAATCGTTAACCGAAGGTTACTGTGCGTCCTTAGCCTGGCTATTTAAGGTGGTCTAGTGGACCTTGAATTCACGGTATGGTACTAAATTTTAGCGCTATTTAAGCTGGTGCGGTGGACTATGGAATTCACGGTATAGTAGCTGGTAAATTTCAATGGTGGGTCTCACATTAGCGCTATAGTAGCCTGGCCCAACCGTAATCCGGCCTATGGTAGGTCTCACATCCACCCACCTTTAATGGATTCAAGGTCCTCGTTGAGCTATTCAACCAGAGTCGACGTCCTCGTCGAGTTATTCAACCAGCTTACCTATACGAGACAAATGCTCAGAATCGACTCTCTTGATCACGTTCGTATTTCCAGATTTCCAGTTTTCCAGACCATACGAAGCGTGAAACCGCGAGAGTTGGCTCTGAATACCATTTGTAACACCCCAGACTCGGCACATGGCTCAGGCCCACTCTGCCGAGGGGTGGGCCCCACCTACGTAGCAACACGCTTGCGCTTTCGTCTTCGCTTCGCGCAAAACGGTTAATCAAAGGTTACTACGTATCCTTGGCCTGGCTATTTAAGCTGATCTGGTGGACCTTGAATTTACGATATGGTACTAAACTCCAGCACTAACCTGGTCTGACCGTAATTTGGCCCAATAGGCTGGGTCTCGCAGTGGCAGAAGCAATTCTCGACATGATGATTCCATTCAGCATGATCGTCACCATTGTCCGTTGCTAAATCCCAGCTCTGTCAGCTTCTGCCATGGTGCCCTCACATCTTATTGCATGGCCATGGCCGGTTTCGCTACCGACAGCATCTACTTTGTACACTTTGAAGATAAGCCATTAGTTAGTTTTCTAATATTTTTATTATCTTTGGATGATTGAAATATTTTTTTCTTTTGCAAAAAAAAAAAAATCTCTAGAGCCACTACATTAGCCTGTTATTGTTTATTTGGTGTTTGGAATTTTTCCTTTGCAAAAGATTAGGAACAAGAAAATAGCCTGTGGACAAAGGGAAGCAGCAACCATGGACCATGCCCGCATGTGATTTATGACAACCCAGTGGCCCATGTAATTATGTCTTCATTCAAGCTATTCACGTCATCAAATCACGTCGTCCACTAACATACATTTAGTTGTTCATACCAACATGCTACACCATCCACTGACATGCATTCTGATATTTATTCATTCATGAAGTAAATACAAGTAATATAAT
This sequence comes from Miscanthus lutarioriparius, assembly GCA_904845875.1. NCBI lineage: Eukaryota > Viridiplantae > Streptophyta > Magnoliopsida > Poales > Poaceae > Miscanthus > Miscanthus lutarioriparius. Next base: position 25,950,048 of record CAJGYO010000004.1, on the reverse strand, counting down.
TCCATTTTCAAACCATATGTGATTCCCGCAGCAATGTACGGGATATCCATCTAATAAAGGTAAACCCAACTAACTTTCAATCTCAACATGAAGCTATCCATGTGTCATACCCAAGTACCCCCACCATTCCTTGATAGTGCTACATCATCTTCCACTAGGTACAATTAGTATTTTTGTATTCATGTACAAGTAATCCATATTGTACTGTTTGTTTGGCCGGCATATTCTCCTATAATCAAGCATTTTTATTCTTCCATTAGCTTACGGAGTTTTGGCAGCATATCTCATACATACAACGATGCAACAATTTTATTCCTAAGAAAGTCCCATTCTACTATCCCAAATAGACAAGTGTAGCTGAATGTTTTGTCCCAAGTCTATGGGCAAATATATCTCAGAATAGCTAAAATTACATGTTGAGACGTAAGAATGGGAGTGCATTTAGGGGTCCCCGAGGTGGAAAAATACCCGATACCAATTCCTGAACCCGAATTATCCAAACCCAGAACCTAAGTACCAAGACCGGAAATGCTCGATTATAATTTCATATAGTAACTGTAAAAACCCAAATTTAGTTAGGGTAATGTTTCCTAGTACCCAAACTATCTATATAGCCAATTTGCACTAGTAATATTCCTCTTCTATTTATAATATGAAGACATGAAATGGTTCAGTGCAGTATAAATCTATTATTTGATCATTGATTTGTTGACAATTAATATGAAGACATGAAGTGATTTGAAGGGCTAATGCTTATTGCTTTAAAATGGCACAAGAATTCTGTCAAAATTGTTGTTTTTATCAATTTTGGATAAAACTCAAACCCTAACCCAAATTATTGGGAAATGCCTTTTCAGGACAGACATCGAGTAGTAGTAATTTCAAATGGCCGAATTTTCAATTACTCGACCCCAAATCTTTGGATTACCCTAGTGCCCACCCAACGGGGTCCAGTCGACACGTTTCGTGCCACTGAGGGCGCGAGTGTGCTGGTCAAACATTCGTTTTGAAGTACAGTTTTCAGTCAAAACATGGTTTTCATCAAAAGGCTCTTGGATGTCTTACAAAACTCGAGTTGAACCCAACCCATGCCACTCCGGCCACCAACTTCGAGGTTAATCCTCTGCCGGCAGCGGGAGCCGCGAACAATCGCACACCGCCGCGCGTGTAGTCTCGGGGAGGCGCGCGCACAAACAAATGACCAGCCGCCACACGCACCCGCTGCTCTCCCAGCAGGGGCACGACACCGGGCGCGCGCCAGGACCGCACTGGCACTGCTCGTCTCGTAGGCCGGCCCTCCCAGAGTGACCAGTCGCGCGCTTGCCATGAGACAGGCACGGTCACGTAGGCCGGCAACCCGGTGCATGGAATGGAACTATACTACCGCCCGCCGGTCCTGCTGCTCCGCGCGCGGAGCACGATGCTCGTGTCCCGCGAGGAGCAGTGCGCGCTTTGCCGGACACGGCGGCGGCGAGGCCTCGCGCTGTCGAGCCAGCGCCCGGCACCGCGCGCGGGGACCAGCGGCTGCCGCGGGCTGCGAAACAAACACGGGCAGCGGAGGAGGAAGCCGAGTTGGCTTCGTGCGGTCCGGGTGCGGGCACGTCGCTGCTGCGTCCTGCCGCCTGCGTCTGCGTGCATGCACATACGCGACTCGGGTCTCCAGCGGCGTGAACCAGTGTCACGGAGGGAACATGCACGTAGCCGGCTCCCACGCGCCCACTTGCGGCCTTGCGAGGGCGGCTGTCCCCTACCCCCTCGCCAGAATCCGGATCTACTGTGGCGGCTTCCATGGACCATGGCAATACGTTCCTTTGGCCGGCCATGTGTGGAAATAGCTACTCTACGTACTGATATTGGCAGCTACAGTATGAATGAATGAAGACGTTCCTTAAAACAACTCTGAACATTAGTAATAATTAATAAAAGTATGAAACGTACCTGTTCAGGGTTACTCAGAGTAATGTATTCGTAACCAGGTTGTACTCATAGTCTGCCACTGCAGTCTTCCGTTAGATTCGCCACTGAAATCTATAGTGCTACCTGTCAAGAATATACTGGCCCTCAATCGTACAGAATGTCATTAAGCTGGCCGTAAATATGATTAGGCTGCCTCTGACCCACAAACCAGAGCCTGAGCACTGGCTACACAGCAATGACGCCACACCAGATTCCGGTCCGGGCAGCCACGATGGCACGCGACGTGAGGCAGGAGACCAGGGCGTCTACCTGGCAACTTCCGGTCGGCCCCACGAAGGACACCGTGCCAGGGTTCATGCCGGCCGGCTGCGGTGCCTGCCCGCGCGCCAAACCGCCGGATATATGTACGGGTGCCGCCCAGAGCTTCCAGCACCTTCAAGCTTCACGATTAGCTAGCTCCACCTCAGGTCCCACAGCTTGTCGCCGTTCGTCGTCGACGACGTACAAAGGCCGCCATCGATTGACCGGGACGGACGAAGCTGAGAGCCTGGAACGCATGGCGGGCTACGGCGACGACGGCGTGGACCTCACCGAGCTGACACTGGGGCCACCCGGCGTCAATGCGCGCAAGGCGAGACGAGCCAGGAAGAACGGCCAGCACCAGCAGCCGTCGTCGTCATCCGCCATGTACGTTAGCTCTCCTCGGTCCTGCTCCTGCCGCATTTCTCGCGGTTGACCCGGTCGCATGTTGACTGGTGTGGGTGGCATGCACGTGGTTCTGTTTCTGTCTGACCGGCCGAGGCCGATTGCGAGCAGGATGCAAGCGTTCGTGAAGGTTAGCATGGACGGGACGCCGTACCTGAGGAAGGTGGACGTGGCGGCGTACGACGACTACGGCGAGCTCGTGGAGGCGCTCAATGAGCTGTTCTGCTGCTGCTCAATCGGTAAGCTAAGCTTGCTTGGCGCTAGTGTTATGCTGCGCGAGATCGATCAGAAACCCAAGCAGATCGACGTCGCTCTTGCATATATAAGACACAAGGAGAATGGAAACTGATGTAGAATTGCACTTCTTGTTTCGTTTCCTGCAGGGCTGATGGACGGGTACGGCGACTGGGAGCACGCTGTGGTGTACGAGGACGGCGACGGCGACTGGATGCTCGTCGGCGACGTGCCGTGGGAGTAAGCACCCTCGCTGAAACTGCAGTGCCATTATATTATTTGGACGATTAGAGTAGAGATGGTACTGGGCTCTAACAAATGGCAAATGCACGTATCTGGTTTGCAGGATGTTCGTGTCCTCGTGCAAGAGGATGAGGGTGATGCGATCGTGCGAGGCGAGAGGGTTGAGCTCCAACGCCTGACAGGCATGCCGCGCCGCACAGCATTGAGAAACAGAATGTCAGAGGTGAGGGGGGAGGCGTTCAGAAATATGCTGTTTCTACTCTGCATGTGGTTGCATTGCGCTGAATGACATAATCAGCACTAACATGTTCAGAAATGTGTTCTCTTTTTTTTTTGAAAGGAAGAAATGTGTTCTTTTCCTGTGTTAAAAAGAATCAAAGCTTTTGTTTTTGAGGGCATGAATACGCTACATTGGTAAAGAACTAAAGAATAGGTTGAATTCAGAAACCCTTTGAAAAAAAAGGGATAGGAACGCTAATACATGGCAGTAGCATTGATCACACATCAAAGCTACTATACCAGAAACACCATCATAACAAGAACATCCACATGTTTATCGAACTTAAACTCGAACAACTGGAACATATTTGTCGCCGCTGAGCATTTCAGTCATGTCCATTCTTCCCCTCTGTATATAGTAAGTAAAACACTGATTGGCTGTCAGTTTGGTTTCAGATTTGAATGTGAAGAGGCATCATCCGAACTTAAACTTGCACTGCTGCACATAGCTAGCTCGAGTGGCGAGGAAGCTGACGAAGGTGATGACGCGATTCTGAATGAGGCAATGCAAGTACGATTCCATCTACACATAGACTGCACTGCACATGATTAGTGGGAATAAAAGTTAGTTGACGCCGCCAATGCAAGAACGTACGATCTCCTCCCGCTTGCCGCTCCTCACATGAGCAGGGATACGGTTGACTTCCCTGAGATCCAAATATTTTAGGTTACTAGTTCCATCTCCCTGCGGATCAACAAACACCTACCACCACCCAGCTCATGTCACATTGCTCTGTCTTGTTGTATGTCACATGTACATGAATCGAGAGTCGTTGCAACTCCCGAATTTTGACACAAGTTGAGATCTCGGGTTGTGGCGTTGAGCTCAGAGCGCTTTTGTTTCGCGTCGATTCATCTGTCCGGATATCGTGTGACAATGGCTAGCTGCCTAGCTGCATTTGGAGGTCTGCGTATAGGCAGAGCTGAGAGCAGTGGACTTGCAATTTTCCAAAGCGTGGAAGTAGCAGAATGAATCTTTGATGCGCGTATAGTGGACGTAGCAAGTGGCCGTGTTGGTTAAGGATAGGATACGATCGTGCCAATCTCACTTCGGTTGGATGCATGTGTATCCACTTTAATTCACGTGTATTGAAGTAGAATGGAATGGAACTTAGTTGAATTTTCATTCCAATCCACTTCAAAATATGTGGATTGAGATGAATACACGCGCATTCAAACAAGGTCTAAATGAGATACAATACTCCCTCTCTTATGATACCATTCAGGAACAAGTTAATCTATCTATTATTTTTGTACTTGCCTAATTGGCCAACAAAATAATTTACCATGTTAATTGTCGACACCTCAAATTACCATGTTAATTGGAGAAAATAAATTTAATACGCAAACATAAATGTTGTAACTTACCCATCACAATTATTGGCTCACTGCAAAAAAAAAGAGCTTAACTAAAAAAGAAAGCTATTCTAGTTTTATTCTGAAGTCAAACTATTTTAAATTTGGGGGTCAAGTTTATATAAAATATTATCAGTATTTATGACACAAAATATTCATACTATAAATATGGCTGGATCTATTTGTACTTCTGTGAATAGACGTTCCAGCCAGTTTTCTGTTTGACGTGATTGAAAAAAAAAGGAAATTGACGGATGAACTTCCGTGGTCATGAGCTGGCCTACTTTTTTTTGAGAAACATGAGCTGGACCGGTGAACATGTACTCTGTTGGTGTGAGGCCCTTACTCCTAGCGGGCCGCGGCCCTGGAGGACGAAGAAGCACAATAAGCCCACCTCTGTGCGGAAACGGGCCAGCAAGCACACACGGCGAGCTGCATGCCGCAAGAGCCCGATGACGACGGCACACGGATTCATTCTGCCGGACGCATGAATCGTGGCTCGGGCCGCGTACGTGCGCCGCGCGCGCCCTCCTATCTCGTGCCGTGCGCCGGTGCGCGGTGCGCCGCACGCCGCACCAACCCACGCCGCGCCCCGTGATCCGTCGGTGGCGAACTTTGCCATCTGTGACAGGGTTAAACGCCGGTGCTTCGCGACCGTGCCTAAGCTTTTTCAACTTTTAGATTAGATCCATCACCGTCGGGATATTAAGCTTTGGACTCTCGCACGCAAAGACCTGCGCAGGTTGCACTGGATGTCACGCATGGTGTCTCGCAAAACGGAGGCCTGTTCCGTGAGAAAGCGCGTGCTTCGATCAATCCACCTACCAGCTTTTTTTTAAGGAAGATCTATCAGGATTGCAACCTTTGCTGCAAATGTTCCAGGTGTTGCTTCTAGAGTAGCTGAACTGCTCGCATTTACCTGCGTACTGTGTATATCACCTGATGGATAGATCAGGGCCCGCCCAAAAGCAGCGTGGTTGATTATTTGAGATTTTGAGGCACGATACTGTGCCATCTCGAAGTTGAAAACCCACCTTTTGGAAATAGAATTTAATTGCCATGAGCTTGTACATTTGTGCTCTGCTGAACTGAATGATTTCTCCATGAGCCTGTACACGCACCACTCAAATATACTTTGGATTTGTCCCTTACGTGCGCAGTAGTCTTGCTTGCATTTCCGAACGACACGGGCCACAGGGTCCCCATCCCCATGGGCAGGAGCAGGACAGCAATGGTCCTCCATATCGGTCCGTTCGTTTCGCTAAAAAGACAAGCCGAAATACTGTTCCGGCTGATTTGTTGTGAGAGAAAACACTGTTCCGATTGAAAAACAAGCTGAAGAAGATGGATTATAAGAGAAGCGAACATGACCATCGATCCGCCGGTCGGTTCCTTTTATGCAGCTGGCAAGAAGAGAAGCATTCCGGCCTCCCAATTCGACAACCTTAGCAGCTCCCTTTTCCGGCAAACGTCGCACATTTGCCGTATCCATCTCTGGTCGGTTGTTACGCTGAGTTACCCGGTCGCGATCGTCGATATTCGCCGCCGTTTACTCCTGTCTCCAACGAGAAGCAGGCTCGCGCCCCTTTCGGACGGACTAACGTTTTCACGCAGATCGGCAGAATTTGTGCCTTGTCCTCTTGCTGGATTTGGATTGGAGGCTGCAAATGCCATGCACGCACGATGATTGCATTGCATGCATGGGGATGGCGTTGCAGCGATTGAGTGGAAGCATCAAACTCCGACTTGGACTTGATCTTGCGAGATACAGAAGCAAGGGGATATGAAGTCAACAGAAAAACGATGTACAGGGAATTTTTAGTTCTTTGCACCGGTGAGCGAGTTGCTTCGGTACATTCAATGTTAGCAGTACACACTAACGACTCTTTGCGCCAGTAAGCGAGTTGTCCTTTGTCGCTTACAACCGTCTGATGGAGATCCAACGGACCTAATTCTCTCCTATGCTTCGTACGAGTTAGTGTGTCCAACCATGGTGTAGAGTTTGATTCCATAACAAATTGGACTACCAAGTGTTTCCATGGTCTGCCATTCTCTCTCGTGTCTATACAAGTTAGAGTAGAGTATTCAGCCGTGGCACAGAGTTTAATCTCAAAACAAATAGGAATAATGCATAACACGATCATTTGTAAATCTCTAAAATCTCACATACCCATACGAGTTAGAGCAGCATACATCTAGCTATGTACAAAGTTTTGATTCCTAGATGAATTCAAACACATGGCATGATCGCTGAATAAATCTACTAGCTGCAAATCGTCCAAAGTTATAGGTTGCACACTGTCAACGAGCACACTACCTACCTCTAAATGAATAATTAGCCGAAAATACAAACAATCATGCTATATTGGATACTCAAAACTGGGTGGGTGTTAGCATCAGTTATGCACGTTTTTAGCGGTGTTGTATTTTTTTTCTCAGAAGTATTCCAAAATTTAATATCAATCTTGAGGAACAAGTATGTTTCTAATAGAACAAGCTAAGTGCTAACAAATCAACATGTTAGGGAACTGCAATCTATTGAACTCATGCGATGTAGATTAAAACTAATGACGAGTCTACTCGAGTGCTTGTGCTAACAATTATGAGAGAACTAGTCCATCAACCCGTGCTCTCGCATGGGCTAGAACCTTGGAAGATATAAGGACTCCCTCTATTCTTTTTTACATGTCACATTAACTTTCTCATGAGTCAAACATTACTATCTTTAACCATTCATTCTAAAAAATGTTATAGTTTCGTAGCATATGAATTATACATTGTGAAATCATTTTTCATAGTGAATCTAAATTAAAACATAAATCTTAGGTCATGAACCTATATAGTTTTTTTAAACCGATGATAAAAGATACACATGTTTGGCTTAGCACACAGAAGATGAAGAGAGTAGTAGTTTGATCATTTATTTGTTTTATATTGTATTGTTTATGATTATTGGATAGTATTTCATTACAAATCTAATCGCATCAAGACTATATTATAGTAGGTAAAAATTATTGGACATATCATTGTTTAAAAAATAAAGTTTGAATACTAATGTGCTTGTGTGTCGTATAAATTGGATCGATGGGAGAGAGTATTGTTTAGCACTTCTAACTAATAAAAATAACTTATATTGAATTATACATTTTTCTCCTTATTCATTTTCTAACACAATAGGTATACACAAATACTCTAGTTGTGATAAACTTACCAATTATAGATCTATATATTGTTCATCCATATCCATAGTTATTTTCCCATTTGAATCCTACCTCTTTGCATTTTCAATTTTGTATTTAGTTGAGACATTAGCTTAAACAATGGTAGATCTTATTGCACCCCATATCCTATGACGTCATGAATCTAAATTGTGTTTTTAAAGTTAGTCTTATTGTTTGTTATTAAAAAAATTAATCCTCAAATTAAGTTGAAAAACCCTTGTGCTTATTGTATCTTTTACCTTTTACTAAAACATCTTTTGTACCTTTTAAGATAAGAACTTTACGTCATAGACTGCACTCCTAAGTACTATGATGACTTAAGCAGTCATGTAAAACATGCACCATGCTATTTAATATCAGTGGTAGATCATGAAGGGAGATCTACGTTGGGTAGCTATGCTAACGTCAATAGGGTATTAATATTTAAGCTTTATAGTTACTATTTACTCCAAAAGAATATAAATGGCCAAGAAGACATTGCTACCTTTGGTCTATGTTAACCTTCCCACTCAAGATGTTTGAATCTTCTTGTCAAAAAAATATAGGTGTAGTAATGGTGATATTATCAATATGGGTATGTGTCGATGGTAGTTAACATTCATTACACATCGTCAATATAACTTACATAAATGGCTAAAATAGATCACCAACATAAATTTAGGGGTTTTAACTGACAAATTTCCATGAGTTTTGGTGAATCTGTGTTGTCATCAGGATTTAATCAGAAAACCGTCAAGGAAGACCTATTCGTCAAAGGAAATTACGGAATTACGCTGCGTAAACAGCGTGAGAAGACTCTAGAAGACTCTAGGAGGCTCTCCACCGAAGCGGAGCCTGTGCCCTTGACATGTGGGGCTGGTTGGCCCCACCTACAGGCTGGTCGGCCAGTGGGCCCCCATGTCAACCCCCCGTTGCTATATCGGTTCTCCACCACCTTAAGGATTGTATCTCAACCATTTATTTAAGTTAGTTTGATCCAAGGGCTCAGGATTGACGCTCCGGCCTATATATACCTGCCAACACCCTCTCCTCCAGGGCATCCATGCATTTGATCCTGAGAGCCTGATGACCAAAAACGTTAATCCATATTTTCACCAAGATCAGAGCTAGCAATCAAGAAAAGATTAGTCCTCAATAGGATCTAGTCTTGTATTAGAGATAGAGTGAGAGGGTAGAGTTTGGAGGAGTCCTGGCCAATCGGGCTTGTACCCTGGTGGAATCAAGTTCTTCTTGACCTTGCTTCTGAGTTTTCTTTAGTAATTAACTTCTAATTCAAGTAAGCATCTTGTTCATATTGTTCTTTAGATTTGTGACTCTCTTTTAAGTACTTTAATCCTTGTAGCTCCTGGGTTAAAGTAGTATTCGTAGTGTAAGCGTGGTGCTTAGACTCGATTACTCGTGGATGTATCATATTTTTTGGATCGGTGGTAGCTCGCGAGGGTGACTCTTATAGCCTCGTTGAATCCTTTATAGTCCATCTCCCGTTAGTAGGCCTAGCAGAACTTTATTACTATAGGAAACATACTCTACCTGTGTTTTCTATAGTAATATCCCTAGAATTGAACAATAGAAAACAAAGCTTACCGAAGTTAGACTTAGAAGACTTTAGCAGTCTTATCTACGCTCCTATTATCTAGCCTTGATTGTGAAATTGGGTTAAATTAGATTTAGTTATTCTCACACATGTTTTCTCGAGTTCGATATAAAACTGGGTACTCCTGGTAAAGTGCTACATCAGTATAATATCCGTGCACTTACGGATTATTCTGTGTGCATTAATTTATACCAACAGTATGTCAATCATGCTAGTTAAAATGTATCAATATAACTAAAGTAATAACATATATAAATTATATGTCAGTGTTATTTATAATTTTAAAGAATTTGTTAGTATCATTAGTATATGAACTATTAAGGATAGTTATGAAATGTTGAGGAATTATTTTTTATGATTACTGAAACAACAAATATATAGTTATCCCTCGTGCATGAATGTGTAGTTAATTTGCATAATGACACAACATATATGTTAGCTTTAGTCAGTATTAATATGTCAATATTAGCAAAAGATTTGATAATTTAATGTTGATTTGAAGGAATATTTTAGGTTCTTTTAATAATGGCAGAAGAGATAACTTACATGCAAAAGTAAGGGGTTACCTATATTATCCATCATAATAGTAGGTAGGTAAATATATTCAAATTTAAATTTACTCTAGATCATAAATCTCAATGGCATAGGTGGATAATTCAAATATAGATTCATGGGTGACCTTATGTTCATTTACACAATATTAGAGGTGGGTAATTATTTAGATAATAGAATATATCCAATGAATATTATTACCAATGGTGACTAATAAAGTTTACAAAATTTATGACCAAATGTTTCTGATTTCAGTGATAAGTTCTAGGATTGATATATTTTTAGTGGACTTAGTGAGGATTAACGTGAAGGCTCTATTAGGGACCTCTAGTGAGGATTAACATGAATGATCCATTAAGGACCTCTAGTGAGGATTAACATGAAGGCTCAATTAGGAACCTTTAGATGTTCTAGAATTTATATTTTTTCCTAATGCAAGATGTATTTAGTTAAAAATTAAGCTTAAGTTATAATATCTTGTTGCATCCCTTTCTTTGACATCATTAATCTATAGTTTAGCTTTTAGCTTTTAATCTAGTTGATTTTTTGTAATACACATGTTAAGTTAAAACTCTAGTGTTTATTAGATCTCTTATTCAAATTTTTATTTTTATTTTATTAAAAAAATATTGGTCCTATGTTATCCTCATGTTCTTACAATGGCATAAATAGTCGTTTTAGCTTTCACCATATAATTAGCATGTTGAGTTTGTTATATTACATAATTATATCTATATAATTATATGTGTAGTAGAATGGTTTCATAAAGCATGTAGTGCAAAAAAGTCAAATTACTAAAATTGATATGATATAAAAGTTTTGGTCAAAATGTATAAACTTCTTTAGAATAAAAACTTATGAAATTTAGCATTACGAATTGTCAAGGTCATCGCTAGGTATAAACTTCTTTAGAATTAACATTTTTTCATGCTTGATAAGATATTAAAATAAATATTTACCCTAATGTATACTTGTTTACTTATTCTACGTGGTGGAACATAGCATCATCTTTACTCTAATGTATACTTAAGAATTGTAGAAGTGTGTAATTTAGAAATATATATATAGAGTAATTTATGGATATTGAAATATTTTTCATGATAACTTATATTAGTATTTATATGTAGATTCGAGAGATTTTTTTGTTTACTTTTATGACGAGAGAGATGGAAAATTGAGATACTAATTAAAATCTATAACTTTATATTTTTCTTTCATAATAGCATCTAGAAAGCCAATGTAGAGTTTACTTTGTATTATCTTTTTATAATGACATATATGGATAATTTAGCTGCAAATTTAGGGGGCTATTTGAATTATCTCTCATAATGATATAGGTGGGTATTTTTTATAGAAATTTAGGGGTTATTTTAAATTATCATTCATAATGGTAGAGGTGGGTAATTTAGATGCAAAATTAGGGGTTACTTTATGTATTTTTTATACTGGTAGGGGTGAGTAATTTTTTATAAAATAGGATAGATCCAATGGTTATTATTGATTATGATGATTAAAGTCTACTAAATTAAAGGCTAGATGTTTCTGATTATTGTGAGGATTTCTAGGATTTATCTTTTTTTCTAGCACGTCTAGTGAGAATTAACATGGAGCCTCCGTTCGGGCCTCTAATTAGTAATAGTAAGATAAGATACTCTATCTAGGATATCAGCTTCATCGCTAGCAAACATAACAAGGCAACAGTAGACGATAGGTAACAGTTAACAACCATAGTTATATGGAGCACATTTGGAAGGGGGCTCTATCATTGTGCTTAACTACATCTACACCTACTTTACGTGCACTATGACAATATTGTATTGGTAAAGAGATATAATGTCTACTTTACATGCACTATAACGATGTATTTGTAAAGAGATATAACACCTACTTTACGTGCACTATAACGATGTATTGGTAAAGGTATAACCATCATGGTTACAATAATTTCACAAGTGTGATTGTTCATGAACCAATAATAGGAATAAGCAAAGCATTCCGTACACTAATCATCAATATAGGTAACAAGTGCATACAAATTTACCTAGGCCTTGTTTAGTTGCCCAAAGTTGGGAGTTTTGGAAGTTATGAGTTTTCTGTAGCATTTCGTTTGTATTTGTGAATTATTGTCCAAACATTGACTAATTAGGCTCAAAAGATTCGTCTCGTAAAGTTAAAACAAATTGTGTAATTAGTTATTTTTTTACATACATTTAATACTCCATACATATATCAAAGATTTGATGTGATGTGATGTGATGGGGAATCTTGCACTTTTTGCTTTTTGGAGGTGCAAACTTGGTGCAACTAAACAAGGCCCTAGTTAACATCCCTTCATCTGATGTGAGAATAGAGATGTTAATCTATTATAGACATGTAGTATGATGATGAGGATCATGGTGAAATATCCAATCATTTAGGGCCACACGATGGTCAATGTTGTGTGGCGCATATGTGGTGCTGCCTGATGTGACGCAACTGTGGCTTGGCTGTTGCTCCTTTTTCCTCTCACAAGATTGACACCATGTCTTCATTCTTCTCTTTTGCACTGAAACCCTAGCTAGGGCTTTCCCAATCATGTGTCCTCTATTATTTAGCAAAGGTGGCCTCTATACCGCAACACCATAATAGATCTGAGCAGAATAGGCTCAATCCGCACATTTTATTGGATAGGGCCCGGGCCACAAGAACGAGAAGTAAGCCCATGAAATATGTTGACTTGAACCCCTTTGGATTCCCTAGGCTTCTTTTTTGACATCCACATAACATCGCCTTTTTCCCTTTTGCATAAAAAGTGTCCAAATGTGTTGATTTTGGCAATTTGGAAACACAATTTGCAGCACGTTGGATTATGAGGTAGTAAATGTTAGCACTAGTGACGTAAATCATATCAAATAATTGTGTGAAATACTTAAAAATGAAGTAAAAATGCTACAATAAATAGTGTCAGTGGATAAGTTCTACTGCAAGAAATCCTACCAACTAGCCTATGCTTAGTTTGTGGCCAATCTTCAATTTGATTTGTTTTTTATATGTATATTTGCCTCACCTAATGTTAGCTTTCTTAATTTAAGATTTCAGCTTTCCTAAAAGTCACGTACACAATAAAACCATGAAAAAAGAGCAGTACTATATGCACACCATTCATGTTTTTGCTCAAACAAAGTTCACATATAGTGCATTCAACATGAGCCAAGACAACAAAAAAAGACACTCTCTCATTTGTATCTATCTATATCTATACCTAATAATAAATAACAAAGAGGTCAAAATTTTTGCCTATTTTTTTTGTCCATCTATTTTCCACCTACTCCTAACTACCGGACAATGGAGAGTTTTTTCTATCCGGATATATATATATAACCCGTACACATATGTGTTAGATTAGCTCTTGTCTAGCGCGATACAGAGTCCGATTCCAAAACATATTAGCTCGTGTACGTGATCCGGACTCATAAGCTGCCAAATAAATATTTCGCTCCTACGCTATTCCTTTTTTTTAGATTTTTTCCCTCCACGTCTGGAATTTGGAGTCCATCACCATCACGGAGTCCATGACTATTTCTTTTTTTCCAATGTGATTGTTATTTTTTCCCTTTAGCACATCGTGTCCGACTTTTTTTCCTGTAGATTTTTTTTTTTCTTATGCTTCTACACAGAGTCCGGTTTCATAACGTGCCATTTTTTTCTTTTTTTTTCATTGCCGTGTCCTATATATTTTTTCTCATAAATATATGAAACAAATAATAACTACAATCGACTCTTTTTCATTGCTAATTTATTGACGTAGTTATGATTAAAAATAAAACGATTTTTTATTAAAATTAGATCAATCGATGCTCTAACTAATCAAACAATTGGATAATATTGAAAATTGAAGTTATGTGTTATGATATAAATATTGAAACAAATAATAACTGCCATGGACTCTTTTCCATTGTGTCATCGATGCTCTAACTAAGATTGTATTTTAATTCGGTATATAATATTGGTAACATTTATTTATATTATGGATATCACGGTGATCATAGATAAATATAGCTTTTAAAATTTATATAAATAATAATAAAACATAAATAGATTTGTACCATTATCATTATTGTTTTTCATAAATCCGTTGCAACACACGCTGACATATTTGTTGTAATATTAAAAAGATCAAATTTCTCTCCACCTAATAATTTTTATCTAACCCAGCCCAACCCTTTTTCCAACTGCCCAACCACTTGCTCATCTCTTGGTCGTCACTTGCTAGAGACTCGCCCTATAGGCTCGCTTCCGCACCCCCTCGTAAGAACTGTCTGCACCCCTCGTCAGAACGACCCAACCACTCGCTCACCTCGAGTCATCACTCAATACAGGCTCACTTTCGCACCCACTCATTAGAGTCCGACAGTCTGCCCCATCCTTCTACATCTCCCTCAAAGCAACTCCAGTAGGGTCCCTACTTGAGCCCCCATAGCAGCCACTTGCTCACATCTTCATCGTCACTCGCTAGAGGCTCACGCTATAGGCTCACTTCCACATGCCCTTGTTAGAACTATCCGCACCCCCTTATCAGAACGACCCAACCACTCGCTCACCTCCGAGTTGTCACTCGATGCAGGCTCACTTTCGCACCCACTCATCAGAATCCAATAGTCTGGCCCATCCTTCTACATCTCCCTCAAAGCAACTCCAGTAGGGTCCCTACTTGAGCCCCATTGCTAAATATGGGTGCCCAGTCCAAAAACACAGCTTCAGCAGAGCCCCTACTCGAGCACCCAAATCCTCCCTTCGGCACCCATTCCTGGGGGCTGCCCCTAGGCCAAGCCCCAAAGGACAATTTCCGTTCGTTTCTTCCCCACGTGCTCGCCTTCTCCCCGCTTGCCGTTTCCCCAAGGCGCAACTGCCCCTGCCCGTGTGCGACTTCCCGACGGTGACCGCGACTACCCTTGGGCGCATGCACACGGAGCAAGAGGTCTGGGATGGGGCTTCACCGACACGGCTCGTGTAACACCCCAGGTGTTTGCCACCAATTAAGCAATGGGTTTGAGCTCAAACATAGCATGTTAAGTGATGATGAAGATGGCAAGGTCAAACCTATGGAAAGGAGCCACCACTTAAACTTGGACCATGCACCATTGCTTACATGCTGCCCTTTCTTAAAGGTATGTTTGAGTAATGCTGGATGTACTCGTTTCATGTGTCTCGCATCAATATCCATCTATATTGATCCATGGAAAAGTTTCGTGAAGTTTGGAATCAAGAAGTCACATGAAATGACAAGTTATGTCCTTGCTTGGATCGTTTTATAAAGTGAATGGAATTCTAGATTGTTCACCAAACCTTGCAACCTTGCCCAAATGACTCTAGATGAACTCTACAACAAAAGTCATGAAGGGTTCATGTTGGGCAAATGCCAAGAAAATGCTCCAATGGATCAAAAAGGATAATTTAAGCTTCATTATGATCCTACTTTGGTCAAAGTAGAACAACATGTTCTATACCAGTTTTGAGGTTGGACCTTAAATGAAAGTTGTAGTCCACATCATGTAGAACAAACTTTGTTTTTGGACTAAGAGCTAGATCAGCTTGGAAGTAAGTCAAATCGAGGTCACAAGATCGAATTTGCTGTTGTTTTCAGACTTAGAATTTTTCTGTCTGGAATTCATCGTCGTCGATGTTGGCATGTCGCGTTCTCGTGTTTTCGTTAAGCAACTTGACTTGACCCCAAAATAGAAGTTGGAGCTAAGTTCATGGAGAAGGGCATGTAAAAAGATGGCACCATTTTGATCTTGTTTTCACCATCAATTTGAACGTTTGCTTATCGCTGTCAATACGCTGACACTAGCAGTTTGTGGCTTAATTACCCGTTGTTGAAGAGCTCTAATGACCTTGGTCTCTAAATGAAAAATGAAGAGCAGTTCGCGGGCTTCAAACTTCATTTTTGGTCCACTGTCTGATTCGGCCCTGATGCGTCCCAACTCAGCTCCCCACCTCGCCCTCACCGACGCGCGCCACATGCTCGACCGATTTGCCTCCGTGGTGCTGTGCATGGCCACCGCACGCCCCACCATGCCGACGCGCGCCTGCCTCCCTGCTGCACCCATGCACCCTACTTGAGTGAGCATCGAATCCCAGAGCGCCCGCCCTCACTCCCTCTGCCCTCTCCTCACTCCGCTCCGCGCCGGGACGCGCGACCGCCATGGCCGAGCTCCGAGCTCGCCGTGCGCGCGCTGTTTCCCCTCTCGCCCCTCGCTCCCCTCACGAGAGCAACGCCATCAGCTTCGCCTCCCTCGCCTGCACGCCGTGCTCGTGCTCGCCGTCCAAAACCACGATGGGAGCACCGCAGTCGTCGGCCGCCGTCGCCTCCGACCGCCGGTGCGCATGGCCGGTCCACCTCGGGCCACCTCTCGGCCATCCGAGACCACCAGCGGGCGCGCGCGGGACCCCTAGTGCTCCTCCGCCACTCCATCGCCGCCGACGAGCCTCCTCTGGCCGGCACCGCGAGCCTCCGACGGCCTCCTCTGCTTTGATCCACGTCAAGGACTTCGCGCAAGAATTTGAAGAAAGGGAGGGTCCTATCTGCAATGTCATAGACTCATGTGAATAGTGTCGTAAGGACTGGTTTGTAATTATTTTGCAGAAACTTTGAAAATTCATAGTAAATCATAGAAAATTCGTAAAATAGTAAATGAGGACTTTTTAGAATCCTTGTGAAATTGTCTATGCAGTGGATCTATAATATGGCATGTTTTAGTTTAAATATTTTGCGGTAAAAATAGATTTGTGCAGTAAGGTTGTGATGCTAGTTGAATTTGCTATTTTTCATAACTGTAGATCTAGGGCTCCAAATGAAGTGAAATTTTTGTGGCATGCTACCCATGTGATAGTTGATGTGTGATAAAAATTTCATGAGTATTGGATGAAGTATGAGTGAGTTATTGGTTTATCTTGCTCTCACGTGATTTCTTGCTTTAGCAACTTGTCTTTTTCATAGAGGTTGCTATACATATTCAAATGGAGTGAAATTTGTACAGTAGACTATTGATAGGATATGTGAGCCACTGTAATTTTTGTAGAATTTATTATATACTTTTGGTATATGTTCATTAAGTCACCTTGTTATCTAAAATAAATTAAGAAATGCATTAAAAGAATTTAATTGGTCATGGACACTAGGTTTTCTGGTGTTCTTTAGTCATGTGGGAAATGTTGGTAAAGTTGGTTTTGCCTAATTATGTGTTTGCAACATAAGTTAATATTTATTTTCTTGCAAATGTGGTTTTTGGACAGATCTAGGAACTTAGCAAAGTTCTTCATGATAATATGCTTTGTTGTGAAACTTGTTTACACAAAAGTTGTAGATAATTCATGTATCTAGCTTCTATTAAAATTTGGTGTCATTTGGCCAAGTAGTTTAAGAGTTACAGCTGTTTAAAGTTGGGTTTCAGAAATGGCTGCTTTCTGTCAATTGTGGACCAGTTTCTGTAAATGGATATATTTGACTTAGTTAACTTGAGAATCATACTAAGATGATTAAAGATGAATTGTAGAAAATTTCATAAGCTTTCTAGAATGTCTTCTTGCAAGTCATTTGGATTTGTGTAACTCCAGTTATAGCTAAATCTTGTAGCTGCTGTTTGCAGGTCCAGAAATTGGCATATTTCAATTATAGTGTTTGCTTGTATATTGTTAAGTGTAACTTATGCCTTGAATGATGACTGAGTTAGAGCACCTGAGATCTTAGGAAACTTGTGCCATGCTTAATGTGCTTGCTCTCTATAGTTAGTGGTGTGATGTTAGTTAAATAGTTATTGGTGTCTATGTCTTGCATAATAACTTGTTTGTCTTGTATGCTTATGTGATGCATCTTGTGTTACCATTCATCACATTCATACACATGCATCTGGCATCTCATCTAGGTGCGCTAGATGAACCACGTGAAGAACATGATGTTGGAGCCGAACCCGAAGACGATGTATGGAGGATCTATCCCGAAGATGGAAGGACTAAGCGAATGCTAGGACCTGAGACGTCACCAGGACGGTGCAAACTAACTGAACTGACTTGTGTCGGATCCCAGGCAAGCCCCGGAGCATTATAAGTCTCCTAATTTATAAAAGCAATTCTTTCTATATATGAGTTATATATTGTTGCATTAAGTTGTAGGAGTTGATCGAAACCATTGATGCATTTATTACTATCCTTGCCTACCTTATTACCCTTTTACCCTGTTAGGTCAGGATCGAATAACTGCATAGCCTTGCTTAGACCGATAGCGATCGGTGATATCCGGTCACCTACATTTATAGGTGGTTACTGGAAGAATTTAGCTATGGAAAGAATGATATCCTGGAATTAACCATGTGTGATGGATAATTGGAGACCGGACGAAAAAGTTGGAGGCAACCAGACAGGGTTCTGGGGTGCTGTTAGTTTCCGTCTGTGTCGATTAAGGACCGTCCGTTGTTGGGCCTCGAGTCATGTTGAATGCATGCCTTACATTTAGCTGGCCAGATAAAGTACCTTCCGACCGCGAAGCTGGGAGATTATTCGGGCCGAGTAGATTGCCCGCAGCGCACTGTGCCGGAGCAGGTGTGGTAGGACACGGGGGCGAGATGATAAGACCAAAGTGCAGTCGGTCGGCCCCCGGGTACATGTGGTTCCTGACAAACTCGAGATTCCTGGATAGTTGACTCGGTGATTAATATCTCACTTTAGCGGGTGAGTGAGGTTTGTGTAAGGAATAAATCACCAGCTGGTTAGGAATCGATTCGAATCGCCATCGCTCCTGGATAGTGAGCACTTGACTCGAGTTACTTCATCGTAGTAATTATTATGGAACAATGATGGTTATCTGGATGATATGGGATATGCTAAATCTAAATTGGTAACTGAATGTTATTGGTTAATCAAGTGATTGCTATAGTACAGGTGCTTACCTAGATGGATAGGTTATAATAAAGATGATGCAAAGTACTTAAAATGGTTTATTCATGATAACATATGCTTTTCGCAAACGAGTCAACTAGCCCACTAAAGAAAGCCTTGCATAATCCTTGGTGTCACTTTATTTCTGGTTTACGACGGGTAAGTCTGGTTGAGTACATTCGAGTACTCAGGGTTTATTCCACCTTGTTGCAGGTGAAGTTCTCGACCTGTTGATGATGGTGGCCAACCGCTGGTGGGCTCGGTGATTCTATATTTACTTCTCATCTATATGCTTTTGTCTAAGGATGTCACTTATGCTAGCAATGTATTTGGAACTTATATTAATGTAATCATTTGAAAGCTATTTTGTTTTCTCTAATCGGTTTTAAAACCCAAACTTGTACTATTATTTGTGAACCCAATTGTAATATTATTTCCGCTGCAACTCTGCGTATGTGATGTGTATTTGCTTAATCACGCGATCTTGGTTGTGATGTTGATTTACCGAGGTCCTTCGTGACACTCGGCGGACTACCGGATTTATATAAGTGAAAGTATGTGTGTGTCAACGTGTTAGCGGGGACAGTCGTACTTGATCTTGTATAAATTGGGCGGTTCTGTCACAGCTCGTGCCGCCCACACTTCGCGGTAGGGCTTCACCCACGCGGCTCGCGCCGCCCATGCACAACGGGCTCTCGGCGGCGCACCTCACTACGATGACCACGATTCATTCACACGTCCCTCTTCAGAATTCAAGTCTGGCCTGTGTAGGTTGTGCACATGAAGGATAAAATTGGAGGAAATAGAATAATGAGGAGGTTGTGCACATGAAAGACAAATTAGAGGAAATATAATAGAAGAAAAAAAGCGTACAGAGAGGAATCAAACTCACAACCTGTAGGTTACGAAACTCATCCTTTTCCACTACACCATGTAGTTGGTTTGTATCAAGTATAAAATTTTGACTCTATTAACCATACTATACCAGCGGTTCGATCGAGTGGACTAAGCAAACCGTTAATCAAGGGATTTACTGGTCCCTTCCTAACAACTATGTGTATCCATTGGCCTCCTCTCCCGTAGTCTTTGTGCTCTATCTCCGAAAAAATCGACGCCTTACCTATATCCTTCTTGCAATATTCGATAAAAAATGTAGCGAGCAAGTCCCCTAACCCTATCCTTGGCAGGTGAGGGGGGCCTAACTCTGTTACAGCCACCAAATGGGATCCCCGTCCAGTTTACCTCGGACGCACCTTCGATGCGCCTCCGCCTCCTCCATAGCCATCTGCACTGTCGTTGTCCCCGTGACCCCGTCAACCGTATGACGAGCTCGAGGCCACCATCACCGAGTGTGAAAGGCGAGTCAGACAGAAGTTAAAAACTGATAACGACTCCGTTGCAACGCACGGGCATTTTTGTTAGTGTTAGGCTAAATTGCTAAAACAATAATACTACAAGGACATTACTACAGCTACAACTTAGTCCAACCAATCGAGTTTCAACCAAAAGTCTAATATGGCTTCCCTTAAAAGTTATACCAATAAGAAAACATAAACCACATTTTTCTTTGGAAAATCATTGAATGAAGCCCAATCTGTACTACTCTCATGCTTGAACAATGCCAGTTTTAGAGCCTGTTTGGAACAAAGGAACTGAAAACAGAGGAATGAAAAAAACTACAGGAATATGATTGGTGTGTATGGCAAAACAGAGGAAAGGAAAAACGCAGGAAATAGAAGGAAGAGGTGTTTGGAATACAGGAATTCGTAACAAGGGAATCGCAAAATATATGAACGATAAAGATCATTATTAGTGTCTAACGATAATATGTTAATTGCATAGTTTGTCTATATTTCTCTTGCATGTGGGGCCATTGGTGCCCATGGACTCAAACCATGATGGTTCATTGTTCAATACAGTTGTAGTCCACTCACAGGTCTCTTTTCCTCTTACTGTTGCTATAGCACGGATAAGCTCCACTCTTTTCTCTTCGTTAGCACAAAATCAACGACGGAGAGTGAGTTGTTACATCGGTCCTAGTAAAGGAAGAAAATCCATGAGAACTGATTGGATTCTTTTTTTCCTGTGTTTTGTTCATGCAAGGGAGCTGTTCCTTAGGAATGGAAGCTGTTGTTCCTTTGTTCCAAACGGCAAACTGTAAAGCCTTTTTACAGGAATAAATTCCTCTATATTTCCTTTGAAAATCCTTTAATCCAAACAGAGCCGTAGGATCTAACCAGGATGGTCCTACGTACGTACTAGTGGCCTAGTTCTTCCATCCGCTATCTTAACCGCTGCATGTGACCATATCGTGGCCCGTAGCTGCTGGTTGCCCGTGTAGGCCATCAAGAACCCTGAAGAATCCTTTGGCCTCTCACCTCTTCTTACCACCACCCCCGTGACCCCAGCCTTTGTCCTTTAACTATCCCACATTCCCTCCATAAATCCTAGAAAACCCCAGACCCTGAAAATACACACCATCCCTACAACCATGTATATCTATTGATGGCACTCATCACCAGCGGTTTCTACTTAACACATCGAGTGAAATGTGAATGAAGCCACGCTCACAGCATAAATGGCCTGGACCATGTCAATTTGGCCCCGTTCGTTTGACTGAAATTGGCTGAAAAAACAAGCCAAAGCTAAAATGTTGGAAGAGAAAAACACTATTCAGCTGAAAAAAAACTCGAATAAACTGGTTTTTAAGGTAAGCCGAACGGGGCGTGTTTGCGGTACTAGTGTACATCAGTACATGCAATCCACCAATGCTGAAGTTACCAGTGCCATGGATAAAAGGGCAGTGTATAACAATTTTGTCAGTAGGAAGCATGTGCATTTTGACATGTTGCTGCCTATAAATACGAGCCGAAACACCAAAGATGCGCTGCAGGTGACAGTGAGCTAGTGTGTGTGAGTAGAAGCAGCAAGCTGGAAAAAATGGCGCCTTGCTCTGCTCCTCGCTCGTCTCCCGTCCACCATTTGTGTGTGCACATCCTACTAGCGTACTTGCTCGCGGCGCGGTGGCTCGTGCCATCCTGCTCGGCTTCGCCCTTCTTCCGCGTCCCTTGGGCAGCCGGGCGGCACGACTACCGTGACGCGCTGGCCAAGTCCATCCTCTTCTTCGAGGGCCAGCGCTCGGGGCGGCTGCCGCCGGGCCAGCGCGCGTCGTGGCGCGGGGACTCCGGCGCGTCGGACGGCGCCGCGGCCGGGGTCGACCTGGAGGGCGGGTACTACGACGCCGGCGACAACGTCAAGTTCGGCTTCCCCATGGCGTTCACCACCACCATGCTGGCCTGGAGCGTCGTCGAGTTCGGCGACTCCATGCCGCGCGACGAGCGCCGCCACGCCGCCGCCGCCGTCCGCTGGGCCACCGACTACCTCCTCAAGACGCTCGCACACCCCGGCGTCATCTTCCTGCAGGCAAGCGCGCGCGGCATTGTTCTGCACTGCCATCTGCCACGTTCATTCCACCCATGTCGTAGCAGAGCAGGGGTTGCTGAGAGTGCTGTGCACGGGTAATGCAGGTGGGCGATCCGTGGAAGGATCACGACTGCTGGGAGAGGCCGGAGGACATGGACACGGATCGCACGGTGTACAACGTCAGCGCTGGGCGGCCCGGCTCGGACATCGCGGGGGAGACGGCGGCGGCATTGGCTGCCGCGTCCATGGTGTTCCGAGATGCCGACCCGGCGTACGCCGAGACGCTGCTCACGAGCGCGAGGAAGGCGTTCGAGTTCGCGGACACGTACAAGGGCGCGTACAGCGACGACCCAGACCTCAGGGCAGGGGGCTGCCCGTTCTACTGCGACTTCAATGGCTACCAGGTCCGATGCTTGTCTCGTTTCCTTGCCTCTGTGAGCAGATGGCGACATCACCTCTGCACCTCTGCGCGCGGTGTTGCAGTTGCAGTAGCGTTGGTTGGAAATCGGTAGTTCATAGTTCACCAGACAATTTCCATGTGTCTGTAAGCACTAACCATGCATATTTGATAAAGAACCGAACAGCAAAAAAATCCTAGAGAATGGAGCTACATAAACTGGTGACAACTGACAAGGTCTCATCTGTTGCTTACGTGTCATCACAAAATTTAGAAACAAAAAATAACTCGAAAGACTACTACTATATCAAACCCAAAGCAGAAGCAAAACCGGCTAAAGGGCAAACAAAAGACCCAGAAGCCAACAACTACCAAAACTACTGAATTAAGGCTAAATCAACTAAACTGCAGTGACGTTTCTATATAAAAAAAAAACTGGAGTGACATGTGGTTGCATCGCCAAATTGTATTGTATTCTTGCAGATGTGGCGCCTGACCTTTTGTTGGAATGTAATTCTATTACGCTCCTTCTAGATATGTCACCAAAAATAAATTATGTTTCCACCAAAAACATTTTTGTGAGTTTTCAAAGGTAGCTCGGCATGTATTTGTAAATGGATCCACTTTGGTCTAAATGAGTGTTTGGTTTGAAAAAACACTTTTTAGATGAGTTGTGCATCATGAATTCACTTCACGATTTTTTGGTGCTCAAATTATCATGTTTATGCTAATTATTTGTTTGCAAGGAATAAAGTCCATTCCACGAACCAAATAAAAAAGCGAGGAGCCAGAAAATGACGAATAACCCATTCCTTAAACTAACACACACTATGAGTGGCAACAGAGCATGTCAACAAAAGGTAGTTTCCACTTGCTGACACCCAAACATACAACGCATATTGGAAGAGTGTACCTAGTGTGGGCCAACATGCAACATTTCAACAAAGCCTATGCTCATATAAAATTGATGAGAATTGAAGGCTGCTTCCATATATTTTGTGTGCCAATTTTTACAGAAGAAGATGCACAATATATGCCGATAACATTGAGAACAAACAGAAGTTCAGAACTGATCAAGCTGATGTCTTAAAGCATACTGAAATCCTTGGCAGGATGAGCTGCTGTGGGGGGCAGCATGGCTGAGGAGAGCCTCCAAGGATGACACATTCCTCCAGTACATTCAGAACAATGGCAAGACCCTGGGTGCAGAAGACAGCAGTAACGAGTTCGGGTGGGACAACAAGCATGCCGGCCTCAACGTCCTTGTTTCCAAGGTTACGGGCTGCTTCCATCCATCTCCTTCGATCACTGAATGCAAATTATGCTGAAAAATATCAGCAGTGCAGAACTGATTGGTACAAGAAAAATGTTTGCAGGAATTCATAGAAGGCGACGCGCTATCTTTGCAGTCCTACAAGGAGTTTGCAGACAGCTTCATATGCACGCTCATTCCAGAGTCGTCTTCACCGCATATCACGTACACCCCTGGGGGCATGATCTACAAGCCTGGAGGCAGCAACATGCAGCATGTCACCTCCATCTCCTTCCTGCTCCTAACTTACGCCAAGTACCTCTCCAAGTCCTCTCGTACTGTCAACTGTGGAGACGTTTCAGTTGGCCCTCTAACTCTTCAGCTGCAAGCCAAAAAACAGGTACTGTAACATCTGACTTTTTTCACCATACCTACTTGTACCGCTGACATCTGCTCTGAACATTTCGAATTTGTCCATACAAATCTGCAGGTTGATTACCTGTTAGGAGACAATCCACTGAAAATGTCGTATATGATCGGGTACGGTGACCGGTACCCTCAGCGGATCCATCACCGAGCATCGTCGTTGCCCTCGATCAAGGACCATCCTCAACGGATGGCGTGCAAAGAAGGCACGCCATACTTCAATTCATCTAGCGCGAACCCTAACCCGTTGATCGGCGCAGTGGTCGGCGGGCCGGGGGAGGATGATGCTTATGAGGATGACCGTGCAGATTTCAGGAAGTCTGAACCCACCACCTACATCAATGCTCCGTTAGTAGGAGTGCTTGCATACTTTGTTGACAATCCTAATCCTGGTCAAACCAGACATTGAGTATCACAATCTCTGAATCTTGGTATGTATATATTTATATATAAGATCGAGTGGATGAAGTTATAGATAGGTGCAAGTGAGACAGTAGGATTGATGCAACTACTTTCATAGGAGTGGAATTTATGCGATACACAGAGTTTGTCTTTTTTTTCTCTCGAACCAGAGAGTTTGTCTTCATGGTACTTTTCGTTTTTATTGTTGGGTTTGCACTGAATTTGTTTGTGCAAGTGTCATTTTCACTGTACTAGTGTAGTCATCGGTGAGAAATATTGTACTTTGGTTTTCTGATTTGGAAGGTTCTAAAGGAACTCAGCTTGAAAATCTAAATGTCATGTGGAAGACTGTTTGACTATCATGGGGACCTGAAATTTCGCAGATGAACGTTGATAATTTATAGAGGGGAGCCGTCACCGCCATTGTTCTGGTTAAATGACATCACTGTTCTTCCCTCTCGGACCTCAAAGGCTGAAACAAAGGAAGTGCTCGCCATCACCATGTGTGCATATATTGCCAAAACATGATAACAAGAGCGGTTTCATATTTCAGAGTTCAGACCAGTCACGCAGCATCAGTCTGAGATTTCAGTGTCGAAGAATTGTCGTAGATAAGTCTGCTCACCAGACAATCCAATGGATGAAGTCACATCTGATAGATACAGATAGGAAACAAACGAAAATTGGAGTTATTTTTCCGCAGCCACCAACAAGACTACAACTCTACAAGAGATGGGTAGAAATTCAAAAATTCAGCTGGTAGTCACCAAGGGAAAGAATCTTTAACGTCGCTATGATCGCTATATAACATGACTACCAGCACTACGGCGGCAGCGAGGAGCCCCGCGTCAACCGCCACTCCGCGCTCGACACATTCTACGGCCTCACGCTCACCGAGGCGCTGCTGTTCCTCGTCGAGAAGGTGTTGTGGCAGTGGAGGCTGGGCCACCAGCCTCCGCCGTTCGGCGCTTCTTCTACGACTCCTACTCCTGGTGCCTCAGAGAGATGTTCGAACGTTTCCTGGACGATGTTGTGGACGAGCACAGCGTGCGGCGGCGGCGAGCGGGCGACGAGTTCATCGCCATGGACACGTTGGACCTGCTGCTGGATCTTGACGATCCCAACCTCGAGGTCCCGATCGAGCGAGATGGCGTCAAGACATTCACGCAGGCTGCGGCGGCAGACGAGGGAGTAGAGGGCGTAGGCTGTTAGTTAATCCCGTGCACGTTATGCATAGTCATATCTGTAAATAGGTAGTGCATGTTTACGTTTTGTTCATTCTAGCTAGCTGCATGTTGTAACGGTGTCCAGGGCAGAACCGTGCTGCGTTCACGGTGCGGCCCAGTGAGTCCATCGCCGCGTCGCGTATGAAACGTTCCTGCGCTTTAGGCGGGCACGACGCAGCGTGAGCGCGCGTGGCGGGGATCTCGGATCGTAGACCGTGTAAACACCGTGAAATAAAGGCAAGAAAGAAAATAGAAATGGTCGCAACATTGGCGGCGCAATCCTGTGCCTCTGAGTTCCTCATGTTCGCGTGTGTGTGCGCGTGAGCGACGTCGTGTACGCGTCCCCTGCGGTTGCCGATCCTCGCCGAGCTGCAATTCCCGCGGCCGGCGACCGTTGCATATATTATGGGCTTGCTGATATAATATTTAATAGATCGAATAAACTCTATAGCGTGTAATAAATAATGTGTTGATTATGGTTTAATACCATTTAGGATTTTGATTGAATGGTAACTCAATTTATAATTTATATGTTTGATATTGTCCACCTATATTGAGAAGTTGAGAAATTGACACTGGTGTGCCACACGCGCGCGCCTCCACCGACCGCGTGGGCGTGGCAGGCAGGCCGGCGGCGAGCGGACGGACAAACAGACGGGGCCATGCTTTGCCAATCAAGTCGCATAATTATGGTGGAACAAATAACTTGAGAAATAGTGCTTGACTTGATCGTTCTGTCTTTTACTTGCTTAAGACCCAAGTGAAGGTTAATAAGCCCCATGGTTGAAGGTAATATGGGTAAGTTTGAAAGTCATATCAGGTTATTCTAATCCAGAGGAGAAATTTTGATTGAACGCATGTGTACTTTAGATGCGTGAAGATATTATAGCAACTCCTGATCCATTGCTGAGTTTAGCTTTGCTTAGTGACTGGCAAAGGTTAAGCTTGGGGAACTTTTTGACAATCACTAACATCAATTATAAACCATCAATATAACATGTATTTATACTTAATTCCATCACCAAATATAGGTATAGGGGTTTAAACTAATAAATTCCACGAGTTATGGTAACGCCGTGTTTAGTTGAAAAAAGATTTCCTAAAAAGTGCTACAGTATCCATCACATCAAATCTTGCGATACGTGCATGGAGTATTAAATGTAGACGAAAAAAAACTAATTGCACAGTTTGGTGGGAAATTACGAGACGAACGTTTTGAGCCTAATTAGTCCATGATTGAACACTAATTATCAAATAAAAATGAAAGTGCTACAGTAGCCCAAATTCCAAACTTCAGCCAACTAAACACGGACTAAATCTGTGTTTTCAGCAAGGTTTATTCAGAAAACCATCAAGGAGGACCTATTTGTCAAAGGAAATTATGGAATTCCGTCGTATAAATAGCGTGGGAAGATTTTAGAAGACTCCAGCAGGCTCTCCACCGAAGCAAACCCCGAGGGGCTGCCATTTGGGGCCGGCCGGCCCCACCTGTAGGCTGCTCAGCCCTGGGCCCACCTGTTGGCATTCGCGTCTCAATGTCGGTTCTCCACCGCCTCCTAGGTTGCATCTACGCCGTCCTTTAAGTCGGTTTGATCAAGGGCTCACGTTGGACGCTCCGGCCTATATATACCAGCCCCTGCCACCATCGCTGGAGCCATCCTAAAACCCTAATTCATATCATGAGGATCAGAGCCAGCTATCAAGAGAAGATTAGTTCTCCATAGGATCTAGTCTTATAAATAATAGTGAGATAGAGAGTGAGGAAAGAGTTTGGAGGAGGTGCCAGCCTATTGGTGCTCTCTCTACGGCTTGTACCTTGGCAGATCCAAGTTCTATTTGAGCTTGCCTTCGAGATTTCTCTGGTAATCAACTTCTGATTCAAGTAAGTAATTGTTTATATTATCCATCAGGATCACGACTCTCTTTTGAGTGCTTTAATCTATAGACGCTACAGGTTAAAGTATTAATCGTAAATGTAAGCGTGGTGCTTAGACTTAGGTTAATCGTGGATGCATCCTACATTCCGGATGGTGATAGATCGCGTGTGTGACATTAGTTCTATATAGCCTATATTATATAGCTTCGCTGATCCTTTGTAGTCCACCTCCCATCTGTAGGCGTAAGTAGGACGCGGTTACAAAGGAAAGCATCCTCTGCTGATGTATTTCTCTAATAATGTTCCTAGTTGTGTTAACACTGGATTTTGGTCAATTCTGGAAGATGACAGGTGGACCCACATGCAGGAAGAAGAGTGTTCGGCAAATAACGCAAGCGGTCGGCTAAATGCTTGTGCGGTCGGTTATTCTGGAAGGCGGTAACTCCATTCGGGAAAGCAGAAGATGGCAAGCAAAGCCGATCGAGAAGATGAAAGTTGTAATAATAAAGGACTCTGAGAGTTTGGGGCAAGGAATCGTAGTTTCCAAGTTTATTTAAAGAGTTCCTTTGAAAATCGTAGTCTTTTAGGACTCGTGTTTCGTCTAGGGTATAAATATTGACCCTCGACCATTGTAATAGGCGTTCACAACCAAATCAATACAACCGCCCCGTGCCAACTTTCGAGTCCTTTTGTCGTGGTCGCCGAGTTCTTCGAGAGGAGTCATCGATCCGTCGACCTCCGTAAGTTCCGGACAACCTTGTTATCATGTTTAGTATCATGCGGTGGATTTAGGACGTGATGCAAGTAGTCTTGTTTGTTTTCAATGATCGTGCGGCGGATCTTTGCTTGACAATCAAGAAGTCTTTGCTTATACTTTGTTTATGAGTAGATACCGTATGCGGCAAAAGCGTTTGCTCAATATGCTTAGTGGAAGCAAAGATGGTTATCGGCTCTATTAGATTACGGCAAAATCTAAATAGATTCATCAAGTTATCTGTGTTGCATGTTTTAAATATTTTATATATTTGTAACACACTTTTGCCCAATCTAGATTGATATTGTTCGCCCTCTTCTATGGTTTTATTCGAGCTTCAATGATCATTACTTTCATAATACCTTTGCAAATAGATAACATGCTCGTAATGGTTGAATTATTTAATCTAGATTGTCACATGTTGTGGGTTCATGTATGTTAATCACGTTTAAGTTTTTGACGAAACTAGGTGTCGCGGCGGCGATTTGAGTTTTAGATTGGCTTAATCGTGTTTATCTACACGTTCCTTCTTCATGGACCCCAACTCAATTTGGATTGTCGAGCTTGGATATGCATTAACGCATAATCAATTTCACTTGTTCAAACATGTCTTCCCATGCATATGCATTCGGCAATCAGATCTTTACGTATGTCCATCCTACGATTAGCCAGAATGATTTATAAACTTGTTGGCGCATGACTTCCTATAGTCGTATGTCGTCGTTGTAAGTGGCTTCGAGGGCGTATATACGGAATCGTTCGGTCTCACCCGACATGTTCCGGTTTGACATTTAACTTATTTTATCCCTTGTCGGTTTCTTTCGAGTCAAACCGACCGGCACGTTCCGGATCACGGAAGCACCGGGCACCGATTGAAGCCACGCTTTTGACGCTTGTGTGTAAAAGTGCACAAGGCGTCACATTTTGTGTCAACACACTTTTTGTACGACGGGTGGGACCATCTGCTAGTTCAAGATGGCATCCGAGATCAACAATGATCATGTTCGGATGTAAGCATGGCGAATTGCGCGATAATTACAAGGATTTAGTGCTACAAGCGTGTGAGCAATACCAACGGAAGTGCTTGATGTCTTTTTCCAAAAACAAGAGCAATAAAGTATTTCAAAAGCGATCAATGCCAAGGGTTCTTCTTCCGCATCAAACTGATTAATCAAGAGGAGGATGCTCGAGAAGATGGCAGCTACGGTTTATAAAGCTATGGGAGAAACCATGACAAACCATCACACGCTTTTTCGAATACCTTTCGGGCAATCATGATCAGTACTTTTGGCCCAATGGTTGATAAATACTCGAGGAAAATGTTGGACCACTTAGTGGGCCGACGCTTTTCAATGTTCCAAAGCATCAAGAGAAGCCTGTTGGAAAGGAAGTAGCGCCGCCTTCAAATATAGGTGGATTGACTCACTTTGAAAAGCAATCACATCCCACTTATGGCCGGATGACATTTGGTACCACAGGAGAAGTGCCACTTTCGACTTATAGAGTTTCTCCGGCATCAAATAGATTACGAGAAGAATATGTATGGAGATGGATATCAAGAATTTCATCGATTACAAGTGCTATCAATCTTTGTGCCAAACCTGTGGTATAGAAGTGTTTGAGATTGCCTTACGGAGTGCAAGTACAAGGAAACCGGGATCCGTGTATTGATGTTTTGATGCAGGATGGGCGATATGATGCGAGAATCAGTTCGCTTGAAGCCAAAGAATCAATCCTATTCATACAAATCTCCTTATCCGAATGGTACAACAGAGTGGCATTGCCTCCAAGGGTGAAGCCTCCAACAGATTTGACCAAGTTTTTACGGTCAAGATGATACTAGTACCATAGAGCACATCGATTCGATACTTAATGCGACTTGGAGAAGTCGCTTCAGATGAAGCATGGAGGATTCGATATTTTCCTTTGTCTCTTCTGGGGACCGGCTTTCACATGGTTCACGCTCTCTACGGCTCATTCCATTGGTACGTGGGTAACTAGAGCGAAGTTTCATTCATATTTCTATACGGGTACCAATGAGAAGAAATTGGTTGATCTCATGAGTCCGAGGATGAGAACAAATGAAACACCATTGGAGTATCTTCGCAGATTTAGGGAGACCAAGAATATGTGTTATTCTCTAAATTTACCGGATGATCAACTACACGGAATTGCTATAGTAGGAATGTTGCCAAATATCGGGAGAAGTTGTTCGGTTTAGAGTTTGATGATCTTGGTCAACTTGCACGCGTTTAGCGACTATGAGTAATCAAGCCCAAGGGTTCGGGAGAGATAATCGCTTTCGGAAGAACAATGCCACTAATGAGGTGTATCGGGGCTTTACGGATGAAGCGGTCGAGTATATTGATGAAGATGAGATAGTCTGTTAAATTTGAGTTAAATTGGGACAAGGAACCCACTCAAGTTAGTCAACGCTGGTTGAAACAACAAAAGGAACCTATGATTTTGATGTTACTAAAGGTAGACAGAGACTTTTTGCATTGTTGATAAAGGAAGGACGCATCAAGTTACCGAAGGACATCCTATGTTACGTCTGAAGGAGTGAAAGACAAAAAATATTGTGGCTTTCATAACACTAATTCTCATTCTATTAATGATTGCCGAGTGTTCGAATGCGAATCCGTAAAGCTATCCAAGAGGGACATTTGAGGTTTGATGGCAAGATGAAAATTGATGATCAGCCTTTTCCACAAAATATGATTTCTTTCTCTGTGAATGTGGTATCGCCAATGATCTCAAAGGTAAAGGCAAGGTGAAAGTGTTGACTTCGATAGAGCAAAGGAGAGTGGTCTTTGTTGACCCGGATCGACCAAATCACCGATGAGAGAGTCTGAAGATCGAGTTCGGTTTGAGAATAGCCGAACCGAGAAAGGTCAAACTTCCAAACCCGTGAAAGAGTTACATCACGTATTTTGCTAAACAAGTGGCGAGAGAGAACAAGAGAAGGAATATTGTAAGAAACAATGGTTTATGGAAGAATGCCGGAGGTATGAGGAAGAAGTATACCGAAGGAGCAAGAAGAATACATGACGGAACAGAGCGGTCTCATTGGGGTTGTTCGTTCTTTAGGCATTGTTGGAATGAAGGTTTGAGGTTGCTGCAAGAAATAATTGTCCGGAGTGTAGTGCTCTCATTACTCGAGTATAGGCAATCTCGAGTCAACCGCCGTCCGTCTATGAAAGACTTGGAGCGAAGATTCACGAAGATGATCGGCGCTTAAAAATAGGTGGCTTTGAGAATCAAAGCAAAGGAAAAGAATTGCGTGTTCAAAGTTGGATTCATGATAGAGTGCATAATGAAGAAGGCGACTTTTGTAAATACGTATGGCAAAAAGGACGGTGGTGTCCTCCGTGCCTAAGGAAAAGCCAGAAAAGAAGAGTACAACGATTGAGGAATAGGGAGTTGGAACAAGAAGTTGCCGAAACAAAGCAAATTTGGCGCCCCTAAAAAGAAGCCGATGGATGTGGTCCTTGGCTAATGCTTGCATGGCTTTCTTCCTCCCATCGAGTTTATAGCTCCCGAAAGCCAAGATTTCCAAGAAGAGGTGTACTCGATTTTGATGAAAGTGAATGTCGATTTGATGGCTCGACTTGTATTAACACAAAGCAGTTTGTTTTTGATAAACCAATCAAGAATCGTCACTTGAGGCCACTCTATTTAAAGGGATATGTCAATGGCAAGCCTTTAACTAAGATGTTTGTCGATGGAGGGCTGCTATCAATATCATGCCTTATACTACCTTAGGAAACTTGGGATGACTAATGAAGAATTCATGAAAACCCGACA
Source organism: Miscanthus lutarioriparius (assembly GCA_904845875.1). Taxonomy (NCBI): domain Eukaryota; kingdom Viridiplantae; phylum Streptophyta; class Magnoliopsida; order Poales; family Poaceae; genus Miscanthus; species Miscanthus lutarioriparius. The sequence continues at coordinate 25,917,471 of CAJGYO010000004.1, read as the reverse complement.
TGGTGCTTAGGGATTTTCTTTGGCAATCCTTCCGATACCCGAGGTGCTATCCATGTCGGTGACTATTGGGTCAAAAAACTCGATTACTACCTTTTTGTCATTGATGGCAAGGGGGGCATATAGTCTACTCTTGGGCAAGAGATTGGATCCATGCTAATTGTTGCATTCCTTCAACTATGTATCAAATTCTCATTCAATGGATTGGAGATGATGTTGAAGTTGTACATGCCGATAATAGGTAAGTGTTCTTTGCCACGGAATCTACCTATTGGGAATATGAGGGCGTCGATTGTTTCTCCGGAAAAGTGTGGAAAGAAGGTCCCAGAATGTTTTTAGCGAAGGCCAACAACCGATCCAAGCGATCGGCTCTCATAGCAATTTTAATGGGAAATCCCGTCGATGGCAACAAAGGAAAGTTGGGGCGTGGTTTTATGTCAATTTGATAAGTTGGAGGAAATCAATGTTGGTGATGGTTCTAAGCCAAGGCCGATGTATATTAGTGCAAAGTTAGACCCGAATATAAGTCAAAGTTGATAGATTTGTTGAAAGAGTTTAAAGACTGTTTTGCTTGGGATTACACGGAAATGCCCGGATTGGATCGTTCCATTGTTGAGCATCGATTACCCATTAAACCTGGGTTTCGTCCTTATAAACAACCTCCAAGGAAGATATACAAAGAGGAGGTATTGGCCGATGTGAAGAAGGAGGTTGAAAGGTTAATAGAAGCAAACTTTATTCGACCATGCAAGTATGCAGAGTGGATTTCAAATATAGTACCGGTATATAAGAAAAATGGAAAATGAGAGTTTGCATAGATTTTAGAAATCTTAATAAGGCTACTCCCATGGATGGTTACCCAATGCCGATTGCCGATTTTCGCAGTGAATCTTGACGAGTTATGAAGTCATTAGTTTTATGGATGGTAATGCTGGCTATAACCAAATTTTTATGGCAATAGAAGATATTTCGAAAACAGCTTTCAGATGTCCTGGTCATATTGGTTTGTTCGAATGGATAGTCATGACGTTTGGGTTAAAGAATGCTGGTGCAACTTATCAGAGAGCTATGAATTATATTTTTCACGAGTTGATCGGCAAGATTGTAGAAATCTACATCGATGATGTAGTAGTCAAGTCTAGAAATCATGAAAGACATTTAGCCGATTTAAGAAAGACTCGGAGTGCACAAGAAAGCATGGATTGAAGATGAATCCAAACAAATGTGCCTTTGGAGTTTAATTTGGTGAGTTTTTGGGATTTTTAGTTCATAAAGGAGGAATTGAAGTTGGGAAAAAGAGCATGGAAGCAATAGACAAAGTTGTGCCGCCAACTAATCTCACAGAATTGCAATCATTGTTAGGCAAAATCAACTTTGTAAGAAGATTCATATCCAATTTATCGAAAAGAGTTTTACCCTTTTCCCTTTATTGAAGCTCAAGAAAGGTCAAAAATTTGTATGGGGTGACATACAACAAAAGGCTTTTGATGAGATCAAACAATATATGAAAGCACCACTGTCTTGGTACCTCCACAACTTGAAAAGCCTTTTAAGTTGTATGTATGACCGATAGCCTAACGATAGGATCGGCCCTTATGCAAGAGTTTGAAGGAAAGAAAGAGTCATAGCTTATTTTAGGCGAAAAGTTGTTAGACCCGGAAACAAGGTATTCGACTCACAGAGAAACTTTGCTTGTGTGTGTATTACTCTGCATCAAATCACGGCACTATTTGTTGAATTCGAATGTGTGGTGGTTTCTAGTTTTGATGTAATCAAACATATGTTATCAATGCCGATTTTGAATGGAAGAATTGGCAAATGGATTTTAGCATTGTCGAATTTAATTTAAGGTATGAATCGGCAAAAAGGCGGTAAAGGGTCAAATTATTGCTGATTTTATTACCCAACATCGGGATCTTTTCGTTGAGGCGATAAACATTGTGCCTTGGGCCTTGTTCTTCGATGGGTCATCTTGCAACAAAGGTGGTGGTGCTGGTATTCTTTTGATTTCCCCACAAGGAAAAGCTTTTGAGTATGCAAGTCCTATTGAATTTCATGTTACTAACAATCAAGCAGAGTATGAAGCATTGCTTAGAGGGCTTGACTTCTTCATTATAGAAGTAAAGGCCGTTCTTTGTTGAAATCTTTGGGGATTACGAGTTGGTGATTAATCAACTGAATGGTCAAATATGAATGCAAGAATAATGTGTTAAGAGAATATTATGAGGAGTGTAGAGAACTTTTGAAGAATTTTTCGATAGTAACCTTGCATCATATCCCTAGAGAGTACAATGAAGAAGCAAATAAGTTAGCTCAAGTCGCTTCTAGATATCGAGAGAATCGGGAAGTTTTTACTATAGAGGAAGATGTTTTAAACATTGATCCAGTAGATGGTGATTGGAGATACTGAAGTTACCAATTATCCGAAAAATCCATCTCAAAGGGTTTCCAAAACTTAGGTACAAAGCTCTCAAGTTTGTGTTTCTTGATGATCGGTTATATTACAAGTCCATCGATGGAGTATTGCTCAAATGCTTGAGTCGGGAAGAGGCCAAGAAAGTGATGTATGAGGTTCACGAAGGGTTGTGTGGTGCACATCGATCGACTTATCGGATGAAGTGGATAATTAGGAGAACTGGTTATTTTTGGCCAACTATGTTGGAAGATTGTTTTGAATATTACAAAGGGTGTCACAATTGTCGGAAATTCGCAATATTCAAAAAGTTCCAATACTCGCTATGAATCCTATAATCAAGCCTTGGCCGTTCAGAGGATGGGGAATAGATTTAATTGGTCGATCAATCCTCCTTCTAGTAAGGGACACAAATTTGTACTTTTGGCCACGGATTATTTCACCAAGTGGGTTGAGGCTATCCCTTTGAAGAAAGTAACGCGAGAAAATATGATCAGTTTTGTTAAGGAACATATAGTTCATGATTTGGGATTCCTCGAGACTATAACAACCGATCGGGGACTCAATTTACTTCTTGTAATTTTGTGACTTTGCCAAAAGTATGGGGATTAAGTTATATAATTCTTCTCCTTATTATGCACAAGCTAATGGTGGTCAGCGAAGCATCAAATAAGATTATGATTAAAATTATCCAGAAGAAGATTGATGAAAAACCAAGGAAATGGCACTTGGTTCTTAATGAAGCAATCGTGGGCTTACCGAATGGCTTGTCATGGATCCACTCAAACGTCTCCCTATGAACTGGTTTATGGGCATCATGTTTGTACTACCATGGGAGTTACGGTTAGATTCAAGGCTTAATTGTGTTACTGAAAGAATTGGCAAAAGAAGATTATAAGAGTCGATGATGGATGAATTGGAGGATTTACATTTGATTCGTCTCAAGGCATTGGAAAATATTGAGAAAAATAAAATACGCGTTGCGTGTATTATAACAAAAGGTTAGGGTGAAACAATTCGCAGAAGGAGATTTGGTTTGGAAAAGCTGTATTGCCGGGTTGGGACAAAAGATAGAGCGTTCGCAAATGGTCTCCAAATTGGGAAGGTCCTTTCCGAATTGTAGAATGTGTGCACGGCAATGCATACATATTAAAGACTTTATTCGGAGAAGAGTTTACCAGAGCTATTAATGGAAGATTTCTTAAGAAATACTACCCCAGTGTTGAGGTTGGTTCGTAAATATAGATCAGAAAAACCGACAGAAGGAAAAATCGTCTTTGGCCTAGAAGATTGGATACATGACTAAAAATAGCCGATATTGTTCATATCGCCTTTAGCCTAAAAATCGAATCAGATACGAGATTGGAAATAGCCGATATCGTCTATATCGCTTTTAGCACAAAATAGCCGATGCGGTTTGCATCGCCTCTAACAAGAATGTTTATCCAAAACCGGGTTGTTTTCGGCATTTTTCTGATAATCGCAAGTGGGATTTTACCGAAAAGAATCAAAGAAGTAAATATCATTCCAAAGGATGAGATTATTTATAAAAGTTCGTCCTAATACAAACTACTCCTCAAATAACTTATTGAGGACGGATTGAGGGTTTGTGATTTCGGCAAGGGCAGCAGCATGATCGTCGTAGGCCTCCAGACGCTCTTCGATGTCGTCGACTTCGTCCGGGCGTCCTCCAACAAAGCCAACTGGGTTGGGAGGAGTAGTCCTCGTTGGTTTGGGAGGTCATTGCCGCCATCGAGAGAAGCGCCGAGGTGCACACCTTGGGTGACGGCCGATCAATGCGGCCATCCCACGCACTCAAGGCGTGCCTCGGATGTCTTCCCCCGAGCATTCACCTTGTCGGCAATCTTGTTCGCCGCCGTCTTCAAGCGGTCATTTTCGCGGAAAGAGCTGGGCATGAAAGAAAAATGAGTCGGCAAGCAAAGGAAGTCGAGGATGATAAAATTAAATGAAGATATCAAACCAAAGTGATGGCGTCGCAGAATTGTTTCGCCGATCCTCCCATTTGTCTTGATCGATGCCGAACTTCTTGGAGACTTCGCCTAGCTCCTCCGGGCTTCATCCTCTCCCGGCGAAACTTAAGCGCTTCCTCGTGGGAGTATGGGTGGTATGCATCATGGCTCTGCCGAACCCCAAGGGTTGGAATGGTAAGAGCTTGAGGAGTGGAAGACCCGGAGGAGCCGGAAGATGGAGTTCGGTTGAGCCGCCGACACCACCGGAGGAGGAGATGGTATTGATCTGGAGCTGATGACTCTTATCCCGATGAATGGGGAGGGAGAAATCGGAATTAAGAGATGAACGAGGAAATTACAAAGGGGCAAAGAACCGAATCATACCCACGACGCCCAAATGATGCTGCTTCCTTGACCTCTCCGTCGGCGGGGACGCTTGCCACGGTTCGCTAATTCGTCATTTGCTTTGACGGAGGTTAGGGTTTCTTTCTAGAATGAATCGACGAAGGAAGTGGAAGAGACGGATGTGAGAACGCCGAGGCAAAGATAGTGATGAAGGCCAATGGGAGGGGCTATTTATAAGTCGAGGCGAAAGATCGTGGCGAATTCCACGGGGTTGTGGGGACGAGAATCGACGGCGGAGTAGGTTTTCTCCCTTTGATGGACCGTTATCGGATGGGCCAGTCGAGTTAAGTCGAACGTCGCTGAAATATCTCCATGATTTATTGGAGCCAACGTTGTTCGGCTATACCCTCACGATGTTTGGATTGGATCGTTCGGTTATCGGAAGAATGGAGACAATCGGCTACATTCTAATCGAGTAATTTAAGGAAGATGGCCGATTGCTTTTTTCCGAACGGATGAAAATAAGTGGACATAAAGTTGTTTAATCAAGGAAAAAAGGGTATCACACTTAAAGTTTATTACAAGCCTAATGTCTACTGGTTTAGAAGATGATTGATCGCTTCTATGGCCTCGGTCCTGATTCGGCTAACATTATCTAGCACTTTGTGATCTTCATCTTCAGAACTCTGGATACTGGATAACTTGTTTTTGATCTGCTGGTCTTCTTTGATGGTCGAAGCTATTTTTAGTGAAGTTGCTTCTATGTTCTTCGGCAGATTGGTTATATGGGCCCTGTGAGACTGAATTTTGGCATTCAGTTCGGCTAGTTGGCCTTCAGCATAGTTAACTGAGGGGAAGCTTAGGTTGAAGAGGCTCACAGGGGTTATCTGATGCATATATAGTTGGAGCCACATTTGAATTAGCCACCAGGGGCCGTTCACACAAGAAATTTCTCCACCTTGGCACATCGAAGGGTGATCGATGCATCATATGATAAGCGGACCCTAAAAGATATTTGCCTAATGGGATCTGGGTGCTCGCAGACTAAGTCTTCACCATTACCATGTGATTCGTGGTTGGTTCATTGGATTTTCCACAAAAAATGAATCTGCATAGCCACATATTCATGAAAGCTTTCAACTCTTTGTCAGAGACGGCGCCAGATGCATTCATGTAATTCTGAATATGTTTGACCCATCCACATCCAGAACTAACGGCTCTTTGATTACTCTTGCTCTTGTACTTATAAGGATATCTGGCAATGACACATTCAAACCGGTCATCATGTATCGTCGGCTAGAGTGATGGTCATAATACCATGGCGAAGATAAAGGCATTGGTAGCGTCGGACCAAAAATGAGAAGTCGCTATCGAAGGAATCATTCCGGTGTCTCTGCTAAAGATAACTCCAGACAATGAGTGATGTCCTGACTGTCCCAGTGGCTGCTGCTCTTCTCCAACATTCTCCTGTACCAGTTGCGCCATCCGGTGATTGGGGGGAATGGCCAATTCTTGAACGTGTTTGGCCATCGGTTTGGTGAGGTAATTCCAGACTTGAAAGGAATTCTTTGAGTTTCCTTCTCAATGATTTCAGAAGGATCAGGGTTTCCCATTGGGCCAAGGAAATAGGAGTCGGGGTTGGCAGCGTAAGGGATCAAAATCTGGCTCTTGTACTCCTTTAGAAGATGATTGAAATCAGAGGGGAATAAGTCAAAAGAGGAGCGGAAGGATGGGATGAAAGTTGCCGAATATAAATAAAGTTTACCTCTGGGATTTCATCCTGGGTCGCCATTGAAGATTTAGAGGAGGTTCGAAGTTGCGCTGAAAGATTGAAATTTTGGGCAGCGGCTGCGGTTTTGAACGGTGATGACCTAGGAGGATGAAAGAGCTTGTGGTCAATTTTAGAATAAAACAACTTTATCCCGAAATTGAGGGGGCATGTGTTAACACCTTTGGATTTTGGTCAATTACGGAAGATGACGGTGGACCCACATGCAGGAAGAAGAGTGTTCGCAAATAACGCAAGCGGTCGGCTAAATGCTTGTGCGGTCGGTTATTACGAAGGCGGTAACTCCATTCGGGAAAGCGAAGATGGCAAGCAAAGCCGATCGAGAAGATGAAAGTTGTAATAATAAAGGACTCGAGAGTTTGGGGCAAGGAATCGTAGTTTCCAAGTTTATTTAAAGAGTTCCTTTGAAAATCGTAGTCTTTTAGGACTCGTGTTTCGTCTAGGGTATAAATATTGACCCTCGACCATTGTAATAGGCGTTCACAACCAAATCAATACAACCGCCCCGTGCCAACTTTCGAGTCCTTTTGTCGCGTGTCGTCGAGTTCTTCGAGAGGAGTCATCGATCCGTCGACCTCCGTAAGTTCCGACAACCTTGTTATCATGTTTAGTATCATGCGGTGGATTTAGACGTGATGCAAGTAGTCTTGTTTGTTTTCAATGATCGTATGCGGCGGATCTTTGCTTGACAATCAAGAAGTCTTTGCTTATACTTTGTTTATGAGTAGATACCGTAAGTGCGTGCAAAGCGTTTGCTCAATATGCTTAGTGGAAGCAAGAGGTTATCGGCTCTATTAGATTACGGCAAAATCTAAATAGATTCATCAAGTTATCCTGTGTTGCATGTTTTAAATATTTTATATATTTGTAACACACTTTTGCCCAATCTAGATTGATATTGTTGGCCCTCTTCTATGGTTTTATTCGAGCTTCAATGATCATTACTTTCATAATACCTTTGCAAATAGATAACATGCTCGTAATGGTTGAATTATTTTAATCTAGATTGTCACATGTTGTGGGTTCATGTATGTTAATCACGTTTAAGTTTTTGACGAAACTAGGTGTCGTATGCGAGCCTTGAGTTTTAGATTGGCTTAATCGTGTTTATCTACACGTTCCTTCTTCATGGACCCCAACTCTAATTTGGATTGTTTGAGCTTGGATATGCATTAACGCATAATCAATTTCACTTGTTCAAACATGTCTTCCCATGCATATGCATTCGCAATCAGATCTTTACGTATGTCCATCCTACGATTAGTCGAATGATTTATAAACTTGTTGGCGCATGACTTCCTATAGTCGTATGTCGTTGTAAGTGGCTTCAGGGCCGTATATACGGGCTATCCGGTCTCACCCGACATGTTCCGGTTTGACATTTAACTATTTTATCCCTTGTCGGTTTCTTTCAGGTCAAACTGACTGGCACGTTCCGGATCACGAAGCACCCGGGCACCCGATTGAAGCCACGCTTTTCGGCTTGCTGTGTGTGCGGCACAGTGCGTCACATTTTGTGTCAACAAGTTGAATATAGAAGACATAGCTTACCCAAGTCAGAACTAGAGAACCTTAGTTTTCCTCTCTTCGCTCCTATTTATCTCAACCTTGTTGCTACCCCTAGTTAAGTTAGATCATAGTTAGTCTCACACGTTCCCCTATGGATACGATAATTGTAGTGCTTTCGGGTGAAAGCTATAGCGGTATCCGTGTGCTTGCATATTTATCTGTATACGCTAAATATAATTGCCAATCTCATTGGCTCTTTGGATGTTGAAGAGAAGGCACGAGCAAAGAACATTCATGGCAAGAAAACTGTTGAGGGGAGTTCTAGTGCCCATGTGGTGTAGAAAAATCCTCAACACTCCCACAAGAAGAAATTCCAGCAAGAACCCAAACAAAAGAACACTACACCTTTTAAGAAGAAAAAGAAGAACAAGGAAAAGGGGAATTGTTTCACTTGTGGCCAGCCTAGACATTATGCTAAGGATTGCCTGGATGGCAAGTGGAAGCCCAAGAAGAAATCTGCAAACATGATTGAGGCTGATGGAGGAACATCGGGGTATGGAAATTTATTACATACAGTTCTTTCAGTTTTTCATTCACCTGATTGGTGGGTGGATACAGGGGCTAATATTCATGTATGTTCTGATATTTTTTTGTTTTCTTCTTATTAGGTCGGGCAGACTTCCTCCTTGTTAATGGGAAATGGGGCGCGTGCGGCTGTACGTGGCATTGGTACGGTCGATCTGAAACTTACTTCGAAAAAGACCGTGCAGCATGTCCCCTCAATAAGGAAGAATTTGATTAGTTGTTCTTTGTTATGTCATGATGGTTATAAACTTGTGTTTGAGTCGAATAAGTGTGTACTTTCAAAGTATGGAACTTTTATTAGCAAAAGGCTATGAGAGCGGAGTCTTATTCCGCTTGTTCTTAAACGATGCATGTGTTAATTCTGTGAACCATGTGAGCCAGGTTAATGAGACAAATGTTTGGCATTCACGCTTATGTCATATTAATTTTGGCTGTATGACTCGCTTAACTGGTTTAAATTTAATCCTAAAATTTGATTTGATCAAAGGTTCTAAATGCCATGTATGTGTTGAATCGAAACAACCTCGCAAGCCTCATAAGGCTGCTGCGGCGAGAGACTTGGTACCACTAGAACTAATTCATTCCGATCTGTGTGAAATGAATGGTGAGTTGACCAAAGGTGGCAAAAGGTATTTTATAACGTTTATAGACGATTGCACTACATTTTGCCATGTGTATTTACTAAAATCAAAAGATGAAGCGTTGCATTATTTTAAGATCTATAAAGCTAAAGTAGAAAACCAACTTGAGAAGAACATCAAACGATTACGAATTGATCGTAGGGGAGAATATTTCTCAAATGATTTTTCTAAGTTTTGTGCGGAGCATGAAATTATTCATGAGACGATATTGCCTTACTCACCACAATCCAATAGGATTATAGAGAGAAAGAACCGCACTCTAACTGAGTTGGTTAACGCCATGTTAGAAACATCGGGACTATCTAAGGAATGGTGGGGTAAGGCAATATTGACAACAAGTCATTTCTGAATAGAGTGCCCACTAAAAACAAAGAAATTACACCATTCGAGGAATGAGAGAAGAAGAGATTAAATCTTTGTTACCTGCGAACGTGGGGTTGTTTAGCAAAGGTAAATGTGCCAATTAACAAGAAGTGAAAGCTTGGATCAAAAACCATTGATTGTGTCATTCTTGCTTATGCTATTCATAGCGTGGGTTGTAGATTTTTAATAATAAATTCTAGGGTGCCTGATGTGAATGTTGGTACTATCATAGAATCTAGATATGCTACATTTTTTAATGAGTTTCCTACGAAGAATACACCTGGCACTTCTAGTCATGAATCTATTTTATTACCTGAGACACATGAACCGGTAATACATACTGATGTTGAAACCCATGTGGAAAGTCCTGAGGAGGATAATAATATAGTCACTCAAAAGTGTAAGAGACGGAGGACTGCAAAGTCCTTTGGTGAAGACTATATTATATACCTTGTGGATGACACTTCTAAAATCATAGAAGAGGCATATTCATCTCTTGATGCTGACATATGGAAGGAAGATGTTCAAAGTGAGATGGACTCTATTATGTCTAATGGAACTTGGGAGGTGGTTGATCGTCCTTACGGGTGCAAACCTATGGCATGTAAATAGGTGTTCAAGAAAAATTTAGGTCTGATGGTACTATTGAGAAGTACAAGACGAGGCTTGTAGCGAAGGGCTATACGTAGAATGAAGGTGAAGATTATTTTGATACTTATTCACCAGTTGCCCGTTTAACGATTATACGAGTGCTACTTTCCTTGGTTGCCTCACATGGTCTTCTCGTTCATCAGATGGACGTTAAGACAACTTTCTTGAATGGAGAGCTTGAGGAAGAGATCTATATGGATCAGCCAGATGGATTTGTAGCAAAGGGTCAAGAGGGAAAGGTATGTAAGTTATTGAAGTTTTTGTATGGTCTAAAATAAGCATCTAAGCAGTGGCATGAGAAGTTCGACAGAACTTTGACATCAGCAGGCTTTGTTGTGAACGAAGTTGATAAATGTGCATATTATCGGTATGTTGGAGGAGAATGTATGATCTTGTGCTTATATGTGGATGATATACTAATTTTTGAAAATAATGTTAATGTGATCAAGGAAGTGAAAGACTTTTTGTCTAGTAACTTTGAAATGAAAGACTTCGGTGAGGCTAATGTTATTCTTAACAAAAAGCGACTGGGAGAAGGAAATGGCAGGGTAACACTTGTGTAATCCCACTACGTGGAAAAGGTGTTGAATCGCTTTGAATATAGTGATTGTACGCCTTCTCCAACTCCTTATGACCCAAGTGTGCTATTAAGGAAAAATCGAAGAATAGCACGGGATCAATTGAGATACTCTCAAATAATTGGATCGCTTATGTATTTAGCTAGCGCAACGAGGCCTGACATCTCATTTGCTGTGAGCAAAGTCAGCCGGCTTGTTTCAAATCCGGGAGGTGATCATTGGCATGCTCTTGAGAGAGTATTGTGCTATCTAAAAGGAACCATGAGCTATAGCATTCACTGTACCCGGTATCCGAGGGTACTAGAGGGTTATTATGATGCAAATTGGATATCTGATGCTGATGAGATTTACGTCACAAGTGGATATGTGTTCTCACTTGGAGGTGGCGCTGTTTCATGAAAGTCTTGCAAGCAGACCATCTTAACGAGGTCAACAATGGAAACAGAACTCACAACACTCGATACTCCCTTAGTTGAAGCTGAGTGGCTTCGTGAACTCCTTATGAATTTACCGTGGTTGAAAAACCAATACTTGGCTATTTTTATGAACTGTGATAATCAAAGTGAATAGTTCTAGAGATAACATGAAGTCTACATGGCATGTGAAGAGGCGGCTAAAATCTGTCAGAAAACTGAGAAACTTTAGAGTAATTGCGTTGGACTATGTCCATACATCTAAGAATCTAGCAGATCAGTTTATAAAGGGATTGTCACGCAATGTGATAGATAATACATCAAGGGAGATGGGCTTGAGACCCACTTGAGGTCATTCTATAGTGGCAACATGTCCTATGTGATCGGAGATCCCGTAATGTAGGATGGTGAAACAAGCTAGTGGTTGACTAATGGAGAAACCCCTTATTTTAAGGTCTAAATCATTATGAGATGCAATGTTTCTCCTATGCTGTATGGCAGGATGGTTAATTTATTAATGTATTCTGAATGCCTTATTTAAGCTGGGATGTTGTTCTACAGAACATCCTAGACGGAAAACACCTATGGGAGTTCGACTGCCAGTCACAGTCTATGAGATGTGGATAATATCTAGATACTCATGAAAGGCATGGAAGTGTGACTTATATGCTTCAAAACAAAGGGAATGTTTGTAGCAGCCTAATACCATGAAAGAACTTTGGTGAAACTCAATTCGCACAAAACTATAAATTTAAGGCATAGTCCATTGTTCAGTTGTGGATGTGTGGAGCCTCTGTTCTAGATGAATGTTCAACTTAACAGTCTCCGTCGAAAATCTGGTATATCAAAGATTTATGGTTTTGAGATTATTTACTATGTATCTTGGAGTTTGGTGGAGATTGTTTGATATGTTATGGGCTTGGTGTGGCAGAACCGTCTAATCTAATGCCTCTCAGGAGTAATTGTCTTCTATTAGACACTAAGTAACTAAGAGAGGACACTAAACTACGCAGTTCCGCCGAGCACACCACAAGGGAGAACTCGAAAATCCATATTTTTCCAACAGGATAATAAATGAGAGAATAAAGCTTACAACATTCTTAAGTTATTTCTTACATCACTTTATTACAGTACCAGAATATTATCTCAGTTTATTATAACAGCGGAATATAACAATGTTATCAGAGTTACAGAGGAAGCATGATTAAATTAATGACATGGTGGAGTATTAACATAGTGGACATTTATATACAAGAGATGCTAACAGATTTTACATCTTTTCTTAGAAAACCTTTTGTGAGGGTTATAAATAAACACTACGGTCGTAGCGCGAAAGGAATCCCCGCTGAGCCCACCAAGAGGTTTTCCCACACAAGATTTAGCTCTAAGTATCCTCTGATCACCTGCAACAGGGGGAATAAAACCCTGAGTACTCTATTGTACTCAGCAAGACTTACCCGACAGGAAGAAAATAAAAGACTCCAAGGATATGCAAGGCTATCTGACTTGTGGGTTAATGCATTTGCGGAAGCATTATTAAACGTGCGCCCTTATATTCAATTTTATTAGCAGTCATCATTAGATCATTAACTAACCATTCTATGTAAGCACCTATGCTACTTTCAAGCAGATGGTAAGCAATCAGAACCATTTTACCATATTTCATATTTCAGTGCTTACTATGGTGCTAAATTATAGCCAAGTCATACCGTATCACACGGCGATTCGTGAATTAATGTATCCTAGCTGGGTACCTCAAAACACACCCCCCGCTTGTACCCTAGCCACAAGCAAGACCAACCCACCACTCTCCTATCAAGGGGTCTAGGTCCCCGTCCAAACTTGGACTCTAAGCCCCCACTCTTGAGTCCCAGACTCAGTGTGGTGCTTAGACCTCCACCATCCCCGTCTCCAATCAGTCGGTCCAAAAAGAGCCGGAACCCACGACAAGAGAGCAATGAGCCTTCTCGTTCCCATAAGCAAGTATGTGCTCAAGATAATAAGTCTGTGATCTGACTACCATCCACAGCAATGGACGGTCCTTAATCGATACAGGCAGAACAAGTGCAATCCGAGCCTCGCTCGGATACCTAACCAAGTCCAGATCCAAAGTAATATTTCGTCCGGTCTTCAATTATCATTTATATATATTCCATGTGATAGTAATATAAGAACAACAATAATATCTGTCCTATCTCTCACGAGTGACAGGTAATCACTCGACTTCTATGGGATCCTATAGCATAGCAATCTATATGATCCTGACATGTTAGTAGGACTCATAGGAAAAGAATATATATGCAAGTGGTTTTCATTCAACTCCTTAAAACTTAATGCACAAACATAAGATAAAGTGCAGAATAATAGGGGTTACGCACCGGGGCTTGCCTGGGTAAGATATAACCAAAAGTTAGCATTCCATCATGGTGATACGATCATCAAGATACCATCTTTTCTACTACCTCTGTCGACTCCATGATCCATCGTTGTTCCTATTATGATATACGTGGATGCAACGCAGAGACGCAATTAATCAACGGGAGCCGTAACTCTTAAATATATGATTACACCTCGCAAGATATCGAGATAGCTCTAACGTGTTAGGCTACGTATCCATGTTGTCGAATAAGGTATTGTTTCCCGAAAAATGTTCTAGTTTAAAAAATCCCAAGGTGTTTCGGCATTTTATTGCTTAAATATATATTTTTGAATTAGGGCTCATTTAGTTACCTTAGCAAACTAATTATTATGGAGCTACAAAAATTACAGTGAACACCTAATAATGTTAGGAATTTACTATGAAAATTTTAGAGCCAACACTATCACCAATTTATCACAATAATTTCAATAAGTTTATATTTTGACAATATTAAGTATCTTAAAGCTATTAGATAACTCCTAGAAATATTACAAAACTTTATGAACCAAATATACTAGCACATAGTTCACAATTTTAGAAACCTAACAAAATTTGTTTCACAATTTTTGGACATCTATATCATTTTATATTAATTATCAAAGTTCAGCTCAGAAATTAAAACATAAAGCTATTTATAATTACTTAAGAAAAGGAAAAACGAATTCACCAGCGTAGCCCACAACCACGCGGACTCGGCCCACTTGCGCGTAGCACGCGTATGCGCGGCCCACAGGCGCGGCCCACGCACATAGGCCGGTCCGCGGCGGGAGACAGCCCCTGCGCTACCTAGTATTCGCACAATGTTGTTCGCAATATTCCTATAGACAGCAACATTGCAAGAACACCCTCGTAATCTCCCTCCTTTACAACGATATGGTCCTCGACCATCCCCACGCGCACCGGCATAGCGAGCGGTGGCACTGGCGCTTGCGCCGGCCACACGGGACCCATGCTGACCTATCTACATGGCCGACGCTCACCTAGGGTTTGACGCGAAGCGATGGGTGGCGGCTGCACGAACTGAGACGTAGTATAAGGGCCTCTCCACGACGGCGGGCACCCTACGGCAATGGCGACGGCGTTTCGGTGAGCCACAGTATTAATAAGGTAGTAGGGATAGCGGGTGAGCAACAGGGACTCACCACTGACCTATCGGAGGTGATGGTTCGGCCAGAGATGCCCCGAGCGAGCCTGACCGCGTGCATGCGACGAGCTCGATGGCGAACCACAACGACACGGCCATGGCAATGGTGAGGAGACAACGGTAGAGGTGTGGTTTAGGTGTGCACGATGAGGAGGGGTTCTAGGCAGGGCTAGTGGTGCAGCTAATTCAGCTTGAGACATTGAGGAAGGGGCTGACCACGGTGAGGGCGGTGACGGGTCTTAACAGCACGGTGGTGGGGTGAAGCTCCAAATTGGAGCTTGGCCTTACATGGTTCAAGTCTAGGTGGGGGCGGGCAGTGAGAGGACGTGAGAGCGCAGGCACAGGCATGTGGAATTGATGGGGGATGGCTTCTCGCATGCAGGCGGGCTGGCGTGGCTCGGCGGCGGCAGCAAAGAAGAGGACAGGAGAGGGGCGGGAGATGGTGGGGACGCAGTCAAGGCTCGTCCTGTGCTTGCTTGGCGGGACGCAGTTGACGTGACCGGAGTGACCATGGCTAGCACTAGCCGACGACACTCACTCGAGGTTGGCGTGGCCCACGCGCTGTAGTGCCATAAATGGCATGGCGACAGCGGTTCGGCCTCGTGCGTGCAGCGTCCAAGCGGGCCAGTGCTGCAGCACAGTGCAGCGATGCGGAGGTAGCGGCAGTGGCGTTGTCGTGGCGTGGCACGGAGGGCAGCAGCAACACGCAGCAATGGCAGCAGGTGGGGGCAGCACGACGTGGCGAGTCAGGCAGCCACGGCTCCACGCGGCGGCAGCCCAATGAGGCCAGTGATGCGGCCAGAGCGCGGGCAGCTCCGACCAGCCAGCGCGCGGCCACGCGCGCACTTGCGCGCACCAATCGCCATGACGTCGAGGACGCTTGGCATGGTGATCGCGTCCAGCGGGAAAAACAGCCCAAGAACACACAGTGCATGGATTTTAAAGTGTTCGAAACAACTACACAGTTGATCCAATCCCCAAACCACCTTCACTACTCTAAAGAGGGCATCTTAGGCTATCAACAAGAGCTAAAGAACGACACCACTCCTAAACTCAATTTTTATAGAATAAATTACCAAACATAGCTTTATCAATCTGTTTTCAGACTTAAGAAATTGACTAAGTCTTGAGTTGGATTTGCTTCAAATTCGATTTTCAAACTATTAGAAATGTTAGCTAGCGTTATTATCTTGTTAAAACAAAAGTTGCACTATCTTCTACAAAATGTGTATTTCAAACTTTATTAAGGTATCACATATATGTTTTATAGCGTTTTTGTTCAATAAAAATTAGTTAACATATCTACTTGCTAACTTTATAAATCGTGAATTAACTTTTCGTTTTACATTTTTACAACTCGTTTAAGTTACAATGCTTTACCTATCCATCACACCACATGTAATGTCACTTAAGTATGATGCTCATGACATGTTTTAGCAAGTGATTCACTGTGTAACACCGAGGGTATTACACTTGGCCCATATAATATTTAATAGACTGAATAAACTCTATGACGTGTAATAAATAATGTGCTGATTATGGTTTAATACCATACGAGATTTTGATTGAATGGTAACTCAATTTATATGGTTGGATATTGTCCACTTATATTGAGAAGTTGAGAAAATGACACTGGTGTGCCAACCGCGCACGCGCCGCCGTCGCCGGCCGAGCCGTGCCGTGGGCGAGGCAGGCGGCGAATGAGCGGACGGACAGACGGACGGATGGGGCCGTACTTTGCCAATCAAGTCACATAATTATGGGAGTTCTTTCATTTTTAATTGGTGGCAATTTGAGGATTGGAGTTTCTCCATTACCGCCGTTGTACGATGATGGCGAGAGCTTTCTCGTCTCCTGTCTCTTGAACTCCTCCTGAGCCCTTTCGCTTACCCCGCAAGTGACTAAATAGTGCCTCCCTTCCGTTAATCTTTTGGTTCGCTAGCAACAACCACTCTTCCGCTGCCTCAAAGTTTCTTTGTCCCGGTACTTGCGTGCATGAGTCCTAGGAGAGTAGGCCTCCGAAATGCCTACCGTCTACGAGTTCGCCTGCTCGGGTGGAAGGCGACAATCATGTTTTTGGGGAGGGCCGCTGACGTCACGACTACTCGCTACGTCCTCTTCTTCCTGGCGCATGGTGGCTCACTGGTGATCGGCACTGCTTCCCTTCTATATTGCATTGAGCGGGACGACTACACCGACAGGCACTATGTCGACTAGTGCATCCGGCTTTGCCGTTGGGTATATTTCCGTTGTTTGCTATCCAATAAAGTTTTGGATCAATATCTTGCTGGTTAGTATCATCTATATGATATTTATGCTTAGATCATACAAGCACATACATGATGTCATAAACCTTTTGATTAATGCTATTTTCTGGATTAAATTATTACTAAAACTGCCTAAAATTCTAATAGCGACAACATAGGCGAGCATGGTTGTAGGCATCGACATGCACCTGCGTGTCGTAGGCGCGCGTCGCTGTCTACGCGATGGCAGGGACGACCACGGCGAGCGTAGCGAAGATAAGCTAGGAGACCGCCGGGCTGGAGGTGTCCGAGTGGTCAATGCACATGGCACATCCATCGCAAGCCGAAGTGGAAGCTGCAAAGCTTATCGCGCTCATGCGACATGGACTACGTGTACGTGCAGAGACGGGTAGATAAGGCACGGCGGTGGCTGGCTAGAGCGACGCCGCTGTGAACTAGGGTGAGCAAAAGCATCGCCGACGTCGACTGCGTATAGAAGCGCACGTGGTCTAGCCTGCGACGACCCGCAATAGCATGGCCACACATGAGCTACGGGCCCATGGTAGTGGCCATGGAGTGATGCCTTCTGCAGCGTCGCGCGTGGGGCGTGCAACATGTGTGGCATAGCACGAGGTGGTCAGTGGTGGGCTGGTGGTGCTGGCTTAGGCAGAGGAGAAAGGGAGATATTACTCGCCAAGGATGCCCATGGTGGCAGACGGAGCACGTGGCGGCGTACGGTGGGTAGAGCTACCAGCAGCATCTCAACTCGCGTAGATGTGCGTCAAATTAAGAAGGTCGAGGCGGAGGTGTTTAAGTTTTAGGTGAGACTGTAGCAGTGCGGGTGGTTTGGAACCGTGGTGACGAGCTGGAGCTCCCGTGCATGGGCACGGTGTCGGTGCGAAAAGTGACCAGCAAGTAAATATTTGTAGTTTTGCCGTACGTTGTGATCGGATGTGGCCTAGCACTCAATGACACATGATTTATAGTGGTTCAGGCAACGTGCCCTATGTCTAGTTTCAATCGGTCGGTGACTTTATTCCTGAGCCCAGGTGTTCAAAGTTTGTTGTGGGGTTACAAACGAGTAGGAATGAGAAGGGGGATGTTAGAGGCCCGGTCAGGCTCTGGACCGAATGGTGAGAGTGATGGATGCTCTAACGTGCGCTAAGTATTGGATCGTATGCGTTGTGTAGCTGGGGGGTTCTAGAACCGTTGAGCTATTCGAGTGCTCAGGTTGCCTAGAGCCAGAGAGAACGTCTAGCCTTTTTTGTTTTGAGAGCCAAGAGAACCTCCTCCAGAGAGGAGTGAGTGCATCCTCTTTTATAGTTGAAGGGGATGATCTTACAAGTCAGAGAAAGAGAGAATGGATACGTGTGCTACCTAGTCTTGTTGCCCACATTGTCGGGTACGAGACGGTCGTCGGCGCCCATAATACTGTTTATGTCAGACGCATGTGACAGGCTCTACCGTGTTCGCCTGGTATGGCAAACATCGGCGCCTACAATACAGTTTGTACTCTAACACGCCTAGAAGGTTGCATAGTGCCCGTCTGACATGACCTAGTGGCACCGTCCTGAAGGTGCACAGGGCATGGCAGGGTATGGTCCTTGGTATTGCGTTTGACTTGAGCGCCTTACCTTATCTGCTCCGCCTGATCCCCGGGCCCTCACCGAGTGGGTGTCCCTGGTCGGTCGTTCCCAGTCGGCCCCGGCCGTGTCGATCGGGGAAGAATCGTGGGCAGAGGTCCGGTGTATCCCCGGTCAGAAAAGGAGGCTAGAGTCGGATTGTGTCCCTACCTTGGCCAGGTCTTCCAATCGGGGATCGAATCGTTGCCCCGGCCTATCATTATGTTTCTGGGCTGGCCCGGGAGGCGTGCGTTGTCACGATGCCGTCTGCTAGGCCGAGCTTTTTTATAGGAAAGCGGGTCCATTGGGGACCCCGGGTTTATGAACCCGACACACAGTGACTCTGGTCCTACGATAATAGCAACGACGTCCACAGGCTTGGCTCGGCTTTGAAGGTGAAGGCGAGGTGCAAACGCAATGTGGCCAAGGGCGAGCGCGGCATGTACATCGCCTGGCAAGGTGCAACAGAGGCGCGGTGGACAACGCGTGTAGCACTTTGCGGCATTGCACCAAACAGGTGGCGTGCATGTCTATAGGGTCGAGATGGCGGACTAGAGGGGGGTGAATAGTCCTTTCTAAATTTAATCGCACCGGCTAACCGAAATGAATATGGAATTTAAAACTATCGGTCTAGCCAAGACTGTACCCCTCTATCAAAGTTCTCAAGCACCTTACAAAGATCCTAAATAGGAAACAAAGGTGCTGGGCTAGCTAGAGCTCACCTAACAATTCTAGCTTGCAAGGTCACATAAACCTATGCAATTAGTACTTCACACAACCGAGGGAGCTCCTACACAATCTAGTAAGCAAATGCACAAAGCCACCTAAGCTCACTAGCAATGCTCAATAATAAGGCTACACAAAGCCAAATTAGAGAGCGCAAATTACTTAGCTACACAAACTAAGCAATGTGACTAACAATGTTACTCAAACCGAATTAGTCACGCAAGGGAGCTACTTCTATGCTACACAAGCAAGAAGGTAACTAGCAAGCTACACAAGCTAACTAATTACAAGAGCAACTACACAAGCACAATGTATAAAATATAAGTACAAGCTTGTGTTGCGGGGAATGCAAACCACCGAGAAGATGATGAAGACAATGTTGACACGGTGATTTTCTCCCGAGGTTCACTTGGTTGCCACCAAGCTACGTCCCCATTGTGTTGACCACTCACTTGGTGGTTCGGCGGCTAATTGGCATCACCCGCCAAGCCCACATGTCTGGCACCACAAGAACCTACCCTAAAAGTGAGGGTAGCACAATGACACACTCAACTAGAGTTGCTCTTCGTGATCCCCGAGGGGTGAGAACAATTCCCCTCACAAAATCCTCCTCCGAAGCACCGCACAATCTTCTTGCGTGCTTTAATGAAGTCATAAGCCACCAAGCCGTCTAGGAGGTGGTAACCTCCAAGAGTAACAAGCACCACTGGCTTGCAACTCGATCACCTAGTGCCACTCGATGCAACCTCATGATGCAAGGCACTAGAATCACACTCACTGCAATCGGATCGCACTCTTGCAAGCACAATTGAGTTGGAGGGCTCCCAAGCACACCTACACAAGCCACCAAGGCTTAAGGGTGCTCAGCAACCAGCCCAAGCCCGAGCTCCACCTCTATTTATAGCCCCCAAGCCAAATAGAGCCGTTGGAGCAAAGCTGTTAGTTTCTGCGAGGGCACCAAACACGGCAGTGCCTGGCACTAGACACGGCGGTGCCCCTTTCAACGGTCGAATTCCAACACTGGATAGCTAGGGGCGGTGCACCGCCATAGGGGTGGTGGTGACCCCCTGGCCAACTACGTGAAACACCGACTCTCTAGAAAATTAGGGCGGTGCACCACCGTCACCATGGCGGCGACCCCCTATGCTCAGGTCCAAACTCGCCAGCCTCGGGAAGAAAGCGGCGGTGGCACCAGACGTCCCCTGGCGGTGCAATGCCCTGCACATGGTGGTGTACACCATCACCGGCGATGACCACCTCCACTACTGCTACTCTGAACCAGGGCCAGGTGGGCACTGCCCTAGGGGTGGCGGTGCCACCGGACAAGGCACGACGGTGCTAACCCCAACACACCTTTTCGGCTAAGGCCAGGTGGGCACCGCTCTAGGGGTGGCAGTGCCACCGGACATGGGGTGGCGGTGCCACCCAGGCAGCACCCCGAGCCCGATTTTGCCTTCTTTTCTTTACCAACTTCTTCTCCTTTGCAATTGTGCCAACACCACCAAGTGTTCACCAACTTGTGCATGTGTGTTAGCTTTTCACAAACCTTTTTCAAAGGATTAGCACTCTTTTCACCACGCCACTCGATCCTAACACGTACACAAAGTTAGATCGCTCGAGTGGCACTAGATGATCGATATGCAAACAAGTTTGCTCCTCTTGATAGTACGGCCATTTATCCTAAACCCGGTCATAAACTTCTCTACACACCTATGACCGGTGAAATAAAATGCCCTAGGTTATACCTTTGCCTTACGCATTCTATTCCATCTCCTCCATTGTTGATGCAACACATGCACCAACCAATCACCAAATAATATGATCCACTTCATATCATCACGTGACCGTATTGGTTCATCGATCTTGACTTCACTTGCTCTTCACCGTTGCTTCGGTCCATCGGCGCCAAGTCATCACTCAACTTACCCTTCACACTTGCAACCGGTCCATCGAGCTAAGTCTTATCTTGATCTTCTCCACCTTGATCACATTACTCCATGCCATGTCTCATATGTAATGAGCTCCATCATCACATGTGTGAGCTTTGCAACATCTCTATGCCATTTCACCTCCATAGCAAAGGTTGCTCACACATGATGTACCTGTGGACTAATCACATGTGTATCTCACATTAAACACAATTAGTCCACCTAGGTTGTCACTCAATTACCAAAACCAAACAAGGACCTTTCAATGGCTTGGCGAGGACAGAACCCAGATGCCCTGTTGGGGATATTCCATTTAGATTTCAGGGGGTTCCCTGCATATTTACCCGTCACATGGTAACAACCACGTCAGATAAAATGCCCACATGGTAAATATGGACCTACGGTGTATCATTCAGCAAGTTTAAGTACCCAAAATGCATTTTACAAGTTCATGGACCTAAGTGACACCTCGTGACAAGTTCAAGGGCCTCTCATGCATTTAACTCTTTTTTTAATAACTACATAAGTGGTAATTTTGAAGAAAATTTAAGAGATAAGTACTTATCTATTATAATGACAAAGGGTATTACATGTAAATTTATGGTTGCTCTATATGATGTTTTGTAACAATAGCATAAATGGGTGATTTAAATACAAATTAATGGGTTACTTTATGTGTTCACAATCATGGAGGTGGGTAATTATTTGACGGTGGCAAACCCTAGAGATGTTGTCGGTAATGGCATGACCAACTTAGATGGGTTGAGTCTGACCACATTGTTGTTGACAACAGACTTCATGACGAAGGTGGTGGTGAGGGCTAGGTGCCTTGCCGAATCGGTGACGAGGTCCAACCACACGAAGCACATGTCTTGGTGAGGAACAAAGTTGATGAAGATCTATGGGGCATTAGGCAGAGCTTCTCAGAGCAGATTATCTTTGAGAATTACTCCTCCTCAGTTGAACAGCAAAGCTACGCATACATTCTAGTAGAGGTGAGACAAGAATTACTTCTTCATTTAGCTGCACTATATTTAATTCTCACCAAAATCACTCTAGAGTCACGAAAACAAGGCTTATATTTTAGTTGGTTCCAGACTTATGAATTACAAAGTTCGGTGCATGATCCATAAACAAGTCTGAATCACCAACTCCTAAACCTCCACCGATGGTAGCTAAACTATCTTTACAACATCTGTTACAAACCGAGATTAATCAAGTTGAAAACAAAGCGTGGGGATGCGGTGACCGCACCTGCGTCTTGCGCGGGGAGGAGATGGATGGGATCGGAAGAGGAAATATCGCTTTGACAGGGGTGCTACGTGCAAAAGTACAACATGAGTGCATCTAGGGGCCTGGTTAGTTGCTCAAAATCTGAATTTATCTGTTACAAACCGAAATTAATCATGCGATACGTTGAAAATTAAAGCGTGGAAATCAAAAACTAATGACCGCACCTGCGTCTTGCGCGGGAACGGAGATGGATGGGTCAATGACAAGAGGAAATATACTAAATTTGACACTGTAGGTGTTACAGTGATCCGGACGGCGCCGAACCGGCGGAACTAAACAAGGGCTAGGACTCTTTGCCAGCCCTGTGATGCGGATCTATCGGTTCGCTGGGTGTAAGCAACAAGGTTACAAGGCGCAAAGTCGCGGTCCCACATGGCAGCCAGCACGGTTTTCTCCCTTCGATAGCTAATTTCGCCGTCACCCGTCAGAGGTCAGATCGACACGGAGGTAGGAGAGGACGGAGGGGAAAAGAGAGATGGTGGAGGCATCGCCGGAGTCCGGCGCCGCGGCTGCCGGAGGCGCCTCTGGTACGGCACCGCCGCGGAAGGGAAAGTCGTGCAAGGGATGCCTCTACTACTCGTCAGTGCTCAAGTCCCGCGGCTACAACCCAATCTGCGTTGGGATCCCCCGCTCCATCCCCCAAGGTCACAAACCCTAACCCGATTGGTATTTGCGGCCCAATCCACAAATTTGTCTACTTTTGGATACGATTTTGTTTCTTTGAAAGTTGAAAGAAAAAAAAAGTCCGGCTTTACGCCTGATCCGAAGATCTCATGAGGTTATCGATGATTTGGTGTGTTAGTTCCTAACTACGTGGTGGATGAGCCTAAGGAGGAGGCGACGGCGCAGGGGCATGATCTCAGGCGGTTCAGGTACGGGTGCGCGGGTTACTCCATGTTCGTCGACAACAGGGACGGCCAGGGTGGTGAGAGCGAGGGCAGGACGTTGCTGCCGTATTGTAGGGGCCTCGAGGTTGGTTTTCCTCTCCTTTTACAATCTGAGAATCTCTGAACTTAGCAGATTTTCTTTTTACTTTTTTTTTGGCCAATGGCCCAATGCAGCTGCCAGGGTGTGTATCTCATTTGTTTCTGTTAAATTTCATATCTAGGAAACATAGCACAGTATATGTAGTGAGTGATTAGAACATAGTATAGGGCCACGAATTTCTTCAGATTTTGTTGTAGTGTAACAAAATAATGGGCTGACCAATGAGTATCTCTCTGCATCCTTCCCTTCATGGAAGATTTGTCGATATTCTGACAAATCAGCAATCCACATATCTCATGTAGGAACAGTGTTTGTAGTTTAGAAAGATTTATGGACACTAATTCCATGATTAACTACATGGATGCATGATTATGCTAGTGCATATACAACCATACAAGGAGAGACAGGTTTTGTTACCCTCCTAGTAGGAGGGACATTCCATTACTGTCGCCCTTATGTTTGCTATTCCTTGTGAAAGTTTCTTTTTTCTCCGCTGGTAACCATTTTATATTGACATTTTTATTTAGTCTTGACCTCCTTTTGAGTGTTTTTTTTTTCTGCCTACCACCAGCACCATCGTCACCATATGAAAAAAAAAACCCAATCCTGATTTAACCCTGTAATTTGATGTCACCTTTTGACTGCCTCATGCAGTACAAAGAATCACTGCTTTGATTCCTAATCACCCTGAAAAGATTCATCAGCACATATGACTCCTGCGAATCCTTTGGTTCAATCCCACTGAATACGAAGAAATGGTAACAAAAAAAAAAAGCTCCATATGCTCTGCTGTCAGATTCTGTTCTTGAGAATGCTGTGCTCTTTGAATGCAATGAACGAACTTTCTACCTCCTAATAGTACATGTAACTTTTAGGATTCACTAATAGGTGTACCATACATTTTCTATTTGTTGAAGCTTCTCATATGATAAGCTTATGTGCACAGTCCTAACAGGAGTGAGAAATGTCCCTGCAGTTATTGGTGGACAGCAGATTGGTTGAGAGAAAACCATCGACAGCTGAACAAGCTCCAGCACATGTTGCAAAGGATGGTATGTGAAGTTTTCTGTTGATGTTATATATCTACTGGTTCATCCTCTTCTAATTTCATCTCCGGTGATCCTATGTTAAAGATGGAATGATTTGTTCCTACTGAGTACATTAGGTTCGACATGGACTATACTTTGAACAAAAACCAGCTGCAGTGTTATAGCCAAATATGATATAGTACGTAGGATCATTTCTTTTCATTTGATAAATGCAGACAGGAACTGGTTGTATTACTACTATACTATTATGCCATGTTGTTATGGTGTTTAGTCAAAATGATCTGTCATCCTGAAGGTTTTGGTTTTGGTTTTATTTTTATTTTCTGGTCTCTTGTTTTTCTTGCTCTCAGTGAACCGTTTCTGGTGTTGATCTTTTGTGGAGACTGAACTCATCACAGTAATGTCTCCATGTTTCTTTTAGCAGCAGCTACCACCCGCTCTCACCAACAAGGACAACAGAGACCTGCAAACTTGTCGAGGCAGGAATTCTTGGAAAGGAAAGTTACTGTTCATATCTCTTCTTGGTCCCCAGCCCCCACTTCGATATATTGCCTTTCTGATGTATATGGATGGTGCAGGTTTAAGAGGAGTGCTGGACTGGTCGCTTCAGGTGTTGCAAAGAATCTAAACAAAACAGCCCATTATATCAAGGAAAATATTCAGGACATATTGTACCCCGATCGGCGCCCACCAAAGTAGTAGCCATGTCGAGGGATCATCTATGCTCAGGTTGAGAGCTGAAGAAATGGCTTACTGCTGGAAAACCTTACATAAGGACTACCTGAGTCGATCCAAATCTTAGTCCCATTTAGAAGCAGCTCCAGTTTCGTCACTGATTAAAAAATGGAGCCTTTCTGGGATGCCAACTTTCTTTGCTTTACTTGCATAATCTTGTAATTTACGGCTGCATATGTACATGCAAATAACTTGCTGCTTGTTTGAAGCGAAAATCAGATTTCGTTTGGTGTATTGATGAACAATGTCAACAAGTCACAGTGCAGTTCAAAGGGGCGAAAGAATTTTCACTCTCCTGTTGCTAACCGGAAGACGATGATATTGCTCGTTGTCACTTAAGCGACACGTTTTTCTTTTAAATTTTCACATTCAGAGTCACATCTCATGTTCATAATAGTTGCGAATGGTAATCGCATTACTGAAAGGTACGAAATAGATCGCCTTACTGAAAGGTAGGAAATAAATCTTGTTCACTAGGTTCGAAATGAATATAGATTAATCGTTCATTGCTTTAGGACCTGTTTGTTTATCTCTCAGCTTATATAATCCAGCTTATAAGATGCTGAAGATAAGTTACTAGTACCTTAGTAGCTTTAGGAACATATAAGCTGGGGCTTTTGGATACAAGCTTATCAATTGGGGTGTTTGTTGAACACACGATGGATTATAATAAAGTTTATATAAGCAGGAGGGTAAAGAATCAGTAAATGTGCTCTTACTCAGCCAAGCAGGTATGTTCAGATTACATAGAACTAGATATTAGTCCACTACTTATTAGAACTAATCCATGGGCTCCTTTTAGGGTATGTTCAGATTACATAGAACTAGATATTAGTCCACTCGTTATTAGAACTAATTCTTGTTAATTAGTGAACTAGTTAGGGTAGTCATAGTCCAGAAACTATGAAATGGTTTCCATGCTTACGAAGATAAGTAGACACTACAAATATAGAAACCACATTCACAATGGAAAGTTTCTTCAGAATTAAATTTTGCATACTCAAATGTCTTCTCTCTTATATCATGTACTAATTACATCTCTTCACATCTTTATTCTCGTGTAACATAGTTTTCTATATAAAAATTGTTTTATTTTCTCTCTTCATAACTACAATGACACATTATCATTTTGTTTAGTTGACACATAAGAACAACTCCCAGAGACTCTTTATATCTCGTCTAATTTATAGGAATAGAGATTTTGGTGAAAAAAATACTCTAACGATATCTTTAAATGGATCTCCAACTATAGACATCCTCAATTCCGGGTTACTCGTTAGCTAAAGATGGACAGCGAGGATGGATCTCTAGAGTGCGCACAAGCTATAGAAAAGCTGTTAGATGATACAAAGATATAGAAAACGATTTTTACTCAAATGACTTTTTGAATGATGATTTAGAGAGTAAATTTTAAAAGACTCTTGGAGATGATCTGGTGCCCATAGAAATCATCTAGTTTCTGAGTTGGAAGTGCCTTTGTTAGTTGGACGATCTAGAATTAAACTTCACTACCTTCATTGCCAAAAGATGCAATTCTAAGTCTCGTCAAGTCAAACTATCATAAATTGACTAAATTTATAGTAAATATTATCAACTTTTATAACTCCAAAAAGGTACATTACGAAAACTTATCATAAAGTTAGCTATACTTATTGGTACGCTAAGTATTAGTATAGTTTTATATAACTTTTGTTAAATTTAAGATTGTTTTATTTAATATTTGAAAATGGCATCTTTTATAGTAGTTCCTCCATTCTAAATTATAAAATATTTTATCTTTTGTTATGTATTTAGATATGCACTATGTCTAGATATATAAAAAAAAATATGTACAAAAATTTAAATTTCTTTTAATTTAGAACCGACTGAGGAGGAAGGAGGCAGTAGGTATTAAACTTTAGTTTTGTTATTAGTATATGCTCTCTCCGTCCTTCAAGAGAATGTAATTCTAGAACAGTGTTATATTTTAGTATATCAAGTTTGATTAATTATAAATAAAAAAGTATAAATATTTATAATGTTAAATAAATATCATTAGATAAATTATAAAATGCATTTTTATAATAAATTATGTTAGAGCCATAAATATAAATATTATCTACTAGAAACTTTATCAAACATAAAACCACTCTAACTGACACGGGACTCATAGATGTATTTTTGGGGACTGAGGTAGTATATCAAACAGGCCCTTGCCCTGCTTTGCTCAGTTCTAGCCTGCTGCCCTCGTTGAATGCCTTCAGGGTTGAACGGTCGTCTGCGCTGCCAGATCCACGCACCCACCACCCACATGCCCTCCGGTCACTGTACTGCACTCAGAGCTCTCATCTCATCTCACGACTCACAGTCACAGGTACGGCGCACGGGCGCGGAGTGAGACCAGCTGCGAGTGCACCGGATCTGGTCTTGTTTACATTACTCCTATATTGATCATGGGAATGGGATAAACAAATGCTTAATTAGATATTAGATCATCCAAATCTACTACCACCCCAAGAGTAGATTTTACAGCTGAAACCTGAAGAGAAACCAGCCACATCCAGTGCGGCGTGTTCTCCGTGTGGTCGTCGACTCGTCGTCACCGGGGACAACGGCCAACGGGCGGGCGCACGGCGCGGCACGGGACGCCCGACCCGACGGTGAGCCTAACATGACATCACGTCACATGAGTCGCATGAAAGATCCGTGCCCAGTAAATGCCTCACCTACTACTGCCACCGCCCCCACGCTCCTCCCTGCCTCCCGTTCGGCGTGCTCGGAACGTGGCTCAGCTGGCCAGCTGGGCGTTTTCTGAATTTCTCTTCTGCATTTGATCCGGAGAACAGCACAGTACTATCCCTCGGTCTCAAACAATCCTCGGTCATCCCAAACAATGTAGAACAGTAAACTAGAGTTGGAAGTTAAACTGGTTTTGGACAATAAGATTGATCAAACATTAAATTTATAACAATCTAAACAGGCCAAAGTTAAACTTTTAAGATTGATCAAACATTAATATTTATAACAACAACAACAAAGTCTTTAAGTCCTAATCAAGTTGGGTTAGGATGAGTCGAAACCCAGCGAAACTGATCAAGGTTCAGGCAGCTACGTACAGCTACGAACTGGCGAGGTGCTGGGTGCTCCTGGCTGGTGTCATGCCACTCCGAAAAGTGTTCACTCACGAGACATTACTCTGAGCATTGACCTGAAGCAGGACATGCACCGTCGGTACCGTATCCATTGAAAATATCTGACGCTGCCACTCTGTACTAGAGGCTGCAACTTTTCTATTCGACCTTTCTCAGACACGAGGCAAGCAGCCCCGTAGTCTTGCAAAGAGAGGTGTCCCCCGGACCCTGTGGTGATCTCCTGCTCTTCTCATCCCTTTCTCTAGCGGATCAGGGGACGGGAGACGGCGGCTCCTTCCTGCCCTGCGCCTGCGGCCCTGCGGCGCACTGCCGGTCGGTCCACGCTCCTGCTGGCTGCTGCCACTCATCAGGGGTTCAGGGCTCAGCAAACACATGGCATCATGATTCACGCACGAATCACGACCTGACGCCATTAAAAGATGCCTGGGGTTTGAACGAACGTTTAAAAGGCGGACGAAATCTAGCGACGTGTGCTGCTGTAGTAAAAGTTCGAAAGCGAGAAAGCATCAAAGCAGGCCCGACAATTATCTCTCTTAAAAAAAATGAAAGAGGCCATTGCTCAGCGCCTCAGCACCAAAAGGTCAAAGAGGCGCCCACTGATGCTAAAGAGGCGCCCACTGATGCTTTGAAGCCAGGAAAAACTGTTTTTCCCGATTCTAGTTCATTTTCAAGTTACCACTCCACGCTTATAATGTCTCGATTTACGTAAAACTGGTTGTCTCTGTATCTTGCAAGTCTCTGTCAACTGGTTGTCTCTGTAGTGCGTCTCTGCTTATTTTACTTGATCCGATGTTACCAAATCTGTTACAGTGAAGATCCAAGTGGACATTGGAATGTTCCCTTCTTGAGAATGTATATCCTGGGGCCAATGATCTACTGACTAGGAAGTATTTTAGGCTATGTTTGGATGTAAACATTGAGGCTCTAGAATTGGCATTGGCATTGTATAGCACAAAATGTCCCTGGATGGTTTAAAGTTTGGAATTGGAAATCAACTTCAATGCCAAATAGGTATTCGCTACACCTGCTTCCCGTCGCCCGCAATACAGAGCTCGGACCCTCCGTATTGGGGGGAATTGGAGATGCGCGCATATGTGACCGTGCTCGAGCTCCTCCATGGCCGGCGACCCCTTCTTCCTCAGCATCCGGCGACCTTGCATCCGACGCCGCCTTCTTCCCCCTTCTTCCTATGTATTCGGCGCCCCTTCTTCCTCCGCATGCGCGAGCAGTTGTGGAAGCACATCCATGCCCGGGGTCGAGCTCCCCCATGGCCGGGGTCGAGCTCCCTTATGGCCGCGATCGAGTTTCCCCGACGCCTCCCTCTGCGTGTGTGCCCCAAGCTCGACGCCTCCCTCTCTGCGTGCGCCCCAAGCCCGACGCCTCCCTCTCCGCGTGCGCCCTAAGCCCGACGCCTCTGCTGGTCCGGCTCCGGCGCTCCTCTTCCCTAGCTCCGCGTTCCTCTTCCCTAGGCTCCGGCGGTCTCTCCTTCTTCCTCTTTAGTTACAGGAAAGGTTTGGTAGTGCGGTGGAGATGGGGGAGAAGATGGGTCAATTATGTGTTCATCCAAACAATAGCTTTGGCATTGTAAGCCATTTCCAATACAAGGCTGATTTGGTATTGTATCCAATTCAATGCCAACGTCTTCAATATCTACATCAAACAGAGTCTTAGTGTAATGTAACCTCTTCATCCGGATGACCAGATCCCACTATCCCAGACCTATGCAAAATAATGCAGATTCAAACAACATTTTGTGAGGTTGTGCTTGCATGAAGAAGAAGAAGAATAGCAAAATAATTTGTTAGAAAAGAGATCTAGTGGACCTTGCTATGCAAAGGATCATAATCTTCTTGGTCCATATTTGGTCATTCCTCGATCGCCGTTTCACGCTTAAGTGAATCCAAAGAGTCATGGTATAATTCTCAAAAATAAAAAGAGTCATGGTATATATTTAAGTCCAAGAATTTTTGGAATTGGTCATTACCTGACTAAAAGCTAGTGTTGTGGGCACACTGAAGGTATTTGATCGAGAAAAGAATACAATTCCAGCATCTGATCACGTCAAATTATATTGAGTTTAATCACATTTTATAAGAACTTATCATTATTTATAATACCAAATAAGCGTAATTAGATTTGTTATAAAATATATTTTCATTATACACTTATCTTATGTTATAAATATTGATATATTTTTTCTATAATCCTAGTCAAACCGTAGAAAGTTGAACTATGGATAGAGGTGGAATTGCATCATTTTTGGACCAAGGCAGTATACTAAATGGCTGTGCTTAGCGCTATTCTTTTTAAATCATCCAATGTTTTAGTGTTTTTTTAATAAGAACAAAGGCCTTCGTACCGCTTGCTTGGAGGTTAGCGTTTCTTCCAAAGCAAAGCAAGAGGAGAAGCGGCAAACGAGTTGGCAATGATCACACGTGTGGTCCGACGCTCACGAAGCAACGATCCTATAACCCGTCCATGTGTCGAGAGATTCCATGGACCTGTCGGGCACATCTCCTTCAGGCTTCAGGGAAGCAAGATCCCGAGAAAGCCCCAAAATTAACTTGCAAGCAAAAAGAAAGATAAACAAAAGCCACTCAACCCCACACACACTGCAACAACATTTTCCTTCCAAAAAACACACTGTAGCAAGTGCTTGGTGGGGAGTGGGGACTCGGGTAGGTGCCGGCGAGCCTAACGCAACGTTCGAATCGACGCAACCTCTCCTGGTACTAGTAGTAAAAATTTTCCTTCCACCCATCACGAAAATGCGGAGAAAGCAACGTGAGAAGGGACCGAAACCCTCCACCACGGGCCACGGCGCCGCCGCCGCCGCCGCCACACCGGGCAACGAGCACGACGCGTTTGGCCGAACACCGCATGACCACACCGGGGGGCGCGCAGAGAGAACACAGCTTAATTGTTGGCAGACGGCAGCAGAGGAGGATGGACGAGGATGACACCGGTCAGTCATTAAGCCCTGTTCAGGTCATTCTTCGCTGAAAAAAAACAAGTGAATTTGTTACGAGAGAAAAATATTGTTTCGTTTAAAAAAAAAGCTAAAAAGTATTGATTATAAAAGAACTGTTCCGCTTAAAAAAAGTTAAAAAGTATTAATTATAAAAGAGACGAACATGGCCTTTCACTCTAAAACTTTACGCGTTGTCGCGTCGAATATTTGACACATGCACGTAATATTAAATATGGATTAAAAAATAACTAATTACATAGATTGCGACTAATTTACGAGATAAATCTTTTAAGCCTAATTAATCCATGATTTGACAATAAAAGTACTACAGTAACACATATATTAATGACAGATTAATTAGACTTAATAAATTCATCTCACGATTTAACGATAGATTCTATAATTTATTTTTTTAATTAGTATCAAACACCCATACGACGACGTAACACCTGATGCCCCCCGAAACTAAACAAGCCCCTAGATAAACAGAGGCCGACTGACTGGCTGAGGCGAGGAGCACGCACGTCGCTGCGTCAGGACGGGAGAACAAAGAGTAAACAAACCAATCCGCGCTGCAACTGCAACACTCTGGTTCTTGAGGAGGAGGCGGCACACCAACCCTTCTAGCGCCTCCTCCTCCCCTTTCAAACCACTCCACTCTGGTTCCCTTCCCACCTGCGCCAGCTTCGCCTTGCTTTGAGCTGCCGGCGGCCTGCTAGCTACCTCGCTCGCACGTGCTGCCTGGTGGTGGCGGCGGCCATGGCTGCCCTGCTGGGCGTCTTCCTCCTCCTGCTGATGCTGCTGCTTCAGCTCGGCCCCTCTTCTTGCAGCAATGTGAGTGAGCCTGAACGGAGTCCTGTGCCCTGGTGGTTCAGCTTCCCGATCCACGAGTGGTTCCCCCCTTGAATGATGCGGTTCCGTTTCCTGCAGGTGTACATTGTGTACATGGGGGAGAGGAATCCCGAGCTGCACCCGGCGCTGGTCCGGGACTCGCACCACGGCATGCTCGCCGCCCTTCTTGGCAGGTGAGGCCACCACTCGTTAGCTTTGGTTCCAAGCCTGTCCTGCCGATTGACTAGTATCCACGATGCCCGTGCCCCTAACGAGTCACGGTGTCGAGCTCTGCAGCGAGCAGGCGGCCAAGGTCGCCATCCTTTACAGCTACAGGCACGGCTTCTCCGGGTTCGCCGCCGTGTTGACGGACAGCCAGGCGGCGCGGCTCGCCGGTGAGCTCACACTTCACTGGTCTCGTGTCTCGTTCTGCCCAGACCTTTCGCTTCCATATGTGTGTGTGTGATGTTGACAAAACCCCTGCTGCTCTCCTGTGTGTTCTGGCTCAATTTGAACTGTGGTATCAAAGATTCGCCTGGGGTTGTGCGAGTGGTGCGGAATCGTGTTCTTGACCTGCACACCACCAGGAGCTGGGATTTCATGCGAGTGAATCCGTCGCATTCGGTTGGAATCCTCTCAGAGAGTAGATTCGGTGAGGATTCCATTGTTGGTGTACTAGACACTGGTGAGGCGATTTCCCTTCATTATTTTTTTTCTTTTAGTATAAAGTTACTAGTAACAACTGGGATTAGGACTGATATTTCAATTCGAAGACTGAGGTATCCTGGTGGCTTGCACTTTGCAGGAATATGGCCAGAGTCGGCCAGTTTCAGAGACGACGGCATCGGCGAGGTTCCGCGGCGGTGGAAAGGGCAATGCGTCGCCGGAGACAGGTTCAGTGTTTCCAACTGCAACAGGTTGGCCCCGCGCTTGGGTTTCTTTCACCTTACTGTTCTGCCTGCAAAAGATTTTTTCACTGTCTTAAATAAGAGGGGGAGAATTCTACTGGTGGGTTTGTCCTGGTAGTGACTTCAAATTCATGATAGGATAGGAAAATAATAGGCGCGAAATGGTACATCAAAGGGTATGAAGCCGAGTACGGGAAGATGAACACCACCGACATCTATGAGTTCATGTCTGCGAGAGACGCCGTTGGGCATGGCACGCACACAGCCTCCACTGCTGCTGGCGCTCTGGTAGCCGATGCAAACTTCAGGGGCCTTGCCAGTGGTGTTGCAAGGGGAGGGGCACCCAGGGCAAGACTGGCGGTTTACAAAGTGTGCTGGGCCACCGGAGATTGCACTTCTGCAGATATCCTTGCGGCTTTTGACGATGCCATACATGACGGTGTCGATGTGCTTTCAGTGTCACTAGGCCAAGCACCACCACTCCCTGCTTATGTTGATGACGTCCTGTCCATTGGATCCTTCCATGCTGTCGCGAGAGGGATTGTTGTGGTCTGCTCTGCAGGAAATTCTGGGCCTTATTCAGAGACGGTCATCAACTCGGCGCCATGGATTGTGACCGTTGCTGCTGGCACCATTGATAGGACTTTCCTCGCAAAGGTCACCCTAGGCAACAATAGCACCTATGTGGTAAGAGTTTCATTCATCTGAAGTTTTGGGTTGTAATGCAGGCTCATATGCAAATATTTGTGCTCACATTCTGATGTCTGATGGTGCAGGGTCAAACACTGTACTCTGGAAAGCATCCTGGAAAAAGCATGCGCATAGTCTATGCTGAAGACATTGCTTCTAATAATGCAGACGATACAGATGCAAGGTAAACTTTGTCGTCCTCAATCTCTTCTGATCAAACCTTTAGTTCGACTTCCGTATTGGCTGATGTCTTTGCAGAAGCTGCACTGCAGGATCTTTGAATTCTACTCTAGTGAAGGGAAATGTGGTGCTTTGCTTCCAAACAAGGGCACAGAGATCAGCTTCAGTGGCAGTGGAGACTGTCAAGAAAGCTCGTGGCGTTGGAGTTATCTTTGCCCAGTTCTTAACTAAGGACATTGCATCTTCTTTCGATATTCCCAGTGTTCAAGTAGACTATCAAGTTGGAACAGCTATACTCGCATACACTACTAGCATGAGGTATGCAAACAGTGCTGCACATGCAAACAGTTGGAATATGCTATTGCTGTTGGCAACTTTCCAATAATTTCTATTTTCCATACACAGAAACCCAACAGTTCTGTTTGGCTCAGCAAAAACAATTCTTGGAGAACTGATTGGCCCAGAAGTTGCATATTTCTCTTCTCGGGGTCCAAGTTCTCTGTCCCCCTCTGTTCTGAAGGTAAAAGATCTCCTCCAGTTCAACAGTTGACCAAACTTCTACATTAGTACCTGTTCTTGTTGGCTGAAAAA
This sequence comes from Miscanthus lutarioriparius, assembly GCA_904845875.1. Lineage (NCBI taxonomy): Eukaryota > Viridiplantae > Streptophyta > Magnoliopsida > Poales > Poaceae > Miscanthus > Miscanthus lutarioriparius. Next base: position 25,882,766 of record CAJGYO010000004.1, on the reverse strand, counting down.
ACCCTGCACCTTCTTCTGCAGCCAGACATCGCTGCTCCAGGTGTCAACATTTTGGCCGCATGGACTCCTGCTGCTGCCATATCATCAGCCATTGGATCTGTGAACTTCAAGATTGATTCAGGAACCTCGATGTCCTGCCCACACATTTCAGGAGTTGTTGCTCTCCTCAAATCAATGCATCCTAATTGGAGTCCTGCTGCAGTAAAATCAGCACTTGTCACAACAGGTAATTCGTCATCTGCTTCTCTAATCAAAGAAGTTTTGAGCCTAACAAGTCAACACATTTGCAGCCAATGTCCATGACACATATGGGTTTGAAATTGTATCTGAGGCGGCACCCTACAATCAGGCGACCCCATTCGATTACGGAGGTGGTCATGTGGATCCAAACAGGGCTGCATACCCCGGTCTTGTGTATGACATGGGGACATCCGACTATGTGCGCTTCCTTTGCTCCATGGGCTACAACACCTCGGCCATCAGCTCCATGACTCAACAGCATGAGACCTGTCAGCACACACCAAAGACACAGCTGAACCTGAACCTGCCAGCCATCACTATTCCCGAACTGAGGGGCAGGCTTACTGTGTCAAGAACAGTCACCAACGTCGGCTCAGCCTTGTCGAAGTACAGAGCTCGTGTGGAAGCTCCTCCAGGGGTGGACGTCACCGTGAGCCCTTCACTCCTGACCTTCAACTCGACTTTGAGAAGGTTGACGTTCAAAGTGACATTCCAGGCCAAACTGAAGGTGCAAGGGAGATACAACTTTGGCAGCCTGACATGGGAGGATGGCGTGCACACGGTGAGGATCCCTCTGGTGGTTCGGACGATGATCAGTAAGTTCTACGTCAATTCATGAGCTAGTGTGTGTGTCAGTGTGTATTACCTTTCGCTCACCACCGGTGATGGTGAGACAGACAAGATGTAACCTGCTAATTTCTCCCGATTCTAATGGCATTGGTGATTGGTTGGGGTTCCTCGTCTAGAATTCGATTACTGATTTCCTTGTCAAAATTTTAAAATTAAGATTACTGATTAAGATGAATGAATATAAATGCTAAAACTAATTCTCACAGAGAAATCTTTTAAACCTAATTATCTATGATTTCTTATACAACAGTGATGAATGAACAAAATGACAGAAGCATCTCATTTGTTTGTAATATAACATAACTTTCTCTTCTTATACAACAGCGAGGGTGAACTGACAAAGCATCTCAATCTAGCACATGCCTACCACAGCAGGCACAATGATATTGTAAGGGCTTCTCCGGTGGGCTTCTGAAAAGCGACTCATGGGCTGAGGTGGCAGGCCCTGAGTCGACTCATGCCACTGGAGCAATCGACTCATCCGATGAGAGAGATTGAACCGATTCACCTGCGTGAGTCGATTCATCGCCGGTCAAAAAGATTAAAATAAAGAAGCACAAACGGCTGATGACTACTTGTGAGAGAGCGCCGGACAAAAGCAAGTAGGAAACTGTTTAACAGTTGTAATAGTTTTGTTTATTTATGCGTAGGACCCACTTAGCTAAGAAATCGACTCATCCAAAACTGACGTGGCCGTCCTTTTTCTTAGATGCATCCACTCACCGCTAGAGATGCCCTAATGTCTCGGTGTTAAGAATTGGTGGCGGCGTATGTGAATCTGGTGAGTGGTGAGACGGCCAGCAATCAATCTAATTCAGTTGGGAACAGAAGAGGTGATTACACATGAGAGATGCGCTTCAGGACTTGGCGCCGTCGCTGGGCTTGGTATCGGCGGAGTCGTCCTTGCCGCCGGAGCCTGAGGAGGAGGCCGCGTGGGCGGCGAGGGCCTTGTCGTATGCGTCGAGCTCGTCGAAATATATGTCCCAGACGCAGCGGACACAGCCACTGCCGCAGCAGTCGCCCGGGAGAGGCTTCTCCGGCGGCAGCGGCAGCGGCGTTGGCGCGGGCGTGGGAGCGGGAGCGGGAGCGGCGTCGGGCTTCGCGGTGCTGCCGTCGCGAGGGGTGGCCGAGGCCATGGGCGCCTCGGGCGGGAGGCACTGGCGGCGGCGGCGGCGGAGGAGGAGAGGGCGCGTCGGCCCGGGCAGGAGAGGCAGCAGGATCGGGGCCGGGACACGGACGACGGCGCCCAGCATACAGCCTCCCGCTCGTCGAAAGGGAGAAGGGACGCGGAGGAGGCTGCGTGATTGGGACGCAGTTTGAAAGAGTCCAAGTGCCACAAGCCAGCGCGGACGAACAAATTGACAAACGACACGTCGATCTTGGTTGATGGGCTGGTCCGTCTACGCTCGCTCGCTCGCTGGGTTAGTTTCCTTTCTGCGTGTGCCGAATCAACATCTGCCACACCACACAAACGGAGGGAGAGCCACCAAGAGTTCCACTTTCCCAACGATAATGATATACGGAGTACGGCGGACGTCCGGACGGAACCGGACGCACTCACGCCGAACCAACCCGTTGCACGCCCTGGTCGCACCTGCGTCGAACCAACCTGCCGCACGCCGCTCCTGATCCTTATCCTCTCAACCACTCACTCCCGAGTCCCGCAGCGCTCGTGTCACCCTCTCCATTCTGCTGTCGCGTGACGCGTGCTCACTGGGAAACACCGCACGCCACCTCGTTGTCGCGCCCGCTGGCCGCTGGTGCTCCCTCCCTTCCTCCCCTCATTCCCTCCCTCCCTCTGCGAGCTCCATGTGACTTCGCGCTGCCCAGCGACCCAACTCCCATGCCCCCACCGAAGACGAGGACGAACGGCGGCGGCTCCGACGAGTTAGGTGGTCCTTCTCTGGATCTAAGCCATCCTCCTGCTCCTCCTCTGGATCTAAGCGCTTCCCTTCCTCCTCCTCTGGATCTGGATCTGAGGGACACGACAGTGGCTAGGGTTCCGACGAGCTCTGGATCTCTATTCTCTCCTCCCCGTGTTGCAATGGTGTTTTGGGATGTTGCAACAGACGATTTTCGAATGTTGCAATGGGATTTCTCGTTCATTGCAACAGATGTTTTTGCGATGTTGCAGTACTACTGCTTGAGATGTTGCAATACATAATTTTCGATGCTGCAGCACATAATTTTCAATGTTGCAACACATATTTTTTCGATGTTGCAGCAAATGTTTTTTCGATGTTGTAGTACATGTTTTTCAATATTGCAGTACATATTTTTTTATGTTGCGGTACTTATTTTTTTTAGTTGTTGCAGTAGATATTTTTCGAATGTTACGTGCATGCTTTTTTAATGTTGCACTACATATTTTTTAATGTTGCAGTATTTACAACCAGTTGTTGCACTATATAGTTTTTTCATAGTTTTTACATATGTTTTTGCAATGTTGCAGTAGAAGTATTATATGCTTTTTTTAGACACGGGCGCGGTAGAGAAACTGGGTGCGTTGAGGAACGGGAGACAAGCGCGTGGGGGGGAGAGGAAGCGCGGGTTCCGTTTTCCATTCTGTTACGTGCGGGTGGGCGGGCATGGTTCCGTGTGGAGGGGGCGGGGCGGGGTCCTGTGCGGGACCGGCGTCCGGACGCGCGCGGGGCCGGACGTCCGGTTGCGTCGCTTTCGCAAACTTGGATATCAGAATTTTTACTTCTCCATCTGTAGTTCTGTATGTATAGACGTACGTAGCATATTACAGTTTTCAGTCAGACGAAACCAGAAAATCTCATTATCCCAACAGCTAAACCAGCCAGGCCTTCGGGATGAAAGCTACTAGCTTAGGAAAAGAAAAATGGGCAATCACGCGAATAAGCAAGGGCGATTTGCTGTAAATGCGTGCTTCTCCTGGCTTATCTATTCTCTCCAATCCCTGTGCTCTCTTTGTGTGATCAGGTCCAGCATCAGGCGTATCTGAAACTGAAAAGATGAAAGCTGTTTAACACGCAGAGAATAGAGGACAAAGCGTCTGCGTTCTCTGCCAAATGGGCAAACGTACCTCCCCCCAGTTCTCTGCCAAACAACTTCAACAAAATTAAGCCATTGGTCCATCAGACTACGCGCAAGCGGGAAAACATGTATTTAGTGTAAACAGGATCAGCAGACTTTATATTGTTGGTCCTTGAAGCACTTTGACAACTTCCTCTGCTCTAGCCTGTATCTCTTTTAGATACTCAACCAGTATGCGTTGCTGGTAAGAACCACCTTCCTGTAGAACAGAAAGAGAAAGGAAGAACGTATATCAGTGTGAAAAGATGCTCAAGACAAGTCCCTCTGCTCCCTGTAGAATCCAGATGTTTGTGGTTCTCACCGTACGGATCAAGACTCTCTCAATTCTCTTGTTAATAACGGCATAAAGATCATCTGGTGAAACGTCTCCTTTTCCTACTGTAAGCCCGTCAAGCAACACCTTGTTCCACTCGTTCTCAGGTGCTGCATTGCATAATCTCCATTGATCAGATATGATGACTAGTAGATGCAGAGAGAGAGAGAGAGAGAGAGAGAGTCAGCTGCGTGGAATTACAGACCCTGTATTACGCATTCAAGGAACTTTTCGGGAACTACAACTTGCCCCCCTGAAAAATGGAAGGTGCTCATGAACAAAATGAAAGAGTAGTCCTGTCTCAACATCTCAGGTCGAACAGCCTAAAAGTAATGCATGAAGGAAGACTACCTTTGTACGCATAACTACGTTTTTGCAGAGATTTGGAAGCATATAACTGCAACACTTTTTGCAGCATAGCTTGAAGCCCAGGCTTATCTCCATCTTGTTTAGCCTAAACACATGTAACATATACTAATCACATGAAAAAACTAAAATCTAATATAAGTTGGAATAAAAATAAACAACTTTCTAGCATAAAAAGCAGAAACTAACACTTACTTGCCTCAACTGAGCACTAACTTCTGACAGAAATCCCTCATCAAGCTGTCCTTCTTGTTCTCGGTGTGTTATTTCCTGGGAATGTCAGAAGTTAGTGCTCAGTTGGTATGTGACACAGAAAATTACATATAATCAACCGAATCTCTGAAGCCCAAAAGAAAAGTTGGTTGCAGAGTACAGACAACAGCAACAATAGGCACATGCAAATCATAATTTGAAAGAAATTGCTGAAGAAGAAATGTTGGATATTTGCCCTGACAAGTACATTTTCACCACAAATTTGTTAATTACTGCAGATGTCAGTGTAAGAAAGTTCAGTTTTATAGGCAGTGCAAATGCAAAGACCATGACAAAATGCAAGTAAAGGATGTAAAAAGCATTTAGAACAACAGGTAGAGATGTGACCATACTTTCTCCATCAATTTGAGAGTGTCTGGACCTCTTGGTGGCCACTGCACATCTCCCTCATGCATCACAGGACTAATGATTGCCTTCAGCACATCTGTTGATTGTTCAATCTTTTGCTGCATAACATAAGGGTAAAATTAGCAAATGGAACAATATCAGTAATCAGTAATCACAAAAGAAATACAAACGTTTTCATCGCTTATGAGGACATAGGCAGAGGTACTATACTTATGCATGATGGAACATGGTTCTTACATCAGTCTTGTGAACAAGCCGGTCAACAATGTTCATGACATTTTCTGCCAGCTCTTCATAATCTTTCTGAGAACGCAAAACAGAGAAACCAATCACAGTTAAATTAACTGAGGTAGAAGATAATAACATCCATAGGAAGCAAAATTGTCTATATATGTGAAACCATGCTTTATCATCATCTGATTTGCAGAGGTCAATTCTAGCTGCTAGCCGAACCCAGAAACCAGCGTCGAATGACAGAACATTTTCAACCACTATTTGATCAAGCTGTTTACAAGAAAGAAAGGTGTATTAGTAATTTAATCACTTGAACTCATTATGTCAAAAGAAACAATAAAACAAGAAAGGATTCTCCCAGTTGGTTGAACAGAGAATAAGTCCTTCATTAAAAAAAAAAACAGGACACGTTAGTTTAATCTAGTGATACCTTTAGACAAACCCAAATACTGTACAAGCATGTAGAACACTATAGTAAGAATTGAGAAGACTAAAAGAAATAAGTTAAAGTGCCAACTAACACTATACTCAGAGCAGTTGATGAAACTTAGGTCCAGAGATAGATTTGCCAACCAGTTCATAGTTTGGCTCTGCAAATGGTAAAACAAGAGAGCAGCACGGCTTCTTGGCCAGTGGAGGGCTTCACGTCATCCCAATTAGCGCCCACCTACGGCTACTATTGCATGGAGCCGCTTACATCAGGAGCAGCTTCTCATAGTTCTGTTTGACTTCTACAGCTTATCATGCTTTGGGGGACGTGGCAGCGGTGCTTTGGCGTGCAGTCTGAGCTGGTGGAGCACCCGCGGCGTTCAAAGCCAAGGGCCCCATATGCGCACGAGTGGAGGTCCTACTCCTACAGGCCATGCCGATGGTGTCAAATCTGACCCTCTGCGGGCCTCGTTGACCTGTGCCGAGGGCATGGTGGCAGATCAGGCTGCTGTGCCCAACCCTCGTCTACCAAAGGGAGGGATGCGCTCCGAGGGATACAGCCTGCCATGCCGATCCTCATGCATCGGTTGGTGGCGTTATGCTTGGAGGCCCTGGCACCATCTCCATCTGCAGCTCCTCCTCTCTGTAGTACGTGGCCTCACCGGTACACCGTTCACTCCACCTATGCCAGCCACCACTCTCCTCAGTGCTCCTCGCCTAGCGGCGACCCCACCTATCCCAAAGCCATCTTCCTGACCAGTGCCTCCTGCCCTCCTCTCCATGGCCCATGGGCCACATCCTATTCTGAAGGCCATGGCATCCCTGCTGCCAGTCTCCACCGGATGGACGCGTTGTCCTGTTTGCTCCAGCAGATCTGGCGTCTTCAAACCAATGTATACATTCTCTCTTTGTCATGGTGTGGCAGTGGATTGAGGTTTAAATCTACCCCTATTCTTTTTTTAAGAATCTCCAAATTACTTAGGGAGATTCGGTGCGACTGACAGTGATAGGGGAATGGCACCGGTGAGGCATGGCAGCGGATGCCTGTCAGCAGTCAGCTCCATAACAAGAAGGGACAGTTCACAGAGAAAACAGAGGCAGGTAACTCCTAAAGAGTTGTTGGAACTTCCAGATCATTTACCCTTTTTGTCCACTCAAGTTAAATTAGTTAGTGAACTCTAAACTTGATTAAACTTGCCAGGAGTGGAGTGTAGGATGTTAATGTCTCACTCTGGGTATATTCACACTACAGGTTCTTCAGGTGTGAGTTATGGAATTCCAGAACAGGCTCCTGATCTGACAGTGCTTTGATTTTAGTGATTTGAGCAGGTTAGTGCCAACATATTTGCCCTGTTACACTTATAGCTGACAGTCCATTGATATTTTGCATGAACCTCACTTTTTTTTTACCCATCACTGTCATAGTGGCAAAGGGTGAAACAGAATATGGTGTTACTAATTATTTTGTTCGCTTCCAGAGTTGCAACACAAGAAATGGATCATTTCATCACTTACTTTGGATCACATGAAGTAGATAGTAGTAGAATAGAATGGAATGAGCGAAGGGCAGATGATGAATGTTGAATAAGATCATATTGTTTAAGACTACTTCCTTTTGTTATTTTGTTGCAAGATTTAAATTTGAGAGCACAAAAGCACCAGCAGGATTGCTTTTTTTAATAAATTCATCTAGAATTTTAGAGCTATCCTATGAACACGCCTGACTAAGTGGTACTTTCTATATTTCTATCCTATTGCTGATTTGCTATTTATTATGCCCAGGTCTGCTGGCCAGGTGTATGATGAGGCTGAAGCTAAGACACTTATTGTTTTCCTTGTTGGGAGCCTGATGAAGACTTATCAATGTAACTAAACTGTCAGTTCATTGCTTATGAAAATGCTACAATGAGATATCTAACTACTGATATTGGTAGTGTCATATCAAGCCAGGAATATCTCAGTGCAAACACTCTTGTCACCGCCATTTTGATCTTCCTATTCTAGAGGCTCGGATATTTTGCAGAAAGTGCACATTTTATGGCAGCCTAATAATAAATTACATACACCTTATACATCAAATAAGATGCAACCTCTATGTCACTGATATATCACCATGGATATACAGTTTGCAGAATCAATTATACAAGAGAAACACGATAACAGTAACAGACTCAATTTAGTTATAGCCTATTGTTTTAGAACTCCCCTGTCTGTATGACTTTATCAGCTCCTTGTTTTGATACCTTCTTTGGTGCGCTCATTGGTCAACTTATTGCCAATGTTATGTTGTTATGTCAAATGTTTTCATAACAGATGTGCAAGCAGCAATCGAGAAGCAATTTAACATCATCAGATTTAATTCAACTCAAATTCGAGATTTTGTTCTTTCTTTTAGGATGCAAGATCAGATGTACATCTGGGTCAGCTTAGTTATAGATTTACAATATAGGTCTGAAATTCAGTTACCACTTACCACTATGGTTTCCAATTTTCTTCTCTTGCTTGTTTTTTGATCATATCATTATGATTTCAATAGACATCCACATTGCAATGAAATGGGTGGGTTATCTATTTCTAGAAGGGGTTAACTGTGTGGGAAACTCTACCTTTTTATTATTTGTGTTTGAGAGGATTTGGGATTGAGGGTGAAAATCAGTTTGTTAGATATAACAGATGTTGATTGTTCTCTCTGGGGGAAAAAGATGGATATCCTTTTCTTCATGTACTTGGTTATGTGATATGCATGTACTGGGAAGATAAATCATATCTCATTATCATTTGTTCAGATGCATAAATATGTTTTATGTATTAGACAGGGCAGTTTGCCGTGTTCCCAGCCATGTTGGTGTTTTGAGCCAGGTAGCAGCTCATCAACATTGTATTACAAATTGAAATTCATGAGTTGAGCTTTTCAGTTTCTAGGCCCATTTTTCCTAAGTTGCCTTTCTATCTATATTGCTATTTGCATTCTTATGCAGCTGTTCCTTTAAAAAAAATCTCATGCAGCTGTTACTGTAGAAAGCCATAACGAATGAAGTGGCCCTACACAAAACATGGGCGTGTGCAAATCACTAGTTTTGAACAAGCAACACAGGAAGCAAGCTCTAAGACTGGTGGTTTTCAAACAGAAGTAGATCTATAATGTGAAGTCTGAATCAAAATGTAGGACAGTAACCACAGTTCAAAAAGGATAATGTGAACTAAATACCAGCCAGAGTGAAGACAGAAATCACATATTCACAGTTACCTCTCTAGGATTTGCATTCCTCAGCATATCAATCAGCCTATCCACTTCTACGGTCTTCTTGAGGGATTCTTCAGGAGGTTTATCAGCTGCGCATAATAAAGTCGTCCTGCTTATCGAAATCATAAGTCCTTAACTAAGAATATTATCTACCGATTTTCATGTCAATGTTCAAGATAGAAAGATAGATCCTGATGAACACAGGTAATTTGAACACTAATCACAAATTTGCGTCAGCAGCTCAGCAAAGTTATCATATCCAAACTTTCGAACAATAGCCATGCTACTACTTGATTGATTACAATTCCAGGGTCACATTTAAATGTTGAGCAACCACAAAACACAATGGCAGTTCTACAGCAATGTTCAGTCTCTGCTCATTGTTCAGTTATAAAAGTTCCCCAATTCATTAAATTTCATAAACCCCGGCACAGCTATGCCGCAGCATGGCTAAGGAGTGGATTGGATAAATACATTGTTAACCAATCAGACCAAATCGCACAATTGCGCAAAATAAAGGCCGTCACTTCTTAATCCAAAAGCACCCACCAAGTGCGCACAAGCAAATTTAACTAAAAAGCGGAAAGCAAGGATTGAACACGAACCGTCTCCGCCGTTCCGCATGGAATGCGCTCCGCCCAGCGGACTGCACCGGGATCCCCCAACACCACCGACGGGGAAAACTCTGGTTAACACAAAAGCGGACGATTAAAGTACGCTTCGAGTTCGTTGGTGAAAACAAATTGGGATGAACAGGGTGAAGAGTGTAACCGCGATGGGAGGTGGGGACGGAGGCAGAGGCCGGAGCGACGTGGATGCGGCGGTGGCCGTCGCCATCGCCGGCCGGAGACGGAAGCAGTGGAGGTGCGGGCGGTATGCTCCACACCTGTGGAACTGGTAGATACTAGATAGAGCTGTGAGCCTGTGACTGAGCGTCACACTTGGGATGGGTTCATCCCGGATCTGAGGTCCTAGTGGGATAATATCATCCCCTCTTTATGTCCTAGAGCGTGTTTGGTTTGGAGGTGGAACATGAAATGGGTGGAAAAGACTCACTATATTAGGGAATACGTATACCTCTAGATTTAGGGACACACCCATTCCGTCAAAAATGAGTTATGAGCTCGTTCCCCGCAAAAGGCGATATCATCTTTCCCCATGCCTGTGGTGGGACCTCGCGTTGCTTCTCCAAGCCAGCCAGCACCATTAAGCTCCGTCTACTCCTCGTCGCACCACAGTGAAGCCCACTTCATTGCTCCGTCTGCTCCCCATCACGCAACATGAGCAGGCGCCACGTGTCGCCCCGCTCATGTTGCACCTCGTGACGAGATTTGATAGCGCAGTAAGCGACGATGGCTGCAAGCCTAGCAGGTGAGGGCGGATGCGTTGGGCGAGGACAAGAGCGCGTAGGGGCAAGAGCGACGGGCATGGCTACGCCGAATGGGGAAGCAGCAACGGACAGAGCAAGTAGGGGGGGGGGTGACAACGGAGCGCTCAACGATGGAGGCAGATGATGGAAGGAGTAGAAAGGAATACAAGAGATTAAGATCTAGGGCGCACTTGACAATTGCCTAATAGATAGGAAACGATGTTGAATCCTCTCGGTCCCCTTCCCTCGTATCAAACATAGAACATGGATGACCCTGTCCCCTCAACTAAAAAAAAGATGGAATCATCCAAAAAAACTAAAATAGACTCATCTCGTCCCTCCTCTTCCCTAACAAACACGCTCTAAAAATAGAATATCTCAATTGGTGTTATCCTGCCCTGCCCTGCCCTCGTCTATACAATATTTTCCCCTTCATCTCCCACGGCAGCCTCCCATCGATGACCGCAGACAATCTCCTCCTTCGTTGCGCCTCATCCAATGATCGCGAATGACACGATCAAGAAGACAATGAAGAAGCCCGTGGTGTACAATTTATGACATGTACTTAGGGTAATATGGTATTCTGATTACATTTCCCTTATCTCATTGACTAAGTTCAAATCTCTCAATTTGTTGAGTACTTCATGTTTTACTACACTTTCTGAAACCATCTTATAATTTTTCAGTAGGCAGAATAAGCAATTTGATCCTTAAGCTTTCACGCAAAGCTCAAATTTGTCCTCCAACTTTCAAAAGGGTTATTTTAGTTTTCAAACTTCGAATTTCAGCACGATGTCATCCTCTGTCCAACATGTCTTGCCACAGGTCACCTCATTAGCACAGTCACCCCAAATCAACGGCTAGTTTGGTCTGGGGGTGTTATAAATAGAGTGTGGTCGGCATTTGGCCGGCTCTCTTGGCTCTCCAACTAATCAAACACCCTTTGTGAGCTTGTGTAAACACCTCCCACTCATCTCTTTGCCTAGTGCTTCATCCATATTGAGATTGGGATTGATTCCAGTGCATTTGCATTGAGTTCTTGCATCTAGTGAGACTAGTGATCAATTGAGCTACGTTTTTATTGTTACTCTTGGTGGTTGCCATCACCTAGATGAATTGGAGCAGTTGGTGGTCGTTGAGGAAGATTGGTGCTTGTTCTTTGCCTCCGACCGATTGATATTGTGAGAGGTATTGATCCCACCTCGTGGAGTGCAAAGGGATACTCTAGTGAAATTGTGGCTAGATGGAGTGCACCATTTGAGTGGTTCTTGTGGCACCCTTGGTGGTTCTATCTTGTCACGCTAGTTAACTTGCGAACCATCACTTGTGGACTTGCCACAACGAGAGCGTAGGTTGCCAGCAAGCAACCGAACCTCGGAGATATATCTTGTGTCATCACTTGCCCTCGTTGGTTTGCATACTACTCACTCTTGCAATTACTTTCATATCTTGGTTGTGTGTAGTTATTGTTTGCCTTGAGCTAGAGTAGTTGTAGTTTTACGCCCTGCTCGCTTGGCTTATAAGCCGTACTTTTTTAGCCAACGAACAATATTTTTCTCTCACAACAAATCAGCCAATAGTACTTTCAGCCATGGCTTATCAGTCAAGCGAACATGACATTAGTTGTAAGTAGTTTTAGTTGCTTTCTTAAGTAGCTCTTGCTAGTTGTAGCTCTTTAGCTTAGTTGGTAGCCTGTTTGCTTGTGTGACATAGACTAGACACCAAGCTACTAGAATTGTGTAGGGGCTTGCATTAGGTGAAATGTGCTAGAGCAAGTAGTTGCTATTAGGGCCTTTTATTGCACTAATCAACCTTAGCTCTAGTGTTTGTGGTTTGCATGAAAATTTTTATAGGCTATTCAGACATCATCTAGGTCCTTTCAGTGTGGTCCTTAATGATTTTGTGTACTTATATGGAAGGACAAGTATTCTTTAATTTTTTTGTTCTTGCAAATTGTTCAATTTAATTAGTTTAGTTAGATAGGATATAGTGAGAGCCATTTGAATATTAGTGCACATGATGTTCTGAACTCTATTAGTAATGCTTATCCCTTCATGATTGATTGAATTTGTTACAATTGAGTTGATGGTTCTTTGCGTATTCACGTTTGCATCTTAACTGATGGTCGAACTAAATTTCTCAGCCGGGAACATTCCTTTTTTCTCTTTCACCAACTTAATGTAGCATGCTAAATAATCCAGACGACTGGGATGATAGTTGATACCAAGGCCTTATTTAGTTGGCGTAAAGTTGATGGTTCTTTGCGTATTTAAGTTGTAGCATCTTAGACTGGTTGGTCGAACTAAAGTTATCTGTATTTAGAAATATTCCTTGCTAGTGCTCTTTTCACGGAGGTGCTTAATGTAGCATGCTAATAGTTACAGCAAGAAGACTGGGATGATAGTTGATGCTAAAGACAGGGAAGGAGTAGAGCCCAAAGTTACCTTTGTCTGTACTGCTTCAGGTGCTCTTTGAAAGGTGCTTCTAGAAGATGTTTTCTATTATTAGTGTTTAGAAACTAATTGTCACATCTATATAATGCCATTTTCGCCTGTTGTATGTTGATGGATGCCATACAGTGATGCTCCTGCTCAAAAAGAGATCACGAGAATAGCCCGATTAACACATCGCCGTGTTATCTTTCTGGGCCGTGCCGTGTTGCCCGGCGTGTCCTGGGAGCAGCCCAGGCACGACCCTATGCATCGGGCCGGGCTGGCCTAGGCTCGCTGCTCACCGTGTTTGGTCGTGCTCGTGTGGGACTAAAATGTCATACTTAGGGGCGGACCCTCGTGCCCCGAGCTACGTGCACATCTATGTTCCTAAATGTTCCTAACTGTGATAGGCCTCGCAGAGGGCATATGATGTTTTAGTGTAAGTACCGTGCAAAGTAGTGACAGATCGTTGAGAAAATAAAAAAGAGATCATCAATCTAACAAGAAATACACCACTAGAGTACAGTGCGTGTACTAGTGCGTAAATTCAGTTGCTCTAGTAGGACTGGTGCAGAAATATCCGGAGTAGAGTACTACAGTAGCATGCGCCAGGTTTCGTTTGGGCTTGTTTGGCCGTGATAAGCCAATTAAAAGTAACATGAGCTGATTTGGGGTATTTGATTCTTTAGTCGCTTCTAAAATTTATGTTACATCAAATGTTTAGATGCTAATAAGAAGTATTAAATATAAATTAATTACAAAACCAATTACATAGATGGAGGCTAATTTTCGAGATGATTTTTTAAGCCTAATTAATCTATCATTAGCATATGTTTACTGTAGCACCACATTGTCAAATCATGGAATAATTAGGCTTAAAAGATTCGTCTCGTAAATTAGTCGCAAGTTGTGTAATTAGTTTCATAATTAGTCTATATTTAATACTTCATACATATGTCTAAATATTTGATGTGACAGAAATTTTAGGAGGAGGAGAAGGAACAAACACCCCTTTCGTGAACTGAAAAAATACGATTATAAGGCGAACAAACGAACGGGGCGACGGTGCGGTGGTGTTGCCCACTTGCCCTAGCCTACAAGAAGCAGTTGTACTGCGTGACTCTGCTTGGGTTAATCCGTACCGTACTCCAGCTCTGTGTCAGTAGCAGGTGGAGTCCGAGCCCTACAAGCAAGTCCTGCGTCAGTGCTGTGCCCTCAGCCCGTCACTGGCTCACTGCCGCGGCAACGCCATACGCACACGCAGCATGGTGGTGCAGTGGGAGTTGTACGTACGCCAGGGTACAGTCGAGTGGTTGCAGGCATGCAGGCTGCAGACCATCCGGCGCAGGAACTTCTTGTCGACTGGGATGAGAGGTTGAGAGGGCATGTTTGGTTCAGGGTTACTAGGCCTTCGCCTTATTTAGATGGACTCCAAAATCCAAAAAGTTACTACAGTATTTGTCACATCAAATGTTTACAGCTCGTACATGAAGCATTAAATGTAGACGAACATAAAAACTAATTGCACAGTTTAGTGGGAAATTGCGAGACGAACATTTTGAGCCTAATTAGTCCATGTTTGAACACTATTTGCCAAATAAAAACGAACGTGCTACAGTAGTCCCAAAATCTAAATTCACCCAACTAAATAAGGGCCTTGTTTATATTGAAAAAAATTTCAAACCGATGAATAGTAGTATTTTTGTCTTATTTGATAAATATTATCCAATCGTGGACCAACTAAGTTCAAAAGATTCATCTCGTGATTTCCAACTAAACTGTGCAATTAGTTATTTTTTTACCTACATTTAATGCTCCATGCAAACGGCTAAAAATTGATGTGATGGAGAGAGAGTGAAAAAACTTGGAATTTTGAGGGTATCTAAACAAGGCCCTACTACTACTTGCCTTTTTAGTTTCCAAAATTTTACAAATTTTTTTAAGATTCTCCGTTACATCGAATCTTTGACGTATGTATGAAGCATTAAATATAAATAAAAAATAAAACTAATTACACAGTTTATACGAAATTCACAAGACAAATCTTTTAAGTCTAATTAAACTATGATTGAACATTAATTGCCAAATAACAACAAAAATGCTACGATACTATTTTCCAAAAAAAATTTACTAACTAAACAAGGCCATATACTATTTTCCAAAAAAAATTTACCAACTAAACAAGGCCATATATATATATGTATACACACACACAAGTCACTTCTTACGGCGTCCCCATGGGCCATGGCTGCGTGCGAGGTCGAGCATGGACTAGCTCAATAGCTCATGGCGTTGAGGGAGTGGTGGTGCGCGCACGATGTGGTGTACGCGCAGTATGCCATGAGGAACGATGGCTTGGCGATGAGGCCATGACCTTGCAAAGCTGCCGGCACACCCCACCCTCTAGTACTAGTAGCGTGTGCTTATGCCACGTCCGCATCAGCTGCTATCCACTGGCGTGCATGGGGCCTCTTCCTAGCTCATGCTCCTCCATTTTGCTCCCAGCAGCGTCGTCCTTCTCCATCTCTACTTCTCAAGGCTGCGTCCCACAACATCCTTGTCACTACAGTTCCAGCTTCATCGCCGAGACCCTTTCATGCAAATGCCTGAACATGGTGGTGGCGCCTAGGTGACCGTTGTGGCCATGCTTGCCGCATGTCGGCATGTACCAATGGCGGCGACCTGGACTAGGGGCCTGTTTAGTTCCATCAAATTCTCAACTTTGACACTATGCAAAAAGAAGATTCTCCGTCACATTAAACTTACGGTACATGCATGGAGTACTAAATGTTGACGAAATCAAAAATTAATTGCACAATTTATTTGTACTTTACGAGACGAACGTTTTAAGTCTAATTAGTCAATGTTTGGACAATTATTATCAAATAAAAACAAAAATATACTGACGGTGCCGAATCAGGCACCAACTAAACGTGGCGTAGGAGGCACGACGTGTCCCCGAGCGGCGTGATGTCCCCCCCAATTCAAGCAGACGAGACATACCAAGAAGGACAAGGTCAAGGATCCATTTTAGACGAAATAGCATAACTGATTTGTGCTAATTAAACGAAATCGTCATCCATAAATTCAAAAAAAAACTCACTATCCCATGTGCTTGTTTGCTGGACCCGTACACATATTTTATTAGGAAAAAAGGAGCCCTGCGGTTGGGCGACGCCGCGGATGGAAGAGCGGCATTTGCACCGGAGCACTCCTCGAGCTGGAGAGACTGGGCGATGGACTGACGTACGAGTAGACGGGGAAGGAAAAGATGGATGGTTGCAAGGCTGCACTTTTCTTGCCCTGTTTTCCATTTCCTCCCTCCGACGTCAAATCCCATTCACGGCATGGTCCGGCACAGTCGTCATCCACAAGCCCAAGCAGTACTACGTACAAGGGACAGGAGATGGCAAGACTGCACGGAGCACATCGAGGAAGGCCAACAACTCGACAGGAGATGGCATGGCCTGTAGTGGGGATTTGTGGCACGGTGCTTCGCGGAACTGTGGCCTGGAGTTTCTGCCGGCCCCATGCCTTGCACTCAAACTTATCCCAGGGTAACTTCAACCGAACTCTTAAATTTTGCCCTTCCATTTCTTTAAACGAGAGTTTCTCGTCCATATTTCATCTCCTACTTCTTACCGTACTCCAACCGATCTCCTAAATTTTCCTACTTTACACTGTATTGACATGGGTCCTGTTTATTGGACCTATTTGTCAGCTTTATGAGAAGAAAGAAAGAACATGGGAGAGGATGAGGGACTCCTACATCTAGAAGTTTAGGAGAGAGAAATAAGAGTCCCTCATTCATCGGGTTTCAATAGGGGCTCGGTTAGAGAGCTTTTTCATGAATGAGCTCTCAAAATAGGACGAGGGCTCAAATAAGAGTTTGGTTGATGTTACCCTTAAAACACATCAATTTAAAAATCAACTACTAGTAAAATTGTCATAATGAGAGTAGAACTTCTAATGCAAGAGTTGTACACGTGTTAAAGTCAGTTGATACTCTCTCCTGTATTCACATCACATATTTTAATAATCGAATAGAAGTACTCGTATATGCCCTTTCTGATCTTTATCTGCTTGGTATGATTTTAGTTACTTTTGTATGTTCATTTTTATCACCATTCATATTTTCAACTTTCTCTTCGGTGCCATGAAATTAATTAAGGGTGCTAAGATCCTGTTTGGACGGTCTACAACTAAAGTTTAGATGAACAGGCTTCATTCGGCTTACCCCATATTCGACTTGTTCGGCTTCTTTTTTCAGTCGGAACAGTGTTTTTCTTTCACAACAATTCAGCCAGAACAGTGTTTTCAGCCAGTTTCAGCCAAAATTCTGCCAGCCGAACGGGGCCGAGCTAAAGTTTATGTTGACCACTTTTAATCAAGCGGTGTTTGGATACATAAACTAAAAGCAAAAAAAAATCCCTAGAAATAGACTCATGAACTCCATTTAATTCACTTTAGTCCACATTTGTCAACTAACGGACTAATGGCTAGTTAGAGTATAAGCAAAAGTTTAGTCCACTTTTTTGGCAGAACCGACCGAATTATATGGTCCACATGTGCCAATCATTGTCTCCTAGACTTCTGACTGTTGCACATATAAGCCACACAATCCCGGTAGTCTATCGGGTGTTTTTGGGAAACCCGAATCATCCACTTTTTCTTTCCGAGCAGGATACATCACAGAAGACATTGCAATATTACACCACTTTATACAAATGTATTACATCGTAGTAAACAAGAAGACTTACAAACCATAAGTTTACATACCGTTCATTGAGTTATTACAAACCATAAGTTTTAGCTATCGAGGCAGTAGGGTAGCATGGCTGGTACCACTTTAATAACACACAAGAGAGATTCACCCTGTCCAAGGGTGCACAACAAACTCCTCTACTGTTGGCTCTCCTCCCGCAATAAGGGTTAACAAACCCTGAGTACAATGGTACTCAACAAGACTTAACCGACGAAAAGGTAAGACTCCAAGGATATGCAGGCTTACGGAGAATTAAGGTAAGTCTGTAGCAAGGATCAAGATTAACTTTTGTAGAAAAGCTTACTAATAATTGATCCTTACTTTCAATGTTTTAGCTCAAGTTAAATTATTACCAGTCTCCAGTTTGCACCTGATCTAAAGCAACCACTTCTTTAATCGTGACACCTCATGATCATAAGTATCATTGTTTCATTGATTAACTACGATGTAGAGCAGAGAATCGAGTCTTCTTTTCCGAGAAGCAACGACGATTCGAATCGAGTAGGCCCAGCTGGGGTTTCCTTACCAAGTTACCATACGACATATGTAGGTCCCCGTTCTGAACCTACATATATCAACCTTCACTTGGATCCTCCAAAACGTGAATGGGTTCACGCTACCCGAGAGCACAGTACTCCACCTCCCTGTACCGTTCCGTGACGGATTCATAGGATGTGTACACACTACTCCCGCCATCTCTCCACTCCTAGTGCTCGGTTGTCCTTTCTCGTAATGGAATAGCCAAGGTGTTAGACTTACCAGAGTATGTGGCCAGTACTACAAAGTCTCGACTCACACAGATCTACAACGGTACGGTCCTCAATCGACACAGGTGGGACACTACGTCAAGACTCAATTCTTAACGCAAGCAAAGAGTCCGCTCGGTCTCAATTTAAATTCATAATCATCATTAAGCCAGGGTCTTCCCTGGGTAAGAACATTCAAAACAAACTTGTTGTTCAACTTTTATCCACTAAGCATGACTAAGCATCATTAACAACTACTACTAATAGGGTGACAAGGATGGGTATAGAAATATCAAGACAGGAATGCAACAGTTGGTATTCAACAAATTTCTATTTTACTTAAATGCACAAAACATACGTCTTAAGTGAATAACATTTGAAAACACAAGGATAGGGGTTATGCTCTGGAGCTTGCCTACGGTGTTGGGGTTGACAGTCACTTCAGAAAACCACATAAAAGATATCCAACTCCCACTGATAGAAAATCCACTTCTGGGACTTGCTCAACAACTAGATCACCACTCTCGATCACTAAACGGAAGTAAATATGCATGCTTAGAATGATGATGTACTTAGCATGGGTTATGATGATAAAACAAGATTAATTACTTGAGTACAACTTTCCTTCACGGCAATAGTTAGGTTAACTACTCACAAAGCAACATTTATTAATATTATTAACAAGACTAATATAAGCAAAACAATCATGAAATGGAGTTGCCAAGGAACAACAAAGGATTAGTGTTCCAAGGTTTACAATCAAAGCATAAAATGCACCCAAGGTATTTAAGCATGTATATAAATCTTTTTTTTGTATTTATCTAATTAATAAAAGGCATTTATATACACCTAAATTAGGTAAGTAATTTATATTTATCAAAACAGTACAATTTTTTTTGAAGGCAGGTCTAAGCATGTAAAGCATACTCACAAAGTTTCATGATTAAAGGATAATTTTTCTGGCTATAAAAATCATAGATGGTCTATTTGTTAATTAAAAGAGGTAATTTTGAAGCATACCAAAACTACTGAAAATGCCCATTTTATATTTTTCCTAGGTAGGGAACATAATATCAGAGCTACACAAAAAATGTCGTAATTTTATCAGCTCTAAATATTTATATATGAATTTTACAAGAAACTGCACAATTTAACGTTTCTGAAAAAGATAAAACCGTTACAGACTTTTCTCACTCAACCCTCTCCTACCCCGAGCGGCTGACATCGGGGCCCGGGTCCACAGCACAGTACCGGCCGCGCTGACCGCGGCGGCGCTGGCTTGACCGGCGGGTACACGCCGCCGCCGAGGATTCCGACGACCGGACTGGCACCAACGTGACCTTGGCGAGCAGGCACATCGACCTAGGGTGGTAGTTGAACATCTTAGGGCTTCGCAGCAAGCTCGTCGTCGACGATGGCGGTCCAGCGGTACTCTGGCGCGACGTAGGTGATTGTCGGTGCGATCATCGACGACGGGGAGGCCACCAACGTGCTCCCCAAAACCTAACGGAACTAACTATGGTGACGGCTGAACGAGTTAGCGCCTCCACCGGGCCCGACGCCGGCCATGTCGACCACGGCGGCGCGGCGAGCGGCACGCTGGCCACTAGCGGCCGGTAGCGATAGAACGGATGGCACGGTTAGCGCTAGGAGCTCACCGCGAGCATGCTCGGCGTGACGGTTGAGGCGGGAAGGGAACGGAGATGCGTCGCCGTCGTCGAGGGCGGCTGCGGCGGCGCGGACCGACGGGGAGGGTGCCGTTTCGGCGTAAGCTGAAGGGAAAAAGATCAACGATCAAGACGGCGAGCTTCACGGTACCAAGGAGAGTCTAGAACAGCAGAGAAAAGGGAGAGAGAGCAGCCGGAGGTGGCTGGCCACGGTGAGGGCATACGTGATGGTGCTGCGGATGGCCGCGAGGAAGAAGACGGCGCGCGGCTAGCTCCGACAGAGAGAGTTGGCACGAGCAGGTCCAGGAGATGCGCAAAAGCGAGGCGGAGCTGCGGGCACAAGCAATTGGGCAGAGGAGCAGAGGCGGTGGTGAATTTGACCGGCGCGGCAAGATCACCGGCGGCGAGCAGAGAGGGAAGAAGAGGGAGGATGGTCAGCTGCGACGCGTTAAGAAGGCGAGGGCGAGGCAGGAGCGGAACTCGGCGGTCGGCGGTAAGCTGGCGAGCAATCTGCTGCCGAGGTTACTGTTCACAGACTGAAACTCTCTCATTCTCTTGATTTTGCAAAACAACCAGATGAACACCAAAAAGCAAAGTTGTACATCTACATGAGATCTCCATCTTTGCTTAAAGCATCATCATCCAAAACTTGACAGTTTGAAAGATTTTTAGTTAAGAAGAAGGGTACCTTGAAACTGTAAAACTGAAAACAGAGTTTCAGGTTTAGGGTTTTGCAAATTGACTTGATTAACAAACTTTGGGAATTAATTAGTAATTATTTATTAAACAAGCTTTTCAACCAATAACACCATTTCAAAGTACAAACTTTGTACTAACAAATGATACTAATTCTTGAGCAAGCTTATTTATGAAATACATTTTAATAAATCCTCCAAAAATAAATTCAAAACTGATTTCCAGGACAGACAAAAATGTGTGTTGGATTTCAATCCAGAGTTCAATTTTGAAGTTCAAATTTTAACGGTTTGAACTTGAATTCATACCCAACACTTGACACTAGTGTAAAGTACACACTTTACACCTCAAAGTTTATTAGGATATAATTTCAAGTATTTTAGTTAATTTTAAAATAGAAGGCCACAAAGTACCTTGAAATGATTTGGTGGTTTTAACACATTACACCACATATGCATTGCATTGGTAACCAAATAACATTGTTTTTAGTGAATGCAAGGCATGGTTAGCTACAATGGATGATTATTATGCATGATGATGATATGATCGAGTTTTAGTGATACTTAACACCAGGGGTGTTACGCTTTTAGTTCACTGTTTGGATACATACGAACTAAGGTTTAGATGACTAAAGTTCAGGTTATCAAGCAAGCCCTAATTTAAATTGCTACACTAAACCGTGCAGATTCACCCTCTAGCTACTAGTTGACCCACTAGGGTACAACCTGTGGCAGAACCGTCTAATCTAATTCATCCCAGGAGTATTTATCTTTCATTAGACACTAAGTACTCAAGGGAGGATATCAAATTATGCAGTTCCGTCGAGCACACCCTAGTGGAGAACCCAAAAATCCACATTTTTCCATCAGGATCACAAATGAGAGAATAAAGCTTACAATATTTTAGCCATTTCTTACATCACTTTTCATGCAACATCAGAGTATAATATTTATTGTTATAACAGCGGAATGTAATCATGTTATCAGAGTTATGAACAATTTAATTGAATAGTGGAATATAAACATGTTATCAGAGTTACGGCAGAAATAAATATCTATTCCTGACACGATGAAGCATTGATATGTAAACTATGACAACAGATTATAAAACTTCTATTTATAAAAACATCTAGTAAGAGTTATAAATAAAACTATGATCGTGGCGTAAAGGAATCCTCTCTGAGCCCATCAGGAGGGATCCACACACAAGAGTCAGCTCTAGCATCCGCCTGTCACCTGCAACAGGGAGAAATAAAACCCTGAGTACTCAATTGTACTCAACAAGACTTATCCGACAGGAGGAAAGAAAAGACTCCAAGGATATGCAAGGCCATCTGGCTTGTGGGTTTATTGCATCTGCAGGAAGCATTACTAAGCGTACGTCCTTATATTCAATTTTATTAGCAGTTAGCATTAGTTCATTAACTAACTATTCTATGTAAGCACATGTGCTACTTTCAAGTAGGTGGTAAGCACTCAGAATTATTTTACCATCTTTCACTTTTAAATTCTTACTATGGTGCTAGATTCTAGACAAGTCGTACCGTAACGCCGACGATTCGTGAATCAATGTGCTCATCTAGGTACCCTAAAACACAGGCCTAACAAGCTAACTCCTATGACTAATATATTGGCTAAGTATTGACCTCACTAAACAAGTATCATTTTCATCAACAAGTACTAATTCTAACCAAATCAAGTCTCTTTTTGATTTATTAATGATTTAATATACTCGAAACTAGGGCACATTAACTACTCTAGTAAATTAATTATTATTGGGCTACAAAATTACAGAGAACACCCGATAACACTTCTAACCTACTGCAAAAATTTTAGAGTCAACACTATCACCGATTTATCACAGAAATTCCTACAAGTTCATATTTTAACAATACTAAACATTTTAAAATAATAAGGGCAACCCTGAAAACATTTTAAAACTAGATGAACCAATTACGCTAATAGATAGATCATGATTTTAGGAGCCTCACAAAATTAGTTTGGCATTTTTGTGATTTTTCTACACTTTATTTTCAATTTTTGAAGAGCACTGAATTAACAAAACAAAAACAACACACAAAGAAAAGCCCTGAGCGGCCAGGTTCGGCCCGCAGGCGCGCGTGCGGCCCAACGCGGTGCGGCGGCGGCCTAGCAGCTAAAAGCGGCCGGCCCACGCGGACGCGCGGCCCAGGCGCACAACGCGCGCAAGCGGCCCCTGCGCGGGCGGCACAAGGCCGGCCCAGGCGGGGCGCCGAGCAGGCCGCAACCGCGGAGGTGGAGGGCGAGCGGCCCAACAGGCCGGCCCACGCGGCGTGGCCCAGAGGGGCGCGCCACTTTTGCAGAAAGGACCCCGCGCTTTTCTCTATTCAACCTGAGATCCACAAGCACTGTGATGCACTATTCATTAGAGTCACGCAATTTGCATTCAGATCCAAAAAAATATTTTCTATTTTACCTTTCTCCCTCCCCTCAATGCACGGAGCAGAGGAGCACTGGTCGGCGGTCAATCCCGGCCGAGGAAGGCACGGCGGTGGCAGGAAGCATGCCGGCGAGGTGCATGGAAGCCCGCACGGCCTTGGGCTGGCCGCGGCAAGACCTGAGCCGGCCCCCGGTAGCTTGCCCCTGCAAATTTGTAGCTTAGTGGCCTTAGCCATGAAGCATGATGGAGTGTCAAAGAGAGAAGACTTCTCATTGATAGCAATGCTTACAAGTGCCTTCTTCTTGGTGGTCTTGTCATCATCACTGTCATCGTCATCACTTGAGGAAGCATCACTATCCCAAGTGACCACATATGAACCACCCTTCTTCTTTTTGAAGGTCATGTTATCCTTCTTCTCTTTCTTTTCCTTCTTCTTATTCTTCTTGTCATCATCTTTGCCGCTATTGTATGGGCATTGAGCAACAAGATGATCTTTGTTTCCACAATTGAAACACCTTCTTAACTCTTCCTTATTCTTGGATGAAGACTTATTTCTTCTAACACGGTAGCCCTTCTTCATCATGAACTTGAATGCCACACTCTTCTTCTTCTCATCCTTCTTCTCATCTTTCTTCTCCTTCTTTTCTTCCTTCTCATCATCATCTCTATATGTATCATCGATCATTATGTCTCTCAATACTTGGTTTGATGTCATGGTGTCCAAACCACTCATTACTAGAATAGTGATCAATGTACCAAATCTTGAAGGTAAACATCTCAAGAACTTGTCGGAGAAGTCCTTGTACTTCACCTCTTCTCCAAGTACTTAGAGATCATTGACAAGCACTTGAAGCCTATGGAACATCTCCAGCATACTCTCATCCTCCTTCATCTTGAAGCTTGCAAACTTCTCCTTGAAAATGTATGTCTTTGCACCCTTCATGGCTTGAGTGCCCTCAAATGATTTCTCTAGTTTCTTCCATGCCTCATGAGCTATCTCAATATTCTTGATTTGCTCAAATGTTCTCTCATCCAAAGCATCATGGATGGCACTAAGACCAATGTCATTATTTTGGAGTGGCATTTCTTCAGCGGCGGTGGGAGCCTCTTCATCATCAATCTTAATTTTGGTCTCCACCACCTTCTAAACCTTCCTATTGACTGACTTGATATAAGTTGTCATCTTAGCCTTCCAATAGGGATAGTTTGAGCCATCAAATTGGGGTGGCTTCTTGGTGTTGTTGATTTGAGCCATTTTTACACTGAAGGTTGTTAAGCCTCAAATCATAGTGACCTCAGCTCTGATACCACTTGAAAAGTCCTAATGGCTAGAGGGGGGGTGAATAGCCTCTTAAAAATTTCTACAACAACACTTAGCAAACCGGTTAGACAATTATGAGGCGAAGCAAGTGTTGAGCTAGTCAACTAAAATTGCAAGCCACCAACCACAAATAGCTATGTCACTATACTAAGTTAGTGCGCTCTCAAATGCTAACTAAAGAGCCACACTAACCAAACTAACAAACTCTCACAACTAGCTACACTAAAGAGCTTGACAACTAGTTTGCGGTAATGTAAAGAGAGTGAGCAAGATGGTTATACCGCCGAGCCGAGGAGTGAACCAATCAATCACAAGAATGAATGCAAATGAAGATCAATCACCTCGGAATCAAATGATGACACAATGATTTTTACCGAGTTTCACTTGCTTGTCGGCAAGCTAGTCCTCGTGGCGATTCACTCACTTGGAGGTTCATGCGCTAATTGACATCACACGCCAAACCCTCAATAGGGTGCCACACAACCAACACAAGATGAGGATCACACAAGACACGAGTAATTTACTAGAGTACCTTTTGCTCTCCGCCGGGGAAAGGTCAAGAACCCCTCACAATCAACACGATTGGAGCCGGAGACAATCACCAACCTCCGCTCGACGATCCTCACTACTCCAAGCCATATAGGTGGCGGCAACCACCAAGAGTCACAAGCGAATCCCACAGTGAAACACGAACACCAAGTGCCTCTAGATGCAAACACTCAAGCAACGCACTTGGATTCACTCCTAAACTCACAAAGACGTTGAATCTATGATGGAGATGAGTGGGAGGGCTTTGGCTAAGCTCACAAGGTTGCTATGTCAATGCAAATGGCCAAGAGAGTGAGCTAGAGCCGGCAATGAGACTTAAATAGAAGCCCCCATGAAATAGAGTCGTTGTACCCCTTCACTGGGCACAACACGGGGTGACCGGACGCTACGGTCAGATTGACCGGACGCTGGACCTCAGCGTCCAGACACGCGATGCGTGCCACGTGTCCTCTCTCTTCAAATATTGATCGCCCAATCTCAATGGTCAAGTGACGACTGGACGCAGCAGCTCAAAGTGACTGGACGCCGAACCCCAGCGTCCGGTCGTTTCCAGTAAGCATCGAGAGATGACTTTTCACGACCGGACGTGTCCGGTCATGCTCGATCGGACTCACCCAGCGTCCGGTCACTCGGCGACTCCCCTGTGCACTGCCACGTCAGCAGGACCGGACGCAACCCTCCAACGTTCGGTCACTAAGTGACCCAGCGTCCGGTCACTAAGTGACCCAGCGTCCGGTCAGAGACTGACGCCAGCGTCATTGCAGCTTCTACCGACCGGACGCGCCGGTCCAACCGAGGCCAACGTCTGGTCACTTACAGTGACCTCCGTCTTTTTTGTCTCGGGCACCGGTGAAGTTCCTAACCCTTGCTCAAATGTGCCAACCACCAAGTGTATCACCTTGTGCACATGTGTTAGCATATTTTCGCAAACTTTTTCAAGGGTATTAGCACTCCACTATATCCTAAATGCATATGCAATGAGTTAGAGCATCTAGTGGCACTTTGACAACCGCATTTCGATACGAGTTTCACACCTCTTAATAGTATGGCTATCAATCCTAAATATGATCACACTCACTAAGTGTCTCGATCACCAAAATAAAATGGCTCCTACTATTTATATCTTTGCCTTAAGCCTTTTGTTTTTCTCTTTCTTCTTTCAAGTCCAAGCACTTGATCATCACTATGGCATCACCATCATCATGTCATGGTCTTCATTTGCTTCATCACTTGGAATGTGCTACCTATCTCATTATCACTTGATAAAATAGGTTAGCACTTAGGGTTTCATGAATTCACCAAAACCAAATTAGAGCTTTCAATCTTCCCCTTTTTGGTAATTGATGACAACCCTTTCACAAAGATATGAATTGAAATTCAATTGAATCCATGTTGCTTGTCCAAGCATATTTACTATGTGTAAAAGGTTATGGACAAGTTTCATGAACTCCATATGGTAGCAATTGCTCTCCCTACATGTGTGCTAAGAGTTTGGATTGAAGCTTGCACATATGCTTAGATAGAAAATATAGGAGACAATGTCTACCAAATGATGCTAAGGTATAAAAGATGGACCTTTAAAGCGTGAAACCAATCGGAGTGCACCATTATACCATCCTAAGCACCATGGTTAGCTCGATACCACTTGGAAACACTTGGAAATGATATCACTAGATAACCTATGCATGCTAGATTTTTATTTCATCATTCAAACCTACAACTAGTATACACCACACAAGCATAGATATTGAAATTTAAAACTTATTCCATGCAAGCAAACATATGAAATGCACATTCAAATGCACCATACAAGTTCATGAGCTTGCTCCCCCTACTTGTGTGCTCAAAATTTTAATTGATCATTTTCCCTTGTCATATCTCTCCCCCTATGTCAAGTTCTCCACCTTTGTTGTCTTTTCAAGATCTTAGTACACTAATATCTTTGTTTTTCTCCCCATGTACTAATATCACCAATATCTTTGTTTTTCTTCCTCTTTGTCGTCAATGACCATAAAGGTTTAAAATATGTATAGGTTGAGATTATCAATGTCAATCAATGGGGTGAGGATCATTTTCCCAAATTTGGTCTAATCTAGAATACTTGCCAAAGACATTTAACTCGGTTTGATCCAAGGACAAGCTTCTTCACACCTCTAAATAAGGGTTATCTTATACCATGTTGAGTTAAACACTTAGAGCTCATTTTCTAGATCAAACACTAGGTTTACAAGCCCACAAACATGTCATATCCTACCACTAGATCAAATTAAGCATAGAAGCTATAGTGGTACCATACAATCATTAAATTCATTTGATTTTCATGAATGAGCCTATTAAATGTGAAAGATGTCTAGATGCATTAAACATGTCCTTAGCAAGGATATATGCTATGCCAATCAACTTTTACCTTGAATTGCTCGAAGGAGAGGCATGTCATATAAATGGGGAGGGTGCATCAACACATATTTGAGAAATCCAACATATTCAACTCATTCTTTAGCTTGCAAAACCTTTTCTCATCTAATGGCTTGGTGAATATATCGGCAAGTTGATCTTCGGTGCCTACGCTCTCAATGAAAATGTCCCTTTTTTGTTTGTGATCTCTTACGAAATGGTGGCGGACATCAATATGCTTTGTTCTTGCATGTTGAACCGGATTGTTGATCAACTTGATTGCACTCTCATTATCACATAGCAATGGTGTTAGGTCGAGATGGCGGACTAGAGGGGGGTGAATAATCTTTTGTAAAATTAATTGCGTCGGCTAACCGAAATAAATGCGGAAATACAACTATCGGTCTAGCCAAGACTACACCCCTCAATATATGTTCTATAGCACCTTACAAAGATACTAATAAAGCAACTAAGGTGTCGGGCTAGCTAGAGCTCTCCTAAACAATTCTAGGAGCAAGGTCACACAAACCTATGCCACTAGTACTTTAAGTAACAAGGGAGCTCCTACACATGCTAGTAAGCAAAAGCACAAAGCTAACTAAGCTCACTAGCAATGCTCAATAACAAGACAACCAATGCCTAATTAGAGAGTGCAAATACGGTCACACAGTAAACTAAGCAATGTGACTAACAAGGTTACTAAAACTAAATTAGCATCACTACAAGGGAGCTACTTTATGCTACACAAGTAAGAAGGTAATTAGCTAGCTACACAAGCTATCTAATTACAAGAGCAACTTACACAAGCTTAAGATATATAAAAGTACTTGCAAAGCTTATGTAATGGGGATGCAAACCAACGGGAAGAACAAGGTTGACACGATGATCTTTTCTCTCGAGGTTCACGTGTTTGCCAACTCATCACGCTAGTCCCTTGATTAGTTGTCCAAATATGATGTCATCACTTGGTGATTTCAATACAAATAGATCTTTTAGCATCTTCTTGATAAAAAGACGTGGTGGCAACGCAAGAATCCTATCCCTTTAGTGAGTAGCTCAATGACACGCTTTACTAAAGTTGCTCTAGGTGACTTACTTCAAGCCAGCACAAGTACCTTCTCACAAGCACTTGGAGCATATGGCACAAGCTTTTTGCGGGCTTCAAAACCGGAGACCACCACCAAGCCATCTAGGAGGTGGCAACCTCCAAGAGTAACAAGCACCACCAGCTTGATAGACGACCACCTAGTGCCACTCGATGCAACCTCATGATGCAATTAGCACAATCTAGAATCGCATATGTTTCACACAATCGAATGATCACTATCAAGTATATCCTTGTGATGGATCTTGCTTTGCACTCACAACATATCCACTAAGTGATCAAGGTGTTTCCGAAGACTAGCCATGGTTCCAATTACTTCTATTTATAGCCTCAAGGGCTAAACTATTCTCATACCATTTCTTGTGAAGTTATTCAATTCTTCGGGCTGAACGGATTCTCCCAACCAACATCCCGGAAAGCTTGGACCTCTAAGTTTTTTGGTTCAATGGATGACACAAACGAGAAATGCTCACCGATAAAACTAATCTTGATCTAGTTTGGACGCCTCTTAAAATATCACCAATGATAGTGCCCCATCGTTGGTCATTGCAACATTGGTTGGTTCGAGAGGAATTTTTCTCGACCGGACTTAATCGGTCCACCTTGAGATGATGTACTACCACTTGATCTTGTTCAATACCCTGAGAGCCACTTGCACTAGCTTGATTTGATCCGGACGCAGCCTTTTGCGTTCCGAGCACTTGCACTTGATCATCTTCATCATTATTCACTTGCCCAAGGCATCTTCACGATCAACTCATTTTCACTTCTAACTTCTTCACCCTTGCTCCAATGTGCCAACCACAAGAATTTACATCCGGCGCAATAGAAAATAGGCATTCCATTTTCCCGAAAGCGTCGAAAACTTCCTCAAGAGTACCACTATCTAAATTCCAAACTCTATATGCTTTGCTTGTAGTGGAGTAACCAAGTAGGGATTCTTCATCATATTTCTTGTCAAACTTGCCTAATCTAGTGCCTTTCTTCGAGATATAGCATTTGCAACCAAATACCCAAAAATATACAATGTTGGGCTTTCTACTATTCAAGAGCTCATATGGTGTCTTCTCTTTCAATAGATGACAATAGAGGCGGTTGCTACAATAGCAAGCCGTGTTGATAGCTTTGGCTCAAAAAGATTGACTCACATTGTACTCACTAAGCATAGACCTTACCATATCAATGAGTGTTCTATTGTTCCTCTTAACAAGGCCATTTGATTATGGAGTGTACTTGACCGAGAATTGATGTCTAATTCTAAATTCATCACATAACTCATCAATTCTAGTGTTCTTGAACTCACTACCATTATCACTTCTAACTCTCTTGATGGTTGTTTCAAACCCATTGTGAATACCCTTGACAAATGATTTGAATGTTGCAAACACATCACTTTAGTCCACTAGAAAGAATACCCATGTGTATCTAGTGTAATCATCCACTATCACAAAGCCATATTTATTACCATCAATGCTAGTATGTTGTGTTGGCCCAAACAAATCCATGTGTAATAACTCAAATTCTTTACTAGTGCTTATCATGCTTTTCTTAGGATGAGTGTTTTCAACTTATTTTTTGGCTTGACAAGAGCTACAAAGCTTATCCTTTTCAAACACAACATATTTCATGCCTCTAACCAAGTCATGCTTAACCAATCTATTCAATTGTTTCATTCCAACATGACCTAGCCTTCTATGCCATAACCAACCCATACTAGATTTAGTGAATAAGCATGTAGATAGTCTAGTTTTACTAGTATTGAAATCAACCAAGTATAGATTCTCATATCTAAATCCTTTGAAAATCAAATTAGAGCCATCTACACTTATGATCTCTACATCATCTACCCCAAATATGCATTGAATACAAGATCACACAATTGAGCCACGGATAGCAAATTGAAGTTCAAGCTCTCTACTAGCAACACATTGGAAGTGCTCATGTCATTGAATATTGGAATCTTACCTAGCCCTTTGACCTTGCCTTTGCCATTATCACCAAATGTAATACTATCATAACCATTATTGCCATTGGTGTTGATTGAGTTGAACATTCTTGCATCACCGGTCATGTGTTGAGTGCACCCACTATCAAGAACCCAATGTCTTCCTCTGGCTTTGTAATTTACCTACAAAAGAAGATTAATTCTTTTTAGGTACCCAAATTTACTTGGGTCCTTGAAGGTTAGTCACCAAGCTCTTTGGTACCCAAATGGCTTTCTTCTTTGAGTCCATCCATGATTTATCAATGAACTTAGCATTTACACCATTTACATCCTTGGTAAGCATATAGAAAGAATCAAGCTTAATGGAGGATACATTAGCATTTTTGCTCTTATTCTTGCATTCATGCTCTTTATGACCAACTTGCTTGCAACTAGTACAAAACCTACCATTGTTCTCTATAAAATTAGTCTTGTGAGGAGCAAAAGCCGCCTTGTCTTTCTTTGGGGTATAGCCCAATCCCTCTTTCTAGAGAGAAGCTCTTTGGCTGCCTAAGCACATAAGCAAGCTGTCCTCACCACCATAGGCCTTAGCCAAGGTGTGAGTGAGCTTATTGACCTTCTTCTTGAGGTTCTCATTCTCAACCATTAGCGACGCATCACAAGTGAGACCATCACTACTAGATAAGGTGGAAGTAGAAGTACTACAAGAAGGGTTAGAGGGAGCAACAATGATAGGCATAGATAATGATTCATCAATTATATCACAAGTTAAACCTACATCACAAGTCTCAACAAGCTTCTTTTCATCTTGCTCATCAAGCAAAGAGGAATGAGCCTTTTCAAGCTTTTTGTGAGCCTTGCCAAGCTTCTCATGGGCTTCCTCTAGCCTCTCATGGGTTGCTTTGAGCTCATCAAGGGCTTGCTTAAGGGCTTTTACCTCCTTATTCAAGCTCTTGCATTCCTTTTTCTTAATGTCAAAGTGTTCTTTAGCATCTTCTAGCATGTCATATAATTCATCTTTAGTAGGTTCATCATCATCACTATTACTATAATTTTCATTATCATGTTCATCATCACTTCCATCATCACAATTTTGTACCTTAGTGGCCTTAGCCATGAAGCATGATGGAGTGTCGAAGAGAGAAGGCTTCTCATTGATAGCAATGCTTGCAAGTGCCTTCTTCTTGGTGGTCTTGTCATCATCACTATCATCATCATCACTTCAGGAAGCATCGCTATCCCAAGTGACCACATATGAACCACCCTTTTTCTTCTTGAAGGTCATCTTGTCCTTCTCTTTCTTTTCTCTCTTGTCTTTCTTGTTCTTCTTGTTGTCATCATCATTATCACTATTGTATGGACATTGAGCAACAAGATGATCTTTGCTTCCACATTTGAAGCACCTTCTTGACTCTTCCTCGTTCTTCGATGAAAATTTTTTTCTTCTAACACGGTACCCTTTCTTCATCATGCACTTGCCAAATTTCTTGACAAAGAGAGCCATCTTCTCATCATCATCATCCCATGAACCATCATATTCACTTGATGTTTCTTGCTTTGCCTTGCCCTTGGATGATGTGGCCTTGAATGCCACACTCTTCTTCTTCTCATCCTTCTTCTCATCTTTCTTCTCCTTCTTTTCTTCCTTCTCATCATCATCTCTATATGTATCATCGGTCATTATATCTCCCAACACTTGGTTTGGTGTCACGGTGTTCATACCACTTCTCACTAGAATAGTGAGCAATGTACCAAATCTTTAAGGTAAGCATCTCAAGAACTTGTGGAAGAAGTCCTTATCCTTCACCTCTTCTCCAAGTGCTTTGAGATCATTGACAAGCACTTGAAGTCTATGGAACATCTCCTGCACACTCTCATCCTCCTTAATTTTGAAGCTTGCAAACTTCTCTTTGAGAATGTATGTCTTTGCACCCTTCATGGCTTAAGTGCCCTCAAATGATTCTTCCAACTTCTTCCAAGCCTCATGAGCCATATCTATATTCTTGATTTGCTCAAATGTTCTCTCATCAATTGCATCATGAATGACACTTAAAGCAATGTCATTGTTTTGGAGAAGCACTTCTTCGGCCGCGGTGGGATTCTTCGGATCACCAATCTTAATTTTGGTTTCTACCACCTTCCACACTTTTCTATTGATTGACTTGAGATGTGTGGTCATCTTTGATTTCCAATACGGATAATTTGTGCCATCAAATTGAGGTGGCTTCTTGGTGTTGTTGATTTGAGCTATTTTTACACCGAAAGTTGTTAAGCCTGAAATCACGGTGACCTCGGCCCTGATACCACTTGAAAGGTCCTAATGGCTAGAGGGGGTGAATAGCCTAATAAAAATTTCTACAACAATACTTAGCAAACCGGTTAGACAATAATGAGGCGAAGCAAGTGTTGCGCTAGCCTACAGAAAATGCAAACCACCTACCACAATTCTAGTTGATATAGTTTCTATCCACACAATAGCTATGTCACTACACTAAGTTAGTATGCTCTCAAAGGCTAACTAAAGAGCCACACTAACCAAACTAACAAGCTATCAATAACTAGCTACACTAAAGAGCTTTATAACTAGTTTACGGTAATGTAAAGAGAGTGAGCAAGATAGTTATACCACCGTGTCGAGAAGTGAACCAATCAGTCACAAGAATCAATATCAATGAAGATCAGTCACCTCAGAATCAAATGATGAACATATTGATTTTTACCGAGGTTTACTTGGTTGTCGGCAAGCTACTCCTCGTTGTGGTGATTCACTCACTTGGAGGTTCACGCGCTAATTGGCATCACACGCCAAACCCTCAATAGGGTGCCGCACAACCAACACAATATGAGGATCACACAAGCCACGAGCAATTCACTAGAGTACCTTTTGGCTCTCCGCCGGAGGAAAGGTCAAGAACCCCTCACAATCACCACGATCGGAGCCGGAGACAATCACCAACCTCCACTCAATGATCCTCGCTGCTCCAAGCCGTCTAGGTGGCGGCAACCACCAAGAGTAACAAGCGAATCCCGCAGCGAACCACGAACACCAAGTGCCTCTAGATACAAACATTCAAGCAATGCACTTGGATTCTATCCCAATCTCACAAAGATGATGAATCAATGATGGAGATGAGTGGGAGGGCTTTGGCTAAGCTCACAAGATTGCTATGTCAATGCAAGTGGCCAAGAGAGTGAGTTTGAGTCGGCCATGGGGCTCAAATAGAAGCCCCCCCACGAAATAGAGCCGTTGTACCCCTTCACTGGGCACAACATCGGGTGGACTTTTGACCGGACGGTGCGTCATGGTGGGTGGGCGATCACTTGGCGACTTCGCAGGTGTTGTCCCGGAAGCAACCCTCTAGCGTCTGGTCACTAAGTGACCCTGCGTGTGGCGACCGACGGCGCGGCGTAAGGCTTCATGACCGGACACGCCGGTCCAACCGAGGAACCAACGTCCGGTCACTTAGCAACGCCTCCGACTTTTTGACGGCCTAGGGCGCCGGTGAAGTGAGAGAAAGAGAGAGTGTATCACCTTGGACGTTAGCATAGGCAAATATTTTAAGGGTGGCAAAACTAGATCCTAAGATGAATGCGATGAGTTAGAGCATCTAGTGGACAATCGCGAGATCGCCCCCCTACACTATCTCTAAATGTAATCACACTCACTAAGTGTCTCGATCATCAAAATAAAATGGCTCCTACCATTTATACCTTTGTCTTGAACCTTTTATTTTCTCTTTCTTCTTTTTAAGTTCAAGCACTTGATCATCACCATGACAGGCACCAAGTCATGGTCTTCATTTGCTTCATCTTTGAGAATGTGAGAGAGCTTGATAGGCGAGGATAGCTTAGGGCAATTCGGTAGGTGGGATGCGGTGGCGGTGAGGCGGAGAGGGCGAGGTAGTTGAGGTGAGCGGAAGGGGCGGTGGTGAGATCGCTCGGCGGGGACTTTGTCGGTTCACGAGCAGGCGCCAACGACATGCCCTCAACGCGTTCTAACGAAGTTCGGTCAATACTTTTTTGCGTGAGCAGAGTAACTCTAACGTAACGGCACGAAGACGCACCACGAGGAGTCATGTGTAAGTATACATGTATCGTAATTTCTAACGTAAACCACGCGGTAAGTATACACCTAATCGTAAAATCGAAAACGAAAAAAGATGCGATTGCTTAACCATTTTGTTGGAAATCGAATGCCAAAATGGCATTGTCTACTATCATTTTATACTTAAAATAATTCTAGGTTTCAGTTAGAACTAATGTTTCTAAGCACTTTTGGTTAATTTTTAAACGGTCTAAACTTTACCAAACTTCACCAACAACCATTTCACGATATAGTACACACTTTATATCAAACAATAGAACAAAAACATCAGGGCATTATTTAACTATTTTGCATTTAAAAATCGCCAAAAAGTGTACTTTCAACGTAACTTCAAATTTTTTCGATTCAACGAAAAGGACAAATTTTAATTTCCGATTTCATTTTTGAGCTGGCAAAAACCCTAGTCAACAAATTTGTTTTCCACAACCCAAGTTGTGTTTTCATCTACTCCACTTGTACTTCAATTTTTATTAAAATCCCAAACACACGTTCTAGATTATTATTGTTTTATAAAAATCACTTTTTAAGTCAAACTATTAACTTATCCATATAACTAGAGATTAGGTTAACTCACTATACTTATAGATCTATTTCTCAGGCCATAATCTCTGTGCTAAACGAGCTCGTAACACCACAGGTGTTACACAACCCATTCAGCCATACCCCCTTAGTAAACATAGTTTCTACTGACATTCATGTCATGTTTATCTTCTCCAACAAACTGCCACCATCGAACACGATTATTGAGACTAGTGAAGTTGCTCTGAGGAAGGGTGAGTCTAAATTCACCTCCACCGAGCTCCGCCCCTATGCTTTGCACCTTCATGTGTTCCTCACATTTAGTGCAAACCTTAGCTTTATCTATCTTTTGGCTTAGAAATCGATATGCTCATGGGTTCCATTGCGTATATATGAATAAATAAACATATAGGGACACATGTCATGCATGTCTATTTTGAGTCAGTTCTTTTTATATTAACAATGATGAAAATGGGTAACTTAAAAGCACTACTAAAGGATTTTGGAATATTCTATATAACGATAGAGGTGGATAATTTCATATTTTAGGAATTACTTTAGTTTACAATTTGAGTGAGTAATTTAGATACAAATCTAAGTTACTCTATAATATTTCTCAAAATAGTATATGCGTATAATTTAGATGAAAATTAGAGGGCTGTTTAATATTATTTTTACACAATGGCAATGATGGGTAATGCATATCAAGATTTAGGGTTACTTCGGAAATTTTTGTGACTTTTGTGATGACAGTGGTTGGTAAAATTTTTAAACCAAAATAGACCTGATGCCACTATTCATTGAATGGTTATTGAAGTATCAAATGCATGGCTGAACGCATTATTGGTTTTTGGATAACTATAAAAGATTTTTTTTCTAAAGCCTTGCACGAGAATTTTTTTTCTACGCCCTGTTCGTTTGGACTTGTTTGGCTTATAAGTCATGATTGAAAGTACTGTTGACTGATTTGGTGTGAGAGAAAAAATACTGTTCGTTGATTGATAAGCCATGACTTATAAGCCAAATACGACGAAGCGAACAGGTTGAATATTAAAGATTTACTTGGGCCTCTAATTTGTAAATAGTAAGATAATCCTAACACACTCCATAAACACAAGCGTTGGTGACCAATACGAATTGCCACATTTTATTAGCACCCTGTCTCACGTGTCATACTCATTTTTTTGCGAAATTTGCAAGTGTAGCTTCAATTTTGCCCACCAAACTTTTTATGGGGGACACAATTTGCCAAAGTTTTGGCATGGCAAACTACAGCACAAACTTTGGTTCATGACCAAAACTTGCATCACCAAAGGTTGGTCATGCCATCAACAGCTGCTTGGTTCACCACCGCAACTATGGCATGCCACACTTTCTTAGCACTCTATCTCACACATAGACTCATTTCCATACCAAACTTTATCACAAGTGTGACTTCGATTTTACGCGCTGCACTTGATGTAGCCGACGGTCAGGCGTGGAAAACTACGGCATCCATGTAACAAGCTTAACAGTCTGTATGCAACACACAGACATGTTTTATGTATTAAATAACAGCTAAAGATAATGGCCATAACGTGCCACTATCCTTCAAGGCAATAATAAGGTTTTTGTTGTGTATTTATAAAGTTTGTTTTGTATCTATAGGCATTCAAGCAAACATCAAGAATAAAAAAAACACAGGAATAAAAAAAACGTAGTATTAAAGTTGAATGAAACTTGTAAACTGAGTAATTCAAAATGTAAGAAAATTTTGACTGTGACCTTTGAACATAACACGGGAAAAAGTACAGGAATTCTAAGAGACGGACAAAATAAAAAACTTCTATGGGATCCAAGCCCATGCTAGTTTTTCTCTAAAATTACTATGGTTTCAGACATCCTACAGTAGTTCAAAGGAATGTCGCAGATTTATCCTTTGTTGGAACACAAAGTTCGAAGTTTTACTATAGAACTAGGAGCCTCTAAAATTTCCTATGCTTTTCATTTGCGTTCTAAAGGGGACCCTAAGTTTGTAGAGCAAATCAATGAGTTCACGACTCATCAAGCACACAAATAGAAGTCAAGAAATTATCCACCAAAACAGCTCAAGAGAAACAGAAACCAGCATGTAACATTATCCACCAACACTGACAAAACAAGCGCGGTGCATCCAACCAAAAGATAAATCTGGACCAAACCCTGCCAAAAAAAATCAATCAACAAGAATAGTAGAAAACTAGACTTCAATTGCTTTGTATATAAGGGCCCAAAAGGTTCCCAAATTTTTTTATCTACCTATCACAAATCTTGAGGAAAAACAGTAACATGTCTTGATGAATATAGAGCGAAAAAAAATTAATTACCCAGTTGGATGAGAAATCACGTAATAAACTTTGAATAATTCTATACTAAACTATACTACATCTATTTCGAAAGTACAAGAACAAAAGTAGCCAAAACCAAAAAATTCAGCATTTCACACGCCCTAAAATCATAAAGGATGGGAAGAGCCAATCTGACCCTCCAAATCTTGAGGAAAAACAGTAATATGTCTTGATGAATTTGCCCTTCTGGTTTTAGCAGGGAACATTGCTCTTCTGGTGCAGAAAACAGCGTAATAAACTGTTCTACGACAAATCTATAATAAACAATTCTACATCTATTTCTCCGAGTACAAGAACAAAAGTAGGAGTAACATAAAGCTTCAGTATGAATTCACACGTATAAAATCATAATCAAGATAATAAGCACGAAATCCAACTATTAAGCCTAAAAATGTACTACTACAGATTCAAAAGAACCCAAATGGATGATCTTTTGAAGACCCCAACTCCACAAGTACTAATTAACAAGTTGCGCTCATGAGTCCACGTCTGCATTCAGTGACTAAAATTTGCATTGCTCCGTGGTGTAAACCCAACATGATATCCCATGTCTCTTAAGATTCAAAGAACCATTTCATACCACAAGAAATTAAAACAAGAGCGAAGCATTAAATGATGATGAGGCTGCTATCATCAGGCGAAGGAATAATAGAATTACAATAAATCCCATGTGCAGGGGAAACAAACAGGTTTTTAGCCCGCTGACACTAACGACACCCGTGCTCTAGCCTCAACATCAGATCACAACCTCAGAAATGAGACCACACAGACACACACACTAACAGACTTCGGTCCAAACCATATTATACAACAGAACAACTTGAGCTTCAACACTAAACCTAGCTAGTTCGAGTCGAGATCGGAAAACACATGGATATGAAACGAAAGTAGTGATCCACAAGCAGATCACTAAACAGGCAATCAAAGAGGCCAGGCGACTCGTATCTCCCGTTCTATCCGCTCCTCCCTTGAACGGATAGAACGCAAGATATGAAGCGGCGCACGCGGCCAGGTGCAGCGAGCGAGGCGATGGATTACTTCCCATCTCCAGCGCGGGGGCGGGCGGCGAGCCTGCCGACGACATGCATCGCGCCGTCCGCCGGCCGGGTGCCGTCCCGCGGAGGCTCGAAACGCACCGGCAGGTACGCCTCGGTGTGGCAGTCGAAGCGCGACCCAGAAAAATGCTCGACCAACTGGTCACGCCCCTGCAGGAATCCAAACGGCCGGAGAACAAGCGCGTCATTCCGATGCGCCATGGCGGCGGGGTCAGGGCAAGCGAAGACGAAGGTAGTGAGCAGAGCGGAGGCGTACCTCTCGGTCAGCGTAGTCCACCGCGCAGGTCTTGCCGCTGCGCTTGAAAGCCCATGGGTGCCCGTGGAGGTCCTCCCAGAGCCGGCGGGCGGCCTCCGGCGAAGTCATGTTTACGAAGGCGTAGCCCTTGTTGGCAAGGCTCCTGGTCAAATGCAACGAATGAGGTCACGGATAGCTTTGCTAGGGGAGAAGACCCATTACCATTAGTATGCAAGGGCAAAGGTTACCGGAAGTCGATAGGCAGGTAGAGGAAGTCGTATTCCGACCTCACCCCGCCCAGCGCGATCTTCTCGTTTTCAATGAAGCAGTGTTCATCGAGGATGTTCATCAGCCTCGTCCTCCTGCGTCGTCAAAACGAATCAAGTAAACCGATCTTCGCCTATATAGATTAATAAAACCGGATTGATAGATCAAAACCAAGTAGCACATGGCAACGACAAAGAGAAGGAAACATGGCAGACTCACGTGAAATCATTAGGAATGTTTCGGATCATGAGGCTAGTCCGCTCAGAGGTAGGGTCGAATAGCCGCCGAGGCTTGACGGTGCGGCGCACTAGCACTCTGGAAGCCGGCCGCGCACGACTCGGCCCGCGCAGCCGCCGGCCGCGTCTCTGCGGTGGACGGACAGCCACG
This sequence comes from Miscanthus lutarioriparius, assembly GCA_904845875.1. NCBI lineage: Eukaryota > Viridiplantae > Streptophyta > Magnoliopsida > Poales > Poaceae > Miscanthus > Miscanthus lutarioriparius. Next base: position 25,843,288 of record CAJGYO010000004.1, on the reverse strand, counting down.
CTGCCCTCGGCGGGGGAAGGCGCCGCTGCAGAGGCCGGCGGCGGCGCAGGGAGCACCAGCTGGTACGGGAACGACGAAGGGAGGGACGTCGTCGGCGAGATGGGCGGGCTCGGAGCAGCGACCGCGAGCACAGAGCGCGGGGACGGCTGGTTGGTCGCCGCCGCATCCTTCGCGTCCGCGGCGGCCTTCACGCCGTAGGACGCCGCGGCTGCCGCCGGACCCGCCGCTCGTCGCATCCCTGCCGAGTCCTTGAGATGGCCGCGTGGCCGGGCACTTGGAGCAGACCGAGAGGGGGTCATCATGGGCATCGCTCCGTGCGGCACCACGCCGCCATGGAACGGTCCCCGCACCCCCGGGACGCAAGCGGCCTGCGGGATGCCCCAGCAAGGCGGAGGCGGAGGTGGAGCCAGGGGCGGCCACGGTAAGAACTCCGGCGGCGGCAGCGGCGGCGGGGCCATGCAGATGTACGTCGTGAAACCAGGCACGGGCGGAGGCGGGATCCATGGCGCGGCCCTCTGCGGGATGTAGGCCGGGGCTGCGGGGCTGAGGGAGCTCAGGGGCGCCATTGTTGCTGCGTTGGTGTCAGTGGCCTGGGGCAAGACGGAGGAAGAGTAGAGTCCCAAGTCGCAGGAGATATAAAAAGGAGGGGAAGGAGCTGGAGGAGGCGATCAGGCGAGTCCGCGAGTGTTGGTCTAGCCGTGTAGTGCACCATGGAGAGCGGTTTCACCCCCTACCCTTGCGTGCGGTGCGATCTGCCAATTGCGAGCGGAGTCCAGACTCCAGAGACGAGACGAGACGAGACGCAATGGGGTTCTCGCCTTGTTTAGTTGGACCCTAAAGTATAAAAAGTTGTTATAGTATCTGTCACATCGAATGTCTGTGATCTGTGTATGGAGCATTAAATATAGATGAAAATAAAAACTAATTGCACAGTTTGGTGGAAAATTACGAGACGAACGTTTTAAGCCTAATTAGTCCATGTTTAAACATTATTTGCCAAATAAAAATGAACGTACTACGGTAACTAACATCCAAATTCACCCAACTAAACAGGGCTCCGTCACTCGACGGTAGGGACAGCAGAGGACGCCAGACTAATGGCGTAGGCTTATAGGCGCCCTATGATTACAAATCCGTTCCATTTAATGCACAAGATTTGCGTATATTCTCGAGGATGTTTTGGGCGGCCGGCCGGCCCATCTCTCTCCCTGCCAGTCTTTTGCCTCATCTGTTCACTGTTCTCCCGGGGCAGCAGTCCAGAGCAGGAGGCTCAGCACAGTGAGCTGCACCGAAGCAGCAGTAGTACTCGTGTTCGTGCAGGGCTGAACGGGGGTTCCGACTCCCGACTGGAAATTGATCAGGTGCAGTACGGGTGTGCCCAGTTTTAGTAGTGAAGCATAAAGCAATTACTGTTTGCGTGAGCAGAATAACGCTACAAATAGTAACCTGGAGAACTTTGCTACTAGAATCTCGATCGAGCTTGTCCATGCTTTGCCAATCATTTTGTAACCTGGAGAACTACTAGCTGCTTGCAGCAGGCTCTCCTCTTAGATGCATCCTGTTCCACCCGTGCTTTCGCGTTTACACAAGTCTTTTGTTTGATTGGGCACACCGAATCCTGACGTGAACAGCAACAAGGTACAGTTCTAACACAATGTGGCCGCTTAATTACTCGTACCCCTCCGTAAAACCCAAAAAAAATGCAATTTTAGTTTTTCCCATGTCAATCAATTTTCAATTTATTCAAATATGTATAAAAAATAGTAAATTTTAAACTTAGTCAAGTTTAAAAATGTGACATAGTTTAGACATAGAATTAAGGTATTTTTAGAACAGAGGTGATAATTAGTAAACAACTAAGGGCCTGTTTGGTTCCTTCCCCTCCTCCTAAAATTCCTGTCACATCGAATGTTTGGACATATGTATGGAGTATTAAATATAGACTAATTATGAAACTAATTACACAACTTGCGACTAATTTACGAGGCGAATCTTTTAAGTCTAATTAGTCTATGATTTGACAACGTGGTGCTACCGTAAATATGTGCTAATGATAGATTAATTAGGCTTAAAAAATTTGTCTTGGAAATTAGCCTCCATCTATATAATTGGTTTTATAATTAATTTATATTTAATGCTCTTTATTAACCTCTAAACATTTAATGTGACATAAATTTTAGGAGCGACTAAATAACCAAAACACCACCTAAAATAACGCATATATCCCTACGCATTCTTTTCTCTTCATGTGTACCGGTAACTAGTGGCTGCACCATGTCAAATAGACAAGAGCAAGAAGGTCATTTGACTTCTTCTATCTATTTTTTGCGAAGAAAAACTCTGCTTTTTATAAAGCAACGTGGACAAAAGACCGTTTTATGCCACGCCTTGGCCGAGTTGATCTTGTCGTTCATATATGTGACATCTTCCCCCTTTAGAAGCATGTGCCATCTCTGTAATATGGAAAAATATAGAATGCTTCATTAACCCACGAAGATCTTCTCAATGCTCATTTTTTTTAAAAGCTCTACTTTAATTTTGGTGAATTGATAAAATCTATTTAGACTAACTCTTTGCTCTAAGTGTGAAATTGAGATAGGTTGGTCCAAACCAAGTATAAAGCAAAGATGGAGTCCATGGTAATGGTGTTGGATATGTGGTGATGATCAAGTGCTCTCTACTTGGAAAAGAAGAAAGATAAAAACAAAAAAGGCTTAAGGCAAAGATATATTTGATAGGAGCTTTTTATTTTGGCACTCAAGACACCTAGTAGGTGAGAGTGTGTTTATAATAGATAGTTGTACTATTAAGAGGGGTGAAACTCATCGTGAAATGCGGTTATCAAAGTGTCACTAGATGTTTTAACTCATTGCATATGCATTTAGATTCTAGTGAGTGCTAACACCCTTGAAAATGCTTTGTGAAAATGTTAACACACGTGCACAATGGTGATACACTTGGTGGTTAGCACTTGGGAGCAAGGGTGGAGAAGTTGGAGTTGAAAAGGAGGCGTTTTCAGTGACCGGACTCTGGATCAGACCCTGCTTGGGTTCATCCGGTCATCATCAGCAGAGAAGGCGCGGCCTCAGTCATTGACCGAACTCTGTGTAATACCCTCGGTGTTACGCCCTAAACAAACTATTAAATCATGCCATAAGCATCATGTTTATGTAATAATGCATGTGATAGAAGGTGTTGATAAATTTTTTGAAGCCTAAAATAACCAATAAAAATGTTCAACGATTGTTGATTTAATAGCTCACGTATATCAAGTATTGTTGAAAATCAATTTTTATTAAGCAAAAATACTATAGAACATATGTGTGATACTTAAATAAGGTTTAAAGTACAAACTTTGTAGATGACAATGCAACTCTTGCTCTAGAAAAATAATATGACGTATTTCTAATGGCTTGGAAATGGAACTTGAAGTCAAATTAGCTGAAGATTTGGAAGAAATTTTAAGTTTGAAAACAATGTGACAATGCCATATTGGCGAATTAATTCTCGAAAATCTAGCTAAAGGTCAATGCGTGTTTTTGCTCCTTATGGTAGACTGATGTGCCCTCGTTAGCATGGTCGAGGTAGATTAGCTTCAATTGTGTTAGGATAGTTTTTAGACGTGCTTTGAAATTCGTGCACGTCATATGCTTGGCTCGGGAGCACGGTCACCTCACGCGGCCGCTCGGCGTCGCGTGGCTGGCCGCGTTTCGCACGCCATGGTGCCGACCCCGGTTGGCCTGTCTAGCCGTGGGTTGGTCGTGGCCAGCTCCAGCGGGCCGTTGTCATTGCCCTGCAACTGCTGGCCATCGTGCTACTGCCCCAGCTGCCGCCCTTCCCGCCTCGTGCTATGGTACGGCTGCTGCCCTTCTCGCCATCGCACGCGTGGGCTTGTCCCTGCTGTCGGTGCTATCGTGTCCGTGCTCTCTGCAATCTTGCGCCACTGCCTAGCCCTGTCCGATGGCACTGTCTCTGTCGCATGTGCACTGCCGGCCAGGTCGTGCGCAGGGCCAAGCCAATGTCGCAGCGGCCTTCATCATGCCGATGTGGCTCTCTTTCCGCCGCTCGAATCACCTACTCGCCGAGCCGCTGTCGGCCTCCGTAGTCACGTCACACTAATGCCCGTGTCATGGTGTCACTACCCTCCCTCGCATCATTTTGTTGCATCGGCCCCACGCTCGATCGCTGCTTCACTGCCGCCGCCCGCGTCCTGCCATGGCCGAGCAGTCCCATCACGGCGCTTCACGACGCTCTCTCTCTGAGTCTTCCCCGTACGGACGTCTTATTTCTTTAACGCGGCTTCGACCGAAGCAGACATAGCCTTGAAGAGCTGCCACCCCCGCCTGCCTTGTCGCCGACAGAATCGCCCGCTTCGCACGATAAATACGTACGGTTAGGGACACCACACCTCAATTCAGCGTTCCAGTAGTTAGACAGGAAAGCCAGCTAGCAGCCCGACCCTCACCTCGGCGCACCTAAGCACTACTGGCGACCAATTTCTGGTTTTTCTCGTCGCCGGCCAGGTGCGTCGCCGTGCTAGTGAAATTGGGGCAAGGTCTAAATTAGTTTAATTGTTTGTATTCATGACCTCATGAAAGTGCATTTGACTAATATATGGTTTTTGGTGTATTGATGACATCCAAATTAGGGACTAATGTGATCTTAATGAGATATGTCGCAGCTATTAGTCCCATGAAAGAATCAAAGAGTTGATAAAGATGAAATGGTATCCCTCAAATTTTGAAGTTGTAAAGGTGGACGAACTCAAAGCGCTCTCCAAAGGTTTTATTTTTGCTTTTGAGTTTCAGATCCACCGCACTATAAAGAGGGATGCAAACTTAGTTGGTCTGAGGAAGATAGAGTGCTCAAGCATAAAAATAAAATCAAAAGAGAGACACTCTAGCACTCCACGAGCACGTAGATTATTTTTCTATGATTGTTGGTGTCGGAAATCCCGACGTAAGACAGAACTCCTGACCGTCGGAAGTCACGACTCATGTCGGAAGTTCTGACTCCCAGTCACTTAACCTGCGCAGTGACTGTGGACGTCGGAAGTCCCGACAGTCGGAAGTCCCAACCCAAGCCGGGAGTCCCGGCATCAGTGGTACTGCTGGCCGGCTATCTGCGCACATCGGAAGTCCTGACCCATGTCGGGAGTCCTGACACCTGCTGCGGTGCTGGCTGGTTGTTTAACTGCGCATGTCGGAAGTCCCGACGTACGTCGGAAGTCCTGTCATTTGCCGAGAGTTTCGACAATGACTTGCACGCGCGGACTTCTGACCCTGTGTGTACAGTTCTTTCGGTTAACGTCGAAAGTCTCGAGATCTGCGTCGGAACTTCCGACGTAGATCTGAATGGTTAGATTTTCACTTGGAGTATATATACCCCTCTCTCCACTTCTAACCGTTACGGACTCATTCACAGCTAACCCAAACGCTGGGACTTCCGACATTGACTGACAAATTTGAACTTAGCATTTGCAATTAATTTTTAGATACGCCTATTCACCCCCTCTAGGCATTGTTAGATCCTTTCACCTCGCCTTGACCTCCTCTATCTGGTCCTTGCGCCATTTTAGCCAGGGCGCTTACCAGAGACGTGGTGATGCATGGGTGTCCATCGTGGAGCACCACGCCCTGGTGGCTCACATGTGGCCAGGCCACCTCGGCACTCCTCCGCCTCAACCGTCATGGCAGCACGAATTCCGATGAGCTACTGGTGCTTACCTGCTATCTCTACCACCCCGATAGAATCTTAGGGAGCCAAAACAGTCGCGCCGCCACCGTGGATAGCCGCTCGCCACTGCAGCTCGTGACAGTGTGCCTCTGAGTCCCAAACTGCCACCCATCCTTGCGCCTTTAGCTGTAGATGATGGTCGACCCCTTACTTCTGTCGTATCCTGCCTAGGTTGCCCAGCGTAACCACCTTATGCCGTTGGTCGCCGTGTCGGCGCGCGTGGGATTTATAGGGATCTCCCCGTGGTAAATGCGAAAACATCCGAGTGTTTGGTTGCAAAGTTACTTACGGTAGGAATAGTGCGCATAGTAGTTGTATTAATCTCTAAAAGCTCGGGGGGCCTTTACGCAAAAAACAACCAGCCTTGCGGCGCTTCTCGGCCTGGGGCGTCTTTGAGCTACTACACGACGCTGCAGAGACGCGACGACGACTGAATTTTTGTCGGGCCAAAAGGAGTTGTTGCCCGCCCTTTTCATTTTCTAAGCATTTTCTAATTTAGTTTCTAAGGTAAAATTGTAAATGCAAAATAAATTTGTGTAGTTGACCAATAATTGTGAAACTAATTTTGTTAAGTTCCTAAAATTATGATCTATCTGCTAGTATATTTTGTTTACATAGTTTTATCATATTTTTAGGAGTTATATAATTAATTTGAGATGCTTTACATTGTAAGATATAAACTTGATGGATTTTTTGAGATAAATTGGTGATAGTGTTGGCTCTGAAACAGTCACAGTAAATTCCTAACATTATTAGATGCTCACTATAATTTTGATAGCTCTATAATAATTAGTTTGCTAAGGTAGCTAAATGAGCCCTACTTCAAAAATATATATTTAATCAATAAAATATCGAAACACCTTTGGAATTGTAGGACTAAAACATTTTTTCTGAGACAAAGCCTTACTTCACGATGTGGATACGTAGACTAGTACGTTAGTCATTAAAGCCAGCTCGTTAGCTTGCGGAGCGTAATCGCATTTTAGAGTTGTAGTTGTCGTTGGTTATTTATATCTCTGCGTTGTATCCACGGATACCATAATAGGGACAACGATGGATCATAGAGTCGACCAAAATAGCAGAAAAGATGGTGCCTTGATGATCGTGTCACCAATGAAATGCTAACCTTTGGTTATATCTTGCCTAGGCAAGCCCCGGTGCACAACCCTTATTATTCTGCACTTTATTTTATGCTTGTGCATTAAGTTTTATGGAGTTGAATGAAAATCCACTTGTATATATATATATATACTATGAGTTCTACTAGTATGTTAGAATCGTGTAGATTGCTATGCTATAGGACTCGGTAGAAGTCGAGTGATTACCTGTCACTCGTGAGGGATAGGAAAGATATTATTATTGCTATTATATTACTATCACATGGAATATATATGAATGATAATCGGACACCGGGCGGAATGATGCTTGGATTTGGACGTGGTTAGGCATTCGAGCGAGGCTCGGATTGCACTTGTTCCGCCTGTGTCGATTGAGGATCGTTCGTTGCTGTGGATGGTAGTCAGGTCATAGACTTATTATCCTGAGCACATACTTGCTTATGGGAGCGGAAAGGCTCGTTACACTCTTGTCGCGGGTTCCGGCTCTTTCCAAACCTACTGATTGGAGGCGGGAAATGTGGAGGTCTAAGCACCATACTAAGACCGGGTCTCAAGTGTGGCGTTTTGGAGTCCAAGTTTGGATGGGGACCTAGATCCCGTGACAGGAGTAGAATGGGTTGGTGTTGTTTGTGTCTGGGGTACAAACGAGGAGTGTGTTTTGGGATACCCAGCTAGGATACATTGATTCGCGAATCGCCATCTCTGTGAGACGGTAACGACTTGGCTATGGTCTAGCACCGTAGTAAGAAATAGAACTTGAAAGGTGATAAAATAGTTCTGATTGCTTACCACCTGCTTAAAAGTAGCAGAGGAGCTTACATGGAATGGATAGTTAATGAACTAATGATGACTACTAATAAAATTTAATATAAGGACACACATTTAGTAATGCTTCCACAGATGCAATAACCCACATGCCAAATAAGCCTTGCATATCCTTGGAGTCTTTTATTTTCCTCCTATCGGGTAAGTCTTGCTGAGTACAATTGAGTAATCTGGGTTTTATTCCCTCTGTTGTAGGTGATCGGAGGATATATAGAGCTGACTCTAGTGTGTGGAAATCTTGGTGGGCTCAGAGAAGATTCCTTTCATGCTACGACCGTAGAGTCTATTTATAACCCCCACTAAAGGTTTTTATAGGAAAAGATGTAAAATCTGCTAGCATCTCTTGTATATAAATGTCCACTATGTTAATACTCCACCAGGTCATTAAATGAATCTTTGCTTCCTCTATAACTCTGATAACATTATTATATTCCGCTGTTATAATCAATTGAGGTAATATTCTGCTACTGTAATAAAGTGAGGTAAAAAATGGCTAAAGATGTTGTAAGCTTTATTACCTCATTTATGATCCCGATGGAAAAATGTGGATATTCGAGTTCTCCCTTGGGGTGTGCTCGACGGAATTGGGTAGTTTAGTGTCCTCTCTTGATTACTTAGTGTCTAATATAAGACAAGTACTCCTGAGAGGCATTAGATTAGGCGATTCTGCCACACTCTGGCTCAAAGAAATGATCGAACGCTGGATGCGTGCGTCCGATCATTGTTGACATGGAGCGCATGAGTTGAATAGGGAGGACCGGACGTGTCAGGTCGTGAAAATCCCTCTCTGGATGCTTACTGGAAGTGATTGGACTCCACGTTGGTGGTGCGTCCGGTCAGCGGTCGGTGCGGCCGGTCATTGCCTAGGGTGCGCGGGGACGCGCACGATTGGACGTTGCTCGTGCACGTCCGGCCATGCCGCGGCGCGTCCGGTCTTAACTCACGTGCGTGTGGATTCTGACCGTTGGGATCGCGCGGTGGCGATTGAACGCGGTGGACACGTGGCAGCAGATGCGCGACCAGACGCTAGGGGCCGTGCATCCGATCATATCGATCGGCGCGTCCGGTCAGCCCGAATTTTGTGCGGTCATTCCTCTCTAACTCACCTTGCTTGATTGATTCATTATTTGGTCAGATTTGAGAGCATCCATGTGCATTGCTTTAAGTGATTGCATCTAGAGGCACTTGGTGATTGTGTTTCGCTACGGGATTCGCTTGTTACTCTTGGTGGTTGCCGCCACCTAGATGGCTTGGTGCAGCAAGGATCATCGAGCGGAGGAAGGTGCTTGTCTCTGGCTCCGATCGTGGTGATTGTGAGGGGTTCTTGAGCCTTTCCCGTGGGAGATCCCAAAAGGCATCTTTAGTGGATTGCTCGTAACTTGTGGATCTCTATCTTGTGTTGGTTGTGCGGCACCCGGTTGCGGATTAGGCGTGTGATACCTATTAGCGTGTGAACCTCCAAGTGGGTGAATCGCTACAACAGGGACGTAGCTTGCCAGCAAGCAAGTGAACCTCGATGAAAAATCATTATGTCAATTGGTATTCATTGTGATTGATTTTTTGCTTGCCCGGCTCGGTATTGATCCCTGTACCTCTCTTGTATTTACATTTATAGAGATATCTTGTGTAGAGCTAGCTTACCTAAGTAGAGTAGCACTCTAGTGTAGCATAGAAGTAATTAGTTGAATTAGTTGTTTAGGTTGCTCACTAGAAATAGAATTAGTGACCTAGTCATTGTGTGATATACCAGAGATCATAGAAATTAGAATTGGTTTAAGTGGCTTACAACACAAGTGTAGTACTAACGCAAGATTCGCTTCGCCATCTTATTTACTAATCACTTGTCGTAGTGTTGTTGTAGAATTTTTTAATAGGCTATTCAACCCCCTCTAGTAATTAGAACCTTTCAATTGTGTATTGTCCACAAAACCCTTAAGATAACAGAGAACATAAAGAACTTAATTTGATAACAACTAGTGTTCAAAGGCAACCAATGATCACAAATGTCTTGTAGGGACTTTGGTGTCTTGTCCCAACCCCAGGCTTCTCTGAAGCAGGCCCAAAATGTTTTTGCTAAAATGCATCCAAAGAAGACATGATTAATATCTTCAGGGACACCACAGAGGCAACAATTACAATTTCCCTTCGACGTTTTCTTCTTCGTAATCACTCCAGTTTGGAGTTTATCCGGAAACACTAACAACATAAACACCCTTATATTCATAGGAGCTTTATTTCTCCAAAGCTTATCCATTCTTCTATTATCTGCTCCTGTAAACACAAGTGATCTGTACATAGATCTGGTGGAGTAAATCGCTGATTTTTCGAAAATCAATGTGTATTCATCCTCTACATCTTCCTGGTGTAACTGAACCTCATCTAAAATAGATACAAGCCTCTCCCATTCCTCCATTTCATATGCCCCCAAAGCTCTCCGAAATCTGATGTGCCAACCATCACCCTTCCAGTACTTAGCTACTAAGCACTAACTATTTTGACAAATAACAAACAACTCTGGTAATTCAAATTTTAAAGGGATCTGTTCTATCCATACATCCTCCGGAAACAAAGTATTTCTACCATTATTAACCTTTGACGTTGGCCCCCATTTCTTCCATCTGTTTAAGCAAAACGAAGAAATGGTTTACTGAATGGTTTTTGAAAACACTTATAATCTTCAAAAGAAATGTTAGAATTTGTTTATTTGGTGCCTAGTTTGCCACATCTAACTTTCGACAAACTGTGTCTGACATAAAAAAATGTGCGAGTAAAGCTGAAGCCATGTTTATAATAAAATTTAGTAAAAATAAGTTATGCCATGTGAGATTGTGTGCTAAGAAAATATGGCCTACCATAATTATAACAGTGAACTAAACAACAACTTCGAAAAAAATGACAGACCAAACCTGGTCAGGGTTTTACAAATGTTCTTTTAAAACACTTTATCTTCGAATTGAAAATGGATGCTTCTAGCTACTCCTGCCAAAGGGCTCTCAATCCGGACACGGCAACACCATGGTTCATATACCCCCTGTGTCCGGCAAAAAATACAATTCTAACACATTATCATAGTTTTATATCTTAAGTTTGATTAATTATAGATAAACAAAATATCAATATTTTAGAGCCGTAAATGTGAATACTCCCACTGTCCAAGAAAACATGCAACTATAAGTTACGTGCTGACAAAAGTAGTTTACGTTTGATCAAATTTCTAGCGAATATTATTCACATTTGTGACTCCAAATTAATTTATTAAAAAAATACATTTCATAATTAATCTAATAGTATTTATTTGATATCATAAATATTGATATTTATAATTAATTAAATTTGAGATACTAAACTATGACACTGTGTTAGAATTGTATGTTTTTTTTTATAGAGGGAGTAGTATTTATTAGAAATTTAGTCAAACATAAACTACTTTTGCTGGCACGTTACGTAGTTGTTTTTTTTTTACGGAGAGAGTATCGCAGTAGAAAAATTTTCTACTAGACAGACTAGGAATTTTTACTCTTGCCGCATGCGAAGGAGTTGTAATAGTACTACTCGTACTCCTGTGTTTACCGCGACAAGACTGTAGGAGTACTGTCCCTCTGTTTATTCTTGGGAAGGAAGGAACTCGTACTCCTGCCGCAGCAGCAAGTGTACTATAATCATGAGGATACTGCAGCTGTGCAGTGTGCACCAGCTTTCCCTCTCGTCAGTATTCGCTTGTACTCCGTATACTCGTACGCCTACGGGGATACTAGTACTGTCATACTGATGGATTGGATGTGTGCTTGGGGCTTGAGGACAGTTCAAATTCAAACCGTAGTGCAATTTTGACATACGCCTTGTGGAGTTCCACCCCAACTTTCAAAAAGTTGCTATAGTACCTGTCACATCGAATATTTGCGGTCTGTGTATGGAGCATTAAATGTAGACGAAAAGAAAAACTAATTGCACAGTTTGGTGGGAAATTGCGAGACGAACGTTTTGAGCCTAATTAGTCTATATTTGAACACTATTTGCTAAATAAAAACGAAGGTACTACAGTAACACCAAAAACCAAATTTTTTCGATCTTCCAAACTGCAGGACGCGATAGCCGATGGCCGATGGGCGAGCGGTCACTCGGGTCTCCTGTGCTGCAGCCTTGCACTCTGCAGGCTGCCATGCAAAGGTCGCTCGTTTGATGGTAAACGAGCTCGGTCGGTCAGGAGCCGCAGCAGTATGGGAGCTTGTTCTCTCGATCCCATGCGGGTATTGAAGCAATCTTCCTCAAAAGGTGTCGGAAAGGGAAGAATCCTAGAGCCAGGAACTTTTAAAGTCGTTGGAATCTCACGGGATGTTTGGGCTTTGTTTAGATTGACTCCAAATTTTAAGTTTTTTCACTCTCTCTCCATCAGATTAATTTTTGAGTATGCATAAAGCATTAAATATAGGTAAAAAAATAATTAATTACACAGTTTGGTTGTAAATCATGAGACGGATTTTTTGAGCCTAGTTAGTCCATAATCAGATAAAGTTTATCAAATATAAATGAAATGTGCTACAGTATCCCGATTGCAAAATTTTACAATCTCCCTTCCCACGGTACAGAATGGTTGCCACCGGTTAATGGCTAGCGTTCGGTTTTCGTATAGGCTGCGGCAGCCTCTTCTGTGTGTTGAATTCCGCCACAACTGTGGCGGCCACGTCGCTCGTCGTCACGCCACAACTTCGGTGGCCGCGCCACACCTGGCATGGCGTGTTATGGCGGGTACCAAACAGGCCTCAACCTTTCTTAAAAAAAGGCCCGGTGTTTTGAATGGTTTTTGCAGCGAGGTCTGTTTAGAATGATCCTTTTCTACCTCCACTTGAGAAAAGATACCGTTCTTGATTTAGAATGATGCAGGTGTTTGGTTGCAAAGCAATCTTTCGTTTGGCTATGACTTATCGTAAATGATCGTAAATTTCTAGCTAGAACAGTATTTTTCTCTCACACAAACCAGCCAACAGTACTTCTTCATGAACCAGCAACGAAACGAACCAGCCAACCGAACAGGCTGCTTGATAATCTGGATAAAAAAATTAGTAACGTGTTCTTTGGATTGTACTAGGATCTAGTATGTTTAGACGAGATTCTAAAATTCTGAGACTTTTTTTTATCTTGGTTCTTAAGATCTCTTGTAGGAGCCAAACGGTATCTTAAACTTTTTTAGACTCTGTTCGCTTATTTTATAATCTATTTTTTTTAGCTTGTTTTTTTAGCCGGACCAATGTTTCGGTTTGTTTTTTTAGCGAAGCAAACGAGGCCTTAATGTTTACTAAGTTTATAAAAGCACTATTAATATTTATTACTCCTAATGTGTAGTATTCTATAACAATATATTTTATAATTAATTTAATGGTACTTATTTGGTACTCCCTCCGTCACAAAAGAATGCAATTCTCGCTTTCTAAGAAGTTAATCAGTTTGAATTTTGATCAAAATTATATAAAAAAATACTAACATCCTGATGCAAAATTAGTATCATTAGATTAGTCATAGAATATATTTTCATAATAAATTTATTTGAAGACATAAATATTAATATTATTTGCTATAAACTTCATCAAACTTGAGCTACTCGACTAGCACGGATCTTATAATTACATTCTTTTCTGGGCAGAGGGAGTATGTTATTATAATATCTTTTTGTATATATATGATTAAACTTAGCATTTTTAACTTCTTAAAAACTGTGAAATGCATCTTTTTAAGGGATGGAGTTGTTATTAAGGTAGCAGTATATAGGAGTATATGCATATACGACACTGTATATGGTTATTAAGGTACCAGGATAATTGGATGACAAATCTGATCGGCTGATTCTCTTATTTCTGCCTTGTTACTAGCAACGTGCCCGGCGAACCTCGGTCTCTGGTCCAATCTGCCACGGCCCACGGGCAAAGTTTGAGCTGAGCTGCTGTCGCCTCAAGGGGCGGCACGGGCCGCGATGCAGACAAATCCCCGAGCGCTGGACACTGGCAGAACATTTATGACGTCGTCGTCCGCCCGACAACGGCCGGCTCCCAGTCCCCGGCTCGACAAAACCGGCAACCAGGGGCGCGGCGCACGCCGGCACGGGGTAACAAGGATTAGGACCTCGGTCAAATCTGGTCGACTGATCGCGTTCCGGCCCATGCCGCGTACGGCTGTCCGTGGCTCTGCGAGATAGGCGCGCGGCAGCGGCCGTCGTCCCCGTCCTGGCGGTCTCCGATCCTGCATAAGGATGGCAACGGGATATAGCCGTCGGTATCGACGAAACGTTCTCTTCTCCGTTACGAGAAATCATCCGTCTTTGTTTCCGTTAATTGTCTTGGTATAGATTCTTATCCATCTCTGTACCCGTTGGACATCGGCCGGGTAACAGATACCCGACGGGTACTGCATACCCGATAAACAAGGACACTTGGGGTCACAGCTTTGCAATCGGAGACGTTTCTTCTTCACTCGGGTATAAGTGTCGGAGTCTCGGAGATGCCGAGGAGAAGGAGCGAGGTTGCGAGGAGGACGAGCAAAGGTGGCAGAGAGACCTAACTGAGGAAGCGAGGGGCACGAGCGCTCGTGAGGCAGGCGTGCTTGTGCTGCTGGCGGAGATGGTGAGGAAAAATTGAACTAGGGTTTCTAAAATACACAAACTATATATATGATTGTTCAGATTTGTGCCAAAATACCTATGTTGAGCTTCTTTGGGCCTAATACTCACATGACAGCTCAAATAGTCGGGTTCCCCAACAGGTAACGGGGACGGGTAAACAGGGAACGTTCCCGTATCCACTATACCCATCGGGTATGGATTCTTGTCCATTTAGATACCCGCGGGTAAAGATATGATTATATCCCCATCCCCTGATGGATCAAATACCCGTCGGGTATCGGACCCCGTTGCCGTCTTTAATCCTGCATGCTTCAGGGATCCGCGCTGCTTGAACACGTGCTTCAGCGGCTCGGCACGGTCGGGGCGCGCGGTTCGTCGCTGGAGGTTTTGCCTGGATCGGCGAACGGGTGACTACTAGTACTTGACCTTCGGGTAAGTTCGTTTAATCTATAGTATTTTTCTCTCACGATAAAACAGTTTTAATCGGTTTATTAGTCGGTTTCAATACTAGCCGAATAGACCCGACCTGAACCGCTTGTCTGTAAATGATGCAGTTGATATCATTTTGACTTTTGACGGAACGGGGTGATGAGGCTGGCATGGGCCATCGGGTACTTGTAACTTGTACTGTGAAGAATACTCCTATCGGCGCACCGTTGAGAACATGAGGTCGCTCAGACTTGCCGCTCTATCGTCTTCCGTCTACCCCAAGCGAGACAGTAGTGCATTGTGTTTCTTTATTTATCGTCGAAGCATGGCAGTACGTGGCACGGTGGACCGACAACAAATAGCAATGGTGAACGGCCTGCAACATGCATGCTCCGACGTGCCGTGTCTGTAGCTACCAAAACAAGAGACGAAGGGACGTTGCATTGCATGTGGTTGACTGTTGCAGGAACGGCGTGCATGCAGTGGCCAACTCTCCCTCACTTCCCTCAAGCGAGGCGAGCGAATGGGCCCAATAGCATCCGTCCAAACTCTGGAGCCATCATTTTGCGGTTTTTGCCGCCTGGGCCAGGGCGTGATCGACCGCGGCCGCTGCAGCCGGCAGCACGACTCTCCACGGCTCCAAGCGACCGAGCGGCCGGGACATGCAAGACAAGAGAAGCATGCGTTGCGTGCTGCAGCATCCGCCCGTCAATTCCTTCCTCTCTTCCACGTCCGCTGGCCTCGCGATCCGTGCCTGCGCTGCGTATTCCCTATTCCGTATTCCTAATCCTACCAGCACGTATCAGGGAGAGGTTGGACTTTGGCATACGCAGTGCACGGTAACGGTACATGCAGGAGCGGAGATTAGTGTAGACCAAAATGGCCATGACCGCTCTTTCTATAGGATTTTCCGATTTTGTACTAATTTTTGTTTGTCGCGAGCTTATTAGACTTGAAAGTAATCATGAACTTTGTTTATAATCCAGTGTCATTTGATTTAGCTCAACTTCCGCCGCTGGTACATGCACCCACCGAGTACAGACAGACACCCTTCTCCTGGTTGGTGCAGACTACTGCTGAGGACGTGCACGAGACGACCGCGCAAATCTTGGGGAGCATAATGCATATCAGCTCAGCTCCGTAAAATTTGAAGCACGCCGATGCTTGCATTGGGTACGTGTACCTCGATCGCTCCAGAGTCCAGGATCTCGGGCTCTTGAGTATACATCTTTTTTTTAAACGAGTCAAACTTTTAAAATTTAAGTAGATTTATAGAAATATTCTCAATATTTATATCTCCTAATAGAATTGTTATAAAAATATATTTTACTATTAATCTAATGATAATGACTATTACACATCATAAATGTTAGTATATCTTTTTATATATTTAGTAAAACTTTAAAATATTTAATTTATTAAAAAACGAGATGTTCGATTGTTTTGGAACGAGGGAGTACACACAAGTAGAAGTGTGGAATGAATTGGCTAGCGTCTCAACTTGGGCCATGCTCGGTAAAATCTTTAGGGCAAACCTTAAGGTAGACGTAAGCATGTAAATTCTTAAAAAAAATACTTCCATCATTTACAAAAATTTAAACAATGCACATGCGTAGATTCAAACTTAAACAAGAAAAATCATGCAAAAAAATAATAAAACTACTAGGAGACAAAATTGGAGTGCATAAGAGTAGTGCTCACCTTGTTAAGGTTAATTCTCTTTTTTCTCAAATACGCAAGAGCGTTGCGTATCATTGCATTAAGGAGAAATAGAAGTCATTTACAAGGGACCAGCTCGAGGCCGGGTTCAGAAACGATAGAGTACAATGAAGATCTCGGTGGGTAGCAAGCAACCCCCCACGCTAAACTCCTCAAATCCTTGGCGCCCGCTTGAGCCCACTGATCAGTCTCTGCTTTGATGATAAGCGGTAGATCCGGCACCGTGGTCGCGACCTCCCTAAAACATCGTGCGTTCCTCTCTTTCCATATTTGCCAAGAGGTTAGCGCGAATAGCGAATCCATGTCCTTCGTCTGATTGCCCTGCCAACCCCCCTTAGTCACATCCACCAGCCGAGGACCGACTGAGCCATGGGTTGAAGTGGGTGGCCTAGGGCTTGGCATATGTGAAACCATACCTCTCTTGCATATGGGCAGATGTAAAGGATGTGATCAATCGTCTCCGGTGCCTGATCACAGAGGTAGCATTCTTCCTTGGCTTCGAGTCCATGTCTTGCGCACCGGTCACACTACTACACTAAACCGAGGCGGGCATTTTTCATTATCCGAGGCAGGCAAAGGCAACCATCTCCGACGAAAGGTCACAGTTAATCCATGAATAACGGAGGCGGTTGCCCTACCTGCTTCGGTTAATTGATTAACCAAGGCGGGCTTATTACAACGTCCGCCTCGGTTAATCGACAAAAAACAAAAAAATCCCGAGCCCACTGGCGAGCTTGTTCCCGAGCCTACTAGCCAGATCCGTGCGACGCAGGATGCCGCTGTCTCCTCCATGCCAGCCTCCTCGCCTCCTCGCTGGATCCGCTGGCCCCTTGCCCCCTGCTCCAAATTCGCGCGCTGCTCGCCTCCACACCGGCCTCCTCCTCGCCGACTCTAGATCCGCTCATCGGCTCTAGATCTACAAAGAGAGAGGGAAGAGTGAGGAGACAAACAGAGTAAGAGAGAGGGAGATGGCAGAGCTGACCTACCTCCACGCGCTGTGGCAGAACAGTACAAAATAACACGCTTTCGGAGGCACTCGTCTTCCACCAGACACTAAGTGCCTCGAAAGTGATCTACATCGAGCACACCCCAAGGAAGAACTCGAAACAATCCATATTTTATATCCAGAATTCAATAATGAGTATGAGCTTACAATACTTAGTCCATTTCATACAACAAGAGTTCTTGAAAATTATTTATTACAATACTAAAGTTTAGAGTGCGATAATTAAACAACGGAATAAAAATAAACATCTAGCGGAAACGATACAAGGATCTGTCTGTGTCCACCAGAAGAATCCTCCATATAAGAGCTACTCCTCAAGCTGCACCTACAATATGGGTAAAATAAACCCTGAGTACACGATGTACTCGCAAGATTTACCCGACTAGTGGGAATAGTTTCTCGACTCCAAGGAGTATGATAGGCAATATGGGTTTGTTGTTTTCTTTTTATTTACGAAAAGCGTTACTAGAAGTACGTCCTTAAGATCTAGTTTTATTAGCAGTCATGATTACTTCATTAGCTAACCATTTTAAGTAAGCACATGTTCTACTTTCAAGCAAGGGTTGAGCAATCAGAACCATTTTACCATCTTTCATCTTCTAGTTCTTACTATGGTGCTAGACCATAGCCAAGTTGTACCGTCTCATGGAAACAACGATTCATGAACCAATGTATTCTAGCTGGGTACCCCAAAACACACACCCTATTTATATCGCAGACACAAACAAGACCAACCCATTTCACTCCTGTCAAGGGGTCCGGATCCCCATCTAAACTTAGACACTAAGCCCCCACACTTGAGACCTAGTCTCAGTATGGTGCTTAGACCTCCACCTTTCCCCACCTCCAATCAGTCGGTCCGAAAAAAGCCGGAACCCACGACAAGAGCGTAACGAGCCTTCCCGCTCCTATAAGCAAGTAAGTGCTCCGGATAATAAGTCTATGACCTGACTACCATCCACAGCAACGGACGGTCCTTAATCAACACGGATAGAGAAAACAGTGTAACCAATACCCATACCATATCCCTGCCCTATCTCCATTCTCTTTTCATCATTTTATTATGAGAGTAATAATAATAATCATCTATTGTGAGTAACGGTAGGTTGCTCACGCTATCAAAAATCTAAGCATAGTAGCTACTCGAGCCAGCACTAGTAAGACTCTTAGGACAGATATATCTATGCATGTGGTTTTCATAAAAAATCCTGTAACGTAAATACACATCACATATATATATTCAGTGATTATAAAAAATAAGGGTTATGCACCGGGGCTTGCCTTGGGCAGGCGCGGTGTTAGCTGAGTCAGTCATCGGTGGCTCCTGGACTTCCTCCCTCATAAGGATCTCCTCCTCGTACTCATCAATGATCTCCTCGAACTCGCGATCGTCGATGGTCACTATCTCCACCAACTCGTTCTCTACATGCAAGCGATGATGATACAACACTTAACATTTTGACAACAACAACTCTTAAAATAAGATTACGCATACTAAGCTACTAAGCTAGCTCTAATGACTAAGATACTAAGCTAACTATCATCTTCATCAAGCAGAGTGTTGGATTCAACTAACAAACCCTTAGCTTCGACAAATTAAGGATATATCTTTATTTCTTCTAGTGATTTAATGTAAATTGAAACAAAAAGCATTTAACTACCCTAATGCTTAGCCTACCCTAAGGCTACAACAATTACAGTGAGCACATAATAATACCATAAAGCTAATAAAAAATTTCAGGACCAAAGCTAGCATCAATTTACCACAAAAAATTCTAGAATGATTAATTTAATAATATGAAGCATTCTCAAATGATTTAATCGCTCCTGGTATCAACATGTATATATATATGAACTAAATACACCAATGGATATAGCACAATTTTATGAACCTAACAAAATTTGTTTCATAATTTTTAGACACCTACATGATTTTATACGAATTGCCAAAGATCAGCTCAGAAATTAAATTAGAAAACTATTTCTAATTCCTTATGAAAAAAACGAATTCTCCCGCGTGGCCCATGCGACACAGCGCGCGCGTGCGAGCGTCGTGGTGGCCCACGGTGCGACCCACGTGAGGGCGACCTGCAGCGTGAGATGACCCGCGGCGGGGGAATCCTGCACGCGCTGGCAATCTTGCAAAAGAGACCTCAAAATTCTCCTGAATTATAACTAAGTACTAACACTAATTACCCCTCACTCAAACCTTTTCACTTAATCCCCTGACTTTCTTGGAATTCCCCCACGCACACCCCCGGTGACTCAGCGCACAGCGGCCGGTGACACAGCGCGGCTGCGCCGGCCACCTGGGACCTACGGTAGACCACCTAACGGGCCGGTCACCATCTCTAACCCATGCGGCTACGTTAAGTGGCGGTGTAGGGTGACACGACTTGCTAGGGAAGGCTGTAGACGCGCGGCCATCCACGATGGTGGTGCCACTATTCTAGTGAGCTAGGGTAGCTACAGACCTAATTGGTTAGCGTGAGCATTAGGAGGCTACCATGGATCAGGCCGAGGTGGCGGTTGGGTGGAGGATGACGGAGGAGGTCTGGCCATGTGCGGCCGAGCCATTTGGCGGCGCACCGCGGTGGCACAGTCGTGTCAGCGACAACGGGGAGGCGGTAGCAGTTCCACTGGTGTGCGCAAGGTGGAGAGAGAGGCAAGGCGAAGCTAATGGTGTAGGCAAATTGGCTTCGGAGGGATGGTAGAAGGATTGCCCTCGACCATGGCCGAGCGCGGCCTTAATGGCATGGCGGCGGGGAAAAATTCAAAATTGGAGCTTGGCCGGGCTCGCTTCAAGGCTGGGTGGGGTCGGGGGGTCAGGTGGCTTAATGGAGAAGTAAGGGACATGATGAATTGAGCGATGGTGACTTAACCATACTAAATTAAGCGAGCGGGGTCGGCCAGTCGCGGTGGCAGAGAGAGAGAGAGGAGGACGTCTGGCTCGGCTTGTCCTTGCCTTAGCGGCAAGCGGTCGGACGAACCCAAGGCAGCATCCGCACACCCGCTATGCGACAATGGGGCCAGACCACGTGCGCGTGCGGAGGGAGGTGGGGGCCTAGCATGTGCGGCCGCAGCGCCTTTAAGGCAAGGCGACGGCGCGAGGTAGCCGGGACAACCCATGTGCGCTCGGGGACAAGGCGAGTGGCAGCGCAGCATAGCATCATAGTGGTGTCGATAGCGGCAACGTGAGGTAGGACATGATGACGAGGTGATGGCGCTGGCAATGCTGGCTCACTACATCTGCTGGCTTGAGCAGAAGCGATGCAGCCAGCGGTGGCTCGCTGCACGAGGGGGCGGTGGCGGCCGGCTCTAAGCCGAGAGCCAAAGCCAAAGGCAGCCTGACGGCCACGCGCGATAGCCCACGCACGCACAACAAGCGCGGTGACACCGAGCGCCCAAGCTTGGTGACCGCGTCCACCCAGCGAACCAGACCAAGAACATGTCGTGCATGAATTTTAAAGCATCAATAGCAACTAAACGGTTGAGGTTGACACTAAACCGCCTTCACTATGATAAAGAGGGTCTATTAGGCTACCAATCCGAGCTAAAACACGACACCACCTCTTAACTCAATTTCATAAAATAAATCCCCAAACCTGACATTGTCTAGCTATTAATAAACTCAAAGAATCTTCTAAGTCTTGACTGAATTCAATTTTAAGTTCCATTTCTAAGTTACGAAAATTACTAGCTAGCAATGTTATTTCTCTATAGCAAAAGTGGCATTGTCATCTACAAAGTTTGTACTTCAAACTTTATTTAAGTATCACACACATGTTCTATAGTATTTTTGCTTAATAAAAATTGGCTTTCAACCCTACTTGATATACATGAGCTATTGAATCAACTTTCATTTAACATTTTTATTGATCATTTTAAGTTACAAGAAATTTATCTACACATTCTATCACATGCATTATCACATAAACATGATGCTCATGATATGTTTTAGTAGTTGGTTTAAGGTGTAACACCGAGGGTGTTACACGCGCCACCCAGCCCCGTGCCGCCTGGCTGCACGCCACCACCTACCACCGCCAACGCAGAGAGGGAGGGAGATGGAGAGGATCTACCACGACCCGCTGAGCTCTTCGTTCTAGATCCATCATCGTGGTGGAACCATGCCACCGTGGTGGGAGGGAGAGGGAGGAGGGGTGCCACTGTGGTGGGAGGGACGAGGGGCGCCGCCATGGTGGGAGTGAAGAGGGGCACAATCGTGGTTGGAGTAAGAGGGAGGAGGGGCCGGTGTGTGTGTGAGAGAGAGGGAGGAGAGGGTGGCATCGCACGGAGAAGGGGGCCGGCGTGCTCGGAGCCGCGGCGCTTGGAGAGTGTCGGGGACCAATCTAGTGTAACCGAAGAGGAGCTAATGATCATCAACATTGATGAGGACATCGCCATGCTGGACACACCGACGCCATGGTCTTCCCCAAGTTGCAATTCGTTCCCAACTCAGCTGCCACGTCGCCCTCGGATTCAGCAGACACGTCGTCACTGTTTCGGTCATAACTTTCTCATACGACATCGAAACGGGCCGTTCTTGGATGCGTTGGAAAGGGGATGACGACGCTGTCGTTTCGGATCTGGTCTCAGCTCCAGAAGGTCCGTGGATCATTCTGTGTGACCATGGCAAGGTGCTGCGTCACCTATTTGGGCCAACTTGGCCATGTATCGTGTCGGGCCTTAAGCCCAAGTTGTGGGCGCCCAACCCCTGGCCGTCCCCAACCCTAGGTCGAGTCTTAGACTATAAACACAGCCATCGCCGCTGCTGCACAATTGGGTTTTGTTTAGAGTTTAGTTTTCCATCGAGAAACTGAATCATTCATTGTAACTGTGGTGACAAATCCTTTTACAGTGATCCAGGGCCCCCGTTCTTGATCTCCTCCACTGTGTCGATTAGTCCTTTGGAACCGAGTTCTAGAACCCTGTATTGATATTCGCGTTATTCATATTTGCAATATCAGATTGCGTGTTTTACCTTCTTGCTTGTGCTCTTAGATTCACTTGCAGGAAAAGCCTTCTTGGCGAGGTCAATCAAGTTGTGCTTGGTTGATAACCAACGGAGTAGTGGTGTAACGGTTGCAGAGTTCGAATCGCGTCTGATTTGAAGCCGGATCGCCAACATCGAGATCTCCACAAATCGAACTTACGGGCTACCTCTCGGAAGATCGGGCCTGTACTCATCAAACATTGATTCATCCGAGTTGTCAAAAGCACGACTACCGCTCCAACCGACCCCTGGGCGCGCAAGCTCTGCCTCGCCCGACCTCTGGGGGAGGACTTTGCCTCACTCGACCTTTGGGGGAGGGCTCCACCTCACCCCACCCTGAGGCCATGGGCTCCGTCTCGCCTGATCATAAGGCCGTGAGCACCGCCTCGCCCAACCCCGAGGCCACAGACTCTGCCTCGCCTGACCCCAAGGCCGCGAGCTCTACCTCGCCAAACCCTTGGGTCCATGCTCTGCCTCCACCGGCCTATGGGGGAGGCCTCCGCTTCGCCCAACCCCGAGGCCACGAGCTCTGCCTTGCCCGACCCTTGGGTTCGAGCTCTGCCTCGCCTGACCCCAAGGTCGTGGGCTCTGCCTTGCCCAACCCTTGGGTTCATGCTCCGCCTCGCCCGACCTCTGTGGGCAAACTCCGCCTCGCCCGCCCCGAGGCTAGGGGCTCCACCTCGCCTGACCCTAAGGCCACTAGCTTCGCCTCGCCTGACCTGGAGGCCACAGGCTCTGCCTTGCCCGACCCTAGGGTCCGTGCTCTGCCTCGACTGGCCTCTAGGGGAGGGCTCCTCCTCGCCCGACCTCGAGGCCATGAGCACCGCCTTGCCCGACCCTTAGATTCGTGCTTTGCCTCGCCCAACCCCAAGGCCACAGGCTCCGCCCCGCCCGACGCTTGGGTTCACACTCTGTCTCGCCCGACCTCTGGGGGAGGACTCCACCTCGCCCGACCCCAAGGCCATGGGCTCTGCCTCACCCGACCTCTAGGGGAGGGCTCCACCTCGTCCGACCCCAAGTCCGCGAGCTCCGCCTCGCCCGATCCTTGGGTCCATGCTCCGCCTCGCCCGACCTCGAGGCCGCGAGCTCCGCCTCGCTCGACCCTTGGGTTCACGCTCTACCTCGCCCGACCCCAAGGCCATGGGATCTGCCTCGCCCGACCTCTAGGGGCGGACTCTGCCTCGCTCGACCTCTGGGGTAGGGCTCCACCTTGCCCGACCCTGAGACCACGGGCTCCGCCTCGCTTAACCCTTGGATTCATGCTCTCCCTCGCCCGACCCCATGGTCGCAGGCTCCATCTCGTCTGACGGAGACCCATACCGCCGCCAACCACTCTAGGTCCAAGCATATAAGCCTGGGTCAAAACTCTAATGCCAAGCAAGAGACCGACATGCCCCGATGTAACCCGCGGCCACTACGGGCCATACTTGAGGATCCATATCAAGAACAGCATCGGGTGTACCGGTGTTGTTCTGCCTAACCCTCGTACGAACACTAACAGGCACGTCGGTTCCCCACGACGTCCGCTAGGATGGAGCGGAGCGCCGTGACCGGCAGACGACGCCTGCACATGGCGCCAGTGACCGGCAGACGACGCCTACGCATGGTGCCATCCCTGTTGACATCTACTATGTCAGCGGGACCCGCATGAAGGAGAAGAAGGACCCGGCGACCCTAAGGGCCTTCGGCTCTCTCTCTCTGGTTCTTCTCTTTTTCCTCCGCCTTAACCCATGCTTTCACTTGGCCAATAAAAGGGAAAACAGGATGCCCCATTAGGGGGCAGCGGATCGATCTAGGCCAGACCCAATCGAAGCTCCATGAACCCATCGAACCTCGAACCGACCAGAGCACGACACAAGCACACGGCTGAGCAGCAACCGAGCTCTCGGCACCCATTCACTCTTTCCACCAGAGACTTGGGACCTGTCCCTCTCTCGCTCATTTGTAACTCCTACTACAAACTTTCATTGCTAGTAACACAAGCAGCAGCGACGAACTGGATATAGGGACATTCTGCCCGAACCAGTATAAACCTCATGTCCTTTAAGCACACCATCCGAGCCAGACACGCAATACTAGAAATTTACTCGTTGGTGGTAACTCGAAACACCGACAAGAGGGAGCGCGCTCGGCCGTGGTGCTGATGGAGAGAGTTGAGTGTTTTAGGGTTTGTGTTTGCTTTTTATATGCTAGAGGTGGTAGTGGGCTAGTGTGGGTTGGGCGCCTGGGCCTCATTTACCGAGGCGGGCCTTGTAGAGTGCCCACCTCTGTAAATGGATTAACGGAGGCAGAAATACCCGCCTCGGTTAATATCGATTAACTGCGGTTGTTCTAGGTGACCGCCTCGCTTAATCGGTTAACCGAGGCGGTTGCGTTAGGGCGACCGCCTTGGTTAATAAGCATTAACCGAGGTGGTTATGTTACAGTGCCCGCCTCGATTAAGTATTAACCGAGGTGGTTCTTGCCTGCTGCCCTACCTCGAATAGCCGAGGCGGGCAACCAGGTCGCCCACCTCCGAGGCCATTTTGGAAATGTTGCTCAAAAGATTTTATATAGTAGTGTCATTCGTCTAGTGTCACTTTCGGAATGAAAGCCACAGGAAGATCTTCACCTTCAATGGCACCCAAGTCTTCTAGATCAGTGAGTGACCACGGAAACGGATAGACCCTGTGTGGTGCATTTTGTAGGCGGATTTGGAGCTATACTTCCCATCAGGGGTCCATCGCCATACTGTCCTGTCCTGTTGCTCACATAGGTTCACATCCGCCGTGGCTTCCCATAGGTCCAAGAACTCTATGATTGCTGCCATGGTCATGTTGTCCATGATGGCTCGCGTCCACTACCTGTTTGTAAGCCCTGGCGAATCGTTAGGCTTGATCTGATCCTCCTGGAGACCAGCTGCACCAGGTTGGGAGCAATGTCTGACGGCGCTGTTTGTTGAAGCCATCGATCGTCCCAAAATAGCGCGTTGGCGCCATCCCTGTAACATCCAAAAATTCACATTCAAAAATCACTCACATTAAAATTTATTTTCAAAATTTATTTAAAAAACTATAGATCATCTTAGCTCTATTTTAATCTCCTTCCAACTCTTGTCCATCCTATATATCCATCTCAGACATCTTCCTTCAATATTTATCCTGCACATCGTGGCATCAGTACCACCCGCCCGTCCCCCATCTCTCTCTCGCGCTTCGATCGCCCTCGCCCAATGCCCAACAATGGCGCATGCGCCGACCCTACCATCGATGCAGCTCCCCCGCGCCTAGACCCCCTCGCCGAGCGCAGCAGCTCGCACGCCACCACGACATGTTGGACCCACCACCTCGCCTCACCGTTTGCGCCGGGGGACCCATCTCCCACTCCCTCTTTCTTCTCCATGCGTGGCATCCTTCACCGCACTCGGTGTGCAAAATTAGCACGCGGGCACAAGCAAGTACCAGCAGCTCGTGCACTCACCAGCACCTCGCAGATGCACGCACGTATTAGCATACAAGCAAGCAAGTGTCAGTAGTGGACCCGCACACACGTACATATAGCTCATGCATGCATGCAAAGCAAGCAAGGCCCCAGCAGCATGCACGCAAGCAAACTCGCCTGCGTGCCGACCACCATGCTAATTGGGCACCGACCATGCTTGTCGAGAATCCACCGTCACCCGCTACGCGCCACCGTCCATTTGCATGCCGCTTACAATCACCAGTGATGTTGTCCCGTCGCTCCACCACCCAAGCATCCGTCCACAGCAATGCCATCGAAAGCGAGCAAGCAAGCAGGTGGCACAGCCCCGCTTCCTCGCCCTATAAAAGGGCACGCCGAGGTGCTCTCCTCCACCACCCAGCAGTACGCTCAGCTCGCTCTCTCGCTCGTCTGCTCTCCCTTCGCTTTGCCTCACGTATATCGTATACGGCCGTGCACACGAGCCAAGCTCGACCGTCATCGTAGGACGAGGTGAGCAGCTCATGAGCATTCCCTTGCTCTTTCCTCTCTCCCTGTGGTCCCCCCTGCTCGTCTTCTTCCAACCCGTGATGCCCATGAGCTCGGCCATGGCGTCCACGCATGAAGCAAGAAGAGCACTCGTGACCCTTGCTAGCTTCTCTCTCTCCCTTCCCATGCATGTGTGTATGACGCGTGGGTCCTGAGCAGCAACCCCACCAAATGGTACACGCACAGCATACACCATGCACTACCACCACCAGCCAACCCATCATGTGATCACCCATTCCTTAATCGCGCATTATTCTTTTCTGCGTGATTAAATTTCGGCCATCTCGCAGAGCCACATGCCAACTCTGATTTCAAAGTTTCTTCTTCCTAAATTCATCTAAAATCATAATCTATCTCCCATATAAATTTCATGATTTTTAGAGCTCATTTGAATTTATGTGATTATTTATTCACTACCGGAATCCTCAATTTTGGCGAGTGTTTTTATGTTTGCCGAGTGTATTCCCTCGAACACTCGGCGACTAAGTTCTTTGCTGAGTGCTACGCTAAAAACACTCAGCAAAAGAGGGGGTCTGACGAGTGTAAAAAACACTCGGCAAAGAGCGGGTTTGCCGAGTGTAAAAAAAAACACTCGGCAAAGAAATAAAATTTTTTTTCTGGAAAAGAAGGAGAAGAAATAAATGAAAAAACATTTTGCCGAGTGCTCAGATCTAGAACACTCGGCAAAGAAATAAAATCTTTTTTCTAGAAAAGAAGGAGAAGAAAAAAAAAAAAAAAACTTTGCCGAGTGCTCAGATCTAGAACACTCAAAGAAAGATTTTTTTTTTCCAGACACCGAAATCCTCCCCGCACACCACGCCGCCCTCCCTCCTCCTCCTTCCTCTCCTGCCCTCCCCCGCCTCTTCCTCTCTCCTCCCCTCGGCCTGGCGCCCCTCCCCTCAAATCCCGGCCGGCGCCCTCCCCTCCTGTCGGATACCACTAGAAGGGGTACCCTAAGCAAGAACAAAAAATATTGCTTAAACCTTGCAAAAATCAAATCGTGAAGTCTCAGCAGATTCTCCGATTCGTCCGAGCACTTGCGCCGAGGCCTCAGGCGAAAGGCCAAAAGCTCCCCACCCCACCGAGGCTCTCTCGCCGGGGCCCTCTCGCTGAGGCCCCGCCCCGAAAGGCCTCGGACGGGATGCCAATTCTCCGATTCGCTCGAGGCCGGGCTCGGCAAACAAACTCGTAACCTCCGTCCCGACCGAACTCCTCTGACAAAACGTCACGTCCGGATTAATGCACCCAACTACTCTCCCAAACGCGTCACCGCATGCGAGAGTGATATGGGCGAACGACCGACGGACGGGGGACCGGCGCGGCGGGGGTTACTCGCCATTGTGCTCATCATCGTGTTTGCTCTCTCGACACCCGTATTGCCCTGTGCTACCTAACCCCTGCGCCAAGGACAAAGCGGCGTGGAAGGTCAAGTCCAGGTCCCTGTAGTCTCATCAACAGCAGGAGAGCCTAGCTGCTCGTTCTCCGCCTCGCCCGAGACCCCCCGACAGGGCCTTAGACGTACTGTTCCTTCTCCGCCTCTCTCGAGGCCGGTCTCGTCCCGCATCCTCGTCATCTCGCCTCAACCGCCCCTCTGGCGGGCCGTCCCATCCGTGTAAGTACCCCTGGTTACACCTACGTCAGCCACGATTGGTAGGGTATAGCAACAGGAGCGATGGGATGGTGGTCAAATCTCCTTTTTACCGTCCCCTACTGACGATGCAGGGACTACCGTGCCCTACGGACACCCGCTCCGCACTTTTCACCCAGACCAAGTACAACGTGGACCACCGAGACCCCCGCATCGTACACAGGTCACCTCCGAGGCCTCGGCAAAGCAGGCCTCGGCACGATCAGCTACAACACCCGCTAGGCCTCGGCACTCCACTAGGTCAAGAGTCCACCAAAGCATGGCATGTCTCCGGCCGTGGAAGTCATACTGACTAGACATCGACAAGGACCCCCATGACCTCAACCACTTCCAACCTGGCCAGCACGGCGCGCCGGACAAGTACCGATCTCCATTCCCAACGCCATGCTGCTACAGGACTAAACTGCAGTAGGCTCCACGTGTAGCTCACTCATGTACTTCTGGCTCCTTCCTTGTGGTTATAAAAGGAAGCGGCCAGGGATAGCTCAAGAGAAAAAAGAAAAGAGGAGAAGAACATACGATAGAACCGTGCTCCCATATGCGCCCTAGACACATCCTGTAACATCCACGCTCCCGAGCAGCTTGAGAGCAGCGTCTCAAGCACCTTGCACTGTTCCATGCCGAGACCTGGGACAAGCTCCCTCTCTCACCCAGCTTGTAACCCCCTACTACAAACACTTCGGTGCAAGGAATACAAGACCGATCTCTCAGACTGGACGTAGGGCACCAATTGCCTGAACCAGTATAAACCTTGTGTCTCTTTGCATCACCATCCGGGATTAGGGGCACACAGTTCACTTTTACTAGTTGGTTGAGGACCCCCCGGTCCGAAACACCAAAAGTTGGCGTGCCAGGTAGGGGCCTCTGCGTGTTAGCGTGATCGTCCCAACAAGTTTCGGATGGCTGACCCCATACGCCCACTACGTCTCGACACGGTGGTCTGGTTTGGAAGCCTAGAATTCATGTCTCTAGGATGTGAGTACGATATGGTACTCCTCACACCCAGAGCCCCACCGGCCGGTGATGACATCACGCATCGGCAGCCCGGGCGCAGGCGGCGCACGGGCCGCCGCTCTCGTCACGCTTGCCAGGCACGACGCGAGCGGGACTACTCCGACGCCACGTGAGCTCAGAGCTGCGCGCCGCACTCCGCCGACATCCCATGTCCGGCTGTTGGTATAGAGTCCCTGGATGGGGACCTGTCCAGCCTAAGCCTGGGCAGGGGAAGGACGCCGGTAGCGCAGCGACGTCCCGTCGTCAAGCTCTGCCCCGCCACATCCTGAGGAATCAACTCAAGCGGAGCGGAGCCTAGCGGTGGCACCATCCCCGTACCCCTTCGGGCTGAAAAACATCGCCGCCACCTACGCTTTCGCTTACGCCTCCACGCACGCGGAGCCCTCGAAACACCACCAACGATTCGCCCTCGATTTCTCCACCACAATCTCAACCCACACCCACACTGACTCCTCGGAGGAGGATGAGGCATGGGCCGGAGCGGACTTCTCCGGGCTTCGTGACCCTGAGGCTATGCGCCGCTTCTTGGCAGCAAGCGATTACTGCTTCGGCTACTCCGACTCCGATGACGAAGGCACTTATGATCCCACTCGAGAGTGTTTCCACATCAGGCTCGGAATGCAGGGGCAAGTAATGAGGGTGAGAGGGCAGGCAACCACTCCTCGCTCCACCAAGGGGCGAGCGACGCCACACCCCCGCTCGTCGAGCTCCGGGCGGCGCGGAACGTGAACGTCGCCCCCGAGGATCTCCGACGCCTGGACCTGGAGCAACTCCGTGAGCTCTAGGAAAAAGTTGACCAAGATCAACTCCTGTTGTAGCAGCTCCGAGACACTCTCGAGCAGGAGCAGCAAGGTCGCGGTAATGGCGAATGGGCCCGGCAGAGGGCCCACAATGTGCATCGCCGCATCAACAGCGACGAAGGAAGTGAGCAACCACCAATCTTCAATCGCGCTAGCCAGAACGTCGCGGCGGCGGCGATGCTAGTCCGAGCGATGCCCGAGCCCTCTACCACGGAGGGGCGACGGGTCCGCGGCGAGCTCCAAGACCTTCTCAAAACCGCCGCAGTACAGCAGGCCAAAAGCTCCGCGTCTCAGCGGCGTGAGAACATCTCGAAGCGGCCCTCGGTGCACGATCGCCTCAAGGCCCCCTCAATCCATGACCGCCTCAGCGACCGACGCGAGGCGCAAGAGGACCACGATGTGGTCAGCAGGCGACGACGCCACGATAACGACGGGCTCGCCTGAGGCTACCACCCACACCGAGGTGGCCGCTACGACAGCGGGGAGGACCACAGTCCTTCTCCTGGGCCGCCTGGCCCTAGAGTCTTCAGCAAGGCCATCCACAGCGCTCCATTCCCTACCTAGTTCCGGCAACCGGCCAATCTCACGAAATACAGTGGCGAGACCAACCCCGACCTGTGGCTAGCCGATTACCACCTGGCTTGTTAGCTAGGTGGCGTGAACGATTACCTGCTCATCATCCGTAACCTCCCCTTGTTCCTATCAGACTCCGCATGAGCCTGACTCGAACACCTCCCTCCCTCACAGATTCACAACTGGCGTGACTTGGTCAAGGTCTTCGTCGGGAATTTCCAGGGCCCAAACGTGTGCCCTGGGAACTCCTAGGACCTCAAGAGTTGTCTCTAGAAGCCGGATGAGTCTCTCCGAGACTTCATCCGGCGCTTTTCCAAGCAGCGCACCGAGTTGCCCAGCGTCGGCGACTCGGAAGTTGTCCAGGCTTTTCTCTCCGACACCTCCTGCCGAGACCTGGTCCGAGAGTTAGGCCAGAACGTACCAACCTCGGTGCCCGTGCTCCTTGACATCGCCACCAACTTCGCCTCGGGTGAAGAAGCTGTCGGTGCCATCTTCCCCGACAGCGAAGCAAAGGGGAAGCGGAGGGACGAGGCCTCTGGGGCCTCGGCCTCCCGTTTCTCCAAGAAGAAGAAAAAAGGGGCGCCAGGAGAAGCAAGAGGCCCTCGAGGCCAATTTTGTCGATGTCGCGGATCGCAGGAATCCCCGAGGCCCCAGACTATTCGACGATATGCTCAAGAAGCCGTGCCCTTACCACCAAGGCCTGGTAAAGCACACCCTCGAAGAATGCACCATGCTCCGACGCTACTACGTCAAGCTCAGACTTCCCGACGACGACACCAGGAAGAAGGGCGCCGGCGACAGAGACAACGACAAGGATGACGGGTTCCCTGAGGTGCACAATGCCTTCATGATCTTCGGCGGGATTTCAGTGTGCCTCACGGCGCGTCAACGAAAGAGGGAACGCCGGGAGGTCTTCTCGGTTGAGGTAGCTACTCCCTAGTACCTTAACTGGTCTCGGGAGGCGATCACCTTCGACCAGGAGGACCACCCCAACTATGTCCCAAACCCCGGGCAATACCCGCTCGTCGTCAACCCGATTATCGGCAACACCCGGCTCACCAAAGTGCTGATGGACGGAGGTAGCGGCCTCAACATCCTCTACGCCAACACCATAGAGCTCCTAGAGCTTGACCAATCAATGCTCCGAGGGGGTGCCGCACCCTTCCACGGTGTCATGCCAGGAAAGCGCGCGTGACCCCTCGGATGCATTGATTTGCCGGTCCGCTTCAGCACTCCCTCCAACTACCGCAAGGAGATCCTCACCTTCGAAGTGCTTGGATTCAAGGGAACCTACCATGCCATTCTAGGACACAGGGCACCAATTGTCTGAACCAGTACAAACCTTGTGTCTCTTTGCATCACCATCTAGGATTAGGGGCACGTAGTTCACTTTTACTGGTTGGTTGAGGACCCCCCTCGGTCCGAAACACCGACACCTCCTCTCCCAGCGTCCCCTCCCCTCGTCGGCGTCCCCTCCTCTCCCGACGCCCCTCCCCTCGCCGGTGCCCCCTCCCTCTCTCTCAGCGCCCCCTCCCCTCCTCTCCTGGTGCCCCTCCCCTCGCCGGCGCCCCCTCCCTCGCTCCCGGCGCCCCTCCCCTCCTCTCCCAGATCCGGCACCCCCTCGCTCTATCCCTCGGATCTGGCCCCTCCCTTCTGCTCGCCTCACACAAACTCATGGAAAGGGATGGAGTCCACGTCCGTGCTCGTGAGGACAGCGCCGCCCCTCGCCGAGACCACTCGCTGGCCCTCCTACGCACTACGGCCGACGGTGTCCCTCTCCTTCGCTGCCGCTTCCACAACGCCCCACGGCCGGCTCGGGCTAGGGCTAAGCACGGCGTCGGCGGGGAGCGGGAGGGCGGCCAGGGCTCACGATGTCCCGCGACGTAAAATCGTCGCCTCCTCGGTTGGTGCCCCTACATACTTGGTCTGATTGGGTACTTGCATTAACTCGAGGGTGGAAAATCGGCGCGGCGGTTTGGTGGTCGATTGGTGTCCGTTTTTTTTATTTTTTGAAAAAAAGTTTGTTGAGTGTTTTTTGGGCACTCGACAACGTCTTTGCCGAGTGCGACAAAAAACACTTGGCAAACTAGCGTTTGCCGTTAAAGGGTTTGCCGAGTATCGTTTGCCGAGTGTAACACTCAGCAAACCCTTTGCCGAGTGTTTTTGGGGCTTCGCTGAGTGCCCCTAGCACTCGGCAAAGTTCCTGTATCCGGTAGTGATTTGTGCCTATTTGCCTAGTTTGGTTGTTTGCGCCTCATTAGCCGATGGAGTGATTGAGGAGGCGAACGATGATCTCGGTGGCCAGGGCGAGTTTGGAGGTGAGTACCGCGAGTTCGACATCGAGGATCCGAACTGCCAGCAGGAGTTTGCCGAGGATGCCGACGGAGGCAAGTCCAGCCTATTCCCCTTTGATGCATGTTGATCCTATTTTTAAACACAACCCGTAGAAGCCGTTTTACGTATTGCATGTACGATTATACGTACGAAGTATTTTCGCTGTTTAGCTAAAACCTGTCTGAATAGTCATGCTTGAATTGATATTACCTAATAATTGCCTTGCTCAAACTTAATAATAAATATTTTGACACGAAAAAATATTGTTATTTAGTATGCTTAGGACTTGATACTCATCATGGATACTCATTACTATATTTTCTTAAATATAATGATTTTAAATGAAAACTGCATGAGTTGTCATAATAAATTGTGGGTATTGTGAAAGGGTTAATGAACAAGTTACAGATGGTGATTACCCTAGAGATGGGGCGGATCGGTGTTCCTTTTATGGGATGCCTTGGTGTTGGGGCTTGTACCTTTTGTGGTTAAGCATAAAGATGTCCGCCTTGTCTTGATTAAGGTATGAGTTGATGATTCATCTTGCCTAACTCATTTTACCGTACAACCACTTGACCCTGTATGTGGTGGGGCTTAGTCTAAATCCCTCTAGTCGGTATGGCAATCTCCTGGAGGCAGGTGTGCAACGGGACACTAAGAGATATATGTGGAAATTGAGGAATTGTATGAAATGTAAAGAGCTCTGTAAGTTATTATTGTATTATGAGATGTGGCCTTAGTGTTCCCGTGGTGAGCGCCAGTACCTAGCTATGGAGGGTAATGGCTTTGATGTATCTGTGCTTGCAGCATGGTGTTAAGTATCCTAGTTGAGGTGAAAGTGTAGAACCTCTGCAGAGTGTAAAATCTATCTAGATAGCCGTGTCCACAGACTTGGATGGGTTATGGTTTGGTTTCAACAACTAGATGGGTTGCGATGAGTGAAAACATAAGAGCGAGTGTGATTTTAGAAATGAATGGTTGTATGCCATGTGTTGTGGGAACAAAGGGTTCAACAACACCAAAAATTTGACCAACCCCTTTTTCAGAAATACTATCATATATGGAAAATATATGTCTTTTGCAAAGGTACTTATAAAATGAAACCCTACATGTGTAAAAAGATAGCTTTATGCAAATAAACCAAGCCTTATCCTTGATTTATCCATATGCATGTACTATTATCCCCTTCCGTAGGGTAAGGTTGGATTTACTGAGTACTTTGTACTCACCTTTGCTTCATTGAACACAGGAAGATCCGGACTTCAACCCGGATGTGGCTTACAAATAAGTTTGTGTCTGCACCCAGCTAACCCTGTGGCATTGGGATTCGTCAGATGTGTATTAGCGAGCTTTGTTTCTAGGGTCTGCAGGACTTATGTTATGTTATAGTTGCTTCTATTTGTGGCATGTCTTCATTTGCCCACGCTTGTTGAGACTACTACGATGAGACTTATCTGATGTAATAAATGTGTTACTAGCCTCCTGGGACCAATATTTATATCACATTTGAGTTCCTAGATAACCAGGGGCGCTTTAGTCCCCTAGCTCAGTGTACATGGACGCGTGGAAGAATGCTTGGACCTGCGTGTCATTGTTGATTGGTAGTTCGCTCCAGGCGCACGAGGTATCGGTCTTCTGAAGCCAAAGCCACCGTGTTTGGAGTGCGTACCCCGTGAGCTTGAGGTTGGTGATCCCAAGCCCTCCCAACTCGGTCGGTCTGCAGGCTATCTTCCATGCCACCATACACTTGCCTCGGACCAACGCGTCGTTGCCGACCCAGAGAAACTTTCTACATATCGTGTCGATCTCCTTTGTCGCCCATGACGGTAGGCTGTCCACCATCATCGAGTAGATCGGCACTGCCCGGAGCACTGATTTGATCCACACTAGCCTTCCGCTCCATGCCATCAGAGATCCGTGGCAAGGCGGTAGCTTACGCGCGAC
This sequence comes from Miscanthus lutarioriparius, assembly GCA_904845875.1. NCBI lineage: Eukaryota > Viridiplantae > Streptophyta > Magnoliopsida > Poales > Poaceae > Miscanthus > Miscanthus lutarioriparius. The sequence continues at coordinate 25,808,549 of CAJGYO010000004.1, read as the reverse complement.
GGCCTCAACGACTTAATGCACATGAGCTTTGGCCACTTTTCTTGGTGATTTGGCAACCTAGGATACTGACAATTTCCTCAAGCGCCTCCTCCCGCCAAAGATACGAGTGATGGAGCATTTGGATAGGTTTGTCTTTAATCCTGATGCTTCCTCGAACACTCTAACAATCTCCTTCACCCCATCGCCTCCTGTCGGTGTTTCATAAACCGAACTAGTAAATTTATACAATTGCCGCACTGCTCTAGGAAGGCAATGGTAGCATCCAATAGACACGAGGATTTATACTAGTTCAGGCCGAAGCCCTACGTATAGTCTCAGAAAAGATCGAGTGCGTGTTCCTCGCTTGAATGCTTTGAAGTTCTTACAAGGGGGTGCAAGAATAGTGAAAGAGGTGATAGAACCTATGCTAGATGAGGGGCACCCTGAAGAGAAGCTCCTAGAGCCCTACTGCTATGGATGGAATGGTAGAGGATGAAGAATGTGAAGATGTCCTGAGGTGGCTGCCCTGGCTGCCCTTATATAGAGTTCAAGGCTAGGGCTTGATACAAAGAGGATGTTCCCCCGACCAAAGGGTCGTGAGCCTGAGGGAGGACCTAACTAACTTGGCTTGCAAGCTACGCGGTCTTCTGGTGTCCATCCGGGCGTGGCCATCGTCATGGTCTTGTGGTCGCATTGTGGCTAAACGAGACGTGGTGCTACTGTGGTGTGCTGATTGTGGCGAGCATTGTAGGCACATCGGTGGTTCGTCAGCCATCTTGTGCAACACGACATCCATCATGGTCTTCGTCGTCATCTCAAGTTTCCCAAGACGTCGTACACGTAGTAGGTTGCTGCCCCGGGTCATTGTTCGCTTGGTCGCTTCGTGAGGCTGAGGGCCATGACCCCGATCATTGGGGTCGGGACTCTCCACCAGCCAGGGAGGTCTCTAGGTCAAGACCCTTGTCATGGATCCCATCCCGTAGTGGGTGGGATCATACGTTTCTTGTCAGTCCGTATTCGGATGGTGGGTGTCTTTCCCGTTGACATCGTTGTGCGGTGTTGTCTCGTTGGTGCGGCGTGGCACAGGGATAGCGTCTGACCGGACTGTGGTGTATGTTGTCCCCTCGGTCCTTGTGAGGTCAGTGAGGCGTGCCTACTCTTATCAGAGCAAGCGTACTAAGCCGTGCTCGATCTCTCCCTGTCCTACCCAGGGGTCGTGACGGGGGAGAGATCGAGAGTCTTCCGTGTGGTTAAGGCAGGAGAAAGGGTCGTGGCCGACCCTGGCCTTGGCGTTGGTTTAGCATGCTCGTCCTAGTTGGGTCTCGGTCGTTCGGGCCATTGTTAACCCGATGTGTAGCGGGCCACGTGGCCTGCCAACTAATCAGCGCCTTGAGACATCCTGGGGTCATAATCCCGACACCTCCTATACTGATGGTTTGATGACCAGGATGACGTCGTCTGCGTATAGAGTGCACTGGAATTTGATCTCTTGTAGCTGAATTGGACGCAAGACACCGCCCCTGCTGGCCTCGGCGAACATCCGGTGTAGCACGTCCATCGCAATAATGAACAGCATCGATGATAAGGAGTCTCCCTGGCGCACCCCTCTAAAGTGTTTGATTGGTGGCCCTTGACGCCCATTAAGGAAGATCCTGGATGACGTCGTCGATAGCAGTGCGGAGATCCATCGGCACCAAGCTTGACTGAACCCCCTCGCTTGCAGTAACTCCAACAGGAAGGGCCAGGAGAGGGTGTCGAAAGCTTTAGAGATGTCGAGCTTCAAGAGAAGCATGGGGACATTTTTCTTCCTAATGAGAACGGATGCTCGCTGCATGTATTTGAAGTTGTCCTGAATAGTTCTTTCTCGATTGAAGGCGTTCTTGTTCTTGTTCTTGTTGATCAGCATTTCGAGCTTGGGAGCTAGCCTCAGCGCTAGGATCTTGGAGATCAACTTCGCGAAGCTGTGAATAATTGTTATCGGCTTAAGGTTAATTCTCGATCCGTTGGTCCCTTATTCCGATTCCGTGATGCTGTTGCTCATACTTCCTGAGAAAATGGAAGGTTTCTTCTACTCCACTTGTCCCAAAATAGAAGTCGTTTTCGTTTCACGAGAAGTCAGTTTTTTCAAACTTTGACCAATTATATATAAAAAAATATTAATATTTATAATACATAATTAGTATCATTAGATAGGTCGTTAAATAAACTATCATAATAAATTTATTTAGAGACATAAATGTTGCACATATTTTCTACAAATCTAGTCAAAATAAAAAAAATTGACCTACACATATCCCATAACGTCATCTATTCTGATACAAGACAGAGGAAAGTACTATGTTACGATGAAATTGCCTTATTCGTTCAGTATGGCCGTACCTCTTCAGCCAAGGATGTCTCAGCTCAGTTTCCTTCGGTCCAGCTTGGTGGTGACGATCAGAGAGGAAGAACAGGGGTGTTGCTAGACAAGGCCAGTGGTAGCACCAAAGTAATTTTTTTTTATCATGTTCTATATGTAACTTGTATACACGTTATGGTACAAATGAATGAAATCACCCCTTCTAAAAAAATAGTTTATTGATGTTTTATTCACTAAAAAAAGAGAGAATGGTAATATATTTTCAATGATTTACTATGTCGATGCTTACATGTTTTTTATATTAACATAATAGGTTACTCATATTAGTAGTTAGTATTTTTAGTAAATTCATAGGACCAATAACAGTACACACTAGAGTACATAAAATGGTTTGATCCGCTTCTTTTTTCATCCGAAATCGTATTTTTCTCTTCCAAATTCATCCGTAAGCCGTAACTTTTTTAGTCGCTACAGTGTTTTCATGTCAACGGCTGATCTGACAGCACTGTAGCGACGAAAAAATTATTGTTTATGAATTAATTTAGGGAGAAAAAACACTGTTTTTAATGGAAAAAGAAACGGAGCTGGTTTCATATCAGCCGAACGCAGCCCTAATACAGAGAGAAGATCGCAGAGGATGAGACAGACAGTGGCATGACCGCGGCGTGCGATCTTTGTGATCTGCAGCACGGCAGCAACAGCAACTGTCTGCCACTGCTCGTCAGTCGCCACTGCGCTTCTGTTTGCCCTGGCTGTGAACCAGTCTAGTACTCCTAGTCCTAGCTGAGATCTTGGAAGTTGGAACCCGCACCCATTGTTCGAGGGGCCAGTCCACACTGTAGCCCGCCCTAGCGCGTATCAGGTCCCTCCGTTGGGCCCCGTTGACCTGCCCTTAAAATCACTGTTTAAGGTCAACCGTGGCCAACGGGCTCCGTCAGCCGGAATTTACTGTTCATGGCGGAAACACTGTTCGCTCATTCATCCAGATCCCGGTTTGGTAGCAGCGTGAACGGTTCCGAGTTCAAAAACGCCGAACCAAGATGCATTCGAGCGGCAGTACCCTGCAGTCTAGTTCTTGGAGCTCACCTCGATCTGTAACTGGAAGCAAACAGCTCAGGTTTGACCATGCGTGCAAGGTGCGATGCAAAGAAAGAAGCAAAAGTTTACAAAGCGTGCAAGTGCAAAAATGTCTTGCTCATTCATGCCTGCATGGACTCAAAGCGTCAGGGTTAACTGTGGCAGAATCATCTAAATTATATGATCCACATGCATATTTCATTGTTCTAAAAACCTCTAGCAACTGTACATGAGAGCCACCTAACTTCAGTAATTTATTTAAGAGCAACCAAAAATCATTCATGACAACAACTTGCACAATATCATAGCTCAACTATAAGACCAAGCAAAGAAATAAAGGTTGACCAAATTTTACTTATGAAAATTCATTTAATAAATCCACCAAAACTTGAACTTATAACTACTTTTTAGGGACTTAATCTAAATGGCTGTGTGAAGACTAGTTATTGAATTCAATATTTGGAGCACAAATCTAACATGTTTGATTTAGAAACATCATCACTTTTTGATTTTACATTATAAAGCACACTTTGTACTACAAAATTTATTTTAACAAAATTTTACTTGTTTAAGCAAATTCATATATATATAATCACAAAGAACCTTAATCATTAACATTGACATCACTTCATGCAACATGTGAAACATATTATAAGCAACATATGAAACACTACAATGCAACATATGAAAGTAATTATTGAAACATAAAATGCACTTATGTTACAATGCTTGATAATTATGCATGATGATGCTCATGATCAAGTTTTAATTGCTTTTTAACATCTGGAATGTTACATCAACCGCCCTATCACGCATGCATGCATTAAACACGTTGCAAACCATACACTAACTGAGGGGCAAACTAGTCCAAAACACGCTCAGAACTCTCCAGCGATAGGTTTATGGACCAATAGCTCAAAAATTGCAGCATACATTTTTTGTTGAGGGGAACTTACAGCATACTGGTGTCTTGCCTGTGCCTGTGCGGTTCACGTTTTGGCCCATATGGCCCATGCCAGCCAAGCTTTAAAATAGGCCCAGTGGTAAACTAAGGAAACAGTCTAGTTGATTGAAGAAAGTCCGATTTACTTTCTTGTGGTACTATGTAGGATGTAGGCTAGTTAATGTTGTTGCATCAGTTAAAACCTTTTTTAAAATTTCTTGGAGGGGTAAACCGAACGGTTTCAAAATCTGATTTTTTTATTAAAGAAGGTGAATCAGACTTCACGATAATTAAAGAAGGTTGGGTAAATTTCTTCTAGTAAACAAGTCTAATTTAATCTTAGAAGAAAATTTATACTGTCTCGATTTCAAATTATAAGTCGCTTTAACTTTTTTGATACATCCATTTTGCCATGCATCTAGATATAGCAAAATGGATGAACCAAAAATGTCAAAGCGACTTATAATTTAGAACGGAGGAAGTAATAAATATGATTTAACTCAAAAAAATATGAAAACACTTTTTCCCTAATTGATCTTCAAACTATCGTGCAGATTGTTTTACCTTCCTCGTGGCTGAAATTGTGTCATGTAGGATGATTAATGTGGCGCCGCTTTCAAGACTTCTCATGGAGACGAGGATGGTTTAAAAACACTTTTTATTTAGATTGGGGTTGATATTTCAAACTATCGTTTGTATTTGATAATTATTGTCCAATCCTTCCTAGGCTCAAAAGATTGTGCTGTAATTTACAATCGTGGCTGTGTAATTAGTTATTTTTTTATCTACATTTAATACTCTATACATATGTCCAAAGATTTAATGTGACGGAGAGAGAGTGAAAAAGCTTGTAATCAGGCCGAAGTCAAAAATCTAGTTTTGCAGTTGAAAGAGATGATTGGACTTCCGCGACAGTGAGGGAGGTCAGTTTGAGCTTTTCCAGTAAACAAATCTGATGGACAGGAGCGACAGGAGCAACAGATCTGGATTGCCCCCGGCCCCAAAACGGAATAACCATGTTGGGCCGTTCATCCCACACTCACCTTTCGCTCTACAAGACAGGCCTCGCCATATGTTGGGCCGTGAAGCCCAACTCAGGTAGCACCACCCGCAAAGAAACGACCACCGTGAGCGCGGGCACTTATAGCCCAGTAAGTCAGCTGTGTTGCAATGCAACGCAATGATGCAACGGGAGGGGCAGAAGCTGACATCATGGGACCGACACAATGAGTAGCGTATTTCCCTTTCCTTTAGCTCCAAACTTTTGCACTCACTCGCGAGAGGCATATTTGCCAGCACCCAGCAGCGGCGCGGCGCCATATCATGTCATGATCCGTGATGTCACGAGACGGCAAGCATGCATGCCGATCATATACGGCCATCGGCGTCGGCGAGAGAACATGGCGCCATGATTCCTTGGAGATGGCGATGAATCCTCCTTGCTCACTTGGGATCCTCTTTTTCCAGCAACATGTGCAGCGCCCGATTAGTAAAAGGACGCAAGTGGCCTGGAGAAAGAAGGCCCGGTACTCCGTTGGCTTCCTTTGGAACCCTTCAAATGGTATTACATTTATATCATGCTCCCTCCTGGCTCTTTTTAAATCGTCGCTCTGACTCCGAGAAGTCAAACGTGCTCAACTTTAATCAAATACATACAAAAAAAATACTAATATTTATGGTACGTAAATAGTATCAATATATAGATTGTTAAATCTAGTTTCGTAATAAACTTATTTGGATATATAAATATTGCTAATATTTTCTATAGATATAATCGAACTTAAGAAAGTTTGATCGGCACGAATACCATAGCGATAGATAATAAGGAATAGAGGGAGCACAGTATAAGTAAAAAGTCATGGCCAAATTTTTAGCCAAAGAGTACTAAGTTCAAACATTAAAATATGTGATGATTATTAATTTAAAAAATCATATAGGCTCCAAACTAGACTCATGAAATATGTTAGAAAAAAAGATATATAAAACCTAGAAACTCAAAAAAAAAAAGCCATTAACTCAATATGCTTTAGTCACCAATAGTTTTTTTTCTCATACAATTACACATATTAACCATTACAAAAAATAGACTAATATAGAAACATCCGCGATCTAAAAAAATCGTTACTGAGTCGTGGTATTAAAATAACAATTCATATTAACTATATTAATGCTCCATGATAAAGAATTATGTAAATTGTCATATCTGAAATGAGATATTCTGACATATTTATATTGATAGTTTCACTGTAAACACTAATATAAAAGTGAATATAATAATAGGGTAAAGATATGACAATTAAACTATATATAAATTACACATGTATGAGAGGTATACGATCTAAAGTAACACCACCTAATTTGCATATAAATTACTCACCAATTCCATTCTAAAAGATTATATAAACTCTAAAGTGACCCCAACATTTGCATCTAAATTACCCACCTCATCCATTAATAATAATAACTAAAGTATGTCCCCTAAAGTTTACCTCTAAATTAACAACATCAAATATTATGGTAAAAAATAACCATAAAATATGTCTACATAGTAATAACCATAGTGAAGCTGGCACTGTGCAAGAAGGAGCGCCCTGTAGGGTTGTCAGGAGGAAGAAGTGTTATGCAGAAGAGATGTGCATGGGGGGAAAAGGCAGAAGGAATCCTGCTACTTATATATGTGCAGAACAAAGGGCGTTTGGAACAAATTCTTATCGTACGATTTGGCCTGGGGAAAGGGAGAGATCAAAAGGTTACCAACAAACACACATAGGCACAGTCCAATACGTACTCATCTCTATCTATCCTATAAATGTGTCTGGTCAACTCCTTGCCTATTGCCCTATTCGCTTGGTTGAGAAGCCATGTTTGAAAGTACTGTTGGCTGATTTGTTGTGAGAGAAAAATAATGTTTGTTGGCCGAAAAAGTATGGCTTATAAGCCAAGTGAACAGGGCGTATGATTATGAGAGACTGTACATGACCCGTTCTTTTGATGTTTGTATCTTTGGGGCTGATTGCTGAAACCACCTGTAGAGTCGACTTCAGAGAGTTTCAGAGGTACAGTGGTCGACTGCAGTTGTATGGCAATGGACAGACATTCACCTTTTTATCTTCTTCTTTGGCCATGACAATTGACAAGGTGAACTGGTCTGCAGGAACAAAAGCAAAGGTGACGTGGACTTGAAAGAGCTGCCTGTACGTCCTGGAACGAAAGCGTCTATGGGTGGTGGCGGCATGGATTCCCAAGAAGCAGAGCGCAGCTACAGGTGCATGGGTAAAGCTAGCCGAGTTCAGAACGACGAAGGCGGCCATGCATTGGCGCTTTATTTGCATGTAGAAAAACTTGCAACAGTACATGCATGTTCAGACGGTGGTGCATCTTTATTTGTTCCTTTCTGTCAAACCAAAGTCACCGGGGTAAAGAAAGCGCAGCGCAGGAGAACTCGAGAGCTTTTCTCCTGAAAAACGAAGCGATCCATGAGCATGCATGAAGCAATATGGAGCCCCTGCTGAGGCCAAAAGATACGGGCGATCGAGCCCTAGCTCCGGGTCGCATATAAATGGGAAGAAAAGTTGCACAGGGCGAGGGCTAAAACCATGGACTTTTGTATGGAAGCAAAGAACAAATTAAAGGTGGCCTAAGGCCTAACCCAAGTAAACCTTTTCTTGCTCTCCCAGTCAGGCAGTCACAGAGGAAAGCGTAATTGGAAAGCGGATGCCCCTAGCTGATCTAGCTTGCTCTCACAAACAATGCTAGCTGCTGCGGGTGTTGATGCATCTGCGTAAAGATCATTGGCCCCAGTTCCTTCCCGCTCGTAGCACACTGCATCAGAATCACTGTTCGCTGCTGCTGCCTGCTGGTGTAATGGAGGTGGACGTGATCTATCCAAGGCTGGACGCTGTGCCTGCAGCGCTCCAAGGATAGAATAGACGTATGCATGGGCCCGTTCGGGGTCATGATCCGATCCGAGTTCATCATCTCTCTGATCATTTGGGGGTTCTTCTCTTCCGTGCGCGCAAAGGAAGAATTTCCTGCATTCTGTACGCGTGGTGGAGCCGCGGCTGCTGATCGATCGGCGTCCAATTGTTCTGTCAGTGTCTGTCGTGTGTGACATGGCGGCCGGTGTCAAGCAGAGCCGAGAGCCAATAATTGTACACGAACGAATTGGTCGGTCTCGGTCTCTTGGTTTGCGACTTCCTGCGCTGGACCAGGCTGTCCGGGATTAGTTACGACGGGTAGCCGGTAACAACCATGTGAACTCTCCTCCAAAAACCCCTATACAGTTTTGATAGGATTCTAGCACAATTTGTTCATTGCGTGCCATGGACGCCCCATTAAGAACGGCGTAGCTAGCGCCCGGCCGTCCGGACGTAAGCCAGCGTCCGGACGCACCTGCTGTCTGTTCAATCCGAGCCGTGATACACAGCCTAGGCGAGAGCGTGCGGTGCGCCCGCATCACTCGCGGCGGCCCATCCTCCATCCACACTCCGACGCCCCGTTCTCCGGTGCCTGTAGCTTCCCGGCCGTCGGCCCCAGCCCCGGCGCGCCCCACCTGGCAGCCCCGTCCCCATCCTCGGTGTGCCCCCTGTCGCCACCGCGCCTCGTTCCCCACCGCACCCCTTGTGCCCATTCCCCACCGCGCCCATGTCCCAAAGAGCACGAAAACACTTCAAAGTGCAACATCGCAAAAAATATGTAAACTATGTAGTGTAACATCGGAATATAAATATTGTAACATTGCAAAACTATATGGTGCAACATCGAAAATTATGTAATGCAACATCGAAAATTATGTACTGCAACATCAAAAAATTATGTATTGCAACATCTCAAACAGTAGTACTGCAACATTGCAAAAGCAACCATGAAACATGGAAATGGAAACAACTCAAAAATCACCTTTTAGTGCTGCAACATTTGAAAAAGGTAATTTCAACAATTAAAATCCCCTATTGCAACAATCCCAACATTAGAACTCCCTTTCTGCAACACATGAATCACCCTTATTGCAACATTCGAAAATCATCTATTGCAACATCCCAAAATTCACGCTTGCAACATGGAGAAACAACAAAAAAGACATACAAACAACAAGGGATGGGTTCGAAAGTGCAGGCCGTTCTAACCCCTGGCCCATCACATTCGAGCTCGCCGGAGAGAGGAGGGAATAGGACTCCAGAGCTCGCCGAAACCCTAGCCACCGCAGCGTCCCTCAGATCCAGAGAAGGAGGAGGAGGAGGGCTCAGATCTAGAGGGGGACCGACCTACCTTGTCGAAGCCGCCGTCGTTGTCCTCGTCTCTGGTGGGGGAACGGGAGCCGAGTCCCTAGGGAGCGCGGGATCATAATGGAGGTAGAGAGGGAGGGAGCGTGGGCGGGCGGGGCAGCGGCGAGCTGGGCGCGGGCGCGGCTTCAGTCCCAGGGGCGCTAGCAAGCCTAGAGAGAGGGCGGGCGGAGCGACAGCGAGTGAGCGCGGGGAAGAGGAGGGATCACGGGATGGGATAAGGGGCCACGTCCAGACGCGAGTTGAGGACGGACGTTCTCGTAGAATCATTTTCTCTGCAAATGAGTTGAAAATATTTTAGTTTCACTTAAAAGACAAAAAGGACTTTGCTCTAGATTCGGCCGGGAAAATGCAGAGGTCTCCACCAACTCTTAGGCCGTTAGGCGGCTCCCATATAACGGTGTAGTTTATACTCTACTTGGATCTACGTATTAATGTTAATATAGTTAGCTAGCTAAGAGCATCTCTAATAGTTCCTAAAATAATAATTAGTAAATCAATGAGTTTTCCAAGTGGTGAAATAAATGCTACGAGCATATTTGTTGGGCTCCTCCAATGGTTTTCAAAATCTCTATAAAAAATATAGAAGACAATTTTGTATCAGGAATCCAGAACTATTTATAAATCACTCCAGCCACTTTTATATTTTCTTTCTCGCTTGTACGATTGCATTAGAAACCCTGTCCTACTTTTTATTCTATCCATTACCATCAGATCGGCGGATCAATACGCGTGCGTATATTTCTGTGCGATTGGATGGTTTTTTCCGAGTGTGGAAAGATTGGGAGTTGAGACAATAAGCTGTTGGAGAGCAGTTTTTTTTCAACCTTGCAAAAAAAATCTAGATTTAGAGTGGGTTTTGAAACTCTTAGAGATGCTCCAATAACCAATAGCTGCTAACTAATTATTAGCAGAGTTTGTTTAGATCCACCTGCTAATATATTGTTGGTCAGTTGGTTATATATGTAAATGAACTAGTAGCACATGTTAGCACTATCCACCCGTTAATTAGCTAATTGTTAGCAGCCGTAACTAATAGTTAGCGGTGATCTATTAGCATGCCTATTTTAGGGTCTATATGGATCCCCAGGGACAATTGTTAGTTGCTAAAAGTTACCCTAGTGATCCAAACAGGAGGGCTAACATATGGGCTAAAATTAGTTAAGTCTTTGACCAGTTGTTATCCTATTAATTGGGCACAATCAGCTATTCAGCTACCAAAAGCTAATAGTTCATTGTTAAGGATGTATGCACCTATTAGCCATGGATCAAAACACGCATCAGCTAATAGTTAGAGCAAGTGCAAGGGCCTCTTTATATCCTTCCGTATTGATGGAAATAGAGATTTCTGTGAAAAAAGTCCTCCAACAGTTTCTTCAATTAGATATATATAATATCACTATTTTTTATTTCTGATTTCTTGCTAGCTAAAGATGAATAGCGCGGATGGGTCTTCAAAGTGCGCACAAGATATAGAAAAGTTGTTAGAAGGTAGAGAGATATAGAGAGCATTTGTTATTCAAATGGCTCTCCAAATAAGGATTTAGAAAGTGAGTTGAAGAAACACTATTGGGGTGCTCTTAGAGCATATCAAATGGTTCCAAAAAAGCAATTGGTAAATCAATGGAGTTTTCCAAGTGGTTAAAAAATTGTTGGGAGCATATTTGTTGGGTTTCTCCAACAATTTTTAAAATCTCAGTTCTAAAATATAGTTGACAAATTTACATCAAGAATCCCAGACTATTTCTAAATCATACTATTTCAATTCTAAATCATCCTAACCACTTTTATATGTTGTTTCTCTAATGTATATTTGCATCAGAAACTCTGTCCTACTCTTTATTCTTCCCCACATTCTTTCACCATCAAATTGGTCGATGGATACACGCGCGAATTTGTCCACACGATTAGTCGAGTTTCCCAAGTGCGGAAAGATTGGGAGTTAGGTTTTGGAAACTCTTAGAGATGCACTTAGCCGTCTAATGTTTAGATGTGGCTAACAACAAAGATTTAGAGAGCGAGTTTAAGAAAAACTATTGAACATGCTCTTGGTTGTCTAATTTTTAGATCGACTAACGATTAGACTTGGCCGATCCAAATAGGAATTTAGCTAATAGCCTAATACCTATTAGCACTAATAAATCAAACGGGCCCTTAATTATATAAAAAAATCAGTATGAATAAAGTAACATGCATATATAGTCAATGGTAATATTATTGTAGTACACATCTTTTTCGTGCTATACAAATATAGTCAATTCCATATATTATTGGGTAGCCATATAGGGCCATAGTCTTACCATACGTGTATAAAATCGCGTAAGTTTGCATGAATCAATCAATTAATTAAGCTGGTACGTACTCTCTTTGTTCAAAAATAAATGCACACCTAGTATTTTTAAGAGTCAATCATTTTTAAGTTTAATCTCTTTAAATAAGTTTATCGTGCATTTTTAATAGAAATTTAATGAAACTTATTACTGTCTGGAAGAAAGATATAGGAAACACGTGTAGTTTTTTATATATACTTGGAAGAAAGATATATGCTGACAGAGAAAGTACACGTATATTTGAAAGGAAGGGTCGTCTAGTAGTATAGGGTTGTTTAGTTTCTTCTCCTAAACTTTAGTCATCGTCCCATCGGATGTTTGAATATATGTATGGAGTATTAAATATAGACTAATTACGAAACTAATTGCACAACTTGCGACTAATTTACGAGACGAATCTTTTAAGCCTAATTAGTACCAGATTTGGCAATGTAGTGTTACAGTAACATGTGCTAATGATGGATTAATTAGGCTTAATAAATTCATCTCGTGGAGTACCGACAGATTCTATAATTTATTTTTTTATTAGTATCTAAACACCCTATACGATACCCACACGTGACACCTCCTAAATTTTAATCACCGAATCCAATACCCCCTAATAATGCACAGTGTAGTAGTGCTGCAGCACAGTAGCACACAAGTATCACCCGCGGTTTAGCGGTTCGGTGGGATTTGGCATTTTGCTTGGGGTGAGGGGCACGTGACCCGCCTCTCACCAGCAACGTAACAACTACTTGATGCACGTAGTTGATGGGACCATGCCCTCTCTTCTCCACCCCCACTCTAACAAAACCTATGGATTCCCAATGAAGAGCTCTACACATCTTAGCCTGCATTCTCACTTATCATGAGCAAGAACGACCGGGAGGAGAGAGAGAGAGAGAGAGAGAGAGAGAAGGGGGATGGATGGAAACAGTGGTGCACACCATGTCTAGTGCAGTAAAAGGGGGGTAGTGCACTGTTGGCTCATGTGCTATCCTCCATGTGTTGGCAATGATTTTCCATCTTGGAAGGGTGTACTACGATGCATCCAGTAAGGACTCACTAGTACTAAGCTGCTGACTGTGTAACTGTGTTATGTTTATTCCCCCAGGCAATGAGGCGTAGTAGAAAGAAACAAAAGCAGAGACACGCTTAGTTGTTACTGCTGCCGCTACTGTGGGGGGTGTGGCCATGGAAAAAGGGCACGGGAGGGTGGTACTGAATGCATTTTGCTTTAGAATCTGTCACGTCTCATGTTTTCCCCTACTCCCATTTCCCAAGCTGCCGCGGTACAAACAATGAGTGTAATCATTTGCGAGAATTCCACACCCTTTCTTTGAGGAGCAAATGAAAAGTGCCGGGGCGCTAGCATCCCGTTCTTTTGTCTTCTCACACTGCTAAACTTTGTCCTAGACAGAGCCCCACTTTCAGTCCCCTGAGACGTGCCTGCTGCCGTTGCCCGCCAACGTCATAATTCTTGCTTTCTACTACAAGCCGGTTAAAACACCACCTGGTCTGAAATTCTGTTCTGGCGCTACGGCATCGATAAATCTTTTATAAAACACTTCAGTTTTCTTAGTCAGGTTCAAGATCAGTTTAGAGTAGTAATGATGCTTCAGGTTAGATAAATTGCTTGGGACATTTGAATATCATATACAGTATCAATCATCCGAAATTCTCTCTAGCTCCGATTCTGCATTTTGAGTTTGACGTCGTCGTTTTCTTTCTCGGAAAGTAGCCCTGTTTTTACCAGATTCCAGTGCTGCATGCCATCCTCATCTATCACCAGCTAGAGACGAGAGTAAGTCGCTAGAGACGCAGGCGACCAACTATGCATATATAGCTTCACCAACTAATGCATCTCTCGCAACTAGGCATGCAGCACCACCGGACATTGACTCAGCCAAGCAACAAGCTGAGGGCACGCGCATTTTGGTACCATCTCCTCGCAACCAGCCAGACTTACAGCCATCAACATGGCAGCGACCAGCCAGACTTACAGCCATCAACAGCTGCAGTGGTCCATGAGATCAAGATCTCGTTCCGCTATCTGCTATTCCCTCGCAAAGTAAAACGATCGATCGCCAGTATTGGACTGTGGCTTTGTGCTTCTGTATTTTCGAGCTGTAACGGCCGGGATGGTCTTGCTCTGGTCTTAAAAAAAAAAGGAACGCGAATGAAGAAACTGATGAAACCCCCGTTTCTTTTTCAAACATGATGAGCCCATTTCTTCCAGAAAGGGCCCAGAAAAAAGATCGATAGAGACCAAGACGACGAGGGACGATGCAAAGTTATTTTGTACACAGATTTGTTGTTCAGAGCAAATTAAAATATATAGGAGTATTCAGTATGCTTGCAGTATGAGATGCCTGATACCATCTATCCACCACGTTTCACGAGCATTAGTATGGTCTATTATTAACAGGTAGAGTATTCAACCCTAAATGTTTGGATAAACCAGGCTGCATAAAAAATGAACATATGCTGATATACACTATTCAGTCCACTCCAAAGAGTGGGCACTCTCCTCAAAAGAAATGTAAACAGCGTGACAGATTTTGTTTAAAAGAAAACAGCGGCGGACAAGTCCAACCAGTACTCCCAAGTGTAATTCAATGGACTCCTTTGCTAAGCTACGTACTTTGCGGAATTTGTATGCATGTGCTTTCATCTAGATTAAACGGATAATCAGAATCAGAAAAAATTCACTGTCATCAGGATATTATCGTTGAACTATACAGTTTTGGAAAGACCAGGAGAAACATATGTCATTATCATAAATCATTTCAGGCAGTTGTTGGAATCTATATGTTCTTGAAAATGATCATGTTTTAGAATTGAAATATAAAATCTGCAATCAAAATTCGAGGTGAGAAACTTACTATCCTATTGAACAGACAACAAAGCCATAAGCCAAAGCTACTTCTCAGATAAATGCAAAGTCCCTAACAACCACAAAAAGCATCAAATCATCTTAAAATTATCTAGTAGAACTACACCACGTTAGGGATTAAAAGGCATCGTGATGGGTGTGTTTTAGATTGTTCTTTGCAAAAAGAAAAAAGTGATAAGAGCAAAATGACTCAGGTGAAGGTAAGTTCTAAAAAATAACAAGAGTTTGCATTTGTTTGTTCTCTACCATAACTAGCAGGATTAATGCTGATCTAGCTGAACGGAACATTGAACCCACCAAGGTGCACAGGAAGTGAGATTTACAGTGTAATTTTGTGTTGACAAGAATATTTGAAACAGTTTCAATTTGGAATGGAGCTAAAAATACATCCTACAAAACACTAATCTGCTGGAAGAATCCCATAGGTTATATTTGACAATCAATAAAACACTAACTAGAAACTGAATCTTCATAGCGCCACCAATTGGTACTCAAGATTTGAAACAAACAATATAGGGCCATGTATGTCTTGTGATATTTTGATGAACAAACTATTTATTTAATCTATCATATAACCCAGTTCACTACTCAAACAGCAATGATAATAACATCACATGCAGGAAGAAAAAGTTTGAAGCCATCAAATTACCAATGCTTTTGTGTATATTGAATATATATATGCATATATATATATATATATATATATATATATATATATATATATATATTTCCTTTACATGAGATTGGGCAAGGACTTTACTGAAGCATCATCTATTTTCTTTCACATGCAATTGAAACCTTAGTTTTAGCAAAATGCAGCGTTAGTCTAGCAACCATTTCTCATGTGGTAGAAGAAAAATAATATAGTAATTTCTTTGTGAGAAGACCAATGCATTGCAGAAGTTAGAAAAGCTATATGCCCAAACAGGCTAATCCCCTGTGGAACAATAGTAGGAATCGAGGATGCTGTGGAAAAGCCATTAAAATAAATAAATATTCTGGACCTGACGCGATGGGATCAACGAGGAAACAAGATCATGTCAGAGACGAAGAACACGAGAATGTGCGAGCCCTCGTCTCCAGATCTCCCCAGAGTTGCTACACTCGGAAACATAAAAAAAAAAACTCCCTGAATCAAACAAGGGATCGGCGCATGGCTCGATCGGTCACAGCTTCCAATCATCGGATCATTTTGTCTCTCTCCCATGAGCATATGATGACTCCTCTCTCTCTCTCTCTCTCTCTCTCTCTCACACACACACACACACACACACACACACACACACACACACACACACGTCTAACCACAGGCAATACTTAACTCGACACGATATCAAGGATTCACGAGCTACCAATTAAAGCCAACTAGGTTTCTAGGGCTCAGCTTTTGAAGTGCAAAGGTGCAAGTAGTAAAGCAAAGGGGTCTCTCCTTATGGAAGACACTTGCATGCATAGAAGCTACATGGCGAAAGATCAAAGAAGCATTAGCATCATTTTTTGCTTATCACTGAGCAAAACCACACCAACAACAAGAATTACCAAAACCATCAGCGAGAACAGTGCAAGAAACCCATCTCAAATGTCTCATCAAGGTCCACTAACTGTCAGTTTTTAGCCATTTGCAGCGACTGAGTATATTGCTACTCACCCCATCAAATGATCGCAAGAAGCAAACAAGTCTAACCCGCGCCTAAGCTAGCTAGGCTCTAGAAGGAACATGAATTTATGCATCTCAATAAGAGGCTAAGAATTTAGGAAGCTAACGAAATTGACAGATCGAGCGAGCTGGAGATGGAGTCGTGATGTCGTTACACAGCGAGCGAGACGGCTGCTGGCGAGCGAGCTGAGCCGCCGGTCACTGTCTCGGGTGGCCGTGGAAGAAGGGCGCGCCGGGCGGGAAGGCGGCGTAGGGTCCGGGCGTCGGGTACGGGTCCATCACCACAGCCGATGACACGATGACATTGCCCACGCCGCCACCGCCGCCTGCTTCGCCAGCGGCTGTCGTGATAGGAGGCGATCCGTCCCCGGCGTGGCGGAAGTGGTACTCGATGGCGCCGCCGCCGCCGCTACCAGCGGCAGGCAGGCCGTGAGGCCCGACGTCGTGAAGGATGCCCTTGAACACGTGGCCGCCGATGCTGACGGTGGTCTGGTACGCGACCTCCGCCTCAGCCTGGTCGACCGGCCCCAGGCGCACGCACCGGAACACCGCCTCCGAGCTCACCTCCCGTGGGAACCTCTCCGCGACCGTGACCATCTGCTGATCCCCTGCAAGAGCGTACGTGGAAGCACCGGAATACAAGACAAGAAGAATTTTGTCATGAGATGCGATTAGACGAGGCGGAGCGCGCGCAAGGCGCAAGCAAGCAAGATGATGATGATAAACGTGCATGATTGCTATCGTTCGTACCCGAGGACGTGGTCGGGGTGGCGACGGAGAGGCGCGCGCGCGGGCGCTTGGTGTGGTCGCGGGACGGGCCGGCGCCCGCGGTGGTTGTGGCGGCGGCGGACGCCGCGAGCGCGGCGAGCTGCTGCTGGCGGTCGCGCCTCTTGGCGGCAGGGACCCAGGTGGACTTGACGTGGGTGCCGCAGGTGAATCCGCGGCTCTTGCAGCAGGTGCGGCAGCGCTGGTGTACGCAGTCCTTCTTGGCCTGGTTGCCGCAGTCCTGGCAGCTGACCCCGCCGCCGCCGCCGCCGCCGCCGCTTCCCCCGCCGCCCCTGGCGCCGCGCGACGACGACGACGACGCGGCGCCCGTGAACGAGGGCGCGGCGCCGGGTGACGGGTCATCGGAGAAGCGGATGATGTTGGAGGTGTAGAACGGCTGCTGCTGCTGCTGCTCGTGCTGCTGCCATAGCTGCAGTCCCGCCCCCGCGCGCGAGGCGTAGAGGAAGGACGCGGCGTCGGAAGGGTGCACGGGCGGGACAGACGACGCGGGGAACTCGCGACTGTGGCCTCCTCCACCTAGAGGGAACGACCCCGCCATGCGCCCAAGTCCATAGGCCGCCGTGCCGTGCGCCGTGCCCGGCAAGGTGAAGGTGAAGCTCAGAGAGCCTGCCGCCCTGATCTCTCCCTCCCTCGCGGCCCCGCTCTACAGACGGCTGCTCGTAGTCTGTGCTCTGGGCGGCGTGCTCATGCCCCGCGCTCTGCGACGGATTAAAACCTGCGTGCTCGCAGCCGAGCGGTGTGGTTTGTGGTGCCGGCGCGCGGCCGGAGTTAAGACGGTGAGGCGACAGAGAGGACCTGCCACGCCGCCATCAGCCTGCGCGCACCTAAACTGCCATTTATTGCCTGCCTGCCGCTCTCTCTCCTCGCTTCTCCTTCTCCTTTCCGCACCGCGAGAGACAGGCACCACACCAACACGGCAGCGCGCGGCCGCTGTGGGCTGCTGCTGATAGGAGAGAGAGAGAGAGAGAGAGAGAGAGAGCGCGTATGGCCTAGCTGGAATGGAATGTGCTGGAGCCTGGAGTACTACCAGCAAGCAAGGATTGCCGTATGATGATGGTGGCGTGCTCCAGAATTCAGTCCCTGCGTCTGCATGCATGTTTGTATCTGCCTGCCTGCCCATCTGCCCATCTCTCTCTCTCTCTCTCTTCCCTGGTGGTCAATGCAATATTCAAAAGCTTCAGAGCCATCTCATCTATCTATACGTACGCAAATGCCGGAAGCCGGAACAGAGAAAATCCAGTGGCAAAATCGTTGTTTATCACCATCCAATCCATCGGCACGGTCTGCTGCTGCTCCGGCGCTGCGTTGTTTGCTTGCGCCTTGGCGCGTCCCACCGACACGGGCGGCGCGGGGCGGCCCAAGCACGCACACGCACCCCGCCGTCAAGACCGGGAAACACGGGAGCTGCTTTTGCTGCCGTCTTTACGTGCGACGGACAGCTGCTTTCAATCCAGTCCAGCAACAAAAGCTCACCATCCCTCCCGGGCGCCGGCTCGCCCACGTTCGCCAAAGCTGAAGCTCGCGGCGCCGAGTCGGACACGGCGACACCGGGTCAGGCAGCACCGCGAGGAGACATGCGCGATCGATCCACTTCGCGCTCGGCGGCCGGCGGGTCATCCTCCTCGTCGTCCTGGTTGGGCGGGTCGCGCTCCATCCACGCGCTTGTCTTGTCGTCCTCCTCCGTTCCGTTTTATGCAAGTCGTCTTGCCGCGGCGCAGGCACGCTACGAAACGGACCGCGGTCGCTGTCTCCTCGCGGCGTTTAGTTTACAGGGGTCACCTGTCACGCGGGCATCAGCATCGGATTGGTCAGTGTGTGCGTGACGACGGTGTGTGGTGATCGATCTAGCCGGAGATACGCGTGACGTCGCTGGAATCCATGTCCCGTGGACGCGACATGGGTAGTGGTCCAGTCAGCCGTTCAGTCCCGGTTTGCAGGGAAAGGGATGGCGATACTGTATGTCCCGGCCGGGGGTCGATGTGGACCTTTGATTATGCACGGGAAACCTGTTGGTCACTGATACTGTGACATTCTGCAGCTTGCTTGTGTCTCGTGTGAGTTGTTTAAGATGCTTGGTTGACATCCCCAGCCATTTGTAAATCTTTCTGGCCAACCTTTGAGCATCTTAGGGCCTCTTTTGGCACGGCTTATGCCGGCTTCGTTTTCATCTATTTTGCGTAAATCGAGACACTGTAACGTGAAAGCTATTTTATAAGCCGGGTTTAAAATGAACTAGAAGCCGGAAAAACCAGTTTTTCTGGCTTCACGGCTTTGGCTTCACCGGTGAAGCCGTTTTGGATGAGCCGTGCCAAAGAGGGCTTTAGTATTGTGCAATCTTGAGCAAACTGTGTTACAGGCTAACAAACAAGGCAATGAATCCAGCACTGTTACAGTAGTGTTACAGATTCGTGCTAGCAGTAGCGGCATGATTGCTGAGAAAGCTTTGGCCAATGGAAGTGTTAGGACCTGTTTGGTAGGGTTTCTCTCGGCTTCGGCTCCGGCTTCCTCCAAAGGAGTTCTGCCAAACGTTTTTTTGGAAGAGCCGTTTTTCAGTAAAAAACAGAGGAGCTGGAGCTATTTTGGAAGAGCCACAATTTATAGCTCCTCTAAAACAGCTCCGGCTCCTCCGGAGGAGCCCCTCGGGAGGAGCCGTGCCAAACAGGTATCGAGCGTCAAAAACAAACTTTTGAACCGGAATACAGAATCAGATGACGACCGTGCACCAGGGGCAGGCACAGGCAATCAGGCACTAGCATGGCGTCCACACTCGAAAAGCGGCGCCGGCACGAGCATGCATATGCATGGCACCTCGCGGTGGTGCTGTGCGGTAGATGTACAGATTGGGGGAACCGACCGGGATGTTGGCAGCAGCCAGCAGGATGCGAACTGAACGCGGCCATGCCCCACTACAGCAACCTTCCTGGCTGCGCCAAGAGGACGCGGGCGCTGTACCTGTTCCGCTATTCGGCTGGGCTGGGATGCGTGGCCAGTTGTGGTGGGGGGAATTGGAAGCAGCAGCCAGAAGAATTGAAGAAGGAAAAAATGCTTCTGCAACGTGTAGTACCACGTACCGACCGGCGCCCCTTGCAACTGCATTTGCACTTGCATGTATCTAACGACAAGCAGCGCGCATTGAATTGAGGCTGTGTTTAGTTTAGTGAAATTTGGAAATTTGGCTATTGGAACACTTTTATTTTTTTTTTTAATTAGTGTTCAATCATGAACTAATTAGGCTCAAAACGTTCGTCTCGTTATTTTTAACCAAACTGCACAATTAGTTTTTTTTCGTCTACATTTAATGTTCCATGCAAGTATCGTAAAATTCGATATGTTAACTAATGTAGCACTTCTCGGGAAACTCTGGCCGGGAAGAGAGTACTGTACTGCACTGCACTCCTCCGTGGGCCGCCGCCCGGCCGGACGGCTCCATTTATTGTGAGCTCTGATCGCGATCAGATCCACCCCATTCTCGATCGAGTCAGAGGGAGGGGAAGGCCCGTACGGCGGCCCCCTTGTTCCTAGCCTGCGACTGTGACTGCGACTCTGCGGGTAAAACAAACGCAAAGGGACAAGCCAACCGGCTCAGGCTCCTGAAGCTTGTGTGGGATCAGGTTTTCAGGGTGTTCGATACTGTGTATCGACTGGTTCTGGTTGGTTTCAACTAATTTAATAGTGTTACGTGTGAAGAATAAGCTAAAATAAACTGAAATAAGTGAGACAAGCGGAGCCGAACAGACCTTTGTCCTTGGCTTGCCGTGCGGTGCGGTGGTGTTGCGTCGCATCACGCCGCACCGCAGCATTCTCGTCTCCATCTCCCCCGGCCGCGCCAAGACCGTTGCGGTTTCGGCAGGTTTGGGGTGCCAGCTGTTCTTGATCGATACTCCTACGTACAGTACTACTGTACTAGTACTACGGTGAACTTTCAAGTGCAAGACTGCGAGAACAAAGGCGCCCGCAAGGTCAAGACTGCTTGCTGGTGGCATGGCATGTCACTCACATCTCCTCCGTGCAGTAGCAGCAGAAGCACGAGCACGACCAGGGTTTTACTCGGGGGCAGCCGGCCCGGGACCGTCTCCTCGACAAAGCTCCATCGGCAGGCACGCAGCGGTTTTTACTGCCCCCACAGGTACTGCACTGCAGCGATAAAAGGGGCAAGGGTCTGGGCTGGGGACGGGGTAGGGGTAGGGGTAGGGGCGGGAAAAAGTTGGGAACAGGATCCCAAGGCCGCCGCGCTGCAGTGCCTGCTGTGCTGAGAAAGTCCGGGCCCCAGTAATGAAGCGAAGCCGGAAGCGGCCGGCCCTGGCGTGCAGGCTGTTGGCTGGCCGGCCGGCTGGATGCAGCAAGCAGCCCCGCGCCTCGAGCCGTGCGCCGCTGTTACTCGTTGTACCCGCTCGCCCGAGTTGACCCCGCCGCGGGAAGGGAAGCCTTCCGTTCCGCTTCTCCTCCTTCCCTTTTCTTTTCTTCTTTTTTTTTAATTTTATTTATTTTATACTGTGCCAGCCACGTCCGCCGTGCCTCCCGCGCGCGTGGTCCCGCCGCACTCCCGTCGTCATCCTGTGTGATGCGAGAGACCTGCGACTCCCGCGCGCGCGCGCGGACACGGAGGGAACAGTGCGTAGCGGCGGGGGCGGGGGGTCGCGGGCCGCTGGCTGGAGGACGAATGGACGATACGATCAAGCCGTGGTGATCCTTTTCGCTCGTCCGTGTCCGTTGAGCAAGACCGCGAGAAGGCCCAGCGCGCCGCGCCGTGCGCTGATCCCAACGCGTAACGAACTGGGCACGCAGCCGCGCGACGGGATGGGTGCGGGGGACACGGCCGCGAGGCGGACTGCGGCATGCGGCTGCTGCATGCGCGCCCCTCCTCCCTCGGGACGCGTGGCTGGATTTGCGGGGTAAGCTGTCGTCGCACTGTGAGTCTGTGACTGGCTAGCTTTCAGCTGTTGGACTCGCATTGCACGCGGAGAAGAGAACGCCGGGCCACGACTGGGTTCAGTTCAGGCAGCAGACATTTCTGATTTCTGACGCAGCACGCAGGTTCATTTTCTTTTACGCTCTTCAATAATTCTGGCAGAATGATTTGAACGTATCAGGAAATTTGAAACCTTATTAATTATTATACAAAATAATATGAGTAACTAGTATACAGGTGAAAATGAAATTCTGAGTAGTAGTATATTCACAGAAGAATGGCTGACACGAATACACACTCACACTCGCAGAACGGCAGAAGCCCCTTCACAGCCCATTAAACCCTGCTGCACACTGTACACCAATCAATCGCAGTAAAACCTGTTGCTCTGTACCGTGAACAGTTCGGCGTAGGTACACCTTTTATGTAAGCGGCAGAAAGTATGAACTGGTACGGTTACATATCGGGTTATCGTGGAGTTAACGATCCTGGTCATCGCCGAAGGTTGTCTCAGAGAATTGGGAAAATGCATGTACTGCTAATCCAGGAACACGGGCCCGGTACGGTACGTGTCCGGCCACTGTCCAGAAAGTAGCGTTCCTACAACAAATTCTCCTGTTCCACCACGTCCATTCCCCTATCCTATCCGGAACACAGGCCTCCTGTTTCCACACAAGTGGTATGTGCGATCATTGCTCCTGGCTGTAGATAGCTTGTTTAAATTCCTGCTTCTGTCTCCCGTGCCCATCATAAAAAAAAGGGACGAAAAAGACCGTGCTTATGAGTACAGCAAGGTTGATACTACTGCATGCGATACAAAAAGGATCGAAGACATTAACCACACGCGGAGTACATGAATGTGTCAATAATGCCTTCACTAGCCTATCTACAGGCTACAGGTGCCAAACCTACGACTACTTGACTTGATTCATCGGCTGTAGCGTTGGCCTTTGCTGCAAATCTTCCGACGATCATTGACCGACCAAATACGACTTGTCTGGAGCATATTGCACAGCCCCCGGCCATATCCTGCCTACCTCCTGTTCTTCACTTCACCACAGAAAGAGAGAGGGAGAGAGAGTCGAGGAGGTGAATTCAGCCATTCAGGTCGTCACCGATGAGAGTGAGCGATCGAGAGACATACGTGCAGTGCATGTACTAGTACGTGACAGGGACACGACGAAGGAGTCGATGATATCTCTCCATCGGTTGACACCGAAAGTGCACGCAAAAGGGCTCCATATGGACCGACGCGGCCGGGTCGACTAGTCGCTCGTCTCGCGATAACTATGATGATGATAGCCTGAAGTGTGTGTCTTTGTGGGCTCTACTTTAGTTTTGCTGTGATCACGACGGGAACCTGTCGCACGTAGTATTGCTCTCTCTCTCTGGTGTTGTCCCGCTGCCTCTCTCTCTCTCTTGTTATTGGAGGAATGGAGGACTAGTGTTAACCTGATGAGTGCCCTTTTTTAAGCTTCTTTTATTTATGACCAAGTGACTCTCTTTTTATTGGCAGCAAGCACTACGTTATTTGCTTATTATGCAGGTACTCATTTCAGATGTCTAATTTTTTTATACTACATACACACACACACCTTGGTAAAGTTTGGGCCCTTTTCCTTTCGGCCCGGGACGAAAATCTACTGGCTATGAGCATGGTAGTGTTAGGCTCGTTAGTGCTGTTAACGGGCCTCGACAGGTACAAATATGATATTGCAAAAAGCCCATGGCCCACTTGTAAAAACATATACAGTAGTACAATAGTGGAAGCTCCGTCGTGGCACAAAAGGTGCTCAATATTGGGCTTTCAAGGCTCAATTACAAATTGCTCCTGTCTCCGAAGAGAACATGCCCATTTTTTTTTTTGCTCATCTTCATCACGGGGCCGCCATTTGGACAGTTTTAGTACTTCATCCAATTTATTAGTAGACCGATGTTGCTAAAAAAATTATTTCTAGACAGATGAGAGTTCTGTTGGAATCGATCGTGACTCATCATATGTGTAATAGAATTATATATCGATTACCAACTGTTTATGGAATCCACAATCAGCCAAACTATATATTTTGGTCGGTCTACAAGCTTGAGACAATAACTTTTGTTGTAGGCAACCCATATCATATTCCAGGGCTCATTGCAAAGCAAGAGGTGACGCCCCCTCTAGGCCAAATTCTTCAACCAAGCAAAAACTAAATACGCCAAAGAACATATATAACCAAATCCTCGCTTAAGCATAAGTATTTAAATTTGAATGGAATAAAATTGTTGAACAACGTTTTCAACAATCATGTTCAAGTACAAATATTTGCTGAATGACAAATTGACATTTGAACAACAAACCTCACTTGTTTGAAATTGCACCAGAGTTGCCGTTCCAACGATGTTTTGAGCCGAGGGTGATTTTGTTGCTATTGACTTAATTGTGAGCCCCAATTCCAAATTCAAGTGTGTAGGTTCTACCATAGGGAACCCAACAAACTCAATCCATGGAGGATGTACATATTGTTGTTGCAGCACTAAACTTAAAATGCATATGCCATCGATACTGCGGTGTCGACTCTGCAATTTTGATGTTACCTAGCGACAAGGAAGGTTGATGAAGCCATTAATCTATGAAGCGCCACACTTGAATGGATGTAGATCACAAATCACACGATGGTTGAACCACTACTTTCAATGAGAAGGGACGTTGGATGAAGCCATTAGCGCAGACCCAACCTGAAACAATCTAGTAGTTTCCATAGATGTCATGTGAATAAGACACTCTCTTTGAAAACTCACCTAACGTTGAGTTTAATTTCTTGATGGGGACCCACAAATAATTCCGACCAATCCCATTGCCATCTCTCTTTCATCCCTTTTCTCCCTCCTACTCCTATCCCCCCCCTCTCTCCCTTTTCTCCACATACCCGATGGCGCAAGCAAGTTTAATGCTGGTCGTGGCATGTATGCGATCGCTGCACGCATTTGGCAACAGTGTGAGCGCTTAGGGCGCATGGGGGGGGGCTCTAAACCATACAAACGTAACGGCCTTTGGGGTTGAATATCCCAAAGTATCTATGTACAGAAGAAAGATTGATTATACCCATCATTTGTGCACATCTGCTAGCTCCCATATATATTATCGAACAAATAATAAGCAAATGCAACAAAGCCCACAACGCAAGCAAACAAAACTTTGCAGGCGAGATGATTAACAACTATTGATTTCTCCCACCAAACACCATCAGCAATTGAGCACCGTTTGCATAACCTTAAATGCGAGCACCGATATCAAATTCGACCGGTGGTTCTATCATAAGGAACCCAATCAGCTCAGTTCGTGGAGGATGTACATATTGTTGTTGCAGCACAAAACTTAAAATGCATATGACATCGATATCGCAGTGTCAACTTTGCAGCTTTGATGTAACCTAGCGACAAGGAAGGTTGATGAAGCCGTTAATCTATGAAACACCACACATGAATGGATGTAGACCACAAATCACACGATGGTTGAACCACTACTTTCAAGTTTCAATGAGAAGGGACGTTGGATGAAGCATTAGCGCAGTCCCAACCTAAAACAATTTAGTAGTTTCCATAGATGTCATGTCAATAACTCATAAGACACTCTCTTTTGAAAACTATCTCACCTAATGTAGAGTTTTTTTGCTGGGGATCCACAAATAATTCCGACCAATCCTATTGCCATCTCTCTTTCATCATTTTCTCCCTCCTATCCCCCCTTCTTCTCTCTCTCTCTCTCTCTCTCTCTATCCACACCCGATGGCGTGAGCGAGCGCACCGACGGCTGGCTGCGGCGACTGCACGTGGCATGATTGTGCATGACCTGTGGCTGTGGCGAGTGGTAGGGGTGCATGGTGTTGCAGCGGGAAGGGGTGTTGCGGCACGAGCGCAGACGTGGTAAGCACACCGACGTCAATTGGCTTTTGGAATCTCGGGAGTCAACAACATGTCGACCAAGTCTTCCTATTGTTGGTCGCCTTGGGGAGAGATTCTCTGCTTGTCGTCTAAGAATGTTGTCGAAAAACAATTGAGACTTTTCCCTGTGTGCCATTATAAAAGATCGCAATCCCCTGTGTGCCTGGAAAAATTCAGCGGTCTTCAGCGCCACTACTCCAACTTTTTCGGGTCCTCCATGCCACTTCCGTCAGTTCAGGCTCTAACGCCGTCAAACTGCAGGTGTGAAAAGACGAAAATGCCCTTAAGTTCAAATATGTTATTAATTTTTTTAAGCATCTTAACGACTTCAAATGAAAAAACTCAAAACTAAAAAGTTGTAGATCTCGTCGAGATCTATAATTTTCATATAAAAATTATTTTCATTTAATTCCGCAAAAAATATGATTTGATATGATTAATATATCTTAGAAAAATCATCATATTTTTTTTGCGAAATTAAATGAAAATAAATTTTATATAAAAATTATAAATCTCGACGAGATCTACAACTTTCTAGTTTTGAGTTTTTTCATTTGAAGTCGTTAAGATGCTCAAAAAAATTAATAACATATTTGAACTGAAGGGCATTTTCGTCTTTTCACACCTGCAGTTTGACGGCGTTAGAGCCTGAACTGACGGAAGTGGCATGGAGGACCCAAAAAAGTTGGAGTAGTGACGCTGAAGACCGCTAAATTTTTTCAGAGGCACACAAAGAATTACGATATTTTATAATGGCACACAGAAAAAGTCTCAAAACAATTCTAGCCCCATCATGGCCTTGGCCAGTGCCACGCGCGGAGGAGGCCCTTGGAAACGAGGCCACCATTGGTACTGAGCTCGCCGAACCTAAGCGTCATGAGAGAACGGGGTGGTGGGTGTGCAAGGTTGGCACCAACGAGGCGTGGCGGCGAGCAAGTCGCAGGCTAATGGTGAGGACTGAGGAGCGTGAGGTAGTCCCATCATGGGTCCCCAAAAATATGGGGAAGAAAACGACCACTCGTCTCCAAGGTAAAATCAGTAGTTTGTTGGTCTCTTGGAACGCGAGACGACGTGTGGATTTTCTCAACTGAGGAACAGTTTCTCTCTTTGTTTTCTTCTCTTCGTTAAATCTATTGTCACACGAGTTATTTACTTACATGTGGTAGGGTATTTAATGCTATATAAAAACTATACTAGCTGAAAGGTCGGGACTGCCCTTACTTTTGTTCAGGAGTAGAATACAAGAGTAAAACTGGCCATTTATCGCTCGGGCACCTAGCTAGTTGCATCAATATCTAAAATATCCAAAGCACCGCGCGCGAACCAAGCACGGATTGCATATGTATCTAATTAACTTCCTCAATTGTATTCCTGGCTCTAAATAAACCATACAAAACGTAACGGCCATCGGGGTTGAATATCCCAAAGTATCTATATACAGAAGAAATATTGATTATGTGCACATCTGCTAGCTCCCATGTATATTATATCGAACAAACAATAAGCAAATGCAACAAACCCCACAACGCAAGCAAACAAAACTTTGCAGGCGAGATGATTAACAACTCTTGATTTCTCCCACCAAACTCCATCAGCAATTCAGCACCGGGCCGTTTGCGTAACCTTATATCAATTAACAGTGCAATCTGCTAAATGCACTGACCATTTGCACCTCAATTGCATATGATAATAACATATGCCTGAATCTGGATGGACGATCGATCGTCACCTCAGCTTGGCCACCTTCTAGCTCCGCCTGTCCAGGGGCTCGCTGCTGCAGGTGACGTCTTGCAGGTCTGGGGTCGTTAGCTCGCTGCTCGCGGAGACCACCGGGACGATCTCCTTGGTTGTCCGCCGCTCCCCACTGAACCTGAGCATCTCGACCACCTCGGCCATGGCCGGCCGGCTCTCGGCGTTGCTCTGCGTGCACAGCATGGCGGCCTCGACCACGGCGCGGAGCTGCTGCGCGTCGAACCGCCCGGCGAGGCGCGGGTCCGCAATGCGCTCCCACTTGCGGCGGTCCACCAGCGGCGCCGCCCACTGCACGATCTCGCGCTTGACGCCGCCGGGGAACTTCTCGAGCGGCCGGCGCGCGCTGACGAGTTCCAGGAGGAGAACGCCGAAGCTGTAGACGTCGCAGCTCTCGGAGACCTTCCCCCACATGGCGTACTCCGGCGCAAGGTAGCCCAGCGTGCCCTTCACCCGCGTCGTCAGGTGTGACACGCCGTCGGGTATGAGCTTGGCGAACCCGAAGTCGGCGACCTTGGGAACGAAATCCGCGTCCAGCAGCACGTTGCTCGCCTTGATGTCCCGGTGTATGATGTGCGGGTTCGCCTCGTGGTGCAAGTAACTGAAATAATAAAGACACGTACGGATTGTTAACGAGATGAAATTGCAGGAATCAATGGAGTCTTTGGGTGCATGGTGTGTGTGCATGCATGACGATCGACTCACGCGAGGCCCTCGGCGGCACCGATGGCTATGGCAACGCGGCGTGCCCAGTCGAGGGGCTGATGCTGCTGGGAGGAGGGGGCGCCGCGTTGGGGGTGGAGATGCGTGAGTAGGCTGTGGTTGGGCATGTAGTCATAGACGATGAGGCGCTCGTCGCCGCCGGCGTAGAAACCGCGGAGGCTGAGAAGATTCTTATGACGGACACGGCCGAGGATCTCCACCTCGATAGCGAACTCCATCTCCGCCTTGGCCGTCATCGCCTTCAGCCGCTTCACCGCGATCTGAACACGTATCGCACCGCACATTTGTCAGGAATCAGGATGCACGCCGGCCGCCGCCGGCAACAAATAAACGAAACTGACAAGACCATGAACAGATATCTAGTATACCTCGACGCCCTTGGCGGTGCGGCCCCAGTAGACGGTGCCGAATCCGCCCTCCCCGAGCTTGTTGCTGTCGTTGAAGTTGTTGGTCGCCTGCAGGAGCTCCTTCAGGCTGTAGATCTCCCATGGATACTCTATACTCCTGCTCTTAGGTGTCCTCGACGGATTCGTCCTTCAAATTCATCCGGCAGTGTCACAGGAAGATTCATCAGCTCGACTGATCGCGATATCAGAGATGCAGCCGTGCATGCACGGGATCACGAGGTAGCCTTGCAGATACTCATGGTCAACGAAGCATATATGTGTACCTGCGAGTGCGACGACCGGCGGGTGACGCGGCGGCTGGCTCCGGCTCATCATCGCCGGCGACGCAGCAGAAGCACCTGTTGATCATCTCTACGCAGACCAACCGATCGACGAATCCTGCGCGCCGCAGAGCGAAGGGGACGAGAAGGAGGACGACCAATCTCTGGATGCGGATCCAGGTGAGAAACCGAGGCTGGAAGAGAGAATGTTTCAGGGGCAGCTAGTTAGGTCTAGCTTGTTGTTTGTCTCGCTGGCTAAATTATCCTGCCTCTCCTTGGAGACTTCACTCCTATAACAGTGACATCTATACTTGGCCATATGGCCCAGGCATGATGGGCTGGCCCAGGCACAGCACTAAGAAGCACGGCCTGGCCTGGCTCCCATCGTGCCTATGCCTCGCACGGCCTACTTGCAAGAGTTCCATCAAGCAATGCCACCTCCAAGTGTAAACACATATCCACTTGTGTCTTTTATCTCATCAACATCATATATCTAATTTGAATCATTATAGCCCTCAATACCCTTGGGTACCTAGCATAGTGAAGGCCCACAATGCCCTTTATAAAGCGCATTACTCTCTTAAGATCGCGCCAATGATCATCTCCTGGATTTAAAATAAATCAGCTTAGTTTGCTTACAACGAATGAGATATTAGTCCTCTTTGCGCTAGCCAAGTACAAGAGTGAGCCAACAATCTAGGAGTATCTCAATTGATCTCTTAGTAGCTTAATGTTAATACTTAATAATAACATCACCAACTCAAAATCTTTCATCTCAAAGTTGTTCGACAAGAGATCCTTCAGCTCTTAACCATGTTAAGGCTAACCATGTTAAGGCTAGTTCCAAAGATTAGTCTATCATCCACATATAAACACAAGATCACACCTTTCCCCACACTATAGTGATAGTGCACATATTTGTTAGCTTCATTCTTCACAATAAAGCTAGCATAAGTAAAAGTTATGTCAAACTTCTCATGCCATAGCTTAGGTGCTCGCTTCATGCCATGTAAAGACTTCAACAATTTAAAAATCATTCCCTCTTGACTTTTGCTACAAATCCATCAGGTTAATCCATATAGGTCTCCTCTAGCTCCCCATTCAAGAAAGATGAATGAGAAGACCATGAGAGGCCACCAAGGAAAGAAACACTCGAACTGTGGTCAATCGAAAAATAGGTTAATAAGTATCAAAAATGCTTTCGGCTTCTTTCTACATATGACCCTTGTCCACAAGACTTGTCTTATACTTTTCAATAGTACCATCAGGCCAGCGTTTTTCTTGAACACTCATTTGGATCCTACAAGTTTGCACCTGTAAGGACGATCAATGACCAACCAAGTTCCCTTAGACATAATATAATCCATCTAACTTAGTACTGCTCCTTCAATAAGTTAGCGTAAGGAGATGAATATGACTCCTCAATAGTTCTTGGAGTGTTGTCCATAAGGTATACAATGTAGTTATCACCAAAAAGACTTCACAGTACCTTGTCTCTTACTATTTTGAGTAACTATAGTGCCATCATCCTCCTTGGGATTTCTACATGGGTTTATTCAGTGTGCTCTATTGTTAGAGTTCTCGCTTTTTTCTTGTGGTTGTGGGAGGTGTGATGATTTTTCTTTTTGACCGCATGGGTGCTAGAACTCCCCTCAACTTTCTTGCCATGAGCATATTTTGCTCTCGCTTTCTGCTCAACATATAAACAGCCAATGAAATTAGCAATGCCAAAGTCACGTCTCTTATGTTTTAGAGAAGTAACAAAACTCGTCAAAGAAGGTTGTAGCTTGGCAATAATGCCTCCTGCCACAAGCCCACAAACTTATCTAGCAGCACACATCAAAAGTTCTCAAGTTCTGTTGCCATTGTTAGTATTTCATAAGCTTGCTCTACTATAGGACAAATCGCTACCGGCACCAGAAACCCAAAGCTTGGCCTCCAGTGCACTCCATATCTCTTTGCCCATAGGCAACCACATACAAGCATCAACAATCCTATCATCTTTTTTGTGAAGGGAAAGAGGGACTTATATTAAATCTTGGCACAGTATATCCCCAAATTACACATGAAAAAAATCTGAAATAAAAAACACATAATGTTCTATCCAGATTCTTCCATCGTCTTCTTCCTAAATGGTTTCCCTCAAACGCTGGAGCCAAAGTGCAGTCCTTATGCCGAATCTAACGACCAACCCCAAAATATTGAACATGCTGCAAGATCCAACGCTTCGGTACCAGTCCAAAACGCATCTAAATCGCTGAAAGAATATCGGCAGTTGCATCATCAGGTACGACATAGGATGCAGATTCATCACCTTGATACCTTGAATTCCTCTCTGCGACCATCGACAATGAGATCGATGATCCGGAGTCGGTGTCCTCGTAAAGGGCTCCTAGAAGCACCCCTCCCCTTGCACATAAAGGCCACAAATTGGCCGCTTGCTGATGAAATTGATGTCTACAACGCCGATCTCGTCGTGGCAATCATCGAAGTCATCGCAGGAAACACGATCCCGACCGAAAATCATCTAATTTCATCGGTAGATTGGATATAAAAATGCAGAAAAGAGAGATGGGTCCCCTCTCCTTCTTACCTTCGGCAGATGCACCGGAGAGGAAGAAGAGGGGCCCTAGGCAGAGGCACGGCGATGGCGACGACGAGGACCTAGGAGCGGCGGCAGTGTTTTCCTAACCCTAGGAGCGACAGCGCGGGAGGACCTAGGAGTTGCGAGTAACAATCCTGTCATCTATCATGCTTATTATTGCACCTTGAAACATATTGTCAACCTATTTGGCAATCTTCCTCGAAGTTATGCGCTCCTACATGTCGACCTTGTGCAACAAAGAAGTAGTGGATAGATGATAGCCACAAAACGCACTTGTCACGCTACCTCTTGTAATTTGTGCCACAAAAAACGTTTGGTTTAAGCGTAGCAGCAAAACCAGTGACCAAAAAATGCTTATCATGTTTTTGGATTGTTTGAATTTTAGGCACATTTTAATCCAAGATATCAGTGACAAGCAGTGTGATCTACTCACATAAAAACCATGCTAGAAATATTGATCAAAAGTAAAAACAATGAAACTAAAAGATTTGTAGTGGTATACCCTGAAGCCAGACCAGTGCTGAGGTCACCGGTAATGACATTCTCACTAGATGACATAGTAAGTTGTTGATGGAGTCCTTCACGCTCAGCGATCCATGTTGTGCAGAAAGAATGTCGTCTGGTCATTCTCGCATGCCTTGTACTAGCACATCATCAGGAATAGTCATTATCCTTCACTGTGTACAAGATCGCTAGGAAGTGTGTTGTGTATTGGAAAAGAGCGAGCAGTTGTGCGGAGCACGCTCCCTAAAAACCTGATCACTCGCCATCCATATAGGTTTCACAGTGGACGTTGTTTCTGGAGGCGCAGCGGATGTCGGCTCTGTAGGCCTACTCTCCCAAATCACCATATGTGCGTAGGACCTCTGAGATAGGGAAATTAGAAGGCAGCAACAATACAGAGAACGGATACAAGACTGAATACAAGAGCTCTAGAATGGGGAAATTGAAAAGCGACAGCAACAGAGAGAACAGATGATGCAAGATGTGTATGTTCATACGAGAGATAGATAGGAGGCACCTTTCTTATAATGCCAGAACGCAGAGGAATAAACCTAGGCACCATAAACCCTAGCGACATTATCGGTAACAGAGGGTAACCACAACCATAATGCGCAGTAACCATGCATTGGACCACTAACAACTGACCCAAGTGGCAAAACCAGCCTATCACACCACATCATGGTGTTGTGGCGGGCTTTACCTGGCTCGACATGTCACGCTTGCGTGTAGCACTTTTTTTGCCTCTCAACTTCAAAATGGATGCACATAGCTGTCATCTATTTAAGTTGAATTAACCTTTAGTCAAATTCTCATACGAGACTAAGATTTTATTACACCTAGCATCTAATATGGATCCTAAGATTTACGGAGATGGTCACAAAATCCAACCGCCTCATAAAATGCCAAGGGATTTCCGGAGGTGGGCATTTTCATCTACGGAGGCGGTCACAATTGTCCGCCTCGTAAAATCGATTTACGAAGGCGGTCAGAAAATAACCACCACCTAAAATCGATTTACGGAGGCGGGCCTTTTAAGGAGTCCGTCTCCAAAAATAGAGGCCATTTTCGGAGGCGGACTCCTGATCAGGTCCGATTTCGTTAATATTCCCGAGGCCCAACAAAAAGCCCAAGTCCAACTTCTATCGGGCTTATATAAATATGATGACTTAGGTCACAACCCCTACTCTCTCTCAGCTTTCTCTCCCCGCCCCTCCCTCTCCCCAGCAACGGCGCACACCGTGCGTCCGCGCCCCTGTCTCTCCCCGAGCCCCACCCTCCCCCAGCGACGGTGCACACGACCGCGCCCCTCTCCCTCCCCGCACCCCTCCCTCTCCCCCACGCGGCGGTGGGGCGGCCTCCCTGTCCCCCACGCGACGGAGCACGACAGAACCCAGCATCTCCTCCAGCGGCGGCGGCGTGCGGGGCCCGGCTCCTTCTCCAATGGCGGTGGTGCATGGGGAGGCCGGATCTGGTGGCGAGGATCCACCTTAGCTCCCTCTTCTCCTTCCCCGACCGGCCCGGATCTGGCAAGGCAGCGCGTGGGGAGGTTGGATCCGGCGAGGGCGAGGGTAGATTGGCTCAGCTGCCTCTTCTCCCTCCCCGAGCGACACGGATCCGACGGTGGCGGCACGTGGGGAGGCCAGATCCAGCTGCAGCAACGTGTGGGGAGGTCGGATCCGGCGGCATTCCCTCTTCTCCCTCCCGAATGGCGCGGATCCGACTGTGGCTCGATGATGGAGGACACGCCCTAGCAGCGGTGGCGGCGCGTGGATGGGCTCGGTGGGCCCGTGGATGGGCTCACTGGGCTTGTCCATAGATTTTTTTTTTTTTTTTATTTGATTTACCGAGGCGGGCATTTGAACCGCATCGGGAAAGATTTGATTTACCATGACCTTTGATTGAAGGCGATTGTAATGCCCGTATCGGTTAATCCAATTTGCCTGCCTCCAAAAAAGTTTCTGTAGTAGTGTGTAGCATGTTTTTTTGCCTCGCAACTTCAAAGAGGATGCACATAGCTGTCATCTATTTAAGTTGAATTAACCTTTAGTCAAATTATTATACAAGACTAAGATTTTATTACACCTTGCATTTAATATGGATCCTAAGATTTATTTGGTTTGAATTAAATAAAATTGAGCCAAACCCACATTTCAAAAAAAAATGAGCCAAGCCCAATTAAAATCCAGCAATTTTCATAAAATGCAATACGATCCATGCAAAGAATGCAGGGGTATTACTCTCCACTCAAAGCGGTTGTACCCCTAACTTGTGTCCATATTCTTGGTGTACGACCTATTTCTATCAGAGTTGATCAGCGATAGGGCGCCGCCTATCAGACCGTGTTACAACCCATCACGAACCTCTTGTATTTCCATTGAGACGTTAATGAAAATGGGGATGATTACCTTTCAAAAAATGTTTGTAGAAATAGAGTTCCCGTCATATTACCTTCCTATTTTCAACAAGGTCATTTAAGGCCATTTGACCCCCCCCCCCCCCCCCCCACACACACACACACACAAAGAGAAAGCATTGTACTACATATGCAAAAATGCCTTAGTGCCCAAGTCACCCAAATATTGACCTCATGTATCTTGGAATTCATAACTCTCGCGTGATGAACTCGTTTCTCCAAAATATAGCTCTTGGCATAATGACTGATACAGCACATACATATCATTAGGCCGTCTTTGGCACCGCTCCCGTCTAACAGGCTATGTATCCTCTCCTGTGCGGAACTGTGTTGTCCTGTACACGTTACCTGCAGTGCAGGGGCCCCGGCTCCTCTACAGTGCAGCTGCAGTAGATAGCGCCAGAGCCACCGGAGATTCTTATTCTTTAGCATTCCTTGGCAAGCAAAAATAGACCGGCAGCATTGTTTAAGGTGAAAGGAAACGGTCTGACTATTGTCTATCTAAAAATAATGGGATCAGCGTCGTTGTTACGGTTGGGTCGTCTGGGAAACCTCAAGCCTGCACGCTGCGTGAGGAACTGAATCAATTGTGACGACTGACCATTACTACTAATCTTTCTTTATAAAAACAAATACTGCTAACACATTTCGTACTACGTACGACCACTGCACTTATTATCATCTCAGGATCGTGATCCGCTGCTCTCCTACTGCACCGCGTATAAAATCCGCGCATGCACTTCTTTTTTTGGACCTCGTAATCGTAGAACGTTCCGAGCAGGAGAACCGAGGTAGCCCAAGCGTGCAACTTCACTCCGATTCCACCTCGGCACACGGCCAAGCGCCCAAGCCACTGCCCATTTGTGTGCTACGGCAGATGCGGCAAGCTCCGGCGCCCACCGCACACGGTGCCACCGGCCGATCGGCAACGCCGCACGACGATGGCGCTGATGCGAGCCCCCGCGAGGACCGCGCGCCGGATGGTAGCCAAAAGGCGCCGACGCACACGGTCGTGTTCTTTCCCCCGGTGCTCGGCGGCGCCAAGCCACGGCCCGGCCGCGGCCTCGTTCTCGACGAGCGGTGGGCCGTCACGGCCAAGTTCACGGCGGGCACATCGGTTGACATGATCGGAACCTGCGGCGGCCTGCTCTGCCTCCTAGACGTGCGCAGCTGCGCCGTCAGGATCTCCAACCCGGCCACCGGCGAGTCGCTCGCCCTGCCACCGCCGCCGCCGCCGTCTCCGTGCACGAGCACGCGGCGCGACCAGCGCGCGTACTGCCTCGGCTTCGACCCGACCGCTAAGCTGTACAAGATCGTGCACGTCCCACATGACTACAAGATCGCGAGTCGTTCCGGTTCCACGGGGAAGAAGGGGGTGGTGTACGTGCACAGAGTAGGAGACAGGTACTGGAGGCCCGTGCGCGCTCCCGGTGCCGCGTGCTGCCTGGCCGCCGCCGGCGCCGTGTACAGCAACGGCGCAGTGTACTGGCTCACACATTACGAGGTGGCGAGAGCCAGACTCGTCCGCTTTCATCTGAGCCAAGAGGAGGCCACGCTGGTCGAGCCCCCGCCGTTCGACGTCCACCGGAGGCCGCTCTACTGCCGGCTGCTCGATGCGGACGCGACGCCGTGCGTGGTCACCAGCGTGAGGCACAGCCCGACTTCCGGGTGGAGCCTCTCGCGCAGGGTGCAGCTGCGCGGCCTGCCGCGGCACGTGCCTGGGCCGCACGCCGTGCGGCACGGCGACTTGCTGCTGCAGGGGGGAGGACGAGGCGCTGTACGCACACAGGATCAAGGAGCGCGGAGTGTCGAGCATCGAGCGCGCCGGGGAGAAGATGCTGGTGGAAGGCAGGGGCGTCGTGAAGCCGCTGAGTGACGCAGCTTCACCGCGTGGCCGAGGAGAGGACCGCGCGCGCGTCAAGCAGAAGCAGGAGGTGGTCGCCGCCATCCTGGGCATCGTGGAGCTACCCTTGTACCGTGAGCGGCTGAAAAAGGGCGATGGCGAGAGGGTTGATCGGAACTTGGAAAAGGCTCGAGCTGATTGCCGGTAAGCGGCGGCGGACGGCACATCCTCCGCAGCTTCGCATACGTTGAGCCCGTGTCGACTGCTCCTTTGGCGAACAAATCATGTTCGCTTGGTTTATAAGCCGTACTTTTTCAGCCAACGGAAACAGTATTTTTCTCTCACAGCAAATCAGCCAAGAATGCTTTCAGCCATAGCTTATCAGCCAAGCGAACAGGGCATAGGAGCATCAGGTTGGGCGCGTCGTGGCTGTGGCTCAAGGAAGGAATCAAGGAAGGCGCTAGCAGGCGCACCATGCAACACATGACCGATAAACACAAGATTAGTTACAAGACCAGTTATCATCAAAAGGATACCAGCATTTCTTAATACTGTAGAGGTCATAGTTTTACATTGGTCAGGACTCAGGGTTAACCCTGTAATCCATTTGATTCATGCCTTTCGCTTTGGCTTGTACTCCTACTTTATATCATCTGATACAGAAGACAATCCAATTCCGCAACACTCAATTCTCTAGGCATACCTCTAAGCAGCACGCGACACCAGGCACATAAGCACATTCTAGAAGTTTTTCTCCTGCTAATTTTGACATCAAAATATAACTGCACATTACTAATAATTGAATAAAAAAACACCAACCAGTGAATTTTCAGGGGAGGGGAGGGGAGGAGGAAAGCAATCAAGAGCTTCAGGTAGTACCACCTTGCTGAGTCAAAGAACGCACCGCAAGGACATGGTAGTGGAACACTTCTGTCCAACAGGCTCTTCCTCATCTGTCAGTTTTTCAGCACGACTACCTACTCACTCAAGTTGCATCCACGGATGTAAGGGTGATCATACTTGATATACTTGGTCCAATATGGCCGGTACTTGGTCATTGCTAGCTCCAACCATGGCTTCATGTTCCCATTGTAATGAACCACAGCAGCACTGTCTATCTCTGAACGGTCTATGCTTGGGTTGTATCCTAATCCAAGAACATGCCATGACTTGTCCAGTGGGTGCGTCAACTTGTAGAAGGTCAAGAGGCCAGGCGGAAGTGTCCCAAGCTTCCAAAGAACTCTGTCTTCATTCTAAAACAACAGAACAGAACAGCAGGAGGACTATGTGAGATATGATGAGTTTAAACCGAGAAAGTACAGATCTGTAAAAACAGTTTTTTGTAAATCATGCAACTCAGTAACAAGAGCTGAATTCTTACCATATTTTGCCATTTGTGGTAGATCCCAGTAATATCTTTCTTCTTCCACTCCTTCAGATCAAAGATGTTCATCCCATAAGCCCAGCCACATGCATTTGGATCAAAGTTCCGAGCAATGTGTGGATTTGAAAAATTAAGATACTTGTCAAAGCGGTGGAAACTCTCCCCACAGGTTTCCACAGCACCATTGACCTTTCCATTAAGATCAACATCCCACAAACCTGTCAAATCTTTCTGCACAACTATGTCATCGTCGAGGAAGAGTATCTTATCCAACTTTGGATAGACCTCTGGGAGATAGAACCTCAAGTGGTTCAGCATAGAGAGGTACTTGGGGTTCCGGTACTTTAGGTTTGAAGAACCTGCTGAAAGAGTGGTGGGACGATCAGCTTTGAAATAGTACTCTTTCATGGCAGCAGACTCAAGTTGCCGTAACACAGGACAGTATGATGAGTTCAACCACTTAAATTCGTCCACATTCTCAACATGGATAGCGGCCTTGCCAGGTGGGTTCAGCAGAAACCACATGTTCATGGCTCCAAAGTTTAACTTGTCAGTCACAAGATGGAAAACATGTTTCTCTGGTTCCTGAAAAAGTCATTCCAAACATCAAACGTTAGAAACTACTTAGTGGGGTGCAATTGAATAATTGACTAAAAACACATGCAAAATACCTTAGCATTCATGAT
Organism: Miscanthus lutarioriparius; assembly: GCA_904845875.1. Taxonomy (NCBI): domain Eukaryota; kingdom Viridiplantae; phylum Streptophyta; class Magnoliopsida; order Poales; family Poaceae; genus Miscanthus; species Miscanthus lutarioriparius. Next base: position 25,769,851 of record CAJGYO010000004.1, on the reverse strand, counting down.
GGTTGAGTTCACAACAACAGAGGCTGCCAAGACATTATCTGAGAAAAGTGCATAGTGATAGAGATTTGGGTTTTCTAAATTTTCACTCCTTGGGAATTTCCGTTCCTCAAGGGGGAGGAGATAGTAATCAATTGTCAAACGCATAGACAAGCAGTGAATGCTGTTTGGAATTGTCTTTGCAGCCAACTGGCTAAGAAATGTACTCTGCTTCTTCAAGCTCCTGACCTGTTCATCTGCTGACTGAAGCATAGCCCTTAGTCTCTGAGTGATTGCCATACAATCATAAACTTCTTCTCTAGCCTTTGACAAAACTTGACCCATTGCTCTGATTTTCTCAGGCGCACTGCAAAGTACATGGTTAAAAGGAGCAAAGTAAGAAACAGTTAGGAAAGAAGTGAAGAGATGCACACCTGTGGTGCAGGTCAGCATCAGCAGAAGCCTCCCCAACAGCCCGCTGGCTTTCCTTGATTCGGGTCTGCAGTTTTTGATATAGATCGCTCTTGTTCTTTGATTTAGCAAGCGCAGAATAGACACGAGCCATAATAATTTGGTCCCTCATCAGCCTAACTGTAGAGTCTGAATTCTCATTCTCATTCTCTTTTCGCCATATGCTGTATTTTCCAAGCACAGCAGAATCGACAGCTTTTGATCGCTCAATAGCGGCATTCTCCAGCTTAACACGCGCTTCATCATCTTTATGAACCAAATCCATTGCTCTCTTCTCACGCCTTTTCTCCCTAAGTTTCTACAGTATACAGACAAGTAAAAAAGACATAAGAGTGTATCAACAGAGACCAGAACAAGGCCAAGGCGATTTGTATACAAGGATAGTACTGTTACCCTTCGAGCTACTTTTGCTGCTTTGTCAACTTGATGTTCATCTACAATAAAAAAAAAATTATTTTCTGGCTTACATAAGTAGAGGAGCAATAATAGCTTTCGATATTCATGTTTATTTTAGTACCTGGATCTTTGGGTGATCTATTTGTTGGTAGATCATGTTCTGGCAAACTGTTTTCAGCTTTAGCCTTGCCATCAACATCCATGCTCTTCTCAGTGACTAGATCATCAGTTTTCCAAGAGGGAGATGCATGATTCCTAAAAAAATCAAGACTCAATGTGCCTGACTCTTGTTGACTAGCAGTTATAGCATCAAACACCTGAAGAAGAAAAAAAATGTCCAGACACAAAGAAATTAAGGACACAAAAAATATTAATGGCTGTTTCATACACAACCAACATTATGAATACTAGTTTCTGAATTAACACAAACATGCAATAAACAGACTGCAATAGTACAGCCAGTACTCCAGTAGCCAATAAGCTAAATAATGAATAACATTTTTCCCAAACCAGCAGGAGGACTGCCTGCCATTGAGTTAAGAAGGAGAAAAGATCAAATAAAAAGTTTGGACCCAAACAAAAGAAAGAAAAGGGAAAGGGAAACACAAAACAAAATAGAAGAGGAAATGGAATAACGGCAAATACAGAAAACACACCAAAATAGTGGAACAAGGTTAGTCAAACAGACTAGGCTGGGAACGAGATAACAGACTAGGTTGCTAAGAATGAGATTAAAAAAAGGGTGATTAACGAGGTCTAATTCTATGGTTTATTCACCACATTATGACATGGGCCATCCATTGACATAGTTTGGTGCATAAGCTACACACACATAATTGAAAAGTAGAACATCTGGACTTAGTATGAGTATGATGGAAGAAGTCAGCATCTAAGGCAGTTTAATCTAAGGAGCATATGTGAAATGTGAAAAATTGAAAGTATTTTTTAGTTAAGCAATTGAACCCCTTGCAGGGTTGGTCACAAGACGTTCTGACCTCCTTAGGCAAAATAGATTTGAGGTTCTTCATTGCTGCTGCTTCCTGCAAGGCAATTCAAAAGATGAAATGAATCGTCAAAAACTACGCTCATTAAGCAATCGAAACCCTTTCAGGGTTGGTAACTACCTGATCGCCAATCTTGCCCTTGGGATCTGCAGGTAAACAGAACATGTCAATGCTTACCTATTTCAGGTAAAACGATGCATTCAGATAGTGCACAGTGCAGTGTTCTAATTCGCAAAAATATACACCCTTCGTTCCAAAATGTATGTTGTTTTAGTTTTGTCCTAAGTCAAACATCTCTAACTATGACTAAGTTCAGATAAAAATATATTAACATCTAGGCCATCAAATAAATAGACTGTCATGACATATTTTATGGTGATTTTAATTAAACTAATTTAATGTTGTAGATTTTGATGTATTTTTCTATAAACTTGGTCAAGGTTAGAGAGCTTTGACTTAGGAGCAAACTAAATCAACATACATTTTGGAACAGAGGGAGTAGTACATTGTTCTTACACCTAACAACCAAATAATGTGGAATCATACACATTGTTTTTCAACGATAATACTACATTTCAGCCAACAATGGTAATGTCATAGATTGTTCAGCATGCTTACGACCAACCATTATACAGTTTCATTATAGTTTTGTTAGCTCAATGTTGTATGCGCGCACTTCAATTTCTACAATAACCTATCGCTACCCACTTATCATATATACACCTACAACCTAGCAACAGCAACATATAAGGGATAACAATTCCTGTAATCCAATAATATCTGAGTGCAAGGGGATAATGATCCCTGCAATCCCTAGGGTGACTAGGTTCATTTCCTTCGAGCACCATGTTCCACCGACACAATTTCCATCCAAACGGGAAATCAAGCAACAGCACAGCGGATACTAAATATAAAATCCCTAAACCGCTCTGAAACTACACAGATGATCCCCTTATCCAACTTTTTTCAGATGATATCAGACTACGGCTGGAGAGCGCATCAATCCCAAAACCTAGACAAATTCCACCAAGCTGCACCCAATCTAGGCGCTCACCGCACAAGGCAACGCAGAATTAAACACCTCGCGTCGACACAAACAATCAGGGGGCTCTGAAGGAGGGGATGCAAATCGGACCCGAGGCTACGTGGACGTGGCCGCGACCGCCATTGCGCACGACGAAGAAGAGCGAAGGCGCGACCACGAAGAGGAATACGAGGATCACCACGGGGGGCAGCGCGGCGGAGCCGGAGGCGGCGCGCCTCCCTCCTCCGCCCCCGCCGGAGGTTGAGTAGGCGAGCCGCTGCTTCGGGGTCGGCATCTCCGGCGCGGCGATGCCAGTGCTGATCCGGATCCCAACCGATCCGATCCACCGGCGGCGGGGGCCTCGCCGTCGACGGAGGGCAGTGTGCGTGCGCTTCGCTTCCTTTGGGGGAGTGGGGGATTGGTGTGGTGAAGTGTGATGAGACGAGGAGGGACGAGGGAGGAACGTAACGAAAAGCACCCGATGCTCGCTCAATCCGCCGGGCCAAGGCGTGGAGTGTGGCTCGTGGGTATAGATGGCCAACGGGCCGGCCCGGCCCGGCCCGGCATGGGCCCGTGAAAGCACGACCTGATAGAGGTCGGGCCGGCACGGCACGCCGAGCCATGCCGAGCTGGGCCGTCGTGGCGGCCGACGGCCCGTGCATGGCTTGTTGGGTCATTTTTCGTCTTGCGGCCGACCCGTAAGCACGACTGTCAGGGAGGTGGGCGATCTAAGGCCCGCTCAATGACGATGATGACATCGAGGTCGAGGTCGAGGGCGGCAGCGTCGTGACATCGAAGAGAGAAAGGAAAAAAGGAGAGGAGGCGATGAGGGGAGAGGGCGAGAGGAAGCGACGCAGGCATGATGGCGGCAGTGCATGGAGACATGGAGGAGGCCTCGAGGTAGATCCACAGCGTCAATGGCCATGGCAAGCTCAAGCTTGTTCATATCATTCCAGAAAAAAAACGAAAAAAACCACAAAAATCACATAGCTCTAGATCTCACGGATCAATCACAAGTCCACAACACCACAAAAAAAATCGGAAAATAGAGGAATTGGACAAAAGTCATGCATTCACACAAATCAGAGAAAAGGGAGAGGGAGCTCGGAGGAGAGGCACGCTGCCTGCGCCGGATCCATGGGGGAGGAGGTCGCTGTGCCGCCGTGCGCACGGTTCCAAGGGGGAGGATGACTCTACGCCGCCCCTGCATGTGAATCCGTGGGGAGGAGGCCTCTGCGCCTCCCCTACGCACGGATCCGAGGGGGAGGAGGACTCTACGCCGCCTGCGCGTGGATCCGTGGGGAGGTGGCCTCTACGCCGCCCCTGCGCACGGATCCGAGGGGGGAAGGACTCTACGCCGCCCCTGCGCGTGGATCCGTGGGGAGGAGGCCGCCCTGCGAGGAAGAAGGGAGGACGCCACGGGAAGAGGCCGCCGCGCTGCGCCACCATGCGTGCGGTTCTGAGGGGAGGGGCCGTCGCCGCGCCCTGAGCTCCGTTATGAGGGAGGGAGAGCGGAGAGGCCGAGAGGGAGAGGGGAGAGGCGGAGCAGGGATGGGCGATGGCTGCTGCGTGGGCGTGGGGGCGTGGGGCTACGCCGCCTGCGCGGGGCCATATGAGGAGGAGGGGGAGGTGGCAGGCCGGGCCGCGGCTCATGAGCGAGCCTTGCGTGTCATTGCCATGCAGGGGTAAGGCCGAGCACTGACCTGCTCCTCCGGGCCATGCCAGCCCGGGCCCGCTAGCAGCTGGGCCGGGCCGGCGGGCTCGGGCTGCATGGCCAACTATACTCGTGGGGTTTGTTTTTGTTGGGTTTTGGGCTGGACGCTGCTTCTAAACTTAAAGCCCATTAAATGCCCGCTAGGAATGAATGGGCCGACGACCGTATTGCGCTCCAAGGGCTGTAGAGTCGTGGGATTGCACTGCACGTTTAGAATCTCCACTTTCAGAAGTTTCGCTTTAAAACTCGTCGATCAAAGAGAAAAGCATATGGTTTCTCCAAGAAAATGAAGATCATGCAACTCTTTTTGCACTAAAAAGTTACAGGTCTGGTATTCTCCTGTCTCGTCGCTTTCATCCATCGGTTAATCGTCAGGTTTGGTCATACAAAATCATACCCGGTGAAGAACAGATGATATGACAGTCTAGTAGGAATATAAATACTAAATCGCATACAGACAAGCCTGCTTATTCGCTGATTAAAAAAGGCTAAATAAAAGAAAACCTATGCAAAGTCATTTTCTTAACAAATACATCCAGAGCCAGAGTGATTTCTTTCTATCTTTCCTTCGATCCTTCCTCTTCCTCGGGCACACACCAGGGGTCCTGGTAATTTCTTTCCCAGGTGCATGTAAGTCGTCCTACTTGTTAAAGATGTAGATTCACTCGGCTTGTGTTGCTACCTTGTATCTAGACACATAGTGTATCCTCAAGGTTGTTAGCCTGTTGTTGTTAAGATAGAGCATGTATAGCTGGTTAGTTGCAACAACCTTGACTCATTGTAATCTAATCTTGTAAGCCACGTGAGGGGCAGTTCCTCACCTATATTAACACGCGGCCGAGAGACTCAAAAGGTCATCTCGTTCCCTCACGTTTTACATGGTATTTTACATGGTATCGAGCTTTTTTTTCCTCACGGAATAGATCCAGATGGCCACTTCTAGCGCTGCCACCGCCGGCTCGACGGCCTTCACCTTCGACTTCCTACCTCCAGTTTCTGAGAAGCTAACCCGCGGCAACTACAACATGTGGTTCGCCCAGGTCTCCTCCACCATTAAAGGCGCGCAGTTTGGCAAGTACATCCGCCCTGATGCTGCTCCTCCGGTGGCGTACATTGAGGGCGATGTCGATGCCACCTCCGGCAAGAAGGGCGAGCCACAGCCCAATCCCGCGTACGAGACGTGGGTCACCCAGGACCAGCAGGTCCTCAGCTACCTCTTCTCGTCGCTGTCCAAGGAGGTGTTCTCCCAAGTCTCGTCGGCCACCACCGCCTCCGAGCTTTGGGCGGCGATCCAGGAGCACCATGCCAGCCAGTCCCGCGCCCGGATCATCTCCACCCGCATGGCACTTGCTACGGCGTCCAAGGGGGCCTCCTCCGTCGCCGAGTACTTCGGCAAGATGAAAGGGCTGGCGGACGACATGGCTGCGGCGGGCAAGAAGCTGGACGATGACGACCTCGCCACCTACATCCTCACTGGCCTCGATGAAGACTTCGAGAACGTTGTCACGTCCATCGCCACCAGGGTGGAACCCATCACCATCCCAGAGCTTTATGCGCAACTCATTGCTCATGAGCAGCGCAAGGGGCTCAACACGACGATCGGTGGCCACTCCGCCACTCTGCCACCAAGAACGGCCGCCCCGGTTCCTCCTTCAACAACTCCCGCAGCCGTGGCGGTGGTCGTGGGGGTTTTGGCCGTGGTGGTGGAGGCCGCGGTCGTGGTGGCAACAACAATGGGGGGAGCGGCCATGGCCGCAACTTCCAGCCAGGCGTCTACTGCCAGATTTGTGGCAAGGAGGGGCATCCGGCTCATCGCTGTTTCAAGCGGTTCGACTCCAACTACAACGGTCCACCGCAGAAAAGTGCATCCTCTGCTACCTCCAGTTCGTACGGTGTAGATACGAACTGGTATATGGACTCCGGCGCTACTGATCATATTACAGGCGAGCTGGAACGCCTGACTATGCGCAACAAGTACCATGGCGGTGACCAGATTCATGCTGCCGACGGCACAGGTATGGAGATCGCTCATGTTGGTCATAGCATTTTATGTTCCCCTAGTAGATCTCTCCATCTTAATAATACTCTTCATGTTCCTCAAGCGCATAAAAGTCTTTGTTCCGTTAATCGCCTTGCCAAAGACAATAATGTATATCTTGAGTTTCATCCGGATCATTTCTTGATTAAGGAACAGGGGACGAGGAGAACCCTCCACAGAGGCAGATGTAGAGGAGGGCTCTACCCGTTGCAATCATTATCATCGTCTCCAACCAATAAACAAGCTCTTGGCGTCTCCAAGTTACCAGTGTCCTTGTGGCATCATCGCTTGGGTCATGCTTCTTCACGCGTTGTCAAGCAAGTCCTAGATCGCCATAGGCTGTCTTTTTTTCATGATTCCAATAATGATAGAGTGTGTGACGCTTGCCAACAAGGCAAGAGCCATCAGTTGCCTTATCCCAAGTCCAAAAGTGTGTCGGCTAGTCCTATGGACCTAGTCTTTTCAGATGTATGGGGGCCTGCTCCTAGTTCTGTTGGACGATATTCATACTATGTTAGTTTCATTGATGACCATAGTAAATTTACTTGGCTTTATTTATTGCGGCACAAATCTGAAGTTTTCTCTATTTTTCATGAATTTCAAAGCCTTGTCGAAAGGCAATTTGGCCGCCAGATACAAACCATCCAAACTGACTGGGGTGGGGAGTATCAAGCTTTGCACTCCTTTTTCAAGCGTGTAGGCATCACTCACCAAGTATCTTGCCCCCATGCTCACCAACAAAACGGCTCTGCTGAGCGCAAACACCGTCACATAGTCGAAATGGCCCTCACTCTTCTTGCTCATGCGTTTATGCCACTAAAATTTTGGGATGAGGCGGTTTCCACTGCAGTCTATCTCATTAATAGACTGCCCTCTAAGGTTATTGAGGATGAATCTCCTTTTGCAAAGTTGTTCAAACAAAAACCAGACTACAATTTTCTTCGCACTTTTGGGTGTGCTGTATGGCCGAATCTCAGGCCCTACAACTCTCGAAAATTAGCCTTTCGTTCCAAGCAGTGTGTTTTCATTGGCTATAGTTCCCTTCACAAAGGCTATAAATGCCTTGATCCCAAGGATGGCCGTGTGTACATCTCTCGCGATGTGGTGTTTGATGAGCATGTTTTCCCTTTTGCATCTCTTCACCCTAATGCCGGTGCAAGACTCCGCAAAGAGATTGAGCTTTTACCCGATCTTTTTTCTTCATCATCTACTAGCCTCGGGAACATAACTTTGCTACACCAACATACGCCGTCTCCTGCCTCCACTAACAGATTTTCAAGTTCTATTGATGCTACAGACTCTGCAGGTGAAAATCCCGGCTCAAATGGTGAAGAAACGCAGCGTATCACCACCATATTACCGGGCCATTTCATGTGTTCCCCGGCAGGAGTCAGCGCTCACCTGGAGCACGATCCGCCTGCGTTGGATTCGACGTCATCTGGCGCCGGCGCATCGTCTCCGGGATCAGAGTCCACCAATCCACCGTCGCATTCTGTGTCCTCCGGAAGCAGCTCCGGATCGTCTGCGACTTCTTCCGCGCCATGCATCTCTCCACTGCCACATGCCGAGCCACAGACGGATCCCACCGGGGGACAGCTGCACCGACCGAGATTCTCTCCACGGGATCCACTACGGCTGCTGCTCCTGAGACCGTTTCTGAGCGTTCGTCTACACGCCTTTCTCAAGGTATTTCAAAACCTAAATCACGTACTGATGGAACTGTTCGATGGTGTATGCATGCCAAGGTCCCAACAGGTGAACCAACAACTGTAGATGAGGCACTCAGTCACAAGCATTGATGAGGCACTCAGTCACAAGCATTGGGTCACGGCTATGGATGCAGAATACAAAGCATTGATGACAAATAAAACGTGGCATCTTGTACCACGTCCCAAAGGGAAAAATATTTTCGGTTGCAAGTGGGTCTATAAGATCAAGCGCAAGGCAGATGGGACTGTTGATCGTTACAAGGCACGGTTAGTAGCAAAGGGGTTCAAGCAACAATATGGCATAGACTATGAAGAGACGTTTAGTCCAGTTGTCAAAGCTGCAACCATTCGACTTATCCTCTCTATTGCCGTGTCCAAGGGATGGTCACTTCGACAACTCGATGTACAAAATGCTTTCCTCCATGGTCTCTTGGAGGAGGAAGTCTACATGCAACAGCCCCCAGGGTATGCAGATTCTAGTCATCCTACATATGTTTGCAAACTTGATAAAGCACTCTATGGTTTAAAACAGGCTCCACGAGCTTGGTATGCTAGGTTGTGTCAAAGATTGGAATCACTTGGTTTTGTGGCATCCAAGGCGGACACCTCACTATTTTTCTACAATCGTGGTGGATACAGTATGTTTGTTCTTGTCTATGTTGACGATATTATTGTTGCTAGCTCCTCTTCTCAAGCTTTACCGAGGCGCTTCTCAAGGATCTCTGCATGAGACTTTGCTGCTCTCAAGGACTTGGGCAATTTGCACTATTTTTTGGGAATTGAGGTCAAGCAAGTATCGGATGGACTTGTTCTCTCTCAAGGGCGCTATGCAGCTGATGTTTTGTCACGTTCAGGTATGGATAAAGCTAAGGCAGTCGACACGCCTCTTTCCTCTATAGAGAAGCTTAGTCTTACTGCTGGTGACCCACTTGGTCCTGATGATTCAACACGGTATAGAAGTGTGGTTGGTGCTTTGCAGTACCTCACTCTTACCCGGCCTGATATCTCCTTTGCTGTCAACAAAGTGTGCCAATATCTTCATGCCCCGACCACAGTTCATTGGAGTGCTGTCAAAAGAATCTTGCGGTATGTGAGTGGTACTATTAAGCTTGGACTCAAGATTAAGCGCTCCAACTCTACACTGGTTAGTGCATTCTCTGATGCCGATTGGGCGGGGTGTGTGGATGACCGCCGGTCTCAAAGTGCTTTCTTTGTCTTCTTGGGTGGCAACCTCATCTCATGGATGGCAAGGAAGCAAGCGACTATCTCACGGTCCAGCACTGAGGCCGAGTACAAGGCATTAGCAAATGCAGCTCTTTGAGATGATGTGGGTGCAAAGTGAGTTGCGGATTCAAACATCCTTCAATGACAAGATTATGGTGCGACAACCTTGGTGCAAAGTACTTGTCAGCAAACCCTATCTTCCATGCTCGAACAAAACATATAGAGATTGATTTTCATTTTGTTCGTGAACGGGTGACAAACAAGTTGCTAGATATTCGATTTATAAATTCTGCTGATCAACTTGCTGATGGTTTCACCAAAGCAGTACCTGCTGTCAAGTTGAAGCAATTTAGAAGCAATCTTGGCCTTGTTAGTGGCTAAGATTGAGGGGAAGTGTTAAAGATGTAGATTGACTCGGCTTGTGTTGCTACCTTGTATCTAGGCATGTATCTAGACACATGGTGTATCCTCAAGGTTGTTAGCCTGTTGTTGTTAAGATAGAGCATGTATAGCTGGTTAGTTGCAACAACCTTGACTCATTGTAATATAATCTTGTAAGCCACGTGAGGGGCAATTCCTCACCTATATTAACACGCAGCCGAGAGACCCAAAAGGTCATCTCGTTCCCTCACGTTTTACACTACTGCACCTAACAAGCACGCCAAGCAAGAGCACCAAACCAATCACCGGCTGCTATTGCTGACAAAATTGCCGATTCCAGCAATGACGCAAAGGCAAAGGAAAAAAAATGATCTTTCGCACTAAACGCCCAAGTAACATGGAAATCCATCAGTTTTGGGAGAAATCTCCAGACTCCAGAGCCGGTTTAGTCGAAACGGCACGCAAGCGTGAAAGCTACTGGTAACTCCAGACTCCTCCTAGCACTGCACACTGCAGCGCGAGGTGGTGTACACACAACCACTCAATCACAACTCGCAACGACCTCTCCTCTCCGCTCTCGGTTCCAGACTTCAGACGCATCTTCACACCTCCTGACAGAGACACGCGTGACCAAGATGGTATGGTCGAATAAAAATAGTTAACCAATTCCATTCCATTTACATACTTTGTACGAAGTATTTTCACTACACAAATCTAGTGGAGTTCCAGTTCAAGAATAGTATAGTACTTACTATGTAATGTAAGTAGTACATCGGATGATGCTTTGCCTGCCGACCCTTAAACTTGCAGCAACATGTATGCACATCCTCTGCAGGTTTGCCATCCAGATCGAAGTGTTCTAGCTATTTACAAGACCACCATGTTCATCCCCCCCGACCTCAACCAAGCTACTGTACTTCCAGGCTTGCAGAAGTGGAACTGAACTGAGCTGAGCTACCAATTAAATTAAAGAATAGCTAACCAAACAACACGCTAGTCTATTATTAGCTACGGCTTACATTGCATAGCAGCGAAGGTCCCTCTCCTCCGTACTACGTGCAGTTTCACTACTGCTGTTGGGCCTGGCCGGCGGCGGGGGTGTCGGACATGTCGTGCTCGTTCGGCCAGGGGATGAGGCTGTGCGGCGGGAAGCAGCAGTCGCACTGCTGGGGACACCGGTACGGCCACTCGCCCACGGGCGGCATCTGCCCCTCCTTGGAGGCTGCGGCGGCCGGCGCCGTGGAGTCGTCCTCGGCAGGCGGCGCGGCGGCGTCGCGGAGCGGACCCCAGCACTCGACGCGGTTGAAGCGGGGCAGGTTGGAGTGGAAGTAGACCCACACCGTGGCATCCTCCAGCTCCGGGTGCCGGCTGAACAGGTCGCCGTCGCCGTGCACGAACGCCTTGAGCACCTGCACCAAAAGCACAGTCGCAAGATGATAAGACTGACAACGTAACGAACTTAACACAACAAGGGGCCTGTTTGGAGGACAAAAGAGAGCGTTGCTCTTAAAGTTTTGCTTAAATCTGTACCAGACTCTAAACATTATTGCTTTAACAACAGATTCCCTAATAATGGTGTGTGAAGCATTAGCAAGCGAGGATAACGACAGGATGCAGAATTGCAGATCACACACGCACACACAGGTCAGCCGTCAGCGTGGGGTCTCGCTCAGGAACCAGGTCGGTGTGAAATGAACCAATCTGCAGCGGAGAAACCGATTGCAATTTGCAGTGCCGTGTACGTACATGTTACACGTGTTTCCACGCGTGTGGGCAGCAGGGAGACACGTAGTACGTACCACGGGGAGCTCCTTGCGGAAGATGTAGTAGCGGAGGCCGGCGATGAGGTCGAGCAGGAAGTGGCCGCCGGAGATGTGGCAGTGCACGTGCAGCGACATCCGCCCCCGCACCTTCTTCCACTCGGCCACCACCTCGTCGCGCTGCAGGCGGTTGTACCAGCCCTGCAGCTGCGCGCGGTTGATGGTGTGGGAGACGGCCAGCGTCAGGCTGGCCGTCACGTCGCTGTGCGTCAGCGTGTACGTCCGCGGCAGCAGCGGCAGCGGCAGCGGCGGCTTCCCCGCCGCCGGCGCCGGGTGCCCGTGCTTGCTGCTCTCCTCGTCCACGCCCAGGAACAGCACCTTCAGCTTGGACGCCTCGAAGATCGCCGGCCCGAACAGCCTCGCCGTCTAGAGATAATCGAAACAGAGCACCCACAACCACAACCCCTGCCCACTCATCAGCTCACCACGCCCAAATAAACCGGAGCAAGAAAGGACTAAAAGATCGCACGAGACGAGACGGGATCGGGGTCGGGTGGGGATCGCGTACCGGAACGACGTATCGCCTCCGCCGCGCGTCCCGGGGCCGCCGCCGGAACACGACCACGGCGCCCGCGCCGTGCCGCTGTTGCCTGAGCTGGGAGATCGGGAGCAGGGACATGGTAGAAGCGCCGGCGGCAGTGGCTGCGGCCATGTCGGTCTGGATCCTTCCCTTCGCCTAGGACCGCACCAAAAGTAGCAGGCAAACCTGGACCAAGAAAAGCTGCCGACTCTCCGCAGAAGCTCGGCCGGCGGCTAATTAATCCTCGGCGAAGCAGGAATCTTGCACGCCTTGGCAAGATCCGGATGGACGACCGGACTGAGTACAGGAGGCTACGCAAGTGTTCTGGCCGATGGGCGTCTGCAGGTACAGGAGCTGGTGCGGCCGCGCTTCCTGACTGGCTGGCGATTGGCTTCCTGCCTGGCTGCCTTCCTGGACCGTATGGAGTCGTTATATGAGTGAGTGACGCGCAGCCTCCGGGCGGCGCGTGTGCAGGACTGCAGGCCGAGTTGGTGGAGTGACGGGTCGGGAAACGTCGCGGTTGTGTGCGCGGGCGGGCAAGCTCAGGCTTCTCTCGTTCGTCTAGTCGTCTCCTCTCTTCCTGGCGGTGGTGGGGATGGGGAACGAGCTGATGCGTGTGGGAGTGGGAGGAAATAGTAGTCGTCGGCGCAGGGCAGGTTGGAGACCCGTGGAGGGCGGAACGTCTTGTTGCCTTGTTGGCCGCTCGTCTGCGTTGGACGTGGCGTACCGCGCGTGTGCTCGGCAGTGCGGTGAGGTTTTCAGCCGTGCGATCGTCGGCTCTTGGTCTTGATTCAACTGCGGTAAGTGAGCTGACTGGTGGCCCTCATTTATCATGCACTCCACAGGTCAAAATGATGGCTAAAACAACATCAGCAGATGGCCTAGCCTTCAGAGTTTTTTTGGGGTTATTTGATTGGTACCATTACAATTATCAGAAGTTTGAGATGTACCATTAAAATTCGTCTATTTTGATATTTAGCACTATAATTCATCGTTTCACTGAGTTTCGCCATTTTCTACGTCTTCCAGCTGCTTGGGCCCACTAGCAGTCGTATGCACACTGTGCTCTTTTATGTATGGACGATTTTGCCCCTGTCCGAAGATGAAAGAGGCCTGCGCTGCGCCCGTGGCCCCATCTCTCAGTCCCTTCTCCTCCTCGCGCTCACTCTGTCTCTCACTCGTCCTCCCGACGCGGCGACGGCGGGGAAACCCTAACCCTAGCTGCCGGCGTCCTGGAGCCCACGCCCGCGCCCGAGTCAGCAGTCGCCGCCGGCGTCCTAGAGCCCGCACCCGCGCCTGAGGCAGCCGCCCGCGCCCGAGTTGTACTCCCGTGGCCCCATCTCTTGGTCTGTATGCTCTGCTCCGTGGCTGCGCCTAGCTTTTGAAGCCATGGCCGAGCAGTGGACTGGAAGCCCGATGAAGGTACCTTCGACGGGCTTGAGCGTGACGGGTAGCGGCAGAAGGGAGTGCCCTTATTGCCATGTTCCTTTGGTCCGGATCCAGAGCAAGCAGCCGGCGACAAAGGGTCAGTGGTTTCTCACGTGCCCGTACAACATTAAGGTTAGGATTCTTGACATTGTTGACCTCACCGTGTCTCTTGATGCTACTCTGATTGGTGTTTTTTGTGTGCAGGGTGATCATACTACCTACGGCTTCATCTGCTCTGAGTTGCAGATTGAGGCCTTGAAAGCAAGGGAAAGCCGGTGGCAGACTGGTAAGGAGACATCAGCTGACTGTTATGCCGAGTTGAAGGAAGAATTGCAAGAGTTGAAGCAAACTGTGGATAGTGTAGTAGCTGATCTGTGGAAACTGAAGGTCCAACCTGCTGAGGCGAAGCCTAAGCTGGACACGAAGAAATGCCATATTGTGCTTGATTGTTCAATTGTATTGCCAGTTTTTTTGGCTTTGTAGGTGTCCTGATTGGTGCATTTGTTGTTGCTGTCATGTGGAAATGAACAACTAGAATGTGTGTTAGTCAGCTAATGTAAGTGTGGGTTGGTTGTGTTGGAGCTGTGGCTCCCTATTTCTTTTGTGTACTGATGAGGTCCAAACCTTCTGATTAAGTTACAAATATGTGGTTAGCTTGCAGTGAGCTCAACTTGATCTGTGGTAGCTTAACTTGATCTGTGGTCGCCATGTTTGAGCAAATTGGGGTTCTGATTCTGTCCAAGTGCTTATTCACAGTACTATAGCACTTTGCAGATGATTTGGACACTGCAGAAGGACTTTTGTGTGGATTTGTAGCAGATTGGGGTTTTTATTTATCTACATGTTCTTGAGTAGAATATCGATAAAATCTAGGAGAACAGATGGAAGGAACCATAAATTCATCATCATTGAAAAGCTGAGACATCAGAATGGCCAACTGCCATCACCACATCCTCCAACTCTACTTCCTCACTACCAGTGTCCTGATCAGTTTCATTTGCCACCACATTTGAAACCATAAATTCATCGCGTGGACGTGCAAGGCAATCACTGATCTAATCTCCTCCTTGAGCCCAGCTACAAACCGAGTCATGAAATAGGTGTCATCATAACCACTGTTGTACAAGGGAATGCCCTGAGCCAGCTTCTCGAACTCCATCTGATAATCCTCAACATAACCTGTCTGCTTCAGAGCATCGAACCATTTGAGCAATAGCTGATACTGATCTTTGTCAAAACAGTTCATCACCAACTCACAAAGCCGATCCCAATCCAGCACACCATGTCTTGGCCCTCCATGCAAACTGGTAGATAGTACTTTCAAAGCATCTAGCAACTTTCATTTAAAACTAGATTAGAGGTGAGAAATGGAGTAATTGATGAACTGTTAGATGCAGATAAACAGAAGACTCGATGCAACAGCTCACTCACTAGCTACTCAAGCATTCCCAGTTCAGGTGCTGAAACAATGATCATGTTACCCTTCCAGTTGCCCCACAGGACTCAGTACCAAGACTAGTTCAACACTTAAACCCAACAAATGCACTTAAACCTAGTTCAATATAACAGCATACCAGGTTCAACTGTTATTCTTGGCCCTCCATACAAGGTTCCAGCATACCAGGTTCACAACCATACATGGTTCCAGCATTCCAACTACAAGGTTACACAAAAGCATATCATAAACTAGGGTACTAACAACAGTAGTCTTCATAGACTACAACAAGAGCATATCATAAGCTGCTGACAAGCTCTAGTCTTCATAGACTAGCCTCCTAAGGCTACTAACAACAGTAGTAGGTGGGTCGGCTGTTGCCTTCTTGAGCTTCTTCTTGATGGGTGTCTTCTTCTTCTTTATTGTGACCTTCTTCAGCTTCATTTGTTGGAGCTTGTTTCCTACATTTTAAAGGTGATATTACATATTATGAAGTGAAAAATAAGACAGATTTAGTGCACAGAAACATACCTTTTGTTAGCCTTGTTCCTTGGTGGAGCTCTCTCACCATCTTCTCCAATCTCTGCCTCTTTGCAAGTTTTTAAAAAGTGGCCAAAATCTCCACATCTCCTACATTTGACCTTCTTTTTGGATGCCCTTTTCTCCAAGCAACCTCTATGCCTTTGAACCTTTGGTCTTCCTGCTCCTCTGCCTAGCAATGGTGGAAACACTTTGAATCTAAGTTCCACAATAGGCCATTGTGACCTATCTGGGATAGGTTCAATTATGTCCTCATAGGTTGCCTTGAACCTAGCCACTGAGTAATACTCATGGACAAAATCTTCAATTTTGACCCCTCTGTTGGACAGAATCCATGCCAAAGCATGTTTGCAGGGCTTCCCTGTCAACTGCCACTGCCTGCAGGAGCATTTATGGTTCTGCAAGTCAACTGTTTATCTTTTCTGATTGTTCCACTCATCCAAGATGGTCACTTCTGCAATATCAACATCACTAACTGATACCTTGATCACTTTGAGGTTATTGCTGATCAAGTTGAGCTCCTTCATCACATTTGGGAGTATTCCATCTGTCCACTGCCTAGCAAGCATCTTCCTAGTGTATCTCTTCTCCATGATCAACTCTCTAATTCTGTCAACTAATTCATGCAGTAGCAGCCCTTTGAACTTCTTTACTTGTGCATTGAAGCTCTCTAAAACATTATTTGTCAAGTAGTCACACTTGTTGTTTTCTAAAAATGCACACCTGTACCAGATCCTGTTGTGGTGCTCCTCAAGGTACTCAATGGCTTCAGGTGCAAACTCAAAATTTTTCTTCATGTGCCACTGAAACAGCCCTTGTGTGTAACTTCTAGCTGTAGGGTAAAGTGATCAGTGAACACATCACCAGAATACTTCTTCAAAAAATTATGATACAAATGCCTCATGCACTCCCTGTTTTCAGCTTGTGGGAAGACAGACCCCATTGCATTCTCTAGTCCTTTACATGCATCTGTACATATAACCAGATTTGGAACATCTCCTACAACCTTATGCAACTGTTGCAGAAACCAATTCCAATTATCTTCAGTTTCTGACTCGAAAATTGCATAAGTTATATGGTACAATCAATTGTGTCCATCCACACCAGTAGCTGAAGCTAATTGACCCCTGTATTTACCATGCAAATAGGAAGCATCTACCCCAATAAAAGGTCTGCAACCAGATAAGAATCCATCCACACATGGTCTAAGAGCAACAAACATCCTCTTGAATTTGTTTTTGGTGCCAATCTTCTCTAACTCTATCTCTACTAAGCTACCAGGGGATACTTTCTCAATTTGAGCTTTCCAATTGAAAAACAACTGAAAACTCTCCTCATATTTACCATGGATCTGCTCTAAAGCTACCTTCATACCTGACCATGCCTTGGAGTATTTCAACGTAATGCCATAGTCACCCTCCAATTTGTCCCTACACTCAGTTGCACCTTTGGTTGGATTCTTCTTCTGCCAGTCTGCCAACCTATCTGCACACCAACCTTGGGTGGCCATCTTCCCTTCTCTGAGTTGTGGTAGGACAGTTGTGTTCAAAAGGTAGCCTTTTGATCTACACAAACAAATGCAATAGGACATTAGTTGCATAAATAACAAGTTTAATAACCTATACCAACAGTAATTACACATTTACCTCTATTGTCTTGCCATAAGAATTTCTAGAAGCATGTATACGCCAAGGACATCCCTCTGCTTTACATTTGGCAATAAATCTAGTAGGGTTAGTTTGCACACCATCAAACTCAAAGCCTGTCTTCACTACATAATGCCATAATTGCCTTCCTGAATGCAACAATATCAGGAAAGAGCCCTCCTTTCACAATCTTGGGGTTTTCTGGATCATGAATCACATGGACCTCCTATGGATCTGCATCATCAATCTCTGCCTCAAGAGGAACACCTCCTTCAGCAGCACCACAATCATTTGCATTAGCATTAGCACATGGTTGTGGGTGAGAACTGTTAGCAGCCTATGCATTGTTAGTGTACTGATGAGGAGGTACTAGCATGTACATTCCCTCATCATCGACACCCACATACTCCTCATTATCAAACAAGTCTGGCTCCCTGCCAGGCTCTAAAGGATACTCTGCTCCTTCATCTAGCTCAGCAGTAGGCTTGGTAGCAGGGCTAACAGGAGGATTAGGCTGCTTAGCAGGATCTGGAGTAGGATTCTCATGCCTATTGGTATCTGGACTACGATTCTCATGCTCAACAGGAGGAATCACACAAAGAGGCTCTAGGGTAGCAAACTCATCAACATCTGCAAATTTTCTTTCAAAAACTCCTACAACAAGTTGGCAATGCATCTGATCCTTATACATTTCAAACACATCATTCAGCTGGAAGTCATTAACTAGTCTGACGTCTTCACACATCCTTTTGTCAAAGAACCACACACAAGGACTCTAGGTAGGGGACCATTTGAACTGATTGGTCAAGCTTTGCATCAGCAACTCAAAAGTGAACGATCCTACCTCCACATCCCATTTAATCACACTACCCTTCGTGTAACCTTTCCTACCATTACTGTCTATAGTATAGAAACCTTCAACTTTAATCTCTGAGGAGAACAACCAAACCCTAGCAGCAAACAAACAATTCGCAAATAAATACACTAGGGTCAGCGCAATTCCTCGACCTACTCGCATCGCTACTCAGACTCAAGAGATTGAAGGTTGGAGATCCATACCTCTCCTCACCGTGCTCCATGTTCGTGGGCTCAGCCATTGCGCTCAATGGAACACCATCGTGAGGTCAGCTGGAGAGGCTCCAATCATTCGGGATCCGGGAGGCTGACTTCGAGGGCTGGCGGCCCAGGCTCTCAAGGGCGGCGGCGGCGGTGACTTCAGGCCCAGCCTTGCTGGCTCTAGGGCCTGGCGGCGTGGCCAGCAGCTGCCTCGGGCGTGAGACACGGCCTCCAAGACGCCGGCAGGGTCACTCGACTTGGCTTCGAAGAAGCCTTGGCGCGGGGCGCCGGCCGGCTAGGGTTAGGGTTCCCCCACCGTCGCCGCGTCGGGAGGACAAGTGAGAGACAGAGTGAGCACAAGGAGGAGAAGGGACTGAGAGATGGGGCCACGGGCGCAGCGCAAGCCTCTTTCATCTTCGAACGGGGGCAAAATCGTCCATACATAGAAAGGGCATAGTGCACATACGACTGCCAGTGGGCCCAAGCAGGTGGAAGACGTAGAAAATGGCGAAACTCAGTGAAACGATGAATTATAATGTTAGATCTCAAAATAGACGAATTTTAATGGTACATCTCAAACTTCTGAGAATTGTAATGGTACCAATCCAAATAACCCTTTTTTGAAAGGTATGTTTGGTTTGTGTTATTTGGTCGACATGAGTTCCGTATCTTGTAATGACACCGCATGTACAACAAAAAGGCCGGTTTTATCGGGTGCGCTGCGCCAGCTCCAGGACAAGGCGCGAAGCAAATCCGTGCAATTGAATATACACTTACATGGAGATCATTTAGATGATACAGTTTATCTATAATTTAAACTCGGTGATTCTAGCGCCCGGACATCTGGCGCACGAGTGCGTCCGGATGCCGGTGCCTTAAGAAACCCGTCCGCCCCCAACCCCGCCGGCCCTCCGCGCGCACGGAACAGAATAGAACGAAACTCGTGTCCTCCGCTCCCTACCGCGCCCGTGTCCAAAAAAAACATGAACACTTCAACTGCAACGTTGCAAAAACATATGGGAAAACTATGTAGTGCAACATCGGGTTATAATACTGCAACATCGCAAAAATATGTAGTGCAACATTGAAAAACATGCGCTGCAACATTGAAAAAAATATACTGCAACATCGAAAAACATATATTGCAACATCAAAAAAACATGTACTGTAACATCGAAAATCATGTACTGTAACATCGAAAATCATGTACTGTAACATAAAAAATCATGTACTACAATATCTCAAGCAATAATAGTGCAACATCGCAAAAACATCTGTTGCAACGACCAAAAAATCCCATTGCAACATTAAAAAATTATATGCTGCAACATCCCAAAACACCCAATGCAACACGGGAGAAACAACAACAAAAAAGCGTACAAAACAGCCCGGACCCCAGAGCTCGCCGAAACCCTAGCCACCGCCGCGTCCCTCAGATCCAGAGGAGGGGGAGGGCTCAGAACCAAAGGAGGAGGAGGAGGAGAAGCGATCTAGAGGAGAGGAGGAGGAGGAGGAGGAGGAGGAAGGCTCAGATCTAGAGGAACCGACCTATCTCGTCGGAGCCACCGCCGCCGTCCTCATCTCCGGTGGGGGGAACGGGAGCCGGGTCACTGGGGGCGCGGGGTAGCAGGTCGCGGAGGGGGAGAGAGGAGGGAGGGAGCGCTGGCGGACGGGCGGGGTGGCCAGCGAGCGGTGTCCGTCACGGCGGGCGAGTGGCGCGGCAGTAGAATGGGAACACGAGCACTGCGGGAGTGCGGCTCGAGGAAAGGAGGAGCGAAGGAGGCGGGTGAGTTGGTTCGTCTCGGGTCAGGTGCATCCATCTCGATCTAGAGGCCCGTTGTATATCAATTCCGATTTAAATTTAATATATAACTATTAAAATTTTCCATTTATTATATATGTCTCCGAGCTATAGTTATATCAAGTAAGCCCATTTTATAATAGGTTGTTTTTCTTTTCTTCAAATTTTGTTTCTTCACACGTCTCTCGCAATCCAACATCATGGAAACACATTCTCCACCTAGCGTTAGATGAAAAGTTATGAAGACCTCACTTCTTTTAAAAGCACACAAATTATGCAAGGATCAATAAGTGATTCCTTTCTGATTTGCTACTATAGTTTGTTGTGTTATAATTTTTAGAAATTTATAGATGATCGATAAATACTTAGAGAGAGGCACGGAGGTGAAGAAGATTGGCATGGGCATGCAACGCATCAAACTAAGTTGAAGGCCCAATTCATATCAAGTTCAAGTCCACCTCTGACTGTGAGCTGTCCACACTAAAATCATCACCAAAGTCGTATATGGAGTCCGTTTTCGACGTTCTACGTATGTACGGGAAGCTGAGATATGCTCTTTTCTAATTATGATGGTCCCATATCAAAATTACATCCGAGTCAACAGAAATTGTTAGAATAAGTATGCACAAAGAATTTGTCATGGTGCTACGTCACCATCTTTTTTTCCATTGAGGATGCGTCCAAGAATCCTAAGCATCTTATTTGCAATACTAAATTGTGTTTTTCCTTGTTCTCTCTTGTGTTCTTATTCAATTCGTAGGTAGAGACTTGTCTTCATGGCAAGGTCAACGGTCAACCAAGCACTGCACGATTGATAATCAAGGAAACGTGATGCCGTGATTGCAGGGTTAAGATCTTTATGATCAAAAATTGAATCATGTATGTCGATTCTTCATCAAATCAAGACTTACCTTTACCTGATGGAGTATATCGATCAGTCACTTTGGGTCATTGGGCGATGTGGCGAGTCGTTCCCATCAAATGCACATCAGCGGAGAGCGGTGGTAAGTTCAGCTGTTTTTAGAAGTCCGGGGGCGTCGTCCCCACCTTTTCATTTCACAAAAGGAACATACATGAACAGTTGTTACATGTCGTTTATGGGATATTAGCAGTGGTGAGGAGGAGAACAGCAAAGCCCAAGCATGGGCAACATGTCTATCTGATGAGGGCAACCTACATGCTCAAAGCTCGACATCTTCACGACACCCCGCGAAGAGGCGAGTGTAGCAAGGAGGCAGGGAACGGAACACAACATGATGCCTGTGCTTCTAGAGATGCCAGCAACAAAGTAGAAGAAAGGCATTGTAGTGTGCAACGGGGATGGTGGACGGTCAAAAGCGCCAAAGAGCAGCAACATCTTCTTCTTCAATTTGCACACCGATCCAGTGCCAAAAACCAGCCTCAAAGGCGCAACCAGCAATAAGATGAGCTGTGCTTTCAACCTGAGCACCGCATACCTCACATAGGTCTGAGTCAATGCAGTGCTTCCTGAGTAAATTCTCCCGCGTTTGGATTCAATCTTAGACGAGTAGCCAGCCAAAGAACTTAACTTTGGGAGGGGCATGGTTCTCCCAAATGAACTTATAATAGTGGCAGCTGCCACCTACTGATATGATAAGACTTGTATATCATGGACGAACTGAGGCGATGGACGGAAATAGTTGTTAGAGATAGGAGGAGGGCAGGTCTCAATCGTCACACTAATAAGATACCAATAAGATATGTCATAGCGTGCTTCTTAGAAGGATGTGACGGAAGAGAGAGAAAAAGTCTCATTGGATCTAAGGGCTCCAAAACATTTGATTATTGAAAAGCCAAAAAATTTCCCAGCTG
Organism: Miscanthus lutarioriparius; assembly: GCA_904845875.1. NCBI lineage: Eukaryota > Viridiplantae > Streptophyta > Magnoliopsida > Poales > Poaceae > Miscanthus > Miscanthus lutarioriparius. The sequence continues at coordinate 25,747,835 of CAJGYO010000004.1, read as the reverse complement.
AAAGATGTAGGCTAGCTCTCTAAATTTACGATTGGTTTGATATTTGTGGATTGGATAATTATTTTTTTAGTATTTTGTATCATGTTCAGCGACGGAGCCAGTGGTGGGGCTTGGGGGGGGGCTCCCCCCTACCGATCCTGGGCACGTGGAGCCCTCATAAGCCATCTCTTAAAATTTTATGCATATATGTATTAGGTATGAGGGGCTAAGGTTAAGAAAAGATAAAAAAATCTCTATTCTTTTGTTCAGCCTCTCCTAAAAAATTTTTCTGTCTTCGTCACTGATCATGTTGCATGTCTAATACTCACTTTTGCAATGTGATGTGAAAATATGTTTTCTAATAAATTAATTTATCCTGTGTATTTAATAAAAAGTTTAGCTTCATGTAATATAAATTTGTTTTTGTTTGCAAAAGTAATATACTTTGAATTGGCATCTAAAAGTACCTTGTCATCATTATGATTCTGTTGCCTCAGATATTGTAATTTTTTAATAAAAAATAGCTTCGTGTAATATAAAATTTGTTTTGCAAAAAATAATATATTTGAATGGACATCAAAAAGTACCTTGTCATCGTTATGATTCTGTTGCCTCAATTATTATTATTTTATTATTGTAAAACTGGGAAACTATGGTACGCCACAACACGCGACATGGTTCATAGCAGTGCGTTGACAAATGGATCGGGATATTTTTCAGGGAAGTTAACGTTCCATATACGGTTCCGGTGGCACATGGTGTGAGGATACAATGCACTGTTGTCTCTTGTTGCTTTGCACGCAGTCAGTAGCGTCATAATTTGACTCCAACTCCATGCGTGCACAACTGCTAGTTCGTATAGACCGCAAGCAACGCTGTGGAATCTCCGAGCCATGTCTGACGAAATCAAGAAGGAACATTCATCGCACTAACCAAGTTCATATAAACGGACAGCCGCATAGTATGCAACTTGGAAGAAACAACTTTTGCCCAAAGAAACTTGCAAGGCCAATCCATCCTGAAAAGATGATGTCTTCATGATTATCTGCTTGCCTGTGCTAGTAGTATGAGCCAGCCGTAAAACTTTATCCACTTCATTTCTTTTTTATTCATACAAGAAGAGAGGCACGTTGTCTCTCGTCTTTTTCTTTTCTTTTCCTTTTGTTGTTTATTATTATTATTACGAGTGTCATATATGTCTGTCCTTCGTCTTATTTCTGGTCGATCGAGATGAGTCAGAGCGAGGAACAAAACGTGTCGGGAGAGGAACTCCCGCACGAGACTCCAGGGGAGCACGTGTTCTGCTCTCGAGTTATATGCAAGGTCGATGGATAGCCTCCGGCCTCGAAAGCAATTTTTCAGTGCATACATGCTGAGCATGTGTTATCTGGGCAGCCAGCAGGTAAAGCCGCTCGTCGGCGTCGAGGAAGAATCCAAAGCCGCGCGCGGACCACGCGGTGCGGGAGCGAGACACGGTGATGCGGGCGGCCTGGATCACCTGCGGCCTGTCCCTGTGGGCTGTGGCGTGCGTGTTCGCGATGCTTACAAGCTCACGTCGACCTTGCCGTGGCGTGAAGTGTGATACTCAGTACGTAGCAAGCGGCTGATTCCCGTTCCGTGGCTTTCGGGCTTTTTTCAGTGAGAGATGTTGGTCCACGTACGTCGGTCTGGTGATCAGGAGAATTCCACGCCGACGCCGACGCCGACGCCGACGCCGACGACGCCCGCCCGAGCGGTGCCGGGCCGACGGCTCGCGCGGCGACGCGCTGAGCGTTTGTAGACACTCCCGTCCCTGCATGTGCTTGCCACGTACGTGTGGAGTTCCCAGGCGCTTCACAAAGCCCCGCGTGTTTGTATGCGCTCCGTACCCCCAAAAAATTGTAGATGTAGATAAAATAACCTCAAAATAAGTATATTTTTTTTTTTCTCAAATACGTAAAAGATTTACACATACCTCATTTAAAAATATAATTATTATTTTAAGATGGATAGAGAAGTCCGTTCCCGGTTGCTTCCAGGCTCGCCGTTGCGGTCAACGGACAACAGCAACAGTTCGACGAGTTGTACAGACTACACGGACAGGAACACCAGCCATTCAGCCAAGGCTTTGTTTCCGTGGGTTTCGCAATAAACGTTTTTCTCGAGACAATATACTCATCATTTGTGGTATAGTGTTCAGAACTTCAGTTTCACCGGACAAACTTTGGCCTTTAACACATCGTAATCGATATAGAAACTACAATCTGACATTTTATTTGAATGATGTTTCACATTTAATTCTGTGTGCGCGTGCGTGGGGTTTGATTATTTGTTATTTCTGTCAACGTCCTAGAGTTTGTAGTCTTTCTTTTGGAAATATTGTAGATCTCCTTTTGAAACATAACGTTTTTCTGTCTTGGTCGAATGGCACGTGGGCAATAACAATTTGTTACGAGCTTCTTTGAGTCTCGACCTACACCAGATTGGACCGCAGGACTGGTCTCGATTTATGGGCCTAATTACACTTACCTCGTGGGCCTTGAGGTGATGTCCAGCATGTTTCTTTTTTACGAAGTGGGGCAATTGGTGAACTGAACCCCTCTCCTCCTCGAACAAACGCCACCTCTTCTTATCCTAGTCCATTTCCCATTCCGCCATTCCCAAACTATAATCCAAAACAAAGGCCACGAAAAGGAAAGAGAGGCAGCTGCAAACGAAAACAGACAAACAGTATTCTCAACGATGACCAATGTCCCCCTGGGAGCTGAGATTTAGCATCCGACACGCCCACCACTCGCCAGCCTAATACTCCTATCTGCATCATGTTATTTTTCTTATACTAGATATGTGCCCGTGCATTGCACGGGAGCCATGATTTTTAGTCCCAAGTCTACTGCGAAGGATTTGATTATTTTTAGAGAATAAAAAAAACTATTAAACGATTTTTCATTGGGAATCTAAAGTATTTCCAAACACATTTAGGCTTTTTTTATTGTATTCGAGATAATTCACGTGCTTGCTAATTCTTTTGTTTCAGATCGAGTACGGCCGTGACATCGAGCCTCTTCCGGTCCGCACACGCGGATTTTTATTTCTATCGTTGGATTTGATAATTTTTAGACTTTTAGATTGACTTTGGAGCAGATTGTCAATGGGTTGTACATGCCCTTAGGCTTTCAAGATTTATATTTCACGCGCAATGACAAGGTTACACTCTCTGGTCGAAAGGAACTTGACAAAAATTGATTTACAATTTTTGGATTTGATATTGATTTTTTATAGATTTTTAAGTTTCAGTCAATTTATGCATTGTTTGGAAAGTTCGAAATAATTCACGCGTTTGCCAATTCTTTTGTTTTAGATCGAGTACGGCCTTGACATCGAGCCTCTTCCGGTCCGCATACGCGGATTTTTATTCCTGACTTTGGATTTGATAATTTTCATGCTATTTAGATTGATTTTTTGGAGTAGATTGTCAATGGGTTGTACATGCCCTTAAGCTTTTCTAGATTTATATTTCACACGCAATGACAAGATTACACTCTCTAGTCCAAAGGAACTTGACAAAATTTGACTTACAATTTTTTAATTTGTTATATATATATATATATATATATATAAAATAAGGCTGGATAATGAGCTGGCTCGGCTCGGCTCGGCTCGTTATCCTAACGAGCCAGAAAGCCAGCTCGGCTCGGCTCGTTAAAAGCTTGAGCTGGCTTGTTAAGCTCGCGAGCCAGGTATAAAAAATACATAAAATATAATATTTATATTTATATTTATCTAAAGTTTGAGAACAATAATAATATAAAAGAAATGTATCTAGACCAGTTACCAGTTAATTTATAGAGTCTAGACTAGTTACCAGTCAATTGTAAAGTGCAAGACATGAAGTAATATAAAAACTAATATAAGTTTTAATACTTTTTTTCCTGGAAGCTTGGCTCATTTAGCTCGCGAGTGGCTTGCGAGCTGACTCGTTATAGCTAACGAGCTAAAATCTTGGCTCGGCTCGGCTCGTTATCATAACGAGCCGAGCCGAGCCAGCCACGAGCCGAGCGAGCTAACGAGCTTTGAGTTTTTCGTCCAGCCTTATATATATATATATATATATATATATATATATATATATATATATATATATATATATATATATATATATATATAAAGTTTCAGTCAATTTGTGCATTGTTTGAAAAGTTCAACATAATTCACGTGTTTGCCAATTCTTTTGTTTCAGATTGAGTACAACCCTGACATCGAGCCTCTTTTGGTCCGCACACGCGGATTTTTATTCCTGACTTTGGATTCGATAATTTTACAGGCTATTTAGATTGATTTTGGAGCAGATTGTCAATGGGTTGTACATGCCCTTAGACTTTTCTGGATTTATATTTCACACGCAATGACAAGATTACACTCTCTAGTCAAAAGGAACTTGACAAAATTTGACTTACAGTTTTTGGATTTGTTTTTTATTTATATATATATATATATATATATATATATATATATATATTATAAGTTTCAGTCAATTTGTGCATTGTTTTGAAAGAGACAAGAAACTAACAAAACACTTTGTATTGGGAACCCTGAAGTCTATGTAAATCTTGAGATCAACTTTTACAATTTATTTCCTGTTTATAGTTCTTTGCTTTTTTTATCTGAAACCCTCCACTTTTTACTATTCTTGCTATCGAGTCCTAGATGAATCAGATCTCCAACTCACGTACAACTCACGTACCCTCGGTCGGAACGCCGTATCATGGGCGAGGTTATGAGCGGGGCCGCAGACGATAACCTCCGTTATTTTTTAGGTGTAGAAGAAGTACACAAGTAGATATTTACTCTACAGTGTTCTGATATATTTATGCCTTGCTACTTATTTATGACGACCAATGCTTGAATTGCAATTTTGATTTAGTGTATATTTGATCTTGGGCAGGAAAATAGATTCTCGCCCTCCTTGTGATTTCTAGAATATTTTGAAGAGCACACCATAAGATGCAAGCAATGCTACTATGTTTTGGTTAAGGCTGGACGAAAAACTCGAAGCTCGTTAGTTTGTTCGGCTCGTGGCTGGCTCGACTCGGCTCGTTATTATAACGAGCCGAGCTAAGATTTAGCTCGTTAGCTATAATGAGCCAACTCGAGTCAAGCTCGCGAGCCGCTCGCGAGCCAAACGAGCCAAGCTTTCAGGAAAAAAAAGTATTAAACTTATATTAGTTTTTGTATTACTTTATGTCTTGCACTTTACAATTGACTGGTAACTGGTCTAGACCCTATAAATTGACTGGTAACTGGCCTAGATGCATTTCTTTTATATTATTATTATTCTCAAACTTTAGATAAATACAAATATTATATTTTGTGTATTTTTTATATCTGGCTTGCGAGCTTAACGAGCCAACTCGAGCTTTTAATGAGCCGAGCCGAGCTGGCTTTCTGGCTCATTAGGATAACGAGCCGAGGCAAGCTAGCTCGTTATCTTAACAAGCCAGAACGAGCCGAGCCGAGCTGAGCCGAGCCGAGCCAGCTCGTTATCCGGCCTTACTTTGATATTACTCCTATATTGTTTGTGTTGTCAATTGTCATATGTGATGATGGTCGGGATGAGAATGTGTGTATGCGCTTTGTGGGGATGGCCATAAAGATATAGCATACAAAATATTATAGGAGCTGATGGGCACATCCGAACATTTAATATTTAAATGTTCTCTATAGCCAACCCTACCAGCCTGTAAACAAGTCTTTGTTGACGAAGGTTTAAGTGACACGGTATTGGCATGAGACCTGCTACTGCTACTGGTGTTCTTAATTACTAGTAGTCCCCCCGCGCGTTGCCGCGGGAGGTGGTGCTATACGTCTGAGAATATGAGTAGTGAACCCTTTTTTTTAAGCAGCAGTTGTCAGACAGACATCCAAAGTGATGGTCATTTGTTGGCGGACATCCCGTTTTGAGCCGTTTACCAAAAGACATTCTGGTTTGTTAAAATTATGCCACAGGACACCGCGGCCCGATTTCAGTCGGTTGAGGAGAGAGAAAATTTTATTTTGGATATCTGATGCCCCTGAGCCACAGTTGGGTCCGCCCCTCCAACCTGGTCTGGTTGAACCACGTAAGAACCGGCCGTTTTTCTCAGGCCAGGCCCGAGCCAGCCTCACGCTGGTTCCTGTCACCGCCCCCGCCGGTACTCTGCTGCTCCTCCCCGTCGTTCTCCTCACCTCTGCTACTCCTCCTCGCCGGTACTCTGCTGCTCCTCCCCGCCGATGGTGTTCCCCTACTCGTCCTCCCCGTCGATGGTGGTCCCCTGCTCCGACGAGCTCCTCGGCCCGTGCACGCGAGCTCCGTGGACCACGCCCAGAGTGAAGGGCTACGCCAGAGGGAGAGAAGAGCGCGGCGGCGTCATGGTCGCCGGCGGTGAACCCTCGCAACCCGATCTCAGGCTACGGAGCATGAGAGACGATGATATCAAGTATGTTGGACTCGGGAGCTCACTGTGAAGTCGATGGAGGGTATCTCGTCGACGGGAGAGGCACCGAGACGGGAGGCGTCGCGAAGAGGTGGATGGATGGCGGTGACGTGCTTCGGCGAGCTCGTAGCACCCCGCAAAGGCCGTGGATTGGCGTCGCAACGGGTGCGGTGTTCTTCTGCGAGTCTGAGAGCAGCAACAGCGAGGCGAGCGCGGGCCTATAGTGGGAGAGCGAGAGCTCCGATGTGCGCTCGCCAATGGCGACGGCAGCGGCGGTGGGAGGCGCTACGGGATGGGAGAGGGAGCGGGAGAGGAGTGGGACGACCGGATTCAGCCCAGGGAACGAGAGAGGTTTTCTTTTCTTATCGGGTCCAACCAGACCAGGTTGGGGCGGACCTAAGTGTGGCTCAGGGGCACCGGATGTCCAAAACTAAATTTTCTCTCTCCTCAACCGACTGAAACCGGGCCGTGGTGTCCTATGGCCTAATTTCAACAAATCAGAGTGTCTTCTGGTAAACTACTCAAAACGGGGTGTCCGCCAGCAAACGACCATCACTTTGAATGTCTGCCAGACAATTTTCCCTTTTTTTAAAGAGGTTAAGAAACTGTTGTAGATTGCAGTGAAACTGCATATTGAGTATTCACGTTGGGTATATGAGAAGGGTTATTGTAAATGCTCTTTGCCATGATTATAGCCACATTTTTTGTAACGACCCGAGTTACGATACACCCTAGACTCTCATTTTGGTCACCCGAGTTCCTGTCAGATGGAATTCCCTAACCAATCCAAGCAACCCGAACCGAAGGAAAGCATCAACATCACTGCAAACTAATCGACGACGTCTCAAGTCAATTACTGGTCGACTAGAGTCAACTGACCGGCCATCGTAGGAGGATATCACTTCTAGGAATCAACTCGTGATGTTTTATCTATTAAGAAAGACAACTAGGTCACCGCAAGATCCAAGGTGGACCCAAGAGTCACGAGATCAGGTTTCTATGCTTGGTTAAGCAAATTAAGAAACTACCGGACGATCTGTTATGTATATTGGACCATCCGATAAACATGCAGAGACAGCAAATGGAATGGCAAGTGATTTGTCATCCACTATGGGACATGGCCCGCATGTCAGCACGAGTGGGAGATATTTCCCAACACTAGACCATCAGCTCCACTCATCCTCTCCCCATTTCCCTCACACACTCTCTCTCTAGAAGGAAGAACAAGGGAAGGAAAAGATGAACTAGATTGAGAAAGAGAAGAAGAAGATGGAGAAGAGAATCAAGGTGCCAGAAGGCAACAAGATCAACCCTAGGTCAAGCACTTTGAGCTTCAACAACCTCTCATCCCATGGTTAGCTCAAGAGCCCTCTCTTATCATTATCTTGAGATCAATCCTTCAACCCTAATCTAAGCATTCTCTCTTGCATGGATGAATCATGAAAGGGGCATGTATCGGATCCTCAATCCTGGTGACAAGGAACTCATCGTGAACCCAAGCTAAGTTGCCATGCCCAATCTCTCTTTATAACTAGGATTTCTCTTAATTAAGGAATCACTAGTTACACTAGTTAACCCAAGCCTAGCTATCCTAAGCCTAGCAAATCACCTAAGTCACCACAGAAATACCTTGCACAAGCATAAAGGCTGTTACCCAAGATATAGGCATGAATCCCCAAGTCTTCACCCAAGAACCCAAGAGCATAGGTTCGGTCGTCCGATTAACGGAGTGTCCATCAATAGGACGGAGTGTCTGCCAAACCTGAAGCCTAGTCGCCAACAGCCCAAGTCTCGGGCTGCTCCAGACCGACACAGTCCAACACAGGTCGGATCCCATGATCATCGTCTCTAGCTTATCGTCTCGAGTCTTTACCTGCTCTATGAGCACGTGGAATTGCACTTGTAGGGTCGAGATGACGACTAGAGGGGGGGTGAATAGTCGTTTCTAAAACTTAATCTCGTTGGCTAACCGAAACAAGTGCGGAATTAAAACTATCGGTCTAGCCAAGACTACACCCCTCTATCTATGTTCTCTAGCACCTTGCAAAGATCCTAATTAAGCCACAAAGGTGCTGGGCTAGCTAAAGCTCACCTAACCAATTCTAGGAGCAAGGTCACACAAACATATGCCACTAATATTTCAAGCAATAAGGGAGCTCCTACACATGCTAATAAGAAAAAGCACAAAGCCAACTAAGCTCACTAGCAATGCTCAATAACAAGGCAACCAATGCCAAATTAGAGAGCGCAAATACTTAGCTACACAAACTAAGCAAAGTGACTAACAAGGTTACACAAACCAAATTAGCCACGCAAGGAAGCTACTTCTATGCTACACAAGCAAGAAGGTAACTAGTGAGCTACACAAGCTAACTAATTACAAGAGCAACTACACAAGCACAATGTATATAAAAGCAATCACCAGCTTGTGTAAGGGGATTGCAAAACAATGGGAAGAACAAGGTTGACACGGTGATTTTCTCCCGAGGTTCACGTGCTTGCCAACACGTTACGTCCCCGTTGTGTCGACCGCTCACTTGTAGGTTCGGCGGCTAATTGGCATCACCCGCCAAGCCCGCACGTCGGGCACCTGAAGAACCTACCCCGAAATTGAGGGTAGCTCAATGACACGCTCAACTAGAGTTGCTCTTCGCGGCTCCCATGGGGCGAGCACAATGCCCCTCACAAAGCTCTTCTCCGAAGCACCGCATAAGCTTCTTGCGGGCTTCAACGGAGACCACCACCAAGCCATCTAGGAGGTGGTAACCTCCAAGAGTAACAAACACCACCGGCTTGCAACTCGATCACCTAGTGCCACTCGATGCAATCTCACAATGCAACGCACTAGAATCACACTCACTCACAATCGATTCGCACTATTGCAAGCACAAGTGAGTTAGGGGGCATCCAAGCACTCCTACATAAGCCACATAGGCGTGCGGGCGCTCAGCAACCAGCCCAAGGCCGGCCACACACTCCTTTTATAGCCCCAAGGGCTAAAATAGCCGTTACCCCTTTCACTAGGCAAAGCAAGTACTGATCGGACGCGCAGGTCACAACGACCGAACGCTGGAACCCAACGTCCGGTCACTTACAGAGAGGTTCCAGCGACGTTTTCAGCGACCAGACGTGTCCGGTCATCACTGACCGGACTCTCCCAACGTCCGGTCGCTTCTAGACGCGCTAAAAACATTGACCGGACGCTGTGACCGGACTCGCAGGTGCTGACCGGACGCAGACCCTGAGCGTCCGGTCGTTTTTTGCGCCAGCGTCCGGTCATAGACCTTTCAACGCTAAAACGGCTATAACTCTTAGCTCTGAACTCCGATTTCGATGATCTTGGACATTTTGGAAAGCTTACTTAGAGGGCTACACATCCCACATGCATACTTGATCCAAATCATGATGGATCAAAGTAGTATTCCAATCCAAGGACCATCCTATAGTTTAGAGTACACCGAAAAACCTTTTTCTCTTTTCTAAGTTGATTCACAACAACTCTAACTTCTTCTCCTTTGCAAATGTGCCAACACCACCAAGTGTGCACCACCATATGTATGTGTGTTAGCTTTTCACAAACATTATCCAAAGGATTAGTCACTCAACTTGCCACGTCACTCGATCCTAGCGATGATGCAAAGTTAGATCACTAAAGTGGCACTAAATGACCGATATGCAAACAAGTTTCCCTCTCTTGACAGTACGGCCATCTATCCTAAACCCGGTCATCAACTTCTCTACACACCTATGACCGGTGAAATGAAATATCCTAAGTTATACCTTTGCCTTGCGCATTTCATTCCATCTCCTCCAATGTCGATGCAACACATGCACCAACTTGATCAACAATGATATGATCCACTTCATATCATCACGTGATCATATTGGTTCATCGATCTTGACTTCACTTGCTTTTCACCGTTGCCTTCGTCCATCGGCGCCAAGTCTTGCTCAAGCTTCACCGCCATGCGGTCCATCGCTCCAAAGCCTTCGACTTGCCCTTCACGCTTGCAACCGGTCCATCAAGCCAAGTCTTGTTTGATCTTCTCCACCTTGATCACATGACTTAATGTCATGTCTCATGTGCAATAAGCTCCTTCATCATCACATGTGTGAGTATTGCAACATCTCCAAACCATTTTCACCTTTACGGCATATGTTGCTCACACACATATACTTGTGGACTAATCACCTGTGTATCTCACATAAATACAATTAGTCCACCTAGGGTTGTCACTCAATTACCAAAACCACAAAAGAACCTTTCAGCAGTTGAGACTGATGTCGATACTCTGCAAACTACACAGCTATATGTTAAACGCATGCCTAAGGCCGCATAAGTTAAAACTGTATGAAAAAACACTCACGGCAAAGCTCTTCAATGGCCTTCTTAGCCCTCTCCTCTGCTTTCTCCTTCACCTCCAGAAGCTGGCTGACCACTTCCTAGGATAGGAAGAGCTCCATATCCAATGCTGCACACAACAGACATACTTGTCACAACACTGAATATCAGCAGTGCAAAATTCCGAGCCAAACCTTTTCCCCGATCAGCGCTATGGCCAAGCTGCTCGGCCATCGACTGGCCCTCAGCCTCCATTTGCTGAAACTCTTTCTCCAACGTCAGAACCTTCACCTCTAGGACCTCCCTGTGGTGGCGCTCTCAGAGCAGGCGTGCCTAGAGGTCATTCACCGACGTTCGCAAACTCTTATTCTCCTCTAGTACTGGAGTCATCTCCTCTAGCTATCGTCGACACTGCTTGGACACCTTCATCACATTCTATAGAGGACAAATGAATTAACAGACTGTGCTCTTCAATGGGACAAATCGGCCAATCATTGACGTCAATCATTGATGAAGGTTCAAGCTTACCTCAATACAACCAATCATTGATGTCAAATCGACCCTCAGCTTCTTTGTTTCCGCGCTCGCCTCCCCTCCTCTAGCATCTCAAACTCTTCACCGTGCTGAATGACCATGCAGAGAAGTTGCGGAAGCAGGGTGGGCTCCGGCACTATCTCTTCGACCTCAACGGTGGCCATAGCACAGGCGCCCTCCTCGGCTGCTGTCGTGCTCGTACAAGGTGTCCAAGTGCCGCCTCTGCCATCGCCGCCACTTGTCTAGCAACCACAGGTAGGCCTCGTGTCGTACTTGCTCTGGCAAGGCCACTTGACGTCATCATTGTACCCCACATCTCCTCCGCACCAGGATCACCCTAGTTGTGCAACCCACCACTAGGCGATGCTGGTCCAGCTGTCGAGGGCTCTCCTGTAGTAGGGCCGATCGGCCCTGCAACTATAGATTGTTCTAAGGCAGGGGTAACTGGATCTGCTCTTGTCTGTGCGGGAGGAGCCACCGGCTCCCTCGCGCGCCTTTCATCGCTAGCAGTCGATGGCTGCAGTTCCTCCGTCGACTCCACACTTCAACAAGCAATATTACGTTAAAGGAGCAAACTACCATACCGAAGCAACATAGCAAGTAAACAAGGTACTTACAACTACGACTCCCATCGCGCAGCTTGGAACCGACGCCCCCACCTGCTACCTGTCGGCCCACCACCGGAACCGCTCGGCGTCTCCACCACCACTATTGGAGTTGTTCGCGCGGTCTCAGGGACTGCGGTGGCCACCTACGCTGTTACCACAGGGGGTGTAACTATGATCTCAGGGGTTTCAACAGCTGCCCGGGCTGTCGATGTTGGCGCCACATGAGTCATCGCCACTGATGACGCCTGAACACCGCCGGGCGTCGTGGTCGTGGCTTGCCGCGTCTCTCGTGTCTCGCGGGTCTTCGCTCCAGCTGGCATGGCCGGTGGTGGCGTCGCATCCCTCGAAGATGGTGGTGCTGCCAACCCATCGTCATCTGACGAGCTTGAAACCACCATTTGCCGTCTTCGAGGGTGAGCGGGAGCACCGATGTTCACCGGCCGCTCTTCTCGAAGGGACGATCCCGCCGTCTTCCTTCTCTTCGGGGATAGCTCCTCGCTAGCAGGCCGCTTCCCCTAAAGTTTCTCATAGACATCCAATGTCCGCTCACCTCCGTCTTCATCGTCATTGTCATCCGAGCTATCCCCACCAGCCTCCAAGCTCGCTCGACAGCTGGTGAAAGATCCTAATATGGCTAGAGGGGGTGAATAGCCTATTTAAAAATCTACAAAATAACTAGAGCAATTTGATTAGTATGACAAATAGCGAAATGCAAACTTGCTCTAGCTCTACAAGGGTTGCAAGCCACCTATCCAACAATTCTAGTTGCAATGATTACTAGGCACACAACTTGCAATGTTACTCCTCACTAAGAGCTCTCAATCTTGCTACTCTAAAGAGCTCCACTAGATGAACTTAAAATAACAAAGCAAGTTCTCAAATCTAATTACACTAAAGAGCTTGCCACAACTAGTTTGCAAGAATATAAATGAGTGAGTAGGGTGATTATACCGCCGTGTAGAGGAGTGAACAAATCATAAGATGAATACTAAATCAATCACCGGGAGAAAACCAAAGGGCAAGAGACAACCAATTTTTCTCCTGAGGTTCACGTGCTTGTCGGCACGCTAGTCCCCGTTGTGTCGACCAACACTTGGTGGTTCGGAGGCTAAGAGGTGTTGCACAAACCTCATCCACACAATTGGACACCGCAAGAACCTACCCATAAGTGAGGTAACTCAATGACACGAGCAATCCACTAGAGTTACCTTTCAGCGCTCCACCGGGGAAGGCACAAGACCCCTCACAATCACCACGATCGGAGCCGGAGACAATCACCAACCTCCGCTCAATGATCCTCACTGCTCCAAGCCATCTAGGTGGCGGCAACCACCAAGAGTAACAAGTGAATCCCGTAGTGAAACACGAATGCCAAGTGCCTCTAGATGCAATCACTCAAGCAATGCACTTGGATTCTCTCCCAATCTCACAATGATGATGGATCAATGATGGAGATGAGTGGGAGGGCTTTGGCTAAGCTCACAAGGTTGCTATGTCAATGAAAATGGCCAAGAGAGTGAGCTTGAGCCGGCCATGGGGCTTAAATAGAAGCCCCCACGAAATAGAGCCGTTGTACCCCTTCACTGGGCACAACGCGGGGTGATCGGACGCTCCGGTCATATTGACCGGACGTAGGACCCCAGCGTCCGGTCCTCAGATCTTCGCCACGTGTCATCGGCTTCAAACGTCGATCGCCCGATCTCAATGGTCAAGAGATGACCGGACGCGTCAGTTAGAAAGTGACCGGACGCTAGTCCTCAGCGTCCGGTCGTTTCCAGTAAGGTCCCAAACGTGAATTTTCATGACGCCCGACCGGACTCACCCAACATCCGGTCACTTAACGTCTCCTCTCAGGCGTCCCATGTCAAGATATCGTCAAGATCGACCGGACGACGCGCCGCCGTCGGTCGCAGAGCGACCCTAAAGTCGATTCGTTTGACCGACGCGCTTGCCGTCTTCATTGTTACACTGACCGGACACGCTGGTCCAACCGGCGCTGCGTCCGGTCACTTCCAGTGACCTCTGTCTTTTCTGTCTAGGACGCCGGTGGAGTTTCTTACCCTTGCACCCAAACTTCACCACCCTTGATCAAAAGTGCCAACCACCAAGTGTATCACCCTGTGCACATGTGTTAGCATATTTTCACAAATATTTTCAAGGGTGTTAGCATTCCACTAGATCCTAAATGCATATACAATGAGTTAGAGCATCTAGTGGCACTTTGATAACCGCATTTCGATACGAGTTTCACCCCTCTTAATAGTATGGCTATCTAACCTAAATATGATCACACTCGCTAAGTGTCTTGATCACCAAAACAAAATGGCTCCTACTATTTATACCTTTGCCTTGAGCCTTTTGTTTTTCTCTTTCTTCTTTTCCAAGTTTAAGCATTTGATCATCATCATGCCATCACCATCGTCATGATCTTCGCCATTGCTTCATCACTTGGAGTAGTGTTATCTATTTCATAATCACTTTGATAAACTAAGTTAGCACTTAGGGTTTTATCAATTAACCAAAACCAAACTAGAGCTTTCAGCTGGGGACTGCTCGGCCGGGCATACACACCCCTCAGCCAGTCCGTCGATGGCACGATTGAGAAGTATGCTGCTCGGTCCTACCCACGGATCTTCAAGAGCATGAATGAGTACATCACAACAAATAGGAATTAGGCCAAACTAATACAAAGACTCTTACCTCTGGTGGGAGGTTCCCAACACTGAAGGCCGTTTGCTGGTCGTCAACCTTGCGGTTCCCAGGAGGTGGAACAACACCCCAATCCGCCGCTTGACTTCCTCTCGATCAATCGGCTCGGGTACCTCTCGGGTCCCGTCAGTATCCCCCGAATTCATATGCAGGGTGTGCCCTCTCCTTGCTGGGCTGGCATCAGCTGAAAAGTAAAGTTCGTCGCCACTATGACCCTATCTACTCTCCTTCGGTCAATTAACGCCAGGAGCTCCCTCACCTGCCCCATTCCACCGACACTAGGTCTCTCCGACCACCTAGCATTACTCATGGGAATCTAATCAATGTCGCACGCCACACAATGTTCCTCCTGTGGCATGTAGAACCATTGTTGTGCCCAATACTTCACGTTTGTGTTCAATGGGGTAGCGATGTACTGCCCAACCATCCCATCCCGCACCTGCAAGTACGTGCTACCTACAACCCTAGATCCAGATCCCCCATGAAATTTCAAACAGAAAAAGTGGCGGAAGAGATCAAAATGTGGGAGAATGCCAAGATAGGATTCACAGAAATAGATGAAGACAGAAACGTGAAGGATAGAGTTCGGGCCTAGATTGCAAAGACTAATGGCGTAATACTCAATCAATCCATGGAGGAACGGATAGATCAGAACGACAAATCCGTGATAGAAATAATCTTCAAACACGACCAATTCATCGCGGGGGTAGGAAAGCTCTCACCGTGAGCAGGACGCCATCCCGCCGTCACCCTATCTGGCAGCACGCCATCCATCACCAACTGGTTGAGCGCCGCCTCATTGCTGACGGAGCTCACCCATTCCTCAATGTGATTGAGCTCGCGCGATGCCCTACTCGAGCTGCTGTGGCTTCTCTTGGGTGCCATCTCACCGATCTGAGGAATGGTAGGAGATTATGAGATTGCGGTTGCTCAGGTGGTGGAACAGTTCCGGGTGATGTGGTGCGGACGCAAGGAAGAAGACGAAGAGGTGAGAGCAAGGTGGAGAATGTGTGCCGGGCTATGGCACTTTATAACGGCTCGACCCTCGACCCTTTACCTTCTAGGGATTTTGGGAAACCACGCCTGACCTGTCGTATTCCCTCCCAAAACCGCCGCACGCTGATGGGCCGCCAAATGAGCAAGGTGGGTCGCGGCGTTAAATCACATTTAATGCGGAACGACGAAACGAATCTCCAGACTCGGCGCTGCATCAATGGAATTCGTTATGCATCTATGCCAAGATATTTTTCCTTGACCCTGCTACAAGATTTCTTCATCATCTTCCAGCAGGCTCAGGGACTAAGTGTGTACACTTCACCTTGCGGTGAATGTACTGGTTCCCTGATTATTTTATCTTTCGGCAATGATGGGGACTGCATATTTTTCTTTGACCCTGCTACAAGATTCCTTCATCGTCTTCCAGCAGGCTTGGGGACTACATTGTGTACAATGCGCCTTGCGGTGCACGTACTTTTTCTTCTTCACGGTGTTTCCACTTCGTCAAGTCTCCGCCCATGCTCTGCCCTGATGACCACGTCGTCAGGACCATCACAATTGGCACTTAAGTGTGTACACTTCACCGACCAAGACTTCAAAATTTTTACTTGAGCTCCTTACATCCTTATGGCAAACCATGACTTCGAGTGAGTCCGAGCTTGACGCCTAGTTAAACTGGTTGGATGCCTGTCTCAGCTGCTCAGACACCCACTTCAACAGCTCGGACGCTCGTTCGAACTGCTCGGACGCTTGCTTCAACAGCTCAGCCCCTATTTGAACTGATCGGAAGACTAATCCTAATGATTTACTGCAAGTTGGACAGCTCGGATGGACGCAAGATGGTGTTGCTCAGCGAATGCAAGGTGCTCGGGAACTAGCTGTGGGGGTATGACCCCCGGTATCCGCAAGGCTCCATGTGGACCGAGCCGCTAGGGGAGGCCCAACCCACAAGACTATGCACTGGTCACGCCAACGGTCGAGGCCCAGCTCGTAAGACAACGCCACGCGAAGTATGCCGGAGGACGACATGCTTCACAAGGCAACGTGAAGATCCTCGGTGATCTACGAAATCTGCTCGGATATGATAGATATTGTACGATCTGTAACTTCATATCTTGTAAACTGATCAGAATAGAAATAACCGATCTGTAACCCTAACCGCCAAGCTATATAAGGCGGGTAGGGACCCCCCTCGTTTTCATCTGAACACACGCAATACAATCCACAAAGATACAGGACGTAGGGTATTACGTCAAGCCGACGGCCCGAACCTGTCTAATCGTTATCTCTTGCGTTCTGTGTCACCATCCGATCTCCTCACGCGCACCTCCACCGATTCATCTACTACCGTAGGCATACCCCTCGGTAGGCTGCTGACCAGATTTCATCGACAATGATTCCTCGAGAGAAAATTCTCTATTTGGTCTTGCTAAAATCAAGTCTTTCTTTCTTCGTCTTGGAAGATTTGAACTTACCTATTTAACTCTAAATATCATTAATTCCATTTATGTTTTTTCTATCAGTTTGGCTCTCTAACGATGTTAAGTGGAGAAGAAAAGGACTCTTTTACCCCAAGGCATGAAATTAACCTTAAGCACAGTACATAGTTCCGTTTTTTCATTGTTTATTTCACATATGTTTTGTAGTTTGTATGTGCTTTATTTTGAGCATTATTTTGCGCAGAAATACTAAATCTTGCTCAAAATGAAACACATATACAAATTACAAACATATGTGAAATATACAATAAAATTGGACTCTGTAATTTGCTTAAGGTTAATTTCACGGCTAGGAGTAAAATGGTCTTTTCGTCCCTACTTAACACCGCTAGAGCCCTAGAGGGGTAAACTGATGGGAAGGCCATAATAGGAATCAAAGATAGATTTAGGATCAAATAGGTAAGTTCAAATTGGCTAGGGCTAAGGAGGGAAGACTTGATTTTAATATTGCCAAATAGTAAATTTTCTCTTCCTAAAATGACCCCAAATTCGTGCACGTAATCCTTACGCTCCAAAAGATAGAAAGTATTCAAAAATAAAATGCCACAGCAGATATGCAGGAGAAAAGAGAATTCTGGAACAGAAGAACAGTAAGGAGGGGCGTAGAAGAATAGAATCTGAGTATAATTTGATTTCAATTATTAATCGCCTGCTCTCGTTATAGGCGATGCAGCTTATCAAGCACCGCCCCTTCACATGGGCTGTACTTGAGCTCAAGGCCCACCACTCACACAACTGGCTGTCTTCTGCGCCCAATTTATCAGCATGTTCGTTTGGCTGTGGCTTATCGTAAACGATCGTAAATTTTCAGTCGGAATATTATTTTTCTCTCACATAAATCAACCAGCAGTACTTCGCGAACCAGTAATGATATGAACCAGCCAACCGAACAGGCTGCATTGTTTTGTACGTAGGTGAAGTTCATGACAAATAGTGTAGGTGAAGTTCATGACACTGAATTGTTTTGTACGTGGTTCGATTCCATGGACATAGTACGTATACTACAGTGCTGCCATTCCCGGTGAGAAAAAAAATATATATTCGGCATGTTCGCTGGTTGTTTTCTAGACTGATAAATTCGGCTGGTGCTGGTTTACTATGAGAGAAAAACATTATTGACTAGCTGATAAGCCCTGGCTAAAACCAACAAGAACAGACTGATGGGCTACTCCAAATGCTGGAATGGCAAACAAACAAATACGGGCGTGTTTGGAACGTTTACCGGATTCTGTTTTGCCTGACCCTGTGACCCAACAAGAAAATGGATTGAGCAAGTCGTTTGGATCTTGCGTCTCCCTGTCTCGGTTTCTGCGCTAGCAAAAAAATTTCTTGCTGCCTCGAGAGAGCCAACTCGGCTCTCCCGGTCTGGGAAGCTGTCTTGTGGCTTGCGCTTGCGCAAATCGCCATCGAGGGGGGAGGCGAGGGGAACCTGCAATACTCCGTAGTTTCAAACACGCCCTACTGTATCTCCCGCTTTGACTACTCCAGTCCTAGACTCCTAGGCAAGTGGAAATATGGGAATCCTGCGCCCTGCTACTGCGGACTGGCCGGCCTCGGCCTAGCTATAAAATGGTGGAAGACAGCAAGATAGCATGGACCCGAAGCTACAGGGCTGACTGCCTCTCTGCTGACCTGGCCTTCGCCTCTACGGAGTACTCCTAGGGCGTGTTTGTGAGGGTGCCCCTGCCCGGCCCGGCCTCCTAGCCTGGCTGTGGCCAGCATAAGCCTGGCTTTCATGGTGCAACTTCTCGTGATTGTTTCACTTAACCAAATGAGTCAGGCTGAGTAGAGACTGTGTTTGTTTGTCTATACCAGTAGATGTGGCAACCTTTGCCTCTAGGAAACGGTAGCCTTACCACCAATCCTACCCTTCTCCCCCCTCATAGTCATTTCATCGAACACTTGCTAGGCAAGGCGAGCGGCGATAGCAACACATGGATGAGCAGCAGCCAGCGATCCCTGCGTCGTCAGCTGCTCGCGCCGCCTGCTCACACGATGAAGGCGTCCACGGGGAGCGGGACCGAGGAGAGGGAGCCGACCGAGTGGCGGCGGCGTCGCTCCTCCTCATCTCCGCCGTCGTCTTCAACTCCCATCATGCGCGGCGCGCGGCTAGGTAGGCACGACTCGGTGCGGCGGCTCAAGCGGCAACACGTGCACACGCGGCCTCACAGAGTAGAGGCGCCGTTGCAGAGTAGAGACACGGCCACGCCCTGCCGCCGCCTCCTCCTCCTCCTCCTCTTGCGAGCGCCCAGCCGAAGGCCGCCTCCGGCGCGAACAACGCGACGGACAAGGCGAGTGTTGACGGTAGTTAACAACCATTATAAACCGTCAATTATAACATACATAAGGGCATAAATATATTCACCAACGAAGGTCTAGGGGGTTAAACTAAAAAAATTCTACGAATTTTAGTGAATCTGTATTTTTGACAAGGTTTATTCAGAAAACCGTCAAGGTGGACCTTCATGTCAGATTTAGTCGCGCTTATCCGTAGCGAAACGGACACCAGAAGACTCTAGAAGACTCGAGAGGACTTCGCGCCGAGGCATAGAGGCGAAGGCTGCCACTTGTAGGGCGGCCGGCCCCTGGGGCCCACTGTCAGCCTCCGCATTACAATATCGGTTTTCCACCGCCTTCTAGATTGCATCTACGCCATCTTTTAAGTTGGTTTGATCCAACGGCTCTCGTTGGACACTCCGGCCTATATATACGAGCCCCTGCCACCCCAAGGCATAATCCCAGGCATCAAGTCATTTGAGAAGACAAAAACCATAATCATCCTCAGAGCTCCATCATTTTTAGGGCATAGCTAGTTAGGCTAGGTCTAGAGGGAGGCAAGCATGCTTTGCTTGGATTCTCGATCGTGTCAAGAGCGTGGTTTGTTATAATCTTTGTACCCGCTCTCTTTTGTATCTCTATTACTTTTATATGCTAGCTATAATTGTTATGATAATATTAGTATTCATCGTATTCATGTTCTTCGTTATACTGTTTATGGTCTACTTTGATTATATGATTAGTATAGTTGGATTATCATCATGTTCATGCATAAGTTCGTATAGCGCTCACTTTAAGAATCCATGGGTGGGTGGTCGACATTTGTGTAAGCGTGATGCTTATACGTTGTTTATCTACGGATACACCCTATATTCCGGGTCGTGTGGTAGTTCGCGGATGTGACACTTCCGTTGAGTCCTTTGTAGTCCACTCCCGAATATAGGTGGACGTAGGGTCCAGTTACAAAGGAAGAACAATCTCTGTTTTTAATCTTCTTTAATAATATCCCTTATGCGTAGATATGATAATAATCTTAACAATTATTACTAGGTATAATTGCACTAATTAATGTATGCTTTGATTTGTAATTAAGAATGACTTATGAATTATTCCTCTAATATTCTATCTGACCATGCTAATGCCATAGAAAAAAGTACTCTGAGTGATTTATCATTATTATTAATCAATACTTATCATATATCTTATCCTATGACTTACCACTGTTATGGGTAGAACTTTAGTTATGGTTTATTTTTTTCATCAATAGTATAAGTTATCAATACATGTCCGTGCCAGACCTTCCCTATGTTAAAAATATAAATAACGATATCTGGAATACTCTCAGGTGAAGTGCTA
Source organism: Miscanthus lutarioriparius (assembly GCA_904845875.1). NCBI lineage: Eukaryota > Viridiplantae > Streptophyta > Magnoliopsida > Poales > Poaceae > Miscanthus > Miscanthus lutarioriparius. Next base: position 25,727,083 of record CAJGYO010000004.1, on the reverse strand, counting down.
CAATGGTATATTATCTGTGCGCTTGCATATTCCTTATATATATATATATATATATATATACACGCGTATTGTTTTATAGCTGGCCACAGAATAAGTTATTATGTGGCCACTTTGAGTTGCGATAATTACTATACTAATTTACGAGATTATGGTAACTCCCTTATAAGTGATTTACTATAGCATTATGGTAAGTATCATCTTGAATTATATTCTACAGCTTGAATTATACATATATACACACACGGTAAGGCTATTCTATAGCTGGCCACATAATAACTTATTCTATGGCCACCTTAGTTTACGATAATGTTTGTACCAATTTACGATAATCATAACACACATTTACGATACATGGGTTACTATAATTCATATCTATTCTTTCTAGTCACATAAATTAATAAAGAACTGCTTAGCAAGTGATTTATCATTATTATTAATCAATACTTATCATATATCTTATCCTATGACTTACCACTGTTATAGGTAGAACATTAGTTATGGTTTATTTTTTTCATCAATAGTATAAGTTATCAATACATGTCCGTGTCAGACCTTTCCTATGGTAAAAATATAAATAACGATACCTGAAATATTCTCGAGTGAAGTGTTACAATAGTATATTATCTGTGCGCTTGCATATTCCTTATATATATATATATATACACACACGCGTACTGTTCTATAGCTGGCCACAGAATAAGTTATTCTGTGGCCACTTTGAGTTACGATAATTACTATACTAATTTACGAGATTATGTTAACTCCCTTATAAGTGATTTACTATAGCATTATGGTAAGTATCATCTTGAATTATATTCTACAGCTTGAATTATACATATATACACACACGGTAAGGCTATTCTACAGCTGGCCACAGAATAACTTATTCTATGGCCACCTTGATTTACGATAATGTTTGTACCAATTTACGATAATCACAACACACATTTACGATACATGGGTTACTATAATTCATATATATTCTTTTTAGTCACATAAATTAATAAAGAACTGCTTAGCATTGTTCTAGTAGTAATGCTATGTAGTACCAACAATCATCTCTGGCATCATCACTAGGGATGACATCATAGTAAAGTAATGTTAGTAGATATAGATTTACGGCTATTAAAACAAGTGACAAGTTAATAAATACCAACAGCGAGCACGAGCGCCCCCACCCATGCCGCAGCGCCGACGCCCAGTGCTACCACTCCCCCACGCGCGCCTCCACCACAGGTCGTCGTTGATCGTTTCACCTCAGCGCGGCGGCGGCCGGCTCGATCTGCGTATTGGCGGCCGCAGCGCCACGCGCGCTCTGCTTGGCGCGGAGGCGGCCTTGGCTCTGCTGGTGTGCGCGGGGGGAAGGGGTGGCGACGCCATGGATGCTGCCATCGCAGTCGCGACTCGCGAAGGAGCCGAGGCGCGCATGGGGGAAGGGGGGTGACGCCATGGACGCCGCCATCGCAGGCCGCGGTGGAGCCGAGGCGCGCACGGGGTAATGGGAAGCGGCGGAGGTGATTCCATCCACGCCGAGGGCTGCTGTGAGCCGCGTGAGCGCCGCAGCTGGCTAGGCAGCAGAGAAATGGAAGCGGGATTCGTTTCCCAAAGCTAGAAGAGAGAGAGAGCTTTTTGCACCGGATAGGTTTGGCTCGCGATTGGACCAATGACAACAAACACGAGAGTTGTACGATTTATTCGTTTGGCTTATAAGTCATACTTTTTTAGCTAATAAATAATATTTTTCTCTCACAATAAATCAGCCAACAGTACTTTTAGCCATAACTTATCGTCAAGTAAACAGGCAGGCAATAGTCCAGGAGTGCAGCCGAGCTGCTGGACCACCCTCACAAACACGCCCCTACTACCTCTCTGCCTGACTGCCCGAGGCCCGAGCAAACAAGGAGGCCTCAGTACGTCCACAGGCCTGCTGGACCTGGAGCTACAGGGCTGCAAGCCTGCAAGCCTGGGGTCGTACTCCGTAGTACAGTAGTCGCGGAGTCAGGCGCAGGAGACAGCAAGGTCTGCCTGACTGCCTCAACATCCTACTTGCCGCGCTGTCTGAATTTGCCACTAGGCAGGGAGTAGGCAAATCCGTAGACCGTAGGGTATGAATGGAGCGGCATGCATTCGGTTGGATCCTGTCAATCTTGGCATAGCGATGGCTACTCACCTCATGTACGTAGGAGCTAGTACGTCGTAGGTGTACGTATGCTTCTCCTTTGCTTTGTGCATTCTGCATTGTGCTGCTCCGTCAGGTCATTTGGCGTGTGCAGCCGCATCGTTCCTGCCCCGGCAGCTTGTGGCATTGAGCCATTGACCCAGAAAAAGGCTCGGGAAGAGGGTGAGCCACTGACTGAGGCGTGACCAGTCCACTGGCGCCGCTACCATAACCTTGGGCCATGGAAAGTGGGCAGGCCGTAGTCGCCATATCTGTCGCGTCCTAGCTTGAAGCAGGCCAGCAGCAGCAACCAGCAATGATACTTTCGTGTCTCAGCGCCCTTCGTGGTAGACAGAACGTACTATTAATTGTTAACCATCAGCGTTTAATGCAGGAGCAGCGGCGCGAGGATCGCCGATTCCATCGCCTCTCCCGTCTCGCCGGTGAAAACCAGCGTCGGCGTCGAAGAGCGTTTACCTGATGCGCATTCTCCGTGGGATCGGCCGAATTCTTACCGTGTCTCCCCACTCGCGTATAATCGACGACCAAGGCGCCAACGCTGAAACAAACATGTCATTTCCGCTTGGGTTTTTGTCTTCTTGTGTCGTATCTTGGTTCGAGTAATTTGTTTTAAGGTGTTCTTTTTGTTATTATCCTGCAAAGGGTTCTGCAACATTGCGTTTTCTAGGCGGTGTTCAGAGTTAGGTTTTCTAGGCCTTGTGGCCAGAGGTGTAGGCGAGAGTAGAGTCGGCGTTCTTCTCTTGTAATTATGTTTGTTTCTGTTTTTACTTTTTTCCGTTTAATAAAAATACGGTAAAAATCTTTTGCCGTCTTTCGAAAAAAAATCATTTCCGCTTGGCGGGCATCGGCTGACGTGTTAAGGAATCAGTGCTAGGAAGGTTCGAAACCTGGAGAACCTTATTGATCTCTGGTTAAATTCCCGAAAGGCACTCTTTAATGTTCGCTTTTGCTTGTGAGGATTACTCGATATGGTGTTTGCTTCTATACACTCAAAACTATGGTGTTTGCTATAAAGTTTTCCAAACGGGCCAAGCCCGCTGGGCCAACACGGCACGACGCGATCGACGATTTGGCCCGATGAAACGCGGCGGCGGCGGCCGGCTGCGTGCGCGTTCGCGTTCGTGCACGGGCCCGCGATGCCGAAGACGATGGCACGGCACGACGGCACGGCCCGCTTCAACGGCCGGCATAGGGGCGACACGGCCTCGAGCTGTTGGATGGAGCCCCCCGCCTGCTGACCGTTGGATCTAGGGGTCGGGTGGGATGGCTTTATAAGCCAGCCGCCGCGGCGCCGCTCCAGGCTCGGAGCCTTTCCAAACCCTATCTCATTCCGTCCCTTGTCCCCATTCCAGCCGCATCGAGCTCTCCGCCTCTCCATCATCGATGAAACCCTAGCCGCTCTCCTCTCTTCTTCCCGCCGTCCGGTGGTTTGGTTAAAGCGGCGGCGATTCTTTGCACGGCACACGACACTTCTACACCACTCTTACTTCTCCCTGACCGTCGATGTAGCTTTCTCGTCGAGATCCACCACCGTTCGTCTTCGTCTCTGTCTCGTCGCTCTCATCGACGTCGCCGGAGTCCGGCATCATTGGGGCTCCGCTCTGATGCGTTGAGGTACCAGGGTGTCGGGTCTCCGCGACGTCGTCGTCGCCGTTGTCTCTGGTGCTCCGTCAAGAGAGGTGAGTCGTAACCCTAGATCTGTTCGTTTTTGTTCTTCTTCTTGATTTCTTCATGATCTTCTATTAACCCTAGGTGTTCTTGTTGTTCTTTGTTTTGGTAGGCGTTGGCGTTGAGGGACCGGAGGCCGGCGACGACAAGATATCGGACGAGCAGGAGGACATAGGTCTCTCCATGACCATCAACAACGAGCTGCGCCTCTGCGAGATGACCGAAGATGACGAGGACGATGTCGCTGGGGATGCCGAGGAGCTCTTCGGCCGTCGTGCTGCCGTGCCCTGTTGAACTGTTCTTTTGATTCTGATTTGTTTTTTATTCATCAGATTTCAAGTTTGTTTTTGAACTGTTCTTTTAATTCTGATCTGTTGAAGTGGTGATGTGGTTTTAGTGCCAAGGTACGGCATTAGTCCGCTGGACTGTCGTGCCCTGTGATACGGCACGGCACTATCCGAGGGCTTTAGTGCCGTGCCTGGGCCATAGTCTAGATACGGTGGCACTACACAGCATGGCACAGTAGTAACACTGTACCTGATAGTGCTGTGCCGTGGAGTGCCAGTGCCGTCCGTTTGAAAAACTATAGTTTGCTATACACTCATCGCTTTTGCTTGAATTTCGGGGCCGTCGGTTGCAATGTCCGCACGGGCCAAAGGACGCCCCTGATTCTCACGAGGGCCTTGTTTAGATTGAAAAAAAAACTATAGTAGCACTTTGCTTATTTGGTAAATACACTCATCGCTTTTGCTCAAAAGATTCGGGGCCGTCATTTAATTGCAATGTCCGCAAAATTGATGTGATAGAAAAAGGACGCCCCTGATTCTCACGAGGTCGAGGTTGCAAAAAAATTGCAACCGGAGCACTCCTCCGTACTACGCTCTTCGCTCTGGACGATGGAACTGCGTCATCAACATCAATTGGCACCGGTCCCATCCGACGAAAAAAAACAGAGTGGCAAAAATGCAGTGGCAAAAATGCAGTACTGCTCCTCCACGGGACCACGGCGATTTTTCCTAGAGCGCGCAGTAGACATCAGATGTGCATGCTGCCGCTTCCCAATCCCAGGCATGGCGATTTTTCCTAGAGCGCGCAGTGGCAAAAATGCAGTACTGCTCCTCCACGGGACCACGGCTGAGGGGTCCGATCCTCACTGCGGCGTGCGTCGAGCGACGTGCATGTGCTGATTGCCTGATTGCTGAAGCACACATGAGGTCAGCTGAGGCGAAGCCCAAAGCACCTGCACGAGCACGGCTGCACCTGCATGATTTGGCCAAAACATGAAACATCACGGACGCCGGGACGTGTGAGCGAGGATCCCATGTCTCAACTTGGATGCAGTGGTGTCACAAAGGGGAAAAAAAACCTTGGATGCAGAAACTTGCAGTAAAGTGGGTTGAAGAACAAAACCGGAGGAGTGTGTCAATTTGCATAAAGTGACCACAACGTACATCCATGTAAAACGTATTCCCTCCAATCCAAAGACATCGTTTTTGCTTCCCGAGAAACAACTTTAACAAAATACTCCCTCCGTCCCTAAATGTTAATCGCCACGATTTACGTGCCGATAACTTTGACTCGATTTATAGAAAATACGTACACCATTTCTATCTCTAAATAAATTTATTAAAAACTAGATTCAAATATCTATCCAATGATACTAATTATGGGAACTTGCGGCACGGAAACAAAAAACGATAAATAATTTGGGACAATGGGAGTACTCCTAAGTTCTTCTACGAGTCCCCGCAAAAAAAAATGTTTCGTAGAGATCCTCCTTGAATAGAAATATACATGATTCAGTATTCATCTGCTCTTCATATGTAAAATACACCTGCAATCCTCAAACTTGGTCCACATGTCATCTAGGTCATTGGCTTTCAAAATGTGCATTCAGATCCCCAATAAAGACTAAACTTACTAATCATGTCACTATAAGATCCAAATCATCACCATAACTTGAGTTAATCCGTTTTGTGTGGCACACTGATTATGCGATGACATGTCATCAAGGTATGGAGCCCATGTGTTAGTCTTATGTTTACCAGCATGTGGGTCTCATGTGATGATGTCATGTAAGTGATTAGAAAAATTATAAAAGTGTATTTCTTGGTTGAATGTAACTTTACATCAAGAATCTTATACTATTTCTAATACCACATGCACATTTATATTTTCATTCTCTCCAGTACATTTACATCATAAATCCTATCCTATTTTTTATTCATTTGCACATCCGTCCACCTCTATATTAACCGATGGATACGCGCACGTATATATCCGCACTATAGGATTGGTTTTCCCAAGTGTAGAAAGATTGTGAATTGTTGGAGAGCAATTTTTTAAAATTTTTGCTAAAAAATCAAGATTGAGAGTGGATTTTGGAAACTCTCGGAGATGCTTAAAACACACCCGCAAAGTGAAGAAGACCGTGAAGATATTGGAGGCTTCATCGATTTTTTGCCACAGCGCGCTACATACATACAAATACACAGTACATATATGTTAGTACCTAGCAGTAGAGCCAAAATATTTACTGTTTAGACAGTTTGGAAAATACACAGTACATATTCAATTATTTGTTAGTACCTAGTAGTAGAGCCAAAATATTTATATTTCTTTATCTAAAATAGTAGTAGAGTCGAAGCCTGCATAGCCTCACCAAACGGGCTTCACAAGTCGCATCCACAGCTCGGGTCACAATTCACCCTATCCCTATGCCGCTATGCGGCTATGCCCGCCCCCCGGAGCCCTGGACCACGCTTGAGTCTTGCTTGACCCTAGGCACGACCGCACGAGCACCTCAAACCGACTCCGTCTTACACTTCCCACTCCCTCTCGTCCCTCCCATAAACCCCATTCTAGTGCGTGGTGCCACACTCGCCGAGCCGTCCCTCCCGCTCCCGCTGCCGAGTGCCGACAATGCACCCATTCGACGCCGCACCCTTCCTCTCCGCTACCCCCGCGGAGGGGAGCTTCGAGCCACGGCAGGAGGAGGAGGAGCTTGTTGGAGCCGCGTCATCGCCGTCGCCGTCGCGTGGCACGCGGGCTGGCGGGGAAAACGCCGGCATCAGATGCCAGGATTGCCGGCACCGGGCCAAGGCGTACTGCGCGCACTGCTGCAGCAGCCGCGGCATCGTCTGCTCCGGCCACGTGAAGACGACCTCTCACGCCCCCGCGTCCCAGTGCAGCGAGCGCCCGCAGACGACGCTCGCGGCGTCAGCCTCAACCGAGGGCGTCGACGTCGAGCCCAACCCCAAGCGCCCACGCCGGGCCGCGCTTCCCTCTGTCGCCGTCGCCCCCACCACCACATCGTCCGGTACGTACGGTACATGTATTCCACCTCCACCTCGCCGCATTATTGGCTCGTTCAGCTCTAGCTTACCTCTTCTTGCTCTGCTGCCTGCGTGCGTGCAGTTGATCAGCCGATCGCGACGACGGCGCTGGAGAGGTTCGCGCGGGAAGTGAGCATGGACGCCGTGCTCCGCCGCGTGCGGCTAGGAGTAGGAGGGCCCGAGCCGGAGGTCGCGTACTACACCACCGTCACCATCGCGGGGCACGTGTTCAGGGGAGTCCTGTACGACGTCGGCCCCCACAGTGGCAGCACGGCTGCCTCGGATACGGACGGGAGCGGGAGCGGTGAAGTAGGGTCGTCGCTGAGCACGGCCGGCGGCAGCTGCCTGGATCTAACGCTGGGACTGTGAGGCACGCCGCAGACTTAAAAGCCACGCCATTTTAGCTGTCATAGTAGTAGTAGTATCAATACTAGCTACTAGGCTACAACTAGCTAGCATCGCGGCACCAATGCACCATCATCCCCTTTGGATGTTGGATCACTACTATCTTGCTTTCTACTGTAGATTGATGGTAGGGATGGATAGAACGGCAGATAGGATTAGGCTGTCTGTCCCCTTGTCGTTTGTGGAGAACACCTGCAACAGCTGTCTGTATGGGGACCGGAGAGAACTTAAAGTTGGGTTACATATAATGCAGAATCAGATTTAGAAGAGTGTAGTATATGAATCTTAGTATCTCATAATTGAACGACAGTTTCAGACTCGTGCAACTCCATCGTCAAGCTATCAGCTTGAATCCATTCAGAACAGTGCACAAAATACTCTAAATTTTAGGTGACTGAATTTTTAGATGATTTTGAGCGACAATCTTATGCAACCAACTAGCACGATTAAAATAGCATGCAACCCACAAAAAAGCAATTCATATATTTTTATATTCAAATGATGATAAATTTAACCTTTTTTTTATGAAACGATAAATTTAACTATTGCCTGAGCAACAAAATAATCAAGCAACAGAAGAAGCGACAGTGTGCATGGATGATTCCAAGACGATAGGTAGGAGTGGTACGTAAAACGGTACAAGCAAGTCGAGTATGCCACTTCCATGGTTGCAGCTGTCTACAGTACTCGGCAGGGTCAAGTCCATTTCTACACCCAAATTCAAGGACCACCGAAAGAAGATCCGGCGTATCCCGGCGATTGATCGATGCAAATCATCAGGCTCCGTCACTGCTTCAGTGGGGGACACTGGACAAGGAGCTCTTCAGCCTGTTCGGGAGGCCGTATCGTATCGTGGATTATTTACTGCTGACTGGTTTGGTATGAGAGAAAAACACTGTTCCCGGCTGGAAATTTACGATCGTTTACGAGCAAGCGAACAGGCTACTTGGCGTTCCGGGCAAACTTTTGATTCGGACGAGTCACGGTAGACAAAAATCTGGTAAAAAATCAACTAGTATAGTACAATTAAAAGAACAACTCATAAAAGATAGTTTAGAATATTTATAGCCTAGGAGAACAAGCTACAAGAAACTATTGCTGAACCAAGAGACAATCAAGCTTGTGTGTTTGACTGTTCCTGCTTGCACATGAGCCGATGTGCTGAGCAAAAGTAGCAGCCGAGGAGCCGCACCAGGCCTGGCCGTGTAATGGACTCCACGCGTGGCTTTCATCCGCGCTGGGCCTGCACGGAGGAGCCGGTGCAGGAGACCACCCAGTTTTTTTCCCCGGTGACGACCAGCCCCCGCGGCCTGCCGAGTCGGGGGAGCGGGACGAGGCGTCGTTTTCATTTCTCGGCCTCCACAAACGGTTTTGTTTTTTCCAACGATTTTGGCCCAAACCAGATGCAAAATTAGTAGGTTCACTAGCCATCTTGAATTCCAGCCCACTCCGGAAAAAGACCCAAGGCTCTGTGTTTTACAGTGGGTTTGGACACGTTACCAGGCTTACTTCCGCCTCATAGCTAGAGAGGCTGGCCTTTCGTGTGATCGCGGCGGCGGCCCACGGTTAGCAAAGCACCGTGGTGTTCAATCTTCAATAGCAGCCGAACCCGCGACCAGGCTGCGGCGGAGGCAAAACGTGATGGGCTAGCTGCGCTTTCCGAATGGCAAGTGCCGTCGTGGACGCTGCGCGGATGATGAGATGGACCGCGGGGCGGACGAAGGAACTGTTACAACTGCAAAGGGATTGAGCGGAAACTGCTCACGCTCCCAGAGCGGAAACTGCTCACGCTCCCTTCTCTCTCTATCTTGTGAACCGTCGGTTCCATGGAGCGGTTGCCTGCGTGCACGCCTCCATGGAGTCCGTACGACATGTATATATATGTACATCAAAGATCAATGAAATCTCTCTGGTTCTCTTTACCATTCACTGTGTCCATTTACATTACACGCAAAACACGTTATCAGCACCTGACACTCGCAATCTGTGCTCTCGAGAGGGAATCCTGAAGAAGGCCGGCGAGATCCAAAGGTACCATGCCTCCACTGCGCTACGTACCTCCAGCGATTCTCGTCGTCGATCACCTCTTCTTGATTCTCCACCACGCCATCGACATCGGGGTTCCGTTCAACCACCACTGCATCCGCGCCGAACTCCTGGACACTTCTGCCACCTTTTCGGTGAACGCCGGGGAAGGGGAAGGGGTCGCGGACTTCGGATGCGAGTTGGCGGTCGTGGTGGTGGTCGTCGTCGCGCCGTCGATGCTCCAGTGGCCCCTGCGCCACCGCCGGGACCCATCTGCCCCGAGCACGCACCAGGACCATGTCCGCCATGGTTGCCGCTGTACTGCGTCGAGCACGGCCCCGGCCCTGCCCGCTTCAAGGGCCTCCTGCCCCGCTAGCCCCGGATGCCGCCGGTCCTTCTAATTGGGCCGGCCCCGTGGCGATGGACGTTGAGCCAGCGCCTCCACAGCCGACTCCGTCCCTCACCGTGGTGGGCTTGAGGAGGAGACGGAGCCGCTCTCCACCTACGATAGTGCCACGCCGCTCCGCCCCGACGCGCCTGCCCCCGCACGCGCATGGCGAAGCCTCGAGTAGCCGCGCCGTCGACGTCCCGGAGCTTGCCGCCCCGCCTCCTCCGCCTCAGTCGTGCTCCGACGCCGAGTGCACGCCGGTGACGCCGCCAACCGTCGTCCCGGCCTCCGTCCGACTTGGCTCCGAGTTCCGCATGGGGCCTCCGCTCGATCCCTCCCGAACGGCCACGCCGGGCCCAGCCGCGAGCGCGGCGGCGCGGGATCCTCCTCCTCAGACGAGGGTGGGGGCCGCTCCCCCTCACAGACTTGAGTGCACCATGGGGAAGGGGCCTCGCCCGAGCCCCTGACTCCGCCGGAAACGATGAGAATCGGCGACTATGGCGGCCTCCTCCATGGTGACCAGGGTGGCGGACCATTAGATCTGCGTCCCCTAGCGCCGGATCTAGGCTGGGACAGAGGAGATCGGCACCTGCGCATGTTGTACATGCGACGGCGGTGGAGTTTTCTACAGGGAGCGACGACGTTGGATGCGAGCGTGTGAGGCTATTTCCAACGACAACACTTAAAATATAAGATATATTTATTTTTTTAATAGTGCTACAGGTAAAATGTTTAATACCTATTCGGCATCTTCTTCAATAAAAAGACAAAAAAAAAATCATTTCTGCAAATGGATTTTTAGGAGAGAGGATGTCCATATTTAGGTTGTGCCTCTTAAGCAACCTAAAATAGGTCTCCCGTATAGATACTTTATTGGAGGCTGATTTTAGATCTCTTACTACTCATTTTGAGTTTGGATGCTGGAGACACTCTAACACTGCGTGCTTGCTTATCTTTGTACAGCAGTTCACCGCTTGCTTTCTAGTTGGAGACACCAGCAGGCCGGCTTGCATGCTGCCTTTGCTGGCACACTCGTTCAGCACACATGCTCTGGATGGGCCTGCATCTGCTATCTGATGTTTCTTTGTTTTTAATTTTTAGTCAATGTTTACTACTGTATTTAGCTTATTAACTATAGTGTTAATTACTAATTTTGTAGTACTTTTCATCAGTGTGTTAGTCTAAATTATTTTATTATTTTAGACCCCTGATGTAACCATGTATTGTACATATGTATTTCTATCTAATGCAATGTATTATATATCTCTGTTCATGTTCAAAGTATTTGCCCATGCAATTCCCAATAACATGAACATTTTGTGTTGAGTATATTGTTCAAAGCGTTGCCTCCGGCATTCACAATAACAATATATTCCACAAAATTTATTACAATTTACTTTATGCAATTTACATATTAAGTTTTCTAGCTTTTCATACAAGCACTTAATATTTCATGCAAATGCTTTAACGTTGATTTTCTCTCATTTTTGGAATAACACTAAGTTTCTGAACTTTGGGATTGGCCATACACAAGGTAGCACCCTAGTACTACTGCAAGATTTATTCCTCAACGTGCATATCCAATATCAAGTTTTGAAACAATTTGGTCTACACTTTTGGGTGACTACCTTTATTTATTTTTAAATTGGCCATACACAAGGTAGCACCATAGTACTACTGCGGGATTTTCATCCTCAACGTGCGTACCCAATTTGATCAAAAATTATATAAGGTCTACACCTAAGTGATTACCATATAATTCTTTTTCACATTGGCCATACACAAGGTAGCACCATAGTGCTACTATGGGATTTCATCCTCCAAGTGCGTACCCAATGATGAAAAATGATTTAAACAAAGTTAACACCATCGGTGCTTGACTATGTTATTCCACAAAAGGAGAATGTCCCTCTATTTCAAGTTTACCTTGATTAATTACATTTCGCATTGCTTATTCAACATTGCCAACGATTTTTAACAAATTTATGGCCCTACATATGTAGGCACAATGACCACCAAAGAGTTTGAGGCTCTCGCTCTTGATGGCCACAACTTCCCCACATGGGCAATGGATCTCAAAGTGAGTCTATCATTGCGTGAAATGTACGAGGCAATTGCCCCTCCTCAAGTGGGTGTAGCCCCATTAGCGGCGCCTCTCAAGTACAATGCCTTATTCATTATAAGGAACCGCATCCATCCAGATCTCAAAGCTGAGTATCTGATGGAGGAAGACCCACACGCTCTATGGCTTGCTCTTCAAACACGGTATGAACAACAAAAGGCAGTCATCCTGCCAGAGGTTATAAATGAGTGGAACCATCTCCGTTTACAAGATTTTAAATATGTGGGAGACTTCAACCATGCTGTTCATAAACTTAGTGCCAAACTGAAGTTTTGTGAAAAGGAGCCAACTAATGCGGAGAAAATTGAGAAGACCTTGTCTACCATGCTTCACGCTCAGATGATCCTTCAACAACAATACCTTCAAAGAGGTTTAACTGTTTATTCTGAGTTGATTAAGACATTACTTCAGGCAGAAATGCATAATGAGCTCCTACTTTGGAACTCCAACCTGCGTCCCATGGGCACTAAGCCTTTGATAGAAGTACATGCTAACACTCAGAACAAGCAGCAAAAGGAATGCTACTAACTCTAGCAATCCTAGAAACTTCAAAGGGAAGAACAAGCGCAAGAGACAGAGATAACGTAAGTCTCGTGGTGCTAACAAGGGAAAGGATGTTACTAAGTCAGACAATAAGAAGCCTAACAAGTCTAGCACTTGTGACAAGTGTGGCTGCTACAACCACCCGACTCAGAAATGTCGCACCCCTAAGCACTTGGTGGAATTGTACTTGAATTCCATGGGACGAGGACGCTCCAATCAAGGACGTTCCAATCAAGGTGGACAATTTGAAGCACACTTCAACTCCCAACCTAATGTCAACATGGAACAAGCTTTCCGACTTGACATCCCTATGCAAGATGCCCCTGGGTGATCATACACCACTCCTGCAGGAGCAAGCAACACCAAGGCACTGCCACCACCTGATGGGAACACTGCTGATGAGGAGAATATGATCGTGGAGTTTGCCTCTAGCGACATCTTTGGAGACTTTAACTAGACTCTTGCACTTTGAAATACCTTGATACCTTATGTTGTTATTGTGGATGATGTTTGATTGTGAATGTTGTAATAGGCTAGTTGTTGTCCGTACTTGATAAAACACATTGGGTATTATAATTTGTATTATCCACAATTGATACCTATATGTGTTGTATGTATTCTATATATATTTGTTGAGAATTACATGTTCAAATTCTCCATTTTGTATAGATCGAGAGTCGATTTGATGGATGAGAAAATGTGCCTAGTGGACAGTGGTACCACTAACTCTATATTCAGGGAGACAAAATATTTTCAAACTCTCACAAAGAACAAAGGAAATGTTTTAACAATCGCTGGACGCAATGATGTAATAGTTGGCATCGGTCGGGCCACTATTATGCTCCTGAAGGGTCGAGATGACGACTAGAGGGGGGTGAATAGTCATTTCTAAAACTTAATCGCATCGGCTAACCAAAATAAGTGCGGAATTAAAACTATCAGTCTAGCCAAGACTACACCCCTCTATCTATGTTCTCTAGCACCTTGCAAAGATCCTAATTAAGCAACAAAGGCGTCGGGCTAACTAGAGCTCACCTAACCAATTCTAGAAGCAAGGTCACACAAACCTATGCCACCAGTATTTCAAGCAATGAGGGAGCTCCTACACATGCTAGTAAGCAAAATCACAAAAGCCAACTAAGCTCACTAGCAATGCTCAATAACAAGGCAACCAATGCCAAATTAGAGAGCATAAATACTTAGCTACACAAACTAAGCAAAGTGACTAACAAGGTTACACAAACCAAATTAGCCACGCAAGGGAGCTACTTCTATGCTATACAAGCAAGAAGGTAACTAGTGAGCTACACAAGCTAACTAATCACAAGGGCAACTACACAAGCATAATGTATATAAAAGTAATCACAAGCTTGTGTAAGGGGATTGCAAACTAATGGGAAGAACATGGTTGACACGGTGATTTTCTCCTGAGGTTCACGTGCTTGCCAATACGCTACGTCCCCGTTGTGTCGACCGCTCACTTGGTGGTTCGGCGGCTAATTGGCATCACCCGCCAAGCCCGCACGTCGGGCACCGCAAGAACCTACCCCGAAAGTGAGGGTAGCTTAATGACACGCTCAACTAGAGTTGCTCTTCGCTGCTCTTGCGGGGCGAGCACAATGCCCCTCACAAAGCTCTTCTCCGGAGCACCGCACAAGCTTCTTGTGGGCTTCGACGGAGACCACCACGAAGCCGTCTAGGAGGTGGCAACCTCCAAGAGTAACAAGCACCACCGGCTTGCAACTTGATCACCTAGTGCCACTCAATGCAATCTCATAATGCAGCGCACTAGAATCACACTCACTCGCAATTGATTCGCACTCTTGCAAGCACACGTGAGTTAGAGGGCATCCAAGCACTCCTACACAAGCCACATAGACGTGATGGTGCTCAGCAACCAGCCCAAGGCCAGCCACACACTCCTTTTATAGCCCCAAGGGCTAAAATAGCCGTTACCCCTTCACTGGGCAAAGCGCGTACTGACCGAACGCGCAAGTAGCGTCCGGTCACTTACAGAGAGGTTTCAGAGACGTTTTTCAGTGACCGGACGCGTCCGGTCATCACTGACTGGACTCTCCCAGCGTTCGGTCGCTTCTGGACACGCTAAAAATACTGACTGGACTCGCAGGTGCTGACCGGACGCAGACCCTGAGCGTCCAATCGTTTTTCGCCCAGCGTACGGTCACAAACCTTTCAGCGCTAAAACGACTATAACTCTTAGCTTCGAACTCCGATTTCGATGATCTTGGACATTTTGAAAAGCTTACTCAGAGGGCTACACATCCCACATGCATACTTGATCCAAATCACAATAGATCAAAACAATATTCCAATCCAAGGACCACCCTATAGTTCAGAGTACACCAAAACCCTTTTTCTCTTCTCTAAGTTGATTCACGACAACTCTAACTTCTCCTTTGTAAATATGCCAACACCACCAAGTGTGCACCACCATGTGTATGTGTGTTAGCTTTTTACAAACATTTTCCAAAGGATTAGTCACTCAAATTGCCACACCACTCGATCCTAGCGATGATGCAAAGTTGGATCACTCGAGTGGCACTAGATGACCGATATGCAAACAAGTTTGCCCCTCTTGATAGTGCGGCCATCTATCCTAAACCCAGTCATCAACTTCTCTACACATCTAGGACCGGTGAAATGAAATGCCCTAGGTTATACCTTTACCTTGCGCATTTCATTCCATCTCCTCCAATGTCAATGCAACACATGCACCAACATGATCAACAATGATATGATCCACTATATATCATCACGTGATCATATTGGTTCATTGAACTTGACTTCACTTGCTTTTCACCATTGCCTTCGTCCATCGACGCCAAGTCTTGCTCAAGCTTCACCGTCACACGGTCCATCGCTCCAAAGCCTCCGACCTGCCCTTCACGCTTGCAACCGGTCCATCAAGCCAAGTCTTGTCTTGATCTTCTCCACCTTGATCACATGACTCAATGTCATGTCTCATGTGCAATAAGCTCCTTCATCATCACATGTGTGAGCTTTGCAACATCTCCAAACCATTTTCACCTTCGCGGCATATGTTGCTCACACACATGTACTTTTGGACTAATCACCTGTGTATCTCACATAAACACAATTAGTCCACCTAGGGTTGTCACTCAATTACCAAAACCACACAAGGACCTTTCAATCTCCCCCTTTTTGGTAATTGATGACAACACTACAAAGATATGGAAATTAAGCTCTTTTGGATTCATGTTGCTTGCCTAAGCAATTTTACCATGTGTAAATGATTTTGGACAAGTACCACAAACCCAAAATGGTAGTATTAGCTCCACCTACATATGTGCTAGAGTGTTTGTTTTGAAGCTCGCACATATGCATAGATTGAAATTGTGGGAGAGTAATTACTACTAAATGATGCTAAGGTGTATAAAGTAAACCTTTTAAGCGTGATACCAATCGGAGTTGCACCTTTAAGTTCATCCTTAGCATCATGATTAGCTAGATATCACTTAGAAATAAAATCACTAGATACCTCGTGAGATCAACATTAAAAGCAAGGTACTAGCATTACTTGAAGAACATACCAAGTGTCTAGCTATCATCCCATGCATGCTAGTTTTTATTTCATCAAACAAATTCTACAACTAGCATACACCACACAAGCATGCATATTGAATTTACAAACTTATGCAATGCAAGCACATGAATATGCACATATCAAATGCAATCAATCAAAGTTCATGAGCTTGCTTCCCCTACTTGTGTGTTTCTCTTGTCCAAGAATTTTGATCCATCTCTTTTCTTCAATATTGCTCCCTCTTTGTCTATGTCCATGTCCAACCTCTACTTCTTTGTCTCAATCTCTCCCAAAGCTTTCATATCTTATCTCTCCCTTTTATACAATCTCAATTTCAAAGCTTTCATATCTTTGTATAATCTCTCCCCCTTTGTCATCAATTTCCAAAAAAAGGTGTGCTTCTCATTGATGCAAAGGTATGCATTTGGGGTAGATGGTTGAGGTTTGAATCTTGTATTTTTTATGGACATCATTTGATTGTTGGAATGACACCACTTGTAGATACCACTTGTAACTTGTACCACTTGTATCTTGTGTAGGGCTTCTTGAGATACCACACATAGAATCTTTGATCTTTATATCAATTTGTGGGACACCTCCCCCTATGTGATAGCATGGGTCATCCATTTGATACACTTGAGCTCTTGTAGGTGAGGGATGCATTCTTCATTTGATGATCACTTAAAGTTGAGGATCATTTGTGGAACCATCATCTTGCATGATTGATACCATGTGTAGATGTGATACCACTTGAAAGAATCTTCTAGTATGGACCCACTTGTTGGATTTATCAATAGAAACCATTTCTTGAACCTTTGTTATCTTTATGAGTACCACTTATAGGATATCACTTGTGAGTTGATCTAGACATCACTTATGAATTCTTGATGAAATACTTGAGTCTAGATACCACTTGAAACAAACAATCTAGATATCAATTTACATTGTTGTCTTGTGATTATACTCTTGTTACTTATCATGAGCTTCTAAGTTGACTTAAACTAAATTGATTTGCCTAAACTTTCAAGTTCGGTTTGAACCAATGACAAGCTTCTACACACCTTTTACAAGGGTTATCTTGCCAATGTTGTACTTGTCACTTGTTAGCAATCCAAATTAAATCAAGTACTTGGGTTTACTTAGCTCATGAACAAATTCATATACTAACCACTAGATCAAGTAATCATTCAAGCAATAGTGGTAGGCTATGAATGTAAAACTTTTGTTTGTTATGCATGATCCTATGAGGCATGTACTATATGCACTAACCGCATACTAGTAAGGGATGAAATGATCATGCACATTACAATGATACCTTTGCTATGTTGGAGTAGATGATAGTTACATAGATTCAATTAATTACTCCAATAGGAATGTGAAGTCTAATTATAAGCTTGGTGAAGACCAATAGATACCGTTTTGAATTCCATTCTTCACCCATATGAAATGAATACCACTTATGATCAAGTACACTTTCTTGTTGTGGTTGACTTGCTTCATCTTTTGATCAATGCTTGCATGAGAGCATCAATGTGAGAATACCACTTAAAATATTATGATTAGCTCTCTTTTGGGTGTTGCTTGCTTTTCTCGATCAACCTTTTTGATTGCTTCAACTAAGCATCTCAAATATTTCTCGGATCACCACTTCCATGTTAGCCTTCCAAGTACCACACTTGGTTTACCTACTCATAGGTGGCAAGCCCCTACAATAGGGAGAAGTGACCTCTCTCCAAGAACCATTCTTGATACTCACTTGAAATAACTTGATTGATTGATTCAAGTGATGGACTTAACTTGATGAATAACCTTGATTCCTTCTTTAAGTCCTTTTGTTTCTACTTGTTTAAGTCATTTCCTTTCTACCAAATGATTTCCAATAATCACTAGAACTTAAACTTCATCTTCATCTTGAGTTTGATCTTGATCTTCCAATTTGAGTACCAAATGTGTACAAAGTACACTCCACAATCAAATGGCCTTATACTCTTTGCTTGTCATGCTTAAAGATCATATTAATACCAAACTTAGGTGCCTCAATTACTTATAAACATGTTTCCAACTTGAGGACCTTTCAATCAAAGTGACTCTAGATCAATCCAACATTTGTCACTTTTCTAGCAGATTTTGTACTCTTCAAAGAAAAATGCATATCTCCCAAAATACAAATCTAGATGCCACGAAATTTGGTGGAGATGTGTCTAACTAAGTTATCTATCAGCTGTAAAAATTTGAGATTCATTTGATTTGTAGATTGCTACTAGATTTCAATTCTTCAACCACTGCTAAATGCTGAAAACTGCTGCACTATAGCTGACAAGATTCACTCCAAAACTGAAGCATCTCTTATCTAATTCTCATAAAATTTGTACAACACCTTATACCATAAGTCTAGATCATGTACACCAATTTTTATGTCAATCCAATAAGTTTTGATCACTCAAACATGGCTAAGATCACAGCTAGCTCAGATTTTATAATATAAGACAGATTTCAATCATTTGAGCTATACTTCATCAAATATGAATCAAACTTGAAACTAACTCGTTTGAAAACTTTCAGAAGACATAAATCCATTCAATTCACTTACTAAATGTCATCTTATGAACTTATCCAACACAAATCAATCCAAACTTGACTACTAATCAATTATCCATTCAATCATCTCATAGTAAGGCTAGCTCATGATCATCCAACTAGCAAGCTTTAACTCAATTATTTACAAGTCATCAAATATATCCAATGAATCACCAACAACTTGAATTATAGCACTTGTATGTTGATAGCACTTGGACTTCACTCAATTTTCACTTGGCATTGGGTTTGGATGTGCACTAAGCTTCATAACTTGATTCAACATATGATGAACAATGTGAGATCAATTGAATCAAGTCTCCAATGCTGATGGTACCTACAAACAATCATCCACTTTTTGATGGTACCCAAACAATTTTGGGTCCTCTCAAGTTAGGTGCAACATACTTAGGCATAGCCTTAGTATGAATAGCGGGATATTTTGCAATAGCAACCATAGATGTACCATTACCACCCTTCCTAAGCATAGAATCATTATTAATTGAAATAGGCTTAGGGGTGTTACCTAGGGGACATGAATGTGCCATGTGTTCCCTTTCTCGGCATGAGTAGCACTTTCTCTTTGATTGAGCCTTCTCTTCCTTGCTCATGTGGTGCTTCTCATTGCCTTGCCTCTTATGGATTGCTTGAGCCTTCTTCTCAAGCTTGGTAGGACACTTAGAGGCAAAGTGTCCCATACTTCCACAATTTAAGCACTTGATGTGAGCATAATCTTTCTTCTCATCTTTATTCTTGCTCATCATCTTGGCATCTTGAGTTTGCATTGGATGTCTTGCCTTTCCACCCCTTCTTGTTTTTTTTCTTTATCATCAAATCACCACCATCTTCATGGTTGATCATGATTTGCTCTTGGGGTGTCTTCTCTTGCTCAACTTGTGGCTTTGGTTGAGGCTCTTCTAGTTGCTTCACCAATTGCTTGGTTGGGCACATTGAGGAAAGGTGACCCCAAGTGCGGCACTTGAAGCACTTTACATGCTTGAGCCTCTCTTCTTCTTTTATCTTCTTGAGCTTCTCAATGTTAGGGCAGCTATTTTGTAAGGTGTCCCACTTCATGACACCGGTAGCACATGGTATGAGAGAGCTTTCTTTGTTATATCTTCTTCATCTTTCTTTCTCTCTTTATTTCACCCTTTGTCATCTTCTTCTTGAAGCCAAGACCACACTTGTCACCATAGTTTCTTTGAGTCTTCAACATGTGCTCAAAGGTGACTTTTGAGTTGTAGCACCTCTCTAGCTTGTTGCTCAATTTTTTCACTTGTTCATTGAGCTCATTGTTCTCCTTCAAAAGGTTAGTTTCACAAGACAGAAGTAGAACAAGCATCTATATGTGAAGAGCATAGCATATCTAATAATTCATCACAAAAGGTGGATACATGCTTCTTGCCTACATCACAAGGGTTAGCAACAATTTGTGATTTATCATTTGATCCATGTGATGAGATCTCATTATTTTTAAGTTTCTTTGTAAACATTTTAATGAGAGAAGCATGTTCTTCTAATAATTCATCATGAGATGCAAGAAGTGTCTCATGATTCAATTTTAGCTCATCATGTGAAGATTTAAAAGCATCAAGTAATTTCTTATGTTCTTCACAAGAGTTCTTTAGAAATGAGTTTTCATTTTCTAATTTCATTGTTTTAGCTTTCTTATTTTCTAAAGACATGGTCATGCTAGCAAGTCTACTAACAAGCTCATCATATGAATCAACATGATCAACCACATTATCATTTGATACCTTGGTGTCACCTTGTGACATGAAGCATTGTGATGATGGAGAAGAGCTTGTAGTAGCATCACAATCATGGCCTGAGCATGAACCATCATCATCAAGATCACCATCAAGTGTGCTTGAGGTAGAATCTTCATGTGCAATACTTGTGGCATCATCATCAACCTTGTTGTCGGGTACCATAAAACGAGGTACCCTAAGCGTACACCAAAAGGGTCACTTAAATCCCATCAACAACAAAGCTAGAGGGTGAGCCATGGTCTCATCACCAGCCCCGTCCGAACCCACCAGGCTCTCCGCCTCGCCTCAAGCCTCGCACAAGAGGTCTCGGTGCCCTGACGCAATCTCCGCCTCACGCGAGGCCTCTCATGGGGGGCCTCGGCAAGGAGCCCAATCTCTGACTCGCCCGAGGCCCCGTGCGTACAGCCTCAGATGAGACTGCTATCCTCCGTATCGCTTGAGGCTGGCTTGACAACAACCCATCGCTCCTTCCTCGACTGGTCTTCCCGACAGCATGTCGCGTCCCATTAATGCGTTAACCGCTCCCGCAATCTCAATCGGACGATGGCTCGACACCACGGAGAGGCCGACGGGACAAGAAGTCGCATCAGCGCCATACCGGCTGAGACAGGGCATGGCGGGGATTACTGGCCACTGTGTCCTGGCGCTGTGCCCACGATCAGCGCCCGCACTACACTATGCCCCGTAACTCCCGTCCCGAAGACAACACAGGATGGGAGAACTGGCTCGGATCGTCATCACCCCCGAACTAGTGTACAAGGTCGACCGCTCCCCCTAGGCCTCGGCACTCTACGCCAGGGTCTCGGCTATCTCGGGATTCACGTCCGCCGAGACCCCCCACCGCGGTTTGGCCTCGGCACCAACCGAGCCTCGGCCGCGCGCACAGTCAGTCCACAGCGACCCACACGCTGACCGCCGCACCCACTCCGAGGCAGCCCTAGAGCTCCCATGATGCACAGGATCGGATGTGACCAGCACGTCGCCCCAGCGCTCTAAGGACAGACCACTCCGACAACCATGCCTGCCACCTGAACGGAACAGGCTTGGACACGCCGCTCTGTTCGGACATAGTAAGCTCACACACGCCACACTCCTTCAACTATAAATAGTAAGGACTTGGGCTAGTTAGGGGGAGGAAGAACAAGACCCGGTAACATGCACACTTCCCGGCCGCCTGAGAGCAACGTCTCAAGCAGTCCACATCACTCCCCGCCGAGACCTGGGACTAGCTCCCTCTCTCACCTAGCTTGTAACCCCCTACTACAAGCACTTCGGTGCAAGGAATACGAGATCGATCTCTCAGACTGGACGTAGGGCACCGATTGCCTGAACCAGTATAAGCCCTGTGTCTCTTTGCATCACCATCCGGGATTGGGAACACGCAGCACAAATTTACTAGTTGGTTGAGGAACCCCGGTCCAAAACACCGACAGTTGGCGCGCCAGGTAGGGGGCGCTGTGTGTCAGCTTCGTCATCCCAACAAGTTTCGGATGGCAGACCCCGTACGACCACTGCATCTCGGCACGGTGGTCTAGTTTGGGAGCCTAGAGTTCATGTCCCTAGGGCACGAGTACGACATGGTACTCCTCACACCCCGAACCCCGCCTGTCGACGACAACTTCATGCACCGGTAGCCCAGGCGCAGGCGGCGCCCGGACGGCCGCTCTCGCCGCGCTCGCCAGTGTTGATGCAAAAGTGGATCTGCAAACACAAAGGGCTAATACCCGAATCGATATCCAGAGCGTGCCAGTCGATTTGACCTGTTAATCGACAAGGATGAAGATCTGAGCACTTTGGTCCCGACAACAGCCGACACGCCCGAAAGTCACGGCCAAGGGGTACTCACGCTGAACTCGAGAATCGCCAAGGTCGACTGAGACAATGCAACTCACCCGAATCAATGAGAACTCGTAAAAGAAAAATATGCAAATTGACGAAGTCGTCGAAAAATAAGTAGATGTAAATAGGAGTAAAACTTGGTTTTGATATTGATTCCTCCCTATTACATTGCCCCTCGCTCCATATTTATACCCTGATCTAAAGAGACACAACCAAACACAACTAGGACACCAAGCCCATATCTAAGGAAACACGTGACTCTTACATGAGTCATACTCTAACAAATATAGAAAAGGAAATCAAGTCCTATCTATTTCCCTGTCCGCCTCAATTACGATGGAAATCTCACCGTCCTCCTTCCCATCAGCATACTCCCTGTTTCATCGGCAGTAGTCTTCAAGTCTTCCTTCATCGGCATACTCCCTGTTTCATCGGCAGTAGTCTTCAAGTCTTCCTTCATCGGCATACTCCCTGTTTCATCGGCAGTAGTCTTCAAGCCTCAAGCCTCCCTTCATCGGCATCGACAATAACACCTCCAACCTCATCGGCAACGCCCCGAGTCTAAATCAACCTTTCCATCGACCACCACCGACTATCGGCCACCATCTTTACAAGTGGCTTTCATCGGTTATCGAGTATACAAGAACTTTCCCTTGCCGATCAGTCCACTCCGATCATTTTGACACGTGCAAAAACGGTGTCAACACATACCCCCAATTTTGAGTATAAAACCATTAATGCTCGAAATTTACTCCGAGATAACATTTGCCTTCGCCGATTACCGTAACTCATTCTCCAAGCCAAAACTTGATCTCGTTATCAAATCCAATCAAATCTAATCCGATTCACGACTTCAAGAAACATCGCACAATCGCTAACCACTCTTGCCTTGATTATGATCAAGATACCAAAACAATAACCCATCGGCAAGATCTTAACATGATAATGTCTTTGCTTTCGTAATTAAAATATCCTCAGATCGATACTTCTTCCAAATCATGATTACTTGCCATCAACTCATCCGTATAATCCCTCGATTATCGTATGTGAACAGTTACTATATCCATCCGAACCACCTCGACCTACACATGCATGTATAGAGATAAGTCCAAAATACCCCTACCCCAAGCGGCTTATAAATAGATTCCTCCGGAACACTCGTCTTCTACCCTCAGACCCCAATCTTTGACATTTTCTCTTTCCGGCGGCGACTCCGACGAACAACTGCGCGACCTCAACCAACAAGAACTCTTCTCCAGCGTTAACCTCAAGTCTCCGGCTCGTGCCCCCATCTTCCTCAAGATAATGGCAATCAACTTCAACGTCCCTGCGGTTCGCTCCACTTCCATTACCTTTTACTTTGATCCCCCTAGTTTTCGCAAATCCATACAGTTGGTGATTTTTCCTTTCTTTTGTTCTCCGGATCCTTTAAACTTAGGGCTGCGCAACAAATTAGTTATTCCAACCGATCACCGCATGTCCAATGCCTAGGACCAATGGGCAAACCCAGATCCAACTCGATCCGATTAATGCAGAGGTTAATGAATCCCTTTTAGAGCCCAAAATTTCTCTCTAAATTTATGGAAAGACACATTCCGATCTTGGCCCAAGACCACCAAAGGGTGGAAAGATTGGTACTTGAGGGTTAATAGATCGATGCAAGTATACTGGGCAGAACGGAAGTTAGACCAATGCATTAGGCTATCTATTGCCGATATGCAGAAGAATGAATCAATGATGATTGCAAGTTGCTTACTTCGGGTCGACACAACAAACACTTTTATGTTTGGACATGGCCCATCTACTCCCACACTTGCCGATGTCCACATGCTCACCGGCTTGGATATTTCAACCGCCGATGAAGGCTCCATCTATGGTAGAAAATCTGAATATAGGGTGAATACCCGCAACATCATCCATTGGTTGGACGGGTACATTCAAGAATACCGTAAGACCGGGACACTTAACCAGAGGGAACATGCCACATTCTTGAATATGTGGTTAGAAAAATTTATTTTCGTGGTCGATCAAGTGGGACCAACCAACGCCTTCCTCCCCGCAAATTGAACTTTTGGCTAATGGTGTAAGGTTTCCTCTTGGCCGATACCTTCGAGCTCCACTTATCATCTTCTTCATCAAGTGTCTCGTAAACTTCGCTTGGCGAACCCATCGGCAACCTAGGAGGCCCGTGGTGGTTTATCAACATGTGGTTGAATGCACATATGCACAAACGTTTGCAATGGGACTTTTTGCCCAACAATTCCCACGAGAAATTGTGAAGACCATGTGCTCGGAGACGATGAATCGGCAACACGCTCACCCCTCAATTTTGGTGAAGCCATAATTGTCCTTCCCGAACAGAGGCCAATGAAGACCAGATCGCAGATTCTTCCAAAGCTTCTACAATGGTCTTTCTCGTGATCATAGGGCCTGGGTATTTTATATTGACGAGGAAAATAGATTCCCCCCTTCTTTCAACTTTGTTGATGACACTCGAATCGGGATAAGGAACTCATGATGGCCATCATTACTCCTGTGGCAATTCCAAAGAAATACATTTGGTAGCGGGAAAAACACCAACATTACGTATGAATTTTACAATCCATCGGCAAGATCCCGTCAATTGGCTTTTGGGCAATCGCCAATCAAACTTTGCTTTGCCGATGTGATCAAACCTGTGGAAACAATCACCGTGGAACAGATGGAACAAGGTAGTACAACTCTCCCCGATGCCGATACTACAGATGTTGATATATCCACCGGACGCCAAGATCCTTCATCACCGAAGTCATATAAGCAATGGTGGCGAGAGTGGAAGGAACAACTCATTTGCAACTTCGCTCACACATATCGGCACATGATCGAATTTCGAATATGCCATCCTCGACGACGCAAAGAAGTTTCTTTTAACTCCTTCGCTTTTCCTTCATATATCAAGAATCGACTCTCTTATGACAAAGTTAACAACCCAAGCACCATCTATGAGCAAAAGTGGAAACCCTTCGATCTTCAAATTGTTTCTCCGATATCATCAATCGGCTACAACGCCCCACCTTAACCGCTTTGACTCACCGTAAGATCCGCATCAAGACCATCACCTCTAAGTCCAAATTGGCTACAGTTTAGGGCCACTCCATCATTGCTTTGCTACAACCTTGGTCAAGGCATTCAAGGTAACAACCTTGTTTATTTCTACTTATGCCGATCACAAACCGTATTAACATTAACCATCGGGGTAAGAGCATTGTCATTGGATCGTCATCGGCAATTCCTCCGATATCAAGCACCACTTCTTTTGACAAACCTTCAGAGGTATCCTCTTGACTTTTCATTTTATCTCGTTAAATATTATACCTTACACTTGTTTTGCAAAGCAACAATTGGGTACATCGGCAAGCGTGCATCAGATATCCAAGCTTCACAACCAACAAGTGCCGATGCCCCCACCAATCGTTGCCGATGCCCAAGCAAAGCGCAAAGCTTTAACAGATCTTCGAGGCACAACCAAAACGACAAAGGTCCATGCCGATCCCTACATCGCGCCCCAATGTCATCGGTCATCATACCTCAAGAGCCAACCACCGGATGAAGTTACAGAGGATATCCCATCGGCAAGCTCACCGATCCCCCACACGGCATACTCCAAAGTTGCTTCCTCCACCAAGCATGTGAAATTGCCTTGAAACAGTAAACCGATTAACCTAGCTGATTTACAATACTCATACTTATCCTTAATCGACCTCCTTTTCTTTTCCTCAGAACAAGACTCCCAAAACAGCCTATTCTCCTTTGCTATTGACGCTCTCTCGACGATGATGGAGAGGAAACAAGTTCTTCCCTTGCATCGGGAACAATATCGGCGTAAACTAAGACCAAGTTGAAGCTCTCCGAACTTGCTACAAGCAGGATACCGCCTAACCGGTAGATGACTCGGACCCCGCAAAGGCAATTTTCAAAACAATCCGTGGCCAGGTCCCGCCGATGTTGAAGAAGTACTCTTCCCCAAATGAGCCCATTTAGAAAGCCACCAACTACAATATCAACGGGCTGCTCAACGATTGCCAATAGAGCAGCTCAGGCTCAACTCAAAGAAGAGATGCTATAACTGAAACAAATTGCCGATGAGAAGCACAAGGGCATCGGCAACTTGTGACTTTCGGTCTTTGAACTTAAGCGTAAAATCTTGGATTTATCGGCAAGGAAGATGGCTCTATTGGCTGAATTGAAAGAAGTCGATGCGCCTTAACTCATGCCCAACAAGAAGAAAGCCAGCTACCCAATGCCATCAAAGCCCTTCAAAGAAGAAAGAGATATCCGTGCTCGCAAAGCTTTGGCCATGAAGAAAAAAAACTCAAGCCTGTGGAGGGTGTCTGCCGATGACGATACCAAAGAAATGGAGGAAGCCGACCAGATTCGCCTGCGAGCGATATTAGCTATCCAATCCTTGTTGAACTTGTAATCTTGTTTATTGTATCGGCACTTTATGACACATTGACATCCTTGCATAATTTTAGCCGATAGGACTGTTATCGGAATTTATACTTTTATGCATCCATCCAGATACTAGGGTAATATTTCTTTAAATATTTTCCATTTAATGCTCTGGGAAACACAACCCCTTCGAGGGTTTCTAGAATATATGCGTTACCAGGAACAGACTGATTTATCCGATATGGACCTTCCCAATTAGGAGACCACTTTCCAAACTTTGAACTTTTAGTCCCAATCGGTAAAATCAATTTCCAGACCAGATCTCCATCAGCAAACTCCTTTACCTTCACCTTCTTGTCATACCATCGGCTACTCTTTTCTTATTCTCTTCGATGCTAACTAAAGCCCTTAACCGATGACCCACCACATCTTCCAACTCATCCTTCATAAGAGTATTATAATCATCGGTCGTCATTTGATTTTGAGAACGATTCGCTTAAAGCCAACTTTAATTTCCCAAGGCAACATCGCATCGTGTCCATATACTAACCGATATATGCGTTACTTTGGTTGCACCATGACATGACATCCGATATGACCACAAGGCCTCATTTAATCATCAGTATGCCACCTCCTAGGATATTCTTCAATTTTGCGCTTAATGAGTTTGATGATCCCTTTGTTAGAAGCCTCGCTTGACCATTAGCTTGAGCATAATATGGAGAAGAATTTAAAACTTTAATTCCCATACCTACAAACAAACTCATCAAATTCTCCCGATGTAAACATAGTACCCTCGATCGGTAGTGATAGTCCGAGGAATACCAAATCGGTAAACAATATGCTCTTTCACAAAATCAATCATATTAACCGATGTCACCTTTTTTAAAGGAATTGCCTCAACCCATTTTGTGAAATAATCGGTAGCAACCAGAATAAATTTATGTCCTTTACTCGATGGCGGATAAATCTGACCAATGAGATCAATAGCCCATCCCCGGAACGGCCACGGTTTGATTATAGGGTTCATAACCGATGCAGCTTCTTTGAATATTACCAAACTTTTGACACCCTCGACATCCTTTAAAATATTTAAAACAATCTTCAAGAATAGTCGGCCAATAGTATCCATTCCTTCCGATCATCCACTTCATCTTGAAAGCCGATTGATGCGCCTCTACACACTCCTTCATGAATTTCACCCATCAAGCTTTTCGATTCATTATCGCTAACACATCTAAGTAAAACTCCATCTATAGTTCGATAATATAATTCATCATCGAGGAGCACATATTTGGTAGCTTGGAACCTTATACGCCTCTCAACCTTTCTATATGGATCCTTTAAATAATCGACAATCTCCTTCCTCCGGTCCATCGGTATCAATCGCCGATGTTAGCACTTCCCTGAATAGGTCGATACCGAAGCATGCTGAGCTAGTCGATTAGCTTCCTCATTATGCAATCGAGAGATATGTTCAAGACGAAAATCTCTAAATCCTTTCAACAATTGCAAACATCTTTCATAATACGAAATCAAAGCTTCACTTCGGCATTCATAAATTCCAGCCAATTGATTTATAACTAGCATAGAATCACCAAAGATTTCAACAAGATCGCCAAGACGTATCTCCTTCAGTAATTCTAACCCTTTTATCAAGGCTTGGTATTCACCGATTGTTTGTCGATGTAGCAACAATTGGTAATGAAAACTCATACTTCCTTCCTTGAGGTGAAATCAACACAATGCCGATACTCTGCTCCTTCACCACATGTGGACCCATCGAAGAAAAGTGTCCAAGGGCAATCTCCAGAGAGTCCATTTGTATTATAATGTCGAGTGATTTAAATCAGCCATAACTTGCCCCTTTAATCGCCTTTGGTCGATTTGTAACGTAGTTCAAATTTCGATAATGCTAAAATCCACTTGCCGATTCTACCACTTAATATCGGCATTGACAACATGTACTTGACTACGCCGTCTTTGCATATGACCGCACATTCGCGCAGATAACAAATAATGCCTTAATTTGACACAAGAAAAGTATAAACACGTACATAATTTTTCGATGGTCGAATACCTCGCCTCAAAGATCCACTAATCTTCTCGCTCAAATAATAAATAACACGTTCTTTCCCTTCAAATTCTTGAATAAGAGCTGAACCGATAATCTGTATCATCGGTTGACAAATATAACTCGAAGGCTTCCCGTGTTGAGGTGGAACTAGCAATCGAGGATTTGTTAAATATTTCTTAATTTCATCGAGGGCTAATCTCGCTTTCAGCTCCCCATACAAATTCTCGATCGGCTTTCAATTTAAGTAGTGGATCTGAAAGCCTTGATCTTACCCGACAGATTAGATATGAACCTTCTAATGAAATTAATCTTACCGATCAAAGATTGCAATTCAGGTCTTATTGATGTGAGCAACCACCTTGTTAATCGCATCAATAGACTTCCATCTGATTTTGATGCCCCACCGATGCACCATAAAACCCAAGAATTGTCCCCGCCGATACACCAAATGCACATTTATTAGGATTCATCTTCAATCCATGCTTCCTTGTACACTCCAAAGATCTTTCGAGATCGGCTAAATGTTTTGTGATATCTCCGCACTTAATCACCACATCATCAATGTAAATCTCCACTAATGTGCCGATGTATTCATGAAAATAAAGTTCATAGCTCTCTCGATAAGTAGCGCCGCATTTTTCAAACCAAACGTCATAACTATCCACTCAAACAACCCCACATGACCCGGACATCCGAAAGCGCCTTGGGAATATCTTCTTCACCATGAATATTTGATTGTAGCCTCGCATTACCATCCATGAAGTCGATAATTTGATGCCCGGTGCGGCAAAGATCAATCAATAAATCAAGAATCGGCATTGGATAGCCATCCATCGGTGTGGCTTTGTTGAGATTCTCAAATCAATACAAACATGAAGTTTTCCATTTTTCTTATAAACAGGAACCACATTAGAGATCCACTCGCATATCGACATCGCCAATAAACTTTGCCTCAATTAATTTAGTTATTTCGGCCTTAATATCGTGAAGTATATTAGGGTTGCATCGGCGCTACCGGGTCGATGATGTGGCGAAATCCAGATTTGATAGGTAACCGATGTTCAACTACCGATCGGTCTAATCTGCATCTCAAGATAATCCCAAGCAAAACAATCTTTATACTCTTTAACACATCAATTATTTTTGTCTTACACTTGGAATCTAACTTAGCACTAATAAAAGTAGGTCTTGGCCTATCGCCATCACCGATATCTACTTCTACTAAATCATCCGCCGATGTGAACCCTTGACCTATTTTTTTCCATCATCGGCAAACCTATCCATTAAAACTCTTCTTGAACCGATCGCTTGGATCGGTGGAATTTCATAATCAGCAACTCTAAGGAACTCTTTTTCCCAAGCTTCTCCCGATATGCATTTAGTTCGCTTCATAAGTATCCGATTCTCGCCGATGCGATGATATAAGAAGAATCACCAGGACAACCTCAATCTTACCCCCAATCCATCAGACGAGGCATTGATGCATTGTAGAAGGAACACAACAATTAGCATGAATCCAATCCTCCCTAGAAGCAGATTATATGCACCCTTGCCGTTAATAACAAAGAACGCCATCGGCAAGGTTTTGTCCGCCGATGGTCAATTCAACGATAACGCGCCCTTTAGCCGGTGACACATTGCCTTCAAAATCTTTCAAAGATCATATCGGTTTTGGTCAAGTCTTGATCTCCCTTACCAAGTTTCCGATACATCACATAAGGCATAATATTAATCGCAGCCCTCCATCAATAAGTACCTTAGACACAAGCGCCCATCAACTCTCGCCTTCACAAACAAAGCCTTAAGATGTCTGCTCTCTCGTCATCGGTAGGTTTCTCAAAAACAGCCATCATTGGATCTAGTGTCAATCGAGCTACTTGATCGAGAGAACAACTTCTTCCTCATTATCGGATAGTGCCAAAAACTCCATCGGCAATATGAATACCATATTAACATCTCGCCGATGGACCCTTATTTTGTGTTTTACTTGCCACCGCCGATGACCGGACCTCTCATTGGAGGAATTTTCCTCTTGGTATAAATCCTCCCGACGCCACGTTGCATCCTCCTTCTCTGCGTTTTATCCGGACCCTCGGGCACCATCGAGGAAACTTGGTTTTCCAAACCGGCCGATAACAGGTCCTAGTTGACTCTACACACGGCGATATTAGGGTCCTTGTAGAATATTTCCTCATCGGGAACTCTTGCATTTGCCATTTCCTCAAGCTCCTCTTGATTCCTTGGAAAATATCCAGTAGCGTTTACCAAGCCTTTCATGTACACTAAGTTCGCCCCCCAAACCGATCATGCATCGAAGCTCGCCTCGATCGGCTCATTGATAAATAAACCCCGATTGCAAAGTTGAAACCTCCTTTTCGACCGATTGACCCCATAATAACCATTGCACTCGTGGCAATTTTCAACGATTGGCAATTTAATACCTTCTTCCCAAAGAATGGATAAAAACGGCACCTCCAATGATCTTTATGCCGATGCCATTCTTCCCGACGTCTTTCTTCCTGGCCGTTGTCGATATCGATCATCATTACCGACGCCAACCCGCCGCCTTCGATGAGTAATCACAATGCCGTGTCGAGGAGGTTGTTTGGAACTACCGCTTTCTCCCAAAGAAACCCTTACTTTTTGCATCATCGGTAGTTATCCGATGTTGGGGATCCATCGACGCGCTTTTTCTCAAAGCCAACCTCGACGTCAATACCTTGGTCTTCCTTTGGCCTCCAAACGATTTGTCGGAAAAGGGTGTTGATCAATTTTCATCGGCCCTCGGGCATTGGAAGTACCAAACTTAATTCTCCTAGATTCAATAGCGATTGTAATCGTTGGTTCTGAACACCTTGCACTCATTTGTACCGTGTGTGAAGTTGCATTATGCCATTTTGCAAGACAAGATCTTCTTCAATTCTTCCGACGATGGGATCACATGATTAGGTGACAACTTAATTTGGCCCTCTTGAAGCAGAAGATCAAATATCTTGTCGGCCTTGGTGATATCAAAGGTAAACTTTTCTGGCTCTTTCTGACCAAAGGGACAAGATATCGGCCTTTTATTCTTAACCCACTCACCAAGCCGATAATCGGTTCTTCATCGTAATCGTAATCTCCTCCTACTTCAACAAATGATACTTTTTTATTCCAATTCTTTTTAGGTTCAAAAACCCTAGTGTCTTGATCGTAAATCCTTTGCACAAGATGACCGAGACTTTCAAACTCCCGAGAAGCATATCTCGTCTTTAAGATGTGGCAATAACCCTTGAAAGCCAGATCGGCAAGTCACGATCATCCAAAGACACTGCATCAGTAGCACTTATTCTTTACATCTCTTAGCCTTTGCACAAAGCTTTCTACCGATTCATCATTATTACTGTCTCAATTTTACCAAATCGGTAAGCTTCTTTTCATGGATTCCAAAGAAAGAAATACTTATGAAATTGTTTTTCTAGATCAGCCCAAGTAATAATAGAATTCGGTGGTAATGAAATGAACCATGTAAATGCCGATCCGCATAAAGATGATGAAAATAATCGAACCCTTAATTCATCTCTGCTAGCTACCTCTCCACATTGAATAATGAAAGCGATTGACGTGTTCCATTGTTGATGTATCATCTTGCCCAGAGAATTTAGTGAAATCTGGTACCTTGTACCGATTTGGGAGAGGAATTAAATCATATGCAGGAGGGTATGGAGTCCGATAAGAATAAGTATTGACCTTGGGCTTTATCCCAAATCGATCCTTCATAATTTCGCTATCTTATCGGCCCTAAAAAGCATCAGCCTCCCACGATTTAACCGGGCTGAATTTCTACAGAGGTACTCACGATATCCTTCCACATATCTTTGTGGCCACGATCTCCAAAGAATCGGCATATTTGCCGTTACTTGTGGTCCATTAACCTATTGAAAGGATTCATCACCGAGCTGCCGATGCTTGATTCTCGAAAACCAGCTTGCATATGACCTTGTTGAATCCTCGCAACCCCGCCGATTTCTTTGAATCGTATCTTCAATGTGTAACTCGTCTCCGACCAACCATTATTAGAACTCATCGGTACAAAACTTACCGATGGCTGATAATTTCTTGACATTGTTGGATAATTATAACCAGCTTGAGGCATAAATCGAACCCCAGTTTGACTCATAACAGGGTTTTCTGTCATCAAGCAAGAAGCTTGCCGATAGATTTGAACTGGGCGTTTGAACCAAAGGCATCCGAAACCCTCGGAGTTGGTTGCACAAGAGTTGCCGTGGCATATTGAGGAAGACTTGGGCCATCGGTGAAATAGCCGATGGTATAGGAGCTTTTCCCATCGCATCAAACACTTGAGGTAATCCAGATTGAAAGCAGATGACTCGGAGGCATACCATATCCCCACCAATTAGCGGTGAATCGCTATTTTGAGACACAGGACTCGACATAGCTGATGCCGATAGATCTCGTATTAAGCTGAATTCGTCCTCCGGTAGTACCGGATCCGATCGTATCGGTGTAGATTGAATATTAGGTAAACCCGCCGACATCGGAGAAGAAGTAACTGCACTCCACAACGGCCGAGGGAGCCGATGGAGTATTGATGATGCTGGGTTCGGTTGGTGATAGGTAGGCCCAACATAATGCGGTGACGCTTGTCCTTCTTTGAGAGTTCGAACCACAAAGATTATGAATGTGATTGGACAAAGCACATTGAATGATTAATCAAAGCATGATTTATTGCGAATTAACCATCTCTTGAAGTTTACCAAGATTGAGTCAAAGGTAACCCGCCGAGGCAATGACAAATCTTGCTTACGGATGACTTGTCCACTCTTGTTCAAAGCTAAACGATTTTAGACAAAGTCGCATGTATTCTTCTCTACAGCCTTTTCCATAGCCGCCTCGCTTCTTCCTTAAGATCTTCTCGATACCGCGATAATGTTCCCCGATCGATCGATCGAGAATTGAACATATTGATCGGATTGATTTGTCTCACCGGGCGTGCCAAAAGATGTGTTGATGCAAAAGTGGATCTCGCAAACACAAAGGGCTAATACCGAATCGATATCTAGAGCGTGCTACCGATTTGACTCGTTAATCGACAAGGATGAAGATACTGAGCACTTTGGTCCCGACAACAATGATACGCCCGAAAGTCATGGCCAAGGGTACTCACGCTGAACTCGAGAATCGCCAAAGGTCGACTGAGACAATGCAACTCGCCGAATCAATGAGAACTCAGTAAAAGAAAAATATGCAAATTGACGAAGTCGCTAAAAAAAAATAAGTAGATGTAAATAGGAGTAAAACTTGGTTTTGATATTGATTCTCCCTATTACATTGCCCCTCGCCCATATTTATACCCCGATCTAAAGAGACACAACCAAACACAACTAGGACACCAAGCCCATATCTAAGGAAACACGTGACTCTTACATGAGTCATACTCTAACAAATATAGAAAAGGAAATCAACTCCTATCTATTTCCCGTCTACTTCAATTACGATGGAAATCTCACCGTCCTCCTTCCCATCGGCATACTCCCTGTTTCATCGGCAGTAGTCTTCAAGTCTTCCTTCATCGGCATACTCCCTGCTTCACCCAAGTAGTCTTCAAGTCTTCCTTCATCTAAGCATACTCCCCGTTTCATCGGCAGTAGTCTTCAAGCCTCAAGCCTCCCTTCATCGGCATCGACAATAACACCTCCAACCTCATCGGCAACGCCCGAGTCTAAATCAACCTTTCCATCGACCACCACACTACTATCGGCCACCATCTTTACAAGCTGGCTTTCATCGGTTATCAGAGTATACAGTAACTTTCCCCTTGCCGATCAGTCCACTCCGATCATTTTGACACGTGCAAAAAACGGTGTCAACAGCCAGGCACTACACGAGCAGGATCACCTCGATGCCACATGAACCCAGGACGACTCGCCGCTCTCCGACGCTATCCCACGACCAGCTGTTGGCGCAAGGTCCCTGGTTGGGGACCTATCTAGCCTGAGCCTGGGCAAGGGAAAAACGTCGGTGGCACCCGGCGACGCCCCGACATCAAGCTCCGCTCCACCACCCTCTGAGGAACCAACTCCGATAGAGTAGAGCCCGGCGACGGCACTATCTCCATACCCCTTCGGGTTGAGAAATGCCGCCGCCTCTTATGCTTACGCCTACGCTTCCGCTCACGCAGATCTCTCGGAGCGCTGCCAGCACTTCGCTTTCGACTTCAACACCACCGCGTCGACCCACACCCACGTCGACTCCTCGGAGGAGGACGAGGCATGGGCCGAAGTGGATTTCTCCGACCTCCACGACCACGAAAACATGCGTCGCTTCTTGGCTGCAAGTGACTATTGCTTTGGCTACTCCGATTCTGACGATGAAGGTACTTACGATCCCTCTCGTGAGTGCTTCCACGCCGGACTTGGGATGCCAAGCATGGGCGACGAGGACGAGGGGGTAGGCAACCACACTTCGCTTCATCAGGGAACAGGCGATGCCACGCCTTCACGCATTGTCCCACCGGCAGCACGGAACGAGAACCTCGCCCTTGGACAATTTCGATGCCCGGACCTGGAGCAGCTTCGTGAGCTTCAGGCCAAGGTTGAGCAAGATCGGCTCCTTCTGCAACAACTCTAAAACACTCTCGAGCAGGAGCAGCAGGGCCGCGGTGACGGCGGAGGAGCCCGGCGACGGGCTCGCGACATGCACCACCGCATCAACGACGACGAAGGGGACGATCGTCCCCCAATCTTCAATCGTGCTAGCCAGAATGTCACGGCTGCGGCGATGCTAGTGCACGCGATGCCCGAGCCCTCCACCACGGAAGGACGGCGGGTTCACGGCGAGCTCCGGGACCTCCTCGAGACCGCCGCGGTGCAGCAGGCTAAGAGTTCCGCCTCCCGGCGGCATGGAGCCGTCTCGGACCTCCCCTCAGCACCACATCGGCAGGATAGGGAGGCCTCAGTTCGTCCTCGAGCCCGCCCGGCGCCGACAATCAACAGGGTCCCCTTGGTCCACGACCACCTCGACAACCGACGCGAGGCATAGGACGAGCATGAGGTAGTCGGCAGGCGACGGTGCCATGACAGCGAGGGGCCTGCCCGAGGCTATCATGTGCACCGAGGTGGCCGCTATGACAGCGAGGAGGACCATAGTCCTTCTCCTGAACCACCCGGCCCTCGGGTCTTCAGCAGAGCCATTCGCAACACTCAGTTTCCTGCCCGGTTTCGCTAGCCGGCCAACCTCACAAAGTATAGCGGCAAGACCAACCTTGAGCTCTGGCTTGCCGATTACCGCCTGGCTTGTCAGCTAGGCGGCGCGGACGATGACCTGCTCATCATCCGCAACCTCCCCTTGCTCTTGTCAGACTCGGCGCGAGCCTGGCTCGAGCACCTTTCTCCCTCTCAGATCCACGACTGGCACGACTTGGTTAAAATCTTCGTTGGGAATTTCCAGGCACATACGTGCACCCTGGAAACTCCTAGGACCTTAAGAGCTGTCGCCAGAAACCAGATGAGTCCCTCCGAGACTTCATCCGGCGCTTCTCTAAACAGTGCACCGAGTTGCCCAGCGTCGGTGATTCAGACATCGTCCCGGCTTTCCTCTCTGGCACCACCTACCGAGACTTGGTCCGAGAGTTAGGCCGCAACGTGCCGCGCTCGGCTGCCGCCCTCCTCGACATCGCCACCAACTTCGCCTCAGGCGAAGAGGCGGTCGGGGCCATCTTCCCCGAGAACGACACCAAGGGAAAGCGGAACGACGAGGCCCCCGGGGCCTCGGCTTCCTGCCCCCCCAAGAAAAAGAAGAAAAACCACCAGGGAAACCAGGAGGTCCTCGGAGCCGGCCTAGTCGCGGCCGTAGAACGCAAGAATCCCCGAGGCCCCAGGGGCCCCGGGCTCTTCGATGACATGCTTAAGAAACCTTGCCCATACCACCAGTTCCCGGTGAAGCATGCCCTCGAGGAGTGCTCCATGCTGCGGCGTTACTACACCAGGCTCGGGCTCCCCGATGACGACGCCAAGCAGAAGGGCGCCGGTGACCGGGACGATGACAAGGACAACGGGTTCCCCGAGGTACACAACGCCTTCATGATCTACGGCGGACCCTCGGCGTGCCTTAAGACGCGGCAGCGAAAGAGGGAATGCCGAGAGGTCTTTTCGGTCAGGGTAGCCACTCCCTGGTACGTCGACTGGTCTCGGGAGGCGATCACCTTTGATCGAAATGACCATCCCAACCATGTTCCAAATCCTGGGCAGTACCCACTTGTTGTCGAACCGATCATTGGCAACACCCGACTCACCAAGGTGTTGATGGACGGAGGCAGCGGCCTCAATATCCTCTATGCCAACACCCTGGAGCTCTTGGAGATCGACCGGTCGAGGCTCGAGGCGACGCCGCACCTTTCCACGGCATCGTGCCAGGGAAACGCACGTGACCCCTCGGGCGCATCGACCTTCCCGTCTGCTTCGGCACCCCCTCCAACTACCGCAAGGAGGTCCTTACCTTCGAGGTGGTCGGGTTCAGGGGAACCTACCACTCCATCCTGGGGCGGCCATGCTACGCCAAGTTCATGGCAGTCCCCAACTATACCTACCTCAAGCTCAAGATGCTAGGCCCCAACGGTATCATCATGATTGAGTCCATGTATGAACATGCATACGACTGCGACGTCGAGTGCATCGAGTACGCCGAGGCCCTCGCGGAGGCCGAGACCCTCGTCGCCAACCTTGACCAACTTAGTGGCGAGGCGCCTGACTCCAAGCATCGTGCAGGGATGTTCGAGCCCGCAGAGGCCATCAAGCTTGTCCCGGTCGACCCCGCCTGCCCCGACGACCGGGCACTGAGGATCAGCACCACCCTCGACATCAAATAGGAGGCCGTGCTCGTCGACTTACTCTGTGCGAATGCCGACATGTTTGCATGGAGTCCCTCAGACATGCCGGGCATACCGAGGGAGGTCGCCGAGCATGCCTTGGACATCCGGACCGGCTCTAGACCAGTGAAGCAACGCCTGCGCCGATTCGACGAGGAAAAGCGTAGGGCCATCGGCGAGGAGGTGCAGAAACTCTTGGCGGCCAGGTTCATCAAGGAAGTGTCCCACCCAGAGTGGTTGGCTAACCCCATGTTAGTTAGGAAGAAAAATGGGAAATGGAGGATGTGTGTAGACTACACCGGTTTGAATAAAGCCTGTCCGAAAGTCCCCTTCCCATTACCACGAATCGATCAGATCATTGACTCCACTGCGGGGTGCGAGACCCTGTCTTTCCTTGATGCGTATTCTGGTTACCATCAAATCAAGATGAACGAGGCCGACCAGCTTGCGACTTCTTTCATCACCCCATTCGGCATGTACTGCTACGTGACTATGCCTTTCGGCCTCAGAAACGCTGGGGCCACGTACCAGCGGTGCATGACCCAGGTCTTTGGCAACCACATTGGGTGAACCATCGAGGCCTATGTGGACGACATCGTGGTCAAGTCCAGAAAGGCCAAAGATCTCGTCAATGACTTGAAGATAGCCTTCAAACGCCTTATAGAGAAGGGCATCAAGCTCAATCCCGAGAAGTGTGTGTTCGGGGTCCCCCGAGGCATGCTCTTGGGATTCATAGTCTCGGAGCGTGGCATCGAAGCCAACCCAGAGAAGGTCTCGGCCGTAACCAGCATGGGACCAATCAGAGACCTCAAGGGAGTGCAGAGGGTCATGGGATGCCTTGCGGCCCTAAGCCGCTTCATCTCACGCCTCGGCGAAAAGGGCTTGCCTCTGTATCGCCTCTTGAGAAAATCCGAACGCTTTTTCTGGACCCCCGAGGCCAAAGAAGCCCTCGCCAAGGGTAAAGCATTGCTCACTAATCCTCTTGTCCTGGTACCCTCGGCCAGGGACGAGGCCCTCTTACTCTACGTCGCTACAACGACCCAAGTGGTCAGCGCAGCCGTAGTAGTAGAAAGGCAGGAAGAGGGGCATGCTCTACCCACCCAACGACCTGTTTACTTCATCAGCGAAGTGCTCTCCGAGACCAAAACGCGCTACCCCCACATCCAAAAGCTGGTCTACGCCGTAGTCCTGGCCCGGCGCAAGCTGCATCACTACTTCGAGTCCCACCCAGTGACCGTGGTATCGTCTTTTCCCTTGGGAGAGATAGTCCATAACCAGGAAGCCTCAGGTAGGATAGCCAAGTGGGCCGTTGAGCTTATGGGGGAAGCCTTGACTTTTGCGCCTCGGAAAGTGATTAAGTCTCAGGTCTTGGCTGATTTTGTGGCTGAGTGGACCGACACCCAATTACCACCTGCTCAAGTCCAGACAGAATGCTGGACCATGTACTTCGACGGGTCTCTGATGAAGACCGGGGCAGGTGCGGGTCTCCTCTTCATCTCGCCCCTCAGAGTACACATGCGCTACATGGTGCGGCTCCACTTCGCCGCCTCCAACAATGTGGCCGAGTACGAGGCCCTCGTCAACGGCTTGCAGGTCACCATCGAACTTGGGGTACGGCGTCTCGACGTCCGGGGCGACTCGCAGCTCGTCGTCGATCAAGTCATGAAGGAGTCGAACTACCTCGACCCCAAAATGGAGGCGTACTGCAAGCTGGTACGTCGCCTAGAGGACAAGTTCGACAGTCTCGAACTCAACCACGTCGCGCGTAAATTCAATGAGGCCGCGGATGAACTGGCAAAGATGGCGTCGGCACGGGCTCCGGTCCCCACGAACGTCTTTGCCAGGGACCTCCACAAACCTTCCATTGGCTACACCTTGGTAGCAGAGGGGGGCCCACCTGTCGAACCCACGATAGGGCTCGACGCCCCCTCTGCTGTCGAGACTCTCTCGACCAAGCCCGAGGTCATGGAAGTCAACACCGAGCCCCCCAAACCGACAAGGACACGGACTGGCGAATTCTGTTCCTTGATTGGCTCGATCGGGGGGTGCTTCCTAGTGATAGGACCGAAGCCCGACGGCTTGCGCGCCGAGCCAAGACTTACGTCCTCTGCAATGACGAGTTATACAGGTGAAGTCCCTCCGGTGTCCTCCAACGATGCATCACCACCGAGGCAGGCCGAGCCCTGCTTCAGGACTTGCACGCAGGGGCCTGCGAGCACCATGCGGCGCCTCGAACGCTCGTGGGGAACGCTTTCCGCCAAGGGTTCTACTGGCCGACGGCAGTCGCCGACGCCACCAAGCTAGTACGCTCCTACGAAGGATGCCAGTACTATGCTCGGCAGACACATCTCCGGGCCCTGGCCCTCCAAACCATCCCCATCACATGGCCGTTCGCCGTGTGGGGGCTCGACATGGCCGGGCCTCTGCAAAAGGCCCCCGGGGGCTACACCCATCTACTGGTATCAATCGACAAGTTCTCCAAATGGATCGAGGCTCATCCGATCAATCGAATCAAATCCGAGCAAGCAGTGCTTTTCTTCACTGACATTATCCATAGGTTCGGGGTCCCTAACACCATCATCACCGACAACGGGACACAGTTCACCGGCAAAAAATTCTTGACGTTTTGCGATGACCACCACATCCGTGTGGTCTGGTCGGCCATAGGACACCCAAGGACCAACGGCCAAGTAGAACGTGCCAACGGCATGATCCTACAAGGCCTCAAGCCAAGAATTTACAACCGGTTGAAGAAGTTTGGCAAGAAATGGCTCGCCGAACTCCCTTCGGTCATCTAGAGCCTGAGGAACACCCCAAGCCGAGCCACGGGTTCACGCCTTTCTTCCTGGTCTATGGGGTCGAGGCCATCCTCCCCACTGACTTGGAATATGGTTCCCCAAGGCTACAGGCCTATAACGAACGAAGCAACCGTACCACCCGAGAGGACGCCCTCGACCAACTGGAGGAAGCCCGAGACGTCGCACTGCTGCACTCGGCTAAATACCAGCAGACCCTACGGCGCTATCAGGCCCGGCACGTCCGAGGTCGAGACTTGAAGGTAGGTGACCTGGTGTTGAGGCTAGCACAGAGCAACAAGGGCCGCCACAAGTTGACCCCGCCATGGGAAGGACCGTACATCATCGCCCAAGTGCTGAAGCCCGGGACCTACAAGCTAGCCAATGAAAAGGGCGAAATCTTCACCAACGCTTGGAACATAGAACATCTACGTCGCTTTTATCCTTAAAATTCCAAGCATTGTATATATTGTTTCTCGGAATACAATTGAAACCCGTTTTTTAGTTGTTCTAATTTTTCGAGAAATTCCCGAGCCTATCGTTGGTCTCGGCAATACAAGACACTATAAGGGAAATTCTGTTTGCCTCCGCAGAACAGAATCTCCCTCGGGGGCTAGATGGGGGATTCCCCCTAAAGTCCCATGCGCCATTTTTTAGTCGTTTTTCATAAAAATTCCTACGCCAAACCCTCTAGCACGCTCTGACGAATCGGTTGCCGAAAACCCAAGGACCAAAAGCCCGCCTCAGGGTCAGAAGGCCGATTGAGTCGCGAGATGGCCTAAGCCTCCGGGCTACGGCTCTTCCTCACCACCTTTCGCCCAGGAGACGGCTTAGGCTCCAAAGAGGTTTTTTTGCAAAGAAATCAGATCAGAGACAACAAGAGGGCAGAGGCTCGGAAATACAAGACAAGCGATTAAAGAAACACGAGTACTTTAAAAAGAGAGGCCTCGACGGCCACAAGCGTTACGATGCAAATTTAATTCCTACTCTATTTACATGGCCGCTTGGGCCCAGGTCAAGGCTCAGGACCTCCGGCATCGGCAGACGGCGGGGGAGGGACCACCTCCTCTTCAAACAACGTTGCCAGCGCGGTGCCAGGGCCTTCCGCTGCCTCCATCAGCTTCGTCACCACCTCATCAGCCTCATCGTCATCATC
Organism: Miscanthus lutarioriparius; assembly: GCA_904845875.1. Lineage (NCBI taxonomy): Eukaryota > Viridiplantae > Streptophyta > Magnoliopsida > Poales > Poaceae > Miscanthus > Miscanthus lutarioriparius. The sequence continues at coordinate 25,685,343 of CAJGYO010000004.1, read as the reverse complement.
AGGCAAGACGTAGCCATCGCTGATGGCTTGAAGGTCAACACCAACGTAGTGCGAGGCGATGACGGCCAGTGCGCGCTTGATGCCTGTATGCAGCGCTCCTCGGAGCCGCTCACGCACTTGACCGCTCAGTGTAATCAGACGGCTCCCAAGGGAGCTGCCTGACTGAACCCCCTCAACAACCAAGGCCTCGCAGGCGGTGCGGGCAGCACTCTTCAGCACCTCGTGCTCCCCGATCTCGGTATCGAGCACCGCCTGCACTGCGCCAGAAGCCTCGGCTGCCCGGGTAACCTCCGCCTCCGACTCTATGCCACAGCAAACGAAATGGGGTTGAGCACAGAGGAGAACAAGCCAAATAGGGATGGAGGCCTACGGAACTCACCCCTGGCCCTAAGCTCCCAGCGTCGGGCCTCGACCCAAGAGGCCTCGGCCTCCTCCTTCAGGCGCTGGGCCTCGACCCGAGAAGCCTCGGCCGCCCTGGAAGCTTCACTCCCCAGCTCTGCGTCACACCAGGAAGTTATGGAACGAACATAAGAAAAAGCGAATAAAACGAGGGAACTAGCAACTCACCCACGGCCTTTCCCCTCCAAACCACAGCCTCGGTTCGTGAGGCCTCAGCCGCTGCAAGGGCCTCATCCAAAGTGCCTTTCGTCAGCTGGTGCGCATTATGTTCCGCCCCTAGCTGCCCAGCAAGAGCTACGGCCGAGGCCATAGCTTCTATGGCTCGAGACCTGAAGGCATCCCGATCACCGGACGCGCGGGTGAGCTCCTCCTCCAACTCCTTGACCCGCGCCGCCAGAGGGGCGAGCTGCTTCTAGGCTGTGGCCGCCTCGACCTTCGCGTTAGCACAACGAAGGTGGAGGTCTTCCACCTCTGCGCTCCGCGCCGATAGGAGCTCGTTGGCGCCTGCAAGAAGGCCCTTCTGCCGCTGAAGCTGGTCCCAGACATCCCTCTCCCGGTGGAGAAAGACCGACTTCCCAAGAGATTAGGTCTCGAGCTCCTAGGGGAAACAGAACAGGGGTCAATCCCTACAAAGAAAGCTCAGAAAAAGACCACCGCATGGGAAAAGAAAGCACGAACCTAGGCGACTCCGGGCAAATCGTTGGCCACCACGGACAGCGCCATCCGTAGAGATCGCTCCGCCAGCTGGCTGTAATACTCGAATGTGTCCCAGCGACCGCCCTCGGCCACGTCCTCGAGGGCAAACAGAGGCTCTGCCTCAGGATCGTCCCGGCTTTGCCACAGGACATGCGGGTGGTTCCACCCACGAGGCTCGGGTCGCACCCGCGCGAGGGCCGAGCTTCCCTCGCCCGGGGTTGGGACCGGCTGTTCCACGACACCGGCCACATCGGCGCCGGCCATCTCCTACGCCCGAGAAGTGTCGTCAGAGGAGATTGGAAGAACTTCCACCTCCCGGGCGCCCTCCTGCAACGGCGGCGGGCCTTGCACCAAGGGTACCGCTAAGGCCTCCGCCGCCTTCATCTCCACTTCCTGGGCCGGCAACCCCGCCATGATCACGCCAGCGTCGGTGGTCCTGGGGCCTCCGACCTCTGCCGCCGTGGCCTCGGTGGTCCCGGGGGCTCTTGCCTTCGCCGTCGTGACCTCGGTGGTCTCGGGGGCTCCGGCCTCCGCCATCGTGGCCTCGGCGATCGCGAGGGCTCCGTTGCCCGCCGCAGCGGCCTCGATGGTCCTGGGCGCCACAGCCTCCATCGCCCCTGCCTGTGAAACCCAGGGGACCGTGGACCCAGTGGTCTTGGCGGCCAAGGGAGCCTCGGCCGCATCCAACCCACAGGCCTCGCCATCATGGGGCGGAGGCGCTGCCTCCCCCTCCTGCGTCAGGGCCGCCTCGGTAGCCCCTCCTTGAGTGGCCGGCTCTTTTGGGTCGACCCTCGCCAACGCCGCGCCATGTTGCAGGGCGGCTTGCGCCTCCGCCACCCAGTGGGCGGTGGAGCCAGGTTAACCTTGAGCACTTTAAGGGGCGCCAAGGTAGGCACCTCCGTAGGTCGCTTCCGGCTAAGGACAAAACGTTCTGTAGGGTCAGCACAAGACAAAAGAACGAACAGAAGGCACTGCGACCCCGCCAAAAATACACCTACCTCGAGCGCGGCGGCAACCACTTCGCCACATCGACCCTTGTCCGCAAAGGCGGTGGCGGTGGTAGAGGCATGGCCTCCGTATCCATCGGCACCGGTTGGTCCTCAACGGACCCTGGCGCCCCCTCGGTCCTCTGCGGGGGCAGTTGCATCGCCTCCGCCGCTGCCGAGCCCACCGGGCTGACGACGCGTTTGCCCAACGCCCGCGCCTCGGGCATGTCGGCCTCGGCCCTAGAGCGGGCAATTGCCGACCCCAAGTCTGCTTCTCCTCCTCCTCCTCCTAGGAGCCACTGGGCCGCCGGCCGACGCCCCGGGCACTGTCTCGCCTATGTCAGGGAGATGGTCCAGGGGACCCTGCCCCATCTCGCCCTCATCATCCCCGTCCGAGGCCTCCATTGATAACGACGGCGACGGGGATTCCTCCAATGGGAGGCCATCTTTCCTCTGCTGCCGGCGGCGCTTATCCAGTTCCTCGCGCGCGAGGATCTTCTTCGTGCACTTTGCTGCCTTCGTGTCCTTCCGCTTTTTCTGTGCCTCGGCGTGCGCCCGGTTGATCGCCCGCAGCCTTGCGTCCTCGGGAACGGGAGGCGGAGAGGCGGGCACGTCCCTCATCCCCTGCAGGAACGGCAAAACACGCATAAGGGAATGAGAAGTAAAGAGAAACGGAGGAGGCTCGGGGGCTACAGTGGCACGCGACTTACCAGCGAAAGAAACCCCCGCGACGGGCGCATCGCGATGGGGGTCCAGTTGCCGCCCCTCAGCTTCGCCTCCACCATCTCCCCCACCCGACGAAGAATTTCCTTGTCGGAAAAGGCGGAGGAGGACATCCGGATGCCCTCATTGGGCTCACCCGGCCTCATCTCGAATAGCCGCCGCCACCGAGCCATCAGCGGCAGCACCCTCCGACGGTGGAAGGCAGCCACGACCACGGCCGTAGTAAGGCGATGACCCCGCAGCCTCTCCAGCCCCTCCAGAAGCGGATGTAGCTTGGGTTGATCCTCCCTCGGGACACCATACTTCCACCTCTCTGGGCAGCTCCCCACAATCCGCCCAGTGTAGGGGGGAAGTCCGCCGTCGTCATTGCTGAGGTAGAACCAGCTCGTGTACCATCGGCGATTAGATGACGCGAGCTGGGCCAGGATATAGAGGTGCTGGCGGTCCTGATGCACTTGGAGAGTGCAGCCACCGCCCTCACCGCTTTCCTCGTGCCCGACGTTCCCGCCGGCTTAGTGGTGTGCCCCGCCCGGAAGAGATGGAGCCACAACTCCCAATGGGGAGCAATCCCCAAGTACCCCTCGCAGACAGCGACGAAGATGGCCGCCTGCGCGATGGAGTTGGGGTTGAAGTTGTGGAGCTCCACGCCATAGTAGTGCGAGAGCGCTTGCATGAACCAATCCACCGGGACGCCGAGGCCGCGCTCGTGGAAGGAGATGAAGCTCACGACGTAACCGTCGCGAGGCCTCGGCTCTAGCTCGCCCGATGGAGCGATCCACTCTGGCCTGTTGGGGTCGTCACCGGACGAAGGAGTCCGCCATCGATGAGTGACTGAAGCGTCTCCATGGTGACGTCGGAAGGATCCCAAGGGTCCACCTCGATAACAACGATGTCGCCGGCCATGAGTGCGGTGGAGGGCTCGAATGCGGCGGTGAGTTTTTTCTCTCTCTCTCGCCCTCTCCCTAGCTCGCTCTTCTCCCTTCTTCTTCCCGGCACCCGCTGCTTTTGCGATGGCTCGATGGGGGCAGAGCTAACGTAGGCAAGGTAAGGTGAGGAGGGGCGAGGCTCTTTGCGTATTTATGCAGGGTGAAGGTGAAACGGACGGGTGATGAAATCGGGAAAGTCTCCCCTGGATCCGGCGCGGTTAACCCCGGTCCGATTTTACCACCCACGCGTCCACCTCTTTCTCATTAATTGCAGGAACAGTTATGTCCCATCCACCATGTCGTGCCCGACTACTGCGGCAGCAGGCGTCGTTTCGTATCCCCAGAAAACTGCCTCAAAAGGCGCACCAGTCGTTGCCGAGCTGATGGGGAAGATATTCCCCCCGCCCTATTCCTTTCAGACGAAGGAACCGAGCTCTGAGCCTATTACGGTCCAGGGGTTCGAAGGCTGGGCCCCTAGGGGTTTCGACAGCCGCCCCAGGACAATAGAGTCAGGGACAACCGTGGGCGAGCCCATACGGGGCTGAGGCCCAAGCATGCGAAACGCTTGGGACGCCCTAAGTCATGTCCGAGACTGGCAGGGAGGTCTCCGAATGGGATCCCACCGTAGGGAGGCGCCGAGCCATCGAGGCCCAGCGAACAACCTCGGCACCCACTAGAGAAACCCTCCGGTACTCTTGGAGTGCATCTCTGGACCGCTAGTCATCCCCTAGCGAATGGCGCATGGGCCTCCACTCGGACTTACCCGATAACAGCTCACCGGAAATGCCAATGCTCGTGCCCACCGAGGGTAGCCTGGCACATTCCACCCCTCTTTCCGAGCGAAAAGGAAGCGTGAGGGTCATACAAAAAGCCAGGAGAACCCCTGACGGACCTCTCGCTCCGTGCAGAGGCTAGGGGGCTCTTCCTGCAACCTTACCGAGACCTAGCGACCCCGGCTCGCACTCAAGGGGGCTCGGCAAAACAACCCCTCCTTCCGAGCGAAAAGGAAGCGTGAGGGTCGTACAAAAAGCCAGGGGAGCTCCCGACGGCCCTCTCGCTCCGTGCAGAGGCTAGGGAGCCCTCCCTACAACCTTGCCGAGACCTAGCAGCTCCGGCTCGCACCCGAATGGGCCCGACAAATAAACCCTCACGCGCGAGGGGTGTACAAAAAGTCAGGGGAACCCCCGACGGCCCTCTCGCTCCATGCAGAGGCTAGGGGGCTCTTCCTGCAACCTTGCCGAGACCCAGCGGCTCCGCTCGCACCCGAATGGGCTCAGCAAACAACCCCTCCGTCCGAACGAAAAGGATATGTGAGGGTCGTACAAAAAAGCCAGGGGACCCCTGACCGCCCTCTCGCTCGGGCGGAGGCTCGGGGGCTCCTCCTGCACCCAAGACAAAGACAAACGACCTAAGCCCGCACTAGAAGTTTCGTTACAAATACGATAAAGGGCAACGAGCCCGTTACGGTCCAGGGGTTCAAAGGCGGGGCCCCCCAAGGTTTTGACAGCCGCCCTAGGGCAACAGAGTCAGGGACGACCATGGGCGAGCCCACAAAGGGCCGAGGCCCGAGCAAACAATCGCTCGGGGCGTCCTAAGTCGTGTCCGAGACCGGCAGGGAGGTCTCCGAATGGGATCCCACCGTAGGGAGGCACCGAGCCACCGGGGCCCACCGAACGGCCTCGGCACCCACTAGAGAAACCCTCCGGTACTCTTGGAGTGCATCTCTGGACCGCTAGCCGTCCCCTAGCGAACGGGGCATGGGCCTGCACTTGGACTTACCCGACAACAGCTCACCGGAAGTGCCACCGCTCGTGCCCACCGAGGGTAGCCAGGCACATTCCACCCCTCCTTCCGAGCGAAAAGGAAGCATGAGGGCCGCATAGAAAATCAGGGGCACCCCTGACCGCCCTCTTGCTTCGTGTAGAGGCTCGGGGGCTCTCCCTGCGACCTTGCCGAAACCCCGTGACCCGAACTCGCACTTGTGGGCTCAGCAAATACGATAAAAACTCCTCACTCAAAACATGAAAAAAGCCCCTGGAGGAGTGACTCCACTCCTCCGGGGCCTCGGGGGCTACACCCGGCGGGTGCGCTCGCGCGCACCCACCGAAACCTCAAGAAGCAAAACATAATCCCTACAGGAGCCGCTGTAAGCTAGATCTCGTCAAACCCTTAGGGAGAGTGCATGCACTCCCCCTAAAGCTCGGGGGCTACTATCGGGTACCATAAAATGAGGTACCCTAAGCGTACACCAAAAGGGTCACTTAAATCCCATCAGCAACAAAGCTAGAGGGTGAGCCATGGTCTCATCACTAGCCCCGTCCGAACCCACCAGGCTCTCCGCCTCGCCTCAAGCCTCGCACAAGAGGTCTTGGCGCCCTAACGCAATCTCCGCCTCGCGCGAGGCCTCTCACGAGGGGCCTCGGCAAGGAGCCCAATCTCTCACTCGCCCGAGGCCCCGTGCGTACAGCCTCGGATGAGACTGCTATCCTCCGTATCGCTCAAGGCTGGCTTGACAATAACCCGTCGCTCCCGCCTCGACCGGTCTTCCCAACAGCATGTCGCGTCCCATTAATGTGTCAACCGCTCCTGCAATCTTAGCCGGACGACGGCGAAAGCATCTAGGGCCCTAAGTGGATTTCGGTGATTAATGACAATACAAGATTACTATGACTAACGTGTGTTTTGCAGAGGCAATTAAGTTAGGTCATGGTAATGGAGATCGATTGGGCAATTGAGGTTGTCATGCCCCTACGATGGAAATTGTTTCGGTTTTCAAAGGATGGACGACAAGGTTAAGGATAACTAGTTCTAAGTGTCAATTGAAGTTGGAGAGACACTTAGAGTAGTTTAGGACTTTGTTTTTCCTTTGGCCGTACTATGAATGGGGGTATGAACGGGTAGCTTGACCTAGTTGAGTCTAGTGAGTTAGGTGTGGTGCACACTTGTTAAAACTAGCTCTAGGTAGCTCCTATGAATGCCTAAGATCCTTTGGAGCAAACTTCATTCACATATGATCGAGAGTTGGAAGTGAATGGAGGGTCAAATACTAACCGGACGCTGGCTCCGGTGCGACCGGACGCTGGCCGCAGGGTCCGGTCAGTCCATTTGACTGAGGCGAACAAGTCTGGAGTGACCGGACGCTGAGGGACAGCGTCCGGTCGACTCCAGTAAGGGTCCAGACTTGAGAAAGTGTGACCAGACGCGTCCGGTCAGTTGTGACCGGACCCTGAGTATCCAGCGTCCGGTCGTTTACAGTAAGCATCCAAGAGCGACCGGACACGTCCGGTCGGTACTGACCGGACCCTGACAGCGTTCGGTCATCACTTGAAAACTGTTCGCGGGTTGAACTGACCGGAGCATCCGGTCAAAACGATCGGAGCGTCCGGTCACCCCGTAGAAGCTCATAACGGTTCGTTTTTTAGGCTGCCTTATAAATAGAAGCTCCACTCGTGAGTGGAGTTACTTTTGCTCATTCCAACAGCTGAGAAACACGTTTGTGAGTGCCAAGAAGAGCAAGGTCCTAGTGAGGTGTTTGTGATTTGAGAATCCAAGAGTGAAACCTCATTAGTGAATCAAGAGTAGACAAGTGTGCATCCATCTTCTCATTAGGCTTCGCGTGGTCAAGTGAGAGTTCGTGCTTGTTACTCTTGGTGATCGCCATCACCTAGATGGCTTGGTGGTGATTGGGAGCTTGGTGAGCACCCGGCGGAGCTTGTGGGTGACCCAACTCAAGTTGTGAGCGGTTTTGGGTGATTCGTCGCGACGGAGTGTCGAAGAATCAACCCGTAGAGAGCACTTGATCCTTGCGCGGATCAAGGGGGAGCTACACCCTTGCGCGGGTGCTCCAACGAGGACTAGTGGGGAGTGGCGACTCTCCGATACCTCGGCAAAACATCGCCGCGTTCCTTTCTCTCTCTATTTACTTTGAGCACTTACTTTGAGTATTTACTTTGAGCAATTCAATACTTGTTTTACATCCATAGAATTGCTTGCTAGAGTAAGTTTGGAACATAGGTTGCGAGGTTGTTGTGCTTTAAGTTTGATATAAACACTCTTCTAAGCACAAGGGGTTAATTGGGCTATCCGTAGGATTTGATTATTGCAAGAAAATTTAGAATTAGCCCAATTCACCCCCCCTCTTGGGCATCTTCATCCTTTCAATTGGTATCAGAGCCTCATGCTCACGTTTTTAAGCCTAACCGCTTAGAGCGAGATGTCTCACGGGGATGGACCTCCTCCTATCTTCGAGGGGGATGATTTTCCATATTGGAAAATTCACATGGAGGCTTACCTAGAAGCTCTAGATGTTGGAATTCTTAGAGCCGCCTCTCAAGGGTTCCCAACACCTAAGAATGCCGCAAACTTCAAGGCGATGAAGTAAACTATGAAAAATGGAATGCAAAGGCTCGCAACACCATCTTTAGGGGCCTTTGCAAAGATGTGTTCAATCGTGTAAGGAACAACAAAGACGCCCATGCACTATGGTCGGACGTTTGTGCGCTCCATGAGGGAACCAAGAGTGAGCGTCAGGAACGCTATCATCTTGTGATTAAAAAGCTAAATTCTTTTGAGATGCTTCCCAAAGAAAGTGCTAATGAAATGTATTCTCATTTGAATGTTCTTGTAGAGGAAGTCAATGGGCTTGGACTTACTCAAATGTCACCATCCGACGTTGTGAGAAAGATCTTAAGTGTCCTCCCCATTGACAAATATGGGCACATTGTGACCGTGCTACATCAAGGTGATCTTTCCGCTGCTACACCGACACAAATCTTGGGAAAGATCAATGCTCATGAGATGTACATGCACATCACGCCACAAGATGGCTCATCTTCTACAAAGAAGAAAGAGAAGGACTTAGCATTCAAAGCTAGCCAAGATAAGGGCAAGGCAAGACTTGAGTATGAGAGCTCAAGTGATGAAGATGATGAAGAAAGTCTTGCTCTCATGGTGAAAAAGACCGCCAAGATGCTAAAGAAGCTAAACAAGAATGGCATCAAGTTTGATGGCAAGAAGAAGAAGTTCTTCACTAGCTCAAGAAGAAAGCCATTCTTCGAGATGGATTGCTACAATTGTGGCGAACTTGGCCACCTAGCTCATCAATGCACAAAGCCCAAGAAAGACAAGTTCAAGAACAAGGGCAAGAAAGATGATTCAAGTGATGAAGATGAAAAGAAAAAGAACAAGCCATACAAGAAGAGAGATGGCAAAAAGAGAGACTTCTACAAGAAGAAGAAGAGTGGCAAGGCCTATATTGTCGGTGATTGGCTCACGGACATTGATTCATCAAGTGGATCATCCGATGATGAGAGTGACAATGAGAAGGTGGCCGCCATTGCTATTGATCTTGCATCCTCACCGCCACCATCGCCATCATCCTCTACACACCTATGCCTTATGGCCAAGGGTGAATGCAAGGTAACTAAGAGTGATGATAGTAGTGATGATGAGCAAGCTAGTGATGATGATAGTGATAGCGATGATGATTCACCCACATATGATGATCTTGTCAAAATATTAAGAAAATACACTAAGATCATTAGAAAGAGTAGAGCTACAAATGAAAAACTTGATGCTAAAAATGATTCACTCTTAGCTAAGTGTGATACATTAGAAAAGGCTAATGATGAGCTCAAAGAAACAAATGATTCTATATCATCCAAACTCAAGGAGCTCAAATCTTCTAAGAAAGAGCTTAAAGATAAACATGATAAACTTGAGTGGGTGCACAATGAGCTTATCATTAGTCACAACAAGCTAAAAGATGAATATACAACTCTAAAGATCAATTATGATACCCTTGTTATTGCACAAGAATTCTTACCAAATGAGCCATATGTTGCTACTAACCATGTTGTTAAGATTGATATAGTTACCTCATGCGATGATTTAATTGATGAGAGCATTGAGCATGGATCTAGTAGCAAAGGCAAGCAAGTGGTTGAGTGCAATGACTATGATGAGTATGTCAAGCTCAAGAGTGACCATGAAAAGCTCATGAAAGATCTTGAAGAGATGAAAAGTCACAACACCATTGTGCTAGAAACTCTGGATCATGACAAAGAGTTGATCCTTGAGAATGAGAAGCTCAAAGAAGAAAACAAGAAACTCAAGGAAGAGAAGAACAATGATATTCTCAAGGAAGAGAACAAGAAGCTCAAGATGGAGAAAGAGCATCTCAAGGTGGGATTGAGCAAGTTTGCTAGAGGCAAGCATCTCCAAAGTGAGCTACTCATGAACACCGTCATGAAGATGGATAGAAGTGGCATTGGTTATATGGCAAGTGTAGAGAAGAAGAAGGCTCAAGCTCAACACCAACAATCAAAGCCAAAGCTAAAGCCAAAGAGATGTTTTGAGTGTGGACAAGAAGGCCACTTTGCTCATGAGTGTCAAACTCCACCACCACAACCCTTGCCCAAGCATGCTAGACCCTTTGCTTTCAATGCTCACTACATGCTTAGAAAAGATTCTAGTGGAAAGATGAAAGTCATGTTCTTAGGACCCCCCAACAAGAGTAGGCCTAAGAAGATTTGGGTGGCTAAGTCACTTGTTGAGAAGGTGAAGGGCCCTCAACAAGTTTGGATCCCTAAAGCTTGAATCTCTTGTGTGTAGGTGAACTACAAGACCGGTGGAAGTCATTGGGTTATTGATAGTGGTTGCACTCAACATATGACCGGTGATCCTCGTATGTTCACCTCACTAGATGAAGAGGTAGATGGACAAGAGAAAATAACATTTGGAGATAATTCAAAGGGCAAGGTTAAAGGATTGGGTAAAGTGGCAATATCAAATGATTATTCCATCTCCAATGTGCTCTATGTTGCCTCATTGAGTTTCAACTTGCTATCCGTTGGGCAATTGTGTGATCTTGGCTTCCAATGCTTATTCACCGAGAAGGAAGTTGTTGTATCCAAAGTAAATGACAAACAAGTGATATTCAATGGATTTAGATACAACAATTTATATCTAGTTGACTTCACCTCCGAAGATGCAAACTTGAAAACTTGCCTATTCACTAAAACAACACTTGGGTGGCTATGGCATAGAAGACTTGCTCATGTTGGGATGAGCTCACTCAAGAAGCTTATGAAGAATGATTTGGTGAGAGGGTTGAAGGATGTGAAGTTTGAGAAGGACAAGTTTTGTAGTGCATGTCAAGCCGGCAAGCAAGTTGCAAACACTCATCCAACCAAAGCTTTCATGTCAACCACAAGAGTGCTAGAACTCCTACACATGGATTTATTTGGACCAACAACATACAAGAGTTTGGGAGGAAATCTCTATTGTCTTGTGATTGTGGATGACTATTCAAGGTATACATGGGTGTTCTTCCTTCATGACAAATTCGAAGTTGCATCTTGTTTCAAGAAGTTTGCCAAGAGAGCTCAAAATGAATTTAAAGTGAAGCTCAAGAAGATAAGAAGTGACAATGGCAAAGAATTTGACAACACAAACATAGAAGCTTATTGTGATGAAGTTGGAATCAAACATGAAGTCTCCGCAACCTACACTCCTCAACAAAATGGTGTAGTTGAGAGGAAGAACCGGACTTTGATCACTCTTGCAAGGACAATGCTAGATGAGTACAACACTCCTGAAGCTTTATGGGCGGAAGCAATCAACACCGCATGTTATGCATCTAACCGCCTATTTCTTCAAAAGTTTCTTGTCAAGACACCGTTTGAGTTGCTCAATGGGAAGAAGCCGGACGTCTCCTTCTTTAGGGTGTTTGGTTGCAAGTGCTACATCTACAAGAAGCGGCAACACCTAGGGAAGTTTCAAAGACGTTGTGATATAGGTTTTCTTGTTGGTTACTCATTGAAGTCCAAAGCATATAGAGTATTTAATCATGCCACCGGCTTGGTTGAAGAAACATATGATGTGGAATTTGATGAATCTAACGGCTCCCAAGGAGCACATGAGAATATTGATGATATAGGTGATGAACCATTGAGGGAGGCTATGAAGAACATTCCGGTGGGAGACATCAAGCCAAAAGATGATGAAGATGATGTACAAGTCATTAACCAACCTTCTTCATCAAATGTACCACAAGATGGTGAAAAAGATGGGAGAGTGGAAAATGAAGATACTCATATCTCTCATGAGCAAATGGTGGTACAAGCACAAGATGTTGATGCTCCACAACCTCCTCCTCAAGTGGTCAATAGAAGAAACACACCTCTCCTACAAGATCATCCACAAGATCTCATCATAGGGAGTCCATCAAAGGGTGTAATGTCTCGATCTCAAAAACTTACTTCATTTATTGCTCATCACTCTTTTGTCTCTTGCTATGAGCCTACCAAGGTAGAAGAAGCTCTTAAAGATCCGGATTGGATCAATGCCATGCATGAAGAGTTGAACAACTTCACTCGCAATGAAGTTTGGAATCTTGAAGAGCGACCAAAAGGTGCAAGAGTCATTGGAACGAAGTGGGTGTTCCGCAACAAGCAAGATGATCAAGGTGTTGTTGTGAGGAACAAGGCAAGACTAGTTGCAAAGGGGTTCTCTCAAGTTGAAGGTTTAGATTTTGGAGAGACCTTTGCACCGGTTGCAAGATTAGAAGCCATCCGTATCCTTCTTGCATATGCATCACATCATGAAATGAAACTATATCAAATGGATGTGAAAAGTGCTTTTTTAAATGGTTTTATAAATGAACTAGTCTATGTTGATCAACCTCCCGGGTTTGAAGACCCTAGATATCCTAATCATGTTTATAGGTTGTCCAAGGCATTATATGGGCTTAAGCAAGCCCCAACAGCTTGGAATGAGCGCCTTCGGGACTTCCTCATTGAGAAGGGCTTCACCATTGGGAAGGTCGACACCACACTATTTACCAAGAAGCTTGATGGGCATATCTTCATTTGTCAAGTATATGTTGATGATATCATCTTTGGATCATCAAATGAAGACTCATGCAAAGAATTTGGTGAATTGATGTCGAAGGAGTTCGAGATGTCAATGATTGGTGAGCTTACATTCTTTCTTGGTTTTCAAGTCAAGCAAATGAAAGAAGGCATCTTCATCTCTCAAGAGAAATACACAAAAGATCTTCTCAAGAGATTCAAGATGGATGAATGTAAGCCAATCAAGACACCAATGCCTACAAATGGACATCTCGACCTAGATGAGGGAGGTAACCCGGTTGATCAAACACTCTACCGTTCTATGATTGGTAGCTTGTTATACTTAACCGCATCTAGGCCCGACATCATGTTTAGTGTGTGTATGTGTGCTAGATTTCAAGCTAGTCCTAAGGAAACACATTTAATTGCCGTAAAAAGAATCCTTAGGTATCTTAAGCACACACCAAGCATTGGTCTTTGGTATCCCAAAGGAGCTTTATTTGAATTAATTGGCTATTCCGATTCGGATTACGCCGGATGCAAAGTTGATAGAAAGAGCACATCCGGAGGATGCCATTTGCTTGGTAGATCACTTGTGTCTTGGTCCTCCAAAAAACAAAATAGTGTGGCTTTGTCCACCGCCGAAGCGGAATACATTGCCACGGGTGCTTGTTGTGCACAAATATTATACATGAAACAAACTTTGCTAGACTATGGAGTAGTTCTAGAGAAAGTACATCTTTTGTGCGACAATGAAAGTGCAGTAAAACTTGCAAATAATCCGGTTCAACACTCTCGCACCAAGCATATAGATATCCGCCATCACTTTCTAAGAGATTATGTGGCTAAAAATGATATATCACTAGAAGGTGTAAGATCCAAAGATCAATTAGCGGATATCTTCACAAAACCGCTAGATGAGGCTACATTTTGTAGATTGCAGAATGAGCTCAATGTACTTGATTTTGGTAACTTCACTTAAAATCGAGCTTGTGTTGTCCCTTGCATTCATTGTAATATACAACATGTTTAATTTGTGGCAATGCACATAGGGCTTGTCTAACATGGTTAAGATAACCGCCGAAAAGCGTGTGAAGAAGCTTAACCTTAGATCAAACTTGACAAGCAACTAGATTTACTTACAAGTATTACATATGCATGAATGTTGTCTTTGTCGTTTTGTTCCATTTGCCCTCTTGTTACCTATTTTCTTAAAAAGAATTATAGCCTAAGGCAAAATATTTTGAAAAATATGAGGGTTTGAGAGAGGTCACTCACATCAGTCCCAATTGGTGTTTATTTGGATCTTATTCAGTTGGGACTTGATTGGGAACAGGCAGCGCGAAGGAAGTTTGAAGGTTTGCTGGAAAAGGTGCACCAGACGCTGCACCGGACGCTGCTGTCCAGCGTCCGGTCAGTTCACAGGAGGTGAACTGCTGGTGAAGGAGTGACCGGACGCTGCGTCTGTGCGTCCGGTCAGGAAGGGTTCAGCGTCCGGTCGATCGAAGGACGACCAAGTTGTACTGACCGGACCCTGCCTGCGTCCGGTCATGGACCACCGGACGCGTCCGGTCCCGATTCCAGAGGATTTGGACCTCTCTGGAATCGACCGGACGCTGGGTGGTAGCGTCCGGTCGCTACCACAGGAGCGTCCGGTCAGTGGATCTCGCGCGTTTTCAGGACTCTTTTCCGTTTCCTTTTCTATCGCGTTTGGGGGACTATTTAACCGTACCACCACATTTTTTTTTGGATCCTGTCGCGGCCTTGCCTCCGAGCTCTAGCCTGCGCCGCCGCCATCTTGCCGCCGTAGCCAATCGTGCCGCCGTGCTCCTGCCTAGCCGCGCTGTCCCACTGCGCCCGAGCCTCCCCGCGCGCCCCAACGCCAGCACGGCCCGCACCTCCCTTGCTCGCGCTCGCCCGGCCCCCTCGCCAGCCGCGTGCCACCAGAGCTCGCCGCACCGCCGTGACTCCCCGCACGCCATCGTGCCTCCTGTCTTCTAGGGTCATCAAGAATCGTCGTGCCCTAGTCCTACCTCCTACATCGTTGGTAAGACCCAATTTTTCAATCTCGATCTGTTATGACCTAGATCAAGTTGCAGTCATTGATTCCCCATTGCATTCAGGCTGTTTGACCTAACCCTAGCCGGTTCCGAGTTCCCCGCGCGACATCTCATCTTTTCTCGGTTCGCGGATCATCAGGTAGAAAGCCATTCGATTCAAGCTCGCATCTACATTGCTTTCTCTATTAGGGTTTCGCATCTATTAGACATATTGTATTTATCTGTATATCCATCTACTCTATCGTGCAGCGAGTCGGTTTCGTTGTGGTTCTTGTGGCATTTGGCAGTCAACTCGGAGCCAAGCTCGTGAGTAAGGATCGAGGCCAAGCCTCGAGAGGTTCAGTTTGTCTGTTGATCCCCATCAGCGTCAGTTCACCATCTTGTCTGTTCAGATGGTCCGCACCAAGAATGTTGGTGGTGGCCCAGGTGATGATGATCGGAGGCCCCCGCCTCGCCAGCCAGCCGGATCGAAGGGCAAGTCAACCAAGTAGGTGACATCCAAGAAGCGGAAGTACCCCGACGCAGAGACAGCGAGAGCAGCAGCTGTTGCAGAGGCTGCAGAGCGTGCCGAGAGAGGTGGTGCCCGCAGCGGAGTTGTCATTGCAGATCAGCCGGTTTCACCAGCACTGAGAGCTGCGATTGAGGATGTTGAGCGTCATCATGGTAGTCCAGCTGGGACTACCACATTTGTAGGACGACGGTTGCCATTGGGGAGGGTCCGTCAGCACAGCAGCAGCCCCCACCAGCAGAGCCTCAGCCAGCCCAGGAGACTCAGGAGGGTCAGGAGACCGAGCCGGCACCTCAGCTATGCCGCTCGAGTCGTACCAGTGCTACAGTTCCACCGAGGCCAGTTACACAGCACAGAGGTTCACGTCCTCCGCCTAGACCTCAGGGTCTGCCTCCAGTGGTTCACCTCGACTTGAGGGCCGCCACCGCCAGACAGGTTCAGCAGCTGCGATTTGTTGAGTTTGAGGTTTGGTTTCCTCCAAGGAGGGATGAGAGAGCAGCTGAGGGTTTCTACACGCCACTGCATGAGGATTTCTACAATGCTTATCTCAACAGTGGAGCAGTGTTCAGATCTCAGAGAGTCTGTCAGATAGAGTCTATTGTGGCAGCAGCCGGTGAGAGCATTCGGCCATACTTGTCATATTTGCCAGGACTGACAGATTTGATTGGACGGACGGGGATATATGTACCATCTTGGGTTCGTCAGTTTTATGCTTCACTCTCCATCGATCCACATCATAGGTTTATTCACTTTGCTTTCAGAGGCAAAGACTACAGAGTGACAAGTGGTAGGGTCAGAGAGATACTGAGGCTACAGGAGCAGCCTGTCAAGATGCATGAGGTCTGTTATGGACAGCAGGAGCCTCCCAGGCGTCCTCATGGAGGGTTGGTGCCTCCTACAGATTTAGTGCGACATTGCTTCAAGGAGCCTTTTGGAGAGGGGTCGAGGAGGAACCCCGGTGACTTGACTCCACAATGAGAGTGCTAGAGGCCATTATCGGGGAGGACACTTTGCTTCCCTGTGTTGGGATATAGAGAGGGTCGACTAAGCTGCCATGACCGGCTTCTTAATGCCCCGATGCGCAGAGATGATTTGATATCTGGGATCTCCTTCTTTCAGAGATGGAGGACACTATAGTTGAGGGATTCAAGGGTCGCAGCAGCTTCCTTATGCGACCGGATCACATTTCTTATCCGTAGAGTAGTGCTTGATAAGCCCCCTGGTATGATGGATGAGTATACAGTGCCACCACAGAGTTCTGACCACAACTTGTCATAGAGGATCGGACACACCACTCCTTAGGCACCTGACGGCCTAGTCGTTGTCCCGACGTGCGAGTCCGCAGCTTTCAATGAGGATGAGATCATCGAGAGGATTGCAGCCCACCGAGGAGGAGGAGCTAGAGGCACAGCAGGAGGTGGTGAGCGAGCATGCTGACAGTTGCTTCGACGATGACTACCGCCCATACCTCGGGATGCCTCCACGCGAGACACGATGCAGAGGCCGGTAGCTCTAGTTCTCGCTCCACCGCTCCGCATGCATGCACCCGCTCTCATTGCTATTCCTGAGCGGATGCGGCGAGATCGAACCACGACAGCACTGAGGAGACAAATGCCAACTCAGACACATTTCAGCTCGTCAGACGAGTTCCAATGTAGCAAAGAGCTCCCTTCAAAGACTCAAGTAGATTACTTATACAAAGAAGAGCTCATCATGGATTCATGCAAAGATGTAGTGATAGCCATTGGGGTCCCACTGCCACAGCCTTCACCCCAGCTTGCACAGCCTCCTACCACTTCGACGACTCCTGCAGTACAGCCCAGTGGGCTCCAGAGTCAGGGACAGCCTCCAGCTCAGTTTGCTTCACCTCCTATACAGGTGTCCCAGTGGTTAGCCTCACCCGTAGTAGCCCCGCAGTTCACTCCATTTCAGACGGGTTTCACACCAGAGCTGTCCTCCTCGCTATTCGTGCCTGAGACGTCAGTCTCCAGGAGTCTTGGAGCATCCTTCAGCGAGTTGACCGGCATGCCTACTCCGCCTCATATGCATACCGTCGGTCTGTCTACAGCAGCTCCAGTCGCAGTGACTACTCAGAGGCTCCCCTCGTCTATCGCCTCGTCCGATCTTATGACAGACATACTTGCAGCTTCACAGGCAGCACCAGCCCTAGCTCAGACCCAGACCGCTTCAGTGACACTTCCTACCACAGAGGGTCACTATCGATTGAGCTTCGTGGTCGATGATGATGGTGCCCAGCCAGCTTTGCCCCACGTTCTTGGCTTGGCTCATCCGCTGTAGCCCTGCCCTAGGTTTTGGTGTTTGACGCCAAAGGGGGAGAGGGTGTTCGAGTATGTAGTCTCAGGGGGAGCTACATTTAGGGGGAGCTAGTTATATAGTATTAGCTTATTATATACATTTGGAGTTTAATGTGTGTGAGACACTATTACTTATGCATTCGTGTGTTTACTTTCATGCATTCTATTATATATATGTGATAGTGCTATCTACGTGATTGTGATATTTGACATGTGTGATTTCTACTTTGCATTATCTATATGTCATATCACTTGTGTTATGCTCATTTGCTTTTGCTTCCGCGTTTATACTTCGAAGCAAATGAGCTTTGTTACTTGTACTCATGCTTAATTCATATTTTTTGAGTACACTGTGTTGGCTTGGGTCATATAAGCTTGCCTAACTCTTTTGTTCTTATCGACACAAGCTTATATGAACCAAGCCCTTCAAAAACCTCACTCTTTAACATACTCGAGGTGGTATTGTCATCAATCACCAAAAAGGGGGAGATTGAAAGCATCTAGGGCCCTAAGTGGATTTCGGTGATTAATGACAATACAAGATTATTATGACTAACGTGTGTTTTGCAGAGACAATTAAGTTAGGTCATGGTAATGGAGATCGATTGGGCAATTGAGGTTGTCATGCCCCTACGATGGAAATCGTTTCGGTTTTCAAAGGATGGACGACAAGGTTAAGGATAACTAGTTCTAAGTGTCAATTGAAGTTGGAGAGACACTTAGAGTAGTTTAGGACTTTGTTTTTCCTTTGGCCGTACTATGAAGGGGGGTATGAACGGGTAGCTTGACCTAGTTGAGTCTAGTGAGTTAGGTGTGGTGCACACTTGTTAAAACTAGCTCTAGGTAGCTCCTATGAATGCCTAAGATCCTTTGGAGCAAACTTCATTCACATATGATCGAGAGTTGGAAGTGAATGGAGGGTCAAATACTGACCGGACGCTGGCTCCGGTGCGACCGGACGCTGGCCGCAGGGTCCGGTCAGTCCATTTGACTGAGGCGAACAAGTCTGGAGTGACCGGACGCTGGAAGGTCATGTGACCGGACGCTGAGGGACAGCGTCCGGTCGACTCCAGTAAGGGTCCAGACTTGAGAAAGTGTGACCAGACGCGTCCGGTCAGTTGTGACCGGACCCTGAGTATCCAGCGTCCGGTCGTTTACAGTAAGCATCCAAGAGCGACCGGACTCGTCCGGTCGGTACTGACCGGACCCTGACAGCGTCCGGTCATCACTTGAAAACTGTTCGTGGGTTGAACTGACCGGAGCATCCGGTCAAAACGATCGGAGCGTCCGGTCACCCCGCAGAAGCTCATAACGGTTCATTTTTTAGGCTGCCTTATAAATAGAAGCTCCACTCGTGAGTGGAGTTACTTTTGCTCATTCCAACAGCTGAGAAACACGTTTGTGAGTGCCAAGAAGAGCAAGGTCCTAGTGAGGTGTTTGTGATTTGAGAATCCAAGAGTGAAACCTCATTAGTGAATCAAGAGTAGACAAGTGTGCATCCATCTTCTCATTAGGCTTCGCGTGGTCAAGTGAGAGTTCGTGCTTGTTACTCTTGGTGATCGCCATCACCTAGATGGCTTGGTGGTGATTGGGAGCTTGGTGAGCACCCGGCGGAGCTTGTGGGTGACCCAACTCAAGTTGTGAGCGGTTTTAGGTGATTCGCCGCGACGGAGTGTCGAAGAATCAACCCGTAGAGAGCAGTTGATCCTTGCGCGGATCAAGGGGGAGCTACACCCTTGCGCGGGTGCTCCAATGAGGACTAGTGGGGAGTGGCGACTCTCTGATACCTCGGCAAAACATCGCCGCGTTCCTTTCTCTCTCTATTTACTTTGAGCACTTACTTTGAGTATTTACTTTGAGCAATTCAATACTTGTTTTACATCCATAGAATTGCTTGCTAGAGTAAGTTTGGAACATAGGTTGCGAGGTTGTTGTGCTTTAAGTTTGATATAAACACTCTTCTAAGCACAAGGGGTTAATTGGGCTATCCGTAGGATTTGATTATTGCAAGAAAATTTAGAATTAGCCCAATTCACCCCCCCTCTTGGGCATCTTGATCCTTTTAGACGGCTCGACACCACGGATCGATCTCTCAGACTGGACGTAGGGCACCGATTGCCTGAACCAGTATAAGCCTTGTGTCTCTTTGCATCACCATCCGGGATTGGGAACACGCAGCACAAATTTACTAGTTGGTTGAGGATCCCCCGGTCCAAAACACCGACACTTGTCAAGTGAACTTGTGGTAGATTGGTCATCATCATCACTTGACCATAAGGTGGAGCAATCTTCACAATCACCAAGTTGTGGTCATGCTCAATATCCTCATGTGTTACTTTCTTGGGCTCATCCTCCTTGAACTTGCCATCATCCCATGTGGAGGAATCACCGAAGGTGCGCTTGGTGGACTCCCATATCTCACGAGCGGTTCCCATGTAGTTTACTTGTTTCATCAAATCAAAACTCAATGTATCCATTAGAAAACAACAAGCATGTGCATCAAGTTTATAGAGAACTCTTTGAGCTTTAGTAAAATTTCTATAGTCTAAGACAAGGGTGAGACCACTAGTGACAATCCACCAAAACCTAGGTCCCTTTGCACGAAAATGATCAAGCATGTGATTTTTCCAAAATACAAAGTTTGTGCCATAAAAAATGTGAGTCTCACAAACACCTAGCACACTAGACGCTATCCTCTCGGGTCGGTGAAGACCACAAATGAGAGACCTAGCTCCGATACCACTTGAAGGGTCGAGATGGCGACTAGAGGGGGGGTGAATAGTCATTTCTAAAACTTAATCGCATCGGCTAACCAAAATAAGTGCGGAATTAAAACTATCAGTCTAGCCAAGACTACACCCCTCTATCTATGTTCTCTAGCACCTTGCAAAGATCCTAATTAAGCAACAAAGGCGTCGGGCTAACTAGAGCTCACCTAACCAATTCTAGAAGCAAGGTCACACAAACCTATGCCACTAGTATTTCAAGCAATGAGGGAGCTCCTACACATGCTAGTAAGCAAAATCACAAAGCCAACTAAGCTCACTAGCAATGCTCAATAACAAGGCAACCAATGCCAAATTAGAGAGCATAAATACTTAGCTACACAAACTAAGCAAAGTGACTAACAAGGTTACACAAACCAAATTAGCCACGCAAGGGAGCTACTTCTATGCTATACAAGCAAGAAGGTAACTAGTGAGCTACACAAGCTAACTAATCACAAGGGCAACTACACAAGCATAATGTATATAAAAGTAATCACAAGCTTGTGTAAGGGGATTGCAAACTAACGGGAAGAACATGGTTGACACGGTGATTTTCTCCTGAGGTTCACGTGCTTGCCAATACGCTACGTCCCCGTTGTGTCGACCGCTCACTTGGTGGTTCGGTGGCTAATTGGCATCACCCACCAAGCCCGCACGTCGGGCACCGCAAGAACCTACCCTGAAAGTGAGGGTAGCTCAATGACACGCTCAACTAGAGTTGCTCTTCGCGGCTCCCGCGGGGCGAGCACAATGCCCCTCACAAAGTTGTTCTCCAGAGCACCGCACAAGCTTCTTGCGGGCTTCGACGGAGACCACCACGAAGCCATCTAGGAGGTGGCAACCGCCAAGAGTAACAAGCACCACCGACTTGCAACTCGATCACCTAGTGCCACTCAATGTAATCTCACAATGCAACACACTAGAATCACACTCACTCATAATTGATTCGTACTCTTGCAAGCACAAGTGAGTTAGAGGGCATCCAAACACTCCTACACAAGCCACATAGGCATGAGGGTGCTCAGCAACCAGCCTAAGGCCAGCTACACACTCCTTTTATAGCCCCAAGGGCTAAAATAGCCGTTACCCCTTCACTGGGCAAAGCGCGTACTGACCGCACGCGCAGGTCATAACGACCGGACGCTGGACCCCAGCGTCCGGTCACTTACAGAGAGGTTCCAGAGACATTTGACCGAACTCTCCCAGTGTCCGGTCGCTTTTGGACATGCTAAAAATACTAACCGGACACTGTGACCAGACTCACAGGTGCTGACCGGACGCAGACCCTGAGCGCCCGGTCGTTTTTTGCGCCAGCGTCCGGTCACAGACCTTTCAGCGCTAAAACGACTATAACTCTTAGCTCCGAACTCCGATTTCGATGATCTTGGACATTTTGGAAAGCTTACTAAGAGGGGTACACATCCCACATACATACTTGATCCAAATCACAATGGATCAAAACAGTATTCCAATCCAAGGACCATCCTATAGTTCGGAGTACACCGAAAAACATTTTTCTCTTCTCTAAGTTGATTCACGGCAACTCTAACTTCTTCTCCTTTGCAAATGTGTCAACACCACCAAGTGTGCACCACCATGTGTATGTGTGTTAGCTTTTCACAAACATTTTCTAAAGGATTAGTAAAAGGTCCTAATATGGCTAGAAGGGGGTGAATAGCCTATCTAAAGGATTAGTAAAAGGTCCTAATATGGCTAGAGTCGATATGACCCCAGCGTCCGGTCGTGCGATGCATGCCATGTGTCCCTTCTCTTTAAATACTGAGTGCCCGATCCCAACGGTTAAGTGATGACCGGACGCGCTGCTGCGAAGTGACCGGACGCTGGACCTCAGCGTCCGGTCGTTTTCAGTAAGCATCCAGAAGTGAGAAATCACGACCAGACACGTCCGATCATGCTCGACCAGACTCACCCAGTGTTCGGTCACACGGCATCTTCTCTGTGCGCTACCACGTTAGCAGGACCGGATGCACCCCGTCAGCGTCCGGTCACTAAGTGACCCAGCGTCCGGTCAAAGACCGACGCCAGCGTCTTCACACTTCCACCGATCGGACACGCTGGTCCAACTGAGACCAGCGTCCGGTCACTTACAGTGACCCCCGTCTTTTCTGTAAAGAGCGCCGGTGGCACCGTCGGACTGTTCGCACTCTACGGGCGAACACTCCGTCGGTGAAGTTTCTAACCCTTGCTCAAATGTGCCAACCACCCAGTGTATCACCTTGTGCACATGTGTTAGCATATTTTCACAAACATTTTCAAGGGTGTTAGCACTCCACTAGATCCTAAATGCATATGCAATGAGTTAGAGTATCTAGTGGCACTTTGATAACCGCATTTCAATACGAGTTTCACCCCTCTTAATAGTATGGCTATCTATCCTAAATATGATCACACTCACTAAGTATCTTGATCACTAAAACAAAATGGCTCCTACTATTTATACCTTTGACTTGAGCCTTTTGTTTTTCTCTTTCTTCTTTTCCAAGTTCAAGCATTTGATCATCACCATGCCATCACCATCACCATGATCTTTACCATTGCTTCATTACTTGGAGTAGTGCTACCTATCTCATAATTACTTTGATAAACTAGGTTAGCACTTAGGGTTTCATCAATTAACCAAAACCAAACTAGAGCTTTCAATTAGTCACTCAACTTGCCAAGCCACTCGATCCTAGCGATGATGCAAAGTTGGATCACTCGAGTGGCACTAGATGACCGATATGCAAACAAGTTTGCCCCTCTTGATAGTACGGCCATCTATCCTAAACCCAGTCATCAACTTCCCTACACACCTATGACCGGTGAAATGAAATGCCCTAGGTTATACCTTTGCCTTGCGCATTCCATTCCATCTCCTCCAATGTGAATGCAACACATGCACCAACATGATCAACAATGATATGATCGACTTCATATCATCACGTGATCATATTGGTTCATCGATCTTGACTTCACTTGCTTTTCACCATTACCTTCGTCCATCGGCGCTAAGTCTTGCTCAAGCTTCACCGCCACGCGGTCCATCGCTCCAAAGCCTCTGACTTGCCCTTCACGCTTGCAACCGGTCCATCAAGACAAGTCTTGTCTTGATCTTCTCCACCTTGATCACATGACTCAATGTAATGTCTCATGTGCAATAAACTCCTTCATCATCACATGTGTGAGCTTTGCAATATCTCTAAACCATTTTTACCTTCACGACATATGTTGCTCACACACATGTACTTGTGGACTAATCACCTGTGTATCTCATATAAACACAATTAGTCCACCTAGGGTTGTCAATCAATTACCAAAACAACACAAGGACCTTTCAGCTCCCTATGGGTACGTCGCTAACAATTGAGGATGTATTACTGTATCCCGATTCAACGTGTACCCTATTGAGTTATAGAGATATCCGTAAGAATGGGTTTCATGTGGAAACTCATGCGGACAAACAATGAGGAGTTTCTTCTCATTACAGAAGATCACGGATATGGCAAAGAGACACTTGAAAAAGTTCCCTCACTCCCGTTTGGATTGTACTACACATACATCAAACCCGTACCACATGTTGCTTACAAAGTAATTTTCTAGAATGTTAACGCATTCCAAACTTGGCATGATCACCTTGGCCATCCTGGCATCGGGATGATGAGGAAAATTATAAGCAATTCTATTGGTCACACTTTAAGTGATGCAAAATTTCCCCAATCCTCATATTTTGTGTGCACTGCATGTGCCACGGGGAACTTAATTTTGAGGCTCTCTTACCTCAAAATTCATGTCGAACCTCTAAAGTTCCTTGAACGCATTCAAGGTGACATATGTGGTCCTATTCAACCATTGTCTAGGTCGTTCAGGTATTTCATGGTTCTCATAGACGCATCTACAAGATGGTCTCATGTGAGTCTCCTCTCCACGAGGAACCATGCATTTGCTAAGATTGTTGCACAAGTTATCAAACTTAAAGCACAATATGCTGAACATCAAATCCGATCTATCCGAATGAATAATGCTGCTGAATTTTCCTCACGTACCTTCAATGATTATTGCATGGCCTTAGGAATTCAAGTTCAGCACTCGGTCCCATATGTTCATACTCAAAATGGGTTGGCAGAATCTCTCATCAAGAGAGTGAGGCTTATTGCAAGACTATTACTACAGAATTGTAATCTGCCAATATCTTGTTGGGGTCACGCAGTCTTACACGCTGCTGACTTGATTCAATTGCGTCCAACTTCATACCATGCAACCTCTCCATTGCAACTTGTATGTGGAAATACACCAAATATTTCCCATCTATAGAAGTTCGGCTGCGCTATATACGTACCGATCTCACCACCACAGCGTACATCTATGGGCCCACACAGGAAGGGATCTACGTGGGATATCAATCGTTGTCGATCATTAAATACCTAGAACACCTTATAGGGGATGTATTTACTGTCCGGTACGCTGATTGTATCTTCAATGAAGATCATTTCCCGATATTAGGGGGAGAAACTGAAAACCACAAACAATGATAGGAAATCAATTGGGATGCCACATCCATCTCCAATTCAGATTCACGTACATCTGAAACTGAACTTCAAGTTCAGAAGATCATCAATTTGCAACACATTGCAAATAACATGCCAGATGCATTTGCTGATTACAAGGGTGTTACAAAATCCTACAATCCTACGAAAAATGTGCCGAAAAGAGTAGAGGTACCAAACAAAACTACTCAACTCCCAAGTAAGAGGGGGAGAAGTATGGCTATTTCCATGGATGCAGCTTCTAACAAGCAAAGGAAAGGGAAGAACAAAGTTCCCAACACAGCAAATGCAACTCAACCTCATGTTGAGAGACACCCTGTGGAGGTTCAACCTTCACATCACATATCAACAGTGCACTCAATTACTGATGTTGGGACATCGGAACACCCTGATGCAATCATATTGGGAAATAATGATACATCACAAAGGGTGCGTGAAATTTCCATCAACTACATTGAATCTAGAGAATCATATGACAGAAAGTCTACAATTGTCGACATTTATTTCGCTGAACCAATTGCAGAAAAACATCCAAAATGATCCAGATCCTAAGACCATGGCAGAGTATAAAAAGCGCTCGGACTGGAATCAATGGAAAGATGCAATTCAAGCAGAATTGTCCTCGCTCTCTAAAAGAAAGGTATTCACTCATGCAATACCTACACCTCGTGGAATCTTTCCTGTGGGATTCAAATGGGTTTTTGTCCGGAAACAGAATGAGAACAACGAGGTAGCACAAGGGTTCACGCAGAGACCCGGCGTTGATTTCAATGAAACATATTCTCCAGTTATGAGTGGAATAACATTCCGATATCTTATATCTCTAGCTATTCAAAATTGTCTATCTATGCAGTTGATGGATGTAGTGACCGCATTCTATATGGGTCACTTGATTCATATATATATATGAAGGTTCCCGATGGAATATCTATACCGGATCAGAACGCAAATCACAACATGTACTGTGTAAAGCTTCAAAAGTCACTCTATGGCTTAAAGCAGTCGGGAAGAATGTGGTATAACCGACTTAGTGAGTTCCTTCTGCAGAAGGGATACACTAACAATGATGATTGTCCATGTGTCTTCATCAAAAAGTCCCCAACGGGATTTTGCATAATATCAGTGTATGTTGATGATTTAAATATCATTGGCAACCCACACGATATTGATGAAGCATGCAATCATCTAAAGACAGAGTTCGAAATGAAGGATTTGGGTCAAACCAAATTTTGCTTATGTTTACAACTTGAGCACCATCCCACTGGAATTTTAGTGCATCAATCTGCCTATATCCAGAAAGTATTGGAGAAATTTAATATGGACAAATCATATCTCTCCAAAACTCCTATGGTTGTTCGGTCTTTAGAGCTGAAGACTGGTCAATTCAGACCACAGGATGAAGAAGAGATTCTTGGACCTCATTACCCATATCTCAGTGCCATTGGAGCGCTCATGTATCTTGCAAATTGCACCAGGCCTGATATTGTATTTGCAGTGAACTTGCGAGCTCGACATAGCGCTGCTCCTACCAAACGTCATTGGACGGGAGTAAAACATATCCTCAGATATGTAAATGGTAGAAGAGATCTTGGATTATTTTTCCAAAGGAACCCAGACTCCAATATAATCGGATACACTGATGCCGACTATTTATCTGATCCCCATAATGGCCGATCCTAGACAGGTTTTACGTTCTTACACGGAGGGACAGCCATTTCATGGAAGTCTTCAAAACAGACCCTTATGTCTACCTCCACTAATCACTCTGAAATAATTGCACTATACGAGGTCTCACGTGAATGTGTTTGGCTTCGTAGAGTGATCAACCACATACAACACATTGATTCGCCAACTATTATCTATGAAGATAATTCTGCTTGTGTTACACAGATGGATACAGGCTACATCAAGAGCAACATAACCAAACATATTTCTTCCAAGTTGTTTTATCCACATGAGTTAAAACAAATGAGTGAATAGATATCTTGCAAACCAAATCATGTGATAACCTCACTGATTTGTTCACTAAGTCCTTACCAGCTTTCTCGTTCTAGAAATGTGTTGAAGGAATTGGTATGCGACGACTTCGAGATTTGCAAAGTTCAGGGGGAGAAATCTCCTAAATGTTGCCCTATCCAAACCATCATATTACACTCTTTTCTTCGTATGAGTTTTACTCTCAAGATTTCTCATATGAAGTTTTTAATGAGGCAATATTAGCATAAGCATATGTCGTATTTCCTGTTTTCCCCCGCGGGGTTTTTAAGGAGATACCAATGACATATATTGTCCTCTAAACTATCTATGAGTTTTCTCCTGCAAAGGTTTTCTCATATAAGTTTACAATGAGGCAATAATCATTATATGATGTATCACTTTCTCCTTATTTTTTCATTGGGTTTGAAGGAGTTTTTAACAGCGTATCTATCAAGTATTTCTCCTCGTTTTTATCGTACATGACTTTTTGAAGGATTAATACTTTTCATTCTCAAGATGGATTTGATCAAAGGGGGAGTGTTACAACTACAAAGGGATTGATCTCATCTGGGAACGCTCTCAGAGCGGGAACTGCTCACGCTCCCTTCTCCCTCTGTCTTGCGAACCGTCGGTTTCATGGAGCGGTTACATGCGTGCACGCCTCCATGGCGTCCGTACGACATGTATATATATGCACATCAAAGATCAATGAAATCTCTCTGGTTCTTTTTACCATTCACTGTATCCATTTAATATTACACGCAAAACAGGAACGAAGGAGAAGAATTGCGGTGGAAGCCTAGTTCAGCCGCATGTGGCGGCCCGGCCCCGAGCGTGAGATGGTGGCGTGGCTCACGGGCTACCTCTGGCGCTGAGGCTCCGGAAAACAGGGCAGGGCAGTGGCGTAGACGATAGCAGACGAGGCCACTGTAAACAAGCAGATGTTCCCTGCAAACGGAATATAACTTTGCAGATTTACAACGAAGCAGCTCGAGACATGATCTGCTCACAAAACCCATCATTCAAATTCAGAGTAGAAAATTTCACAGTAGTACTCGCGGCAAGAGAGCGGTAGCACAAACCAGGCCAACAATGTTCATTGCGACAAGCTGCACAGAAACGAGCATGTTTTGGTGGACATCCTTTGCATCATCCATCTACAGAGTGTACATCTAATCCGAAACATCAAACAACTTGGGCTAGTTACGTAATACAAGGCTTAAATAAAGCACACATGTGCTACTGGAGGTCACATCTCATCTTGACCTGAAACAAAGTATGCCTGTATTTTCTAACGCCTACTGACAAACCCTCTAAAAACGTGCCAGGTCCTGTGCCTAACCTATGAAAGAACAGCGTTAGCCTATACATACATATATTACAAGCTTTAGGAAATATACAGAGCAAACTGTAACTCAGTGTGATTGCTTCCAACTCTTCAACAAAACCAAACATTAGGATACCCGCAGGGGAGTCACTTGCAGCTCAGTGACAGGATCTTAGCTTCCTTGGATGCTATGATCTTGACGAACAAACTGGCCCTTGACCCGTGGACGCTGCTCTGCAAGTAATTTCCGGCTCTGGTATCGAACCTGCAAATGAGTGTGAAGGCATAAATCACAGGTCCTAGTAGGTGACATCAAGAATTGGATTGAAATGAAAACGTGCAATTAGTTGCTTACCTTCTTCTCAAAGCACCTATCCTTCCTCTTTAGCCGGAACTTGTTCAGTGCAGCCTCACGCTGGCTCAAGTGTCGTGAACCTTCGGCGCTTGGGGTTTCAGGAACACCCTTATATACATTGGATGATTTAGTAGGGGCAGTGATCTGGTTGGAAATGCTATCACAGCCACTGCTGCTCAGAGTATTTCTGGTGCTGTCTAGCACGGTACTAATTCCACTTTCACCAGTCATAGGAGAAATATGCCGTGGATCATCTTTAGGAATTTCAACATGCAGCTGCTTCCCACTGGCACTGGGAGGACCTATGACAAATGGTTCCTCTGCATTTTCAACTGGTTTAGCACCCATTTCATTTGGCTCATTCTGTTGCGATTTTTGGGGCAGTGAGGTTGCTTGTGGGGTTGATTCGTGCCACATGGATGTTTTGCTATTCCAAATGGGAGGAGCTGACTGTGGGTAGAATAGGGATGCCATCGGTGTACCATTCCAGAATGGCTGCCCATCAAATGTGAGACCTTGAACAGGGACAGGAAATGGTACGACTCTAATAGGAGGACGATTTGTTTCAGTCATGTCTTGAGAGGGAGCTGCCGAATCTCCATTTTTATTGTCAACATCCACTAGTGTTTCTGAGGTGCTGCATAATTGACCATCACCAGCATTTCCTAAGGTGGACACAGCCCTGCAATTATACCTGTCGACAAGATACTTCCAACAGTAAGATACAGCAATGTGCACTTGTGGAACTTCGAAAACAAGCAAATTGTGCAGTAAGCTACAGCAAAGGGCACTTGAAGTTCCATGTCAAAGTTTATGTTGTGGCTACAATAGTTGGATCTTTTATGCTTCGAGATCGTCTCATGGTAAGTCACTATTAAAAGAGTCTCTTAAATATGGTTGGAAAAGAAAAGATAAATGTCAAAAGTTATTGGCAAAATTTCTGTTAGCCTGTACCCACACTAGGAGCCAAAAAAAAAACTCACAAAAATAACAACCAGATCTGTAACTAGACTTATCTACTTTACAGAAGTTTTGAGGATGACGAAAGTATATTTATTATGAAAAGCCAAAGAAAGGAGCACTTACAAGGAAAATGCAGACGAAGTTGAATGGTTCAGTGTTCTTCTATCATTTTTCTCGTGGTTCTCCAATTTTCCGTAGTCAGTTCTTCTAAGAGAAAGTTCCAACTGGTGTGCTGGGATGGAGCCCTTCTCATCATCATTTCCCCTAGATGTTGTTCTCATAGTATCCACCTCCCTCTGTATGCTATGCTTCTGCTGATTGTCCATAATGTGGACTAGCTCCATATCTTTGGAAGCTCTCTCAGAATTATTGTCATTCAAACATGTTCTTTTCTTTGGCGATAAATCACCTTCTCTTGTTGGAATCAAGTTATTACCCTTAGCTGCTGCCACATCACAAGCAGGTTACATTAGTAAATTTCCTGCAGACAAATTGTACATCACAAGTTGAAAAGATGGGGAAAAAATTACTTCGTATTTTGGTCTGTCCATTTAGCTCAACATTCTTGTGGCTAGGAATAGACAAATGTCTTTCAGTAGATTGCTTATACTCCAAAATGTTGTTAGTTTGCTTACTTTCAGCCTCCGGCTCTGACCTTGTGCAAGAACTCTGCACGAGGGGTATCAAATTCAGTCCATGAAGAACTAAGTGAAGAAAGATATCCAAATTTGGCAAACAGCAACACAATCCCTGCTAACACCTATCAGGAATTGAAGACTATGCGGTATGACAGCTCGAAAAATATCGCAAAACTGATTTAATGTTACATCATCAGTCTATGACAACTATGCATGTGTACCACATTCTGATCCTGCAAGCAGCCAAAAGATACTTACCTTATTTTTTGGCAGATGCACTTCATTTTACCATGACCAAAAGGACCGAACTGTGATACTTGGCCAATAATAAACATTACTCTCATTCAACAAACAGTTCCATTACCCACCTGACTCGGAAAATTTATAAATTAGTTGCCTAATATTAATACATATCCAAATGGTTCAATGATGTCTCAGACATGACCTACTATCGGCTATGCTGTGTGGGTAATGAAACTGTCTTTGTACCAAATATCAGGTGATGGAAATGTTATATCCTTACTGGGCAAAGTAAAATGAACAGCGCAAATGCCATATGTAACTCAGTAACTCACGGTAGCATTTTACAAGGCAATCGTAAAATCTAGGCTACCATTAGTAGAATGAAACAGCATCTATACAACATTATGTTCAGTGATTTTAAAACTTACTTGAGCATCACTTTCTTGTTCACTGCATTCTCTATTTTTACGGGGCCCATCTCTGTTCAAATTATCAGCTTTTGTCATGCCAGTCTTCTGTTCGATTCTTTCTGCAAGATTATCTTCTTGTTGTATGTGGTGCACATCAGACCCACCGTTTGCCTGCAGATAAGGTAAGGTAAATTAAGAGAACACTGAAGTCTCATCGCAGATACCAAAACTAAGTATAAATGGATAAAGCATGAAAAGAAATGCAATCATGCTGAAAAGATACAAATATGTCATCTTACGAGTTGTTTTCTCCAAACGTGCTGCCACAAGTTCCTTAATTCATTCTTTCTTATTGGCTTAACAAGAAAATCTGCTGCACCCTTTAGCATGCATTTGAAAACCATGCTTATTGAGTCGTGTGAAGACATCACTGGATGACAAAAAAACAGCATTAGACTTAGTAGTCGCAATTTATTAGATTAAAAAGAGAGAGAGAAAACACGAGAAGATTGACATACTTATAACAGGGATGTTCTTGGACGCATCATGCTCCATGATCGTGGATAACAAGAGGAACCCAGACATCAAAGGCAGATCAACTTCAGTTAAAACAAGGTCTATGTTGAAAGATTTCTCCTTTAATATGTCCCACGCCTTCACACCGTCAGAGGCTGCAGCAACTGCATGTATAAAATGTAATCCATGAGGCTGATGAAAAATACCATTTCTAAATTTTAAAAATGGTGTTACCCGAACAAACCCAATAGTATAAACATTAAGACAAATTACCTAAAAAGCTAAGTTAGTTACTATAAAAAGATCATCTACCCTAACCACAATTCTAACTATGCTAAAGAATTGTGGCAGTACAGGATTTAACATTCGGACTTTAGAGGCAGATGTTCCCAATCATGAAGGTAGCGACAATTATTGTCCTAGTTGATACTTTTTTTTATATAATTATAGGAGTCCTAGTTGATACTTGGCTCATGTGAACTTCAGTGGCCTAAAGAGCACGGAGCACAGCTATACACCAAATCACATCAGTATGTTCGCATAGAGCAATGCTTTTTTAACATTCATCTACTGCAGCAGGCCAGCAGTTCACACTAGCAGATTCAGGAAGGGAGGTGACCGTCAAATATCTTAAGATCACTGTCAAACAAAAAACCACGATTACGGAATTACCCACACTGACAAAAAAAAATGTCTCGTGGAAAGCAGGCGTATCACACTAGGCACCGCAATATAGCAGATCTCCCAAATTTACTGCCCAGAAAACACGAGCACTTCCCAAAACTGGCAAGTCCACCCAAGACCAAACTGCGCTTCGATTGGTTCCAACAAACCAACACCGCCACACCGGCAACCTCCATTGCACATACGACTCAGCTCAGCGTCATACTCTTTGATTACATTTTAGCCGCTCTTAACCCCTGATTAACCCTACGCAGCCTAAAATAAATACCAATTGCACAGGCAATCAAACGATTCGACTCGCGGGCGACGGCGGTGCGCACCTTGGTAGCCGCACTTGCGGAGCAGCGCGGAGATGACGTGGCGCGTGGAGTCGTCGCCCTCGGCGAGCAGCACACGCACCGGCATCCTTGGCAGCATCCGCGTCTCCCTGCTCGACCCCTCCGCCGCCTCCTCCGCCCACTCCCCGTCCTCCAAATCCACCACCTTCGCCACCTCATCCACTCCTCCCCCCATTCCAACCTCCGCACTCCTCGCCGGAGTGGATTCCGACAACCACTTCTCTCCCTCTTCTCGCACTCGGCGGTCGCCACTTGGAAGTTGGAAGCCGGAAGAAACCGGAACTGGTGGTGGGCTTTGCGAAATCAAATGCCGGTTTGTGAGAGAACGGCAAAGCCGAAGCGCCGCGGCCTATATACATACACCCAACCGCTGCCACATACAAGTGGGCATGTGATGAGCTCGAGCTCCCGCGGGGCCATGAAATATCTGCGGCCACGTCAGGCGACCGAGCGGTTCGGCCCGCGGGGCCCATGGTCCCCGGGTCCCACGATGACGTGGCGGGAGCCTGGTCAGTGGTTGGGATATTTCACGCGACGAGGGGTGAGAGGCCGATATTTTCTGGAGCGGTACGGACACGTGGTAGGCCCGGAGCTAAAGGACCAGATCTACGGCCGGGACAGCGACACGTGGTGGATCGAGAGGGCCGAGCAGGGGGATCGTGTGGTCGAGGATGGGGTGGCCCCTCGCTTCGTTGGATCGTGCGGTTGTGGTGCAGAGCCGCAAACCCCCACAGGGCACAGGGGGTTGTGGCGGGAATGTTTATTTGGCGGTGTCAGGTACACTGGTGGTTGGCGTTTCGTCTCGGCCGCGATAATATCTTGCGCCTGTGCTTGGTACAAGTACAACTCGTGGTTGGTGTTGGTTTGCCTGTCAAGCACGTCGTAAAATAAAATAAAATAAAATTGTTCCAGTAGATGCGCATGGTATCCGTTTGGCTTCTTTGAGTGGCTATCGCTGTAGATTTTATCTTTCTTTTCAGGCCCAGGTCTATCTTTCGATTGCAAATTTTTTTTCACATTATAAAGCGCGTTTGTTTTGTATTTCGTTTATCCGATTTTAACTAGACTTATTAGATTAAATCAATGATTAACAACCAAATTTTGCTCTAGTTATTTTTTTTACCTACATTTAATGCTCTATACATGCGTCCAAAAATTGATGTGATGAAAAAAGAGTGAAAAAACTTGGAATTTAGAAGTGATCTAAACAAGGCCCTAGTCTACTTTGTGTACTTAAGATTTGCCCATCTGAAGGGCATATAGAGCAGAGTCACGGTATTATAAATGTAGTGGTGTACTACATCCACTATGCAGACTAATGTTCTTTATAAATTATAACTATATATATTGTACGGTATGTTTAGTAAAGGAATTCAAGTGTATTGTTATTTGTGTGCAAGACCGTGCACCTACGCTACGCTTGTTGAGGGGCCTTTGTTTTAGTTTTGTGAGCACGCATAAGCATGTCTAGTTCTACCGGTGCTCTTAGCTTCTTGTTTATTTTGGAGAAAATTGTTCTTGTAATATCGTGGTGTATAATCTTGACTCTGCCACTGTACATAAGAGAGCCTCGTGACATTACAAGTTTATCAAAAGGAGTAAATCACAAAGTTTGTCATGATTCTATAAGCATATTCCCAATGTATTGTTTCATGTAATGTTCTTTAATTATGTCATGTCGTGTGAAGATATATTGACACAGCAAATCTCATAACGTGGTTGGTTATTAAGAACTACCGCCTCCTTTCTAGAAAGAATGCAATTAAACTTCTTAAATTCAAACAATTTTTTTTGTAAAAATACTAATATTTATATTACTAAATAGGTATTGTTAGTTCTTCCATGAGATGTATTTTTCATGGTATACATATTTAAAGTCATAAATATTGATATTATTTTTAAAAACTTAGCTAAACATAACATAGTTTAACTCAGATCGTTCGTGTCTTTTTTAGGAGTGAGCTGAGGTAGTACTAGTCAATAATTATTTGTTGCATTTTATGTGTCCATGATTGTGGGCCCAAAGTTGATGTGCAATTTCTAAACCTTAGTTTTATGTCCAAATTGTATCATCTATGTATTAACTGCTTTATTCTCTCTTCTTAAAACTCATGCCACAAATAATTTTACTTTGTACGGTACTCATAAAATAAGTATGGCATTGTAACTTGCCTTAAGAGGTTGCCATACTAAATAAAAAAAGCTATAAAATTCATTCGAGCGGCACTTTTAGTTTTAGGTGTAAAGGGAAAGGGGTGATACTCCTTCTGTTCCGTTATTCTAGTTCTATTGTATATCTCTAAAATGTCTTTATAAATCCAAATCAACCGTCAATCAAATGATATGCGTGTTTAGTGTATGTATGAAAGTTGCATCAATAGTTTTGCAATCAAGGGAGTTTTAATACGAGTTGAGTTTGTAGCAATTGCAAATACAATGAAAGAGAAACTATATATGTTAAAATCTACATTGCAATATTTTCTCCTAATAAGGAGGCACTAAATTAATGTGCATTTTGAGTTCCTCTCTCTGTTTTTAATATTTATCATGCTAGCTTTGTTCTAAGTTAAGCAGATATATTTTTTATCTTCAATTTCTATACATACATATAGTTTAACAACGTGAAAATTATATACTATAAAAATAACTCTCATGATTGTATCTTAAAACATAAATAATATGATACCAAACTATATTAAATCATAGAAATTGAAGATTAAAATAAAAATATTTAACCTAGAATAAATCGAATAACGAAACGGGAGGGACAATTTTGCAAATGCCCACGTAAAGAAAAACTCAATTCAAGTGAAACAGTTGTCGTCCGAAATGTCGACAACTAGCAACCAAAGGTACAGCCCTGCTGTGAACAGGCGACTGCAAAAAAGAATGGCGGAGATATGTCCACCGCATCAACATAGAATAAAAAAGGAAAAGGGAAACGGCAGAACATGGAGCAAAATGCTTCCGGAGCACTAGCATCCACAAAACAAAATTCTCTCCCACCAGCCACTCGAGCCCGCGCCACGAGCTCCATCCAAAGTCATGGCGCAAGATAGCTGTAATCCACTCGCTCATAAATCACTTGACAGAAACCAAACACACGCACTGCAGCTGCAACTAGATATTCGCTCTCTTGAGAGCTAAGTAGATATTTTCTCTCTTGACCCTGGTCTCCAAAGAGCAAAGATATTTTTGCCTCCAGCGCGCACAATCGCGCACCGGCGAACGGAGACAATTGGCCGGAGGGGGCGGATAATCCACGGCCACTCTCAGCCAGCGGGCGATCCAGGCGCAGCGCGCGGCTAATCTGGATCGGAGGAGACAACGCCGTGGGGTCCCGATCCAAAACCACTCGATAGTCGGTACTCTGGGTTTCCAAGGTATCACGGGCTCCGACGTGGCGCACTAATACCTCCCTCCCCTGTGCTGCACTGCACTGCATAATAGTCGCTGGAAGTTGCGGCAAATTCAGACGGACCGGACCAATTGGTCGCGATGGGATATATCATGTCATGCGTGAGAATCCTGTTCTCAAGCCGGCCTACCTGATTTGAGATGTCGCCGAGTGATCGATCGGTCGTCGGAAAGGAAGGACGGGAAGTGCCTTCACGTGGCTCGGCGTGGACCTGTCGCCTCAATTTTCCGTGACCATCTGTTTGTGTGAGAAACTGCTTGCCGGCCAGACGTGAGAGGAGGGGTTCAAAAGGTTTTCAGCTTCCGCCGGTGTCGCTGACGGAGACGGACGCCAAGCAATCCGTAACTTGCACCCTTCCGGCCCTGTGGATTGCGTTTCGACCGCGGCGTTCGCGTGGAGTGGAGCACCGTGGATGACGCTGGACCACAGGCCAAGCATATGCGCGGCGCCGTGCCCGTGTGCCCACGAACACGAGCGCACCATCACGCCCCGGCAGCTGGCGTTCGCGGGAAAATGGGAAATATCTCGGGGGTGACCTCGTAGAGTCGTAGATGATGAGGAGACGGAATCATGGAACCAAACCGTTGCAGTGGGTGGCGCTCCGGCCTCCAGGGCGGCACTCGTGCCCACCGCCCACCGCCACCAGGGCAGGCCGGCAGGGAGCCAAGGAGGGCTCCGGCCTCGGGCCTCGGGCTGTCCATTGCTTCTTTTTTTCTGTTTTCTGCCTTTGCCGCCACTTGGCTCACAGGCTCACGCTCACCCAGCTGCGTCAGCTTCCGTGGGCGCGCGCAGATATTTTTATTTTCAAAGTTCGCGCAGAGATATTTTTCCCTAACGGGCGCAAGATCTTTTTTCCGGATCAACGCTTTTGGCGGCAGGGAGGGGCATACACTTCTGGACGGACCGGTGCTTGGGTCGACCGGTGGCAGAGGTCGCTTCGGACGTCGCCATCGTGGTATAATATATAGAAGCCGAGGCCGGGCCATATCTACACATTCCGTGGTTGAGAACGCCAGGGCTTCGTCGACTTGTCGTGCCGTCCGAGCATCGAACGTTCTCACGTCTCAAGAGGAGGAGTAGAGGAGGAGGCTGGAGAGGCGGAGGCAAAAGCGGATCCGGCCGCAGACCAGCGAAAAAAGAGGGCGAAACGAGAGGTGGAGCTGCGTCGGGCCGCTGGCTGTGGCTGGCCCGGACTGTGGCGTCTGGCCACCATTCACGAACGCGCGATCCGTGCGTGCGTACAGGTGGTTACGGCTTACGGGCCGATCGAGTGCTTGATCGCTCCACCACGCATATCTCCGGAGATACGCCACCGGACGATGAGGAAAATATCTCCTCGGTTCTCTCTGGTGGCGCTGGCGCGGTGGCGCCGGTTGACAAGTAGGAGTACTCTAGATTTGCGAGATCACGAGAAAATATCTTCCGAGGTGGATAGTTTCCTAAAATATCCGGCCAAAGAGTGGCCTACCGCTTGCTGGCATCTGGACTAAGCGTTGCTAACCAAACATCCTTTTTTCGAACAATCGTGGCTAGCCAACATGATTACAGCATCACTCGGTGGCCCTCAGTTCGTGCAGCATCGCCATTTGGCTGCCTACTTGGCTCGCCAGAAGCTACCCTCAGAGCCTCCAGGCTCCAGGCACCACCGCGCGCACCAGATGCCATCATGCCAATGACATTGTTCTCTGAATTACGATCCATGTAGCTGCGAAAGTGCGAACTCCTCTAGACACTACCTGACTCAGTGACTCATGTAGAGATTGGCTTTTAAATTTGCCTCGAGAGATTCAGAACTAATAAATGGACTATAAAGTACTTACCGAAGAAACCGACATCAGCTGTGATCTTGCACAACTTTGACCATCTTCTCTATGCTTATATTGTCTTATTCACCTACCGAGTAGAGTAGATCAATCAAAGAAAAATATCTTGCACCAACAACATTTTTTTGGAGGCAGCAATAGCATTTTCTGCACACCTACAGGATGACAGCGAGAGCAATGAGAAAGTGAGAAGGCGAAGCAAATCTGCTTGAAAAAATTGCTTGAACCGACCACGGCCCGCCTATACAAAGCCCAATATCGCGATACAGTTGCATCCGTTTGAAGGCGCTCATCGGCCCGAAATCAAAGAGCAGAACACAAATCTTGGCCCACTTTTCAGTCCAGCCCATAATGCCACTAGTAATCATCAGAAAAGAAAACTGATCTTTCCTTCCTCCTTCCATCTCGCGGCGCCTATAGGCTGTAGGCCTGTAGCCCACTCCTAGCCCACGCCGCCATTACAGCCGCGCCGATGCTCCCATCGCCGCCGGCGATATCGCCGGCGCGGCTGCACAAACTGGTGACGTCGCAGCAGGACCCGCTCCTCGCGCTAGAGCTCGTCACCGTCACCTCCCCGACAACCACGCCGCACCCTGCCACGCTGCACTCTCTCCTGCTCCGCCTCGCCCGCCGCCGCGACCACCTACCCCACGCGCTCGCGCTCCTCCGCCGCCTCCCGTCCCCGCCGTCCCCGCGCCTCCTGCTCCCGCTTCTCCTCGCGGTGCTCCGCCTCCGCCGGCCGCCTCAGCTCTTTCTCTCCACCTTCAACTCCCTCTTCGTCTCGGGGCCCAGCCCTTTACCGCTCCACCCCCAGCTCCTCCTCCGCCTCCTCGGCGCCCTATCCTCCACCCCCTCCCACTTCCCGTCTGCGCTTCACTTCCTTCGCCTCGTCTCCTCGCGGCTATCCCTCCCCGCTCCGCTCGTCCTTGCCTCCCACAACCTGCTCATCGACGCCGCGGCTCGATCCGGCCACGTCGCCGTGTCACTCTCCCTCTTCCACCGCCTCCGCTCACTTCATGTATCGCCCGATGCCGACACCTACCGCATCCTTACCCAATCACTCTGCCGCAAGGCCCAGGTCCGCACAGCGGCTACACTGCTCGACGAAATGCTGCACAGGGGCATCCCTGCCGATCCGCTGGCGTACACCACCGTGCTGAACGCTCTCTGCCGCAAGAAGCAGCTCCGAGAGGCATACCGCCTGCTCTGTCTCATGCGAGGCCGTGGAGTCTCCCCTGATATTGTGCATTACAACACGGTCATTGTCGGGATGTGCCGCGAGGGGCGGCCACTGGATGCCTGCAAGGTTGTTGGTGATATGGTGGAGAGTGGATGTACACCGAATGCAGTGACATATGCCACAGTGGTGAATGGTCTGTGCGTAAGCGGATTATATGATAAGGCGGAGGCTTACCTGGTGGACATGGTTGGTAAGGGGCTTGTGCCACATTTCTCAGTGTTTCATTCAGTAATCAAGGGTTGCTGTACAGTTGGGAAAGTAGAAGAGGCTGCACAAATTATGAGTTGGATGCTTGATCTTGGAGTGGTTCCGCATGTTGAGAGCTGGAGTTCAGTGATCAGGTGTGTTTGTAATGATGAGGATTGTATTGAGGCAGAATTGTTGCAGATGGTACAGTTGGGAAAGTAGAAGAGGCTGCACAAATTATGAGTTGGATGCTTGATCTTGGAGTGGTTCTGCATGTTGAGAGCTGGAGTTCAGTGATCAGGTGTGTTTGTGATGAGGATTGTATCGTGGCAGAATTGTTGCAGGTGGTGGGAAGGGAGTGTGGTTCAAACGCGATCTCTAGCAGTACCTTAAGTGATGTCACTTGACAGATGCAAAACAAACTATTGAGAGCTTTAATTTCTGTTGGATATAAAGGAACAGTTCTGCAAGAAAATAGCAGGAGATATGGCAAAAACTGGAGAGCATGATCATTTTTTGTTAAAGTGCCTCAAGTGGAGTATTAGGAGCATTATCTGGTTTGTCTTGCTGGTTAGCTTCAATAAGGTATGACATCTCCTGGTAAACCATAATACGAATCATAGTAGCACAGACAAAGCCTGTTACTAGTGTCCTTGGGTTCTAGTACATTCCTATACTTCCATCAAAGTCAATTTCTCAACTTTTTTTTTATTTGGCACTCTTAATAGCTTGGTAGTTGAAACATTTAGTTGCATCTGTTCAAACATTAATTTCTGAAGATAAGATTTTTGGACCAAACCTATCATTTTCCGTTTCTTTTACTGCAGTATTCATGCTCTTTTGCGTTAAGTGCAGCAGCATCCATATATTGTCCTAATATATCTGTGCCTACTGCCTAATCTTCTTATACCCAGATAAAGCTTTTAGCGCATCTAAGTTCAAAACATCTTGATTTTTCAGATATGAATCCTCACTGGCTTCTGGCAAGTGTGGTTTTGGCGTTAGGAACTAAGAGAAGGATCAGCATCTATGGAACTAACACAACGACAATACATCCAATTAATGCATCAAGAAAGAGAACTTAGGGGCAGGACTCCAGCTGCTGTTAATTTGTGAAGTCTTTTATCTTATTATGAGAAAGAAACTTGTACATGGTTTCCATGTGACACAAAACCTGTACTATCAGCCGGAAATCTCTATTTATCAACATAGCTGAACTAGGATTGCATTAATTTTTGGGACGGAGATGATACTTTTATGGGGTGGGGTGGGCATTACAGGAATAATATTTATTTTTTATGTGAAAATTACATTGACTTATCGGTTATGAGTACTTTGTAAATTGTATATAGAGTTCAGGCTTCAGGGAAGAGATGTTGGCAAGCACCGGGGATCATGCTGTGCCCGGACCCCGGAGGAAGCTATTACAAGTTGCTTCCATAACGATAATTTGCTGAATCAAACATGATTGCTTGTGGTAAATAATAGTATGGTTATGGGGTAAATTACAGTGGTTCAAGGAGAGCAGAATGCAAATTTGTAACTTCAATTGATCTCAGTTGATGATATCCTCTGTGGTAAACACGCTTCTATTCAATCTCCGAAATATACAGACTGTCTGTTCGCTAAATTACTGAAGAATGGGTTCTCTCCGGATTAATATTGATACTACAGCACCGGGACTCCTGCAAATGACAGCTGAACTGCTGGGTGATTCTTGCATTTCATTTTTGGCTCAAATCCTGTGAATGGGAGGCGAAGTCCAGCAGCATGTTCGTTTGGTCGTATTTGGCTTATAAGCCATGGCTTATTAGTCAACGAACAGTATTTTTCTTCACACTAAACCAGCCAATATAACTTTCAGCCATGGCTTATAAGCCAAATCAGCCCAAACGAACAGGGCGCAGATTTGTTGCTCTGCTATTTTGGCTGATTAGTAGCTCTTTGCAACGGAAGAATTTTACTGTTTCCTGAAGATTTCCAGTTCCAGTAAAACAGGCCAATGTATGTAGTGGTTCAGCGACACGGATACGGGACGTTTTCTAACTTTCTTCACCGCGTTTCCGCGATTCTGACTTCTGAATATGCAGTGGTTTCGCAAGCACATACGAACTGTTCGCTTAAACTTATTAACTAGCTTATTAGCTAGAATTTTCTCAAGTAATAAAACAGCTTCATCTGGCAGTCAGCTTTAATACCAGTCTAACTGTTCTATGGCGCGTTTTCCCTTTGAGAGTTGCTCTGCTGCGGCGGAGTGCGGACCTGACGACCTGCGCTGTCCTATTGTGTTGCGCGTTCCCCCCTGGTCTCAGCTGCGGACCTGCGGTTGCGGCTTCGGAGCCCCACTGCTGCACTGGCCAAAGTGGCCGCCGTCCTCCGCCACAGAAAATTCACGCACGACTCCGAGCAGCCGCCCTCCGCCACAATTTCGCCATGGGCGCGCCCTAGCCCCGCCCTTCTTATCCCCGCTCTTCGCCGCCTATGGCTGCTGCTACCGCTGACGCCTCCGCGCAGCCCCTCCCATGGCTCTGTTCGCGCTCCGGCTCGGGCCGCTTCTCCCAGCCCCGCCCCACCGCCGTCGGGTCCTGCGGAACCGATGCCAGGGCCGGATCGTCGCCTCCAATGCCGCCACCCCCGTGAGGGACGGGGGCACGGCCGCGGTGGTGTGGTTTAAGCATGACCTCCGCATCGACGACCACCCGGGCCTCGCCGCCGCCGTCTCGGAGCCGCGGCGCCCCGTCGTGCCGCTCTACGTCTTCGACCGACGCATCCTCGCCGGTATGCGCCTTGTGTTGGTGCTAGACGTCCGATCCGGTCGACTGTTGGTGTGTGGGATTTGTGAATAGTGCGCGCGGTGTGATGGGCCATGGGAGGTGCTGCGCTGAGGCGTCAGCGCTAGCAACATACAATTTTTCCTATAGTTTGTTTGGCAGAATTAGGATGGGTTTGTTAATTGTTAATGACTTGTTGGTTACCAGCCCTGGTTCCACACTGTTAAAATTAGTAGCATCACTGAACTAAGCATCTATATAATTTCCCCCCATCACTTGCAGGCTATTCAGATAAAATGCTGGAACTACTGCTATTTGCTCTGAAAGATCTTAAGATGGCGTTGAAATCTCAAGATTCTGATTTGCTCATAGGCCTGGGAAACGCTGAAGATGTTGTGCTGAAGCTTGTGAATGAGGTCACTATGCAAGGTTTATATTGAGCATTGAGCTTAAGAGTTTACATGTAGGTTCGCATCTAGCTATCTAACATAAGTATCTTCTGGTTGCAATGTTGCATGCACTTGTGGAGCATAACAGGTACAAGCAGGTCTCATTTTTACAGAAGAAGAAGTTGAATATAGAGTGCGTGATGTTCTGGCGAATGTTGAATCATCTTTATCTAATGGGTCATTCTCATGGGGAAGCCCTCCCAAGATAGTGGCTTGGAGTGCCCCATTGTATGACTATAAGGTAATTTAATTACAACCTCTCATTTTATCCTCTATTAACTTAAATATATATGACACGCTGATAGCTGAAGTACTCATTATACTAGAATTTGGCAGCAGTATCGACATCACATGACGAATTTTTAAAGAAAAAATTACCATTGGCCACACCTCTTGCTGCGGCAACTTTGCCTGCTCTAAATTTGGAGTTAGACACAGGTGCACTTTAATTCTATTCTTTCTGCATTATATGTTATTGAGTCAAATGTACCAGTGGTTACTAAACTTGTTCAAGGGTGTCATCTTGGTCCCTGAACTATTAATTTCCAGTTCCATGACTATGAACTTACTACGGCCCTGTCTGTTTGAGCTTCTGTGGCTTTGGCTTCTCAGAAGCCAGAAGCTGAAACAAGTAGCCTGCTTCTGAGGAGCTTCTGGAGAAGCCACAAGCCTGCAAAATCTGGATTTACTACTATAAAATCAGATAAGCCCAGAAGCAGGTCTGGAGGAGCTTTTCTAAGAAACCAACTTTTGTAAAAGCTCCACCCACAGAAACTGCAAATCTTATAAGCCCAGAAGCAGGTCTGAAGGGATGTCAAGTAAGCTGATTAACACTGGTTATGAGGGTTTGGACCTTGGATGTTAGCAAGTTCAGGGATGTGAAACTGCAAATCAATAGTTCCAGGACTTACATGGCATCTCTGGACAAGTTTAAAGATGCTGATGTATTTCACTCTGCTATTTTACCCATTTCTTTGGACATTTTTGTGTTCCCACTTAGCTACTCTATAATAATTTCCTATTCAGGTCCTCTACCCACTCTGGAAGAATTAAAATGTTTCCTGAAAGACATAGCACCAGAGGATAATTGGGCTTCTCTCAAGAGCATGTCTGCAATATCTATTCTTAAAAAGACAATCAGTCAAAGGAAGATCAAAAGTAATGCTACATTAAGCACCAGCAATGGAGAAAACATAGAGGATATCACCATGGATTCTGGTTCATCAAGAAAGAGGATTATAAACTCAATGTTTGCATCAGAAAACTCACTGGAAGTTAGGGGTGGAACAGATATTACTTTGGATGCTTTGTCTGCTTACCTAAAATACCTGGAAGGCACAGGAAATGCTAGTTGGCAAGAGTATGTATCACCAACTAATTTTGTCCTTCAATTAAATTCTCACCAGGGACTTTGTCTTTCATTTTATTCATGTAATCGAGTCATTAGTATTAATGTATTATATGAATTCTTAGTGAGTTTTCATATCTGACCCGATTTAACTCTTTATCCAGGCTGCATGATAAAGTGCGCTTAGCTGAAACCAGATATGGTGCTTCATTCTACATCTTATTTGGTCCTGCAATTCAGCTTGGAGTCATATCTAGGAGGAAAGCTTACATGGAGACTATTCAATATGAAAAAGATCGCAATGCAGGTTTTCTATCACCATTTGGGTACTCAACACCTACAGTGACAGCAGCAGTTGATGCTATATGTTCGATGGAGGTATTTTTATTTTATATCTTTCCTATCTTGTTTTCAATGTCATACCTTTTCCTCCTCTATTGGGCTCATTTGTTAAGCAAACCAAGCATCATTTTCTTTTGCCTCT
Organism: Miscanthus lutarioriparius; assembly: GCA_904845875.1. NCBI lineage: Eukaryota > Viridiplantae > Streptophyta > Magnoliopsida > Poales > Poaceae > Miscanthus > Miscanthus lutarioriparius. Next base: position 25,641,396 of record CAJGYO010000004.1, on the reverse strand, counting down.
TAACAATCTATTTGTTACATGACAGTGGTATTGGCTCTTGGCATCAAAATCCCAAGTATGCGTTGAGGGGAAATATCCTATAAGAATTTGGAGATGGAAGGGTTATCTTGTACAGGTTGTCTTCTTACTTTCTGCGGTTATGCATTTAAAATCACTATAAACACAACTTTATTTATGCCGGTTAGTGCAAATTCCTTATTTCATTATTTCAACCATTCTTTACTGTATACGTGTTGTGGATGTTTGTCTAAATTTATCTATGTACACAACTTTATTTATGTTGCTTACCACAAATTCCTAATTTCAACCCTCCTCTGCAGTACACCTTTCTTGGCAATGAAGGTCCAGCTGTTCTTCTTGTGCATGGTTTTGGAGCTTTCCTGGAGCATTTTCGTGACAATATAGACAAGATTGCTGATATGGGCCACCGAGTTTGGGCAATTACTCTTGTTGGCTTTGGGAAATCAGAGAAACCAAATGTCAACTATTCAGAACTTTTCTGGTCAGAACTACTGAGAGACTTTATTGTCGATATTGTGAGGGAGCCTGTTCATCTTCTTGGCAATTCTATTGGAGGTACATGAATTATATTTAAAATTTGCTATACAGATGATGGGAATACATTTTTTTTGCACAGCGCAACGTTAATGAAGTTATATCTGTGCTAAGTTGATGTGCAACCCTATTTAGAACACAATCTTGATCAAGTCATTCTCTTTCTCAATAGGTTATATCTGTGCTATTGCTGCTGGTTTATGGCCTTCTCTTGCAAAATCTCTGGTTATTTTAAACTCAGCTGGTTCAGTTGTTCCAAATTACTCCTTCGTCCCACTGAGTGAAGTAAGGCAACCAATCTTCTGTATCCTATTTATAATTATGCTTTCTTATTTACATGTTTTACTGAAAGCTCAGGCATACCGTGGTTGTATTACAAAACTAAGAATCAATGTTTTATCATAGTAAGGTTTATGCTTGTCTGTCTCAAACATTTTCATGGTTTTGTTGACTACAAATGAGATTGATAATAATATGCCCTACAAATTGAACTTTTTTGGTTTGGTAATATTAATTACTTCATCCATCCCAAAAAACTTGAAGTTTTAGTTTTATCCTAAGTCAAACTATTTTAAGTTTGACCAAATTTAGACAGAAAATTGCTTGAATTTATGACATCAAATAGGCACACTATAAAAAATATGTTCCATGATGAAACTAATGATACTAATATAAATATAAATATTGTTTTGTATAAACTTGGTCAAACTTAAGATAGTTTGACTTAGGACAAAACTAAAACGTCAAGTTTTTTCGGGATGGAGTTAGTATCTGTGTTGATGCACATCAACCTTACATAGCTGTTGCAACTGTCATCATATCAATTTGTGGAGCTAATAGATTTATGCATGTAGCTGTCCCATACATTTCCATGTTCCTGTTGGCTACAACTTATATCGAAAAAAAAGTGTGCCCTACAAATTGAATTTGTTGGTTAGTAATATTAATTACCCCTGTTGATGCGCTTTTATGGAGCGCATCAACCTTACATAGCTCTGGAAATCCTTACTGTGAAAATTGTTCTTGATATCGGAACTGTAAGATCATTTGTAACACTAAAGTGTGATATCTAGGTGAGGCTTACATTTTCGTAGTCAAGATACATATATATGGTGCTTGCATTAAAAGAATACTTCTCAGGAATGGTCATTGGAAGTAGTAGAAAACGCAAATCTCCGACATTGAACTCTTGTCTCCAAAATATATTGTTGTTGCAAATTGAATTAAATGCTAGTACGTGCAAACATCAGCAGGAAAGACGAACATCATCATGGCTTTCCAGGTTGCAGGCACAGCTTCTTTTGCTCTTCTTGAGGGCAAGAGCAGAAGGCATTCTTAAAGAATATTATCCTACAGTATGTATATTATGAAGTCACTTCTATATTTTCTTTCAATTCAATAGTTCCTTCCATCCATATGTAACACTTTTACATGTTTAGAGAACCGAACGGGTGGACAAGCCACTTCTGGACCAGATTGTAAGAGCTGTATCCTTGTATTGTGCAGTATATTTGGCATACATTTAACTGCAACATAGTCTGCAGAAGGTTTCCTTGACAAATAGATTCAGTCATATGATCCTGGCGCTGCAACAGTCCTTGAGAGTGTATTCAACTTCAATCTTTCAATTCCTCTTAACTTTTTATTTGATTCTTTTGGAGGAAAGATATTGGTTATCCAGGTATGTACCTAATACCATCGACAAGCCTCACCATACAAAATCATACACTGGCATATCTACTACTCTTGCCAAATTTTGGTGGTTGCTAATGTGTGGGAGGTTAATTTTATTTGTTTGCTTTATTTGAAACAAAGGGTATGAAAGATCCCCTTACAAAATCTGAGGCGTTTGTTACCATGCTCCGAGAGCATTGCAGCAAGATTCAAATCAGAGAGTTGAATGCAGGTGCGCCCCTCCTCTTATCACCGGACACCCATCAATCTTAACCTTTTTACTGTTTTACTTAAAAAGAGTTTTTTTTGTGGCTCATTATATATTATTATAACAGGGCATGCTCCACATGATGAAGTTCCAGATGAAGTAAATACCATACTATGTAAATGGGTGGAACAGATTGAAGTTAAGCCAGCCCTAGAGAAGACCAAGGCAATATAACCATACATAGGTAAAATTTAGAATTATGGACACCCTATCCATTAGTTGATTGTTTAACATGATCTTCAGGACCACAAGCACTTTGGTAACATGTTTTCAGCGTCCTACCAAAAAAAAAAAAGCATTGTGAATTGTAATCCCTATACAAAATTGTGTAAGTATACCGCTTTTGAATTCTGAGCTTCATACCATTTTCTGGTTGCAGATGTTGAGATGAAACATACATGAGATCAAAAAGGTTAAAGGGAAAAAGAACTAGCATTTGGGCATGTTTCTTGGTAACTTTGCAGGCATGAGATGCATTCTACAGTTGCAGATAACATGTATGGTTCTTACTTCTTAGGGTTTCTTAGGGCTTGTTTAGATAGACAGGGACTAGAGCTGATCCCTGTTTATTGGGATGAAAAGATTGGGTCAGATCCCTGCGAATTCAGACAAGCCCTTAATGTTGCTTTTGATTAAAGCATGAATCTGACCGGAAATAAACCTTGGACCCTACAACACATGATTGTAATCTAAAACCACAATAGTTGTGCTTTTGATCCCATTGTGCAAGTAATGTTTAATCATGCTACTTCTGTACTTGCATTCATTGTACTCCACTTCCACTTGTTTTATTGAGACAGCATAGCGTCACACAATTTATTTTGATCTTATTCCAGTTGGTGCTTTATCTTGTCCTTTATGTGCAATTTTATCAGAGAAGCCAATTGTAGCCACCTCGTTGAACTATTCTCCCGCAAGGTGAGGTGCTGGAACTTTTATTGAAGGATTTGAACTGGGTCTGTTAGTACTCTTTTGTTATAAGTGCTGAATGAGATGGAAGCTGTAACTCTCTAGAGCTTGATCTGAGTGCTGAGTTGAAACGTAGGATCAAAGCAGAACCGGATGCCTGGTTTCACATAGGACTTGAGCAGAGCGTCTGCATCAGCACATGCCATATATAATATAACATGACGAAGAGGTGGTTATTTACGCTGATATTTTTGAGCTATCAGTTCTCACAATCCAAGTTAGGTGGTGTTAATCAGAAGACACTGGATTATTATACATATAAAGAAACCAAGTTCGGTGACGAAGTTTGTCAATGCTCACATTTCTGCTTGGGTATGGTATCCTTGTTTGGTATGGAGCATATTTGTCGACATTCGACACTGGAGCAGGGTTTCACCATCCTGCGTTTGCATTACATCAGTCCTGCAATTCCAGCACCATTCCACGCAATCTACCAATCACTGGTGCTTCCATCCTTTCGCAGTGTCATGAAACAGCAGTCATGTCACTTTGGTCACCTTCCCCCAGCAAAAAGAACTCTAGCGGACAGCGACCACCCAGAGCGAATGACTGATGCATCCATCACACATGCTGTCATTGTTTTTTTCGCTTTTCTGCCGGCTGCCCAAATATTCAGTGCCTTTTTTTTTTCTCCCAGAGGCCAGAGCAAAGCAGTTGTGCTTCCACCAGTGATGACTGATGAGCCCTGGTGGCCGCTTCATTTCGCAAATACTTTATTTGGTGACCATCTGAGAAATCTTTGGGCGCGCAGAGACCCCCATCAGTGAGGCCATAAAACAAAGCGATGATTGGGATCACCCAACCAACGCACCTTATCTATTCAACAAGCTTTCCCCGGGGCCCTGTCCTGGTTTCACCAAATCTGACGGTGACGCGTCCAGTCCATGGCCATGGCCATGGCCTCCAAAAGACGTCAAGTTGCAGGTGACCATTTCACCCTGACAAGCCACTGACCTCCTTCTCTCCTTCTTCTCTCTAATGATACACTTGCACTTGTCCAATGTCCACGGCCACTACTTGAAGGCCAGCATTCCTACTACTTGCTCGCTCACGCTCTAGCTACAAGCCTCCTCGGAATTGTTAACGATTCAGTTGTTTTCGCGCGCTCGTGTCCCGTTGGTCCAGTCACTCGGCCACTCGGGGATGTTACAAGCTATTGCTCATGAGCCACCAGCTGCTGCACTCTTTCTGTCTGCTTCAAGCCAAGTGCGGCCTCGTGCTCTCTCCCCTCCCTTTCGCTGGATTTGTTGGCGAGTTCTTACGCTAGTGCATACGCGTATCGACGTGTGTTGGCGCAGATCGGGCGACAGAATCCGGGTCCGGGGCCGGGCAAATGCTGCACGGCTGTGAAACTTCTGGAGCTTTTCGGCAACTCAGTTAATAGGACCTCTTTCGAAATAAAAAAAAACACACACTAACGAGCTACGTTTTAGAATTCAAACAGGAAATATATAGGGGCTCTGTTGGCTTCTACTAAGGCCCTGTTCGCGTGCTCTTAAACCTGGCTTGATCTGTTTTTTTTTCATCTGAAATAGTGTTTTTCTCTCACAAATTCCTCTAGCATTCCTCCAAACCATCCAAATTCCTCCAGAATTTCTCCAAGCGAACAAGCCCTAAAGCAATGACTTGCTGCAAATCTTACTCTAGGTGTACTCATATATCGGGAGCTGAGTCAGGATTTAGATATAGAGAGGGCCGGCCTACCAGGTGCCAACCTAAAGAGTATCAATAAAAATCTGGAATAGTAAAATAAATATGAAATAAAGATATATATAATCATACATATGCATATGTATTGATTTATTCATAGCACGCATAGCAAAATGATGTAGTGTATATTTGTAATATAAAGAAAGGTATTTGAGTTACATCTCCACTAACTTGAATTTAATTAACTCGATGAGTGCTGACTAGATCATAAGATTTAATAATATCGTTGGAATTAATCTTGGCTACTAGTCTACCATTACATATAAATAGATTTTCACTAGCCCCTTTACTAGATCAATAGATGATATTAACTTACTTAGTTACCGTCTTCGTCCCAAAATAAACACACATACTTCTTGAGGATGCATGGAGTGATTTTTATCTAACTCTAGTGATTTGGAGTGCATGTAATAAAACACCCTATCCACTAAGAGAAGGGGGCGCAGCCCTGTGTCCGGGGCCCATGACTCACGTATTGTGTGCAGCGTGCAACCATTTTGGCTTATTCAAACACTCCCATACTCCATCCGTCCTTAAAAAAAAGAGTGCACTTTTAGATCTAATCCAAATCAAACTATTTTAATTTTAACTAAGTTTAAAAAAATAGTATCAGTAGTTATGACTATGAATATTTATTTCATGATGAATTTAATAGTACTTATTTGATATCATAAATATTTATATATTTTCATAAAAAGTGGTCAAAATGAAGACCTACTATTTGAGCTCGATCTTTTTGAGACGGAGAGAATATACGTTGATATTGTGAAGGCTCTGATTTCAACATTGGAACTGTTTCTTAAACTCAACTGGGATAAAACCATTTCATGTGAAACTCTTAAATTCCAAATAGTCCCTAGCTAGACGTTTTGGTATGAGTACGCATAGCTATGTTGTCTTTGCAAAAGATATGACAGGTAAGTAGGTAGGTGAAAGCTCTAGTTTGGTTTTGGTGAATTGATGAAATCCTAAGTGCTAACTTAGTTTATCTAAGTGATCATAAGATAGGTAGCACTATTCTAAGTGGTGGAGCAATGATAAATATCATGATGATGGTGTGACCATGGTGATGATCAAGTGCTTGGACTTGGAAAAGAAGAAAGAGAAAAACAAAAAGCTCAAGGCAAATGCGAAACTTGATAGGAGCTTTTTGGTTTAATAATCGAGACACTTAGCGAGTGTGATCACATTTAAAATCGATAGTCGTACTATTAAGAGGGGTGAAACTCGTATCGAAATACGGTTATCAAAGTGCCACTAGATGCTCTAACTCATTGCATATGCATTTAGATTCTAGTGAGTGCTAACACCCTTAAAAATATTTGTAAAAATATGCTAACACATGTGCACAAGGTGATACACTTGGTGGTTGGCACATTTGATCAAGGGTGGCAAAGTTAGAGTTGAGAAGGGGTTGTCTCGAGGTGACTGGACGCTGTTCTAGCAACGACCGGACTCAGCAGCCACGTTCGATCAGTGATGCGCAGTGAAGGCCGCCCTTGGTCCTTTGGCCGGATGCTAAACAGTGAAAGTGACCGGACGCGCAGGGCCTGCGTTCGGTGATGCTGTGACATACGCTGACACAAGCATCAGAGCGAGGCAGTGGTGAGCGGACTCACCGACGCGTTCGGTCATGCGTGACCTGACGCGTCCGGTTGCGATTTTGAATCTCTGGATGCTTACTGGAGGTGACCGGACTCCAGACGAGGGTGCGCCCGGTCATCTCCGTAGTGCGTCCGGTCTTGACTTAACCGCGCGAGTGATCAAGTTGACCGTTGGGATCGTGCGGTGCTCGTTGAACCGCGGTGACACATGGCAGCGGATCAGCGACCGGACTCTGAGGTGGTGCGTCCGATCAAACCGACCGACTCGTGCGGTCGTGTCGTGGAAGCTGACAGCAGAGAGCCAACGGCTCTATTTCGAGGGGACGCCTATATAAGGCATTTGGCCGGCTCTAGCTCACTCTCTTGGCCATTTGCATTGACATAGCAACCTTATGAGCTTAGCCAAAGCCCTCCTACTTATCTCCATCATTGATTCACCATCTTTGTGAGATTGGGAGTGAATCTAAGTGCATTGCTTGAGTGATTGTATCTAGAGGCACTTGGTGTTCGTGTTTCGCTGCGAGATTCGCTTGTTACTCTTGATAGTTGTCGCCACCTAGACGGCTTGGAGCAGCGAGGATCGTCGAGCGGAAGAAGGTGCTTGTCTCCGGCTCTGATCGTGGTGATTGTGAGGGGTTCTTGACCTTTTTCCGGCGAAAAGCCAAAATATACTCTAGTGGATTGCTCGTGGCTTGTGTGATTCTCATTTTGTGTTGGTTGTGCGGCACCCGGTTGCGGCTTTATCGTGTGATGCCAATTAGCGTGTGAACCTCCAAGTGAGTGAATCGCCACAACGGGGACTAACTTGCCGGCAAGCAAGTGAACATCGGAGGAAAAATCATTATGTCTTGATTGTCTCCTTGGTATTCATTGATTGATCACTTGTCATGGCGGTATACCTCTCTACCACTCTCTTGTATTACATTGTGCCTTTACTTGTATAGACCTTGTGGTAATTGAAACTAGTTAGTGTAGCTCTTAGTTGTAGTTCTCTTGCTAGCTTGCTCACCTAGGTGTAAATTAGTGATTTAGCCTTGTTGTGATATATTAGAGACCATAGATTTTAGAATTGGGTAGGTGGCTTGCAACACTAGTATAGTACTAGCGTAAATTTTGCTTCGCCATCTTATTTACTAATCACTTGTCTTAGTGTTGTTGTAGATTTTTTTAATAGGCTATTCACCTCCTCTAGCTATTAGAACATTGCAGTAGGTCGAATGTTGTTACTGTTACATAGTCATGTTGTGTTTGATTGCTGGTACTTATTATAAGAGGTCAAAAGGAGTGTCGCTTGCGAAGTTGGTACACTAGAGGCTGTTGTTGTTTGTCCTTTGATGATGAGGTCTAAGAATGATGTTGAAATTTAGCTTATGCTGATGCTTATGCTGAAATATTGTGAGAGAAAAACACTGTTCTATAGCTAAAAAGTAGTTCTAAATAACCTCAAGCGAATAGGGCGATTATCTTTGTCACGGAAGGGAAATTAATGCACCAAAGCCTAGTAGACTATACGACCGCTGAATGTTCAGCAGATGAAAGTGGCATTTGGTTAGAAAATTGACTAGACGCGTACAATTATTGGGTGTGTGTGTGTGTGTGTATATATATATATATATATATATATAGACACACACACAGATGCTTGCTATATATTCCTCTTATATCTAGTACTAATATGTAAGGAAAATGTAAATTTAACCCACTTTATTAATTGCACAATAACGCGTCAGTATATATATCTGTGAGATTTCATCTATATATTCCATTGTTCATTAGCAAGAGCTTTTGATTCAGAGAAAAAAGAGACACGGATTTATATGGTGAAGTTTTTTACTCTAGTAGTTGTTACTATCGCAGTAGTGTAGAATAAACTTTTTTTTTTTTGCGAATTGATTGTAACATGACCACATACACCCTTTAGTTAACTGGGACACTTCATTCATATTGTAACAAATTACGCATGGTAGGGAAGATTTGTTGCTTGAAGTCACAATACTCAAGAAAGACACTGACTAATTAAGATTCTTTCTCTAGAACCATCTTACAGTCATCAGCAGAATAAGTAATTGCTTTCACTGTCTACTGAAAAGAATGGATGTATGTGCCTGGGACGGTTAAATATATACTTGCTTGTACATCGAAAATGTTATCATCCTTTTCATTGGACATATAAAACTGGCTACGAGTAGCAGAAACGAAATTTGCATCGTTAAGTTTGCACACGTCTGTTACTTGCCATGAATGGAAATCCACGTATCATGCATCGTGAGACATAAGCAGCTAGCAACCAATAACAAAGAAGAACAGGATCAGAGCAAGCTATCTATCTATCTAGATGACCACTAAGCACGCAGCATGCACGCATTTTCCTTATACATGCAAAGGCCTGCCAAAACTTCAGTTAGACAGCTCACTCAGTTTCAGATAACACGTCGATTTGCTGCATATGCACGTATTGGCGCCAACGCCATATATACGCGGACAACATTAATTTGAAGCATAAAATTATATAAAATATATATATGTTTGTTTCGTTTATATTATCTGAATGTTCCTTGAATAGAAGGCTATATAAGGCATCGATTGGATGGAACCATTTGAACCGAGTGTTTAACTTGCATTGGGGTTCATGTTCATTTGGTGGTTGCTTAGCATCATAGCTGACAATGAAACAGTGGACCAAGCTGACAATAATCTGCGTCAGTTGGTGTAACTATTCATCACTGTTTCCGTCATACTAGTACGAATATCTGGCCATGCAGCCACTGCTCATTGACGAATGCTGCTACCGTGTACTGGCATGTTCATGATCAATTCAGCAGTTTTCTGGAGTTGGTCATCACTGGAGTCGATCTGCCACTACAAAGACCTTTATTAGTACGTAGTGCATCCTGCAACTTTGCTTAATCCACAATCGAGGTGAAGCTTAGGCGCGGCTGTATACATATACACAAATATAGGTCTAGTCTATAGACTGTAGAGAGGCCCATCTCATTGTCATGAATGACTCTATATGGGTCTCCTCTCCTATCTTTTCGGTTCTTTTTTACATACCCAGCTGTAAAAAGTCTATCGCATCTCCGAGGCTTTTTTACATTTCACGTCAGAGCAAATCTTTTTCGCTTTCTGTTCTTTGCCAATTCAGTTTCTTCCCTTTTCGTACGTTTGCCCACCTTCCTTTTTTTTGTCGTCCTTCAAATCATCATAAGTTTTTTTAGTAAAAAAAACACGTCTTCATCAACTAGCGCAATGTATACAAGCAACTTTACTAATTATCTCATCACAAACCCAACTGCAGCGTTGAACTTGTGAGTCACCTACTCCAACCGTTAACACTTCAACACGAGAAAACATACTAATATTAGAACCTCAACAACTGTACACAAAAATAAATCACATGTACCTTGGAATCTTTGATCACTAATATTTAAGTAAAACACCATATGTACATGCAATTTGCACATAATTAAGAATGGCTTACATCTACAAGGTGCAACTCATACGCTCGTATATACTCACTCACAGCCTCACACACTTATCCCTATAAACATCTCCAAGAGATTAAATTGACATATCTTGAAATTGATGAAGTCATCACAAACTTGTTGTTGTGTCAAAGGACATTTTGTCTACCAAAAATAATTAGCTATACATGTAAGTTAAAAGGTGCAACTAAACAATACATACATACACCAATGTATAAAGCAAATGCACACTGGGTACCTACTCACATTTTATGTACGTACTACTCCATGCATCTACCCTCAAAACTTAAACATGACACTCTAGTGTTGTCGTAACTCAAAGTATAGAGAGAATATTATCCACGTTTCTCTATAAAAATATATTTTATGATCAATCTGATAATACTTATTTGATAATACAAACATCGATTTTTTTTACATGTGTGGGAGTATTAAATGTATCAAAGTCATCCACAACATAACCTAAATAAACGATTTCAACCGCCCTTCTTCGAGCACACATCTTTGCTCACTAATTAGTGACTCATGCAATTTGCAAACAAAATGCCTAACAAGGTGCAATTTAGCAATATATATACACCAAAGTATAATTACACCTACTCACGCATCGATTTTGTATTGCAAGCATGTATACAACAGCAATAACTTCTACAGCCCCTCTTTGTGAAGAAACACATCTTTCAAGATCTTCAAGCACCAAAGTATGTCCCTTTGAGGTTATAATGGGCCCGTGCTCCTCCCCCTCCCTCCTCTCAAATGCATCCCAGCCGTCAGTTGCTTGGGTCGAGATCCAGGAGTGCATGCAAGGACTCTTGATCTGATCACCCTACGATCTGGTCATCCACCTTTGACAACCTCGATACGAATGTTTTTATTACTTACACTTATCTACGTACACTGGCAGTAGCAGCAACACAAGCAGATGAGATGGCATCTTGGGCTAGCTAGCTAGAATTTTGCTCCGTTTGAGCTGTTGTTGACCATGTAGCCATCGACCAAGGTCGCCGAGTCCCCCAATCCATAATCTTGGTAGTCGAGCAGCCAGTCGGTCGCGCCATCCCACGGCAACAACTCCGGACCGGCGGAAATGCTGCTGAACTCGTCCACATCGACACTGCCAGTGAAGTTGAGCCACGGCTCGATGCCGGTGGAAGGCTCCTCTTCCAAGAGCCACTTCACCAGCGGATCTGGGTCATGGCGGCCGCCGCCACTGCTGCTGCTGCTGCTGCTTCCGCCGGTGCTCACGGTGTTCGTGCTCGATTCCGTCGGGCTGCAACCATCGGGCGGCACGTCCCTCATTGCGACGACGTCGTCGTTCTGCGGGCTCTGCTGCTTGTTCGCCTCGTCGAACTTGGTTGACTGCGAGGTTGTAGCCGGGCTGCTGCTGGTTGTCTTCCGGTCGAGGGGCTCGTGCGTGACTGGATCGATGCCCATCTTGATCAGCTTCTTCTTGATGTGCGTGTTCCAGTGGTTCTTGATCTCGTTGTCAGTCCTGCCCGGTAGCTTGGCAGCAATCTTCGACCATCTGCACGAAATCATGCATATAGGAATGAAAAGTATTACTACTAAGTATATGAAATTAAATAACACATCTAATCGTCTAATCGCCAAGACATGAGTGAGGAGCAGTGCATGTCCGAGTAATAATGAGAGAATCAACAGATCGAGTATGCTAAATTACTAATGTGTTGCTAAAACGCAAAATAACTTACATATGCATATTCAAACTAATTAAAGATCATCTAGCTAGTGGCAGATTTGATTGACTATACATTGGCGCTTTCGTTTTTGAAAACATTTTTAGAAACAGCGAGTGCCCAATATATTTGCCGATCGTTTTCACAAGCAGCACACCCAATCATGTCAGGGATATTGAAAGTTGAGACTGACCTGTCTCCCCGTGATTTTCTACCCAATATTACCTACCCTCCGTACTAAAATGTAATGGATTTAAGTTGTCCTAAGTCAAATATCCTAACAAGTTTATAGAAAAGAACAATAATATTTACATTTATGATATCCAACGTAACATATATTATGAAATATACTTTCATAATTTATCTTTTTGAAGTTGTAAATGTTAATACTTTTCTCTGCAAACTTGATCAAACTTAGAGTAGTTTGACTTAGCACAAATTCAGATCCATTGTATTTCAATGAGACGAGTGTGCATGTATTACGCTGCTGTGGAAACTACAGTGACGAGTCATACACAGATTCTTTTGCTTATTTATTTATTTATTTATTTATTTTCTTTACAGAAACTTATTCTCTGGCTTCAAGTGCAATATGAAAGGTCACGATCGAGCTTTCAACCTCATCGATTTCTTTAAGCTATGTGAATGTGTGAGGTAGCAGCCTTTATATATAGGGTGACAAAACAACAAAGTGGTTGGTAGAGAGTGACCTTTACAAGAAAGAAAATTCTAGCTCCTTCCATTTTCCAACGAGGCAAGTGGAACCAAGTGGGATGCTCTGCGATTTCCGAATCCAATGTGTAGGGTTTCTTAGCCACACAAATCAAGGTAGTGGCCAGTGCTCTAGGTTACACATCAAGAAAGTGATATAGGAAATCTATAATGGTCACTGGTGAATTGCTATGACTATGGCAGAGCCATACCTATAGAAAACCTATGAAATCGTTGAAATGATGCACCCTTACAAATTAAAGGGTACCAACTATATGTCCAGGAACTTATGGCAAATAAATTAAAATAATATCTTTAAATTGAAGTATGCACCATCACGAACTGAAAATCTAGAGCTACTATTTCCAAAATTCTAATGTGCAAATTAAATATGACAATTTATTCTAATTGTTATAAGACTCAAGTTATTTTAAGAAAAATGTCTAGCCTAGAACAACCTACTTTATAGGGGCAATATTATTCTAGATTTTGAACATGAAGTTTTCTCTGCATTACATGCACCACCCATCCATTTATGTGTCTACAACTTTTTCAAGATATATCTACATCTCAGTTGGTATATGGTAGTGATTGAGGACATTATTACCTTTTGCTAAGGTAAGAAACATGCATGACCATACCAAGGACCACAAAGAAACATACTCATATACTTCGTAATCTCTATATGAAGCTAATGCCATGTGATGTCTTATGTTTCCTCGTACGATGGCAATAGGTCACCCGCATGTTATGCTTCTAAGAAGAGCTTCTATTTTTTTTCAAGATATAAAATCATGCAACCTTTTAGAGCACCATATATAATTTGGCAAGTACTGTAATTAACTTAACAATTTCTAGACCTGCTAGAAAAATGATCACGTCCTTAATTACAACCATAGATGATGAAACACTCACATGGAATATATATATATTCCCTTCACAAGGGGGACACAAGTGTTACTTATAAAAATAATAAAGGAGAGATATACACCCGGACACACATATACAAAAAACAATATAAGTTTATAAAGAGTTAAGGAGTACGAGGGAAAAGGTACAGTAAAGTTGTGCTGCATAAATCACAACTCCAAAAGTATAGTTAATCATTATTTTGCATTTTTCAAAATTAAAAGGGCCTAAAGTATTATTGTCAGTTCTGTACGTAAAGAGAATTCAAAGAATGTTTGCCAGTAGCGTGACAGACTGACAGTATTTACATGGTCATACATACTCTTCTATATACTGCCTGAGAACGTGCACGTAGTGCAGTGGTAGGGAAAGCAGAAGTGCAACCTACAGGTCGGAAGTTTAAATTCTCGTGTTAGTCCCTCGGCTGTCCTGCACAGATAGCAGTAAGCTTACCAGCACACTCACTCACTATGGCTAGAGGTAGAATAAGATATTGAGAACGGCTCATACACACACAGCACAAGTCCATCGCTAGCCGAAAGCTCTGCTTTTGGATGTGGCAAACTGGACTGAGTTTTTCCATTATCTTTGGAGGGAATATATACAACTCTAGTTGTACCTCTACTAGGTATATGGTTGTTGGTGAGTATACCAACTACCTACTCCTAAGTTACATAGTTGTTGGTGAGTACACCGACTACCTACTCCTAAGATACAAGGCTTAGCTCAGCCATCTCTACGACACTACATGGCTGAAGTAAGCCATTTCTATCTACTACCTCACAACAGCAGTGAGTGGTCAGCCGAGCCGACCAGTTCCATGTCCTAAATCAGAAGAGAACAGCTGTGCCGACCAGTCAAGAGAGAGATGGGAGCAGCAGATTATAGGGCTTGTTTGGCTGGTATTAAAACCGGCTGATAAGCCGACTGAAACTGTTTTGTTGTGAGCGAAAAATACTGTAGATTCTGACTGATAAGCCGGCTGATAAGCTAAAGCGAACAGGCCAATATGTCTAACACCCCGTTCTCACCAAAAAAAAAAGAAAAAGAAAAGGGCTACTCCTTGTTCTATTTTCAGTAAAAAAAATACGTGGTCTTCACGTGCTCGCATCCCGAGCTAGGAAGCATCTAAAGTTGGAAAACCTTGTTTTTCGTACTACTTGTGACTATGCATGCTTTGTATCGTCAAAGAGCAACCAAACGATTCCAGTCCTGTCCGGCTGTGTTTCACGCTTTGACAACGGTACCACGTGCATGCATGGGCTCTACTCCTCTGAATTTGGGCCATGTTCGTTTTGCTGAAAAAACAAGCTGAAACTGATTTGTTGTGAGAGGAAAATACTGTTCTGACTAAAAAAATAAGCTAAAAAACACGGATTATAAGCGAACAGGACCTTGGTTACTTGGTGATAGATACATCTGTAGAAATTCCTATAATGGTTTTACCAATCAGTGGACAGTATAGCTCTTTTGATTATCGTGTGTTGACAAACAACTGACGCACGTTCAAGAGTCCACCAGGGTTTCGGTTATTTCTTCACAATGATAAGGGACATGCGTACGATTCTGGTTATCGTGTGTTGACAAGCAACTGACGCACGTTCAAGAGTCCACCAGGGTTTCGGTTATTTCTTCACAATGATAAGGGACATGCGTACGATATGATTCTGGTCACTGGTCAATACAATCGATCCTTTTTTTTACTTTGTTTATTTACGTGCGGAGGACGATAGCATCTGCTGTACGTAGTTGTCATCGTACGTGGACACGTGGTGGAAAAAAAGGCCGCCGCCTTTTACCACGTACGTACGTATGCCTTTCGTATGATCCTGTCATGCGCATGTAATATTTTGCTAGCTAATATATATATATATTCTGCTCACGTAAGCTGCCAGTTCGTTGTCAAGTTATTTGGAGTGGTTTGCGCGCGACCAAACACAAAAACAATACAAAGCAGGCCACTTACATTATGTGGAATGAAGTGAAGTACTACCTAGACAGATACTGTACGTGTTTTTTGTACCTAGCTTGATTGATTGTCATATATGTAGTACATAATAAAATATAACACGGTGCACGGCTAAATAATTCTGTATGAGAACTGTTCTCCGTAGCAATGGAACCATATGCACTACGCCGCATATGCATGGCGTGGACAGAATGAAGGATGGACGGATGCGCATGCATCGATATGATCACGACGTACCTGTTGCCGAGCTTGGCGTGGAGGTCGATGACGACCTGCTCCTCGGCGTCCGTGAGGAGCCCGCGCTTGAGGTCCGGGCGGAGGTAGTTGGTCCAGCGCAGGCGGCAGCTCTTGCCGCAGCGCAGCAGGCCGGCGAGCTTGGGCACCGCGCGCCAGCAGCAATGGCCGTTGGTCAGGATGAAGTTGATGAGCTTGCGGTCCTCCTCCGCCGTCCACGGCCCCCGCTTCACCCCCAGCTTGTCGCAGCACGGCTGCCGACCCATCCCTAATTACCCAAGCTGTATCCTGTATGTATATATATACTCGGCCGCGCGCGCGCGTGGAGCTGGGCTTCGCTCGCGTGACCACCACCGCGATCGAGCACGTCCGGCAAGAGACCGAGCGAGCAGCAGCAGCCCGCGAGTTCACGGCGAGGCCCTGTTAAAAAGGGCGTGCGAGCGAGGCTGGCCGGCTACGGACTACCAACCTCTCTCGCGGTCGCGGCTAATAAGGTCTCAGCCAGCCTCTCAGGGGGCAGGTGGCAGGCAGACTGCTGCGGGGAGTGAGAGTGCGTGCACGCGGGGGGGCGCATTTATACTGGTTCCTCGGAGCCTTTTCCTTTTATCTGCGGCGATGGCGACGGAGCACAGCAGCTCAAGGGAAAGAGGGGGCAGGCCGTGCCCACACACGGCCGGGACCCTGGGGGTTAGTACGTACTTGCTCGGTCTCTCTCGCGCGCTACCTCCTACGGTCCTACCTGCCCTTGCAATGCACTAGACAGGTATACCAGGGGCGGAGACAAGGGGGGTCGCGCAGGGGCCAGGCCCCCACGGTCTTCATTAGATATGTCTCTTAATCAACGTTAGCCACTAGTAATTACTCATGTACCGCACGGAATCTGCGGATGGTCTCGAGGAAATTTGCATGGACGCATGCAGGGACGTTTCTTCTCCTCGCGCCTTCAGTTACTTTCACCCATTTGATTGCAGATATGCATGCAGGTGCAGCGGATGTTGCTTCATTTCCTCCCGCGCCTTTTGCCTCATGTATGAAAAATTCTTCTGTGACATAGCCGCTAAAATCTCGCCCAAAAAATTCTTCCCCCCGTGCTCCAAAATTACTTTCTCCTCTGCGCTCCAAATTTCTTTCCTCTTCTGCCAGGAAATTTCACTCTCGCTGCACTCCTTTCTCTCGGCGCCATTGACGAGTTGGCCCCGGCCCCCCCCTATCTTTGGATCCTGGCTCCGTCCAATACTAACAAACTTTGCCCTTGTATGATAACTTAGCCTTTAGATCAAGCATTAAAAGACGCTACCAACGTTTTCCAAACACGTCATGAATTGTTCTGCGACTTTTAAATCCAGCCTTATTATAGCTTGCTTGTGTTGTGTGCGCGCATGGAGAATCCTTGAACACACCAGTTATAGGGCCTGCTAGTGCTATGCATGAACGAACTCCCAAGCAAGCTGATGGTTCACAAGAAACAATCCGATTCACACAAATGGGTTGATGTTTTTTTATTTTAAAAAAAAGAATCTGCAATCTGAATGAAGGCTCAGATTTCAATCTCTACGTTCAACTGCTATATATGACCTGTATGGATACCCCACTGAATCCTACGGGAACCGACGAACTATTCCTTTGTGAAAAAGTTCAGTAAAACTGACGGGTTCCAACCAAACACTTTAGCTTTTTGTTTGCCCTGTTCTGCAGGGTAACTGAAGTTGTGACACCAAGTTTCTGCAGGTGCAGCAGGGGCGTAGCATCAGGTACGCGCCCCACCATGCACGATCAAAAGCTACAGTTTGGTGTGCCAGAAGGCTTTGCCACTCCCCCGTTTCCCACGGGGACGGGACGGGGGCTACCTCAGTTGCGTCCTTACGCAAGGATTCCATCAACCATTCCGTCAGCCGGCCGCAAAACCACCTCGCGCGGGACACACGGCACGATGAGTCCCCGTCCCCGGCAGTGTGGGGGGGCGCCACGCGCCCGTGTCCGCCCGTGCAGGTGCGCACACGCCTGCAGCCGGCCCCAGACGCCACCATGCCTTTGAGCTTTGAGCACAAGGTGCTCAACCCAGCCCGGCCCCGGCCCCCCTCTCAGCTTCCCATACGCTGCACCCATCGTCTGACGTAAAGAGAAATCTATCGGACGAGAGCACCGGCGGCGACTCCGTCAGTGCATGGCGGGGCTCACTCATGACTCACCTTCGATAGCCTCGTCTGCCGACGACCGGTGAACCTTTGGCCACGTCGGCACGAGCTCTGCTGCCTGCTTTCTTCCTCCCTAGGCGTAAGCCTAACTTTATTTGCCCGATCGACGTGACGACTGACGAGGGAAGGAACGAAGAAACATGAGTTAGACAGGGTCTCATGTCAGCCATACCGTCGGTCGCCTTCCACCCATCTGTAGTTACTAATTGACTTGCTGTAACCGGCAAGCCAGAAAACCCTTGGACACCCGTTGCTCCTGCGTCAAGTCAATATGTCCAGAATCAACATAGGATTGGACGGAACGGTGGTTAAAACTTAATTACATGATCAGATATGGGAGACTGTAGGGAACTATTCAGTTTCACTGTCAGCTATGATGTTCCATTGACACATGAACAAGATTATGACTCACAGCACCAGAGCTAGCTTGAGAAATACCGGTGCTCCTAGACCGTGAAAACTAATTAACAGAGCCACAGCTAGTACCACCGCCTAGTTACAAATGTGCAGGGATCCAGCTTCTTGTTATAATCATGCTCAATGAGGAACTAAGAAATGAAACTCCTTGTATAGTTGTATCCAAAGAGTCTAGGACCACCGTTTTTGTATCAATGTTCAATGCACAGAAACTGAGAAGCAGTTAGAACCCACTCCTGGATAGACTAATGGGCTTGTCATGTCAACTACGATTGGGAATGGTGTGAAGTGGCTAAAATAGTGGTAGGTCGGCAATTCTACTTTGTGCCTATATTGTACTAGCTTCTATATATATAAGCTGGAAGCTGTGAGGAAACATAAAAAGAACAGGGTCACATATCAGCCACACTGTCGATTACCTTCCTCAGACCTGTAGTTACTAATTGACATCCTGTAATCCTTGAGCCAACCACACAACCACAGGCCAGCTGGCCAGGCCTCTGCTTATCTGCCAAGAAGATGGTGAAAGGTTCAGGAAAAAGTAGTAGCTGGAAGATTATATTGAACAATATAAGTACTTTTTCAGACAAGCTATTCCACCAAGTTAAGGGCATCAGTCGAAGGCAACGTCTGTGATGAATTCAAGAGACCGTTCATTGTAATGCAACTCACGATTTGTTAGCATACAAGGTGCAGCATGCAGGTTCATGAAGTTCAAAAGCATTTATCAACAATTTCCCACTGAAAGAAACTCCTACTCAATGGCCCAACATAAATTTTAGGAGGGAAGGTGGGGAAAACTAACTGATGATCAGAAACACAGTCAGCAACGATGTAGATGTCTGCACATATACAACTCATTCTTCTAAGTTCTAACAAGGGCATTCTTCTAAGTTCTAACAAGGGGATGAATTGACCGTGTTCTGTAAAAAGGGAAAAAAAAGTCAAACAGTGTTATGTGCTTTGGAAAATTTAGATGAGAAGGCACTCAAGACATCCTTGGCATGAAACGTGTTGATTTTTTATTGATGTGATTCAAGTTCTGGACGAATCTGCAGCTATATCTTGGTGAATCACATAAGCTAGAAATCTTGAGTAAGCTGCAAGAAAAAATTAATGCAGTACACTAGCTGCAGAGCTAATTGATTGTATGAGCACCATATCCTTGTTAGTGGTTCTGCACATCCTTACCAACACTAGAGATGCATTTGAAGTGCAGACAGATCTACCAATAGATATAGTATGAGCCAAAGCCAACAAGGTTTATATTGCTAGAGTCATGATAGCATAGCTATACCATCTTTAAATGGTAACATAAGCAAACTGCGAGTTACAAAGCGATTGAGGTGAACTTTTAAATATCTTATGGCATAGCTACAACATCACAATGCAAACTAGCAAAGGTCCATGAGCACATGATATGATCAGCCAGTACATGAAAATCAGAAGGTGGAAGTCTGATTACGTTTTCCACTTTGTGTGTGTGCGAGCATGTGCTTGGACCAGAAAATAAATACACCAGCTTAACAAAAACAAAATGAAAAGGGTAACTTAGTTTTTCAGTACTGATGGCACTAAAGATAATATTATTATAGGTGGTAGGTCAATTCCATCCTGTCTGACTTGTACCACAAGATTCAAAGACCAAGACAAGAAATGTATGTTTACTGTTTGATTCCCAGAAGCCCCACATCTATGTCGATTGCATATAATAATGCCAATAAGCAACCAATAATGTTATCTTATTTCATTGGTCACACCACAAGAACTGTACTAGATCACATGTGTCATCATGTAACCAATGCTGCAAGATACTCCCTCTATTGCAAAATGTAGATCGTTTTAGTTTTGTCATGCTTATAGAAAAATGAACCAATATGTACAATATCAAATTAGTTTTGTTAAATCCACCATGGAATATGTATTGATAATGCATTTATTTGGTATTGTAGATGTTAATGTATTTTTCTATAAACCTGACCAAAGCTAGAGAAGTTTGACATAGGGCAAAACTAAAATGGCCTACATTTTGGAACGAAGGGAGTATTCTCTGAGCATAAACTCATAAAAGCTACCGACTAGAAAGTTCTGGGAACCTCATATGTAAATGGTATTGTGGAGCTCGAAAATGATAGGAAACATCTCATAATGCCTATTACTATCTATTGTTTGCGCTCTTACCGACAAGCGTAACAATATTACAGTGAGAGGTTTATAGCTATGCAACGACTTTTTCAAAAGTTTCAAGCTAACATCAACCTAATGGTTCCAGCCCATTCTGTGGAGGTGACTACCTTTTGAAAACACCACCAGATTAGAAATTCTGGACGAATGTAATTGTACAGCGTTTCCATCATCAAATTCTATCAGCTAAATTCAATGAAGAACAGCCTGGACTACCAACCTTCCAGCTAGAAACCGTGTAGCCCAATGTGATTAGATACTGAGACTATGAGACATAATTGATTACATAGGATAAGTAAACCAATATTGATTCCATTCCATTAGCTTATTTGCATCTTCCTCAGTAAGGCACCCCCAAACTTAAATCACATTACTTGAATAGACTGGCAGAAAATGTCGATTAGTAAAACATTATTTGCCTGACAGATAGGAGCAGATTCTATAAGAATAGCTCAATGATTCAATATAGCTTGCTCAATTAAATTTCATGATGAATCTATAGCAACAACAGCAGCAGCAACAGCAACATAACTCAAGTTGCTGCGTGCCTCTCACACTTTCATTGGTTTTGTTCTGGAAGTTGACATGTGTGGCAACGACATAGATCCCAAAGAATGTGAGACTGCCGAAGGATCAGGATACCACAACTCAGTGTCAACACAGCACAAGCTAGATTTTGTACCGAGAAATTATTGGTATGATTGGCAAGACTCAAGAGGAAGGTTATGAGGTGTACTTTATAAGGGAAAAACACAGCAGGAGAACTGCTGGGAGTATATGACAAGAATAATTGAATGTCCTGTTGAATTGATGCTAGAAAGTAGAAACTGACACAAGGTATCCATGTCGTATCGTAAGACAGCTATGCGTTAGCCAAATTGCAGTGAAGGGGAAGTTGCATGAGAGGGCAACGGGGCCGGATGATTCGTGCTAAGGAGCGAAACCGAGAGCACGCCGTAAGTGGGTCAGGATGACCAGGTGAGGACCTCACAACCGAGTATTCCCTGGCCACGAGCAGCCGTCACGCGGCCCGTGGCTGCCCCCGGCTGCCCCCTGGGCGACACGGAGACGGACGCAGCAGCAAACTGAAAGCCGCCCACATTTCGATGGCGATCGCGGATTGGGGACAGTGCCGTGCAAATTCTATCGGATTTGGCGCTTTGGTCCACTTGTGTTTCGAATTGAGAACTCCAAGCGAAGAGCATTAAGGATGGCAACGGATCGGGTTTGTGGCGGATATCCGCGGGTTTCGGGTTCTGCGGGTTCGGGTTTGGGGATGGTTTTTCACCCACGGTTTTCGGGTTCGGGGCCCCGAAACCAATCGGGTTCGGTTTCAGGTTTGGTTTTCCACCCGTGGATATCCAATGGATATCCGAAATAAATCATTTGGAATTAAAACTAATGTTTTATAATATACTAATAATAATTTGTTTACTTAGATTATTAAATTTATTTAAAGTTGACTCATAAAAATATTTATTATTTGTTGCCTCTTGTTTATACATATGAATATGTGTATATATATACGCGGGTTTCGAGTATCCATTCGGGTTTCGGGTATCCGTTCGGGTTTCGGGTATCCGCGGGTTTGGTTTTGGTGATGGATTTCCACCCGAATCGGTTTTCGGGGCGGATTGGGGTTTCGATTTCGGGTTTCGGTTTTGGGTGCACGGATACTCCACCCGATCCGAACCCGACCCGTTGCCATCCTTAAAGAGCATCGTCTTTTCAGTTTGTGGGGTTGCAAGGGAGAAGGGGGCCTGCGAAGGTAGGGGAAAGGGGTTTTGCGGGTACCTGCCGCTGGCGCGTTGCTTCTGGGAACCCTCCACTGTCCATGGACTGCGGTGGTGGGAATGGGGAGGAGGGTGGGGAGCCGGACAGCGGTGTACATTCCCTCCCTCGCCGTCGCCGCTTGGTCGCGACCGCGCAGGAATGTCCCGCTTGAGACAATGCTCCCGCGACGCGTTGGCGCGATAGATCTGGTGAGTGGTAGACTAGCAGTCTAGCAGAGAGGCGAGCACGGGGAGTAGCGACGCAAACCGGTGGGAACGGCAGAGTGTCAGACCAATGCTCGTGCTCATCACCGATATGGCGGCGAGAGACCGGTGCGGGCGGACTCAGATTCGGCGCCTTTCCTCTGGCAAGGCACCCTTTCGGCCTCCTATCCACCGTTCAAAGAGAATCCATTGGCTTAAACAAAAATTCCATCTCTCCTCACGGGCTGGGCCACAAGGACACGGCTCCCCGCACTGTACGCTGCCGCTCTGCAGCGCCGTGCGCCGCCGCTGCTCCGCCCGCGCTGGCGCTGCACGCAGTGCCTCGCGCTGCTGCTGTCCTCCCGCTCCACGCGCCGCCGCTGCTCCTCCCGCGCCCCACGCAGTGCCTCGCGCCCCCGCAGCCCTCCGGTTGCTCACGCCACCGCAGCTCGGGACGCCGCCGCAAGCTCGCCCATCCTGCACGACTGCAGCCCTTCCACGCCTCGCCAGAGGGGTCGGAACTCGCGTCGGCCAGGAGAAGATGGAGCTCGCGCCGACCAGGAAAGATGGAGCTCGGGCCCAGACTCGATGGATTAATTCTGCAGCACTACACCGACCTGGAGGTCCTTGCTGCCATGGAGATGGACTGGGCAGGCATGCTGCCACCATGGTTTCTGATGAACCCATGGTTAATCAGCCTGTTCGCTTGCACGTAAACGATCGTAAATTTTCAGTCGGGAACAGTGTTTTTCTCTCACACCAAACCAGCCAGCAGTAAATAATCCACGATACGATACGGCCTCCCGAACAAGCTGAATGTAATTAGCTTTCGGATAAAAACCACTTCTCGTGAACATGGCAGAATCTTGTGGTCTATATATAATGAATTAAGAGATTTTTATTCTAAATCCGTGAAATACTGAACTCTGGAAATGAAAATGTTAGATTTTGTTTTTGTTGATGTTGGTTGGTGTGTGTTTAGACAGTGACATTTATTCAGTAAATACATTGTGTACATGTTTAGCCCCAAATTTTCACTGATGGCAAAATATATTAGACTTGTACACAAACAAAGCCATTTTCATAAGCACATAATTATTAGATAGATCAAGCACACTGGAGATTTGTGTGCTCCACTTCCAAAGCACAAGTTCATAAGTTCAAAATCATTCAAAGCACATTCAGGTTGTGTACCTTGGCAAGTTGTGTTATTACTGAACCAGCACATGTGCTTCTACTAAAATTATATAGGCCATTTCAGATATACAGTTAGGCCACAAAAGACTATAATCAGACCTCAAAAGACTATAGTTAGCCCTATCCAAAATGCTATCTAACTAACCTATACACACTAGAACTGAAGGTTTTCTTCGGCACAAGTTGGAGCTGAGTAAAACTACCAAGGAAATTGTAATCTTGAGACTCCAGAACTTCATCAAGTGTCGAGTTCCAGGTAAGTGAAGGAGGTGATTGTGTTCAAGGACGACATCAGTGACTTCATAATTTCCTTCCCCTCGGTCCAATGTAATTTTCATTTGTTCTTTGCAATCGGTTCTTGTTCAGTTCTAAAACACTTTGACACATGCTCTCTTTCCACTTTCCTTCGATGACCTTCATTGGCACAAACAAATCTGCATGAAGTCACCTTGATATCAAATTTTCTTAAGTTTATGTATCTTTTTCTCACATCAAAGCCTATATGACCCCCATATGCCACCTCAAACTGCAAGCCTTGTCTGGATTTCGAAACCTCAAACCAACTTGAGGTGTTCCCTTGTCAAGTTCTGCCATTGCTTTTCAATATCTAACCTAAATTTCCTTGTCAAATTATGTCACAAAGAACAAAATTTACAGCAAACAATTACTACCATACGATTATAGATTTGCAATTTTTATCAAGCTAAACATTTACTGTAAACAATAAATAGCACATAGATGCAGAGTAACTGGACTACTACAGATTTTGGTACTGAAGTTTCATGACAATAAATGGTGTTATAGCAGAGAGACTAAGCTAGACTTGCATCATTGAAACCAATCAAAATCATGTCAATAGCAGCACAGCCTCATAGTAGCATTAGGTCTGTTACAATCTGGCAGGAAACTTAAGAAGGGGCTCTATTCTGAATCTATGAAGCAACTCACAAGGATGGTCCTCCTCGATGATGTCCTGCAGTTGTAGTGCTCCTGGAAGGCGTCCCTACGTAGGATGCTGGTCTGCTCGGTGCTCCTTGTCCTCGACGCGGCTTGGCTCTTCAGATCGACGGTTGCAGGCGACTTGACTCCTCCAGGCAGTGAGCGGCGTAGCGCACGGGAGACCGCCCGAGCCGCCGGTGGGCGCGACTTGTGGGAGACTGGCGCGGCGCGTGGGAGACCGGCGCAACGCGCGCGCAAATGAGCCGCCGCTCCCGTTCCCGCCCATTTCCATTGGGAAAAGCTAAAAGATGTGCTGAAAATTTATGAGAGCTATCGGATCCTCTTTCAACGGTGAATAGAGGGCCAAAAGGTACGCCGTGCCTTCTAGAGGAAATGCACCGAATCTGAGTCCGAGGACGCGGATTCAGTCACTTTCCTCTGGAAAGTCACGTCGTAACGTTCGCACCTCTGTCCACCGTTTAACACGGATCCGACGGCTCACGTCCAATCAAACATAAAGTATCAATATTTTACTTAGGCAAGCACACAGATAGGTCTTCCTCTGCCTCTCCGCGTTGGTTTCACGCGCCGCCGCGCCGCACTCCCATGGGCCCTGCCCGCGATGGCCTCGAACGTCGTCGTGCCATCCTCGGCGGGGCTTGCCCGCACAATCCCTCGCGCTAGGAGAGGAAGGCCCACGCCAAGCTTGGCTCGACAACATCGCGGCAAGACACGACAACAGTCTGGGCGCCGGCGGCGTCGACAACAACGCCATCGTCCGTCGTCGCTCGCTGTAGCCATGCTGGAGATGAGCCCCCTGGAGACAAGCTCAAGTGGGCTAAGCAGGGGCCGCGGAGACCCGTGTTCTCCCACGCGACCCGAGGCGAGGGTGTTTGCCCGGGTCTCCTCCCTATTGCGTCCCGTTGGCGGTGTGCAAAGCGGGAGGCCTACGGCCAACGATGCGAGCGTGCGCGGCCAGCATGGCGAGCTCACACATCGCGGCCAGCGCTGTGTGCGTGCACTGGTAGCGTGTGGGGCGACGTGGCGAGCAGCCGGCTGGCGTGTGTGGGGGTATTAACCCCTATACCCTTATGGCTAAGCTTGGGTTGGCCTGGATCGATAGGTTCAGTCCACCCGAAAGATGACGTGCGGCCCAGTTAACCTGATCGGAGTCCCGCACAAGGAATCAAGACGGATTTGGCGACCAAGCAGGATCCTGGTCGATTAGAATAGGAATCCTTATCCGGCCACATATGGCAATTGTAACTGACTAGGATTAGTTTCCAGATCTGTAACCCTGCCCCCCGGACTATATAAGGCGGGCAGGGGACCCCTCTAAAAATCATCTCTCATTGACATACAGCAATACAAATCAGACGCAGGACGTAGGTATTACGCCTTCTTGGCGGCCGAACCTGGATAAAACCTCGTGTCTGTCTTGCGTCGCCGTCTTGTTTGGGACTTGCGCACCTGTCTGCCGATAATCTACTACCTTGGGCATACCCCTAGGTAGACTGCCGACCATATTTCGTCGATAGTGGCGCGCCAGGTAGGGGGTGTGCGTACTGCTCTCCAAGCGAACAAGATGGTCATCATCTCCGGCTCCATGGCTACGCCCAACGGCCTCACGTTCACCATCGGCCAGATCACTTGGACCACCGGCCCTGACGTCTCCATCACCATGACCGAGGCGTGTGTTCAACCCGCGCCGACGACTACTTCACCTGCATCGGCTACGGCTCCGACCACGGTGAACGCGGCTCCGACCACGGTGAACACGGCTCCGACCACGGTGAACACGGCTCCGACCACGACGAACACGGCTCCGACCACGATGGATCTGGCTCCGACCACGGTACATCTGGCTCCGACCACGCCTACAGCCACGCCGACAACCCGTCATCCGCTTCCCCGCTACGGAGGGAAGCAGATCGACGACACCGACCTGCTCGACTCCATCGATCGGGTTGGCATCAAACTCGCTGAAACCCTAGCTCTGGTAAGTACGATTCAAAGCCAACCTAACGAGCAGGTAATAGCTCCCCACAATAGATCTATCCGACCAGCTCGGGCCAGTCGTCCTGCACGACTTGGAACAGATCTTGTGGTCGTATCTACTCTCGAGGGCGCCCGCCGTCGCCGCGCCTGACCGCTTCGCGACGGGCCTCCGACTCTCATGAGTACGAAGTCCCGATGGAGAACCACTGTGTCCAGCCCCTACGGCCACGAACGCCGCTTCAGCACGCGCGTGCAACCTACGACGCCGCTTGGATCTATGTCCTATACATCGATCTCGTCCGAAGCCATGCAACATCGTCAACATGGTCCGGATTGAAGATTATCAAGAAGGATCTGCCCCACACGGTCCGAGAGGGTGACTCAGCTCCTCATCCCAAGCATCGCATCCAACGATCGGCCCACACCGAAGCCAACGTCACGAAGATGAAGGCGTCAAATACGATCCGGATCTACCGGACCACGCCCGGGTTTCCCCAATTTCCATCTTTCCCGCCAAGACGAGGGATTTGATCCATGTTGTCAAGAACGATGAGCCGCCAAAGTTAGGTTGGCGAAAAAGAACAAGAAAAGATCGCACGCGAAGCACGCAACATTGACCGGTTTAATCACCGGCAAATCAAGTAAAAGCAGAATTGGGAGGCACGGCGATAAGGATCCAACCGCGCGACCTCAACAATGCTTTCGGCGGTGGTGGGGACAAACAAGTCTTCAAGACCCCAAGCGCCAACGTAGCCGTTGCCATGGCGACAATGCGCGGTACGCCCAACACCCGTAAACCCAAGCAATCCGTGATGACATACAAGCATATCGGACGGCACGCTATGGCTCGCACCGCGAGAGATGAATCAAGCCCGGGCCCCATCCGTTTCGGTGGAATCAAGCCACAGTACCGCCAATACTCAAGTCGCCACGGTACCGCTCAACCGACGCGTGGCTCGCGCAACAACGACCCGTCGGACAATCGTCAAGGCGGAACGGTGGTCATGATGGTGGTCGGGACGAAAACCATCGCCGAGAGGATAACCGCCACGACGTTCGAGGTGACAACCGCCGAGATAATCGCGACAATCGCCGTGATAACCACGGTCGCAGAGCTAGTCCAGATGGCAATCGAGATCGCCGCGACAGCAATAACGATCTTCGCCATTACCTCGGCGGACGTGATCTGCGTGCTCGCATCAACCAGAGAGCCAACGATCGTGCATCCCATGAAAGCTATCGCCGTATGGAGTATGACACCGCCCACGGCCCTCCGGGTCTGAAGCAGTTCACTCCACACCTTCGCCAAGTCATATGGCCCAAAAATTTCAAGCTCGAGAAACTTCAGAAGTACGACGGCAAGGAAAACCCCGAATTATGGGTCATGCTCTACGAAACCGCGTGCCGATCAGCCATGGCTGACGAGCACGTTATGTCTAACTACTTCCCAGTCGTCGTTGGTCATGCAAGTCACCAATGGCTAGTCAGCTTGCCGGCAAACTATTTTGACTCTTGGCAGGAGCTTAAGCAGGCCTTCATCGACAATTTCATCGCTACTTGTGAACAACCCGGCAACAAGTACGATCTGCAACGGATCTGAGATCGGAAAGACGAACCACTGCGTGAATACGTTCAGCGTTTCTCGGAGATGCGCATCAAGGTCCCATCAATCTCCGACAACGAAGCAATCGAGGCTTTCGTCACCGACCTCCGTTTCCACGACGCCCTAAGAGACAAGCTCCTCCGGAAAAGACCTGAGTCAGTCACAGCGCTCTTGGCCACCGCTAAGAAATACGCGGACGCTGACGACGCTAAAAAGATAATCGTCGAAGAAGAAGCAAGGATCCCACGCTCCGACCACCCTCCACGCCGCGACGATTACCGCGGCAACCGTGGTCGGAACGACAATTTTGACCGCCGCAACCAGCGCAACGACTCCAGCGACCACCGTGATCAACGTAATCAGCGGCGCAACCGCCGTGACGATTACAGGAGCAAGCGTGCTCGGGAAGACGACGGCGAGGTCAATACGGTGAAAAAGGGCGGCGGACGTCGTAACTACGAGGACGACTACGCCAAAGCATTGAAGGGCCCCTGCCAGCTCCATCCCAAGTCGAACCATACCATGGAGAATTGTCGCGTCCTCAAGACTATCTACACGCGCCAACAGGCTCCGGATATGTCCGACAAGCCTAATGACGTAAGGGAACAGCGCAACGAGGACAACGACGACGATGATGCAGATCCTCGTCATAAATACGTCAAGCCGACTGATCGCGTGCACACCATCATCGGCGGCAAGGTGTCCATTGAGACCAAACGAGAACGCAAGCTGCTCGCCCGCGCCTGCTTGAACGTGGCAAAGAACGACAACCTTCTTACCGATCCGCGGCTTCCTCCGTGGTCTCACCGTGAAATCTACTTCAGCAGGAAGGACCAATGGGCCGCCATACCCGAGCCAGGGCGTTTTCCCCTGGTCCTCGATCCTTGTATCAACAAGGTTCAGTTCGACAGGGTACTGATCGACGGCGGCAGCTCCATTGATATACTGTTCAAGAACAGCCTGCCCGCTCTGAAAATAGCCCAGGCGGACCTGAAGCCGTACGAGGCACAGTTCTGGGGCGTTCTCCCCGGACAGAGCTCCACACCTCTCGGGCAGATCACGCTACCTGTGCAGTTTGGGACTCCGGACCACTTCCGCACCGACTACGTCAACTTCGTGGTCGCTGATTTCGACGGCACCTACCATGCTATTCTTGGTCGACCGTCGCTCACCAAGTTCATGGCCATACCTCATTACAGGTATCTGGTGCTCAAAATGCCCTCGAGAAAGGAGTTTTAACCCCTCGGGGCAACGATACGCAGCTTATACTGCGAGGACGACGACTTCAAAATAGCAGAGGCCCATGACCTCTCTATTCGCATGGCGAGACCATGCTCGACGCTAAGAAGACCACGGCCGACCACTTGGAGATCCCAGAGCTCGAGGCTCCATGCAAGAACATCAGATCCAAGGAGCACAAGAGGCGATCCCGGTGGTCGAGGGCGATCCCAAAGACAACGGCCCTCATCGGGGCCAACACGGATCCCAAATAGGAAGACGCTCGTCGGGTTCTTGAGGGCAACGTGGATGGGTTTGCATGGAAACCTTCCGACATGCCCGGTGTACCTCGGGACTTGATTGAGCACTCCTTAAATGTCAACAAAGAAAGCCAAACCAATCAAGCGAAGTTACGACGGTTCGCTTCGCGACAAAAAGGAGGCGATTAGGGTAGAAGTTACACGACTTTAGGCAAATTGGATTTATCAAAGAAGTGTATCATCCGGAATGGTTAGCCAACCCGGTTCTTGTACATAAAAAGAATAATGAATGGAGAATGTGCGTTGATTACACCGATCTCAACAAACAACGCCCCTAAGGACCCCTTTGGCTTACCTCGCATAGACGAGGTCGTAGATTCAACCGCCGGTTGTGAGTCGCTTTCCTTTCTCGATTGCTACTCGGTTATCACCAGATCGCTCTCAAAAAGGACGACCAGATCAAGACGTCTTTCATCACGCCTTTCGGCGCCCTCTCGCTACTACGACTATGTCGTTCGGGCTCAAAACGCCGCGGTGCTACCTACCAACGCGCTATCTGAGCTCGCCTCAACGACGAGATAAAAAGACGGCCTCGTCGAGGCTTACGTCGACGATGTAGTTGTCAAAACCAAGGAAGCACATACCCTTGTTGACAATCCGAACGCACCTTTGCAGCCCTTAATACGCTCCAATGGAAATTAAACCCAAAGAAGTGCATCTTTGGTGTCCCTTCCGCATATTGCTCGGCAACGTCGTCGGCCACTGACGGCATACACGCCCTAACCCGAGAGAAAGTCAAAGCTGTCTTAGACATGAAGCCCCCAAAAAGGTGAAGGATGTCCAGAAGCTCACCGTACCGCATGGCTGCTCTAAGCCGTTTCATATCAAGATTAGGAGAAAAAGGACTACCGTTCTTCAAACCGCTCAAATCGTCCGAGAAGTTTGAGTGGTCGGAGGAAGCGATCTTGCCTTTTTACGCAATTGAAACAATACCTCACGTCACCTCCGGTACTTCATCGCTCCCAGAGAAGACGAAACTCTCCTACTTTACATTGCGGCAACCGATCGGGTGGTTTCCACTACAATGGTGGTCGAAGCGACGAGTCGGGCCCGCCTACAAGGTATACAATGGCCAATTTATTTCATCGATGAGGTACTCAACAAATCCAAGACCGGTACCCTGATTCGTAAACCGCGCTCTACGCCATACCGATAACATCCCGAAAGTTGAGACATTACTTCGACGGATATCGTGTGGTGGTCATGACCGAAAGTATCCTTTGGGGACATCATTCGCAATAAGGATGCGACAGGCGCATCGTCAAATGGGCAATGGAGCTATGCCCCTTTTCCTTGGAATTTGCAAGTCGTACTACAATAAAGTCTCGGGCACTCGTCGATTTCATCGTCGAGTGGGATGATTTTTCACATCGCCGCCTCTCCGAGATCCGACGAATATTGGACGATGTACTTCGACGGTTCTCTCAACATTGACGATCAAGGGAGCAGGAGTTCTTTTGTATCACCATCCAAGGAGCAGCTCCAGACGTCCTCGGATTTATTTCCCAAAGCATCTAATAATGCCGCCGAGTATGAAGCATGCTCGCATGGTCTACGCATTGCGGTTGAGCTTGGAGTTAAACGCTCTATGTCTACGAGAGATTCGGCTCACGGTCATCAACCAACTCAACAAGGACTGGGACACGACCAATGAAAAGATGGACACATATTGCAAATCGATAAGAAAGCTGGAAGGCAGGTTCTATGGCATCGAGTACATACACGTGGTCCGGGACAAGAACCAGGCAGCGGATGCGTTGTCAAAGTTAGGATCATCCCGAGCCAAAATCCCACATGGCGTATTCGTCCAAGACCTGCTCACGCCTTCCATTGAAGACAAAGATTCAACAACCGACAAAGTTTCAGACCAGCAATTAGTGGCTACGGTTCCGGCGCCGAGCACAACCGAGCCGCTTCCGACCACTCATGAGCCGGACTAGAGAACACCTTTTATCAAGTACTTAACAGACGGTAGCGGTTATATCGATCGAACAGAAAATGAACGCCTGATGCGTCGTAGTAAGCAGTATCTGCTCGTCGATGACAAGTTATGGCGCAAAAACGCTAAGGAGGAAATCTTGATGAAGTGTATAACCCAGGAGGAAGGCAAGCATCTCCTAGACCAAATCCACTCTGGCTCCTGCGGCAACCACGCGGCCTCAAGAACACCGGGTCGGTAAGGCTTTCGGGCGGGTTTTATTGGCCGTCGCGATGGGTCGACGCAGAAAAAGCTAGTGAAGGTTGTCGGCAAGAGAATCCATGTACCAAAGCACATGAGATCGTGAAGGTTCAACCTCTTGGCCCTTCATTCTGGACATGATCGGGCCTTTCAAAATCCATGAAACCATGACATGATAAGTTTTCTAAGTGGATAGAATACATGCCTCCGCACGGTGCATCCTCGAGAGAAAGTTGTCACATTCCTCGACCAGGTCATCCACCGTTTGGCGTGCCAACAAAGACATCATTCATCGATCTGGGTACTCGGTTCACCGGAACGCTTTTTGAGACTTCTGCGATGAAAGGAGCATAGTTGTAAAATACGTCTCGGTGGCGCATCCTAGAGCTAATGGACAAGTCGAGCGGGCAAATGGCATGATCTTTGGACGATTGAAGAAGAGGATGTACAGAGAAAACGATAAAGCTCCGGAAGATGGCTCAAGGAGTTACTACCGTTGTCCGGGGCCTCCGAACTCAAACCCGGTCGTAATTCCCGGCGTCTCACCATACTTTATGGTTTACGGCTACCGAGGCGATCCTCCCACCAGATATAGCTTTCAGATCAAGATGGGTAGAGAACTTCGACGAAGGCAAGGTCGACGTAAGCACGAGAGCTAGAAGTCAACAGCAGAAGAGAAAAGGCTTGATTCTTCTTGCGTCTGAACGGCCAAATACCTTGTTGTTTTTTTGCAGTACTACAACAAGAACGTTAAAGAGCATTTCTTTGTGGTGGGGACTTAGTCCTAAAGTGGAAGACGAACCAGTGGTGTCCACAAACTCGCAACCCCATGGGAGGGACCCTTCATGATCAAGGAAGTCACACGCCCAACGCCTTACTGAGTTAGCTCATCTAGGCGGCGCGGACGCATCGAACTCATGGCACATCGACAAGCTTAGACGCTTCTATGCTTAACCACTGAGATATGTACTCTACTTGTATTTTTGATTTACTTTACTAAAGCAACTATGATTTCTCCGACCACTCATGTGTCACTCCAAATTTTATAATCATTCTAACTTAAGCCAGTACAAGCCGACCACCACTCTTTCTACGGTTTTCGGAGTGCCCCATCTCCGGTTCCTCCCAACACGTGCACGGGATCCGTTTTTCACGTTGCGGGTGATCGGCGGAGTCCCCCCGGTTTGACTTGTCTCGGCCCACGTGTGCATGTGTCATAGTACCTCATACTCCGACCACATGCCGGACTAGGGCCGCACAAACTTTTCAGGTGGTGACGTGTCGAGCAAAAGCGGTACAAACTAAATGTAACGTTAACACGTTCCCACTTAGTTACACCAACAAAAATTTCAAGCTTAAAGTGCGTTTTGTATAAAACAAACAAGCTTATAATGATATCTGCCACGTTATTACAAGCTTGCCCGAAAAGGCTCAAGTTTACAATAACACAACTATGTCCTCCTCTACTGACTCTAAGCCTATTACATTGGTGGGTGGGGCGCATGGCATTTCTTCGCCGCCTCCGATACCCTACTCGAGTCTCGGGGACTCTAGGGCTGGTCAAGTGAAGGGATGGTTTCGCGATGCACTGGTGGTCGAGACCGCAGTTTCGTTGGTTGGCTTGCGGTGATGGCATTTTCGGTGGCTTGTCGATGGCATACCCGCACGGTGATGTCCCACCTCCAAGACAAAAGTTAATATCGCCAATTATCTTTGACGACAAGTCCGGTGGGCCGTCCGAAGCTCTTCGACCTTGTGTCAGGTCTATCTCCTTGGTACCCTGACCTCCAAGCGTTTGAGGTTGATCGGGGGTAGTGAGCACGCACCATGCTTAGCACATGGGCACCCGTGTACTCACCCGCCTCCTTCACGAAGTCTTGGAACCATCCCCATGCTTGCTTGCATCTCTCGACGATCCGAAGTGAGGCGTCCTTAGCTCTTCCTCTGTGAGCGCTTGGTCGATAAGGTCGAGGGCAGGCACAATGCGATTGCCATTTCTTGGCACCGTTTGCTCCACATGTCCCGCTCCTCGGTGGCCTTAAGGCATTGCGCTTTCCGGTCGTCACGCTCCTTGATCACGGCCTCAAGGTGCCTCTTGGCGTTGACTTTCAAAACCGAAAACAAGACAAGACATCAAACGTGATGACACGACAAGGCAATGTGGGCAATTGAATGAGAAAGGTGGTCAGAGTGCTTACCTTTCGGGTTGTCCTTCATTCGTTAGTGTGGTCTTGGAGTTCGACTAGCGGCGTGCGCTTTCTCGTTGTCCTCCTTCAGCGACCACATTACGCAAAGCGACGATCGTTCTCCCCGGAGGCGGGTCACTTCACTTCTAAACTGCATTATAGCTATTATTGTCAAGAACAAAATAACACAAGTCCCGCGACTTGCTGTGATACTGGTGAACGCTTACCCATTTTTCTCCCGCTCTTTGTTTTCGGTGACCGACCGTGCTTTGTTTACGTGCTTCTTGGTCTTTTTCTCTCCGGTCGGTGGCTTCAAGTTGGCGTCGAGGCGATCCACTTGATCGTCGACTCCTTATTGGTCATCATGATTCCTTCTATCCGGTGAAGCACCTTTTTCAAGATCTTGCGTTTTCATCAAGTCCCGCACACAGACAAGTTACGTCCGCATAGTTCGACTACTAACAGGTCAACGACTAAAGCCAAATATACCGGACTTTGGCCACCAGACGCTATGCCCGTTCGACTCTTATGGTCTCTTCGACCTCTGGGATTTCTTCGCATGACCCATTCGTCGTTTCGATAGCGCGACACATATACATGTTGTCGCCTATCTTGGGACGGCCCAGACTTCTTCCACTTCATCCTCTTGACCTCTTGTTCGGAGGCGGCTTTGGTCCGGATTCGCAGACTCCACGATCACCGTGGCTTTCCCACGAGCCGTCGCGTCGGCAACCATGTTCCGGGCAACTTCGTCGCTGCCCTCGGCTAGATCCAGCTCCTCGGCGCCGTGGTATCCGCCTCATCGTGGTTCGTGCTTGGAGCACTTGTATTTCGCTTTCGGGGACTGGCGTGCGGTTGTCCGCTTCTTTGAGGCCCAAAGTGAGTCCCCGCCATGGGCTCCTCCACGGTGGTTGCTAAGCGATTTGTCCCGCCATTGTTGGTAAGGGCGTTCCGCACCCAACTAGCTGGTCGGGGGGCTTTCGGTGGATGCCGATCTAATACATTCGAGAGACAAATTCGAAGATAATAGCATCCAATGCAAAACGCAAAGCTTACATCAAAAGTATAGATACTTACGCTTTTGACTTGCGAAAGGATGTGGCGGCGAACGTCTCCTCGACCGCCTCGCTCCGCTTGCTCGGCGGTGTCCATCGGGCTTGTTCAACCTCCCAGACGCAGGCGCCGGAGTATGATGCGGCATGTTCCTTCTTCTCGTGCAGGCTCGTGTTGCGGTGGTCGGTCTTTGTGACCATCGCCGCACAGGAGAGCCACCCGCCCGAGCGGTCCCCACCTTTCTCCTCTTTCGGGACGAGCCGGAAGATGTCCGCATCCTCCGCTTCGTCGTCCGGCTGTGGGGAAGATGGCTTGACATCGTTCTTTGGCGGCCGGACGCTTGCCGGCCGCTCTGGTCGAGGCGTCCTCTCACGGTCTCGAGTACCGCCCAACGTAACGTCGTCGGTCCCGGCGGCTGATGGTGGTGGCTGGCCCAAGAGCTTGTGGCCATTCTACACGGGGAGGCGACATAAACACTCCCTGCCGGTCACGGCCATTACACTGAGACACAAAATGAAGTAAAAGACAGTTATTTTCTTGATGCAACATGACTCTACAGTTAAAAGGAGGCGTCATTTACCTTTGGGGGAGGGCGAGCCAGCTTGAAGGCGTGTTCGATGGCGTTCAGTGCAACATAATTGGGATCGGCCAGTTGAACAGCTCTCCAATCCCGGCCTTGATTTCCACCTTGTCGGAGCGGCTCCTTCCTGGTCCTCGTCGGATCAGCGCCTCCTTGGTACTCGAAGCCGGGGTGAATCCTTTTCTGGCAGGGCTGGATTCTTCGGCTGATGAAGTTGCCGACAACGCTCGGGCCATCAAGCCTTCCCCACGGGATCATCCCGAGCAGTTCGGCGATCTGCTCCAAGTTCTCAAGCTTCCGACCACCGCTTTTCTTCTCGGAATCACCCCACATCGCACAGAGTGATGGTGTTCGGCTCTTCACGGATGTAGAACCATTTCTTGTACCACTCGTCCAAGGAGGTGTTCGAGGGCAAGGCAGGTATTGAGCCTTCATGCGCCACGAGAGTTCGTGTAAACGCCACCGGCGATCTCGAGCCACCGCTCCCTTTCTTCCAAGATGAATAGGTGGCGAAAGAGGTCGAAATAAATGGAAGCCACCATAAGCCTCGCGAGAGATGGATGAAGGTGGAGACAAGAAGAATCGAGTTGGGATGCGATTGCAAATCCCAATCTCGTAGTACAAGCAGAGACCACGAAGGAAAGGGTGCACTGGAATCCCAAAACCCCGTTTGAAGAAATCTTCAAAGACCACAATCTCACCTGGTTGTGGATCGGGGAAGCTTTCTCCTACCGGTGCACGCCATCCCACAAGTGCCTTGTTGTGGAGCACTCCCATGGCGACGAGGTCCTCGATGGTCCGCTTTCGTTGCTCCGCGATTTCCACCATTCCTTCGCCATGACCCTGCTTTTCTTCTGGGCGTCTCTCTTCGCCATTAGTTCGCGCTTACTAAGTGGGTGGATGCAGGAGACCGAGGGGATTGGTGATGATTTTTGGGGCAATAGGGTTCGGCAGGAGGAAGAAGAAGGTTGCGGCGGCGGATGACAATGGGGAAGCGGTATGAGTAGCTTACGGATCGCATATATATAAAACAACGAGCACCGCTCGTTTCGTCCGCCGAGAATATTGGGAGTCGTATGACGCGCGCCGCAGGTGGTTGTTCACACAACCTCGAAATCTGCGCCAATAAACGCGCTCCTTTATTAACAGTGTACGCGCCTCCTCGTTGATGGTGTAAGGAGGCCCACACTGACACACCTCAATACAGGTGTCAACCGACTGTTTGCAAAAAAAAAAAAGAAGAAGACAGAATGACGTACTGTACCTATTGACTTTTTTGACGGGACGTCGATCGGGTCTTGGCAGAGAATAGAGAAAAGTACACAAAATAATAGTACAAGCAGCGCAAGTGATCGTGGATTTGTTTTGACCACTACTGTGCTTGGATACTGCCCAGACCACTTTTGTGCTCGGGGATCGCTCCGACCACGGCCGTGCTCGGGACCCGCCCACCACCGCTTGAATAATGGTTCTCCTTGGCTACATGTGATTTGTACTCACATACAGTTAAGAGACTTTTCTTTTAGACCTTGCTACAAGGCTCATACTTTGCTTTCCAGCAAGCTCGGGGACTACATCGGTACGATGCACCCGCCGGTGCATCTTGTATCGCCTGTACGGCAATTGGATTCTCAACCTCAGCGGAATTTCTTTTTTAGACCCTGGCACCACGTGCCTGCGTCACCTACTACCAGGCTCGGGGACTAAGTGGGCACACTTCACCTTGCGGTGAATGTGTTTGATTAAATTGACCCTTGTGTTTTGAATGGTTATGAGGATTATTAGTATGCTCGGGGACTGCCCCGACCACTGCTTGAATAATGGTTCTCCTTGGCTACATGTGATTTGTACTCACATACAGTTAAGAGACTTTTCTTTTAGACCTTGCTACAAGGCTCATACTTTGCCTTCCAGCAAGCTCGGGGACTAAGTGGGCACACTTCACCTTGCGGTGAATGTGTTTATTTTTCGACCCCTACTCTTCTGATGTTTAAGGATGCTATGCTTCAAGACCACTTACATTTCTTTTCAGAAATACAAGTGGGCACACTTCTCAGGACATAAATCTTTTTCTTTTTTCTTAAGAGCACCATACATTCTTCGGACAACCTACTTCTCCGGTGATGACGGTGGTCGGAGGCGTCAAGAATTCAAGCCTTGCTTGTCGGAGAAGGTTAAAATGGCGTGTCGCATGACATAATACATGATGCTCGGGGACTAGCTGTGGGGTATTAACCCCTATACCCTTCTGGCTAAGCTTGGGTTGGCTCGATCGATAGGTTCATCCACCGAAAGATGACGTCTTGCCCGATTAACTTTGATCGAGTCCCGCACAAGGAATCAAGACAGATTTGGCGACCAAGCAGGATCTGGTCGATTAGAATAGGAATCCTTATCCCGCCACATATGGCAATTGTAATCGACTAGGATTAGTTTCAGATCGTAACCCGCGCCCCGGACTATATAAGGCGGGCGGGGACCCCTCTAAAATCATCTCTCATTGACATACAAAGAATACAAATCGACGCAGGACGTAGGTATTACGCCTTCTTGGCGGCGAACACCGGATAAAACCTCGTGGTTCTGTCTTGCGTCGCCGTCTTGTTTGGGACTTGCGCACCTGTCTGCCGATAATCTACTACCTTGGGCATACCCCTAGGTAGACTGCCGACCATATTTCGTCGACAGCGTGGGCACAACACGGCGAGCGGGCGGCCGTCTCGGGGCACGGCATGCAGCGAGCGCGTGACGCCGCCGCAGAGGGCTACACGGCGAGCGGCTACCGTCGCGGACACGGCGAGCGGCGGGCGTCGTGGACATGGGATGCGGCGAGCGTTCACGGCTGGTGCGAAGGTCGGCACGGCGAGTGGAGCTGCCAGCGCGGGGACTTGGACGCCGCTTGGGCGACGTTAAAGCTAAGCCTGCGCTAGTACTTGCCCACGCGGCATTGTCGCCTGCTGTCCGACAAGGCGCACGCGGAGGTTGGAGCTTTCGAGTCTTCAATCCAGTTGTGCGGCCGTGCGGGGGCGTTCGCGTGAAAGAAGCAACAAGTCACATGCCTTGAATTGATCTCCCTCGTTGGATCTTGATTGGACGATGGATAGCATAGGGAAAGTTACAACGTGACTTTACAAAGGAAAGTCACTGAATCTGCATCCCCCGTCGACAAGCAAAAACCAATGGGCATCTAGGGGGATCAACGTTTCCAAACTCAAGATAACGAAATCGACCGAAAATAATTTGGCTTTTGGCGACAGCTTAGAGCAACTTTTTAAGACTAGAGTTAAATCGTTCTGTAAAGACTAGTTATTATTAGGCCAAAAATATCTTCAACAGAATGTGTGTCTCTTTCGATTGAGTGGTTTCCCGGCTAGGAAAACCTCAATCACTAAAGTTGGAATCACAACCTCACTCGCTATCTGTCCTCTTTCTCATGCTTGGCGGCCTCTTCTTGTGCGGATACTCTTTTTCCGCGCTTTTGTTATCCCTCACGTGCCAACGAAGTCCTTCGGGTTGGCCAAGATGCGTTGTCGACGTCTTCACAAACCAAACCAGGACGGAGCAAAAACTAGAAGTACCTAACATTCATGAGGAATGGGGAGCCGTGGCTTCATGCTCACCATCCCCGTTGATGTGCGTGAGGATAGAACACACGCTTATAGAATGCGTTGATCTCCGCATGTGGCTTTGTTGTGCATGAGCGGAGGGGATGTTAAACCGGCCAACCACCATCCTCGT
Organism: Miscanthus lutarioriparius; assembly: GCA_904845875.1. Lineage (NCBI taxonomy): Eukaryota > Viridiplantae > Streptophyta > Magnoliopsida > Poales > Poaceae > Miscanthus > Miscanthus lutarioriparius. The sequence goes on along the minus strand of CAJGYO010000004.1, from coordinate 25,601,828 downwards.
TCTTGTGTGGCATCCATGTCTGAGTCAAAGAGGAAGCTGGGAGGACGCACTTGGATCCATCTATTCCCGCGGTTGCAGCGATAGGTCGTTGCAACGGAAGACTCAAGGAGGGGGCAGGAGGAGGTGGGCATGGGAGGCAGAAAATTTGAGGACACAACAAGCGAGACTAGGGATAAGAATTGGGGATGGAGGAAGGAGCTGAGCATGGGACGCATCTATTCCTACTGCGTGTCTTGTGAGCTATCCTCACCTCACGTCTTGTCCCAATTATTAGTGACTTAGCGTGTGTAACTCTCTCTCAAGACATTAGCTATATGTTGACTTAATTTAAATAAGTAAACTATGTGTGCTCCTATATACTGACTTACTTAAATTCTCAACATACACTTTCGATTTTGTAACTAAATCGATATGAAGCGTGTAAATATAGACAATTAAAATTATATTAGTCTCTATTATATTCACATTATTGTATTTTTTTAAATCCTCCTCCACATGCCATCCCAAAATTCCTACGGCAATGTGAGGCAGGGTATGTTTTCGAATGTTTCTAGTAGAACTGGATAACATACCACGGTACTCCTTTCGTCCTTAAAAAAATATTATTATTTATTCATGAAAATCAAATATTCTTAATTTTAATATAATATATATAAAAAATATTAAAATTTATGATACATAATTAATATTACTAGATAGACCCTGAATAGGTTTCATGATTTTTTTTCCCGCAAAGACATGAGTTCATAGCGACCATGGAGGAGGGAGTATATGGGCCTAAAGGGTTCCGTAGTCCAAAACATCAGTCAGATTTTGACTTTTCCGCAACGTTTGCGTTTCACCGAGAGCCACAAGCCCGCAACCGCAAGCAACAGATCCGCGCCCGCTCAGCCGCTTTCCTCCCCACCCCCAGTGGGCGACGACTGGCGCCCATCGTCGATTCCCCGGTCTCCGTTTCCGTCTCGCGTGTTTGGTGCTTTCGATCTCCCCAAGGCGGCAGCTGGCAGCGCTGTACGCGCCGCGGGAAGATTTTGGTTGGTGGATTGTTGGTGGCGGCTCCACTCCGTCCCACTGCACTGGTCCAATCCAAATGGCGGCCAATAATAGTGACCCGATCCAGGATCAGCTGGGGGAAGGAGGGGCGGGCGTGAAGCACGAGGCGGAGGAGGAGGTGGGGGAGGAGACGTCTTCTTCCGCGGCGCAGGCGACCGCGACGACGATGCTGCCCCGGTCGAGCTCGCGGCCGCAGCTGGACCTCAGCGGCGCGGCGATCCACGGGACGCTGGAGGACCGCAACCCTACCATCCTGTTGCCCAACCAATCCGACGACATCTCCCACCTCGCCCTTGACATCGGCGGTACGTGCGTGCCCCGTGCGCGTCTCCCCGCCTCCGCTTCACTGTTGGACTCAACAGTGTTTATCGCTTGGTAGCTGTGTAAGCTTCTGTGTCGAGTTGGTTAATCAAAGTAGATGAGATGCGGGATACTTAGCAATTTAGCATGTGACTGTGGAAACCCAACTGTGGTCGAATTTTCAGAAGTTGGCACTTCCGCCTGCTAGTCCCACAGTGATCCAGGGACTAAATTTCAGTCCTGTCACATCGGACGTTTGGATGCTAATTAGGAGGAATAAACATGAGCTAATTATAAAACTAATTGCACAGATGGAGACTAATTTGTGAGACGAATCTATCAAGCCTAATTAATCCATCGTTAGCCCACGTTTACTGTAGCACCACATTGTCAAATCATGTGCTAATTGGACTTAATAAATTCGTCTCGCAAATTAGTCTCAATATGTGCAATTAATTTTGTAATTACTCTATATTTAATACTCCAAATTAGTGTCCAAACATCCAATGTGATAGAGACTAAAGTTTAGTTCCTGAAACCAAACACCCGAACATTTCCAGATTGCTACTGCATCTCAGGACGACTGTGTGAACCATTTAAGAGTGTATCTGCGGATTGATAGTGGTGATAAAATGCTACTTGCAACAGTAAGCCATCAAGGTGGGACTGTGCATATGCTTCCAACTCTTGTTGTTCCTCCTGAACTGTTAGGATGTGCTTGATGGATTAAAAGGCGCCAGTTTTCTATAACTGGTTCAGAGTTTTATTTTTCATTGTCAACCTGCAATTGCCAACAATAATTTCTTCACTGTAGAAGGGTCGGACATTTTGTACTCTGAAGTTTGAAATGTATGTTTTCCCTCTAGGTTCTCTTATAAAACTGGTATACTTCTCGCGACATGCTGAGCTCTCCACTGAAGATAAGCGCAAGATATCCACAAAGAGAAGACTTGGGATGTTTAATGGTGGCAGGAGAAGCTACCTGATTCTTGGAGGGAGGCTCCACTTTGTCAAGTTCGAGACTGGGAAGCTAAATGAATGTTTGGATTTCATTTCTTCCAAACAACTACATCGTGGTGGTATGCAAACACTGGTGTTAGTTATAAACAATTGGAATGTTGTATCATCTTCCTAGTTATTTCCATCACCTTGTTGACATAGTTTCCTGTGGTTCTTCGATTGCTTCTGTTACCTTTGAATCATGGTTCACCTGTATTTTCTTAGCATTGAATAGCAGTTATATGCTGCAGGAATTGATTCACCTTCGTGGCGCTCAGGAGCTCAGCCTGATGACATTGTAATTAAGGTAAAAACTAAAGAGACAACATGATTGATATGTCTGAAGACTCTATATAAGTATAAGTAAATGTTTGGATTCAGGGCACCTCAATAGTCCTTTAATAAGAAAAAAGAACAACAAAGAGAAAAAGGGGAAAGGCCTAGAGATCCTCTCATCCATTGAAAGGAAAAGAGAAAGATGCTGAATTAATAGTCTTTACAGAAGTCATTTTTTGTGATGAGTATCTGTTTATTGCTGCATTAATAATTCTTCCATTACATACTTTATTTTTGTAAGCACAGATTAGTTCTCTTTATTTGGATTTATGGCCTTAGGATTATTTTGTTTCTGAGTGTAATATTTTGTGGAAAGGCAACAGGTGGTGGCGCATACAAGTATGCAGATGTCTTCAAGGAAAGATTGGGAGTCAGCCTTGAAAAGGAAGATGAAATGGACTGTCTTGTGGCTGGAGCAAACTTTTTGCTTAAGGTTCCAATTTATTTAGTCCATATTCTACTGTGCATCTATCTTGTATGTGATGTTTATAGTGGATTGTTGGAGATGTATTAAACTAATAATGTTAGTAATAAGTGTGTTAACATTCATGAATCTAAATTACAAACTACCGTCAAGTAAATAACACTCTTTTTCTGCACTTGGCAGGCTATACGTCATGAAGCTTTTACACACATGGATGGCCAGAAGCAATATGTTCAGATTGATCGGAATGACCTGTTTCCCTTCCTTCTTGTTAATGTTGGATCTGGTGTTAGTATAATCAAGGTAACTTTGAGGTTAGATTTCTAGTTTGTTGTTCTTTTGAGTGTCACCAGATCTTGTTGACCATTCTTTTTCAAAGGTTGACGGGCATGGGCAATTTCAGCGAGTAAGTGGGACAAATGTTGGTGGTGGTACTTACTGGGGATTGGGGAGGCTAATGACAAAGTGCAAGAGGTGCTATTTTTCTGCCCAAGGACACCAGATATTTCTGTATGCAATTTGATTTCTCCTAAACTCAGTAATTTTGTTTCAGTTTTGATGAGTTGCTAGAGTTGAGCCAGCGTGGAGACAACAGCACCATGGACATGCTTGTAGGAGACATATATGGTGGTCTGGACTACTCCAAGGTTACTATTAGCATAAAATGTGTAAATAATTGTAAAACATGTTGATATTCCCCATAAGTTATTGTATGCACTACTTAAAGCTGCTAGTCTGACTCTGACCCGTTATTAGGATAACATTCAGTGTGCAGTGTGCACTGTATGTTAGAAAAAGTGTTATTAAACTTCTTGTCTTATGTGGGTATTAATTATGCATGCTTCTGCTATATGGCAGATTGGCCTTTCAGCATCTACAATCGCCTCTAGTTTTGGAAAGACAATTTCAGAAAACAAAGAGCTATCAGATTATAGACCTGAGGATATATCGCTCTCTCTGTTACGGATGATTTCATACAACATTGGCCAGGTATGTCAACCTTGTGAGGACATGATATGGTAAATAAATGGTGAATGACTAGTGAGATAAGTGTCCAAGACAAATGGTTTAGTACTCGCATCACACCTTTTCTCTAGATACACACACTTGACAATTTTTAATTTTTTTTTTGAAAATGTGAACAAGTAAATGAAACAGTGAATGAAGTTTATCTAAACGTGGAGCTTTTTTGTGTGCTTAATTTATCCAGGGATCTAGCCTAGCTTTGAGTGGTTGTGTTCTTTTCTGAAGAAAAGACAATAAAATAAGTGATATTTCAACATTTTTTATGCTATATATTGACTTTTCTCATAATCTGAAAGTGATAGAGTTGAAAATTAATGAAACCAAGAGCGAGCAATGCCAAAGATGATACTAGATGACAGTGCTAAACAGTGTATTGAAATTGGTTCTTTGGTGGGTGAAGGTCTAATATAACTTTTAATGGTGCTCATAGCAATAAGTAAACTCACATATTTTTTATGCTTGATGCTGCATGCTAAGTTGCTAAAATACAAATTGTAGTGTTTGGTCATTTCATTCATTTACCATGCCCTGGATTTTGAATTTATTTATTTTTGAAAGTAAAGGCAGGAGCTCTGCCGCTCAATTAAGAAGGAAATAGAGTTTTATGTACAGGCACCAATGGTGCCAAGAAACCTGGTCATAGGACCAACTCAAACACCGACCATAGAGCCGACACACAGAAGCCACCGCTCATGCGCTTGTTGATTTAGCCCGCACTACACATGGCCCTACGTCTCTGAACAATATCTTCCTTGGCCAGATAGGCGACCTGTTCCGATGTTTTGTGCTCGTTTTCGAAAATTCTCCTATTCCTTTCCTTCCACAGGTTCCACACAACATAAATGAGCACTCCATTAAATGTTCGGCGTTCTTGCTTTGGCACCTTGCTCGCCACCTCCTCCCACCAGGCCAGGCACTGGGGATCTTGTTGGGGCAGTTGCACATCAAAGTTTTCCCAAGATAACACCTGGCTCTAGACAGCTTTAGCGAAGGGGCATAGCAAAGATAGATGCAGTGCTGTTTCCAAAGGTCCATTGCACAAGACGCAATGCTCATGATGTGGCCACCCTCTCTTTTGCAAGTTATCCGCCGTGAGGATTTTGTCGTGCATTAGTAACCAGGCATGTATCTTGCATTTATTTTCCGCCCTTGCTTTCCAAATGAGATCAGCTTGGAACTTGCAGCGTGAACCTTGGAACTGTATGTTATATGCCGAACGTGTGGAGTAGTTTCCATCAGCCGTCCATCTCCACACTATGGAGTCCTGCACCTCGGGCGTGAGCTGCACTTCCTGAATCCTAAACCAGAGGGCGACGAATTCTTGTATCTGAACGGATGTTGTGATTCGCGTCCTGAGGGAGCGGATCCAATTACCATCTTGTAGTTCCTGGCAAACCGTCCTGTTCTTTCGGCTCACTAGCTGGAAAAGATGGGGCGCTAGGTATCTTGGAGCTTCACCGTCTAGCCAATTGTGATGCCAAAAACGTGCCTCGTTACTATTCCCAATTGTTATCGTTGTTGAGGCGTTGAAGAGCAAACGGTCTAGGTCATTGCATGGCAGTGTCGTCCCTACCCAAGGTTTTGAGTCATGAACCCACTCCTGCCACAACCAACGTAGGCGCAAGGCTCTTCCAAATGTTTGTCTCCCCCAACCCTCCCAAATCTTTTGGCATGCAGACTGTCGGCCAATTTACCAAGCAATGCCCTCCGTTGGCGTTCACATCACCTTTCCACAAGAATGATCTTCTGATTTTGTCAATTTGCTTTCTTGCCCATACCGCCAGAGGGAACACGGTGAGGTGATAGGTAGGCATCGAGGATAGCACTGAGGTGACCAAAGTAAGTCTGCCCGCTCTGTTGAGCATTCTACCTTTCCAACCAGGTAGCCTCTACCCTATGCGTTCAATGAGCGGTTGCACATGGACCTTCTGCAAGGATCTCGTATGTAGCTGTAGTCCCAAGTAGCGGCACGGGAAGGATTCTCTTGCCCCTACAAAGGAGGCTAACACATGGTCTAGATCGATGTCTTGGCATCTGATCGGGTGGACGGAACTCTTGTGCAGATTTATATGTAAGCATGAGACCCTACCAAATTCCTGGAGGGTCGTCGTGATGGAGTCCAAGTCGTCCTTGATCGGGTTAATGAAGATAGCCGCATCGTCAGCATACATGGAGGTCCTCCACCTGGCCGTAGATAGAGGAAGAGCAGAGAGGACGCCTTGCTGTGTTGCCATGTCTAGCAGGCGTTGAAGCGGGTCCATAGCGAGAATGAACAACATGGGCGATAGATGGTCGCCCTGTCGAACCCCTCTGTTGTGACTGAAAGCTGGGCCCTGCTGTCCATTTAGCAGCACTCTCGACGACATCGTGCGGAAAAGGATCGATACCCACTCCCGCCAGCGTGGTCCGAACCCTAAGGCGTGCAATACCTCCAGAAGGTAGCTCCAGCTGACCGTATCGAAGGCCTTGTGTATGTCAAGTTTCAGGAACAACGTGGGCAGCTTCATCTTTTGCATTGCCCGTACTGTGTTTTGAACATATAGGAAGTTGTCGTGGATGCTCCTCCTTTTGATGAATGTGCTTTGGCATTTCGAAACTAAGGAGTCCAGCAGCGGCGCCAACCTGTTTGCAAGTAGCTTGGCAAAAATCTTCGCTATGCTATGAATGAGACTGATTGGGCGAAAATCTGTAACTCGCAAGGCGTCCCTTTTCTTTGGGAGTAGGATGATGTTTGCCGTATTTAGGAGCTCAAAGCCTTGGGAGTTTAGCATGTACATGCTGTTCACCGCAACAGTAACATCGTCTTTGATGATGTCCCAGCAGTCTTTGAAGAAGGCGCCTTGTCGGGTGGTATCGACTTTATTGTCTCTTTGATCTCTTCTTGCGTGAACGGGGCCTCGAGAGCCGATAAATCCCTTGGGACATAACCGAGTGCCGACCAGCTGAACGTCACTGACCTCGGTGTATGTGAGCCTAGGTGTGCTGAAAAGTAATCCGCGATGATTTTTTCTTTGTCATTGTGTGTAGTCGCCACCCTCCCATCTGTGTGCAGACAATGGATATAATTCTTCCTTAATCTTGTGCTAGCCCGAATGTGGAAGAATTTTGTATTTACATCTCCGCTGCGGATGTATGTGAGCCTAGCCCGCTGTTTAATCCTTGACTTTTCAATGGCAGCTAAGCCGGTGCTTCTGATTTTTAGACACCGGCGCAGGTCGAGTTCCTGCTGTGTGTGTCCTAAATTCCTGCGCTGCCTCAAGCTGTAGCAGCACCTCTTTGACGATGGCCAGCTGCAACCGTGTGTCCCCTACCTTCTCCCTGCGCCACCGCTTAAGGCCTTTGGCCACTCGTGCTAATTTTGTGTGCAACCGTTTGATGGGTAAAGAAGAGTGCACAGGTTTACTCCAGACTTGTTCCACCAAGTCCCTGAAACCATCCATCTTGACCCAAAATTTTTCGAAGCGGAAGGTCCGGTTGTGGCAGTGCTCAAGTTCTCCCTGCAGGAGTAGCGGGGTGTGATCGGACATGAGAGAAGGCAAAGAGTGGAGAAAGCATGTCGGGAAGGTTAATTCCCAATCAGGGGTGCAAAATAATCTGTCGATTCTTGTTAATGTCGGATTGTCTTGCTCGTTGCTCCAAGTGAAATGACGTCCGTTGAGGCCTATCTCTTTTAGGTTCAGGTCGTCGATGACCGCTTTGAAGGAGGCCATGAGGCGACGGTTTAGATTGGAGTTGTTTTTGTCTTCTGCCTGGTAGATGAGATTAAAATCTCCTAGGATGAGCCATCTCCCATGGGCCGGGCAAGGAATAGCTGCAAGCTCCTGTAGAAATTGTAATTTCTCGGCGTCTCCCTGCGGGCCATAAACAACTGTAATTTGCCATTTGGTTCCATCTGCCCTCACGGTGACTGTTGCAGTCACTGCATGTGTAGATAAATGTTGGTCGGAGAGCTGGAAGTAATCCTCATTGACCGCAATAAGAATGCCGCCTCGTGTCTGAGTGGCTGGTAGTACCACAAAAGTGTTGGCGAACTTAGCCCCAACAGTATGTCTGACAACACCTTGATCCAAATTTTGCATCTTCGTCTCCTGCAAACACACAATGGTGGAGGCTGTCTCTAACTAGCAAGCTCACTGTATCTTGCCTCACCACATCATTGAGGCCGTTCACGTTCCAGCACAGGATGTTGCAATTACGTTGTGTCATTGAAAACAAGATTTACCCCAAATAACAGCCTGTGCAGAAACTGCAAGGGAAGAACAGACACATTGAAGCGAGTAAACTGGCTGCAGCCGATCACAGTAGTATTTCCAAACCGAAGCTTACAACAGGTAGCTAGCAGCGCTGATGGCAGTAGCTTTGTTGCAGACATAGTAGAATAACAACTGAAGATGACATGGTGACCCTGAAGGAGTGGAGAGCGCTTTGGTGATTTTTGGCCCCTGGCCGTCACCACTGCATCCTTCACAGCCGATACATAACTGGAGACGACGACACACCTACTGAACTGAAGATACAAATGGTTGGAGCTTGACATGAGTTACATAATGTAGCCCTTGCACCGAACTATGAAGCCTAAGCCTGGGAGCAGCCTGCCCCAGAGTCGTCGCCGAGGCCACAAAGGGCAGTCAATGCCTGGATCACCGTCCCTGAAAGTGGACCGCCGAACAGCTTGAAGTAGCCCAGCAGCGCGTCGTCCAGCGAACGGTCCTCCTCCATGAAGCCAAGTTTTTTCATCAGAACTTGGCGCGCCTTCGCTTTATGATTGGCGCATAATTCCTTATCGGAAGAAGTACATTTGATTTTAAACTTCCAAAGTGCCATTGTTGTTGTTTTATCACTGAACACTCAGTCATCTGTATCAATTCACACTGATACAGGCACGTTTCACCTTTTCTGAAATATACCTAAGCTCTCTATTTTTTTTTTCTAGAAAATACACAGGAGAGCTGTGTTTCTTTGCACTAAGAAGAAAAGGTTCTCTAATTTATTGTGGTCTATTTTTCAACTCAATTGAAGCTGTGGGTCCTGTTTCTTCGGTTTTTTTTTTGTAGATTTCCTATCTAAATGCACTTCGGTATGGACTCAAGAGGATATTTTTTGGTGGATTCTTCATCCGTGGCCATGCCTACACCATGGATACAATTTCTTTTGCAGTGCATTTCTGGTAATTTTTTTTCCAAAATTAGCACCCCCCCTTCTTTATGGTTTGTTACGTTATTTATATTAATTTTTGGAAAAAACGTTCTCCCATTTTCTTGCTTGGGACTAAAAGGCTTTGTTGTTGCTGTTGTTGTGTGTTGGTAAAGGTCAAAAGGAGAGGCACAAGCTATGTTTCTGCGCCATGAGGGCTTTCTAGGAGCTCTTGGTGCATTTATGAGTTATGAGAAGCATGGTCTCGATGACTTAAGGGTACATCATTTGGTTGAACGCTTCCCAATGGGTGCTCCATATGTTGGTGGAAAGATTCACGGGCCACCTCTTGGAGATCTCAATGAGAAGGCAAGGGCATCTTCCCTTGATCATGGTTAACTTTATGGCTATGATGGTTTGGTTATTTTTCTGAGTATGGCATCCTCTCTTAACACAAATCTGATGCTCGATAAAGTTACACCTTTGAAAACTCGAAATGGATGTCACTCAGTCAAACTACATGACAGGCATGCACAAGAACCAAAAGGGGCGACCCAAATTTCTATCTCTATTGAAAAGGCCCCTGGAATTAGTCGATATCTTTTTGCTACTATTTTATGCTGGAATGAGATAACATTTCCTTCTTATTCAACATCGTTTATTAAATCTAGTTCACTTTTGATCGCCAATATTATTTAAAAATGTTTCCATTTTGAACTGTACAGATATCATGGATGGAGAAGTTTGTGCAGAAGGGTACTCAGATTACTGCCCCTGTACCTATGGGAGTTCCAGCTACAACAGGTATGGGAGGCTTTGAAAGGCCGACTTCTAAGGGCGACATTTTGCGGTCAGATGCAAGTGCAGCACTAAATGTCGGTGTTCTCCATCTTGTACCCACATTGGATGTGTTTCCATTGTTAGAGGATCCAAAGACGTAAGACAAATGTTTAACTCTTGTGTCTACTCTCTAGTATGTGTGTGGAAGTTGGTGAAATTTCATATTATTGAAAATGAACTCTTCCTAGATAATTTAGTTCTATTTGTCAACCCAGAAAAGGACCAACTAAATACTAACTGTTGCAGTAAAATCAGTACAGAAAATGGAGCTCAACTTCCATTTCCTGAAAGGCTCTAGAAATTAGTGGTAAACAGTTTTTTCACATCAAATTACCAGTTAGTTAAGCTTTTCCTTGTAGCTATGATACCAAAAGTAATAAACAAGTTTCTGAATCTTTTTTCTCGAATGCAGAGTTTCAGCATATATGCAACCTTCAAAATCGTGATAACTGATCTGTTTTGTAGGTATGAACCAAACACAATTGATCTTGACCAGGATGAGTTCAAGTATTCTTCTATTTCTCTTACCTATAGATATATAATAGAGTCCTTTGACGATATCTGAGATCATCGTGCTAGGTACTGGTTCAAGATTTTGTCAGATCATTTGCCGGACCTCGTGGACAAGGTATGATGTTGCTCTTGCAAAGACATCTGCATAGTTCCTCTTTTCTTTATTCATGACATGATGTTAAAAAAAGGTTTCCAAATGTCGTTCTCACTCACAAACTCCAATCATCAAGCCATCCGAGACTCTGTGTTTCCAGTACTCGCCAACTTAATCAGATGTATCTCCCTCAGTTTCCGAATCCGTCTATTGAATGGCATCTCTGGAACAGTCGGCATGAGGTGTTCTGTAACCCCAGAAGGCTAGAACCACACCTCACCTCATATGGAGCAGAAATTGTTTCACCCTTGATCTTATGTTATCCAAATACATTTTCTTAAAAAACTTGCTTCTTTATTGTTGGGTCCTTACAAGTAAGTATATCAGGCTGTGAACTTCCTACTATTAGTTCACAACATTTGACACACACCACCTTTATTGGTTTCCACATAAGCAGGTATGCACCTGCCACAAATGTTTGCCAAAAGGAACAGAGACTCCCTTGTTAAGGGACTAGTTGCTGTTTCCATACCTCAGTGAGCTTAGCTCCTTGACTGTAATGAAGGCGATATTTCCACTTCACTATCACCACAATCAAGTTTACATCGAGATTGCATATTTTGGGCTGAGATAGTACACATATGGTTTTTCATTTTGTAGTAACAATTTGTGAATTGAGGATATTTACCTGAATATCCATTTCTTTTCTGTTTGGGAGTAAATGGAATCCTGAAACAGTATATTCTTGGCTAACTTGTGCATTCTATCATTTGTAGGCAGTTGCTAGTGAAGGTGGGACTGATGATGCCAAAAGGCGGGGAGATGCATTTGCGCATGCCTTTTCTGCTCATCTGGCAAGGTAAAAAATTGCTATTGCATGTCAATATTGCTCTCTCTCTTTGCTACCTAACTTGTGTCAGGTTAGATTGATGGAGGAGCCAGCTGCTTATGGAAAGTTTGGTTTGGCCAACCTGTTGGAGTTGAGGGAAGAATGTCTGAGAGAATTTCAGTTTGTTGATGCATATATTAGCATCAAGCAAAGGTTGGCTTCCTATATGTGCGCATGCATGCACACATGCTCTCATTTGTGTAACTTTCTGGTATCTTCTGCTTGAAGGGAAAATAAAGCTTCACTGGCTGTTTTACCAGATCTTCTGATGGAACTTGATAGTATGAATGAGGTATATGACAGGGGCTTCTTTCTGCTTAATTCTGCACTTAACTGAAGTCATCTTAACATTTGCTTCTGTGATAGCTCAAGTTATCTCCTTGCGATTATGCCAGTTTTCTATTGGCAGCATGTGGATGAGAAAACATGAGAAATTTTGGTTCATGCCACGATCATAAGTCCACGTTTAACAAAATACCACTAAATGTGTTTCTGGCAAAAGCAAAACATTCCAATGTCACTGTTAGGGGTATTTTGTCATTGTTGTTATTTTTCTTTTCCCTCTGTAGCGAAGCTTCAACTCTAGATATTCATCTGAGTGTACATTTCATGGATATCCAGGAAGCTAGGCTGCTTGCTCTAATTGAAGGTGTCCTTGCTGCAAATATATTTGATTGGGGATCTCGAGCTTGTGTAGACCTTTATCACAAGGGAACTATAATAGAAATCTATCGCATGAGTCGCAAGAAGATGCAACGTCCTTGGCGGGCAAGTATTCCAAGTCTGAACTTTTTAAATGTTACAGTTGCATTGCGACCTCTGAGAGTTATAAAAAAAAAAGAGTTGTGCTGTCACAAACTATATCATTAACTTTATGTACTTTTTCTTGCAGATTGATGACTTTGATATGTTCAAAAAGATAATGCTTACTGATAGAAAGGACCAACCATACAAAAGAGCACTGCTTTTTGTTGATAACTCAGGTGCTGATGTGGTCCTTGGAATGCTTCCTTTAGCTCGGGAGCTTTTACGCCATGGAACAGAGGTATAAATTGAAATGCTGAAAAGCTAAAGAGTTTGCCTTTTTTGTTAGGTTTGCTCCACACTGAATTTAATTAGAAAGAGCAGACAGAATGCTGGCTGCAGAGACTCAATCAAGGGAACACACGATATATTGCATGCTAATGTATAGATCACATTTATTTAACATCCTTGGTGAACGTTGTGATAATTTCTAAAAGATCTTATTTGTGACAACCCAGAACTGATAAAAAAAATGGAGATGATTTTAGCTGTCTGGCTGACCTTGTGAAATAACTGTAGAACTGAAGCAAACCTTCAAGATTATCCCATTTGGTGATTACTTATAGTATATCCAATTGTCATAAATTTTCTATTGATAGATAGATGTTTAATGTGATCAGGTAGTTCTTGTTGCAAATTCGTTGCCAGCTTTGAATGATGTTACTGCTAATGAACTTCCAGAAATTATAGCTGAAGCCTCAAAGGTACAAAGTAAATACAATCCCTTGCCACTTAGCTGTATTATCTATTGTCGTTAGCTCTAAGTTCATATAACTCAAATGATAATGTATCACAGCACTGTGGTATCCTTCGGAAAGCTGCGGAAGCTGGTGGGTTGATAGTTGATGCAATGGCTGGCATCCAAGATGATCTCAAGGATGAGCCAGTGTCAGTGCCACTAATGGTTGTTGAGAATGGATGTGGCAGTCCATGTATTGATTTCCGGCAGGTTAGCTCAGAGCTTGCTGCTGCTGCAAAGGATGCAGATTTGGTAAGGCTGCAGCATTTTTAGCTGTGCATTCTCATGCAAGAATCATTTGCAATGTTCTATTATATTTATAATATTGGTTTGCTTTCCAATATGATGCAGTTAATTTTAGAGGGCATGGGGCGGTCACTGCATACCAACCTGAATGCCCGTTTTAAGTGTGATGCTCTAAAGGTACTTGTTTCTGCAAACCTTACTCATTGGTTGCTACACTGGCAACCTTGATAGTTCTGATTGCAAGAAATTTCCTCATCTTAAAAAAAGGAATCATAGATTTTATATATAAGAAATTTGATGGTTAGATCAGTTTCAGATCATGACTACAATAATATTTTCAGTCATAGGCATTGAACATCAAATATAATTGTAGTCATGACTCATAAGTCACACAGCACAAACAGCAGTATTTTTTTGTCTAGACACTCTGCACAGTCAACTCCGAATTCCAATGATTTTAATTGCCAATGTAGCTTCAGCTGAATCTGGAACTTCCTTACCTTTCTGTCAATTTGTGGAGTCAAAGGGCAGAATCTTTGATAAGATGTCCCACCAAATCATGTATGCCATTTTTAAAAGTTTACAAGTCGAGCTTTTGTGCGCAGCTTGCTATGGTCAAGAATCAGCGATTGGCAGAAAAGCTCTTCAATGGAAATATATACGACTGCATCTGTAAATTTGAACCAGTTTCTTAACAATATGGTAATGCTCACTAATTTTGCCACGGCATTGCTTAAATCTGGTAGTTTTGACAAAGTGAGTATCTTTTCTTCAGTTTTATCACCAGTTTTCAGTTTTATCTTCTTGCAGCAGCTAGCAGAAGCAACTTGATTGGTGCAGCCGGCGAGACAAAGAAACAATCATACTGCATACGGCATTATGGTCCTTCCAATGTACGGGGTACAAGAAACGCCCTTACAATATGCAGCTAGTGTCTGGGATAATAGTGTTGTCTCAAACGATATAATAAAGGCTTTAAAGGCCATTTCCAGAAATATTGAATGGAGAGGTTTGAGCCAGCCAACTGGTGTGTGTGTGTGTCTGTGTACCCGAAAAGCGAGTTAGCAGCCTAGCAGGGCCGAAGTAACATACCCTGGAAAGATATTCAGCCTGTTCGTTTCGTCGTAAATGATCGTGGATTATTTACTGCTGACTGGTTTGGTGTGAGAGAAAAATACTGTTCTAGCTTATAATCCACGATCATGTTCGTATGCCGTGCTCAAATCAATCCAAGATTTGTTCACCTGCCGGGACAATACCGTCACTCAAATGCTAAAATTCAGTTCTTAGTTCTTGCATGGATGTTTTCAATTCTGAGAAAGACTGTCACCAAAATCAGTTATTAGTTCTTGCATGGATGTTTTCAATTCTGAGAAAGACTGTCACCATGTATTTTACTCGGTAGTTAAATTGTACAGTAGAACAGATAACTCAAATCACTAAACGAGACGGTGCACGAGCAACAAGACAGGTAAAACATGAGACGAGAGATTTCTTCAGCATACAGCAGTTGATCCACTAATCAACAAGCCGTTCATCCCTCAAGAAACTAACAGCTCTAGGTAAAGTTGATGTCGTACGCCTTGCCACCGTCCGCTCTGAAGATGCCAAAGTGGCGCTCGAACTCGGGGCCGGGCTTGCCGTCCTCGTCGTACAGGTCGAACAGGAACACCTCCACGGGCACGCCGGGCCGCTTGGGTGTGCCGACGCCGCGCACCGCCCTCTCCACGATCTTGGCGTTGTACGCCGCGGCGTTCTGCGGGGTCGCGGCTGGGTGCCCCGCGGTTGGCCACCCGGTCTCGGTCACCGCGACCGGCACGCCGCCGAACCCCTCCTTCTCCAGCGCGGCCACCAGCGCGTCTACCGTGGCGTCGAACAGGTTGGTGTACACCAGCGCGCCGTCCTGCACGGGCGCCGCGCCCGCGCCGAAGAGCGCGTACGCGAGCTGCACGTTGGCCGGGTCGTTGACGTAGCTGATGAAAGGGTAGGTGTTCACCATGAAGGGCGCGCCGGTGTCGGCCAGGAACTGCAGCATGGGGCGGAGGACGGGGAGGGAGGCCGCGTCGAACACGCCGGCGGAGGGCGGGTACGAGGCGGCGAGCACCGAGGAGGCGTGCGCGGAGGAGACCTTCACCCTGCCGCCGAGCCCCAGCGCGGCGAGCGCGGAGTGCAGGTTCCGCATGGCCGGCACGAGGTGCGGCGCGTAGAACTGGTTGTTGTACAGCACTTCGTTGCCGACGGTGAGGTACCGGACGCGCTCGGCGGGGGCGTGGGCCAGGACCGCGGACCGCAGCCACCGCGCCGAGCCCTCGGGCCCCGACGCGGCGAGGAAGGTGAGGTTCTCGTTGGGCACGCCCACCATGAGGTCGATGCCCGCCGCGGCGAAGGCCGGGAGCACGGCCGGGTCGGGAAGGAAGAGCCGCGCCTTGGTGATCCCGTTCTGCTTGAGCAGCGCCGCCGCGGCCGACGGCGGTGGGAGGTTGCTGCCGACGCGGCCGTGGCAGATGCCGATCTTGCCCGCGTCACCGGCCGCCGCCGCCGCTACCGACGCGACGGCGAGGAGGACGTGGCCCAGAAGACACAGCGCTGTTCGCGTGGCCATTGGCGAGGGAAGGAAGGAAGGGAAAGGGACTAGGAAGGGGATGCCACGCTTTGGGTGTGTTGTGGCCGTTAAATAGAATTTGGCTTTGCCAAGAATAGTAGGGTTCTGGTTGTTTGTAGTTGTGGCGGATCGAGGACGTTAAGGAATAAATAGCGTGGGGTCACTGCTTGGTTCTGATGCAGTGATGCTGTTCGATTGGCTGTTTGGCTCGGCATGGTAGTGGCCGTTGACACATATAGCCGTTGGCTTTTCAAATTATGCTTTTTGTTCTAGCGACTAGCCTCTCTCCAGTCTCCAGTACATTTTTTCTGAAGCAGAAGCAAGGAACGGCCGAACGGTACTGGAGGCTTTTACCTTCCCTTTCGAGCCTGAGTATCCGACATACACGTCCACTGGCACGCGGGGCTGAATTTTGAAATGGCCAGAAAGAACGTCCGCATTGATCAAGCCGTTGGTGTGACTGGAAACTCTCCGTGCGCTTCAGGATGCAATTATGCAATAGATCAGAATGCCCGCACCATGGACGGCTCTCTCTTTGGCGTGGCAACATTCCTTCGCGGAAGAAAAAAAAATTCTATGCAGCTGCGTCGCACGCCGCTCCCGCTGCAACAGCGCGTAGAAGAGCGACGCGTGTCCCGCTGGCCCACCAGTTGAGACGGCCCGCCATCTGCGTGAGTTGAGCCGAGGCCGTCGTCAGGGCAACTCGATCCAAAATCACGTAAAAGCTGCTCCCCTCACCACGGAAATCCTTCAGTGATCCACTAGTTCATCAATGTCTCTCCATCTGCTGGGCGAGGTCCGATGGTGGGGAGTCGTGGCTTGTGTATTGTGGAATCGACCTTAGCCGCAGCCCGCAGGCAACAAGGACGAGAGTCGAGAGGCTTGAGGCAGTGGCTGGTCGTCGAGTTGTGCGTCCGTCGACCGGTGAACATCGTGTTTGTCAAATTACAGGTAAAAAAAAAAAACTGAATGAGCTATGTCTTTTTTTTAAGAGCCATCAATAGGAGTACACCGGCCATATATTAATAGAGAATAAGCAATTACAAAACAAAAAAATAAAATAAAAACTATAACCTCACCAAGGAGGCAACAACACAACCATCGCTGCAAGAAACACAGAAACCACGATCCTCAGAAGCAATAGCTGTCAAACGTCACTCTGAACGCCACCAGCACAAGCGACGTAAACTAGTAGGGGAAATAGGTTTCCACAGCCTCCAAGGAAGGGAACGACGTCCGTAGATGTCGACAAGGCCGAAAGGAGAACCTAGGTTTTTCAACAAAACTACTATAGGGTAGGGGGGGGGGGCTCATGGAGAATGTGCTACCAAAGACATTACCATTGTCGGCCAAAGCCAAGGGCCTTCGCCCGAAACCCCCGACACCCAAGCCCAAACCAGTCATATTGTGGACGACCACAGCCAACCGCCACCGGCAGAAGATAGTTGTGGCACCGGCAAGGTGAAAGGCATGCTTAACTGCCGCCGCCACGCCAGTCCACTAGGGCCGCCTCCCTCCTACATGGTAATAGCCACCGTGAGAAGCCACATCTTGTTCCTGCACCAAGCAAAGAGCGCCACCAACGCCGTTGCACATCGACGCCCCACAAACTTCTATAGAAACCACGAGCATCCCCACACAAGCCACCGTCTTCCGCTGGTTGTCGCGGCGGCAACGAGCCGGCCACAGGCATGCGTGGCCAATTGAATGAGCTATGTCAATGAGTACAGTGGTATGCTCTAAATCCTTGTTACCTTATCGACGTTTCATGTGTCAGATGCTGCTAGAAGTAAGCTGGAAACAAAAGCACCCTACACACCAATTGACAGATTCTTGAAATTGTTAGTTTTATGTGTCAGATTTTGACAGAATGACTGATTTAAGTAGCGTTGTTTGTTTCCCTGCTTCACTGAACAGCAATAACAACAGACTCAAGGGACCTTCAGCATTGGAACCTTCTGTTATTGGCAGGCAAATAATACCGATACTGAGAGATGCAAATGTGTATCGATGTCAGGGTGTTTGGCTGATGAGATATAAACGGACACTTCTGCTCTCTTCGTGGTGTTGTTTCTTGAAGGCACATCTACATGATAAAAATAGAAGAAATTCTCATTGGTGGCTAGAAATAGGATGTTGTATTGTACAGGGATTTTGTATTTTCTTATTTATGTATGGAATTCCTTCCTTCTCTGAGCCGGCGTTCCTATCCCACTATATTGTCGCTATCATAAATAAATATGTGTTGACGTCATTAGAGAGCATGGATCACAAATGAAAGATCACTTGTTGTATGAATTGAAGGCCAAAATAGTTTACCATTTCATATTATTCAGAATCACTGGAACAGTACTATCTTATTGATCAATACAAAATCATCTGGTAAAAGCATTGTGAAAGTAGGTTAGCGAGTTACCCTTCCTAGGTACTCGGCTCCGTGTTATATAGGACCGGGAACAGCCCCGGTGTGGCATATACAACAAAAATCAGTTACAAGAGATATACATCAAGATATCTATCTATGCACCAACTTGAGCTACAAACTAGGAACTAACCTAGAGCCCTACCGAACCAACTCTAAGGAGCCATACAGGATATGCTAACAAACTCTATCATCTAACACCCTCCCTCAATCTCAGCCACTAACAAGGTTGAGATTGTCTCGCCGAAGTTTGATGACAGGAAGAGCTTTAGTGAATCCGTCAGCAACTTGATCCCCAGAGTGAATGAACCGAATCTCTAGTAATTTTTGTGCTACTCCCTCTCTGACAAAATAGAAATCTATCTCAATATGCTTCGTTCTAGCATGAAACACTGGGTTTGCAAAAAGATAAGTAGCGCCTAAATTATCACACCAAAGCTGTGCTTTAGGAGGATGATCAATTCTCAATTCAGTCAACAATTTTTGTACCCATAACATTTTTGCAGTTGCATTTGCTAGCGCCTTATACTCAGCCTCTGTGCTTGATCGTGACTCTGTGGCTTGCTTCTGGGCTGTCCATGAGATCAGATTATCACCAAGGAAAACAACAAAACCACCAGTAGAGCGACGATCGTCAACACAACCCGCCCAATCCGCATCTGAGAAAGCACTAACTAACATTGACTTCGAACCTCCAATCCGTAGACCAAGATCAATAGTCCCACGGACATACCTTAGGATTCGCTTCACAGTGCTCCAATGAACTGTGGTAGGAGCATGCAAGAATTGGCACACCTTGTTCACCCAGAAGGAAAGATCAGGACGTGTCAATGTCAAGTACTGCAGTGCCCCAACCACACTTCTGTATCATGTTGCATCATCTGGCCCAAGCTTATCTCCCCCCTCAACACTAAGCTTCTCAGAGGTCGACAATGGTGTATCAATTGGCTTGCATTTGTTCATACCAGTTCGAGTAAGTATATCAGTAGCATACCGTCCTTGAGAAAGAACCAGACTGCCATGACTTCTTTTCACTTCAATGCCCAAGAAGTAATGAAGGTCACCCAAGTCCTTCAAAGCAAACTCACGTTGCAGATCAACAAGTAAAGCATCTGTAGCTGCCTGAGATGAACTAGCCACGATAATATCATCAACATAGACAAGAACAAATAGACTGTGCTTCCCTTTATTGTAGTAGAAGAGAGAAGTGTCCGCCTTGGAATGAATAAAGCCAAGTGCTTGCAGCTTACCACATAGTCTAGCATACCAAGCACGTGGAGCCTGCTTCAGGCCATAAATTGCCTTGTCCAGCTTACACACATAATCCGGATGTGACATGTCCTCATAGCGTGAGGGCTGATGCATATAGACCTCTTCTTCCAACACACCATGGAGGAAAGCATTTTGCACATCCAACTGTCGAAGAGAGCAGCCCCTGGACATTGCAATGGACGGAACAAGCCGAATTGTTGCTGCCTTAACCACGGGACTAAAGGTGTCCTCATAACCTATACCATACCACTGCTTGTATCCCTTGGCAACTAAACATGCCTTGTATCAATCAACGGAACCATCAGCGTTCCGTTTGACCTTATACACCCATTTGCAGCCAATAATGTTTTTGCCTTTGGGCCGTGGAACAAGACGCCAAGTATTGTTGTGGATCAACGCTTGGTGTTCAGTATCCATTGCGGAGACCCATTTTTTATTTCCAAATGCTTCCTCAGATGTAGTAGGCTCCCCTTAGATGAACTGGCCAACATACCCCCATCTCACAGTACCATCTGTATAAATTTTTGGTTTGGATAGGTGTGGCATATACAACAAGAATTAGTTACAAGAGATATGCATCAAGATATCTATCTATGCACCAACTTGAGCTACAAACTAGGAACTAACCTAGAGCTCTGCCGAACCAACTCTAAGGAGCCGTACAGGATATTCTAACAAAATCTATCATCTAACAAGCATGACTGTCGACAGAATATCGTCGGTAGTCCTACGAGGGGTATCCCACGAAGGTAGATTGATCGGCACAGATGCGTGTAATTGAGAATAAGAAGGCAACAGAGACACACGAGTTAGACAGGTCCAGGCCGTCAGTATGACGTAATACCCTATTCCTGTGATCTGTTGAATTGTATTGGCTATCATATGATATTGCGTGAGTTTGGAGGGGGTCCCTGCCCGCCTTATATAGTCCGGGGGTAGGGTTACAAGTCGGTTAGATCTGAGAGATAACCGGAAAGTAATAACAAATTATAGGAATCATGGGATCATACGTATCCTAACAGATCTCGTAGTATCTTTAGGATATCTTCCTAGTGTCTTGCGGGAGGTGCCGAGCAGTGTCGTGCCCCGCAAGGCTTCGTCATGTGGGCTGGGCCGCCCCTGGGGGCGCAGCCCATGTGGTCTGCCGTGGGTATCCGGGGTCGTACCCCCTCACAGCTAGTCCCCGAGCGCCTTGTACCCGTTGTGCAACGCCGTCTTGAGCTTGTCCGAGCAGGTACGAACAAAGCCGAGCAGTCAAACTCATGGTCTAACCACCGTGATGAGTTGACGAGCAGTTGTGAGCAGTTGCCGAGCCGAGCAGTGTGAACCATCGCCAAGCAGCGTGAGCCGTCGCCGAGCAGTGTGAACCGTCGCCGAGTAGCGTAACCCAAGTACGGCTTGCCATAAGGATGTAAGGAGCTCAAGTTCATAATCAAAAATTTCTTCGCAGTGGACCAAGTGTGCCCACTTAGAGTTCGACCACGAGAAAGGGAGATAGTCTTCTTCAGCTTTAAGAGGCGTCTTCCAGAATAAAGCAAACACATTCACCACGAGGTGAAGTATGCCCACTTAGTCCCCGAGCCTGACAGTAGATGACGTAGTCATATGGTGCCAAGGTCCAAAGTGCCAGAAAAGTAGAAGACCAGCCGAGCAGGCAGCCAGTCCCTGGGTGTAGCCCTGAAATGAGAAAAAGCACGTTCACCGCGAGGTGAAGTGTGCCCACTTAGTCCCCGAGCCTGACAGTAGGTGACGTGGTCACGTGGTGCCAGGGTCAGAAACGACAGTCAACAGAAGAAGATCCCCAATGCGGTGAGGAACCGAGACGTATTGCTGACGTAGTCCCCGAGCCACAAGAGGAAATCTTGGAGAAAACAAATCGCGGAGAAAATACCAGAGTAATGGTTGTACAGTAGTAATTACTGAGCCGTAACGGTTGGCGGAGAAGTTGGTGAATATCTGGCGAGCCGTAACAAATTGTGGAGATAAATGGGCGATACGGGCCGCGGTTACATGAAAGCCTAGGTAACGACCCACCTTACTGTTGTGGAGAATTCGAAGAGGCACCAATCGTGGAAGGGGTTTCCCAAAAACCCTCGAATGCGAAAGGGTGGGGGAGTGCTTTATAACTGCGCCGCCGCACCCCGCGCTTCCACCTTTGCCACTTTGCCATTTCATCTTCCTCCTTAGCCCTCGCACTTCCAGATTCATATCCACGCGCGCTTCTGCCGCTAGCCCCAGTTCAGATCTGAGAGATGGCGCCTAAGAGGGGAGCTGTGAACCCAAAGAAGGCGAGTGCCAGAGCCAGGCATGACGACGAGTGGGTGCCATCGTGCACGGGGGAGACAGAGCTCAATAGATTGGTGGAGGCGGGCATTCTTCCTAACCGCGTCATCGCCGGATGGTGGCCGGCCCTCGGTGAGCCCTTTCCAATGCCTCATACTGATGAAGGTGTAGTGTTTGAGGACTACTTTTGGCGCGGATTAGGTTTTCTTGTTCATCCGTTCTTGATGGATTTGTTAGAGTTCTGGAGAGTCAGTCTGTGCAACCTCCACCCAAACACCATGTTGCACATATCTATCTTCATCCATTTCTGTGAGGCATATCTTGGAATCCTTCCCCACTTCAACCTCTTTCGTCACCTGTTCTGGTTGAAGAAGAAGGGCGGCGGTGGTTCCAAGGTGGTCGGCGACGTGTATCTTCAGCTGCGCGATGGAATGGTGGGCGAGTACCTTACTGTGCCGCTAAACACGTCGCTAAAGGGGTGGAACGCTAGGTGGTTCTATATGAAGCAGAGCCACCCTGCCGTCCGTTGCGACGCCGACCACATCCCGGAGAGCCAGAAAAGCTGGTTGGAGAGGCCAAGCAGCGCTGATATGGAGCAGGTGAGGGAACTCCTTGACCTAATAAAGGGCGTGAGGACCAACGGTGGACTGGTGGCGGCGAGCTTCATAGTGCGCCGCGTCTAGCCCTGCAAGGAGAGGGCCCACGCGGGCTTTGACTTCAAAGGCGACATGGACGGCACCCGGGAGAGGACGGAGATGCTGTCGAGGGACGATGTGCAAGAGTGGGCCGTAGAGCTATTCACTCCATTTGCCTCATTCAACGTGTCAGGGATGACAAGACCCTTTAACTGCAAGAATCCGCCTCCTCAGTTAACCATCCCAATTGTTTTGTTCGTGATGCTTTTTATCCATGATTGTTGCCGAGCAGTGAACTGATTCACTTATGCAAAGATCCATTCGCAGGAAAGAGCGGTGTAGTTCTCAGGCGTGCCGAGAGGAGATTGGCCGCAGGCAGTGGATGCTCGGCCACCAACGCAACCTGAGGAAGGTGCCATCAGTGTCTCGTCAGAGTCCGGAGGAGCGGATGCTGGTCGGACGGAGAGTCCATCCCCGGTGTCGGAGAAAGTCCGGGGGAAGAGGGCAGCGGCAGACGAGCTGGCCTGGAAGAAGAGAAAGACGGTGGGTGCCGCTCCCCTCAAGTCGGGTGGCATCTCGCTTGGTGATGATGAGACCACTCAGACACAGAGCGCCTCGATGTCCGAGTGGTCAGATGACGATGAAGTGCCAGTGGCTCCTCCACCGAGAACCAAGGCGCTTCTGCGCAAAACGCGCATGGAGGAGCAATCGAAGGGAGGGGAGGGAGTCCCCAAGCAGCAGGTGATGGGAGTCCCCACATAGCAGGCGAAGGGAGTCCCCGAGCAACAGGCGAGGGGAGTCCCGGAGCGGTGGGCGGAGGAGAGGCCGATGGCAGAGACCGCAAGACCTCCACCCCTAGGCGTAGGAAATGACCCCAAGGCCATGGCTGGGGGCTCGGGTAGGCAGCGCCGATTTAGAAAAGTGTACCGGTAGGCCAACACGTAAGTATCCTTGCCTTAGAGTTATTTTGTTGTCGTATCCTTATCTCTTTTGGTGACTAACAAGCTAGTCTGATGTAGCGTGAGGCGTGCGGAGGATCTGACCCCGCCCGTCCAAACTGACGAGCAGCCGAGGGCTGGTCCTAGGGCGGAGGCAATGCCGACGGCTCCCATCCCAGAGTCCCCGGGTGCTCGGCAGCCGGCGAAGGAGTCAACCGCCGCTACTGATGGACTTGGTGGCGGCGAGAGGCTAGCGTCGACGGCGGACAGGTCGGCGACGGTGCCTGGGGCAACAGCGAAGGCCACCGGGTCTTCGAGAGCAGAGGCTGGAGTTGCCGTTGCCGCACCGGAGGCTGGAGCGGAGAAACTTACAGTACCCGAGGAGCAGACAACGCTCCCTGAGGCGTCGAAGGGCATGGTCAGACACGCTATCCGGCCACGGAGCCCCTTGGTGGTGCCTCTAGCTACGACGGAGGAGGACGAGGTGGAAGAGATCGAACGTGAGGAATCTTGACCCCAAGCTGTCTGAATCCTCCGCAAACGCGGCAATGAGGTGGTGGTTGTTGAGGAGGAGGACACCACCAGGGCGCTCAGGAGACTGGAGTCTGCCCTTGCCGGAGTGATGAAATAAATCAAGGTCAGTACTGTGCCTGGAATGCTCGTCTTTGATATTGGAGATTGTTCTTCTTCATAATCTTGGCATTTTTGCAGGGGATAACTCGGACTGCCGAGCAGCGGAGCCAGCTGATAAAGAGAATGGAGCCCCTCGCCGAGGAGAATGAAAAACTCAAAGAGACGATGAAACATATGGAGAAGAACATCCAGAGGGCCTAGCGCGAGCGAGACCTTGCTGAGTCCAACTCGCGGGACCTAGAATACCAGAAGGGCGTCCTATCCGAGCAGCTGGCGATGACGTTCGAGTAGTTACGGGGCAAGTCCGAGTAGCTGGCCACCATCTCCGAGCGGCTGACAAGTGTAACACCCCGGTGTTATGCCTACATTTAGGCACTGCTAATCATACATATCATGCATCATCAAGCATCCTAATCATACCTGCATAATCTTGCATATAACAACTGGAACATTACTTCGAAACATACGAAACATGTTTGTGAAAAGTAAATGATGCATACACTTATTAGAGTTGTTTTGCTCTGATTCTTGCTTGCTAGTTGAGTAGAAATTGTTGGTTATGCTTGTAAATCATCTAGAATTGTTTAGCACAATTTTTGGAGCAAGGTTTGTATTCAAATTAATTCAAAAATTTTGCTTCCAAAGTAATTTCCCAAAATTAGGGTTTTGAGTTAAAATTTAACTTTGAGTCTATAATTTAAAATCTAGATAGAATTGGACTTTGGTCATAAAAGCAAAGTTGTAGGGAATTAAATTCTAAGCAACTTTCATTTTTGGTCCATTTTCAAAAGATGTCATTTTCTTGCTCAAAATGAGATTTGAAAAACTGGAATTGAAAATCTCTTGAAAATTTAAATTGAAAATCTTCATTTTTCCTTAACAGGCCACCGCCGCCGCGCACGGCCCGATAGCAAGCCGGCCCGTGACCCAGCCTCCCACCCGCGCGCCTCGCGCTTCCACAGTGCCCCGGCCCAGCCCAGCTCGCCGGCTCTTTCTCCCGCTCGCCCTCGCGCGCCCGTCGCAGCGCCACGCCGCATGACCATGGCAGAGAGAATCCCCACAGGCGTGGCACGCGGCGGCGTCGCGCTGCATGGCAGCCATGGCCGGACACCGCGCCCACGCGCCTTCACCTGCTGGTGCTCGCACTTTTCGCTCACTCGCGCCGCGCTCCTTTTCTCCCCTCCAGAGCCGAGCCTCGAGCTCCGCTCTCGCCCGCGCCCGCAGCTCCGCCCGGCGTTGAGCTCTCGCGCCGCCGCGCCATTTCCCGATTGCTTGCGCCCGCAGCTCCACCCTCGCCTCCCTTCGGCTCACACGCGCGCGCTATGCCGCCTTCCGAGCCTGGTGAGCTTCCCGCCGCCACCGACGTCCATGGCGCCGCCGTGTTTCGGCGCCGCCGTGGGCGTCCTCTTCCTCCCTTTCTCGGCCGTGCTTGGTTGCTTCGCTTTCGCTTTCGCCATTGCCTCGCACAACTCCTCGCTCGTTAAACTGCTTATGCTGCCATGGCCGGAGATGGCACTGGCATTGCTGGCCGGTTGCGGTTGCCGTCGCCTTGGCCGGCAGCACCGCCGAGGCAGCACTGCCTCGGTGGCCGGTAAAGCCGAGCCGTGGGTTGACGCCTGTTGGGCGTCTTCCTTCCCTCGGCCTTTCGGGCAGCGGGCGGTTCTGTTCTGGCCGTGGGCCAACTGTTCCCCACGGGCCGGCCCGAGATTTCTTAAATGAATTGATTTCCATTTATTATTTGTTAATTGAAATGAAATGGTTTGAAAAATATTTGGGTGATCAAACTTGCTCCAAATTTGTTGAAACAAATTTTGCTAGGTTCCTTATCATCAGATCTTCTTGGGAAAATTATTGCATGTCATTTTTGGGATATTTTTCTGTAGGATTTTATTTAATCATGGATATTGCTGATAACTTGAAAAATATGTAGAAAAATCTATAGGCTTCAGAAAAATATGATTTCAAGTTTGTTAATCTTATTATGTAATGTACTTCCTAGGAAAAATATGTTTCATGCATGTGCTGTGGGAAAATTTTGAGGTGTAGTTCAAGTACCTTTAATGGCTGAATTTTGTTATTTTTGCTAGAGAGCAAAATTTGTATAAAACATGCATGTGGTAATTTTTGTACAGTTATTATTGACTGTTTAGAACTTAGGAAAAATACTAAATCTGTTGGTTGACACTTTTCATAGTACAAAGTAATTTCATGCTCATTTTTATGCTATAGCTTGTCATTTTTGTGTAGGATAGTTTACTTATCCAAATGCCATGAAATTTTTATGGTAGTCTGTTTAGGGTAGTATTATGCTACTGTAATTTTCTCAGATTTTTAGAAGCATCATAAATATATGTTGCTATTCAAACCTATTATTAATTAGGGTTTAAGCAAGTGTTGCTTTAAGTGTGATTAAGAAATTAGTAAAGCTTTGGTGTATCTTTGAAGCATTTAATAAGATGTGTTGACTTAACCTATTAGTAGTAGAAGAGAATGCAGTAGATGACATGTGCTTGTAGTATATTTTCTTAGATGATGTGATTACCTTGCTTTTCAACATATCCATTGCATTCATCTCCTTGATGCACCGATTGCATAGGCACTTACGCATTGCATCATACTGGGATCATAAACCGAGAACCCAGTCGTCATTCCCGAGGAGCCCGAGGAGCGATTCGAGTGCGGCCGCAGGAAGTGCCGAGAAAGTTTGACGAGGAGGACGTTGAGGAGCTTCCGAGTGCCCGATCACCGTCCGAGCTCCTTCGAGAGAGGCAAGCCCCGGAGCATCTTTTCTCCGGTTTGCAATGATTTCATTAAATACTTTACTTTAAATTGATGCATTACGTTCAGGAGTTGTTTGCAACCGTTCTTTGCATTATACCTTGTTTACCTTTGTTATACTATATCCTTGTTACCACCGGTATCCGCATGATGAGTCAATGCTTATTTGGCTTAGA
This sequence comes from Miscanthus lutarioriparius, assembly GCA_904845875.1. Taxonomy (NCBI): domain Eukaryota; kingdom Viridiplantae; phylum Streptophyta; class Magnoliopsida; order Poales; family Poaceae; genus Miscanthus; species Miscanthus lutarioriparius. The sequence continues at coordinate 25,574,693 of CAJGYO010000004.1, read as the reverse complement.
CCGGTAGAAGTCGGGTGATTTCTGTCACTGCGAGCTATAGGTGGTTACACGGATCTGTTTGGATGGCTATGAAGTCATGGTATAACTAAGTGTTAAATGAAGTTGAGACCCAAGGCGGAGACTTGCGAGTTTTGGATTTGTAGTGTTTCCGTCTGTGTCAATTAAGGACCGACCGTTGTTGGGCCTCGAGTCATGTTGAACGCATGCCTTACATTTAGTTTGGCGGATAAAGTACCTTCCGACCCCATGAAGTGGGAGATTTTTCAGCCGAGTAGATTGCCCGCATGCAGCCTTGTGCGAAGCGGTGTGGTAGGACACGGGCGGGATGATAAGATCAAAGTGCGATCGGTCGGCCCCGGTACATGTGGTTCTGGCAAACTCGAGATACCGGAAAGTTGACTCGGTGATCAATATCTCACTTTAGCGGGTGAGTGAGATTTGTGTAAGGAATAAATCACCGGTGGTTAGGAATCGATTGAATCGCCATCGCTCTGGATAGTGAGCACTTGACTTGAGTGACTTCATCGTAGTAAATGTTTATAGAACACTTGGACAGTTATAGTGAATATGACAGTATGGAAGTTGTTTAATGATCAGTGGTTATCATTAATTGCTTAATCACATGTTTACTCTAGTATAGGTGCAAATCTAGTCGACAGGTTAATAATAATTAAACTTGACAATAATGCTTTTAGAAAGGTTCTTGAAATGCTAAAAATGCTTCTTTTGCAAATGAGTCAGCTACCCTACTATAAAGCCTTCATAATTCCTTGGTGTCATTTATTTTCGGTTATGTCGGGTAAGTCTAGCTGAGTACCTTCTCGTACTCAGGGTTTTATTCCCACTTGTTGCAGATGGGCAGATGTATTACGGCTATTGTATCAACTGCCTCTATCCTGTGATGGGTGATGCTTAGGACCATGGGCATGGTCATTCCTTACGTCTCATCTAATGCTTTTGTTGGAGATGATCATTCGCTGGCACTATATTTAAACTCCGCGTGAGTGTGTGTGTGGTTTGAACAAATGACTTCCGCTACTTTTATTCGAACTGGTTTGTAATAACTATGTTTAAACTCTGATGTATCTGAGATTGCGAACTTTTATGTAATATGTGATGGTGACCGCTAAACTTATTACGATCATGGCTGGGACACGAGTTGGTTTGAAATCCTTTGTGATTTCACGGACTACCGGGTTATACGGGCTTAAGTTTGTTCAATCGTCTGCTCTGGTGGATGATTCTCTTACTTAATTTCGTATAATTGGTCGGTTCTGTTACAACAAGTGTGTCCGAGCAGCTGGAACGGAAGTCCGAGCAGCTCAAAAGTGTCTCCGAGCAGAGAAAAGGTATGGCGTATTGGCAAACTTGCTTTGCATTGCTGAATTATTATTGGCGTTGACGACCGCTGTTCTTGTAGAGCAAGATGCGGAGCTCGGCCGGCTGCGCCAAACCATCGAGCAACTTCGAGAGGAGAAAGCGAAGAGTCAAGGCGAGTGGACAAACTGGCCGAGGAGCTAAAGGGTGAGTACTTCTTGGTCGGAGTTACTGTTGGAGCAATTTCCTTGCCCGATGGAACCTTGTAATGCTTGCAGACTACCGTCAGAGGGTCAAGGCGCAGTTTGATGTGCTGGAGCAAGAGGCCAGGACCCAAAGGAACAAGTTCGACACCGTAGTCACCGAAGTCACACCGGTGCTCGACTGCGTCGATCTGGAGGTAGTTCCTCAGCCCGATGGCAGGCCGCCGCATCCGGACACCGTCATCGAAAGGTGCAAGGCGGCGTGGGAGAACTTCAAGAGCTTCAACCACGACGCCATTGTTATCGCCATTACTCATGCCCTTGCGGTGGTCCGGTCCCATTACCCTACTGTTGACCTTCAAGCGATAGGGTCCGAATTTGATGGAGGAGCAGGCGCGATGGAGCACCAGCAGATGGAAGATGAGGTGGAAGACGCGGTGAAGAAGCTGGCCGGTGACATTGACCTGTTCGGCGAGATGGACGGCGATGGAGAACCCCGATGATCTGCCTAGAGGAAAGTCTGTAATAACTGGAGAGAGTAATTAAAACACGTAAGGACGCAGATAGACATGTGTATGTAGAAATGATGTAAAGTGACATGTGCATGTTTATGCAGTTTGCTGGTATTGCGGTGAAAAATCATTGTAGTATTAACCATAACGCAATTATACGTAGTATAAGTAGCGTCCGAGCAGTTAGTTCATTACTGAACTCTTTGGCCTTAGCTAGCCCATAGTCCATAACGTCGAGCGCGGAGCCCGTGCATGTGTAGGAGGAACAGGTGTGACCAAGGAACCGTAGCCGACCACCCATAACGTAGAGCACGGAGCCCGTAGCACGTGTAGGGAGAGATCAGAGACTAGGTCTTCTCTATAGAGAACAGAGCGAAACGTGTGCTGCTCGACTGTTGGCGAAATAACTTGGAGATAAACGTAGTATAAGTGGTGTCCGAGCAGTTAGTTCTTCACTAAGCTCTCGGCCTTGGCTAGCCCATAGTCCATAACGTCGAGCGCGGAGCCCGTGCACGTGTAGGAGGAATAGGCGTGACCAAGGAACCGCAGCCGACCACCCATAATGTACAGCGCAGAGCCCGTAGCATGTGTAGGGAGATATCAGAGACTGGGTCTTTTCCATAGAGAACAGAACAGAGCGTGTGCTGCTCGATGGTCGGTGAAACATTTCGAGATATGGAGAAACGCGGCATAGTGTTTATGGCGACCACATGTTGGAGATATGGAGAAACATGCCGGAGCATTTATGGCGATCACATGTTGGAGATATGGAGAAACATGGTGGAGCATTTATGGCGATCTCGTATTAGAGTTCATTAAGGAGTAGCTTAGAGCTCGACGACCGTAAGTGGAGATTAAATCATAATGGAGAAATAATAGAGATAAATTATGGCGACCGAAACTTTATTCATCATGGAGTGGAGAATACATATCTGGAGCGTTTCAAGGATAGAAACATATAAGGTGCTCGATGTGCCATGAATTGAGGATATCGATTCCATCCAAGTCATGTAGACGATAAGACCCTGGTCGGGTAACCTCTTTGATGACGTAAGGCCCTTCCTAAGGGGAGGAGAGCTTGTGCATCCCTTCGGTTTTTTGTTTTCTACGGAGAACGAGGTCGCCGACAGCAAATGAACGACCTTTGATGTTGCGGTTGTAGTATCTCCGCAAGCCTTCTAGATATTTGGCTGTGTGGACACAGGTGATCAGGCGTTCCTCCTTGGCCCTATCGACGTCCTCTGTCCGAACAGCTGCGGCTTGCTCTTCATCATAATTTTTCACCGGTGGTAGTATGGCTTCTGAGCCGTAGACCAAGAAATACGGAGACACACCGGTGCTGCAACTAGCTTGAGTGCGCAGTCCCCAGACTACAGCTGGTAGCTCTTTGAGCCATCTGCCCGGATGCTTTTCTTCTTTCTGATATAGCCTCTTTTTGAGGGCATCAAGGATCATGCTGTTCGCTCGTTCGACCTGACAGTTGGCTCTAGGATGGGCAACAGAGACGTATTTGACGGAGATGCATCGGTCTTCACAGAAGTCCCAAAAATGATGACCAGTGAATATGGTTCCTGTAACACCTCGGGTGTTAGCCTTGCATAACTTGACTTGCATAACATGGGCATGAGCATCAAGCATTCATAAATCATCATCTATACTTGAAACATTCAATTGAAACATATGAAACATTTGCTTGTTATTTCATGTTTCCTGGTATATATATATGCAAATAATAGTGAGTGAATACATGTAAATGATTGTGTGACCTTGCAAATAGCTTAAACATGTTTAGAGTATCATTATGAACAACTTTGGTATTCATGGCTAAGGATAAATGAGTCACTAAGTCATAGTTCATGTATGAGTCATCTTTTAAATGTAGCATGTTTGACTAAAGTGGAACTAGGTGTTAGAGACCTTGCATGGAGGAGTTCACTAAAGCAAAGTTGTAGTGTTTAACCTAAGGAACAACTTTGATTTTTGGGTCTTTGACTGATTCAGCTCCTAACATGCTTGAATTTGGATTTCAAAAATCATCGAATCACTGTTTTCAACACTTAGCCATTTTTGTTCTAAGTCATACTCTGACAGTGTTGTCAGCCCGATTTTGGATCGATTTTTCTCTGTTTTGGTTGCGATTTAGAACAAGTGCATTGAACAACATTTGTAACTGGTACTTAGGTCTACAAAGTTGGTTTAGTAACCTAGCGCTAATTCGTCACGGATTGTAAGATAAATCATCACGAAAACCCACTGTCAGGCTGCTCCTATCGCGTCTGACGAACTGAATCGGCTGATTCAGTGGCCGACCGCCGTCAGGCCTTGGCCACCGCGTGTCCACAACGAGGGTCGCGCGTCGCCGGCGCTCTGCCCAGCGCAGCCAAGCCAGGCCGAAGCGCGCCTTCTTCACGCCAGCACCCGCCCGCAACGCCCAGCACCCTCAGTTTCATTTTCTCGCTCCTCCTTCGCCGTCCGCAGCTCCCGCAAGCGCAGCCGCCGAGCTCTCGCAGCTCCACCGTCGCTATAACCGCGCCAGCTCGTGCCTGGCCACTCCAGCACCACCGCCATAGCTCCACCATCTCCCCAGCACCCCATTGTTCCTCCCGTGCCCGCTGATAAAGCTTGGTAAGCCACCGCAGTGCGCAACACCTCGCCGGAGTTTCGCCGTGAGCCCCGTCGTCGTGGCCACACCGCCACAGTCCTCCTCCCGCTCCGTTAGCTAGCGCGCTAGGTTCCCCAGCATCCACTGACACTTGTCCACGCGTTAATTTGAACCACCGCAGCCCACACCGGCGTTCCGCCGTGGTCCAGCACCACCGCTCCACCATGAGCGCCGCCGCCGTCGCTAGCATCGACGAGCAGTCCCACCAAGTAGATGGTTGTGTGCGCAATGTCGAGTAGAACACCTGGTGTAGATGTCACCGCCGGCAACCCCGCCGTCGGCGAGCTCCGCCGTTCCCGCGTTGATCCCACGCCGTTGCTCTGTTCCGTTTCACTGACGTGTGGGGTCCTCTGACCGACGGGTCCCACCAGTCAGCGACAGAAGTAGAATAGGCCAGTTCAAAAATTCCAGATTCAAGTGTGTTTTGTTATTTTTGTATCTTCAGTTTAGTAGCTCCTAAAATTTTGAAATAAATTGTGAGTGTTCCTTAGGAAGAGTAGTATTTAGGAAAAATATGTTCTTGACTTGTACAGTAGAAATTTTTGGAGATTTAAATAGGGATTTGAAATGTGCTTTTGAATGCATTCAAATTTGTTTATTTTATATCTAGAGTTCCTGTGCTCCAAAAATTATAAAATTTTTGTGGTGAACTAATCTTAGCATATGTGAGCCCTGGTAAAAATTTGGGGACCAGTGCATGGGTAGATTTAGAGTTATAGATTTTTCTTTTATGACTAGTTAATCCTTGCATGAATTTTCATAAATTAAGTATGAATCCAAAATTCATGAAATTTGTTGGAGGTAATTCTAGTACCATATGGATGCTAAGAAAAATAGGAAATCTGTTGCTTGACACTTTTCAATAAGGTTTTCCATTTATGCTATTTCAAGCCTTGCTGCCTTGTCATTTTTGTATAGAATGTTCTACTTGGTAAAATGACATGAAATTTTTACAGTAGTCCTTTGATAGCATTAGTAAGGCTCTGTAAATTTTTGAGAATTTATGAAGCACATCTGATATATATTTATTATTTAACCTAGATATCTAAATAAAATAATAAAGGCAATTTAAATAAATAGTTTGGGCTTCACCATTATATTTTCTTAAATGTATTTGGTATGCTTAAACTGTTGGTAGGCTTTGTATGATAAGACTTTGAATACTTATATGAAGTAGAGGTATTGTTACTTTATAATGCGAATTGGAATAGTTTCCGGACAAATTCTAGAGTGTGATGAGTTGCATGTTGAAACTGATGTGTACTGTAAAAATGGTTAATAACAAAGTGGTAGAGAATTTGATAAGCTTTCCAGAAAGTCCTGGATCACTGTTTTTGGATTTGTAGAACTCCAGTTATGAGTGAAGCAAGTAGCTACTGTTTGTGGCATAGTCGATGCATTGTAGAAGTAGTTAAGTAATAATCGAGAAGAGATATGCACCTACTCAAACAACGTGATGCACTTGTTAACATATATGCATTCGTAATACTTATACCATACTCATGCATCTAGGATCGGAGGAAGAGATCACGTTCTTTGGAATTGAAGAAGCAGAGGAAGGAACCCATGAGGAGGATCCGCAAGCCGAGCTCCCGAAGGCGTGGAGCGAGAACCTCAAGAGCTTCCGGAGTGTCGACCACCGCCCTACTTCCTTTCTCATGAGGCAAGCCCGGAGCATTATAAGTCTCCCGAAGAATTTACAAATGTTTACTTAAGTACTTATGATTGCTACATTAGGTTATAAGAGTTGAATGAAACCACTTGATGCATGTACATTCCTTGTCCAGATATTATACGTTTAACCGGTATAGGTCCAGGATCGAATATATGCTTAGCCATGCTTAGACCGGTAGAAGTCGGGTGATTTTTGTCACCTGCGAGATATAGGTGGATACCGGAACACGGTTGGTTATAATTGCTATCGTGGAAAAGAACCATGGTTAATGTAAATGGAGACCGAAGCGGGATGTCGATAGAGAAGCAACAAGACATGGAGGTCTTGGGTGTGGATCTATCTCCGTCAGTGTCGATCAAGGACCGCACCGTTGTTGGAACTTCGACAAGATTGAACGCATGCCTCTCACTTAGCTGGCGGATAATTCATTCCGACCCATGAAGCCGAGTAATTCAACTCGGGCCGGAATCATTCATTAGCGCCCTTCCGGGAACGATCGACCGAGCCCAAGGCGAGCTTGGCTTTGAGCATCCCGGCATCTGGTGTTCCAGTTATGTCTTGTGTGATACGGACCCACGAAATATGTATTGAGTTGTATCAAAGGTGACCTAAAGCTATCGTGGTGGTAGACTGGGTTTGTGTTAGGAATAAATTTCAATTTGGTTGAAATCGATTGAATCGCCGTCTCTCTGAATAGTGAGAAACTTGGCTAGCTCCAACATCGTAGTAATCTGTATTATGGAACATGATGGTTCGGATGAAAATGGAATTACAATACCTGCTATGGTTACTATTGTATGCTTCTAAATGATATACCACATGTTTGTACAGGATAGTTGCTAATCTAGAAATGGATAGTTATAATTAACTTGGTAAGGGAATCATAATGGTACAACGGATCGTTTGCCTTTTTCGCAAAATGTTGTCAAATTCGTCCACTTATACTGACCTTGCATAATCCTTGGAGTCATTTTATTTACGGTTCATGACGGTGGGTAAGTCTAGTGAGTACCTTCTCGTACTCGGGGTTTATTTTTCCATTGTTGCGAGATGGCTTGTGTATCATGGTTATTGCAAGAGTTGCTTCTATCCCATTGTGGATGAGGAGTAAGCCTTGGCGAGAGAGCTTCTTTAGTAATTCCTATCCTTGCTTTTGTGGACCGTGATCTAGCTTGGCACTTTGTATCAAACTATGTTGGAAACTTTATCTTCGAACTTATTTGCTTCCGCTTTATTTATCAAACTCGGTTTATAATAACTTTTATTCGTACTCTGATGATGAAAAGTATCTGTGAACTTTATGTAATATGTGGCATGTATGTTGAATCCTGTACGGTCTTGGTTGTTGTAAATCGTTTATCGAGACTCGTCGTGGTACTCGACAGACTACCGAGTTTATATGGGTTCAAGTATGACAGTGCGACCGCTTACGGATTGCCATTGTACTTGTATTCTTATAAATTGGTCGGTTCTGCGACAGTTCCGAGGTCAGTGATAATGCTGTTCGAGAGACCGAATATGTGGATGATATCTTCAAAGAGCTCAACTGCTTTCTTTGCAGTGGCCGAGACAAGCGGTTTATACTCGATCCACTTGGAGAACTTGTCGATGGCGATGTACACGTATCGGAAACCACCTGGCACTGGCTTGAAAGGCCCGATCATGTCCAGTCCCCAGCATGCGAAAGGCCAGGAAGCTGGGATGGTCTGCAGTTCTTGTGCCGGCATATGTATTTGCTTGGCGAAAAATTGACATCCTTCACAATGTCGGACGAGGTCTTCTGCATTGGAGATGGCCGTGGGCCAGTAAAAACCAGCTGGGAAAGCTTTGCCGACTAGGTTTTCTCGAGGCCGCGTGGTTGCCGCAGGAACCAGAGTGAATTTCGAGAAGTAGCTTCACTCCCTCTTCTTGGGTGATGCATTTCTGCAGTATCCCTTCCTTGGCACTTTTCCTCATCAAGTTGTCGTCCACCAGCATGTAATGCTTGCTTCGATGGATTAGGCGTTCGATTTTAGTCTTGTCGGCGGGTACTTCGGCACTGGTGTGGTACTTGATGAACTGTTCCCTCCAATCAGCGATCGGCGAAGGTACTGTAAGTACCAGCTGCTCGGCGGGGGGAATCTCTTGAACTTCCTTCTCTTCCTTAACGGATGGCGCCAAAAGATCTTGAACAAAGACCCTCGACGGAATCGCGGCACGAGAGGAGCCTAACTTGGATAGGTGGTCGGCGAGCTGATTTTGATCTCGTACCACGTGGTGGTACTCGATACTGTAGAATTTCCCTTCAAGCTTCCTGATTTCGGCGCAATATGCATCCATCTTTTCACTGGAGTAGGACCAGTCTTTGTTGAGCTGGTTGATGACCAGCACGGAGTCCCCGTATACCATGAGGCATTTGACGTCGAGCTCAATGGCTATACGGAGTCCGTTGAGACAAGCTTCGTATTTGGCGGCGTTGTTGGAAGCCAAAAAATGTATTCGGAGAACGTATCGGAGCTTATCCTTGGTCGCCGTGATGAATAGAATGCCCGCACCAGCACCGTTGATGTTGAGGGCACCATCGAAGTACATCACCCAGTGCTCGGGGCAAGTAGCGGCGATGGGCTCTTGGATCCCGGTCCACTCAGCGATGAAATCAGTGAGCGCCTGAGACTTGATGGTGGGCCTGCTTCTAAATTCGATGGAGTAAGTGCCGAGCTTGATAGCCCACTTGATGATTCGGCCGTTGCCCTCTTTGTTGCGGAGAATGTCCCCCAGAGGGAACTCGGTGACCACAATGATCTTATAATACTCGAAGTAATGGTGGAGCTTGCGTGACATGATCAGAATAGCATATAGCAGTTTCTGAACTTGAGGATAACGAGTTTTGGGCTCATTAAGGACCTCGCTGATGAAGTAGACCGGACGTTGCACCTTATAGGCATGCCCGACCTCCTCGCGTTCGACGACGATAGCTGTGCTAACGACGCGAGAAGTGGCGACGATGTAGATAAGTAGAGTTTCATCTAGTCGAGGCACCGTCATGATCGGAGGCTTTGTTAAAAACAACTTGCGCTGCTCAAAAGCTATATCTGCCTCCTCCAACCAGGAAAAGCGCTCGGAGGCCTTGAAGAGTTTGAAGAACGGTAGTCCCTTTTTGCCGAGGCACGATATAAAGCGGCTGAGAGCAGCCATGCAACCTGTAAGGTTCTGTATATCCTTGACGCATGTTGGTCGTTTCATGTTGGTGATGGCGGAGACCTTGTCGGGGTTGGGTTCGATGCCATGTGCGCTGACGATGTAGCCTAGGAGTATACCGGACAGAACTCCAAAGATGCACTTTGAAGGGTTCAGCTTTCATCGGTACCTTTTCAGGTTGGCGGACGTTTCTTCGAGGTCGGCGATGAAATTATCTACGGTCTTGGACTTGACGACTACATCGTCGATGTAAGCTTTGACATTGCGGCCGATCTGTTGATCGAGGCACATCTGGATTGCCCTTTGGTAGGTTGCCCCGGCGTTCTTGAGTCCGAAGGACATGGTGGTATAGCAGTACGCACCGAAAGGCGTGATGAACGACGTCTTGATCTAGTCTTCTTCCTTGAGGGAAATCTGGTGATAGCTAGAGTAACAGTCGAGGAAGGAGAGCAGTTCGCAGCCAGCGGTGGAGTCTACCACTTCGTCTATCCGCGGCAGACCGAAGGGGTCTTTAGGGCAGTGTTTGTTAAGATCAGTGTAATCAACGCACATTCTCCATTCTTTATTCTTTTTTTGAATGTGAACAGGGTTTGCTAACCACTTAGGATGATACACTTCTTTTATGAATCCGACAGCTAGGAGCCGTTTTATTTCTACCCTAATAGCCTCCTTCTTGTCTGGCGTGAATCGTCGGAGTTTCTGTTTGATCGATTTGGTGGTCGACGCGACATTCAAGGAGTGCTCGATCTTCTCCCGTGGTACCCCCGGCATGTCTGTAGGTTTCTAAGCAAACATGTCGGCGTTGGCACGTAGGAAGGAGACGAGCGCACTTTCCTATTTGGGGTCGAGATGAGCCCCAATCTTCATGGTCTTGGAGGGGTCATCGAGGCCGAGGCCGACTTCCTTGGTTTCTTTGGACTTGGCGGAGGCACGTGGAGGCTCCAGCGATGGGATCTCTAGGTCAGTGACGTGCACTGTCTTGGCGTCAGTGACCACACTGGCTATCTAGATGGAGAGGTCGGTGGCTTCAACAAGGGCGTGACTCTCTGTCTCGTAGGCGTAGGCGATGGAGAGGTTGGCCCGCAGGGCCAGGACTCCTGCAGGCAAAGGCATCTTCAGCACCAGATAAGCATAGTGCGGTACAACCATGAACTTGGCCAGAGCTGGCCGACCAAGTATGGTGTGATAGGCGGTGTTGAAGTCGGCGACGTAGAAGTTGATGTGCTCGATGCGATAGTTGCTTGCCGTGCCGAACTGTACTGGTAGAGTGATCTCTCCAAGTGGTTTGGATGCCCTACCAGATACCACACCCCAGAAGGAGGAGTCTAAGGGTGTAAGATCTATTATCCCGAGGCCCAACTCCTTTAGGGTTCTGGTGAAGAGGAGGTTCAGAGCGCTCCCACCGTCGACGAGCACTTTTCTAAAAAAGCACTTTCTGGACGGTTGCGTCGAGGACAAGGGGGAAACGCCCAGTGTAAGGGATATCCGCCCACTGATCGGCCCTGCTGAAGGTGATGGGGACCTCGGACCAGGGGCGATAGCTAGGGTTGGCGGCGGCGTGTTTTGCGTTGACGGCGAGCACCCGACGGGTGGCGAGCTTCCATTCTCTTCTGCTCTTAGTGGAGGCGAGGCCCGCAAAGATGGTGGCAACCACCTTGTTGTGATCCTAGAAGGCATTGTTGATGCCCCCAGGTGGTCGATAGCCTTCGGCTCCGTTGTTGCTGCCGTCATCTAGCTTTTTGGCTTGGAACTCCTTAGTCAAGCCAAGGTAGTCCTTCATCTTATGCTTGGCGTTCTTGTGGAGAGGGCACGAGCTGTCGAGGATCTTCTTGTACTGCTCATCGTAGTTGCGCTTGGCACGAGGTTCATCAACGGCGGCGACGATGTGGTCTGGACAGCGGCGACGATATTGACCAGACTTGGATCCTTCTGGCCGATCATGACCGCTGTCCCGATGATGACTGCGGTAATCATAGCGGTGGTCGCTGTGGCGCCGATCGTCGGGGCGATCATCGCCGCGGTGAGTTAGGTGATGAGTGCCCGCATCCTCGTTGAAGCGCACCTCAGCTTCCTTGGCGTTGGCGTACTGGTTGACAGTCGTGATCATCTCACCAATCCCTATGGGTGGCTTGCGGTTGAACTTGGAGCAAAGCTCGCGGTGATGGAGTCCTCGTATGAAGGCGGTGATGACCTCAGCTTCCATGATGTTAGGAATAGAATTCCTCATCTCAGAAAAGCGTCTGATGTAGCTACGGAGGAGCTCGAACGGCTTCTGGTAGATGCGGTTCAGATCATGCGTGGTGCCTAACCGAGTACACGTAGCCATATAGTTGTCGGTGAAGACTTTTTTCAGCTCTTCCTAGGATCCGATGGAGTCTAGAGCAAGGCTTGTGAACCAGTTTATGGCGGTTGGCGTGAGCATGATGGGAAGATAATTCGCCATGACACTAGTATCTCCTCCAGCGGCGCGCACAGCAGTGGCGTAAGCCTATAGCCACTATGTGGGGTTCATCCTTCTCTCGTAGGGCTCAACCCCGATGATTTTGAAACCACGGGGCCACTGGAGTGTTCGAAGTGCCCTCGTGAAAGCTAGTGGCCCTTAGGGGTTTCGGCGCCATGATCTATAGCGTTGCCGGCGTTGAGCGGCTCGAGAGCTGAGTTCGGGTTACCATACTCTTGCTCGTACTCTTGGCTACAACGTACTTCTTCTTCATGGCAACCGAAGTGGCGCTCGTCGATACGTCGTCGTGCGTCTCGGAGATTATTGAGGTGCACTCGGACGTCTGGTCGACCTCTTGGTCGTGTTGGCGATCGGATCTTGCGGTGGTTGATCAGCGGATTGAGCTTGTGGAGTATGAAGGTCTCTGATTCTAGCGGATCTCGTTGACCTGGCAGTGCACTGCTTTAAGCATAGCGGCGACCTTAGCGACCTCTGGTGTCTGTGGGAGCCAAGCGAGCTCATTGGCGGCCATGGCCAAATTGGCGCTTGGGGTCTTGTAGACGTCGTGGCCGTCAACACAGACAAACTCGTCATCGAGGTTGCGTTGGAGTTGGCGTGGCCTTCCCTGCGAGTCGAGCTGAGCCTCGACCATCGTAAGGGTAGCCTCGTTTGCTTAGCGCTGCGCTCGGTTGACATTCCTGTTGACGCGAGCGACGCGGTCCTCCTCGGTTTCCCCTTCCCGCGGGGGGCTGTCGACGCTGACATTGAAGATTGCGCCCCCACGGAAAGGAGGGAGAGGAAGTAGTTCAGTGGTGGTTTCGACGACGGTCTTCGTAGAGCCCTGGGACTCGGAGTCTGGATTCTCCTCCAGGATGGTTTGGAGGGATGCTCCGGGGCGTCAGCCGACGTGCAACATGTTGACGGCCGGCGGAGGCTGGTCGGCGATCTGGTCGGTGGGAGGTTGGACATCTCCAACCTGGTCGGCGAACTTGCCCCTTAGGGCATCCTGGTAGGCAGCGGCGACGTTGGTGAGCCCGAAAGGCAGAGCCGTAACCCCTGGAGTTTTCCGAGTAGCCTCCGACAGATCTGGATTGGAGGGTGGTCGACGCTGAACCAGAGTGCCCAGAGCCGATTCGGCGATGGAGAGGCAATCGACGAACTTCTAACCAACCTAATCGATGGATGCGATCAGATCGTCGTTGTTGATCTGCCTCCTCTGGTAGCGAGGAAGCAGGTGGCGAGTTGTCGATGAAGGCGACCTCGGAGGCGGTTCCGAGATCGGATCCACAGTCGCAGGTGTTGTTGGGGTGATCGGCGCAGAATCGATTTGCACCGGCTCGATGAGCTCCTCGACTCCGTCAGCCTTGATGATCCACGAGATCGATCCGACCGTGAAGATCTGGCCGGGTTGTGGGAGGGACGAAGAGCCTGCGGAAAATACCATCTTGTTCGACAAGGAAACAGCACGCACACCCCTACCTGGCGCGTCAACTATCGACAGAATATCGTCGGCAGTCCTCCGATAGGTATCCCACGAAGATAAATTGATCGGTAGAGATGCGTGTAATCGAGAACAAGAAGGCAACAGAGACACACGAGTTAGACAGGTTCAGGCCGTCAGTATGACGTAATACCCTATTCCTGTGGTCTGTTGAATTGTATTGGCTATCGTATGATATTGCGTGAGTTTGGAGGGGGTCCCTGCCCGCCTTATATAGTCCAGGGGCAGGGTTACAAGTCGGTTAGATCTGAGAGATAACCGAAAAGTAAGTAATAACATATTATAGGAATCAAGGGATCATACGTATCCTAACAGATCTCGTAGTATCTTTAGGATATCTTTCCGGTGTCTTGCGGGAGGCGCCGAGCAGTGTCATGCCCCGTAAGGCTTCGTCTTGTGGGCTGGGCCGCCCCTGGGGGCGTAGCCCATGTGGTCTGCCGTGAATATCCAGGGTCGTACCCCACAATGACTAATCAAATGTTGCTGGATTTGATATTTCATCAAACTGTAATCTTCTAGCAGCAGAAGCATCTTGACGAAGACCAAGTATAAGACTTGTATATCCTCCTTGGGTTGGATGAGCAACCATGGTCGGAAAACCACCATGTGCGTTGGTTAAATAGACTTGTGTGGTGCAATATTCACCCCAGTGCTTGCACGAGAAGGACCATGTGTGCGGAAAAAAATCAGAACATAGTCTTGGAAAGGAGTCTTTAAAAAATGAGCCATTTTTCTTACAATAAATTCTTCTCAATCTTGTCTAGATTATTTATTGTCTTTTGCACTCACAATCAATTCTTCTGGATCTTGCCTAAGTTCTGTATTGTCTTTTGCACTCTTTGCTTGTTTTCTAAGATTAAAAGTAGGAGATAAATATTACTACTTATAAAACTGAGGTGGGAAAAATGCATGCTTCAACTAATGCAAGTACCTTTTTCCTTACTGGTGGCCTTTTTCTTCTCTTTCTTTTTTTCAAGTACTTTTTTTTATCTTTTATTCTTTGGACCTGTTAGCACCTGAGAAGCTCTGATTGATATTTTACCTTTTAACATGTGTCCAGCATATTCAATACAACTTTGAGAAACCCCACAAGGTTGGGTAGGTCTTTGGCTTAATGAATTATCAGCTTCCAAGTTCAGTTTATCAATAGCTCTCTCCAAATCATCAAGAAAACTTTTGAAACTGAGCAATTCAATGCAATAGATGTCACCTTTCGAGAGATCCGTGCAACTTTTGCTCTTGAAGTTTCATTATCATCTATTTGTTTCTTCTCACAATTCTAATGACAGCATATTAAATTATACATATTATATGCAAACTATATGCTTCTGATATAAAGTCTTATCGGCTCTCAGTCTTGTGGTGCTCTTTCAAATACTCAAACCAATACTCCTGGTATATGAATTATACATATTATATGCATCATCCTCCGAGTTGAAAGCCATTCCAACTTCTGGTACGATAACAGATTGACCAGGATTGCTATCCGCCTAGAAGTACAACAAGACAAATATAAATATAAATACAATATGAAAGCCATCGTAATTTCTAGTATAAATATGGATTAACCATGATTTTTATCCACCTGTCATACAATGAGGCATAATAACTAAAATATCTAAATTATAATAATCCAGCTGTAGTAAATAAGTTCTAGGTTTTGATCGCTGGTGAGCAGGCGCCGGTCTATGGGTACTTTTTACATTCCTAGCTATCTCCAACGACATCATCTCAAAATATAAGACTCATTTCACATTTGGATAGCGCTACAAGCAAAAGGTTTAATAACTATTTTTTTTTGTCTTCTCCAACAATAAGATTCAAAAAAGAACCCTTTCAGCAAATGAGTTTTCAGAAGAGAGGATACTTATATTTAGGTTATGCCTTTGCTGCAACCCAAAATAGGTCTCGTATATAGGTACTCCGTTTGAGACCGATACAATACCATCCAACACATATTTTTGATTTGGGTGTCCATATTGGTTATCTGTTGGAGATAGACTCAGCCCTCTTTATGCATCTTGGGATGTTCAGCTTGTGGTAGTGGCATGGCCCACAAACTGATTTTCGTTCCCATGTGTGAACTTTGCATGAACTAACGAGTACAAGACTTGTGTTAGAAGGTTAAGCTAACTTTAATTAAAACTTGTGGTATGTATTATATATTTGACATATGCAAAGATACTACTAGACGAAATTTATCCTAGAAAATTTCTAGAATAGAGCCAATTCACATGTTGATACGTGTGGCAGATTGAGTCATCGTATGGTCCAAATTTTTTATTTTTCAGCTTTTTTTTTTGAAAAATATTCACAAATAGACCCCTGGTTTGATTTTCGTTTATGTACCCTGACCTCGGCGCCATGGCTTTTGGCGCCGAGGAAACACGTCTCAGCGCCATGGCCAATGGCGCCGAGGTTTTGGCGAGGCATCGGACGTGGCGGTGACCTGGCGCCGACGTGGACAAGGCCTCGGCGTCATAGATTTTGGTGCCGAGCTCGACGTCGTAGATCTTGGTGCCGAGCTCGGCGCCGGAGTGTTACCGTATAGATCTTGGCGTTTGAAATGAAACAAGTATAATTGTTCCGAGGAACATGCAATAACACCTAGCTCAAAGGCCTGGGTTTGAACCCCAACGCTGAATCTTTTTTGCTACATTTTTATAAGCATTTTTCCGGCAACTTTGATGTTGGACAGATTTCTACAAATACAACCTGCTCAAATCCAAAGGGCCTAGGAGGATGCATTGCACCACGGAGTGCCCCTCTGTTCAAGAGACCTGGGAGAACTCCCTCAAGGTGAAGTCTTTGAAGCAAACGGGTAGCACTGTCCTTAAAAACAAAGCCCCACGATGGCATGAGCACTTGCAATGCTGGTGCTTGAATTTCCATGGACGGGTGACAGTTACATCTGTCAAGAATTTCCAGCTGGTGGCTACAGCCGACCCAAGCCATCCTGATAGCGTCGGTGATGCGGAAACTGTTCTGCAGTTCGGTAAGGTTGATAATGATATCTTCACCATGGATTATCGCCAGCCGCTCTCGGCATTTCAGGCGTTCGCCATCTGCCTTAGCAGCTTTGGGACAAAGCTAGCCTTGCCTTTACTTACCTCTGCCCCCGTTTTCCGGCCGAGCTGGCTGGCCGGCTGGCTGTACGCGTCTCCGTAAGTCCGTATTAGCCGCCGCGCCGGACTCTGCTGCTTTTGCCCAAGTTGCCACGGTTGCTGGCAGCCACGGATCGTGTACCTGGATCCGGCTGTCTTCGTTGAATCGCGCGATAATACCAAGTTCGTACCACTACATACTCCTCTCTGCAGCTGCCGCTGCGGCGCCGGATACAAGACAAGTCCTCTGTCTCGAGGCTAGGAGCTAGCAGTCAGATCTCAGACGCCGCGCCGGGAACGCATCGCATGCCCGTCGCAAACGAGGACCCCGTCTCCGCGTCGGCGTTCTAGAAATAATTTTTTATAAGCATTTTTCCCTGAGATATAGCACGTTTCTCGAAATAATTTTTCTTGTTCTATTGCTTATAAAAATGTAGCAAAAAAATTCAGCCAAAATCTATAAAATCTATAAGAGTAACCAGCCTAAATGGCGTTATTGCGTATTTTTCGGAATAATTTACTTGTTGTCATTTAAACCAAGATCAATGGTGTTATTGCATGTTTTACCGGAATAATTATACTTTTTCATTTCAAACGTCAAGATCAATATAGCGAGGCGTGTTTCCTCGCCAAGGCCATGGCGCCGAGGTCAAAGTCCATAAACGAAAATCAAACCATCAGAGATCCATTTGTGAATATTTTTTAAAAAAGACTGAAAAATAAAAAATTCGGCTTATACCACCTCACCCTCCAAGCAAACACTATCCGCGTTCTATACCCGGTCAAGGTAACTTGGGTATTTCCGACGATGTATATTGTGTACCGCTGACTGGTTGGGCCAAGTCAGGACTAATTTAAAACCGGAGGCACACCCAGAATAAAAGATCTTCCATAAAAAACTAAATAATTATTTAAATTATTTCCCTATAGATTTTCACCCTAGAAAAAGATCCAGCAGACTTTAATTTCCAAATTAGCCCTCGGTGTCTCAGTCTCACGTCTCACCCATAGAGTCCGTATCGGCGGCGGCACCTCGGCTGTACTCCACGACGAGCTGCCTGATAGTGATCGAGAGATGGGACAATTGGCCTAGGACATGTGGCCGAAAGAAAGATGCCGCTCACCATTTGGTCACTTGAATTGCCGAAGAAAATCAATAAGAAAGAAACCATTCTCGAGAGATCTATTTGTGAATATTTTTTAAAAAAGACTGAAAAATAAAAAATTCGTCTTATACCACCTCACCCTCCAAGCAAACACTATCCGCGTTCTATACCCGGTCAAGGTAACTTGGGTATTTCCGACGATGTATATTGTGTACCGCTGACTGGTTGGGCCAATCTCAGGACTAATTTAAAACCAAAGGGGAGGCACACCCAGAATAAAAGATCTTCCATAAAAAAACTAAATAATTATTTAAATTATTTCCCTATAGATTTTTCACCTAGAAAAAGATCCAGCAGACTTTAATTTCCAAATTAGCCCTCGGTGTCTCAGTCTCACGTCTCACCCATAGAGTCCGTATCGGCGGCGGCACCTCGGCTGTACTCCACGACGAGCTGCCTGATAGTGATAGAGATATATAGACCTTGCCGTGTCAACCGGGTCGGAAATACCTCACCGTTGGGTTTGGGTCGCGTTTCCATTCCATCGGAAAGCCACCGGGCCGTGACGCCGCCGCTCCGTCTCCGTGTCAGTGGATTCAGTGATCTCCACTCTCCCAGCCGCAGCCGCGCCCGCCAAGAACAAACCGACGCGGCGTCGCTGACACTCCTCGTCTCCTCCCAATAACAAAATCGGAACCGTCGAAACCCGCCTCCCATAAACTAACCAACGACCAACCTTCCTCAGGCGGTCAGGCCCCAGGTGACCCGGTAGCGGTAGGCAGTCCCCAGATTCCTTCTCGCGATCTCACTGCACGCCGCACCACACCGCACCGCGCCAGCATCAGCATGGGCGGCGTCGGCGGCCTCGGACGCGGGCGGCGGGGCGCCTACCTGCCGCTGCTGCTGCTGCCACCGCTTCTCCTGCTCGCCGTGGCCGGTGCCGCCGTGGGGAAGGAGAAGGAGAAGGGGGCGTTCGGTAAGCTGCGGTTCCGGCGGGAGAGCGGGACGTTCAAGG
This sequence comes from Miscanthus lutarioriparius, assembly GCA_904845875.1. Taxonomy (NCBI): domain Eukaryota; kingdom Viridiplantae; phylum Streptophyta; class Magnoliopsida; order Poales; family Poaceae; genus Miscanthus; species Miscanthus lutarioriparius. Next base: position 25,555,981 of record CAJGYO010000004.1, on the reverse strand, counting down.
TGGTGCAGGTGGCGGACATGCACTACGCGGACGGCCGGAGCACGGCCTGCGAGGACGTGCTCCGGTCCCAGGTGGCCGGCTGCACCGACCTCAACACCACCGCCTTCCTCTACCGCGTCTTCCGCGCCGAGGACCCCGACCTCGTCGTCTTTACAGGTCGGCCGTGCTTATCCGACCCTGTCCACAGATACTTAGCCAATTAAGTAATCAATCGATTGGACTTGACCATCTCACTTTTCATCCGAATCCATATCGCTAGTGCTGGTAGTTTGGTTGCCGTTGTCGTTCAGTTGGATAGAATATGTGAGAAGATTAGTCAGTCAGCGTGTGCGCGATGGTGATGAGAGAGATGTATAGTTCATTGAAGTTGTTACGGATCGTGGTCGAGATCCCGTTCTGAAAAAAATCTGTAGAGAAGTGTAGCTTCAGCTGCTTTGATTAGTTCAAGAAGGATGTCACGGGTTGCACAAGTGACAGCACGTGGCCTACTGGACTAGAGGAGCTTGTGTGTTCCAGACTGGATTCAGGAATTCCAAATCAAGGGGCCCCGGCGACGGGTAGCATGCCATGACGATTCAGTGAGGTCCCAGTTGTTGATTGGCCTTGGATGACAGCGTTGGGCAACTGGCACGATGATGGATGAGTCCATGAAGGCAATGGGCACTGAATGTGGGTTATGCATCAGAGAACAGTACAAATGTAGCTGCCTTTGACTATGTCTAGGTTACTGTCATGTTTCGTTGTGTTGTGTCACGGTCAATTATGGTTGATCTTTCCAAAGCTGAAACCTGGGTGTGGGAGGAACAGAAACTTAACGAAGCCGTTGCTTTTATATTGTAGTAAAATTATTCCTAAACCATGCACAACAGTGACGGTCATGTGCAGACCATGTTTAGGGTATTAATTTATGACAGTTTTGTTGGGCAGGTGATAACATCTATGGTGCGGATTCAAATGATGCGGCCAAGTCTATGGATGCAGCAATTGCCCCAGCCATTGACATGAAACTACCTTGGGCTGCTGTGATTGGGAACCATGACCAAGAGGGTACACTGTCGCGTGAGGGTGTAATGCGTCACCTTGTGGGCATGAAAAACAGCCTTTCAAGCTTCAATCCGGAAGGAATTGAAATTGATGGTTACGGAAATTACAATTTGGAAGTTTCTGGGGTTGAAGGAACACCCATGGATGAAAAATCAGTGCTCAACCTGTATTTCCTAGACAGTGGTGACTATTCTACTGTACTATCAATCAATGGTTATGGTTGGATCAAGGCTTCGCAGCAAGTCTGGTTCCAACAAACATCTTCAAGTCTACAGGTTAACAACTTACTGACATTCTTTTGGGGAAAATGTTCATCTTAGCCCATTGCTCTATGTTTTTCCTTTTTGCCTGGTACAACAAGCTCAAACAAATCAGGATTGTTGTTTGGAGATTATTTTCTTCACTTGTGAGATATCTGTTATCATTATAGAAACTATATCATAGTGCTAAATTAAATGAAATGGTGCATTGATTTGAGCGAGCATTCTTAGAAGGTTCCTAAAACTATGAGTTGATGCCTTGATGGAATTAGTAATTGTACACTAAGTTATCTGCTGTACCAAGCTTAACGCTGCAAAAACGCTATATTTAATCCTTCTGAAGTCTTTAAGTCAAGGCATGGCTTGTTGAAACAAATGTATCTAATTTTGGTAATGCTATAGTTCACAAAACTGAACATATCTAAAATGCCAGATGGACCAGATTGGTACGACCGTACGAGCAGATTAAACTACAAAGAATGTATTTACACTCATTTCTGTACAGAAGATCATCATTTTTCTATGGGCAATGTATCAAGTGCAAACCAATCTCTCCGTGCAAACCGTGCAAACCAACTGCGGGGGGGAGGTGGGAGGGGGGATTTGCAAAAGTGTAATTAGGAGCGGGCGTAATTACACTTTTGCAAATCCCCCCTCCCACCTCTCCCCCGCAGTTGGTTTGCACGGAGAGGTTGGTTTGCACTAGATATGTTCCCTTTTCTATGTTATCGATCACAGTTGTTCTTGAAAAAATGCAGGCAAAGTATATGAATGAGAACCCGAAACAGAAGGAACCAGCACCTGGCCTTGTATTCTTCCACATTCCACTACCAGAGTTCAGCAGTTTTACGGCAGCCAATTTCACAGGAGTAAAGCAGGAGGGTATCAGCTCAGCATCAATTAACTCTGGGTTCTTTGCCTCCATGGTGGAGGCTGGAGATGTGAGGGCTGCCTTTGTGGGACATGATCACATTAATGACTTCTGCGGGAAGCTCAGTGGTATTCAGCTCTGCTATGCTGGTGGATTTGGTTACCATGCCTATGGGAAGGCTGGGTGGTCAAGGAGAGCAAGGGTGGTGTCTGTGCAACTTGAGAAGACAGACAACGGTGAATGGCGAGGAGTCAAGTCCATCAAGACATGGAAGAGGCTTGATGATAAGCATCTTAGCACAATTGACTCTGAGGTCCTCTGGAACAGAGGCTCTAATGGTAAGACACTCTCTTATGCCTGGATATGATGCTTTACTCAAGCCTGCCTTAGTAACTGTAGAGTATGAGACTATGGGTGCCTTCGGTGAATGGTTCTCATAAAAGGGGGAAAAACTATCTAGGACAAGTGATATGATGTTTCATGTAGGGTTTATTTCCTGTTTTTTCTATGCAACAACTAACCTATGAATTGCCTGACAGGGAGGCACAGGAAGAATGCTGATGGTAGTTAACTTTTGATGCAGACAGGAATGGTGCTCCGTAAGGGATCTCATACAGCAACTGTAGAGTATGAAACTATGGGTGCCTTCGGTGAATGCTGGATGGCCAATTTACTATAGAAGTGGAAAATGCAGAAGTGTGTACATGAGGGAGAAGATCATATACGGACACATACACGCAGGTTTCTGCTGTTGTATTTTTCCATGTTTACAAAATTAGTAATTTTAATTCGGTGCAGCTGTCAATTATTGCAAGTGGTCTCATATATAGTGCAATGGTCAAAGGAAAACGAGAATGCAATGTTACTGTAGTCCCATCTCTGTCAAAGGAAAACGAGAATGCAATGTCATTGTAGTCCCATCTCTCAAGTTTCAACTGCAATTGAAACCTCAGAGTTACCACAATATCCATTTTTCATATAACTACTGAATGTTCTTATGCAATCAATTAAGAAGCTGACAGGTAAGAAATTGCCATCAGTATCTATATACTCTTATAAAATTAAACCTCACTAGATGTTTTATATTTTTATGCAAGGTGTCCACATTATTCTCCTCTAAGTGTCCCAATAATTTGCAATCCTTTCATGCAAGCTATTCATATCATTCCTTATTAATTACAAAAAATTATCCACACTATCTCTATTATGTGTAATATTTTTAATCTTTAATCTCTACATATACTATTGGTGTCATCACCTATTCTTCTATAATGTGATCAAATATCTATTAGCTTCGATTTTTTTACTAGATCCGATACAATAAAATAACATGCAAGTTAAATTCATATATATACACACAGTATACAGAATACCATATAGTAATGTTATATATAAAACAGATTTATTTTTAAGAAAATCTTGCGGCAACACTCAATATGCTTCTAGTACTGAAAGAGGCATCCAAATTCGCCTTGCACCCAGAATTCTCCACATACTAAACCTACTACTGATACTGACAACACCTACCTCACCTAGTGGAACGATAGATTTACACGTCGTCTATATACAGTTGATAAAAGAATCAGATTCAAATCGTTCATATTCACAGAAGAGCTTTGTGCCACGGGCCATGGACCATCCCTGATACCGTGGCCACCTTGATCAGCACCTCGGACGCCTTCACCACCCTATCGACGAGCCTGGCCGCGCCGACGCGGCGCAGCGCCGCTTCAGCCAGCTTCTGGCCCTTGTGGCCGCTGCCGCCGAGGACGACGCCGCGGAAGGCGCAGAAGACGGCCCTGGAGACCATCTTGAAGACCACGTCGCCGGGCTGGAGGCTCTTGAGGAGCACCCGGGCGGTCGTCTGCCTCCTGCCCTGGATCTTCTCTTCCGATGGTGAGCCAACCGCCGCCGACGCGCTCATCATCGCCTCCACTATCTCTTCGGCGCCCGCGTCAGGGGAGGCGTCCAGCATCTTCACGAGAGCCTTGAAGAGCTCTGCGGTGGCGTTATCCAGTTCCTGAGCCGTGGCCTTTGAGCTCTCGCCCATCAGAACCTGACGCAGGATGAGCATGCTGGAAAAACAACAGAAGTTGGGACCAATATCATCAGAAATTTAGAATTAATCTTTATGACAGACTAGATTGTAGTTAAGATGAAGGATAGAAAATATAGCTAGTTACCTTGTAGCTATCACGATGACTTGTTGGAACTGGCTCTGCACGGCCCTCAACCTCATCAAATTAATCTGGAAGCTCTCAGGAGTCGACTGCATTTGCAAGCCCTCTACGCTGCTAACAAGCTGGAACAGGCCAATCCTTATCAGCTTGTCAAGCTTGTCACCCTTGCACTCTGGCTGCCCAGAAACGCCTCCTGCAGCTGCAGGCGAAGAAGACGACGGTTGGCGCACCGCAGCCCCATGGCCAGCTCGGAGTACCGGAACGAGGGCTGCTGATGGCACAACTGAAACTGAAAGAGAGCCTAAATGTTCCCTCCACTCTTGTCGGGCGACGTTCTTCGACGTCGAAATCCATCGCACGGTCAGAGGGAGGGAAGCTCCTGCACTGGCAGGAGGCCCGTAGCGATCGCCGAAAGCGTTCTGCAGGTAGTCCACGCCAGTAGAACCTTGTATGATCCGTTGCATCGCCATCTGGATACGCGCCTTGCTCACTTCTGCTTGCAGCTCCTTTATTTCGTCCAGGGCGAAACGCAGGCCCTTGACGGCACCGACGACGAACGAGCTGGTGCCGTCGGCATCAGCTTCAGAGCTCGCAGCTGCCAACTCGGTCAGCAGCTTGTCGTGGCTTTTCTTCATCTGGTCCTCCTTCGCCACAGCGGAGAGCCTGCGGACCATGCCCAGCGAATACTGCAAGACCTGCCCCAAGTATTGTGCGTCCTGGGAACCTGACCCGAGTACCTGAGACAGAATTTCAACGTCGATTTTCTCAAGGATTTCCTCCTTCCACCCCTTGGGAGACAGCTCGTGCAATGAGTCCCTGACTTCCTTGACTAGGCTGACCAGCTGGCTGTAATCAGGTTTGTCTCCTCTCATGGAGTCCGTGACCAAATCCCAGAACGCTTTCTCCATGGCTTCCCTCACTTTCTCCTGGAAGGCGTTCTCGGCAGCAGGACCAGCAGCACTGTCAGATTTTCCAGCGAAAGCACTGCCGTCGTCCTGATGAAGCATTTCATTCACCATTCTCTCGTTCTCTGTCGGCTGCTTCACCGGTGATGGTGACGAACTACCTGACGATGAATTGATGCTCAAGGCAGGGGTAGATACGCCGTCTGCGGCAGGTTTCTGTACCGGACTTGCATCCTTCTTCGCTTCGAAGAACTTCGACGTTCGACCTCGTGTCTGAAAGAGCAGAGTCCATCCGCGCGACACCAGGATCGCCGCTCAGTAGCTGAACCTTGTCACGCAGGAGCTTCTGGTCATCGGCGACCTACCGCTGGATCGCCTTCATATCATGGGTGAGCCTGCTCGGCGATCGCCCGTCCGCGGTCAGCTTGCACGTCTGCATCATCGACAGCTCGAGCTTGCAGGCGGCCCTGACAAGGTCTCCCTCCAGCAACGTCGCGTCTTTCACCTTCCACGCCACGAAGCGGTAGAGGTACGCGCACCACGCCTTGTCGAAAGCAGCCAACTGGTCCCTGAACTTCCTCTGAACAGCCGAAGAAGGTCCATCGAGTACTGTCTTCGTCAGCAGCTCCAACTCCTCGACGAAGCTGGCCACCGACTCCATGAGCTGCGTCTCCCCGTCGCGTTGCCCGCTCAAGACCGCGCTTGGATGAGCCAGGATCATGTAGGCACAGAGCACGACCCTCAGTGAGTACCTAGGCAGTCGGTTCTCTTGGGAACTTTGGGTAACCGTGACCGGTCTCTTTGGCACTGCCGCCGGCGCTGTCGTTCCCACGCTGCTGCTTCGAGTACGTCGAGGTGCGGCGGGCTTCCTCCTTGGGGGGAGCAGCGAGGTGTTTCTGCAGATGATCGACGTTTTCCACAGGCGCAGAGCTAGAGATCACGAAACGCCTCTCCAGTCGATCGAGCAGTGCCCTCGTGGCCTGGAGAACGGGAGGGGACTCCATCGACATGGCCAGGTTTTCGAACGACATGTTCTTGACAGACTTGCCGTTGATTCCCGAGGAACCGAAAGCCTGAACCAGCGCCAGTGTCGTCTTCTTGGACAGAGTGAATTTTTTTTTCCAGCATCTGAAGTTCACAGGGAACGGAAAATCCGAATTAGTATTCGCTCTAAAGTCGTAAGCAATTGTCTATATATGTATTGTGGGAGACGAGTACTATACCTTGCTAGCTTCATAGAAAGCAGATCTGCATGCTTGGTGTAATCAGCACGAGGGCTTTGGTGCTCCGTCAAGTACTCACGTCGTTGCCTTCCAGTGTCTAAACTTTGCAGCAACTTTGTCGCCGCCACCGCACGTTCCTCCGCCGGCTGTACCTCCATTGCCACAAACTCCAGAGCTCCCGTCATCGAAGCCGTCCCCTCGCCTGAGTCCTGACCGATCAACGCGAATTGCGCAAGCGACCGGAGGCTTCTCTTTTCCTCTCCCGTTGGCCCCGATCGCCGCTGGGTGCAGATTAAAATAGAGGGCCGACTGTCGATGGCAAATTGGCAATCTGTTTGGATGCCCAGACTCCGAGACGGAGGACGAACCGGGAGAGGGTGACCGCCAGCCCACTACGGACTTTTGCCCTCTCTGGATTTTTTTTTATTTTTATAATCTTTTCTTCAAATCTTAATTTAAAAATAATCTCGCCCACTTTTTATTTTTATTTCTAATCCTTTGTCCACGTCAACGCGTCTAGCGCGGCAAAAACACGTTCCTGCGCCACTTGCATCAGTCTGCCACCTTGCAATGAGTCCCTCACTTCCTTGATCAGGCTGACCAGCTGACATCCAAAATACAAGACCTATTCGTTTTTTGTGTAGTGTTATAGGCAAAAGGTTCAATACCTATTCGTCATCTTTTCCAACAACAAGACCCAAAAGAAAATTATTTCTGCAAATGGGTTTCCAAGATAGAGGATGTCTATATTTAGGTTGTGCCTCTCAGACAACCTAAAATAAATCTCACGTATAGGTACTCTATTGAAGGCTGATTTTAGATCTCTCGTCACCTATTTTAGGTTTAGGTGGGTTACTGGAGACAGGATCGTGGAGTCCGTGACCAAATCCCAGAACGCTTTCTCCATGGTTTCTCTCACTTTCTCCTGGAAACCGTTCTCGGCAGCAGCACCAGCAGCACTGTCAGATTTCCCAGCGAAAGCACTGCCATCGTCCTGATGAAGCATCTCATTCACCATCCGCTCGTATCCATTAACTCGGACTACAGATCTCCTAGCTGGCATAGTTTCCAGGAGAGCGTTCAACACTTGCATCGATTTGGCACGAGATACAGGAGCCAGCAGGGCTTGTTAGTCAATTTGTCTCAGCCACATTGGTCAGAGGGGCAAATGGTGTAGCCCATTGTTGTGATCCAACACTATTTTGACGGATGTGTGTTCTGTCATACGTGCATTATGTTCTTTTTTTTATAAGAACGTTTGTCATGGACTGACGGATAGCATGATGATAATACTCTCTTTGGCAAAAATGTCAGTCAATCCATAAACTCTTGATGGTTTGTCTGGCCAGTTATTCTGAATAGATCTCACATTCAGCAATGAACTACCGTATCACCATTTACCAAACATAAATACAGTACCACCATGTATCAGGGTCTGGGTTAGAAACATTTGACTTCAGAACAATCATTCTGCTACGTTTTGCCTCATTCCAGATATGAATTACCATGTCTATTTACTGATTCCACATAATCATCAACTTCAACAAACTGACGAATTGCAAAATCAGAACGAGAAACAGAACTTGGTGAACATAAGTATGCAACGAGCTCTGATTTCTGAAGATCTTCTCGACGAAAATGAACATACCATAAGCCACAAGGACGAAACTAGACCAGAACACATCCCGTCCACAGATCTAAACACGAACAAGTTACAACACAGTTCTAATGGGGCCCCTACTTTCTAAGCCTTCTTGGGGGACTTGGCGGCCTTCTTCGGGGACTTGGCCTCCTTGCTGCCGCCGCTGGCCGCCTTCTCGGCCACCTTCTTGGGCAGGAGCACCGGGTTGATGTTGGGGAGGACGCCGCCGTGCGCGATGGTGACGCCGGCCAGCAGCTTCCCGAGCTCCTCGTCGTTGCGGATTGCCAGGAGCACGTGGCGCGGGATGATGCGCGTCTTCTTGTTGTCCCTCGCCGCGTTCCCGGCCAGCTCCAGCACCTCGGCGGCGAGGTACTCCAGGACGGCGGCGAGGTAGACGGGGGCGCCCGTGCCCACGCGCTGCGCGTACCGGCCCTTCTTGAGGTAGCGCCCGATCCGGCCGACGGGGAACTGCAGCCCGGCCTTGACGGACCGCGACACCGACTTCTTCCTGGGGCCGCCAGCCTTGCGCCCGGCCGCACCCTTCTTCGCCTTGCCACCGGCTCCGCTGGCGTCCATGGCTGCTCGCTGCTCCTGCTGCGATTGAGAGGAGAAAATTTTGGGGGCTTTGGGCGAGAGAACTTGAGTGGTGGGAATTGCGATGCCGCTCGCATTTAAATGGCGCGTACGGGGGAGATGTGGTGGGCCCGTCGATCCGCGTGCGAGGAAAAGCGATAAGATCCCGGAGGATTTGGACGGCTGGATGGGGTTACAGCAAGGCGATCCGCGGGAGGGATGGTTCAGCCAATCAGGTGCAAGCAACAAAGCAGAACGGAACCGCGCCTTTCAGCAAGCTATTTTTTATTTTTTTATTTACCAACAAATGTGAGAGTAGTATAATACTCCGTACATACTACTATACTACACAAAAAAAACGATGTTATTGAGGCCTCCATTTTTAACTCCGATGTTGACCATTATACTCTGATCAAATATTTCTCATGTAAAATTCTAATGCTGTTATTTTTATGTTGGAACCTTTATTATGCCAGCGTAAATTCACGATCAAAGTTTATACATTTTGATTCCACATGTTCTTATTTCTTAAAATTTGCCAACAGAGGGAGTAATATTATTGATGGAGCCACACCCTCAGTACTATACATAAATTAAATATTTTCTAAAGGTAATCAATAGCTACAAGTTTGAATAATAGAATATACTGAAGTCAATATTCTTTTCTAGTTTTCTTTCGGTGAAGCCATTGGATAAAGTGATACACCACCAGGACAGAGTGTCTATTGGATATTTACCATGTAACAAAAAAGCAACCCATTTAATTTTTTTTACCAAAATATAAGTTGCTAGTGTTATTTCTAGAATATTTGTTTTATACTTTTATAAGACATTGAAATATAAGGTCCAATCCCTGAAAATTATTCTCACATTATTAGCTATAAAATTGGTTTTCCTATATTTTACATTGGCCCTGTTTACTTCGCTGAAAAGTCATGACTGAAAGTACTGTTCGCTGATTTGTTGTGAGAGAAAATATTATTCATTCGCTGAAACAGTACGGCTTATAAGACAAATGAACAGGGCCATTACAGTGAGAAAACAAGAGAGATGCAGACCAAAGGGAAACGATGATTGTCTTCGATTGTATGGCTAGCAAGGCCTATTGTGGCCGTGAAGCCGCTGCAGTGGCCGTGAAGCCAATTCAGGGCGCCAAAAATGAACTAGCCGCTGCAGTGGCCGTGAAGCCGCCTTCAGTGAATTGTGGCGTGAGTGTTTGGCCGATGCGACGTGCCATACTTGAGGCGCGCTATGGACGTGAACCAAACAGGGTCGTAGTCTCAAAACCTCATTGCCTATGTAGAGCAATTCTGCACCAGTTCTATTACCTCATATTGTTGGCACCCTTAAAATAGATTCTCATCGGAAGTTTTGTTGAATCGTAACATGATTGATGATTTCATCTTTGTGCACACGGTTGCCCTTTACCGCCTTTTTTTCTCTAGAGGAAATCATATTTGATAGCATGTGTACCGAGACAATATATTTGATAGCATGTGTACCGAGACAATAAGAATGAAACAGCGGTTTTACATACTCACTGCTTCCTCGGTTCCTCCATCCCTTTTTAAGTGTTTGGCTAGATTTATGTGAGAGTCAAAGTTTCTTAAATTTGACAAGAATTATAGAAAATATTAGTAATATTTAGTGTATTATAAAAATATGTCCAATGATTAATTCAATGATTAGTAATCTTTTGTATCTTTTATATATATTTGATCAAAATTGAGTATGTTTCACTTCTCAATATGTGGGAACGATAGTTAAGAAAGAAAACGAGAGATTATCAGCCTGTTTGCTTGGTCGTATTTGGCTTATAAGCCATAGCTTATCAGCCAACGAACATATTTTTCTCTCACACCAAACCAGCCAACAGTACTTTCAACCATGACTTATAAGCCAAACAAGCTCAAACGAACAGGGCGTATGTTCCTGAGATCTCCTATGCTGCTCTAGGAAGAATTGTAGGTCAGACATCCATTTTCAGATTCCAAAACATACTCCCTCAGTTCCAAAATAGTTGACACTTTAGCTGTGTCTGCGAATTTCATAGCTAAAATACCAACTATTTTGAGGACAGAGGGAGTAAAGGCTTTGTTTTGTACTAACTCAATATGGGCGAGCAATTTGTTTCTTCAACTCGATATGCCAAACAATTACTACTGTAAGTAAATTTTATGGGTTCAAATTGCAAACCTAGTCAATAAACGAAACAGCGCTTCGCAGAATTATCGAACTCTAGATTCTGAAATGTTCTTCAAACGAGAATGCAACTTTCTTCGAACAATGTGTTATTGCTAGCGTGACTGTTGTTCATTGTGGCAATGTTAACGTCATCTACATGATAGTGGATCCCGTACACTTTCATCCTACGAAGCGCATCAAGATCAACGTCCATTTCGTCCTTCCGCAAGAAAGTTGTCCAAGTGTGGTTGTATTGTTTCAAAAAAATAGTCAGCTGTGGTTGTTCCGTGTTCCTTTGTCTCACCAATTTGCGGATATAACTAATGACCAAAGGATTGCATATACGGTTGTTTATCGAGTCTGCGCGTCCATGACTCCCAATTTGACTCCGGGTGGATATTAAATTAAAGAAATGTAAATATGTTGTACACATATTTCGTAACACAAGTGGTTTCGACCTATATGTATATGTATATTATATATTATTAAAGTCACCCAACCCCAAAGGACGTATGATCATTCTCAATCTCTTTAGTTTTGACAACCTCGTTTTACTTATTTTTCCCTCGAATAGATTACATATACACCCATATTATCGACAGAGAAACCAACCAGTGTTCCTCCCAGATTCGTGTTGCATCTGTGCATAAGGATCAACAGCTGGTGTCGCAAAAATATGCAGGGAATCCCAGCAGAGGAACGAGCAGATCTTCTCACTGCTCTCCGAATTCTGACCAGTATACACATTCCGGATGCGAAGCCTAACCAAAGAGGGCGTGCCAAGACCTGTGCTGGCAAGAAAGCCAGGCTCTTGCTCTCAGACTGTTGATCATTCGTGGTACTGTGACGATGATCCTCCGAAGCAAATATCCATATCAAAGGCGAGTTGGATGCTATAACTTGGAGCGTGATCTAAGTGGGCATCCTCCTTCGAAAGCATGGTCGAGTACTTCCTCGATGCGCTTCACAAGCAGAATCTGACAGCAGCAAAAATTTAATAAGCACCAAAAGGCTGATTTCACCCATACCCTCTTCCACAACTACATATCAAGAGGTTTTATGTTTGAATCTAGTTTGCGAATACCCCTAAAGTGCACGAATCTAGCTTTAGTTTTCGTAGCTCCAAGGTTCAGAATATCGTCAAAGATTACACCGAAGTACCAAACAGCTGCCCAAGCAACATGCAAACAAACAACATACCTCCATGCCAGAGAGAATTGGTGATGGAACCTCTGATAAGTCCTTCAAGTTCCTTTCAGGTAAAATTACTCTCTTGATTCCATAACGATGTGCCGCGAGTACCTAAATTCCACAGAATTATGGAGTTAAATAAAGCAGAAGGGTACCAACACAAAAATGATTAAATGTTCCACATTTTCCAAGTGAAAAGATAAAAAAGGGAAGCGATTAGGCAATGGTCATGCACCTTGTCCTTAACACCACCAACCGGCAATACAAGGCCCCTTAGAGTCATCTCTCCAGTCATAGCAGTATCTGCTCTGACTTTTCTGTTACTAAAAAGTGACACCAGTGCCGTTACCAATGTCACACCTGCAGAAGGGCCATCCTTTGGCACAGCACCAGCAGGAAAATGTATGTGAATATCACGGCTCTCCAATAAATTGATATCAGAAGTAGGTGACAAATTGAGGTCGGCAGCTCTTGCTCTCACCTGTAAAGATCAAGGTCGTATTGTAGTTACAAAACAATGGATTATTCGATTTGAGATGTCCCAACATGCAAAACTAATCAATTAAGCTTGTGATATTTAATATAAATAGAATTTTGCAAAGAAAATACAGTTAAAATTCCAAAGCTACAACATAGGGATGCAAGTGGGTACGCAATGATAAGAACACAGAGGTGCCAACAGGTGGCAATGCCATTCTAATTTATTTTAGCAAGTTTTGGGTCGACCCCAAAATAACCCAAAACAATGGAACTTGCAACCTCTATCCACCAGAGTTTAAATAAACATAGAAGCAAGAATTCGTCAACGCAAATAAGGTTTGTCAAACGATTTCAATGTTGTTACATGTAATATGTACTATTTGTGTATGCATGTATATAGCTGGACTGGGCCTGGGCCGTGTGCTTCCTATAGCCAGCTGGCTCTCTCCTGTATTTATTATGGACAGGTATAGGAGTTTATGGATAGGGATAGGGAGGAGATATTGTTTGGTTATGTTTCTATAAACCCAAGATCTCCTCCGGACTATATATACATGTAACCCTGTACCTTGATCAATCAATCTACAATTCCAAGCAATCTTGTTTACTTTCAAATGTGGATAAATGACAGCACAAGAAGATCCATACCCATGTCAGAGCTAGCTGCGCTGACTCCTTAATAACATCACCAAGCTGCCCAGTCAAATGCAAGTCACCCTTGCCCACCATGGCTGTAGCCTCCACAAACTGAACTTCCCCACCAACCGAAGTCCAGACAAGACCAACTGAAACTCCTGGGCTTGCTACACGATCTTCAGCTTCTCTATCATCAAATCTAGGAGGCTGTACCACAAACATCAAGTTCCTGTTTAGATACAACGAAAAGAATGATAGAACTCTGTATTTGTCCATGAAATTGTGTTTAAACATGATATCATACCCCAAGTACTTTTTCTACCATAGCCTCATCAACAATCATAGGAGATGGATTTTCGTAAGTGTTTGATATATCATGCTCCATAGGAATAACTTCCATTTCAACTTCACCACCATCAGCAAGCCTCGAATCAAGAAGAGCTGTAGTAATTGGTTGTATTTCCTTGCCAAGTCTAAGAGTTTTAACTTGCTCTGCAACCTTAACAGCAGCTGCACGGGCCAACGCAGCTAGGTTCCGCTCAAGATTGCGCACACCAGCTTCTCTCGTGTACCTCTCGATGATCAGTTTGACCATAGCCTGCACAAATGACCAGCAAGTATACATCATTGAACACAGGAAGAAAAAAATAGAATGAAGCTGTAAGACAACTCCGCAAAGACTAGCAACTAGCTAGACTAAGACAGACACAAACACCAACAGAAAATAAAAGGAAAAGAGGCAGGAAAAAAACGATAAAAAGCTCGCCATTAACAAACAGCTGGACGACTAGGTGTAGGATCAAGGCCATAAGGTATTCAATCCTTTCACAAGTTAAGCACCAGAGCTTTGCCTCCTCAATGTCGGGCATCCGGGAAGCGCCATCAAACACACAATTATGGTGATGTTCCCATAACCACCATGCCACAAGAATTACCATGGACTCAGTTCTATTGTCTAGGTGTTCCAGAAAAAAGGAGTTCTATTGTCTAGCAGAAAACTCATTTGTCGCAAGCATGGTGAAAATGCAGAATATAGCAAAAGCAAAATTTCCAACTTGTGAACAAATGGGCTAAAAGTTGTTTCTTGCTAAATTAGTGAAAAAAAGCATCTCAAGACACAGAAAAAAATTCCAACAACTGAATAGCAGCAGTCCAAACAAACATTGTAACACCGTTGGTATATTTATATTCACAAATAGAATATCACACTTCCTACATAGTAAGAAGTATAGCATTTGCAGTTGCCATTTTAAAGTGACCATAAATGCCTTTTGCCATCAACGTGCTATAACTTATAGTTAAAAAGGAGCAAAATTGATAAATTATGTTGGCAATGAAAGCATTTTGGCATTCATTATTTTCGTGGACATGCATTAATGAAATCAACACGGTATAGAAAGTGAAGACTAGGAAAGGTGCAGCAGAAACTCCAGCTGTGTCATACCTCAGGAATCTGAAGATTTGTCATACTCAAGCCATGCTGCTCCAATACCCTTGGTATGAGATGTTTCATGGCTATTTTTAACTTCTCTTCGGGTGTGTAACCTGGCAGCTCAATGACTTCCATCCTATCTAACAGAGGAGGGGGTATAGGTTGCATCCTATTGGCAGTTGCAACAAATATGACTTTCGACAGGTCGAACGGCACATTCAAATAGCTGGTGATCATATTAAGGAATTCTTATTATATATATAAACCACAGATCAAGCAGCACAAGCCCAAAGAATTTGATGGTGAGTATCGAATTCATAAATAAACGAAGAGCTTGGCCTTTGTCTCTGCCAACTGCAATTATTCAACTACATCAGCAACCCACACACTACACGACAGAGTAATGATGGCGTCGTACAACTCACACATGCTTAATAATTATATAAGAAACATTGCCAAGAGAGGTAAAACTGTCCTTCATTTAAAAAACAACAAATAAATCATAGCTCCACTTTAACGATAAATGAAAGGATACTGATCGTTGAATGCTTTGTTCTGCTCAGGGTCAAGAACTTCTAGTAGTGCTGATGCTGGATCACCACGTACATCAGAACCAGTCTTGTCAATTTCATCTAGAAGAATCACTGGATTGCTCACAGATACCCTCTGCATTTTTTTAGTAAGAACTCATATTTAGAAAATGTTCTATTCAAATAGTTCCTTGAGACATTTAGGGTAATATTTAGAGTTTTTAGTTCATACTTTACTAAACAAACATTGCTTCTGCTGGGTTTCAACTCTAGCCTACTCCAACTTGTTTGGGACTTAAAGGCTTTGTTGTTGTTGTTGTTGTTTACTAAACAAACATCATTTAGAAGGGGGAACAAACAGACCTTTTTGCAATCGCTGTTGAATTATTAATACAAGTAGGTTAGAAGAACATCTCTTGAAAAGAGTAGGTTAGAACTTAGAAGAACAGATAAAACAGCTACTTCAGAATGGGAAGAAGAACAGGTTTGAACCTTTAGTCCATCAATAAGTCTCCCTGGCATGCTTCCAATATATGTCCTTCGGTGGCCCCTAATATCAGCTTCATCCTTTACACCACCAAGAGAGATTCTTATGAATTTTCTGTTCAGGGCCTTTGCTATGGAGGAGGCCAAAGATGTCTTCCCAACACCAGGTGGTCCAACAAAACACAGCACTGGACCCCTGGCATCAGGTTTAAGCTGCGAGCAAATTAAAAGAACTCCATAAGATATAAACTACATTTACCAGGATAGGAATGTCTGCACATAAGAAAAGGATGCACAGATCAAACTACAAACCTTACGAACAGCCAAATACTCAATAATCCTTTGCTTAACTTTTGTTAGTCCATAATGATCCTGATCAAGGCTCTCTTTTGCAGCTCTAAGGTCAAGCTCCCTTTCTTCACTGACCTTTTGCCAAGGAAGGTCAGCAAGAAGTTCCAAGTAGGCTCGAGAGCTACTATAACCAGGTTGCTGAGGTTGCATCTTTCGTAGGCGCCTGTAGAAGAAAGCTAACTAGATACAAAAAACTCCAGTACCACATGTACACAAAGATAAAGGATATGGCATGATAGCTTACCTCATTTCCCTTTGAGCATGCTTCCAAATATTAGCAGGCATTCCTGCATTCTGCATCTTTCTTTCCAGTGCAGCCACATCATCTTCATCATCATCGTTATCACCAAGTTCCTCTTTTATGGCCCTCATCTGCATATTAGCATGGCCATATCAGATAAAAATGTCTATTTTGAAAACAGAAGGCCAACTAAAGTTACTCAACACCCCCTTACAAGAAAAGCACTATTTGTTTCTCAGAAGACAGGTTGCTGAAAAACAAACAGTGCAAAAGTTCTAGACCCCAAACATGGAGATTAGCAGACAAACCTGCTGGCGCAGTAGAAATTCTTTTTGCGACTTTGATAGCTGCCCCTCAACCTTTTGCGTTATTTTCTCAGCTACAAGAATGGACTGCCATCACAAGAAAAAAAAACAAATTAAATTGATACTGACCTTAATAAGACAAAAGGTAAAATTACCACATTAATTATTAAATAACAAACTATAAAGTATCTTCACCTGCAGGTGTCTGTCTACAAGTTCAGTTGCCTTTGAAAGTCTAACTTTCAAGTCAACTGAATCCAGCATCGAAAGCTGCTCCTCAAAACTCATCTCAAAGCTAGCAACAAAAATATCAGCTAGCCTGTAAACAGGAACTGTATCAAGAAGCACCTTTGTCCTACCAACCGTCTTCTGCTTCTGCAGTTCGAAAAAATAGCGTCATTGTAAGTTAGGCTCATTGATAATTTCAAGTATTTCACTCGCATAGAAGTCAGGCACCATAAATCAACAAATTGAGGGTATTGCACCCCTTCAATTTGCTACTGTGCCAGCAAAAAGAGCTCACAAGCTCACTGTGCTTCAGGTCCTCACAAATCACTCTTGGATCAGTGACATACAAGGAGCATTCTCAGTAGGAGTCCTAGTTGAATTTCTGAATCTCTGGGGCCTCCTCTTCAAGATTGTACTACAACCTGATGTGGAGGTGTGCACCGTTGGTGTGTTTCATGTTCTGGAGTTTACTCAGCCAAGTCAGCATATGAGGGATTCTTTCAAGGATCTATTCAGTTCCGGCCATGTGACCGTATTTGGGACACTAGGGCTCCCAGCCGGTGTCATTTCTTTATGTGGATTGTGGCTCATAAATGTTGTTGGCCAGCAGATCAACTTTGAAAATGGGGACTGCCACATCCTGACAGATGTCCTCACTGTGAGGAGGCTGAAGAAACTATTGATCATTTGTTTACTAACTGTGTGTTTGCAAGGCAATTCTGGTCACACTTCTACGATGGTTTGGCTTACAATCTTTGTCACCCTCGCTGGATGATTTATCCTTTGAGGACTGGTGGAACAAGACCAATGATGGGGTCGATGGACAGTTGCAGCAAGGGACCAATTCCCTAATCATTATAAGGGCATGAACTCTTTGGAAGAATAGAAACCATTGTGTTTTGATAACTCTCTGGTAAGCATGGCTGGTGCCTTATTGCTTGCCGAGGGGGAGACCATACTTGGCTATGGCCAGTGGTCAGTGCTAAAGGGCTGCCCTTCTTATCAGCCTTTGCCCCTAGTGAATAGGTTGCTCCAGGTCGTGGTCTCTATTAAAGCAGGAGTGAATGTAATTTGTGAACTATTCAGTAAAATCAGGGGGCCAAACTTGAAACCTTATACTAGTAAACAAAAGAGATAAAGTTCTGCATGAAATATTTACCTGTTCTAGAACAGAAATTAGTTCCATGGAAGTAGCTTTAAACTGCCTAGAAAGAGCGATAAGATCTGGGTCTTGCTCTGCCTGCTCCAATTCTAAAAATTTACAGACATATTAGTAATAAAGATGTAAAAGTCTGTTTTAGAACAAGTGACTTCAAAGAAGAAGAAAAAGCAGATGGATAATTGCATCATCCTTTAGGAAAGGATGTCTTTAAGATACATTAACCTTTAAAGTATAAGGTATTGCATGAGAAGAAACTGTACTTATGTACTATGCTATAAAAGGCATAAACTTAAGACTACAATGATCAGGTAAACAGACAGAACAAAACAAGCTTCTTTTATTCAAAACTTTACCAGTCTTTGTCATGTCAAGGCGTGAAACACGGGCAACATGGTATGGTCCTCTTGCACTTAGTTCCTGAACGTTGAACCTACATAGACCTTCAAGAACAACAATGTATGTAACCCTTCCACTTGGCTTCTCAACCCCTCTGGAAAGGTGTAAAGCTCTGGCAGCAACTCCCCTGCACATGGAAAGACAAAGTTAAGGAAAAGTTAAAAAAAAATGCATAAGGTAGTGAAAGATTGCCTGCAATATCATAATTGCATAAAAAAATGTGTAACGTAAATTATCTATAATCCCACCATATTTCGTCAGTGTATGTGCCCATAGGTTCAATATAGATTAAGTTAAAGCTGGAAATAATAAATACAAATATTCATAGCTCAGCAAATCTTTTGTAGGAAGAAGTAGGTTAAGCACACATGATGTTAAAATATGAAAAACTGTGCATGCTTACAATGCACCCTCCTCTAGCTAAACTTATTAATCGAAACTGTGTGAAAAGTCCCTTGGGCAGATTACTGTGTGAAAAATATCTGCTCATTGTCTACTATATCAGCCATGTTTTATCTCAGACAACTGTAGGCTAACGAACGTTGCACTTGTGTGCTCACATGGCGTACACAGGGTAAAATAAATAAAAAGGCAAACATTTGCCCCCATCTATTATTCATGTTTGTAGAATAGAATGCAGTATAAACCCCATTGCTATATCCACCAACAGTCAACTCCCACACCTGAATGTGTTTATCTCTATAACCTTGTTCATGAATAAAATACAAGCATTAGATGAGCAAAGATAGTGATGTCACACACTTGCTGTGCCAGTGAATGGGCTCCTTCCCATTTTTTGTGTCCTGCCTTGATGACTCTCCCGCAGAACCGCCAGCCTTACTGCCTCCTTCACCTGAATCACTGCCCACACCTACAAGAGCGATAACAACTGCAGGAAGTAAATGCATGTCCACAATGGCCAGCAATTTTGCTCATACAGCAAAAATTCGAAGCCACAGTCTTTATCTCACCAGGAGACAGCAAAGAGCCAACAGCTGTTGCCTCTGAGTCCCGCACAGGAAGTACCCCGATCAGGCCTTTCTCTACCTTCTGCCAGAGCTCTTGCTCCACCAGCTTCACACTGAAGAGGCAACCAATCACACCGACCAAGTCACAAACCAAGTAAATATCAAAACAATCTGCAAATTTGTTTTCCTCCGACATAGTCAATATACATATACATATACATCACAATAAGCCGCCTCCGAAGGGAGCTCAACCACACAAGGGACCAAACTGAGCGTAGAAAAGTCGGACACTAACGGAAAGGTGGGAAACGGACGCGGAATCTGTCGGCCCTCTAAAGCAACAGCCCATTGAAAACACCAAATTCAACGAACGCATCAAATTGAGAAGAAATTTCAAAAATTCCTGTCTGAAGCGAGATAGCTAAATTTACTTAATTCGCATACTGCTCCAAAATTGAAGCGCAAGGAGTCGCAATTTCGTAGCAAGTAGGGGTAATTAGACAACACAAACCACGTGTCTACTAACCATTTCCGATGGGGAGAAAACCTATATAAAGAAAATAAACTCCCAGAACTGAAAACCCTGAGGCCGATACGCCGACAGCGCACCAAATTAATCCCCAAAACCAAAACCGAAACCCACGCCGATGATCAGGCGGCGCTACAAGCTCTCGACGGTTGGTGCAGGTGCAGGTGCAGGTGCAGGTGCGGGGCGCTCACCTACTGGGGTTTGTGCAGCGGATCCGCACGATGGCGCCAGGGAGCAGCACCTTGTTGCGGAAGGGCAGTATGGCGAGCCGGCTCGGCAGCTCCACCGGCGAGTCCGCCATGTCGGGCACGCAAATCGCGTCGAGGTGGGGAGGGGGGAGGGGAGGCGCACCAGCGTACGGCAAAGCAGAATAAAAAAAAAAGAAGGGAAGAAAATTTGGAGAGTAAAGAAGGCGAGAGGTGGAAGACGGTGACGATATTTATGAGAGCCGTGTCGAGCTCGATCAGGCGGAGTCGAGGGTTGCTTTGCGAGTGCGGGTGGGGCCGGCCGGCGGGTACGGAACTCTCCGGGTGAGTAGTAGTTTAGTCCGGACCGGGTGGTAGCGGGGCCCAGGTGTCTGTCAGTGAATGCTGTCGACGTGGCGCGCTATGGAGATAAGAGACGCCGGCTCGCCGCGGCGTGTGGCGCTGGTTCGTTCAGACCGCCGTAACGGTGGGGAACGGCACGGGCCGTATAGTAGATCGGGGCCGTCGGTTTTGTGGGTCCGAACTGACGGACGGCGCAGATCTGCGAAGCGTGCACGTGGAGATTTCTTGGTGCCATTTGGACCATATGGATGGATCTTGGAGTGCTAATTTGAGCCTCACCGACAAGCTCATCTGGAAGTCGTTGAGGGGATAGTTGCGCCGTGTCATAGTAGTAGATCACTAGATGGATTCTTCCCTCTTTCTTTTAGGGCAGCTCCGGTCACTGACACAGTTCGATGAAACAGAGTTCGGTTCGTGGAATCGGTGATTGCTCGAAAGAAACGAAAGCTTCACAGGCCACCACGTCGATGCTTCCGCCATTTTCGCTTTGCTGAAAAGTTATAGCTGAAAATACTGTTCGCGAATCTATTATGAGAAAAAACATTGTTCATTCGCCGAAATAATACGGCTCGTAAAACAAACAAACAGAACCTTTGCATGGTCAAAAGAGTTTTTAATTGGAATAGACTAGCAAACGTACTTGTACACCGCAACCAGACCAATACACACATCCTGAAATTGAAATTTATATGATTGTTAGACTAAGTTGTTCTAACCTATGTGAGAATGTGGTGTGAGTCCAAATCACATATAGAATATGGAGGGCAGACGAGTATTGTTTTTCTTGATGGTTAGACCAAAGTCTTGGACTATTAGTTCTAAGACTCAAGTGTAAAATTAGATGAACGAGTTGCCCTGTTAGGGGTCTTGGCTTCATGTTAAAGCATGGGAACAGCCCCATGGTGACTTGTACAACAAGATCGGAGATACGACAAATTCAGGATAACAACATCTACTCTATACGCCAATGTATCTAGACGCTCAATGTACCTAGACACTAACAGACTTACAGAAGGATAAACATCACCGTTTAACACCCCCCCTCAATCTCAGCCACCAATAAGGTTGAGATTGCGCCTAAATTGCTGAAGCTTGAAAACCGGGAGGGCTTTGGTGAACCCATATGCAACTTGATCACCTGAGTTGATGAACCGAATGTATAACAATTTTTGTGCAACCCTCTCCCTGACAAAATGAAAATTGATCTCGATGTGTTTAGTTCTTGCATGAAATATAGGGTTTACAGAGAGATACTTTGCACCAAGATTATCACACCATAATTGGGCCATAGGAGGAGGATGAACATGCAACTCTGCTAATAATTTTTTAACCCACGTCATCTTAGTTGTTGCATTAGCTACTCAGCCTCTGTGCTTGACCTTGACACGGTTGCTTGCTTCCTGGCACTCCACGAGATCAAGTTATCGCCAAGGAAAACTGCAAAGCCACCTGTAGACCGTCGATCATCGACACAACCCGCCCAATCTGCATCTGAGAATGCACTAACTAGCATAGTCTTTGATGGTCCAATCTTTAGTCCAAGACCAATGGTTCCATGTACATACCGCAGGATCTGTTTAACAGCGCTCCAGTGAATAGAGACTGTCCTTATTGACAGCGAAAGATATATCTAGCCGTGTCAATGTTAGGTACTGCAATGCACCAACTAAACTCCTGTACCGAGTAGAATCCATTGGCCCAAGCTTATCACCTCCTTCTATACTGAGCTTCTCTGTACTAGACAAGGGTGTATCAACTGGTTTACACTTTTCCATTCCTGAACGCTTAAGAATGTCTGTTGCATACCGTTCTTGAGAAAGAACTAATCCACCTTGTCTTCGTTTCACTTCAATTCCTAGAAAATAGTGGAGATCTCCTAAGTCCTTCAGTGCAAAATCATTCTTCAAGTCACGAAGTAATGCATCTGTAGCTTCCTGAGATGAACTTGCCACAATGATATCATCCACACAAATCAATACAAACAGACTGTGTCCCCCTTTGTTATAGTAAAAGAGGGACGTATCAGCTTTAGATGGGATAAATCCCAAAGGCTGAAGCTTCCCACACAGCCTTGCATACCATGCACGTGGAGCCTATTTCAATCCATAAATTGCTTTATCCAACTTGCACACATAATTTGGACATGATCTATTTACATATCCCGGAGGTTGATGCATGTAAACCTCTTCTTACAACACACCATGGAGAAAGGCATTTTGAACATCTAGCAGACGAAGCGACTAGCCCCTTGAGATAGCAATTGAAAGAACAAGTCCTATGGTTGCCGCCTTGACTACAGGACTACCACCAAAACTTTGTGTAGCATTAGTTGTAACAAGAGAACTCAAGGATTGATCATGCACATTTACGTCCCCAAAATTAGCAGATGGATTAAGGAGAATATCAGGCAAAACACTAAGTTCTGCCCTTAAACAAGCGTCGGCATTTGGATGCATGGAAGCAAAAGGGAATATTGTTTCATCAAACACCACATCACGTGAAATGTAAACACGTCCTTGAGTTGGATCTAGACATTTGTACCCCTTGTGTAGATTGCTATAACCGAGAAAGACACATTGTTTAGATCTAAACTCTAACTTCTTGGAATTATATTGACGTAAGTTGGGCCAGCAGGCACAATCAAACACATGGAGGAAAGTATAGTCAGGTTGCTGACCAAAGAGGCGACTAAAAGGACTGTCATGATCTATTACCTTAGAGGGAAGGCGATTGATGTAACACCCTCGGTGTTACACCGTAAATCACTTGCTAAACATGTCATGGGCATCATGTTTATATGTTAATACATCTAATAAAGTGTGTAGATCAATTTTTGTAACTCAAAACGATCAACTAAAATGCGAAACAAAAGTTGATTCGATAGTCATGTTATATCACTTAGGGTTTAAAACCAATTTTTATTAAGCAAAAATGCTATAGAACGTATATGTGTCACATTAATAAAGTTGAAAGTACAAACTTTGTAGATGACAGTGAAATACTTACGGTCGAAAAATAATATTACTAGCTAATATTTCCACTAGCTTAGAAATCACAAATGGAAATCAAATTCAGCTCTAAAACTTAGAAATTTTAAGTCTGTCGACTGTTAGACATTGCTATGTTTAGCAATTTATGGTGAGAGATTGGGTTAAGGAGTGGTGTAGTGTTATAGCTTGATTTGGTAGTCTCATGTGCCATCTTAAGCATGGTGAAGACGGTTTAGGTTTAGGAGCAACCGTTTGGTCATATTGAGCGCTTTAAAATTCGTGCGCGTTACCTGTTTTGGGCTGGTTGGTCGCGTGGCCACGATCACCGCGCTCTGGCGCTCGGCGTCACTACGTTGGTCACACGTGCGTCGTGCGCGCGCTGCCACGCGCGGCCGGCTGTGGCCGCCTCTGGCTTGGGCATGGCTCGGCTGCCGCTAGCCCGCCGCGTCTGCCACCTGCCCCGTCCCACGCTGCGCTGCCGTCACATCTGCCACTGCTCCTCGCGTCATGACGCTGCCGCTACCGTCGCATCATCGTCGTGTCCGCGCTAGTCCGTTGCATCTCTGCACTGTTGCCGGCCCTATGCGTGTTGTCTCTACCGTGCGCACGTGGGTGAGCCGCCGTCGCCATGCCATTTATGGCACTGCGGCGCGCGGGCCATGCTAGTCGGACGCGGGCACACGTTGTCCATAGCGCCGCGCGTGGGCCTCCCGAGCTTGCCGCTCATGTCCCGCTAAGGCGTGGATGAGCCGAGCCCACCTACCGCGCCGTCTCTCTCTTTCCCTCTTTCTCTCTGTTTTCTGCCACCATTGCGTCGTGTCACGGTGAAGCTAGAGAGCGAGCGCCTCTCATCAATTCCTCATGCTCGCGTCTCTGCCTTCACGTCCCCTCTCCAGCCCACCCCACCCCGCCTTGACTCGCATCACGTCGAGCTCCAATTTTGGAGCTTTGCCCGCCGCCGTGCCATTAAGGCCCATCACCGCCCGTGCCGTGGTCAGCTTCCACCACTTCACCCCGCGCCAATTCCTCTGCACCACTAGCTCACCTTGGCTTCCTCTTCATCGTGCGCATGCTAGTCGCAGCTCTAGCGTCGCCTCATTGCTGCCACGGCCATGCCTTTGCGGTTCGTCGTCCACCTCGCAATGCACACGTGGCTAGCCTCGCTCGGGTCATCTTCGATCGAGCCGGCTTCTCGGTAAGGTCACTGGTGAGTTGTCGTTGCTCACCCGTTACCCCTATCGCCTTGTTGCTACTGTGGCTCACCTGAACACCGTCGCCATTGCCGCAGGGTGCCTGCCGTCGTGGAGAGGTCCTTCTACGACGTCCCGGCTCTTGCAACCAGCGCCCATCGTCTCATGTCGAACCCTAGGTGAGCGTCGGCCTCGTAGATAGGTCGACGTGGGTCCCATGTGGCCGGCGCAAGCGCCAGTGCCACCGCTCGCCGTGCCAGAGCGCGCGGGGAGGGCCGAGGGCCTTGCTGTTGTAAAGAGGAGAAAGGTTTGAGGGTTTCGTTGCAAAGTCGTTGTCTATAGAAATAGTAACATCGAATGCGGGTTGTTTTGCTCAAAGTCTAGGGGCGTTTTTGCTAATGTGCCAGCGCGCGGGGGATTCCCCACCACGGGCCGCCTCGCGTTGCAGGTCGCCTTCGTGTGGGCCACCGCGCGCTCGTGCACGCGCGCGTTGCCCCGCGTGGGCCACGTTGGACCGAAAGCGGTTTACCTTTTTCGTGGAAAATAGAAATAGCTTTTCATTTGTATTTGTGAGCTGATCTTTGGTAAATCATATAAAATCATGTAGGAATCCAAAAATTATGAAACAAATTTTCTTAAGTTCCTAAAACTATGTTCTATCTGTTAGTGTATTTATTTCATATATGTGCTTATTGATACTAGGAGCTATTAAATTATTTGAGAGTGTTTAATATTATTGGGTTAAACATTGTAGCGATTTTTGTGGCAAAATGGTAATAGCTTTAGCTTTGAAAATTTTACAGTAGCTTCATGGTATTATTATGTGCTCACTGTAATTTTTGTAGTCTTAGAATAGGCTAAGTACTAGCGTAGTCAGGTGCTCCTTGTTGTAATATAAGTTAAATGGCTAATAAGAGTAAGATTACATTTTAGTTGCTAAGTTAATATCCGTTAGATGAATCCATACCTGTTTTTGTGGAAATGATAGTTAGCTTAGTATCTTAGTCATTAGAGCTAGCTTAGTAGCTTAGCATGTGTATTCTTATTTTAAGAGTTGTTGTTACCAAAATGCTAAGTGTTGCATCATCATCGCATGCATGTAGAGAACGAATTGGCGGAGATCGTGACCATCGGAGATCACAAGTTCGAGGAGGAGATCCTCGCGCAGGAGAAGGTCCTAGAGCTACCACTGACTGACTGAGCTGACACCGCGCCTACCCAAGGAAAGCCCCGGTGCATAACCCTTATTTTGAATAATCACAGGATATATATATATATGTGTGTGATGTGCATTTACGTTATAAGATCTATATTGAAACTACATGCATAGATAAACCTACCTATAAGTCCTATTAGCATAGGTCAAGTAGATGCTATGCTTAGGCTTTTGGTAGCGTGAGTAACCTGCCGTTACTCGCAATAGGTGATTATTATTATCTCTCTTGATAAAATGGTGAAAGGAAATTGAGACCGGGCAGGGATATTGTATGGATATTGGTGGGTGTAAGAGGTTGTGTCCGTGGCCAATGAGGCATAGCTTGGTTACACTATTTTCCCTATCCGTGTCGGTTAAGGACCGGCCATTGTATTGATTCTAGTCAGGTCACAGACTTATTATCCTGAGCACATACTTGTTTATGGGAGCAAGGAAGGCTCATTGCTCTCTTGTCGCGGGTTTCGGCTCTTTTTGGATCGACTAATTGGAGGCGGGGATGGTGGAGGTCTAAGCACCACACTGAGTCTGGGACTCAGGTGTGGGGGCTTGGAGTCCAAGTTTTGATGGGGACTTGGACCCCTTAACAGGAGAGTGGTGGGTTGGTTTTGCTTATGCCTGGGGTACAAGCAAGGCATGTGTTTTGGGGTACCCAGCTAGGCTACATTAGTTCGCAAATCGCTAGGTAATCCGATATGACTTATCTATGATCTAGCACCATAGTAAGAACTATAAGATGAAAGATGGTGAAATGGATCTGATTGCTCAACTCTTGCTTGAAAGTTGAACAAGTGCTTACATAGAATGGTTAGATAATGAACTAATCATGACTGCTAATAAGAAACATATATAAGAATTCACTACTAGTATTGCTTTTCACAAAAAGGAAACCCAACAAACCATAAAGCCTATCATATCATTTGCAGTCGGGAAATTATTCCCACTAGTCGGGTAAGTCTTGCGAGTACATTTGTTCTTAGGGTTTGTTTACCCCTATTGCAGGTGCAGCTTGATGAGTAGCTATTGTGTGGAGGGTTCTTCTGGTGGGCACAGATGGATCTTGTATCTTATCGTTAGACGTTTATTATAATTCCGCTGTTTAAATTCTACACTCTAAACTTAGTATTGTAATAATGTATTTCTAAGAACTCCTGTTGTATGAAATGGACTAAGTATTGTAAACTCGTTCTCATTATTGGATCCTAAAGGAAAAACGTGGATTATTTGAGTTCTCCCTTAGGGTGTGCTCGACAAAACCGTCCGATGTAGCTTACTTTCAGGGTGCTTAGTGTCTGGTGGAAGACGAGCGCATCTGGAAGCGTGCTATTTTGGACGGTTCTGCTATAATTAATCAAGAAAACAACCATGAGAAAGGCCTCTTCCCAAAACTTGAGAGGCATAGAAGCTTGCGCAAGAAGTGAAAGCCCAACCTCTACAATGTGTCTGTGTTTGCGCTCGGCAGACCCATTTTGTTGATGCGCATGTGGGCAGGAAACATGATGAGAAATGCTAACACGTTTGAAAAAGGAATTAAGGGCTTGATACTCTCCTCCCCAATCAGTTTGGATGGCTAGTATTTTATGATTAAATTGTCGTTCAGCAAGTTGTTGGAAATCACGAAAACATTAGAACACTTCAGATTTGTGGCGCAAGAGATAAATCCACATGAATTTGCTATGGTCATCAATAAAACTCACATAATTTGGCGCTGGATCCCAAACATCTGAAAAAATTAAGTCCATAGGACTGACAGAAACACTGGTAGAACACGGGTAAGGCAATTGATGACTTTTGCCTTGCCGACACGCATTACACACATTATTGTTTGACTCTTTGACAAAGGAAAGCTTGTGGTGGCTAAGCACCTACTGAACTACAGGTGTAGAGGCACGCCCTAGCCTATGGTGCCACAAGGACGTTGATGGCTTGAAGGCATCATGGACTTCTTTATTCGATGATGATGACCTACTGGAAGATGACAGCAAGGGGTAAAGTCCTTCACATCTGCCTTGAAGGAGGGTTTTCTTCATCGCCCGTTCCTTTATAAGAAAATGATTCAGATGAAACTTAACAAAGGCATTATTATCATGTGTAAGATGATGAACATAAACTAGACTCTTGCTATCTCTAGGAACACGAAAAAAAAATTTTAAGATGAATGTTGCTAGATGGGGATCTTAAAGTACTATGACCAATATGAGTGATCTCCATACCAGATCCATTTGCGGCATGGACTTGATCGCCGCCATGATACTTGTCCCGAGCAGTCAGCTTCTCCAACTCACTTGTGATGTTGTCGGTTGTGCCAGTGTCCATGTACCAGTTTGTATCAACTCTGTATGAAGTGGTCGCGGAGGAGGCAGATTTCTGTGGTGGACCTATGAACAAAGTATCGAACCTTTTGAAGCATCGGACGACTGTATGGCCTTTCTTTCCACACAGTTGGCTGGTGAGGCTGGAGAGGAACCCTCCTTGGGAGCGACCGCCACCGCGACCGCCCTTGGAGCCACGGCCAAAGCCGCCATGACCACCACCGCGGCCACCACCGTGAGAATTGTTGTTGCAGCCTCCTTTCGCCGCCATGTTTGCCAATGACTGATGGCCGCCGCCGCCACGCATCTCCATCCTCTGCTCAAAGCTCACCAGTTGGGTGTAAAGCTCCCCAACCGAGATTGGTTCGATGCGTGTAGCCACCGCCGACATGACTGGATCGAAGTCGACATCCAACCCAGTGAGGATGTAGGAGATTAGCTCCTCGTCCTCCAGCTTGCACCCGGCTAAAGCCATCTCATCGCCCAGTCCTTTCATCTTCACGAAGTACTCATTGATCGTGGACGTCCCCTTGGACGCCATTGGCAGTGCCATCCGCGTGCTGATAATGCGAGCACTAGATTGGGACGCGAACATTGCTTCGATGGCCTCCCACGCCTCCTTCGCGGATGCCACCGTGGTAGGGATCTTCCCAAGGATCTCCCTGGACAGCGAGGAGAGGAGGAAGTTGAGGACCGACTGGTCCTTCGCAACCCATGACTCATAGTCAGGGTTTGGCTTGGGTTCCTCCTTCTTGTTTTCTCCTTTCACCGGTTCCAGGAATGGAGCCGGCGGCTGCGTGGTAGGGCTGATGTAGGATGCGACTTGCACGCCCTTGAGGGCTGAGAGGACTTGCATCTTCCATAGAGGGTGGTTGTTGTGGGCTAGCTTCTCGGTCATGGAGTAGCCGAAGGATGGAGCAGCAGAAACAGTGGAGGAAGATGCAAGATGAGGGAACACCATGGAAAGTCTTCGTTAGGAGTAGGGCTCTGGATACCATGTAAAATTAGGTGAACGAGTTGCCCTGTTAGGGGTCTCGGCTTCATGTTAAATAGCATGGGAACAACCCCATGGTGGCTTGTACAACAAGATCGGTGATACAACAAACTCATAATAACAACATCTACTCTATGCGCCAATGTACCTAGACACTAACAGACTTATAGAAGGATAAACATCACCGTTTAACATCAAGGAGTGGAGTCGGGAATGAAGGTGATAGAATGGAGTGGAATAGTGAAAATAGCAATGGTCTATCTTCAAGGCACTATTGATAGTGTACATATTACAATTAGTAGACCAAAGTGGCCTCTTACTATTAAGTATGGATTATTAAGTATGGATGATGTGTGGTTTGACCTTTTCGTCGAGTTCGATGTTAACTCTGACAACGAGTAGTCGTATTCTATGGCGTTCTCTGCTCGATTTGTTTCTCCCGTTGCTCGAGTTTGGAGTGCCCTGAAGCTATAGAAGCATGATAATTAATTTCTCCTTTAATTATTCAAACTACTTTAGGAGCCATCCGAGTAGGGCTCTTCTTCGGCTGTCGCTCTGGTTCCTCCGAAGCCAAATGGTTTAGTAGGAGGAGCCTGTCACCGCAGTGTATGGTACAGGTTCATTCTCGTTCAGCTCAGGCTACCGTAACGGTGGGCTAACGGTATGGGTTGTATGCTACATCAGACTATCAGAGCCGTCGGTTTTGTGTTCAATAGTGCACCACACGCTGTTTCTCTCTAATTTTCCTGCTGGTGACATCATTTATTTTAGAATTTTGGATATTAGATCATCAGATGTATTTTTATTGTGTGTATAACAAATTAACAATCTTCTCCTTTATGAACTATGAACCATTCAGAAATAGAACCAAAAGCAATAGTTTCATTGAATTGTTGCATGGATTCGTATAACTTAATTATACACCTAGGAGGTGATTGGTGCATGTATGAGTCGTCTGGCTTGTATCCAAGAGTCAGGTTGCGTAGGACAGGTTGGACATATACATGATCACTATAAGTCTATAACCTGAGACGTAGCATGAAGTTTTGGATCCATTCAGCGTTAACTAAGGCTCGATCTAGTCTACCAATGATGTGTCTAGCACCTTCGGGTTAATTGGCCCAATATATCTAATTTGGGTCAGACTTGTTTGGAGCAAACATTATTCAGGTAATTGTTTACCAACCTTACATGGTCACCAACATGGTTCTTTCTGGTGGCGAGATGTCTTAAAGCTTCAGCAACAGTTTAAGGGTACGTCTTCTGTAACTTTGGCCAATGGTGCAACTTGCTTTCTTTGGCTTGATCTTTGGAATGAGACATACCCTGAGCTTTTTTCTTTCTACAAGAATACAACCATTACCATTCAGTCGGCTGCACATGCTCCTCAATTCCATGATTTTGTTTCACCTTCCCCTGTCACCAAAAGCTTTTGCTCAATACCTGCAGTTTTCTTTGGTCATTCAAAACCTTTAGTTACCGCCCACCAATGATTCTTGTGTTAGAAGTAAAGTTTGTAACATGTAAACATGCATGACACATATGTAATCTGCTAACATGGAAACCTATCATGGCGCTAGGATTGGGGTTGATTGTTAGTTGCCTTGTAAATAGGATCTGCTAGGATCCCACCTGCGCATAGAAGGTTCCATGGGCGCACATATGTACCGCCACGGATGGGGCTATTCCATCCACTGATTCAACACGCAACATCGTCGGAAGTCCCCGATGTTCAACTACGCAAGTTCTGCCCTCTGTTATTTTTCATGGTAATCAGAGCCAATTCCACCTAGAAACACCTTGCCGCAATGTCGTCCTCTTCAGCCCTCCCGCCCAACCCTCTCTCGGCCACGGCCATCACCAAAAAACTCACCAGGACCAACTACCCCATTTGGGAGGCTTAGGTCCTCTCAACTATCAAAGGTGCTCGCCTTTATGGTCACCTTACTGGATCCATGGTGGTGCCAGAGAAGAAGAATGCGGACAAGGAAGGCAAGCAGGTCTTGAATCCGACGTTCGAGGAGTGGGAGGCTCGGGATCAGCAGATTCTCAGCTTCCTCTTCGCCAGCATTTCCAGGGACATCCTTAGCCACATCGCCAAGTCCAAGACGGCACAGGCTGCATGGGCAAAGATTGAGGCAATGTTCGCCTCACAGACCTGTGCTCACGCAGTGAATCTGCGCATCGCTCTCGCCAATACCAAGAAAGGTAATCTCTCCGCTACTGAATATTTCACTAAGATGAAAGGTTTTAGTGATGAGATGGCGGCGGCGGGGCGATCTATCACCAACGACAAGCTGGTTGAGTACATTCTCACCGGATTGCCCACGGAGTATGAGTCGCTGGTTACCTCTCTCGTTACGAGGGTGGAATCGGTGACGCTTGATGAGCTGTATGCACATCTCCTCAACTTTGAGACCAGGATAAATCTAGTCCATGGCAGCGAACAGACATCGGCCAATCTAGCCGATCGCGGAAGCGGGCATGGTTCAAATCGTGGTCGTGGCTCCCCATGTGGGCGTGGTCGCGGTCCTCCCAGCACTGGAGGCCGTGGTCGCGCCCAAGGATCCAGCACCAACAGTCAACAATGCGGCGGCTTCAACAACAACAAGAAACATGACAAGCCAATCTGCTAAGTGTGCGACAAGGAGGGGCACACCGCCCTTCCTTGCTGGTACCGGTTTGATGAAAACTACACAGATGAGAAGGTAGGGGCGGCGGCTTTAGGCTCCTACAACATCGACAACAACTAGTACACAGACACTGGTGCCTCTGATCACATCACCAGCGAACTTGAGAAGCTGGCGGTTCGTGAGAAGTACAACGGAGGAGATCAGATCCACACTGCGAGCGGTGCAGGTATGGCAATTAGTCACATTGGTCAGTCTATGATTACTACCCCTAGCCGTAATCTTCTTTTGAATAATGTTCTGCATGTTCCTGAGGCACACAAAAATCTTATATCAGTTCATCGTTTCACATCTGACAACTCAGCATTCATGGAATTTCATCCAAATTATTTTTTGGTAAAGGATCTGGACACCAAGAAAATTCTGCTTAAGGGTCTGTGTCGGTGCGGACTATATCCACTTCCTTCCACTTCAGCAATAAAGCAGGCCTTCACCGCGTCCAAACCATCCCTGTCCCGGTGGCATGAGCGTCTTGGTCATCCTGCATCTCCTGTAGTTCGTCAGATTGTTAGTAATATTGAATTGCCATGTACCTCTGATTCTAGTCATGAGTATGTGTGCGATGTGTGCCAGCAAGCCAAAGCACATCAGTTACCATATCCCATATCCACCAGTGAGTCTAGTGCACCTTTAGATTTGGTATTCTCTAATGTGTGGGGTCCTGCTCTTGAGTCTGTTGGTCGCAAACAATATTATGTGAGTTTTATTGATGATTACAACAAGTTTACATGGATTTATCTTATAAAGTTTAAGTCTGAAGTATTCTAGAAATTTCATGATTTTCAGAACCTTGTTGAGAGGTTATTTGATCAAAAGATCAAGGCTGTCCAAATGGATTGAGGTGGTGAATATCAGCGACTTAATTCCTTTTTTACCAGATTGGTATTTCGCATTTAGTCTCATGCTCGCACGCACATCAATAGAATGGTGCTGCGGAGCGAAAACATCGACATATTGTTGAGGTCGGGCTTGCCCTTCTCTCCCATGCGTCTATGCCCCTGAAGTTTTGGGATGAAGCCTTCATAGCCGCAACATACTTAATTAATCTCCTGCCAAGCAAAGTCATTGCCTCCTCCACGCCTCTAGAGCGACTATTTCATCAAAAACCAAATTACTCAGCCCTCCATACGTTTGGGTGTGCTTGTTGGCCAAATCTTCGACCATACAACACATGCAAGCTTCAATTCCAATCTAAACAATGTGTCTTCCTTGGCTATAGTGTTCTTCACAAAGGATTCAAGTGTCTAGATGTATCTTCTAGATGGGTATATATTTCTCGCGATGTAACATTTGATGAAAATGTGTTTCGCTTTGCAAAGTTACACCCTAATGCAGGCACACGGCTAAGGCAAGAAATTCTCCTGCTTTCGTCCAAAACAACGACTAATCCTAGGGCTAGTGACATAGCTGATCAATCCACTAATATGCCAGTTAGCACTGTTAAAAATTTTGAGCGCAGGAACTCTGGATATCAAGAAAATCCAACATCAAATGATACTTCTACCGGCCACACGGAGTTCTAGGAGGATTTGGTGGAGACAAACGGTGCAACGCCTTCTGCGCCAGGTTCTGCATCTGTGCCAACATCCCCCTCGGGATCATGGCGTGAGACTCGCGGGCCCTCGCCTAGCCACGCGCTTTCTCCGTTTGGCAAACCCAGGGGCGCCATGCATCCTTCGCTCTCGTGCGTGGGCCTCGATGGTGGGCCGCTCACCGAATCTACGGGTGCCATGACCTCGCCACATGACGACACCGACGGCACGAGCATCTAGAGCCCTGCGTCATCCACGGACGCGACAGGTGCGTCAGGGGCTCAGCTTCCGAGGGAGATTTCCTCGCTAG
The DNA here is from genome assembly GCA_904845875.1 of Miscanthus lutarioriparius. Classification (NCBI taxonomy): domain Eukaryota; kingdom Viridiplantae; phylum Streptophyta; class Magnoliopsida; order Poales; family Poaceae; genus Miscanthus; species Miscanthus lutarioriparius. The sequence goes on along the minus strand of CAJGYO010000004.1, from coordinate 25,522,385 downwards.
GATCTGCTGTGCCGCCAGATGCTGTGCACCGCCCTACAATGCGTCTTCAACGGGGCATCAGAAAACAAAAGGTATACACCAATGGAACCATTCGTTATGGATTACTAACTTCCACTGGTGAACCTTCTGGTCTCGACGAGGCATTGGCAAACAAGAATTGGAAAGAGGCCATGAACTCTGGGTATGCAGCACTAATGAGGAACCAGACATGGCACTTGGTTCCACCGCAGAAAGGAAGAAATGTAATTGGGTGCAAATGGGTTTACAAGATTAAAAGGAAGGCTGATGGGACTTTGGACAGGTATAAAGCTAGGCTAGTAGCTAAAGGATTTAAATAGAGATATGGCGTCGACTATGAAGATACGTTCAGTCCGGTTATTAAGGCAGCGACAATCCGAGTTATCCTATCTTTAGCTATCTCATGTGGCTGGTCCCTTCGGCAGCTGCACGTACAAAATGCCTTCTTACATGGTCTCTTAGAGGAAGAGGTGTATATGCATCAGCCTCCAGGTTTTGAAGATTCAGAGAAACCAAATTTTGTATGCAAGCTGGTCAAAGCACTATATGGGCACAAACAGGCTCCAAGGGCTTGGTATTCTCGCCTCAGTGACAAGCTAATTCAGTTGGGATTCCAGGCGTCCAAGGCAGACACTTCACTGTTTTACTTTAGCAAGGGAGGCATCATGATGTTTATACTTGTCTACGTCGATGACATCATTGTTGCAAGTTCAAGTGAAGTAGCCATGACCACCTTACTTCAAGATCTTAAAGGGGAATTTGCTCTTAAGGATCTCGGTCCTCTACACTACTTTCTTGGTATTGAGGTCACAAAAGTGCGTGATGGCATTGTTCTCACACAGGAGAAGTATGCGTCAGACTTGTTAAAAAGAGTCGGCATGGGAGATTGTAAATCGGTAAACACACCTCTCTCTAGCAGTGAGAAGTTATCTTTGTTTGAAGAAACTCCATTAGGTCCAAGTGACGCAACAAGGTACAGAAGTGTCGTTGGGGCATTACAGTACTTGACTCTCACTAGACCTGACATTGCATTTGTTGTAAACAAGGTGTGCCAGTTTCTCCATGCTCCGACTACAACACACTGGGAGGCAGTGAAACGAATTTTGAGATATGTGAAACAATGCACCAAGCTCGGTTTGAAGATTCACAGGTCGGCTTCTACCCTAGTTAGTGCCTTCTCTGAAGCTGACTGGGCTGGCTGTGTTGATGACCGAAAGTCCACTGGAGGCTTTGCAGTATTCCTAAGCGGAAATCTTGTATCATGGAGTGCAAGGAAACAACCCACGGTATCTCGCTCTAGTACAGAAGCAGAGTACAAAGCGATTGCCAATGCCACAGCTGAGGTAATGTGGATCCAGACTTTATTATATGAGATAGGGGTTAAAGCACCTAGAGCAAAGAGATTATGGTGTGATAATCTAGGAGCCACCTATCTGACAAGCAACCCAGTGTTTCATGCTCGAACAAAACATATTGAGGTGGACTATCATTTTATGAGAGATCGTGTGAAGCAAAAGCGACTTGAGATCGACTTTGTGTCTTCTAAAGATCAGATGGCGGATGGATTCACCAAGGCTTTGCCGGTTCGGTTAATGGAGAACTTCAAGATCAATCTCAACTTAACCAAGTTGTGATTGAGGGAGGCTGTTAGAAGTAAAGTTTGTAACGTGTAAACATGCATGACACATATGTAATCTGCTAACATGGAAACCTGTCATGGCGCTAGGATTGGGGTTGATAGTTAGTTGCCTTGTAAATAGGATCTGCTAGGATCCCACCTGCGCCTAGAAGGTTCCATGGGCGCACATATGTACTGACACGGATGGGGCTGTTCCATCCACTGATTCAACATGCAACATCGTCGGAAGTCCCCGACGTTCAACTACGCAAGTTCTGCCCTATGTTATTTTTCATCTTGGACCTATATATGGGAGTCTTCTATATTCACCGCCAACAGAGCTTATAAGCAACTCATGGGACATCAACAAGTTCATCAGGGCTATGGCTGGTTATGGAAATCTAGTTGCCAAAACAAGAGGAAATTTTTTTTCGCCTCTTACTTAAAGATAGGTTAAGTACCAGGGCCCTCCTCAAGAGAAATAATATGTTTCTCGAAGACTACAATTGTGTTTTTTTGCAGCCTGGGCATGGAGGAAGACCTCTTTCATCTTTTCTTCCATTGCTCGTTCGCCACTAGTTGTTGGTACACGCTGAACTTGATGGTCCCTAACACCAAAAAAGTGGAATCCATCCTCTTGAGCTTCAGATCTCAGCTTCAGCTTCCCTTCTTCATGGAGATAATTGTCACAATGTGTTGGGCAATTTGGACGATGCGTAATGATGCAATTTTCAACATTCTCCCTCGGTGCATCGTTGCAATCAAGTCTTCAAGAAGGAGTTTGCTCTAGTTATTCTAAGAGCAAAAAGTAAGTTTCACTCTTCTATAGATTCATGGCTAGAAGCCTTTGTGTAATCTTGTTTTTTTTTTTCATTACTTTTTTGTTTCTTGAACACTTGTTTGGGGACCCGTCTTTTTCATTTTTAATAAAATTCCAGTAGGGGCTCCTACCCGGTTTCATCAAAAAACAATATCTAACTTACAACTAAGGAGGAGGCAAACTCAGAGATGAAAAGTCCCTATAGAAAACTAATTCAGTAGCTAATTAAAATGGCATGTCCATTGATTGACTATCTCATGAAAAATCCAAGGTCCCAAGAAGATGGGAGTTTCCAAACTACTCCATAGAGTATGTCCCCCGAAAATTTGGTCCGGCGTTCCGTGACCCTCATGCTTCCCCTATAAATTTTTGTGGGAATATTGGCTTCGGCGATGCAACATTATTCTCCACCGATATATCATGTTTTGTGTTTACTTTTTTGGCTCGGGACATGACGCTCATTTGTTTCACTAGAAAACTCTTACATTATTCTCCGTCGATATCTCCCAGCAAACCATTATCTAAAAATCTCCCAGCAAATCATTATATAAAAAAAAACTCCCAGCAAACCAAGAATGATTAATTGCTGGAGTGGGGATTCCTATCTTTGAGAGGAAATGTTTTTAGTAATAAAAGAGTCGATGTATAATAGTATCTCTCTAGCTCATCGCAACCATCTCACCAAAAGCAAATTAAAACACCTCAACGTGTAGAGCAGCACTTCGCAGACTGAATCTAAACCCAACCAGAGTCGTTGAACCCTTAGTCCCTACGCATCTAGTATTCACACACACGCGCAAGGGCATAACCGTATGCAGAAGAAGTGGATCTGTATTCAGCACAGGATCGGACAAAGGCTCGCAACTGGGACGCGTCAGCCTGCACCAGATCACACGCCCAATCAAGTAATCACAAGCAGCGAACTGGCAAGAAAGTTTTGGCATTGTTCAGACATGGGCAGCAATAAGATACTACTCGTAGGATATGATGTGTCTATCATCGATAGCTACGCACCCACGAAAACATGCAATTCTAACACAGAGTCACGTTTTATATGTTAAGTTTAACTAATTATAGATAAAAAAATTATCAATATTTATGATATCAAAAAATATCATTAGAATAATTATGAAATGTATTTTCATAATAAATTGATTTGGAGTTATAAATATAAATACTATTTACTAGAAACTTGATCAACATGAACTACTTTTTTTCTTTTTTACATGTAACTCATAGTTGCTTGTTTTCGTGGAGAGAGGGAGTGCATGTGCATGTGCATGTCGACGCGACGCAGACTTTACCTGACCGGCCGCTCTAAAATATTAGAGCACGAGCTCCATGGGCGCACGACGACCCAAGCAAGTCCACGCCTGACGGAGGGTGTATCCACTGTGGCACAATCATTGTTCAATCCTGATTATCCATGGGCCCGGCCCGGGGGAAAATCTTCAAGCTGCAGCAGGCTGCAGGTATGGTCAGGACTCAGGATAAGGCAACTCAAATCCAAAATGATACTCTAGGTGGCAGAATCAAAGACTTCAGAGTTCAGACGAGAAGGCCACCGTCGTCGCCTCCGCACAGGGAAATTCCATAGGGAATTCAGAAGTAGAACACGTAGCAATGATTGGATTTGATCGAGTGTGTGGCCACACAACAAGAACAACACACATTGGTTTGGCACATGAGATGGATGATGGATCGGATCTGATGTGGAGACGATAGTACTCTCTCTCTCTACGAAAACACGTAACTATGGGTTACGTGCAAAAAAAAAACAGTTAACGTTTAGCCAGCTTTCTAGTGAATAATATTTATATTTATAACTTTAAATTAATTTATTATAAAAATATATTTCATAATTAATCTAAAGATATTTATTTAATATTATAAATATATATATTTTTATCTATAATTAATTAAATTAAAGATATTAAAATATAATATTATGCTAGAATTACATCTTTCTGTGAACAGAGCGAGTACCGCAACTGGGTGCTGTCGTTCATGCCCCTTGATAGGCCAGAGAGCTAAGTTCATCGACGGCGTAATTAATAAAGTGATGCGACAGCCACGATTATTTATTGGATAAAACCGGCAGCAAAACACATCATCATGTTTAAAGCAAGGTTGGATGCATCTTATTCACTGGGTAGCGTCTCCGTGCGTTGTTACGAGATAGCTAATAATTTATACTTAAAACATATGGATCGCACGATAAGATAATAATATTATAAAAAATTAAATATTAATATTAAAGTTTCAGTTAATCCAAAAAGCAAAGTTTGTGAAATTAACAGTCACGGAAAGCGCGGTGTCACAGGCTTACAAACTCTACTTTATAGAACTTTCCGTGATGCGCCTAAAATAATATTTTATATCGGCAGGAAGAAATCTCCGATATCCATTTCTTTCGTGCGTCAATAAATCCATGAATAAGTTCCATCGCATCTCCATACCATCCTGTACACAGGCTCGAGTATGTATGTCAATATTAGTGACTATCGCATGGGTAATACCGCGTCTCTTGAAAAATCTTCCACAAAAACATAAAACAAAGTGTTATACTCACCGTATAAATATGTGTGGCTTTTGGTCTATTCCACATAGACATATACTGTAGAATAAGATATTCACTTAAGTGTCTATGGCAAGATTCACGATCAGCGATATATAGAACTCGGAGTACTCGTGCCTAATCCTGCAGCCGTCACTACAAAAGACAGCGCAGTCGTCGGTCCATCCTTCCGCCATGCCACAGCCGCTGCCCTTGCAACCTACCTCCGGCGGCGACAATCAACCATAGACAGGCCATGGAACGGTTACTTAGTCGCAGGGCTGAATGGATTTAGTAATTGCATGAGAAAAATGTTTTAAGCTAATGCACCAATATACTGAATTTGGAACTGTTACTTAGCGGCAGGAAATATTACATAGGTAGGTTTACTCTAGACAAATATACTGAATTGTTAAAAAATCATATATATCAATCTTATTTTGCATTCAGTGCATTAGGTACTGATCAGTTTCAGAAACCAGTTTCTAAGTTGGGCTGACTGGGTGTGGTAATCTACGGAATAATATAGACCAAGCTGCTAATGCACTATAAGTTTGCTAGTAAAACCATTTTAGACAAAAAAAATGGTAAACTAAAATGTTTGTGATGCCTTGAACAGCAACATTGATCTCATACAGTAAACCCAAGTGCTTAGATGTTATGCCCTACAACTCTGATCAAGTGATGAAGTGAATGATGATAGTTATACAATTATTTTCATGGCAGGATAATTTCATATAGCAACTAAGCATGCAGTAATTGAAGCTGAGAGAGTATCTTATCAGAAGGACACAATTTGCTACGGGTTAATCCCTCAAAAACACAATAAAAATTAGCAGTTAAAAGGAATCACACATCTAGAAAGGTCAACCAGGAACCCTGTGTCAAGCGATAAACAGAAACAATTCTCTTGAGAAGCAGTGCAAAAAAATGTACACAATACTTGAATCCTCATGATAACCTTTAAAAGGGATCGAAGTTAGCAGGCATAATACATGTACACACATGTAATTAGATCGAAGTTAGGTAGAGTTTGGGTGCTCGGTTTCGCACAGCAGGAAGGGAAGAGAAGGGATTGGCACACCTGGTGGTGCTCCTCGTAGGACGGGAGGGAGGTGGAAGTGATGGCAGAGCGGAGGATTTGGTAGCACAGCAGGATCGACGAAGACACGAGCCGGATCGGGGGAAGGGACGCGCGGATGCCATCCCAGCTTCTGCTGCCGCGTGTCTTCGTCGCCGGTGAAGGAACCGATGAAGATCTGGAGATGCAGATGCGGGCGAGCCGGATCAGGGATGTAGATACGGACACCGACGTGGATGCTGGTGGTCGGCGAGAACTAGGAGCCGGAGCGACGACGTGGCGGCGGTCCTCGGTGGCGACGGTCCGCTCCCTGGTCACATGGGGTCGCAGGTGTTGGTGAGGGCGGTCGGCGGAGGGGTGCTGCGGAGAGGATTGGAGGAGAGCGGGGAGGAGATCGCACGGGCGGGCGCAGGCGGCGGCGGTGCGGCTAGCTGCGAGCGGACGTGGGAGCCAGGCGGGCGCGTGCGGCGGCGGCGCGATGAGGGCGACGATGGGGCGCAGTGGATGCGTAGCTGTGCAGATGAATCACGGGAGCAATCCTTCCTTTTAAAATCACGGGAGCGAGGTTTGAGGCTGAATCACAGCAACTGTTTCGGTTTAGCTCTTTAGTATATTGCCCGTGCTAACGCTACAGGCCACATTAAGTCCGAAGTTAATTCTATCAAATTTGAAGTACTTAGCTAATTGTGTTTTGTCAAAGCTATTTTCACTGAACTGGGCATTGAAAGTTCATTGTTTTACTAATACGACGAGACATTGCATGAAACTTTTTTGGCATTAGCCCCAAACGTGTTGCTATCTTCACAGCAAAAAATGGCATTCAGAGAGTACATGTACCTATGAGAAGGAAGGTCTCACCTCTGATAAAAAATCCAGCCTTCATAGCTCATGCATTCTAGAGAGTTGCATATGACAAATTACCAGTTCTACAAGGCTAGGAAAACATGTGTAGGCTTTTTGTGTGGTGAGAGAAGAAATCTACTATTCTTCTATTCTCCTGCAAATTGGTCTTTGGGTTTGGCTTGTCTTGTTATCTGAAATATGATCACATAAGCAACATCCTATGGAGGATGACAAAAATTGAACATGACATAATCTCAGATATGAACAAAAAAAACAGCATGCTGACAGCAGTAGCATACTCAGGTATGATCACAACAGCAGTATGCTCATAGGTAGAAATAACAGAGCTTGATAATGATGTTGAGATCTCAATATGTCATTTTGTTATTTCCTTGATACAGATGAGATCAAACATAAATAAAATTAACATTCAGAAGTTGGATTGACCTTTCTTTCGCTTTTGGCCTCTCTGCCAGCAAGGTGTAACCAATGGCTAGTGAAAGCCATAGCAATGTTGCATGGCAAGCCAGTTCAGAATGCTCCTACTCCAAAAATGGCAAGACAATTCATTATATGTATGAATGGCAGGTAGCCTGATTATATCAGCTTGCACTGTGCGTCGGTGATCATTTTTTTATTCAATTGTGAACTAAATTCCCTATAGTCATTTTTTTCTCTGTGTAGATCAAGTTTTTATGCTCCATGAATTTGTAAATAAGTAGTCAGGCAATCTGGCGCTACTTGAATTTTTAGCCCATTCAGAACCAAACAATGACAGGACAAATAGGTAGGTATATATGAATTTTTAGAATATTTGCAGAAAAAAGAAACATTCAAGAGGCCAATCCACGATAATTCATACAAACACATGAAAGAAATTGAACACACCTTGAGGGTGTATCCATGGAAGAGGAGAAAACGGTGCAGTCAGTGCAAAGTCACCAATGGAGCTTCCCCTATAAATTTTTGTGGGAATATTGGCTTCGGCGACGCAACATTATTCTCCACCAATATATCATGTTTTGTGTTTACTTTTTTTGGCTTGGGACATGACGCTTATTTGTTTCACTAGAAAACTCTTACATTATTCTCCACCGATATCTCCCAGCAAACCATTATCTAAAAATCTCCTGGCAAACCATTATCTAAAAAAAGCTCCCAGCAAACCAAGAATGATTAATTGCTGGAGTGGGGGTTCCTATCTTTGAGAGGAAATGTTTTTAGTAATAAAGAGTCGATGTATAATAGTATCTCTCTAGCTCATCGCAACCATCTCACCAAAAGCAAATTAAAACACCTCAACGTGTAGAGCAGCACTTCGTAGACTGAATCTAAACCCAACCAGAGTCGTTGAACCCTTAGTCCTTACGCATCCAATATTCACACACACGCGCAAGGGCATAACCGTACGCAGAAGAAGTGGATCTGTATTCGGCACAGGATCGGACAAAGGCTCACAACTGGGACGCGTCAGCCTGCACCAGATCACACGCCCAATCAAGTAATCACAAGCAGCGAACTGGCAAGAAAGTTTTGGCATTGTTCAGACATGGACAGCAATAAGATACTACTCGTAGGATATGATGTGTCTATCATCGATAGCTACGCACCAACGAAAACATGCAATTCTAAGACAGCGTAACGTTTTAGCATTTTAAGTTTGATCAATTATAGATAAAAGAATATCAATATTTATGATATTAAATAAATATTATTAGATTAATTATGAAATGTATTTTATAATAAAATGATTTGGAGCTATAAATATGAATACTGTTTACTAGAAACTTGATCAAAATTGAACTACTTTTTTTTAATACGTAACTCATAGTTGCATGTTTTCGTGGAGAGAGTAAGTGCATGTGCATGTCGACGTGAGGAAGACTTTACCTGACCGGCCGCTCTAAAATATTACAGCATGAGCTCCATGGGCGCACGACGACCCGAGCAAGTCCACGCCTGACGGAGAGTGCATCCACTGTAGCACAATCATTGTTCAATCCTGATTATCCATGGGCCTGGCCCGGGGGAAATTCTTCAAGACGCGTCAGCCTGCACCAGATCACACGCCCAACCAAGTAATCACAAGCAGCGAACTGGCAAGAAAGTTTTGGCATTGTTCAGACATGGACAGCAATAAGATACACTTGTAGGATATGATGTGTCTATCATCTATAGCTACACACCTACGAAAACATGCAATTCTAACACAGTTTCACGTTTTAGTATCTTAAGTTTTACTAATTATAAATAAAAAATATCAATATTTATGATATCAAATAAATATCATTAGACTAATTATGAAATGTATTTTCATAGTAAATTAATTTAAAGTCATAAATATAAATACTATTTAGTAGAAATTTAGTTAAACGTGAACTATTTTTATTTTACACGTAACTCGTAGTTGTTTGTTTTCGTGGAGAGAGGGAGTGCATATGGAGTGCTTATTTAGATTGAAAAAATTTCGACGATGACGCAGACTTTTTATTTGACTGGCTAAGCTCAAAAAATCTCGTGATTTTACAGCAGGAGCTCTCCATGGGCGCACGCCGAAAAACTTGGAATTTTAAGTAAACAAGGCCCTGGCCGCTCTAAAATATTACAGCAGGAGCTCCATGGGCGCACGCCGACCCGAGCAAGTCCACGCCTGACGGAGAGTGTATCCACTGTGGCCCAATCATTGTTCAATCCTGATTATCCATGGGCCCGGCCCGGGGGAAATTCTTCAAGCTGCAGCAGCCAGCAGGTATGGTCAGGACTCAGGATACGGCAACTCAAATCCAAAATGATACTCTAGGTGGCAGAATCAAAGATTTCAGAGTTCAGACCAGACGGCCATTGTCGTCGTCTCCGCACAGGGAAATTCCATAGGGAATTCAGAAGTAGAACACGTAGCAATGATTGGATTTGATCGAGTGTATGGCCACACAACAAGAACAACACACATTGGTTTGGCACATGCGATGGATTATGGATTGGATCTGACGTGGAGATGATAGTACCCCCTCTCTAAGAAAACACGTAACTATGAGTTACGTGCTAAAAAAAGCAGTTCACGTTTGATCAGGTTTCTAGTGAATAATATTTATATTTATAGCTCTAAATTAATTTATTAAAAAAATATTTCATAATTAATTTAAAGATATTTATTTTATATTATAAATATAAATAATTTTTATTTATAATTAATTAAATTGAAGATACTAAAACATAATATTACGTTAGAATTGTATATTTTCGTGAACGGAAACGGAAGGAGTACCGCAACTGGCCACTGGGTGCTGTCGGTCATGCCACTTGATAGGCCAGAAAGCTAAGTTCATCGACGGCGTAATTAATAAAGTGATGCGACAGCCACGATTATTATTGGATAAAACCGGCAGCAAAACGCATCATCATGTTTAAAGCATGGTTGGATGCATCTGATTCATTTCTCTGTCTCTAGGTACGGTCCCGCCCCTTCGTGGTCCGCGTTCATTCATTTATTCATTCTCCATTGCTGATGGTTCATTATCTGTCCTATCCCGGCGCCGGAGCCTCTCCTCACCTTCAAGGCTTCACGGGCTCACGGCACGTGGAGTCCTGAAACGCTGGAGTTAGCAAGAGCTGAAAGCACGCAAACCTTCGAGGGATCAATTCAGAACGTGAGAAATAGCCAAACGAAACCTTGAAAAAGGAAAAACGAGACAAAACTTAGGCCTTAGGGCATGTGAGGTTGCTAGGCCTGTTCGGTGGACAGATTCCGAGTCTGTACGGCAGAAATCGATCCCCTTCAGAGAAACAAAAGAAGATAAAGGAGGTCGTTGTTTGGTCCATTTTTATAATTTCTTTTAGGGTGATTTTGTTACGAATTTAGACATTTTCATATTTAATTTAATTTAGAAAAATAGCAGTAAATTCGTGACAATAAATATGTGCACGTGTCAACAACTAGTGGCAACTATGATGAACACACTGATCATGTTTAAGAGCATAAAAACCTTACCGAACATAGAAATAGTAAGATTAGAAGTATACCCAGCGGAGGGACCCATGCACAAGGCATCGACAGCTCCGCGCGCACTAGTTAATATAGTGCGTTGCTCGATGTCGTGGACCACAGTCGATGCAAGATGAGATTCGCAGTGACGTCCCTCAAACGCCCACCAGGAAGACGACGACCCGAGGAGGAGGAAGAAGATGAAGATGACTTGAGGAAGTTAGCGAGCAGTTGCGGAGACTCTCCCCAAAAACCTGATCGCCCGCACACCCGAGCAGGTGTCGTAGATGCTAACGGCGATTTCGGAGGTCTGCTCTCCCAACTCTCTGTGCGCGCAGAGGATTGGGACGGGGAAACTTGGGAGCAACTCAACAACAAAAAATGGTGCTGGATGTGTTGTGTCTCGTCTGCGCAGCTGAAGGCAAGCAGCTCTTTTTTATAAGCACGGAAGGTAGAAGATGAAGTGTAGAGGATAAACCTGGACGACATGAAGCATCATGAAGCGTCCATCAATTACTAGTAACTCTGCCATAAACAAGAGAGTTACTAGTAATTACAACCAGAACCATGGGAGTTACTGGTAACCGCAGCCATAATGTAACATTTCTGGGTTACGATCTTGTTTAGCACCACGATTTAGGCCTAAGTAAAATTTTTAAAACGAGTTTCTCGGTTTTTTGATTTAAAACGAACTCGACGTGATAAGTGAATCCTGTGTGACTTAATTTTGTGGACTCAAATCAACGCCTAAGTAAAATTACTCAGTACATAAAGATATTCAAGAATATCTAACGACAATTCTAACCAATAGGTAGCGCACGGTTTATTCTATTAGATTAAGCATGAAAAACAACTTTTATAAATAAAATAAAATCCATTAATAAATAGAACGATATATATATATATATCTTTTGAATTTAATTTAAATTCGAGCTTTGTTGAGGCTAATCTCATGCTAGCTAGCCGCATCGGGACGTGGTCTGCGTGCAGGGTCTTGTCGCCGCTGTAGCTTGTACTGCGCTGGCCACGCACTGCATTGCTCCATCCGTGGTCTTGCTGCTGCGGCTGGCCGAGGCCTACGGCACTGCCGCCGTCCTGGCCGCTCGAATACGGTGGTGCGTTTCCTCGCTCAGAATCAATCATTGGATTTATTCGCGTCGCGCCGTGTTGTCGGACCCCGTCGCCGGGTCGCTGCTCTCTCTCCCTCGCGTCCTTTCTCTGAGAGCGTTTTAAAGAAAGTTGGCCAGGTTGCTGCTGCCGTGTATCCGCTGTGCTTGCATTTCCCCAGGAGAGCACGTAGTTCTGTCCCTGCCACGCCATGTCCGTTCACTTCCCTGTGCGCGCTTGGTGTGCCATGGCCGCCACGCCACGCCGTCCTGTCTTGCCCCTGCGTCAATACACTGGCCGCACCTACGACGTTTGCCTCCCTCGCTAGCGTCTTATCCGTAATTAAAGGGTGCACGTGGTCCTGCTTCCGCCTCAGCTCGTGTCATTTCACCGATGTGACCGTGCTGAGCAGACTGGGCCACTCCATGCCGCTGCTGCTGTCCCTACCCTTGCTTCTTGAGGACGCTGAGCTGCTGCTCTCGCCCTGCCTTTTCTTGCCTCCGTCCGCTCCCCTTTCTCTGCCGAGCACCAGCCATGGCCGCGCCACCGCAGCACCCGTTGTGCCGTGCCCCGTGCTGTCCACGGCAAAGCCATCGATGCCCCAGCTCCTGCTCTTCCCCAGCTTGCATCCCACTACTGGCTGCGATGAATCGACGCACACCATGCCGCTGCCCTGCGGTACCCGCCTGGGCCGTGCCCACCGTTGCCCTGCCTCCATCGCGAGCGTGCCCGCATTCCCGTCGCCGGCCACCGCATGCGCATGTACGCGTGAACCTCCACGGCTCCGCCTCGTCTGCTGCTGGTGTCACCGCGGAGCTCCGCCCGGTCCGCGCACCTCCCCGCGCCGAGTCCCGTCGTGGTTGCGCCACTGTCGCGCCCGGCCGGACCGCGACCTACCGATGCCGCAGCAGTCCATGGCCGCGCCCGCCGCCCCCCTGCTCCCCCGTGCCACCGTAGTATCATCGCCATCGCCGCTCCATCACCTTCGCAGGGCGCACCCGTCGTGTGCGTGTGTGGTCGTCGTACCGTTGCCGCGCCTTGGGCCTTGTCGTCGATGACCGCGTGCGGCCAGGTTCACCACTGCCCCACGCCATCTTCCCCACCGGTGGGTGTGCTGGTGGCCAGGATTTGGGCCGGCCGTGTCCCTCGCGTGCCTCCTCTACTCTTGAGGACGAAGGGAAGGTGAGAAAGTGTGAATAGAAGTTAATCCAGGGTTCTTACTGCAAATACGTGACTCTTAGGAATAGTGACTTTGTATCGCGGATTAATTTGAGGAGAGCTCCGGGGTTTCATCGTAAAAAGGTACCACCACTGTCTGGCCCTGGCCATGTGGGCCGTGCTCGTCCACGCATGGGCCGGCCTGCTCGCCGCGCGTGCCGCGCGCCCTGTCTCCGTGCCTAGGCCGCTGCCTGCCCGCTGGGCCACTTGCGCCCCGTTCGAGCGCTGGGCCAGCCTTATGCCAAGCCGCCTGGGCCGTTCACGTCTACGTGGGCCGCCGATCTCCACTGGACCACGCACGCACCCTCCCCGCCTAGGCTTGCCTGTCGCTAAACCTAGCCGAGCGGGCTGCTGGGCCAGTTAGTGGCCGCCGACCCTTTCTATTTCTGAAATGCTTTTCTAAAATAGGTTTCTAGTTTAAATTGTAAAATCCATATAAAATGGTATAGGAATCCAAAAATTGTAAAACCAATTTTGTTTGTCTCCTAAAATCATGATCTACCTGTTAGTATATTTTGTTCACATAGTTTGATAATATTCTTGGAAGCTATATAATTAATTTAAGGTACTTAATATTGTAAAAATATAAACTTGTAGGAATTGTTGTGATAAATTGGTAATAGTGTTGGATCTAAAATTTTTACAGTAGACTCCTAGCAATATTAGGTACTCATTGTAATTTTTATAGTTCTAGAATAATTAGTTTGCTAGATAGATAATGATGCCCTATTTCAAATAATGATTAAATCGACAGAATCAAATAAACAAACATATTGGAATTGTATAACTAAAATATTTGTTGGGAAATAACGCCTTATTCGACAACATGGATATGTAGCCTAAGTACAGTCGTTGTTAGAACTAGCTCTTTAGCTTGTGAGGCTTGATCGGGTTTGTAAGCAGTTCGGCTGTCGTTGATTATTTACATCTATGCATTTGCATCAATGCATATCATATAGGTACGATGATGGATTAACGGATCAATTGAAGGATGATTGAGAATTCAAAGATGGGGTAATGGTATTCTCTCTAGAAGATGATGCAATGGGCTTTCTATTCAGATGATGGTGGATGATATGAAGATGCACATACTAACTTTTTAATATATATCTTACCCAGGCAAGCCCCGGTGCATAACCCCTACTTTTCTATAGTTTAAATTATATTTGTGCATTAAGTTTTAAGGAGTTGATTGAAACCCACTTGCATATATATATATATATATATATATATTTATCCTATGAGTCTTACTAGTATGACAGGATCGTGTAGATTGCTATGCTACAGGACTTCGATAGAAGTCGAGTGATTGTATGTCACTCGTGAGAGATAGAAAATATATTACTGTATTATTATCACCTAGAAAGTATAAATGGTGGAAAGGAAAATGGTGACCAGGCAGGGATATGGTTTGGGTATTGGTGGGTGTAAGAGGTTGTGTCGCCGCAGACGCGGGGCATAGCTTGGTTTCACTGCTTTCCCTGTATGTGTCGGTTAAGGATCGGCCGTTGCATAAGACGCTAGACAAGTCACAGACTTATTATCCCAAGCACATACTTGGGTGTGGGCGCTTGGAAGACTTGCTACTCTCTTGTCATGGGTTTGGCTCTTTCCGGACCGACTGTCTTGGTGGTTTTTGGGTTAGGACATCCTTGCACCGCACTGAGTCCGGGACTTAAGGGCGGGGGCTTGGAGTCCCAGTTTGGATGGGGACCTAGACCCCGTGATATGAGGGTAGTGGGTTGGTCCTGCTTGTGCCTTGGGTATAAGCGGGCGTGTGTTTTTGGGGTACCAGCTGGGGGCATTGATTCGTGAATCACCGGTGTTCTGGTACGACTTGTCTTAACTCTAGCACCGTAGTAAGAACTGGAAGATGAAAGATGGAAAAAGGAAATCTGATTGCTTACCACCTGCTTGAAAGTAGCACATGTGCTTACATAGAATTGTTGGTTAATGAACTAATAATGCGGCTATTAATAAAAATCAAATATAAGGACGCACCCTTAGTAATGCTTCATGCAGATGCAATAAATCCACAAGCCAGATAGCCTTGCATATCCTTGGAGTCTTTTCTTTCCTCCTGTCAAGTAAGTCTTGCTGAGTACAATTAAGTACTCAAGGTTTTATTTCCCCCTGTGATAGGTGATAGGTGGATGCTAGAGCTGACTCTTGTGTGTGGATTCCTCCTGGTGGGAAGAGAGGATTTCCTTTACGCTACGATCATAGTTTTCATTTATAACTCTCACTAAATGTTTTCTAAATACAAGTTTTATAATCTGTTGTCATAGTTTATATATCAATGCTTCATCATGTCATGAATAGATATTTATTTGCGCTGTAATTCTGATAACATGTTTATGTTCCGCTATAACTTAAATTGTTCATAACTCTGATAATATGATTACATTCCGCTGTTATACAATTACTATTGTACTCTGATGTTGTATTAAAAGTGATGTAAGAAATGGTTAAGAATGATGTAAGCTTTATTCTCTCATTTGTGATTCTGATGGAAAAATGTGGATTTTCGGGTTCTCCCCTGGGGTGTGCCCGACAAAATTGTATAATTTAGAGTTCTCCTTCAAGTGCTTAGTGTCTAATGGAAGACGAGCACTCATAGGAGACATTAGATTAGGCGGTTCTGCCACACATAACTATGACCGTTACAATTTCAGCCATCAACTACATTCAGTCCACCATTTTGTTGCACCTAGCATCTAATATGGCCTTAGAATTTATTTGATTTAATTATTAAATAAAATATGGGTCATACCCACATTAAATCTAACAATCCTCACCAAATGCTCTCAATTCTCTGATGTTTAATATACCAGTATTTTGATGGAGACTATTAAGTTAAACATCCATCTAGACACAGATGTTATACTTCTTCACAACTAAACAATGGACTATGCCTTGAATTGACAGTTTTGTGCGAAATAAGTTTCACCTAAGTTCTTTGCTGATACTAGGTTGCCTAAAGCATCCCCTCTGGTTGGAGCATATAAGTCATACTCCTGGGCCTTTCATGAGTATCTAGAGGTCACCCAAATCTCATAGACTATGACTAGCAGTCGAACTCATATAGGTGTATTCCTCAAAAGATGATCTATAGGACAACATCTTTGCTTAAGCAAGCCACTTGAAATACATTAAGGAAAAAACCAACATGCCATACAGCAAAGGAAAGACATGCATCTGACATGAGCCTAATTAAGGGTCTTTCCTCACAGTCTACCCCTAGCTTGTTTCACCATCCCATAGAACAGGTTACCACCATGGTAGACTTCATGTGGGTCTCAGGCCCATCTCACTCGATGCACTATCTATCACATTACGTCAAAGTCCCTTAGTGAATTGATTTGCCAGATTTTTAGACGTATGGACATAGTCCAACGCTATCACTCCAGAGATTCTCAATTTTCTAATAGATTTTAGCCGCCGCTTAACATGCCTTATGGACTTCATGTTATCCTTAGAACTGTTTACCTTGATTATCACAGTCTGGTTATCACAGTTCATAGAAATAGCAAGTATAGTTTTTTCTACTACCGGTAAATGCATAAGGAGTTCACGAAGCCACTCGGTCTCAACACCAGTGGTGTCTAATGCTGCGAGTTCTTCTTCCATGGTTGACCTCGTTAAGATGGTCTGCTTGTAAGACTTTCAAGAAACAGCGCCTACCTCCAAGCAGAAACATATATCCACTTGTGGGGTGAACCTCATCAGCATCAGATATCCAATTCGCATCACAATAACCCTCTAATACCTTTGGGTACCTAGTATAGTGAATGTCATAGCTCACAGTACCTTTCAGGTAGTGCATAACTCTCTCAAGAGCACGCCAATGATTATCTCCCGGATTTGACACAAACTGGCTTAGTTTGCTCACAACAAACGAGATATTGGGCCTCATAGCGCTAGCGAGATACATAAGTGAACCAATGATTTGGGAGTATCTCAATTGATCCCTTGCTATTCTCCGATTTTTCCTCAATAGCACACTAGGGTCATAAGGCGTAGGAGCAGGTTGACAGACACTAAACCCAAAGTGACTTAAAACTTTTTTCACATAGTGGGATTGTAGAAGTGTAATCCCACCATTGCCTTCTCTTAATAGCTTGATATTAAGAATAACATTAGCCTCTTCCAAATCTTTCATTTTAAAATTATTGCACAAAAATTCTTTAACCCCCTTGATCACATCAAGACTGGTTCCAAAGATCAGTATGTCATCAACGTACAAACACAAGATCACACCTTCACCCTCATCATACCGATAGTACACACATGTGTCAGCTTCATTCACAACAAAACCGATAGATGTCAAAGTTCTATCGAACTTCTCATGCCATTGCTTAGGAGCTTGTTTTAGGCCATATAAGGACTTCAATAATTTACACACCATGCCTTCTTGATCATTTGCTATAAATCTATCTGGCTAATCCATATAGATCTCCTCCTCTAACTCTCCATTTAGAAAAGCTGTCTTAACGACCATCTAATGAATGAGAAGACCATGTGAGGCTGCCAGGGAAAGTAACACTTGAATTGTAGTTAATCGAGCAGCAGGTGAATAAGTATCGAAGAAATCTTCTTCTTTCTAGGTATAACCCTTGGCCACAAGCCTTACCTTATACCTCTCAATTGTATCATCAGGCCTAAGCTTTATCTTGAACACCCATTTGTATCATATAGGTTTACACCCATAAGGACGTTCAACAACTTTTCAAGTTCCATTAGATATAATTGAATCCATCTCACTCCGTACTGCTTTCTTCCATAGGTCAGCATCAAGAGATGAATATGCCTCTTCAATGGTTCTTGGTGTGTCATCCACAACGTACACAATGTAGTCATCACCAAAAGACTTTGCAATCCTTTTCCTCTTACTCCTTTGAGTGACTACAATGTCATCCTCCTTAGGATTTTGCATAGAGGGTTCCTCAAAATGTTCTATCGGAATAAATTGCTTATGGGGAATTATAGGTTCATGACTAGATGTGCTAGATACATTTTTCATAGAAAATTCACTTTTAAAAATATAGCATCTCTAGACTCCATTATAGTACCAACAAGCATGTCAGGTACTCTAGAATTTATAATTAAGAACCTATATCCAATGCTATGAATAGCATAACCAAGGAATGCACAGTCAACAGTTTTAGGTCCAAGTTTGCGCTTCTTGTTAATTAGCACATTCACCTTGGCCAAACAACCCCAAGTGCGCAAATAAGAGAGATTCAATCTTTTCTTTTCCCATTCCTCGAATGGTGTGATTTCTTTATTCTTTGTAGAAACTCTATTCAGGACATGACACGCTATCCAAATAGCCTCACCCCACCATTCTTTAGATAGTCCCACTGTCTCTAACATGGTGTTAATCAACTCAGTTAGAGTGCGGTTCTTTCTTTTAGCAATCCCATTGCATTGTGGTGAATATGGCGGTGTCCTCTCATGAATAATTCCATGTTCTACGCAGATGAAAGGATCAAGATGCCAATTTTTTTTTAATTTTAACACTTTTTCAAAACTAATTTTAAATCTAACACTCTCATTTTTTTTAAACTAACACTTTTGGCCGCGCCTATTGTCTTGGCACGACCAAATGCCTGTGCCGCGCCATGCATGGCGGCACGCGGCAAGGAGCTGACGCGGTGGCGACCAGAAACACTGATCGCTGACAGGGCAGAGCTCTGCCGCGCCACCGATCTTGGCGCGTAAACCGGTATACCCTCCCTCCACCACGGCCAGCCCCATCCCTTTTGAGCAGCAAAGAAGGCCTAGGCGTCAAGCTCCCCGCTCCCGCCTCACGTCGTAAGCACGCCTGGCATGTCGCCTGAGCGCCTGGCGGCAGCCCGATCCTCCATTGACGCCTCCCTCCCCTTCCATTCCCCGGCCAACTCCCTCCCTCCTCGTCCTAGTCCAAGGTAATGACGCACATTTTATTTTCGTTTGAATGGTGGATAGAATATTATGAATGGGAGTTAAGGTTAGTAGGAAAATTATATTTGGAACTATGGTGAACATATTAGTTTGATTTTATCAATGTTAAGGTTAATTATTTAGTTAGAAGTATGTTTGCCATGTATATTTTTGTTGCTACACTTGTTGTTTATAATATTTTAGTTGCATCGTAAATTATTACATTTTATATTAATTTGCGTTATTTTGATTGATGTTTAATTTCAACCGTTTTGTTAGATGGAAGACATGTTTTGGGAGCCGTTATGGCGAAAACGGGGTTGTCCTAGAGAAATGTACCCCGACAAGTCTAACAAAGATGCCCCCGTCCCTCCTGAACTCCCTGTCCCTAATTGTGACTGTGGTCGTCCGGCCGACGTGTTTCAATCGAGACATCCGGACACAGTGGCTCGTTGCTTCTACACATGCAGTCGTTTTAATGTAAGTAATTATTTCCACTATCTTTTTCTTCTTCATTTGTATTACTAGATTACTAATATTTTTTAAAATTTTTTGTTGTGTAGGACCATGAGAGGTGCTTTTTCTTTCAGTAGATCGACGGTGCAGACAAGTTTGACCCCAGGTACCTCCTTTTCGACGATTGGTGGAGTGGACGACATCCACGAGCGCACTTCGAGCGGTGGGTTCCACCTCCCCCTAACCCCCCTCCAATGACGGCTAAGGAGAAGCACTTAGCTGCAGTTAGACGACTCGAGGAACCTCCTCTGTGCCATTGCGGAGACCGAGCCGTGATAAACCCTGATAATACGTTGGAGTTTGTGTGTCCAAACAAGCATGAAGTAAGTGCAAAGTGTATATGTTGAAATATTGAGCTATATGTGTCATGTACTAATGTCACGTTATTTAGGTGTATTCAATGGCGAAGTGTCGTTTCAAGGAGTGGTTGTATGGTCCTAAGAACAAATGGCCCAAAGAACCTCCAAAAGCAAAACAAAAGAAGAAAGAAAGGTTAATTTACAAAGCACCACCAGTCAAGTGAGAATGTGGTGTTAATTCTAACTATGGCCTAGTCCCTTCGGATCTTGGAATGGGCCATTATTGCGGCCATATGGTTGAGTACAAAGAGGTTCGTTATTTTTGTGGTAAACATGAAATCGTATTTTGTTTCTTTTGCTCAGACATATATGATATAATATTTATTTTGAACAGAGCACTAGGAAATGCAGGTGGGAACGTTACGATGGTCAAGCTAAGTTCTTGGATGAACTGAAGAAGAGGCAACTAATTGCAAGGAAGAGGGGATATGGACCTAACTACGTCAACCTATTCGTTAAACATCACAAAGAAAAGATGCGTGAGTTTGCTAGACAACGCGGTATTTGTAACCTGATCGATATTGGGCTTAACAAATGGGGATTAGAGAGGCGGATGATGTTAGAGGAGGAGATGGCTAGGAAGGAGGCAATGGAGGAGATAAGAGCACAGATGCAGGTCTTGAACGAGCATGTTGCTGCATTATGTGCCAGTGAGTGCTTGAACGTCTTTTTTCGTTGTCTGATTTTAAATGTAATATAATCACGTTGCTAACTGATTACATTTTATACATGAAGGGATTGGATGCAGTGAGGAATATGCTGTAGAGATGGCTCATGCAAGGTACGAGGAAAAGAAGTTAGATGAGCACAGGAAGCGAGCTAGTCTCACCATTGAATCACCGATTATGTTGTCTGACGAGGGGGACGCTGATGAGGACGACACTGCCAGACTTAGTGAGCTAATTGCTCTAGCAGAGGTGGGCTTGCAGGCGAAGGAGGATGAGGACGACACTGGCAGATTAAGCGAGCTCATCGCTCTAGCAGAGGCAGGCTTGTAGGTGCAGGAGGATGAGGACAACACTGGCATACTGAGCGAGCTCATCGCTCTAGTAGAGGTGGGCTTACAGGCGGAGGAGGATGACGACGCGTTCTTCACTCAGGCCACAACAACCGCAGATGAAGCGGAGGCCGCTTACTACAGGCGACAGGCAGGTCAGAGCAACACAGGTGAGCATAGCCACAGCAACAGGGTTGTGGTTGAGGATTAGTACTCGGATGACGAGTTGCTTACTCAGTACATTTCTGATTGAGGGTTTTTGATTGCGCCGTCTGTTAGTTCCATGCTTTATTAATGATCAATGTAGCCATGTAGTAGAAATTCTATTGTGTTGTCTTATATTCCATTTGAACTACTGATGTATTGTACCCATGTATCATGTACTCGGATTACCCATGATCGATCTTAAGTGATCACATCTATTTGTATCATGCGTTCTAAATTTCTAAAACGAACGTAATCATTTATCGCGCCATAGGCCAGGTTCTGGTGCCCCATAGGCATGGTTCTACCGCGCCAGAGCCCACGACACGTCTGTGCCGTGCCATAGTACATGGCACGTCAGTGCATGGATGGACAACGGCCAGCTACAATTGAGTTGTTGTCGGTGTTGTACAAAACTACAAGTGCTGTACAAAACGAACATGAAGCAAATAAATGGACGATAAGTTGCCATACAACATTTTCATTGGTTTATGTGTCTACAAGTTTTCAATGACAATATTCATTCGACATAAGTTCGACGTAATGAACTAAGTCCCATGACGTAATGAACCTCATCGTCCGGTACAAGAAGGGGGTCGTCGTACTCCGCATCAAGAAGGGGGATCAGCTGGTGCGGCGTGGGAGGGGCCATCCTGTTACAAAATGATAAACAAAGGGTTAGAGTATTCAAATTAACAATTTTCAGATTAACATTATGTAGCATTACAAAATTTGAGCTATTTGTTATGCAATACGAACATAATATGAAATCACCTGTTGCCTTCTATGCCTGCTAGCCTTGTGGCTAGATTGTTTGCAAACAGAGCAAAGATTCCTGCCACGGGTCTCGTTGAAGTCTCCCCCACCGTACATGTCTTTGCCGTACCCTTTCATAGCATCCATGTCCCCCTTCAGTCATTTCTTCTTCCTCCTACCCTTCCCTACCTTCATTAGATCCAGATGTGGCACGTAGTCATAACCATTATAAGGTGGCCACTGTGTTGGGTCAAGGTATGGCTCGAAGCTCTTCTCCCAAATACTAACGGTGTTCGAACGGAGATAAATGGGTGACATATATGGCAGATCCTCATAGTTGTACCCACGAACCCTGTAGGCCATGATCATATGAGAGCAAGGGGCATGCATGATCCGAGGGACATTGCAACTGCACTCTACCTTTTCAAGATCAACTCGATAGTTTCATCCATCATAACGTTCGCTATCCAGGCTTGTGCCACCCTTGCCCCGTACACTAAAGATATGGCGGCGGGGTCCATACGGCTCGGCGGTGTGCTGCTTGGCCAATTCCTCGGCCTCCTTCAAGTGTTCAGCTCCGGCCTTTCCAAAATGCCCCTACTCAGCTATATTCCTCTGCGCAAGCTCCCACCTCTTCATAAAATATTCGTTGCACTTATGAAAGGAGAACTCAACAATTCCAGACACAGGCAACGATCGAACTCCGGTGAATACACGGTTGAAGGACTCCGAGGAGTTAGTGGTCATGATGCCATACCTAAAACCCCCTCGTCATATGCTAACACCCATTGAGCCTTCTATTCCATATGCGCCTCTAACCAGGCCTTTCCTGCTGCATTTACCATCTTGTCTAGTTCTCTCTTTGTCTCCTTGAACTGGTGCTCTGTACGTACACAACATAGAGCCTTTACCTTGTCACATACCTCTTGCTTCTGCTGATGCGCCGAGAAATTAGCGTCAAAGTGTCTCATGCACCATGTATGTACTAGAGCCGGGAACCCATCTATATGCTCAGCTGCAACATTAAGAAGCCCTGTGTGATGGTCAGAGATCAAACATATAGTGCGAGTTGGGCCAAGCACTTGCACACGAAGAAGTCGCATGAACTATGACCACAATTCATTGTTCTCTCTCTCTGCCAAAGCAAAAGCCATGGGTACTATATGGTCCTCAGGATCAACAGCAGCAGCCATCATCAAGGTGCCCCTGTACTTTCCTATCAGGAAAGTGCCATCAACAAGTACGACTGGCCGACAAAACTGGAATGCATGTTCCATTTGTGCGAACGACTAGAACACACGATAGAGGACATGCCTCAATGGGTTCCAAAAACATCCCTCCTGTGTCCACAAACCATTTCAAGCCAGGGTTGTAATAATGCATTGCACATAAGATGCGGGGCACCCTATTGTACGCTTCCTCCCAAGTACCCCATCGAATCGCCAGAGCAATTTGCTTAGCACGCCAAGCCTTTCTGTATGTCACATCGTACCTAACGAATCCAGATATGGACTGTTGTAAAGAAGACACTGAGATGTCGTTATTGTCATCAATGAGCCCCAATATACGACAGGCAAGGTAACGTGTAGTGAGCTGCTGATGATTTTCCTTCCCCCTATTGTCTAGGCAAGTGTGGGGTTCAACAACTTTAGTTATCCTCCACTTGCCATCACTCTGTCTCCTTTGTACATTTAACCTCCACAGACAACCGTTTTTGCATATCAAGTGGTACCTCAACTCTTGGTCCGAATGAGTGACAGTGTACGGTCTATGGTGGTACACAACATAGTCCTGAAGGAAGAGTTTCATCTCTGACATTGTGCTGAATATCATCCCCTTCCTAAGGGTTTCTGTCTCATGGTTATACAATGAATTCATACACATCTGGAGACCGGTATCACAAACTACCATATCCGTCATGCTGACATCCCTATAGTTCGAAACACCCTTGAAAGGTACGTTCTTGGACCTTAGTTGCTCAAGCTCAGTCGCTGTGTAAGGTGGTGGTGGAACATACTGCTGCGCTTTGCTAATTCTGGCCCATGAATCATAGGGGATATCATCTGCAGCCAAATCTGTGACTAGTCTACACTGAGCATGGACACCTTGCAAAACCTTAGTTGGTACTGGTAATGGCATAGTATGTACCGGTACTGCCATGGCATCAGCCGTTGTTGCCATAGCATCTGTACCTCCTTGGTCATCATCAGAATCATCTGAATCACTGCTAACTACATCACCGATTCTGTCCTCCTCCTCCTGCTCCTCCTCTTCTCGTTCGAACTCATTCACATCGAAGTCATTGCTTATCTGACCCTCTGCGCAGCTTGAATGAAATCGCTCCCTACGTCAACTGACTATCCAAATCCATGTTATCCTGAGTTGCTTCCCCTTCGACCCCTAATTCTTTTTCATTGCCTCCAAATCCATCAATGGACAGCCCGTCCTAAACACCATGCATCCTGTACCCATTCTCCACCACCACCTCAGCCATGGGCACATTGGAACCTTGTAGAACCCTAGTGTAGCGGGACTAGTGAGCAGGGTCGCGCAAGGGCATGAGGACATAGTGTGCCCTAGTCTTCCCAGTATCAAACCTACCCTTTAGTGTGAAAACACCGCCAAACTTTATATTCAAAAGGACACAAAGGTCGTTGAAGCTAGGAGGTTCCTCAAACCATTCTAATTCTTCTTCTATATCCTCAAACATACCATCCTCTCTCATAACACTTCCTCCATACAAAACTCTAACACAACAATCCATCTGCAAAAGCATTTCAAGAAACTTCATTAAGTCGTCAAAATCATCGTACGTAATGTCCATACTAACATTAATATATTTTCTAACTATAACTATACTAACTAATCAAATATTAACATCTATACAAGGCATACTATAACTGTACTAACTAAACTACCTAACTTTACTACCTATACTAACTTATTATATTACGTATACTAACTAAACTAACTAACTTTACTAACTATACTAACTATACTTTAATAATTTTACTAACTTTATTAACTATGTTAACTATATTAGTGGAGTACCTCGTTGCAGCGCGCAAGACCGGGCCGGGAGGCGGGGCGTGGGGTAGGGCGCCGTCGTGCATGACCGGAGGTTTCGGCGGGAGGGGAGGCACGTCGACGCAGGGCGTAAACGTCAACCGCGGCGTGCGGCGGACTGACGGTTAGGCCGGGTCGAAATGTGAATGGCTTTTGGCTGGCATGCATGGGGGCACGCGCGACCGTGGCGGGAGGAGGCAAAAGCGTGTGACGCGAACGTAGGCGGTAGGTGCCGCCTTGCTGCTGCTGGAGGAGAACGGCGATCGCTTTCACGCACGCTGGCCGCGACGGAGGTTATATGCTCGCTCGCCGCACGCCATGGATCGGTAGCTGCACCTTTGCCGTGCCAAGATCGATGGTACGGTGAGCCCCGTCCCGTGGTCAAGCATTTTGGTCGCCGCCACGTCAGCTCTTTACCGCGCCGCCATGCATGGCGTGGCACAGGCATTTGGCCACGCCAGGGCAATAGGCGCGGCCAAAAGTGTTAGTTTTAAAAAAAAAACGAGTGTTAAATTTAAAATTAGTTTCGAAAAAGTGTTAAAATTAAAAAAAATCCAAGATGCCCAAGAGGGGGGGTGAATTGGGCTAATTCTAAATTTCTTTGCAATAATTAAACTCTATGGCTAGCCCACTTCACCCCATGTGCCTAGAAAGTGTTTCTAATGTTCTTCCGCACAAAAAGTCTTACAACCTAAGTTCTAATCTTACTCTAGCATGGCGATTCTATGAATGTAAAGACAAAAATTGAATTCCTCAAAGTAAATTCTCAAAGTAAAGAGAGAAGGAGGAACACGGCGATGTTTTGCCGAGGTATCGAGAGAGTCACCACTCCCCACTAGTCCTTGTTGGAGCACCCGCACAAGGGTGTAGCTCCCCCTTGATCCGCGCAAGGATCAAGTGCTTTCTACGGGTTGATTCTTTGACACTCTGTCGTGGTGAATCACCCACAACCGCTCACAACTTGAGTTGGGTCATCCACAAGGTCCGCTAGATGATCACCAAGCTCCCAATCACCACCAAGCCATCTAGGTGATGACGATCACCAAGAGTAACAAGCACGAACTCTTACTTGACCACGACAAGCCTAATGAGAAGGGTGGATGCACACTTTGCTACTCTTGCTTTCACTAATGAGGTCTCTCTCTTGGATTCTCAAATCTCAATCACCTCGCTAGGACCTTGCTCTTCTTGGCACTCTCAAGGGTGTTTCTCAGCTGTTGGAATGAGCAAAAGTACCCCCTCACATGAATGGAGACAGTATTTATACAACCCATTAAAAATGAACCGCTATGTGCCTCTGCGGGGTGATCGGACGCTTCGGTCATGTTGACCGGACTCTCCGGTCAGTTCTCCCCAAAACCGAGTGTTAAAGTTGTGACCGGACGCGTCCGGTCATCATTTTCCCTCTCTGGAACCTTACTGGAGTCGACCGAACGCTGGGACCCAGCATCCGGTCACTCACCTCTCAGCGTCCGGTCGCACCAGATGACTTCACCTTGATCAAATGAACTGACTGGACTCTGCGCCAGCATCCGGTCACACCAGAACCAGCGTCCTATCAGCATTTGACCCTCCATTCACTCTCATCTCGTAATCATATGTGAATGAAGTTTGCTCCATTTGATCTAAGGGCAATTTAGGAGCTACCTAGTGCAAGATTTGACAAGTGTGCACCACACCTAACCCATAAGACTCACCTAGGTCAAGCTACCTATCCATACCCCCCTTGATAGTACAGCCAAAGGAAAAACAAAGTCCTAAACTACTCTAAGTGTCTTCTCAATACCAAACGACACTTAGAACTAGTCCATCCTTAACCTTGTTGTCCATCCTTTGAAAACCGAAACGATTTCCATCATAGGGGCATGACAACCATGATTGCCTAATCAATTGCCATTACCATGACCTAACTTAATTGCATCTACAAAACACACGTTAGTCATAGTAATCTCGTATTGTCATTAATCACCGAAACCCAACTAGGGGCCTAGACGCTTTCAATCTCCCCCTTTTGGTGATTGATGATAATACTACCTCGAGTATGTGAAAGAGATGAGGTTTTTAACATGCTTGGTTCATATAAGCTTTTGACAATAAGAACAAAAGAGTTAGGCAAGCTTATATGACCCAAGCCAACATGATGTACTCAAAAGATATGAAATAAGCTGATTTGCATCGGAGTAAAACGTGGAAGCAAAACAAATGAGCATAACCAAGTGATATGACATATAAATAATTCAAAGTAGAGAGCACACATGTCACATATCACACAAATATCACTATCACGTAGATATTACTATCACATAAATATAGTTCGATGCATGAAAGGAAACACATGAATGCATAATAGTGTATCAAACATAAAAAGCCAAATATTATAGATAAACTCCCCCTAAAAGAATCGCTCCCCCTAAGTCTAACATACTCGATCCCTCTCCCCCTTTGGTGTCAAACACCAAAACCTAAGGGTCGGTCGGTGGGGCTGCAGCGGACGAGTCGGGCGCTGAGGTGCGAGTGTGCCATCATTATCTGATCCTGAGCTCTGAGCTGTATGACCCTCTATAGCTGGAAGCGATGCTGAAGCGGTCTGGGTCGGATTAGGGACTAGAGCGGCCTGAGACTCTGCAGGTATGACTAACGCAGGTGGCTCTGATGATGCAACTGACGAAGGGAGCGTCTCTGTAGTCCCGGTAATAGGTGCAATTGTGGAAGGACCTGGGACATGTAGATATGGCGGAGTAGGCTTCCCTGTCAACTCACTAAAGGTAGCACCAAGGCTCCTAGAGACTGTAGTATCTGGCATAAGCAGCGAGGAAGTCTGAGCCGGTGTGAAGCCCGTTTGAAAATGTGTGAACTGCGGGACTGGCACTGGCGAGGCAAACCACTGGGACACCTGCTCTGTAGGTGAAGCAAATTGAGTAGTGATGTCCTTGACTCTAAAGCCCACTGGGCTATACAACTAAAGTCTGTGAAGTGGTGGCAGGCTGACCAAGCTAAGGTGTATGCTGTGGCGGTGGAGCTCCAATAGCAGAGACGACATGCTGCATAAATCCGAGTAACTACTACTACATGAGGAGTTGGTACTGATGCTTGGCCTTCTGCTGTTGCTGTATAGCCTGTTGCTGCTGGATCGCCTACTGCTATCGCTAAAACTCATCCTACCTGGTTTGAAATTGTGCAAATGTAGCGGCGGTCTCCTAGGCCTGGTGAGCCTGATCCTGCCTCATTCGCTCAAGTATAGCAAGGAGAGTGGGGTCTGTCTACGGTGCAGGTGGAGCTAAACTAGAGCTACCGGCCTCATGGTCATGTCGTCATGGAGGCATCTGAGGGATGTCCTGGTAGTCATCATCAGTACTATCACTGGGCTCCCTCTCGACCATCCCCTCCTGCTGAGCATCACGCTGCTCCTCCTCTGTAGCTGTTATACCCCTGATAGTCTCATCCTGCTGGGCTATAGTCTCAGGCACCTCTGGGCGACGGTGTGACTGGCTAGGTGCACTCGGCCTGCTGTGACGGAGCATCTGAGTCATGTTATAGGCAGGAAACTCTGTAGTAGCACCACTGTACTCTGCTAGCATCTCAGGTGGTCTCACTATAGCTACTCTATGAATCAAGAATGTAATCCAGTGAGCATAGGGCAACTGTCGGTGACCTCTGAACCCCTCTACAATAGTATCCTCCATCTCGTATAGTAAGAGATCCCAAATATCAAATACAGTCTGCTGCATCAGAGAGTTCAGAAGCCACAACTGAATGTGAGTCAATACCTTGCGATATCTCATCCTTGGAAGCAGTGTCCTCCTCATGATAGTACCAAGCACTCTAGTTGTAGGAGTGAGGTCACTAGGTGTCCTGCTTGACCCTTCACCGAATGGCTCTATGAAGCAATGGCGGACCAAATCTGTAGGAGGCACCATACCGCCATGAGGGCGTCTAGGAGGCGTTGTCTATCCATAGCAAACCTCATGTAGCCGGACAGGCTGCTCCTGAAGACTGAGAATCTCCCTGACCCTGAAACTCATCAGCCTGTAATCTCTACCTCTGAATACAAAGTGTATAAATATGTGCTGCGGGTCAATCCAAAGTGTAGCATATAACTCACGGACCCAAGATGGAACATATAATCCTGTCCGTCCGACTAAGTCTATCAGCCCTGACAAGTAAGATAGGTAAGGGAGAATATGCTCTCCAGCTGCTGCTACAATGGACTCAATGTTGCACACCCTCTGAGACCTGAATGCTACCCCACTATTAAGATATGTATTATAAAAATCTTCCTGCAATGGTGTGTAGAAGCCTTCTGATGCACGCTTATCCTGCCTCGGTGGAAACCACTCCTCGAACTGAACAAACCTGAGCTGCTGCACCTGCTTGGCCATGGCGGCCCTCAAATCCAGATGAGTCACTGGAGGCGGACCCTGTGGTCTCAGAGGTAGACGAGAACCCCTCCTCTGTGTCTCTAGCCTCGGTGTCACCTAGGTGCGAGTATGACTAGAGCGACGTAACTGTGGCTGAGGTGCCTGCTCTGTCTTCTCTGACTGCACTCCCTCCTGAGTATGCTCTATCTGTTGTGCCTGCTGCAGTGACTTCCCCTGAGATTGACTCTCATCAATAGCGACACGCCATCCTCCAACCATGGCTGTCCCAACTGGACCACCATAATGATGCTCAACCTCTTGGACAGCGGCCCTCTGAGCAGGTGAAAGCTGATCTGCAATGACTACACCACTCCAAGCACCTCCTCTCTTAGCTAGCTCTGCGGCGGCTGCAACTGCGGCTACTCTCACTATATCTGCATCTGCATACTTCTGCTTCTTTGACATGAGCTTTTTCGTCGCCTTGCCTTTTACCTCAGAAGGCAGACAAGGCGGGGGCCTCGGATCCTCATCACCAGGACCACCTCCAACGTTCTTGACATGAGCCATCTGATGGAGCTGAAAAGAATCAACTGCACTGACAAGAATCAACTGCCAACTGTCACTTCCGAGGCTTGGCCTCGATCCATACTCGCGAGCTTGGCCCCGAGTTGGCTGATAACTGCCAATGAGACCTCAGAAACACTGACTCACTGCATGTTAGAATAGATCAGATATATGAATAATTTCAATATATATATCTAGAGATACGAAACCCTAAGAAAGCAAGCAATAGATACGAAATTACAAACGAGGGCTTGCTACCTGACGAACCGGTGAACCGAAGAACAAGGAACGGATCACGGAGAACCACCAGGTTGGCACTGTGAAGCTAGGGTTAGGGTTGTGCTGGTCGGTGAGGCAGTGAAGCGCTAGGGCATGAGCTCGGTGGTGCAGCGGCGGCACTAGAACAAGGCACGGCGGCGCTGCTGCATGGAGCAATGCTGGTGAGGTGGCGCAGGCATGGCGGCATGTGGGTGCAGGGAGGCGCGGCTGTGTGGCTCGGGCTGAGTAGCATAGTGCGGTGGCTCGGGAGGCGGTGCAGGCAAGTTGCGGCGCTGGCGGATTCAGCGGCTCGGGCATGGGCGCGGGCAATGGTGGGCTCAAGGCGAGGCGGCGATGTCGGCGCGGGCAGAAATAGGTCAAAGGAGCGACGGCGGTTGGATTATATGGGTCCCCGTGATGGAATAGAAAAGGAAAGAGATAAGAGTTCGAATCCAGCAGGATTTCTATTGACTGGACGCTCCGGTGGCAACGACCGGACGCTGCCACCTAGAGTTCGGTCGACTCCAGAGAGGTCTAAATCCCCTGGAGTCACGACTGGACGCGTCCGATCACAACTGATCGGACGCAGCCAGAGTCCGGTCCAACCTATCTCCATCGTCTTCGCTCAACCAGACGTAGGAACACCTTCTAACTAGACGCTGAACAGCAGAGTCCGGTCACTACATCACAGCATCAGTTCACCTCCTATGAACTGACCAGACGCTAGACTTCAGAGTCCGGTGTAGCGTCCGGTCACTCTTTTCCAGCAAATCTTCAAAGTTCCTTCGTGCTGCTTGTTCCTAATCAAGTCCCAACTTCAATAAGACCCAAATAAACACCAATTGGGACTGATGTGAGTGACCTCTCTCAAGCCCTCAATTTTTTCAAAATATTTTGCCTTAGGCTATAATTCTTTTTAAGAAAATAGACAATAAGAGGGCAATTGAAGAGAAACGACAAAGCAACATTCATGCACATGCAATACTTGAAAGTAATTCTAGTTGCTTGTCAAGTTTGATCCAAGGCTAAGCTTCTTCACACGCTTTACGGCGATTATCTTAACCATGTTAGACAAGCCCTAAGTGTATTACCATAAAGTAAACATGTTGTGTATTACAATGCAATGCAAGGGA
Organism: Miscanthus lutarioriparius; assembly: GCA_904845875.1. Taxonomy (NCBI): domain Eukaryota; kingdom Viridiplantae; phylum Streptophyta; class Magnoliopsida; order Poales; family Poaceae; genus Miscanthus; species Miscanthus lutarioriparius. Next base: position 25,491,005 of record CAJGYO010000004.1, on the reverse strand, counting down.
CAACACAAGCTCATTTTCTAGTGAAGTTGCTAAAATCAAGCACATTGAGCTCATTCCGCAATCGATAAAAAGTCGCCTCATCTAGCGGTTTAGTGAAGATATCCGCCAATTGATCCTTGGTCCTTACACCTTCTAATAAAATATCATTCTTAGCAACATGATCTCTAAGAAAGTGATGGCGGATATCTATGTGCTTGGTGCGAGAGTGTTGAACCGGATTATTTGCAAGTTTTACCGTACTTTCATTGTCGCACAAAAGAGGTAATTTTTCTAAAACTACACCATAGTCTAGCAAAGTTTGTTTCATATAAAGAATTTGTGCACAACAAGCACCCATGGCAATGTATTCCGCTTCGGCGGTGGACAAAGTCACACTATTTTGTTTCTTGGAGGACCAAGACACAAGTGATCTACCAAGCAAATGGCACTCTTCGGGTGTGATTTTTTCTATCAACTTTGCAACTGGCATAATCCAAATTAGAATAGCCAACTAATTCAAATATAGATCCTTTGGGATACCAAAGGCAAATGCTTGGTGTGTGCTTAAGATACCTAAGGATTCTTTTAGCGGCAATCAAATGAGTTTTCTTAGGATTAGCTTGAAATTTAGCACACATACACACACTAAACATGATGTCGGGCCTAGATGCGGTTAAATATAACAAGCTACCAATCATAGAGCGGTAGAGAGTTTGATCAACCGTGTTACATCCCTCATCTAGGTCGAGATGTCCATTAGTTGGCATTGGTGTCTTGACTGGCTTACATTCATCCATATTGAATCTCTTGAGAAGATCATTAGTATATTTCTCTTGAGAGATGAAAATTCCTTCTCTCATTTGCTTGACTTGAAAACCAAGAAAGAATGTAAGCTCTCCAATCATTGACATCTCGAACTCCTTCGACATCAATTCACCAAACTCCTTGCAAGAGTCTTCATTTGATGATCCAAAGATGATATCATCAACATACACTTGACAAATGAAGATATGTCAGTCAAGCTTCTTGGTGAATAGTGTGGTGTCGACCTTCCCAATGGTGAAGCCCTTCTCAATGAGGAAGTCCCAAAGGCGCTCATACCAAGCTCTTGGGGCTTGCTTAAGCCCATATAATGCCTTGGACAACATATAAACATGATTAGGATATCTAGGGTCTTCAAATCCGGGAGGTTGATCAACATAGACTAGTTCATTAATAAAGCCATTTAAAAATGCACTTTTCACATCTATTTGATATAGTTTGATTTCATGATGTGATGCATATGCATGGAGGATACGGATGGCTTCTAGTCTTGCAACCGGTGCAAAGATCTCTCCAAAATCCAAACCCTCAACTTGAGAGAACCCCTTTGCAACTAGTCTTGCCTTATTCCTCACAACAACGCCTTGATCATCTTGCTTGTTGTGGAACACCCACTTTGTTCCAATAACTCTTGCACCTTGTGGTTGCTCTTCAAGAGTCCACACTTCATTACGGGTGAAGTTGTTCAACTCTTCATGCATGGCATTTATCCAATCCGGATCTTGAAGAGCTTCTTCTACCTTAGTAGTCTCAAAGCAAGAGATAAAAGAGTGATGTTCAATAAATGAAGCAAGCTTTTGAGAGCGAGTCATTACTCCCTTTGATGGACTCCCTATGATGAGATCTTGTGGATGAGCTTATAGTAGAGGTGAATTTCTTCTATCAACCACTTGAGGGGGAGGTTGTGGAGCATCAACATCATGTGCTTGTGTCACCATTTGCTCATGGGAGACATGAGTGTCTTTATTTTTTACTCTCCCATCTTTATCACCATCTTGTGGCATATTTAATGAAGAAGATGAATTGATCACTTGTACATCATCTTTATTATCATTAGGCTTGATGTCTCCAACTGGAATATTCTTCATGGCCTCCCTCAATGGTTCATCATCTACATCATCAAGATTCTCATCTGCTCCTTGGGAGCCGTTAGATTCATCAAATTCCACATCATATGTTTCTTCAACCAAGCCGGTGGCATGATTAAATACTCTATATGCTTTGGACTTTGATGAGTAACCAATAAGAAAACCAATATCACAACATCTTTGAAACTTCCCAAGGTGTTGCCGCATCTTGTAGATGTAGTATTTGCAACCAAACACCCTAAAGAAGGAGACGTCCAGCTTCTTCCCATTGAGCAACTCATAAGGTGTCTTGCCAAGAAACTTTTGAAGGAATAGGCGGTTGGATGCGTAGCAAGCGGTGTTGATAGCTTCTGCCCATAGAGCTTCGAGAGTGTTGTACTCATCAAGCATTGTTCTTCTAGTGTGATCAATGTCCGGTTCTTTCTCTCAACTACACCATTTTATTGAGGAGTATATGTTGCGGAGACCTCATGCTTGATTCCAACTTCATCACAATAGGCTTCTATGTTTGTGTTGTCAAATTCTTTCCCATTGTCGCTTCTAATCTTCTTGAGCTTCACTTCAGACTCATTTTGTGCTCTCTTGGCAAACTTCTTTAAGCATGATGCAACTTCGGATTTATCATGAAGGAAGAACACCCATGTATATCTTCAATAGTCATCAACAATCACAAGACAATAAAGATTTTTCCTCCCAAACTCTTGTATGTTGTTGGTCCAAATAAGTCAATGTGAAGGAGTTCTAGCACTCTTATGGTTGACATGAAAGCTTTTGTAGGATGAGTATTTACAACTTGCTTGCCGGCTTGACATGCACTACAAAGCTTGTCCTTCTCAAACTTCACATCCTTCAACCATCTCACCAAATCATTCTTCATTAGCTTCTTGAGTGAGCTCATTCCAACATGAGCAAAGTCTTCTATGCCATAGCCACCCAAGTGTTGTTTTGGTGAATAGGCAAGTCTTCAAATTAGCATCTTCAGAGGTGAAGTCTACTAGATATAGGATGTTGTATCTAAATCCCTTGAATATTACTTGATCATCATCTTTCTTGGATACAACCACTTACTTCTCGGTAAATAGGCATTGAAAGCTAAGATCACACAATTGTCTAATGGATAGCAAGTTGGAGCTCAATGAAGCAACATATAGCACATTTAAGATAGAATGGTCATTTGATATTGCCATTTTGCCCAATCCTTTAACCTTGCCCTTTGAATTATCTCCAAATGTGATTCTTTCTTGTCCATCTACTTCTTCATCTAGTGAGGTGAACATACGAGGATCACCGGTCATATGTTGTGTGCAACCACTATCAATTACCCAATGACTTCCACCGGTCTTGTAGTTCACCTACACACAAGAGATCAAGCTTTAGGAACCCAAACTTATTGTGGGCCCTTGACTTTCTCAACAAGTGACTTTGCAACCCAAATTTTCTTAGGCATATTCTTGTTGGGAGGTCCTAAGAACATAACTTTCATCTTTCCACTAGAGTCCTTTCTAAGCATGTAATGAGCATTGAAAGCAAAAGGTCTAGCATGCTTGGGCAAGGGTTGTGGTGGTGGAGTTTGGCACTCATGGGCAAAGTGGCCTTCTTGTCCACACTCAAAATATCTCTTTGACTTTGGCTTTGACTTGTGTTGTTGTTGTTGAGCTTGAGCCTTCTTCTCTTAGTTTGCCAAATACCCAATGCCACTTCTATCAATCTTCATGATGGTGTTCATTAGTAGCTCACTTTGAAGATGCTTGCCTCTTGTGAACTTGCTCAATCCAATCTTGAGATGCTCTTTCTTCAACTTAAGCTTCTTGTTCTCTTCCTTGAGTGCATCATTATTTTTCTCTTCCTTGAGTTTCTTATTCTCTTCTTTGAGCTTCTCATTCTCAAGAATCAAATCACCATCATGATCAAGAGTTTCTAGCACAATAGTGTTGTGGGTTTTGATATCTTTAAGATCTTTCTTGAGCTTTTCATTATCATTCTTGAGCTTGACATACTCATCATAATTATCAGTCTCAACCACTTGCTTGCCCTTGCTACTAGAACTTTGTTCAATGCTCTCAATGATCAAATCATCACATGATGTAGCTATATCAATCTTAACAACATCATTAGTAGCATCATGTGGCTCATTGGATAAAAATTCTTGAGAAATAACAAGATTATCATGATTAATCTTAAGATTGGTATATTTTTCTTTTAGCATATTATGGCTAGTGATGAGCTCATTGTGTATCCTCTCAAGTTTATCATGTTTATCTTTAAGCTCTTTCTTAGAAGATTTGAGCTCCTTGAGTTTGGATGACATAGCATCATTTGCTTCTCTAAGCTCAACACTAGCCTTTTTTGCTACATCATAATTTGGCTAAAAGAGAATCATTCTTAGCTTCTAGCTTGTCATTCTTAGCTCTAGTCTTTCTAATGATCTTAGTATATTGATTTAGCAATTTAACAAGATCATCATAAGAAGGTGATTCATATTCATCATCATCACTATCACTATCATCATTATTAGCATGATCATCACCACTATTATCATCATCATTTGATACCTTGCATTCACCTTTGGCCATAAGGCATAGGTGTATAGAGGATGATGGCGGTGGTGTCGGTGAAGATGATGAAGAGTCAATCACAATGGCGGCCACCTTCTTATTATCACTATCATCATCGGATGAGCAACTTGATGAATCAATGTCCGTGAGCCAATCACCGACGATCTATGCCTTGCCATTCTTCTTTTTCTTGTGGAAGTCCTTCTTCTTGCCATCCTTCTTCTTGTATGGCTTGTTTTCTTCTTCTCATCTTCTTCTTCATTACTTGAGTCATCTTTCTTGCCCTTGTGCTTGTTCTTGTACTTGTCTTTCCTGGACTTTGTGCATTGGTGTGATAGATGACCAAGTTCTCCACAATTGTAGCAATCCATCTCCGAGATTGGCTTCCTTCTAGAGCTAGTGAAGAACTTCTTTTTCTTACCATCAAACTTTATGCCACTCTTGTTAAGCTTCTTTAGCATCTTGGTGGTTCTTCTCACCATGAGAGCAAGACTTGCATCATTAATTTCATCATCACTTGAGCTCTCATACTCAAGCCTTGCTTTGCCCTTCTCTTGGCTAGCTTTGAATGCTAAGTCCTTGTCTTTCTTCTTAGTAGAGGATGAGCCATCTTGTGGTGTGATGTGCATGTACATCTCATGAGCATTGATCTTTTCCAAGATTTGAGTCGGTGTAGCGGTGGAAAGATCACCTTGATGAAGCACGGTCACAATATGCCCATATTTATCAAAGGGGAGGACACTCAAGATTTTTCTTACAACATCGGATGGTTGCATTTGAGTGAGTCCAAGCCCATTGACTTCCTCTACAAGAACATTCAAGCGTGAGTACATTTCATTAGCACTCTCTTTGAGAAGCATCTCAAATGAATTTAGCTTTTTCATAACAAGATGATATCGTTCCTCACGCTCGCTCTTAGTTCCCTCATGGAGCGCACAAATATCCGACCATAGTGCATGGGCGTCTTTGTGATTTCTCACCCGGTTGAACACATCTTTGCAAAGGCCTCTAAAGATGGTGTTTTGAGCCTTTGCATTCCATTTTTGTAATTTACTTCATCGCCTTGAAGGTGCATGGGATCCCAAGGTTTTGGGAATCCTTGTGAGGCGGCTCTAAGTATTCCAACATCTAGAGCTTCTAAATACGCCTCCATGCGGATTTTCCAATAAGGAAAATCATCCCCCTCAAAGATAGGAGGAGGACAGCCCCGTGAGACATCTTTCTCTAGATGGTTAAGTCTAATTTCATGAGCACGAGGCTCTGATACCAATTGAAAGGATCAAGATGCCCAAGAGGGGGGTGAATTGGGCTAATTGTAAATTTCTTTACAATAATTAAATCCTATGGTTAGCCCACTTCACCCCTTGTGCCTAGAAAGTGTTTCTAATGTTCTACCGCACAAAAAGTCTTGCAACATAAGTTCCAATCCTACTCTAGCATGGCAATTCTATGAATGTAAAGACAAGAATTGAATTGCTCAAAGTAAATGCTCAAAGTAAAGAGAGAAGGAGGAACACGACGATGTTTTGCCGAGGTATCGGAGAGTCGCCACTCCCCACTAGTCCTCGTTGGAGCACCCGTATAAGGGTGTAGCTCCCCCTTGATCCGCACAAGGATTAAGTGCTCTCTACGGGTTGATTCTTTGACACTCCGTCACGGTGAATCACCCACAACCGCTCACAACTTGAGTTGGGTCATCCACAAGCTCCGCCGGATGATCACCAAGCTCCCAATCACCACCAAGCCGTCTAGGTGATGGCGATCACCAAGAGTAACAAGCACGAACTCTCACTTGACCACAACAAGCCTAATAAGAAGGGTGGATGCACACTTTGCTACTCTTGCTTTCACTAATGAGGTCTCTCTCTTTGATTCTCAAATCTTAATCACCTCACTAGGACCTTGCTCTTCTTGGCACTCTCAAGGGTGTTTCTTAGCTGTTGGAATGAGCAAAAGTACCCCCTCACACGAATGGAGGAAGTATTTATACACCCCGTTAAAAATGAACCGTTATGTGCCTCTATGGGGTGACCGGACGCTCCGGTCAAGTTGACCGGACGCGTCCGATCACAATTTTCCCTCTCTAGAACCTTACTAGAGTCAACCAGACGCTGGAACCCAGCATCCGGTCACTCACCTCTTAGCGTCCGGTCGCACTAGACGACTTCACCTTGATCAAATGAACTGACCGAACTCTGCGCCAGCGTCCAAGCGTCCGGTCAGCATTTGACCCTCCATTCACTTCCATCTCGCAATCATATGTGAATGAAGTTTGCTCCAATTTATCTAAGGGCTATTTAGGAGCTACCTAGTACTAGATTTGACAAGTGTGCACCACACCTAACCCACTAGACTCACCTAGGTCAAGCTACCCGTTCATACCCCCCTTAATAGTACGGCTAAAGGAAAAACAAAGTCCTAAACTACGCTAAGTGTGTTCTCAACACCAAATGACACCTAGAACAAGTCCATCCTTAACCTTATCGTCCATCCTTCGAAAACCGAAACGATTTCCATCATAGGGGCATGACAACCATGATTGCCCAATCAATTGCCATTACCATGACCTAACTTAATTGCATCTACAAAACACACGTTAGTCACAGTAATCTCGTATTGTCATTAATCACCAAAACCCAACTAGGGTCCTAGATGCTTTTAGCAGAGTTCAGAAAACTCACTCGAAAAGTATTCTCCACCACGATCAGACCTTTAATTTTCCTCTCAAGTTGATTTTGTACTTCAGCTTTATAGGTCTTAAAATAATGCAACGCTTCATCTTTTGATTTTAGCAAGTACACATAGCAAAACCTAGTACAATCATCTATAAATATTATGAAGTATCTTTTGTCACCTTTAGTCAATTCTCCATTCATCTCGCATAGATCGGAATGAACTAGTTATAATGGTGCCAAGTTCCTCGCCTCCGCAGCCTTGTGAGGCTTGCGAGGTTGCTTAGATTGCACACATACATGGCACTTATAACCTTTGACTAAATTAAATTTCGAGATTAAATTCAGATTTGCTAGCCGTGATAGAAAACTAAAATTAACATGACAAAACCATGAATGCCAAATATTTGACTCATCAGGGATAATAGCATTATTCACAACCTTACTACATACATCATCATACAAAGATAAGTGGAACAAGCATCCGCAATCATAACCTTTACCAACAAATGTCCCATACTTTGACATTACACATTTATTTGACTTAGACAATTTTATAACCATCTCGACACAATTGAGAGCCACTAATTAGATTCTTTTTGATGGAGGGGACATGCTACACGTTCTTCAATAGCACCGTCTTTCTCGAAGTGAACTTCAGAATGACCGTACCAACACCAAGAACACATGCATGGGACCTGTTCCCCATCAGCAAGGCTCCAGTCCCATCGACCTGATAAGAAGAAAACAAAGAAGCATCAGCACATACATTTATGTTAGCCCCAGTATCCATCCACCACTCAGGCTAATGATAGACTGAAAGAATAGTGGGTAAAGAATTTTCATACCTAGACGTTCCACCTTCAGCCTCGCTAACAACCATGTTTGTAGCTTTCTCTTCTTGCTTGAATTTGTGGTCTAGGCACGCACTTGCCCAGTGCTCATCGCTCCTGCAAACAAAGCAACCACCTTTTTTTGTTCTTTTTCTTCTTAAAAGTGGTTGTTTGTGAAAGGATCAAGATGCCCAAGAGGAGGGGGTGAACTAGGCTTATTCTATTTTTTTTGCAATAATTAAGTCCTACACTTAGCCCATTTCACCCTCTTGTGCCTATAAGTGTTTCTATTGTTCTACCACACAAAAGTTTTTCATACTAGGTTCCAAATCTACTCTAGCTTGACAATTCTAAGAATGTAAAGACATGAATTGAATTGCTCAAATATAAATGCTCAAAGTAAAGAGAAGGAGAGGAATATGGTGATATTTTTTTGAGGTATCGGAGAGTCGCCACTCCCCACTAGTCCTCGTTGGAGCACCCGCGCAAGGGTGTAGCTCCCCCTTGATATGTGCAAGGATCAAGTGCTCTCTACGGGCTGATTCTTTGACACTCCATCACGAAGAATCACCCACAACCGCTCACAACATGACTTGGATCATCTACAAGCTCCGTCGGATGATCACCAAGCTTCCAATCGCCACCGAGCCGCCTAGGTGATGGTGATCACCAAGAGTAACAAGCACAAACTCTCACTTGACCAAGACAAGCCTAATGAGAAAGGTGGATGCACACTTGCTACTTCCTATGCACTAATGAGGTCCTTAATCTTGGATTATCAATTCTCAATCACCTCACTAGGCTCTTGCTCTTTCTTGCACTCCAAAGGTGTTTCTCAGCTGAACAAATGGGCAAGAGAGCTAAGTTGGATGAGTGGGGAAGTATTTATACTCCCCACTTCAAAACATACCCATTGGGGTCCAACTCAGCACATTTCGAGGTGACTGGACGCTCAGGTCAAAGTGACCGAACGCGTCCAGTCAGTAGCCAACGGCTACATGACGCTAGCACAGTCATCAGAGACCGGACTCTGACCAACGTCCGATCACCAGTCATCTGACACGTCTGGTCAGCAATTTTCTTCTCTGGATGCTAACTGTTATTGATCGAACGTGGCCTCTATTGTGTCAGGTCACAGCGTCTGATCCTTTGTGAGTGTTGCTTGCTCTACAGTTGCGCACACCTACGCGTCCGATCCTGACTAGGAGCCAGCATTAGATCGATGAGCAAGCCCTAGCTGCGCGAGCTAACATTGACTGGACACGGCACCTGTGCGTTTGGTCCAGCGTCCGGTCATCATCCAAGTCTCCATTCACCTCAAATTCTACCAACTTTATGAACGACATCGACTTCAACTGATTTATGGGCTGTCCTTGAGCTACCTAGTGCTAAGTTTGACAAGTATGCACCACACCTAAACCATTAGATTCACCTAGGTCAAGCTACTAGTTCATACCCCCCTTAATAGTATGACCAAAGGAAAAACAAAGTCCTAAACTACTCTAAGTGTCTCTCCAACGTCAAACGACACTTAGAACTAGTCCGTCCGTAACCTTGTCGTCCATCCTTTGAAAACCAAAATGATTTCCATTGATAGGGGCATGAAAACCATAATTGCCCAATCAATCACCATTACCATGACCTAACTCAAGTTGCCTCTACAAAACATATATTAGTCATAGTAATCTTGTGTCGTCATTAATCACCGAAACCAAACTAGGGGCCTAGATGCTTTCAGTTTGATTTGGCTTTGAGTTGTTCTCTTGCTTGTTGTTCTTCTTCTTATTACGAGATGCATTGTTGTTTTCCTCTGTACCATATTGGCAGCATAAGTCTCAACTCCTTTTCCACGGTTGTGTTTTGTTCTCGCCCTCTCCTCAACATCAAGAGACCCAATCATCTTAGTGACGCTAAATCCCTCCAAGAAGGTGGTAGCTTAGCGTTAATACCACTGGCCATAAACTTATTGGGCAACACACATGGAAACTGCTCGAGTTCCTTAGCCAGTGACTGTATCTCATGAGCCTGTTCCACTACTGAACGGTTATCAACCATTTTGTAGTCATACAGCTGCTTCATGATGTACAACTCACTACCAGCATCAGAAACACCGAACTGAGCATCAAGTGCATCCCATAATTGTTTGTCTGTTGTGCATATGATGTAATTGTCCTCGTATTTGCTATAAAGAGCGCTAATCACGGTGCCTCAAAATAGGTTATCGGCAGCCACAAACATTTGCTCCTCCTCAGGAGTAAACTGTTCGAGCTTCCCCTATGCGACGTAATAGCAATTTATAGTAGTCAACCATAGGACCATCTTAGCATGCCATCCCTCATAGTTCACGCCATCGAAATCATTCGGCTTCAATGCAGCAGCAAAACCACTAACAGAAAATTACCTAATATCAGGTTTTTGGATTGTTAGAATTTAGACATTTTCATGTTTAATTTAATCCAAAAAAATAGCAGTAAATTCATGATAACAAATATATGCACGTGTGAACTACTAGTGGCAACTATGATGAACATACGGATCATGTTTAAGAGCATAAAAACCTTACTAAACATAGAAACAGTAAGATTAGAAGTATACCTAGCGGAGGGACCCATGCTCAAGGCACTAGTGGCTCCACGCGCACTAGTCGACATAGTGCATTGCTTGATGTCATGGACCACAGTCGATGCAGGACGAGGTTCGTAGTGCCATCCCTCGAACGGCCACCAGGAAGAAGACGACCCGAGGAGGAGGAAGAAGACGAAGATGACCCGAGGAAGTTAGCGAGCAGTCATAGAGACGCTCCCCAAAAACCTGATTGCCCGCACACCCGAGCAGGTGTCGCAGATGCTAACGACGGTTTTGGAGGCCTGCTCTCCCAACTCTCTGTGCGCACAGAGGATTGCGGGGAAACTAGGGAGCAAGTCAACAGAAGAACAATGGTGCTGGATGTGTTGTGTCTAAAGATGGCAACGGGTACCCGATACCCAAAATACGACGGGGATGGGATGATATCTATACCCGTGGGGATCTAAATGGGCAAGAATCTATCCCCACGGGATGGCGGGTACGGGGACAGGGACGTTCCCTGTATACATGTCCCCGTTACCCGCTGGGGAACCCTCTATGCTACAATATATATATGGGGAACCCTCTATGCTACAATATATATATATATATGATGGCCCAAGCCCAGTTAGGCTCATATAAAAGGGATGCTAACCCTAATTTACACAGAACTCCCCCATCCCTACCTCTTTCAGTCGTCGCACCCACACTGCTCCCATAGCCCGACTCCATATTCCCGTCGCCCTCGCCCCTCTCCACTTTCCCATTGCCCTCGCCGCTCTCTAGTCTCCACTTCACTATGACACTGCTGGGCTATTCACAGAGTGTGGACCCGACTGTCGTCGTCGCTCGCCACCATGGATGTTGCTCGGTGAAGCCCTTCTTCCTCCTCGAAGAGTGCGGACCCGACTGTCGTCGTCGCTCGCCACCATGGATGTTGCTCGGTGAAGCCCTTCTTCCTCCTCGACGGATTAACTCGTCATTTGCAGTGTTCCTCTACTGACCCCATCCCTCCTCAAGGGACACTACCGCTACTGAACCACCACCGCCGCTGGATCCGATCGTCATCGACCTCCTGCTATTGGATCCGGTTGTCACCAATGAGGCTGCAGCCGCATCCAAGGAGTTGGTGGATGCTCCATCTGCACCTGCAACCGAGAAGAAGAAAGATCCCCCTGCACCTCTTGCCGAGAAGAAAAAAGCTCCCCCACCATCATCGACCAAAGCCACCTTTATAGCTAGTGACCCCAAGCGGCTTCCCCGACCACCATAGGTGAAAGGTTCTGACCCCAAGCGCCGCCGCTTGAAGATATCCGCATCCGAGAAGCCTGGCCACAAAAATTTTAATTCTCCAGGGCCAGTACTCAAATCTTAGGCTTTTAAACTTGATGATGATGAATATTGTTTGTCTTGTTATTATGTGCAAGTTTAGTGGTAGAAGTTACCAATTTAGTGTTTTGCAGTAGCTTATGTTTGAACTGGTGTTACCAATTCAGTAGATCTAAAGTTCAAGAAGGGCTTCAGGTAATTGTTCTGGACTAAAAACATTCCATTTCTGCTTTTTTGCTTCATTGTTTCAAGATTGCCTACTTAACTACTCATTTCTCATGCTTATGCAGGAGCTGAAACTCTGAATCCATCGCTCCAACCTTCACTGGATGCTTCCCTTCGGCAGGATCAACAATCAAGCTGGCGTGCAATTGCAAGTGCATTTTGTTATGTGCTCACACAACCCAACCACTAGCTATTTATGTAATAGTCTGGTTTGTAATGTGTAATAACACTGCGGTATTGTGTTGTTGCTTAGAACTTGATGCCTACTGGCTGCTGCTATGACTGAGTGACTAAGCCTTTGGGCTAACTATGTCTGTATTTTGGTGTCGAATTGTTGATGTCTTGATGGGATGGAACATGGTCAGTAGATGTGTAATCTGTTAGGCTACTAGACATTGAACTCGTTATCAATCAGTTAAGACCTTATGCTGCAGACTTGTATTATTTGAATCTCTATTTATTTTGTATTTTTAAACTGGAAGTGTTGTCCTACTGGACATTTTGCTGTGTAATTGTGGCATGTAATGTTGATTATACATGGATGTGTACTCGGGTACGGGTACCCGGCGGGTATGAAATCCCCGGTCGGGGATTGGGACGGGGAAAATCTATCCCCGCGAGCGGGAACAGGGACAGGGACGGGATAGATTTTAGATCGCGGGGATGAGAACGTTCTGTCAATACCCGTGGGGGACGTACTTGTTGCCATCTTTAGTTGTGTCTCGTCTGCGCAGCTGAAGGCAAGCGCTCCTTTTATAAGCACGAAGGGTAGAAGATGAAGTGTAGATGATGAACCTGGACGACATGAAGCGTCCATCAATTACTTAGTAACCTTTGTCATAAACATTGGGGTTACTAGTAATTACAACCATAAGCATGAGAGTTACCGGTAACCGTAGTCATAACTATGACCGTTACAGGTTCAGCCATTAACTACATTCAGTCCACTATTTTATTGCACCTAGCATTTAATATGGCCTTAAAATTTATTTGATTTAATTATTAAATAAAATATAGGTCATACCCACATTAAATCTAACAGATTTGGCAAGTGACATCCATATTATGATGAAGCCAGAGACTGCTCAGCAGCCAGCTTGGTGAGATCACCCTGTGCTTAGTAGTAACTGTAGAAGACCAAGACACCAAGTCTAGGCTCACACCATCGGCCATAGACCCATAGTAGTTTGTTACACTATCTCCAACAACAACACCCAAATATATAAGACATATTCAACGTTTAGATAGCGCTACAGTTAAAAAGGTTTAATACTCATTCGACATCCTCTTCAACAATAGGATCCAAAAGACAATCCTTTCTGTAAATAGATTTTCAAAAGAGAGAATACTCATATTTGGGTTGTGCCTCTCAGACAACTCAAAATGGATCTCTCGTATAGGTATTTTATTGAAGGCTGATTTTAAATCTCCTGCTATCTATTTTAGATTTGGATACCCATATAAATCATCTATTAGAGACGGTCTTAGCCAGCTCCTAGTCCCATGTACTGCTAGCATCTTGACTCTTGAGCGGTTGCTCACGGAGTCACGGACGCCCACATGCTAAATGTATCTGTAAACAATACTAAGGGCATGTTTAACATTTCACGAGCAGTCTTTTTAGCGAAGCTAAGCTATTTTAGAGATAGTGTTTGGCAAAATAGCTTCATCAACAACTTATAAGGGAGAGAGTTGGGATAAGTTACTATTTTCAGTTTCATCCCAACTCATCAGTCTATTCACTTATGCTGAAATTTGACTTGTGCTAATACTTATGTTAAAATATTGTGAGAGAAAAAGACTATTCAATGACTGAAAAGTAGTTCTGAATAAGTTCAAGTGAACAGGGCGCATGTCTCTGTGAGAGAAGAAAACAACTTCACCCATAGAACTATTTTGGAAATGAGTATTTGACAAAAAAAAAACAGATATACAACTATTGAACCTTCAGCAAAAAACTTCACTGGTAAATTAGGGTCTCCTGGGGGTTTCATTTTTCAAATTCTCATCCATGAGTCAATTATTGGACAACTCCCTGGTCTGTGATAGCGACATGGTAACCAAGTCATTGCCACCATGGTACCCAAACGCTACCCTTTTTCACCAAAAAACAAATATCATTCAGTCTTACTGATGCCCATTTTTTTCTAAATTTGCTAGCAGGACATCTGCCAGTCAAATATGTTAATAGAGGAGAGAAAAGATCCAAAGTACAATAGAAAAGCGGAAAATACAAGAAAAGGCCCAAATGAGGAATTTAGGCCTCAAGGCAAAATAGGTAAACGACCAATATTACTGATGCCTAACTAAGGCCGCGTTTAGATGCTAAATTTTTTTGGTTTTGGGTATCTGTAGCACGTTTGTTTGTATTTGGCAATTAGTGTCTAATTATGGACTAATTAGGTTCGAAAGTTTCGTCTCGCGATTTCTCACCCAACTGTGCAATTAGTTTTTTTTCGTCTACATTTAGTACTCTATGCATGTGCCGCAAGATTCGATGTGATGGATACTGCGCAAAAAATTTTGGAATCTAAACAGGTCTTAAGTAACTCCTAGAAGATGGCCATGACAGCTAAAAACAGTAAAGAATGAAGCCATTCCATTAAGGGTTTGTGAGTTGTGACAAAGGGCCCTTTAGCAGGAAGGAACATGAAAAACACGGTGCAGGTTCCTTCACCGTCCCTGGTAGGACGCACATGGTAGCTATAGTCCTAGTTAGGGCAGGTTTAGATGCAAAAATTTTTGGGTTTTGGCTACTATAGCACTTTCGTTTGTATTTGGCAATTAGTGTCTAATTATGGACTAATTAGGTTCGAAAGTTTCGTCTCGCGATTTCTCACCTAACTATGCAATTAGTTTTTTTTTCGTCTACGTTTAGTACTTGCATACATATGCCGTAAGATTCGATATGATGAGTATTGCGAAAAAAAATTTGGTAACTAAACAGACCCTCGGTACATGCGCAAGACTCGCCATCTGCCACCGTTTCCTGCTCAACTCCCACCAGGAGTTTTCAATAGCAAACTTTAAAGCACTAGCATACGTAGATACCACTAACCGGGCAAGTTTTACTTTTCCTGGAGCACGGGTGCTATACACGCACATCGCTCGTCGCTGCAGGTGGGCTCACTCTGCTCCTGTTCATCTTCGTGCTGACGCCACTGAGGCACTGACACTGAGGCTTGGGGAGGGGAGCTGAAAGGGATCAGAGGTGGCAGCAGGTCGCGTCCTGGTAGCGGTGGCACAGGCTCACAGCACAGCCGGTGAGCCGACCAAAAATAAATAGTTTCTTGGGCCGAACCCGAACCTCGATACCCAAATAGGCCGTCCACGGGTTCAGTTAGGATCGGCTTTCGGACCCAATTCATCCACCCCTATAGACGACGCAAGAGCCCAAGATTCGGTTCTATAGACTTCCAAAGCCCGATGGATTTGTAAACCCGAAAGGCCCAACATCTTGGCCTAAGCCTGCACCACTAAAAGGCCCACAACAGGATTTCCTTTCTGTTGAATTCTTTCCCACGCCACCGCACACCTTTTGCCACCTGGGTTGCGCGTGCGTCGCCACACAACTCGGCTCTCTGCCTGTTGCCCTGTCCCTGCCCGGTTGACGGCTGCTCCAGTGCTCCTCAGTCCCCACCATCAACGACCACCACGATAGCGTGCTCGACGCCCACGCGCCAACATGCTCCATGGCTCACATGACGATGGCGGCCGCAACCGCAACCAACGCAACCACGAGACCGAGACCTCGACTATGCATCCACAAGGCGACTATCGGCGACAATCCTCCCATGCGCATGATGTGCCCTCTAGTCTCGGCGGGCAATGGCTAGATGAAACCACATCACACCCGGATTTGCGGGTAAAGGAATAGAGTAAGAGCTTGTTTGTACGCCAAATCACTTCAACACACAAAGGTTGAGGTGGATACATGGCATCCAAACAAAGGTTTAAGAGTTTGTTTGATCAATGGAGCTATTAACTAGCTAGTAGCTACTAATAATTAGGTTTTTAATATAAACAGATCTAGCTAATAGTTTAGCTAATTGTTAGTTGAATGCGATCCAACAACTACCTTATTAATTGGGAAAACCAGCTAATAGTTAGCTAGCTAATATTAGCCATGAATTATTAGCAACTACTTAATCTAAAAAATGAATTATTAGCATCTAATGGATTCAAGCAGGATCTAAGCCAACTTTTAGCATTCGTCCTTATTAATTTTCTGATAATTTTGGTCCACATTTTTGAAATCAAATTTCCAAAAACTGAATAGACCGAATTACCCGATTGCATGCCCAATGCAACCTGCCAACCATAATTATCTCAATGTCTTTCGTGTTAGTTACAAATTCCTTCCTCATTTCCTCAAGGCAATTGCTCCACGCAGTTTCCCTTGCCATGGAGTAACTATTCCCTAATAGCTAAAGTTTAGGGCACGATACAAATCTGTCTTGTTTTGCTTTTTTTAAGTGCCTCTTTCTTTGCATTGGAAAGAGGTCTGGGAGCAGAGGGAGCGACGGGTTCAGCACTGCCAATCTTGCCTTTTGACTTGATTTTTTCATGCATCTTTAATCTGAATCTTTGACTTTTGCCAGTGAAACAAAATAACGACCGAGATAGACACAATACATACAAATAATAATAAACACAAGATGGAGTGCTCACAAAAGGCCAAACAATTTGTGAAAATTTATGTAAGTAGAAAAGGTAGTAACAAGAACCCATTGAAATTCAATACAGTCAAAATTGTGGGTTATTTTTATAAATTATGTGTTTCTATGCTTGACGAAGTTCTTGCCAGTTGCTTTCTGAAACTTTGTGCTCTCGTGTCTGATTTCACTCAATTATGCTAAAACAGATCTTTTTGTAGAGCCAGCACATTTTTTTCTTTTCAAAATGCTCACTTTCGAAAGCTAAACAAAGTTCAATCCGCCAACTCCTCTCTATGAACAAGTCGTCTAAGTAACGTGTCCAAAAATTTATGTCGCTTCTCTTATAATCCGTACTTTTCAGCTCGTTTTTTTCAGTCGGAATAGTATTTTTCTCTCACGACAAATCATCCGGAAATAGTATTTCGACTTGTTTTCTCAGCGAAGTGAACGAGAGTCCTCAAGAGTAACACTCCTTTTGGGCTATCACAACTCACGACTAAGACTAACCAATGGACTCAGAATTCAGAAATAAGGCAACAGCGCCTTCACCGGCGACGACATGCAGCAATCACCGCCTGGACGGCGCGGCAGCGTCGGCTTTCTTCCCCTTGGCGCCGGGGCCGCTGGGAGTCCGGCTGTCAGGCTCGGCGTGCGCCTGCACGGCCCGCCTGAGGACCTCGACCACCTCGCTCATGGCGGGCCGCTCCTTGGCGTTCTTGAGCAGGCAGCTGTCGGCCAGCTTGGCAATCTCCCGGGCGGCCTTCACCGAGTACTCGCCGCGGAGCCTGGGGTCCATGATCATCCGGAAGTTGCGGCTGTCCGGCGGGAACTGGACCACCCACTCCAGCAGCTTCTGCTCCGCCGCCGGCTTGTTCCTGTCCAGCGACCGCCGCCCCGTCAGGATCTCGTACAGCACCACGCCGAAGCTCCACACGTCGCTCTTCGCCGTCAGGTGCCCCGAGTCTATGTACTCCGGTGCTGCGTAACCCTGCGTCCCGACGACCTGTAACACCACATCACGCGACAGAGCTGTCAAAACCGAAACAACCCTGCGGTAGTAACTTTCAGGGGCGTGCAATCATGAATCATGCTTATGCAATCAAGCGCCACATTGACTGTTTGATGCTCACCCTGTTCGCTTATGCTAAAATTTGGCTTATGCTGATGCTTATGCTGAAATGTTGTGAGAAAAAACACTATTCCGTGGCTAAAAAGTAGCTCGAGCGAACAGGGCAGCTATCTTCGAGCCCTGCGTCAGCATGGCGCATAGTGCAATTGTTCAGTCCCATGACAGTGCCGTGCATGTGACGCATTACGCATAGAAAAAAAGTGAAAGGCACCATTGACAATGGAAGCCCAGGCTCGTCCGTCAGCTACGCGTAGATCGAGCAGGTATACTGCATTGCCTACGTATCCGGTCAGCAACAGTAAATGTCCGGCTGCCAACTACTACGAGTAACAAACAACCTAGTAGGACTAGTACGTTATCTTCAGTGCCTGATCCTGATTCTAATTGATGGATGCAACGTACCGCGGTCGAGACATGAGTGTTTGCTCCAGTTGGCCCCTCCCTGGCTAGGCCGAAGTCTGATAGCTTCGCTCTGAAATCCTTGTCCAGTAAAATGTTGGACGTTTTGAAGTCCCGGTAGATCACCTGACCAAAACGCAGAATTCAGGTATTGAGATAAGGATTACCTTTTCTGAATGAAAAACTTGAAAACAAATAAGAACAGTATTGTAGCACACGTTATGAAACAATGGCATGACATAGTCTTAGCACAAGTAGTATGTGATATTTTGATCTTGCTTGACGGCTCATATGCTGCACAATAGTCAGCTGGAGAACTGGTGCTAGGCAGGCTGAAATGTTTAGTACAAACAGCACAGCTAGAAGAGAAATTGGCTACGGTGGCTGCATGTCGTAGCCTTAGAACATTGGACTGTGCTTTCTGGAAATGTCAAAGAAGTTGGCTTCCTGGAATCTTTGGGGGCTAGTCAGGATGACTTTTGCTAGTTAGGACCCTTTTCCATTTGAAAAACCATGGAAGGTAGGCTATCCTTTGGAGGTAAATTGAAAGCAAACAATCAATAGTGCAAATTTGAAGAACACCTGATTACCTGAACTTCTACCCCTTCATGCAGGTAAGCCAATCCTTCTGCAGCTCCCAAGATAACCTGAAGCCTTCTGTTCCACGATAGAGGAGGATTAGCTCGCCTGAACAAGTGGTCTTCCAAGCTCTTATTGGGCATAAACTCGTAGACCAGCAATCTTTGTGCCCCTCTTTCGCTATCAACAGCACAATATCCAAGTAGCTTTACAAGATTTGGGTGCTCCAGAACACCAAGAAACTGTACTTCTGCCAACCATTGCTTATGTCCCTGTCACAATAAAATTAAAAGAAACTGCAGACTATTAGAAAACTTAAGAATGATGTATAGAAGGATGGTATAACCATATATAGATTTCATGAAGAAGTAAGTAAACAGGTAGGGAACAGAGATTTCCTGATAGTCTAAGAACACTAAGTAGACTATGGCATTAACCACTTCTAATATTGTATTTGAGCGTGTTTCTTCTCAGACAACTATAGCTAATTCACATTCTGATATGTCAATTAGTACAGGGAGGTAATATATATAGCACGAGGCATCATATTCCTAAGGCAATCCTTTGATTGATTCAGTCCAGACAGCAGCGTCAATTGGAACTAACACAGGTGGAATCAGCTTCCTGATAAAAAAATATGGCATCGTTACTTAAATTCACTATACTGCATAAATCCAAGAATCCACTTTGTATTGCTGAAAAACATCTCAATACGCAGAGAAAAAAGCAACAAAACAAATTCGCTACTGTCCCCAAATCAATACCATACATACCTGGTATATTTACTTTTTATCAGTGATCATTCACAAAATCAGGAGCCCATCATTCACAATTATAAACGATGGATAAAATGTGTTGTACAAAATGATAGCTGACTTTTCTTTGCTAGTTGGCATACAAAGATTTGGTCTCTTAGTAAATAGTGGTCAACTAAGATTAGTATCATGAATGTACAGGTTGCCCACCAAATAGCCCCATTCTATCCAGTGGTCTCCTTTGATTGAGCAAATTCAATAGTGATTTTTTGAATACAGCTAGAAGGTTGGTTGACATCGTTTTCTGGACATCATATTTCTCCTCTTGAACATGTAAACGGTCATCCATGGTTTTTATGCTTACTGCCAGCTCTTTTCTGTATGATTCCAAATATTCAACATTCAGATTTGTCAAAGTAAACTTTGTTGTCTATAGTTGGAAGGTTACAGTTAATCAAATAGTTATTTCTGTACTTACTCTCCACTTAGCTTGTTTTATGAACAAAGGCATATAACTCCTATAACGTGTTTTTGATTCCTGTTAATATTGCATACAGCAGGCAGCCAGCTAATCAGGAATTGACTATTTGCAACTGAACA
Source organism: Miscanthus lutarioriparius (assembly GCA_904845875.1). Lineage (NCBI taxonomy): Eukaryota > Viridiplantae > Streptophyta > Magnoliopsida > Poales > Poaceae > Miscanthus > Miscanthus lutarioriparius. The sequence continues at coordinate 25,470,817 of CAJGYO010000004.1, read as the reverse complement.
ATTACAAATGTCAGCTGAAAAGGATTGCCATTATTATGAAATTTACTAATCCCCATCGATGGGCTCATAAACTATATATATGCTTTCACTCGGAATCCATTCGTACTAAAAAATGTTAGTTGGTCTTAACGTGTACCCATGGTCCAACTGCAAAAGCAACATAAGTGTACTAGTCAATGACTATATTGGATCCTTGAAAATTCTTCATTGCCCCTTGTCTATATCTAATGAAGTCCAAGCATCCTAACAATGCATACTGTATCAACAAGCACCAGATCACAAAAGTCCATAAATCTGGCAAAACTACACATTGCTGTTGCAGATAAACAGATTGAAAACAGAAAGAAAAAAAAATCTGCAAGTTCCATAAAAGCTAAACCTGTTATGAGCAGATTCCACGTGTTTTGTCATTTTCTCAATGCTATGCTACTGTTTCACTCAACAGCATATATAAAGGAATACATAAATGAATCCCCTCTCCCCTCTTTCGTTTTCGGAAAACACGGTAGTAGAGATCTGTCCCATTCTAATTCCCCGCAAACCATTTCTCCGATCCTTCCCAGTCCTCCGAAAAACGGTACACTGAAAGGCTACCAACATCAATACCGTAAATGTAGCATCCACTTCTGAATTTTGTTCTCTAGCTACACAGATTATCACGGGAAACATAGCAGGCAGTTTCGTTTCAAAAACAGAGAATAGCAAACTGTTGTGGAGAACCGAATCACCGACGGCATGTGAACGCCCTCGGAGATACGGCCAGAGACGGCAACAAGAGGAGTGATGTATCAAGGACAAGCAGAGCAGACGTACGGACGGACCTGCATGCCACGCTGGTTGAGCTTCTTGACGGCGACGGGGACGCGGTCCCCCTTGCCGTCGGCGGCGCGGATGAAGCCCTTGTAGACGCTGCCGAAGCCGCCCTCGCCGAGCTTCTGCGCGCGGCTGAACTCGGCGGTGGCGCCCTGGAGCTCCTCGTAGTCGAACACCCGGAGCTGGCCGTGGCCCCGCTCCTCGTACAGCGACGAGATGCTCCGCTGCGACAACTGCGACGAGCCGGCCGACCCCGCCGACTTGCTCACCGGCCGCACCGCGCCCGAGTCGTCCGACCGGCTCGTGCTCACCGCCGACGCCGTCGTGGTGGTGGGTCGTCGTCATCGTGGTCGCGGGGCCCGACACCGACGCCGGCGCCGATGCCCCTCGCTTCCCCGACGACGACGACGATCCCCCGCTCCTGGACCTCCGCCGCTTGAACCAGCCCAGGCAGCTCATGTCCCCCGCACACCCCGGCACAAGCTATGACAGCAGCTAGCTCCGCAAGGCGAGCAGCTTCTCGCGCCGCGGTTACCTACAGCGGCCACAGGAGACGAGCGTGCCGTGCCGTGCCGCCTCTCGGGGAATCGGAGACTGCGACGCCTCTTGTAAGGCGCGACGTGGAGAGGGCAGTGTGAACGTCGGGAGGAAGGGGGAGCAGTGGGGGAGGGAGAAAGAGAGCGCGCGACAGCGGAAAGGTGGGCACGGCCGCGGCTCGTACTTGCGTTGCGCGCAGCTACCTGGGTTGGGTGGCCGTGCGGGAGGGAGGAGAGCGCGCGTCCTCGGCCCGCTTCTGTAGCGTGGCCGGGCGGGGGGCGGGTGGGGGTTTTTCTGCTGGCTCGTCGCGTCCGGTTTCGGGGCAACGCGGTGTGGACGGTCGGGTGGGATGGAGACGGCTCTCCGGGCCGAACGCGACAAGTCCAGCAGCGTCTCTACAGGGGGGCGTGGGTGGGGACGTGGGCGTGGCTGTCGCTCGGGGACGGGAGCGGATCCTATCGTGCACTCGGTCCGCCGCAGGTTGGCTGGCGCTCTCGCGACAGCCTCTGTTGCCAACCGCAGGGGGCTTTCGTGGAAGAATCACACGAAACGGTTCTCAGTCTTGCGCGGATGCCGGACGGGAAGAAAACCTCGTGTTTCGAGTGGGGTCTAGCCGTGGTTTGGACTGAATTCTTCCGGGATCTCATGGTGAGCTGACGGTTACCACCTGCTACCAGCTAGCTGAGACAAGCACTCCCTTGCACATTGGGTCCGTTCTGACTTCGGTGACTCCTGAGTCCTGACCCAGGGAGTTCCAAGTTCCGTGAGGACGCTTTCGACTAGTGGGAACTCAACTCATGTACCTGAAGGATCCTAGAACTGGTTTGCAAGTGGAGAGCAGATGACTATCCTGATAAGACATCAGTTGGAAATGACAGAGAAAAAGTAACATGCAACCTGCTTCTGTACCGTGGCCGGGCGGGGGGTGGGGGGTTTTTTTGGCTCGTCAGTTAAACGATGGACGGTCGAGAATTTCAAACGCGACAAGTCCAGTATTTTTCTCACACAAACCAGCGACATCAAGATTATCTGATAAGACATCAGTTTAAGCCTTGTTTAGTTGGACTCCAAAGCATTTAAAAGAAAAACTAATTAACATATTTGTGGAAAAACGAAAAACAGACACTTTGGTGGAAAATTTTAAGAAACTCAAAATCTAAATTTAACTAAAAATTGCCTCAATCATTAACTTTCGCCACTCCAACCAAAAGTGATGATTTGTTGGCTCAATCATTAACTTTCGGACTCCAACTAGCCAGAGGTACCAATGTTTGTAATAAACAAAATAAAAGCATGTACAAAGTTACATAAGGAACTTTTCTTGTTGGGTAAAATCCATTTTACAACATCCAAATTGCGCGACAGTCAAGTTGTAACCTAAACTATGAAATTAGGTATTAGGTACTAGATGCCCTCCAACTATTCAAGCTAAATAAATCTATTTAGTCAAGTAATAATTGATTTTAAAGGTAGGTTATCTACTTCTAATAATAATAAAAAAAACTACTTTAATCTCTAAAGGTTCATGACTAATTTATTGTATTTTTTAAAAACATGCTATTTTTCTTTAAAAAATGTTACATATATCTATCTATAGTTGTTTGGAACTTATTTATTTATTTATTTATGTTTCTATTATTTTATTGCTTGTAGTCATGCTTATTATTTATTTGAGTTATCATTTTGCAATAATCAGAACTAGAGATCAACTAATAGGATCTGGCAAACTATAAGTACATAGAAAGATGTGAAAGACGACATCAACTTCACAGATGTCTTGCTCCATCATAGGTATAGATCCTATGTAGGCAATGCATTGCTAGCGCTTTATTTTATATTGATTGCCAGATTAGATTATAGGTTTCAAACAAAGTAGTACCTCAAACATCATGTGGTGGTCAACATAGAGCAGTAGTATGGCACAAAACAATAATTTAAACAAATAATAGACATGACCACAAGCAATAGAACACTAGAAACAAGAATAAATATGATCAACATAATTCTATAATAGACCACTAACAAATATATATAATTTTAGGAAAAAAGGTATTAGTTTCATTTTTTCTAACACTAGATAAGAATTTTTAAAGATTATACTTGGCTGTTGTTATTTTTAGAAAATAGAAAACCACCTCGACATTAACTAGAGAACAAATCTGTCTAGGCTCAACACAGTGTCCCGATGGTGAAGATTGTAAGCCAGCATTTTTTTAAGGTTTTCTCCAACCGATGTTCTTTAAGTGAATACTAGATCTCGTTGTCAGCAGCGTGTGACTTTTTCGGTCTTCAAAGCCTTGTTTAGCGAGGGTGTTTGCAAGTGTCTCTTTTATTGCTATACAGTGCGATCTTTAAATCCGACGGGCACTGGACGTTCGAAGGAAGAAGACCGATTTGGCCTTTGATGTACTCTTATTTTTTTTAGAGGTTGTCTTGTGTCTTATTATCCATCGCTTGTACTTGCCTTCGTTTTTCTTGAGATATATTAAATGCGATACTCTTTTGAATGTCTTAATAAAAAAGCAATAGAAAATATCGAGCCCCGTTTCCATAGTTAAAAGTTAAAAATCCAAATACCGTGCATATTGAAAAGCATAAGATACCAGACATTACCCTTTTTCTTGTTTGGGTGCGCTTGGCATCACCTCTCGATATATCTTGGACTAGAATACGACTTCTGTGGTCACATGGGATCCATGATAAAATGTTCCAATTGTACTTTGCCCAGATCTTAACGCACTTTAATCAGCTTCTCGCCGTCACCTGCTGCACTAACGTAACGCGTGCAGTTTAGAGTTTAGACCATGCAAAAATTGCTCGATGTGAACAAACAAACAAAAGGAACACAGTAAAACCGTTTTCTCCTCCGCTTTTCCAGTGGACTAGGCCCTGTTTGATTACCCCTTCTAAAAACTTTAGGAACTAAAATCTAAATATAATCTATCTAAAGAACCAAACATATTCTTCTAAAATCTTCTAAAAGTTTTAGAAGGCTGATTTTATTTAGGAGCTCCACCCATTCCTAAAATCTTCTAAAGTCCTTCCTGGACCCCACTACCCCTCATTTATTGCCCCTCTTTCTCTCTCTTTTTAAAGAAGGGTAAAAATATCCTTGTTCAACAATATTTATTGTTTTTAGTCAATTTTAGAAGCACAACTAAACACTTTTTAAGAGGTTGCCTGCGCGGCTACTGGGCACCGGCCAGTCATGGTTCCTGATCAGATGACTGATCTCTCCCCCTCCTTGTCCTTGGAGAGAGGAAGACGATGTTGACGCCTCTCAACTGTGCACGCGTCTTCCAGGTCAAAGCACAGCAGCACACGGCGTATTTATGGGCTTGGAAACTGGGCCATATTTAGTTTCCTCATTTTTTAGAATTTAGCACTATGTAAAAAGAAGATTTCTCGTCACATTAAATTTATGGTACATGTATGGAGTACTAAATATTGACGAAATCAAAAACTAATTACATAGTTTGGTTGTATTTTACGAGACGAACGTTTTAAGCCCAATTAATCAACGATTGAACAAGTATATACCAAATAAAAACAAAATAACACTGTAGCTACAGTGTAGTTACAGTGATTCGGCCGGCGCCGAATCGGCCGAACTAAACGCGGCCCTGGAAACATGGCATGGGAGCAGGAGTACGACGAGACGGATGACGAATTCAAGGTTGTGGCGCGCGGGTGGTGGGACCGTGGGACGCTCCTGTCGGTAAGTGCCGTTTTGCCACCCGCCCCTGCCCGTGACCGTCCACTTCTTGACCGGCACGGGACTGGCCTAGTGTTAGTGACGTGCTCGGTTCAGTGTCTCCCTGGTTGCTTTGTGGACTCGGCAATAGTTTATTTTTTCTAGCTGGACGCGTGCCTGTTCTCCTCCATTGGATGATCGGCGCTTGCTATTGCAACCACGTTTACCTGGCTCCGCGTCGCCGTTGAAGAAATCGTTAGCGTGCTGTGCATGCCAGAGGGTGCATCCTAGTCATTCTTCTTCCCGGGCGCTCTGGCCCGGTTCTGTACTTTTGTGGCCCCTACTTGTTACATGACATTGCCGTGACGTAAGCTGTGAGCTCTTCGTCGCGCAACCAACCTGTTAAGCGGCTAAGCCACCCATCGGCAGGCTTGTCGCCGTACCCGTACGCACCGTCAGGTGTCACCGGGCGTGCAAGTGTAGCGTGTGTGCAGGGAGAAACACGCTACCACTACCGATCGTCCACGCGCACGTCATCGATCGCTACCACGAAAACCGGCCATGGGTTTCAGAAGATTTCACACCCTGTGAGATCAGTGCGAGGCGCGCGCAGGGCGACGTCGACGGCCCGCCTGGTTGGACCTCCATCGCCGCCGTTCTCTCGCATCTGCTGGCGACTCGCGTCCTCGATTCGGTTCCCTCTCCAGCCGCCGCCGATCTGGTTCCTGCGGGCGTGCAAGTGCAAGGGGACTCCGACTTACTTGACTGAGAGGTGCCACTATGCGCTATGGCTAACGGTCCAGGACAGCCGCCGGTGGTTGCGGAGTCCGCGCAAACTCATTCCCCTCCGGACCCGCGTGCGGAACTGCGCTGACGCTAGGAGTGCGCTACATGCGCGTTCGTGTGGGATTCGAGATCTCGACCCGTACGAACACAATCTGAATGCACTGACTAGAATATTGGAGCTGATCTACAGACAGGCGACGGCGAAGGACGTTGACTTGCTTTATTCGTTGCGGCAGAAGGTTCCGTGACTAGTTCTTGCCCATTAGTTTTTTCATGCTTTCGTGCGCGTCGACTAAAATTGGGGCTTGTTCAGTTCAAAAAGTTTCCAAAAAGTGTTGCAGTAGCTATTACATCGAATTTTGCGATACGTGCATGGAGTATTAAATGTAGACGGAAAAAAAAAATTGCATAGTTTGGTTGAAAATTACGAGAGGAATGTTTTGAGCCTAATTAGTCCATGATTGAACACTAATTACCAAATAAAAACGAAAGTGCTACAATAGCTAAATTCTCAAAATTCGCGAACTAAACACAGCCTTGTTGTACAATCCAATGGCTATTCTTTTGATCTTGTCAAGATGGGGTTGGTGTATACTTTAATTGACGCCGTAAGCTTTCTGCCCCCCTGTTCCGCTCTCTCTTAATTCAGACGTCACAGGACACAGCCTTGACCGGACTTATTTATTTTTTTAAAACGGGGTCTCAATTCTCGTCACAGGACACAGCCTTGACCGGACTTATTTATTTTTTGAAAACGGAGTCTCAATTCTACAGCTTTCACTGACTGGGTGCGTATTACAATAATTCTACAATATACTCATTGAATCGACGACATAGGATGATACTTAATGAACTAATGTTACCTCAGCCAACACATTTCGTTTTCACTGACTGGGTGCGTATTACAGTAACTAATAACTAGTTTAGACAACTGTATAGGCCCTGTTCGCTAATTTGTTGTGAGAGAAAAATACTGTTCGTCCGTTGAAATAGTACGGCTCATAACACCAGCGAAGAGGGCCACAATATTTCTACTGCAATTTGTGCAAGCCCGTCAACTCACTGCTGCCATTCACTTTCATGCCACTACGGAGTTGAACATCCAGAATGCACGGCACTATAGCCTGCAGGCAGACCGCGATCCGTCGTTGTCGATCGACTGTCGAGCAGCCAGTTACTACGCATCAATGATCAACCAGGTTGTTTTTCAGAGCTGTCCCTTCATAGTTCATTGTCAGCTGAAGTAAACGTCAACACAGATGGTGACCGAGACCGAATGCTCTCGTGCGCGTTCACTCGGCATCGATCAACCAAGATCATTCGAGAGCGTGTTTAGTTCCAGGAAGATGGAATTTGGGACTATTGTAGTATTTTCGTTTTTATTTAACAATTAGTGTTCAATTATTTTTATCTATATTTAATGTTTCATGCACGGACCGTAAACATTCGATGTGATATGTACTGTAGCACTTTTTAGAAATTCGGTGTGGAACTGAACACGCGCAAGTGCCTGCGTGAAGCGTGAAAGACTGGGACCACAGTCAATGGCCCAATGCAACGCTCCAATCAGCGTCAGTGATCCAATTCAACCACGACCTCGACCTCATAAGATTCCGAATTCAATTCATGCAATGGCAATTGCAATCGTCTGGATTACATTACACGTACACTGTACGCCGCGCCCGCGCGCGGCAGGATCACTGTGCCTGCTCGGCCCCGGCCGGACGACTTGTGGCCGCCAGCAGCTGCGACGAAACGCGGCGGGACAGACACGGCCGCCCGAGGGCCACGGCCGCCTGGAGGTGCGACGCCGTCGCGTCCGCGGCTATGTCCGCCTCGTGCGCCGCCAGGAACGGACGGAGGTAGTCGTCGTAGACGTGACTCGCGCCCTGGGGTGGTGACCATAAAATGGAAAATGGTTTCACAACCTGGCCACATACAGGCCCACATGGAGATGGGACTGTGCGTGCGTGCAACGAAAAAGAAAAGGCAAACGTCTTGTTCAGCAGGGTGTGGTTTCGGATGGTAGCTTGCCATTGTCTTTGGGTGCCAGAGGTAGACGACGACTGCGAGCTTCGCCTCGCCGTACATCGGCAGCCACGAGAGCACGCAGTCGGCGAAGCTCTCTGGTGCAGTCAGGAACGCAAGCAGAATCCTTCACAGCACCGCACCATGAGAATGACAGTTCAGAATCATATTCCCAAGATGATTAACATGGGTTAATCTCATCTGATTCCTTGATTGCTTGCTTACCAGTACTGGCACCAGAACCGCAGCCGTTCCATCTGCGGTGCGTGCGCGTTCAGTTCCAGCGTCTTGTAGCAGTCGTACGCCGGATAGGCGTACCCTAATGCCAATCTGCATTTCAGGACCAAGAAATAGGAGATTGGATTGGGTCCTAGGGTCCAATGTGAATTTAGAAAGGGGCTGAATCCGCAAGACTGCTTACGTTAGAAATCTAGTGACGAATGATACAGCCATCTTCAGTAATTGGAAGCACAAAGACCCTGCGTCATGTTGTTCAGAGATTTAGCATTCGGATGGTGTAAATTAGCATGTGCAAACTAGGCAATGATGATCAGCAATGATGGATGCTTAGAAACAAAACAGAATCGTGACGAGGGAAAACAGAAACGATCGATCTTTGGTGCAAATCAAATAACTACCGTGCAGAACTACTGAAAGCGGAAACAAACAAGGATGCATTTCACCGTGCAGTCAGAAGATGTTACCGATGATTAGATTCCGGAGAAGGATTCTGGCAATAGCTTTAGTGGAAGCCTAATTGGATTAACAGAACTGGGATAACCGGATAAACACAAACTGAAACCGATAGGGGCGCATGGTTAAACATGCAGGCTATGGGAGCGGTTGTATCCGGCGGGATTCCTGGAACTGCCAACCAACCGCCACGTCCGTTCGCGCAATCAGGGATTGGGCTCCTGGAAAACGGTTACAGCGGAAGGCGGCTCGATAAACCAATGCAGGGCTCTTTGTTCTCGAAAAAAAATATGCAGGGCTCTGTCCTTGTTTGGTGATCGATGCTTGGATCCATTTGGAATTTCCAAACACAGCACTAAGCCTTTTCAGATCCAGGAATTTCATTGGATCTTTTGAATAAATAGTGCTATCTGCACGAATTCATGTCCAGTTCTGAACAAGGCCTTAAAACCTTCGAGAATTTAAGATCTCAAATCTTAGCATCTGGACCAAGCATGTGACCATGAACAAAGGTCATCATTTCGACCAGCTCCCCTGATCCATCCCTTTCTTCTTTCTTTGGGACACAAAAAGGGAAGGAACTCCTCTCATTACGCTTCACCGTGGAGGCGTGGACCATGATGCAACTTTTCACCAGCAAAAAAGAAAAAAAAATATAGGAATCATACATCGGGAGCTGGGAGCCATTACCAGAAATGTCACTCTTCCTTATTTTATCCCAGGGTTTTTTAGAATGAAGTGAAGAGCCGCAAAAACCGCATGAATGAGTGCCATTCATCTCCAATTGTGAATTCACATGTTCAGGGAACATTTCAGTTGAGGGGCGCTACAATTCATTGGTACAAGCTTTGCTGAACTACCTCACCACAGAATCAACAAATGAAATACGTCCTACTCAATACATTACTCGTAGTTACAGCCTTACAGGTACACCAGCAAACCAGATAGAAGCATACAGTGAAAAATTACAGCTGCAGGAGCTGCACCATCATTGTACACACAGAAGAAATGTGGGCACTAACTACTGCTGCATGCCATCCATCTGAACAATGGCCAACCAAGCTGTTCTCACAGATCGTGCATCAGCATCAGCCACTCCAAAAAACTGCGATTGTACATGCATCGCTCCAGGTTGTGTAGGCACCGCCAAAACATAGGAGCACTCTAGGTGAATGACTGTACCACGGAGGAAGTGGTGACGAGACCGGAGAGCAGACCGACTAGGGTGCCACTGTTGTAGGTGCTGGACTCCGTCTGTACAGCATTGTCACGAGAATCGACGAAAGTGTCATTCTGGAATGGCCCACCCACCAGGGCGCCCATTGCAACATTTGGGTTTGGATCGGGTGAATGGAGATACTGGAATCCTTTGCAGCCTGTTTTCGCATCTGCGGGGATGGACGCTCCTCTGTGATGTACTTGCTGTGGATAGCTGCTCCCATATCCAACAAGGTAGCTAAGCTTCATTGGGTTGTCTCCCAAGATATAATTAGCCTGGAATACAACATCAGAACATGAATTAGAAACTTCACGGTATCTTTTGATTTACCGTGTAGCTTGGTAAATCTTAGGAACCAGCAATGTCATATGAACACATGACCATCTAGAATTTTAGTATCTACTGTATTACGGTTTCGCATAGCGCACCTGTGATGCAGCAAAATTGCGTATATCGGTAGGGCTGTAGTACTTTCCACTGCACTGCACTGCCGCTGTCCGTGTGGAGAGCATGTAGTCACTGTACACAACAGCTAGGAATGCAGCATTGGTGGCATGCTGGAGAGAATTCCACCCACTTATCCACACCAACCCTCCTGCAGAAGATTGCACTGATATGATAAACTGAAAACATTTCTAATGCATACTCTACAGATTCTATTTTTGACAAAATCATAAAATCCTCAGTATAGCGAGCATGTAAAAAGGGAAACTTGTCGATCACAACAAGGTTAGTGTCCTCTTTGTATTGCCAGGTAACACCAGATCAAAGAGCAGATGGCAGATGCACTACACCATACCCCCAGTTCTGCTAGCAGTGGCTTGAGGGGAATCTGGAATCAGACCACAAATGACAGCTTCTGCAGTATCTCTATAACTTTTTAACCCCTCATTTTCAGCATTAGATATCTGTTTGGAGCCAAAGAAATTTAGTCTGGACAAAAGGACCTGCACAGAATAAACAAAGTGCACTGTAAGTTCTTGAGCTTGAATGAAGAGAGAATTATAAAGATATGAAATGAATATAAGAGAAGTAACTCCAATCTGCCATGCAAATTCACTTAGTTTAGTCCACACAAACCTGTGTGCCTGGATTTTTGTCATCCCAACTGAACCATGTTGGCCTTCCCCAATCAGCATAAGTTTTCCCATTCTGTACAGTTACATAACTGAGATATGTCTGGTCGCCTGTGGCATGATAGAGCCAACTTGCTGCCCATAGAAGTTCATCAACATAACTGGTGGAATTATAGAAGTCTTGGAGCTTTGGATAGCTCTCACTTGAGAGGCCTCTATAAGTATCAGCAAAAGTAAATAGCTTCTGGGCATGTTGAAGAAGCACATCAGAATATGTAGTATCTCTGGATTTGAAGACCATTGAAGCAGCTGCCATGGCTGCTGCTGCCTCAGCAGCAACATCTGACCCGGGAGACTTCTTGTTAATCTGTGTGAGAGGTCTTTTCTCGGTCATTGTTTCCGGCCTTTCCCAGCAATTGTGGTCCAGATCAGGATCACCAACCTAGTAACAATTCTCAAAGAGTTAGTTATCATGGTTAAGCAAAACAAAAATTGCGGCTCTGTTGCATTGAAATATTGCTGAATACTCAAAACAAATGAATAATTCACTAGCCTAACTCCACGATGCTCGAATCTATTTTTCAAAAATGCAAATGCATACACCAAACTTTTATTTGGGGAGGGTGGGGCAGGGGTTTGGGGGTTTTCTCGGCCTGTGTGAGAAGGTCTTCTTCTATCACAACAATGCCCAGGGGGTGGTCTTACCCCCTGCAGGTCGAGTTTTTATTTGGGGAGCGCAATAGACTCATATATATTATGATTCAGGTATCACACATTAATGTCTTACACCTGTCAAGATTCTCGGGGTGGACCGGTTAGAACGTTGTACTCTGAGACTCGTTGAAACTTCCCTGACCCCAGTTTGAAGAGCTGCAACTTCTTGAACAAAGCAATGGGAAATCCACCCCATGGTTGAGTTTTATTTTAACACCGTCCACCTGATCACACAAGCACCCATTGCGCCCTGCCCTCAAGGATCTACAACTTACATTCTCCAGTCTCATCCCAACTTCATGTATAGGGACTAGGGAGTACAGGACTGCCACCACCCCTCCCCAACAAAAAAGAGCATGAGTCATCGAAGTCACCTAGGCTATCAGACAAAATAGAAGGAAAAGGGACAATGAACTTGGTCCAGTACCAATCAATAGCCAAGGATCACAACAAATGTGTTGTTTAAGCATATCAAGCAGACAACGAAGTACCTACCAACTATTAGGTGTCCGGATCATGACATCTGACCTGGGTTCTTGCTTCCTAACCAACCAAACTTTTGCCTCAACTGAATGCCACCAGGCACCCATATACCCATACTTAACCAAATAACATACCCATACTATTCAAGAATCATTACCCATTAGGATGCCAGACAGGGTGAGATCTGTTTTTAATAAAATATAACTCATAATTCCTAATGCATATGCTTAAAGAATATCTAGTGCTCTAAACAAACAGTAAGCAACTCTTACGGTCTTACCTGAATATACAACACATTGTCAGAAGGATGTGCAGCGATAAGGAAATCAGTAATCCACTTCAGCGCATCGAGGGCAGGGTCCAGTTGCTTTGCGGCGCTCATCTGATCCCCGTACTCCAGCACCGACCACGAGAGCACCGTTGCCGTGAATGCCATCGGGAAGGTGAACTTCATATGATCCCCAGCATCATACATTCCCTTGGAAAGATCCAGTCCCGCTTCCTTCCCATCGGTAAGTGCCGAGTCCCCACGCCACGGGATCTGGTTGTTCTCAAGCTTCCCCGCTGCACCGAGTAAGGTAAATGACCAGGATTTCAGTCAAAGCAGCAGCTAAGTGTAACCACAATTTTGCAGTAAAATGAGCAGCCCATAAGTGTAATCACAATTTCAGCCCATACATCAAAGCGGCCAATTTGACAGCCCGAGGTGAAAATTGAAGTGAGATTTGGGAGGCCATACTGTCCAACGATACCAAGACTGCCCAACGAAGGGGCGAAGTCCATGGTAGGAGAGCAGTATTTGGTAAAAAGGAATCCGAATTCGCCCACCCAAAGCCATCACGGAAAACGTAACTTGAATATTGAAATCTACCGGACCATCAATTTCCCACTACCACTCTACCAGACCATCATTTTCCCTAGTGGGAAATCATTGGTGAAATTCCAGAAATGAAGTCCACCAGAGAGAACACTAGAAATGAGTCAACGGCCAGCCTTGCTACCTCCAAATATGGAGAAGCCACATCTATTCATGCAAAAAGCTTCTTCAGCGACGGCAAGGCGTCCGGCGTCAGGCGGCCAGAGGAGCGCCGCGGCCGCGGCCTTTGAAGCGCAAACCACCCAGCTCGCGAAAGGGAAAGCATTGCATTGGTTAAAGTAAACAGTTGGGGTAGCTACTCAGTACTCACCCTTCTGGACCTGGAAGAACTGGAGCGCGACCCCGAGCGCGTCGCCGTACTTGGAGTCGATGGCCCCCGGCGGCCCCGGCACCGGGAGCGGCTTGATGTGGCGCCCCCCTGGCTTGCGCTTCATGATGGCGAACATCGCCGCCGTGGCCACCAGCGCCGCAATCAGCGCCACGATCAGCCAGCCGCAGCACCCTCGCGTGTACTTCCCCATCACCGCCGCGCCTCGTCTCTCCTAACGCATTCGCTGGGAAAGTGACCTCCTCGAGTATTCCTCCGCGTTTCCGAGGCCCCCCGCTGCTGCCGCTGCCCGCGCCGCCGCGTTTCGGCAGCTTCGGTTCCTGCAGCAGCAGCAGCTCGTGCGCTCGCCGCGCGGCGGATGGGCTCGTGGGCTGGCCGGGTTGGGTGGGTTGGTTGGTGCGGTGTGGCGGAGTCGGGGTCGGAGCGCACAGCGCAGCAGTAATAATAAGGAAATGTTTGGTGCACGGTCACCGGAGGATTGAGAAGGAAGTTTTGGGTCGCTGTCTGTGGGACCTCGCGGGCATGATTGGTGCGGTGGGCCGCAACTGGCAGTGAGGGGAGCGGGTGTGGGGAGGTGAGCGTGGCGAGTGGTGAGGCGTCGAGCACCGACAGGAGAACGGCCGCGTCGGTCCGGGGTGTGGGGGGAGGATCCTCTGTGACCGCGGGCGAGGTCGCGCTGTGCTTTCGGCGTACAGGTACCGTACAACCAGCACCCATAGCCGTGACGTTGCACGGCGGGCCTGGGAGTAGAGCTATTATAGCAACTCCAACGCATGAGCCATCAGCATTGTGTAATTTATATTTAACTATTTAAAAAAAAAAGAGAGAATTCAACCGTTAGTGTATCTTACTTTCTAAAATAACAGCCTATCCATCTTGAAATTTTTACATAGTAAATATAGCTTGCATGTGCCGTTAATCATCTAGCTCGCGGCACTAGATTATGAATTTAGCTATCTATTTTTACCAACTCTATTTGGAGCTGAGGCTGTCCTGCACTGCAATAGCCTTGAACGCGCAGCAAACAGGGAGTGACCGGTTACCTCGAGCATACCCGTAGGCCGTAGTAGTTGCCACGGTTGCATCAATCGCATGCGAGCTGCTTGCCAATGACGTGATCTTTTCGGTTTTTTTTATTAATTAACATCACTTTTAATATCTGTAAGAACTCAGTTATCGTCACCTTCGCATGCCACCAAGAAGTTTGCAGCAATAATCTGAGGCTAGAAAGTAGAATATGACCCAGATGTGGCAGTAACCGCAGTAGGGTTATCGGACGACACAGTCGGCAGCGCCTAGATCATGGGAAATGTGATCCGGGATCTCAGATGATCATCATCTACCACAAATAATCTATCAGTACATGATTGCATGAGCATAATTTTGCTAGGTGAGGTGGGTCGTGGCGTGTGATTACAGGGATTGATAAGGCTGTGTAAGCCGGTACCGCTCGTCCGCGTAGCTCCACTGTCCAATCAACAACGGTTAGCGCTGAACTGGCGACGGCGACTTCTGCGATGGCACGGAGGAATATTTTTTTTCCAAAGCTGGAAGCGTCCGTGCCTCTCCCTCCGTTGTCCCGTTCATTTGGGCTGATTTGGTTATAAGTCGTTGAAAATACTGTTGATTGATTTAGTGTGAGAGGAAAATACCGTTCATTGGCTGATAAATCATGGCTTATAACTCAAATACGACCGAATGAACAGGCTGCCGATGCATGAGATCCTGGATCAGAGCGATCGATTTATCCCAACGAATTTGGGGATCCCCAAGTGGAATATCTTATGCACGGCCTGCCCGTTCAGAAATGCTCGTCCAGCATCAGAGCATTTCGGCAGCGGCAGCAGCAGTATTATTTATTTCGCAGTTGACTTGCGTATGAGCTAATCCAGCATCTAAGCGAAGTCCACGCTGTGAACTCACACTAATCCAGCTGCAAAATGTGAGCCGGTTCCCAGCGGCACGAACGTGACGACTGATACGTGACATCCTTTGATCTCTGAACTTCGCCGTTGCAGAAAGACAAGGAGATCTCGGATCCACACAAACAACAGTACAGGAATCTCAGTTTAAGAGCATCTTAGGTTTACTTCCTCCCTAAAAATTTACTTCATATCCTATCAAATATTTAGACACATGTATGGAGTTTTAAATATAAACTAAAAAAATAACTAATTACATAGTTTACGACTAACATGCTGGAAAGCGAAATACTTATCCTATGGGGGACGTCTAGTACTGCTTAATTCTGTATTAAGCAGCCTACCCATGTTTATGATGTCTTTCTTTGAGATCCCAAAAGGAGTTATCAAAAAACTCGATCATTTTAGGTCGAGGTTCTTCTGGCAAGGATCCTCAGAGAAACATAAATACCGCCTTGCCAAATGGGATATCATTTGTCGTCCCAAGGATCAAGGTGGACTAGGTATTACAATTTGCGCAAAATAAATGCCTACTAGCAAAATGGCTAGTGAATCTCATGAACACAGAAGGCATATGGCAAAGCGCTATTACAGAATAAATACCTAAATTCAAAAAGTTTATCCCAGTCACGGCAAAGCCAAATGATTCACATTTTGGAGAGGCCTCATGCATATCAAGGATGAGGTCTTTGGCAAAAGGTTCTTTCGATATTAAGGATGGAACCACGGCTAGATTTTGGGATGATGTATGGGTAGGTGCTAGGCCTCCGAAAGTTCGTTATCCATCTTTATATAATATTGTGAGAGATCCTCACGCCAGTCTCAAAGATAATGAGCACTAGCCCTCTGAATATTTCTTTAGGAGGGCTCGGTGGGTAATAAACTTTACAGAATGGCTTAGTCTAGTAGCAAGTATTTCTCATGTCGAACTAATAAATGGATCTGATCATTTTAGATGGAGTTTAAAGACAAGGTTCAGATCAGATCCATGTATCTCAACCTTATAGATACAAACACATCTTTTCGGCATAGGAAGATTTGGAAGATAAAAGTTCCTCTAAAAATAAAAATTTTTCTCTGGTTCCTACAAAGAGGTGTCATTCTTACCAAAGATAACCTGTCTAGGAAAAATTGGAAAGGGAGTAGAATTGCGTTTGTTGCAATGGGAATGAAACTATTCAACACTTATTCTGGACTGCCCTATTGCCATAATGATTTGGAGGATTATCTTCTTTGCTACTAGTTTAACTCAACCTAGATCAATCACCACATGTTTGGTAACCTGGTTGTCTAATCAAAATAAAAGGATTAGAAATTTGATTTGGGTGGGAGTGGCTGCTATGTGTTGGGCTATTTGGAGATGCCGTAATGATGTTGTTTTTAATAAAATAAAATCTAACTCTATTATAAGGTCATTTTTAGGGAGCGTCTTGGTTACGCTTCGGGGCCAAATTGCGGCGTGTGAAGCAAGCTAAGGGCCAGCGCTCGACAATAAGCAAGAAATTAGAAGTTATTGCTCTAGAGATATCCAATAACGGATGGAAACAATTTTATTGTTTAAGTTAGCGTCTTGGTCATGTTATAAGACCTTGGCTTTCTTTTTGGTTTTATCATTATCTGTAATTTTGGGCTGTGTACATCTACGGATGTAGAGGCCGGATGTTTATCCATTATCTAAAAAAAAAAAATGAGACGAATCTTTTAACCCTAATTAGTTCATGATTTGACAATGTGGTGCTACAGTAACACATGTGTTAATGATAGATTAATTAGATTTAATAAATTCGTCTTGCGAATTACTGACGGATTCTATAATTTATTTTCTTATTAGTATCCGAATACCCGATATAACACTTCAAAACTTTACGTCCTAAATTTAAACGAGGCCTTACCGAAAAAGAAGCAGAATACACGTCGCAGTCCATCGTCTCGATCAGAATAGTGGCGATGACAGACGTTCAGCAGCAGAGCCGACAGCCGACTCACATGTGGAGCTTGCAAAACAAGCGTTCACTGCAGGCCACCCGAGCCGAGACCCTTCTTAGACCAAGCGTTGGATATTTGGATGCATTCAGGCAACCACCGTATCTGCTGCTAATCACAATTCTCGATGCCACAAGACCGGAAGCTGTCACCGTTGGTCACGAAAGGTAAGGGGACACTGATATCTGACCTCGGTGCAGTTGTCCTGACTCCTGATAGCCACGTCGTCACCTAGATGGCTCGATCGATTAGCACCAACGCACGGAACTTGTTTTGCTGCCTGCTGCTGGTACTGGCGATTAGGGATCATGACAAGAAAAAATTGGCATAGGCAGTATGTCCAAATAACGTTACAATGGCTAGTCAATTAATCAGTTCGCATTTACTCCTCTGCCATAATGCTCTTTCAGCAGCACTTAATCAGTTGTTCGATCCTGCATTGTGCTAGCTCGTGGCCATTACTGATCCAATTCCAGTCAATATACAGTTGATGAATTGAAGTACGTGTGAACTTTAGAATTACTCGATACAAGACGAATACACATAAAAAATATATAAAAAAACTAATTTTTAAAGTTTTATTTAGATCAACTAGATGATGCAGGTCGTCTCCCGTGCAACACGAATCGGATGCTGTCTAATTCAACTTTAGTTGGTCTCCATCCAATCCCGAAGATTAATTAAGAACCTTGTGTCCAACCATAAGAAGTAATGGCACCGGTAGAAGAAAAATGCCACTAGTCATTTTTCATTATATTATTGGAGAGTTCCATGGACCATGAGAGCCAATGCATGGCGTAGCAGGAGAAGAAATCACAGTCTTGTCCTTCGATGACGTTTTTTCCTCGTTGTTGACCAGACACTTGACGGCAAGATACGCGGCACTCCAGTCTCCTTCATGTCGCGCCATCCTGATGAACTCTGTGCTGCTGTGCAGTGACAAACACAGATTGCAGGAGCTAGTGTGAGACGAATAGCAAGGAAAAGCATGACCACAGCGGAACACTGCCCAGAACAACGCAGCTTGAACGAGTCGCCATGGTGTCTGTTGGCACTCATTGCGCACGAGTAGACCGGAAAGACAAGATTGAAGCGAGATCTGAGATAACTATGGTGGCTTCTCCCGTCATGCCTTTCATTCCCAGTCGAGCTCACCATCACCTCAATCACCCCCCCCCCCCCCCCTATGTCTGTCAGTCTGCTTCTCCCTCAATTGTGTGCTCTGTTTGCCGGAGTATGTTCAAGCGAGTGATGCGATGATGAATGTATATATTTGGTGTGGGTTCATGTGGTGCGATGATGAACGTATATATTTGGTGTGGGTTCATGTATTTGCATTTAGTTCTAGCGAACAAGACCATATCATTGTATCTTGCACGGAAGATATCAACGTTCAAGACGAGATGTCCTTGCTTACTGTGATGTGGTATCTCAAACAAAGTGATGAAGATGATCCGTTCAATCCTCCACATTTATGTTATTGGATTGAGTTTTCTAGTATATGCTTAATCGGATCAAGTGTGGATGAAGACAAACCCTTTCTTGTCATTTATGGATAGCAATATAGTTGGCCAAATGGGTTGCACGGCGCTATTAGGCATATGATAGCTTAGTCGTGCCATGCCACGGCGCCTAAGTCAGCGGCACAGGCACAACCGGCTCAAAATAGTGTCGTGTCGTGCCACTAGGCACGGCAGCCCGGTGTGCTAGTGCCGGCATATGGGCACTATAAGTGCCAAACTCCTTTAAAAACTTAAATTTTTTGAAGAATTCATACCCTAACTTCAAATTATTAGAAGACACATTTTTTTTCACAAGATACATATATTCACAAAACACGGTCACAAGATACATATATTCACAAATTACCGGAACAATTCATACCAGTCACAGATCACATACGTAGATCACAACACAACCATAGATCAGAACACACCAAATTAATTAGGAGCTGGGCAATGACTGTCTCAATGAAAACCTGTGTAGGTAAAACTCACACATCTCGTGAAAAGCCCCCAAGGAAAAAAGAGTACAACTAGCTCCAAGTTTCATTGTTCATTACAACAATCCAAATATCCAAAGTCTTAATATTTACAGAAACATTGCATAAATATCTCACTCATGAAGATAGAGTGATTCAAAGCTGTCTTAAAAAATGCTCGTTCAGTGACAAAGCATTGCAGCGGCAGCATCGGTATTATTTCCCGGCCAGTTGTTGACTTGCGTATGAGCTAATCCAGAATTAATCGAAGCGAAGTCCACGCTGTCAACTCACACTAGTCCGACTGCAAATGGGAGCCAGTTCCCAGCGGCACGAGCGTGACGACGGATACGTGATTCACATGTGGAGCTTGCAAAACAAGCGTTCACTGCAGGCCACCCTGTCCCCTTGCAAGAAATGGAGGTGTCCTGTCCTCTGAAACGCTTCTGAGGCCAAGCATTGGTTATTTGGATGCATTCAGGCAACCACAGTATCTGCTGCTAATCACAGTGTCACAAGACCGGGAGCTATCACGAAAGGTAAGGGGACATTGATATTTGACCTCGATGCGGTTGTCCTGAGAGCCACCTTGTCACCTCGATGGCTCGATCGATTAACACCAATGCACAAACCTTTGTTTTGTTGCCTGCTAGGTACTGGCGATTAGGGATCAAGACAAAAAATTGGCATAGTCATTATATCCAAATAACCTTACAATGACAAGTCAATTAATCAGTTCACATTTACTCCCGCCCTAATGCAGGCCGTAATCAGTTGTCTGATCCTGCATTATGCTAGGTCGTGGCCAATACTGATCCAATTCCAGTCAATATATAGTTGATGAATTGAAGTGCATGTGAATTTTAGAATGACTCGATACAAGACGGATCCACATAAAAGTAAAAAAAAGAATTGCTTTTTAAAAAAATTAATTTAGAGTTTTAGACCAGCCAGATGGGGAAAAATTATCTGCAGTGGTAACGCAGGCCGTCTTCCATGCAACATGGATCGGACGCCGTCTAATCCAACTTTTAAGAACCTTAGTGTCCAACCGTTAGAAGAAATGGGACCGGTAGAAGAAAATGCCACTAGTCATTTTCACTATATTGTCGGAGAGCTCCAAGGACCATGAGAGCCCGTGCATGGCGCAAAGTGACCGAAGAAAACACAAAGCACAGAGCAGAGTCGAGGACTTGAGGGTGAGTTGAGCCGAGTAACCATTGCCAGGCATCGAATGGGAGACGCGAGCTCTCCATTGTCCACGGTCCAAGAACCCGAATTGCGCTACTCGGCTCCACATCCATGTACATGCGCCAGCAGAACTTCATTCCCAGCCGAGCTCTGATCGCTGAGACAAGATTGAAGCGAGATCTGAGATAACTATGGTGCCTTCTCCTGTCATGCCTCTCATTCCCAGTCGAGCTCACGACCACCTCCCCTGTCGATTGAATCCTCCCTTTGTCTTCAGTTTGCTTCTCTTTCTGTATCCTCTCGCTTGCTACTAAACTGTAGTATGTCCAAGCGAGTGGTGTGACGGTGAACATATATATCCGGTGTGGGTTCATGTATTTGCATTTAGTTCTTGTGAAGACAATATCATCGTGTCTTGCACGGAAGACAACAACATTCAAGACGGCATGTCCTCGCTTACTATGATTTGGTATCTCAAACAAAGTGATGAAGATGATCCGGTCAATCCTCCACATTTATGTTATTGGATTGTCCTTTCCAGTATATGCTTCATCACATCAAGTGTGGATGAAGATGAACCCTTTCTTGTCATTTATGGCCAGCAACTTAATGTCATGTTTATATCTCTTGTCATTTTTAATTCAACCGTGACTGCAAAAGATAGACAAATGAAACTAGAAACAAATAAAGGAAACCAGGTTCACCATATACTTATTCTGGAGTCTAGTGCCAAGAGCAACAATCATCATCCGTCGGCGTCTAATAATCCATTTGCATCTCAAAATAAAAAATAACTCAAAAAAATAATTCACAATTAGATATCCTTTGTGTCAACTTTTATGCGCTTAAAGTTTTATTTTGGCCTAACTGAAAAAAAAGTTCAGATGCCTGTCTAAATCTTGTGCGCAAAATAAACTTAGTATTAATAATGCAATGACTATAAACAACTTTGGTCAGAATCATGGGTTGCCAAAACAAGTTTAATACCAAATGCCTAAAAACAACATATTGGTGTAGATGTAGAGACTAAGTTTTATTAATACCAAATGCCTAAAAACAACATATTTGTGTAGATGTAGAGACTTCATCTCATCACTGGCTAAGGACTCGCTGCTTCTCTGGAACTCAAGTTCTTCACGAGCAGAGGCATGGTGTCAGGAGTCTGCTTCCAACTCCTACTGCGCCTATATTGATCGGTTTTTTTATATGAGTACCATCAGGGATTCGTCTCCTTTATTTATATATACTTTGTAAGGCAAGCTTAACTCCAAATATAACTTAGAGTTGCTCGGCCATGGCAACTAGCCTAGAAACAAATTTTAGTGGACCTATCTTTTGCCAAATCTCAGTTATGGAAGAGAAAAATGCCAACATAAGCGAGCAGCTTCCCAAGTATATGTTCTCGTTCATTTCAATGCTGCTGAACCAAAGGCCTTCCAATCCTGTATGGATGCTTGTCGCTCAAATTTATAGAATAGTTCATCAGTTCCGTGCTCTCGCACGTGCTTGCAAAACAAGTGTTCACTGCAGGCCACCCTGTTCCCTTGCAAGAAATTAATGGAGGTATCCTGATCCTGTCCTCCGAAACGCTTCTGAGGCCAAGCCTTGGTTATCTGGATGCATTCAGGCAACCACCGTATCTGTTGCTAATCACAGTATCACAAGAGAACGGGAGCTATCACCGTTGGTCAGGAAAAGTAAGGGGATATTGATATCTGACCTCGATGCAGTTGTTCACTTGTTCTGAGAGCCACCTTTGTCACCTCGATCGATTAGCACCAATGCACAAACCTTTGTTTTGCTGCCTACTGCTGGCACCGGCGATTAGGGATCAAGACAAGAAAAAAATGGCATAGGCAGTATGTGCAAATAACCTTACAATGGCTAGTCAATTAATCAGTTCGCATTTACTCCTGCCCTAATGCTCTTTCAGCAGCACGTAATCAGTTGTCTGATCCTGCATTATGCTAGCTCGTGGTCATTACTGATCCAATTCCAGTCAATATTCAGTTGATGAATTGGAGTACGTGTGAATTTTGGAATTACTCTACGAATCCACATAAAATAAAAAAACTGTTTTTTTATTAAGTTTTTTTTTGCGAGACTCAGTTATAAACCACGTCGCCTACCACTGAAAAAATAGCGCCATTAAATAAAAAAAATGGGAGCACCCGTGTCAAGTCGGGGACTTGAACCCAAGTGGACAAGTTTCACCACAAGAAATCCAACCAACTGAGCTACGATCAATTCGCATTTAGAATTTTAGACCAGCCTGATGGGAAAAAAAATTATCTGCAGTGGTAACGCAGGCAGTCTTCCATGCAACATGGATCGGACGCCGTCTAATCCAACTTTTAAGAACCTTGTGTCCAACCGTGAGAAGAAATGGCACCGATAGAAGAAAATGTCACTAGTCATTTTTCACTATATTGTTGGAGAGCTCCAAGGACCATGAGCACGCATGGCGCAAAGTGACAAGATGAAATCACAAAGCACGGGGCCGGAGTCGAGGACTTGAGGGTGAGTTGAGCCGAGTAACCAGTGCCGGGCAGCGAATGGAAGACACGAGCTCTCCAATGTCCACGGTCCAAGAATCTGTATCGCGCGACTCGGCTCCACACCCTTGTACATTCGCCACCAGAACTTCATGCCACGCACGGGTCTTGTAGGAGGTCGCTACTCTTGATGTCTTTTACCTTGGATGAACGTTTCATCCTCGTTGCCGACCAGACACTTGACGTACGTGGCACTCCAGTGTCATTCATGCCGCGCAATCCTGATAAACCCTGTGCCGCGACAGACAGTAGTAGCTTGCGGAAGCTAGTGTCGAACGAATAGCTAGGAAAAGCAAGACCACAGCGGAGCAGCGCGCAGAACAACGCGGCTAGAACGAGTCGCCATGAGCCTTGTAATTGCAGTTCCTCACTTCACACCAGTAGACTAGATAGACAAGATTGAAGCGAGATCTAAGATAACTATGGTGGCCCCTCCCGTCATGCCTCTCATTCCCAGTCGAGCTCACGACCACCTCTCCTGTTGATCGAAGCCTCCCTGTGTCTTAGGTTTGCTTCTCCCTCTGTATCCTGGGGCTTGCTACTAAACTGCAGTATGACCAAGCGAGTGGTGCGACGGTGAACATATATATTTGCTTAGGGCGTGTTTACTTACCCAAAATCTAAACTTTGTCGTTATGCAAAAAGAAGATTCCCATCACATTAAACTTGCGGTACATGCATGGAGTACTAAATATTGACGAAATCAAAAACTATTTACACAGTTTAGTTGTACTTTGCGAGACGAACGTTTTGAGCCTAATTAGTCAACGTTTGGACAATTATTACCAAATACAAACGAATGCTACAGTGCGCTACAGTAATTCCGACGGCGCCAACTTTGGGCAACTAAACAAGGTGTTAGTTCTTGCGAAGACGATATCAACGTGTCATGCATGGAAGATATCAACAATCAAGGCGACATGTCCTCGCTTACCATGATGTGGTATCTCAAACAAAGTGATGAAGATGATGCGTTCAATCCTCCACATTTATGTTATTGGATTGTCCTCTTCACATCAAGTGTGGATGGACATGATCCCTTTCTTGTCATTTATGGCTAGCAACTTAATGCCATGTTTATATCTCTTATCATTTTTAATTCAACTGTGACTTGCTTATGAGCTAATCCGGATCATTTTAGCATTATTATTATCATTGTTGTTGTTGTTATTAGTATTATTATTATTGTTATTGTTACTATTGTTATTATTATTACTATTAGTATTGTTGTTGTTATTATTATTACTGTTAGTATTATTACTATTATTACTATTACTGTTATTATTATTACTATTATTACTACTACTACTATTCTTAGTATTATTATTACTACTATTACTATTACTATTACTATTACTATTACTATTATTATTATTATTACTATTATTCGGGCGTGGAAGATGTAATTGGATATATTTATTTATTTTAATTTTCATAATATTGAAATCTAATATTCTAGTTGTTACCCATGACCACGGATATCCAACATCTCATCATCATTTTCATCATTAGATATCTGTATATTTGTTGATGGTAGTTAACAACCATTATAAACCGTCAATATAACATGTATAAGGGCATAAATATAATCACCAATGAAGGTTCAGGAGTTTAAACTAATAAATTCCACGAGTTTTAGTGAATCTGTATTTTCTGCGGGGTTTATTTAGAAAACTGTCAAGGTGGACTTACATGTCAGATTTAATTGCACTTATTCGCAACGAAAAGGACATCAGAAGGTTCCAGAAGACTCGAGAGGACTTCGTACCAAAGCGGAGGGCAAGAGGCTGCCAAGTGGGGGCCGCCCGGCCCCACCTGCAGGCCGCTCGACCCCTGGGCCCACCTGTCAGCCTTCACGTTGCAATATCGGTTCTCCACCACCTCCTAGGTTGCATCTACGCCGTTCTTTAAGTCGGTTTGATCCAAGGGCTCACGTTGGACGATCTGGCCTATATATATCAGTCCCTGCCCCCCTGAAGGCAGATAAGTCATTTGATAAGATATAAACCCTAATTATCCTCAGAGCTCCACCATATTCTAGGGTATAGTTAGTTAGACTAGGTCTAAAGGGAGACAAGCAGGCTTCGCTTGGATTCTCAATCTTGTCAAGTGTAGCACCCGGTTTTAAGAACAAAACCAGATACATACCATATGTGAGCCCAGAAAGTTAAATCTCACATATAACTACAAATAAGGGTAATATCGAAAAACAATGCTAAATATATAACGTACTTAGTATAAAGAACATAACCTTAGATAGCAAACAGCGGAAAAGATAACTCTGATCTTCGGGTGAAGACTTCAATTCCACAGGGACAACTGACTGGTTGATCACAAGCCTAATTTCTCCAAACTCTAGCAATCTAATACCCATCCGGGATTTTTATCCAAATAATTGAAAAATAAAGCAAGCGTAAGTACATGTTGTACTCATCTAGAGGCTTGATCTCATCACTGGCTAAGGGCTTCAGGGCACCTGCTCGTGAATAACCTGAGTTTCCAAGTAGCAGCAGTCTTCAGAACGTCAAAAACGTCAGGAGTCTACTTCCAACTCCTACTGCTAGGGAGAGGGGTCCCGCCCTAGGGGAGGTAGGGCGGTCGCCCCACCTCGTCCTATGGGTGGGTTTGTCTTTGACCGCGCCTATTTGATTGGTTGGAGTATATTTCTTTTTATATAGGTAGACCATCAGGTATCACCTTAATATGTGCTTTGTTGGGCATTTTCACTCTAAATATACTTAGGGTTACTCCTGACCACTGCAACTAGCCTAGACATGAATTTTGGTGGACCCATCTTATGTGACAAATCTTGGTTATGGCCGAGATCAATGCGAATGTGAACCAGCAGCTTCCCAAGTCTATAGTCCATTTCATGGCCAAGATTAATGCTAATGTAAGCGAGCAGCTTCCCAAGCCTATTGTCCATTTCATTGCCTCCAGAACCAAAGGACTTCCAATCCTTGATGGATTAGCTTAAGAATGCTTGGTTTGTAGAATTAATTATCCTGGATGAGGTGGTACATTATGGGTGTGATTGGTTGCCCCGCTCACGCCGTCCGAAGGCCCATCCGGTATCACTCGGTGCATTGTGGCCGTGTTTGGTTTCCCTGCTCGTACCTTTCGTCTGCATCCTTTCATTCATCTACCCTCCTCCATCCCGCACGCCTCCGTTTTCTCAATTTTCACTTCCCTCTCCATGCAGGACGGCTTGATTCACGCATGGTGCAGGGGCCCATGTGTCAGACACCCAAAACTTTGATGCATACATGCAACCAAACATGATCTCATCTCGTACTAAACCAACAACAAAGACAACCAAACACAACCACTTGTATGAGCTCAACCCGGCTTCTTTGGTCCTGCACAACCTAGCCATCCTGGCTCGAGACTTGCTCTGCAACCAATCACGCCCTATAGGTCCATCTTTAAATGACGATGGACTATCTCGTTTGTAAGGAAAATGGACCCTTGGCCCATTTACTTTGGATTTTGGTGTTTGATGATCAACACAACCAAATTGGACTAATGAATGTGCAAGTGATTATTTTGTAGTTCAATAGGATGCAAGACGTGACTTGGATGAAGGCAACGTGATGATCCGATGATCAACACCATAAGCAAGACCTTAGAAGCACAAGAGAAGACCCAAGATATCAAGCAAAGTCCAAGCACGATGATAGGAACCAAGCGAAGAAACGAGCTCACAGAGGTGACCAGACGCCGGACCGGACGCTGGAGGAAAGTGACCGGACGCTCCAATCAAGAGGCTCGGCAAACAGGCGTCAGCAGTAGCGACCGGACGTTGGCGGCAAAATCGACCGGACGTAGGACAACAGAGTTCGGTCGAGTTGATTAGGCCACCGTTTATGCGCTTACTCTAGGTTTAGGCCTAGTGTTTAGTGAGGTTTGCATACCTCTTACCACTCGGTGCTTGCGTGCACCATTGTTGTATACCGGAGGGGCTTGTAGTCTTGCGAGATCACACCAACCGCGTTTGTGGTGTGGTCGCCACCGTGTACCGGAGGGAACAAGGCCCGCGTCGTTTCAGCCGGAAGCTTGATAGTGAAGACGGCGGGGAGCATCCGGGAGAGGCTTGCTGGAAGGCACGTCGGAGACCCACTTGCGCGTGGGGAAGGCCCGAGGCTATCCATGGAGTTATCCGATCGGGAGCTTGGCCCTTGCGAGGAATTCCTTGTGAGGGGCTCCAACGAGGACTGGGAGAAAGCTTGCGTGCTTCTCGATACCTCGGTAAAAATACCAGAGTCATCGACGGGAGTTTGCATATCTCTATTTTGCTCTTTAGCTTCCGCATTTACATTGATTGCATTACTTCTTTTGTGGTAGAGATAGCAACACACTAGCAAAACCATAGTTGCACATTTAGATAGTTTATCTTTTGCATGGGTTTTGCTAAGGTTAGAAAAAGAGGCCATAGTTTAGAGTTAGAATTTTAAGTTGCCTAATTCACCCCCCCTCTTAGGCGTCATGGTCCCCTACAATTGGTATCGGAGCCGGTTGGCTCAATTTGGACTTTTGGCTTAACCACTGTTGAGCCGACGCTATTTAGAGTGGTTGTGATGAATACCTTTAGGCCTCCGCACTTTGACGGCACTAACTTCCCCTATTATAAAGCTAGAATGACTTGCTACTTTGAGGCGGTTGATTTGGGAGTTTGGAGAGTCACTCGTGACGGGATGAAACCCATTAAGAATCCCGATAAACCCACAAAGAGTGAAGAAAAGGAAATACATTTCAATGCTAGAACTAAGAATTGCTTGTTTGAATCTTTTAGCATGGATATGTTTAACCAAGTGTTCACTTTAAATACGGCACATGAAATTTGGTTAAAACTCCAAGAGCTCCATGACGGCACATCTAATGTCCGTGAGCAAAAGCATTGTCTAGCTAAACAAAATTATGATTCCTTTACGATGAATGATGATGAGCTTGTTCGTGATATGTATTCTTGTTTGAATCTAATTATCAATGAGCTCCATTCAATAGGATTAACAAAGCTAAATGATGCGGATATTGTGAGAAAGATCATCTTCGTGCTACCATAAATGAAATATGCAAGTATCATCACCATCCTTCACAACATGGAGAACTTGAGCACCATAACCCCGGCCATAGTCATTGGCAAGATAGTGGCATTTGAAATGTCACGCAAGATGGGTCAAAAAGAATCCTCTTCATCAAGCAAAGGCAAATCTCTCGCATGTAGCGAGAAAAAGAAGATGAAGGGCAAGCAAGTTGAGACAAGCCCAAGCTCAAGCTCCTCAAGTGAATATGAAGAAGAAGATGAGGATGATAATGGTGTTGATGAAGATTCAAGTGATGATGATCAATCTTCCTCCTCCACCTCTGACCTTGATGAAGAATCAATCAAGCTTATCAACAAGGTGGAGAAGATGATCTAAAGGCTCAATATCAAGGGTGTGTCCATCCAAATTTAAGATCTCATTTTCACCAATCAAAGAAATGAGCAAAGAAAGAGAGGATGCTATGGATACGACGAGTTGGGGCACTTTGTGAAAGTTTGTCCGAATAAGACCACACCCAAGACAAATAAGAAGACATGCAAGAACCAAGCCCTCAAATCAATAAGGTCATGAGATGATTCTTCAAGTGAAGAAGAACACCATCATAAGAGGTGAGGCCGCAAGCACTCATCATCAAGCTCTTCTCATATGTGCCTTATGGCACGAGGTAACAAAAGCTCATCCTCTAGTGAGAGTGATAGTGATGATGAAATGCCTTCTTATGATAAAATTGTGTAACAAAATCTTAATTATGCTAAAGTTTGTACTAGTCAACAAAAGAATCTCAAAAAATTAAAAAAAAGCTAGGTAGTTCACAAGAAGCACACAAAACTTTGCTTCAATAATATGAGAACTTTGCTAATATCAATGTTGAACTATCTACTAAAATTGAGCAACTTGAGGCTAGTGCAACAACAAATACATGCACAATCAATGATGAGCAACTTATAAAGAAAAATAAAAAATTAAAAGAAAAGTTAGCTAGCTCACAGATGCTTATAAAAGTTTGCTTGATGGAAACCATGTGTAAATATTGTGATGAGCTAACTAATAAAGTTGATAATCTTCAAGCCGTTAGGGCAACCCCCACCAAGGCATCTAAAAAGAAAAGTTCTATCTTTAACATGTCTAAAAAAATGCCTCTACTTCTTGTAATGATTTATGTTTAGACTTATTTTTGTGCAACCAAGTTTGTGTTGAGAAAGTTAGATACATGCACACAAGAGGTTGCAAAGAAGAATGAGCAACTCAAGCAAGAAGTAGCTCGTCTCACCAAGGACTTGACTCAAGTGAAAGGCAAGGCGAAGCAAGTCCAACTTCATCAAGATAACACCATCAAGGGAGTGAAGAAGCTTGATAAAGGATAAAGCGTGGTTTGCTACGTATGCCACAAGGAAGGTCACAAGTCCTATGAGTGCAAGATGAAGAATGGGGGAGAAGCAAAGAAGAAAGAGAAGAAACAAACAAGCAAGCTCTCCAACACCTACACCAACCAGGTGGACAAGAAGGCCTCCACACCTTATCTCTTGAAGAAGAAGAAAAATAACAAGGTGGTGGCCATCAAGGTGAACAAGCAAGCCAACAATGGGGTCAAACGCTTTTGGGTGCCAAAGGAAATCATTTCTAACATGAAGAGCACCAAGAAGGTTTAGATCTCGAAAGGAAAGTGAGAAGTCCGATGAACTTCGGAGATTTGGAGACTTGGCAAAGTATGGGTGCATTTCATGGGGTGCATCATGATGGACAAAATCATTGCCAAATGGGTTAGTGAATACTATGGACCAAAATTCCCCTTCCCATGTTAGATAACTAGATGTCATTACTTTCAATTGATACTTCCTTCAAGTGGTATTTCTTACAAATTGGCATCTTAAAGCATCTAGTTATTTTTTATGCCTATGTTTGCATTTGCATGCTTATATCTTTTGTCATGCATACACTAGGTATATCTTATGGTAGGCTTGCTCGGTTTCATTCTTAACCCTTGGAGCAAATCTATATGGTTTAAAATTGTTTTGGAGCACGGCACATAGCTTGTCTTTTGATTGTTCATCTAATATGTGGCAAAGTTCAAATTGTAGATAATTTCTCCTGAATATCATCTTCAAAAATGATTCTCACATTCATGAGATGTCATCTTTCAAGTGATATTATTGATTCTAAAATCAATATGCATGACTTCTACAAATATCCCACACTTGTGTGCACAAATTTAGAGAGAGGTTACTCTATGAGTTGGATGCTTTGGGACTAACACATTTTTAAGCTTATCATATGTGTAGTAGTCTCATTGCAAGGAAAATAGAGTCCCCGGAGTTAAGCATCATACTTCAAATATCCACCACCTATTGTAAGTGGTAGAAATCAAATTGGTTTTCACATGTGGTATTTCTAAACCGATATCATCATGTTGATTTCATTTTGATACTTATATGCTTTCTCCATGCATTATATAGATTAAATTCCCTTGTGTAATAATTTGCCAAATATGCATATGCCTTGCTTTCTACCATATGTATGCATATATTTAGGGGGAGCTTAATCTATATAATATGATGGTCAAATTTTGTGACCTATTCCACTCTACACTTAAAGGATCATAAAATTTGACCCTCCCTTAAGCTACTAATGTCTTTCTTTTTGGTGTTTGATTTCAAAGGGGGAGAATTTAGAGGACCAAAAGTAAGTATTATTTTATAGGGCCATAAGCTAGACAATTTACAAGTGGTAATGGTCTACAAGTGGTAATGGTCCGAGAAAGAGAGGATAGTGGATTATGGATTAGTCTATGTAATTAGAAGAACTTGTAGGAAGTAAGGATTAAATTCATAATGCTACATGGGGACATTTTATAAGGACAAGATAAGTTTTTATGTAGTATCTTTCTATCTTACAAGTAGTATCTTTTAGCATCATATAACCTTGGTCCTTGCATTGCATCCTAGCAAGTAGATAGTTTTTAAATTCCAAATTTTTATTATTTGTTTGCTTTGGTCATGTTGTCATCAATCACCAAAAAGGGGGAGATTGTAAGAAAAATGGACCCTTGACCCATTTACTTTGGATTTTGGTGTTTGATGATCAACACAACCAAATTAGACTAATGAATGTGCAAGTGATTGTTTTGTAGTTCAATAGGATGCAAGACGTGACTTGGATGAAGGCAACGTGATGATCCAATGATCAACACCATAAGCAAGACCTTAAAAGCACAAGAAAAGACCCAAGATATGAAGCAAAGTCCAAGCACGAAGATAGAAACCAAGCCGTACGCAAGATCGCGAAAAAACGAGCCCACAGAGGTGACCGGACGCTCAAGAAAAGTGACCGGACGCTCCGATCAAGAGGCTCGGTAAACAGGCGTCAGCAGCAGTGACTGAATGCTGGCGGCAAAATCGATCAGACGCAGGACAGCGGAGTCCGAGTACAGAGAGGTTTCAGAGCGACCAAAATACTACCGGATGATCACGGCAGGCTTGCTCATCTCGGGCCAGCAACCAAACAGACCCGGCTCCGGGGTGAACGGAGATGCTGCACCAGTGACATGTTGCTCACGTTTGCCAAGAGAATGGGTGATGGTATCCTCCCCGACGCCTCCCGTATTTCTAGCATCGCCTGATGACTGTCTGCCGTATATACCAGAAAACTAGAAGGAAAAGAATCACGGTCCAAAAAGCTTTGGAAAATGGATAGATCACATATATACCCACCAATGTCGCAAGGAGAGATTTCATAAGGCTATGGGAGGCCATCGCCAATCAGGGACACTAGCCTGAACAACGTGATGGAAGATGAAATTAAATGGCGTTGGACGGCGGATGGAAAATACACCACCAAAAGTGCATATCGAATTCAATTTGATGGAACGTTCAGGAAAATCAAATTGGGCTCGATTCGGAGGGCCAAAGCAGAGCTGAAGTGTCGCCTCTTTGCATGGACTCTGTTGCACCGAGCGGATCGTCAGTCCTCACAGCTAATAACTTATTAAAATGCAGATGGACTGATGTATCGGATTGGAATTTTGTGGCAGCAAACTGGAGACGCCACACCTTTGCAGAGATTGCCCGTTCAATAAGGAAACGTGGGAAACTATCAAACAGTGGTTCCATCTTTCAGCCCTTCACACGGTTGACACAACAGGTTCTCTTTACAAATTTTGGTGGAAATGCAGAAGGAATGTGGACAAAAACCAGAGACGAAGTTTTGATGGCATCTAATATACTTCTGGTGGAACATATGGAAGGAAAGAAATAGGAGAATTTTCTAATAAAAGATTCTAAGCCCAAGACAAATTGCTACGTTATGCAAGGATGATATCGTTCAATACCGCTTGGCAATGGCACCGATCCAGGGAAGCACAGAAATGCAGTAGAGTAGTAGCTCTGGTTTGTGGTTCCGTTTTTGTTGTTCTGTTCCTGGGACAGCGCACGCCCGATTTGTTTCATCGAATCTTTCCGAGTTGTTCAGATCAGTGGAACGTTCCTGAGTAATTCTAGGATTACTTACGAAAGGCGGAACCCTGACTAGGGCCGGCAAATACGAGAAAGTTTAATTTACATAAAACACATTTTGCGACTAGTTAGCTAGTGCCGATAAGCTGCACAGATGCCTGTAGCCTGCCAAAATCGAGAGATTTGCTTCTTCGACGATTGCTCCGAAGACCTCTCCCGTGCTGCAGCTGGTGTTGTTGAAAGTCCTTGAGTTCTTCCAAAGGTGCCAGCCGACTAGGAAGACAAGGGAGTCAAAACCACGTCGCAAATCCTTGCTTACTAATTTGCACGAGCGTAGCCACCATGACCAAAAGGAATCAGCTGCAGTAAACACCGCCTGAACAAGTCCGAGCACCCCCAACACCGTGTGCCAAACCTGCTGACTGAAGGCACAGGAGAGCAAGATGTGGTCGATCTCTTCGACACCAGTTGAGCATAGGACATAGTTTGGCGACTGCTGCAATCCATGGCGGTGCCGACGAGCTGCAGTCCAACACTTCCTGTGTAGCGCTGGCCAAAAGAAGTGCTTGACTTTTGCCAGAGCGGATACCTTCCAGAGCTTCTTTTCCCTGAGCGGCCTGGAAGCACCGACGAATAGTGCAAGGTAGGCCAAAGATGAAGAATAGGACATGCTCGCCGACCATCTCCATCGCAGGACGTCTGGATTGTTCGCCGTAAGCTGCACGTTCCGGACGATACTCCAAAGCCTCAGATAGTCAAGAAGGACCGGTACAGTGTAAGGCTCTGCGATGTCCCGGACCCAGGCGTTCCCGTTGATCTCATCGACAACAGAACGTCCAACGTGCCTACGTCCCACGTTACGCAGCAGGCTTGGAGCGACGTCACGCACGGAGCATCCGTCCGGCATCCAGCGATCGAGCCAGAAAACTGAGGATCTGCCATCACCGAGCACGGCATCCGTCGTAGCATGGAAGGCAGACAGCACCACCTTGTTCCCAACCGATGGCAACGTCACCCATGGCCGATTGGACTGGAGTCTGCGATGCCACTCCCATCTCAGATGTAGAGCCACGCCGAAGCGTCGTAAATCGAGCAGCCCAAGCCCACCTAATTCCTTGGGGCGACATACGACTGGCCATGCCACCCTGCATTGCCCGCCGGCGACATGGTCGCTGCCAGACCAAATAAAGGCACGACGTGGATTGTCGATTTGTCCCATAGCCCAAGGCGATAAGCAGACAGCGATGGATATGTGTGTTGGGATGGCTGAAAGAGTGACTGCCATGAGGGTTGCTCTTCCAGCTAAGTTGAGCAGGCTCCCCTTCCAGGCCGGAATCCTGCTCGCCACCGAGTCAATTAGAGCCTGCTCATCTGACCGCTTTAGCTTGTGGACCGAAAACGGTATACCTAAGTAACGGCAAGGGAAGTCAGCCATTCGACATCCAAATAGCGACCGGAAAATTTCCGTTTGGTCAGGTGAGCACTGAATCGGTGTGGCAACACATTTGTCCATATTTGTGAATAGGCCTGAAGCTTCACAAAAAATCCGCAGGATCTCCATCATGACAGCAACATCCTCATGCACCGGGGTTAAAAAGACGACCAGGTCATCTGCGTAAAGAGAAGCGCGACATCTTGATGCTCTGATGGGCAGAGGGCTTAGGAACCCATTCTGATCCGCATAGCCAATGAGGCCATTGAGCACCTCCATGACAAGAACAAACAGCATAGGCGATAGGGGGTCGCCTTGCCGGAGCCCTCGAGCATGGCAAATTCTGTTGCCCGGTCTTCCATTTAGGAGGATCTTTGTGCTTGCCGTCGATAGTAAGGCTGACAACCAATCTCGCCACTGGCGACTGAATCCCATGAACTCCAGTAGCTCAAGAAGGAACGCCCAGGAGACGGTATCAAAGGCTTTTGCGATGTCAACTTTCAGAAGAATGGACGGCCGCTTGACTGAATGCAGAAGCCGGCAAGTGAGCTGGACCGTTCGGAAATTATCGCGGATGCTGCATCCACGGATGAAGGCGCTCTGGTTGGGGCGCACCAGTGCATCGAGGAGCTTGGCTAGTCGGTTGGCAAGGCATTTTGCAACCAGCTTAGCAAAGCTATGAATAAGACTAATTGGTCTATAGTCCTTGATCTCCTCCGGATTGTCCTTCTTCCTCAGTAGTATCATGAAAGCCTCATTCAGAAGATTGAAACTTCTGAATTCTCTGGACCAGAAGGCGTTGAAAGCGCGCATAATGTCGTCCTTGATTATCAGCCATGCGTGCTTGTAAAATAGGCCCGTGAATCCGTCTGGCCCCGGCGCCTTGTCTGAAAGTAGGCTTGCAATAGTCTCCCACACCTCCTGCTCGGAGAAAAGGACGTCAAGCTGCGCAAGGTCCATTGTCGGCAAGCCCACAGCTTGTAGCCCGACAGACCCTTGCCTCAGGAAGGGTTGGCCCAGGAGGTTGTCGAAGTGGGCGAACAGAGCGGACGCCATATCCTCATTATGTACTAATTCGGATCCTTCAACCCTCAGGCTCGTCACCGCACTCTTCCTCTTCCGGTGGCAGGCTTGCATGTGAATTTTTTTTTTGTATTGGCGTCACCTTCGGCGAGATAAAGGATCTTGGAACGCTGACGTAGGATTGTCCTGTTCAGCGATGCCAAGCCCAGACATTTCATCTTGAGCTCATTTCGTAGCAGCTTCTCTTCGTCAGAGAGCGCACGAGACTCCTCGGCAACATCTAGTCCGAGTATTACCTCTCTTGCTAGCGACAACTGTAAACGTATGCTACCAATTCTCTTGGAACTCCACGATTTCAGCGCTTTAGCCACGCTGCGGAACTTGAAGTCAAGCACTCGAAAAGGGTCGGCGTGGAAAAGCGTCGCCGACCACCCCACTGCGACCACATCGAGAAAATCCGGGAGCTTAGTCCAGAATGGTTCGAGCCTAAACCGCCCCCTTGCCCACAGCACGGTGTTGGTTTGCAACAAAAGCGGGCAGTAGTCCGAGCAGTCAGAGGATAGCGCTCTGAGCAGGTGATTTGGGAAGATAGCCATCCAATCCGGCGATGCGAAGGCCCGGTCCAATCGCTCGAGCGTGGGAGTGTCACGACGATTGCTCCACGTGAAACGGCGGCCCGATAGGTGCAGCTCGTCAATCTCCATTCGATTAATGAAGCTCCTGAATCGGCGCATGCCACGACGGTCAAGACGACCATTGTTCTTGTCAGCCTCCTTGTATATCATATTGAAATCGCCGCACAGGAGCCAAGCACCCGGGCTGGCCGCGCGGACAGCGACAAGAGAGTCCAGGAACTCCATCTTGTCGACGTCATCCTGTGGACCATAAACGACTGTCATCCACCAGGGTCCCCCAGCGACGTTCAGCATGGAGAATTTTGCTGTGACAGAGAACCGCTGAATAGAGACATTCTCCATGGACCATGTATCAGTACGCCAGGCCAGCATGATCCCACCAGAGAGTCCCACCGAGGGGAGGAAGCAGTAATCAAACAGCGGTCCTAGCATTTCATTAACTAAAGCTGACGGTACATTGACCATCTTGGTCTCTTGCAAACACAGGAGGGACACCCTCTCCTGGACAACAAACTCTCTAACAGAGTTACGACGGGCACGTGCATTCAGGCCACGTACGTTCCAAACCATAACATTTTCGTTCGACATAATTGACACAAAGTGCGACCGACAAAGATGCGGGCCTGGGATCTAGCACGCCTCGTCGAACATACATTCGACCCCAGACAGGTCGAACTTCATCAGCTCCCGCAATGCCTCCCTCTTGGTGGAGAGTCTAGAGGACCCTGGAACGCCTTCTTGAAAGCATCGATAACCTCTTTGGATGACTGCTGTCGTGCGGCAGTGTTTGGATCCCATTTGGTGGTCAGCACCTTCTGAGCCTGCAGCGTCGCGTTCGGGGCTCGCGAGGTGGGCAATCGGTTTTAACCGAGACTTCGGTTCGGTTTGCTCGGTTTACATAAATTTCGGTTTCCAGAAATCAAGAGCCGATCGGTTTTGGTTTCATCGGGTCGGTTTCTCGTTCCACCGAACGGACAGCAAAGAGAGAGGAGAGAACTAGAGGACCTCATGCCTGCTCGCAGAAGTCCGCCGGCCATGCCTCGCAGCCTCCTCGCCGATGCGTCACGCCGCCGCGGGGGAGCCGCGCCGCCCCGTCGGTCGTCATCTCTTTGGAGCCAAGGCGGCCGCCCTCGCATGTTGCAAGTCTGCTCGCGGTGCTTGCCGTCGCGCTTAGGCGTGGCCTCCTCGCCGCGCTTTGGCTCGCCTCGCAGTGCGCAACATGCGCTTAGCCCCCTCCACTTGCTGTTAGGGGACGACGACGCGCGCTCGCTAGACGCCGCCTTTGCTTTCGCTGCGCCTTTCTTGCTTGGTGGATGCGCCGCTGCTCCCGCCGGGTGCCGACAAATCTCGAAAGCGAGATCGCCGCTCCTCGCCGGCCTACCCCTCGAGTGCCGTGAGCCGCTCCCAGCGCCATGGGCCTGGCGCGCCGCTAGGGTTAGGGGAGTATGCCCGTGCCACGCCGAGCCTAAATCCCTCCTCCTGTTTCTCCGCCGCCGAAGCGGAGGGGTGGGAGCAATGGGGGCTCGAGGAGGAAGGCGGGGGGGGAGCGAACTCACCGGAGCGGGCGCGGGGGAGAGGAGACGGAAATGGGGCGCGAGGGGTAGGCGCCGCCATCGCCAATTGTTGTTGCCGCGAGACGCCAGATGGCTTGATGCCCTGATGGGCCATGGTGGGCTAAGGTCCGCCGTGCGGGAGCGACGGAGGCGTGTGTGTCGGTTTTGTCGGTTAATCGGTTCGGTTTGAGTATAAAACCGAAGCCGAAGCCGAACACCGAATAGTGCAAAAGTAGAAACCGAACCGCAAACCGAAAACTGAAAAACCGACACTTCGGTTCGGTTCGATTTGCGGTTAAAAAATGCCCAGGCCGACGAACCACACTTTGCTGCAAGGCGGCCACTGTGCCGGATGGAGGATGGTGGCGAACGACGTTTACGACGGCGAGGCAACGCCTTGATCAATGGTGTCTTGAGCGGCGCACAGACTTGTTTGGCAAATTCCACTGCCAACACAGACGGGTTTCGAGCGGCAATCGCCTCCCCGGCAGCCAGCGACGCGCCGCCGTGGCCAGGCTGCGACGGAGACATTGGCCCAAACGACCTTGGCTGCACAGAGCCTGCTTTAGTGTTGTGCTGCGGCGACATTTCCGTCACCACTGGGATGATGGGCTGCGACGGAGATATTGGCCCAAACGATATTGGCTGCCCAGAGCCTACTTCAGGCCTCAGGACCGGAGCGTGGGCCGGTGAGGCAATAGACTCATCTCTATCTTCCCAGACGCCCTGCTGGCCCAGTGCGTCAGCACCACCTTTGGGCAGCAAAAGAAAATCCGGCCCATCCACGGGGTCCAAAGACCTGCTGCCCTGGGCGCCCGAGAGCAGCGTGACGTCGTCGCGCAGTAGCTTCCCGAGGAAGCCGGACTCCTCGCCGTACTCGTCCTGAAGACCGACGAAGGATGTGTCATCGCTACATGCGGCGCTGCGCAGCTCCCTTCCCCCTGTGATTTATTTTTTTTATTTTTAACACTTTTTTAAAACTGTTTTTTCAAATATAACACTTTTGGCCGCGCCTATTCACATGGCGCGGCGAAATCACGTTGCCGCGCCATGTATGGGGTGCGGTAGGAGCGGCGACGTGGCAGCAACCATGCCACTGAACGCTGACGTGGCAGGAGCCGCCACGCCACGGATCATGACGTGGCACTGACGCGCCACAACGCATGGCGCGGCAAGCCGCGGGAGGTGCAGGCCCAAGGTTGGTTCTGTTTGGGGAAAGCTGGTAGATTCTTTGGCTAGCAGTGCAGTGATGTTGTGTGGCCTGTGGGCGCCGGCCGGACTCCTCCTTGGTGCTTGAGCTCCAACAGTAGCTGTGGGCTCCCTGCGGCTGCGGGACAGCAGCAGCAGGGCACTACTCTACACACCACGCGATGAGAGAGAGAGGGAGAGGGAGAGGAAGAGGGAGAAGGACGGATGGGTGGAGGCGGGCCTATGCCTGTGTCTGTCACCATGTGCTTGCTTGTGCTCAAGGTTTTCGAGCAATAAGATTTTCTTTTGTCTTTGTGGTCTGTTAAGTCACACTACTCATGGTGTGGCTAAAAAAATCAATAACACAGTAGTACTCATTTAGCAGTTGTATTACTCCTTCGGTTAAGTCACACCTACTGCTAGTGCCATTGCTGGTCAGCAGAACTTGGGCCATGTTTAGTTCGGCCGAGTTGGCGTCGCCGGATTTGCGTAGCTACACTGTAGCGTACTGTAGCGTTTCGTTTGTATTTAATAATAATTGTCCAATCATTGACTAATTAGGTTTAAAACGTTCGTCTCGCAAAGTACAACCAAACTGTGCAATTAGTTTTTGATTTCGTCAACATTTAGTACTCTATGTATGTACCGTAAATTTAATGTGACGGAGAATATTCTTTTTGCATAGTGCCAAAGTTTGGATTTGGGGTAAACTAAACATGGCCTTGCTTGTGCGTGTAGAAAAGACATCGCCGAAAGTTGATAGGACTGAGCATGCCCGTCGATCCTGCGCTGTGGCATCGGTGAGTCGCGGTGGCGCTGCTCGGGACCACATGCCTACGGCCCATGGGACACAACTGTAGCCGATGGAGACGCAACTGCAGGTGCATCATGTGCATGTTGCTCCAAGCGTGCAACCATGCGCTTACACGACGGTGGAGTACATGCAGTGGAGTGCATGCAGTGGCCTGCTGCTTTGCAGGTGAAGGGACATGCTGCCCCATCAAATCACCTAGCCTCTAGCTATGTATTGTATGTATATTCATTTTTTTAAGAGGAGCAGATTACATGTTATTGTACCATATTTTACTACTTCTGTTTAGATGTAAATTCTGTGTTCAACTGATGTAAATTGATTATTCGTAAATAAGAATAGTTAGCAAACTATTATCTGATCTTTATTTTGGCTTTTTTCTGATTTCGTGTATGTTTTATTTGATTCCCCTTTGAAATTTTTCTAATTTAGCTTCCATGCAAATAATCTAGCTATTTTTTGGTTTATTTATTTATTTATTTATTTTCTGTA
Organism: Miscanthus lutarioriparius; assembly: GCA_904845875.1. Lineage (NCBI taxonomy): Eukaryota > Viridiplantae > Streptophyta > Magnoliopsida > Poales > Poaceae > Miscanthus > Miscanthus lutarioriparius. Next base: position 25,431,310 of record CAJGYO010000004.1, on the reverse strand, counting down.
TGTCTTATTTGGTTCTCCTTTGATATTTTCTAATTTGACTTACATAAAAATAATCTGGTTATTTTTTTTGTGTTGTTTGGATAGTTTTTTTGTTTATTTGATCTAGATCCAAGGGTTATGAAAATCAAGTGTTGTATGGACAAGAATCACTCGATTTTTTATCTGTTGCCGATCGGGTGTTGGGGCGCCGTCCAACACTAGAGTGTCACGGCTCCCAAAATCACTCGCCCCATGGGTAGAGAATTTTCAACGGTTAGGAAACAAAGCGTAAAACTGAGCAACCGAGTGACAGTTGCTCCACGGAAAAGCAACTTGTCGGTGCAGAAAGTGATCAACATGTAAATATTTGTAGTTTTGCTGTACATTGTGATCGAAGGTGGCCTAGCACTCAATGACACAGGGTTTATACTGGTTCAGACAACATGCCCTACATCCAGTTTGAGTCGGTCGGTGACTTTATTCCTGAGCCCAGGTGCTCGAAGTTTGCTGTGGGGTTACAAACGGAAGAGAGAAAGATGAGGGTGCAAGAGGTCTGGTCGGACTCTGGTCTAAAGGGCCGAGAGTGACGGGAGCTCCGCTATGTGCTAAGTGTTTGAGCGTGTGCTCGAGGTTTAAACCTAGTGGTTCTCCTGTTGTGTGTGTTGTTTGAGTTGTTGTGTGAACTGATCGATCTCTCTGTTGGAAGAGAGCGCATCCCCTTTTATAGATGAAGATGGTGGCCTTACAAGTGAGAGGGAGAGAGTGTACGCATGCTACTAAGTCTTGTCGCCCACGCCGTCGGGTACAAGATGATTGTAGGCGCCCGTAACACTGTTGATGTCAGATGCATGTGGGAGGTTTGCATCGTCTTCTTCTGGTATGGCAAACGTCGGTGCCTGCCATACTGTTGCTGTCCAGAGGCATGCAAGGGGTTTATCGTGCTCGTCCGGTATGGCAGTTGTTGCGGGCGCCCACAACACTGTTCTGACATGCTTGAAAGGTTGCAGGGCACTCTTCTGACATGTCCTGTCAGTACTGTCCTATAGATGTATAGGGTATGGTCCTCGATTTTTGCGGTTGACTTGAGTGCCCTGCCTTTCTTGCTCCATCCGTTTTCTGGTCCTCACCGAGCGGGCGTCCCCGGTCGGTTGGTCCCAGTTGGCTCCGACTGCGCTAGTCATAGAAGAGCTGTAAGCAGGGGTTCGGAGCGTCCCCGGTTGGAGACACAGTTCGGAGTTTGGAAGCAGTGTTTGGTCGGGCCTTTCGGTCGGAGAGGTGGGCCAGAGTTAGAAGCCAGCGTTGTTCCTCTTTGGCTAGGCCTTTCGGTTGGAGAGGCGGGCCGAAGTTGGAAGCAAGCATTGTTCCTCCTTTGCGGGGCCTTCTGGTCGGAGATTGGACCATCCTTCTGGCCTGTCGTTTTTTGTGTTTAGGCTGGCCTAAGAGTTGTGCGTCGTTCGCAACGTTGTCTGCTAGGCCGAGCCTTCGTTGGGAAGCCGGTCCATGAGGGACCCTGGGTTTATGAACCCAATAGGAGCCCCGGAGCCCTCGGGTGATTCGGATAGAATCGTCTGAGGGATTTTTGTCTTGACGGTGGGTGCGCGCGAGCGCACCCGTGGGTGTAGCCCCTGAATCCTCGGGGGATTCAGGTAGAATCGTCTGGTGGGTTTTTCGTGTTTGCCAGCGGGGGAAGTTTGTTTCGTCAGCGGTGCGCGCGAGCACACCCACGGGTGTAGCCCCCGAGCCCGTGGGTGATTCGGGCCGAATCGCTTGGGGGGTTTTGTCAGCGAGCAATTTAGAGATCGAGTGAGACGGAGCTCGTGGATCCTGGCGTCGGGTGCAGCCGAGGCAGTTTAGGGATCGGGTGAGACAGAGCTCGCAGATCCTGGCGTCGAGCGCACGCGTCGGGCACAACCGAGGTAGTTTTAGGGATCGGGCGAGACGAAGCTTGCGGATCCTAGCATCGGGCGCACGAGTCAGGCGCAACCAAGGGAGTTTAGGGATTGGGTGTGATGGAGCTCGCGGATCTTAGCGTTGGGGGCCCGCATCGGGCGCAGCCGAGGCAGTTTAGGGATCGGGCGAGATGGAGCTCGTGGATCCTGGCGTCGGGCGCAGCCGAGGTATTTTAGGGATCAGGCGAGACGAAGCTCGCGGATCCTGGCGTCGGACGTAGCTGAGGCAGTTTAGGGATCGGGCGAGACGGAGCTCACGGATCCTGGCGTCGGGTGCACGCGTCGGGCGCAGCTAAGGCAGTTTAGGGATTGGGCGAGACGGAGCTTCGTGGATCCTGGCGTCGGGCGTAGCCGAGGCAATTTAGGGATCGAGCGAGACGTACCTCGCGGATCCTGGTGTCGGGCGCAGCTGAGACAGTTTAGGGATCGGGCAAGATGGAGCTCGTGGATCTTGGCATCGGGTGCACGCGTCGGGCGTAGCTGAGGCAGTTTAGGGATCGGGTGAGACGGAGCTTCGTGGATCCTAGCATCGGGCGCACGCGTCGGGCGTAGCCGAGGTAGTTTAGGGATCGGGCGAGATGTAGCTCGTGGATCCTGGGGTCGGACGTAGCTGAGGCAGTTTAGGGATCGTGCGAGATGGAGCTCGCGGATCCTGGCGTCAGGCGCACATGTCGGGCGCAGCCGAGGCAGTTTAGGGACCGGGCGAGGCGGAGCTCGTGGATCCTGGCGTCGGGCGCACGCGTCGGGCGCAGCCGAGGCAGTTTAGGGATCGGGCGAGACAGAGCTTGCGAATCTGGGCGTCAAGCGCGACGCGTCGCAAGCGAGCGCAAGGCGATTTAGGGATCAGGCAAGACGAAGCTCGTGGATCCTAGCGTCGGGCGCACGTGTCGGGCACACACGTCGGGCGTAGCCGAGGCAATTTAGGGATCGAGCGAGACGTAGCTCGCGGATCACGTGTCGAACCTTATTGAGAGCGATTTAGGGATCGGGCAAGACGAGCTTGTGGATCTGGCGTCGGGTGCACGTTGCGTCGCAAAATGGTGAGGCGATTTAGGAATCGGGCGAGACGGAGCTTCGCGGATCCTGGCATCGGGCGCATGCGTCGAGCACACGTGTCGGGCGTAGCCGAGGCAGTTTAGGGATCGGGCAAGATGTAGCTCGCGGATCCTGGGGTCGGGCGCACGGGTCGGGCGTAGCCGAGGCAGTTTAGGGATCGTGCGAGACAGAGCTCGCGGATGCTGGCGTCAGGCATACGCATCGGGCGTAGCCTAGGCAATTTAGGGATCGGGCGAGATGGAGCTCGTGGATCCTGGCGTCGGGCGCACGCGTCGTGCGCAGCCGAGGCAGTTTAGGGATCGGGCGAGACGAAGCTTGCGGATCCTGGTGTCGGTGCGCAGCCGAGGCGTTTTGGGTGTCTTGAGCCCCTGAGCCTTGTTTGGGCTTGGTAGGGGTCGGTTGAGTTTTGTGCGTTACCCCGTCCGTGGTTTGTCGCAACCGGAGGGGCTGAGTTAACGTCGCTTGCCTCGATGGCTCGAGCTCAAGTGACGCGCTCGGTGAGCTCGTAACGGGTATGATCGAGTAAAATCCGGGTCCGTCATTCGTGACGGGGTCGGCATAGCCCTCATGTGACATTCCACTGCTCCTTAACCTGCAACTCGACAGATGCCTAGGTCATTCCAGAGACCGACCCGGGCGGCCCGCTGGTCTCCCCTCGATGGAGATTCTATGGGTTTGGCAGAGGTTAGGATCGAACGAGAAGGTTGAGATGACCCTGTCTGCTTCGGGGCAGACTGGGCGAGGGCCGCTCGGGGCTCATCTGTGTTTTCTTCCCTGGCTCTGTTTGATGTGAGGCGGCCTTGAGCCCTTCGTGGGCCGGCCTTCTAACCCCGGTCGGTCATTGCTCAAGTTGAATGAGGCAACTGCCGCATCGTGACACAACACAGAGCGTTGTGATGCATTTAACTGCATATGCGATGCCTCGGATGTATGGAATGAATAAATGCATGTATAGATGAATGAAATGATTATATAAAGAAATAGTGGGGGTTGGTAATGTTACCTTGGTGACTCGAGTGACAGGGTTTGAAGAGCTCCAATCAGAAATGTCCGACCAGGATCCGCACTCGTCGTTTGTGACGGAGTCGGCATGACCCTACATGGGGCGTCCCTTTGCTCCTTACCTGTCTCTCGACATTTTCCTGAGCCATCCGATTGACTCAGGAAGCCCGATGGTCTCTCCTGAGCGGAGATCCCATAGTTGGGCCTTTCCAAGTCCCACCTAGGAAGGTGGAGGGCCGCCTGCGCGTGGTGGCACTTTGTTTCTCGCGCCCGGTCGTGCGGTAGTGGTGGGCCATACCTAGGCCATGTCCCGTCTGACCAAGCACCGTTCTGTCGGGCAAGGTGCGTCCCATCGGTCAAGGTGCGTCCCATTGGTCAGGGCGCGTCCCGTCGTTTACCATCCGCATTGAATGGTGGAAGGGAGAGGGTTTTTTGCCCCAATCCTTTGCCATTCTTCAACTGCTGCATCTCCTCCTTAAATAGGGGAAGGAAGAGGGAAAGGAGAACTCACAGACCCATTCGTGATTTCGGAGCGCAATGTCGAGCTGGAGGTCCTCTAGCATAGATGAGGTGGTGCTGGCCGCCTTCGCCGAGAAGGGGTTGCTTTCATCGAAGGAGGTGGCGCACTGGAGGGTACTGCACATCGTTGGCTTCGTCACCGTCTACGAGGCTTTTGTCAGGACAGAGCCGCACGTGGACTCCTTCCAACGAGTCTTCTCTGGGCGAGCCTTGTCGGAGAGGAAGACGCCCGGGACTGCGCCGGTGGGAGGTTTCACCCTTGCAGCTGCTCAGGTTGGCTAGTTCATAAAGTTTGATAAGATATCTTCCAGCCACGGCGGCCATACCTCCGCGGGCAGCGTCCCTGCCCAGGAGCTGCCTCGACTGCATGAGAAGGTCAGGAGCTCCATGCTCTTCTGCTAAGCATCTATGGGTGCGACGCCCTTGAGGTACCCATTGCGCTCGCCAAAGTCGATGGAGCGGAATCGGGCAGGGCCCTTGCGGCGGTGGTTATGTTCGGCGGCATGTGTCGTGGCCTCTCCTTTGGCATCAGCCGATGTTGCTGAGCAGCCACAGTAGTATTTAGAGTAGAAGTAGTCAGCAAATGTAATCGTTAAGTTCGTGGGGGAGCCCCCATGTGAACATTTTTTGTATCAATGAATACATTAGTTCTGTTTTGTGATAGAATCACTACCCGTTCCTTGTTTTTTATCCTAGCGTAACTTTGTTTTTATCCTTTCTTTTTCGCACCTGCCCGTTCGTTCCGTAGGCTACAACTTTTAAGAACCTGGGCATGGCCCGCGAGACTCGGCTTCTCGTAACCGTAGGTCGTGGCGGGGTGCGCTCGGTCGGGAGTAAAAACAAAGTCACATAGGGTAATCAAAGGAATGGAATGCGCTTTCGTTCAGGAAAAAAGTTTTTACCATGTGATAGTAAAAAAGAGGGGTAGTATGTAGTATTGTACCCTCATGGAGCCCCCGAGCGACCCGGGCTAAAAGTGTTCGGGCTGGGGTGCTTTACAGGAGCAAGTGTTGAATAAAAGCGGTAAGACCGAATTTAGAGGAAAAAACGATGTAGCTGTTAAATGTTCCAAGTGTTGGTGAGAACATTGCTGTTGTCGTCCTTCAGTCGGTAGGCGCCCGGTCGGATCACTTCGGTCTCCGTATAGGGACCTTCCCATGGTGGAGAGAGTCGTGATCTTTTCGGGGTTGGCCTCGATGCCGTGCTCGGACACAATGTATTCCATTGATGAGGGCCTCGTATTCCATAGCGTTGTTTGAGGCCAAGAAATGGAGGCAGATGGCGTAGCGGAGCCTACTCCTATCTGCGGAGATCAGAACCACTCCAGCCCCCGAGCCAGGCGCCATTACGGACCCGTCGAAGTACATTATTCAGTACTCGTGGGTGACATCCAGGGTCAGTAGCTGCACCTCCGTCCATTCAGCGACAAAATCCGTGAGAGCCTGAGATTTAATAGCGGTACGGGGGATATACCTGATGTTGTGGCCCATGAGTTCGAGTGCCCATGTCTCCGAGCGGGTTTGAAGTGATGACCGCGACTTCGTGGTCGGTGAAGTAGTGTAGGAGCTTCCAGGTCGCCATCAACTCGGCGTATAGGAGTTTCTGCACCTGGGGGTACCAGACCTTGGGGTCGGTGAGTACCTTCCCGACGAAGTATATGGGCCACTGGACCTTAAGGTGGTGTCCCAACTCCTCCCTTTTGACGACCAGAGCGGCGCTCACCACATGGTTGCTTGCCGCGAAGTAGAGGAGGAGGGGTTCTCCCTGTTCAGGAGCGACGAGGATTGGGGCCGACGTCAGTGACGCTTTGAGGCTCTCCGGAGCCTACTGAGCTTCCTCAGTCCAGACAAAGGCATCCATCTTTTTGAGGAGCTTGTAGCGTGGCATCCCCCATTCGCTGAGCCAGGAGATGAATCGTCTCAGGGCAGCCAGATAGCCGGTGAGCCTTTATACGCCCTTGAAGTTGCGTATAGGGCCCATGTTGGAGATGGCCGTGATCTTTTCGGGGTTGGCCTCGAAGCCACGCTCGGACATAATGTATCCAAGCAGCTTCCCTTCGGAACCCCAAAAACACATTTCTCAGGATTCAATCTGATGTTGAACCTTCGAAGGTTCTCGAATATTGCAGCCAATTTTGCAATCAGGTCACAAGCTTGAGTCATTTTGACCACTATGTCATCAACATAGACGGTGATTTGTTGGTTTTGGCCGCTCGGCTTGATCAGGCTGATCAAGCGGGTCGATTTGGTCGGCGAAGCATTGCTGCATGCACCTTATGTAGGTGGCGCCAGCGTTCTTCAGGCCGAATGGCATGGTTACGTAGCAGTACGAACCATACAGGGTGATGAACGAGGTTGCGAGCTGATCGGACTCTTTCATCACGATCTGGTGATAGCCAGAGTAGGCATCCAGAAAGGAGAGGATCTCACAACCCGAGGTGGAGTTGATTATCTGGTCTATCCGTAGCAAAGGAGTGTGATCCTTTGGACACGCTTTGTTGAGGCTAGTATAATCAACGCACATTATCCATTTCCTGGTCTTCTTTTTAACAAGAATAGGATTGGCAAGCTAGTCGGAGTGGAATACCTCTCTGATGAATCTGACTGTCAGGAGTTTGGTGATCTCTTCGCCTATGGCCCCGCGCCTCTCATCGTCGAAGCGACACAGGCATCGCTTAGCGGGCTTCGAGCCCGGGATGAGGCAGAGTGCGTGCTCGGCGATGTCCCACGGTATGCCCGACATGTCAGATGGCTTCCATGCGAAGACATCACGATTGGCGCGTAGGAAGTCGATGAACTCGCATTCCTATTTGGCTAGGAGCTGGGTCCCGATCTACACCGTCTTGGTTGGGTCAGTGGGGTCAATCCCCACCGCCTTGGTTTCCTCGAGTGCGAGGAAGGCCGTCGAGGAGGTTGGTTTGTTGCAGTCCGGGACTGCTGGGGTCGATGACTCCCTGAGCTGTGGGAGCTTGGACGAGTTGATGACCGTCGTGGTGAGCTCGAAATGCTCGCGGTCGCACGTGAAGGCGTGCGAGAAGGCGTTGCCCACGGTGATGACGCCATTCGGTCCTGGCATCTTCAACTTGAGGTAGGTGTAGTTGGGGATCGCCATGAATTTGGCGTAGCATGGCCGCCCCAAGATGGCGTGGTAGGATCCTGGGAAGTCCACCACTTCGAAGGTGAGGACCTTCAAGTGGAAGTTGGCTCTGTTGCCAAACATGACGGGCAGGTCGATCTGCCCGAGTGGGTAAGCCTGCGCTCGCGAGATCACGTCGTGGAAGGGAGAGCCTGCTGGGTGGAGTTCTGACCAGGGGATGCGTAGAGGATGTTGAGGCCACTGCCTCCATCCATCAGCACCATGGTGAGGTGCTTCTTATGGACGATGGGGTCAACGATGAGTGGGTAGCGTCCTGATTTGGCGACGTGGGAGGGATGGTCCCTCTGATCGAAGGTGATCGGAGATTCCGACTAGCTAAGGAAGGAGGGGATGGCCGTCTCGGCGGCGCATGCCTCTCTGTAGCGTATCTTGTGCTGGCACTTAGAGCAGATGGCGTTGGATCCTTCGAAGATGATGATGCATTCCTCGAGGTCGGGGAAGCTATCCCCATCATTGCCTGCCGCGCCTCCTTTCTTGGCTGCCACGTCTTCGCCGTCTCCTTCTTTTGGCCCGCTGGCCTGTCGTAGGAAATATTTGAGGAGCTCGCAGACCTTGTAGAGGTGTTTGACAGGGTAGGCGTGGTTGGTGCATGGGCTATCCATGAGCTTGTTGAAGTGGTCAAGCAGGCTCTGCTGGGGCTGCTTGCCCGCGTGATCAGCTACGGTGACCAACACGGTGTTGTCCGGTCGGCGCCGATCCTTTTTGTTCTTCTTGCCCCTCTGTGTGGAAGGGCCCTTGTCTTGGTCTCCATGCTTGGCCTTGCCTTTGTCCTGGCCTCCATTGAAGACCGCTCCGACCGCCTCGTCGCCAGAGGCATGGTTAGTGGCGACGTCGAGCAGGTCACGGGTGGTACAGGGCTTTAGGTAGCCAAGCTTGTGGATCAGAGACTCGTAGGTCGTCCCGGAGAGGAATGCGCTGATGACGTCCGCGTCGACGACATCAGGGAGGGAGTTGCATCGTTGGGAGAATATACGGATGTAATCTCGCGGGGACTCACTGGGCTCCTGCTAGCAGCTCTTGAGGTCCTAGGAGTTACCAGGGCGGACATACGTCCCCTGGAAATTTTCGACGAGGACCGTCTTGAGGTCCGCCTGGTCGCGGATGCTGTCGTGCGGGAGGAATTCAGGCCACGCCCGAACATGTTCCCCCACGCAGATGGAGAGATATTGAATGATGAAAAGGTCATCATCCACCCCTCCGTCTCGGTAGGCGAGCCGGAAATCTTCGAGCCAAATACCAGGGTTTGTCTCCCCGGTGTACTTGGCGATGTTGGTGGGCAGTCGGAAGCGCTGTGGGAACGGCACTCTTCGGATACGTCGGCCAAAGGCCCGTGGTCCCAGGCCATCCAGGCTAGGACTCCGATCGTCTGGCCGGTGACCATGCCTGGGGCGCGTTTCACCGCTCCCCTCGATGGTTCGGCCAGGGCCCATGTCGCCTGCCCTCATCACCGCCCAGTAGACGTCATCATTAAGCCGAGCCTAATGTCGGTTGCTGATGACGCTGTGAGAGTCTTGGTGCGGACTGAGCCGTTCGCGTACCGGTGGTCGGTGTGGAGCAGGCGCTAGGTCGGCCCGCGGTGCAGCCACGGCCTCCTATGCCGTGCTTGGTGACCATAATGGTGAACGGATGGAGCGATCCATCTGGTGCGTTCCCACTCCCCTGGTGGGGAGAGGGGCCACGAGTCGGAGTTGTGATGCAGAGCTTTCTGCCTGTTGAACGGCGGTGGCTTCCACCAGCGCCCGAAGGTTCCGGTAGACCGCCCGCTCCTAGGGACCGACGAGCTCGAGAACGCCGCGCATAAGCATTGCCGCAGCGGCGATGTTCTAGCTAGCCCGAGCGAACTATGGGGGGTCGTTCCCCTCGTTCATGATGTCGTGCTGGACCTGACGGGCATGACCTCGGGCGCCGCTCACCGGGTCACGCGCATGGGGCGCAATGTGCTGCACCGAGCGCGTCGGCGTAGGTGGCAGCTGGTTCTGCCGCCGTTGTTGTAGCTCCTCGGCGTGCTCTTGTGCGAGCGCGAGGGCCCCGCACATGGGTTCGGAGGGGTGTGAGTCTGCTAAAACTCTACCACCACCGATGGCTATCCCAGAGCGTCCACCATAGCGCACTCTCGAGACAGACGGTGGCTAGGTGCCACGTCACTGATGCTGGAGCTGTCGCTCTCAACCTCGTCATCTAGGAGTTCATGGAAAGTGGTGGGAGCATAGCTCACCATTCCCACGAATTCAGATGTGAGAGGGGGCAGCGCCAGCATCCTTCGGAGCCCCCGAGCGTACGCATTTACGGGGGATGCGTGGCCGTAGGGGAACTGGTCGTACGGTGTTTGCGGTGCGGACAGTACGGTCTCTCCGGATAATCGGCGGGAGATAGTAAATAGCGAGTAAATAACAATATGTACATTACTCACAGCGGGGTTTGAGCAGAGAGTTTACTCAGAATGAAGCGTAGGCGCCTCATTGTTGAAGTCGTCATGTGTCCCGGAGCCAATGGAGGGCGCCCCTCCGACGAGCGCCGGAACAATTGCCTCCTCGTGGAGGTGTAGTACGTCGAGCCGGTCGGCGATGAAGTCTAGGCTTCCAAAGAGGAAGGCCTAGGACGGATCGAAGACAAGTGGAACCCACATGCCATCAAGTGGGAGTGTGGGAAACTCCAGTGAGCTGAAGTGAGTTGTATCACTTGAGCCCGCCATGGCGAAGGTGGCGGAAAAGTGGGCCATTCGATGACCAAAAAGTGTGAACGTACAGCGTCTTCCCCACGGACGGTGCCAACTGTCGGTGCAGAAAGTGACCAACACGTAAATATTTGTAGTTTTGCTATACGTTGTGATCGAAGATGGCCTAGCACTCTATGACACAGGGTTTATACTGGTTCAGGCAATGTGCCCTACGTCTAGTTTGAGTTGGTCGGTGACTTTATTCCTGAGCCTAGGTGCTCGAAGTTTGCTGTGGGGTTACAAACGGAAGGGAAAAGGATGGGGGGTGCAAGAGGTCCGATCAGACTCTGGTCTAAAGGGCCAAGAGTGACGGGAGCTCCACTATGTGCTAAGTGTTTGAGCATGTGCTCGAGGTTTGAACCTAGTGGTTCTCCTGTTGTGTGTGTTGTTCGAGTTGTTGTGTGAACTGATCGATGTCTCTGTTGGAAGAGAGTGCATCCCCTTTTATAGATGAAGGGGATGGCCTTACAAGTGAGAGAGAGAGAGTGTACGCATGCTACTAAGTCTTATCGCCCATGCCGTCGGGTACAAGATGATTGTAGGCGTCCATAACACTGTTAATGTCAGATGCATGTGGGAGGTGGCCCAAGAGTTTAGGGATTCCAGCGAAGGCTCGGCCCAGCGGACAACGTTGCGAACGACGCACAACTCTTGGGCCTGCCCAAACACAAAAAACGATAGGCCAGAAGGGCGATCCAATCTCCGACCGGAAGGCCCCGCAAAGGAGGAACAACGCTCGCTTCCGACTTTGGCCCGCCTCTCCGATCGAAAGGCCTGGCCAAACACCGCTTCCGAACTCCGAACTGCATCTCCAACCGGAGACGCACTAAACCCCTGCTTACGGCTCTTCGCCGACTGGCGCAGTCAGAGCCAACTGAGACCAACCGATCGGGGACGCCCGCTCGGTGAGGACCAGGAAATGGACGGAGCAAGAAAGGCAGGGACTCAAGTCAACCGCAAAAACCGAGGACCATACCCTATACACCTATAGGACAGTACCGACAGGACATGTCAGAAGAGTGCCCTGCAACCTTCTAGGCATGTCAGAACAGTGTTGTGGGCGCTGACATTTTGCCCTACAGTGTTGTGGGCGCCCGCAACAACTGTCATGCTAGACAAGCATGGTAAAACCTTTGCCTGCCTCTGGACAGCAACAGTATGGCAGGCATCGACGTTTGCCATACCAGAAGAAGACGACGCAAACCTCCCACATGCATCTGACATCAACAGTGTTATGGGCGCCTACAATCATCTTGTACCCGACGGCGTGGGCGACAAGACTTAGTAGCGTGCGTACACTCTCTCCCTCTCACTTGTAAGGCCATCCCCTTCATCTATGAAAGAGGATGCGCTCTCTTCCAATAGAGAGATCGATCAGTTCACACAACAACTCGAACAACACACACAATAGGAGAACCACTAGGTTCAAACCTCGAGCACACGCTCAAACACTTAGCACATAGCGGAGCTCCCGTCACTCTCGGCCCTTTAGACCAGAGTCCGACCAGACCTCTTGCACCCCCATCTTTCTCCCTTTCATTTGTAACCCCACAACAAACTTCGAGCACCTGGGCTCAGGAATAAAGTCACCGACTGACTCAAACTGGACGTAGGGCACGTTGCCTAAACCAATATAAACCCTGTGTCATTGAGTGCTAGGCCACCTCCGATCACAACGTACAGCAAAACTACAAATATTTACGTGTTGGTCACTTTCTACATCGACAAGTTGCTTTTCCGTGGAGCTGCTGTCACTTGGTTGCTCAGTTTTGTGCTTTGTTTACTAACCGTTGAAAATTCTCTACCCATGGGGCGAGTGATTTTGGGAGCCGTGACACTCTAGTGTTGGACGGCGCCCCAACACCCGATGTGCAACAGATAAAAAATCGAGTGATTCTTGTCCATACAACACTTGATTTTCATGACCCTTGGATCTCGATCAAATAAACAGAAAAAACTATCCAAACAACACAAAAAAAACTAGATTATTTTTATGTAAGTCAAATAGGAAAATATCAAAGGAGAACCGAATAAAACATACAGAAAATAAATAAATAGAAACAAAAAAATAGGCAGATTATTTACGTGGAAGCCAAATTGGAAAATTTCAAAGGGGAACCAAATAAAACTTACAGGAAATCAGAAAAAACCAAAAAAAGATCAGATAATAGTTTGCTGACTATTCTTATTTACGAATAATCAATTTACATCAGTTGAACTCAGAATTTACATCTAAACAGAAGTTGTAAAAAATATGGTACAATAACATATAATCTGCTCCTGTTAAAAGAACGAATATACATACAATACATAGCTAGAGGCTAGGTGATTTGATGGGGCAGCATGTCCCTTCACCTGCAAAGCAGCAGCCAACTGCATGCACTCCAATGCATGCACTCCACCGGCGTGGAAGCGCATGGTTGCACGCTCGGAGCAACATGCACATGATGCACCTGCTGTTGCGTCTCCATCGGCTGTAGTTGTGTCCCATGGGCCGTAGGCGCGTGGTCCCGAGCAGCGCCACCGCGACTCACAGATGCCACAACACAGGATCGACGGGCATGCTCAGTCCTATCAACTTTCGGCGATGTCTTTTCTACACGCACAAGCAAGTTCTGCTGACCAGCAATGGCACTGGCAGTAGGTGTGACTTAACCGAAGGAGTAATACAACTGCTAAATGAGTACTACTGTGTTACTGATTTTTTTTAGCCACACCATGAATAGTGTGACTTAACAGAGCACAAGACAAGAGGAAATCTTATTGCTCGAAAACCTTGAGCACAAGCAAGAAGGCAGAGGCAGAGGCACAGGCCCGCCCCCACCCTTCCAACTCTCCCTCTCCTTCTCCCTCTCCCTCTCTCTCTCTCTCTCATCGCATGGTGTGTACAGTAGTGCCCTGCTGCTACTGTCCCGTAGCCGTAGGGAGCCCACAGCTACTGTTGGAGCTCAAGCACCGAGTAGTCCGGCCGGCGCCCACAGGCCACACAACATCACTGCACTGCTAGCCTCATTCAAGAATCTTCCAGCTTTCCCCAAACAGAACCAACCTTGGGCCTGCACCTCCAGAGGCTTGCCTCGCCATGCGCCGTGGTGCGTTGGTGCCGCGGCGCGGCAGCCCCAGCCACGTCAGCGTTCAGCGGCCTGGTCGCTGCCACGTCGCCGCTCCTACCGTACCCCATGCATAGGGCAGCAACGTGATTTCGCCGCGCCATATAAATAGACGTGGGCTAGAAATGTTAGATTTAAAAAATAAACGAAGAGTCTTAGAATTAAAAATAGTTTTAAAAAAATGTTAAAAATAAAAAAATTCCCCCCTGCCAGAGGTAGCTGTAGGGCCTGCTCAATCCACATTGGGTCCGTATCCTTGCCTGTGTCAACTTCCACGCGACTGATAGGACTGGCCAAGGGTGTGTTTAGTTGGGGAGGTGAAAATTTTTGGGTGTCACATCGGATGTGTCGGAAGGATGTCGGGAGGGTTTTTTTATACTAATAAAAAAACAAATTACAGAACCCATCAGGAAACCGCGAGACGAATCTAATGATACTAATTAATCGGTCATTAGCACATACGGGTTACTGTAGCACTTAAGGCTTTTCATGGACTAACTAGGCTTAAAAGATTCGTCTCGCGATTTTGCCGAGAACTGTGCAATTAGTTTTTTTTCCGTCTACATTTAGTACTCCATGCATGTGTCAAACATGCTCTTTTACTGTAGGAGGCAAAAAAATTTAGAAACTAAACAAGGCCCAAGTGTCAAGGCCGTCCAGCCCCAGCTTTTCACCCGCAACGAGGATCTTGGAAACCGAGTTGCCGCGGAACCCGGCACGCACGACATGGTCGCCCAGAACGGGGCAGACCACGGAGCCAATGAGGAACGACTGACAGGACCTGCAGTGGGGCCCATTGGCACGACCCAGAGACGGAGCGCCATGTCCACCGCCGGCCATCCGAACCGATCTGGGTCACCGAAGCGAGCCGTCGCGGACATTGTCGAGACCGGGGTGGTAGCGGTTGTGATTGCTATCGTCTGAGTCATCATCCCCGTCCGCATCTCCGCCATGACCCTCATCGGCCGAAGAGGTCGGCGGCGAATTTCAATCCTGAAACTCAATTAGGCGCAGGCGCACCAAGTAGCGCAGACCAGGCAGCTCATCGTGGATAACCTCCTCTGGACGGAGGTAGAGAGCACCACCGCGGTTAAGGCTGGATAACGAGCTGGCTCGGCTCCTAACGAGCCAGAAAGCCAGCTCGGCTCGGCTCGTTAAAAGCTCGAGCTGGCTCGTTAAGCTCGCGAGCTAAGTATAAAAAATACACAAAATATAATATTTGCATTTATCTAAAGTTTGAGAATAATAATAATATAAAGGAAATGCATCTAGACCAGTTACCAGTCAGTTTATAGGGTCTAGACCAGTTACTAGTCAATTGTAAAGTGGTTGACATGAAGTAATACAAAAACTAATATAAGTTTTGATACTTTTTTCCTAGAAGCTTGGCTCGTTTAGCTCGCGAGCTGGCTCGAGTTAGCTCGTTATAGCTAATGAGCTAAAATCTTGGCTCGGCTCATTATCATAACGAGCCGAGTCGAGCCAGCCACGAGCCGAGCGAGCTAACGAGCTTCGAGTTTTTCGTCCAGCCTTAACCGCGGTTGTGGACGTCAGGCTCTGGGATGAAGATGATTTCCTCGTCGGGGATGAACTGTGGATCGAGGCACCACGCCTTGATGAAGAACTCATGATCGTCGTCGACCGGCGCGTCCGTCGGTGGAACGACTTCAACGTTCGCATAGGCTGGACCAAGAAGAGTCTGCGCCGTGGAGGTGCTCCGAGCTTGGAGGGGCACCCGCCTCATCCCTAGCAGCACTCTGTACCTGAATGAACCACCGAAGGCCATCGAGGTCCTTTGCCATGCCCGCCAGATCAGGGAGAACTACGCGCCGACCATCGGGGTGTTTAGGACTCGGTCCCTGTCCTCGCGGAGTGAGAACCAAACATTGAAGTCCTTCGGGTCGTGTCGTCGTATGTTGGCCGCCTCTGTTGTCACGCCGAACCGGTTGAAGAGGTACAGGCGGACCATGGCCAGCAATACCGGGGGCCTGGTGCCGCCAAAGAGCGCGACTAGGGCCAGCCCGAGCTCATCCTCGGCCAACTGAAGCTTCGCTGAGCGAGGAACGACGACGAACCTAGTGTGACGAGGGCGCGCCGGGTGCTCCATCTCCGGCATCTCTTCTAGGGCAGCAGCAACCGCACCGTCCGCAGGGGCGGAGTCGGAGGAGCGCAGCAGCGGGGGACTGACGGGGAGCGACCGGTGGAGACTGACCGCGCGGAGGTCGTATCCTCCGCGTCCCATCAAACACGCTGCATGGTGGATGTCTACCAACGGGCAACCCGACGGCCCCCAAATGGACGCGACGGCAAGCGGCCCCGTTTGGCCCCCATGGACCTCAGAGGCAGAGGGCAGGTAGATGCGCGGTGGCCCTCGCGCTCGTAGTTGAAACACCGAGAAGGGAAGACGCAATCCGCCTTGACGTGGTTGCCTGCCAGACAATTGAAGCACTTGCCAACCAGGCCCAGCGAAAACAGGCCGCGCCGGCTTCGGCGGAGAACGACGGCGCCAGCGACGGCGGCTCTGTACTTGGTAGAACCCATCGGCGTCCGGCTCCGCAGACGCGTGAGCAGGGTGGGTCACCGGGGAGCCACGACGTCATGGAGGGTCAGTGTCTGGAGAGGGTACGAGCTGTGGATGGGAGCATCTCGCCGCTGCCATAAAGCCCACGGGCCCCCCTGACGACGACGTTGGCGACGCCTGCGGCGCCGGAGCCTGCCATGGACTGTGACTGCCTTCCCTTTCCCTTCCGGCGGCGGGGTTGGGGGCTCCAAATCAGAGTAGCCCTCAGAATCGGAGAATGCTACCCTGTCCTCGTGACTCGACGAGGGACTCCCGAAGAAGGTGGCCACGTTGGGGCCGAGACCCGGCGACCCGGCACCGAGGGACCGCGGCGAGGGGTGCTCCTCGTCGGCTTCGTCCGCCCTGGAGCGACGGGAAGGAGAGCCGTCCTCCATCGACACGGATCCCCAGCCGCGCGTAGAGGAGCGCCGCTGGAAGGACCAACGGACGCCTCAGCCAAGGCGGCGAGGTATGGTGGACGCCGGGGCCTGGGTAGCCACCGGCGGTTGTATGGTGGACGCCGGGGCCGAAGTGGCCACCGTCGGTTGGGGGGTGGAGCTCAGCGGCCGCTCAGCTCAGGCCTTTCTCGGCTACGAGCAACCATTGCGAGGCAACGAATGGAAGACGCGAGCTCTCTAGTGTCCACAGTCCAAGAATCCATCGGCCTGTTCGCTTGTCGTAAACGATCGTAAATTTCCAGCCAGAATAGTATTTTTCTCTCACACTAAACCAGCTAGCAGTAATAATCCACGATCGTTTACGATCGTTTCAGCCCCAGCTGAACAGGCTGCATATCGCGCTACTCGGCTCCAAATCCTTGTACATGTGCTGCTACAGCTCCGTGTCACGCGCAGGTCTCGCAGGAGGTCGCTACTCGTGCTGTCTTTTACCTCCGGGTAAAGTACATTTTTCAACCCTCAACTCGCGCCGAAGTTCGATTTTCAACATTCAACTATGAAACCGGTCAAGAAACACTCTCTAACTATCAAAACCGCACAAATTTAGTCCTTGGCTGGTTTCAAAAGCGGTTTTCTATTTTCGGGAGGCGCCGAAATTTTATATTATTTTTTTGAGCATCTTAACGTCCTGTAATGAAAAAACTCAAAACTATAAAGTTGTAGATCTCATTGAGAGCTACAACTTTGGTATAAAAAGTATTTTCATTTAACTCCATACAAATAATATATTTGAGCTCGCCAATTATTACGCATTGTTTTGTCGCTTGACTAGACTCAAATTTCAAAAAAATAGAAAACCCTTAATACTGAAATTTCGGATATAATTTTATACGTAAATTGTAGACCTCGATAAGATCTACAACTTTATAGTTTTATTTTTTTTTTCATTTGAGGACAGTAAAATGCTCAAAAAAATAATATAAAATTTCAGCACTGTAATAATCGGCTATTGGCACTTACTGCATTAGAACACTAATATATTATTTGTATGGAGTTAAATGAAAATACTTTTTATACCAAAGTTGTAGCTCTCAATGAGATCTACAACTTTGTAGTTTTGAGTTTTTTTCATTTGAGGACACGTTAAGATGTTCAAAAAAATAATATAAAATTTCGGCGCCTCCCGAAAATAGAAAACCGCTTTTGAAACCAGCCGATGACCAAATTTATCCGGTTTTAATAGTTGGAGGGTGTTTCTTGACCGGTTTCATAGTTGAAGGTTGAAAATCGAACTTCGGCACGAGTTGAGGTTAGAAAGTGTACTTTAGCCTTTACCTCCGATGACATTTCGTCCTCGTTGCCGACCAGATACTTGACGGCAAATTGTCTGGATACGCGGCACTCCTGCCTCCTTCACGTCGCGCCATGCTGATGAACCCCGTGCAGCGACAGTCAACTGCAGCTTGCAGGAGCTAGTGTCGAACGAATGGCCAAGAAAAACAAGACCGCAGTGGAGCAGCGCCCAGAACGACGCAGCTTGAACGAGTCGCCATGAGCCTTGAAACTGCAGGCACTCAATGCACACGAGTAGACCAGAAAGACAAGATTGAAGCGAGATCTGAGATAACTATGGTGGCTTCTCCCGTCATGCCTCTCATTCCCAGTCGAGCTCACCACCACCTACTTTGTCGATTGAATCCCCCCTCTCTCTCTCAGTTTGCTTCTCCCTCGATTGTGTCCTCTGTTTTGCTACTAAACTGGAGTATGTCCAAGCGAGTGATGCGATGATGAACATATATATTTGGTGTGGGTTCACGTATTTGCATTTAGTTCTTGCGAAGACGATATCATCGTGTCTTGCACGGAAGATATCAACATTCAAGACGACATGTCCTCGTTTACCATGATGTGGTATACTGGTATCTCAAACAAAGTGATGAAGATGATCTGTTCAATCCTCCATATTTATGTTATTGGATTATCCTTTCCAGTATATGCTTCATCACATCAAGTGTGTATGAAGATGAACCCTTTCTTCTCATTGATTTATGGCTGGCAACTCAATGCCATTTTATATCACTTGTCATTTTTAATTCAACTGTGGCTGCAAAAGATAGACTGATGAAAATAGAAACAAATAAAGGAAACCAGGTTCACCATACTGATTTTGGGAGCAACAATCATCATCCGTCGGTGTCTAATAATCCATTTGCATCTCAAATAAAAAATTAACTTAAAGAATATTAATGCACGATTAGATATCCTTTGTGTCCAACCATAAGAAGTAATGGCGCCGGTAGAAGAAAATGCCACTAGTCATTTTCCACTGTATTGTTGGAGAGTTCTATGGACCACGACAGCCTATGCATGGCGCACAGTCAGGAGAAGAAATACAAAGCATGAGGGTGGAGTCAAGGGTCAGTTGAGCCGAGTAACCATTGGCAGGCAACGAATGGAAGACGCGAGCTCTCCAGTCTCCACAGTCCAAGAATCCATATTGTTGACATCCCTGTACATGCGCCGCTACAGCTCTATGGCCCGTGCCATGCGCAGGTCTCGCAGGAGATCGCTACTCGCTTCTCGTGCTGTCTTTTACCTCCGTTGACTATTTGCTGGAGTTGCCGACCAGACACTTGGTGTGGCAGATTGACTGGGTATGCGGCACCCCAGTCTCCTTCACGTCGCGCCATCCGGATGAATCCCATACAGTTCCAGACAGTTGTAGCTTGCAGGAGCTAGTGTCGAACGAATAACCAGGGAAGGCGACCGCAACGGAGCAGCGCCCAGAGCGACACAGTTTGCACGAGTCGCCATGAGTCTTGTTACTGCAGGCACTCGTAATGCACGAGTAGACAAGAAAGGCAAGGCTGAAGCGAGATCTGACATCTATGGTACCTGTGGTTTCTTCTCCCGTCATGCCTCTCATTCCAAGTCGAGCTCGCCACCAACCTCCTCCGTCGACAGAATCATCCCTCTGCCTTTCGGTTTGCTTCTCCCTCGATTGTGTCCTCTGGCTTGCTACTAAACTGGAGTATGTCCAAGCGAGTGATGTGACGGTGAACATATATATTTGGTGTGGTGTGGATTCATGTATTTGCATTTAGTACTTGTGAAGACGATATCATCGTGTCTTCATAGAAGATATCAACATTCAAGATGAGATGTCCTCACTTACTATGATGTGGTATCCAAACAAAGTGATGAAGATGATCCGTTCAATCCTCCACATTTATGTTAGGATTGTCTTTACAGTGTATACTTCATCACATCAAGCGTGGATGAAGATGAACCCTTTCTTGTCATTTATGGCTAGCAACTTAATGTCATGTTTATATCTTGTCATTTTCAGTGATCAATCGTTGCTGCAAAAGATAGACAGATGAACATAGAAACAAATAAAGGAAACTAGGTTCACCATACTTGTTGTAACATGGCCACCGCGAGTGGCGGAGACCTACGCAGTCAGCAGGTTACGAGGGCATCTCCGACCTGTTACCAAAACGAAGGTTGTGCTCCCACGCCTCCAAACCCGGGAAAGAGAACGGTTTGTTAGATTGAGCTTGCAGGTTGCGGACGACGGCCCCAGCATGGTCTCCGCCCGGCCGGCTCGCAGGCGTCTCCGGCCGATGGGGCGGAGGCCGCTCCGCCAGGAGACTAATTAAATGCCAACATTGTTTGGGTATGTGCAGGTGACCAGATGAGGGCGCTCGTGGACTGCGCGGGTGCTCCAGCATGGTCTCCGCCCGTCGGGGCGAAGACCCAAGCAGGAGATCGGCGATCCTAGGATGCCGGAGGCCTACAGCTTCGGCACTCCCAGAGGCAGAGGCCCGAAGGCTCGTCGTCGGATCCTGAGGCTGGACAGAGCGGAGACCTACGGCGGAGGCCCTAAAGCCCATCGCCGAGTCCTGAGGTCCGATGGGCCGGTTGATCATGCAGGCCCAGTACCAGATGGCGGCATGGCAAGATTACCCCCGAGACGGAAGGCGAGTAGAGGAATATCCCAAGAATGTACTGTAGCAGTTGAGGGATATTACTGTAAACTCTGTGAAAGTGGTAGTTGAGCCCTATAAATAGGGAACACTTGTAACAGTAAAGAGGTTGGTTGGTGCAATAATTAATGAAACCCTAGTTTTATGTGCCACTTCCTTACTCGCCCATCCATCGCGCCTGTTTCCCGTGCCTCCGCCGGGAGGTGCGGCGTAGCAGGCGGAGGCCTCTACCGCCTCCACACTGTCTGAGACCGCCAGTTTCAACAATACTGATTTGGGAGTTTAGCGCCAAGAGCAACAAATCATCGTCCTTCAGTGTCTAATAATCCACTTGCATCTCAATATTCTTACCGTGTCTAAAATCAACTTGCATATCAGAATAAATAAAATAACTCAAAGAAAAATAATTCACAATGAGATATCCTTTGTCTCAAGTTTTCATGTGCTTAAAGTTTTATTTTGGCCTAACTGGAAAAGAAAGTCCAGACGGACTGTCTAAATCTTATGCCCAAAATAATCACATTATTCATAGTGCAATGATTATGATCAGCTTTCATCTTTGCCCGCGGAGCTCTGGCGAAACCCTAGTGCGGCAGCGGAGGCGAGGAGGAAGATGAATAGTGAAGGAAAAAAAATCGAGTACTGCAACACTCGAACGTAGACTAGACAGACTCTAATTTTATATGGCTCGTCCTATGTTAAAACACTTAAAACATCCATGTGAAAACACTTGCAACATACATCTGAAACAACTGAAACACTTAAAACAGACACTTGCAACATGCGTTTTCAAACGCAATATCTACTTGCTGCTTGGACGAAATGGAGGCTTATCGGAGCGGAGCTCGACGCCATCGCGGAGCTCGATGCCATGGAGTGATGAGGGGGGGGGGATGCCAGTGGGCCGGCGCAGAGCTCGATGCCGTGGAGCGGCTAAGGGCTTAAGGGCACCTACTCGTGAAGAACTTGAGTTTCCAAGTAGCAGCAGTACGTCAAAAGGGACACCTAGGCGTGAGGAGTCTGCTTCCAACTCCTACCGTGCCTATTTGATCGGTTGGAGTATATTTCCTTTTATATGAATAGACCATCAGTGATCGCCTCCTAATTAATATATGTGCTTTGTGGGGCATTTCTCACTCCAAATATACTTAGGGTTGCTCCTGACCACTGTAACTAGCCGAGACATGAATTTTGGTGGACCTATATGTGCCAAATCTCAGTTATTGGCCTTGTTCGCTTGAACTACTTCAGCAATATTTTTCAGCGAACGAACATTGTTTTTCTCTCACAGCAAATCAGCATAACCCATATTTTAGCGAAACGAACAAGGCCATTGCCGAGATCAATGCAGCGTAAAGGCGAGCAGCTTCCCATTGCCTCCAGAACCAAAGGACTTCCAATCCTGGATGCATTAGCTTAAGAATGCTTGGTTTGCGGAATCAGTTATCCTGGATGAGGTGGTACATTGTAGGTCCATTTTTAAATGACGATGGGCTATCTCGTTCCACAAACTAAACACCCTCTCAGTCGGACCATGGAACAAGCTCTTTAGCTCGCCGATTGCGGCTGGGACTAGACGCTAGGGGATGGAAGAAGTTTGCTGCTACAGACGAAAGAGAAATCAAACAGACCAATGGAATCTTGTAGGCAATAGGTAATGCTCACAAAGGTTACAAAGGTCAGCAGAGCGCGCGACACAAAAAGGAGGCGGTTTCCAGGGAGGCTTCACGGCAGGCTTGTTCATCTCGGGGCAGCAACCAAACAGACCCGGCTCAGGGGTGAGCAGAGATGCTGCACCAGTGGCATGTTGCTCACCTTTGCCAAGGGAATTGTTGTAACACGGCCTCGGCGGGTGGCGAAGGCCTCCGACGGCGAGGTGTCACCAAGGCGTCTTCGACCATCTTAGGGTGGAGATCTGGCGCTGACTAAAGGAACTTTTTTGGCTATGCTCGTAGGGCGCTGCATGAGGCTCAGCGAGCTTGTCGCGGATTCCGCCCGGGCCAGGCACAGACATCTCCGGCCGCTCAGGCGGACGCCGCCCCGCTTCGGCTGATGGGTGTCTCCGGCGATGAGGGCGGAGGCCGCCCTACCCCCGAACTAATCAAACAAACAATCTTGCCTAAGTGTGTGCAGGTACCTAAGCGTAGGCGCCCGTGGTCCGCGCGAGCGCGCCAGCATGGCCCCCGCGCGGCCGGGCGGAGACTTACGGATGATGTCTCCGACCAGACCGGAGGAGACCCGCGTAGGCAGCCGCGCGCCCCTGAAGACGAAGGCCAGCGTCAGAAACTCAGGCCTCTGGGCCGAAGACCAAGGCACGGTGGGCCGGCCGCTTATGGAGGCCCATTACTTGAAGACGGTGTGGCAGGATTGCCCCGCAAACAAGAGACTAGTGGCGGAATATTCTAGGAATGTACTGTAGCAGTTGAGGGGCATTGTAATAAATTCTGTCAAGAAGTAGTTGAGCCCTATAAATAGGGAACACTTGTAACAGTGCAGATGGATGGTGGATGAATTAATGAAACCTTAGCTTTCCATGCCAGTTTCCTACACGCCCACCAGTCGTGCCTATCTCGAGCCTCCGCCTGAGGGCGACGCTCGGCGGGTGGAGGCCTCTGTCTCCTCCACGCTGTCTGAGACCGCTAGTCTCAACATTGGCACCCACCGTGGTTTGGCCAAGGCAAACCAACGATGGCAGGGAAAAGAAAAACCACCACCAGAGCAGCAACGACCACGGGTCAGAGAGGAAGGCCTAGGCGCACCGCTCGTAGCACCTACGCAACCTCGCCTGTGGAGGATGACACCAGAGCAGATGCCCAGGGTCAACCACCGGAACCCCAAGATCTAGAAATTCAAGATCCGGAGGCCCAACCAAATTCAGGCACAACACTCGAGCAAGAACTGCAACAGCTACAAGCACAGTTGCAAAGAGCGCAACAAGAGAGGGACAGAATGGCAGCAACATTCGCAGCTAATCAGCAAGCTACTCAAGCGTCAGCACAAGCAGCAGAAATAAGACAGCAGTTGGCAGTCCTACATGCTGAGATGCTAAGTATGCAGCATGCACTACCAGCGTCAACCTCCGCAATCCCAGCCTCCGCAGCAACACCTCCGGTAGTGATAAGCCCGACCATGATGCCATCTCAGGTGATGCGGAGGCCTATCGATCCCAAGTCCCCACTCTCTGAAGGCATACAACAGTCGCCATGGCCAACAGCGTACAAGTCAATCACACTACCAAAGTTCAACGGCAAGACAGACCCCATCAGTTTATTATGAGTTACGAGGCAGCAGTAGCCTCCGCCGGTGGAGACGACGCCGTCTTGGCAAAGTCATTTGTCATTGCAGCCGAAGGCGACGCGTTGGCTTGGTATTCTATGCTCAAACGAAGCACAGTCTATTCTTAGGAGAACCTCCGGGACAAGTTATTGGCAAACGTCAAGGGGCTAGCAGCACAGTCGCTCACTTCCACAGATCTGTTCCAGTGCAAGCAAATGCAGGGAGAGACACTACACGACTACTTCCAGAAATTCGTGCAACTAAAGGCGAAGGCACCAGACGTCCCAGACGAGATCGCCATCGAAGCAGCGATCAAAGGCCTCCGAATCGGGCCATTCGCTGCACACCTAGCAAGAAAAAAACCAACTTCCATACAACAGTTGTATGACGAGTTCGAGAAATACTGCAGATCAAACAATGACCTTCGGAAAAGGCTGGAGGAGCAGAGTCAAAACAGATAGCAAAACAGCAGCAAAAACTCCCAAAAGAGCTATACGAACCAGAACGCATCAAATCAGAAACCAGGCCAGGGGCAAGTGCTCAGCATCGAGGGTCAACCTCACCCCGAGCAAGGGCAACTGGAAGCGCCAGCACGACCGGAGACCCAGACCAGGAACCAAGGTCGGCAAGGTTACCAAGGCAAAAACTAGAACAAAAATCACAGCCAGAAACAACGCAGGCCATATTGCATTTTTCACGACAAAAACGCAGGGCACAGCACCAAAGATTGTCCGGAGACAAAAGAAACACAGGAAAGGATGAAGAACAAGCAGACTGCCCAACCTCCGACACAGCAGAGCGCAAGAGAGGTCAACACCACCTACACAACTGGCCACCAGCAGTACTGCCCAATGTACCCAGCGCTAAATGCAACCCAAATACATCCCTCCACACTGGCCTCTGCCTATTACCCAAACTTCCTACCAGCATGACGGTCATTGCCTTCACAGCAGCCTCCACCGGGCAACTACAGGTCGGAGGCAAGCCTGACCTACATAAACCCAAAATCTCCCCATATAACCTACCTCGAAACAAACCCACCGACACAAAACCAAATAAGTTTCGAGCCTCCGCCGCAACAGCACCACATGCAGCAACTGCCTCCACCGCCACCTCACAACCAACCACCAGCACCAAAAAATGAGCCAAACCAAGAAAACCAAGTGACCCCCATGGACCACTACAACCAATAGGCATGATACTACCAATCGCCGGAGGATCATCAATGGAGTTTCAAACAAAAAATAGAAAAAGGATCACCTCCGCCTGGTAAACAACGTATCAGTCCAAGGCCCAAAGACGTACACAGATTGGTCCAGAGTCCTAATCACCTTCACAGAAGAAGATCTCCAGCTAGAGAGCTACCCTCACGCAGACGCAATGGTGATCAAGACCAACATAGCAGCATGGGAGATAAGCAGAGTACTGATCGACACTAGCAGTTCAGCAGATATCATCTTCGCAAATACCTTCGACCAAATGAAGCTCAGCAGAAATCAACTACAGCCCTTCGAATCCCCTTTAATAGGATTCGGAGGCAAGCAGATACAAGAATTAGGAAAAATCTCACTCCCAGTGTCGTTTGGAACCCAAGCAAATGCTAGAACCGAGTACATAACCTTCGACGTCGTCGATCTGTATTACCCATACAATGCCATCTTGGGCAGAGGATTCACAACCAAATTCAACGCAGCCCTGCATATGGCCTACCTGTGCAAGAAAATACCAGCACTCCATGGTATTATCACAGTCCGAGGCAGCCAGAAAGAAGCAAGAAACATAGAAAAAGCTATCTAC
Source organism: Miscanthus lutarioriparius (assembly GCA_904845875.1). Classification (NCBI taxonomy): domain Eukaryota; kingdom Viridiplantae; phylum Streptophyta; class Magnoliopsida; order Poales; family Poaceae; genus Miscanthus; species Miscanthus lutarioriparius. Next base: position 25,405,803 of record CAJGYO010000004.1, on the reverse strand, counting down.
AAAGCCCAAAGAAACATCAATGCAGTCGAGTCGGCAGACAAAGAATTAGAGCCTCCGGATATGCCCAGAGGAAAAAAAGATATGGCAGGTCAAGAAGAGACAAAGCTGATCCCTCTAGAAAAGGAGTTACCAGACAGAAAAGTAACAATCAGCTCAGAATTGAGCAAGGCAGAGGAGGAAGAACTCATGGAAACTATAGTAAAAAACAAGGGCATCTTCGCCTGGTCAGCCTCCGACCTCCAGGGAGTCAGCAGGGACATCATACAACACGAACTGGATATCAATGAAAACATGAGACCAAGAAAGCAGAAACAGAGAAAAATGTCGGAGGACAGAATCCTGGCAGCAAAGGCGGAGGTGCAAAGATTGCTAGATGCAAAAGTGATCAGGGAAGTCAAGTATTCAGAATGGCTTGCAAATGTAGTACTGGTACCAAAGAAGAATGGCGAAATGAGAATGTGCATAGATTTCACAGATCTGAATAAAGCTTGCAAAAAAGACCATTTTCCATTGCCAAGAATAGATGCCTCCGTCGATAAGGCAGCCAAATGCCAGAGGTTCTCTCTCCTCGACTGTTTCTCTAGGTATCACCAAATCTAGATGAAAAAAGAAGACGAAGACAAGACAAGTTTCACCACTCCATTCGGGACATATTGCTACACCAGAATGCCGAAGGGCCTCAAAAATGCCGGAGCAACCTTTGCCAGAATGACAAAGGAAGTTTTGGGCTCACAACTAGATAGAAACATCATAGCCTACGTCGACGACATAGTGGTCATGAGCAAGAACAAGAATGATCGTGTCTTCGACTTACAAGAGACCTTCGCCAACCTCAAGACAGCTGGCCTCCGCCTCAACCCAGAAAAATGTATATTTGGAGTCACAAAAGGGAAGATGCTCGGATATATCATAAGCAGTGAAGGCATCAAAGCGAACCCGGACAAAACCAGAGCAATAATGACAATGGCAGAGCCCAAAAACAAGAAAGAAGTGCAAAAGCTGACGGGAAGAATAGCAGCGCTCAACAGATTCATCTCAAAATCAGCAGAACGCAGCCTACCCTTCTTCCAAGCCCTGAGGGGCGGAGGCAACTTCGAATGGGGGTCCAAGCAGTCGGAGGCATTTCATAACTTGAAAGAGTATCTGGCAAACTCACTGGTGGTCTCCGTCCCAGAATCGGATAGCCACCTATTGCTGTATGTGGCGGCCTCCGACCATGCAGTCAGTGCAGTCTTAGTCCACGAGCTAGAAAAAGAATCAGGCAAAACTCAAAAACTAGTTTATTTTATCTCTGAAGCACTGTCCGGAGCCAAGCTAAACTACATTGAGGTAGAAAAAGTTGCCTACGCAGTGCTGATGGCATCAAGAAAACTAAAGCATTATTTTCAAGCCCACGAAATCTCAGTTCCAACATCGCTGCCACTGCAAGACTTGCTCAGAAACAAAGAAGCCTCCGGCAGAATAGGCAAATGGGCTACAGAGCTATCACAGTTTGGTATCTCGTATGTCCCCAGAACAGTAATCAAATCACAAGCACTAGCCAATTTTGTAGCAGATTGGACACCTCCGACAGAGCCCAAGGCACAACCAACCACTCAAGGCTGGATAGCATTCACGGATGGAGCCTGGGGCCAAGCCAGAGCAGGAGCCTCCGCCGTCCTAACGGCACCCTCCGGCGTCAGACTGAAATACACAGCAAGGCTAGAGTTCAAATCAACAAACAACATAGCAGAATATGAGGGCCTGATCTTAGCGCTGAGCAAAGCAAAGGCCTTAGGGGCAAAAACATTGACAGTCAAAACAGATTCTCAAGTGGTCACTGGCCAAGTAGAGAAAGAATACACAGCAAGAGAGCCAGAACTCATCAAATACCTATCCGTTGTCAGAAATTTGGAGTGGAGATTCGAGGGCTTCACCCTGAAGCACATCCCAAGATCAGAAAATGCAGAGGCAGATGAATTGGCAAAGGCTGCGACAAACAACCTGCCACTGGCACGAAACACTTTTTACCAGATCTTGAAGTCTCCGACAACTGCGGAGACACTTAAGGCACCAAAGCCCATACTACACCTGCAAAATGAAGATTGGAGAAAGGCGATAATAGGATTCCTAGAAGGCAAAACCACCGAAGAAGATGAAGCAAAAGCAGCAAGAATACAGGCCAGGGCAAGAAATTACACAATCATAGATGGTGTACTGTACAAGAAAGGAGTAGTCCAGCCTCTCCTCAAATGCGTATCGCAGAGCGAAGGCATAGAGTTGCTTCAAGAAATACACTCAGGAATTTACGGGTCGCACATTGGCTCTAGAGCATTATCAGCAAAGGCAATAAGGCAAGGCTTTTATTGGCCAACACACATACAAGACGCAGAGCAGACAGTCAGAACATGCAAAGCATGCCAAACATTCTCTCCATGGCAGTCAAAACCATCGTCGGAGACCCAGTTTATACCTCCGACATGGCCGCTACAAAGATGGGGTATGGACCTGGTCGGGCCATTACCACCATCCCAAGGAGGAAATAAATTCGTAGTAGTGGCAGTAGAATATTTTACAAGATGGATAGAGGCAAAGCCGCTTGCGAAGATAACCTCAAAAACTGTCAAAAAATTCTTCTGGCAAAACATCATTTACAGATTCGGTGTACCGAGGATTTTGACAGTAGACAATGGAAAACAATTCGATTCAGAGAACTTCAAAGAATTATGCAAAAGCATTGGGACAAAACTAGCCTTCGCCTCAGTATACCACCCAGAGTCCAATGGTGCTATGGAAAGAGCAAACAGAATAGTGTTTTCAGCAATATCAAAAACATTGCTGGGCCTACGCAAAGGAAAAGGGGTAGATGAATTACCCAGAGTGATTTGGTCACACAATATATCTATCTCAAGAACAATATGATTCACACCATTCAAACTGCTTTATGGAGAAGAGGCCATGATGTCAGAAGAAATCAAGCACGAAAGCCTCCGCACAACGAGACAGCTAATGTTGCAAGATGAAGAATATGCAAAAGAAACAATAGAAGCCAGAAGACTGGAAGGAGTCGAAATCATTGCAAAATATCAGTCCCAAACCAAGAAGTGGAGAGACTCTCAGGTGGTAAGGAAAGACATAAAACACGGAGACCTCGTGCTCAGAAGAAAACCCAACCCACAACTTGTTGGAAAACTGCAACCGAAATGGGAAGGCCCATACACAGCAACGGCAGCAGGCCGCCTTGGCTCTTTCCACTTGACCGACAGCGAAGGTGTCACGACAACCCACACCTGGAATATCGACAGCCTCCGCAGATATTACATCTAGGCAGTGTACCAAAGGGCAACCTCCACAAATAATAAGCGGAGGCCCCTATTTACCTTTCAGTTTTTTTTCTACAACCCAAAAAATGTAAAAGAGCCTGTACTCTTTTCCTCACAGGGGAACTCCAAGCGGAGGTGAGGTTTTTAACGAGGCAGGCTCAATGTAAAAATCCTCTACAAGTATAAAGAGGTAATCCCCCAAAAGAACGCTTGAGAAGTCCAAAACTAAAAGCGGCCAGCTCTGGCGCCGCAATATTCGATGAACAATAATAAGCACAGGTCCTTTCAAAGTGCCGGCCACAGGCATTGGCAATTTGAAACGACCTCTATGGCCAAACAGGCCTCTGACCCTTGACAAAGACTTGTCCAAATTTAGGCATCAAGGCAGAAATCAACTTGGCCAAACAAGCCTCCGACCCTTGACAAAGACCTGTCCAAATTCAGGCATCAAGGCAAAAATCAACTTGGACAAACAGGCCTCCGACCCTTGACAAAGACCTATCCAAATTCAGGCATCAAGGCAGAAATCAACTTGGCCAAACAGGCCTCCGACCCTTGACAAAGACCTATCCAAATTCAGGCATCAAGGCAGAAATCAACTTGGCCAAACAGGCCTCCGACCCTTGACGAAGACCTGACCAAATTCAGGCATCAAGGCAAAAACAACCTTGGCCAAACAGGCCTCCGACCTTGACGAAGACCTGACCAAATTCAGGCATCAAGGTAAAAACAACCTTGGCCAAACAGGCCTTTGACCTTGATGAAGACCTGAACAAATTCAGGCAGCAAGACAAAAACAACGTCGGCCAAAACAGGCCTCCGAAATTAACAAAAAACCAACCCAAGCATCAGGGGCAACACCATTATGGCGCCAGAACCAGGAAGAAGGTCTCCGCCATCGAAAATAGCAAAACGAGGACAAGGTCTGACAAAACCCTGTCACTTAGCCACTAGGCCTATTTACTTCAAAAGATCTCAAAAGACACGAATAATACAACCAAGATATAGGTCATTAAAGCCAAGATACGTTCCAACAAACAACGTACCAAAAATTTAACAATCAAAAGCCGCCAACCCACTATAAAACGGGTTCCCCCAACGCCCTTAAAACCTCAGTCAGCATAAGGCGCAAGGGGGGAAGAAGGCAGAGCACAAGCACAAGCCACAGCAATGACCATGGAGGCAGGGGTCTCCTTAGATATCTAAGTCGGCCGTAGATATTGTACGAAAACTCGTAAAGTCGGATGCACTAGTAGACGGTCGGAGAAAGTGGGAAAAGAGACAGGAACTACGGCACGGTGATGAACAGCGCAGGCCTACGGAAGAAGGGGGATGTCGCACGAAAACTCATAACATCCCCATGACGCCGGAGACCTAACCTGCCATCTCCACAAATGAAACACGTCCCACGGGGGTGCAGCATCGGAGGCCCATACCACTAGACAGCTAAAACACCCAGCTAAAGAAATACCAAAAGTCTCCGCCGTCTGCACAAGCTGCGCCAAACCTCCTATTGGATCAAACACCGATTCAGCAAGCCTCGCCAGGCGGACTTCAAGTACGCCTCTGCCGGTCAAAAAACTACCAACACTTCTACCCCAGCCATCAAGCAAGCACAGAGAAGGAAAGAACATGGGGTGGAGGTCCTGGCCACCACCTTTGTATCATGCACGTTCGCCCAAGCAAAGACCCACGGTGTGCAAACTCGGGACTAGACGAGATATGTAAACTAGCACAACAGACCTAAGCCCCCGCACAAACAATCAAGAAAGTGAACCTGTTTTGTATTCCATATAACATCAAGTAGCATTCTTACGGGACGCAAACTTACAATAAAATCCTAACTATTGTGGCGGAGGTCCACGCCAAGCAAGCATGCGAGTAAACCCAGCGCGCTCGTCATCTATGTCAAACCTAACAGACTCAAACATGTCGCGCGCAATGCTGCGGGGAAAGGCCGAACGCCAATACTCCCAAAGCTCTCCGCTCACATAAATACCGTCGTCGTAGAGAGTCAAAGGCGTAACATCTTGCGCAGGCTCTGGATTCGTAACCTGTGCAACGTTAAAATGTCCCACAAAACCATTCAGAACAAAAGAAACTTTATTTACAAGAGTCCATCTGGACTACAATATACAAGTCAAAACAACTAAGTGCTACAAAGAGCCTAGACCTCTGGCGCATCGGCCGCAGCGAAAGTCCCTGGAACGGAGCCCACATCAACTGTGGGCAGGGACGGCGCCTGCGGCCTCCGACCATCACCACCGCCGATCACAGCACCCACCGGAGCACCAGCGGTGGTGGAGGCATCACCCGCGGTCGCCGAGCGTGGAACAGACGGAGGCCTGCCCGCAAGATTCTTCTGCGCATCCTATAGCAAAGGCTAAAATATCAGGTGCACAGGCAACGAAAGCCTTCGTAGCTTCGCAAAAAGCAAGGAGAAAAAAACAGCAGCTACAAAGACTAGAAATACCTTCGCCCTCTTTTCCTCCGCCAGTTTCCGAGCGGCAAGTCTCCCAAACAGAGCCCAAAAGTACCCAATGAAATTTCTCAAGGTTTTTCGCAAACCAAGAGAAGTCTCACCAAGCTCCTCCAGACCCGGAAGCGCTCCCTCCGGAATACTTTCGGTATGCGTACACCCGCCGCGCACCAAAAGCTTGGCGTAATTCGATACTCCCGCCAATGCCCCGTAGTCCGTGCAGCCATTGATCAGATAGGGGAGCTTCGCAAGGTGACGCTTCAGCCAGGAGGCGAGGGCGTAGATGCTGTCTTCCTCCGGAGGAGTAGAGGTTTCGCCTCCGAACTCGGCCACGATGGCCCAGTAATGGCCAACGGTTGAAGCAAGGACCCCCTTGACCGAGTCCAGACACCTCGTCGTCAAAGACAGCTGCTCCCCCACCAAAGCCGCGGATTCCTTCTTAGAGGCCAGCTCTCGCCGGAGACCATCGGCCAACTCGTTCACCCTACGGGACTGCTCGGCGGACAAAGCTTCCGCATCCCGGGCCTTGGCGAGATCGGCCCTCAAAGCCTCCTTTTCTTGTTCCTTCTCCGCCAGAGAAAGGTGGAGAGTTGCAAGGGAGTTGGACAAACCCCCTTTTTCACCTTCCAGGCGCTTGTTCTCCGCCTTGAGCACTTCAATCGTAGTATCTCGGTCAGAGACCTCGTGAGTGTAGCGCTCTTCCATAACAACAGCCGTGTGATACCCCTACATCCAGAAAGAAGAAGACCAAGGCGATCAGCAACAGAAACAAAAACAAGTCTAAAGGCGAACATACACCAAAAAAAAGGCAAACCGCCGAAGACGCACCAAGCTCTGGTGTTCTAGATGAACACAGAGGAGTTGGAAGAAATCCATGTCCCTCAGACGCTGTTTAAAGTGATCTGTTCAAAGAAGAACAAACAAACACAAAACAATAAGGTGAGAAAAGCAAATCTCACAATAAATACGCCAACAGCCAGAGACCACCTCCGACGTCTCCAAGAACCCCAAGATAGCACTCTTCCCAACCTGAGATAGAAGTGTCGGAGGAGCCTGCGTAGCAAAAAAAAACCAACAACTCAGGTCAGAGGGCTGATCAGAAACAGGCAATAACAACATGCCAAATGACGAGTAAAATAAAAACACTCTATACTCACTCGGACCCGGTGCCATCAGCCCTGGCTGCCCTAGGCCAAACCTGACGCCGGCAGTGGCCGCTCTCTCCTCCGGGGTGAGGAGTCCAGCCATGACATCACCTACAAAGCAACAAGAACGCAGTATTAGCACTTGGTACAATACATAAACAAATAAACAGGGCGAAGACAGTAAACACAAAAATGTGCACCAGATAAACTTACTCATAAAAAGCCCAGGCTGGGCCGCTTGCCGAGCCCCCTGGGTAGAAGTCTCTGCCATATCATGCGGCGAAGGCCCAAAGGGCCGAATCTCCTCAGCCAGCGGCCTAACGAGCGGAGGACTCGAAGAAGACCGAACCGCCGGGGCCTGCTCAGCAAGCACGGCCTCCAGCTGCCCGATGTCGGCCACCGGCATGGGCGAAGGTGCAACAACGGCGGGAGACGAAGGAGCGTGCCCTCTTCAGAACTTGAATACAGCCTGCCAAGAATGTTGGGCATAGGATCGGCGGCGCTAGCTTTCGGCTGTTCGCCGACACTCACAGCACCATGCGAGGTCCGCGCCGGAGCAACGCTGGCCCCTGGACGCCCAGCACCGCTCACAGCGCCGCTCACAGGGCACACCGGAGCTACAGGAGAGCCGCGATCCTCCCCGCTCACAACCCGCACGTCCACTGACGGGACGGAGGAGCTCTGAACGTCTTCACTGCCGGCGGAGGCAACCCCCGCACTACTAGTAGAAGACACGGCCGGTGCGATCACCAGAGCATCGCTCTTCTTCTTTTTCGCAGGCGCCCGAGCAGCAACGGCGCCCTTCCTCTTCTTGGATTCGGCCTCTGCCGTAACATTCTTCGTGAAGGCCTTCTTCTCCTTCTTCTCAATCGAAGCCAAGACCTCAGCGGGGACCTCGCGCTCCCGATAGACGATCCCAACCTCCTCGAAAACTCGATTGAGCCACGGCATGGTGCCTGCCACGGCTCTCTGAGACGTGTATTCATGCTTGGAAATCTTGCCAACTAGCCCGATGGCGGCTTCTTCAACCTCGAAGATGAAACTGTCCTCCGTCACCCCCTCCCCCAAAGACTGCCCGAAGCGGGGGAACGGAACCCCGGCCTCCGGACCAAAAACAGGAACCTTCACCTGTTCCAGCCAAAAGGCTGGGTTGTCTTTGCCCAGGGGCCAATAGTTGGAGGCCATAATCTCCTCCACCAGGTCGTGGCCCTCGGAGTAGCGGCATGCTGCCGCAAAATCCTAGTCGCAAGCCACCCTCGCCGGAGACATCTCTTCCAGTGGTTCCACGCGCGTGTGCGGCGCCATCTCCTCCATTCTTGAAGTCAATGGATACTCCGAAACCTCTGCACCATCCTCGGTAGTGTCGTGGGCCCCGTAGGTCTTCACGTAGAACCACTGCTCAAGCCAGCCGCGGTCGCACTTGCCCTTCTGGCAAAAAGAAATCTCCAGGCGGTCTACGCTTTGGTTCCTCTTCGACATAAAGGTGCAACTACCATACTGGTAGGTCACCTCCACCTCCTTGCCATCCCAGACCTCCTTCTTCTTCTTCGGCTGCTTCTACAGCTCGTAGTACGCGCAGAAGGTGTCCACATCCGGCTCGGCACCATAAGAAACACACGCCAAGCAGAATTTGCTGAGCGTGAGGAAGGCAGTAGGAGTCAGATGATGGAGCTAGACATTGAAGGTCTCCAACACCTGGCGGAGGAAGGGGATATAAGGAAGGCGGAGGCCGCAGGTGAAGAAGTCCCGAAAGACCACCGCATATCCCTCCTCCGGTTCCGGAACAGTCTAGCCAGGCGGAGGGATTTTTACCCTCGAAGAAGGAAAACACGATTCCTTCAACATCTCCACGATTGACTCTTCAGTAATGGAGGAGGGGCTGAAATCCCATGACTTTATCGCCATGTCTCTGGAATCCGCAGCGATCAGGTCTCTGACGGACGCAAAGACACTCCCCAAATCCTCCTCCACTAGCTTTTCAAACTCCAATGCGGAGGCAGAGGCAAGCATGCACTCCTCAAAACACGCACCCCAGCCGGCGGCCCTAACGCCGAGAAGGTGGCGATAGGGTCCGAAGAAGGCGGGCCGGCGAGTATGGGCGTAGGCGTAAAAGAAATCCACCGCGACAGCAGCCTAAGCGCAAGACGCAGGCAGAAAGACGGAACGTGCGAGGGCAGCAAAAGGCAAAAGCGAAGAGAGCAGAGAGCGATTTCTCAGAGGCAAGGAAAGCGAATGAGCAATGCGGGGGGACCCTGCCACAAACCACGCCCTTATATAGGCCGCGGGCAGGCGGTCCGGCTCCCGCCATACAACGGTCATCTCCAGAGAACTCGCCTGCCGCACAACGGTCATCTCCGAAAAAGTCACAAGGTATACAACGGAAACTGATAAGGCATAAACGGCCACACCGTAGGACAACAACTAGATTTGCTGCCCAACGGCTATTCCCCCGTGGACGCCTTTGGTCAAGGCGTTTTGAGCTCATGGCACGCTCAGGCGAACCGTGGTCTCAAAAGGGGGGAACTGTTGTAACGCGGCCTCGGCGGGTGGCGAAGGCCTCCGACGATGAGGTGTCACCAAGGCATCTTCGACCGTCTTAGGGCGGAGATCTGGCGCTGACTAAAGGAACTTTCCTGGCTATGCTCATAGGGCGCTGCACGAGGCTCAGCGAGCTTGTCGCGGATTCCGCCCGAGCCAGGCACAGACATCTCCGGCCGCTCAGGCGGACGCCGCCCCACTTCGACTGACGGGTGTCTCCGGCGATGAGGGCGGAGGCCGCCCTACCCCCGAACTAATCAAACAAACAATCTTGCCTAAGTGTGTGCAGGTACCTAAGCGTAGGCGCCCGTGGTCCACGCGAGCGCGCCAGCATGGCCCCCGCGTGGCCGGGCGGAGACTTACGGATGATGTCTCCGACCGGACCGGCGGAGACCCGTGTAGGCAGCGGCGCGCCCCTGAAGACGGAGGCCAGCGTCGGGAACCCAGGCCTCTGGGCCAAAGACCGAGGCACGGTAGGCCGGCCGCTTATGGAGGCCCATTATTTGAAGACGGTGTGGCAGGATTGCCCCGCAAACAAGAGACTAGTGGCGAAATATTCCAGGAATGTACTGTAGCAGTTGAGGGGCATTGTAATAAATTCTGTCAAGAAGTAGTTGAGCACTATAAATAGGGAACACTTGTAACAATGCAGATGGATGGTGGATGAATTAATGAAACCTTAGCTTTCCGAGCCAGTTTCCTACACGCCCACCAGTCGTGCCTATCCCGAGCCTCCGCCTTAGGGCGACGCTCGGCGGGCGGAGGCCTCTGTCTCCTCCACGGTGTCTGAGACCGCTAGTCTCAACAGGAATGGCGTGATGGTATCCTCCCCGACGCGTCCCGTTCCCTGATCCATCCCTCTAGTGTTCACCACGGCTATAAGTTTACACTTCCACATCCTCCTGTCCTTTTGTTTCGGCAGTGGCCTCTCCTCACAAGCGCTTGGTGCCTACGTTATTTATGTCTTCAGTTACACTGAAGATCAACCACGTTTATATATGGTCATTCCCGCCGGTGCGGTGTTTCTCTACAGTTGGCAAAGGTTGGATTGAATGAATGCGAGATTTATTTACCAACTCTCACAGTGCTACCAATCTCTGGTGCAAAAACATCAGTGGTAGGTATCCATTGTACCACCACATCAGCGCTGTCTTTTCCTTTATTTTGGAATTGTACATTACATGAGTTAGCCCAATGTACAAAGACTACAGGAAGTATACAAAGTCTACAGGACACAAGTGCAAACAACAATTCAAGTTCAAAAACAAAGAACCCTGGCCCATACTGCTCCAAACAAAAAGGGTCCATCTCCAGTTCCAGAGTAATCTCTTGAAAAGAGGAAGTTCAGCCTCAAGCTTTAGTGATGCAGCATATATCTCTGGGATGCCCGCACCAGGACCAAACTCTGCTCTTTGCTTTAGGATTATCCTTACCGCAGTTGTTGGTTCCAAACCTTGGGCGTGATACCCCTCATTTTTAGTCTAAATAACCTGAGATTCCGATGAGTAGCCGGACAAAAGAGAAACGCTTTGGAGAAAAGTCTCTATGAAGTGCATGTCCTGTGCCTGCTATACCCTATAGCTAAAGAGGTTTGGTGTCTTGTGTTGGCATGGGAGCACTTTGACACAGATTTAATCCAGCATCATCAGACCCAACCAACAGAGATAAGAACATGGTGGGAACAAACGGCAACCAAAGTCCCAAGGGAGCGACGACGACACTTCAACGAGGTGGTGATATACACGATGTGAAACATTTGGAAGGAAAGAAACTGAAGGATTTTCCAAGACGCGGCCATGGATGCTCGACAAGTGGTCTTGAAAGCCAAGGAGGACATTAATATGCGCTTTAGGGTGCTTAACAACCCGACTTAGCCTCCACTGTGTAACCCCACAAGAGGGGTAGAAGCTGGGTGTTTCCTATTTTTCTGTGTCTGCCCGGTGAGGCTTTTTTTTTTCCCTCGAACAACGCAGGCGAGCTACGTATCATTTCATTAAGAAGAAGAAAGAAACAAACGGCCGGTAGGAACCGACCTAAGTACAAAAACTCCACCCCACACACACCTCCAACAGGAGACAAACTCTTACAGAAAAAATAAAAGAGGCAACAACTAAAACCCCGACCAACCTAGACACAATCTAAACGGCCAAGGACAACGACCGGGCAAGGAGCTCTTAGAGTTTAGAAGCTCCAGCCAACTCCAAAAACTGCCTAGTGAGGCTAGGCGGGCTTTCGGGCTTTTCTTTACGTATAACTTATTTCCTTCCTTAATTGAGAGGCAGAGCTCTTGCCAGGTTTTCGAAAAAAAAATGAAGTGCATGTGTACTACGCTCTTGAACTTGAGCAGGTCTGCAGGTGAATGCTAGCCTGATTCTTCACGTCTCCCTATTGCGGTCGGTGTCCATGTCCTCGCTTGATGACTGTCCGCCGTGAGCATTTTGTTCCCATATTCGAACTAGAAGCCAAACAAGGAACTTGCATTTACTCTTTCCTGTGACCTTTTGTCCAACAGTGAGAAGAGATGGCACCGGTAGAAGAAAATGTAACTATTATTTTTCATTATACTGTTGGAGTTCTAAGGACCATGAGAGCCCATGGCGCAAAGTCAGGAGAAGAAATCGCAAAGCGAAGCAGCGGTAGGAAGAATGATGCAGCTTGTACGAGTTGTCATGAGCCTTGCAACTGCAGGCGGTCCTGGCACACAAGTACACTGTAGACAACGAAGACACCACTGAAGCGAAACTTGGGATAACCATGGAGGCTTGTTCCGTCATGCCTCCCAATCCTATTCCCGAATCGAGCTCACCACCACCTCTTCTGTTGATTGAATCATCCTTCTTTGTGTCCTCTGGCTTGCTACTAGATTTTTATTTTATTTTTAACACTTTTTGTAAACTAATTCTAAATCTAACATTGTTTTTTTCAAAACTAACATTTTTTGCCACGCCTATTGCCACCACGCCATGCATGGTGGCGCGGCAGGAGGATGACGTGACGACGACCGGGGCTGCTGACCGGTGACGTGGCAGGGTCTGCCGCGCCACTGATTTTGGCACGGTAATGACGCGCCACGACGCATGGCGCGGCAGGACCAAATAAATATCGCGAGCGAGCCCGCCCGCCCACACGCCAGCCCACCTGCCCGCCCGCTGCGCAGCGCCCCGCCGCCAGCTCCCGCACGCGCCCACCCACTCCCGCCGCGCAGCGCCCTCGCCGGCCGCGCCACGAACGCCGGCGCGTCACGACCGCCCGCTCATATCAAGGTATCTCCCTCTCAATTTCACGTTGTTATGATTGTTATTGATTTAGGATAGTTAGTGATTTAGGATAGTTAGGGTTTTATGATTGTTATTGATTTAGGATAGCTAGGTTAGTGAATTTGTTTGTTTAGTAGGTAGTCTTTAGGTTTGACATTGTGTGTTGTAGTATAGTTAAGGTTTGGTTAGGTAGTTAGGGTTTAGGTTATTGTTAGTTAGGATTTAGGGTTTATGGATTGATTAGGTATTTATTATTTAGTTTATAGTTAGTTATTTAGTTAGGGATTTTGGGTATAGATACTAGTTTTCAAATATCGGTACTTAGTAGTGCGTGATATGTCAATTTGGATGACTTGATGAAGTTTCGTCAAATGCTTATTTTTCTACTGAAGTTGTTTAATATGTTTGTTAACGTTACTTTGAATATATACATGTGCTTTCATATTGTGTTCGTATTGCATAACAAGTAATTCAAATTTTGCAATGCTATATAATGTTAATTTGAATACTCTAACCCTTTGTTTATCAATTTGTAACAGGATGACCCCTCGCACGCAGCACTCGCTGTATCCCATTCTTGAGGTGGAGTACGACGACCAGCACTGAGCACATATCTTGAGTGACACCGACACAGAGGTGGCCTTGCCTCCTTTGAGGCCCCGCACGCACACCAGGGCGCACCAGTAGGACGAGCGTTACGCGCCGTATATACGGCGTGCCGGCTTTCTTGAGCTTGTCCGTGTTGTTAACTATGGTCTTCTGCCCCTTGACCCAACACTACTTACTGCAGTTGTAGACAGGTGCAAGTGCCTTCTTTGTACGTAAACATTCTTATAATAAATTTGAGTCAACTAACAGTCATTCTATTCTTATAATAGGTGGAGGCCTGAGACCCACACGTTCTACCTACCTTGCGGCGAGATGACCTTGACCATGCAGGACATGAAGGCTATCTTTGGCCTTCGGTTGGGAGGACTTCCAGTGACGGGTATAGTTGACAACGATCACTGGAAGGAGCTGGTGGCTTAGTTCACTGGCTTTCTTCCACCGGACGACGAGGTTTCAAAGAAAAATAAGTGAACAATTCAAGCCTATTTAATACTTGCATTGCTTTCCTACAGCCATCGGGTCTCATTTTCTTTGGTGAATTTTAGGAAAAATTTCGGTATTTCGTCGTCCTAGATCACAGAGCGCTTTGATTACTTGGACCCACAGGCTGAGAAGGCTTAGATCAACAGGTTCGCTATAGTGTGGCTCTGGCACTTCCTTAGTGCTTTCCTCTTCCCAGACGCCTCGGGCAACACCATCAGCTAGATCTTCCTTGGCATACTACGCCAGCCGTAGGAGAACATAGCAGCGTACAACTGATGCAGCGCAGTTCTGGTATGGACGTATCGACAGCTATGCGTTGCCTGCCGTCGCACCTTAGGGTATGCGAACCTTGGGGGTTGCTCCTACCTACTCCGGGTTTGGTGTTGGGAACGATGGCCCGTTGGGAGGCCCCTTAATACTGGTTTATCGGTAAGTACTTCGGTTCACTATATTCTTCGAGGCAGTTACATATGATGAAATTATTAATGGCTAATTCATTATTGTGTTCAATGCAGCAATGGAACGGGCAGGATATACTCCCTACAACTCTGTATATCTGGACGGAAGCAGAGTTAGTTAGAGGGAATACGAGGCGCAAGTACAGGGAGTACACGGACGGTCTCGATGTTCTGACACAGCACTAGGTTACGCTCTCTTTACTATCATACATGTGTCTTGTTCGATATACACTATATCACAACCCAACTCAATTACGAAATATTCAGGTGCATTGGTGTCCTTGGGATGCTCTGGAGCTCGAGTACTATCTAAGTCCTGTCACTAGGGACGAGTCAGGCGAGTATCGCTGCAACGTCCCTCTTATTGTCTTCCACGTGGTCGAGATTCACTTGCCCATTAAGGTCTACAGACAGTTTGGAAGAATGACAGGCTACCTACCACCGCTTTACTCCACCAACCAAGAATTGCACGGATACGTTATCGATTAATAACAAAGCTACAATTCAGAGGTGTGTGTGGTACAACTAACATCGTTTTGTTGCAGGTATGACCGCAAGAAGAGGTACAAGACCAAGGATTGACACTTGACACACAACGCGCACATCCACTTGTGGTAGAATAGGGAACGACAGCCGGTCCATGCGGGTCCTCCACACGACCAGCACACCTTCGATGAGTACCTGCGGTGGCTTCACAGGTCTACGAGGACACATATCAAGCCCCCGTACACTGAGGAGGCGATTGACGAGGACTCGGAGGAAGATGTGATCGAAGATGTATACGACATTGCCACTAGGGAGGACACACAGCTACAGAGAGCCCCGCTTCAAAGATACGTGGTAAGATACTTGAATGGTACAAATTGTTATCCATTTGGTATTAAGTATGTGTACTAGAACTATCCAACCGTGTTTCTGTACCCAGGCAACACAATTGTCAAGGATGTCCAACGAAGCAGCGTTCCGGCTTCACGAGTCTAGAGGGCAGGGACCAGGCGTTCTCGAGGCTTTTGTGGAGGTAAACATAAACTTGTCCGTTTCGAAAATATTTCTTTACTGTATATGCGTTTGGGAAATGCACTAACTTTAATGTCTATTTATGCAGAAGGTGAAGAAGAGCTGTAGGAAGCTAGCTCAGAAGCTGAGCTGCATGGACACTCCTTGGGTGGAACCGCCACTCCCGGCGTGGTCGGGTGGCACGTCTTCAGCCTCTTTGAGGACACCAGCCGGCTCTTCTCAGCCGATGACAGGTGTCACTTCCGCAGTGCGTACACCACCACATCATAGCGCAGGGAAGGACCCTGCAACCGAGGACGACGAGGACGACGACGACGATGACCCCCCGGGCTTCCGCAGACAGCACGACCAGTGGGACGATTGAGTGTAGGACGAGATCGACATGTCTCAACTAGGTGGTGCCCCGCTTGGTACCTAAGGAGCCTCACAGGTACCAACAAAGGTAGTTTCTTTAAATACGTAGGCTCCATGAACTAACGATCATAAAGATTATAAGTAATCGTGCATATCATATACTTGTAGGGTACAAGCCGTACGCACCGGCAATGCGACCACACCGACGTTGGCTACACTCCCAATATGTTGCCAACAAATCCGAAGAGACAGAGGTGTCCGAGGGATCCTTACACTCCTGGGTCTTAGTTTGTTAGATCGAACGAATATTGGCGTCCAAAACTTGCAGGCTTAGTTGGTTATGTTATGTCGAACTTATGTCAAACTAATGAAAATGTTATGTGGCAGTTTGTCAACTTGCTCACAGACTTCATTTATTTGCTTCATATTCGTTTCAATACGTCGCGGCAGCACTACCGGCGAGATTAAGTAGCAAATAGTTCAGGAACCGGCAGTCCCGGCGTATCTCGACGCCGGTGGCCGACGTCTTGACCTCGATCCTCCCGAGCTTGGTCCTCGCCGCCACGAAATTGCCGAAGAAGGCACCCTGGTTAGACGCACAGTAGTCGACCGTGCTGCGTGACCTCATGTCGGACTAGAGCACCTGGTCGGAGCCCACCGGCGAGGGGTCGAGGAAGCCGGGGTCCATGGTCGCGTCGCTGCCGATCCTCACCGACAGCAGCCGATCATCTGTCTACGTCCAGGTACTGCCGCGCCATGCGCCGTGGCGCGTTACTGCCGCGCCAAGATCGGTGGCGCGACAGACCCTGCCACGTCACCGGTCAGCAGTCCCGGTCGTCGCCACATCATCCTCCTGCCGCGCCACCATGCATGGCGCGGCACAGACGTTTCGCCGCGCCATGGCAATAGGCGCAGCCAAAATTGTTAGTTTTGAAGAAGAAAAAAACAGTGTTAGATTTAAAATTAGTTTACAAAAAATATTTAAAAAAATCTGCTACTACACTTGAGTATGTCCAAATGAGTGATGCGACGGTGAACATATATATATATTTGGTGTGGGTAATCATCTATTTGAATTTAGTTCTTGCAAAGACGATATCATCATGTCTTGCATGGAAGATATCAACATTCAAGACGAGATGTCCTCGCTTACTATGATGTGGTATCTCAAACAAAGTAAAGATAACTAGTTCAATCCTCCATATTTATGTCATCGGATTGCATTGTCTTTTCTACAATATACTTCCTCACATCAAGTGTGGATGCCACCATGGGCTTGTTCACGAAAAACCAAGTGTGGATGAAGATGAACCCTTTATGGCTAGCAACTTAATGTCGTCTTTATATCTTGTCATTTTTAATTCAATTGTGACCGCAAATGATAGACGGATGAAAATAGAAACAAATAAAGGAAACCAGCTTCACAACACTGATTCTGGAGTTTAGCGCCAAGAGCAACCATCATCATCCGTCGGTGGATCCAGTTGCATCTCATCATTCTTAGGATGTCTAATAATCCACTTGCATCTCATATAAATAAAATAACTCAAAGAAAATTAATTCACAATTATACCCTTTGTCTCAATTTTTATGTGCTTAAACTTTTATGTTGGACTAGTACTTAAAAAAAGGTCCAGATGCCAGTCTAAATCCTATGCCCAAAATAAACTTATTATTAATAATGCAATGATTATAAACAGCTTTGATCACAATCATGGACTGCCAAAATAAATCTATATCTCTTATAAAGTTAATCCACACTACAAGTCTATCTCAACATATACGTCATCAACATCATCTCCAACTAATAGCTATATCACCTCTAGGGATGGTAATGGGTATCCGAAACCTGCCTACCTAACGGTTTTCCCCGCTAAAGAGACGGGTATGGGAAGATTTCTTCACCCGCTGGTGTACTATTGGGTAAAAATCTCTACCCATTGGATAAGCGGGGTACGGGTACAGGAATATACTACCCATACCCATGTGGCCATGTATCCACGAGCAACACATTGTCTTTATTATTAATTACTATAAAATGCACATACATCCAATATATCTTTTTTTTTGGAAAGATCCGGTTTGGCCGGCTTTGATTAATAATAAGGAGAAGGAGCAAAACATCCAAGTACATGCGCGAGCAGCGCGCCCCCGCCGCAGCGTAGGCTGCGTGGGGGTTTGGATTCATAGCTGATTACTCACTAACTACATGAACAACCATTAGAGGCTTGAGAGCCTTGCAACCAGCCATGGACCACTGTTGTGTCATGTCCTTTATTTCCGCTAGCAGTGCCTGTGCTGTCTTCTGTTCCCCCCCTAAAAACAATCGCGTTTCGTCGGTTCCAGATGTTCCATAGAATGAGGATTGCCAAAGTATGACCCTTCTTTCCTCCTGTCGCCAAAGCTTGACTGAACCAATCTTCTAGCTCGTTCTTAACCTCCTGCAGCATGCCGGATGGTAGACTGGCACAGGAGCTCCATGAAGCCATAAGCTGTCAGACTAGGTGAGAGTAGGGGCATTAAAAAAACAAGTGGTGTGTCGTCTCCAAGTTCCTTTCGCATAACACTTATCAGCCGGCTTATCAGCTAGAATCTATAGTATTTTTTCTCTCACAACAAAACAGTTTCAGCCGGCTTATCAGCCGACTTTAATACCAGCCGAACAAGCCCTATAATCTGTCTTGGAGTAGCAGCCATACGAAGAATTTGCACTTCGACGGTGCCCATGCTTTCCATATCAAGGTTGGGTAGGGCGATTATACTTGCCCTACAAATTGTATTGTGTACGCTGATTTGGCTGAGTATTCGCCTGAGCTCTCCGGTGTCCATATTATGGTGTCCTCTCAGCTCCAAGTCATACATCCAATATATCTATGACTATTATACTATTAAATAGTGAAGTTATGTTGCTATGTTGTATTGTTAATCTCTATTCACAAATAACGGACAATATATGATTTTAATAATATTTGATAGCGGGTATGCATTCGGGTAGGGTTACTGGTCGCGTATTTTTCACATGTGGGTACAGGCAAATTCTTTTACCCTGCGGAGGTACGGGTATTTTAGTGGGTAGAATTTTGTCTGATGGGTATGGGTATAGGATGGCACTACCCGGTAGGTATATACCCATTGTCATCTCTGATCATCCACTAACTTCTAACCTCTAATTGCAAGCTATCCACATACATTGCCTCCACTCAATTTTATTTCAAATTCTTCGTAATCCCCGCAGCAACGTGCGGGGTATCTTATTGTATTGTAATACCGAATGCCTAAAAACAACAAGTTGGTGTAGATATATGGCCTCGTTCGGCTGGTGCTAAAAAGCACTGTAGCCGGAGGAAAAAACACTATAGCCGGCTTATTCCTCTCACATATTTTTCCAGATTCATCCAGATTCCTTCCAGCGAACGGGGCCATAGAGACTTGATCTCATCACTGGCTAGGCATAACCGTTTTTTTACTCGAGAAGAACTTGAGTTTCCGAGTATCATCGGTCTTCTGAACGTCAGTAGGAACACCTGGACGTTAGAGTCTGCTTCCAACTCCTACATCCCCTATTAGATCGGTTGTTTTCTGTTTTTTGTATATGGGAAGACCATGGGCGAGGTTAACTCCAAATATAACTTAGGTTTGCTCCCGAGGGATCGTGGCAACTAGCTTAGACACGAATTTTGGAGGACCTGTCTTATGTGCCAAATCTCAGCTATGGCCGATTTCAATGCCAACGTAAGCGAGAAGCTTCCCAAGTCTGCTGTCGTCCAATTCATTGTTCCTGTATGGATTAGCTTGCCATGCATATTTACAGAGTATTTGGTTTAGAGAATCAATTCATTCTACTAGATGAGATGATTCATTATAGGGCGCCCCTTAAATTTAGTGGAATGATTTCATCGCTTATAATAGTACTAATTATTAGCTTGTGAGAAATAAAGTTTAAGATGGCGATAGATCAATATATTTACTCCATTTCGTAAATCAAACAAAAGAACTAAGGAGTATGGGATGATGGGCTACTATACCTACACAAACTAAACACCGTCTCAATTCACCTTCGACCTAATGGCCTATATAGCTGCCGCCAAAAAAACGAGCTTCTTCTAGTTGTTGGAACATGCTGCTGCGGTGCTGCCTAGTTAACGAGTTCCTCATTGAAACCATCGTTACGCTGCTGAGTGCTGACGAGTTCACGGTAGAACAAGCTCTCTTGCTCGTCGATTGCAGCTGGGACTGGACACTAGCAGGGATGGGAAAAGTTTGCTGCTAGAGAAGAAAGAGAAACCAAACACACCAAAGGAATCCTGTAGGCAAGGTTAAGCAATGCTAGCAAAGGTTTCAAAGGTCAGCAGGGCGGCAGAAACGGGATGCGGTTTCCAGGGAGGCTGCAAGCCAGGCTCGTTTGTCTCGCAAAAACGTATTCACATCCTTCTGTGGCCTTTTGTTTCGGCAGTGGACTCTCTCCTCACAAGCGTGTGAAAACGGAGGTGCATTTTATGGTGTTGCAACATCGGCGATTTTCTGCTGCTTGGTGCCTGCGTTTATGTCTTTAGTTACACTGAAGATCAACCACGTTTATGAATGATGGTCTCCGCCTCCCGTCGCCGGTGTAGTATCCCTACAGTTGGCATTGGGTTGAATGAACGCGACCACTGCGAGTGCGAGATTTATTTGCCAACTCTGTCAGTGCTACTAATCATCTGGTCCAAAAACATCAGTGGTAGGTGACCACTGTACCACATCAAACTCCATCTTTTCATTTATTTTGGAATTGTACATTACATGAGTTAGCCCAAGGTCTTAAGGAGCAGCGACATTATGTCTACTCCTGGGAAATATACAAGGAGAGCACACAAGTGCAAACAATAATTCAAAAACAAATTCGGCTGCTGCAGCTGATAAGCCAGCTAATGCTGTTTTATTGTAAGAGAAAAATATTGTACCATGACTGATAAGTTTCACTGATAAGTTCACGCGAACAGGGCGTGAAACCTCATACTGCTCCAAACAAAAAGGTGCCCATGTCCCTCAGCCGCAGCTGGACACCGTGGTAGCTTCTCCCGTCATGCCTCTCATTCCCAATCGAGCTCACCACCACCTCCCCTATCGATTGAATTGAATTGTCCCTCTCTCGACTCTCGGTTTGCTTCTCCCTCTAGCTATGTCCTCCGGCTTGCTAACTGGAGTATGTCCAAGCAAGCATATATATTTGGTGTGGGTTCACCTATTGGCATTTAGTTCTTGCAAAGACGATATCATCGTGTCATGCACGGAAGGTATCAACATTCAAGACGAAATGTCCTTGCTTACTATGATAGTATGGTGTGGTATCTCAGATAAAGTGAAGATGACTAGTTCAATCCTCCACATTTATGTCATTGGATTGCATTGTCTTTTACGGTATATGCTTCATCACATCAAGTGTGTGGATGAAGATGAACCCTTTCTCGTCATTTATGGTTAGCAACTTATGGCCTGTTGGCAAGGCTTCTAGTGGCTCCGGCTCCTCTGAACCAGCTACTATAGCAGGGAGCCGTTTTTTTCTCTCCTCGCGAAATGAACTAGAAGCCCGAAAAAAAATCGTTTTTTTTTTTTGCTCCTCTGGCTCCGACTCCTCTGGCACTGTAGCATGGAGCCAGAGCAGAGAGAGCCCTGCCAAAGAGGGGCTTAATGGCGTGTTTATATCTTGTCCTTTTTTATTTTAATCTTGACTACAGAGATAGATGGATATATGAAAATAGAAGTTATAAACGAAACCAGGTTCACCATACTGATTCTGGAGTTTAGCGCCAACAACAACAATCAT
Source organism: Miscanthus lutarioriparius (assembly GCA_904845875.1). NCBI lineage: Eukaryota > Viridiplantae > Streptophyta > Magnoliopsida > Poales > Poaceae > Miscanthus > Miscanthus lutarioriparius. The sequence continues at coordinate 25,384,355 of CAJGYO010000004.1, read as the reverse complement.
CATCAGTTGGTGTCTAATAATCCAGTTGCATCTCAATATTCTTACGGTCTCTAATAAACAATCTGCATCCCAAAATAAATAAAATTACTCAATGAAAATTAGTTCACAATTAGATATCCTTTGTCTCAACTTTTATGCGCTTAAAGTTTTATTTTGGCCTAACTGGAAAAACGTCCAGATGTATGTCTAAATCTTATGCCCAAAATAAACTTAGTATTACTAATGTGATGGTTATAAACAGCTTTGGTCAGAATTATGGATTGCCAAAATAAATTGTATTAATACCGAATTGAATGCTTAAAAACAACAAGTTGGTGTACATGTATAGACTTCATCTCATCACTGGTTGCTTCCAACTCCTACAGCACCTATTTGATCGATTGTTTTTTTTAGTAAGAGTAGACCATTAGGGACGGTCTCCTTTATTTGTACACATTTCTTACATGCCAGTTGCCTAAGATCCAGGCGATGCCTAGCGCCCGCATCCACGCTACCCCTGCCACCCCGCGTCTATGCTACCCCTGCCACCCCGTGCCCGCACTCCACCGGAGATGAAGACGACGACAGTGGCGGTGGTGGCCTCCCTCTCTGGCCTCTCCCCCTCTTGCTTCTCCAACTCCGGAGGGTATAGAAGGGGTTTTGGGGGAGGTAGACAGGCGAGACAGTGGGGACAACGGCCGGGCAGCTTCGAGGCCCTGGCGGCGGTGGAGGTGGTAGAACATTAGGCAATTTTAATAATAATTTAATCCAGAAAATAGCAATAAACAAAAGGTTTGTGACATCATGTATGTGCTTGTGTGATCTTATTATGGCTAGTATGTAGACCGTACTAAGGAACAAGACAAAAACCAAAAACCTTATGGGAAAGGTTTAATTAACAGTAACATACCCAGCAGCAGAGCCGGATGCACTCGAAGGCATAGTGCCTATCGGTGTAGTCATCCCACTCGGCGCAGTGCAAACGAGTAGCAGTGTCGATCACTGGAGAATCTTCGTTAGCGCGTAGTCGTGCCGCCAGTGACACTCCCCAATAATGTGATTGCCGCCTTTCACCCAAGCAGGCGAACCCTAAGACGGCAGGGGTTTCAGAGGCCTACTCTCCTAGGACTTGTGCATGCAAGAACTGGGACAGAGAAACTTTGAGGCAGCGGATGAGTGGTTGTTGCTAGCCAAGAACGATGACAGATGGCCAGGAAGACACTTTAAGCCATCCATCGGGTAAGCGAACGGGCACAGAGAAAGATCAAGCGACAGGAGACGAGATAATTCCATCATTGCCATAGTGGAAACGGATGAAACTTCCGTCATCAAATTTCCTCTTAAACAAAACGGAAGAAACTCCCATAGTTATGCCACTTGATTGGCAAAACACGGTCCCAAACTGGGAGCAGGTTAGATGCAACCACCGGGAATCCGACTTCGAAGTACGAGCAGGAATATTCAATAAAAGGAATTCCAATCGGAATAAAGGGTGAATTCGATTAGTTGAACAGGCAACAGATGAAGTGATGGGAGCTAGCTCACTTCCTTCAATGAACGGATTTGCCTTGATTTGAGATTTCTAATTCAATCAAACTGTCGCCCTTTTGAGATTGAGTTACTTCCTTGCCTGGGCTAGTCGTAATCCCTTCTTCTATACAAGATGGTTAGAGCTAACCCCAGTACTACTCCTTTGGCTGCAGAGTACCACCTCTTCCTCAACTGGATCTGGAATTCTTTCTCAAACCAGTGCTTCCTCAGAGGACAGCCTCGGCCTTGGCCCAGTCGCCGCCACCGATGGCGTGCGCGCGTGGCACACCAGTGTCCTTTTCTCGACTTCTCAATATAGGTAGACAATATCCACCCATATAAATTGAGTCACCCAGCGATCAAAATCCCGTATGGTATTAAACCATAACCAGTACACCATTTATTACAAGCCATAGAGTTTATTAAATTAATTAAACATTATATGGACCAAGCCCATAATATATATTCAACAATCCCCACCAAACTCTAGGGTATGTAGTAAATAATCTCAAAACCACAAATCTTTGAGATACCAGAGTTTTAACGGAGGCTGTTAAGTTGAACATCCATCTTGAATAGAGGCTCTACACATTCACAACTAAACAATGGACTATACCTTGAATTGACAGTTTTGTGCGAATTGAGTTCACCAATGTTCTTTCATGGTACTAGGCTCCTACAAGCATCAGCTCTGTTTTGAAGCATATAAGTCACACTTCGATGTCTTTCATGAGTATCTAGAGATTACCCACTGCAGCAGAACCGTCTAATCTAATGCTCTCTCAAGAGTACTTGTCTTTCATTAGACACTGAGTACTCAAGCGAGGACACTAAACTATGCCGTTCTGTCGAGCACACCCCAAGGGAGAACTTGAAACTCCATATTTTCCATCAGGATCATAAATGAGAGTATAAAGCTTACAACATCTTTAACCCTTTCTTACATTGCTTAATACAATAGCGGAATTAAACCGGTGATCAGAGTTTCAGCGGAAAAGAAAGTTATTTAATGATATAGAAAGCATTAATATTGTAGCCACTTATATACAAGATACGCTAGCAGATTTTACATCTTTTCTTATAAAATCTTTAGTGAGGGTTATAAATAACACTACGACCGTAGCGCAAAAGGAATCCTCTCTGAGCCCACCAGGAGGTTTCCACACACGAGAGTCGTCTAGCATCCACCTGTCACCTACAACAGGGGAAATAAAACCCTGAGTACTTGATTGTACTCAGCAAGACTTACCCGATAGGAGCAAAATAAAGACTCCAAGGATATGCAAGGCTTATTTGGCTTGCTAGTTTTTGCCTTTGCATGAAGCATTACTAGTGGTGCATCCTTATGTTCCAAGTTTTAGCAGTTGTTTTTAGTTACTTAGCTAATCATTTTAGGTAAGCACCTATGCTACTTTCAAGCATGTGGATAAGCAATCAGAACCATTTTATCGCCTTCCAATTCTTACTACGGTACTAGACCATAGTCAAATCGTACCGTCTCACGGAAACAGAGATTCGCGAACCAATGCATCCCAGCTGGGTACCCCGAAACACACGCCTCGCGTGTACCCTAGGCACAAACAAGACCAACCCATTCTACTCTTGTCGAGGGGTCCAGGTCCCCGTCCAAACTTGGACTCTAAGCCCCCACGCTTGAGACCCGGTCCTAGTATGGTGCTTAGACCTCCACCTTTCCCCGCCTCCAACTAATCGGTCCAGAAAGAGCCGAAACCCATGACAAGAGCGTAACGAGCCTTTCCGCTCCCATAAGCAAGTATGTGCTCAGGATAATAAGTCTGTGACCTGACTACCATCCACAACAACGGACGGTCCTCAATCAACACAGGCGGAACAAATGCAACCCAAACCTCGCTCGAATGCCTAACCAAGTTCAGATCCAAAGTACCATTCTGCTCGGTCTCCAATTATCTTCCTAATATATATATTCCATGTGATAGTAATATGATAATAACAACAATAATATATTTTCTATCTCTCGCGAGTGACAGGTAATCACTCAACTTGTACCGGAATCCTTAAGCATAGCAATCTACATGGTCCTGACATACTAGTAGGACTCATAGGATAAGGATATATATATGCAAGTGGGTTTCATTCAATTCCTTAAAACTTAATGCACAAACATAAGATAAAGTACAGAATAATAGGGGTTGTGCATTGGGGCTTGCCTGGGTAAGATATAACCAAAAGTTAGCATTCCATCATGGCAACACGATCACCAAGGCATCATCTTTTCTGCTACTCTAGATGACTCCGGAATTCATCGTTGTTCCTATTATATACGTGGATGCAATGTAGAGGCGTAATTAATCAACAACAACCGATACTCTTAAAAATATGATTACGCCTCACAAGCTAACGAACTAGCTCTAACAACTAATGTACTAGGCTAGGTATCCACGTTGTCAAGTAAGGCGTCGTTTTTCAGAAAATGTTCTAGTTTTACAATCCCAGGGTGTTTTGGCATTTTATCGATTAAACTTATATATATTTGAACTGGAACTCATTTAGCTACCTTAGCAAACTGATCATTGTGGAGCTACAAAAATTATCGTGAGCACCTAATAATGTTAGGAGTTTACTCTAAAAGTTTTAGAGCCAACACTATCACCAGTTTATCACAACAATTCCTACAAGTTTATATTTTAACAATATTAAGCACCTAAAATTAATTAGATCACTCTTGAAAATACTTATGAAGCTATGTAAACCAATTATACTAGTAGATAGATCATGATTTTAGGAACCTAATAAATTTAGTTTCACAATTTTTGGTTAACTACTCAAATTTATATTGAATTTACAAGTTTACCTTAAAAACTAAATTAGAAAACATTTTAGAAAAAGAAGAGGGCCGGTGGCCATCGATTTGGCCCAGAAGCCCAGCGCGGGCGCGGGCGCGTCGCAATGGCCCAACACGGCCCAAGGTCTGGGAGCCCATGAGCTTCAAGGTAATAGTATGACTACCATGTGTACTGTTCCTATCGGTAGTGGCTTTGCGACCAAGCCCTTGGTTGTTTTCGTCCTCACCACGGGTAGGTCCCTGGAATCCCTGCGCTTACCAGCGCGATGGCCAACGTCATAGGGCAGCTACACTGAGCAACCTAGGCTCGCTAAGACGGGAGTAAGGGGTCGACCACCATCTATGGCTAAACACGCACGGCTGGGTGGCGGTTAAGGGCTCGGGGATGTACTAATGCGAGCTGCAGCGGTAAGCGGTTATCCACGGCGGCAGCACGGCCGTTCCGATGACCTAGAGCGCTAACGGAGGGGTAGAGATAGTGGGGAAGCATCAGGATCAAACCGAGGACCATGCTACGGTGACGGTTGAAACCAGGGAGTGCCGAGGTGATCTAGCCACGTGCACCCAAACCGCGTGGCGGCGCTCCGAGCGCGGCACCGACGCGTCACCACACCATCGTCGAGCATCCTGGCCAAAGTAGCGCGAGCACCGGATGGAGGGAGTCACGACGAGCTCAGGGTTACAAGCAATTAAACTACTATTACTCCTACATGTCTTACCTCCCAACCTACCGGTTCGGCGGCGCACATGACCGGCGGCGGGGAGAAACCAAATTCGACCACGATAGACAATGATTGGACTCGGTGTGAACTGGGCACCCAGCTAATTTCCTCTGCTACTCGCTGACGTGAGGAATTAGACTAGGAAGCCTTGGGCTGGTGATTAAGAAAGGGGAAGGGAGAGTGGTGCACTGCCACCGCCACGTCGTGGGAAGCGGCCCTGGCAGAGGTAGCCCGGCCACGACCCGACGAGGCACAACAGTGCGGGGATATGACCGCACGAGCGAGGGGCAGGCGACGTGTCAGTTAGCGCTTGGACAGAGCCATTGAAGGCGTGCCTGCGTGTGGCCACACGCACGTAGTAGCATGGCATCATGATGCAGTAGACTACGTACGATGTCAAGCTCTGGCTTGGTAGGTGGGTTGTGCGGCTAGGAACAAATGCTACAGCGCCCGGGTGAGTCGGAGGTCGTGGGATAGCGCCATGAGCAGTAGCACGGCTCGAGACAAGGAGGGCAACGGGTGGGGCAGCCGCATAGCAGGGTGGCAGAGGGGTGAGTGCCGAGGCCATCGGCCAGCAGCAGGCGTCGCAGCCAAATGTTGCCAAGCCACGGCCATGCCATAGCCAGGCCGAGGGCCGCCACCATCAACCTGCCCACACACACGCATGGCCAGAGGCAGCCACGGTGCGCATCGAACATGGTGACCACGCACTCCCGGCTGAACGGCCAGACATGGGCTAAGTAAAAAATTTAAAGCGTAAATCCAACCGCTTAGAGCCCGGATGAGATTAAAACAAGAGTTCAAGATTCTAGTAGACCCTAAGGGCTTCTCGTCCGAGCAACGAGCATGGCCGGAGAGTGAGCACTGAGGGAGATAGAGAGGTGCTAATAGGATCTCATCGCGCTAAATGCCAGTTCACGATCGAAGCCCGAAACAAGATCGACAGCGTGTTCTAACAAAGTTACGGCAATTTTTGCGACACCACGACAACTCCAACTTGTCCGTTGACTTCACCATGCTAAAGTACTCGCTTAGAGGCAACTAACACTACAAAATCATGGAGCTAGTGCTTAAGTTTTTTAGCTAGAATTCAATTACTAAAATATCATTGTCTGCAATCCTTTTTGCATTTAGAAAAGGGCAAGGGTTCAGTTAGAACTAAACAACCACTAACACTTTTGCCATAATTTTTTAAAATGTCTAAACCCGTTTAATTTCAACCAACAAGCATTTCATACAATAGTCCATACTTCATACTAACCCATAGGAGCAAAACATTTAAGCACCTTTTAACTATTTTTCTCAATATAATTCACCAAAAATGGCATTTGAACATAAGTTCAATTTCTTATTGATTCAACGAAAAGTTCTAGTTTAGATTCCGGATTCAATGTTTTGGGCTTTCAAAAATACTATTGAACAGCATCTATTCACCAGAACAAAAGTTGTATTTTTATCTACTAAACTTGTACTTCAAATCTTATTTAAATACAAAAAATAAGTTATATTTTATCGTTGTTTATAAAAATTGCTTTCCAGGCTTAATCAAATAAGACAAGACATTCGCTAGAATTACTATCAGGCATTTTCAAGCACTTTCTTCACGCTTTTTCCAAAACAAACCCTAAACAACCTTTGTTCACAGGATTATTCAAAAGTTTTTAAGCCCAAGACAAGTGAATCGGTAACACTTAATCGGTTACTTTATTCATGAAGCGAGTCACACACTAAAAACGTATTCACAGGGATTTATTATTCCTTGACTTCTGAGCTAATGAAGGCGGTAACACTAGGGGTGTTAAACCTACATCTCATAGACTGTGACTAGCAGTCGAACTCATATAGGTGTGTTCCTTCTAGGATGTTGTGGCAGAACCATCTGAAATAACACGCTTTCGGAAGCGCTCGTCTTCCACTAGACACTAAACACCCCAAAAGTGAGCTATATCACACAGTTCCGTCGAGCACACCCCATGTGAGAACTCGAATCAATCCACGTTTTACCTCCAAAATCTAATAATGAGTACGAGCTTACAATACTTAGTCCATTTCATACCACAAGAGTTCTTAGAAATTATTTATTACAATACCAGAGTTCAGAGTGCGATAATTAAATAGCGGAATTAAAATAAACATCTAGTGGAAACGATATAAGGATCCGTCTGTGCCCACTGAAATGACCTGATTTCCGCGAAGGGAAATCCACAGAGTCGAAGTGTATTATGACCGTTGTAGATCATATTACCCAAATTCCAGTCGAATACCACATCCATACAACGATAATATCAGAGTACAAATAGTGCGGAATTACAGAAATTATTACATCGACGCATTGGCGGAATCAAAAGTAGCATTCATTCAGAACAGCTTGAAGATAAGATTACCAAACTCGAGCGTAGGAACGAACCCCTCAACCGTCAAACTCCTCAGAGCTATACTCCTTAACAGAACCTGTGTGCCAAAATTTATCAGTACGATTTGTACTGGCCACTCCCACCCTATGAGCATTGCTTTGTGGAAATTAGATGCAAGTTGGATATATTCAAAAGGAACCTATAAGGCTAGGGTTTCCTATGTTTTAGCATATCAAGTATATATATAATAATAGTTGGTCAAGTTTTAACACCATTCCCACACCCATTCCACCCCATTTCTGTCCAGAGCCAGGTTTCGATCCAGGGATCGATATACCACCACCTCCACACCATCACCTATACCATTGCTCAGTCGATAGGCTAACTCCCTCTCGGCACTGTCTCATGGCCCATAGCCCCTGGCTACGTCCGACACTCTCTCACAGGGGGGGAGAAGAGAAGGACTCATCTCACTATCTAGTTTAAGCGAAACCCAGGAAAGGTCCATAGCCGACAAGTCGGCATATGTATCGATCGATCAACCATACACTATGCAGAGGTTTTATATAACCACAAGATCCGCCTTCCTCGCTGACCATCGTCAACTGGGCTGATTCTGGCCGCTTGCTAGCCTAGGATAATGCCACCCTACCATTCAGCCCTGGTACACCCCAAGTCTATTCTGGGGTGGCTGAAACTGTGAGTCATGAGCCGGGTCCACAAGGTCTCCATGAAGTCTCGAAAGGGTGGGGGGAATCCTCCACGCCCCGTACCTCCCTCGCACTGTCCGCCTTCAACCTAGCAGTAGTGGCAATATCCTACCAAGTAGTCCAGCCGTCCCGCACCATATAGGGCGAGTGGTACGTAAGGCTTCCCGGTGAATCTGAGTACTAGTAAGTCCTTAGGGATGACCAAGCCAGAATGTCTTCATCAGGGTTTCTATTTACCGTGCCACCACAGCACCTCCACCCTGGGCTCCTCCCATCACAGGTTCACACCCAGGGCCACCTCATATACCATTTACCCACCACAGGTATCCATTTCCAGGGGTGCCCAGGTAGCACCCCGCGGCAAGACTTGCCCCAGGCTCGTCATATATTCCAACTTGGTCGACACAACCCTCACCCTCCATGCACCCAAGTCACACACGCAACACTCTCCCCATAGTCCAGATAACACCAGTTTCCACCATGCATCAATGTAGTACAAGCGTAGTAATAAGCAATGAAAAATAGCAGCAAGCGTGTGTCTAGCCTAATAGCAGGGTAGGCAGGGGTAAGGTTGCGTCAAGGTAAAGGCCATCAAGTAAGCATACTACCATGCAAGTCCTATCATAGTGTGAATATAACAATAAAGTAAAGCAATAATAGTTCTATATTAGCCATGCGTAATAGGTGCTATGAGGTTGGGTGGGATGTGGCACCTTTAGTGTAGTCGCCTCCATACTCCTCACGGTACTCTCGGTCCTTGTCCGTCTGGTTCTCCTCTGAGTCTGCATACGATCGAATTATAGTCACGTTAGCGACGTCTATAGAATAACACAAAGAAGTAATGAAAATTCAAAAGAGACAAATGCACTCAAACATGGGTTCATTGCGTAGAGCTCGATTTTAGATGAATTTTGGTCCTGGTTTCATATTTTTCTGAGGTCGTATGAATTAGTTATGAATTTCCGAAGACTAAATCCATTTCTGAAAATAATAAAGGCTGGTTAATTCAGGGCTGACACGTGTCACACTGTGGCTGGTTCACGTGGCATGTAGGGACTTGGAGTGGTGTATCAACTGGTGAGGTGGTCGGAGAGATCGTCGAGGTGGTCGGAGAGCTCGCTGAGGTGGTCGGAGAGATCGCCGAAGTGGTCGAAGAGATCGCTGAGGTGGTCGGAGAGATCGCCGAAGTCCCCGACGTTGGCGTGGTCACATCATCGGCATGACATCAGCATAGCGTCATCAGAGCTAAACCGCGGCTGACAGGTGGGTCCCGGTCAACGGTCAGCTCAGGCCGGGTCCAAACTAGGCCAGTTGGGCCTGGATACGGGCTAGGCTTTGGCCCGCCGCATGGCGCGCGCAGGTGCGGCCATGTCGTCTTACTGGGCCACTAACGGGCCGTGGTCCATGGGCGCAGGTGAGGCGTGGTTCATGGTGAGCCTGTCTACGTTGGTCCATAGACCGCAGAGCCGGTCTATGAAGGACTTGGTCCACTTACTCCTTCCCAGGGTTTGGTTCACGTGCACCAAGTGCACGGACGTGTGGTCGGCGAGGGGAAAATCCCCATCTTCTTCCCCGGTGTGCTCCCGCTGGTGGTGAGCTCGCCGGTGAGCCTCTCGGGCGGTACTGGTGCACAATTAAGGTAGGCAAAAGCATCGCCAAGCCTCGGCGAGTGCAGTGGTGGGGTCAAGGTGGCGGCCGGGGCTTCCTAGGATTCCGGCCATGGTGAACGGCGGCGTGGGTTCATCGGTGTGCATGGACAGGGCTGCAGTGGTAGCGAGAGCCCCGTTGGAGGAGCATGTGAGCTCCACGGTGCTTCTATGGCCATGGTAGGCATGTTGAAGGAGCTCCTAGTGCTCCCAGTAGCTCCAGCCACGGTGGTGGGGGCAAAGCGAAGGCGGTGGCGCTCCGACGAGGTGCGGTGCGGCAACTTAGGGCTCCGGTGGGCTTCTTCCTCGGCTAAGGTGAGCGCGGTGTGTCTCTTATCATTGCGGAGCCAGTCAGGGTGTCAACGTCGCCTTTACCGTGACATAGAAGATGTGGTGGTCCCGCCATGGCCCGTGCATGTGCGCTCCTGCTCCGATGTACAACGTCATGGCTGGGGTCCTCCTTTTGGCTGATGGCAGCGCACATGGCACGTCCTAGGTCTCGGCAAACATGGCCATGGTGGTCTCCCTAGCTAACCAGTTGGGCTAGGCCGGAGCTCAAAGCTTCAGCAAGGTTTCGATCATGGCGGTGCATGTTCCATTTGGCTAGGGAGGTGGTCTCAGCAAGATGGCTCACCGTGGGGAGCTCGAAGGCGATGGTGGTGGTGCGGTGTCGATGGTGTAGCAGAGCCGAGCCGGGATAGAGGTACTTGCCATCTTCCGCGCCGGCGTCTCCTCCCTTCTTGCTCTGACAGCGGCGTCCTTCTCCGTGCCTCTCTTTCTCCTCTCGTCCCTCGGCTTAGTGTGTTGGTGCGAACCGCACGGCGGCGGCGAGGTGAATGGAGGGCTAGGGCTCACGGACGTTGGCTTTTATAGCCGAGCTCCAAGGGCTCCAATGGCGGACGGCGATCAGGCGGTGGTGATGCGTGCGGCGCATCCGACGGTCCTGGCGTGCGGGGTTGGTGGCGTAGGGGTTGCATGGGCGCGGCTCCAAGGGAACAAGGTCATGCGATTTGCGTGACCCTGGGGCCCGCGCCTGCTGCTTCGGTCGGGGCTCGGTCGGGAGGAGAGGCTGGCGTGGGGAGGAAGAAGACCCTATTGCTGGGGTGGCTGATGCGTGGGGTCCGGTTGGCAGCGGGTGCGGCTCAGGCGCGTCGCGACGCGGTGTAGTGGTACGGGCTGGCAGGTGGGACCCGGCGGTCGACGTCTGTGCGCGCGGGTGGCGAGGCGAAGCTGGGCCGGCTTCATGGGCCGCGTGCGCGAGTGGGAGGGCAGGCGGGCTGGCTCGCAAGGCCGAGCATGCCTGGGCTGCTACTGCTCCGTATTCTTTCCTTTCTTATTTATTTGTTGCCAATTTGGTTAGGGTTTGATTTATTTAGTTTCATTGTACTAGTGTGCACCTTGATTAAGGGTGGAGCTTAGGGCTGGTTGGTGGGGCCCACATACTTAGGTGATTAATTTATTGCATAATAAATTAATCATAAGTGGTCACCTTTATTTGCACAACAAAAGATCAATAAAAGGCAACTCACTTGTTCAGAATTAAAATGCATGCAAGAATGTATGTGTTAGGGATTTTAAACACACATATACAACAAGTGACATGCTATGCTTATGAGTTTGTTTAGTTGGATTACGACTAATGCAACACTTAGGGTTAGCTCCTACAAATGTCACTCATCATCACATGGGGTTTTGAAGAAAAAATTTGGTAGTTGGGATTTTTGGTGTGTGCATTTTTGGGTTGTTACAGTCCTACCCCCTTAACAGAATCTTGTCCCCGAGATTAAAGCGTAACATACCCTTCGAAGAGATAAGGATATTGTAGCCGGAGGTCAGACTCTTTCTCCTATGTTGCTTCTCTCTTAGTGTGATTGTTCCATTGGACCTTGCACATAGGAATAGTTTTGCTTCGTGTTTCTTTGGTGTCTCTACCTAGAATTCTGATAGGATGCTCTTTGTACTCAAGAGTGTCTTGAATGTCAAGTGTATCAGTTGGAACTACTTCATCGGGCACTCTCAAACACTAGCGTAGCTGGGATACATGAAACACGGGATGTACACCCGCCAATTCCTCAGGTAGCTCAAGTTTGTAGGCGAGCTTTCCAATCCTCTTGCAAATCTTGTATGGGCCAACAAATCTAGGGGCAAGCTTTCCTTTCACTTGGAATCTGACAGTTCCACGTAGCGGGGATACCTTGAGATAGACAAAATCTTCCACATTGTACTCAAGTTCTCTTCTTCTTTTGTCAGCATAGCTCTTGTATTGACTTTGAGCAATTCTCAAATTCTCCTTTACTTGAGCAACTCCTTCTTTGGCATCTTGAATCATAGCGGAGTCAAAGAACGATCTTTCTCCCGGTTGGGACCACATCAAAGGTGTCTTACAAGGTTTACCATACAGAGCTTCGAACGGCGACATCTTGATGCTGGCTTGGTAACTGTTGTTGTAAGAGAACTCTACATAGGGTAGGCATTTCTCCCAATTAGAGCCATAATTCAGTACACTAGCGCGGAGCATGTCTTCTAAGATCTAATTTACTCATTCGGTCTATCCATCTGTCTGTGGGTGATAAGCGGTACTGAAATCAAGTTTGGTTCCGATGGACTTGTGTAGAGCTTCCCAGAATTGGAACATAAACTGAGGACCACGATCAGATACAATAATAGAGGGAGCTCCATGCAGTCTGAGGATATGCTCAACATATAGGTCTGCTAATTTTTCGACATCGATCTTGGTCTTAACTGGTACAAAGTGAGCAATCTTGGTCAAACGATCAACAATCACCCAAATGGAGTCATTGCCTTTCTGTGAACGGGGCAATCCAACTATGAAATTCATGCATATGCTCTCCCATTTCAACTTGGGAACGTCAAGAGGCTTTAACAATCCTGCAGGCCTTTGATGTTCAACCTTGACTCTATTACAGGTGTCACATCGTGCCACATGTCCCGCAATGTCTGTCCTCATGCCTTTCCACCAAAAGTGTTTCTTCACGTCTTGATACATCTTTGAACCTCTAGGGTGAATACAGTACTTAGAATCATGAGCTTCTGACAGAACTTCTTCTCGTAGTGCTGGATCAGAAGGGACATAGATTCTGTCCTTGAACCAGATGGTTCCCTATTCATCTTCATGGTGGTTGGTCTTGTAGCCTAGTTTCATCAGACCACGGAGATACCCAATTTCTTCATAATTTTTTTGAGCTTGACGGATGCGATCTGTGAGATCATACTGTATGCGGAGCTCATTCAACAAGCCATGCGGTAGTATCTCAAGTTGGAAATCATCAATCTCTTCCTTGAGCTCAGGTGGTACGGATTCAATGATCAAAGTGTGACAGTAACTCTTGCGACTGAGAGCATCTGTGACTACATTAGCTTTTCCCGGATGATAGTGAATTTCTAGGTCATAGTCTTTAATCAACTCTGGCCAACGGCGTTACCTCATATTCAAATCTTCTTGAGTGAAAAAGTACTTCAAGCTCTTGTGATCGGTGTAGATATCACACTTGTTGCCTATCAAGTAGTGCCTCCAGATCTTCAAAGCATGCACAACTGCTGCTAACTCAAGATCATGAGTAGGGTAACGGTTCTCGTGTTCTTTCAACTGTTGAGAAGCATAAGCTATCACTCTTCCACCTTGCATCAATACACAGCCAAGTCCTTGACGGGATGCATCACAATAGACCACGAAATCTTTGCTGATATCAGGCAATGCTAGCACAGGAGTTGTGGTAAGCTTTTGTTTCAATTCCTGGAAGCTTTGCTCGCACTCGGGCGTCCATTCAAACTCCTTAGTCTTCTTCAGAAGGTTGGTCATTGGACGGGCTATCTTGGAAAAGTTCTCGATGAATTGGTGGTAATATCCAGCCAATCCCAAGAAACTTCTGACTTCAGTCATGTTACGAGGTTGATCCCACTCTTTCACAGCTTCAATCTTGGCTGGGTCAACTGCAACACCTTCAGCTGATAGTACATGGCCTAGGAAGGCAACTTTCTGTAGCCAAAACTCACATTTGCTGAACTTTGTGTGGAGCTGATGTTGGGCTAATTTCTCAAGCACAGTTCTCAGATGATGCTCATGTTCTTCGGCGGTGGGTGAATAGACAAGAATGTCCTCAATGAATAATACCACGAACTTATCCAGATCATCCATGAAACCTTATTCATCATGTTCATGAAGTAGGCGGGAGCATTCGTGAGTCCAAAGGACACCACAGTGAACTCAAACTGCCCATACCTAGTCACAAAAGTTGTCTTTGGAATATCACTCTCTCGAATCTTCATCTGATGATAGCCAGATCTGAGATCAATCTTGGAGAAATACTTGGCACCTCCGAGCTAGTCAAGCAGATCATCAATTCTTGGCAGAGGGTACTTGTTCTTGATGGTGACTGCGTTCAAGTTCCGGTAGTCAATGCACATTCTCATCGAGCCATCCTTCTTCTTAACAAACAGAACAAGGGATCCCCAGGGTGAAGCACTAGGTCTGATATACCCCTTCGAGATGAGCTCATCAAGCTATTTCTTGAGCTCGGCTAGTTCATCAACTGACATGCGATAGGGTCTCTTGGCAATGGGTCCTGTTCCTGGCAAAGGATCAATGATGAACTCTACATCACGGTCTGGTGGCATACCTGGTAATTCTTCAGGGAATACATCGGGATAGTCTCTGACCACAGGCACATCATAAACTATCTTCTCCTCTTTTTGTGATTCTGAACTGGCTTTAAGGGCACATAGGATAGAAGTGGACTTTTCAGACTGGGGTTCACATCTAATAACTTGGCCTGATGGGTGGGTCACTTGGACATATCTAGGTGAACATGATATGATACCTCGGTGAATGGTTAGCCAATCCATACCTAAGATGACCTCTAGGCTCGTGGAAGGTAACAGGGTTAGGTCGGCTTTAAAGATAAGACCCTCAATGGTAAGACTCACTCCCTTACAGATGTGGGTGCACTTTAGGTCTCCTAAAGGTGAGCTGGTGATGATAGGCTTTCCACGTGGGGTTACAGGCAGGTCATGCTCTCATGCAAACTTGGATGATATGTAAGAACAAGTTGCTCCAGAGTCAAATAGAACTGATGCAATATTGCCATTAACTAAAAACATACCGTACACAATGTCAGGGGCAGCTTGTGCTTCCTCGGCGTCCAGATGGTTGAGACGTCCACGAGTAGCAGATCCCTTGAACTGAGACTTCTGAGCGGCTAAGTTCTGAGGGAACTCAGCGACTTTGTGACCCGGTTGGCCACAAGCAAAGCAGGTGAAAGGCGCACCGCCTGTAGGGGTTGGCGCGGGTGCCTTCCAATTTCTAGTGCTTGGTGCAGAGCAGTTCTGTGTTGGGCGTTCATTCACAGAGCGGGAACGGTTGAAACGGTCCTGAGTGTTGCGGTCCTAAGCATAACGGTCCCGGGTGTAATGATCCTGAGCAGGGCGGGAGTATTTAGTGGTGTAGCCTCCACCACCCCTACTCGATCTAGGGTTGTCATCCCTGTTGTGGCGTGAGCGTTCCCTGGATGGTGCATCTCTGCGGAACCTCTTGCGATCACGGCCACGGAAGGACTCCTCAGGCTTACGCTTCCTCTCTCTGTACTCCTCTCCAGCTTCAGCATGGTCCTTCTCAATCTGGATGCAGCGATCCACCAAAGCACGCAGCGTGCTACTCTCAATACCGCCAAACTTCAGCTTGATGTGCGGGTTAAGTCCCTTGTGGTAATAGTATAGCTTCTCCTTCTTAGAGTTCACAACGTAGGAAGGTGCATAGCGTAGAAGGTTGGTGAAACGAGTAGTGTACTCAGTCACCCTGTCCTTTCCCATCTTGATGTTGCGGAACTCCTCGGCTTTGGCCTCCATGATACCCTTGGGAATGTGATACTCAGTGAATGCTTCGGCGAACTCATCCCACGAGATGTTGGTAGGGTCCTCATGGGAATCACTGAAACTGTCCCACCAGGCGCATGCTGCACCTGTGAGCTGGTGTGTGGCAGCTCCAACACACTCATCGTCGGTGAAGGTGGTGAGGTCGAGCTTCTTTTCCACCTCCTTGAGTCAGTCATCGGCTACAAGCGGGTCAGGGTCGGTGCCATCATAGGTAGGTGGCCTCAGCTTCAGAAATCCCTCCAGCTTCCTTTGGAAGTCATTCTGCTATCCTCCCTAGCGACGGTTTGCTCTGTCTACAAGAGCTGCAAGAAGCTGGGTCTATTGTGCCATCACTTCTGCCAGGTTCGGTGGTGGTGGTGGCAGAATGTTCTCTTCAACAGGCGGTGGGGTATTTTCCAGGTTGAAGGGTATCCCTCCACGTCCACGGCCACGGCCACGGCCACGGTTGTTGCCACCACGCCCCCTGTTTTTTTTGATTGGTTCGGGGGTGGGCGCACGTCTACGATTCATTAGGCGAGCAGATCGGCGGTTCGGCATCTGCAACACGGATTTTAGTGTTTGTGCCATAAGTGCTTATAATTTAGTATGATTATATGATTTTGACGATTTAAAGAAAAACATTTATACTATCCAACACTCATTACAAAGAAGCAATAAGATCCATAAGATGCAATAAGATCCAAAACATTCATTACATGGGTTTTATTACATAGCATCATCTCCAGTAGCTACACTTGAAGACTCGCGAGAATCGTACTACGCATAGTGTCTCATATTACATCTCATAAGGGGTACATCATGGGGTACAACTTATGGAATCCATATACATGACTCATGACCACGCAGGGCCATCTACTCTAACTCGTACACCGCAGCTGGGATACGACTGAGGTGACAACCGGTCCTTCGATTCCTCCTTCCTGAGCTGACTTCCTGGTGCAGGTGACCTTGACAAGCTCGTCAGGGACTCCTATCGTGATGAGAACTCGGCAGAGGGTCTGTGCAAAACCCCCGAGCTCACATAGGTCGAAGGTAAGCTTAGCGTGGTCCAGAGGTAGCGGTCCTAGAGGCGGCCATTCGACGTTCGTTGCCATCTGCATGTTTTAAGGAAACAGGTGTTAGCAGGTCAATAAATAGATAAGCCTTGCATGAAAGTAAATGCAAGGTCGGCATATAACCGAAAGAAGGGATGTTCATGTCCTATTCTATCGTCCATTTCTGAGGGTTTCATCCTAGGGTCAAGTATGGCTCTGATACCAACTGAAACGACCTGATTTCCACGAAGGGAAATCCACAAAGTCAAAGTGTATTATGACCGTTGTAGATCATATTACCTAAATTCCAGTCGAATACCACATCCATACAACGATAATATCAGAGTACAAATAGTGCAGAATTATAGAAATTATTACATCGCTGCATTGGCGGAATCAAAAGTAGCATTCATTCAAAACAGCTTGAAGATAAGATTGCCAAACTCGAACGTAGGAACAAACCCCTCAACCGTCAAACTCCTCAGAGCTATACTCCTCAGCAAAACCTGTGTGCTAAAATTTATCAGTACGATTTGTACTGGCCACTCCCACCCTATGAGCATTGCTTTATGGAAATTGGATGCAAGTTGGATATATTCAAAAGGAACCTATAAGGCTGGAGTTTCCTATGTTTTAGCATATCAAGTATATATATAATAATAGATGGTCAAGTTTTAACACTATTCCCACACCCATTCCACCCCATTTCTGTCCAGAGCCAGGTTTCGATCCAAGGATCGATATACCACCACCTCCACACCATCACCTATACCATCACTTAGTCGACAGGCCAACTCCCTCTCGGCACTGTCTCATGGCCCGTAGCCCCTGGCTACGTCCGACACTCTCTCACGGGGGGGGGGGAGAAGAGAAGGACTCATCTCACTATCTAGTTTAAGCGAAACCCAAGAAAGGTCCATAGCCGACAAGTCGGCATATGTATCGATCGATCAACCATACACTCTGCAGAGGTTTTATATAACCACAAGATCCGCCTTCCTCGCTGACCGTCATCAACTAGGCTGATTCTAGCCGCTTGCTAGCCTAGGATAATGCCACCCTACCATTCAGCCCTGGTACACCCCAAGTCTATTCTGGGGTGGCTGAAACTGTGAGTCATGAGTCGGGTCCACAAGGTCTCCATGAAGTCTCAAAAGGGTGTGGGGGCAATCCTCCGCGCCCCGTACCTCCCTCGCACTGTCCGCCTTCAACCTAGCAGTAGTGGCAATATCCTACCAAGTAGTCCGACCGTCCCGCACCATATAGGGCGAGTGGTACGTAAGGCTTCCCGGTGAATCTGAGTACTAGTAAGTCCTTAGGGATGACCAAGATAGAATGTCTTCATCAGGGTTTCTATTTACCATGCCACCACAGCACCTCCACCCCGGGCTCCTCCCATCATAGGTTCACACCCAGGGCCACCTCATATACCATTTACCCACCACAGGTATCCATTTCTAGGGGTGCCCAGGTAGCACCCCATGGCAAGACTTGCCCCAGGCTCGTCGTATATTCCAACTTGGTCGACACAACCCTCACCCTCCACGCACCCAAGTCACACACGCAACAATCTCCCCATAGTCCAGATAACACCAGTTTCCACCACGCATCAATGTAGTACAAGCGTAGTAATAAGCAATGAAAAATAGCAGCAAGCATGTGTCTAGCCTAATAGCAGGGTAGGCAGGGGTAAGGTTGCGTCAAGGTAAAGGCCATCAAGTAAGCATACTACCATGCAAGTCCTATCATAGTGTGAATATAACAACAAAGTAAAGCAATAACAGTTCTATATTAGCCATGCGTAATAGGTGCTACGAGGTTGGGTGGGATGTGGCACCTTTAGTGTAGTCGTCTCCGTACTCCTCATGGTACTCTCGGTCCTTGTCCGTCTGGTTCTCCTCTGAGTCTGCATACGATCGAATTATAGTCGCGTTAGCGACATCTATAGAATAACACAAAGAAGTAATGAAAATTCAAAAGAGCCAAATGCACTCAAACATGGGTTCATTGCGTAGAGCTCGATTTTAGATGAATTTTGGTCCTGGTTTCATATTTTTCTGAGGTCGTATGAATTAGTTATGAATTTCCGAAGACTAAATCCATTTCTAAAAATAATAAAGGCTGGTTAATTCAGGGCTAACACGTGTCACACTGTGGCTGGTTCACGTGGCATGTAGGGACTTGGAGTGGTGTATCAACTGGTGAGGTGGTCGGAGAGGTCACCGAGGTGGTCGGAGAGCTCGCCGAGGTGGTCGGAGAGATCGCCGAGGTGGTCGGAGAGCTCGCCGAGGTGGTCGGAGAGATCGCTGAAGTGGTCAAAGAGATCGCTGAGGTGGTCGGAGAGATCGCCTAAGTCCCCGACGCTGGCGTGGTCACATCATCGGCATGACATCAGCATAGCGTCATCAGAGCTAAACCGCGGCTAACAGGTGGGTCCCGATCAACGGTCAGCTCAGGCCGGGTCCAAACTAGGCCGGTTGGGCCTGGATACGGGCTGGGCTTTGGCCCGCCATGTGGCGCACGCTGGTGCGGCCACGTCGTCTTACTGGGCCACTAATGGGCCGTGGTCCATGGGCGCAGGTGAGGCGCGGTTCATGGTGAACCCGCCTGCGTTGGTCCATAGACCGTAGAGTCGGTCTATGAAGGACTTGGTCCACTTATTCCTTCCCAGGGTTCGGTTCACGTGCACCAAGTGCATGGACATGTGGCCGACGAGGGGAAAATCCCCATCTTCTTCCCCGACGTGCTCCCGCCGGTGGTGAGCTTGCCGATGAGCCTCTCGGGCGGTACTGGTGCGCGATTAAGGTTGGCAAAAGCGTCGCCAAGCCTTAGTGAGTGTAGTGGTGGGGTCAAAGTGGTGGCTGGGGCTTCCTAGGGTTTCGGCCACGGTGAACGACGGCGTGGGTTCGTCGGTGTGCATGGACAGGGCTGCAGTGGTAGCGAGAGCCCCGTTGGAGGAGCGTGTGAGCTCCACGGTGCTTCTACGGCCATGGTAGGTGTGTTGAAGGAGCTCCTGGTGCTCCTAGTGGCTCCGGCCACGGTGGTGGGGGCAAAGCGGAGGCGGTGGCGCTCCGACGAGGTGAGGTGCGGCAACGCAGGGCTCTGGTGGGCTTCTTCCTCGGCTAAGGTGAGCGCGGTGTGTCTCTCGTCATGGTGGAGCCAGTCGGGGTGTCAACGTCGCCTTTACCACAACGTAGAAGACGCGGTGGTCTCGCCATGGTTGTGTTCTCAGCCATGGTGAGCGTGCCCATGCATGTACGCTCCTACTCCGATGTACAACATCATGGCTGGGGTCCTCCTTTTGGCTAATGGCAGCGTGCACGGCGTGTCCTAGGTCTTGGCAAACATGGCCATGGTGGTCTCCCTAGCTAACTAGTTGGGCTAGGCCGGAGCCCAAAGCTTCAGCAAGGTTTCGATTGTGGCGGTGCACGTTCCATTTGGCTAGGGAGGTGGTCTCAGCAAGATGGCTCACCGCGGGGAGCTCAAAGGCGATGGTGGTGGTGCGGTGTCGACGGTGTAGCAGAGCCGAGCCAGGACAGAGGTACTTGCTGTCTTCCGTGCCGGCGGCTCCTCCCTTCTTGCTCCGACAGCGGCGTCCTTCACCGTGCCTCTCCTTCTCCTCTCGTCCCTCGGCTTAGTGTGTTGGTGCGAACCGCATGGCGGCGGTGAGGTGAATGGAGGGCTAGGGCTCACGGACGTTGGCTTTTATAGCCGAGCTCCAAGGGCTCCAATGGCGGACGGCGATCGGGCGGGGGTGATGCGTGCAGCGCATCCGATGGTCCTGGCGTTGCTGGGTTGGTGGCGTAGGTGTTGTGTGGGCACAACTCCGAGGGAACAAGGTCATGCGATTTGCATGACCCTGGGGCCCACGCCTGCTGCTTCGGTCGGGGCTCGGTCGGGAGGAGAGGCTGGTGTGGGGAGGAAGACCCTGTTGCTGGGGTGGCTGATGCGTGGGGTCCACTTGGCAGCGGGTGCGGCTCAGGCTCGTCGCGACGCGGTGAAGCGGTACGGGCTGGCAGGTGGGACCCGGCGGTCGGAGTCTATGCGCACGCGGGTGGCGAGGCGAAGATGGGCCGGCTTTGTGGGCCACGTGCGCGAGTGGGAGGGCAGGCGGGCTGGCTCACAAGGCCGAGCAGGCCTAGGCTACTGCTGCTCTCTATTCTTTCCTTTCTTATTTATTTGTTGCCAATTTTTTTAGGGTTTGATTTATTTAGTTTCATTGTACAAGTGTGCACCTTGATTAAGGGTGGAGCTTAGGGCTGGTTAGTGGGGCCCACATACTTAGGTGGTACTTAGGTGATTAATTTATTGCATAATAAATTAATCATAAGTGGTCACCTTTATTGGCACAACAAAAGATCAATAAAAGGCAACTCACTTGTTCAGAATTAAAATGCATGCAAGAATGTATGTGTTAGGGATTTTAAACACACATATACAACAAGTGACATGCTATGCTTATGAGTTTGTTTAGTTGGATTACGACTAATGCAACACTTAGGGTTAGCTCCTACAAATGTCACTCATCATCACATGGGGTTTTGAAAAAAAAATTTGTAGTTGGGATTTTTGGTGTGTGGATTTTTGGGTTGTTACACCCACCAGAAGAATCCTTCACACAAGAGTTACTCCTCATGCTGCACCTCTAACAGGGTAAAATAAACCCTAAGTACACAATGTACTCACAAGACTTACCCGACTAGTGGGAATAGTTTCCCGACTCTCAAGGATATGATAGGCAATATGGGTTTGTTGTTTTCTTTTTGTTTGCGAAAAGCATTACTAGAAGTATGTCCTTAAGATAGAGTTTAATTAGCAGTCATGATTACTTCATTAGCTAACCATTCTAGGTAAGCACCTATTCTACTATCAAGCAAGGGTTGAGCAATCAGAACCAATTTACCACCTTTCATATTTCAGTTCTTACTACGGTGCTAGACCATAGCCAAGTAGTACCGTCTCATAGAAATGGTGATTTGTGAACCAATATATCCCAGCTAGGTACCCCAAAACATATGCCCCATTTGTACCCCAGGCACAAACAAGACCAACCCATTCCACTCCTATCATGGGGTCTAGGTCCCCGTCCAAACTTGGACTCCAAGCCCCCATACTTGAGACCCGGTCTCAGTATGGTGCTTAGACCTCCACCTTTCCCCCGCCTCTAATCAGTCAGTCCAGAAAGAGCCAAAACCCACGACAAGAGCATAACGAGCCTTCCCGCTCCCATATGCAAGCATGTGCTTAGGATAAGAAGTCTGTGACCTGACTACCATCCATAGCAACGGACGATCCTTAATCGACACAAACAGGGAAAACAGAGTAACCAAGCTAAGCCCCGTTGACCACGGGACACAACCTATTACACCCATCAATACCCATACCATATCCCTACCCTGTCTCTTTTTTTCCTTTCATCATTTTATTATGAGAGTAATAATAATCCCCTATTGTGAGCAACGGCAGGTTACTCACGCTATCGATGACCTAAGCATAGCATCTACTCGAACGTATACTAGTAAGACTCTTAGGACAGGTGTATCTATGCATGTGGTTTCCACAAAATTTCCTATAACATAAATGCACACACGTATATATACGGTGAATTATAAAATAGAGGTTATGCATCGGGGCTTGCCATGGGCAGGCGCGGTGTCAGCTGAGTCAGTCAGTGGTGGCTCTGGGACCTCCTCCTGCACGAGAATCTCCTCCTCATACTCCTCAATGATCTCCTCGAACTCGTGATCGCCGGTGGTCACGATCTCCGCCAACTCATTCTCTACATGCATGCGATGATGATGCAACACTTAGTATTCAGGCAACAACAACTTTTAAACTAAGAAAGCACATACCAAGCTACTAAACTAGCTCTAATGACTAAGATACTAAGTTAATTATCATCTTCATTAAGCAAGGTGTTGGATTAAACTAACAAACACTCAGTTTTGCAATTTAAGGGCATATCTTTATTTCAACTAATGTTTTAATGTATACTAAAACAAAGAGCATTTAACTACCCTAATGCTTAGTCTATTCTAAGGCTACAAAAATTACAGTGAGCACATAATAATACAATGAAGCTACT
This sequence comes from Miscanthus lutarioriparius, assembly GCA_904845875.1. NCBI lineage: Eukaryota > Viridiplantae > Streptophyta > Magnoliopsida > Poales > Poaceae > Miscanthus > Miscanthus lutarioriparius. The sequence goes on along the minus strand of CAJGYO010000004.1, from coordinate 25,361,582 downwards.
ATAAATTTTTTTAGACTAAAACTATCACCAATTTACCACAAAAATTCATACAATAATTAACTTAATATTATTAAGCATCCTCAAATGATTTAATAGCTCCTAATGTCAACACGTATAAACATGAACTAAATACACCACCCGATAGAGCACAATTTTAGGAATCTAAAAAAAATATTTCACATTTTTTGGACACCTACATGATTTTATATGATTTACCAAAGATCAGCTCAAAAATTAAATTAGAAAACCATTGCTAGTTCCTTATGAAAAAGAAACCTAAATCTCCCGCGCAGCCCACACGTGCGGCCCGCGCGACACAGCGTGCACGCAGCGGCCCGCTGGCGCGGCCCGCGGCGGCGAAGTACCGCGCGCGTTGGTGATTTTGCAAAAGAGACCTCAAAGTCCGTCCAATTTACAACTAAGTACTAACAATATTTTCTCCTCTCAGACCTTCTCACTTAACCCCCTAACTTTTCCCTAATTCACCCACGCGCACCCCCAACGACTCAGCGCATGGCGGCATGGCGGGCGATGACGGCGCAATCGTGCCGGCCACCAGAGGCTCGCGCTGGCCCATCGATCGGGCCAACCTTTAACTACGGTCCAACTGCCTACACCAACAGCAACGTGGGGGCGGCGGGACACGCTGGAGCGAGCTTCAGCGACGCGCGGCCGTCCACGGCGGCGGCGCAACTACCCCAGTGATCCAGAGCACCAAAGAACCTAACTGGCTAGCGAGGGAGCATCAGTAGACTACCATGGACCTAGCCAAGGTGACAGTTGGGGTGGAGGATGGCAGAGGAGGTGTGGCCACGTGCGGCCGAGCCATGCAGTGGCGCATCACGGTGGCGCGGTCACGTCAGCGGCAACAGGGAGGCGGTAGCGGTTCCCCTAGCATGTGCAAGTTGGAGAGGGAGGCAAGGCGAAACTAGTGGTGTGGGTGAATTGGCTCGGGGTGGACTGATGGAGAGCTGCCCTTGGCCATAGCCGAGTGCAGCCTTAACGGCATGGCGGCGGGAAAACGCCAAATTAGAGTTCGACCGGGCGCCATTCAAGGCGGGGTGGGGTCAGGCAGCAAGAGGACTTGATGGCAGAGACACGGGTGCGTGGAATTGAAAGGAGATGACCACTCGCTAGTCAATTGCGTGGGGTGTGACTCCGACGGTGGCAACAGAGAGAGAGAGAGAGACGGGACAATAGGTGGCACAGCACAGCCTCGCCTTGGCAGGACATGCTCGGTGTGACCGGGAAGGCATGCGCGTAGACGCAAAGGACAAGCACGCGCGTCCCCGACCGGCCATGGCCCGCGCGGCGCAGCACCATTAATGGCAAGGCGACGACGAGCACGACCACATGCGCACGGCTGTGGCGGCCTCGAACAGGGCCAGCAATGGCGTAGAGGTGCAGAGAGAAGCGCGGACGTGATGGTGAGGTGACAGCACTGGTAGAGACTGCGTCGCGGCATAGAGCGGGTCGGCAGTGCGACAGCACGGCAGGATAGCCAGCCGCGCCGCACGGCCACGCAAGCAGCATCAGCGGCTCCGCATGATAGAGGCCAGTGGTGACCAGGTCAGAGGCAGCTATGGCCGGCCATGTGCGGCGACGACGTGTGCTCGAGCGTGGTGACCGCGTCCACCAGGCCAACCAACCCAAGAACGTGTCGTGCACATATTTTAAAGCACCTATAACAACTAAACGGTTGCTTCTAGACCTAAACCATCTTCACCATGCTCAAGATGGCATATGAGGCTCCCAAACCGAGCTAAAACATAACACCTTTTCTTAACCCAATTTTGTAAAATAAATTGCCAAACATGGCATTGTCTAGCTGTCTATATACTTAAAAATCTTCTAAGTCTATGAGCTGAATTTGATTCCAAGTTGTATTTCTAGGCTATTAGAAATGTTGGCTAGCAATGTTATTTTTCTACAGCAAGTATTTCATTATCATCTACAAAGTCCATACTCCAACTTTATTTAAGCGCCACATATATGTTCTACAGTATTTTTGTTCAATAAAAATTAGTTTTAAACCCTACTTAATACATATGAGTTATGGAATAGCTTATCATTTAACATTTTTATTGATCATCTGAAGTTACAAAAATGTTATCTACACCTTTGATCACATGCATTATCACATAAACATGATGCTCATAACATGGTTTGGTAATTTGTTTAGGGAGTAACACCGAGGGTGTTACAGATGTTCTGTAGGACAAATCCTTGCTTAAATAAGCCACTTGGGATACATTAAGGAATTAACCATCCTGCCATACAGCAAAGGAGAAACAGTGCATCTCATAACGATTTGGACCTTAATATAAGGGGTTTCTCCATTAGTCAACCACTAGTTTGTTTCGACATCATACTTCATGGGATCTCTGATCACATAGGACAGGTTACCACTACGGAATGACTTCAAGTGGGTCTCAAGCCCATCTCCCTCGATGCACCATCTATCACGTTGCATGATAGTCCCTTTGTAAACTGATCTGTTACATTCTTAGATGTATGGACATAGTCCAACGCTCCAGAGTTTCTTAGTTTTCTGATAGATTTTAACCACCTCTTCACATGCCATGTAGACTTCATGTTACCCCTAGAACTATTTACTTTGATTATCACCATCTGATTATCACAGTTCATGGAAATAGCCGGTATTGGTTTTTCAACCACTAGTAAATCCATAAGGAGTTCACGAAGCCACTCAGCCTCAACTGAGGCAGTATCTAATGCAGTGAGTTCTGCTTCCATTGTTGACCTCGTTAAGACGGTCTGCTTGCAAGACTTTTATGAAACAGCGTCACCTCCAAGTGATAACACATACCCACTTATGGCGTAAATCTCATCAGCATTAGATATCCAATTTGCATCCTAATAACCCTATAGTACCCTTGATACCCGGTATACTAAATGCCATAGCTCATAGTCCCTTTTAGATAGCGCAATACCCTCTCAAGAGCACGCCAATGATTATCTCCTGGATTTGAAACAAACCGGCTGAGTTTACTCATAGCAAATGAGATGTTAGGCCTCATTGCACTAGCTAAATACATAAGTGAGCCAATAATTTGAGAATATCTCAATTGATCCTGTTCTATTCTTTGATTTTTCCTTAATAGCACACTTGGATCATAAGGAGTTGGAGCAGGCGTGCAGTCACTATATCCAAAGTGACTCACCACCTTTTCCACATAGTGGGATTGCACAAGTGTTACCCCACTATTTCTTTCCCTCAGTAGCTTTATGTTAAGAATAACATCAGTCTCACCTAGGTCTTTCATTTCAAAGTTACTAGACAAAAAATATTTCACTTCCTTGATCACATTAACATTATTTCCAAAAATTAGTATATCATCCACATATAAGCACAAGATCACACCATCTCCTCCACCATACCGATAATAAACACATTTATTAGATTCGTTCACAACAAAGCCGGCTGATGTCAAAGTTCTATCAAACTTCTCATGCCACTGCTTAGGTGCTTGTTTTAGACCATACAAAGATTTCAATAACTTACACACCTTTCCCTCTTGACCTATTGCTATAAATCCATCTGGCTGATCATATAGATCTCTTCCTCAAGCTCTTCATTCAAGAAAACTATCTTAATGTTCATCTGATGAATGAGAAGACCATGTGAGGCAGCCAAGGAAAGTAGGACTCGTATAGTCGTTAGACGAGCAACTGGTGAATAAATATCAAAATAATCTTCACCTTCTTTCTGTGTATAGCCCTTTGCTAAAGGCCTCGCCTTATACTTCTCAATAGTACCATCATGCCTAAGCTTTTTCTTGAACGCCCATTTACATCCCACAGGTTTGCACCCGTAAGGACGATCAACTACCTCCCAAGTTCCATTAGACATAATAGAGTCTATCTCACTCTGAACAGCTTTCTTCCATAGATCAGCGTCAAGAGATAAATATGCCTCTTCTATGGTCTTAGGAGTGTCATCCACGAAGTATATAATATAGTCTTCACCAAAAGACTTTACATTCCTCCGTCTCTTATTGTTTCGAGTAACTATATTATTATCCTCCTCATGGTTTTCCACATGGGTTTCAACATTAGCGTGTATTACTGGTTCATTAGTCTCATGAAATGGAATAGATTCATGACTAGAAGTGCTAGATGTATTTTTTTATAGGAAACTCATTCTCAAAAAAATATAGCATCTCTAGATTCCATGATAGTACCAACATTCACATCATGCACTCTAGAATTTATTATTAAAAATCTATAACCCATGATGTGAATAGCATAACCAAGAAAGACACAATCAACGGTTTTTGGTCCAAGCTTTCGCTTCTTGTTAATTGGCACATTCACCTTTGCCAAACAACCCCATATTCGCAGGTAAGAGAGATTTAATCTCTTCTTCTTCCATTCCTCGAATGGCGTAATTTCTTTGTTTTCAGTGGGCACTCTATTTAGGATATGACATGTTGTCAATATCGTCTCACCCTACCATTCCTTAGATAGTCCCGTTGTCTTTAACATGGCATTAACCAACTCAGTTAGAGTGAGGTTCTTTCTCTCTGCAATCCCATTGAATTGTGGTGAGTATTGCGGTGTCCTCTCATGAATGATCCCATGCTCCGCGTAAAACTCAGAAAAATCATTTGAAAAATATTCTCCCCCGCGATCAGTCCACAACCATTTGATGTTCTTCTCTAGTTGGTTTTCTACTTCAGCTTTATAGATCTTAAAATAATGCAACGCTTCATCTTTTGATTTTAGTAAATACACATGGAAAAATCTAGTACAATCATCTATAAACGTCATGAAATACCTTTTGCCACCTTTGGTCAACTCGCCATTCATTTCGCAAAGATTGGAATGAATTAGTTCTAATGGTGCCAAGTCTCTTGCCGTAGCAGCCTTTGTGAGGCTTGCGAGGTTGTTTCGATTCAACACATACATGGCATTTAGAACCTTTGACCAAATCAAATTTCGAGATTAAATTTAAACCAGCTAAACGAGTCATACAACTAAAATTAATATGACATAAACATGAATGCCAAACATTTGTCTCATTATCCTGGCTCACATGTTTCATAGAATTAACACATGCATCAATTAAAGACAAGTGGAACAAACCTCCGCTCTCATAGCCTTTTCCCACAAATGTTTCATACTTAGAAAGTACACACTTATTCGACTCAAACACAAGTTTATAACCATCATGACATAACAGAGGACCACTAATCAAATTCTTCCTTATTGAGGGGACATGCTGCACATTCTTTAGCTGCACGGTCTTTTCCAAAGTAAGCTTCAGGTCGACCATACCAACACCACATAGAGCTGCACACGCCCCGTTCCCCATCAACAAGGAGGAAGTCCGACCGTCCTGGTAAGAAGAAAATAAAGAAATATCAGCACATATATCAATATTAGCTCCGGTATCCACCCACCAATCAGGTGAATGAAAAACTAAAATAAAATTGTATGTAATAAATCACCATACCCCGATGTTCCACCATCAGCTTCAATCATGTTTGCAGATTTCTTTTTGAGCTTCCACTTGCCATCTGGGGAATCCTTAGTATAATGCCCGGGCTTGCCACAAGTGAAATAATTTTCTTTTTACTTGTTCTTCTTCTTCTTAAAAGGTGTAGTGTTCTTTTGTTTGAGTTCTTGCTAAAATTTCTTCTTTTGAAAGTTTTGAAAAATTTTCTACACCACATGGGCACTAGAACTTCCCTCAACAGTTTTCTTGCCACGAACGTCCTTTGCTCTCGCCTTCTCTTCAACATCCCAAGAGCCAATGAGGTCGGCAATGTCAAACTCCTGTCTCTTATGTTTTAGAGAAGTAGCAAAATCTGTCCAAACATGTGGTAGTTTTGCAATGATACAGCCTGCCACAAACTTATCTGGCAATACACAACCAAAAAAATTAGCTCTTTTGCCAATGTTTGTATCTTATGAGCTTGTTCTACTACAGAACGATCATTAACCATCCTGTAGTGATGAAACTGCTCCATGGCATACAACTCACTACCAGCATCAGAAACCCCATATTTGGACTCAAGTGTATCACACATCTCTTTACCAGTCTGTAGCTACACATATGCATCCACTATGAAATCTCCTAGCACGCTAAGAATTGCAGCCTTAAACATAGTATCAGCATGTTGGAACGCACGCTCCTCCTTAGGAGTATGCGACCCAACAGCCCTAGGTTCAGCAACAAAATAGCAGTGCATATTAGTCAACCATATAATACACCTCTGCCGCCACCTTTTGTAATGAGTGCCCTCAAAAATATTCGGCTTTAGCATACTCGCAAAGCCAACTACAGAGAATTGCCTTTCACGTTTTTGGATTGTTAGAACTTTAGGCAATTTCAATAATAATTTTGTCGGTGTTTCGAAACCGGGGGTCCTTAACCGACTAGTGAATTTGTGCTGCGTGCTCCCTCTTCGGATGGAGATGCAAAGAGACACAAGGTTTATAATGGTTCGGGCAATGGATGCCCTACGTCCAGTTTGAGAAGATGTTCTTGTATTCCTTGCACCGGGGTGCTCGTAGTAGGGGGTTACAAGCTAGGCGAGAGAGGGAGTTCGTCCCAGATCTCTGTGAGGGGAGGTGATATGAGTTACAGAACGAGGCGTGTTGTTCGTGCGAGTATCTGTGATTCTCTCCGTCGTCCTGGAAACGGTCCTGGCTGCCTCCTTTTATAGCCGCAGGGAGGAAACCAGGAGTACATAAGAGAGCTACACGTGGAGCAAGGACTATTCGATGACGTATTTACTCCTAGAGCAGCATGGCGTTGTCGTGGGAGTTCCCGTAGATGTCTAATCGGTATGGTCTTCACTGTAAGTAACATGCTGCGCATTTATTGACTTGGTGGATTACAGAGGCTCGGCGGCCATCGTAGCCGGTCGTGCCGAGGCCTGTCGTGCCGAGGCCTGTTGTGCCGAGGCCTGCATTGCCGAGGCCTGAGAAGTGACCCAGGTGCAGATGCGGGTCTCAGCAGCCATCAGGCGGAATAGTGCGAGACGTGCGCCTACAGGATATGGTACCTGTGTTGTCAGTAGGGATGGTAAAAAAGGTGATCTGACCATTGTCCTATCACTCCTGTTGCAGCGCACTGCCGATCGTGGCTTATGTAGTGGGTGCGGCCGAGCGCATTAATCGGATGTGACAGCCTGCCAGAGAGACTTTTGAGGCGGAGGCGATGAGGTTGTGGGACGAGCTCGGCCTCGGGCGAGGCGGAGCGCGGCTGATTTGTCCGAGGCCCTTCCGAGGGGGTCTCGGGCGAGGCGGACGGGCGAGGCGTAGTAAGATCAGTGAATCCGAGGCCCTGTCGAGGGGGCTCGAGCGAGACGGAGTGGTCGGTCCGCTGATTCCGAGGCTACAGGAACCCGTTCTGACTCCCCACGTTGCGATGTCCTTGGAGCAGGAGTTAGGCAGCACAGTGGTCGATAACCCCTGCTCTATGCTGTCTCAAATGGCAGGGGGTTGACGCGTTCGGCGTGTAGCCGGTCACTTCACCATTATGTGCCATCGTGCGTCTGTCGGAGTGGTTGGGCGCCTGGATGTGATGTTCGGTCAGAGCAGTTTGGTCAAAAAGGCGGTCACGGGGTTGGTGTCGAGCCGGCCTCGCGCGAATCGGAGAATCGGCACTTCTTCCAAGGCCCCGGGCGAGGGGGCCTCGACGCGGGGGCCTCGACGAGGCGGTCTCGGGCGAGTCAGAGAACCGTTTGCTTCCACTGGGGCTCGGCGATGGGGTCTCGAGCGAATCGGAGATTTCAGCCGAGACCTTGTTTGTTTATTCCGTTGGTTCTGTTTTTAGGGTCTAAGTAGTTTTTCGATCTTTGCTTGGGGTACCCCATTTTCTGGTATCCGACAGTAGCCCCTGAGCCTCGGGCGGGAGTGTGGGATACTCTCCCCGAGGTTTTTTCGAGACTTTTGTTTCTCAGTGGCTTTTGTCGGGTTTGTTTTATACTCGCGATTCTGGTGGGTGCGCGCGAGCGCACCCGCCGGGTGTAGCCCCCGAGGCCCTAGAGGAGTGAGTTTACTCCTTTAGGGGCTTTTTCTTCATTGAGTAAGGCGCTCTATCGCATTTGCTTGACCCATGAGAGCGAGCTCGGGTCGCTTGTTTGGGGTGCAGGAGGAGCACCCGAGCCTGCCGAGCCCTTGCGTGCGATCCTAGGTCGCTGGGTCTCAGCAAGGTTTGCAGGAAGAGCCCCCGAGCCTCCGTAGGGAGCGAGAGGGCAGTCAGGAGTTCTTCTGGCTTTTTGTACGACCCTCGCGCTTCCTTTTCGCTCGGAAGGAGGGGTTGTTTGCCGAGCCCTTCGCGTGCGAGCCTAGGCCGCTGGGTCTCGTCAAGTTTGCAGGAAGAGCCCTCGAGCCTCCGCATGGAGCGAGAGGGTGATCGGGAGTTCCCCTAGCTTTTTGTATGACCCTCACGCTTCCTTTTCGCTCGGAAGGAGGGGTGGAACATGCCAGGCTACCCTCGGTGGGCGCGAGCGATGACATTTCCGGTGAGCTTTTATTGGGTAAGTCCGAGTGGAGGCCCATGCCCCATTCGATAGGGGTTGGCTAGTGGTCCAAAGACGCGCTCCAAAAAACTACCAGAAGGCTTCTCTAGCGGGTGCCGGGGCCGGTCGATTGGCCCTAGGGGCTCGGTGCCTCCCTACGGTGGGATCCCCTTTAGAGAACTCCTGCTGGTCTCAGACATGACTCAGGGCATCCCAAGCAATCGCTTGCCTGGGCCTCGGCCATGTACGGGCTCGCCCATAGTTGTCCCTGACTCTGTCGTCCTGAGGCGACTGTCGAGACCATAAATGGCCCAGCCTTCGAACCTCTGGACCGTAGCGGGCTCGGTGCCCTTTTTTGTCGTGTTTTTCCGATCCTCGGGGTGTACTTCTCGACAAGGTTTGCAAGAAGAGCCCCCGAGCCTCCGCACGTAGCGAGAGGGCGATCAGGAGTTCCCCTGGCTTTTTGTACGACCCTCGCGCATCCCTTTCGCTCGGAAGGAGGGGTTGTTTGCCGAGCCCTTCACGTGCGAGCCTAGGCCGCTGGGTCTCGGCAAGGTTTGCAGGAAGAACCCTGAGCCTCCGCACATAGCGAGAGGGCGATTAGGAGGTCCCCTGGCTTTTTGTATGACCCTCGCGCATCCCTTTCGCTCGGAAGGAGGGGTTGTTTGCCGAGCCCTTCGTATGCGAGCCTAGGCCGCTGGGTCTCGGCAAGGTTGCAGGAAGAGCCCCCGAGCCTCCGCGCGGAGCGAGAGGGCGATCAGGAGTTCCCCTGGCTTTTTGTACGACCCTCGCGCTTCCTTTTCGCTCAGAAGCAGGGGTGGAACATGCCAGGCTACCCTCGGTGGGCGCGAGCGGTGACATTTCCGGTGAGCTTTTATCGGGTAAGTCCGAGTGGAGGCCCGTGCCCCATTCGATAGGGGTCGGCTAGTGGTCCAGAGACGCACTCCAAAAAAGTACCGGAAGGCTTCTCTAGCGGGTGCCAGGGCCGTTCGATTGGCCCTAGGGGCTCGGTGCCTCCCTATGGTGGGATCCCCTTTAGAGAAATCCTGCTGGTCTCGGACATGACTTAGGGCATCCCAAGCAATCGCTTTTCAGGCCTCGGCCATGTCACGGGCTCGCCCATAGTTGTCCCCGACTCTATCGTCCCGACGGTAATTTGTCGAGACCATAAATGGCCCGACCTTGAACCTCGGGACCGTAGCGAGCTCGGTGCCCGGTTCCTTAGCTCGGAAGGAATCGGGGGGGTATTTCCCTTCCATCGGCTAACAACGCCTGGCGCGTCTTTTGAGGCGGTCTTCTCGGGAGCTGCCGTTGCTGCGCGATGTGGTGTCAGTGGATGGGACATAACCGTCTGCGCGATTAAATGTGGAGAAGGTGGGCACGTGGGCGGAGATATCGGATCTGGATTATATGCGCCGGATATGAGGGAAACTTCCCCGATTTCATCACCCAGTGGTTTCATCTTACCCCTGCATAAATACGTAAAGAGCCTCGCCCCTCCCCTCCTTACCTTGCCTGCATTTGCTTTCGCCGCTTCCAAGCCGTTGCTGAGAGAGTAAAGCGCCGGGGAGAAGAAGGGCGACAGAGATCGATTGAAAGAGAGAGAGAGAGATTTACCGCCGTAGCAGCGTCCTCCACCGTGCAATGGCTGGCGGTCCTGTCATTCTCCCGGCGGATCCCTGGGAGCGGTCTGACGTCACCGTGGAGAAGCTACAGTCGCTGGTGGACGCCGGTCTCCTCCGCCCGATCACCGGTTCTGACGAGCTAGAGTGGATTGCTCCGGGCAATGAGTCGGAGCCGAGGCCACGTGATGGCTACGTGGTGAGCTTCGTCGTCTTCCACGAGCGAGGCCTCGGCTTGCCGGTGGACCAGTTTATGCGAGCGCTCCCACACTACTACGGCGTGGAGCTCCACAACTTCAGCCCCAACTCCATCGCACAGGCGGCCATCTTCGCCGCCGTTTGCGAGGGGTACCTGGGGATCGCTCCCCACTGGGAGCTGTGGCTCCATTTGTTTCGGGCGGTTTTTCCCACCAAGTCGGCGAGAGCGAAGGGGGCTTGGAAGGCGCTGAGGGCCGGCGGCTGCACCCTTCAGGTGCGCCAAGACCGGCAGCACCTCTACATCCCAGCCCAGCTGGCATCATCCAACCGTCGTTGGTATGACAGCTGGTTCTACCTTCGTAACGATGACGGCGGGCTTCCCCCTTACACCGGGCGGGTTGTGGAGAGTCAGCCGGAGAAGTGGGGGTACGGCGTCATCAAGCCCGATCAGCCCAGGCTAGAACCGCTCCTGAGGGCCCTGGGGAAGCTACGTGATTGCGGCCTTACGGCGGCCGTGGTCGTGGCGGCTTTTCACCGCTGGAGGGTGTTGCCGCTGATGGCTCGGCGGCGGCACCTGTTCGAGATGACCCCGCGCGATTCGATCAAAGGCATCAAGATGTCCGCCTTCGCCCTTACTGATGAGGAGATCCTACGTCGGGTAAGGGAGGCGGTGGATGGGAAACCGAAGATTGATTGCTTGCTGCCGTTCCCGATGCGCCCATCGCGGGGGTACATTTCCCTGGTAAGTTGGGTGTTGCCGAGGCCTTCGTGGCCTTCTTGCTTATTGCTTTTTTCGCCCGTTGCCTTATTTTGTCGTTTCTGCAGGGGATAAGGGACGTGCGAAGCTCCCCGCCGCCCATTCCTGAGGACGCCCAGCGGCGAGCCATGAATAGGGCGTACGCCGAGGAGCAGAAGAAGAAGAAAGATGCCAAGGTGGCAAGGCGCACGAAGAGGATCCTTGAGCGCGAAAAGCTGGACGCACGCCGCCGGCAACAGAGGCTCGATGGTCTCCCGTTGGAGTCGTCTCCCTCAATATCGGTGTCGGGTTCCTCCGGCGACGTTGGCGCGGTCGAGGAAGGGAAGGGTACCCTAGACCACCTCCCCGACGTTACGGAGGTGGCGCCCAGGGTGTCTCTGGTAGACGCCCGTCTTGTTGTCGAGGACGACATGCCCAAGACGCGTGTTGTCGGCCCGGTGGGCTCGACGGAGGAGGTGGAGCAAGCGACGCCGGGGGCGGCTCAATCGTCTTTGCGGATGGTCGAGGGGGTGCCAGGGTCCGGCAGAGACCAGCCGGTACCGGTGGATACAGAAGCCGTGCCACCACCGCCACCACCGCTGTTGCAGAGGAGGGACGCTATCCAGAAGCGATTGCTTCCTCATTCACGGTAAGTCTATTTTTTGGCGGAGTTTGTAGTATTTCCTGCTTGCCCCCTGGTCGTACGCTGACCTTTAGGAACGCCTTCGTTTCCAGCCTGAAGCGCCGGGTGGAGGAACCTGCCTTGGCGCCCCATAAGGCGCTCAAGGTGAGCACCAGCTCCACCACTCATCGGGCGAAGGAGGCGCAGGCTGGCGTGCAGCATGGCGCGGCGTCGGGCGGGGCTGGCCCGGAGGAGCTGGCTGCTCAAGGAAAGGGCGCCGAGGTGGCCACGGAACGAGCGGGGGAGGACGAGTCCACGCCCAGCGAGGTCGTGGGTCTTGGGGCGAATGAGGCCGAGGCGTCCACCACTGCTGGGTCCATCGGGGATGAGGTTAGAGCACCCAAGGCTTCTGAGGCCAGGGCGGTGGACGCTGCCACCGAGGTAGAGATGGCAGAGGCCAGAGCCCCCGAGCCCGTTGAGGCCGAGGCGGTTGGGACAGAGGTGGGGCGGGCTTCGGCACCGCCCCTGGTTCAGACGATCTCGTCTGAGGATTCTTCCCGGGAGAAGGAGGTGGCGGACGCCGAGGCGGCCAGCACCGCGGAGCGGCCGGTCCCGACTCCTGCCGAGGGGAGTTCGGTCCTTGTTCGGGTCTGACCCGAGCCCCGCGGGTGGAATCACCCGCGTGTTGTATGGGGAAACCGGGCCGACCCTGAGGGGGAGCCTGTGTTTGCCCTTGAGGACGTTGCCGAGGGGGGGCGCTGGGACACCCTCGAGCAATACCGCCAAATGGCGGTGCAGTCGATGCAGACAGCGATGTCTATTATGCAAAGGGACCTGCCCGGTGTTACCCAGGTACACACTTCCCTTTCTCGTGTCGCGTTGTTTTTTCTCCGAGCCCCCCTTGCGGTGTTTGACGTACGTCTTTGCCTATCTCAGGAGCTCGAGACTCGGTCCCTTGGGAAATCGTTGTTCCTACGAAGGGAGATGGGAGTCTGGGAGCCGCTCCGGCGGCAAAAGGGCCTGCTTGTCGACGCCCAGGAGCTGTTGTCGGTGCGGAGTGCTGAAGTGGAGGACCTCCACCTTTGCTGTGTCGACCTGAAGGCCGAGGTGGCTATGGCTAAGGAGTAGTCTGCCCCTTTGGTGGCGAAGATCAAGGAGCTGGAGGAGGAGCGGGATTCCCTCAAGTCCCGGGCCCAAGAAGCAATGGCCTCTGCCAAGGTCACCGCCGGGCAGCTGGGCACAGAGCAGACTAAACATCAGCGGACGAAAGTCGCTTTGGCAGAGGCTACCAAGGCGGCCGAGGCCTCTCGAGTCGAGGCTTTAGCCTAGAAGAACAAAGCCGAGGGTAAGTTCCACTGAACCGCGCTCCTTGTTCCGTTTGCTCTGGTTTGCGTTCGGCCCCTGACTCTCTGTCGTCGTGTAGGTCTGGAGAAAGAGGCCTCCCAGGCAGCTGAGGCCTCCGTCGCAGCACAGGCGGCGCTGGACGTTGAGGTCCAGGAGCACGAGGCTCTGCGCAGCGCCGCCCGTACCGCCTGTGAGGCTCTAGAGGTCGAGGGGGTCCAATCAGCCAGCTCCCTTAGGAGCCGCCTGATTGCGTTGAGCGGCTGCGTCCACGAGAGGCTCCGGGGGGCGTTGCACACGGGTGTCAAACGCGCCCTGGCCGTCGTCTCCTCGCACTACGCCATCAACCTCGAGGCTGTCAGCGACGGCTACGTTTTGCCGGAAGATGACGAGGAGGCCGACGCAGAGGTCGCGAAGCTGATGGAGGCGGTGGAGGCGCCCGGCACAGCGTTGGCCAGCCTGTTTGAAGAAGAGGTGGTTCCTCCCGCGCCAGCCGCCGCTCCCTGAGCTTTGACCTGGGCCAGCAGGGGCCATGTAAACGGATTGGTTTAATTGTCATACCGTGACGTTTTGTGGCCGTCGAGGCCTTTTAAAGTACTTGCGTATGTGCGTTTTTTAACCGCTTTCTTATTCCATTTCCGAGCCTGTGCCCCCTGTCTCGTTCTTGGATACCCGCAGAGAACTTCCTCGGAGCCTAAGCCGTCCCTTGGCGAAGGGTGGCGAGGGAGTTGCCGTAGCCCGGGGGCGTAGGCTGTTCTCATGGCTCGACCGGCCCTTTGGCCTTAGGACACGCTTTTGGTCCTTAGGTTTCTTGCGACGGTCCTGCCAGAGCGCGAGAGAGTTTGGCGTGGAAATTTTCAAAACACGGTTAAGAAACGGTGTCCGGGACTTAGGGGGTTCCCCCCTTTTTAGCCCCCGAGGGAGGCTCGGCTCTGCAGAGGCAGAGCCGAGTCTCTCTCATAGCGTTATTGTGACGTCAAGCCCCTATCGATAGACAAGCTCTTTGCAAAGAACTTCCTCGGAGCCTAAGCTGTCTCTTGGGCGAAAAGGTGGCGAGGGAGCTGCCGTAGCCCAAAGGCGTAGGTCGTTCTCACGGCTCAGCCGGTCTTTTACCTTTGAGACAAACTTTTGGTCCTTAGGTTCCATACAATCGAGTTGCCTATTAAGGGGGGGGCCTCGAAAGATTGTAACAACTTAAAGAACGCTTCTTTATTGTATTTCGAGAAACAATGTAAACAACGTTTGGAAACTTAAGGGTAGAAATGACGTAGTTGTTCTATGTTCCAAGCGTTGGTAAAGATTTCACCCTTCTCGTTGGCCAGCTTGTAGGTTCCGGGCTTTAGTACTTGGGCGACGATGTACGGCCCTTCCCATGGCGGCGTCAGCTTGTGGCGGCCCTTGCTGCTCTGCCTCAGCCTCAGCACCAGGTCGCCCACCTTCAGGTCTCGGCTCCAAATGTGCCGGGCTTGGTAGCGTCGTAGGGCTTGCTGGTATTTGGCCGAGTGCAGCAGGGCAACATCTTGGGCTTCCTCAAGTTGGTCGAGGGCGTCCTCGCGGGCAGTGCGGTTGCTTTGCTCGTTGTAGGCCTGTAGTCTCGGGGAGCCGTACTCCAAGTCAGTGGGGAGGATGGCCTCGGCCCCATAGACCAGGAAGAACGGTGTGAATCCGTGGCTCGGCTCGGTGTATTCCTCAGGCTCCAAATGACCGAGGGGAGTTCGGCAAGCCATTTCTTGCCAAACTTTTTCAACCGGTTGTAGATTCTTGGCTTGAGGCCTTGTAGGATCATGCCGTTGGCACGTTCTACTTGGCCGTTTGTCCTAGGGTGTCCTACGGCCGACCAGACCACATGGATGTGGTGGTTGTCGCAGAACGTCAAGAACTTGTGGCCAGTGAATTGCGTCCCGTTGTCGGTGATGATGGTATTTGGGATTCCGAACCTGTGGATGATATCCGTAAAGAACAGCACTGTTTGCTCGGATTTGATTTGGGTGATTGGACGAGCCTCGATCCATTTGGAGAATTTGTCGATGGCTACGAGCAGATGGGTATAGCCCCCGGGTGCCTTCTGTAGAGCCCCAACCATGTCCAGCCCCCACACGGCGAATGGCCATGTGATAGGGATGGTTTGGAGGGCTTGGGCCGGGAGGTGCGTCTGTCGAGCGTAGTACTGGCATCCTTCGCAGGAGCGTACTAGCCCCGTGGCATCAGCCATCGCTATTGGCCAGTAGAAACCTTGGCGGAAGGCGTTTCCCACTAGCGCCCGAGGCACTACGTGGTGCCCGCAGGCTCCCGCATGCAAGTCCCAGAGTAGTGATTGGCCAGCCTCGGTGGTGATGCACCGTTGGAGAATACCAGACGGGCTACGCCTATACAACTCGTCGTTGTAGAGGACGTACGTCTTGGCTCGTCGTGCAAGCCGTCGGGCCGCGGTCCTATCCGCGGGAAGCTCTCCTCGCACGAGGCGATCAAGAAAAGGGACTCGCCAGTCCGTTCCTTGGTCGGCCTCGGGAGGCTCTGTGTCAATTGCCATGGACTCGGGCTCGGGCGGCGAGGTCTCGGTGGCAAAGGGGGCCTCGGGCCCTGTGGGGGGCTCGACCGATGGGCCCTCTACCTTCGCCGAGTCATAGTCGACGGATGGCTTGTGGAGGTCTCTGGCGAAGATGTTCGGGGGGGCCAGGGTCCGTGCCGACGCCATCTTTGCCAGTTCGTCCGCGGCCTCGTTGAACTTTCGTGCGGTGTGATTGAGTTCGAGGCCATCGAACTTGTCCTCTAGGCGGCGTACCATCGTGCAGTATGCCTCCATCTTGAGGTCATGGCAGTTTGATTCTTTCATCACTTGGTTGATGACAAGCTGTGAATCGCCTCGAACGTCGAGACGCCGTACCCCAAGTTCAATGGTGATCTGCAGGCCATTGACGAGGGCCTCGTATTCGGCCACATTGTTGGAGGCGGCGAAGTGTAGTCAGATTACGTAGCGCATATGGACTCCGAGGAGTGAGATGAAGAGTAGACCCGCGCCTACTCCGGTCTTCATCAGAGACCCGTCGAAGTACATGGTCCAGTACTCCGCCTAGACTTGAATAGGTGGTAGTTGGGTATCGGTCCATTCTGCCACAAAATCGGCCAAGACCTGAGACTTAATGGCTTTTCAGGGTGTGAAAGACAGGGCTTCCCCCATGAGTTCCACGGCCCATTTGGAAATCCTTCCCGAGGCCTCCAGGTTATGGATTATCTCTCCCAAGGGGAAAGATGACACCATGGTCTTTGGGTGGGACTTCAAGTAGTGACGCTTGACTTGCGTCGAGCCAAGATTATGGCGTAGATTAGTTTACGGATGTCGGGTAGCAGCGTCTTGGTATCGGAAAGCACCTCAGCGATGAAGTAGGCAGTCGTTGGACGGTAGAGCGTGCCCTTCTTCCGCCTCTCGACCACACTACGGCCATGGCCGACCACTTGGGTCGTTATGGCGGACGTGAGAGTAAGAGGGCCTCGTCTTCGATCGGTGGTACCAGAATGGGGGGTTGGAGAGCAGCGCTTTGAGTTTGGTGAGTGCTTCCTCGGCCTTGGGGGTCCAGGAAAAGCGCTCAAATTTTCTCAAGAGCGATGCAGAGGTAAGCCTTTTTCGCCGAGGCGCGAGATGAAGCGGCTCGGGGCCGCTAGACATCCCATAACCTTACAGACTCCCTTGAGGTCTCGGATCGGCCCCATATTGGTCACTGGCGAGAGACCTTTTCGAGTTGGCCTCGATGCTGGCGCGCCTCGAGACTATGAATCGAGGAGCATGCCTCGGGGACCTCGAAGACACACTTTTCGGGGTTGAGCTTGACGCCCTTCTCCACGAGGCATTTGAAGGCTACCTCCAGGTCATTGACAAGGTCATTGGCCCGCTTGGATTTGACAACGACGTCGTCCACGTAGGCCTCGACGGTTCGTCCGATGTGCTTGCCAAAGACCTGGGTCATACACCGTTGGTACGTGGCCCCCGCGTTTTTGAGGCCGAACGGCATAGTCGTATAGCAGTATAGGCCAAATGGGGTGATGAAAGAAGTTGCGAGCTGGTCGGACTCCTTCATTTTGATTTGATGGTAGCCGGAATAGGCATCAAGGAAGGATGTGGTCTCGCATCCCTTGATGGAGTCAACGATTTGATCGATTCGAGGTAATGGAAATGGGACTTTTGGGCATGCTTTGTTCAGACCGGTGTAGTCCACACACATTCTCCATTTTCCATTTTTCTTCTTAACTCATACGGGATTAGCTAACCACTCCGGATGTGACACTTCCTTGACGAATCCGGCCGCCAAAAGCTTCTGTACCTCCTCGTCGATGGCCCTGCGCTTCTCCTCATCGAATCGGCGTCAGGCATTGCTTCACCGGTCTAGAGCCGGCCTGGATGTCGAGGGCGTGCTCGGCGACTTCCCTCGGTATGCCTGGCATGTCCGAGGGACTCCATGCGAATATGTCGGCATTCGCGCGAAGAAAGTCGACGAGCACGACCCCCTATTTGCTGTCGAGGGTCACGCTGACCCTCCGCACTCGGTTGTTTGAGCAAGTGGGGTCAACCGGGACGAGCTTGATGGCCTCCGCGGGCTCGAACGTCCTGGCACGACGCTTCGAATCAGGCACCTCGCTGCCGAGCTAGTCGAGGTTGGCGATGAGGGCCTCGGACTCCACTATAGCCTCGGCGTACTCGATGCACTCGACGTCGCAGTCGTATGCATGCTCGTACGTGGAGTCAATAGTGATGACACCGTTGGGGCCCGGCATCTTGAGCTTGAGGTAGGTGTAGTTCGGGACCGCCATGAACTTGGCGTAGCACGGCTGTCCCAGGATGGCGTGATAAGTCCCCTTGAACCCCACCACCTTGAAGGTGAGGGTCTCCTTGCGGTAGTTGGAGGGGGTGCCAAAGCAGACGGGTAAGTCTATGCGCCCGAGGGGTCGTGCGCACATCCCTGGCATGATGCCGTGGAAGGGCGCGGCGTTGCCTCGGAGTTGTGACCGGTCGAGCCCTAGGAGCTCCAGCATGTTGGCGTACAGGATGTTGAGGCCGCTGCCTCCGTCCATCAACACCTTGGTGAGTCGGGTGTTCCCGATGATCGGGTCAACGACGAGCGGGTACTGGCCGGGGTTTGGGACATGATCGGGGTGGTCGTCCCGATCGAAGGTGATCGCCTCCCGAGACCAGTCGAGGTACCGGGGAGTGGCCACCTTAACCGAGAAGACCTCTCGGCGTTCCCTTTTTCGTTGTCGCGCCGTGAGGCACGTCGAGGGCCCACCGAAGATCATGAAGGCATTGTGTACCTCGGGGAACCCGTCGCCCTTGTCGTTGTCTCCGTCGTCCTGGCCCCTCTTCTTGGCATCGTCGTTGGGGAGCCCGAGCTTGGCGTAGTATCGCCGGAGCATGGTGCACTCCTCGAGGGTGTGCTTTACCGGGCCTTGATGGTATGGGCAGGGTCTTTTAAGCATGTTGTCGAAGAGCCCTGGGCCTCGGGGATTCTTGCGATCTGCGGCCGCGACGAGCCCGGCCTCGAGAACCTCCTGTTTCCCCTGGCGTCCCTTCTTTTTCTGGGGGGGCGAGACGTCGAGGCCCCGGGGGTCTCCTCCCGCCTCTTCCCCTTAGAGTCGTTGTTGGGGAAGATGGCCCCGACGGCCTCTTTGCCAGAGGTGAAGCTGGTGGCGATGTCAAGGAGTGCGGATGCCGTGGTCGGTACGCTCCGGCCTAATTCTCGGACCAGGTCTCGACAGGTGGTGCCGGAGAGGAATGCCTGGACGATTTCTGAGTCGCCGATGCTGGGCAACTCGGTGCATTGCTTGGAGAAACGTCGGATGAAGTCTCGGAGAGACTCGTCCGGTCTCTGGCGGCAGCTCTTGAGGTCCCAGGAGTTCTCGGGGCGCGTGTAGGTGCCCTGGAAATTCCCGACGAAGACCTTTACCAAGTCGCGCCAGTCGTGGATTTGCATAGGGGGAAGGTGTTCGAGCCAAGCTCGCGCTGAGTCTGACAGGAATAGGGGGAGGTTGCGGATGACGAGCAGGTCATCGTCCGCACCGCCTAGCTGACAAGCCAGACGGTAGTCGGCCAACCATAACTCGGGGTTGGTCTCGCCGCTGTACTTTGAGAGATTCACTGGCTGACGAAACCGGGCCGGGAAGCGGGCGCTGCGGACAGCCTTACTGAAAACTCTAGGGCCAGGCGGCCCGGGAGAAGGACTGCGGTCCTCCCCACTGTCATAGCGACCGCCTCGGTGCACTCGGTAGCCCCGGGCGGCCCCATCGTGGTCGTGGCGCCGTCGTCTGCCGCCCATGTGGTGGCCGTTTTGCGCCTCGCGTTGGTCGTCGAGGCGGTCGTGCACCGAGGCGGCCCTGAGGCGGTCGTGCACCGAGGGGGCCCTGAGGCGGTCGTGCACCGAGGGCTGTTTTGAGGCGTCCCCGCGTCGTCGAGACGCGGAGCTTTCGGCCTGCTGCACCGCGGTAGTCTCGAGAAGGCCCCGGAGTTCGCCGTGGACTCGTCACCCCTCCGTGGTAGAGGGCTCGGGCATCGCTCGGACCAGTATTGCCGCCGCAGCGATGTTCTGGCTAGCACGATTAAAGACAGGGGGTTGCTCGCCCCCTTCATCATCGTTAATGCGGCGGTTGACGTCGCGAGCCCCCAGCCGGGCCGTTCCGTCATCGCCGCGCCCCCGCTACTCTTGCTCGATGGTGGCTCGGAGTTGCTGCAGGAGGAGTCGATCTTGCTCGACCTTGGCTTGAAGCTCACGAAGCTGCTCTAGGTCTATGCGTCGAAGTTGCTCGGGGGTGGGGATACCTGCCGCCGCTGGCGGGGACCCCGTGCGTGGTGGTGTGGCGTTGGCTGCCCTACCTCCATCGTTGCCCGTGCTCGGCATTCCGAGTCTGACATGGAAACACTCACGAGTCGGGTCGTAAGCGTCCTCGCTGTCGGAATCGGAATGGCCGAACCAGTAGTCGCTTGCGATCATGAAGCGGTGCATCGCCTCAGGGTCGCGAATCCCGAAGAAGTCTGCTCCAACCCACGCCTCGTCCTCCTCTGAGGAGTCAGAGTGGGGGTGGATTGGAGTTGTGACTATGGGGTTATGGGCATGACGTTGATGAATGGAGACGAGGGCGGTGGCGTAGGAGGCGGCGACATTGGTCAGCCCGAAAGGGTACGGGGATGGCGCCGTTGCCATGCTCTGCTCCGTCAGAGCTGGCTCCTCGGGAGGAGGCGGGACAAAGCTTGATGATGGGGTGTCGCTGTGCGCCACCGGCCCTTTTCCCCTGTCGAGGCTTAAGCCGGACAGGTCCCCGTGCAGGGACTCTGTGCCAGCAGCGGGGTATGGGATTCCGGTGGAGCACAGATCGGCGTTCTGTACTTGCGTGGTGTTAGGGTGGACTCGCCCGCGCGGCGCTCGGCGAGCTTGACGGGAGCAGCGGCCCGGGCGTCGTCCGCGCATGGGCTGCCGGTGCAAGACGTCATCGTTGGTTGATGGCGCTCTGGGTGAGAGGAGTACCATGTCGTACTCGTGCCCTAGAGACATGAATTCTAGGCTCCCGAACCAGACGATCATCCCGAGACGCAACGATCGCACGGGATCTGCCATCCGGAATCTAGTGGGATGACTAAGCTGACACGCAGAGGCCCCTACCTGGTGCGCCAACTGTCGGTGTTTCGGAACCGGGGGTCCTTAACCGACTAGTGAATTTATGCTGCGTGCTCCCTCTTCTGGATGGAGATGCAAAGAGACACAAGGTTTATACTGGTTCGGGCAATGGATGCCCTACGTCCAGTTTGAGAAGATGTTCTTATATTCCTTGCACCGGGGTGCTCGTAGTAGGGGGTTACAAGCTAGGCGAGAGAGGGAGTTCGTCCCAGATCTCTGTGAGGGGAGGTGATATGAGTTACAGAACGAGGCGTGTTGTTCGTGCGAGTATCTGTGATTCTCTCCGTCATCTTGGAAACGGTCCTGGCTGCCTCCTTTTATAGCCGCAGGGAGGAAACCAGGAGTACATAAGAGAGCTACACGTGGAGCAAGGACTATTCGATGACGTATTTACTCCTAGAGCAGCATGGCGTTGTCGTGGGAGTTCCCGTAGATGTCTAATCGGTATGGTCTTCACTGTAAGTAACATGCTGCGCATTTATTGACTTGGTGGATTACAGAGGCTCGGCGGCCATCGTAGCCGGTCGTGCCGAGGCCTGTCGTGCCGAGGCCTGTTGTGCCGAGGCCTGCATTGCCGAGGCCTGAGAAGTGACCCAGGTGTAGATGCGGGTCTCAGCAGCCATCAGGCGGAATAGTGCGAGACGTGCGCCTACAGGATATGGTACCTGTGTTGTCAGTAGGGATGGTAAAAAAGGTGATCTGACCGTTGTCCCGTCGCTCCTGTTGCAGCGCACTGCCGATCGTGGCTTACGTAGTGGGTGCGGCCGAGCGCATTAATCGGATGTGATAGCCTGCCAGAGAGACTTTTGAGGCGGAGGCGACGAGGTTGTGGGACGAGCCTGGCCTCGGGCGAGGCGGAGCGTGGCCGATTCGTCCGAGGCCCTTCCGAGGGGGTCTCGGGCGAGGCGGACGGGCGAGGCGTAGTAAGATCAGTGAATCCGAGGCCCTGTCGAGGGGGCTCGGGCGAGACAGAGTGGTCGGTCCGCTGATTCCGAGGCTACAGGAACCCGTTCTGACTCCCCACGTTGCAATGTCCTTGGTGCAGGAGTTAGGCAGCACAGTGGTCGGTAACCCCTGCTCTGTGCCGTCTCAGATGGCAGGGGGTTGACGCGACCGGCGTGTAGCCGGTCACTTCGCCGTTCTGTGTCATCGTGCGTCTGTCGGAGTGGTTGGGCGCCTGGATGTGACATTCGATCAGAGCAGTTTGGTCAAAAAGGCGGTCACGGGGTTGGTGCCGAGCCGGCCTCGCGCGAATCGGAGAATCGGCACTTCTTCCGAGGCCCCGGGCGAGGGGGCCTCGACGCGGGGGCCTCGGCGAGGCGGTCTCTGGCGAGTCGGAGAACCGTTTGCTTCCGCTGGGGCTCGGCGACGGGGTCTCGGGCGAATCGGAGATTTCGGCCGAGACCTCGTTTGTTTATTCCGTTGGTTCTGTTTTTAGGGTCTAAGCAGTTTTTCGATCTTTGCTTGGGGTACCCCATTTTCTGGTATCCGACAAATTTATCCAAAAAAATAGCAATAAACAAAAGGGTTGTGACATCATGTATGTGCTTGTGTGATCTTATTGAGGCTAGTATGTAGAACGTACTAAGGAACGAGACAAAAACCAAAAACCTTATGGAAAAGGTTTGATTAACAGTAACATACCTAGTGGCAGAGCCGGATGCACTCGAAGACAGAGTGTCTGTCGGTGTAGTCGTCCCACTCGGCGTAGTGCAGAGGAGTAGCAGTGTCGATCACCGGAGAATCTTCGTTAGCGAGTAGTCATGCCGCCAGTGACACTCCCTAAAAAAGTGATTGTCGCCTTTCACCCGAGCAGACGAAACCGAAGATGGCAGGCGCTTCGGAGGCCTACTCTCCTAGGACTTGTGCATGCAAGAACTGGGACGGAGAAACTTTGAGGCAGCGTATGAGTGATTGTTGCTAGCCAAGAACGATGATAGATGGCCAGGAAGACAATTTAAGCCATCCGCCGGGTAAGCGAACGGGCACAGAGGAAGATCAAGCGCCGGGAGACTAGATAATTCTTGCCATCATTGCCACAGTGGAAACGGATGAAACTCCCGTCATCAAATCACCACTTAAACAAAATGGAAGAAACTCCCGTAATTATGCGACTTGATCGGCAAAACCCACGCACGGCCTCGGCTCGGAGTTGCCACAACATTACATCATTTGGTACAAAAATAACTTACATCAGAGTGCGGAAGAATTATAACATTAGTTTACAAAACTTGTTTAAGTAAAACTTAATTTAAGTTCTAAAAGGTGAGTAGACTACAGAAGAACAACTTAGATGAAGCATCTAAGGTAGAAGAGGTGGCCAGATCATGTTGAGCCCACAAACATGACCTCAATGAGCAACTCAGGTCAGATCCTGTAACAGGGGTTAATAAACCCTGAGTACTTGAGAGTACTCAACAAGTCTTACCCGACTAAAAGAAAAGACTCCAAAGATATGCAAGCTTAAAGGTAAGGTAGAAGCAAGAATAACTTTTGCAGTGTCCTTTTCTCAACTTCTCCACATAGGTAGACAATATCCACCCATAAAAATTGAGTCACCCAGCGATCAAAATCTCCTATGGTATTAAACAAAAACCAGCACACCATTTATTACGGGCCATGAGTTTATTAGATTAATTAAATATTATATGGACCAAGCCCATAATGGCCCCGTTCGGCTTGCTGAAACTTGGCTGAATTGGCTGAAAAACACTGTTCTGGCTGAATTATTGTGAGAGAAAAATATTGTTTCGGTTGAAAAAACAAGATGAATAGTGCGGATTATAAGGTAAACCGAATGGGGCCAATATATATCCAACGGGAGGCGGTCGGGCCAGGTCGGGGCGTGGGCGTCGCGGCCGTTATTGCCGGAGTTGGAGAAGAAAGCGGCGGCGGGAGGGGGAGGGGAAAAGGAAGGCCACCGCAGGCACAGTAGGGTCTCGCTAGAGCTCCGCAGCCACGGCGGGGCAGTGGGCGACGGTGGGGTCGGGCGAGCAGATGAACAGTGCTGTGGCTTGGCATACTGATATGCAAGGTTGTTTCCTCATCCGACAGCTCACATTCGTCACCTAAAAACATCCGAAATTTCATGCGCCTGAGATTTAGCAATTCCCTATTATATATGCTTTGTTAGGCGAGATTAATTCCAAGTACTTAGGTTGCTCCTGACCACGGCAAGTTGCCTAGACACGAATTTTGGTGGACCTGTCTTATGTGCCAAATCTCAGTTATGGCCGAGATCAATACAAACATAAGCGAGCAGCTTACCAAGTACATATCGCTCTCGTTCATTTCATTGCTGCCCCAAAGGCCTTCCAATCCTATATGGATGCTTGTCGCACAAATCTATAGAATGTTTGATTTTGAAAATTAATTCATTCTAAATGAGGTAATACATTATAGATCCATATGTTAATGATTATTTAGTGGAATAAGACGACGATAGATCAACTCATTTTATTCCGCAAATAAAAAAAAAACTGGGTAGAATGATAATGATCTAACTCGTTTGACAACCACAAACACCCTCTTAGTTCGTCTTCTCAGCCTAATGGTCTAATGGTCTACTAGCTACTTTAGCTGCCGCCGAAAACGAGCTCCTAGTTGCTATAACATGCTGCTGCGGTGCTGCCTAATGAACGAGTTCCTCGTTGAAGGCATCGTTATGCTGCTGAGTGCTGACGAGTTCACGGTAGAACAAGCTCTCTTGCTCGTCGATTGTGGCTGGGACTGGACACTAGCTAGGGGATGGGAAAAGTTTGCTGCTAGACAAGAAAGAGAAACCAAACACACCAAAGGAATCCTGTATAGTCAAGGACTCAAGGTTAAGCAATGCTAGGAAAGGTTTCAAAGGTCAGCAGCGCGGTAGAAACAGGAGGCGGTTTCCAGGGAGGCTGCAAGCCAGGCTCGTTTGCTCTGTTCGCTTGGCTGTAGCTAAAAGTATGGTTGCTGATTTGTCATGAGAGAAAAATACTGTTTGTTGGTCGAAAAAGTACGGCTTATAAGTCAAGCGAACAGGACGGTTTACACTCCCACATCTTTCTTCGGCCATTTTTTTCAGCAGTGACCTCTCTCCTCACAAGCGTGTGAAAACGGAGGTGCATTTTATGGGGTTGCAAAGATTTGCTGCTTGGTGCTGCGTGATCTGTCTTTAGTTACACACCTACACCGAAGATCAACGACAGTTATCTCCGGTGTATCTCTACAGTTGGCACTGGTTGGGTTGAATGAGCGCAACCACTGCGAGTGCGAGATTTATTTGCCAACTCTGTCAGTGCTACTAATCATCTGGTGCAAAAACATCAGGGGTAGGTGTCCATTGTACCACATCAACGGCGTATTTTCATTTATTTTGGAATTGTACATTACATTACATGAGTTAGCCCAAGGTCTTAAAGAGCAGCAACATTATGTCCACTCCTGGGAAATATACAAGGTCTACAGCACCTAAGTGCAAACAACAATTCAAAAACAAAGAACCCCATGCTGCTCCAAACGAAAAGGGTCCATCTCCAGTTCCAGAGTAATCTCTTGAAAAGAGGAAGTTCAGCCTCAAGCTTTAGTGATGCAGCGTATATCTCTGGGATGCCTGCACCACGACCAAGCTCTGCTCTTTGCTCTAGAATTATCCTTACCGCAGTTGTTGGTTCCAAACCTTGGGTGATACCCCTCATCTTCAGTCTAATAACCTGAGATTCCGATGAGTAGCCAGACAAAAACGAAACG
This sequence comes from Miscanthus lutarioriparius, assembly GCA_904845875.1. NCBI lineage: Eukaryota > Viridiplantae > Streptophyta > Magnoliopsida > Poales > Poaceae > Miscanthus > Miscanthus lutarioriparius. The sequence continues at coordinate 25,336,185 of CAJGYO010000004.1, read as the reverse complement.
CTTTGGAGAAAAGTCTCTATGAAGTGCATGTGCACGCTCTTGAACTTGAGCATGCATGGTTGACTTGAAGTTGAGATCACTTTGCCATCAGCAGAGAGAAACTCTGCCTTTACCTAAGTAAGATCATAAGAAGGTACATTAGATTGAAATAACCATCTATTTAAACCAGGGGTAAAATTCATAAGCCAGTGTAACAATGCAAACCCCCGTCATAAGTGTCCAGTTCAGAATGCAAGCCAAAGAAGAGCAGAAGGAAACACAAGTCATTCTCCTCCTGTTATCTTTAATCAGCCATTTATATAGAACCTCACAAAGCAGAACAGAGGTCATAGTCGTTGTCACAAGACACTATACTTATGAGATGAAATGCAGAAGTATAACATTGTTAGCATCAAGTCATGTACAATACTTTGATTGGATATCATTTAATTGTCCTTCAGCATGTACGGTGAAACTGCAGTGTAACTGATCGAAAATGCAGGTCATTGAGATAAACAACAAAACAGAAGATAAACACCTATAATGCAGGTATCTTTTCATCAAAAAAAAAAGCAAAACCTCTCAATGCAAAATATAGTTCACAATTGTTGTCTTCTCCTTATAAAAAAATGTTCTTTTCATTAGTCAAGATACAGATATGAGATGAAATGCAGAAACATGGTTCTGCCTACATTGTTAGCATCACTTTATTTACAAAGCTTCAATCAGATGTTATTTTTGTTCTTGGAGATAATAAACATAGTAGAACCAGGGGAGAAATTTATAAATGAGTATATAATGCAAACCCCCAAAGCCGTGTCTACAACTGAAAATGCATGTCATGGAAGTTTGAAATAGAACCAAGACCCTTCCAAATCAGTACTTCTGTATCAAACATTTAATTTATCTTCTCATTAATCAAGCATATTATGCAATTAAGAATAAAATGAGGAAACATGCTTCTGTGGTTCTGCCAACATTATTAACACCAATTCATAAATAAAGCTTCAATTAGAAGTCACTCTTTAAAGCTTCAATTAGAACTCACTCTTTTCATGGTAACAAATGACTTTTTCCAAAGGGAATTACTATCATGCAAAGTTGCTTTCACAAGAACCTGCAGGACATATACCTGGAAAACACCAAGCCTCCGGTTGTAATCAGACTCTGGCAGTGTCAGCGATACCTCAAGCTGCATCCGCTGATTCGGGGGAACCAACCGCGGCACCGGCACAAACGCCATTGGGCTAGGTTTTGTGTAATCAAAATTCAGGGTCTCTGACACTTGAACAGGTTCTTCAACAATTCTTCCCACCAAAAGACCCTCTCCCACGAATGCCATAATCAGCAATGCACACAGAACCACGCAGACATATGCAGCCCAGAACGACCCCCACACAATCCTCTGCGCCACCTTCCGCACACCCTCCCCTCCAAGACGTGCGATCAGAGTGCCCGCGGCGTCCCCAGCCACACCGAGCACCCACGCCCTCGCGCGCCGCGCCAGACCGAGCGGGTCGGTCACGTAGAGGAACCACCATTGCAGCAGCCGGACCGGGAACGCGAGGCAGCTGATGAGCGCGCTGACCTGGAAGACCACAGCCTTAATAACGAGCACGGCGAGGTACTCGAGTATGCTCGGGGCCGGCGTCGGCGTCGGCGTAGGAGCACGCGCCTCAACCTCAACGTCCGCATCCGCACCCGTGGCCTTATTGTGCTCCTCTTCCTCCTCCTCCTCCACCTCGGATGCGGGGACAGTGCGGGGGGCGGCGCTGGTGGCCTCGGAGGAATCGGGCTTGAGAGGCTCGTCCTCGACGGCGGTGACGGTGGAGGTGGCTGCGGAGGCCGAGGGAGAAGGGGAGAGGACGGAGTCGGGCTGCTTTAGACTTTTTGCGCGGCGCGGGCGGCGGCGGAGTGTGGAGGAGGAGGGGGTGTGGGGAGGGGGAGCGGAAGGGGAAGGGGGAGGCGAAGGCGAAGGCGAAGGGGAGGGGAGCGAGTCAAGGGCGTCGAAGAAGGTGTCGTCGGAGGAGGATGCGGTGGCAGCGGAAGGGTCGTCGGCGTCCATGGGCGGGCGATCGGTGAGATGGATGGTCGTGGTGGTACGGAATCGGGACGAGGAGGCGGCGGTGTCGAAGCATTTGCGAGGAGAATTCGTGGAGGGAGAAGAATCCGGAGGCTTTTAACGTGTACCTTCAAAAAAAAGATGCCACCCTCCTCAAAAGTTAGTCGTCACCTATATACCCTCGCTTAAATTTTTCTTTTCCCTCACGTTATTTCGTCGGCATTCGCTCCTAACGGTGGGTAACGGCTCTGGAGAATGACTCGGTTGTCCTTGGACTTGTATGAGTGTCTGAACTTTTTCGTTTTCCCTATGCCATTGTCAGGTCAATTGGCTTTGGCGTCAAAGACGCCGCTGTTGGCGCCAAAAGACAGGGATTTAGAGTCAAAGAGCCTGCCCTGTGGATCAGCTCCCATCTTGCTCCCGTTCATGATCACCAACCCTGTGGATCAGCTCCAAGGGCAAAGCAGCTACGGAGATCAGCACTTGAGGCAGCATGTTTTGTCTGAATCTACTCAACAGGTTAGGGGCCGAATCACAACTTTGCTACAGAGTATATATAGATGCATATGTGTGTAGCATCCAAGGAAAGCTACTATAAATTTATAGCAATATTCTAAATTTATATCTTAGCATGCATAATAATATATTTATTTTGTTCGTTGTCATTTGTATTCTGTCAGTTTACCGATCGGATGATGATGAGCGGATCAGAAGTCTTCCCTACTAGGCCATCGCCGTTCCGGCAGACTATCCAAAGCATCGATGGTGACATGACCCAGCGATCTGCGTATGATCCATATGATATAGAGAATAATAAGCACATCGAAGGATTGCGCAGCGGCGGCTGGACAGTGTCGTCGTCACCGCCAGCAGCAAAGATGAAGATCACGCGGAGGAAGGCAACGAGCGAGTATCCCGAGGGCCGTGGTGGGGCAGCAAGAAAGCCAAGGAGAAGACCACAAGCGCACCAAGATGAGAGCCAGCTACTGCCGCATCAGCAGCAGGCTATGGGTGTCGTTAGAGTGTGCTCCGACTGCAACACCACAAAGACCCCCTTGTGGAGTGGTCCTTGTGGCCCCAAGGTGAATTACCAATGCAATTGGGAAATAAAAAGCCCTGATCTGTGCTCGTTTGAGGTTTTCAGAACAAGTAGTTACATTTTTGCAACCTAGTACCACATATAACCAAGGTAATAAATAGCGGTGGTAGCGGCCGCAATAGTGGTAGCGTTCCATTGCCGCCACCGCTACAAGTTAGCGCTCTGAACTTTGCGGCCGTAATTTTGAATAGCAAGCGATATTGCGGGCCGCAATTACACGTAGCAGGCCGCAGTAGCGTGGAAGCAAATAATATGTTTCTTTGCAAACTCTTAATGTGATGATTTAATGCGTGGAACACCATGTTTGTTTTATTAATTTAAATATGTGAGACATCAGTTCTTTGAGTGTAATTAAATATCTATTTATACTCATTATTTATGATATATGTATTTAAAATTATGTGAGATTATCAAGTGCCGCTTTGAAACTTATCATCCGCAATATCGCCCGCAATCCGCAATCCACTACCTCGACGCAAATCCGCTACCAACCCGCTATACGCTATTTATTAATTACCTTGCATATAACACATTCATGAGCTAGCGTGTTTATTTTCCTCTTGTTAATGTGTGTTGTGTTTTGCCCTTTGCATGGTGCAGTCTCTTTGCAACGCATGTGGCATAAGGCAAAGGAAGGCGAGGCGGGCGATGGCGGCCGCCGCGGCAGCTGCTGCCAGCGACGGAGGAGCTCCACAAGCGGCCACCCAGCAGCCGAAGCCGGCCAAGAAGGAGAAGAGGTCGGACGTTGACCGGTCGTCGCTGCCGTTCAAGAAGCGGTGCAAGATGGTAGTTGTCGATCACGCTGCTGGTGGTGCAGCCACTGAAGAAGCGACGACGACACCAGAAACCGCTGCTCCGACCAAGGATCAGGCGGATCATCACGTCTCCAGTGGCAAGCAGGTTAATGGCCATGCCGCGACGAGTCTGCAGAGCAAGATCGTCGCCACTCCTCCCCAGGCGATGTCGTCGTTTCATGCCTTCCCGGCTGACGACACTACTACAGAATGGACCTGTTGTCCCGGGCGGTAACAGCCTTTAGTCCCGGTTACCGCGCCGGGACAACGATCCCGGGACTAAAGGTGGAACCTTCGGTCCGGGTCATCAGCCGGGATTAAAGAGGGACTTTTAGTCCCGGTTGGTAACACCAACCGGGACTAAAAACCCTCGACCCAGCGAACACTGGCGCACCCTTTAGTCCCGGTTGGGGTTACCAACCGGGACTAATGAGTTCACCCTTTAGTCCCGGTTGGTAACCCCCAAACTGGGACTAACGATTCCTTTTCTTTTTCTTTTTTTTTTTGTTTAATTTGTTTTTAGTTCAGTTACACGTATTTGTTTAATATATAATATGTTTTTATATACGTATTCTACGTTGCTAATATAAATACACGCATGGCATATAATTACATCTAATTCTCATCTTGAGCATTATTATATTGAATAAAGTATGAAACTATATATATTATATATATATATATATATATATATGTGTATATACAACACTTTCATAATCTTGTTCTCGAAAATAACGATATCAATAAACATTTAATTTACATCATTTATTCCTTAAGATCAAAGTAGAACTCGCCGTTGGGATTTAGCACTTTTTCTAGAAGATATCCTGCTATTGACTCTTGAAGCGCTTTCAGATGGTCTTTTGCATGACCCTTCGTTTCAACCATTCAGGTCTTGCATTTGAAATAAAAGGAAAAGTATTAATACACATATATGTATATATATTCTTTTAAAATAAATAAATATTGATATATCGTACTCGAGGACATCTTCAGGAGTTCTTCTTATATGCGTGATGATAAATTCACAAACGTAGTATCCACACAAGTTATTACACGGTTCTGCCGCCATAAACACCTTTGCATACGAGAAGAAGATTATTCTCATCATCTCACATGTAAATTGAAGTACGATATAGTAATTAAACACGTGGGGAAGTGTATATAGTACAACTTCTTTGGTATTTCAACTACATTAAGTGGTGCCTTGCAATCCTTGCGATGTTGCCGAATAAACTCTTTCCAAACCATATGCGACCAATAATATACGATCGTTAATAAATTATGGCAAAGTCTATTCAATAATAGTTGTGCTTGCGAGAGATCGAAATTACCCTGGATAATATCTATCATATCTTGGTATAGTGCCCGTTCTTTTCTCAACGAGTCAAAGATTAGTAACCGACTTGAGTTTAACTCAATGACAATGAGTATCCAAAGTGATAACACATTGAATGTCTCTCTAGATACAATTTTTTCTCTCTCTCAACACATGAAAATAAGTACATGTATATATACATATAGAAATAATTAAGTACATATGTATACCATATAGAATCTCTCTCTAGATATATATAAGAGATAGAATATATAATTACTAAATCCAATTAAATAAATCCAACATGAAATTAGATAAACTAGTAATAGATAATACATTTTAAAAATCTAACTAACTAAAAATTACCTAAAAACTAACATATATCACCTAACAATCTAACTAACATATATCAATTATCTAATAAATCTAACTAACTAAAAATCTAACTAACATATATCAATTATCTAATAAATCTAACTAACTAAAAAATCTAACTAACATATATCAAAAACTATCTAAAAACTAACTAAAAAACTAAATAACTACTAAATATTGTTTATTAGTATTATCTAAAAAACAATGAAAAATCCAACATTATAATCGATTTATGGCGGGCAGTCAGGTAAGGGAGGCGAGTTTCGACGAGGGCAGGGCGAGCAAGGCTCGGCGACAGTAGACGAGGCCAGGTAGGCGAGGCTCGGCTCGACAGCAGCCGATCGAGAGCTTGATGAGAGATCGAGTTCGACGGCGGCGGTGGTAGGAGGAAGCCTCGGCTGACGGAGGTGGGATCGGGTCTGTGGCGGAGGCAGGATCTTGGCGCGATCTTGGCCGGGAGAATGGCGTGGCCGGGGGGGGAGTAAACGACGGCAATGGCGGCGGAGAGGCGAGCTCGACGGACGGCGGATGGCGCGGCCGAGACGAGATCGAAGATGAAACAGAACAGACGTTCGATATATATAGGCGGGACCCTTTAGTCCCGGCTAGTAACACCAATCGGGACTAAAAACCCTTTAGTCATTTGGTATTACTCACCGGGACTAAAGGCCCAACCCTTTAGTCCGGTTGGTTTGACTAGCCGGGACTAAAGGTATTTTTGGCGCCAAGAGCGAAATTGCCGCCCACCCTTTAGTCCCGGTTCTTAGTCAGGGCCGGGATGAAGGCCTAAAAGTTTTGGCAACCCGCCAACAGTAATTGGCACTGGGTTTTGATTTTGTTTAATACTAGGTTAAACAATTAATTCCATATCAACTTCAATACTTTGCAATATTTATTTTAAAAAATACTATTGATTAACTAATTATTTATTGTAAATAGGAAAATTTTGTAACCTAAAGTTTTAATTTCTTTTATGAATATAGAATATAAATGTTACTAATACTAAGTATTTTGTTAATGCAAAAATATATTTGTAACTTAAAATTAATAAAACTAATATTATTCGATAGGAAATTTATTATCACATTATTGTAACGTCAATGTTTCAATTTTTTTTTCGGTTTTTGACCAAAATTGACAGGAAATTTTTGTTAAACCTATAAAATAAAGAAAATATAGTATTTTTGTTGTACAACTTTTTCAAATGAAAAATGAACTATATAAGGATTGTTGTTTTTTCAATTCGACCAAAATTAACAAACTTGGTATTCAAAACTTTTCAATTCGAAGTCATTTAGAGTCCATAATACTAGGGTCAAAGTGTTTTTTTTTCATTTGACCAAATTTGACTTGGTCAAACTTGCTCAAATGAGACACTAAATGACCTCAGATGAAAAAACTCTGAATACCAAGTTTGATCATCTCAGCAAGATCTACAATTGTTACATAGATCATTTTCCCATTTGAGAAATTTTTATCAAACACTAGTCACAATTTTCCTTATCTCTTATAGACTTCTAAAACTATGTCACACACTTGTGAAAATTGAACTACATTTTGTTCAAGCTTTCTCAAATGAAAAAATGGTCTATATAAGGATTGTAGATATTGATGATATGAACAAACTTGGTATTCAAAACTTTTCAATTTTAGACAATCTAGGGTTAGAAAACTAGTTTGTAGGCGTCAAAATTTAAAAATCATAAATTTGAACCGTCCAAACTTTCTCAAATGGAAAGTTGACCAAAACAACAATTGTAGATCTTTTTGAGTTTAACAAACTTGGTATTCAAAACTTTTCAATTCGAAGTCATTTAGAGTCCATAATACTAGGGTCAAAGTGTTGTTTTTTCATTTGACCAAATTTGACTTGGTCAAACTTGCTCAAATGAGACACTAAATGACCTCAGATGAAAAAACTCTGAATACCAAGTTTGATCATCTCAGCAAGATCTACAATTGTTACATAGATCATTTTCCCATTTGAGAAATTTTTATCAAACACTAGTCACAATTTTCCTTATCTCTTATAGACTTCTAAAACTATGTCACACACTTGTGAAAATTGAACTACATTTTGTTCAAGCTTTCTCAAATGAAAAAATGGTCTATATAAGGATTGTAGATATTGATGATATGAACAAACTTGGTATTCAAAACTTTTCAATTTTAGACAAAAACTAGTTTGTAGGCGTCGAAATTTAAAAATCATAAATTTGAACCGTCCAAACTTTCTCAAATGGAAAGTTGACCAAAACAACAATTGTAGATCTTTTGAGTTTAACAAACTTGGTATTCAAAACTTTTCAATTCGAAGTCATTTAGAGTCCATAATACTAGGGTCAAAGTGTTGTTTTTTCATTTGACCAAATTTGACTTGGTCAAACTTGCTCAAATGAGACACTAAATGACCTCAGATGAAAAAACTCTGAATACCAAGTTTGATCATCTCAGCAAGATCTACAATTGTTACATAGATCATTTTCCCATTTGAGAAATTTTTATCAAACACTAGTCATAATTTTCCTTATCTCTTATAGACTTCTAAAACTATGTCACACACTTGTGAAAATTGAACTACATTTTGTTCAAGCTTTCTCAAATGAAAAAATGGTCTATATAAGGATTGTAGATATTGATGATATGAACAAACTTGGTATTCAAAACTTTTCAATTTTAGACAAAAACTAGTTTGTAGGCGTCGAAATTTAAAAATCATAAATTTGAACCGTCCAAACTTTCTCAAATGGAAAGTTGACCAAAACAACAATTGTAGATCTTTTTGAGTTTAACAAACTTGGTATTCAAAACTTTTCAATTCGAAGTCATTTATAGTCCATAATACTAGGGTCAAAGTGTTGTTTTTTCATTTGACCAAATTTGACTTGGTCAAACTTGCTCAAATGAGACACTAAATGACCTCAGATGAAAAAACTCTGAATACCAAGTTTGATCATCTCAGCAAGATCTACAATTGTTACATAGATCATTTTCCCATTTGAGAAATTTTTATCAAACACTAGTCACAATTTTCCTTATCTCTTATAGACTTCTAAAACTATGTCACACACTTGTGAAAATTGAACTACATTTTGTTCAAGCTTTCTCAAATGAAAAAATGGTCTATATAAGGATTGTAGATATTGATGATATGAACAAATTTGGTATTCAAAACTTTTCAATTTTAGACAATCTAGGGTTCCGAAAACTAGTTTGTAGGCGTCGAAATTTAAAAATCATAAATTTGAACCGTCCAAACTTTCTCAAATGGAAAGTTGACCAAAACAACAATTGTAGATCTTTTGAGTTTAACAAACTTGGTATTCAAAACTTTTCAATTCGAAGTCATTTAGAGTCCATAATACTAGGGTCAAAGTGTTGTTTTTCATTTGACCAAATTTGACTTGGTCAAACTTGCTCAAATGAGACACTAAATGACCTCAGATGAAAAAACTCTGAATACCAAGTTTGATCATCTCAGCAAGATCTACAATTGTTACATAGATCATTTTCCCATTTGAGAAATTTTTATCAAACACTAGTCACAATTTTCCTTATCTCTTATAGACTTTCTAAAACTATGTCACACACTTGTGAAAATTGAACTACATTTTATTCAAGCTTTCTCAAATGAAAAAATGGTCTATATAAGGATTGTAGATATTGATGATATGAACAAACTTGGTATTCAAAACTTTTCAATTTTAGACAATCTAGGGTTAGAAAACATATTACATAATATCCGTCTCTAAAACATAATATATTAAACATGCATCGTTGTATCATGCGGGCACAACAAATGAATTTCTTCTTGACGTATGACCCTTGGTTATGATCTTGTCGTAACCATGGAGTGTCTTCATCATTTAACATGATGCTTGGATCTTTCTTCACTATGAAGGGTGGAATTCGGACATTTCTTTCGTAATCTTGGACATGTCCGACTTGTCTTCAATTCCTACTATATTTATTTTCCCCAGAAAGAATTATGTGGCGCTTTGGCTCATTGATCATTGAGTTGATGTCTTCGTTTTTTCCTCTCTTTGATTTTGTAGACATGTCTTTCACATAGAACACCTGACTCACATCGGCTGACAGAAGGACGAATGGTTCCTCTTGTATCCAATATTGTTGAGGTCCTTTGTTGTCATTCCATACTCTTTGTCGATTGTTACCCTCCTCCGGTCAGCTTCACCCATTGGCACCGGAACAAAGGGACTTTAAAGTTTGTTACCTCCAAAATCGAAGAGCAACACCAATGGAGGGGAGAGTGCAAGAACAACAAAAAAGTGAAGAAACAGAGGCGGTGAGTTTGAATAATGGAATGGCTCGGGCTCGGGGAGGAAGAATTGAGTAATTATAGGTCGGGATAATTAGTCGGTTAGAGGGGTCCAAACCGGGACTAAATATTAATCTTTATTCGGGGCATAACCCAAACGGGACTAAAAGCTTTAGTCCCGGTGGTATTACCTAACCGGGACTAAAGGTAAACCTTTAGTCCCGGTTGGTAATACCAGCCGGGACTAAAGATCCCTGCCTCATGAGACGACCGTTAAGGCGGGGACCTTTAGTCCCGGTTGGTATTACCAACCGGGACTAAAGGGTCCTTTAGTCCCGGGGCAAAAATGCCGAGGCTAATGCTAAATTGGGACATCGTTCTAAAGTCATTCTCTAGTAGTGAGATCACTTGACGCCGCCATCTTGCTCATGACACTTTCTGTGGGCTCGCTCGTCATGACTAGCCATGGCTTCTAGCTAGCTAGCTCTTTGAGAAATAGAGACGATCACCAAGAGCCACCGAGATGCATGCATGAGTGCAACCTGATTATTATGCCCTAAGTACCCTATAGCTACCGCTATCATATCTTCATTCATATCGCTTGTGTTTTCTTGCTTTGATTTTGTGTTGAGGAAGAGGAAGGAGATGATCACCAGGAGAGATAGAGTGATCACATGTCCAAGGAAGAATAATAGGCGAAGAACTCTCGCTAGCCAGTAATTATTAGTACCGGCCAGGAATATTTAATTTGCTATAAGAGTGAGCCTTTTAATTTCACCCTTTTCCGGTTGTTGCGTGCGGCTAATATATTCAAGCCACTATATATTCAAGCCACTATATGCTATGTAACTCTTTGGCGCTAAATCCCTGTCCTTTGACGCCAACAGCAGCGTCTCTGGCGCCAAAGCCAATTGGCCTGGCAATGGCACAGGGGAAACGAAAAAGTTCAGACGCCCATACAAGCCTAAGGGCAACTGAGTCATTCTCCAGAACCGTTACCCACCGTTAGGAGCAAATGCTGACGGCATGGTGTGAGGGAAAGAAAAGTTCGAGCGATGGCATATAGGTGACGACCAACTTTTGAGGGGTACGCAGGAGTGTGACATCTTTTTTAAGGGTACATAGGTAAAAGCCTCAAGAATCCGGGCGCAGAGAATTCGTGGAGGGAGAACCAACATCCACGTCTAAAACAACTAAAACACTTTAAATATATACTTATAACATGTGTATATTGTCGTTGCAATATATGCAAGATCTCATATATATCTTTACAATATTGAGATGAAACACTTAAAACATAAGTCTGAAACGTTTAAAACATTTAAAACATGATGTCACCGGCAGCCACGGCCTATCGGGTGGGGAACTACGGTAACCAGCAGCCTCGAGTCAGGGGGACGTCGCTTCGCACGCTCACGCCCGTCAGCGTGGCCCGTCGCTCCTCCTGTGATTCTCCCGCACATGCTCATGGCCTAGGCTCACGCCCGTCAATATGGCCCCGACGTTGCTACTCTAGCGCCACTACTCGTTTAGTCGTAGTCATCTAGTGTCGTCCGCTCACGAGGGATGGGGCACAGCGCAGCGTAGCTGGTGATTGACCTATAATGTCTTTCTCCGGCTTTGTAATTGACCTACAAAAGAAGATCAACTCTTTTTAGGTACTCAAACTTGAGTGGGTCCTTAAAGGTTAGTTACCAAGGTCTTTGGTACCCAAATGACCTTCTTCTTTAGGCCCACAATTGGTGTACTAATGAACTTAGCCTTTACACCATTGGCACCCTTAACAAGCATGTAACAAAAATAAAATCTAATTGAGGATACATTAAGTTGTTTGTTCTTGTTAGTCTTGCAATATTGCTCTATATGCCCAACTTGCTTGCATCTATTACAAAATCGACCATTACCCTTCACAAAACTAGCTTTAGAAGTGACAAAGACCACTTTGCCTTTCTTTGGGGTATAGCCTAATCCCTCCTTGTTGAGAGAAAACCTTTGGTTACCCAAGCACTTTAGCAAGCGGGCATCTCCACCATAGGTATTGCTTAAGGCACGAGTGAGCTCATTCACCTCCTTCTTGAGGGTCTCGTTTTCTACCATTAGTGAGGCATCACAAGTGAAACCATCACTCAAAGGTGAAGTAGTAGTGATGGTGCTACAAGAAGGGTTAGTGGGAGCAACAACAATGAGTTTATAAAAGATTCATCAATAATATCACATGTTAGTCTCACATCCCATGTCATAATCACTTGCTCCTTCTTGGCTCCCTCCTTCTTAACTTGCTCGAGGAGAGAGGAGTGAGCCCTTTCGAGCTTAATGTGAGCATTGCCAAGCTCCTCATGGTCTTCCTTTAGACTCTTATGAGAAGCATTGAGCTCATCAAAGGGTCATTTGAGAGCTTTGAGCTCTTTCCGCAATTCTTTGCACTCCTTTCTCTTCATCTCAAGACATGTGTGGGCATTCTCTAACATGTCCATGAGAGCCTCCTTGAAGTCCTCATCATCATCGTCGTCATCACTCCTACAATCATCACTTTCACAAGCATCATCATCACTATCATCATATTTTACCTTAGTGGGCTTTGCCATGAGGCAAATTGATGAAGTATCAAAGATGGAAGGCTTGTTGTTGATGGCTATGCTTACAAGTGCTTTCTTCTTGGATTTCTTGTCATCATCACTTGAGTCATCATCCTTCGAAGAAGCGTCACTATCCCACGTCACCACATAGCCACCACCATTCTTCTTCTTTTGGAAGGTCATCTTTTACTCCTTCTTTTGCTTCTTCTCATCCTCATCATTGTCACTATTGTAGGGATAATCCGCCGCAATATGGTCCGGACTCTTGCAATTGTAGCATCTTCTCGCATATTCTTTGCTCTTGTTGTTGTCTCTTCTCTTTTTTGCACCATAACCCTTCTTCTTCATTAATTTTCCAAACTTGCGCACAAAGAGAGCCATGGCCTCATCATCAATGTCACTAGCATCCTCATCATTACTTGATTATTACTTCTTTGACTTGCCCTTGTTCTTGGATGATGAGCTAGCCTTGAATGCTACACTCTTCTTTTTCTTGTATTCACCTTCCTTCTTCTCATCCTTGTCAACCCTCTCCCTTTCTACACGGTATGTCTCTTGTGTCATGACATCACCTAGTACTTAGTTGGGGGTGAGTTGCTTCAATCCTTCTCTAATGATGATCAATCTCAATATTTCAAATCTAGGAGGTAAGCACATCAAGAACCGATGAGAGACATCATCATCATTGATCTTCTCTCCCAAAATCTTCAAGTCACTGACAATTACTTGCAATCTATGAAACATCTCCAGAATGCTCTCATCATCCTTCATCTTGAAGCTTGTTAACTTATCCTTGGGATGTACAGCTTGACACTTTTCACCGCTAGTGTGCCCTCATAGGCCTCCTCTAATCTCTTTCACACTTCACTAGCTTTCTCACAATCCTTAATTTGCTCAAACACATTGGAATCAATGGCATTGTAGATAGTGTTGAGAGCCATTGTATCGCATTACTTGTTGGCCTTGTCATTGTTGGTGAGATTGTTTGAATCAAGAATCACATAGTCACTCTCGGTCACATCCCACACTTGGTTATTGATTAAACCAAGATACATCTTCATCTTTCTCTTCCAATAATCATAGCATGTGCCATCAAAGAACGGTGGTTTGCCCCCCACATGGTTGAACATAATTTGAGCCATAATTTGACACCGAGGTTGTTAAGCCTTCAATCAAACGGTGACCACGGCTCTGATACCACTTGAAAGGTCCTAATATGGCTAGAGGAGGGGTGAATAGCCTATTTAAAAATATACAAGATCACTAGAGCAATTTGATTAGTATGACAAATAGCGAAATACACACTTGCTCTAGCTCTACAAAGGTTGCAAACCACATATCCAACAATTCTAGTTACTATAATCACTAGGCACACAATTTGATAAGTCACTACTCACTAAGAGCTCTCACACTTGCTACACTAAAGAGCTCCACTAGATAAACTTAAATTACAAAGCAAGCTCTCAATTCTAGCTACACTAAAGCGCTTGCTACAACTAGTTTACGGGAATATAAATGAGTGAGTAAGGTGATTATACCGCCGTGTAGAGGAGTTAACCAATCATAAGATGAATACCAATTCAATCACCGAGAGAATACCAAGGGGCAAGAGACAATTAATTTTTCTCCTGAGGTTCACGTGCTTGCCGGCACGTTAGTCCCCGCTGTGTAGACCAACACTTAGTGGTTCGGCGGCTAATAGGTATCACACACCTAGCCCACCACAAGAGGCGCCGCAAGATCTTACCCACAAGTGAGGTAACTCAATGATACGAGCAATCTACTAGAGCTACCTTGAGGCTCTTCGTCGGGGAAGGTGCAAGACCCCTCACAATCATAGGAGCCAGCCACAAAACACATGTCGAGGCTCCTACGGTGCTCCAAACCGTCTAGGTGGCGGCAACGACCAAGAGAAACAAGAAATCCGCAGCTACAACGATCCCCAAGTGTCACTAGATGCAATCACTCAAACAATGCACTTGGAATCACTCTCAATCTCACTATAATGATAAATCAATGATGGAGATGAGTGAAAGGTGTTTTCTTAGGCTCACAAGGATGTCAAATATGTCAAAGTGCCAAGAGAGAGCCCTATGCCGGCCAAATACTATTTATAGACGTCCCCTCGAAATAGAGTCGTTGCTCTGCTCACGGGCTGACCGGACGCACTGACCGGACGGTCAGCCAGCATCCGGTCACCCTTGGCCATCCATGTGTCCTATTTCAAACCTCGCCTGTTCATCTCCACCGGTCAAGTTACAGTCGCGCGAAACGTTAAGTCATGACCGGACTCACCGCATGATCGATTGGACTCTGATCCACGCAACGTCAGGTCGAGTACAGAGAGATTCCAAAGCTATTAAACTTTGATCGGACGTGTCAGATCATAGACGATCGGACGTGCCGGTGAGTCCAGTCGCTACAGCTCAACTACACACGATGACCGAACGCGCGCCCAGCATCAGGTCGCAGCGTCCGGTCACGCTTCCCTGCTCTCGGCCAGTCACTGCTTCCCTGGCTATAAATGACCGGACGTGCCGGGGTGAGTCCGGTCACCCCGTGGCCAGCGCCCGGTCAAGGACTTTCCGTTCCTCTTCTTTTTCTAAGTCATCAATCGTTTTGTCCTTGCTTCCAACTTGCTAACCACAAAGTATAGAACTTGTGTCCACGTGTGTTAGCATTTTTCAAAGCATTTTATAAGGGTTAAAAGTTAGCACACTAGGTCCCTAAATGCAATGCATGAATCATGTCACCTATTAGCACTTGATAAATCGTTTAGCCAAAGATCTTCCCTCTTTATAGTACGGCTATCGATCCTAAGTCACTCACACCCTCTATGGTGTCTTGAGTGCAAAACAAAAACCTATCATATACCTTCGCCTTGGTCATCTCGGTTTTTGTTTTTATCTTTCTTTTTTTCAAAATGTGAAGCACTTGATCCATCTTTTTGTAACTATCACTTTCACCATGACTATCATCTAGCTCCATTATTTGGATTGGACCATCTTTTTTAATTCACACACACTTAGATCAAAGGTTAGTCCTAGGTTTCATCAATTATTCAAAACTAAACTAGGGCTTTCAAGCGGCCGGCGGGGTGCCTCTCCTCGAGCGGCTAGGCCTCGGCGCTCGGGGCGGCAGCGCTCGCGCTCGAAGTCGGAGGTGAAATCTTGCGTCGTGGTTTCGAGGGCCCAAGGTCAGCCGGAAGCTCCGGATGAGAGGAAGAGGAATGGGGATTTTTTGTTTTTAGGAAATGGGGCCCGGTCCTACTTACGTAGGTGTGGGAGCCGCGTCCGGATGTAGATCATGGGACGGACACCCGTGCCGTATCATTATCGTAAAAAGAATCGCTATTGAATTCGTACTGTTCATTTCTTCTTAAAATTTAACTAGATTTGTTAACATTTGTATCTCTAAATAAGTTTAATATGAAAATATTCGACCATCTTTTTTGTGTGCAAGATTCGACCATCTATCTAATGGTACTAACTATGTACCATAAATATTAATAATTTTATATATATATATATATTTGGTTTATATTGACGATGTTTAACTTCTCAAGAAGTGAAAATGAGACTTTGCATGGAACGGGGGAGTAGAGATTAGAGATAGAGAATGCATATGTTTCCACTATCTCCAACAATGGGAACCCAAATAGAAGACATATTTCACATTTGGGTAGTGCTATAGACAAATGTTTCAATACCTATTTTTAGTCTTCTCCAACAACAAGACCCAAAAGAGAACCCTTTCTGCAAATAGGTTTCTAGGAGAGAGGATACTCAGATTTAGGTTGTGTCTCTCCTAGCACCCAAAATAGGTCTCCTGTAAAGGTACTCTGTTAGAGGACGATACAGTTCTGTCGGAGAGCTATTTTGCGTTTGGGTGCCCTTATGGGTCACCTGTTGGAGACAGTCTCATATAGCTATAATCAAACCCTAAACCCAAAAAACAGTGAGAGCTCTGGCTTAGATCATTCATATTTTGAGAACTCCATGCCAATGCTGCTTCTGGCCAAAATAGGACCCCGAGATGGATAAGATTTCGCACCAACTTTTTCTAAACAAGACTATGCGTGCCTCAATATTCCTTCCAAAATTTGCCATGCAAGCAATGCCAGTTGACACCAAAGTGCCAAACCACTCAGGAAAGGAGACGTTGGAGCCGCCACCTGTGCACGCAAGAAAACGTAGTGGTCACGTGCTATTCGATCCAAGAAGCCTCCCACGTGTTGGGCTACCTCGTCGCTGGCGCGACACCTCGGTGCTCTCGCTGGCTAGCCCCTCCGCGTGTCTACCTCTCTCTAAATTCCGAAGAACAGAATTGTTAGATATTATGGGCTTGGCCCATTTATTTAATATCTCTATTAAACTCTATGGTCCGTACATGTGCATTAATGGTTTTTATACCATATGGGAATTTAATTGAGAGGCGACTCTACTTAAATACTTGATCATTGACCGATCTATTTGAGAAGTAAAAGTGAATCACCTGGATGCCCGCAGCTTGCGCGCCGCCCTACCGCCGCCTGCCCGAGCCTGCGCGCCGTGGTCTTGTGTGGCGGCCGGCATGCATGAATGCGCGGTGGCGAGGCCTTTATTTTTGTCACTCAGTTTCCTTTGATGGAATTGATTGGAGTAGTTTCTGTTAACTCCCGTGACTTCTGGCTCTCCGTCTCTGTCTCTTCCGCCGCAGGGGGAGGTGTGACCCCTTGGTGCCACCGGCTTCTCCTCTTCTGGCCTCCGCCTATAAGACAAATCCTCCCCTCTCGGTTAAGTGCTCTTGGCGAAGTACACCACTTTCCAGCAGGCGCAAGTTTTTCCCGCTCCACCTCCGGCGAGCACTAGAGATGGAAGAGTAGGCCTCCGGAACGCGTCTCCATCGTGGGCTTCACCTGCTCGGGTGAAGACGGGCGATTACATTTTTGGGGAGTGTCGGTGGTGGCACGACTACTCGCTGGTGAACCTGTAGCGGTGTGTCTTCACGGCGTCCTTTTCTACTTTGCATCGAAGGGGCGACTACACAACAAAGCACCACCATGGCCTTTTCAGTGCGGCGGCTCGCCGCAGGTATAATCTCCTTCACCCTCTTACGAGTTTCATTATCAATATCATGATGTTCCTAGGCAACATCTTGCTTTCATATTCAAAGCATGCTCTGTTTGGTTGATTTGGATGATTATGCTAGTACTGTTTTTCTGGTTCCTTTTAATTTTGTGATCATCATGATCTTGATATTTGAGAACACATCTTTTATATTTATGATCATGTCTGTGATGCTTTAGCTGTGTAAAACAATGTTTCACATATGTTTCGGTTCTATAATTTGCCTTATCATCATGTTAACACTTGTCATGAATTGTTTCTGTCATTTTATTTATGACGTCACTCTTATTTTTTATTGCGTCATTTTTATGGATTAAAATAAATATGAAAATGCCCTATTCTTCAACATTCTAAAAACGTAATTTCAGGCCATTTTCATCTGTTGGCTTTGCGGGCATGCTAAAGCCTACGCCGTTTGAGGGCACTCACTACAAGAGGTGGCGTGAGAAAGCCCTTCTGTGGTTGTCGGCCATGCGCTGTGGTCATGTGCTCAATGAGCAGCCTGCTACTGTGAGATCCGATGAGGATGAGCAGGCTTGGGGACATGCTGAGACCATATGCAAGGCTGCACTGTTGAGCATCATCAGTGACTCTCTGGTTGATGCCTACATACCACTCCTGACTAGCAGAGCTGTGTGGGAGGCTCTTGAGGCCCGGTACGGTCTTTTCGACACCGGTTCTGAGCTGTACATCATGGAGCAGTTCCATGACTACAAGATGGTTGATAACCGTCCTGTAGTCGAACAGGCTCATGAGATACAAGGACTGGTGAAGGAATTGGAGTTGTACGGCTGTCCTCTTCCTGATAGGTTTGTGGCAGGGTGCATTATTGCTAAGCTGCCACCTTCCTGGACTGATTTTGCTACTACCTTGAAACACAAGAGGCAGCAGTTTAGCATTGCTGAACTTGTTGGCACTCTTGATGTTGAGGACAAGGCAAGAGCAAAGGATGTCAAGGGAAAGAGCAAGGGCGGGAATGGTGAGGCGACTACTAGTGCACATGTGGTGCAAAAGTTTCGTCCTAAGCCACAAAAGAAGAAGCCCCAGCAGGAGCTTAAGCAGAAACCCACTATCTCCTTCAAGAAAGGTAATAATAAGAAGATGGGATTAGACAAGGCAAAGATGAACTGCTTCACTTGTGGAAACACTGGGCACTTCTCTAGAGAGTGTCCTGAGGCTAAGTGGAAGCCCCCACCAAAGGCGAAGACAGTCAATACCATTGAGACTGATGCAGACGCTTCTAGGTACGATAATTTATCTGCATTTACAGTTTGTTCCTCACCTAATTGGTGGGTTGATACAGGTGCAAATATACATGTGTGTGCTGATAAGTCCTTGTTTTCTTTTTACCAGGTCGGGAGGAGTGGAGCCTTGCTGATGGGGAATGGCGCGCGTGCTGGTGTTCATGGTGTTGGTACGATGGATCTGAAGCTTACTTCGGGGAAGACCGTGCAACTCAAGAACGTGCATCATGTCCCCTCAATAAGGAAAAATCTTATTAGTGGCTCTCTGCTATGTCGAGACAGTTTTAAACTTGTGTTTGAGTCGAATAAATGTGTTATGTCGAAGTATGGAACCTTTGTTGGAAAAGGCTATGAGAGCGGAGGCTTGTTCCGCTTGTCGTTGGTTGATACTTTACCTCTTGCAGTGAATAATGTCGTTAATAACGTTAATGTTGAGATGAATGTTTGGCATTCTCGATTATGTCATGTTAATTTTGGTTGCATGTCCCACTTAGCTGGTTTGAATTTAATTCCTAAATTTGACGTTGCCAAAAGTTCCAAATGCCATACATGCGTTGAGGCAAAACAACCTCGCAAGCCTCACAAGGCAGTTGAGGCGAGAGAGTTGGCACCACTTGAACTCATCCATTCCGATATTTGTGAAATGAACGGAATTTTGACAAAAGGTGGTAAGAGATACTTCATAACGTTCATAGATGATTGCACTCGATATTGCTATGTGTACCTAATTAAAACAAAAGATGAGGCATTACATTATTTTAAAACCTTTAAAGCTGAGGTTGAGAATCAACTTGAAAAGAAAATCAAGCAGTTTTGGTCTCGATCGCGGGGAGAATATTTCTCTAATGAATTTTACGAGTTTTTCTTGTGGTGCGGTATAATCCATGAGAGGACACCTCCATACTCACCACAATCCAATGGGATTCTTTGAGAGAAAGAACCGCACTCTAACCGACTTGGTGAATGCCTTGTTGGAGGCAATTTGGTTTATCTAAGGAATGGTGGGGTGAGGCAATTTTAAGCTGCGAATCATGTCCTAAATAGAGTGCCCACAAAGAACAAAGAAATCACTCCATTTGAGGAATGGGAGAAAAGAGGTTAAATATTTCTTATCTTCGCGTTTGGGGTTGTTTGGCCAAAGTGAGCGTGCCAATAAACAAAAAGCGTAAAGCTTGGACCAAAAAGCGTAGATTGTGTTTTCCTCGGCTATGCCATTCATAGTGTGGGCTATCGGTTTTAATAATAAATTCTAGTGCTCTGATATGGCTGTTGGAGCGGTCATGGAGTCTAGAGATGCCATGTTCTTTGAGAATGAATTTCCAATGAAAATAGGTGCACCTAGCGTGTCTAGTCATGATTCTGTTCCTGAATTTCATGAATCGAATATACACGCTGATGATAACACCCATGAGCTTGAGCAAAATCCTGAGGAGGATGATAATATTGTCACTCGAAGGAGTAAGAGGCAAAGAGTTGCAAAATCCTTTGGAGAAGACTTTATTATATATCTCGTGGATGACACTCCCACAACCGTTTCTGAGGCATACTCTTCTCCTGATTCTGACATGTGGAAGGAGGCAGTGCAAAGTGAGATGGACTCCATTATGTCCAATGGGACGTGGGAAGTGGTTGACCGTCCATTTGGTTGCAAACCTGTGGGCTGCAAATGGGTGTTTAAAAAGAAGCTGAGGCCTGATGGTACAATTGAGAAGTACAAAGCTAGGCTTGTTGCTAAGGGTTATACACAGAAGGAAGGTGAAGATTACTTTGATACTTACTCACCTGTTGCTCGACTGACAACCATTCATGTGTTGCTATCCCTGGCTGCCTCACATGATCTTTTCATTCATCAGATGGATGTTAAGACAGCCTTCCTAAATGGAGAGCTTGAGGAAGAGATCTACATGGATCAGCCTGATGGGTTTATTGCAAATGGTCAGGAGGGTAAAGTTTGTAAGTTATTGAAGTCCCTGTACGGCCTAAAGCAAGCCCCCAAGCAGTGGCATGAGAAGTTTGATAAAACTTTAACATCAGCCGGCTTTGTTGTGAATGAAGCTGATAAATGTGTATATTATTGGTTTGGTGGTGGTGATGGTGTGATACTATGCCTATATGTGGATGATATATTAATATTTGGCAACAATCTAAATGTGATCAAAGAAGTAAAAGATTTTTTGTCGAGTAACTTTGAGATGAAAGACTTGGGTGAGGCTGATGTTATTCTCAACATTAAGCTTTCAAGGGAGGAAGGAAATGGTGGGATAACTCTTATGCAGTCTCACTATGTGGAAAAGGTCTTGAACCGATTTGGGTACAGTGAGTGTACGCCTGCTCCTACTCCGTACGATCCAAGCGTTCATTTGAGGAAGAATCACAGAATTGCAAGAGACCAATTGAGATATTCACAGATAATTGGTTCTCTCATGTACCTAGCTAGCGCAACCATGCCTGATATCTCGTTCGCTGTAAGCAAACTGGGCCGGTTTGTGTCAAATCCGGGAGATACTCACTGGAATGCTCTTGAGAGAGTGTTGCGCTATTTGAAAGGAACAATGAGTTACGGCATTCACTTTTCTGAGTATCCGAGGGTACCAGAGGGTTATTGTGATGCTAATTGGATTTCTGATGCGGATCAGTTGTATGCCACGAGTGGATACGTGTTCCTACTTGGAGGTGGTGCTGTTTCTTGGAAGTCTTGCAAGCAGACTATCTTAACAAAGTCTACAGTGGAAGAGAACTGACCGCATTGGATACCGCTAGTGCTGAGGCAGAGTGGCTCCGTGATCTCCTAATGGATTTGCCGATTGTTGAGAAACCAATCACGGCAATTTCCATGAACTGTGATAATCAAACTGTGATCACTAAGGTAAATAGTTCTAAGGATAATATGAAGTCCACAAAGCATGTGAAGAGACGTTTGAAGACTGTCAGAAAACTGAAAAACTCCGGAGTAATTGCATTGGACTATGTCCATACATCAAATAATCTGGCAGATCAATTCACTAAGGGTCTGTCACATAATGTGATAGAAGGTGCGTCGAGGGAACTAGGTTTGAGACCCACATAGAGCCATCAACAGTGGTAACATGTCCTATGTGATCGGAGATCCCGTGAATTAGGATGGCGAAACAAGCTGTTGATTGACTGAGGGAGAGACCCCTTAGATTATAGCTCAGTTCGTTGGAGATGCACCGTCTCTCCAATACTATTAGGCAGGATGATTAAGTTCTTAATGTGACCCGAGCGGCTTGGTATAGCGGGGATGTTGTTCTACAGAACATCCTATAAGGAACACACCTATATGAGCTCGATTGCTAGTCACAATCTATGAGATGTGGGTAATCTCTAGATGCTCATGAAAAGGCCTCGAAATGTGACTTATATGCTTCAAAACAGAGGGAAGGCACTTGGCAGCCTAGTATCAGTTAAGAGGTTATGTGAAACTCATCTCGCACAAAACTGTCAATTCAAGGTTCTATCCATTGTTCAGTTGTGGATGAGTGTAGCTAGCTTTCTAGATGGATGTTCAACTTAACAGTCTCCATCGAAACACTGGTATATAAAAGGAATGTGGTTCTGAGAACTCCAAACTGCGTACCCTAGAGTTTGGTGGGGATTGTTAGATATTATGAGCTTGGCCCATTTATTTAATATATCTATTAAACTCTATGGTCCGTACATATGCATTAATAGTTTTTATACCATATGGGAATTTAATCGAGAGGCGACTCTACTTAAATACTTGATCATTGACCGATCTATTTGAGAAGTAAAAGTGAATCACCTGGATGCCACCTGCTGCTATTGCCGCTGCCGCCATGCTGCCCTGCCCGGCTCGATCGCGTCTTGATCTTGCGGCGTGGCAATGTGGTGAAATGGCGGCGAAGCGAGCCAGACGGCAAGCGAGGCCTTTATTTTTGTCACTCGATTTCCTATGATGGAATTGATTGGAGGAGTTTCGTTAACTCTGTGGCGAATTGATTGGAGGAGTTTCATTAACTCCGTGACTTGCCTCGGCTCTCGTCTTCGTATCTTCCGCCGCAAGGGAGGTGTGACCCCTCGGTCTGCCGGCTTCTCCTCTTCGGCCTCCGCCTATAAGACAAATTCTCCCCTCTCGGTTAAGTGCTCTTGGCGAAGTACACCACTTTCCAAAGAAAGCGCAAGTTTTCCCGCTCCACCCCGTGAGCACCGAGAGATGGAAGAGTAGGCCTCGGGCGTGTCTCCGTCGTGGGCTTCACCTGCGCCGGGTGAAGACAGGCGATTACATTTTGGGGAGTGTCGGTGGTGGCACGACTACTGTTGGTGAACTCAGAAGCGGTGTGTCTTCACGGCGTCCTTTTTTCTACATTGCATCGAGTGGGGACGACTTCTGACAACAAAGCACCACCATGGCCTTTCACAGTGCGAGCGACTCCACCAGCAGGTATAATCTCCTTCACCCTCTTACGAGTTTCATTATCAATATCATGATGTTCCTAGGCAACATCTGCTTTCATATTCAGCATGCTCTGTTTGGTTGATTTGGATGATTATGCTAGTTTTTTCTGGTTCCTTTTAATTTTGTGATCATCATGATCTTGATATTTGAGAACACATCTTTTATATTTATGGTCATGTATGTGATGCTTCAGCTGTGTAAAACAATGTTTCACATATGTTTCGGTTCTATAATTTGCCTTATCATCATGTTAACACTTGTCATGAATTGTTTCTGTCACTAGTATAATGCGCGTGCTAACGCAACGGATTTATCTTGAAGACGCACATGAAAACAACTAATATTTTTTTTTCATAGTTCAACTTTTACACAATATCTTTGAGCATGTATACAATCCGGTAAACTAAGATAGTAAAGTTTTTTCTCATATAACATAGAATATAAGTGTTTAAAAAAAGTATAATATATATAAATAAAATATAAAGGAGTACACTGAACATATCTTACATTGCTGCAATCTTTAAATTTGTATTCCATGTCAGGCCAGCACTCGAGCACTTTTGTCGGTTTCTTGTGGTCTAGTTTGCCACAACATCGCGGATCTCGTCCAAACTGGGTTATGAACTGTTGATTTTGCAAAATTTATAAGTATTTGATTAATTATAGTATATTGCCCGTTCTAATGGTACAGTAATATTTAAAACAACACAAATTAAACAACCAAAATGATGTATATGCTTTTATGATTTTTGAAAAACCATCTCCTAAAAATAGGCAGTTCTGAGATGGCATTGCTCATTGCAGGATAAGTACAATCCATAGAAAAAGCTACTGCAAAATCTCTCCACAGTAATAAATGTGGACTGATTTGTCAGCCTATTTGGTTATTCCTTTACCACACTTACTCTTGGACTTTAAGGTTACCTTGTCCTGATTCCTTTTTTACTCTCCATGGTTTCTCCTTTCCTCAGGGCTAATGTTGATGGCTTCGGTCTCTCCTTTGCAGTTTTTACTATATTTTCACACTGTTCTGATGTCGCAAATTGTGGAAAGTACAAAGCACGAGGGTGCCAGCTCAAAATCTGCTCAAGAGTTCAGAATACATTATTAAAACAGCACAGGTGGATTTCAGGAACATAATGACAAATGGAAAAAAAAAAACCCAGCAATTTCTAGTGAAGCTGAGGTCGTGGTGTATTATGTAACAGAAGAAATACAATTAAAGATATTACTGAATTCTTACCCTGCAAACAAGTAGTGTCAGCCTGCCAGGATATAGGATGCACAGCCATAAGCTAAATGCCAGAAGTCAGATGCGTATCTCGTGTCACGGTGAGAAATCTAGGGTGTATAAATTGTTCGCACGATATCAAATCAACCCATTCTATACCTAAAAAGTATGCTCAATGTAGCCGATACTCTGCAGAATTGTTCGATGCATAAACACAATAAAATCTAAATGTGTTGCATCCATTCATTACAACAACTGTTCTTGAGTAATAGGAACCTACATTAGCTGCACGATGGCAGAAACAGAGATACAACTGTGATTGGTGAGGGTGCCACGAAAGTCCCACAACACCCACACCTCCTGCATTTTCCTCTTATGCAGGAAGCCTGCTAAATTTGAAATGCTTATCAATCTTCCCAACACGCAAGACCATGAGGCCACGAAAATTGCATGCACGCAACTGACCCCCAAACTCCGCCACAATCACATGCCGCTGCCCACAAGGTACAGTCAAAATTGGGGAAACATTACACTGACAAGTTAGTTTCACCCCAAAGTGGGTCGCTGCATGATATCATGCATTCACATCAAATACCCAAAAGATGAATTCTACCAACCGAGGAATATCGCCACCAAAGTCAGTTCATTCATGAGCTAGCTTAGAATTAATTCACGAACATACCTGCCCGCACCAATGCTCATCACGCCGAATGTGGGGCAATCGCCTAGCGGAGATGGAACCGGAACGAGACATCACCTGGTATGGGATTACGGACGGCGCAGCCTCGCCGGACTCGCCGTATGGCATCTCAGGCCACGCCGTCTCCAGCAGCCGCTCCCTCGGCACCGGCATGTCCGCCTCCTCCGGATCCTGCACCGCGCCACCCGCAGCACCGCAGCCAGCCCACCCAAATCAGGAGCGGCGCTACAGGGCAGCAACGAATCGGAACGTGCCGCGGGGCTCGCCGTCGCGTACCTGGGTGAAGAGCAGCGAGCCGAAGAAGCCGGCGAGGAAGAAGAGGGAGCAGGAGAGGAGCACCACGGGAAGCCGCAGTCGCGTTCGCATCAGACCCGCCGTGTGAAGTGGGGAGATCGGAGGTGGGAGATCCAAAGAATATCGCCGTCGGATGTGGTTGAGTAAGAAGAGAGAATGAGTGAGAGTTAATTTGGTGAGTATGTTTTTAATGTTATCTTTTTCTGTGTGTATTTTGTGGGGTGGACGTAGTTTAGGTCGTGGCTGTAGAGGCGGGATTCGTTTAGTGGCTGTAGGATAATTTGAAGTGGTGTATTATAGGGGTAGAGATAGAGATTTTATTCATGACGTCACTCTTATTTTTATTGCGTCATTTTTATGGATTAAAATAAATATAAAAATGTCTTATTCTTCAACAAGAATCGCATGCCTCATCTCCTGGGCTTGCCCAACAGACCCAACATTCCAGCAAGACGTTCTCCGGTCTCCACAGACACAAAGCGGTCTGCCTTCGTCTCTCTTCGTCTGAAGCGTGTTCCAGCAAAGAATCCGAAGACTAATCGAAATCGAAGGATAACAATCCTGAACTGTAATCGAAATGGATACTGATAGTGAGAAGGGGATTGGAGGGAATTCCCCTTGACATTGATGGTGAGAGGATTTTGTACTGTAACAGAAAATGATTTGAAGACCAAATACAGCTTAGGCTCTATTTGGAACGCGGGATTTTTTCCGTAGAAATGAACTGATTCTTGTAAAGTTACTGCATAATTTCTATGAAATTTCTGCGTTCAAGCATGCAATTGTGCTGTGATGCGTTGCAGGAACAAAGGACTGAGGGAGGACGAACAACACTGCGCTTCGATCTAGCCCTGCATGCGCTGCACCGATGCTGACGCCAAATTGAGCAGGTTGGCGGCTTCGGCGTCGGCCATGTCGAGGTCCCAGTCCTCCAGCTCGCGAGGTTTGTACATCCTGTGATGTCGTAGGCTGCCCGCTGGCCGCTGGGAGTGCTTTGTTCAGTTTCGTCGAGGGCAAGAGAGCCGGTGCAACCCTGCCACCTGAATACAGAACACGTGACGAGGCGAATGGACCAAAGGCGCAGCGAACGTTGATGGCGTTTTTTCAGAGCAACCGGGACACCACGGCCTTGGTGAGATTGTCAAAGATCCCGTGAACTCGACGGTTACTACTGTTCTTGCTTAGCAGAACATATCACAATGCAGACAAAAATTTAGGATGTTGCTATGGCGATTATTCGGCAAAACCTCATTGTCTAGAAATTGCCACGCACTCACTTCAGTATTTTCCGAGCCCAGCGATACAAGGAGGCAGCATGAGCGGATTCACGTTGCACACAAATGCTCACGGACCTTGTTCTTTGAGTACTCCCTCTCCCTTTATCTCATGCGTCCAAATGGAAAGCGATTTCCCTAACCTAGAGTTCTAGATGATGCGTAGTGGAGCTCCACTTTCCTACCTGCTTCCAATAAATCATTGTTCACAGGAAAGAAAATGCTGCAAATGCAGGTATCTACACTATTATGCCAAGCACTACCGGAGACTGTGTATTTACCGAGTGCCCCGACAATTACCGAGTGTCAAAAGTCGGGGCACTCGGAAAACATTACTTACCGAGTGCTAACACTCGGAAAACATAAACACCCGGTAATAAACCGCTTTACCGAGTCAGCACACTCGGTAACTTCAGACACTCGGTAAAACTACAAGTTTACCGAAGGGACGCACTCGGTAAAAACAGCCACTCGGTATTGAGGTGCCACGTCACCTAGTATAGCAACCGTGCCCCAAACGGCGTCACGGCATGACATGTTTACCGAGTGTAGAAGTATTTACACTCGGTAATAATAAAGTTTTACCGAGTGTAAGTGCACAACACTCGGTAAACACTATCTTTTACCGAGTGTATTGGCGCAACACTTGGTAAAATTCAACCAAATTTCTTGTTTTTTCCTTCATTCTTTTTCCTCTATCCACATATGATATTTAGTACTCCATTCCAAAATATGGTGTTTATTTTGATTTATTTACTATATTTCACAAAATTTTCATTCTTTATGAAAATTAGGTACATATCGTGTAAATTTAATTGTAATAATTAAAATCGAACTCGATAAATCACGAGATTGGAAGAATTAACATTGAAGCATACATCTATGTTATAGAAAAATTTTCATAACGTTTCGGAAGTATTTTTACATTCGTCGCTGCCGAACCGGTACATCTCCCAAAGAGACGCTAAACATTCACAATGACGAGTAAGATTTCTATTAAGAGTGAAATTCAACATTATGATTTGAACTTGGAATTTTTTAGATAGTAAATAGATGACATGAAATAGTTCATGTGAAAGTTTGGTGAATTTTAGGATTAAATTGACATTTTTTCTTTTTTGTTTTGCATGAAATAATGGATACTTTTACCGAGTGTGATCTCAAACACTCGTTAAAGGTTAGCCACGGCCCACCTGTCTGCCACAGTGGGCTGCCATGCTTCTGTTTATCGAGTGCCGTAGATCTGGGCACTCGGTAAACATGTACCAGGTCCACATGTCATTGGGCTGCGGTGCTTCTGTTTACCGAGTGCCGTAGATCTGGGCACTCGGTAAACATGTACCAGGCCCACATGTCATTTGGCTGCGGTGCTTGAATTTACCGAGTGTCGTACATCTATGCACTCGGTAAACAGAAGCATTCAACACTTAGTCATTTCTCCCTCAAATCGTGCACAGACACACACACACACGCGTGACACGCCTGGTGCATCCCGCCGCACCGCCGCCGCCGTCTCGCCGCGGCGCCTCCTGCCCCTCCCCAGACTTTGCGCCGCGCCTCGCGGCCGCGCTCACGCCGACCTTGGCGCCTCGCCGTCGCTTGGCGCCTCCCCCCCCGCTGCCGCCCTCCTCCTCCACGCCATCGCCAGCCGCCTCGCCGCCGCCGCGCCCCCCGCCGCTGCCGCCGCCTCCTCCACGCCATCGCCATGGCGCCTCCCCGCCGCTGTGGCGCCTCCCCACCGCCATGGCCGCCCTCCCCTCCACCACCGCCGCCACCAGGCGGTCCCCACACCGCCGCCACCGAGGGAGGCGGTCACCCGCCGCCACCAGCTGGGACTGACGCCGCCGCTTGTGCCGCCTCCTCCCTCCACCACCGCCGCCACACAGGGCGTCCTCCACCGCCGTCGCCACGGTAAATAAGCTCAGACTTGGTCTTCAGTTCTTCCTCCATTGTCGTAATCTCCTGTGCAGTGCAAAACCAAACATGTCAACAAGATGAGAGATATTGGGTGGGTAGGTATCCTAATTAAGACCGGCAACTATGCACATGTGATTCTCTCAGTCTCAACTACTACCAAGTCATTTTTACAGAAACTGATTGCATGAAAATTTCATGTGCACAGGTGTATGAATGTACTTGAAAACTCCATTGGGAACATTGTTTTCTAGAAGTGAGGATTCAGCCAGGCTATCAGTTCTTTCAATAATAAACACTTTAATTTCGAGTTAAAAGACATCCTATTCAGTACACAAGTTAATCAGAAAATAACAAAAATATTCCAATTTCCACTACATTCAGTGTCAAATTTTGCTGGGTTACATAGTTATCTTTATGTAACAAAAAGAGGTGATGCGAGAATAGGATCAAGGAGCCTTTGTAATGAAGTTTATACTGAATGTAACAAACTGCCTGTAGCAAGTAGCAATAGGTGAAATTTAGAGTGAGCTTTCCTAAGGATAGCGCCAACCACAAAAGATTATTTGGGCTCATCGAAACATGTGAAAAGTGAATACTCCTACCAATGAAAACTTGTAGTAATTCTCCGTAACCAGTCCCCACTTCAATTTAACCACCCTCCTTAATGCACTCTTATAACTATATAAGAAGATGAAGTGAAATATACCTTCCGAAGCATCTCTTCTGGAGTTGGCTGATCCTCACGCTGCAGGCTGATGAAATAAGACTGGAGCTTCTTGGCAGCTTCCATATAGTCACTATATTGCAGATAATAAATATTGACTAGAAAACATTACCACACTATGGCAGCCACTGCAACAACTAACCAAGACAAAAGGACAAATTTTACGATATTGTGCAGCATCTAACATATTTGCAAGACAAAGCCAAGTCTTGAATTTAGTTTACCATTGATCGAGTAATGATTGATAATACAACAGTTCATAATAATGTCAAATTAAATATGCCAACATATTTCCATGTTGTTTTGTATTGTATCAATGCATGATAAAAAAAATCCAGAATTTCTACAAAAAAATAGATTTTTCTTCCATGACAAACCTCTGAATGGAGTTTTTCCATAGGCACCCATCCTTTAGGACCAGATAGGTCAGATATCAGAGCTGCAAGACACGTCGCTACAACCTTCTCTTCTTCTAGTAGGAGCTGTTGATTGTCTATTTCCTTCTCTGCACTTTGTAAGTAGGTTTATTTTGTCACAAAGATTGGTGTCTGCACTTCCTTTAGCTAATTTATTTATAGCTCCCTACAGTGACATCATTATCAAGAGTCAGCAATGCTATGACCTTGCAGTCACAGTCCAATAATAATTTTCTCCATTTGATTGATCTAATATTTGAACTGTTTTGATCTGATGTCACTAGGCATGCACTACTCTGTTCTTAGATTTGAGTAATGCTGTCTGATTATTGTTCTGCTCAGGTAGCTCTCGATTGCAATACTGCCATTGTTTAGCCATGTTTGAATTAGACCCGTGCGAAAAATATTCACTTTTGTTCTCTGGACATGGCCACTTTATTTCTGAAAAATTCCTCTTGTTGAAATGCCTGCAGGACGGGGGCTTCTAAGAAGCACGAGCTCAAATCTAAGCAAAAATTGGAAAAGAAGCTCAGGTTTTACTCAAGTAGGTGTGACCTTATCTTAAGTCAGACGATTTTTTTCTATGAGATCTTGATTCATAGATTCCCTCATGTTGTCCTGTCATCCATCTTTCACTGCCTGTTGAATTAGATGTATGTACAAGCCAGACATATATAGGTAGTATGGTGTTGAGGGTTAAAAGTTTGATTGTATGGAAGAACTGGCTGAAGTGCTGGCCTTAGGATAAAGGCATTTGTAGATACAAACTGGACATGTAACATTTGTAGATACAAACTGAATTTTCATAATTCTGCAATGTGGATGATAGATAGCTCTATTTAATCTGATGGATAGAGACGAATGTTTATGAACTATATTTGTAAACTTCAAATGTTTACTTGAACACATGAACCATGGAATCCCAGTCTTCATATTCAGTCATTTACAGTTGCAACATCTAGCAATGAGTAGCACGAGGTATCCCATGCTTGTACCTTCTTCAAAGCAGTTGGTCAATTTTGTTTTTCATACAATGTCATTGCATTTTCTAGAGAAGAAATATTAACTATCAATGGGTTGTCATCTCCATTCTTCATTGTCCGAAAAAGATGAATAATGGTTCTTTTGCATAGTCATCCGCATAGTAATGTTTACTTTCGGATGCTCCAGACAGTGTGTCTATCTTAGCACTTGATTTCTCATAATGTAGAACTATCAATATTTCCCTAAACATTATGACTTTATCCACATGGTTTATTTGCCAAATAATTCAAGTATGTCACTGCAGAATTTGAGGCTGCCATCTCTGGTGTTCTGGTAGTCAAAAAGAAAACATTATGTGTTTACTTTCGGTTTCTTGTATGGAGTAAATAGGTTATTTGTTAAAATACAATATGAATGGATTATATTAGCTGAATTGCATTATATGTCTATGCGGTCTCTTGCTAGACAGCTAAGGTAATGATGTTAGATGAACTAAACATTGTAAAAAAAACATCTTGATATGAGAAAAGGGTCCAAAACAACAAATTTATGCTATTAGAGAATACTTTGGAGGTAACTACTGATAGACTTTTGCTTCCTTCAAATCATTCCACATAAGACATAGTGCACTACTACTCTTCCATGTATTCCTCCATCTACAAGTGACATAGCGGCCTTTCAACCTTAGGTAAAATCTCATCATCCAATCTAGCAAACATCTTCTATGTGAATCGACCAAGAACATGAATGTCTCTTTATCATCTCATATGGTTTCTCTAGCACTACTACTCTATTGCTCTAAACTGCAATATCGTCTATATGTTAGGATGAATGACCGTCAGTGGATGTACATGGGCTATCAGAAGAGGGGTCAATACACAAATGAATGGATTGAGAAGGCCAATGATTTCATGACGAAGGCATTTGCAAACAGACGGCGACATGCACGGTGTGTCCTCAGAGGAAGTGTAAGAACAAGGCAATGAAAACATATGAGGAGATGACTAAAGATCTTGTCAACAATGGATTTGTAGAGAACTATACCCGGTGGACCATGCATGGTGAACGCCATCGTGCGAGAGAAGAGGTCGTGAGACAATGGATCGAGGAGTTTGATTCTGAAGCCGGGGTGGCAGAAATGTTAAATGACCATGACATGGCTTTCGATGAAGGAAGTGCAGAGCAGGAGCCAGAGCAAACTACAAAGGCATTTTACGCCATGTTGGATGCGGCACAACAACCCCTTCACGGGCGCACCAATGTTTCTAAATTGGATGCCATTGCATGTCTAATGGCTGTGAAGTCCCAGTTTAGCTGGAGTAGAGAATCCTTCGATCAACTGTTGACAGTAGTTGGCACCCTACTTCCGGATGATCACGTTCTGCCAAAGAACACGTATGAGTCAAATAAAATCCGCCGTGCACTCAAGATGTGACGAAAGCGAGATACATGCTTGTCCGAACGGATGCATCTTATTGAGGGGAGAACATCTTGACGATAAATATTGTCCGAAGTGTAAGGCATCTAGGTACATTGAGTTAGAATCGGTGGTGATGGTCGGAAAAGCGCAAACAAAAGTCGACGCAAAGATCCCGAGGTACCTTCCTTTCATACCGAGGATCCAACGGCTTTTCATGAGCGAGGAATCCGCAAAGCAGATGACGTGGCACAAAAGCGGACGCCGATAATCGACAAGATGATACATCCGTCCGATGGTGAATCATGGAAAAGCTTCGATCGGAAGCATACCGACAAAGCGACGAGGCTCGTAATGTACGCATTGCAATCGGCAACCGATGGGTTCAATCCTTATGGAATGGGTTCTTCACCATACACATGTTGGCCTGTATTCGTCATCCCTCTCAACCTCCCACTGGCGCCGCCTTTCAGCGGCAAAATATTTTCTTGTCACTTATAATTCTAGGACACCGGGGCTAATATGAGTGTGTACATGGAGCCTTTGATAGACGATTTGGTCCGTGCATGGGGACGAAGGGGTAGTGACATACGACCGATTCACAAAGACAAACTTCGAGAATGCATATTTGGTACCATTATTCCATGCATGACTTCCTGGCTTATGGGTTATTTTGTGCTGGTGTGTTCACACGAAGATGCCATGCCCGATATGCAAGTCAGTTGTGGAGTTCTTTCAGTTGGAGAAGGGGGGCAAGTTTTCTTCGTTTGACAAACATCAACAATTCCTCCCTCTTGACCACCCATTCAGGAGAGACAAGAAGAACTTTCGAAAAGGTGTCACAGTGGAAGACTCTGCACCGAAAATGATGACAGGTGCCCAGGTTCTTGAGATGTTAGATGGTCTTGTGGTCGACAATGAAAAGGGGGGCTTCGTGGGATACGGAAAAGAGCATGCCTGGACACACAAGTCGTGCTTATGGAAGCTTCCTTACTTTAAGGACCTCCTTCTTCCACATAACATTGATGTAATGCACACTGAAAAGAATTTCGCCGAGGCGGTCCTTCACACAATCATGGACTAGGAAAAGTCAAAGGACAATGTCAAGGCTAGATTGGATCAAGCAACGCTATGCGATAGACCAAAGCTAAACATGTTGCCTCCCTTACGCGGGAAGTCATGGAAGAAGCCTAAGGCCGACTTCGTCCTAACGAGGGC
The DNA here is from genome assembly GCA_904845875.1 of Miscanthus lutarioriparius. Lineage (NCBI taxonomy): Eukaryota > Viridiplantae > Streptophyta > Magnoliopsida > Poales > Poaceae > Miscanthus > Miscanthus lutarioriparius. Next base: position 25,302,738 of record CAJGYO010000004.1, on the reverse strand, counting down.
CCAAAAGAAAGAAGTTCTTCAATGGTTCCAATCGTTGATGTTCCCTGATGGGTATGCAGCGAATTGGAGGAGGGGTGTGAACTTAAGTACCATGCGAATCATAGGGCTCAAGAGTCATGATTACCACATATGGATTGAGCGCCTTCTTCCGGTGATGGTTCGTGGCTATTTCCCTGATCACATTTGGCGAGTGATGGCAGAGTTGAGCATGTTCTTCCGCAAGCTATGTGCTAAGGAGATGTCTCGGACCGAGATTGAAGAAATGGAAAGAATGGCCCCGGTGTTGCTCTGCAAGTTGGAGAAGATCTTTCCCCCCGGCTTCTTCAATCTGATGCAACATTTGCTCTTGCACCTACCATATGAGGCAAAAATGGGGGGCCCTGTGCATGCCCATTGGTGCTATCCAATTGAGCGATGCCTAAAGGTTCTTAGAACAAAATGCAAAAATAAATGCAAAATTGAAGCTTCCTGTGCAGAGCAACAAGATACTGTGCAGAGGCATCCATTGTGGAGGAGGTGTCATACTTCACAACAAGATACTATGCCGACAACCTTCCTAACGTGCATAATCCACCCCCTCGTTACAATGCTGCCGACAATCAGTTGACCCTCAGCCTTTTCCGAGGGCAACTCGGAAGTGCAAGTGAACCTACCTTGAAGATGTTGAGCCTAGAAGAGTGGCGCTCTATCCAGCTGTATGTGTTGCGGAACCTTGAAGAGGTTGGCCCGTACATTGCGTAAGTTTTACACAAACTTGTTTCTTTTCTTGTCAATATTTCGCATGCACCCATCCAACCCTCTTGTTAACGGCCGTTACAGCAAATTTGTTCTCCTCTACCATCGTCCATCACGGAGGAACCCACGAAGCGGAAGTTGAAACCCTTCTAAGACATGGCGTGGGAGAACGAAATCCCACTTTTATTTGTTGGTTCAAGGAGGAGGTAATTGTTCAATTTCATTTGTTGTTTGTACTTAACTCTCAACTCGACAAATATATAACGAATCATCCTACTTGAACTAGCGGGCCAAAACCGGCGTGTCTATGAGTCTTTGAGTTGAGGCAAGTTGCCAATGGATTTGAATTTAGGGTCAAATCATTCTCGTGTACGATGTCAATGGATATCGCTTTCACACAACTCGGCACGAGAAGAGTCGGCCGAATCGAAGAACCACAAATACCGGTGTTTTCACGCCAGGCATAGATGGGTTGGACTACTATGGAATAATTGAAGAAATATATAAACTCAAGTTTCCTGGTTGTGTACCTCTTCGTCCTGTCATATTCAAATGCCATTGGTTTGATCCCAAAGAAGTGATAAAGACCCCGAGCTTGGGTTAGTCGAAGTTCTAAAGTCATCCGTCTTGCTAGGAGAGCGTGTACATTGTGGCCCAACAGCCACGCAAAGTTTATTATCTTTCATACCCGTGCCAAACCAAAGACCGTCTCTTAAGGCGTATGATGTTGTGTACAAGGTATCGCCAAGCATGGTAAAAAATGCCCGTCCCAAACGATGATGATTATAACATCGATGCAAACACATATGACGGAGAGTTCTTTCAAGAAGAAGGATTAGAAGGGAGTTTTGAGATTGTCTTAGATGTAGATCTCAAGAATGGAAGTAGACAATGATACGGTCATTGTTGACGGGGATGATGGAGAGGAGGTTCACAACGCGAAGGACTTGTTATTACTTGAGCAACACCATTCAGGCAGTGTCGCTAGTGATGAGACTTTGAGAGACGATCATAATTACGTCGACAATAGCGATGATGAGATTTTTGGCCCACCTATCGATGATCTTGATGATTATTTCTAGTACATGTAAGATCTGTAGTACCTATGGCAATTTTATACATGTATGATACATTTACTTATTTTGCATCTCTTTTATACATGTATGATACATTTATTTATTTTGCATCTCTTTTATACATGTATGATACATTTACTTATTTTGCATCTCTTTTATACATGTATGATACATTTACTTTTGTATATGTGTACTGATAGTTTATTCCTTTTGTTGCAGGTGATTGATGGTGGGCGGTGGAATCAGGAAGATTAGGTCGGTTATGACCTTACTTTGGGCTGGTGGCGAGGGGTCCGGCTGGTGGTGGAGGAGGGGTGTGCAGACTAAGGGTGGAGGTGTGCCTGGGGAGGAGGAGGAGGACGGCGATGAGGCGTGCCAGGAGGTGGAGCCAGGTGGGGAGGTAGAGCCCAGGTGTAGGAGGAGCCTGAGGTGGAGGAGGAGGACGGCGGCACGAGGCGTCGAGAGCGACACCTCCTCCACAGGACGATGACGACGAGTTCGTAGCGGCCATGGAGGAGGATGAAGAGGAGGAGGAGACCAGGAGGAGATAGCGGAGGCGGTGGAGGAGGCACGGAGGAGGATGAGGCCGAGCGGGGTGAAGGCGAGGAGGATGCCGACTTGCCGGCAGAGGAAAATGGGGTGCCTACGGTTTGGGCTGCGAGGGTCGTCGCGCCTCCCGCAGACTACCATCAGAGAGGCGACCGGTGATTCGACCCTCGGAACTAAGTAAGTAATTTTGCATGTTAACACTACTTCACAGGTTTTAAGTTATAATGAAACTAATATTCAATCTCAATAACTTTGTGCGAGGATTGGGAAATGGTGATCCTGTGGAGTCACTCTCGCCGAGTAAACGGGATCCTGGGTCTTCATGCAGGCAAACTACCGGGATGGTGAGGATCGATGGTGTTGTGCAGCCCGCCATGAAGTGGTCCCAGCACGCGCGCCAATGATCGATCGATCGAGTGGCGGGTGTTATAACAAACAAGGCCGACCGGGTGATGAAAGAGGCGTGGAGTGCGTGTTCATCGCACTATGCTAATAATAACATCACATTAATTGTATATTCTTGATTGTATTTGCTTGTAGGATTACTACACCTTGGCGGAGGGAGTACGTAGGGAGGACGCGGATGACGTGGTGAACAGAGTCTGTGTTCACCGAGTGCAGGACCTCTTCTACGAGACAAAGCTCCTGTGCAGAAGAATTTACCATGCCCGCAGAGGACACAGAGTCACCAGAGCGCAGGCAGTGCACCTGCCCCTGACTAAGGAGCAATACTTGACGGTAAACATGAGATTACATCGTCTGCGAATAATTGCACTGAAATTGATTTATGATTTGTCATGTGCTCGTGTACGTGTAGGTGCCTCCTGCTTGGTGTGCGGGGATGGTCAACTGCTGGGAGGCCATTGTGGACAAGTGGTTGAGTGAGGAGTACGAGCAATATCATGCCGTACGCTCATGTTGCCGTGCGATGATGCAGGGTTCCTCGCACAAACAAGGCCCCACTACCCTCAAGGAATATGCAGCCAGATATGTACGCGGATTTCATTTCGTTGTTGCTATGCTAACTTCTGAATGCATAATATCTTATTGTTGTGCTTCTTCCTGCAGACGTGATTCCACCCCGGCCAGGAGTGTGCCTCGTTCAAGGCATATGCCTTGGCACACAAGGGCAAGGCAAAGGACCCCGACCTCGTCTATAACCCGGAGGACCCGCCCGAGGCATACAACAACCCGAGCGTGCACAGGCGCCTCAGCGAGTACACGGCGATGGCGAGAGAGATCCATGGGTCAGAATTTGATCCGAGCATCGCTGACCTCGAGGGTGACATCGTCATGAGGTTGGGACCAGGTAAGCCACACGGGCGGTACTATATGGGCAACAGCACCATAGACACGGCCAACACTCAGACACTCGCCCAGATTAGAGCCCGGAGCACGAGTTCGAGTCCGGCCATACGCCCATGCTCACAGCCCCAGGTGGTAGCACTCCAGGTTAGTTCTGTTGCATTTGTTGTCCATTTATTTTCTACTCGTTCTTTATTTGCATTCTAACTATATGATAAATAATTGTAGGCCCAGATTGAAGCCCTATAGGAGTCACAGCAGGCCTCACAGAGCCAGCTTCAGGCCCTCGAGCTGTCGCACCAGGCCGAGTTGGCACAGGAGAGGGCGCGAGTGCAGGCCCAGCTTGAGGCCTTCCAGCAGGCGCACAAGGACTGGTACGAGTACATGGCCCGTTTTTCTCAGAGCATGGGCCAGCCTCCACCGCCTCCGCCGCCGCCGATGATACCGTTGGTGCCTCCACCTCCGCGCGACGGCACTCCTGTGAGTCACTTAGATGCACTCTTCACTTTCGTGTCATATAGAGCTACCTTCGACTTATACCTTAGTTTGACCTACCATAGCTTAGGCCTTAGAATTTGCTTTGATCCAGATAACTCACATGTGCAATCTCATTCTAGGGACCTTCTACAGCTGGATCGAACAACGATATGCAGGGTGATCAAGACCTGGACTTGACTCTGTTTCTCCGCATGCCTCCGACCATGTGACAGGCCATCCGACCTTGTTTGATAGGTTTTATGTTGAATTGTGGACTTGGTTGAACTTTGTGGACTTTGGACATATGTTGATGGTGTTTGTGAACTTTGCATGGTGCTTGTCGACATATGTTGGTTATTGTGAGTGGATGTGACATTTGTGGACATATATGTGATATATATTGCCTATCTGTCATGTTATTATAATTTTCTGTGATTTTGTTGCTTATTGTGACTGGATATGCACTGAAACAAACAAACAAAAATTATGTGGACATATTTTACCGAGTGTAGCACTCGGTAAAACAGAGATTCTGTCAGTTTTACCGAGTGTAGCACTCGGTAAAACAGCGAACAGAACCAAACTGGTTCTGATTCTGTGAATTTTGCCGAGTGTGCAATTTTTTACCGAGTGTCGTGTCCCCACTCGGTAAACATTATTCCTGAAGTTTATTTGCGGAATTGTTTTAATCACGAAAATGGTTATTATTTTACCGAATGTTAGGAGTTACACTCGGTAAAAATTATTCAAAAAATTTATTTGATGAATTGTTTTAATCACGAAATGTTAATTTATTTACCGAGTGGTGCTAGTGACACTCGGTAAACGTCGCCGTTAACGGTCAGTTTGGAGGCTGACGACCGTCAAGTCATAATTGTTTACCGAGTGTCGTTATAGCACTCGGTAACGCTCTGCTCCGAGTGCGCTGATATTAGACACTCGGTAAAATAAGCTCACCGAGTTGTTGTTTGCCGAGTCCACTTTACCGAGTGTGGCACTCGGTAAATAGTTTGCCGAGTGTGTAGCACTATTTGCCGAGTGTTACTCACACTCGGTAAATACACAGTATCCCGTAGTGAAGGTGATACTTAATAGGCTAGCTCTTGATATCTTGTTGGTGTCAGAGACTATCTCGACAATGCAAGATCATACGACACATCAGAGCTACTGGCCTGTTCGCTGGTTGGTGCTGGTGCTGGTTTGGACTGGCTGGTGCTGGTTTTTTGTGAGAGGAAAACACTGTTGGTTGGCTGGTTTGGGCTGGCTGAAACCAACAAGCGAACAGGCTGATGCCATGTCATCTATGTTTGGAAGCGATTCAAGTACATTTCCTTAAATGCAAATGCTTAATTCCACGCGCATGTATTATTCGGCATGCACAATCAAAACGACAAAAACATATTTCCTTTCAATGGTAAAGGAGACTGCTGATGTTAGGATTTCAAGTCTTTAGGTCCACGATTGCCAACCTTAGGCGGGGCGAGGGGGGGTTGGACTTCTAGTGGTGTCGGTCAAGAACAATAGTAGGATGGGGTGATGAGACGACGTCTGCGGGGGCCGTGGGAGAGGCCAGTTGGACGGTCCAAGTGCCACAGTGCTGACTGCGAGGGAGACGACCGCACGGATTAGTGTTCGCGGGGCATCGCTAGAGCCGTCGGGAGGTGCTCGAGCCGAAGACGGGGAAGATGCTGGGTTGGCGATGACGATGAAGTTGGAAGACGGCATCAGTTCGGTGGTAGGGGAGTGTGTTAGAGGAAAGAGGATATAAAGCAAAGAGAAAGATAAGGTGGGGGTGAGGAGGCATAAGCGAACGAGAAAAAATGGAGGTGAGCGGGTGTTAACTTTTCCCCACGTGAACGCTGAGGTGCTAGCATAGTTCTTTTGAAAAGACATTTCTACGTAACTATATATTTATATTTATTATACCCTATACATATATATATATTTGTTATATTAAAAATATAGAAGCTAAAGTTCGGAGTAATTGATTACAGGTAAAAAGATATTTGAGTATGATAAGCACATTTTTACAATATTGTTTGTCAGTCATGTTTTATCTAGAAGGCAGTAATAAATGGTTACCAAAAACTGGCTACGTGAAAACAAGATAGAATATAATCAATAATTTTGATGTAATTTACCATGGAAGGTAAAACTCGTGATGAGTAAATAAAATATAAAAAGTATAATAAATAAAAACGTTACATAGGAGTGTTCCAAATCTACAATGGCACGGCCTCACGTTAACTCCGCCAGCCTCTCCGCAAACTGCAAATGGCCAAATCACCAACTCCGCCCCGATCTATTCCGTCGCCCCCCAAAAACACGAGAGCGCAGGAAGAGAGAGAAACAAAAAATAATAATAAGGAAAGAAAATAATAAGAAAAATTCTCCCGTGCTCTTCGACCGGCGGTGGTGGTGCGAACGCGAGGCGACCAAGCGGAGACGAGATGAGGGGGCCGAAGCGGCCGCTCGGCGTGGTGACGTCGTGGGTGCGGCGGCAGCCGCCCAAGGTGAAGGCCTTCCTGGCCGTCGTCACCGGCATGGCCGCGCTCGTCTTCATCCGCTTCATCGTCCACGACCACGACAACCTCTTCGTCGCCGCCGAGGCTGCGCACGCGCTCGGCATAGGCGTCCTCATCTACAAGCTCACCAAGGAGAAGACCTGCGCCGGTTCGTTTCCGTCCGCTTCCTTGACACCCGTTCCCGATCTGTCGAGATCGCCCGTGCCGGCGCCGATAGGGTCTAGGATTTTTATAGGATTTGGCCCGCCAATTCAGCGTTTCAGAAGGCGATTTTTCCGGCATGGTTTGCAATTTTTATTTTGCGAAGAATTGGCGGTTTACTGCTATGTATATATCTATCTAGGAGGCGGAAGGTTAGAGAATTATTCGATCTATTTTGTATCTATAAATACCCCTTATGTTTTTTGTCCATTTTTTAGATAATGTTTGTTGTGAGGCTAGACAGATGTGTACCACTGTTATTGTTTGGGGTTCTTATACGGGATTAAGTGCTAAAGTACTCATCTGGTATATTTTGGAGCTGCAAGACGTGCTTGATTACATTATCCTTTGATTTGACTGGGGGGAGTTTGTATAGGCTTATTAGACTCGTCTTTTAGAATGGTGTAGCGTGTTGCGGGCTGTTTTGAAAAATCTGGAGAAACGAAATCTTGAATAAGAATCGTGTGGTTTCCAGTTTTTTTTGTTCTCTTTAGCTCTTTCAACATCTATTTGTTTATTAGAATTCCTTCTATTGAAGTATGCATTCTTGTATCATTTCTCCCAGTTAGCAGATCCCTTATTCCAATTACATAGATTTTGTTTTGTATATCGCAGATGTTTCCAATTTTATAGATTTTATATGAATCAGTTGTGTACCTACTTGGCATGGTTTAGATTTGGATTACCATATCAGAGATCTAGAGATTATTCCTATGTGCAATATAAACTTATTGAGGGTTTACCTTGTGATTTCTTTCACTTGGTGGATCTAGTCATATATTAATCATTTGGTTTGATATTTTTTTTTTAAAAAAAATCCCACCTCAAGCTGCGAAAATTACCCTAAATTTCACCGTTCTATGTATATGATTTCTTCAGAATGTCTGTTGTATGTGAGAAGATGGCCTAACAATACTAGCCTGTCAGAATATCTTTTTTGCCATTCCATTTCTTTTATTTAGGTGTTAATGCTCTACTTTATGTAGAGTCTAAGATTCTCAAGGCCTTCGCTTTTCATGTTGCAGGACTATCCCTCAAGTCTCAGGATTTAACTGCGTTATTTCTAGCTGTTAGACTGTACTGCAGCTTTGTCATGGAGTATGACATCCATACGATTCTGGACACTGCTACACTTGTAGCCACACTGTTTGTTATTTATATGATAAGGTTCAAACTGAGGTCAACTTATATGGTGGACAAGGATAACTTTGCATTGTACTATGTGGTAAGAAATAAACTTATGTCTTGATATTTTTATAAATTTAGATCAGTTACTGTTCTTAGCTAAGAATTTAGTTTCTCATATCCATGTCAATGATATTGAGTTGGAGCTGTCCAGTTTGTGCAAAATAGAGCCACATTATCATCTCAATGTATTTGCTTTGTACTGAACTTGGTTAGGTTAAGACCAAGGCTGTGTGAGCTTTATGGTTAGAATGCACATCACCTTTTAGATCATTTATTATTGAAACATTTTGAAATTCATGTCTCTCTCTGTACTTCTGGGATTGGAGGTAGTGCTTCTCTGATGCTTGTGCTAACAGAAGGCATTGGACTTATGCTAGCTAATTTTACTTCTTCTGCCACAACGTTGCACATCTTAGTTGTATATTGCCATCTTATTGTGCTTGGGACTTTGTTATTACCTTTCAAGGTGCTACCGTGTGCTGGACTGGCACTACTTATTCATCCTTCAACATCTCATAACATTGTGAACCGGATCTCCTGGGCGTTCTGTGTTTATTTGGAAGCTGTTTCAGTGCTGCCACAGTTACGCTTGATGCAAAATAATAAGGTAACATCACCATCTTGTCATTTGGTTCCATTGATTGCAGGATAATAAGTTTGACTTAGTTTTACCATCTTTTGCAGATTGTTGAGCCGTTTACAGCTCACTATGTATTTGCATTGGGGGTTGCAAGGTTTCTTAGCTGCGCCCACTGGGTTCTACAGGTCTGTCTTTTTGGATATACTCTTGAGCTAATACATACACAGCTGTATTATATTGTAGCAGTCTTCGTTTTTGTTCTTATTGTTTTTTGCACCTAACAGAATGCTGGGCAATATAGACTGTCATCGTAGATGTGAGAACTTTTTTACGTTTACCTAAATCATTTTTATTGAACAGACAGATTTCTTGTTTTGGGGTGGTGGGGAGTGTCTTATGACCATTGTTGATTTGTAGTCACTCATGGCCATGAAAAAGCGCTTCCAATTCTCTAGTCTAGTGTTTTCACATCACTAAAATGCACTTAGGCAAATGGTATTCAAACCTTGATCATCAGAAGCAACAAATTCTTTAATGTAGGTTTTGGACACGCGTGGCCGTCTGTTGACAGCTCTCGGCTATGGTTTGTGGCCGTCTATGGTGCTTTTATCAGAAATCGTGCAGACATTCATCCTTGCAGATTTCTGCTACTACTATGTGAAGAGGTAAATTCAGTATCGCTGTGAAGTTTAGTTGGCTGTTCCTTTGGGCATCGTCTAACAAGTGATTGTCGTTTTACAGTCTGGTTGGTGGGCAACTGGTGCTACGGCTTCCCTCAGGGGTGGTGTAACAAGTGCAGCAGGATACAAAGCTTAGTAGCGCTTCACCGATTCATATGTACTCTGAATAACAGTTATGCACTAGTGCTGCCTTTTTTAGTTGATGATGTTACGAGTTATGACTATGTATGACAAAATTGCTGCAAGGGTCTTCTTAAAAAGATAGGTTGTCACTGAGACTGTTTATAGCTGCGCGTTTCTTGATACCCAATCTCTGAGTACTTCGCGTCTGTTGTATGACTGTCGTGGTCTTAGAATCAGGTGGTTAATGGTCTCTTTGGATTAGATAATTCTAGAATGCTTTCATATGTTTTTGCCGCAAACAAATTGATCTTGATCTATGCAGAACTAGCCACGTGAAAATCGTGGGAGCAAGGCCATCAGGTCGTGTTCACGTGACATTGGGACTATCAGTAGGGGTTCCTTTCTGGTCCATTACTAATCTTTAGTACTAGTCTTCCTTGAATTGTCAATTCAGAATGGTCTAGTTGGATTGAGGGTGGATCGCGGTTGCCTCATGCGTTCTTCCTGGCAGCTCACACCAGTTCCGCCTGCAATTCTTCGGTTTGTTGACCAGACACAGAAATGGTGTGCAGGAGTACTAGGACTGTAGGAGCCGTGCCTGCACCCATGGGGGCGGGGCTGTTGGCCGTCATGTCCGAAAAGTGAAAAGGCTTTAAAACTCCTGTGTGTGGTATGGATCGCTCCTCGGACCCTTTTCTCTTTGCCACTTGAAGGTTGAATCCGAATACTGTCGTCGTAAAATCTTTGCCAATTGCCTCTTCTGGCGCTGGCTGGAACCTGCTGGCTGCTGAGGCTGCAGCGCAACGCCGGATGCGGCGTCCAGAACTGACGTCGTGGAATGCTTCAGCGTCTCCAGCAAAAGACAACGCGGCAACGCAAGAGAGTCGACGAGCAAGCCAAGTCGGTCGAACCCTACCGCTCTGCTGCCCCGTCTCACGTGTATAGACGACTAGACGTGGCCGGATGGACGGCTCGATCCATTCCAGAAGGCCAAAATCACAAGCACCGCACACGCCCGTACGCCACGGCATCGCGGTCGCGGCAGGCCAGCAGCAGCAGCCCCCGACCCCCAGACCCAACCCAAGCGCCGAACAGAAACCGCAGCAGACCAAACACGAAACTCTCGCCGAACTGATAAAAGGCCCAACCCATCCTCCCGTCTCCCGGTCTGCCCCGTCCGCCTCTCCCTCCCTCTCTCTCTCTCCCCCACTCGCCCTTCCTCCCCCTCCTCTCCTGTGGGCGCTCGCTCTCCCCCGCCCCCAAATCGCCGCGCCGCGCCCCGCCTCGTCTCACAGCACCGGTTGCGTGGGAGGAGGGAGAAAGGAGAAGGAAGGAAGGAAGGAGGGGAGGCGGCCGTCGGGCGAGATGAGCGACTCCTTCTGCCCCGACTGCAAGAAGCAGACGGAGGTGGCGTTCGACCACTCGGCGGGGGACACGGTGTGCACCGAGTGCGGCCTCGTCCTCGAGGCGCACTCCGTAGACGAGACCTCCGAGTGGCGTACCTTCGCCAACGAGTCCAACGACAACGACCCCGTCCGTGTCGGCGGCCCCAGCAACCCGCTCCTCACCGATGGCGGCCTCTCCACCGTCATCGCCAAGCCCAACGGCGCGCAGGGCGACTTCCTCTCCTCCTCCCTCGGCAGGTGGCAGAACCGCGGCTCCAACCCTGACCGATCCCTCATCCTCGCCTTCCGCACCATCGCCAACATGGCTGACAGGTCCGCCTCTCCGCTCCTCCCTTTCTTACGCTACAGGTTCGATCCGATTCGATCAAAATATGTGGCAGTGCTAGTAGTTTGCGCTGATTTCGAGGATATATATGCCGTGTGCTTGCTCGTTTGTACGTGTGTCGCACTGCCTGATTTTAGGTCTGGGGCGATGGATTTAGATATTTAGATGGGGAATGTGATGTGGGGTTTCAGGGTTGGTTATGACTGCGGGGGTCTAGATTTGGAACGTCTGATTGATATACTTGCGTCTATGGCTTTTGTATATTCTTGTTGGGTTTGGTGCTGGATGATTGTCCCTTGGATCTACTGAAATTCTGCTGTTTCATAAGATGGGAATCCATCTAATTATCATTAATTTCATCAGGAACTGTCGAAGGTTCGGTTTTTATTTGGGCACACAATAGGTTTGGCTAGAGTAGGTGTGCTGCTTGCACCTATGCATCATTATGTCAAAATCAAGCATTGATAACAAGTTGATCGTGATGGCATGTAGTACCTATACCTTAGGCATGTAAGTTAGCGAAGGTGATTCTAGATTGCGGCATTTTTTATACATACAGTAAAAAGATATCAGCCACATATTTCTAATTTGGGCGAATAGATGCACAATACTCAATGCTATGTTGATAGCTAATTTGATTTTAGCTGTGTCAACCTTAATTTTGTAACATCTGTCAACAATGTGCTGACACGAACTATGTCTTCTGCAGGCTAGGTCTTGTGGCTACTATTAAGGTAAGGAATCTGATGGCTTACTGTCCATTATATTAAGCTGGCTGCCAACATTTTTTTTATATAGCTACATGGCTATACTTGCTTGTTAGTGCTAGCTGTGAGCCTGTGATCTACCATTTTTAGGTGCTGGTAGAGTGTGTCCTAATAATTGGCCTATTTTGTACTGAAACCTACTATGATATCTTTTTTGTATGCTCCCTTAATAGGAATATTTGTAGTTCATCAGATTACATGTTGATATTTTACAAAATTTGGGTGTATATGCTAAGGCTCCGTTTGGAGTGGAGGAATTCCAAAGGGAACTTGTATGAATCACAAAATGGAGGAAATGAAATCAGGGTGTGTGTTTGGAATACTGGAAGAGCCAATTACTTTCCTTTGGAATACTGTAGGTAGATGCTCATTTCAGAGCACTGTTTGCCTAAACGGCAGTTAGCCCGTTTACACCGTTTAAACGCTATACAGTGGTTTGCTATTTCTGTTTAATCGATTGTTTATCCCGTTTAGGTGTCCGTTTAGCCCAAATAATGGTTAAATGGCAAGTGACTGTTTATCGTTTAGGATAACACTACTTCAAAGGAAACCAAACATCCACTCCGATCTCTGGTTTTCTTTTCCTTTGCGGATGTCCAAGACAGTGCATACGAAGAAGAGAGGAGAGAACGAGGAAGCGCACCACAAGAAGCTGTCTGTCCCATCTTGATCTTGTCTCTTCCACTGCTGCCTCTGTTCTAGGAACCACCGGAAGTAGGTAAAATGGGGAGTCAAAACGGAGAGCCGAAAGACGGGGCCGAGATTAGATTGGGGAAAGTGCATATTATGACTTTTTACTGTGTAGTGATAGATAAGGACCATTGAAAGAAAATATTTAATGAAGTGGGTGGTTTCCCATGTTATTTAGACTGATTTAATAATATATATTTACAACTTCCTTTAAACAATAAGTCAATAGTACTCCACTTCTTGTATTCTGATTCCTGCGTCCCAAACACCTGCTTCTTGAAACTTTCCTATCTTTTTCCATTCCTCTATTTTGCACCCTCATTCCTTTCCTATTCATACATTTTCTATGCATTCCTCATTCCTACGTTCCAAACACACCTTAAGAGTAGGGATCTATGTTCTGTATGGTAGCTTTTCTTCTCTTTTTGAAGATAGATTACATGTTTAACACTTTCCTGAATACCCATTGTGTGATTGAACATATTTCTGCTTCCTGTGCTCGATAGAACAATACCTTATAACTTAATAATTCAGGTAAATTACTGCTATGTAGTAATTATTTGTTTTGGTCTTTACTCTTCAAGGACCGAGCAAATGAAATCTACAAGAAAGTTGAAGATCTCAAGTCTATCAGGGGAAGAAATCAAGATGCCATACTAGCTGCATGTCTATATATTGCTTGTAGACAAGAAGATCGGCCTAGAACTGTGAAAGGTACATATTGTTCTTAGAAATTCTCGACTTCCTAGACACTAGAATTCATAGCCATGCAGCACTCAGTTCGTCTATTTTCTTGTTTTGTATTGGATTGTTGCAGAAATTTGTTCAGTTGCTAATGGGGCTACAAAGAAAGAAATTGGCAGAGCAAAAGAATTTATAGTGAAACAACTGGAAGTTGAGATGGGGCAATCTATGGAGATGGGAACCATTCATGCTGGAGATTTTCTGGTATGATTGTCCAAATTTATAGCTTCAATTTGTTGTCGGAGTTGGTAATTTTCCTTAATTCTTAAGTTGGTAGCTTATAAACTGATAAAAATTGCAGAGGCGTTTCTGCTCAACTCTTGGGATGAACAATCAAGCTGTTAAGGCAGCCCAGGAGGCAGTTCAGCGCTCAGAGGAGCTTGATATAAGGTTTGGAATTTCAAACTCTGTACATGCTAGCAATTGCCCATTTCCATTTGATTGCAGTTAGGACCTGCTGTGGCATGAAAGTTTCAAACTCTTGGGATGAACAATCAATCTGTAGTTCACATTTCTGACAGAAAAAATATATGTTGACACTTCCTTTCATCCTTCTGTGCAGGAGGAGCCCAATTTCAATTGCAGCCGCCGTCATTTATATGATAACCCAACTCTCAGAGGACAAGAAACCACTTAAAGGTTTGGAATGCTGCCCCCATTGTGTTTTTCCCTGTGACTGATATACAGGTAATAATACTGGAGAATCTGTTGCAGATATATCCTTGGCTACTGGTGTGGCAGAAGGCACCATCAGAAATTCGTACAAGGATCTGTATCCCTATGCCTCAAGGCTCATCCCGAATACCTACGCCAAGGAAGAAGACCTGAAGAATCTCTGCACACCTTAGGAAGCTTACTTTTTTTTCCCCTTTTGTTACATAAATCGGAATTAGATTTGTCAAAGGAGTGAGTGACCCTGGTTGTGACTGTACCGGGCAATGTGTCGTCGCCGCCGTGCTTAACTTTATGTGGATGGACCAATGAGAACAGAAGTTGTCCTCATCAGATCGATTTCTTTTCAGAGCACCTACCACCTGAAGATTTGTGGGATAGCCAAGGTGTCGTTTTCGTATACTCCCTTGGGAAAAAATGTAGATAGCAAGCAGTTCTTGGACAAGAACAAGATTTAATTGGGAGAATTTCTTATTTGACATCAGATAAATGATCCGTTTTTTTTTTGGCCCTCAAAAAATTTCTGTTCTCTATTTGACACCGAGTTCAACTTTCATTCCTTATACGACACTCCGTTAGATTTTCCATCCGGGAACCGTTAACTGCCATGTGAAAAGACGATTTTGCCCATATGGTGTTGGAGTTGAAAGACGATTTTGCCCATATGGTGTTGGAGATGATTTTGCCCATGAGAACTCCAACACCATATGGGCAAAATCGTCTTTTCACATGGCAGTTAACGGTTCCCGGATGGAAAATCTAACGGAGTGTCGTATAAGGAATAAAAGTTAAACTCGGTATCAAATAGAGAACAGAAATTTTTTGAGGGCCAAAAAAGAAACGGATCATTTGTCTGATGTCAAATAAGGAATTCTCTCGATTTAAATTTAAAAACAGGATTATGTTCTCCATCTTCTAAAGAAACCGTCATTTATCCATCTTCATTCTAAAGGCCCTTGGATACCAAGGGCTAATTGGTCGTCAGCTAATGCATTCCAAGGGCCATTGGATACCAAGGGCTAATTATTAGTCAGCTAAAAATTAGCGTCTGTTTGGATGGACTAGGGACTAGTTAACAACTAGCTCATGATTAGTGGACTAATAATTAGTCTTAGGGCCTGTTTGGATAGCCTCTTCTGAACTTTAGAGCTCTAAAAGCTTTATAGAACTTTAGCTCACTTTTGAGCTCTGAAGCTTTAATATGAGTTTAGAGTTAACTTTATACCCCTTGGTTGGAGCTTTTGCTCTAAAATTTAGAGGAAATCCAAACAAGCCGTTAGTTTACCTGTTTGGATCCTTATGAACTAAAAGTTAGTCAACTATTTTCAAACAGGATCTTAGTCTTAGCTCATCTAAACAAGGGACAAACTAAATTTTTAGCCAAGTTTTTAACTCATCGTTAGTCACCTAGTTGATCAATCCTAACTAACTGATCAATCCAGCTAATTTAAGTTAATTTTTAGTCCTAGCCAATAACTAGCTCCGACTGTCCTTAACTTTGCAGCTCTGACTATCCTTAACTTTGCAAGGGGGGAACATCGTTGTCCTTAACTTTGCAAGGGGGAAACATCGTGTGAACCTTTCTAAGAAAAGTCTCTGTTCGTGTAGCCTTTGTCAGCCGTGGGAAGGGGGAAGGTTAACAGCTGTCTGTCATGCAGTACGTCATGTATGGTCGCCGGATCGCGCGGAACGGATCGATCCGGTAAAAAGGTTGTGGTCCTGGGAGAACCGCCGTTCTGGGGTAGGACGTGCTCTGCTCCCGTGGTTGCGGCACAACGGAAGCGGCAGCGCAGCTGAGGACGTGCACGGTGCACCTGCCATTCGCGGCGGGTTTGGAGGGCAAGTGGGTGCCGCACGCCCCACTCATGGTGCTCTAGCTGGCGGCCCTTGGCAGCCTCACATGGGGCGCACCCGCCGGGGGCACTGTGGCCTTTGGATTGCCGAAGCCGTCCATGGTGTCCGTCCTAGCAGAGCCGCGCAACATCCATACAAATTGCTCTTTGGCCACAAACAGAGAACACTGGCAGTCACTGCCAAGTGTGCTTGCACCATTTCTGGACTGAACGACTCAACAGTCAACATCGGCTCTTCTCTCACCAAGCTGCGATCATGCACGATCCCACGCAGTCTCTGTACACAATCAAGGCAGTTATCATTTCTACTACAACTTGTAATTTGAAGTATTGAGGCATAAAAAAAGGCACTTATCATTCTCCTCCACTGTCTAACATTTTTTTTCCATAGAAAAGGACACAGAGCACAATATTCCCAACATACATCG
Organism: Miscanthus lutarioriparius; assembly: GCA_904845875.1. Classification (NCBI taxonomy): domain Eukaryota; kingdom Viridiplantae; phylum Streptophyta; class Magnoliopsida; order Poales; family Poaceae; genus Miscanthus; species Miscanthus lutarioriparius. The sequence continues at coordinate 25,286,414 of CAJGYO010000004.1, read as the reverse complement.
CTCACGTACAACGGTACAACTGAACTCCCGTCACGTACAGGTCTACGAGAACAAAAAAAGATGATAACATCTTGCATTATTTTCTGTTTCCGTGCTGCAAATCAGCAAAACCAGGAGGTGACGGCACACAATCACATTCACACGGAGCACCTCCCACAATCACAGGCTTTATGGCGTGGCAGATGAGCTGACACACTGATGACAACTTATTTCTAACAGGGCGCGTCAGGCAGCAACTTTCTTGGCAGTCACTGAGTTGACAATGGTGGCGAAATCCTGTGCCTGCCAAAACCAAGAAATTTGTTAACAGATCATAGATTATTACTCCTCCATTCCAAATTATAAGATACATACAAATTGGATGTACCAAAAAAGTCAAAGCGACATAATTTGGAACAGAGGGAATATATAGCAGGCTAGGTACACTGATGGTTCAAAAATTTTGACAGCTTCTTTAAGGTTTTGTAAACTATATGCTGCATACGGAGTGGAGAGATCAAATAACATAACCGGCCTTATTTAACACCACTGAAAACAACGGCAGCAAAACATTGCAAGTAGATGATTTTAAAACTACCACTGAACAGAGATCAATATACATAGTCATGTTAAACACCATTTAGATTTGGAAGTGCATAATGAAAGTTGCAAGAGGAGTTTTAAGAGCTACAAATAGCAGCCACTGACAATAGAGGTTACAGAACAAAGGAGATTATGTACAAAGATCTGAGGTTAATTTGCCATACCTTCAAGGAGGCGCCACCAACAAGAAAACCATCAATATCTTCTTTCTTTGCTAGCTCTGCACAATTGGCTGCATTCACAGAACCTGCAACACAGCAAAGGAGGATGGTCACATCACAGAGCCAGCAAGTCATGTTAAACACCCCACAACACTGAAATAAAATTTAACAGAACACCTGCCGAGATATTTAAGCATATGAATTAATGTCTCTCATACTAATTTAGTAAACCACGGTTCCAAGTTCAATCTTTCCATTGTCAAATTTAATGGAAAAGAAATATGAGAAGCACACTATACTGACATAGCAACATGAGTATATGACATGAGAAACTAACCTCCATAGATTATTCGAGTGCTAGCGGCAACTTCAGGTGATACGTTGGTCTTCAACCAATCGCGTACAGCAGCATGAACTTCCTGGGCCTGCTCAGGAGTAGCAACTTTTCCAGTTCCAATAGCCCAAACAGGCTCATATGCAATTACAACATCGGCCCAGTTTGAAATACTATCTGCAAGCAGATACATGTTGCATATGCATCAACACCTCAAGCAAAATCAATGCCACCCAACTTCTTCTCTAGAACGCCCATAAAAAAAGATTTCTTAGATGATGAAACTTCACCTGCAAAAGCCTTCATCTGCTTAAAACATACATCAAAAGTTTTCCCTGCTTCCCTCTCTTCCAGCAGCTCTCCTATGCAGGCAATAAGCTTAACATTTTGGCTCAATGCATATGCAGCCTTCTTCCCAATAAACTGCATTTGAACAACTTGTTGTATTGCAATCAAAAACTATGTTTCTGGAAGTGTCAAACCAGTAGCATATGCACAGAAAATAATCACCTCGTCATCTTCACCAATAATATGCCTACGCTCAGAGTGTCCAAGAATAACCCATTGAACACCGATGTCCACCAATTGTTCTGCACTGTAATTTTTTAAGGGAAAGGTAAAAATTCTATTAGCAAAGCTAGAAATGAAAAAATAAGCTCCTAATCCATCGTTACCTATTTATCCAAAGTCCATCCAGTAAAACCAACAGACTGCTGATTTTATAACCACTTTACAGCTAGTTGCAATCTCCATGTATATACTTAGCAAAGAAAAGGGTGACCAGTGTCCAGTGTACCAGACCTGATCTCTCCGGTGTAGGCTCCTCCTTTTCCAACCCACACATTCTGAGCAGAAACCTCAATGGGACCAGTTAGTGAATTCTTGACCTGATCGATATAGATGAACGGAGGTGCCACCACAACATCTGCAGAATTGCATAATGCCACACATTAGTTTGATTGCTTTATTCAGCAAGAAACAAGCAGCAAAGTGGCATAGAATTTCTTAGATAATTCTCTCTACTATACGTGTTCCAACCCAAGATATTAAGTCCTGGTTATAATTTGGAGCCCATGAGCGGAATCCCATCTAAACTGCCATAGAATAAATTGTTCCTATAGTTGCACTTGCAGAACCTGAGATAGACACTTTCTATTCAAGAGAAGAGCCTGCTACAAACATGGAAGAAGTGTTTCCATGCCACATGGTACTCATACAGGATGCAGGTAGCTCATATGCTTAAGTTTCTTACAGTTACAATTACATAAAAGGCTTTCAGGAAAGTCACTAGCAAATCTTATTAGGAGCATTAAGCAAACATTTTGCTGGCAGTTTTTTCTACGAGCCAACTATCCAAACATCGAACTAGCAATGGATTTACACTTTAGTAGATAGCCTTGTACAGCACACAAAGAAAATAAGTGATATATTAGTAAATGCAAATATTCAGTAAGGTATCCACATTAACAAAACATTTATGAGAACATTATATGCAACACGAAAACATAAGAATACCAATCAGATGCATGCACCAAATGCTAATATCGTAGAAAAAGGAAGATTAGGATATGTGAAGATGAAACAAATGACCTTACCTACATTAGTTTCGAGGGTAGCAGAATTCAATTCAGAGACAAGCTTGCTAATGGAGTCCTTTGTTCCATTCTGAAGAAGAGGGAAAAGAAGGAAGGGAAAAGAAACAGACATCAACACCACAAATTCTAAGATGAGCAAGTAAATACACCAAGGGATATAACTTAATCTTGCTAGTAAAAGCTCCTGAAGTGAAGAAGCCCAAAAATGAATTTACAAATTTGAAGCTTGATTTTGGACCGATAAACTTGCAGACCCATTACTAATAAAAACCACAACTCAAAAGTTCACAACATCCATCATTTTACTACATCGCCTCGCCTCCGTCCAGGCCTCTCAAAGCTTAACAAACAGTATAAAGAAAGTACCAAGGCCTCTGTATCATCAGGAGGAACTGGTGACATTCCCTGGCTTCTCTCAGCTAAAAGTTTTTTAATAAAGGTGAAAGATGCAACATCAACTTTTATATACCTCCCTTTCAAAAAAAAAATCACAACTTTTATAAACCGAACAAAACGGCTTTGGCGGGCCAAGATGGGCAGCAGACAAGCGATTCTATTTCTAGAAGTGGCCATGAACGGAGTAAATCACGATGTATGTATGGATGACGACAAAATCTCGTCCCGGTCCCGTTGGAATGCCCAATGCGGCAACAGCCAAAAGATCATACAGTTATTACACAGCATCTCCAGGATCATCAGTACTGACATCCCAAAGGCGCGTAAAGCTGGAGAAGCAGAACAAGCACTTACGCACTTCCAGTTGCCTCCGACGAAGAACTGCAAAGGAGAGTCAAGCGGGAGCATGAGAGCAGAATCCACATGGGCAGATTAAAGACGGGTGGCGAAACAGCGGGGGCGGCGGCGCACCTTGCCGGATCCAGCCATGGCGACGACGCGCTGGGCGCGGCGGCGCGAGCAGCCGATGCGAAGCTGCTGTGGGACGGCGGGAGTGGCCACCGCCGCGGCGCGGCGGAGGTCGGCGAGGCGGGAGAGGTGGGAGGACGCGAGGGACGACGGCGCCGCGGCCATTCTCAGTCTCGCTGCTGCGGTTGGTGGGGGAGAATGGAGAGGAGGCGAGGCGAGGCTCGTGACTAGCAGCCGTGTTCGCGAGGTGGGAATATGATGCGCGCAGCCGCAGCCACCGGACAAAGGGAGGATTTTTTTTCATTTTTAATTCATTTTTAAATTTTATTTCAAAAATTAGCCCACTTTATTTTAAACACTTTTGGTGCGCCAATTTCCACGAAAAAAACTTTCCACGCCACTCCTGTTGACACGACAGTAGTTTTCGCGCCAATGAAAATGGTGCGACAAAACTCAATCTTAGAAAAAATCATATATTTTTTATATGACGTCGGATGAAGATGATTCTTATATAAAATTTGTAGATCTCGATGGGATCTGCAACTTTCTAGTTTTGAGTTTTTTTTCTATTTAAGATCGTTAAAATACTTAAAAAATAATATAAATTTTTAGCAGTGTTATAATCACGTATAAGTGTTCGTTGTCACATAAAAGTGATGCCTTTCTTATATGGTGTCAAATAAAAAAAGTCATTACATGAATGCTATAACTTTAAACGATATCTATAATTTTATAGTTTTGAGTTTTATTTGATGTCGTTAAGATGCTAAAAAATAGACAAAATTTTAGCATTTATTATTTCTTGCTTATAAAGTTGAGTTATAGATCTTACTGAGAGCTATAACATCCATATAAAAAATATCTTTATTTAACATCATACAAGAAAAGATATTACTTTTCTATGACGACAAATGCTTATAGACATTATTATGTTGCTGGAATTTACATTATTTTTTTGAGCATTTTAACGATCTCAGGGAAAAACTCAAAACTAGAAAGGTAAATCATCTTCATATGACATCATATGGAAAAGATATGATTTTTCTAAAGTTGAGGCTTGTTATGCTATTCCAGTTGGAGCAACAAAATACTAATGTCACACTAACGGGAGTGGCGTAACAAATTTTTTCATGTGAAAATCATCGTCTAACATACGTATCTTTCCGCGCCAACACATATAGTTTTACAGCACCATTTTGTCGTGCTAGGCACATGGGTTCGACAAAAAAAGATTAAACATAAAAATAAAAAAATAAATGAGTCTATTTTTAAAATTAAATTTAAAAAAGATTAAGAAAAACACACACACACGGGGAGGGGCCAGGGGCGGGGTAGGCAAGGGACAGCGACCCGTGCGCGAGTCCGAGGCCACGGCTTTTTGTATGGCCGACCACTCGCCTTATCGGCCCACGGATTGGGAACCAGGGGCCCCGGATCGTCCCACGTTCCGCCGCTGCCGCGACTGGGCGGAGATACCAGGGCCGGCCCAGCTGGAGACTTGGAGAGCGACTGGCGAGCGCGCAAGGTCCTGGTCCTGCCCTTGGAAAGTTGTAATTCCTCGTTTGTCTCTCTACCACTACCAGCTGGGGTTGCTGAGACATTTTCCCGTAATACCGTTACCGTGGGTCCCAGGGAACCGGAACACATGCGGTTCTCGACGACGGTGATACCCGGACGCGGGCAGCGCTTGTGTGTCACTCACCTCGCAGATGTCTCTATTTTCGTTTTCTTTTACTCTTTTTTAGTTTCTTAACTTGTGAATTTCTAGTTCTAGCGCTTCCTTTGTACTTCGGCCACTATGTTGTATGGTCGGCCGTACGAGTGCCAACTGGGTCTTAAGGTCTGTCGAAGGTTCTGTACACTCCGGATGCCCTTAGGTGTAAGTAGTATTTGACCTACATGGAACTGAGATCATTAACGCATATTAGCCTGTGTTGGCCCTGTTGGGAATTTTCAGCCTGACTTTTCAGCGAAGTGAACAGGGCCTAAGGGCCTGTTGGGAACACAGAAACTTCATAGAAACCACATCGAAATTTTATGGGAATCAGTTCAATTTTAGAGAAAAAAACGCGGGAACATGAATTTTTGTCCTTGACCGAGATGGCATTAGCAGAGGAAAAGATCATTATGGCCTCAGTACACCGGTAGAGTTTTTCCCCATACATATAGAAATGCGCCCAAAAAAAAGCTACTCAGCTTGTTAGATGGACTGAAGGGCGAGCCTGATGCAAGCGGTAGAGTCTTACCGTCTGTGACCGGAAGGTCCCGGGTTCGAGCCGCGGTCTCCTCGCATTGCACAGCCGAGGGTAAAGCTTGCCACTAACACCCTTTTCTACACCCCGCACAGAGCGGGAGCTCTATGCATACGCCCTTTTTTAGCTTGTTAGATGGACTGGTGGGAGAGTCCAACGGCAACAACTTCCAAACAGTTAGAGGCTGTGAGATGGACAATTGCTTCCGGTTAAAACAGTTCATGACTTCCTTCTCCACAAGCACGTCTTATAATTAACACATATGTAGCCAAGCAAACAGGAGCCTGGTAGAGCTACTGGCATAAAACTTTTGCTTCAAAAAATATTTAATGTTGCATTTGCTACAAAAAGGTATCCAGTAACATCCTCCAAAGAGCAGGATCCACGATCAGCATAAGCAATCAAGTATTACATTGCAAGAAACATCTTCAACATGTAATGAGCATGGTATGGCATGACATCCTGAATCCTGTGGGAGAAAGGAAGTCTTCCCCGGTTGACTAGCTCCGGAGTCAGGATGGTTGTCTAGCAAGAGCACTGAAACTTCCTACGCAAGCCCATCCTTCTAGTTCGCACTCTCCAATTGCTTGTTATCTTTTTTGCCCCTCTTCCGCTTCCGAACCCTCTTTCTCTTCGCCTCGCCATCAGCCGTAACTACCTGCAGAACAGATGTTGTCATCAGTGCTTGTGAGTCCTGATACAACTACAAACGAGAGGCACAGCAAAGTTTTAACACTGTTGGATCTAATAATAAATTACAAATGTTTAGTTATATTACATTTAGTTCAATCTCTGAACATACATCAGAGATCTGACAGAACAAAACCTGATGTCACAAAATGACGAGAGGTACATATGATGCACATTACCAAAGAATACCTGGTTTTGAATAGCTGTGGGGAGCTTTGGTTTCTTCTTACAGGAGAGTGGGTTAGGACCCTGCATAATGATACTTGTAAACAGTTAATACAAGAAATAGATATAGAGTAGTGAACTCAGTTGCTGTTGATGCCTACTAGATAACAAACACTGGATATAGTCAATCACATGACAAGAGATACCAAAAAGGCAATGACTCTAAATATAACCTTTGCTTTGTTCCTTTTAAACTTGCTTTTGTCAGTGACACCAAGAGCATTTTTTACAAGAGAACTGATAGGCCTCTCATGTTGTTCTCCGTCACTTCCATTTTCACTGGCAGCTGTCTTTCCTTCTGATGCAGCCTTCAGTAACTTCTTGTATTCAGATATATCCATATTGAGACGCTTCTCCTCATCCAATTGAGCAAACTTGCGTTGCTGCACAGAGGGTTGTTCTATGAATAAGGAGTTCTTCAGACCATATATCACAGGAACCCCAGGAATCTACATGGAAGCAGACAAGTACATGAGCAAATTACTGCGACCCAGACAAGGTCGTAGATATGATCCACATGATTTTCTTAAAAAGAAGTAGAGTTTACACACGACAGATGAGGGTTGTCGATACCTCTCGTAACTTTTCTCGAAGACCAGGATCCTGGGTGGCAACGAAGAAATGCTCAGGATTTTTATCACCTATCAGTGACATGACACAGTTCACGGCACTGACCACCTTGTCATGCTCACACCTGGTAACACCGTAAAATCCAGGAAAACACTAAGTCAATGCCTCATAATTAGGCTCATATGATAGAAATCAAACTCATATAGGTCCCATCTGCAAAATTCAAACTGGGAATGAAAGACCACATTCGAGAATGGCACAAAACTAAATGCACCAGCTACTACATTGTAATGTTGAGCCAGTGATGTACGTCATGACACCTAAAACCAGTGAACAGGTCCTGGGCCAAACAATGGCTACAAAAATGCATTCTGAAGTGATCCAAATTCCAACTGCAGCATAGGTTCCACTTCCAGACAACCAAATTCGATTGAACCAAATTGGCTACTCAGACGCCAAGATAGCATGCAAGAACTATAATTTGGTTCTCTGAAGTATGAACTAGGTAACTATGTTCATGTGAGTACATTTCTGAATTGAACGATGTTCTAGGTTTTTCTTTGGCTTTGACAAAATCAAATTAATACCACCGAGCCTCACAGCAATAGAAGTGCCGGAGCACAAATCAAGCGGTGAATTTTAAGCCAGGCAGCAACAGGATTAAGTCAAGGTGGAGCACAATTGGAGGTTTGGGGCTGACAAAAAGGAAAGAATGGTACTAGCTGCAACTGCAACGGTGACATAACTGTGAAAAGAAGGAGACCTACTTGGTTGTGGTGAGCAGCTGCGCGTTGTCGAAGGATTCGGCATGTGACTTGCCGAGTCGCCTGAGCTCTGCGTTGATGCACTTGGAGGTGAAGAGGGCTGGCGTCCTGGAGGCCGAGAGGAGGTCTCGGAGAGCCTCGTCGGCTGGGAGGAGGCGCTGGGTGAGGAGGTGGTGGACGAAGGTACCGTCGATGAGGACCTTGTACGGCTCGCGGAAGCCGAAGCAGGTGGCGTAGAACTTGATCGCTTTGCGGTTCTTCGATCGCTTCTTCACCCGCATCCTGATTACTGGGTGGGCGGCGGCAGCGACGGGAGGCCGGAGCCGCGGAGGAGACGGCGGGCGCGTTAAGAACTGGCGAGTGGAGGCGGTGGTGAACGGGCAGGAAAGTAAGCCGAGCTAGGGCTTTGGTTCATCACGCGGCTCCTCTACTTGCTGGGCTGAACTGGGCCCCGTGGAATCAGCATGATAAAGCCCACTTTTATGTCTCTGACCAACAATCACATTTCTCTGAGGAAATAGGCCAAAAGGTTTGGTGGGCTTTTCAGATTGGCCCGAGTTAAGACCATTTTACTTCCTCAAAAAAATATACACCATTTTATATATATCTATATACATCTATGCTTAATATTAAAGAGCAAAGTGATTCTTTCGGCAAATTTTTATTTCTCAAAGTGCCATCACGGTAACTCTTGATCCATAATTAATCCGGACTCACGACGTACTCATACAAGTTAGAAATATGTGGCCAACGGTTGTATGGAGTCCTATTCCAATTTCCAAACCTGGCCAACCTAACTAAACATGAAATAGATTCATTCTATCCGAAAATGGGAAGGGATGGATTTAATCTATCTCATGAAGTCTCATAAACCAAACACATGCTTAGTTCATGGACCCATATGAAAATAAGCCAAGGTGTATTTCACTTGATATATCTGTCGCATAAACTGAATTCTCTATCCCAAATCTAGCCTTAGTAGTCATGTCCTCGAAAGGAAACGGGAACATGGAGCCCTACTACTAATAATGTTTTTTTACCGTAGGAATGTGAATGTTCTCGGAATGAGGAGCGTGGGTATGTTTCACGTTTCTGTCTGCTAAGAGCATCTCCAATACTTTCCAAAACTCATTCTCAATTTTGATTCTTTTGGGTAGAATAACCCCAACTCCTAATATTTCCATACTCGAGAAAAACTTTCCAGTAGCGCGAAAAAGTGGAAGGATGTGGGGAAGAATTAGACCTGAGCATTTTTGGAGCCGAGCCGGTCTGAAAAAAAAATCTCGTCTATTTTGAGTCGAAAAAATCGTGTCCATGTCCCATGGGTGAGTCAGGCCAGGCTTGGGCTAGACAGGTATGGGCGGGTCACTCGTAGTTTTTTAGTTGGAAAAAAGATAAAAGAAATACTCCAAGCCAGGTTCGAGCCTAGAAAAAAATTTCTAGACAGCTGGACCTCTGTCAAGACCCTGTTCACTAAGGCTCGTGGGTGAACCAAAACCCAGAGGTCTCGAGTCGCGCTCAAATTGCTCAGGTCTAGGAAGAGTAAGGACATGGTTCATGATGCAAAATGTATAAAGAGAGAAAGAAAATACAAAAATGGTTAGGGTGATTAGGAAATAGCCGAAATTCTTGATGCAAAATTGCCTTCTTTCTAGGAGTAAGATTTTAGAAACGGTTAGAAAAATCCAACAAATCTGATCTTAACTTTGTTTAGCCACTTATTAAAAAACTCATTGATTTACCAATTTTTTTTGAAACAATTGGAGATGGCCGTTTTTAGTTTGGCACGAATCACAAAGTTGGCACTAGCAGCAGAATGTGCAAGATTCTACCGGAGCTTAACCTTTTCCCAACGAGGGGCCTGTTCGGCAGGACTGAAAAATACTGTTCTGGCTGATTGTTGTAAGAGAAAAATACTGTTTTGGCAGGACATGAACAGTGATTTCCTGAGGGCGAGAACCAGCCAGCCGAACGGGCTCGAGAATTCTGAAATCAATATTTAGGCACATGAATGACACGTGGGTCCAAACACATATTCCCCACAGGTCGGTGACAAGATCTTTCTGGCCGAGTACAGAACACCCACCCGTTCCGTGGTGACGTCGTACGGCGTACAGCCAGCCACACACGGTCTGTACCACAGATGAACACCCTTCTCTGACTGACGAGTGGCGCTAGGAGATCTCGGGCCCAAAGTGTCAGAGACTAACACCTAACCGAGCCGCACTCGAGTCGGTTCCGAGGACCTGCGTGATTAGCTTAACCAGAGCTCCGGTTTAAACCGAAACCACACTGCTAATCGGACATCAGATACACAAAACGCAAGATCGACCGCCGCGTCGCCTCCCGGGCTGGGGGCTTAACTCGAGTCGCTAATCCTTTTCCTCGTATCGCCCGTCTCCAACCTCGCTCGCCGCCATGGAAGGTTCGAAGGGGAGCGGAGGTGGCGGGGACGGGGCCGGGCCCGAAAAGCCAAGCGCCGAGTCGAACCCTAGCCTGAATCCGCCCCCACCTACCGCGGCGGCTGTCGAAGCCACGGACGACGGTGGCGCCGCGGCCGCGGCCGCGGCTGCGGCCGAGGCGGCCAGGCGGCCCTTCACGGCCCTCAGTCAGGAGGAGGCTGACCTCGCCCTCGCTCGCGTCCTGCAGGAGCAGGTAAGTGACGACGAGATCTCGCGGCCTCGGGGCCGCTCCTAGGGTTCCTTGCCCCCGGCGATTAACCCGTGCTTCGGATCGGTGCAGGAGCGGGCGTACATGTTGCTCCGGATGAATGGGGCCGGTGGCGAGGGCAGCGACTACGGGAGCTCTGATGCAGGGAGCTACGAGTACGACGAAGAGGGAGAGGAGGACTACGAAGAGGAACTGGAGCACCACCTCCGCGTCCACGGGCACCCCTCGGTCGATGGAGTGGGAGAGGGCGAGGGCGAGGGCGAGGGCGACGGCGCCGAGGGGAGCGACCACGACGAAGAAGGGGAGCCGGAGGTAGATCCCGCAGAGTTTGAGGACGATGAGGCTTATGCGCGTGCGCTGCAGGATGCTGAGGAGCGTGAAGTCGCCGCGCGGCTTATGGCTCTCGCTGGTCTCAGCGATTGTGAGCACATTACGATTCATTGCCCCCTACCCCAGCTTAGTTAACAAAATTTAGTTGGTTGCTGGTTTGTAATTTTGGCTTTCCCGTGCAGGGCGAACAGTGGATGTGGAGCATGAGGAGGATCATGTGAATGACCCACAGGTTGTGGTTCATCTCATCTAGCTATGAATTCCTTTGTTGCTAGGGAAGATCACTTGAGTTTGCAATTAATGGTCTCATAAGAAACAAAATGCCATAGTCTGCTCTTTGTTAATTTCTGTGCATGCAAACTAGTGGAGTTGTTCTTTGATCAATGCAACATGCATGATGTTTCATAACAGTCAGCATGAGTTGTGCCATAGCTTATTGATTTAGCTAAAATAATTTTGACTTGTTGGTTATTGATACCATAGTACTTTCCTTTCATAGATTGTTGACGTTATTTCCTACCTGGAACACATCTACTCTTTTTCTTTCTAAATTGATGCTTTTTGATTGTACAGACTACACTCTTTTTCTTTCTAAATCGATGCATTTTGATTGTACAGATTCTAGGGGTCTGCCTTGTCTTTTTTAGTGAAGGGAATATCAGTTACTCCTTTATATGTTATTAGTTAATTGTATTTCTCACTTATTAAAATGAAATGATGTTGCATTTATGTGTTATTAGTTAATTGTATTTCTCACTTATTAAAATTAAATGATGTTGTAGTGTGAGTGGCGGCTTAAATGTTGATTGTAAATAAAACCACACTAGACTAATGCTATTAAGTTAGATTGCATTTGTTTTTTCTTGTTTGGCTTCAACTGTAAATGATATTTTTTCTCACAGTTAGATTTGAGTTCAGGATCTAAATAAGGAGTCATATCTACTTTCGCTGTTTTAGTTATGATTGGGTTTTTTCTTTAGTAAGCTGAATTATCTGCCCTTCTAGCAATAAAATCCAGAAGCAACATATATCATCTATAGTTTTATGATTACTAGTCAGGTACTATGTACTACTATTGTCCTCAGTCCTCTAGGGATGGTTGGCATATTTCCCAATTATTCCTACTGTTTTTACATGGGGGAAATTTATGTCTTTGTTCACATATTGGTCTTATTTTCTTTCGTACCTGTTTGTTATCAGTCAACTATAATGAATGATAAACACAACTTACACTTCTGTATGCTTTTATGAAAACCCAGGAGGCATGGCAAGAGGTTGATCCAGACGAGTACTCTTATGAGGCAAGTTACATTGCTTGTTGTCTTATCCTTAGTTCTCCAAGCCCCTCATTTGAAGCTTCACACATCAATATGTCATGTTAATAGTTCTCATGTTGGTATCAGGAGCTAGTCGCATTGGGTGAAGTAGTTGGCACAGAAAACAGAGGTCTCTCTGCTGATACACTTGCTTCTTTACCTTCAGTAACATACGAGATGCAAGATGTTCAGGATGGCAACACAGAGCAGTATGTGCAAATAATTGAAGTTTTATAGTTTCTTAATGATCTATGTTCTGTATATGAAGTCCTGATGTATCAGTATTGTTGATAGATGCGTAATTTGCCGCGTGGAATTGGAGGAGGGTGAATCTTTGATTGCACTTCCCTGCAAGCACTTATACCATCCTGAATGCATAAACCAGTGGCTGCAAATAAATAAGGTATGCTGGACCTTCTTACCCTTCTTAGGCTGCACATAGTTGAATGGCTAGAAAGTTCATTTCATTAACTCGTTGGTCCTTAAATACTATTGTGATTCTGTGAAGTATCTCAGACTGTCACACGCGCATGTATCTTTTTCATCACAACTAGTCTGTATAGTATACTATGTTTGGTAACTTCTAGTCAAAATAAAAAGCTTAAGATTTTTCTGTGGGCTGCTGGCAGGCTAATGGTTTGTCAACTGATGTTCTTCTTATTCTAGTTGTGCAGCTGTGTTTTATTCATCATTTTTTCCTTAAAAAAATTGGTTGCATATAAAACATGGAATGTCAATGGTATTGAGGGTTGCAGTAACAGGGCAGCAATCTATCCATTTGAAGTAAGAATATTCTGTTATTTGCTTGACATAGTCCCTAGATTTGTAATCGCGGTCAAGATGTCTGGTGCCGTTACATTGTATCAGACCGAAGTTGTGAGCCTTCTAGTCGTAATGGAGCCTACGATGTTCTGTCATGGTCTAGTGATGTTTTGGTTAGCTGAAGTTCCGTCACGTTGGCATGCGGATTCATGTAATTTTGTTGTTGTGGTATTGAAATTTGGGTATGCCATGTGGTGGAGGAAAAAGAAGATTTGAAAGCTTAGCAAATCAACAAACCTTGGAAGCTGGTATGCTCACCAATGGACACTTGGGGATATATTATCTAGGTTTATATATAAAATACCTCTATACTTTTGTATGTTCAGCCACATTAATCTTGGGTAGATTTGCATGTTAGTTAAATATATCCTTACCCTTTTCGAAATAAGAGTAGTTCAGCAACCTTTGTTCTTAAATCAGTCCAGTCTGTTAAAACTTTAATGTCTTTCTATTAGTGTTTTAGTAGTAGTAGCATCATTATTGCCTGCGACTGGTTTCTCTTTATTTAATCGGTATTGAGTTGTGATACTCTTTAAGTTGATCAAGAAAACTTAGTGCCTTCAAAAGATTATAAAGTTTTATTTATCTATTGAGGCTGGCAAAACCGCTGTAATTGCTGCACAGCTGTAGTCAGGTCAAGTCTGATGATGATGATGGTCTGGCATAGGCTATAGCTGTATTCACTGTTCATATTGTCAGTCCGTTTCAGCATTCCTACTATGGCAGATTCTGCTATGTGGATCCTTATCTTGCAAAGTAATAGGTTGTAGCTGTATACATATTCTTAGTATATATCTCAGCGTTCCTGCAGGCTGATCATGCCATGTCAACCCCTACTTTGAAAAGTAACTTCTATTATGCACACCACCTGGCTTGATTTGAACATGTTTTCCAATCAGCATGATGTGGATACTTCTAAACAACAGTTTTCGTTGCTCCAAAATGTGACAAAATACCCCCCTGATTCTTGCAGGTATGCCCAATGTGCAGTGCAGAAGTATCAACCTCGGGCAACAAGGAGCCATGACTGCTCTCAGATGGCCATCTTGGGCAATTGATGGGAATAACTAGCGGCATCACTGCAGCATCTGTATTGTCGAAACAAAAGCGAACGTTTTACATACATGCAAGGAGATCAGGAAATAATCCTCTTGTCAGTCTAAAATTTTGTCCTGGTTCTCTGCTCACTGGATTTATTGGCCTTGCCGCTTATGGTCTCAGTTCCCATCGGACGCCTTATGGCTGTTGTATGATCCATAAGATATGCCAATTATATTATATTATATTGTTAGTCATTCTTTTTACTGATCGCATGATCATCGTATGTATTTGCTTGTTAACTGGTGATAAAGCATTTTTTCTTAATTCTACATGTTTTATTGTTAGAATAAGAAGAGAGGAACGATGGGTGTGTAGTTAGATGCATTGAATTGAATCAACTCTGGAGGGTATATATTGTACAATAGGGACCCAAACCCTAGACTATAGTAGTTTACATACAAGGACAATAAAGCCCTTACGCCCCCCCCCCCCCCCAACTCCTCTCTCAAATGCAAGCTGAATGCAATTGTGATGCATCAGGAAGACAGTAAGCACTACACTTAGACATAATACAACACTTAGATAACTGAAACATCTAAAATCTGAGTGAGTCACCATGCTATGATGAGGTGTGAAGAGAAGCACATAGGTAGAGTTGTGAGGAGTACAATGATGATGGATGTGCCTTTAGTCAAGAGTAGGGTTTAGGTAATTTCCAATGCGGGGCAAAGCAGTGCACCGGATATCTTTGATGGCGGTAGCGGAAGAAGCTGGGGAACTAGTCTAGAGAAGACTTAATCAACGCCGTCCACCGAAATTCAGTCCAGAGAAGACTAAACCAACACCATGCACCGGAATTCAACCGTGAGGTATTAGACGAATCACTGAATAAAGAGACTTTCAACGGTCGAGAATAGCTAGTCCACGTGGTAGGGCACCGGATTTCTCCAATGTGGTCATCGAAGCTATTAGGTGCTCATTGCAGCAGGAAGCATCAAAAGAGGAAGCTGCTAGGCCATTTACTATTCACATCGATGAAAATCGGATTCATGCCCAGAAGAGGATGCTCTATGCCGTGGTAGCCCTTCTGACCAACGGCTAGTTGGTTGATTTGGGGCTTTCTCCTTGGTTGGCCATTCGGTGTGTGCTAGGGTTTGCCGAAGCTATAATTGAGTTGTCATTCCTTTGTGCTCTCGCCACCACATGCAACTAAGAGAAGATTAGTCAATTAGCAAAAGTGCTTGGATTAGTATTTAGGCTAGTCAGAGGCCACTTTACTGCTTGCTTTAGATTCAGTTATAGTGTTATTGAGATTTGCATATCTCTAAGTTTAGGCCTAGAGTTTAGTAATATTTGCATACCTCTAAGCTATCGGTGCTTGCACGCACTTGTACTGCATGGCATGGTGAAAGGCCCAAATGGCTAGAGGGGGAGGGGTGAATAGCCTAATTAAATTTTCTACAAATTCACTAGAGCAAATAGTTAGTCAATTAAATAGTGAAGCTTTTTGCTCTACCTCTACACAAGGATTGCAAGCCACCTAATCACAATTATAGTTAACGATGCTCTCTATGTTCACACAAAGGCTAAGTCGCTACTCTTACTCTAGTTGAGCTAGCTAGCAAACTAAAACAGCTACACTAACTAGTTTAGCTAAACAACTAACTAAGCAAGAGAGGCACTACCACTACACAAATGTAAAGAATGTAAATACAAAGAGTGGTAGAGGGGTGATACCGCCGTGGCAAGTGACAACCAATCAATCTCAATGAATACCAAGTGAAAACCAATGGAGACAATTGACACACAATTTTTCTCCCGAGGTTCACGTGCTTGCCAGCACGCTAGTCCCAGTTGTGTTGATCGTTCACTTGGTGGTTCGAGAGCTAATAGGCACCACGCCTATCCCAACAAATGGGTGCCGCAAGAACCTAGCACAAATGAGGGTACTCAATGACATGGGCAATTTACTAGAGTGGTTTTTGGTGCTTCGCCGGAGAATAAGCCCAAGAACCCTTCACAATCACCGGGAGATGGCCACAAACAATCACCAACTTGTACCAACCTCCTCAAGCTGCTCTAAGCCATCTAGGTGGCGGCAACCACCAAGAGTAACAAGCAATCCCGCATCTCACATGATCACTAGTGCCACTAGATGCTCAAACTCTAAGCAAATGCACTTGAATTACTCCCAATCTCACAAAGATGATGAATCGATGATGGAGATGAGTGGGAGGTGTTTGGCTTAGCTCACAAGGATGTATCCATGATCAAAATGTCCAAGAGAGTGAGCTAGAGCCAGACACCTATTTATAGAGCCCCAACACTCAGCATACCCTTTGGCCACTTGATGTGCTGACCGCGCCCTGACAGGACGCACTTAGCAGCGACCAGACTAGCCCAGTAGCGTCGGGTGCACCATGTGTCGCTCCCTCATCAATCGACCGTTTGAATTAGCCATTGCCGCCCTCGCACGCGTGCTCACTGTGTGTCCGGCTGATTGACCGGACTCGCTGCTCGGCAGCGTCCGACGCGATCAAGAGAGCTCCTAGAGTCACTGATTATTGACCAGACGCGTCCTGTCCAGGTGACTAGACTCTCCCAGAGCCCGACGAAATATTTATCTCAAGCAGAGAGCAGCCAAAACTCGACCGGACTCACCTAACCCAGCGTTCAGTCAACACAAGCGCGTCCGGTCACTCTCTGCCTTACGCGTGTCAAATGATGAATAGTGCAAGGGGTGCGTCCGGTCGCACCCTCAAGCCAGAGTCCGGTCCAAGCCAGCCTCCTGGCTGAGACCTAGGGTTTGCTATCGGACGCGTCTCGTCTACCCGAGGACAGCGTCCGGTCACGGTAGTGACCCGCTTTTCTTCTCCTTTCTTCATCCCTTGAGCAAATGTGTTAACTCCACCAAGTTCCATCACTTGTGCATGTGAGTTAGCATTTCACAAACATGTTTTCCAAGGGATGTTAGCACTCACTAGGTCCTAATACAAATGCATGGAGTTAATTCACCTAGTGGCACTTAATTAGATAATTGTATTTGCTTCGAGATCATCCCCTCTTAATAGTACGGCTATCTATCCTAAACCCAATCACACCCTCTATGGTGTCTTGATTGGCAAAACAAAATTATATTGATACCTTTGCCTTGATCATCATTGAATTTTGTTTTTCTCTTTCTTCTTTTCCAAGTTAAAGCCTTGATCATCATCTTCTAACCATCTCCATCACCATGGTGATCATCTTGCTCCACCCTTTGGATTTGGACCATCCTATCTTAATCAAACACTTAGACAAGGATTAGTTCAATAGGTTTCATCAATTAGCCAAAACCAAACTAGGGCTTTCACATGGTGATCCAAGCTTGTTGCATACATGCGCACAAGGATATACATGATTGTCATAGAACAAAGCAAGTTGTGCCTATAGACCGATGGGGCGGTTTTGGCAGCAGCCTCCCGCCAACAGTAAAACCGATAGGTTATGTCAGAAAGTTTGCAGATGCCACTAAAAATCGGCCCATGCCAGTTTTGGCAGTTCAAGGGAGTTTCAAGATTTCTTGTTGGAAACTCGTCCGATCTTGTGGAAAACTTGTAAATTGTGTGTGAACTAGCCCTGCTAATGGGTGAGATCCCAACCCTTTTCCACCCCATTCTAAATCTAATTAATTATTTTTCATTTCCAACCCATCCCATTCCACATTAGCTTAGACCCAACCCAACCCGACCCACACTGTCTTGGATTGCCAAGGTTCTGCATTGGCAAAGTATTCGTAGCCTTTCTCGTGATGGCAGGCAGCAAGGAACAACCCACAATTTCACTGCCTCCTCCATTCTCGTCCTCGTCACCCCTCTTCGGCTCCTGCTACTAGTAGACAAGATCGACTGGATCATGTGTGCGGGTGCAGGTTTGCGTCGGTGCGGTAGCTGAACTACCTCTGGCCCAACATCAAGCGCGGCAATATATCCTACGATGAGGATCTCATGATCCGCTTCCATAGGTTGTTGCTTCTGTGGCGCTGATCGACTAGTTGGCTGATGAAGGTGGCGGCCGGTGGTGACGGGCGCGGGAGGAGTGCAGGTACAGCTCGAGGTAGCAACGACGTTGAAAGCTCTAGTTTGGTTTTGGTAAATTGATGAAACCCTAAGTGCTAACCTAGTTTATCAAAGTAATTATGAGATAGGTAGCACTACTCCAAGTGATAAAGCAATGGTAAAAATCATGATGATTGTGATGGCATGGTGATGATCAAATGCTTGGACTTGGAAAAGAAGAAAGAGAAAAACAAAAAGCTCAAGGCAAAGGTGAAACTTGATAGGAGCTTTTTTATTTTGGTGATCGAGACACTTAGTGAGTGTGATCACATTTAGGATCGATAGCCGTACTATTAAGAGGGATGAAACTCGTATCGAAATGCGGTTATCAAAGTGCCACTAGATGCTCTAACTCATTGCATATGCATTTAGGATCTAGTGGAGTGCTAACACCCTTGAAAACATTTGTGAAAATATGCTAACACATGTGCACAAGGTGATACACTTGGTGGTTGTCACATTTGAGCAAGGGTAAAAAAGATAGAGTTGAAAAGGAGTTAGTCGCGCTGGTCACAGAGTGATCGGACACGTCTGAAATTGGGTTCGGACGCATCCGGTATTTTATCCAGTCTTGGGGTAGTCAGACAGAAGTGACCGGACATGTCCGGAATCAGGACCGAACGCGTCCGATATTTGGACCCGAGGTGAGCGACTAAGTGAAAGTAACCGGACTTTGGCTCAGTGGAGTGACCGGACGCTGACGAGTTACTGTTCAACGCCAGGTCAAAGTGATATAGCCCGATGCAGGATTGCAGAGAGCGACCGGACACATCCAGTCACCGTCCGGTGTGAACCAACAAGTCTTGGGTTTTCAGCGCAATAATTCATCGAACGCTAGGAGCGTCCCGTCCGGTGTGATCGGGCACGTCCGGTCGTCGTAGAGCGGCTTTGGGAGCTCTCTAGACTTGACCTGATGCTGCGTCTCTCAGGTCGGGTCATTTTCTAACAGCGCATCCGATCACATAGTATTATTGTGCGTAGAGATGGCCATTGGGTGCCAATGGCTAAACAATTTAAAAGGGACATGTGGCGGTCAGGCTATGACCGGACGCAGCGACCGGATGCGTCCGGTCACTACACCGAACGCGTTCGGTGCACACGACCTGCGCATCCGATCATCCCGCAGTTAGCCTAATAATTGAGCCAATGACTCTATTATTTGGGGGTGTCTATAAATATCGTTTGGCTGGCTCTAGCTCACTCTCTTGGCCATTTGCATTGACATAGCAACCTTGTGAACTTAGCCAAAGCCCTCCCACTCATCTCCATCTTTGATTCATCATTTTTGTGAGATTGGGAGAGAATCCAAGTGCATTGCTTGAGTGTTTGCATCTAGAGGCACTTGGTATTCGTGTTTCGCTATGGGTTTGGCTTGTTACTCTTGGTGGTTGCCGCCACCTAGATGGCTTAGAGTAGCGAGGATCATCGAGCGGAGGTTGGTGATTGTCTCTGGCTCCGATCATGGTGATTGTGAGGGGTTCTTGACCTTTCCCCGGCGGAGCGCCAAAAGGTACTCTAGTAAATTGCTCGTGGCTTGTGTGATCCTCATCTTGTGTTGGTTGTGTGGCACCCTATTGAGGGTTTGGCGTGTGGTGCCAATTAGCGCGTGAACCTCTAAGTGAGTGAATCGCCACAACAGGGACTAGCTTGCCGGCAAGCAAGTGAACCTCAGAGGAAAAATCATTGTGTCTTGATTGTATCCTTGGTATTCATTGGTATTCACTCATTGGTCACTTGCCACGGCGGTATACCTCTACCACTCTCTTGTATTTCATTATACATTCATTTGGATAGAGCTAGTGGTAGTTAAGACTAGATAGTTTATCATTTAATTGTATTACTCTCACTAGGTTGATCACCTAGTGTATATTAGTGACATAGCTTTGTTGTGATATACTAGAGATCATAGAAAATAGAATTGGGTAGGTGGCTTGCAACCCCAAGTATAGTGCTAGCACAAAAATTGCTTCGCCATCTTATTGACTAATCATTTGTCTTAGTATTGTTGTAGAAATTTTTAATAGGCTATTCACCTCCCTCTAGCCATTAGGACCTTTCAGACGTTAGCATCACCATCGAAGACCGTGGCCTTGACTGCACGGACGGAGCGGGAGGCCAAGAGGCGTCGGGTGCACGCATAGCCGGGTCTACCAGCCGGGGTAGGAGGAGCGAGGAGGTGGGTCAAGGCACTGCCTGCAGGCCTCCACCGCCGTGCAGCACCTCTACCAAGCCTGCCGTGCAGGCCACCGCCGCCGTGTAGGATGCGACTGGCTGAACAGACCCACGAGTTGAACCCCCATGAACCCCAAAAAAGTTAACCCATTCCAACCCATCCTAACCTGATTTGCTTGGCAACCCAACCCATCCCAACCCATTTGACCTCTAAACCCATTACCACCCATCCAAACACTTCCATAGCATAACCCAACCTGAAAACTCCAGTTATTACCTAACCCATTAGCAGGTCTAGTGTGAACATGTTTTGTAGTGACATAAGACCGCCCCTTTATTTATATGAGAGGATCAGAGCCGATTGAGAGGTCTATCTATCGAATCGACCAAAACATAAATCTACTTCGGTTTTACCCTTTTAAACCCTAATCTCTTTCGACCCCTTACTGTCCACCGTATCTCTCGACAAGATTTGCTGACATTCTAGGTGGCTTTGCCAATCCTAATATACTCCCTATAACACCCTAGGTGTTAGGCTTGCACTTTTGCACTTGCATTGCATGAGCATAAGCATCATTCATTCATATATGAGCATTAACATATGAAACATACAAGAGAAACATATGAAACATTTATATGAAACATACCTTTGTTATTCTATGTTGCAACATGTGTATGCTTTATGGTCTTGCTTGTTAATGCAAGTGGTTGATGTTGATCACTAAAACACCTTAGACAAACTTAGGATGCAAGGTGGAACAATGTTCATGTTGATGATTTAGCTCAATTATGCTTCTAGGTATTAGTTTGACTAGAAACCCCTCTAGAGTGCTTTTGTTTGACCTAACATGAACAGTAGCATAGAGTTTTTGCATGTTGGTGCACCCAAAATAAAAGTTATAGTAAATTTTATAAGGATCAAACTTTGTTTAATGACCTTGAGCTAGATCAGTGCCTAACCTAGTCAAAAAGTGCTCACAAGGTGAAATTGAGGGCTGTTTTTGGATAGAAATTTTCTAAGTCTTGGAATGACTTTCAGTTTCATCCTACTCCTCTTGGACGCATTGTAGTTTGAAAACCATGGCGACCTAGACCAAACCCATAGAAGCAAAGTTGGAGTTTACATGTAGCTCTACAACTTTTGTTAATGAAGTTTTTGCAAAGGACGAACGGATTAGGAGATAGAGGTGGAGGAAGTCACGCTGTCACTCGGTTCATCAGAGCCTGATGGCCATTTTCAAACCGGCCGAGTGGCCGACCAGCAGCAGGCCAGGCACACCATCTGGCGGCTGTATGCCAGTGCTGGCCCCACCGGTCAGGCCGGGGTGGGCTCCAAAGCCACCGCGTCACGCCCGCTCTCTCTCTCTCTCGCTCACTTGCCTCGCTTCGCTCTTTCTCCCTCTCGTCGCGGCAAAGTCGAGCACCATTGCTGTCGTGAGCTTCGTCGAGCTCACACGTAGCCCTCACTACTCCATTTTCAAATCACCCATGCCAATAGCTCTGCCTTGCGCCGCTCTACCACCTTGACCCAGTATAGCCACCGTTCGAGCCCAAGGTAAAGGCCTACGACAGTTTCTGCCACCGCGACATCGTCGGAGCGCCGCTGAGCTCCAAGCTCGCCGCGGCCATCTTAGACCGAAGCACCTCCGCTCTCTTTTTCTCATGTCTCATCTTCCCCTCTAACCCTAGAAGCTCACGCCGGTGACCATTTTACCTCTACCGATGTGTGTACACCGGAGCACAGCTGCGCACCGTCGTGCCATCACCGCCGCTGAGACCAGCATGAGGTCGGAGCTCACCGCCGCCTCAGTAGAACCTTAACCCACCCTAGATAGCTTTGTTAGCATCCCATGAAGCCATAACGAGCCTAGCTTGAGCACCCCATGGCTGGAGAACGCCGACGTACCGCCGTGCTACCTCCACCGTCCGCCATCGCCGCCGGCGAGCCCTCTCCGGTGAACCCTAGGTTCTGTTTTCACCACCCATCGATGCGGCTTGATGAGAGGAACACAACGGTGGTGACCCTACCTCCGGAAACCTCACCGACGGTGAGGTATCGCTGGTCAACCGTTGTCCCCTGTCTCTGTTTGACTGATGAGTGGGGCCCGTTGACATCTGGGTCCCAGCTGTGAGTGGCTGTTAGTTTAGGTTTTCTTTTATTCTTTTTGCAGAAATGTGTGCAAACTTTGGAAAATCATATCTTGAGCTTCAATTTGGGTGAACCAAATTTTGTTGTGTTCATCTTGTTGTCTAGTTTTTAATAAAAATATGAAACTTGCCATGTTCCACAATAAAATGATTGTTTGCTATTTATCTTGTTTATTCCTTAATAAACTTAGGAAATGCATAACTTGAGTTTGGTATGTGCAAAGATTGTGATTCCAATTTTGTTGGTCTTGTCTTGACATGCTGTAGCTAGGAAAAATATTGAACCTACAGTGAACACGCTTGGAATAGGACTTTGATATTTATCCTAAATAAATGCTAGTATCTTGTGCAAATTTTCATGGTAAATATATGTAACCAATGGGCATGAAATTAATTGTACAGTGTTCTTGTGTTATGGTGAAGCTAAGAAAAATATTAAATCTGTTGTTTGACACTTTTTGCTAGGTTAAACTATTTATGTTATTATAAGCCTTGCTAGTTTGTCATTTTTGTATAGGTTGTTATACTTGTTCAGTTGGCATGAAATTTATACAGTAGCCTATTAGGAGCATATATGGGCTACTGTAGTTTTCTCAGAATTTACTGTGCAATTTTGATATATGTTCCTTATTTCACCTTAGTGTCCAAATAAATTAATAAAGGCATTTAAATAATTTATTTGGGCTTGACCATTATATTTTCTAAAGTGTATATGATGTCTATGAACTGTTGGTATCATTGGTTGTGCCCAGATTTAATTGCTTGTATGTAGTGAAATATTAATTACTCTATAATTCAATTATAGTGATTGTTTTGGATAGTTTCTATTGTTTGCTGTGAATCTTATCAATAACAAAGTTGTAGATAACTTACTTATATTGTTTGTGTCAAATTTTCATGGCAATAGGCTAAATGGTTCGAGAGTTATAGCTATTGAAAGTTGGTCTCCAGAAATGCTTATTTTCTGGAATTTCTGGATATATCTAGGAAATTGCTTTGTTTGACCTTGATAGCCATTGAATCATCTTGAGATGACTATAAGAAAGTTGTAGGTAGTTTTATAAGTTTTCTAGAAAGTCTAAGATTATAGTATTTGGTTGGGTAGAACTCTAGATATGGCCAAAATAAGTAGCTGCTGTTTACAATCTAGGAAAATGACTAAGTCAAATTGTAATTGTTTGTCTTATGTGATGCTTATGTAGATGCTTAGGCTAATTGAGATTAGTTGTTAGCTGCAGGTTGTAAGCCTCTTACTGATGATGAACAACTTTACCTTAGGTTACTAGAATTTGGTGAGTGTATGTTTCTTGTACTGTAGAAGATATATGCACCTACTCAGTAAAGATCAACTAGAAGAAAGTTATACATCTACTTGGTCAACGAATGTTAAACTTATCATACATCTTGCGGATAACCATGCTCATACATATACACTTTATCATGTCATCTCATCTCTTATGCTTTCATGATACTCATTTGTGCATATGCATGCAATAGGTTCCCCGAAAGGAGTGGCGCTACTTGAGTTCGAACCCAAGCATCAGGAGGGGCAGTAGGCAGCCCAGGAGCAGGAGGTTCAGGCAGAAGGAGTCAATGTGGAAGATCTTCCTGAGTGTCCTAATCACCAACCTTCCTCATTTCCGAAAGGCAAGCCCCGGAGTATTCTAAGCCTCCTATATTTTCTAAATATCAACTTGAGTCCTGTTATGTTGATGCATTAAGTACTAGGGGTTGATTGGAACCACTTGTTGTATATACTTTCCTTATCCAGACAAATATATCTTGAATCCTTTATAGGTACAGGATCAAATATATGCTTAGCCATGCTTAGTCCGGTAGAAGTCGGGTGATTTCCTATCACCTGCAAGATATATGTAGATATCAGGGTTTATTCCCTCTTGTTGCAGATGATATGATGTATCATGGGTACTGTAAGAACTACCTTCATCCTGCCATGGATGAGGACTAAACCATGGGACATGGTACTCCTAAGTTATCCGCTCTGTTATACTTTTGCTGGAAATGATCGTAGTATTGGCATGTATTGAACTAAGTGTGATGTTGATGTCAAACTACTTTGCTTCCGCTATTTGAACTTGGTTTGTAATAACAATGTGAACTCCGATGTATGTGAGATACTTGTGAACCATTTGTGAACTGTGATGTAACATGTGACTTGTTATGTTGAATCATGTACGATATTGGCTTGTATGTTGGTTGGTTTGAGATCCTTCATGATTTCATCGGACTACCGGGTTTATATGGGCTCAAGTATGATAGTTGATCGCTTCGGTGATTGCTATTGTACTTGTGCTCTTATAAATTAGACGGTTCTATTACAGTTGGCATTGGAGCAAGGTTCAACACTAAACTTGTCATATGGTTATTTAAAACAAAGGTTTTGTTTTTAAAATTAGTTTGTCAACTTATAGCTATATATATAGGTGTGTTAAAATCCGAATTTTAAATTTAGAGTGTGCTAGTGGTCATATCCTTTATGCCCAGTTAAGGACTATCAGGTGGCTAAATAAGTACTAACATGGGGGGGGTTACTTTCATCGTCCATACGACGTGCTATTGTATGGATGCCATTCACTTGAGTGGTAATGTATGGATCAATTGCTTCTATGCCCAAGGTAAGAGTGGCAAGACCGCAAGGGTGAGCGTGCGGTCTAAGGGATAGGTAGCTTTGGTATTGCGGTATATATATGTCCCATATATATACTAAGGTATTTAATTGTGGGTTAGCTTTGATATGGCTGTAGATGCATATTTATATGTATGTATGGCACGTATTTACTTTCGGGTAGCTTTAATACGGAAGTATATGTGGGTATATATATGGAAGTATTTAGTTACAACCTAGAGCCTAGATTTATATTTTGGCATATATAATTGTTGGGTTGGGCTGAAATGAAATTCTTGTGTAGGTACACTACCAGCGAAACGTGTAGCCCAATTAGTTATGTATATTGAGAGAACGTATATATGTCACCGTGTATGTTGTTAGAATTTTAAAATTTTCCTAAGATTCATGAGGACGTATGGAATGTGCATGCATCATGTTCACTCATGCATTTATATTTTTGCATTCCTCCCTCCCTTATATTTGCTTACCCCATTCATTAAATTTCTTCTCATATATGAAATCCTTTCACAAGAGTTGCACACTTTGCTACAGATGGTAGCACCAGGAGCCCCGCCTCACAGTGACACATTCTTGGATGTGTTTGGCACTCCTATCTTGCTGTGGAGGGTGCTAAACTCAGTTGGGTACGCTGAGCCATCCCACTACTTCTGGAGGGAAGTGGCAACTGAGGGGTAGCCATGGTATGATGTGCGGGTGACCATTCCAGCCCATGCAAACAATCCACAGTGGCAAGGTTGGAGTATTGAGTTAGATGGGCAGTCTCCTTGGGAAGGTGCCCAAGTGGTAGCTTTGGAGGCACTGAGTGAGATCTGTCAGGAGTTTGGTGATGAGCTCATCAATGGTCTAGTCGAAACCTTTCCCCGGGTGGATCCGTCGGTGACTGCTTAGATGCAACCGGGCGATAATGCACTGGTGAGAGACCATGATGAGCGAGCAGAGAGCTCTAGTGCTGCTATGAGCGCTATGTTCGCCGTCCTAAATATGTTCTACTCCTACCAAGATAGCTACGTCAGCTACATGCTAGAGCTCCAGCGAGCACATGCCGCGTGACACCAGTTGCGAGGGTGTGTGTGCAGGCATCGGAGGGTAGCTAGAGAGGCTCAGTGGGAAACCGATAATGCTATTATAGCTTTGGAAGCTCACCAGGTTCAGTTGGTGAATGCTGTTGTAGAAAGAGATGTAGCTAGGGCAGAGATATAGGACATCCGTGCTGAGAGGGACGAGGTCATTCGCCTTGCTGTGGCTAGGGAGGCAGCTAGAATCCAGATTGTGTTTTAGGCTGCTAGGCTGGCAACGGAGTTTGATCGCAGAGAGCAGGAACTCATACGCCAGATTGAAGAGCTTTAGCTGGATGTTCATCATCTCAACAACATGGTGAACCCAATTCTTCCTCCAGCTCTAGCGGTGGAAGAAGATCCCAATGTGTTGATTGCTGAGGATGATGGCATGGAGGTGGACGCCAAGGCTGAGCCTGAGAAGGAGGAGGAGGTCAAGCCTTTTGAGGACGACTATGGTGATGATGTGTCCAACATCGACAGCGACCACTCCGAGGCGTAGCTTAGCTATAGTACCTAGCTAGATGCGCTAGCTCTCTATCTTCGATCCTTTATGTAATGAACTCATAATTTAGGTTTCGATCTCATGATGTACTCCTTTGATGTAATCTTAGAACCTTGCATGTTTAATCCATGTCATTGTTGAACCTTAATAAATATCTAGTTTGTGTGCTAGCAAGTATTTGGCATGTACGAAAATGCATTGTGTGATCGCTAAGTAATATAATTGGTGATGTTGTGTTGTGGAAATAAATTATTATGCCTCTGTTTTATTGTATGAATGTAAATTCTCTCCAGTAAACTCAGTTTGGCATAATTATATAATTCCTCTACAATTTTTTTGACATCATCAATAATTACTTGTGGTTGCAATTCTGTAGATGACACGCACTCATGGAAACCCAACGTTCCATGGGAGAAGTGTTGCGCGGCCTTGCGCAGAATGCCGGCCATGGACGAGGAAGGGACCAATGCCAAGGGCCTAAACCTAACCAGTTCAATGATTTTAAGGACTTTCTTGACACCAAACCTCCTATCTTTAAAGAAGCAGAGAAGCCATTGTAGGTAGATGAATGGCTGAATACAATTGAACAAAAGTGTCGGTGTTTCGGACCGAGGGGTCCTCAACCAACTAGTAAATGTGAACTGTGTGCCTCTAATCCCAGAAGGTAATGCAAAGAGACACAAGGTTTATACTGGTTTAGGCAATCGATGCCCTACGTCTAGTCTGAGAGATCGATCTTGTATTCCTTGCACCGAAGTGCTTGTAGTAGGGGGTTACAAGCTAGGTGAGAGAGGGAACTGGTCCCAGGTCTCAGCGTGGAGCGGTGTGGGCTGCTTGAGACGTTACTCTCAGGCAGCTGGGGAGAGTGTGTGTCTATGTGAGCCTATCTCGGTGAGCTCGTGAGTGCCTCTCGTCCTAAGAACGGCCCTGGTCTCCCCTTTTATAGTTGAAGGAGGGATAGGGGTGATACATGTGTTCGCCATGTGATAAGCAGAGGTGGCGTGCCTGAGTCCTGTAGCTCACTACTATAGCAGCATGGTCAACAGAGTGGTCTTGTCCTTGATGTACTGGTGCAACGCGCTGGTCACAGCCGATCTCGTATGACGTGGGCGCTCCAATGATAGCTTGACGCAGGGCATGTCCGACGATGTGCTGGTCGCTATGCGTTGACAGTTAAAAGAGCCGAGGCTTAGTTGGTGCCGAGGCTGAGCCATCGTGGGGAGCTCGATGGGCGCGAATCCCGAGGCTGTCGAGACCCTGAAGTGGATTGCCGAGGCTTTGGAGGGAGCAGTTGGTCTGATGCACCGATTCCGAGGCTACAGTGACCCGTACCTGCTTCCCCACGCCGCACTGCTCCAGGAGCAGGAATTAGGAAGCACAGTGCAGTACGGGTGCCAGGCATGGGCACAGTGCTGAGCACAGTGGCCGGTAATGTGGCAGAACCTCCTAAATTATAGGGCCCACATGCACCTGTCACTGTCCAACGACCTTTGACATCTATGCATATGTTCCTGGTAATTTAAGAAGACTGTCGGGTGTCCTCAGGGAACCCCGAATCATCCACGATTTCCGAGCAGGATCACATTACAGAGTTATTGCAGTATTACAACAGTTTATTCAAATAGATACATCAGAGTAAAAGTAGCGGAAGACTTACAATAACTTAGTTTACAAACCATTTGTTTCAAACCATACAACTAAGTTCGATATTAATACAAACCAAAGTAGTGGAGCGGCATTATAATATAATACAAAACACACAATGAGGCTGCCCTGCCCAAGGGCCACACAATTACTTCTCATCGCCATCACAAGGTACAACTGTCATGCAGCACGATCCACAACAGATCTGCTCATGAGACTCACCTGCAACAAGGGTCAACGAACCCTGAGTACAAAAGTACTCAACAAGACTTAACCGAAATAAGAACTGATAACTCAAGAATGCAGGCTCAGAGATTCAAGGTATGGTTTTAGCAATAATCAAAGTTATTTTACGTAAAAGCTCTTTAACAAAATTCTTTATTTCAACAATTTAAACTTCATAAAATCATATACAAAGATGACACGATCCGTAATGAGATCATGAAACTTCATATCCAATACCTTCATCAACCATTCTCAAGTTCCAGTTATTAATACTACGATGATGAACAGTGAGTTGAGTCTCCATAACCGAGGAGCAACGATGATTCGAACCGATTATAAACCCAGCTAGGGATTCCAGACCACACGACATATGTAGGTCCCCGACCTACATATACCAACCTACCCTCGGATCCTCTAAAACAAGAACGGGTCCACGCCACCCGAGAATACAGTACTCCACCAATCCAGCCCTTAGCCATGTGGGTACACGCTATTCCCGCCATCTCTCCACTCCCAGTGCGCGAGTAGCCATTCTCGTAATAGAATCGCCAAGTTCAGGCTTACCGGAGTATGTGGTTAGTACTACAAATTCTCATCTCATGCAATTCAACAACGGACGTGCCTTAATCGACACAGGCGGAAAGAACCCGCTCATAAGACCTCCATGTCTTGTGGCTCACACACACCGAGTCCGTCCGGTCTAGATTTATTACTCCACATTCCCATATCACATGCTAACATAATTAACCAATGTTCCATTTAAAACTTGCAGGTGACAGGTAATCACCCGACTTTCATCGTTCCACGCATAGCTAATCAAACTAGGCATGTACGAGTTTAAAAACTGGTAATATGGTAAATATGAAATAACAAGGATGGTAATGCACCAATTTGGTTTTCACTTGACTTCTAATCACTTAATGCAGTAAAAATAAGCAAAAGCGAAATCAATTTGTAAAATACAAGGTAGGGTTGTATGCATCCGGGGCTTGCCTTCGTTGACGGAAAAGTCCGGCTCCTGCGACGTTTCACAAGTATTCGGTCCGACCTCAACAGACGGATTAACCTCCTCAACCACTTGATTAACTACCACGTGTTCACCTTCGTTTACTACACGTAATAACAATGCCATGTTTAACATGATGTGGAATACGAAACATGATGCTCGATGATGGATGCAAAATTAATAATTTGAATACAACTTTCCTTCGCGGTACAGTTGCAAATCAAACTAGTCAAACCTTTTTCGCAACACCCAATCAATTGCCAAGAATCATTACCAACTAATGATCCAAGGTCATCACTCAATCAAAATTTCAAACAAAACCTAAATCATTAAAGGTTACTATTTGTTTTTATGAATTAATTATTTAATTCAAAATTATGAAATAAATCAACTTATTCCAATTGAGCTCAAAATTTTTGTAAATGTTCATTACATAATAACTAAGTGGCAAAACAAATTTCATAATTTTTTTGATAAATAAATAAGCCTAGAAAAATCATGGAAATCCATTTATTAATAAATTGAGCAATTTTTATCACATTCAAAAATTACTGAAAAACATTATTTCATATTTTTCTTAAATACTATACATCACAGAGAAGTCACACAAAAATTTTCATAATTTTTGGAGCTCTAAATAAATCTACACAAAAATAACAAAAACAGACACTATTCATTCAAATCTGAAAATAGAAAAAATCCATTTGAACGCTGAGTCACTGACAACCCGACCCCACCTATCATCCCTAACCTCCGACGTTGACCACGGCAGCGACGGCTCTGACCGGCGATTTCTCGCTGACGGTGAGATCACCAACGACGACCAACGTACCAAAATGATCACCAAGCCTAGGCGCATCGATTGACGTCCCTCTCAGCACTGATTACGGCCCTATACTAGCTCGTCGTCGACCATGGCGGACGCGGTGGCACGGCAGCGCTACGCCGGTGGTGTGCGACTGGTAGAGCTCAAACAAGGGATTCAGGAAGTACCAGCGGCTCACCCCGAACGCGTTGAAGCAAGGAGCGAGGTCGGAGAAGCAACGGAGAGGCGTGACAACGATCACGGTGATCACGGCGGAGCAAAACGTCGTCGGCGATGGTGTACCGGCGACTGCAGTGATCAAAATGAGCAACCAGCTATGGATTAAGTACTACAGCATCGAGACGAAACAGAATCAGCCAAAACCAAGGACGAAGATGCACCGTGGAGCTCTGGCCGCGGCGAATCGCGCTCGGCGGAGGAGTTGCCGGCCGCGAAGAAGAAAGACGTGGACAGCGAGTTTCCGGTGGAGATAAACCGAATTGGTGGGTCGGTTGGACGCGTAAGGTTAAGGCGGAGCTGGGACGGGCTTTGCCGAGACGGCAACGGCGCTAAGTCGACGGCGAGAGCTCGACGGAGCTACGGTGGTGGCGACGGGAAAAGCAGAGGAGGAAGAAAAACGACGACGACGGCGTCTCGATTCTTATAACGCGACTCAGAAGCTCAAGGAAGCCACGACGGAGCCATTTCCGTGGCAGCGCGACGCCAAGGACGGCCACGACGCGCCTGGAACGCCGAAGAAGGTCGCCGGCGGTGTAGTCTCGACGGTGGACACTGTTCACAGTAATTACAAGTTTGCCATTCGCCAAAATACACAAATTACTCTCAAATTTTCATAACAACTCAAAAATCTCCAAAAACAAAAGTTGTTCAAAATCAAAAGTTCTACAACTTTGCTTCTATAACCATCTCCTAATTCGGTCTAGATTTTGAAATGAACTTTTGAATTTGAATAGGGAAATTTAACGAATTACTCCTTTTTGAATTACTCAAAAATTTTCTAAACAACTTGAAAAACTCCAAAAACAAACTTTGTATAACTTGCCAAGCTCTACACTTTTGCTTTTGGGATCAACTCCAAATTATGCTTAGATTTTGAAATGAATTTTCAGGGTAGGATTTAAATGCTGAAAAGCGGGGTTTTCTCGAAAAATTCAAAAATCCAAACAAACTTTGAATTTAAGTCAAACAATACAATTCAACACATACCACATGAATATAAACTTGTTTTAGTGTATGCATCTCAAAGTTTTTACCAAATGCCAAATGCTTTGCAATACATATGATGACATGTCAGGTTTTAGTATTTTAAACACCCGAGGTGTTACAGGTAACCCCTGTTCTGTCCTTTCTCATGTCGCGTCGGCCACCCTACTGTACTGCGCCCACGTGCGGCTGACGTCGCGGGAGTGGTTGGACGCGTGACATTTTGTCAAAGAAGTCAGTTGAGGTGGAGGCGACGAGGTTGTTGCCGAGCCGGCCTCGAGCGAGTCGGAGAATCGGTACTTCGTCCGAGGCTTCACTCGCGGGGCCTCGGGCGAATCAGAGAATTGGTAACCTGTCCGAGGCCTTGTGGGGTGGGGCCTTGGCACGAGAGGGCCTTGGCGAGAGGGCCTTCGGCGAGGTAGAGAGTCATTGCGACGCGGGCTTTGGGCGAGTCGGAGAATCGGCCGAGACCCTATGATTGTCCTTTGGCTTTGATAGTTGCGAGGTTTAAGCGATCTTTTCAGTTCTTGCTTAGGGTACCCCTTTTTATGGTATCCGACAGTAGCCCCCGAGCCTTGGGGTGAGTGCGAGCACTCTCCTTGAGGCTTTGTTGAGATTTTGGCGTGCAGCGGCTCCTGTCGGGATAGTGTTTTATACTCGTGGTTCCGGTGGGTGCGCGCGAGCGCACCCGTCGGGTGTAGCCCCCGAGGCCCTAGAGGAGTGGATTTACCCCTCCAGGGGCTTTGTTCCTATTGAGAAAGGAATTTTATCACGTTTGCTGAGCCCATGAGTGTGAGTTCGAGTCGCTGGGACTTGGCCTAGTTGTAGGAAGAGCCTCCGAGCCTCTGCACGGAGCGAGAGGGCGATCCGTGGTTTCCCTATCTTTTTTGGCGACCCTCGCACATCCTTTTCGTTCGTAAGGAGGGGTGGAACATGTCAGGCTACCCTTGGTGGGCGGGAGCAGCGACATCTCCGGTGAGCTGCTATCGGGTAGTCCAAGTGGAGGCCCGTGCCCCTATTCGATAGCGGTCGGCTAGCGGTCCAGAGACGCACTCCAAAAGTACCAGAGGGCTTCTCCAGTGGGTCCTAGGGCTGTTCGATCGGCCCCAGGGGCTCGGCGCCTCCCTACGGTGGGATCCTATTCGGAGACCTCCCTGCTGGTCTCAGACATGACTTAGGGCTTCCCAAGCATTTGCTTGCTTGGGCTTTTGGCCATGTTCGGGCTTGCCCACAATCATCCCTGACTCTGTTGTCCTAGGGCGGCTGTCGAAACCTTTGGGGGAACCAGCCTTCGAACCCCTGGACCATAACGGGCTCGGTGCCGTTTTTGTCACGTATTTCCGAACCTCCGAGTGCGAGCTTGGGTGGCTTGCTTTCATTTTGGGTGCAGGAAGAGCCCCCGAACCTCCGCATGGAGCGAGAGGGCGATCAGGAGTTCCCCTGGCTTTTTAAGCGACCCTTGCGCATCCTTTTTGTTCGGAAGGAGGGGTTGTTTGCCGTGCCCATCGAGTGCGAGCCTGGGTCACTGGGTCTTAGCAAGTTTGCAGGAAGAGCCCCCAAGCCTTCACATGGAGTGAGAGGGCGATTAGGAGTTCCCCTGGCTTTTTATGCGACCCTCGCGCATCCTTTTCGTTCGGAAGGAGGGGTTGTTTGCCGAGCCCATCGAGTGCGAGCCTTGGTCGCTGGGTCTCAGCAAGTTTGCAGGAAGAGCCCCCGAGCCTCCACATGGAGTGAGAGGGCAATCAGGAGTTCCCCTGGCTTTTTATGCGACCCTCGTGCATCCTTTTCATTTAGAAGGAGGGGTTGTTTGTCGTGCCCATCGAGTGCGAGCCTGGGTCGCTGGGTCTCAGCAAGTTTGCAGGAAAAGCCCCCGAGCCTCCGCATGGAGCGAGAGGGCGATCAGGAGTTCCCCTGGCTTTTTATGCGACCCTCAGGCATCCTTTTCGTTTGGAAGGAGGGGTGGAATATGTCAGGCTACCCTCGGTGGGCACGAGCGGTGACACTTCTGGTGAGCTGTTATCGGGTAAGTCCGAGTGGAGGCCCGTGCCCCATTCGATAGGGGTCGGCTTGTGGTCAAGAGACACACTCCAAAAGTACCAGAGGGCTTCTCTAGTGGGTCCCAGGGCCGTTCGATAGGCCCCGGGGGCTCGGCGCCTCCCTACGGTGGGATCCCATTCGGAGACTTCCCTGCCGGTCTCGGACATGACTTAGGGCATCCCGAGCGATCGCTTGCTCGGGCCTCGGCCATATACAGGCTCGCCCATAGTTGCCCCTGACTCTGTTCATCTTGGGGCGGCTGTCAAGACCTTTGGGGGGCCCAGCCTTCGAACCCTTGGACCGTAACGGGCTCGGCGCCCAGTTCCTTAGTCTGGAAGGAATCGGCTGGGGGAATATTCCCCTCCCATCGGCTGACAATGGCAGGCGCGCCTTTTGAGGTGGTTTCTCGGGGCTTGCTGTTGCTGCGGTTGGATGCGATGCGGTGTTAGCGGACAAGGCATAACTGTGCATGCGATTAATGAGGAAAAGATGGGCGCGTGGGTGGTGAAATCGGATCTGGATTAACTGTGCCTGAACTTGAGGGAAACTTCCCCGATTTTGTCGCCTGACCATTTCGTCCTTTACCTGCATAAATACAAAATGAGCCTTGCCCCTCCCCTCCTTACCTTGCCCACCTTTGCCTTTTCTGCCTTTGAGCCATTGCAAAGAACAGAGAGCGCCGGGGAGAAGAAGGGAGAAGAGCGAGCGAGCAAGCAAGCGAGAGAGAGAGAGAGAGAGAGCCTTATCGCCGTAGCCTGCATTCTCCACCACGCAATGGCTGGCGGCCCTCCTGTCATCCTCCCAGCGGATCCTTGGGATCCATCCGATGTGTCCGTGGAGACGCTGCAGTCTCTTGTCGACGACGGCCTTCTCCGCCCAATCACCGACCCCGATAGGCCGGAGTGGATTGCTCCGTTGGGCAAGCCGAAGCCGAGGCCACCCACGGGGTACGTCGTGAGCTTCGTGTCCTTCCACGAGCGTGGTCTTGGCTTACTGGTGGACCGATTCATGCAGGCGCTCCCGCATTACTATGGCGTGGAGCTGCATAACTTCAACCCTAACTCCATCGCACAAGTGGCCATCTTTGTCGCCGTCTACGAGGGGTACTTGGTCATTGCCCCCCATTGGGAGCTGTGGCTCCATCTCTTCCGGGTGGGGCATACCAC
Organism: Miscanthus lutarioriparius; assembly: GCA_904845875.1. NCBI lineage: Eukaryota > Viridiplantae > Streptophyta > Magnoliopsida > Poales > Poaceae > Miscanthus > Miscanthus lutarioriparius. Next base: position 25,251,464 of record CAJGYO010000004.1, on the reverse strand, counting down.
CAAGCCGATAGGCACGGCGGGTACGAGGAAGACGACGAGGGCCGGCGGCTGCACTCTCCAGGTGCGCCAAGCCTGGCAGCACCTTTACATCCCGGCCTAGCTCACGTCAACCAATCGCCGCTGGTACACCAGCTGGTTCTACCTCCGCAATGACGACAACGGACTTCCCCACTACACCGGGCGGATCGTGGAGGACTGTCCGGAGAAGTGGGGGTATGGCGTCCCGAGGGAGGATCAGCCCAAGCTGCAGCCGCTCCTGGAGGGGCTAGAGAGGCTACGGGACCGCTGCCTTACGACGGATGTGGTCATGGTGGCCTTCCACCGCCGGAGGGTGCTGCCGCTGATGGCTCGGCGGCGGCGCCTATTCAACATGAGACCGAATGAGCCGATCGAGGGCATCCGGATGTCTGCCGCCGCCCTCTCCGACGAGGAAATTCTATGTCAGGTGAGGGAGATGGTGGAGGGGAAGCTGAAGAGCGGTGGTCTGACCCCTATCGTGATGCGCCCGTCATAGTGGTACCTCTCCTTAGTAAGTCACGTGCCGCAGCAGCCCCCGAGGCCTCCTCGTTCCTCACCGTTTTCCCGTTCGCTTACTTGCACTCGCCGTTCCTACAGGGGATGAGAGACGTGTGAGCCTCCTCGCCGCTCATTCCCGAGGACACAAGGCGACGGGCGGTGAACCGAGTGCACGTTGAGGCGCAGAAGAAGAAGAAGGACACCGAGGCGGCAAAGCGCACAAGGAAGATCCTTGAGCGCGAATAGCTAGATAAGCGCCGCTGGCAGCAGAGGCAGGACAGTCTCCCGGTGGAGGCATCTCTGTTGCCGTCGCTGTCGGTGAACTCTTCGGGCGAGGATGACGATCTCCCTAACATCAGGGGGACAACGTTCGGGGCATCGGCGAGTAGCCCGGCATTTCTAGGAGGAGGAGAGAACGCCCCGGGGCCGGCGATCGCCCACCCCGGGGCCAAGGCCGACACGAGTCAAAGGCGTTAGGGAAGCGCGCCGTCAGCCCGGTGGGCTCGACAACGGATGTGGAGCAGGTGACGGTGGGGGCGACGTGACCGTCTCCGCAGAGGATCGGGGGGCGCTGGAGTCCGACGGAGATCAGCCGGCACCGGCGGGCATGGGAGCCGTGACTCTGTGGCCGCCACCACCGTTGCAGAGGAGGGTAGCAGTGCCAAAGCGGTTGCATCCCCGTTCGAGGTGAGCGTCTTTTCGACGGAGTTGGCAGCATTTCTCGCTTTCCTCTTGGTCGTATGCTGACCTTGGGGGTGTTTTTTGCTTTCAGGCAGAAGCATCAGGTGGAGGATCCTGCCTTGGCGCCACGTAAGGCGCTCAAGGTGAGCGCCAGCTCCACTGCTCAACAGGCGGTGGAGGCACAAGTCGCTGTGCAGCGTGGTGCGGCGTCAGCCAGGGCTGACCTGGAGGGGCCGGTCGCCTAGGAAGAGGCTCCCGGGGCAGCCACAGAGAAGACGGAGGAGGAAGGGCCTCCGCCACACGTTGTTGAGGCCTACGAGTCAGATGGGGCCGGGTGCCCCCAGTCGCCGAGGCCACCGGGGTCGAAGCTGAGGCCCCTGGGACTTCTAAGACCGAGGTGGTGGAGGCGAGCGCGGCGGGCCCGGTGGCCCAGGATACGGAGATGGAGGTGGGGCAACCTTTGGTGCCGCCCCTGGCCCAAGACCTACCGCCGTCGCTGGAGAGCGCCTAGGAAGTGGAGGTTCAGGCGGCCTCCTCCGACGGCACTTCCCAAGAATAGGGGGTGGCAAATGTCGAGGCGGCCAGCACCATGGAGCAGCTAGCTTCGACCTCCGGCGAGGGAAGCGCGACTCTCGTGCGGGTGCAGCCTGAGTCCCGCGGGTGGGATCACCCGTGTGTCTTTGTGGCGGAGCAGGGACGACCCTGAGGGGGAGCCTCTGTTCGCCCTCGAGGATGCGGCCGAGGGGGGCGCTGGGGCACCTTCGAGCAATATCGCCAGCTGGCGGTGTGGTCGCTGCAAACAGCACTGTCCGTCATGGACGACGATCTGCCCGGTGTCGCCCAAGTACGCGTCTTCTTTTCTCATGCGATGTTGTCTTGTTCTGAGCTTCCTCGCAGCGTATGACCTCAGTTCTGCCTACCCAGGAGCTCGAGGCCCGATCCCTCGGGAAGTCGTTGTTCCTCTGTCAGGAGAGGGATGTCTGGGGCCAGCTCGGGCAGCAAAAGGACATGCTCGCCAATGCCAACAAGCTTCTGTTGGCGCGGAGCGCGGAGGTGGAGGACCTCCGCCTTCGCTGTGCAGATATGAAGGCCGAGGCGGCCACAGCTCGGGAGCAGGTCGCCCCTTTGGCGGTGCGAGTCAAGGACCTGGAGGAGGAGCCGACCCGGGTGGCCAGTGAGCGGGACGCCTTCTTTTCCCGGGCTGAAGAGGCGACGGTCTCTGTCAAGGCCGTCGCTGCGTAGTTAGGTGAGGAGCAGGGCGCGCATGCGCTGACAAAGGGTGCCCTGTACGAGGCCCTCAAGGCGGCCGAGGCCTCCCGGGTCGATGCCTTGGCCTGGAAGGAGAAGTATGTGGGTGAGTTCTGTTCCCTTTATTTTACTTGTTTTTCTTGCGTTCGGCCCCTAACTCCCCAGTGTGGTACAGAGCTGGAGAAAGAGGCTTCCAGGGCAGCCGAGGCCTCTCGAGTTGAGGTCCAGCGCTGGAAAGAGAAAACCAAGGGTGTGTCCCATAGGGCTTTGCCCCTGTCTAGCTTATTTTTTCTTTTGCGCTTGACTCCATCCTGTTTGTTTTGGCGCAGGGTTGGAGAAGGAGGTTTCTCGAGTGGCTGAGGCCTCAGCCGCAGTGCAGGCAGCGCTCGAGGCTGAGACCGAGGAGCACAACGCGCTGCAGAGCGCAACTCGTACCATCTGCGAGGCCCTAGAGGTTGAGGGGGTCCAGTAGGGTAGCTCCCTTAGGAGCCGCCTGACTGCGTTGAGTGGCCAAGTGCACGAGCGACTTCGGGGGGCGTTACATATGAGCGTCAAGTGCACCCTAGCCGTCATCCCCTCGCACTACACCGTTAACCTTGAGGCCATCAGCGATGGTTATGTCTTGCCTGAGGATGACAAGGAGACCGATAAGGAGGTCAAGAAGCTGATGGAGGCACAACGCTGGCTAGTCTGTTTGAAGAAGAGGTGGTTCCTCCCGCACCAGCCATCGACGCACGAGACCCTGAGCTTTGACCTGGGCCAAAGAGGCCATGCAAATGGATTAGGTGATTTTTGTACCATGATGTTTGTGGCCATCGAGGCCTTTATAAAGTACTTGTGTGCGCTTTTTTAACCGTTTTTTCTTTATATTGTTTTTCCAAGCCTCTGCCCTCTGCCCCATTTCTAGACGAGTCTTTTGCAAAAAACTTCCTCGGAGCCTAAGCTGCCCCTCCGGTGGAAGGTGGTGAGGGAGTTGCTGTAGCCCAGAGGCATAGGCAGTCTCACGGCTCGGCTAGCCTTTTGCCCTTGAGGCGTGCTTTCGGTCCTTAGGTTTTTTATAATCGACCTGTCAGAGTACGCGAGAGAGTTTGGTGTAGAAATTTATTCGAAAAAACGATTAAAAAAAATAGTGCCTGGGACTTAAGGGGGTCCCCCCCTTCTAGCCCACGAGGGAGGCTCGGTTCTATAGAGGCAGAGTCGAGTCTCCCTTATAATGTTATCTCAACGTCGATCCCCCGTCGAGGGGGGGGGGAGTTTTCTCAAAAAATTAGAACAACTAAAGAACGCTTCTTTAATATATTTCGAGAAACAATGTATACAATGCTTGGAAGTTTAAGGGTAGAAACGACGTAGCTGTTCTATGTTCCAAGCGTTGGTGAAGATTTTGCCCTTCTCGTTGGCCAGCTTATAGGTCCCGGGCTTTAGCACTTGGGCGACGATGTACAACCCTTCCCATGGCGGGGTCAACTTGTGGTGGCCCTTGTTGCTCTGCCTCAGTCTTAGCACCAGGTCACCCACCTTTAGGTCTCAGCTTCGAATGCGCCAGGCTTGATAGCGTCGTAGGGCTTGCTAGTACTTGGCCGAATGTAGCAGTGCAACGTCTCGGGCTTCCTCTAGTTGGTCGAGGGCGTCCTCGCGGGTAGTGTGGTTGCTTTGCTCGTTGTAGGCCTGTAGCCTTGGGGAACCGTACTCCAAGTCAGTGGGGAGGATGGCCTCGGCTCCATAGACCAGGAAGAACAGCGTGAACCCCGTGGCTCAGCTCGGGGTGTTCCTCAGGCTCTAGATGACCGACGGGAGTTCGGCCAGCCATTTCTTGCTGAATTTCTACAGCCGGTTGTATATCCTTGGCTTGAGGCCCTATAGAATCATGCTGTTGGCACGTTCTACTTGGCCATTCGTTCTAGGGTGTCCTACGGCCGACCAGACCACACGGATGTGGTGGTCGTCGCAGAACATCAGGAATTTGTGACCGGTGAATTGTGTCCCATTGTCGGTGATGTTGGTGTTTGGAACCCCGAACCTGTGGATGATATTAGTGAAGAATAATACCGCTTGCTCGGATTTGATTTGAGTGATCGGTCGAGCCTCGATCCACTTGGAGAACTTGTCAATAGCTACCAACAAGTGGGTGTAGCCCCCAGGGGCTTTCTGTAGAGGCCCAACCATGTCTAGTCCCCACACGGCGAATGGCCATGTGATCGAGATGGTTTGGAGGGCTTGGGCCGGGAGGTGCGTCTGCCGCGCATAGTACTAACATCCCTCATAGGAGCGTACCAGCTTGGTGGCGTCGGCAACCGCCGTTGGCTAGTAGAACCCTTAGCGGAAGGCGTTTCCGACGAGCGTCCGAGGCACAGCATGGTGCCCGCAGGCTCCCGCGTGCAAGTTCCAAAGTAGGGCTTGGCCTTCCTCGGTGGCGATGCATCGTTGGAGGACGCCAGATGGGCTTCGTCTGTACAACTCGCCGTTGCTGACGACGTAAGTTTTGGCTCGTCGCGCAAGCCATTGGGCCTCGGTCCTATCCGCAGGAAGCACTCCTCAAATGAGGCGACCAAGGAGCAAGACCCGCCAGTCCGCCCCCTGGTCGGCCTCGGGAGGCCCTGCATCGATTTCCATGGCCTCGGGCTCAGCCACCGGGGTCTCGGTAACAGAGGGGGCCTCGAGCCCTGTGGTGGGCTTGACCGGTGGGCCCTCTTCTGCCGCCAAGGCGTAGTTCATCGAGGGCTTGTGCAAGTCTCTAGCGAATATGTTTGGGGGGACCGGAGCCCGTGCCGATGCCATCTTCGCCAGTTCATCCGCGGCCTCATTGAACTTCCGCGCAATGTGGTTGAGTTCAAGACCGTCGAACTTATCTTCTAGGCAACGTACCAATTTGCAGTACGCCTCCATTTTGGGGTCATGACAATTCGACTCCTTCATGACTTGGTCGATGATGAGTTGAGAATCGCCCCGCATGTCGAGACGCCGCACTCCAAGCTCGATGGCGATCTGCAAGCCATTGACGAGAGCTTTGTACTCGGCTATGTTGTTGGAGGCAGCGAAGTGGAGCTAAATCATGTAGTGCACATGCACTCCAAGGGGAGAGATGAAGAGCAGGCCCGCGCCTGCCCCGGTCTTCATCGAAGACCCATCAAAGTACATGGTCCAGCATTCCGCTTGGATTTGAGCAGGTGGCAGCTGGGTGTCGGTCCACTCAGCCACAAAATTGACCAAGACCTAGGAATTAATTATTTTCCGAGGCGCAAAAGACAAGGCCTCCCCCATGAGTTCAATGGCCCACTTGGCTATTCTACCTGAGGCCTCCTGGTTCTGGATTATCTCCCCTAGAGGGAAAGACGACACCACAGTCATCGGGTGGGATTCGAAGTAGTGACGCAGCTTGCGTCGAGCCAAGATTATGGTGTAGACTAGCTTTTGGATATGGGGGTAACGGGTCTTAGTTTCAGAGAGTACCTCGCTAATGAAGTAAACAGGTCGTTGGACAGATAGAGCATGCCCCTCTTCCTGCCTCTCGATTACTACGGCCGCGCTGACCACTTGGGTCGTTGCGGCGACGTAGAGTAAGAGGGCCTCGCCCTTGGTTGGCGGTACCAGGACGGGAGGGTTGGTGAGTAGTGCCTTGAGCTTGGTGAGGGCTTCTTCGGCCTTAGGGGCCTAGGAAAAGCGTTCGGATTTTCTCAAGAGACGGTACAGAGGTAAACCTTTTTCGCCTAGGCGTGAGATGAAGCGGCTCAGGGCCGCAAGACATCCCATAACTCTCTGTACTCCCTTAAGGTCTTGGATTGGCCCCATGTTGGTCACGGCCGAGACCTTCTCTGGGTTGGCCTCGATGCCGCGTTCTGAGACTATGAACCCCAAGAGCATGCCTCGGGGGACCCCGATGACACACTTCTTGGGATTAAGCTTGATGCCCTTCTCCCTGAGGCATTTGAAGGCAATCTCCAGGTCATCGACGAGATCACTGGCCTTTCTGGACTTGACCACGATGTTGTCCACGTAGGCCTCGACAGTTTGCCCGATGTGCTCACCGAAGACCTGGGTCATGCACCGCTGGTATGTGGCCCCTGTGTTTTTTAGACCGAATGGCATGGTTACATAGCAGTACATGCCGAATGGGGTGATGAAAGAAGTCGTGAGCTGGTCGGACTCTTTCATCTTAATTTGATGGTAACCGGAATACGCATCAAGGAAAGATAAGGTCTCGCATCCTGCAGTGGAGTCAACGATTTGATCGATTCGAGGCAATGGAAATGGAACCTTTGGACATGCTTTATTTAAACTGGTGTAGTCCACACACATCCTCCATTTTCCATTTTTCTTCTTGACTAACACAGGATTAGCTAACCACTCTAGATGGGACACTTCCTTGATGAATCTGGCTGCCAATAGCTTCTGCACCTCCTCGCCGATGGCCCTGCGCTTCTCCTCGTTGAATCGGTGCAGGCGTTGCTTCACTGGTCTAGAGCCGGCCCGGATGTCCAAGGCATGCTCGGCAACCTCCCTCGATATGCCCGGCATTTCTGAGGGACTCCATGCGAACATATCAACATTTGCGCGGAGAAAGTCGACGAGCACGGCTTCCTATTTGCTGTCGAGGGTGGCGCTGACCCTCAACGTTCGGCCATTGGAGCAGTTGGGGTCGACCGGGACGAGCTTGATGGTCTCTACGGGCTCAAAAGTCCCGGCACGACGCTTGGAGTCGGGCACTTCGCTACCAAGTTGGTCGAGGTTGATGATGAGGGCCTCGGCCTCCACGATAGCCTTGGCGTACTCGATGCATTCGACGTCGTAGTCGTATGCATGCTCGTACGTGGACTCGACGGTGATGACGCCGTTGGGGCCCGGCATCTTGAGCTTGAGGTAGGTGTAGTTTGGGACCGCCATGAACTTGGCGTAGCACGGGCGCCCCAGGATAGCGTGGTAGGTCCCCTTGAACCCAACCACCTCGAAGGTGAGGATCTCATTGCGGTAGTTGGAGGGACTGCCAAAGCAGACCGGCAAGTCAATGCGCCCGAGGGGTCGCATGCGCTTCCCCGGCATGACACCGTGGAAGGGTGCGGCACCACCTCGGAGCCGTGACTGATCGAGCTCTAGGAGCTCCATGGTGTTGGCGTAGAGGATGTTGAGGCCGCTACCTTCGTCCATCAGTACCTTGGTGAGCCGGGTGTTACCAATGATCGGATCGACGACGAGCGGGTACTGCCCGAGGTTTGGGACATAGTTGGGGTGGTCCTCCTGATCGAAGGTGATCACCTCCTGAGACCAGTTAAGGTACTGGGGAGTAGCTACCTCAACCGAGAAGACGTCCTGGCGTTCCCTCTTTCGTTGACGCGCCGTGAGGCACACTGAAGGCCCGCCGAAGATCATGAAGGCATTGTGCACCTTGGGGAACCCGTCGTCCTTGTCGTTGTCTTCGTCGCCGGTGCCCTTCTTCCTGGCATCGTCGTTGGGGAGCCCGAGCTTGGAGTAGTAACGTCGGAGCATGGTGCATTCTTCGAGGGTGTGCTTTACCAGGCCCTGGTGGTAAGGGCAGGGCTTTTTGAGGATGTCGTCGAATATCCTGAGGCCTCTGACGGGGCCTCAGGGGTTCTTGCGATCAGCGGCTGCAACGAAATCGGTCTTGAGGGCCTCTGGCTTCCCTAGGCACCCCTTTTTCTTTTTCTTCGAGAAACGGGAGGCCGATGCCCCAGGGGTCTCGTCCCTCCACTTCCCCTTTGCGTCGCTATCGGGGAAGATGGCCCTGATAGCCTCTTCGCCCGAGGCAAAGTTGGTGGCGTTGTCGAGGAGTGCGGCCGCTGAGGTTCGTATGTTCCGGCCTAACTCTCGGACCAGGTCTCGGCAGGAGGTGCCAGAGAGAAAAGCCTGGACAACTTCCGAGTCACCGACGCTGGGCAACTCGGTGCACTGCTTGGAGAATCACCGGATGAAGTCTCGGAGAGACTCGTTCGGCTTCTGGTGACAACTCTTGAGGTCCCAGGAGTTCTCGGGGCGCACATACGTGCCCTGGAAATTCCCGACAAAGATCTTTACCAAGTCGCGCCAGTTGTGGATCTGTAAGGGAGGGAGGTGTTCGAGCCAGGCTCGTGCTGAGTTCAACAGGAACAAGGGGAGGTTGCGGATGATGAGTAGGTCATCGTTCATGCTGCCTAGCTGACAAGCCAGGCGGTAATTGGCTAGCCACAACTTGGGGTTGGTCTCGCCGCTGTATTTTGCGAGGTTGGCCGATTGTCGAAACCGGGCAGGGAATGGGGCGCCGCGGATGGCCTTGCTGAAGACTCGAGGGCCAGGCGGCCCAGGAGAAGGACTGCGGTCCTCGCCACTATCATAGCGGCTGCCTCGGTGCGGGTGGTAGCCTTGGGCGGGCCCGTTGTTGTCGTGGTGTCATCGCATGCTGACCACAACGTGGTCGTCTTGCGCCTCGCATCAATCGCGAAGGCGGTCATGCACTGAGGGGGCCTTGAGGCGATCGTGCACCGAGGGCCATTTCGAGGTGTCCCCACGCCGTCGAGACACAGAGCTTTCGGCTTGCTGTACCACGGCGGTCTCAAGAAGGTCTTGGAGCTCACCGCGAACCCGTTGCCCCTCCGTGGTAGAGGGCTCGGGCATCGCTCGGACTAGCATCGCCACTGCCGCGATGTTCTGGCTAGCGCGATTGAAGATTGGGGTTGCTCACTTCCTTCGTCGTTGTTGATGCGGTGGTGCATGTCATGGGCCCTCCGCTGGGCCCTTCCGCCGTCACCGCGACCTCGCTGCTCCTGCTCGAGAGTGTCTTGGAGCTGCTATAGCAGGAGTCAGTCTTGGTTGACTTTTGCCTGGAGCTCATGGAGCTGCTCTAGGTCTAGGCGTCGGAGTTCCTCGGGTGCGGCGTTCACGTTCCGTGCTGCCCGAAGTTCGACGAGCGGAGGTGTGGCATTGCCCACCCCTTGGCGGAGCGGGGAGCGGTTGCCTGCCCCTTCACTCTCATTACTTGCCCTTGGCATTCTGAGCCCGATGTGGAAACACTCTTGAGTGGGATCGTAAGTGCCTTCGTCATCGGAGTCGGAGTAGCCGAAGCAGTAGTCGCTTGCGGCCAAGAAGCGGCGCATATCCTCAGGGTCGTGAAGCCTAGAGAAGTCTGCTTCGGCCCACGCCTCGTCCTCCTCCGAGGAGTCAGCGTGGGTGTGGGTCAAGGTTGTGGTGGGGAAGTTGAGGGTGAATCATTGGTGGCGTCTCGAGGGCTCCGCGTGCGTAGAGGCGTAGGCGGCGGTGATGTTGTTCAGCCCGAAGGGATACGGGGATGGTGCCACCGCTAGGTTCCGCTCCGCCTGAGTCGATTTCTCAGGATGTGGCGGGGTAGAGCTTGATGATGGGACGTCGCTGCGCGCCACCAGCGTCTTTCCCCTGCCCAGGCTTAAGCTAGACAGGTCCCCAACCAGGGACTCAGTACCAACAGCCGGGCATGGGATGCCGGCGGAGCGCGGCGCATCGCCCTGAGCTCGTGCGGTGTCGGGGTAGTCCCGCTCGCGTCGTGCCTGGCGAGCGCGATGAGAGCGGCGGCCCGGGCATCGCCTGCGCCTGGGCTGCTGATGCGTGACGTCGTCGTCGGTTGGTGGGGCTCTGGGTGTGAGGAGTACCATATCGTACTCACATCCTAGAGACATGAACTCTAGGCTCCCAAACCAGACCACCGTGCCGAGACGTAGTGGGCGTATGGGGCCAGCCATCTGGAACTTGTTGGGATGATCAAGCTAACATGCAGAGGGCCCCTACCAGGCATGGGCATAGTGCTGAACACAGTGGTCGGTAACCCCTGTTCTGTCCTTTCTCATGTCGCGTCGGCCACCCTGCTGTACTGCGCCCACGTGAGGCTGACATCGCAGGAGTGGTTGGACATGTGACATTTTGTCAGAGAAGTCGGTCGAGGCGGAGGCGATGAGGTTGTTGCCGAGCCATCCTCGAGCGAGTCGGAGAATCGGTACTTCGTCCGAGGCTTCACTCGCGGGGCCTCGGGCGAATCGGAGAATTGGTAACCTGTCCGAGGCCTTGCGGGGTGGGGCCTCGGCACAAGAGGGCCTCGGCGAGAGGGCCTTCGGTGAGGCAGAGAGTCATTGCAACGCGGGCTTCGGGCGAGTCAGAGAATCGGCCGAGACCCTGTGATTGTCCTTTGGCTTTGATATTTGCGAGGTTTAAGCGATCTTTTCGGTTCTTGCTTAGGGTACCTCTTTTTATGGTATCCGACAAAAAGTTCCATCTCTTAAGGGTCATAGAGGACATGAAAGCAGAGCACGCATCACACTAGCTGCAGGGGCCTGCAGGCATGTGGTGGAGTCATCATCAATCCACTTTGCCTGAGAATACTCAAATTACCAGGAACCAGTTTAAGGCTACAGTTAGGGGACATTGCAGGCTATTTTATGAGCATGACATAAGGTACCTAGAGCTTAACGGAGTATTTGTGTGACTTTAACAATCTGTCAAGGTATGCCACAGAGTTTGTTGACACTGATGCAAAGAAGATTGCTAGTTTCAAGAGGGGGCTTAGTCCGAAGCTAATGAAGACTCTAGCTAACAGCAAGTGTGCCACTTTCAATGAGTTTGTTAGTGACGCTTTAACTCAAGAGAATCAGAACATCTATTCAGCATCTAAGAGTCGTAAGAGAGCTTATGAAGCAGGTGCATCTCAGTTAAAAGCTCCTATTGCTGTGAGACCTCAGTTCCGCCCACCTGCTCCAAAGTATAGACCACCTTAGAAGAAGGTACAGACCAATCAGACCCAGAAAGTGTATTGCAAGGCCTTTTCTGTTGCTCTACCAAAGGGTAGCACAGGACAAGGAAGCTCCAGCATTCCACCTAGCAACATGCCATGCTAGAACTGCAACAAGCATGGCCATTGGGCAAGAAATTGCCCCTATCCCAAGAAGAACAACAGCCAGAAGTAGGGTAATCTAAATGCATGACAGGGACACATGCACTATACCACCCTAGAAGAGATCCCTTCAGGTGAAGTTGTTACTGTGGGTACGTTTCTTGTGAACCAACACCCCGCAGTTGTTTTGTTTGATTCTAGAGCTTCACATTCATTTATGAGTCAAACATTTGCATCCAAGCATCATCAGAGGGTAGTTACTGTAGATAAGGGTGGTTAGTGCATAAGTGCAACAAAAAATAATATCTCTACCAACCAGATAGTCAGAGATGTGCGCATCTCAATAAGCAACCGAGAGTATACCTTAGATCTTGTAGTATTGCTAGGGTTGGGGATAGATGTAATCTTGGGTATGAAATGGATGAGTGGCCATGGAGTTCTCATTGACACATCGACTAGAACCATCATGTTGAGGAAACCCCAGAGTAACAATGCTTTCCTAGTGCCACTTCCTAGGAGTTTTGATCTCCAAAACTTAACCTGTGCTATTTAGACCATGACCCTCCTTGATATTCCGATGGTATGTGAGTTTTTGGATATGTTTCCAGATGAATTGCCTGGGTTGCCACCCAACAGGGATGTAGAGTTTAAGATTGAGTTATTACCGGGTACAACACCTATCTCTCGGAGGCCGTATAGAATGCCACCAAATGAGCTAGCCGAGCTTAAGGTTCAATTGCAAGAGCTTTTAGAGAACATTTGCACAAGATGTTAGGCACCAACTTAGTCAGAAGTTCTGCCTATCACCCTCATACCTCCAGGCAAACTGAACGTGTAAATTAAATATTGGAAGACATGTTGAGAGCTTGTGTCATCTCTTCAAAGGGTTCATGGGAAAAGTGGCTACCTTTAGCTGAGTTTTCCTACAACAATAGTTATCAAGAGAGTATTAAGATGGCTCCTTTTAAAGCTTTGTATGGCCGTAAATGTAGAAATCCTTTTAATTGGGTTGAACCCGGAGAAAGGAGATACTATGGTATTGACTTCGTCGAGGAAGCCGAAGAGCAGGTCCGTATCATCCAGAAACATATGGAAGCTGCTCAATCCCGATAGAAGAGTTATGCTGATAGAAGAAGAGCACCCATTGAGTTTGAAGTAGGTGATCATGTATATTTGAAGGTATCACCGATGAAGGGAGTACAACATTTTGGCGTAAAAAGAAAGCTTGCACCTAGCTATGTAGGTCCATATCCAATCATTGAGAAAAGTGGAAGAGTAGCCTACAAGATCCAGTTACCTCGAGAAATGAGGGCTATCTTCAACGTTTTTCATGTATCATAATTAAAGAAATGCTTACGTGTTCAAGAAGAAAAAGATTGGAGGTTAGAGATATCAAGTTAAAATTGGATCTAGCCTATGAAGAGAAGCTGGTGCAAATCATAGATAACAAGGATAGAGTAACTCTAAACCATATGATCGAGTTTCACAAAGTGATGTGGAGTAATCATGGAAGTGAAGTGGATGTAACGTGGGAAAGGGAGGATTATCTACGAGAGGTTTATCCAACTTTCTATGAAAAATGGTAGGTCATTCAAATCTCGGGACGAGATTTCTATAAGGGGGAGGGCTGTAACACACTAGGTGTTAGGCTTGCACTTTTTCACTCGCATTTCATGAGCATAAGCATCATTCATTCATATATGAGCATTAACATATGAAACATACAAGAGAAACATATGAAACATACCTTTGTTATTCTATGTTGCAACATGTGTATGCTTTATGGTCATGCTTGTTAATGCAAGTGGTTGATGTTGATCACTAAAACACCTTAGACACACTTAGGATGCAAGGTGGAACAATGTTCATGTTGATGACTTAGCTCAATTATGCTTCTAGGTATTAGTTTGACTAGAAACCCCTCTAGAGTGCTTTTGTTTGACCTAACATGAACCGTAGCATAGAGTGTTTGCATGTTGGTGCACCCAAAATAAAAGTTGTAGTAAATGTTATAAGGAGCAAACTTTGTTTAATGACCTTGAGCCAGATCAGTGCCTAACCTAGTCAAAAAGTGCTCACAATGTGAAATTGCAGGCTGTTTTGGGACTTAGAAATTTTCTAAGTCTTGGAATGACTTTCAGTTTCATCCTACTCCTCTTTGACGCATTGCAGTTTGAAAATCATGGTGATCTAGACCAAACCCATAGAAGCAAAGTTGGAGTTTACATGTAGCTCTACAACTTTTGTTAATAAAGTTTTTGCAAAGGACGAACGGATTAGGAGATAGTGGTGGAGGAAGTCGCGCTGTCAGTCGGTTCATCAGAGCCTAATGGCCTTTTTCAAACCGGCCGAGTGGCCAACTAGCTGCAAGCTAGGCACACCATCTGGTGGCCGTACGCCAGTGCTAGCCTCACTGGTTAGGCTGGGGTGGGCTACAAAGCCACCGCGTCATGCCCGTGCTCTCTCTCTCTCTCTCTCGCTCACTCGCCTCGCTTCGCTCTCTCTCCCTCTCGTCGCGGCGAAACCGAGCGCCATTGTTGTCATGAGCTTCGCCAAGCTCGCACACAGCCCTCACCGCTCCATTTACAAATCCCCGTGCCAATTGCTCCGCCTTGCTCTGCTCTACCACCTCGACCTAGTAGAGTCATCGTTCGGGCCCAAGGTAAAAGTCTATGGCCATTTTCGCCACCGCGACATCGCCCGAGCGCCGTCGAGCTCCAAGCTCGCCACGGCCAACTTGGACCGAAGCACCTCCACTTTCTTTTTCTCACGTCTCGTCTTCCCCTCTAACTCTAGAAGCTCACGCTAGTGACCGTTTAACCTCTATCGGCATGTGTACACCGGAACGCAGTTGCGCACCACCGTGCCATCGCCGCCGCCGAGACCTGCACACGGTCGGAGCTCACCGCTACCTCACCGGAACCCTAACCCACCCTAGATAGCTTTGTTAGCATCCCACAAAGCCATAACGAGCCTCGCCTAAGCACCCCGCGGCCAGAGAATGCCGGCGTACCGCCGCACTGCCTCCGCCGTCCGCCTCCACCGCCGGCGAGCCCTCTCTGGTGAACCCTAGGTTTCGTTTTCACCACCCATCGACGTGGCTTGATGAGAGAAACACAACGGTGGTGACCCTACCGCCGGAAACCTCACCGATGGCAAGCTATCGCCGGTCAACCGTTGTCCCCTGCCTCTGTTTGACTGATGAGTGGGGCCCGTTGACCTCTGGGTCCCATCTGTCAGTGACTGTTAGTTTAGGTTTTCTTTTATTCTTTTTGTAGAAATGTGTGCAAACTTTGGAAAATCATTTGTTGATCTAGGAGTATCAAATTTGGGTGAACTAAATTTTGTTGTGTTCATCTTGCCGTGTAGTTTTTAATAAAAATATGAAACTTGCCATGTTCCACAATAAAATGATTGTTTGCTATTTATCTTGTTTATTCCTTAATAAACTTAGGAAATGCATAACTTGAGTTTGGTATGTGCAAAAAATATGATTCCAATTTTGTTGGTCTTGTCTTGACATGTTGTAGCTAGGAAAAATATTGAACCTACAGTGAACACGCTTGGAATAGGACTTTGCTATTTATCCTAAATAAATGCTAGTATCTTGTGCAATTTTTCATGGTAAATATATGTAACCAATGGGCATGAAATTAATTGTACAATGTTCTTGTGTTATGGTGAAGCAAATAAAAATATTAAATCTATTGTTGTGTTATGGTTAAACTATTTATGCTATTATAGCCTTACTAGTTTGTTAGTTTTGTAGAGGTTGTTGTACTTGTTCAGTTGGCATGAAATTTATACAGTAGCCTATTGGGAGCATATATAAGCTACTATAATTTTCTTAGAAGTTATTGTGCACTTTTGATATATGTTCCTTATTTCACCTTAGTGTCCAAATAAATTAATAAAGGTATTTAAATAATTTATTTGGGCTTGACCATTATGTTTTCTAAAGTGTATATGATGTCTATGAACTGTTGGTACCATTGGTTGTGCCCATATTTAATTGCTTGTATACAGTGAAATATTCATTGCTCTATAATTCAATTATAGTGACTGTTTCGGACAGTTTCTGTTGTTGAGTAAATTTCATGGGTAAAATGATGTTTGCTATGAATCTTGTCAATAACAAAGTTATAGATAACTTACTTATATTGCTTGTGTCAAATTTTCATGGCAATAGGCTAAATGGTTGTAGATAACTTACTTATATTGCACCGGCTGTGGCGGAAGAGATAGGGAAAATCCGGCTCCCTGCATCGCCTGGCGGAGGGACGCACGGCTCGCCCTCTTGGTCAGAGCTGGAGGCGTCGGGAGGTGATGTGGCTAGGACAAAGGCAATACATCCGCCGGTGGGCCATAGGGTTGAGGTAGCAGAGATCCCCTGCTCCGGCGAGGTGGGCGCTAGGGTGGAGCCGCCGGCCATCCCGCCGTCACAGGAGCTGGCGGTGGTCCGGTCGTCGCATGATGCTACGGTGGCTAGATCTTCCAGCAGGTTGGGGGCGACCCTTAACCTGGTGTGGCCCTACCCCGGTGACCCGAGGAAGGCTCGGTTCATCCTGCGTGATGGGGAGGAGGTGGCACTCTAGCACTTCCTAGAGGAGAGCAGACTATCGATGGAGTCCGGTCTTGCCCAAACCAAGGTGAAGCTCAGGGAGGCCTTGGAGCGGGTTGAGCTCACCCATCAGGTGGTCTCAGTCGACCTGCCGCGTGTTGCCGAGGTAAGCCTTCTGTGCTTTTAGTGTTTGTCCTCAACTCCATGGTCTTTCGCTGGTTGTGTCAGCACGCTTGCTTTCTTTCTTTACAGGAGTTAGAGGCGAAGTCGCTCCGCAAGTCCCGTTTCCTTTGGGAGGAGCACGGTCGGAAGGAGCAGGAACCCGCGATGTCGTGGCGAGTCGACGAGCTCAAGCACCAGCTGGAGTTTGCCCATCGCGAGTCTGAAGACCGAGCGGCCGAGGTGTCGGGAGTGTGGGCGGCGGAGCTGCTCATGGTGGAATGAGCGACCGCTGTCGAGCGAGGACTCATAGTGGTGGTGGAACATCGCAGTGGTAAAGGTCCACCTGACAGAGACCGAGGCGGTGCTCCAAAAGTCCCTGGAGGCCCTAGAGTCAGAGCAGAAGGCCTGGTCAGAGGTTGATCAGGAAGTGCTCGTGCTCTGGGGGCAAGTGCTTGGGACAGAGGAGTCGAATGCTTGGCTACTCGAGAAGGTGACCCGGCAGGAGGAAGGTGTCTCCATCCTCGAGAACACCCACCTCGGTACATACATGTTATGCCTTTGGTTGATGTCTTGGTTTTTCCTTTCCCTTGCTTCTGAACTTGTCGTGCTTTTTCCAAAACTGGGTGGAAGAATCGGTTCTCTAGAGCGGGACCTGGAGACAGCCAAGGCGGCGATTGGTCGAAGTGCGGAGGCACTGGCTAGGTGAAAGGTCCTAATGGCTAGAGGAGGGGTGAATAGCCTAATAAAAAATTCTACAACAACACTTAACAAAATAGTTAGACAATTATGAGGCGAAGTAAGAGTTGCACTTGCCTACTCAAAATGCAAGCCACCTACCACAATTCTAGTTTAGATAGTATCTATTCACACAATAGCTATGACACTACCCTATGTTAGTGTGCTCTCAAAGGCTAACTAAAGAGCCACACCAACCAAGAAAGCAAGCTCTCACAACTAGTTACACTAAAGAGCTTGACAACTAGTTTGCGGTAATGTAAAGGGAGTGATCAAGAAGGTTATACCGCCGTGTAGATGAAGGAGCCAAACAATCACAAGAGTGAATAACAATGAAGACCAATCACCTCGGAATCAAAGATGAACACGGTGATTTTTTACCGAGGTTCACTTGCTTGCCGGCAAGCTACTCCTCGTTGTGGCGATTCACTAACTTGGAGGCTCACGAGCTAATTGACATTACACGTCAAACCCTCAATAGGGTGCCGTACAACCTACACAAGATGAGGATAACACAAGCCACGAGCAATCCACTAGAGTACCTTTTGGCGCTCCGCTAGGGAAAGGTCAAGAACCCCTCACAATCACCACGATCGAAGCCAGAGACAATCACCACTCTCCGCTCGATGATCCTCACTGCTCCAAGCCGTCTAGGTGGCGGCAACCACCAAGAGTAACAAGCAAATCCCATAGCGAAACACGAATACCAAGTGCCTCTAGATGCAAACACTCAAGCAATGCACTTGGATTCTCTCCCAATCTCACAAAAATGATGAATCAATGATGGAGATGAGTGGGAGGGCTTTGGCTAAACTCATAAGGTTGCTATGTCAATGCAAATGGCCAAGAGTATGAGCTTGAGCTAGCCATGGGGCTTAAATAGAAGCCCCAACGAAATAGAGCCATTGTACCCCTTCACTGGGCACAGCACGGGGTGACCGGACGCTCTGGTCCGATCAACCGGATGCTGGCCCTCAACGTCCGGTAACGTGATACACGCCACGTGTCCCCTGCTTCAAATGTTGTTCGTCAAATTTCAATGATCATCTCCTGACTGGACACTGCGCACAAACTGACCGGACTCTGAGCCACCAGCGTCCGGTCGTTTCCAGTAAGGTTCCAAACACGAATTTTCACGACCAATGCGTTCGGTCATGCCCGGCCAGACTCACCCAGCGTCCGGTCCCTCAACATCTCCTCTGTGCGCCTCACGTCAGCGTACGTCAGCACTTACCGGATGCACCCTGTCATCGTCCGGTCGCAGAGCGACCCATCGTCTGGTCGTTTGACCGACGCCAGTGTCTTCGCTGTTACACCTGACCGGACACGCCGGTCCAACCAAGGCTAGCGTCCGGTCACTTCTAGTGACATCCATCTTTTCTGTCTAGGGCGCCGGTGGCACTGTCGGACTATCCGCACTCTATGGGCGGACACTCCACCGGTGGAGTTTCTTACCCTTGCACCCAAACTTCACCACCCGCCATCCAGCTGGTGGAGGTCCCGAACGTGGTTCGGGCGCTCATCTCTGATGGGATGTTCTACAGGATGTCGAGGGTGCTTACCTCAGTGCTGATGCACCACCCAAACCTAGACTTCACCGCCATCTGCAGCGGGTACGCCGATGGCTGGAGCGCGAACGCCATCCATGCGCTCGGGGAGAGCTTGATGCCATGTGCACAGATGGTGGCCGAGCAAGCCTCCGCGCAGTGGGTGATGGAGGCTCGCCATGCGAGCATGGCTGAAGGCGTACATCAAGAAGATGTCACCCAGCCTGCAGATGTAGTGGAGGCCGGGGCAAAAGCGAGCATCGTCCCACCTCCGACTGAACCGAACGTCGCCCAGTCGGAGAGCGAGCATCCCTTATCTTCGTCGGTCGTGCCATCAGACGATGCTGCCGGGTGGCCACAGTAGAATTAGTAGAAGTAGTCAGCAAATGTAAAAGTTAAGTTCGTGGGGGTGCCCCCGTGTGAATAGTTTGTATTCATGAATACATCAATTTCTTTTGTGATGGAATCACTTCGTAAGGGGAACCTTGTCCCTTCCGTTCTTTGTTTTTACCCTAGCATAACTCTGTTTTTTATCCTTTTTTGCACCTGCCCGTTTGACCCATAGGTTGCAACTTTTAAGAACCTAGGCGTGGCCCGTGAGGCTCAGCTGCTCGTAACCATAGGTCATGGCGGGGTGTGATCGGTCGAGAGTTTAAGGCAAAGTTACGTAGGGTAATTAAAGGAACGGACTACCCTTTGACTTGGGTAAAAAGTATTTACTATATGATAGTAAAAAAGAGAGGTGGTATCGCACCCTCGTGGAGCCCCCGAGCAACCCAAGCCGAGAGTGTTTAGGCTGGGGTGCTTGTAGGAGCAAACATTGAATGAAAGAAAGCGGTAAGACCGAATTTTTAGGGGAAGAAACGACATAACTGTTCGATGGTCCAAGTGTTGGTGAGAACGTTACTGTTGTCGTCCTTCAATCAGTAGGCGCCCGGTCGGATCACCTCGGTCACCATATAGGGACCTTCCCATGGGGGAGAGAGTTTGTGTTTCTCCTTGGTTGATTGGGTTCTTTGAAGTATGAGGTCTCCGACCTCGAGGATCCTCCCTCTGATTTTCCTTTCATGGTACCTGCGGAGAGTTTGCTGGTAGCGAGCAAAGCGGATGACGGCCGTCTCGCGGGCCTCCTCGAGTAGGTTGACCGCTTCCTGCTGAGCCTCCATTGCTCAGTCGTGGTTGAAGGCCTTCACTCTTGGGGTGCCATGTTTGAGGTCGGAGGGCAACACTGCTTCAGCTCTGTAGGCCAGAAAAAAGGGTGTGAACCTTGTGGATCAGTTCGGGTTCATTCTCAAGCTCTAGAGGATCCCGAGGACCTCTGCAACCCACCGCCCGGCGTACTTATTGAGTTGGTCAAAGATGCATCGCTTAAGTCCTTGGAGGACCATGTCATTGGCTCGCTCGACCTGACCATTGGTATGCAGATGTCCGACCGAGGCCCAATCGATCCTGATGCCGTATCCGTCACAAAAGTCCAGGAACTTCTTGCCAGAGAAGTTAGTTCCATGGTCAGTGATGATACAGTTAGGAACACCGAATCGGTAGATGATGTCAAGGAAGAACTTGACTGCCTCTTTCGAACGAATGTTGGCGATGGGCTTCACCTCTATCCACATGGTGAATTTGTCCACTGCTACGAGTAGGTGAGTGAAGCCGCCTGAGCCCTTTTTGAGGGGTTCTACCATGTCGAGGCCCCAGATTGGGAATGGCCAGGTGATGGGGATGGTTTGAAGTTCCTGTGCCGACAAATGAGTTTGCCGAGCGAAGAACTAGCATCCCACACACCTGCAGACGACCTCCTCTGCATCTCATAGCACGGTGGGCAAGAAAAAACCTTGACGAAAGGCTTTTCCGACCAGTGACCTTGAGGCCGCGTGATGTTCGTAGATTCCGGCATGGACCTCAAGGAGGAGTTGTTTCTCTTGGTTGGTAGAGATGCACTTCATGAGTATTCTTGACGAACTTCGCTTGTAAAGTTCGGTACCGAATGTGACGAATGTCTTGGTGCGTCGAGCGATCCGTCGCACTTCAGTTCTTTCGGGTGGGAGAACCTCCTCGAGGAGGTAGGTGAGTAGCAGCGCTCGCCAGTCGGCTTGATAGAGTGTTACCACGGTGATGTCAGCAGTCGATGTCGTCATGGAGGCACCGATGTCGGAGCCCTCGAGCACTAGGTTGGCGTCGGGGTGTGTCTAGATCGGGCCTTCCAGGATGCGGGCAGACGGCTCATGAAGGTCATTGATGAAGACCCCATCTGGAGGCGAAACCCGCCTGGCAGCCAATTTTGCAAGAAAATCGGCGGCATCATTGTCCTTTCGAGGGACATGATATAGTTCGATCCCCTGGAATGTGTCCTCAAGCTTGCACACCTCCTGGCAGTATGCTGCCATGAGGGGTGTTTTGCAAGAGGACTCCTTCATGACTTGGTCGATGACCAACTCCGAGTCGCCGCGGACATAGAGCCGCGTAGCGCCGAGCTCGATGGCGATGCACAGTCCGTTGATGATGACCTCGTATTCCGCAGTGTTGTTTGAGGCCGAAAAGTGGAGGCGAATTGCGTAGCAGAGCCGGCCCCCGTTCAGGGAGATCAGAACCACTCCAACCCTTGAGCCGGGCGCCATTATGGACCCGTTGAAGTACATCATCTAGTACTCATGGGTGACGTCTGGGGTCGATAGCTGGACCTCCGTCCATTCAGCGACAAAATCCATGAGAGCCTAAGACTTAATAGCTGTGCGAGGGATATACCTGATGTCATGGCCCATTAATTCGAGTGCCCACATGGAGATCCATCCCACGACATCGTGGTTGCGGACGATGTCTCCCAGCGGGTATGAAGTGACGACCAGGACTTCGTGGTCGGTGAAGTAGCGTAGAAGCTTTCGGATCACCATCAGCACGGTGTATAGAAGTTTCTGCACCTAGGGGTACAAAACCTTGGCATCGGTGAGTACCTCCCCGATGAAGTATACGGGTCGTTGACCTTAAGGTTGTAACACCCCAAAATTTACCACTTTTTAAAATAGGTTCAAAATGATTTATTTGTGAATTTTTGTGCACATGAAACATCGAAAAATAAAATTTTTCATTTAAAATTAAAATTCATCATAAGGTTTAGCAACATGTTTGTGCATACATGCCCTTGCATTTGATGTATTTGATTGAAAATTTAAAATGGTTTAAACTGCTTTTGCAAAAGAAATTAAAAATGGTTTTGAAGTAAAAGAAAAGAAAAATAGGAAATAAAAGAATTTAAAAAGGTTGTAAAATTTATTTCCGATAATTTACCAAAATTTCTTATTTTTTATTTGAATTGAAAAGTATATTGGAAATAATATGTGAACTTGATTTGATTCATAATTGAAATTGGTTTTGAAATAGGAAGTAGAAAATGGAAAAAAAATCTAGTCACTGCTCTCTCCCTCTCCCTCTTTGGCCCAGCAGCTGGCCTGTACTCCCTCTCCTGGCCTAAGCTCTTCTTCAGTTTTTCCCGTGCAGGTCCACTTCCCGCAGCCCAGCCACGCGCGTAGGCCCAGCCTCACTTCATTCCTCCCCGCTCGGCCTGGCCTGCTCCCGTTTTTATTTTTCTCCCCCACAGCGCTGCGTTGCCCGTCCTCGTTCCCAGCGACCCGATCCCGAGTCGGCCCAAATGTTTCCCCCGTGCAGTCACCGGCCCAGCGCGGATGCCACTGTTTCCCTTCTCCCCTTCCTTTGTCACCGACAGCTTGGGCCCGTGGGTCAGATCTTCCTCCTACCTCGTGACCCGCTGGGACTCCACCGACACCGCTGTCCGAGTCCGCACACGCCCCGCGTCGTTGCCGTGCACGCCAAGCAGCCCGGTCCCGTAAATACCGGATGCCCGTGCCCGCCGCTACCTACCCCACGCCCTATCTCGCTCTGCCCTCGCCCCCAGCCAGCCTAGCGCCGTCGCTTGTATCCCGCCGCATGAAGCTTGACACCGCCAAGCTACCTCCATCTTCTCCACGCCGCCACGGACCCACACTCCTCCGCGAGAAGCAGTTAGGTGAGCTCGTCATTCCCTTCTCCACCTCCCCAAGCCTTTCGCTGAAGCAACCGACACCAGAATCACTATTTTGGTGAAACTGTACCGCCGGCAATGGCCACCACCGCTGCCGTCTTCCCTTTCCGGCCGACGTGTGTTCTCTCTCTCTGCCTTGCTTTTATTGTCAACCGTCCAAAATTGATCCGATGGTCGAGATTCCATGTTACCCCTTCGCGTGGCCATTTTGCTAAAGAGTCCCCGCGCTTTTCAATAATTGAACCCGTAGTCCAAAACGTTTTCCCTGAGTTCGTTTTCTTCTTTTGAAAGCGTACTTTGTTTCGGTTAGATTGAAAATACATTTTCAGCTATTTATAGATTTGTCACTGATTTTGTTTTAGCCATAACTTCTCCGTTTTAACTCCGATTTGACCCGTTTAACTTGCGTTAGGTTTGTAATTTCATAATATACATGTTCATACTACTGTTAGATATGTTTTTAACTTTTAAAATTTAAGGTTAGATTTAATCTATTATTTTAATAAAGGAAATCTTGTTTATTTCATATCTTTTGCGTTTTAGATCCGTTTTAGCCCATTCAAGTTGCGTTAGATTCATAGCGACGAGATCTACACGTTAGTAACAGTGTTTACCATATTACTATATCTAAAATTTCATGGTTTAAATCATATCTTGATTAATAATTATGCAACTAGATTTTATAAATAAAATATAATTTGTTTTATAATTCAAATCTAAATTTGACTTAATTCAATTTATATAAGCTTTTATATAGTTAAAACACATGAAGCTAACAGTTTTATATTTTCTCCTATGAGCAAATCTTTCGGTAATTGTATCTTTCCAACCGTGGCTCCGATTGGCGTGCCTCTCGCGTCTGTGTGTTCATAGCGAGACGTAGATTCGTTTTACAAACTTTTCATCTTGATTTTATGTTTGGTGTTCTGTTCTAATTTAGTTCTATTGTTTGTTTTATGTATGATTGTGTGGATGCTTGTATGGTGCTTTGTGATTATGTCTAGTCGGTGAGATATACGTGGTGACCAAGAAGAAGAAGAACGTTGAAGATTAAAGCTTACCGAAGGATCGGTGTTTTAAGGCAAGTATAGCATGTGATCTTCCTTGTTGTCCTATACACCTTTAATCACTTAATTCATATTGCATGTGTCTACCTTGACTGTCACTAAAGATTTCCTAGTATTTTGTACTTGTACCTTGACTCCTTTGGGATATGTATTGGGTAGCTTTGCTAGCGCTCAACTACAACCATGATCTTGTAACTTGACTAATGTAATATGCAATAAACACTAAAAGATATTTTTTAGCAACATGGAATCAGGGGGCTAGAGCATTGGGTTGTTTTTATGGTGCTCTAGATTCCTCTCCCTAAGGACATATCTATAAGTGATTATTCGGGACTTACAGTATAGCTGTGAGGGCTACATGACTCTAGCTTTAGCTCAGTATGAGGACCTTTTCTAACTTGTTAGTGGTTACCTTTATTGGCATAAGAATGGCTTGACGAATCGGGTATAGTGCGGCCTCTGTCCCCTTGAGTATAGGCTGCGCGTCATTGTGCCATCGGAAAGGGGGGCTCCATATCTATTTGTCGAGTGAATCTAATGGCCCTAACTTGTTAGACGAACCTTTGAAAGGCTTCATAGTGAACCCTGTCGACCTTCCTTGGTAGTGGGTCAAGAGGTTGGCTGCCTCGGGCGAAAGGGTAAATCACAACTCACAGTGAAAGTGTACAACCTCTGCAGAGTGTAAAACTGGTATATCAGCCGTGCTCACGGTCACGAGCGGCCTTGGAACCCTTATGAAATAGATGATCACTAATGGTTAATGATGATGAACACGGATGATACTAATGATAAAGATGCTCACTAATGATTACTGTTTATGCTATTCATTATTCATGTTTACCTGATCATGTGTTTATGAGCTTGTGATAAACTTGTTGCTACTCTTATGCTAAAATTGTGACAATTAAAAGCTAATCGCAGTTGAACCAGTGTTAGCCTTTTGAGCCTCTTGAACCTCATGTTATACTTGTTGAGTACGACATGTACTTACACTTGCTTTACTTTTTAAATCTTTGGAAAAATCTTGGATGGGTACCAGATTGCCTGAGTTTGGAGAAATTAGGCTTGTGATCAACCAGTCAGCTGTCCCTGTGGATTTGGAGTCTTTGCCTGAAGATCGAAGTTGTCTTTCCGCTGTCTATACTCTGAGGTTATGATCTTTATACTAATACGCTATGTATTTAAGCATTGTCTATTGATATTACCCTTATTTGTAGCTATATGTGAGATTTGACTTCCTAGGCTCACATATGGTGCGTATCTGGTTTTGTTCTTACAACCGGGTGCGACAAAGGTGGTGTCCCGGTTCCTCCCTTTTGACGACTAGGGTGGCGCTTACCATGTGGTTGCTTGCCGCAACATAGAGGAGGATGGGTTCTCCCCGTTCGGGAGCGACGAGGATTTGGGCCGACGTCAACGACGCTTTGAGGCTCTCCAAAGCCTGCTCTGCTTCCTTAGTTCAAACGAACGCGTTTGTCTTTTTGAGAAGTTTGTAGAGAGGCATCCCTCGCTTACCTAGCCAGGAGATGAACTGGCTCAGGGCGGCCAAGCAGCCGGTGAGCCTTTGTACGCCCTTGACGATGCGTATAGGGCCCATATTGGAGATGGCCATGATTTTTTTGGGGTTGGCCTCAATGCCACGCTCGGACACGATGTATCCAAGCAGCTTCCCCTTTGGAACCCCAAAAATACATTTTTTAGGATTCAATTTGATGTTGAACCTTTGGAGGTTCGCGAACGTCGTGGCCAAGTTCGCGATCAGGTCGCAAGCTTGAGCCATTTTGACCACTATGTCATCAACATAGACGGCGATTGTTGGTTTTGGCCGCTCGACTTGGTCAGGCTAGTAGAGCGGGTCAATTTGGTCGGTGAAGCATTGCTGCATGCACCGTTGATAGGTGGTGCCAGCATTCTTTAGACCGAAAGGCATGGTTACATAATAGTACGAACCATACGGGGTGATGAATGAGGTTGCGAGCTAGTCGAACTCTTTCATCATGATCTGGTGATAGCCTGAGTAGGCATCCAGAAAGGAGAGGATTTCACATCTTGAGGTGGAGTTGACTATCTGGTCTATGCGTGGTAAAGGGAAATGGTTCTTCAGACATGCCTTGTTGAGGCTAGTATAATCAATGCACATTCTCCATTTCCCGGTCTTCTTTTTAACAAGAAGAGGATTAGCAAGCCAGTCGGAGTGGTATACCTCCTTGATGAATTTGGCTGCCAGGAGTTTGGTGACTTCCTTGCCTATGGCCCTGTGCCTCTCATCGTCAAAGCGACATAGGCATTGCTTGGCAGGCTTCGAGCCCGGGACAAAGTGTAATGCATGCTCGGTGACCTCCCGTGGTATGCCCGGCATGTCAGAAGGTTTTCATGCGAAGACATCGTGATTGGCGCATAGAAAGTCAGCGAGCTCGCATTCCTATTTGGCTGGGAGCTGGGTCCTGATCCGCACCGTCTTGGTTGGGTCGGTGGGGTTGATTCCCACCGCCTTAGTTTCTTCGAGTGGGTGGAAGGTGATCGAGGAGGTTGGCTTGTTGCAGTCCAGGACTGTTGGGGTCAACGATTCTTTGAGCCAGGGAGCTCAGCTGAGTTGATGATGGCAGTGGTGAGCTCGTAATGCTCGCGGTCGCACGTGTAGGCGTGCAAAAAGGTGCTACCCACAGTGATGACGTCGTTCGGTCCTGGCATCTTCAACTTGAGGTAGGTGTAGTTGGGGATCGCCATAAACTTGGCGTAGCATGGCCGCCCCAAGATGGCATGGTAGGACCCTAGAAAGTCCACCACTTTAAAGGTGAGGACCTTTGAGCAAAAGTTAGCTCGGTCACCAAATGTGATGGGCAGGTCGATCTGTCCAAGCGGGTACGCCTGCGTCCCTAGGATCACGCCGTGGAAGGGAGAGCTCACTGGGCGGAGCTTCGACCGGGGGATGCGCATGGCGTCGAGGGTGTCGACATAGAGGATGTTGAGGTCGCCGCCTCCGTCCATCAGCACCTTGGTGAGGCGCTTCTTGCTAACAATGGGGTCAACGATGAGCAGGTAGCGACCCAGTCTGGCGACATGGGAGGGATGGTCCCTCTGGTCAAAAGTGATCGGAGATTCCGACCAGCTAAGAAAGGATGGGATGATCGTTTCGGCGACGCATGCCTCTCTATAGAGCACTTTGTGCTGGCGCTTGGAGTAGATGGCATCAGATCCTCTGAGGATCATGAGGCATTCCTCGGGATCAGGAAAGACATCCCCATCCTTGCCCGCCGTGCCTCCTTTCTTGGCCACTGCCTCCTTGCTCTTTCCTTCTTTTGGCCCTCCGGCCTATCGCAGAAAACGCTTGAGGAGTTCACAGTCCTTGTAGAGGTGCTTGATGGAGTAGGCGTGGTTGGTGCATGGACTCTCCATGAGCTTTGTCAAAGTGGTCGGGCTGGCCCTACTGGGGCTGCCTACCCGCACGATCAGCTGCAGCGACCAACGCGGAGTTGGCCGGTCGGCGACGATCCTTCTTGTTCTTTTTACCCCTCTGTGTGGAGGGACCCTCATCTTGGTCCTTGCGCTTGGCCTTGCCCTTGTCCTGGCCTCCACTAAAGACCGCTTCGACTGCCTCCTCATCAGAGGCGTTGTTCGTGGCGACGTCGAGCATGTCGCGGGTGCTCCGGGGCTTTAGACAGTTGAGCTTGTGGATCAAGGACTCATAGGTTGTCCTAGAGAGGAACACGCTGACGACGTCCATGTCAATGACATTAGGGAGGGAGTTGCATCGTTTTGAGAACCTACGGATGTAATCCCATAGGGACTCATTGGGCTCCTGCTGGCAGCTCTTGAGGTCCCAGGAATTCCTAGGATGGACATACGTCCCATAGAAATTGCCGATGAAGATCATCTTGAGATCTGCCTAGTTGCGGATGCTGTCATGCGAGAGGAATTTGAGCCATGCTCGAACGTGTTCCCCACGCAGATGGAGACGTATTGAATGATGAAGTGGTCATCATCCACTCCTTCGGCTCGGCAGGCGAGCCGGAAGTCTTCGAGCCACATACCGGGATTCGTCTCTCTGGTATATTTAGCGATGTTGGTAGGTAGTCGGAAGCGCTGTGGGAACGACGCTCTCTGGATGCATCGGCCAAAGGCCCATGGTTCTGGGCCATCCGAGCTGGGACTCCGGTCGTCGGGTCGGCGACCATGCCTGGGGTGCGTTTCACCACTCCCCTCAATGGTCCGGTCCGGCCCATGCCGCCTGCTCTCATCGCCCCCTGATGGATGTCATCATCATGCCGGCCTGGCGCCGGTTATTGATGACGCTACGAGCATCTCGGTTTGGCCTGAGGTGTTCACGCACAGGTGGTCGGTGTGGAGCAGGCGCCGGGTCAGGCCGTGGTGCAGCTACGGCCTCCTGTTCCACGCCTAGTGACTGTAGAGGTGAGCGGATGGAGCGATGCAACTGGTGCGCCCCCATTCCCCGGTGGGGAGAGAGGTCGTGAGTCGGTGTCACGGCGTGGAGCTCTTCGCCTGTGAACGGTGGTGGTTTCCACCAGCTCTCCAAGGTTCCGGTGGACCGCCTGCTCCTAGGGGTCGACAGGCTCTGGAAGGCCACGCAGAAGCATCGCCGCAGCGGCGATATTCTAGCCAGCCCGAGCGAACTGTGGGGGGTCGTTCCCCCCATCCATGATGTTGCGCTGGACCTGGCGAGTGTGACCCCGGGCACCGCTCATCGGGTTACGTGCGCGGGGCAAAGCGTGTTGTGCCGAGCACGTCGGCGCAGGTGCCGGCTGGCTCTGCCACCTTTATCGTAGCTCCTTGCCGTGCTCTTGTGCACGCGCGAGGGCCTTCGCACGAGGGTCCGGAGGGCTGTGAGTCTATAGGGACTCTGCTACCACCAGTGGCTGTCCTGGGGCGTCCGCCATAGCGCACTCACGGGATAGAGGGTGGCCATGTACCATGACATCGTCGATGCTGGAGCCGTCGCTCTCAACCTCGTCATCCATGAGGTCGTGGAAAGAGGCGGGAGCGTAGCCCGCCATCTCCACGAATTTAGATGTGAGAGGGGGCGGTGTCAGCATCTTTCAGAGTCCCCGTGCATACACGTCCACAGGGAACGCGAGGCCGTAGGGGAACTGATAGCATGGCAGTTACGGCGGGGACAACGGGTCCCTCTAGAGAATCGGTGGAAGATAGTAAATAGTGAGTAAACAACAATATCTACGTTTCTCATAGTGGGGTTTGAGCCCAGCGTAGGCTCGGAGCGAAGCACAGGTGCCTCGTCGTTTAGGTCGCTGGGTTCCCAGAGCTGACGGAGGGCGCTCCTCCTTTGACGGGCACCGGGACAAGTGCCTCCTTGCGAAGGCGAAGCACGCCGAGCTGGTCAGCGACGAAGTCCAGGCTTCCAAAGAGGAAGGTCTAGGACGACTCAAAGATGGGAGGAACCAAAATCCCAACAGGTGGGAGCGCGGGAAACTCCAGCGAGCCAAAGTGAGTCGTATCACTTGAGCCCGCCATGCTGAAGATGGTGGAAAGGTGGGCCATCCGATGACCAAAATCGTGAACATACGACGTCCTCCCCACGGACGGTGCCAACTGTCGGTGCGAAAAGTGACCAACTAGTAAATATTTGTTGTTTTGTCGTACGTTGTGATTGGATATGGCCTAGCACTCAATGACATAGGGTTTATAGTGGTTCAGACAACGTCCCCTACGTCTAGTTAAGTCGGTCGGTGACTTTCTTCCTGAGTCCAGGTGCTCAAAGTTTGCTGTGGGGTTACAAACGAGTGGGAGTAAGATGGGGGTGTAAGAGGTCCGGTCAGACTCTGGACTGATGGGCCGAGAGTGACGGGAGCTCCTACATGCGCTAAGTATTCGAACGTGGGCTCTGTGTAGCTTTAGAATGTCTAAAGCTAGCAGAGAGTGAGTCGAAATGATCCGTATGTTGTTCGTCTTGTGTTGTTGTTCGATCGTCCCTGTTGGGAGAGGGCGCATCCCCTTTATAGATGAAGGGGACGGCCTTACAAGTGAGAGAGAGTGTGTGTATGTGCTACCTAGTCTTATTGCCCACGCCGTTAGGTACAAGACGGTTTGTTGGCGCCCACAATACTGTTGACGCCCAGATGCATATGGTTGGTTCCATCGTGTTCTTCTGATATGGCAAATGTCGGCGCCTACCATACTGTAGGACAAATGTTGGCGCCCACAACACTGTTCGTTGTTCTGACAGGTCTAGAAGGTTATAAAGTACCCTTCTGACATGACCAGATAGTACTATCCTATAGGTGTGCAGGGTATGGTCCTTGGTATTGCGGATGAGTTGATCGCCCCGTCTTACTTGCTCCGACTGATTCTTTGGGTCCTTACCTAGCGGGCGTCCCCGTTTGGTCGTTTTCCAGTCGGCTTCGACCGCGCCGGTGGGAGAAGAACTGTAAGCAGAGGTTCGGTGTACTCCTGGTCGGAGAGGTGGGTCGGAGTCGGAGGCGAGCGTCGTTCCTTCCTTGGTTAGGCCTTCTGGTTGGAGAGGCGGGTCGAAGTCAAAGAAGAGTGTCGTTCCTTCCTTGTCTAGGCCTTTCGGTCGGAGAAGTGGGTCAGAGTCGGAGGCGAGCGTCGTTCCTTCCTTGGCCAGGCCTTCTGGTCGGAGAAGCGGGTCAGAGTCAGAAGCGAGCGTCGTTCCTTCCTTGGCCAGACCTTCCGGTCGGAGACTGGATTGCTCTTCCAGCCTGTTGTTAGGTATCTGGGCCGGCCCAGGAGTTCTGCGTCGTTCGTAACGTCGACTGTTGGGCTAAGCTTTTGCTGGGAAGCAGGTCCATTAGGGACCCTGGGTTTATGAACCCGACATAATCAGTTTTCTAGTTGCTAGTTTATTTCTAATACTTGTATGTTTCATTCTAAATCACTGTTAATGATTTATCTCTTCTTCTTTGTGCAGAATCAATCTGCGGCATTGAATGAGCCTTATGACCGATAGTGGTCATAGTGGTCACCGTGGTCATAGTTTATTTGCATTCCTGATGAGCCTGGAGAGCGACCGGGAACTATGTACTTGTGATTCTAAAGTTTATTTGCATTTGTGATTGTGAAGTTCATTTGCATTTGTGATGTGGTCGATATATCTATATGAACTGCATGTGATGCCTATTATGAACTATCTGTGATGGATGTGATGTTTATTTAAATGTGGTACGTGGCTGTGACCGAACCAAATAAACTGATTATATGTGGTAGCTTTGCCGAGTGTTACACTCGGCAAAAGGGCTATTTGCCGAGTGCCATAAAAAATACACTCTGCAAAGCGGACACGTGACAAAAATCTGTACATTCTGAGGCTAAAATTATTTCTTTGCCGAGTGTCTGTGCTGTGACACTCGGCAAAGAAGACATGTTTGTCGAGTGTCAGCGCCTGGACACTCGGCAAAGAGACTAAAAGTTGGGTCTGGAATGACCAGTCTTTGCCGAGTGTCCGGGATGTGACACTCGGCAAACATGGATTATTTGCCAAGTGTCGGGGCCGGGACACTCGGCAAACATGCATTATTTGTTGAGTGTCAGGGCTGGGGCACTCGGCAAACAAGGTCATGTTTGCCAAGTGCCGATGCCGTTATACACTCGGCAAACACGCTGTGACCGTCTTCGCGTCGTCACGTTACTTTTTTTGTCGAGCATTAGTTTCAGCACTCGGCAACGTCTTTGCCGAGTGCCCGATAAAAAACACTCGGCAAATAAACTTTTGTCATCACTATATACGCCGTGTGCTGTTTGTCGAGTGATTTTTAGGCTTCGCCATGTGCCTTGGACACACGGCAAAGATCCTGTTTCCGGTAGTGATTGTGCTGCTGTGCCTGTGTTGCAGCTCCTCGCGAAAGCCAAAATGGACCGGGAGCTATCTGATTCTTCAAGGAGCTAAAGTCTTCGCCTATGCCTGCCGTCGCTTGTTGTCTATTGGCAACAAGATTCTGAGTCATTTATGCTATGTCTTTTTATCGTTAAAATTTAGGTTTATCCTAGATCAAATTTCTTTAAACTTTGACCGGTTTTTTAGAAAAATAATGCATCAACATACATAAGTTCAAATAATCATAGTCAAAATGAAAGAAATTTGACTTAGGATGAAAAGATACCCTATAATTTAGAACTTATTATATCCGAAGTAGCCCTGGCTTGTTAACATACACAAGTTCATGTATGGCTGTTAAACTTCTCCTATTTTTGTTATTGGATCATTCTCGTCTTCTCGATAGTGGTAGTTAAATCGTTGTGCCCTTTTACTTGGCGATCTTTTTTTGCGAATTCTTTTCTTTCTATTTTTTTGAACTCTCTCTCTTTTTGAATGGCGATCAGTATATGCTGTTTCACTGAAGACCTATTGAGTAAGCGTAACCTTTTCTCGGATTGTGAAATCAAATGAGTGCAAATTCGACGACGAGGCAGTCGTCTGTTACCTGTTGGGCTGTTATGGGCCTCAATAAGACGTGGCCCAACTTAATCAGGGTGAACAAGTGTAAGTCGGTTAGGCCCACGTACCTAAGCACCCCGGCGGCTCGCCCACTCCCGAGGGGTCCACCAGGCAGCAGAGAGCCCTGTTCAGGCGGGCCGTCTCCACCCTCCGTCCGGCCGCTGCGCGTTTCGCCGCAGCTGGCAACTCCGCTCTGACCGACCTAGGAGGAGAAGGTCGAGGGGGAAGTCTCCCTCACGAGAGGCGAGGAGGATGTCGGGGTTCGGCGATGGGTACGTGGGAACGGCGCTGGACGCGGTGAAGATCCGGCTGGAGAAGCAGCGCGAGGCGGAGCGCTGCAAGATCGAGGAGCTCAAGAACAAGTCCGCGGACGGGCAGCCCGGCCTCCTCCAGTTCGGCTCCAGCACCTCCGAGGTAATCGTCGTCACGGCCGCGCGCTTCGTGTTCCTGCCCTTTTGTCCGTCTCGCTACCGAATCCTTTAATCCTGTCGATGCGTTGTAATTGCCCACCAAGCTACGAGTGAGGGAAAAAGACACTGACTCACTTGTTGCCACTGTCGTCCAGGATTCGTGTCTTTTCTCTTGTAATCGCGAGTAATTTTTGCTCGATAGTTAGCTCTACTTGTGATTTAGCAAAATCAGCACGAGATTTGTGTTCTGTTTAGTTTACCCTGTACGGTTCAGTATTCACTTTCGAGTAGCTTTTCCACACTTCGTTTTTGTTGCTGAATTGACCAATTGATATGTTTTTTTTTGTGTGTGTTTTGATGTCGTGTAGGCTGATTTATGTCTTTTAATTTCTACACCATGTATACGCCTCTTCACTTGTTTAGAAATTATTTGAATTTCTGCAAGTAGGTCGTTGCTGTAGGTTGTGTATAACCTTGAATTTTACTAAGTTAATGTTAATTGCTGTTGCATTCAGATTCTTGAGACTGCATTTAAGAAGGAAACAGTTGGTCTCGTCACCAGGGAGCAGTATGTCGAGAAGGTAATTAGCCAATTCATTCATTCATACATATACATCATTATTTGCCGGTTCATTTGTTGAAGACTGGGATTTTCCATCTAATTTATTGTCTTTATTGTCCTTCTGCCCGAGTAGAGGGTTAACATTCGAACCAAGATTGAGGAATAAGAGAAAGAAAAACTTCAAAAGCTGCAACAAGAGTGAGTTTGAACTTTGAATTCAAGCCTGGTCAAATCACAAGTATCTTTGAATTCCTTCCCTCAGCCAAACAATAATGATTTGTGTGTTTCAGAGAAGAACAATTGCAAATGCAGAAAAGGAAAAAGAGGAGAGTGAAGGGTGATCCACGCTTATCTTTCTGCGACGACATTGAGAATGGAAGTGATGAAGATGATTTTAAGAAACGTATGGTCCTTCTAACCTATCTGTGGTCTTACTATTTTTTTGTTCTCTCACCTCATTTATGTGCATTTCATAAGCAGATCTGTTCATTTTGGGGGTGCACTGCACACATCTCTGTCTATTGCATTGACCAAGTTTTTTTTGGCTTTGTTTCTATATTCCCCACTTGTGTGGGCTGGTTGTAGTTTATGATTTCATATTTCATTTGTTAGCATAGCCATGACGTAGTTGATGAACGATATTAAATGTACCACATCCGTATATTCTTTGCTTGTGTACTAGTTTCCTTCTGATAATTGTGTTTTCCATCATAGTTTTCAAATTCTTGTGAAGCATTGTTTTATGTGTTTGTTTTTCCTGTTGTGTTACAGCCTTGATTTCGAGATCTTACTTCTGTGGCAATCATTTGCTTTAAACTTTGCTTTAGTTGTTAAATTGGTGATGAAATGAAGTTTGATTGATGCAACTGTGGCAAAACCCTTGTTATCGTCATGATCCTGCTATTTAGATCATTTCATGTATAGTTCACCTGTAGACAAACACCAAACTGAATTAAACAGGTCTTGCACAGGGCTTTATGTAGAATGTCTTAATCCTTGCTCAGTGCCAACAGCAATATTTCTGTGTCTTGACATTACTAAAGAATTATAGAACTACTCTTAAGCTAATATGCACATATTCTTGCTTCTCTGTACAGAAGAAACCAAGAAAAATGGCCCTGTCAAACTTGGAAAGGATCCAACTGTCGAGACAAGTTTTCTACCCGATAGGTATTTCTGTTGGTTTATGACTACCACTTAGGATTGTTGATTGATTCTCCATTTCCAAGCTTTGTTTGACCTGCAAGCTGTTTGCTAAGAGTGATCCTTCAGAGAAAGGGAGGCGGAGGAACAAGCAGAACGAGAACGACTGAAGAAGCAGTGGTTGCGTGAACAGGAATTGATCAAAAGTACTGCCACATTCTGATAGAACTGCTCACTTTAATCAATCTACTATGAGTCACAATTTTTTGGATAAAATTTCTTCCTAACTGATTAACCATTATGTCGCGTTCCAGATGAACCTCTTTCAATTACTTACAGTTACTGGGATGGGACTGGGCACAGGAGAGTTATCCAGGTTAATTTCTAATCAATGGTGAACTTGCTTCTTATTTGTCTGTTCTAAGCTTTTGATCTGTGGACTGTACAATGAAAACAAAGCTTACTATGATGCCAGGTCCGTAAAGGTGACTCCATTGGAGAATTCCTAAGTGCTGTTCAACAGCAGCTTGCCCCTGAATTCCGTGAAGTACGGACAACTTCAGTTGAGAATCAACTTTATGTGAAGGAAGATCTTATCATCCCTCATGTATGTGTTCATTCTCTTGTAATCTACAAAGTTATGTTAAAGTAAGTCCAACCATTTTCTGATTCCATGTTCTCTCATTTGTTTGACAGCAACACAGCTTTTATGAATTAATTATCAACAAAGCGAGGGGCAAGAGTGGACCGGTAATTCTTGTTTCTTTTGTGATGTGGATATATTCTGCTCAAAAACGTGTTGTTTGTTCTGAAGCTTTTCCTAGCTTTTGGAAAAACAACTGTGCAATTCCTTTTTTTTCCATTGGTGTTTCCAGCTTATGTAATATTTGGCTTCTTACAACTGATCACTGTTTTCATTTCATCAAGGGAGTCTAGCAGTTTCTTCTTTCTTCCTTAACCTCGTTAATTCACAAGTTTAAGGAATATTGGATCTGAAACCAAATGATTATGTAATTCTAGTTGTTTACAGATGCTTAAGGGATTGTTTTGTTATTCCAGATGAATTATTTCTTCATGGCATTAGAGTTTAAACATTTAATGACACTGATTTCTGTTGACAGCTTTTCCATTTTGACGTTCATGAGGATGTTCGTACCATTGCCGATGCAACAAAAGAAAAGGATGAGGTGACTGACGTTTCACAATGTCTTATTTGTACTTTTCAGTTTCCCATATGATATGCTGCATTCTAAACTCATGTTTGATAACTGCAGTCTCACGCGGGGAAGGTTGTAGAGAGGCATTGCTACGAGAAAAATAAGCATATATTTCCAGCTTCAAGATGGGAGGTGTCGGGTTCATAAACCCGGGGTCCCTCATGGACCGGCTTTCCAGCAAAAGCTCGGCCCAGCAGACGACCTTGCGAACGACGCGCAAACTTCTAGGCCAGCCCAAACACCTAAACGACAGGTCAGAAGGGCGATCCAATCTCCGACCAGAAGACCTAGCTAAGGAGGAACAACGCTCGCTTCCGACTCCGGTCCGCCTCTCCGACCGGAAGGCCTGGCCAAACACCGCTTCCGAACTCCGACCCGCGTCTCCGATCGGGGACGCACCGAGCCCCTGCTTGCAGCTCTTCATCGACTGGCGCAGTCGGAACCAACTGGGACCAACTGACCGGGGACGCCCGCTCGGTGAGGACCAGGAAACGAACGAAGCAAGTAAGGCATGGCACTCAAGTCAACCGCAATACCGAGGACCGTACCCTGTACTCCTACAAGACAGTACCGATAGGACATGTCAGAAGAGTGCCCTGCAACCTTTCAGGCGTGTCAGAACCCAAGCAGTGTTGTGGGTGTCGACATTTGCCCTACAGTGTTGTGGGCGCCCGCAAACTCCCATACCAGACGAGTATAGTAAAAACACCTTGCATGCCTCTGGGAATCAACAGTATGGCAGGCACTGACATCTGCCATACCAGAAGAAGACGCAATCTCCCACATGCATGTGACATTAACAGTGTTATGGGCGCCTACAATCATCTTGTACCCGACGGCGTGGGCAACGAGACTTAGCATGCGTACACTCTCTCTCTTACTTGTAAGGTCATCCTCTTCATCTATAAAAGGGGGTGCACTCTCTCCCAAAGGGGAGAATCAGTCCACAACAACTCGAATAACACACGATCCGAACGACCAAGGATTCCAACGAACAACAAACGTTCGAACACTTAGCACATAGCGGAGCTCCTGTCACTCTCGGTCCTTCAGACCAGAGTTCCACCGGATCCCTTGTATCTTCCATCTTTCTCCCTTCCGTTTGTAACCCCACAGTAAACTTCGAGCACCTGGTCTCATGAATAAAGTCACTGATCGACTCAAACTGGACGTAGGTCACGTTGTCTGAACCAGTATAAACCCTGTGTCATTGAGTGCTAGGCCACATCCGATCACAACGTACGGCAAAACTACAAGTATTTACGTGTCGGTCATTTTCTGCACCGACAGTTGGCGTCGTCCGTGGGGAAGAAGCTGTACGTTCACACTTTTGGTCATCGGATGGCCCACTTTTTCGCCACCTTCGTCATGGCGGGCTCAAGCGATACGACTCGCTTCGGCTTACTAGGGTTCCCCGCACTCCCACCTGTTGGGATGCGGGGGCCTTCCATCTTCGAGCCGTCCCAGGCCTTCCTCTTCGAAAGCCTAGACTTCGTCGCCGACTGGCTCGGCGTACTACACCTCCGTGAGGAGGCACTTGTTTCGGCGCCCGTCGGAGGGGCGCCCTCCATCGGCTCTGGGACACCCGACGACTTCAACGATGAGGCGCCTGCGCTTCATTCTGAGCAAACGCTCTGCTCAAACTCTGTTGTGAGTAATGTATATGCTATTATTTACTCGCTATTTACTATCTTCTGCCAATTCTCCGGAGGGACCCTGCTGTCCCTACCGCAACCACCATTCGACCGGTCCCCTTATGGCCTCGCGTCCCCCACAGACACGTACGTCGAGGGGCTCCGAAACATGCTGACGCCGCCTCCTCTCACATCTGAATTCGTGGGGCTGGCGAGCTACGCTCCCACCTATTTCTACGAACTCGTAGATGACGAGGTTGAGAGTGATGGCTCCAGCATCGACGACGTGGCACCTAGCCACCGTTCGTCCTGGGAGTGCGCTATGGCGGACGCTCCGGGACAGCTGGTAGTGGAGTCCTTGCAGACTTACACCCCTCCGGACCCTTGTGCGGGGGCCCTCGCGTGCGCACAAAAGCACGGTGAGGAGCTACGACAACGGCGGTAAAACCAGCCGCCACCTGCGCCGGCGCGCTCGGCGCACCACGCTACGCCTCGTGCGCGTAACCCGGCGAGCGGGGCCCGAGGTCACGCTCGCCAGGTCTAGCGCAACATCATGGACGGGGGGAACGATCCCCCATGGTTCGCTCGGGCTGGCCAGAACATCGTCACCGTAGCAATGCTTCTGTGCGGCCTTCCCGAGCCGAACGACCCCTAGGAACAAGCGATCCACCGGAACCTCCGGGCACTGGTGGAAACCGCCGTCGTTCAACAGGCGGAGAGATCCGCATCGCGACACCGATTCGCGGCCTCTCTCTCCACCAGGGGAGTAGGGACGCACTAGACGAATCGCTCCATCCGCTCACCGCTATGGCCGTCGAGCGCGGCGCAGGAGGCCGCAGCCGTGCCACGGTCTGACCTAACGCCCACTCCACACCGGCCCCCTGTGCGCGAGCGGCTCGGGCCGAACCAAAACGCTCGCAGCGTCATCAGCAACCGGCATCGGGCCTAGCATGATGATGACGTCCATCGAGCGGCAGTGAGGGCAGGCGACATAGACCCCGGTCGGACCATCGCGGGGAGTGGTGAAACGCACCCCAGGCGCGGTCGCCGACCGGAGTCTCAGCCCGGATGGCCCGGGACCACGGGCCTTTGGCCGACGCATCCAGAGAGCGTCGTTCCCACAGCGCTTTCGACCACCTACCAACATCGTCAAATATACCAGGGAGACGAACCCCGGTATATGGCTTGAAGACTTCTGGCTCGCCTGTCGAGCCAGTGGAGTGGATGATGACCACTTCATCATTCAGTACCTCCCTATCTACGTAGGGGAACATGTTCGAGCTTGGCTCGAATTCCTCCCGCGCGACAGCATCTGCGACTGGGCGGACCTCAAGAGGGTCTTCGTCGGGAACTTCCAGGGGACGTATGTTCGCCCTGGGAACCCCTAGGATCTCAAGAGCTGCCAGTAGGAGCCCAACGAGTCCCTGCGGGATTACATCCGCATGTTCTTGAAGCGGTGCAACTCCCTTCCTGATGTCATCTGTAACACCCCGGTGTTATGCCTACATTTAGGCACTGCAAATCACGCATATCATGCATCATCAAGCATCCAAATCATACATGCTTAATCATGTGAATAACAATTGAAACATCTGAAACATGCGTGAAACCTGAATGTTGCATACACCTGTTTAAGAATTGTTTTGCCCTGAATTTTTCTTGCTAGGTTAGTAAAACATGTTTGGCTACTATTGTAAATCATCTAGCAATGTTTAGTTCAATTTTTGGAGCAATGTTTGTATTCAAATTAATTCAAAATTTGGCTTCAAAAATAAATTCCCAAAATTAGGGTTTTGAGCTAAACGTCGACTTTGATCTTACAATTCAAAATCTAGAAAGAATTTGGCTGTGGTCCTAAAAGCAAAAAATGTAGAGAATTAAATTCTAAGCAACTTTCATTTTTGGTACATTTTCAAAAGAGGTCATTTTCTTGCTCAAAATAATATTTGAAAGATGGCATTTAAAAATTTCTTGAAAATATATTTGGAAAAAGGATTTTTTTCTCCTTGGCGGGACGCCGCCTGCGCTCAGCTCGCTTGCTTGTTGCCCGGCCAGTAGCGCCCAGCCAAGCCCCCCGCCCGCGCCGGCCCGGCCAGTGTGGCTCCTTCTCCAGCCTTGCGCTTGCCCGTCGCGCCACGCCACGCCCGATCAGCGTCGGGATGCTCTCAGCGTGGCGACCATGCACCGGCGTCGCGCCCGCCCGCCTGGCAGACCACGACCTGCGCGCGCCCGCCCGCCTTCAAGCTGCTGCGCATGCCCGGTCGCTCGCTCACTCCCCGCCCCATGTTGCCTTCCCTCTCCTCCAGAGCCGAGGGCCTCAAGCTCTGCCCCTCGCCGCGCCCACGCACCCGCCGGCGCAATTCGCCGCGGCTCCTCCACCTCGGCCGGAAATCGCGCGCCCGTAGCTCCGCCTCGCCCTCCTTCAAGTCGCGCTCGCGCTTGCGCCGCCTTCCGAGCTCAGGTTGAGCCTCCCCGAGCTTCGCCACCGACGGCCATGGCGCGGCGTGCTCGGCCGCCATGGAAGTCGACTTCCTTCTCTTCTCCAGCCCCGCCTAGCTACCCTACCACACTCGCCTTCTTCTAGCGCATCACGTGCGCTCGCCAGTTCGCCCTGCCGTGGCCGGAGATGGCCGCCGACCTCGTGGTAGAAGCAGCTGCCATTGCCAGCGCAAACATCATGAGGCGAGCACTCTGCCTCGACCACCCAGGCCGGCCGGTAAAGCGGCGATGGGGGTGACGCCTCTTGGGCCGTCTTCCCCCTCCTTGCGCTCGCGCGGGCAGCATGAGCAGCAGTGGGTCGTGGGCTTGATTTCAATGGTTTGGCCCAAATCGTTTAAATGAATTGTTTTTCATTTATTCTTTATTATTTGAAATTTGAAATGGTTTGAAAAATGTTTGGGTACTCAAAGTCGCTCCAAATCTGTTGAAATAAATTTGTCTAGGTTCCTTATCATCAGATCTACTTGGGAAAAATTGTGCATGTCATTTTGAGACACTTTCTTTGTAGAATTTTATTTAATCATGAATATTGCTGATAACTTGAAAAATATGTAGAAAAATCTATAGGCTTCAGAAAAATATGATTTCAAGTTTGTTAATCTTCTTATGTTATGTATTTCCTAGAAAAAAATATGTTTCATGCATGTGCTGTGGGAAAATTTTGAGGTGTAGTTCAAGTACCTTTAATAGCTGATTTTTGTTATTTTTGCTAGAGAGCAAACTTTGTACAAAGCATGCATGTGATAATTTTTGTACAGTCATTGTATGCTATGAAGAACCTAGGAAAAATACTAACTCTATTGTTTGACACTTTTCACAGTTCAAAGTATTTTTATGTTTCTAATCCTGCCATGTCTTGTCATTTTTGTGTATACTATTTTACTTATCCAAACGCCATGAAAATTTTATGATAGTCTACTTAGAGTAGTACTATGCTACTATAATTTTCTTAGATTTTTATAAGCACCAGAAATATAGGTTGCTGTTGTAGCCCTAGTTTAAAATGAAATAAAATAATCCTCTTTAATGCAAGTTAGTTAATAATGTTAGCTTTGGTGTATCTTTGAAGCATTTAATAAGATGTGTTGGCTTAGCATATTAGTAGTAGAAGAGAATGCAGTAGATGACATGTGCTTGTAGTATATTTTCTTGGATGAGGTTGACTACCTTGCATTCAAACATATCCATTGTATTTATCTCATCCGATGCACCGATTGCATAAGCACTTACACGCATTGCATCATACAGGATCGCAAACCGAGAACCCAGTCGTCATACCCGAGGAGCCCGAGGAGCAATTCGAGGTGCAGCCGCAGGAAGTGCCAGAAGCCGACGATGAGGACGTTGAGGAACTTCCGGAGTGTCCCGATCACCGTCCGAGCTCCTTCGAGAGAGGCAAGCCCCGGAGCATTTTTCTCCCGGTTTGCAATGATTTAATTAAATGTTTTACTTTAATTGATGCATTACGTTCAGGAGTTGTTTGCAACCGTTGCTGCATTATACCTTGTTTACCTTTGTTATACTATATCCTTGTTACCCTGGTATCCACAGTCGAGTCAATGCTTAGCTGGCTTAGACCGGTAGAAGTCGGGTGATTTCCTGTCACTTGCGAGCTATAGGTGGTTACCTGGATCTGCTTGGATGACTATGAAGTCATGGTATAACTAAGTGTTAAATGAAGTTGAGACCGGACGGAGACTTGCAGAGTTTTGGACTGTAGTGTTTCCGTCTGTGTCGATTAAGGACCGACCGTTGTTGGGCCTCGAGTCATGTTGAACGCATGCCTTACATTTAGCTGGCCGGATAAAGTACCTTCCGACCGCGAAGCTGGGAGATTTTTCGGGCCGAGTAGATTGCCCGCAGCGCACTGTGCCGGAGAAGGTGTGGTAGGACACGGGGGCGGGATGATAAGACCAAAGTGCAGTCGGTCGGCCCCCAGGTACATGTGGTTCCTGGCAAACTCGAGATACCTGAAAAGTTGACTCGGTGATCAATATCTCACTTTAGCGGGTGAGTGAGGTTTGTGTAAGGAATAAATCACCAGCTGGTTAGGAATCGATTCGAATCGCCATCGCTCCTGGACAGTGAGCACTTGACTTGAGTGACTTCATCGTAGTAAATGTTTATGGAACACTTGGACAGTAATAATGAATATGACAGTATGGAAGTTGTTTAATGATCATTGGTTATCATTATCTACTTAATCACATGTTTACTCTAGTATAGGTGCAAATCTAGTCGACAGGTTAATAATAATAACTTGACAATAATGCTTTTAGAAAGGTTCTTGAAATGCTAAAAATGCTTCTTTTGCAAATGAGTCAGCTGCCCTACTATAAAGCCCTTCATAATCCTTGGTGTCACTTATTTTCGGTTATGTCGGGTAAGTCTAGCTGAGTACCTTCTCGTACTCAGTGTTTTATTCCCACTTGTTGCAGATGGGCAGATGTATTACGGCTACTGTATCAACTGCCTTTATCCTGCGATGGGTGATGCTTAGGACCATGGGCATGGTCATTCCTTACGTCTCGTCTAATGCTTTTGTTGGAGATGATCATTCGCTGGCACTATATTTGAACTCCGCGTGAGTGTGTGTGTGGTTTGAACAAATGACTTCCGCTACTTTTATTCGAACTGGTTTTGTAATAACTATGTTTAAACTCTGATGTATCTGAGATTGCGAACTTTTATGTAATATGTGATGGTGACCGCTAAACTTATTACGATCTTGGCTGGAATGGAAGTTGGTTTGAAATCCTTCGTGATTTCACGGACTACCGGGTTATACGGGCTTAAGTTTGCTAAATCGTCTGCTCTGGCGGATGATTTTCTTACTTAATTTCGTATAATTGGTCGGTTCTTTTACAGCTGGTATCAGAGCATGGTTTAGCGTGTTACTGTTCACAAGTGTATTTAAAACAAAAAGGGCATTTGGAAAAAGGTGATTTTCAAAATATAAAGTGTGCCAGTGATCATATCCTTTATGCCCAGTTAAGGACTTTAGGTGGCTTAATTAAGTACTGACTGGGGTTCTTGCATCATATTTCTCTTTCGTCGCTCAAACGGCGTGCTATTGTATGAGTGTCACTTGTTTGAGTGGTAATGAATGGATCATTTGCCTCTACGCCTCGGTAAGTGTGAGTTGTGAGAGCATGATCGGATACACCGCCGATCTAGGGTGAATGCTTATATGATGCTGGAGTAATTACATGTTCTACGCATGTTTTACAAAGGTATCTCATGTATGGGTCTTCCGTCTGTGGAGGCGATGCCGTCAATAGGACGATGGTTCGGGTAGTTACTACCGTTGTACACGTATCTGGGGATTCGTGTAGAGCGTGTAGATAAAACTTTACTGCTTTTATGCATTCATTGGGAATTGGGCTGAAATGAATCTTCTGCAGGTACATAACAACGCTATCGTGTAGAACATATTAGCTACGTATTTGAGAGATCGTTTGTATGCCACCGAATTCGTCGTTAGAACTTATTTATTTCATAAGTTTGTGAGAACGTACGGCACGTACATACATCATGTTACTTGTGCATTTCATTCATGTCATGCATTCCTCCCCTTATAAATTGATTATCTCATTTTGATAAAAGTTGTATCACCTAAAATATGTTTCCCCGAGGTAATAAGAGAACTTTTGCTACAGATGGCCCGCACGAAGCAGACCGCCCATAAGTCCACCGGAGGAAGAGCACCTCGACGTCCGTTGGCCCTAAGGGAGCACCGCACCATGGACACCTTCTTGAGCGAGTTTGGCTTGCCAACTTTGCTTTGGAGAGTGCTCCATGATGTGGGGTACCCAGAGGGTCAAGAGCCGGTGTACTCTTGGAATGAGAGCCAGTTAACAGATGATGGACTAGCAGTGGTGGAGATCACGGTTCCTGCTCTCGGTGATGCTCCAGATTGGGATGGTTGGCATTTAGAGTTTGAGGGTCGCACTCCAGCTGAGGGTGCAGAGGGAGCAGCCTTCCGTGTCATCAGGGACATTATGAGCAGATTTCCCAGTGAGCTTGCAGCAGCTCTAGCTGGTACTTTTCCTAGGGATGATCCTCGTGATGCCATTTGGGTTCAGCCTCAGGGAAGTGCATTGGTCAGAGGTCCAGCTGAAGGACAGGCTAGCGACAACCAGGCAATGAGTGCTATGTTCGCCGCCATCAGAGCGTATGAGGGTCTCGAGAGTACCTACTGGACTTTGACTGGCTTGCGTAGTGAGGATAAGCAAAAAGGGAAAAAGCAGAATAAGAGACAGGCACGTGCTATAGCTAGCTTGCAGGAGCAGTTGGCTGATATGAACTTACAGCGAGATCAGGCGGTTGAGAGAGGATATAGAGCTATGCAGCGAGTGCATACGTTGACTCAAGCCAACAACAATGCAGACCGCATGATTGGACAGTTGGTGTAGGAAAGGAATGAAGCCTAGAACGCAAGAAACCTTCTGCTGCAGAGGGTCGATGAGCTAGAGGAATACAACGGCAACCTACACGAGGAGTTTCACGCGCTCTACAATGGGGTTGGCCCATATGCTCCACCAGACGCCGCTGGCATGGACATCGACGACGACAACCAGGACGAGCCTGTAGTTTCAACTGGGGGCGATGGTGACGTCTTCGATCCCGACGATGGCCCCGAGGAGTAGGCTAGTTGCCTTGCGCTAGTATCTAAGTCCTGTCGCAATGACCTTTCTTTTGTTGGCATGTATCCTATTGTATGTTGCTTTGAACGTATGAGACTTGGCATGTGGTTGGAACTTGATTTTCGAGTGCGATATCTGAACGCATAAAAGTCCAGTGTATGTATGCTGGCAAATTGGTTGTATGGACGCGATGTTTGCCGTTGAAGTAATTTGATTAAGTGCTGTTGTTTTAATGGGGATGTGATTGTTGTGCCTCTATTTTATTGTATGAATTTATTCTCTCCAGTAAATTCAGTACGGCATAATTTTTCATCCACTCGCAATTATTACAGCTTCACTCAATCATTACTTGTTGCTGAAACATACAGATGACAAACACTCGCCGAACCACGTATGAGGCCGCTGAGACCGGTGCTAACGGTGCGGGGACTGGTGGTGGTGGTGGAAACCACGGCAACAACAATGAACCTCCCCATGAACCGCATTTGCCAGCTCCTCCCCCGTTTACCCCCGAAATGTTCCTCGCACAGCTGCTCGGGAGTCAGCGCAATGCGGAACAATCCCAAAAGAACATGGAGGATTTTCTGTGAACCATCGCCAACAACGTTCAACGTGGTAACAATCAAGGTG
Organism: Miscanthus lutarioriparius; assembly: GCA_904845875.1. Lineage (NCBI taxonomy): Eukaryota > Viridiplantae > Streptophyta > Magnoliopsida > Poales > Poaceae > Miscanthus > Miscanthus lutarioriparius. Next base: position 25,206,903 of record CAJGYO010000004.1, on the reverse strand, counting down.
GTGGCATAGGAGTGAACCAATATAGCAGCTTCAAGGATTTCATGGACACCAGGCCGCCAGTATTCAAGGAAGCAACAGAGCCACTCGATGCTGAGGAATGGATCAACATGATGGAAGATAAATTCCGTGTGTTGAGGATGACTAAGGTTCTGAAAACGGAGTATGTTTGCACTTCAATTGCGGGGACGGCGGGAATGTGGTGGAAGCACCATCGCACCACCTTCCCTCCAAATGCCCAGATTTCTTGGAGAGAGTTTGCTGAGGCCTTCCGTGGAGTCTATATTCCACCCGGGCTGACCGAGATGAAGTTGGGAGAGTTTCTGGCATTGAACCAGGGCACCAAAACCGTGGATTTAATACCGCATGCCTTCAACAACTTGTGTCGCTATGCTCCCGACATGGTTGACACAGATGCTAAAAAAAGAATAGCTAGTTTCAAGAGGGGACTCAATCCAAAATGATGAAGCATGTTGGTACCAACAACCGTGTCGATTCAATGACTTCATTAGCATCGTCTGCAAGCGAGGAGAAGAATAACAACGCCAAAGACTGCAGACCAAGACACGCAAGAGAGCCTTTGAAGGTGGTCCGTCCCAAGCTAGAGCACCTATGGGAGGTCGTCCTCCATATCGCCCATCGGCACTGGCGCTAGGTTCAAAGCCACCTCGGCCAAGAAGTCGAAATTTCCGTGGACCTCAAAAGCCGTACAAGATGGCGAAGACAAATTAACAAAGCGGCCGCAATTGCGGTACAAAGGCGATTCAAGGAGTGTGGGATCTGTCGGAGACGGTGAGAGGACCTGCTATAACTTTGATCAACCCGACCATTTTTCGAGGTTTTGTCCGTACCCGCCCAAGAAGAAGCAGCAGACTTATAATGCTAGAGTGCATAGTACAACAGTGGATGAAATTTCGAGGAGAGCCCATCCTTCTTTGGTAAGTTTCTGTCAACGAAAACCCTACGGTTGTTCTATTTGATTCTCGGATCATCGCATTCTTTTATGAGTCAAGCATTTGCACGAAACACGAACAACTATGCATGTAATTGGGTTATGGTTACCGTATAAGTTCGTAGGGGTGATGTTTTGACTAACCGGATGGTTCGAGGGCAACCCTTGAATTAGGTAGCGAGGAAGTTCGAGTGAACTTGATAGTTATGCCCGGATTAGTGTTGGATGCCATTATAGGGATGAATTGGATGAAGGATGGGGAGCGGTCATAGATCTTTGGAAGTCGAGTACTTACCCTTAAGGATCCTCGGGTGAGGGTACTTTTCAAGTACCATTGCCTCGGAGAACAGACCTTATAAGTGTTACATGTGCTACGGTAGTCATTCCTATTCATCAGATTCCGGTAGTGTGAATTTCCGGATGTATTCCCGGATGAGCTACCTGGTCTTCCGCCGGATAGGGAGATTGAGTTTGGAATTGAGTTAGTCCCCGGAACAGCTCCGATTTCAAGGAGACCATATCGGATGCCTCCAGATGAACTAGCTGAGCTGAAGAAGCAGTTAGAAGATTTGTCAAAAAAGGGGTTTATTCGGCCAAGCAAGTCTGAATGGGGATGTCCCGCCTTGTTTGTGAAGAAAAAGAAAGAGGGCACGTTGAGAATGTGCGTAGATTACAGGCCACTCAACGCCGTGACCATCAAGAATAAGTATCCCTTGCCTCATATTGATGTTCTGTTTGACCAATTATCCAAGGCCAAGGTGTTCTCAAAAATAGATTTGAGATCCGGTGATCATCAGATCAAGATAAGGTCACAGGATATACCGAAAACTGCATTTTCCACGGATCACGGGTTGTATGAGTATCTTGTCATGTCCTTTGGCTTGACAAATGCTCCCTGCATACTTTATGTTTTTGATGAATACGGTTTTCATGCCAGAATTGGATAAGTTTGTGGTAGTGTTCATCGATGACATTCTGGTGTACTCCGAGAATGAGAAAGATCATGAAGAGCATCTGAGAACTGTCTTGACCAGACTTAGGGATCATCAATTGTATGCTAAGTTTAGCAAATGCGAATTCTGGTTGAAGGAAGTTCCTTTTCTTGGTCACATTCTGTCAGAGAATGGGGTTTCAGTCGATCCAAGTAAGGTGCAAGAAGTTATGAATTGGAAAGCACCGACCACAGTTCCTGAGATTAGAAGTTTCTTAGGACTAGCGGGTTATTACCGTCGCTTTATACCAGACTTTTCGAAGATTGCCAAACCGATGACAAGTCTCCTACAGAAGGATCACAAGTTTGTGTGGATAGAAGAGTGTGAAACAGCTTTCCACACTTTGCGGAGCTCAATTGACCATTTGCTCTGTTCTAGCACAACCAGATATCGAGAAACCATTTGATGTGTTTTGCGACGCATCGAAGACTGGATTAGGATGTGTTCTTATGCAAGAAAGGAGAGTCATTGCTTATGCATCACGTCAATTGAGAAAGCACGAGGTCAACTATCCAACACATGATCTTGAACTTGCTGCAGTTGTGCACGCCCTAAAAATTTGGAGACATTATCTACTAGGTAATGTGTGCAACATTTTCACAGATCATAAGAGTCTTAAGTACATCTTTACCCAACCAGAGCTAAACATGAGACAGCGCAGATGGTTGGAATTGATCAAGGATTACAACTTGAATGTGCAATATCATCCTGGAAAAGCCAATGTAGTGGCAGATGCTTTGAGCAGAAAGTCACATTACTTGAATGTGCAGCCATTACTTGAAGATGGGTTCGATCTAATGCATCCTGCTGTGTTACATAGTATTCAGATTAGTTGCTCTTTGGAGAGTAAGATAATAGAAGGCCAGAAAACCGACAAGGGGATATTTCACATCAAAGAGAAAATAAAAGAAAAGCCGTCTCAACACTTTAAAGTGGATGAACAGGGCGTGTTGTGGTTCGACGACCGTCTTGTGGTTCCCAAGGATCGAGAGCTTAGGAATAAACTCATGGATGAAGCTTACATTTCTAAGCTATATATCCATCCCGGAAGTAGTAAGATGTATCAAGAACTAAGATCTCGTTATTGGTGGACCAAAATGAAGAAAGAAATTACAGCATATGTTGTCAGATGTGACACATGTTGTCGAGTGAAAGCAATTCACATGAAACCTGCCGGTATGTTGCAGCCCTTATCAGTTTCTAGTTGGAAGTGGGACGATATAAGTATGGATTTTATCACGGGTTTGCCCACTACTCCAAAAGGACATGATTCGATTTGGGTAATTGTGGATCGTCTTACCAAGACCGCTCATTTCCTACCTGTCAAAACAACATATCGACCACCTCAATATGCCGAGAAGTACATCGCAGAAATTGTGAGGTTGCATGGTATACCAAAGACCATAGTATCTGATAGAGGCTCACAGTTCACGGCTCACTTTTGGGAACATTTACACAAAGGCTTAGGAACTAGTTTGATTCGCAGTACCGCTTATCATCCTCAGACAGATGGTCAGACTGAACGAGTGAATGCTGTTTTGAAGGATATGTTAAGAGCCTGTGTATTGTCTTCTAAGGGATCATGGGAGTCATGGTTACCGTTAGCTGAGTTTTCTTATAATAATAGTTATCAAGAAAGCATCAAGATGGCCCCATTTGAAGCTTTATATGGCAGAAAATGTCGAACACCATTAAATTGGGTCGAGCCTGGTGATAGAAGGTATTATGGCATTGACTTTGTAGAAGAAGCCGAGAAGAAAGTTCATATTATTCAGCAGAATATGAAAGCTGCCCAATCATGTCAGAAAAGCTATGCAGACAAAAGAAGGAGACCCCTTGCGTTTGAAGTTGGTGACTATGTTTATCTGAAAGTCACGCCAATGAAGAAGAAAAGGTTTGGAATCCGAAGAAAGCTTGCCGCGAGATTCGTAGGACCATACAAGATCCTAGAACAAAGAGGTCCGGTAGCCTACAAGTTAGAGTTACCTGAGACAATGAGTATCGTTTTCCCAGTTTTCCATGTGTCACATCTCAAGAAATGTTTGCGTGTTCCGGAGGAAAGAATAGAACCTCGAGGTATTCAACTCAAATCAGATTTGGTGTATCGTGAACAGCCAGTCCGGGTGTTAGACACTAAGGAACGTGCTACTCGGAATAGTTTGGTGAAAACATACAAGATACAGTGGGATCATCATGATGAGGGAGATGCAACTTGGAAAACAGGAGAGTATCTACAAAAAGCTTATGAAGAATTTTATAACAAATGGTTCGTAACACAAATCTCGGGACGAGATTTTTATAAGGGGGGGGCTGTAACACCCCGGTGTTATGCCTACATTTAGACACTGCAAATCACGCATATCATGCATCATCAAGCATCCAAATCATACATGCTTAATCATGTGAATAACAATTGAAACATCTTAAACATGCGTGAAACCTGAATGTTGCATACACCTGTTTAAGAATTGTTTTGCCCTGAATTTTTCTTGCTAGGTTAGTAAAACATGTTTGGCTACTATTGTAAATCATCTAGCAATGTTTAGTTCAATTTTTGGAGCAATGTTTGTATTCAAATTAATTCAAAATTTAGCTTCAAAAATAAATTCCCAAAATTAGGGTTTTGAGCTAAACGTGGATTTTGATCTTACAATTCAAAATCTAGAAAGAATTTGGCTGTGGTCCTAAAAGCAAAGTTGTAGAGAATTAAATTCTAAGCAACTTTTATTTTTGGTACATTTTCAAAAGAGGTCATTTTCTTGCTCAAAATAATATTTGAAAGATGGCATTTAAAAATTCCTTGAAAATATATTTGGAAAAAGGATTTTTCTCCTTCGCGGGCCGCCGCCTCGCTTCTGGCCCGCCTGCCGAAGCCGGCCCAGCACGCCAGCGAAGCCTCCGCGCCGCTCCACCCCACCTCGCCTCAGCCCAGCCCAGAGCGCTGGCTCCTTCTCCTGCGCACCGCGCCCGTCGCCGCGCCACGCTCCGACCGCATCAGGACGCTCTCGCCGCGTGGCGACCATGCGTCGGCGTCGCGTCGCCCGGCTTTGCCAGCCCACGACCACGCCCGCGCCACGCGCCCGCCTTCAATCGCTGCAGCGCAGCCGGTCGCTCGCTCGCTCCGCGCGCCGCTTCCCTCTCCTCCGAGCCGAGAGCCCCAAGCTCGCCGCCCTCGCTGCGCCACGCACCGCTTGGCTGGCGCTCGCCGCTGGCTCCTCCACCTCGGCCGGAAATCGCGCCCGCAGCTCGCCTCGCCCTCCTTCAAGTCGGCGCTCGCGCTTGCGCCATTTCCGAGCTCAAAGTTGAGCCTCCGAAGCCGCCACCGACGGCCATGGCGCCGCCGTGCTCGGCCGCAATGGAAGTCGACTTCCTTCTCTTCTCCAGCCCCGCCTAGCTACCCTACCGCACTCACCTTCTTCTAGCGCATCACGTGCGCTCGCCAGCTCGCCCTGCCGTGGCCGGAGATGGCCGCCGACCTCGTGGCCGAGAGGCAGCGCGCGCCGCGGTATAAGCACCCGCGCGAGCACACTGCCTCCACCACCCAGCCTTGCGCCAAAGCCGAGCGATAAGAATGGTGACGCCTCTTTGGGCCGTCTTCCCTCCCTTGCGCTCGGTCGCGCAGAGGCGAAAACGGCCGTGGGCGGTGATTTCAATAATTTGGCCCGATGATCGTTTAAATGAATTGTTTTTCATTTATTCTTTATTATTTGAAATTTGAAATGGTTTGAAAAATGTTTGGGTACTCAAAGTCGCTCTAAATCTGTTGAAATAAATTTGTCTAGATTTCTTATCATCAGATCTACTTGGGAAAAATTGTGCATGTCATTTTTGAGACACTTTCTTTGTAGAATTTTATTTAATCATGAATATTCTTTGATAACTTGAAAAATATGTAGAAAATCTATAGGCTTCAGAAAAATATGATTTCAAATTTGTTAATCTTCTTATGTCATGTATTTCCTAGGAAAAATATGTTTCATGCATGTGCTGTGGGAAAATTTTGAGGTGTAGTTCAAGTACCTTTAATAGCTGATTTTTGTTATTTTTGCTAGAGAGCAAACTTTGTACAAAGCATGCATGTGATAATTTTTGTACAGTCATTGTATGCTATGAAGAACCTAGGAAAAATACTAACTCTGTTGTTTGACACTTTTCACAGTTCAAAGTATTTTTATGTTCCTAATCCTGCCATGCCTTGTCATTTTTGTGTAGACTATTTTACTTATCCAAACGCCATGAAAATTTTATGGTAGTCTACTTAGAGTAGTACTATGCTACTGTAATTTTCTTATATTTTTATAAGCACCAGAAATATAGGTTGCTGTTGTAGCCCTAGTTTAAAATGAAATAAAATAATCCTCTTTAATGCAAGTTAGTTAATAATGTTAGCTTTGGTGTATCTTTGAAGCATTTAATAAGATGTGTTGGCTTAACATATTAGTAGTAGAAGAAAATGCAGTAGATGACATGTGCTTGTAGTATATTTTCTTGGATAAGGTTGACTACCTTGCATTCAAACATATCCATTGTATTCATCTCATCCGATGCACCGATTGCATAAGCACTTACACGCATTGCATCTTACAGGATCGCAAACCGAGAACCCAGTCGTCATACCCGAGGAGCTCGAGGAGCAGTTCGAGGTGCAGCCGCAGGAAGTGCCAGAAGCCGACGAGGAGGACGTTGAGGAACTTCCGGAGTGCCCCGATCACCGTCCGAGCTCCTTCGAGAGAGGCAAGCCCCGGAGCATTTTTCTCCCGGTTTGCAATGATTTAATTAAATGTTTTACTTTAATTGATGCATTACGTTTAGGAGTTGTTTGCAACCGTTGCTGCATTATACCTTGTTTACCTTTGTTATACTATATCCTTGTTACCCTGGTATCCGCAGTCGAGTCAATGCTTAGCTGGCTTAGACCGGTAGAAGTCGGGTGATTTCCTGTCACCTGCGAGCTATAGGTGGTTACCTGGATCTGCTTGGATGACTATAAAGTCATGGTATAACTAAGTGTTAAATGAAGTTGAGATCGGACGGAGACTTGCAGAGTTTTGGACTGTAGTGTTTTCGTCTGTGTCGATTAAGGACCGACCGTTGTTGGGCCTCGAGTCATGTTGAACGCATGCCTTACATTTAGCTGGCCGGATAAAGTACCTTCCGACCGCGAAGCTGGGAGATTTTTCGGGCCGAGTAGATTGCCCGCAGCGCACTGTGCCGGAGAAGGTGTGGTAGGACACGGGGGCGGGATGATAAGACCAAAGTGCAGTCGATCGGCCCCCGGGTACATGTGGTTCCTGGCAAACTCGAGATACCTGAAAAGTTGACTCGGTGATCAATATCTCACTTTAGCGGGTGAGTGAGGTTTGCGTAAGGAATAAATCACCAGCTGGTTAGGAATCGATTCGAATCGCCATCGCTCCCGGATAGTGAGCACTTGACTTGAGTGACTTCATCGTAGTAAATGTTTATGGAACACTTGGACAGTTATAATGAATATGACAGTATGGAAGTTGTTTAATGATCATTGGTTATCATTATCTGCTTAATCACATGTTTACTCTAGTATAGGTGCAAATCTAGTCGACAGGTTAATAATAATAACTTGACAATAATGCTTTTAGAAAGGTTCTTGAAATGCTAAAAATGCTTGTTTTGTAAATGAGTCAGCTGCCCTACTATAAAGCCCTTCATAATCCTTGGTGTCATTTATTTTCGGTTATGTCGGGTAAGTCTAGCTGAGTACCTTCTCGTACTCAGGGTTTTATTCCCACTTGTTGCAGATGGGCAGATGTATTACGGCTACTGTATCAACTGCCTTTATCCTGCGATGGGTGATGCTTAGGACCATGGGCATGGTCATTCCTTACGTCTCGTCTAATGCTTTTGTTGGAGATGATCATTCGCTGGCACTATATTTGAACTCCGCGTGAGTGTGTGTGTGGTTTGAACAAATGACTTCCGCTACTTTTATTCGAACTGGTTTTGTAATAACTATGTTTAAACTCTGATGTATCTGAGATTGCGAACTTTTATGTAATATGTGATGGTGACCGCTAAACTTATTACGATCTTGGCTGGAATGGAAGTTGGTTTGAAATCCTTCGTGATTTCACGGACTACCGGGTTATACGGGCTTAAGTTTGCTAAATCGTCTGCTCTGGCGGATGATTTTCTTACTTAATTTCGTATAATTGGTCGGTTCTGTTACATCATCGACGCGGACACCATCAGCGCATTCCTCTCCGGGACAACCTGCGAGTCCCTGATCTACAAGCTCGACTGCCTGAAGCCCCGTACCACCCACGACCTGCTGGACGTCGCCACGAACCATGCGTCTGGCGAGGAGGCGGTTGGAGCGGTCTTCAACGGAGGCCGGGACAAAGGCAAGGCCAAGCGCGAGGATCAGGACGAGGGCCCCTCCACGCAGAGGGGCAAAAAGAACAAGAACGATCGGCGCCGATCGGCCAGCCCCGCGTTGGTCGCCGCGTCTGATTGCACGGGCAAGCAACCCCAGCAGGGCCTGCCTGACCACTTCAACGAGCTCATGGAGAGCCCGTGCACCAACCACGCCTACCCCATCAAGCACCTCTACAAGGACTGCGAGCTCCTCAAGCGCTTTCTGCGACAGGCCGGCGGGCCAAAGGAAGGAAAAGGCAAGGAGGCCGCAGCCGAGAAATGGGGCGTGGCGGGCAAGAATCCAGACGACTGAAGGTCCCTATACAGCGACCGAGGTGATCCGACTAGGCGCCTATGACTGAAAGACGACAACGACAACGTTCTCACCAACACTTGGAACAGCGAACAACTATGTCGTTTCTTCCCCTAAAATTCGGTCTTACCATGTTTTACTTAACGTTTGCTTCTATAAAGCGCCTCGACCTGAACGCTTTCGGCCCGGGTCGCTCAGGGGGCTCCTCGGGGGTGTAATACCACCTCTCTTTTTTACTATCATATGGTAAATACCTTTTTTACCCAAACGAAAGGGTAGTCCGTTGCTTTAACTACCTTACGTAACTTTGCTTTAAATATTCTGACCGATCACACCCCGCCTCTACCTACGGTTACAAGCAGCTGAGCCTTACGGGCCATGCCCGGGCTCTTAAGGTTGCAGCCTACGGGATGAACGGGCAGGTGCGAAAAGAAAGAATAAAAAACAATGTTATGCTAAGGTAAAAATAAGGAACGAACGGGACAAGCTTCCCCGAACGAAGTAGTTCCATCACAAAAACAAAGTTGCTGTATTCATGAATACACAAAAACACTTTACACAGGGGGCTCCCCAACGACATTATCTTTTACATCTGCTAAAGTATTTCTACTCTAAAACTTCTACTGCGGCTCCCCTGCGGCATCGGCTACCGGCTCGACCGGCGAGGGTAGGGGCTGCTCGTTCCCCGACTGGGCAACATTCGCTCGGTCGGAGGTGGAGCGACGTCCGCTTCCGACCTAGGCTCCACGCCATCCATCACCCACTGCGTGGAGACTTGCTCGGCCACCAACTTTGCGTGTGGCAGCAAGCTCTCCCCGAGCGAGTGGATGTCCTCCACGCTCCAGCCGTCGACATACCCGCTGCAGATGGCGACGAAGTCCAGGTCCAGGTGGTACATTGCCACCGAAGTCAACACCCTCGACGTCCCGTAGAACAGCCCATCGGTGATGAGGGCCCGAACCTCATCCGGAACCTTCGTCAGCCGAATGGCAGGAGCGCCGGTACTTGGCGCCGACCCGAAGACCTCCGAGATGAAGAGCTGGGCAACATTGAGTATCTGGTCAAGTTCCCCCTCAAGAGCACGTCGCTCTTCAAGGGACTTGCCAGCGCCTCTGCATTCCGGCCAATCGTCGCCTTGGTCGTCTCCAGGTCCTGCCTGCCCAGCTCTGGAAGAAGGACGACAAGCTCAGAAGCAGGCTAAAGAAAAAAAAACCAAGACACCAAAAGCAGAAAGGGTACGTATCGAGGCGGGTGTTCTCGAGGATGAAGAGTCCCTACTCCTGCCGAGTCACCTGCTCGCGCAACCGGGAGTTCAACTCCCCAGTCCCAAGCACCCGGCCCCGGAGCGCAAGCACTTCCTGGTCGGCCACCGACCGGGCCTTCCGCTCCGACTCCAGGGCCTTCCGCTCCGCCTCTAGGGTCTCCAGGGTACTCTGGAGCGCCACCTCGGTCTCCCCCAGGGACTTTTGCAGCGTCGCCTCGGTCTTCGTCTGGTGGACCTTCGTTGCCTCAAGCCCCCGCTCGGCGGCGGTCGCCCGCTCCACCGCGAGCAGCTCCGCCGCCCGTGCCTCGGTCACCTCCGTCACCCAGTCTTGGGACTCATGGCGGGTGGACTCCAGCTCGCGCTCGAGCTCGGTGACCCGGGCATGCTCCATCCGGAGGAAATGGGACTTGTGGCTTGACATCTCCTCTAGACCCTGCAAAAACGAGAACCAAGCATGCTGAGGCAACCGATGAAAGACCAAGGGGTCAAGGACGAACGCAAAAAACTCACCTCTGCGACGCGGGGCAAGTCGATCGTGATCGCCCGCTGGACGGACTTAACCCGCTCCTGGGCCTACTCAAGCTTCATCGACAGTTGGCGCGAGATCGGACTCCATGGCTAATCCTCTCCCTCCAAGCACGTCCCAAAGCTGATCCTCCTGCTCATCCCGAAGGATGAACCGAACCTTCCTCGGGTCCTCGGTGCAGGGCCACACCAGGTCGGTGGCCCTCAGCCCACTGGAAGGCCCAGCTGACGATCCGACCATCGCCAGCTCCTGCGACGGCGTCGGCGGCTCCACCTCGTCACCTGCTTCGCCGTCAGAAGGGATCTCCACCACCATGATTTCACGGGCCATCGGCAAGCGTTCTGGCTCCGGCCCGATCGCATCTCCCCCCGGCACCTCCAGCTCCGACCGGGAGGGTGAGCCGTGCGGCCCTCCGCCCGGTGAGGCAGGGAGCCCGGTCTCCCCCTCCTCTTCCGTCGCAGCCGGTGGAGGAGGGGCCGTAAGGGTTACCTCCGACGCGACCTCCGCCGTCACCACTGGGATTGTCGCCAACAACATCGTCGCCGCTGCTGCCGTACTGGCGACCGACCCGAGGGGCACCGCCCCCGGAAGGGAAGGACCCACCGCCACCACCTGCTCTCCTCGCCGCTCACCACGGGGCACTGCAAGGTGGGCCTCCAATCCTCTTGCACGGGAGTTGGGGCGATGCTCAGCCCCGTCAGCATCTGGCCGTTGTCGAAAAAAATACAAGTCAGTCGCACTCCAGAAAACTCAAACAGCAAGATCAAAAAGAAACAAAGAAAGGCATATCAGGATGTATGCGGTAGGGCTCTGGAGCCCCGATCCGACGTCAATGGGCCCGTCGGGCGAGGACCGCTCCCGGGCCGCGACCCACGCCCCCTCACTTCAACCGGGGGGGGAGTCGACCCAACCGGCTCCTGCTCAGCTCGTGAATCACCACGACCTTCGGCTCGGGGCACGCTGACCGAAGCAGCTGGCGGGGCATCCTCTTGTGGGTCGCACACTGGCGCCGGCCTCGATAACGCGTGGGTGCGAGCCCACTCCTTCGATCGCCTGATCTATCCCGCCGCGCCCACAGCAGGCGGGGACGAGGCCGGCGACGCCTCCGAAGGGCGCGGTGACCGTGTCCGCTTCGCCTCCCGTTGACCAACGGCGTCCGAGCTCGCGGCGCGCTTCCTCGGCACGGGAACGTCGTTGCGCCTCTCCACCTCCCGCTCACCGCCAGCGGATGCGGCCGCAGGATCACGATGCTCCACCGAGGTCGCAACGACCTCCCAGCCTTCCTCCACCTCGGAGAAGATCACGTCATCACCCACCTCTATGGGGTCCTCCGACTAGAGCTCTGACTCGATGTTGCTCCTATTTTCCTCGGCCCGCACACGCTAGGCGATCTCCATCTCCTTATGCTTCCGCCGAGCCTCCTCGGCTTTCTTCTTCTTCCTCTCAACCACTGCCTCCTTTAGGGCGGCTTGCCAAGCCGCCCCCCGCCCTTTGGAAGGTGCGGCCGGGACTTGTAAACTCTAAGTCCCTACAGAACGGACGACTCAAAGTCAGGATACGGGAGAGCAAAAGGGGAAAAGAACATGAAAATAAAGAGATGGAGCATACCAGATTGGACTGCTTCGCAGCGTTGAGAGCTTCGAGCTTTCCATCAAGGGTCTCTCTAGGCCTCAGTTGCAGCACCCGGTCAAGACGACTCCAGACCTCATCATTCGCCATCTCCTCCGGCGACGCACGGTCAGGGTCCATCGGGCCGCCGTACATCCACATCGGCCGCGTCCTCTCCGCCAGCGGAGCGACCCGATGGCGGAAGAATGTGTGGAACACCCGCACCCTGTCAAGGCCACGCCGCACGAGCTTCTGGAGCTCCACCTCAATAATCTCCACCTTCTTCTATCGGCTGGCGGGGCCCCACGACCAGCTCTCCTACCTTTCCGGCCTCCTGTCGGTAAAAGGCGGGAACGGTGCCTCCGTCGGGTTCCTGATGTAGAACCATTCCCCGTGCCACCCCCGATTGGAATCACAGGGGGTGTACGCGGGGTACGAACCCGACGCGCTCGGTTTCTTCTGCAGCGCGAAGCCCCCCACCAGCGCGATCATGAGCGGCTTCCCCTCCGACAAAGCTCGCCCAGAGAACATCCACCGGAAGAAGTCCACGCGCGTCTCCATCCCAAGGAAGGCCTCGGACACGGTAACAAAGCCGGTGATATGCAGCACACCGATCGGATTGAGTTGCTGCATCTTTAGGCCCCACTCATTGAGGAGCCCGCGCAGGAACCAGTGGACGGGGTATCCTAACCCGCGCTCATGAAAGGCGAGGAAGAAAACAACCTCGCCGGCCCGAGGTTGCAGGAAATCCTCCCCCGTAGGAGCCCTCCAGTGCGCCACCTCCTTTGGCGGTAGAAACCCCTTCTCGATGAAGGCAGCTAGCACTGACTCCCTCACAACAGATGACCTCCAGCTCGACATTGCGCTCCGGGTTCGCGAATGGATCTGTGAGTTTTCTCCTTTCCCTCGCTCTCCCCCTTTTCTCTCCTAGGAACCATCGCGGCACTCAAACGCTCTTGGCGAGAAGGAAGAAGGAGAAGAGGCGGCAGATGAGGAATAGGCGAAGGAACAGAACGGAAGCCCTCTCCCTTCCCCTACTTAAAGAAAGTGGCACAACAGTTGGGAAAGGCGAAATGATGGGGGCGAAAAATCCTCTCCCTTCCCCCATTCAATGCGGATGGGATATGATGGGACGCGTCCTGACCGATGGGACGCACCCTGCCCGATGGAACGGCGCCTGGTCAGACGAGACGTGGCCTGGGTATGGCCCACCACTACCGCACACCGGGCGCAAGAAACAAGGCGCCACTGCACGCAGGCGGCCCTCCGCCTTCTCAGGCGGGACTTGGAAAGGCCCAACGACAGTATCTCCACCAGGAGAGACCAACGGGCTTCCTGAGTCAATCGGACGGCTCAGGCGAACGTCGAGAGACAGGTAAGGAGCAGAGGGACGCCCCATGTGGGCCATGCTGACTCCATCATGAACGACGAGCACGGATCCCGATCGGACATATCCGATAGGAGCTCCTCAAACCCCGTGACTCGACTTATCAAGGTAACATTACCAACCCCCACTATTTTATTTATATGAGCATTCATTCATCCATGCACGCATTCATTCATTCCATATATACAAAAGCATCGCATATGCAGTTCAATGCATCACAACGCTCCGTGTTGCGTCATGAAGCGGCAGTTACCTCATTCAACATGAGCAACGACCGATCGGGGTTCGAAGGCCAGCCCACGAAGGGCTCGAGGCCGCCTCGCATCAAACAGAGCCAGGGGAGAAAACGCAGATGAGGCCCGAGCGGCCCTCGCCCAGTCTACCCCTGAAAGCTCTAGTTTGGTTTTGGTGAATTGATGAAACCCTAAGTGCTAACCTAGTTTATCAAGTAATCATGAGATAGGTAGCACACTCCAAGTGATGAAGCAAATGAAGATCATAGCATGATGATGATGATGCCATGATGATGATCAAGTGCTTGGACTTGGAAAGAAGAAAGAGAAAACCAAAAAGCTCAAGGCAAAGGTATAAACCATAGGAGCTATTTTGTTTTGGTGATCAATACACTTAGAGAGTGTGATCACATTTAGGATTGATAGCCGTACTATTAAGAGGGGTGAAACTCGTATCGGAGTGCGGTTATCAAAGTGCCACTAGATGCTCTAACTCATTGCATATGCATTTAGGATCTAGTGGAGTGCTAACACCTTTAAAAATGTTTGTGAAAATATGCTAACACTTGTGCACAAGGTGATACACTTGGTGGTGTTGGCACATTTACAAAGGAGGTGGTGTTTGCAGTGTTGAGATGGATTCGGCGCTTTTGGGAAAATGGAATGCCTATTTTCTATTGCGCCGGATGAAAATTCTTGGTGGTTGGCACATTTGAGCAAGGGCGAAGAAGTTAGAGTTGAAATAGAGTTGGTCGAAATGATGCTGGCGTCGGTCTACTGACCGGACGCTGGGTCACTTAGCGACCGGACGCTGAAAGGCTGCGTCCGGTCGTGCTGTCAGACGGCACAGTGGCTAAGGTTGAGCACCGGACGTTGGTCTGTGTCCGGTCAAGGTGGACCGGACGCGTCCGGTCGAAGAAATACGCCTCGGGGAGCTTACTGGAAACGACCGGACGCTGGGGCTTCAGCGTCCGGTTAGTTTTGCCGGAGCGTCCGGTATGCTTCGTAGCCGTTGAAATCTGACGAACAGCGTTTGAAGCTGGTGACGCGTGGCGTCCATCGGGCGACTGGACGCTGAGGGTCAGCGTCCGGTCAGAGCACGTTTTGCCCAGTGAAGGGGTATAACGGTTCTATTTGATTGGGGCTCTATTTATAGCCCCATGGCCGGCTCAAGGGACAACTCTTGCACATTTTCATTGACATAGCAACCTTGTGAGCTTAGCCAAAGCCCTCCCACTCATCTCCATCATTGATCCATCATCATTGTGAGATTGGGAGAGAATCCAAGTGCATTGCTTGAGTGATTGCATCTAGAGGCACTTGGTATTCGTGTTGCGCTGCGGATTTCGCTTGTTTCTCTTGGTGGTTTCCACCACCTAGACGGTTGGAGCAGCGGTGAAGGATCGGCACGAGTTGGTGATTGTTCGTGGCCGCCTTTGGTGATTGTGAGGGGAGTTGTACCTTCCCTGGCGGAGTGCCGAAAGGTAACTCTAGTAAATTGCTCGTGTCATTGAGTTACCTCACTTGTGGGTCGGTTCTTGCGGTGTCCTATCGTGTGGACGAGGTTTGTGAAACACCTCTTAGCCGCCGAACCACCAAGTGTTGGTCGACACAACGGGGACTAGCGTGTTGGCAAGCACGTGAACATCGGGAGAAAAATCGGTTGTCTCTTGTCATTTGCATTCTCCCGGTGATTGGCTATATATTCATCTTGTAATTGGTTCACTCCACGACCCGGCGGTATAATCGTCTCACTTACTCATTTATATTTCCGCAAACTAGATATAGCAAGCTCTTTAGTGTAATTAGAATTGAGAGCTTGCCTTGTGCTTTAAACATATCTAGTGGAGCTCTTTAGTGTAGCTTTTGTGAGCTCTTAGTGAGTAGTGGTCAAGTAGATTGTGTGCCAATAGATCATTGCAACTAGAATTGTTGGATAGGTGGCTTGCAACCCTTGTAGAGTTAGAGCAAGTTTGCATTTCGCTATTTGTCTTACTAATCAAATTGCTCTAGTTGATTTGTAGTTTTTTAAATAGGCTATTCACCCCCCCTCTAGCCATATTAGGACCTTTCAGCCCCGAAGCAGACAGGGTCATCTCAACCGTCTCGTTCGATTCTAACATCGAGTCAAACCCACAGAATCTCCATCGAGGGGAGGCCAGCGAGCCACCCGGGTCGGTCTCCGAAACTACCCAGGCATCTATCGGGTTGTGGGTTATGGAGCAGTGGAGTGCCACATGAGGGCTATGCCGACCCTGTCACGAACGACGGACCCAGACTTCACTCGAACGTGCCCGTTAGCGAGCTCACCGAGCGCGTCACTTGAGCTATCAAGGCAAGCGACGTTAGCTCAGCCCCTCCGGTTGTGAGAAACCGCGGACAGGGTAACGTACAAAACTCAACCGACCCCTACCAAGCCCAACGGGGCTTAGGGGCTCAAGACACCCAAACGCCTCAGCTGCGCCTGGGTCCGCGACTCCGACTCGCCCGATCCCACAGAGCGCCCGACGCTTGGATCCACAACTCCGACTCGCCTGATCCCCCGGCGCGCCCGATGCCTGGATCCGTGAGTCCGTCTCATCCGATCCCTTGGCACGCCCGACGCCTTGGTTAGCGACTCCGACTCACCTAATCCCTAGATCCGCGACTTTGATTCGCCCGAACCCTCGGCACGCCTGACGCCCCGGTAGATGAAACTCCGTCTTCCCCAGTCCCTCGGCCGCAACCAAACTCCTGGGACCACGCTCTTGCAAACGATGGGCCAGAAACTGGAAAAAAGAGGCTACGCCCACCAAAGTGCACACACTCACGCCCATTGATAAAACCCCCCAGGCGATTCTGCCCGAATCGTCCGGGGGCTACACCCGCGGGTGTGCTCGCGTGCACCCGCTGACGAAACAAAACTTCCCCCGCTGGCAACACAAAAAAGCCTCAGACAATTCTACCCGAATCGCCCGGGGGCTCGGGGACTACACCCGCGTGTGCGCGTCAAGACAAAAATCCTCCAGACGATTCTACCCGAATCGCCCGGGGGCTCCTGTCGGGTTCATAAACCCGGGGTCCCTCATGGACCGGCTTCCCAGCAAAAGCTCTGCCCAGCAGACGACGTTGCGAACGACGCACAAACTCCTGGGCTGGCCCAAACACCTAAACCACAGGCCAGAAGGACGATCCAATCTCCGACCGGAAGGCCTCGCTAAGGAGAAACAGCGCTCGCTTCCGACTCTGGCCCGCCTCTCCGACCGGAAGGCCTGGCCAAGGAGAAACAGCGCTCGCTTCCGACTACGGTCCGCCTCTCCGACCGGAAGGCCTGGCCAAACACTGCTTCGGAACTCTGACCCGCGTCTCCGACCAGGGATGTACAGAACCCCTGCTTGCAGCTCTTCACCGACTGGCGCGGTCGGAACCAACTGGGACCAATCGACCGGGGACGCCCGCTCGGTGAGGACCAGGAAACAGACGGAGCAAGTAAGGCAGGGCACTCAAGTCAACCGCAATATCGAGGACCGTACCCTATACACCTACAAGACAGTACCGACAGGACATGTCAGAAGAGTGCCCTGCAACCTTCCAGGCATGTCAGAACCCAAGCAGTGTTGTGGGCGCCGACATTTGTCTTATAGTGTTGTGGGCGCCCACAAACTCCCATGCCAGACGAGCATGGTAAAAACCCCTTGCATGCCTCTGGGCATCAACAGTATGACAGGCACCGACATCTGCCATACCAGAAGAAGACGACGTAACCTCCAACATGCATCTGACATTAACAGTGTTATAGGCGCCTACAATCATCTTGTACCCGATGGTGTGGGAACGAGACTTAGCATACGTACACTCTCTCTCACTTGTAAGGCCATCCCTTTCATCTATAAAAGGGGTGCACTCTCTCCCAAAGGGGAGAATCAGTCCACAACAACTCGAACAACACACACGATCCGAACGACCAAGGATGCCAACGAACAACAAACGTTCGAACACTTAGCACATAGCGGAGCTCCCGTCACTCTCGGCTCTTCAGACCAGAGTCCAATCGGACCTCTTGTACCCTCATCTTTCTCCCTTCCGTTTGTAACCCAACAGCAAACTTCGAGCACCTGGGCTCAGGAATAAAGTCATCGACCGACTCAAACTGGACGTAGGGCACGTTGCCTGAACCAGTATAAACCCTGTGTCATTGAGTGCTAGGCCACATTCGATCACAACGTACGTCAAAACTACAAGTATTTACGTGTTTCATTTTCTGCACCGACAGGAGGTTTGTCAATTTTCTCTATCTTCTTTCATGCTTGATAACCTCAACTCTGTTGACAGGAATATACTTTGGTTTGGTAACAGTTTTGTTCATTCACTAATGACTCAAATTACATTGCAGATCTATGACCCAACAAAAAAGTGGGAACGCTACACAATCCATGGGGATTAGCATGGACCATCATACATAGACAGCTAAATTATTTGTACTTTAGATGTCTGAAATTACTAGCACTCAACGGTATGAGAATGGCACAAGTGACGATTGGAATAGCAGATTATTAGTGTTATTTGCCAACATGTACCACTAAAACTAGAATCATATGACTGTTATTTTAGCGATGCCAAAATTTTCTCCTCTAGATACTTATGTGAAACCTGTATTTCTACTGATGATATTTCCCATTTCCCCCCTGAAATCTTCCTGTTGCGAATTCATCTCATAGTTGCGGCCATTGTTACCACTCTACGGTGCGCGTCATCAATAACTCCTGTCGTCTAGATGTATCTATGATATTAGTCGTGTCTGACTGATAATTGGTTTGCTAGAAAAGTTCATGCTTGACAACAAATATATCAGGGTTCGTTGGTGACATGAATTAAGTTCTCTCTTTGTTTATGCGAGTCTATCGAACTATCGGCGGTAAAGTGCAAACCCTCCTGAATTGTTGAAAACATTCCGAAGAAAAGGCCCTCCTGAATTGTTGAAAACATTCGGAAGAAAAGGCTTGGCTTTCCTTAGTTCTGCGGGTAGCAGCTTAGTAGATAAACCTATCATCTATTGGAACAGGTGAGCACAATAAGAAAGCCATGAGCCCATGATCTCCCAAATCCCAATCAATTGCACTAAGCCACCCTAGCACGAGCTATCTTAACTGACCAAACAGGATTAGGACGGAGATTCCCTCTGCTCCATGCAATGTTCGCCACTCTCCTACTACCACTACACTGGAGCTGGAGTTGCTCCACAAAGCTGCACCAAACCCTCCTCTGCCTCCCTTCAAAAAACCCCGACCCCTCTCCCATTGCCTAGCTCACCAGATCGATCTTACCATGGCTTCCCTCGCCATCCTCCTGCTCCTCGCGCGCATCTCCAGCTCCATTGCCATCTCTTCCAACTACATCTCAAGGAGCACCGAGCAGCAGATCATCGCCACCATCGCGCCGGCCATTGTTCCTGACATCGACGGCCAGAGCGCGCAGCCGTTCCTCACCTCGCCCTCCGGATCGTACGCCGCGTACCTCCGCCGCGCCGTGGACGGCGGCGGCGGCCTCGGCGGGGACGCGTGCTATGTCCAGGTCCAGCAAGCTGGCGCCAGCGGCAGCGTGTGGGAGTCGGACTGCACCCCGGTGGGCGGCGCTGACGCGTGCGACCTGGCGTTCTCGCCGGTGGGTCTCGAGCTCTTCGCCGGAGGGCACTCATTGTGGGACACCGGGGTCGTCGCCGATCCGGGGACTCTGAGCCTTGACGACGGTGGCGACATGAAGATTGTTAGCAAGGAAGGTGTGACGGTGTGGACGGCAAGCGGCGAACCATGGACGGGGCAGCAGTGCGGGGCACCCTTGCCGGTGTCAACGACCGCGCCTTCGGTGGAGGCGCTCCCACCGCCGTCGACTGCCAGTACAAAACTCGTGACGCCGCCAGCAGCGACTTTTGCTGGTGCCGGGAGCACGGACCTTTCTTTCGGAGACCAACCAGCGCCGCCACCGCTCGACACGTTGCCGGACTTGCCGGTCCAGCCGCCACACACGGCACCCGAACAGCCACTGCCACCGCCCGCGTCGCCCGACTTGCCGGACCTGTCGCTGCCACCGCCACCAGCTTACACGTCTCCCGACTTGCCGGACCAGCCGCTGCTGGCACCCCCGCCAGCTGACATGTTGCCGGACCAGCCGCTGTACTCGTCGCCGCCTCCAGCTCCGCCCACCTTTGGCCCTCAAACGCCATTGCCACCTTTCGGGGTGCCACTCGCCGCCCCACCGACCAGCGACACAATCCCAGGCACGACGGCCACGCCATCTGGCGAGCCAGGATCACCAGGCAGCGTGCCCTTCTCGGGACCATCTCCTGTCGGCATGCCACACCCACACGGCGGGCATCCACACCAGCTGCCCCTTGGAGCCTCACCGCCGCTGCAGCCGGACGCGCTGGCGCCGAGCGGCGTCCACGGCGCGGGAACCGGGCAGCCCGGTGCCCCCTTAGGCCATGGGCAGCAGCAGGCGGCGCAGGGCGTGTTCGGCCAGCAGCCACAGCTGCTCAACGGCGAGGGGCAGCCGTTGGAGGACAGCGCCGGTGGGTGGACAAGAAGTGAGAGCGGCAGAGTGGCGGCGTGCATGGCCTTGTTCGCTCTGGTGACACTGGGCTTTGGCTTTTAGTTTCTTCCCCTTTTATGTTTCAGTTTTTGGGATTGATGGTCATTTCTGTACTGTTGTTCTCCGTTGGTCTGATCTGGGGGTCTTTTTGTGGATTGTAGTAGTAATTTGTGTGTAAAACATGTTATATGGTCCGCTGGCTGATTCATTCTGTAGGATAGCATGATCTACAGTATGTACGATGTTTAATTTGTGTATCATCGTGTATAATTATAAAATTTAAGCATGATTCATAGTTGAACTATTGGTGTGGTGGTAGTAAAAATCGATTAGTAATCTACAAGCGTGTGTTAACTGTGCAGAAATTGGAAGCCAAGGTGAGCAAAAAAAAAAAGGAAATTCGATGCAATATAGGTACCATCAATTAATTACGATAAGTAGTTGTAACTTTATCCTTTTTTTTGGAAACACGCGTTCACGTGAATTTCATTATCAGAGTGCCGAAAGAACGGCGTAAACGATGTGACTATGGAAGAACCCATAGCGCAGGATACAAAACCACATGTGACCGTAGTAGTCAATTGAAATTATTTATTTTGTACCGATTTAGGGCTCATTTGATTGTCCTGGAACAAGGCTAGGAATAGTTCCAGCTCATCAATTGTTTTCAAAATTTCAAAATATATAACTGAGGGCCAGTGGAATTACCAAATTAGGACACCACTAATTTGCTATAAGCATATCTTTGTGTGTAGACAAAAAATAGCATCTATACTTCAACACATCAAAGCACAAGTCATCCAATCTTTCAACAATAATATATTTGTTAACCATATCATCTCAATATCAATTCAATACATCAAAAAACATATGTGTGTTCCATGCCAACTTATTCATACAATCAATCACTTCACATATGGATCATATCAAACAAGATCAACTTAACCAACACATATAGCAAAGAAATACCAAATCAAGGGCAGAGACCAATACATAGAAAACACCTTGCGGAGAAAAAGCGACACATGATTGTTGAGCAACCCACTACCAAATAACGAAATATAGGAGGTGGGAGCCAGCAAGGATAGATAGACTCTAAAATCCTCCACGAATCTCGGTTCCTATTGGATTGATTTGATGAGCCAAAACCTCTCCACTTCTCTCCTAAACCTTAGCCTCTCCCACCGTCCCCTTGACCCTGCCTTCCCCTAAGGGTTTCTCCAACGGACTCTGTAAAGCAACTCATGGATGAGCTGTCATCCAATAAATCGATGCATATGCATTCAGAATGTTAGAAACCGACTTCCAAACATGAGTCAATGTGTTAGATTAAAATAGTATATTATAATAGTGAATACAACTGCCAACCACCATACGAACGGCCAGGTTGAGAACAGAATGATTTTTTAATCCTAAATAGTTCACACGAAGAGCCAAAGTATTGCTGGAGAACTACAAATCAAATCAAACGCTTGTCACGTGACCTACATGGGTTGACCCACACTGTAGGTGTCATAATCACTCGTTGACCAGTCGATGTGCAACAACCCACCTCCTCCTACCCCCATCCACCGCTCTCCTGCCGCCCATGGATCCGACGGCGACCTTGCTAATTCGTCGTTGTGTCATGGCCATCACCTAAACCCCGGACCCTTCTTCTCCGGCGGCGGCGCGTGGAGTGGTTACATGAGTGCACGAACGCATGACCCATTTGTGCGGGGAGAAAGAGCCCTACTATAGTGCTGCTACAGTAGGTGTGAATAGGACTAAAGGTGGGGAGAGCCCTCCCAAACACAGGGATACATTTGATCGAACTCGGATCACGATGAACGGGCCCGTACCATGCCATCCTACATGCACCCATCGCTGTACATTCCGACAAAGTTCAAAACCTGGGCAAGTAATTCCGAGGCTACACCCCATTAATCAACTATCATCACTGATGTAGCAAAAAAAATATGAAGAAGAAACGTTGATCTAATGATTGTTCTCGTCTTCTTTTGCCTGAAATTCATATGCTAACAGCAAAACCGAGCTCAACACCATTACCAGAATGCTGCCATTTAAGGAAGCGCGACGTCGATATCGCCGGCGGCGCAGTCTAGACCTTGGCGTCGGGCCCCTCGGCGTGCGCGGCGACGGGGGCGCGGCAGACGGGGCAGGTGGGCGCGCGCGTGAGCAGCCAGCGGTCGACGCAGTCGCGGTGGAAGCCGTGGCGGCACGCGGGCAGCACGCGCACCTCCTCCCCGCCCGCGTACTCCGCCAGGCACACCGCGCATTCCCCTGGCTCATCGCTGCCTGCAGGGTCCGGCGTCACCTGCACCACCACCACGGGGATCTCCTCGAGCGCGCGCTTGGTGTCCTCGGCAACAGCAGCCGCCGGCCGCTGCGCCTGCGGCCCCGTCTCGCCGCCGCCGGGTTGCTGCTGCTGGGACGCGCCGGTGCAGAGGCAGCCAAAGATGGTGCTGAGCGCGACGTACGACACGCTGGCGACGAAGACCACGATGGTGGTCGCCGCGAGCACCAGCTCCAGCTGCGCGCGCTGCGCGTCAATAAGCGACGGATCCGGCGCCTGCGGCTGCGGCGCCCCGACGAGGAGGCCGCGGTCGGAGTAGTGGCCCCGCGCGCAGCCGCCGCCGCCGCCGCCGCATACGCGCATGGCGATCGATCACTCTGCTCAGTCTCTAGCCTCTGTACTTGGTAGCACAGCAGCGGCACTCCGGTCCTCACTCCTCACGCTTGCTGTATGTAGCGTGACACCGAGACGGGTTTGAAGGGCGTGGTGGGACGACACGGAGCACGGAAGGCGGGCGGAAGCTTCGGTTTACTGAGGGGGACGTCGGTTTCTGTTGTGCCTTACGTTTGCTCCTCCTCTCTCTCTGGCTCGTTTGGTCGGTCTTGTTCAAATTCGCTTGCAGCAGTGCCTGTGCCCGCGCTGCAGCCGAACGCTCGAGCCAACACGGGTCGGGCGCAGGGCCAGGCGCGCAGCGAATCCGTGTGCCGGCCGGGGAGTAATGCGGCGCGTGTACCGATAACCTCTACTTTCATGCATTTGAATTGAAGTTGATGTCCTCGTATAATGTTGGGAGTGTGGGCCTCATTGGATGATAAAACTTTAGTTGTCAAAGTAGGCAAGACAAATTATTGATTTCTATTTAGTTAGTTGCCAAAATTTACTAATATGTCTTATTTAGCTCACCGAACCTGTGGCAAATATTTTTGTCTAATTTTTAATAACTTTTAGTTATCAAATCTTTGATTGATATGGTAATTTTTGGAAGCCAATCAAGCAATATCTTGGTTGGCTTTGGCTAGTTGGCTGTGAGGTGGCTACTAGGCACTGCCTACGGTTAGGGATGGAAGCGGGCGGAAAAACTCATCTCCCATTTTTTTTCTATATTTTTAGATAAAACGGGATCGGGTTCGGGAAAAAACCGAAATTAAAAATGGATAGGGATATACATAAATACGGAAATAGACAAATACGGACGAAGAGTCGAAAAATTAAGTTAGAATAACATGATCAAATATTCACGAGTATACATGAATAAAGTCACAAAATAAAAAGACAAACGAAGTTATCGGTCCAATATTCACTAGCATGCCGTGTGTGAACATGTTAACATGCATAATTGGTGACTAGTAGGGTTATCAACATATCAAATTCTAGACATATCTCACATGGATTGAAAACAGGAAAAAAAACGGAATAAATGCGGGTCAATTCTGGATCAAAACGGTATTCCACGGAAACGGGCGGAAAAACCCCTCTCCCGTTTCCGTAAATGATTCCACAAACACAGAACCGAACCGAACAAAATAGAAAACGGACGGGTCGGAACATAATTTTTTTCGTGCATTTTCAACATTACCTACGGTTGCAAAGGTACTCCGCAGATCGGAGATGTGGGGACGCATCTGCATGCGGCAGTATTAGCGCCCGGATGGACGCCCGTGACTTCCATTTAGCGGCCCCACACGAGGGCCCTCTACTCGACCCCACGTGGGGACCACTCGCGTCCCCTCTGCTTCCCTCGCCCGGACGTCGATGCCCACTCAGCGTGGCGCCCCAATAGTTGCAGTAGGCGGTTGCGACGGGGGGTTCCCATTGCAACATGAGGAACACCATATCTAGTTTTGTAACATCCAGATGCAACACTTGCAACATACGTTCGAAACACTTGCAAAAACACCTAAAAACACTTGAAAACCATTGCAAACATATGCAACATCCAAATAAAATATTTATAATATATGCAGCATCCAGATAAATACACTTGCAACATACGCCTGAAAAAATAGATTAAACATTTGAAACAGACGCTTGCAACATACGTATAGTCATTGCAACATATCCAACATCCCGATCTACTTTTGCAACACCCATATGAAACACTTACAGCATACCTTTGAAACATCTCAAACATTTGAAACATACACTTGCAACATGCGCTTTCAGCAAAACCGAGCAGGTGGCCGGGCGAGCGGAGCACTGCATAGCGAGATCCGACGCTAGGTTGCGGAGGAGAAGGAGGATGGCAGCAGGCGGACGGCAGCGCGACCCCCGATGAGTGGCAGCGCTACCCCGGCGATAGGGCAAGTGCAGTGCCCCTGACGAGCGACACCCACGATGGAGGGTCGAGCGGGTGTGGCCTCGCGCGGCAAGGCGGCAGCGGCTGTGCGGTCACAGGGGAGCACGCCGTGGTGGCGCGGTTGCGGTGGAGTGGGTTCGAGAATGGAGACACGAGCTGAGTGCGAGTGAGAGCGTTAGGCCGTTCAGATGACCGTCGAGTCCCACCAACGAAGGTTGCATTGGCGCGGAAGAACTTGAAAAAATCTTTTAAACATTGGTGATTGTTGCGAGGCAAATACTACGGCGGGACGTGAACGCTTTAATTCCGTGAGTTGGATGGCCAGCTAGCCAGCTGCCTAAAGCCAGCCAAACACGCTCGAAAACGCCCAGGTGGACGGACGTCCGCTTCCCAGCGTTACCGTGACGAATGGTTTAGCTGGAGGCGAGCTGAATTTCCTTTGTCCGTCCCTTATCGGTTGCATTTTTTTTTTTTGAGCAGAATGGGTTGCAACTAATGAACTAAGTACGGCCTACGGCGGCGCACCGTAAAGCCCAGCTGAAACTGTAACTAGGCCTAAAAGGCCAGAAGGCCTAGAGCGCTGTACCCAGTACAGGCCTGTGGCGACAACTGGACATTTGGGCCTTGTAGGCCAGTACAACATTCATTCTCAGCAGTCCATCACAATTTCAGTTGGCATGTCGCCCTCACCGTGGATAAGGGCGTGCACAGCTCCTCCTGCCCAAAAGGCAGAGAAGAAAAGGTCACCGCAGTTTTGAAGAAACGAGCGCGTGTTCAGTTACACCAAAATCCCAAAAAATACTACAGTATCTGTCACATCGAATATTTACAGCCTATGCATAGAGCATTAAATGTAGACGAAAAAAAAACTAATTACACAGTTTGATGGAAAATTGCGAGACGAACGTATTGAACCTAATTAGTCCATATTTAAACACTAATTATCAAATAAAAACGAACGTGCTACAGTAGCTCCAAATTTCAACCTCAAGAACTAAACACGACCTGAAAAAGAAAAAGATGTTGATTGATTGATGGGGACCTGAATCAAGTGGAAAGCCATGTGGCTTGTGTTTTGCCAATTGTTGATTCCCTGCAGAACCCTTGTGATTGATTGATTTATTTATTAGTCGTGGGGCCGTTGTGCTCAGGCATCACGAATAATTTCAGCGGCAACTTGTCACTTTGCCAGGTCATAAACATTTTTATCAATGCCATGCCAATCCTGTTGTTAATTACACAGTATAAGCCGACATAAACTGCTCGAGCATAACGTTTTTACACAAGGACGATGCGTTAGTGAATTGGCCAAGGAGAAAATGTTAAAATCTTTTATATTCTAGTACCACTGAAACGCTAAAACGCCTCTCTTCCCATCACTCGAAGTAACGTACGTAATTACTAGTAGTATAACAACATGTGAAAATTCCATCACTGTATATGTTTATTCCTTTGCTCCCACGAGCAATTCATCACTACATATAAATCACATTCACATGTTCCTGTATAGAAATATATACTGCACGTCTGGAGTGTACACTACACCGTACATACACTGCAATGGCCGTACGTCTCGATGACTACACGCAACACTACATACATAGAACTCCTAACAAGACAGCAAACGCACGCTCTGCACACTAGTCGTCCCGACGCCGACGAGACGGACCAGCAACGGACTAATAGCCGTGCCTGTAATCGCGGCGACTCCTCTAGTTGCTACGAGCCCCATGCACGGGCACCTCCTAATAATTAATCAAATCACGCGGTGCCACGGGTTCGTCGACCGATCAAGGTCATCACGCGGTGCCCTCGACGCGCGCCTTGGTGACGCCGGCGCAGGCGTCGACGAAGTCGCCGTCGATGAAGTCGGTGGAGAAGACCTGCAGCTTGTCGCCGAGGCCCTTGGCGAAGACCTCGGCGATGAAGAGGCGCGCGTAGCCGTGGATCCGCTTGGTGACGGGCCACACGCACAGCACCGGGTTGTCGGCCTTGGGCGTCACCGTGTTCTCCACCCGGTAGAAGAACCTCCGCTCCGCCACGGCCGGCTGCTGGGCCAGGAACTTGAGGTTGCTCTCGAACTTGGTCTCCGGCAGGTCCGTGTCGATCCAGTTGTCCCTCAGGTACCCGGCGCTCCACAGCGGGTCCCCGGGCTTGGGCGCCGCCGACTTGCGGGGCTTCCACACGCAGATGACCCGCCGCGGGAGCAGCTCCGCCACAGTCTTGTGGAACACCGCCTCGTCCTGCGGGATCAGGTGCTCTCCGAGCTTCTCGACCAAGAACTTGTCGAACTCCGGCGGGTCCTCGTGCCCGTACTCGGTGCGGATCTCCAGGACCACCACCTCGGACTCGGTCTCGCCCAGGAACCTGGCCACGTCGTCCAGCACCACGTCGACGGGGTACGTCGCCAGGATGCCGTGGCAGACGCGGCGCTCCTCCTGCACGCGCACGTCGATGACGCGCGTGCCCGTGGCCAGCTGCTCGTACACGGACATGGACTGGCACTGCGCGAAGGGGCGGGTCACGAACGGCACGCCGATGCTATTGGTGGCCGAGTCGTGCGTGCCGGGCCACACCACCTGGTGCACGCGCAGCCTGTCGGCGCCCAGCTCCGCCATCCACCGCTTCCGGTCCGCCGGCCGGTGCTCCGACCCCGGGAATGTGTCGCCGGAGGAGGAGAGCCGCGTGGCCAGCGCCCGCTTCTCGGTGGTCACCAGCTTCCGCCGGTCCACCTGCTTCGAGAAGAAGGCGCCCATGGCTTCCAGCGGGTTGGTGGTGCCGTTGTTCTTGCCAGCGCTGCTGCTGCTATTGGAGGCAGCCATGGATGGATGGATGGATGGATAAATTAAGGATCCTGTGCTGTGCCTCGAGCTCTGACCTGGACCTGCACGTCGCTGTAAGCTGGAGACCGATTGATAGCAGCTCGCAGCAAGACAAACAGGGAAGGAAAATATCAGTGCGTGGGATTAGCCAACATGTGGTGATAGATGCTTTATTTGTAGGGGGCTTGGGCGCTTGGCTGATCGATCCGGCGGGAGGAGGAACGAGGAAGCGAGGCGTGTTCTTGTGACCTCCGCTGCTGTTTCTCCCAAAGACTTCGGTTTCCTTGGATTGGATGGTACAATTGGCGTTAGGTGGTGGTGGTGGTAGGTGCGGTATAGTGCTGAAGGCAGGCCGGGCGGGCGATGGATTTTTTTTTTCCTTGGGCATATTGTATCCAAAAAAGTTGCTACTGGACAGAGTGTTTGGTTCGTTGCTTTACTCGTTCGGAGTATGGACGGGGTAATTGTTTTATGGCGAGACGGTGACGGAATCGAGGCCACAAGGACAAGGATATGTTCATTATGGACGGGCACGCCGTGCTATTGGCGAATTGGGGATGATAGTTCCAGGTTGTCGCAGTAACTTGTCTTGTCGGGCAAATGCTCCAAACTTTTGTTGCACACATTGAAAAAGTCACCGATCGCGGCTATGCGGAAACTGGAAAAAGACACAGGTCATCATGGGTGATACATGGCAACGTGATCGATCTATTGGCAGAAGTGTTTTGAAATTTGCTGCATAAAGCAGCGGCACCGTGGCAGTAATTGGAGAGCGTCATCGCGATGTGAATATACCCCCAAATGCAAGGGGCATCTGTCAATCGTATTTAGCACATGAATGCATGATGATGCGTTCGCATAGACACCGCTGATTGCCAGATAATTAAGCATGGGAATCACGCTGCCTGTACGCGACGCAGCGATGGGAACTGTTGAATAAGAGACACCAACATTACGATGTGACACTAATAACCACGACAGGGCTACGATCCTGTTGTCCAACATGAGTGTGAGTGTTTGGTTCAGAGGAACGAGGTGTGAAGCCAGAATGTAGGCCTTTACTCTTCGCTTGCTTTGATATTAATATATTTGGCGTTTCATCATGTTTATCCCATGAACATTCTTTTAGCACGCACCACATAATAATGCAGAAAAAAAAGGGAAACAAAGAAAGGAAGGATCACATACAGGAAAGGACCAAAAGTCAACCAGAGGTTCCTGCTGCCAATCATTTGACTTGCACGCGTTCAAACTTCAAAGCACAACCTGTGCTCCGCGTTCAACTGCTCCCAACGACATGTCGACATGCACACATAGCTTCGTCAATCATACAATGGCAGGAGCCAGTAGCTAGGTTACTCGGGGTTACACTATTTCGAGTAATCAAGCTTATCATGCCTTCCACGTGGGCTCAGAAACCTAAATAACACAGGACCAGCTAATAGTTTCAGAATGGCAATAACAAAAGGGAAAATTACGTTCTTGCCCTTATCCAGTACTCCAATTATGATTTTGCCTCTATTTTTTTAACTTTGTGTTTTTGTCCTTGTTATTTTGAGCTGAACTGTCCGTCTGCCCCTGCTTTGGATGTCCGTCACATGCCCATTGAATAGATGAATTAAAAAAATTCTAAACCTGAAAAGAAAAGTCCAAATGCCCCACCACCCCTTATCCCTTCAGGAACATTTCTCGACTCCACCAAGACGTCGGACCAGACGGAGAGAGGGGGGTGGCAGGGCGGCTTGTTCTGCACGCGGCGTCGATGCGCGCGTGCCCGTGGCAGGTGCTCGTACACGGCATGGACGGCACTGCGCGCGGGGGCGGGTCACGATCGGGCGGCGCGATGCTGTGGGTGGCCCAGACGTGCGTGCGCGGGCCACACCATCTGGTGCACGCGCGGCGGCGGTGCCAGCTCCGCCATGGCTTCCGGTCCGCCGGCCGGCGCTCGACCCCGGGAATGGTCGGAGGGAGGCGTGGCCAGCGCGCGGAGCGGCATCACCAGCTTGCGCGGAGCGGGCGGCTCCGGTGAAGGCGCCCATGGGCTCGGCGGACGCCTGGGCCACGGCTCCCGGTGGCGCTGGCGGCTGGTCTTGGCGCAGCCGCCTCCTCCCTCCTCCCTCCGCTCCCTGCTGTGCCTCGAGCTCCCGTGCCCATGAAAGCTCTAGTTTGGTTTTGGTGAATTGATAAAACCCTAAGTGCTAACCTAGTTTATCAAGTGATCATGATATATGTAGCACACTCCAAGTGGTGAAGCAAATGAAGATCATAACATGATGATGGTGATGCTATGGTGATGATCAAGTGCTCGGACTTGGGAAGTAGAAAAAGAAAAACAAAAGGCTTAAGGCAAAGGTATAAATTATAGGAGCCATTTTGTTTTGGTGATCAAGACACTAAGTGAGTGTGATCACATTTAGGATCGATAGCCGTACTATTAAGAGGGGTGAAACTCGTATCAGAATACGGTTATCAAAGTGTCACTAGATGCTCTAACTCATTGCATATGCATTTAGGATCTAGCGGAGTGCTAACACCCTTAAAAATATTTGTGAAAATATGCTAACACATGTGCAGAAGGTGATACACTTGGTGGTTGGCACATTTGATCAAGGGTGGTGAAGTTTGCATGGGTAAGAAACTCCACCAGCGGAGTGTCCGCCCGTAGAGTGCGGATAGTCCGACGGTGCCACCGGTGCCCTATGCGGAAAAGAAAGACGGTGGTCATCGGTGGTGTGACATGGACGTGATCGGCTCTCGTTGGACCGGTCAAGTGTAACTTTTGATGAAAAGCAGCGGTGGTGTCGGTCAAATGACCGGACGCGTCATGGCGATGTGCGCGTACCGGTCAATGCAATGGCATCTGACTGACGTATTTAGCACACAAAGGAGGCGTTGAGTGACCGGACGGTGGGTGAGTGCCGGTCGGGCATGACGAATCACGCGCCGGTCGAAAGAAATTCATTAGGAACCTTGAATGAAACGACCGGACATTACCATGAAAGCGTCCGGTCGGTTACGAGCAGAGCGTCCGATCCCAACATGATGACCGTTGACATCGAACGACTCTTGTTGAACGCATGTGACACGTGGAACGACATCGAGCGCCCGGACGTTGGGGTTACGAGTCCGGTCAAGATGACCTTCGGCCGTCGGTCACCCAGCGTTTTGCCTAGTGAAGGGGTATAACGGCTCTATTTCGTGGGGGCTTCTATTTAAGCCCCATGGCCGGTTGAAGCTTACTCTCTTGGCCATTTGCCTTGACATAGCAACCTTGTGAGCTTAGCCAAAGCCCTCCCACTTATCTCCATCATTGATTCATCATCTTTATGAAATTGGAAGAGAATCCAAGTGCATTGCTTAAGTGTTTGCATCTAAAGGCACTTTCGGTGTTCGTGTTTCATGGGTTTATCGCTTGTCACTCTTGGTGGTTGCCGCCACCTAGACGGCTTGGAGAAAGCGAGGATCGTCGGCGGAGGGTGGTGATTGTCTCTGCGTTCGATCGTCAAATTGTGATTGTGAGGGTTCTTGACCTTTCCCAACGGCAGAGCGCCAAAAGGTACTCTAGTGGATTGCTCGTGGCTTGTGTGATCCTCATCTTGTGTTGGTTGTGCGGCACCCTATTGAGGGTTTGGCGTGTGAAGCCAATTAGCGCGTGAACCTCCAAGTGAGTGAATCGCCACAACGAGGACTAGCTTGCCGGCAAGTAAGTGAACCACGGTAAAAAATCATTGTGTTCATCATTGATTCCAAGGTGATTGGTCTTCATTGTTATCCACACTTGTGATTGATTGGTTCATACATCTACACGGCGGTATAACCTTCTTGCCTACTCTTTATATTACCGCAAACTAGTTGTCAAGCTCTTTAGTATAACTAGTTGTGAGAGCTTGTTAGTTTGGTTAGTGTGGCTCTTTAGTTAGCTTTTGAGAGCACTCTAACTTAGTGTAGTGATATAGCTATTGTGTGGATATACTCCATCTAAACTAGAATTGTGGTAGGTGGCTTGCATTTTGGTAGACTAGCGCAAAACTCGCTTCGTCTCATAATTGTCTAATCCTTTTGTTAAGTGTTGTTGTAGAAATTTTATTAGGCTATTCACCCCCCTCTAGCCATTAGGACCTTTTAGGCCACCTCCTGCTGCCCCGCTGACGGCGCCGCACCCGGCCACCGATGGGGCCACCCCGGGCGTCATCGCGCGCCTCATGGGCCTGGAGTCCTGGCCCGCCACCACCACCGCCGCGCCGCCTAGACCGCAGAAGCAGAGGAAGGTGGAGGCACCGTGTTCGGACGGCGCTGCCGACTCGGCGGTCGTGCTGGTGCTGCCTACGACCCCAGAGCCGTCACCCTCCCATGCCCGCGCACGCGCCGACGGCGAGGAGCCACCACGGGGCCAACCTGCCGGCTCGTGCACGCGGCCACGGCCAAGCTGCTAGACCCGGGCACGGCGCAAGCGCTAGACTAGCACTCGCGTACGCTTGCTCTTCCCCACAGCACCGCAAGGATGGCCACGCCGGCGCCTTGCTTCACGGCTCGTCGG
This sequence comes from Miscanthus lutarioriparius, assembly GCA_904845875.1. Lineage (NCBI taxonomy): Eukaryota > Viridiplantae > Streptophyta > Magnoliopsida > Poales > Poaceae > Miscanthus > Miscanthus lutarioriparius. Next base: position 25,174,723 of record CAJGYO010000004.1, on the reverse strand, counting down.
GAATGGCCGACGACTTCCTGTCTTGCTCTGACAGCTTGCCCTTGGAGCGTTCCGCATGGCTATAGGTACAGCCTCCTGGTCAACTTGCGGAGACAGATTGCGACACTGCCGCTGTCTCGCGTAGGGACGGCCATTGTTCCACCGGCAATGCCGATGCAGCGATCAGTACCAGCACAGTAGTGTTGCCTATAATGGATTTTGGTGATGAAAATAGGAGCAAACGGGGCTCTGATATGGAAGCCAAGCACAAGGAGAGTAGAGTAAGAAATGAGGTAATGCACACTTATGCCAGGGTTAGATCAAGCGGTGCTGCCGTTCAAACTGGAGATGAGAGGTTGTTGAGCAAACGGGCAACACCTACTTGGCCGGAGGTTTCTGGGATTACAGAGTCTGGGGCTTGGCTGATTCGACGTGCCTAGTTGGACGCGCTCTGCCACTAGGAAGGTTGCACACGGTGGTTTTGGTCCAAGAAGAGAGTTCGTGGGATCGATCACTGGACAAGGGAGCATGACCCGCTGGGATTTGAACAGCCAAAATGGATTACCATCCACAAGTAGGATTTCAAGCAATGGATCTACGCTTAAAAGGGGATCAGGGAGGAAGGTGGGGAATGATAGGGCAATCAGTCACGGGGAGGAGGAGAAATGCGATTGCCTTTACTTCTAGATCATCTACAAAGCCCGGTGCGCGAGCTTCGTCATGAGCAATATATCGAAGAGTGGATCCCCAAGTCGACTAGCACCTGATACAACTCAAGGACACGAGCGCCGGCTCCTGAAAAAAGATATATGGAAGCTTCACCATCTGTTATGTCTATTTCTGAGAAAGGTGAATTTAGCAGGCTGCTGAAAGCAAAAATCAATGAGCTTGGCATGTCGGACAGGATTGAGTGTACACATGATTCACCTTCAGGAAAATTGCCCGTACCTTTGCTGCAAAAGCTGATTTCTGCCCTTACAAATGACATGAGCACTTCAATCTCCCAATGTAGCAACTACTCTGGTGTGTCAGCACCCTTAAGTTGCAATGGAAATGTTGACTCCGTCAATCGAGAGCATTGTATATTCTCCAATGCTCAATCACCCAATTTTCATAAATGTATCAGGTCAGTTTAGGGGCAGGACCCTTCTTTACTATTAGTCTGTTACCACTCATTGTTTTTGTAGTAAATGCTGCTATGGTCGATCATGATGATTCACAACTGTCTTTTTATTCATGTCATTCTCTTTTCCAATTTGGTTAGTAAATACATGGTGTAGTTTTAGTGCGTGTAGTATTACATGAACCAACTTGTATGGCAGTTATTTTTGCTGAAAAAACATGTACCGTATGACATTCCTATGTGGTAAGGTACTAAGGTTATCAGTGCATGCATCTACTTATACAGTTTGTTAACCGATGTTCTACATGCATTCTTATACATTGAAGATTTTTGGTCCCACACAAAAGATTATATCGAAATATTTCTTATGGCGTTACATCTATCATCATTATGAACCTTTTGGTCCCAAAATTTTGAATATTTATCAATATTAAATCTGAGTTCAAATAATTGCAAGTTGTGCCAAATATGTTTGACCAAATTTAATCAATTGTCAGCATACAATAAAAAAGTCTAATTCCAAATTAGGGTAAAATCACAATTAGGCATAACAAATAGGAGGCAAAATCGCATGGGCATTCATGTCCTTTTGTATAAAGTTTAACACCGTTAGGGGTGGATGACGGAGCAAGGGTAAACTGGTGCTTCGTTTTGAAATCATAGGGGTAAATTCACAAAGTAAAAAAAACAGGACAAAATCACAATTTTGATACAAAACAAGGGTACAAACACAAGAACCCCGTAAGAAAAATGTTTGAATGCTTTTAGTCAAGTGATGCCATTCAAGTATCTTTCGCTTCAAGACTTATAAACCAATTCTCCAGTGGCTTTGGTTACCCTGTTCGCTTGAACTTATCAGTCTAGCTTATCAGCCATGGTATAATGTTTTTCTCTCACAACAAAACAACTTCAGTTGGCTTATTAGCCGTAGAAACCATCAGCCGAACAGCGGTTAAACCGTTGTTTTGAAAAAGTGAAGAAACAAAAACCTACCATGGCATGCCACCTGGTTCAAAGGAATAATAAACTATAAATGACTCTTTTAAATAAAGAGTATAAATGTTGGAAATTAGGAGTATCAGTCGCTCTCCTGCGCAACTGGCACTTCATTTCTGGAGAGAGATGGGCAATAATACCATAATGCCCACATTGGTTTCAAACTTTCAATGTAAAACATTACTACAGGATTGTAAGATTTCTCCACTAATGGCCACTTGTCTATTAAGAATTTGCATAAACTAAACCAGGAGGAAAATAAATAAATCTTGAGGAGATCTCTGAGATATCATTTGGTTGTTAGCCAACCAACGGAAGGCTACATGTTACTGTTACTGTTACAACCAACTAATTACAGGATTAGAATATGTACCTGCCTTAGGAAAAATTAGTGCTTACTAAGGCCACGTTTGGGACAGCTATTCGCGGCTCCAGCTGATGCGCTACTGTAGCTACAATGTTCATGAAGCTGTTTTTCTCCCTCCTTCTCAAAACAATGGAGAGCTGGTGAAGACAGGTTTTGTGGCCCCTCCGGCTCTCCGGTTAGAGGGTGGACCGGCGGAGCCAGCCCACCCAAACAGGTCCTAAATGATCAGTTTACCTCTCCTCAAGTACATCACTGCGTCATCAGTATGTTGGGACAAAGTGATGTACCAGACTCATAGGAAGCAAAATGTCCTGGCCTCCTAGTTGAAATTGACAGTTGGCACAACACAAAAGCATACACTGAGTGCTGAAGGAATCCTTTCACCTGCAAGGGAAAAAACAGTCACTGACGTTTCCCTTTAGAGCTCTTCTCTTTGGACTTTCCAGGTGCCCACTGAAAGTGGCCACAATTTGCTTCTGGATTTGATGCAGGCCCCTGACAAAATATAACAAGTGATGATCACTGTAAGATATAGTGCTGCATATTCTCTAAAAGGGCCATTTACATTGTTCACAACCTATTTGACTGTTTGGATGACATGATGATGTTATGTCTACTAACTACTGAGCAGCAAATTGTGAGTACATGTGTACCTGAGCACGAGCACAAACATAGAACAAACGGCCTATATTAGGGCCCTTCTTCACAGATCTCGGAATGCATGGTTCACTATGCCCTTTGCAACGTGGTAGTGTCATCTTCATCTTTTGTTGTATTCTCTGCCACTCTAATGCTGCAGCTGACGTTGAAAGTGAACAGGATGATACATTTGTATTATCCTGATCTTTTGCAGCTGACGTTGTGCACTGCATGTTTTCAGGCAGACTATCATCATTTGAAACACATGTTTGATTTGTAAGGTCTAATGCTTCTGCTGGAGTAACTAAGGTACTGGTACTGGCATTTACTGTCTTTGACCCTGGTCGCTCAAAAAACGACTTGATTGTTGGTTGAGACGATAAGTTGCATTTAATTTTCTTTTTTTGCACAAACTTGGCGCTAGACAGTGAAGCTTTCTGGCTGCTATGAGAGACGCCAATCAAACCTTCATTTGTCCATTGATCAAGATTTGTCCCCTTGCACGTCAAACTAGGAAGGTTACGACCTTTTGCAAACTCAGTTATACCAGTTGTTAGTCCTTCCTTAGCTATAATTGTATTCTCCAAGCCATCACTACAGTAGCAACCGACTACTGTATGTTCGGACTGAATCAAATTTGCAGCATTTTGCAGCTCATAAATTTTCCCTTTACCAAGGAATGATACTGCGAATTGTGACATCACTGGCAGTCAGTATTACACAATATACTGTAACTAGTACCACTTCACACAAAGTGCTCCACTGAGCCCAAGTATAACTTAGGGGCTAGCTGCCATATAAGACCAGATGCCTTACCAACTTACAAACTAATGAGCTCTGATGAAACTGAATATTAAAAGAACAGCACTACAACACCAAAGTGTAATGCACAGCAAACATGCTATATTAAGCATGACCAAAGATAGGGTTTATTTTATAACTCAGCCAAGCAGAGTGCCACTGCCACATAACTTATGAGTTTAGAAATCAACAGTGAACATCAGGAAAATGTGAAAGATAATTTGCACAGATCATTCTGTTGGCATAGTTGAGGTATGTGTCTAATAAACACATAAGAAAGCCAAGCCTGAAGCAAGTTATGATTTCCTCCAAACCAAAAATGATGAAGTGCACTTTCCTTAACCGAAACTTCTATGAAAATAAGTATGGATTTTGGGCAAACACATTAACACACCATGAAAAGAATATTAACAGATAAGAAAATGAAGTCCTTACATAAGATAGAAAAGTTCCATGAACAACTCAGCTACTTGCTTTAGCAAAAATAAATTCTACACAGAAACTGGTTTTAGCACAAACACCAAAACTGCAAAAGCAAGCTACAATTAAAAAAAACACACAGAACACTAAAATTCACTCACCAATACTTTGTTGCCGTCCACGGACCTCTGGAAGATATCTTGCAGCTGATGGCGGGATATTATGAACTGGAAGTTCAGGTATTTCTTTCAGTAAAATATAAACTGGAATATGATCAGATCCTTCTAGCTTACTACTTCTTCCCCCTTTCCACCTGTAGAGAATGGAAAGATTAAATCATTCTAATGTAACACAGCAAATCATGTACAATATCCACTTCATTTCAGAGAAAACTGATATCCAGTATTCTTTACTTTGATAAATTTTCAGAATTCCCTCTTTTGAAATGATTCATTATCTCACATTCTTCTACATGGCAACAAAAAATGCTATGGTCCTCCACAGAATCACAGTGATGGAGACAGGAACCGGAAATGAGAATGTGGTCTATTCTAGAGCCATAATTATACTCTTCAGCACCAATTTTCTGATTAAAACAAGTATACGCTCCTATCCTGCACAAAAGAAACACAGCAAAGTATGCTTTAGAAAGTAACACTTCTGCACGAATATTAAAGCAGTGAAATCAATTAGAATTTTTTTAAAAACAATTTTCAAAAGATGGCTATTTACTTCAAATCAAGCAGTTTTCAAAAGCGGTTCCTCAAAAACAATCTTTTTTATAGCTTTTGTAAGAAGCAAGTTTCTCCAGCTTATGGCAAAGCCCAGACAAAACTGGACCTAAGTCAACCATGGATAATGAAAATAGAGTAGACTCAACTCATTGTTACAACTTACAAAGAGTTCTATTTGACCAGTGTGGTTGCTTTCAGGTAAATATGAGCAACTTGTAAAAACAAAATCATGTGCACAAGCAGTTGGGTAGCTCTGGGGGCATTCCAGTACCTTTCAGGGTGTTTTGATCTAAAAGCATCAAAAAAGGGACCTCCGTGTTCTCTCAGCATGGATCTCAGCCATTCTCGGAACCTTTCATTAGGCAAATGAGAGTAAAAATGCATTGTTGTTTCCGGATGCTTTATAATTGGAACCATAGCAAAAAATGCTAAAAGAAGGCTTACATTTGCTTCTCAAAGCCAGGTGGCGCGTCACACCTGTCTATAGAAGCAGGAGCAATATTCAAATCACCAACAACAAAGACTCTCTTTCCAAGAGCCAATAGATGTTCCCATCTTTTCTAAGAGGTAATGAAAGAAAGAAGCAAGTATAAGAAGCATAAATATATAGGCAATAAGCATTGAAAAGATAGAAGTATTGTTGAAATATTCTTCATGAGAGATACTTATTAGCAGAGAGACACACAAAGTACCTGCAGTATCTTGTAAAACAGTAGCTTAAAACGAACCCGCTCTTTGTCATCTTCTTCAACAGCTGGGCCATATATGTTGAAAAGAACTAAACAAGTGGTGAACCATTATCATTATTACATACAAAACAAAAATCAAATACGCAATGAAAAAAACTTGAAAATGCAAGAAGTTATGTTATGTTCCTATCAAGGGAACAAGCTACTTACCAAAATGCCCATGATCAGTGATGATGCACCGCCCCTCATTGTCCACCCTTAGGAGGTCCTCTCTTGTGATTTCACCAAGACCCTCCTCCTCGACAGGCATTGCAATAATGAAATCCCCAACAGTTTCACTATTTTTTGCATAGTCCTGAAGTCCAGTAAAGCCTTCTTCAGCTGCTACTGGCAAAGCAACCTCCTGGCTGGAAAATGATGATGTTACTCGGCAAAATGTTGCAACACCTACAAAGGATTCGAGTACAGTAATTGACTGAGGGCGTGGTCCAATCAGAGTAATGCTGAACCCAGAGAACATCTCCAAGCAGGCAAGCAACTATGCATCAGTATATCAGCCAAATCAACAGACTGTGATTACCATTTGTGACACCATAACAACATACCAGAGTATGCTCCACGACCTTTTGAAGAGCGATTGCATGAAACAAAGGCCTCATATCCTTCAGCCATAATGACATCTGCAGATAGGTCCTGCCTTGACAATTTGGTCTCCTACAATACAGCAGGCATTGATACAGTTAGCTCGAATTTTTCTTCTTAATATAATGATAAGCAGCTCTCTTGTGTGTTTGAGGGGGAAAAAAAGTTAGCTCGAATAAATCAGTACACACAAGCCTAACCCCAGCTCGCGCAGTTTTACTCTTTGCATTAGACAGAATAAGCGATGAATTGCATCCCACCACAGAAACAATTCTTTGGTCAACACTAAACTAGATACATTCTCTCAATTTTTTCTTTTTGAATGTAAACTAGCAGGACCTGCAGATACATTGTCTTTTTCCTTATATGGGGAAAACATTGTCTTTTTCCTTGAAATGAAGTGTCAATCGCAGTAAGCTTCAAACTTCGCCCGTTTGCATTCCGTCCAATATCCAGTGAAATTTCCGCGTTTTAAGTGGGGGTCCGAGTGCGACAGTGAGTGATAAGCACAGGCAGGCAAGCACTACCGAGCTAGGGTTTCGGGTTTCGACACATGGGGGTTCAGTTTAGTGAGTGGGAAATCAGCAATTGGTCGGACCTGGAAGCAGATGATGTCGGCGTCGAGGGCGTCGAGGAGGCGGCGGAGCGAGCCGTGCTGCGCCACCCGCGGCCGCAGCCCGTTCACGTTGTACGTCACTATCTTCACCATCTCCAGCCGGTACCACAAGGCGTCACCCACGGTAGGCGAGGGTTCGAAGGGGAAACGCTTCGCTCTTCTCGCAAGCGGGGCGCGGACGAAGATACCGACGGCCGCTGCTGCCCGCAGCGGCGGCGGCGGGAAGCCGGGAACTGTGCAGGCTGGTCCTAGAGTGGTGTCCGGTCCCGACCCGAACCGGCGGTGGCTCTAGGCAGCCGTCCGATGGTAGTGGTGGGGCTGAGATCTCGGGGGTGAGGGGACAACCAAAGCAAACCCAAAACTAGAAATTTGCATCACACTTCCGACTTCTGCTCTGTGCAGGCTGATCCTAGAGTTTAGACTTTTTTTTATAAAAAAAATAAAAAAGAAGAAGAAGTTCAGAGTTGGAACGACAGCGCGTAGATTTGCTTGTTACCTGAAACCAGTTGCCCTGTGACTACACAGTAGTGAGTAGTCAGTAGGAGTACTGGCTACTGATCTTTTCCCTCGCTCGCTACCTCGGCGCGTCTGTACCTGTCCAACTGAAAACTGTCTCTCTAGCTCCGTTCGCTTCGATAAAAAAACAAGCAGAAACATTGTTCCAGCTAAATTGTTGTGACAGAAAAATACTGTTTCGATTAAAAAAGTAAGTTGAAAAAGATGAATTATAAGAGAAGTTGTCGATACAGAATTTCGTCCCGTGCCGAGGACATACGCAGCAAGCCGAAAGGGTCCGCTCGATGGAGCAGATCCGCCTAGCTTCAGCGCAAGGATGGTCGATCCTGCGCAATCCTCCCGAGACGTGCTAGTCAATTTGACCCTACAATTTACAAGGAAAGAAGTTTATCAGTAATTAAGGGCGGAACATGCCGGTGTTGCCAGACAGTCCCGAATGTACGGCTCTGAGAGCCGATATGAGAGGAGATCGACTAAATAGTCAATTCCAGTATATCCAAAAGAATAAATCGGTTAAAGCTTATGGAGGTGTGTAAGAAGAATCGGTTATCATTCAGAATAAATATCATTTAAGTAAACATTAATCAACGGCAATAAGATATTGATGATGGTCGGTTTATGCTGAGCCAATGATTACAAGTAATCGAACTCCTGTTTATATATAGAAACAATTCAACATCACTTAACCATCTAATAAAGATAAATCTATTGAATATGTTAGATCTTATCTATCGCCATGACCAGTGGGGCATGAGACAGAATCCTGCAGGCCGTAGAAACAATAATAGACTCGACGACCCTAACTCATTACTAATATCAGTGGGGCATGAGGCAGAATCATGCATGCCGTAATACAATAACAAGATCATGGGGCTAACATATTTTTTAACTTATCTCTACTTCAATGATCTCGTAATGTGAACTGTTCGTGAGAGCGCTTGATATCGGCTAAACAGCCGATTCAGGCATAGCGCACAGTTAAGGCCATGCCTTCTCAAAAACAGATCTATCAACCGACGATCCCCACTCCACGGTGCTAATAGTGGGGTGAGAGGCAGAATCCCACAGACCGTGATAACGTGCCATGAAACGGTTCTCGTTAACTAATAGATCTACTCAAGATCGAACATACCTTAACCGCACGCTATGCATGATTAAGATTGATGTAAAACAGCCGATACAAACATAACTCATCGTTTAAGGCGTAGATTAGATTAATTTTATATTAGCAAACGATGGGTTAAACAAGATATAAGGCCGATCCAAATTAATCTCAATCGGGCAAAGTGATATTGCTGTAATTAGATCAACAATGAAAGCAATAAGCAATATCGGTAACTTAATGAATCTATCAAAGACTGTCATTCAAAGGTAGAGCCGATAACTTGACCTTGATCTAGTTCAAGCAGTGGGATGCGAGGCAGAATCACACAAGCCATACTTGAACTAGGCAAGAGTCGATAACTAGCCTATACCAGAGTCGCAGTGGGGGTCGATCGGATCGATGCAGCCATACGAACAGAGGTATAAACCATGACGGTACTTACAGACAAGCAGTGGAGGTCGACCGGATCGATACAGCCGTACTCGCTGAAGAACTCGCCGAGATTTACTTTACTCCTACTCCTAAGGGGTGGCCGGAGCCGAAAAAGTAAATTGACTTGTATTTGATTGATTGTGTTTCTTTTTACAATAGCAGGGGTTTGATATTTATACCCAGAGTCTAAATATGAATCCTACTCGATTTGTTACAACTTTTGGCATAAAATGAAAACAGTCCTAATTTAAGATAACTTGGACTCTAATCTTTTTCTTTTTGTAGAGTCCAGCATGTCTCGTCCCAGCGCTAATCATAGCCTCTGTCGTTATCTGCTGGCGCTATCTGAAGAAAGCCGATTCTAGTGCCATATTCGAATCAGCTAGTTTTTATCTACACGCAATTGATCCCTTACTGACATGATTCTGGGAGCTCTCGAGCCTCTGAAATCCTTCTTTCAAATTCTGGTGTAAACACATGCCCTCCAATTTTGGCATAAAAGTAATTTTATTCCAAAATTATCACGTCATCTTTGATGGGTTTGTAGTCACGAGTAGAGAATCTTGATCTGGGGTCTACTGTTTGTCGCCGCCTATGTCAGCTCATGAGCCCATGCTTCACAACTTTTATGAGAGGATCATTGTTTCACGGGTACTTGGACTCATCCTTCCAGACCGGCTATAAAATGACTCTCCGACCCCGGCGAGAGCAACTCAACCACTCGGTTATGTTTCTTTTCTTTCTATAGGCGATATGTATCGTACCGACATTTGTCCCTTTGAGTTCATTTTTTGCACTAAAGGCGATACCCTTCTGATATCGGCTATTAGAGCTGTCGACCGAACAAATTGGTTATTTAAGTGTTAATCCAAACGTTGGGATAATATTTCTTCAGATATTTCCCATTGATTGCTCGACCGAACTCTTCTTCTCCTCCTAGTGTCTCCAGAATATACGCATTACTAGGCGCACAACGCTTGATCCGATAAGGCCCTTCCCAATTGGGTGACCATTTGCCAAACTTGCTGTCCTTTGACCCGATTGGTAATTTCACTTTTCAGACCAAATCTCCTTCAGAAAATTGCTTATTCTTGACCTTTTTATTGTAATATTTTGCGACCCTCAGATTATTGGCTTTGATATTTTCGAGAGCGCGCAGCCGAAGGCAACTCAAGTCTTCTAAGCCATCCATCATAAGATTTTTATAGACTCCGGCTATCAAATCGTTTTGTAACATAACATGCCTCGATCTGATCGGAACTTCCCAATGAAGGACTATGTTATGGCCATATACAAGTTCATAAGGTGATGGTTTAATTGATCCATGACAGGCCATCATGTATGCCCATAGTGCCTCATTAAGCGTCGAATGCCACTTCCTTGGTTGTTCCTCAATTTTCTTCTTGATCATAATCTGATTGGACGCCTCTGCCTGGCCATTAGCCTAAGCATAGTAAGGAGATGAATTTAGCAGCTTGATCCCCATACTGGCAGTAAAATCTCCAAATTCCTTTGATGTGAACATGGTCCCTTGATCGGTAGTGATGGTTTGAGAAATCCCAAAACGATACACGATATGCTCCTTGACAAAATCAATCATGTTTTTTGAAGTTACCGTTTTCAGGGGAATTGCCTCAACCCACTTGGTGAAGTAATCTGTTGCTACTAATATGAACTTATGTCCTTTGCTCGAGGGTGGAAAGATCTGGCCAATCAAATCAATTCCCCAGCCCCGAAACGGCCATGGCTTGATTATTGGGCTCATGGCCGACGCAGGTGATTTCTGGACATTACCAAAACATTGATAGTCTTGGCATCCTTTGTAATATTTAAAGCAGTCTTCTAATATCATTGGCCAGAACTATCCAGTCCTGTGAATAATCCATTTCATCTTATAAGCCGATTGATGAGCCCCACATATCCCTTCATGCACTTCGCCCATCAAAACCTTGGCTTCTTCTTGATTTAGGCATTTGAGTAATGCCCCATCGATGGTTTTATAATACTGTTGGTCATCCAGTAAAACATACTTAGTCAATTTATACCTTAGCTTTCTGGTAACTTTTGTGATGGATTTCTGAGGTAATCGACTATCTCAACTCTCCAATCATTGTCCGAGGTTTCATTACTTAGGATTTCTTGAACCACTCGATAACCTGGTGCATTTTGAGCCAAACGGTTAGCTTCTTGATTCTGCGCCCTCGGAATATGTTGAAATAAGACATGAGGAAATTCCCTGAGCAACCTTTGGCATTCATCATAATATCTCCTCAGAGTATCCTCTTTGCACTCATACAGGCCGATCAGCTGATTAATAATTAACTGTGAGTCTTCAAATATTTCAATCGCTTTGGCCTTTACCTCATAAAGAAGTTGAATCCCTTTGAGAACAACCTCATATTCTGCTTGATTGTTGGTGACCATTGATTCGGTTGGAAAAGCAAACTCAAAATTTGCCCCTCGAGGCGAAATAATAACAATACCAATGCCACCACCTTGCTTACATGATGACCCATCAAAGAATAACGTCCAGGGCACCGGTTCTACATGATTCATGCTTGGTTTATGATGCTGGGTGACGAAATCAGCTATTACCTGCCCTTTGACTGCTTTAGCCGATTCGTACCTCAAGTCGAATTCTGATAACGCGAGAATCCATTTTCCTACTCTCCCATTTAGTATCGGCATCGATAACATGTGCTTGATTACATCAGCCTTGGAAACAACCGTGCACTCGACCGATAATAAGTAATGTCGTAACTTGGTGCAAGAGAAGTATAAGCACAAGCATAACTTTTCGGTGGGAGAATATCTTATTTTCGGATCTAGAAGCCTCCTGCTTAGATAGAAAACTACTCGCTCTTTTCCTTCAAACTCTTGTATCAAGGCCGATCCAATCGTTTTGTCATACAATCTAAAAGGCTTACCCTGCTGAGGAGGGACCAGCACGGGCGGACGCTTCATATACTCTTTTATCTCCTCAAACGCCTTCTGTTGTACGTCACCCCATTTAAATTCTTGATCATTCTTTAATTTCAACAAGGGAGAAAACGGCAGAACCCTTTCCGACAAATTCAAAATAAACCTTCTGATGAAGTTAATCTTGCCAAGCAAAGATTGCAACTCTGTCTTAGTAGTCGGAGGTACTGCGTCGTCAATTGCTTTCATGCTCTTCTGACCGACTTTGATTCCTCTCTCGTGGACCATAAAACCCAAGAATTATCCAGCTGACACTCTAAAAGCACACTTATTAGGATTCATCTTCAGACCATGTTTTCTCATGCATTTCAGAGTCTCCCGCAAATCAGCTAGATGCTCTTTGTATCCTTTCGATTTTATCATCACATCATCAATATAGATCTCAACAATCTTGCCGATCAACTTATGAAAGATATAATTCATCGCCCTTTGATAAGTGGCACCAGCATTCTTTAGACCAAAGGTCATCACAACCTACTCGAACAAGCTGATTGTGCTGGGGCACCTGAAAGCGGTTTTGGCTATGTCCTCTTCAACCATAAAAATTTAGTTATACCCTACATTGCCATCCATGAAACTAATAACCTTGTGCTCGGCTGCTACATCTACTAACATATCGGCTATCGGCATTGGATAACCATTCATGGGTGTGGCTTTGTTCAGATCCCTGAAATCGATGCAAACCCTTAGTTTTCCATTCTTCTTGTATACAGGGACCACATTCGATATCTATTCTACATATCAGCATGGTCAGATAAACTTTGCCTCCAGTAGCCTCTCAGTTTCCTTTTTAATATCGTCAAGCACGTTCGGGTTGAATCTCCTTAGAGCTTGCTTAAACGGCCGATATCCAGGCTTGATTGGCAACCGATGTTCGACAATTGACCGGTTTAAACCAGGCATCTCGTAGTATTCCCAAGCAAAGCAGTCTTTAAATTCTTTTAATAAATCAATTAATTCTTGCTTATACTCTGAATCCAATTTAGCACTTACATACGTCGGCCTAGGTCTATCTCTAGAACCAATATCCACTTCCTCCAATTCATCGACCGACGTGAAGCCATGTCCCAGTTTACCATCTGTACCATCTATTGGATTATCCATTAAAACAGACTTCCAAAGCCGACTGCTTGGATCGGCTGTTGGCTTTCGCCTTCGATTCTGAATTCATATAGCAACAGAAAAGCCATTTGGATATTAGCCGATGGTTGCCTTCTATCGGCTGTTTGCCTTGCACGCCATACTTGAAGTTTACTGGATACCTAAACCTGTTCCAACTCTTTATTCTTTAGGCGCTGCACCCTTCTCTTCTGGCTTCTTGTCAATCCTCCGGGGCACCATTGGCCTTCCTACTAGACATGCTCCTTTTGGTTGCTCCCTTCTTCATGATCAGCCCAGTCTTGGTCAACAACTCTTTTTCCTAGCCGATCATGAATACTTTTATTTTTTAAGCGTTGATCTATGTTATTATGATGATATGCATCCTAGGCATGGATAGACCGGCGGTTGATTAGAGATTGCCTAAACTCCCAATATTAATTGCTGCATTCTGGACAGTTGTGTCTGGTAGGTAATTTCAAACCTTCGTTCCAGCAGTATCTGAAGAAAGGGCAATTCTAATGCGATTCGGCTTGCTTCCTTTCATACATTTCTTCTTCTAGTTGACGCTGGTATTCTTGATCCTCTAACCATCGCTGATAATCTTTTTCCTTCTGCCGCTGCCACTTATTCAACAAGATTCGAGATGTAACACGCGGTTTTGTCGCCCCATCCTTTGACATTTCCCCATGTTCATATCGGCTCTTTTGCTGATCACGATGTTTTCTAATTTCTCTGTATTCATCGGCTGATATTTGCATCTTGGGATCAACTGTTCCAGCTTTTCTTTATTTGGCCAATGTTAGAACCTTAGTTTTTCCTTTGAATAGCCCGACATCAACCATATTTTGATCTCTTGGGAAAGGATTATCATCAACTTTCATCCTCCAAGGCATATCGAATTTGAGCCTCCCCTGCTGAATAGCTCTCTGTATATGCTGTCGGAAAATTCTGCATTCATTGGTGGATTGAGAAGTAGCATTATGAAACTTGCAGAACTTCTTATTCTTTAATTGTTCAGGGGGCAACATAACATGATTGTCCGACAATTTGATCTGGCCCTTCTCAAGTAAGAAGTCAAAGAGCTTGTCCGATTTCGTGACATCAAAGTCATAGCTCTCTTCGACTCCTCTTCCCGAAGGATTTGACACCACCACTGTCTTCTTACCCCAATTCCATTTAGCTGCAGCAACCTCCTCTTCATCCTCATAGCCGTCATCGATTGAGTATGGATCATAAGCTTCGGCTACGGTGGTACTCTTCTGGAATCGGGTATCTCTGCGCATACTTTGGAATTGACTATTGAGCGCTGCTACTCGTTGAGCCAACTAACCTAAGTTATCGAACTCTTGCCCTAGCAACTTTTCTTTCCACATTGGCAGCATTCCCTGGACGGCTAAACCAGCTAACTGGTCATTTGCCAAGCCTAATGAGAAACACAAATTCCTAGTGTCTTGGAATCTCTAAAGAAACTCAGTGCCCGATTCGTTAGTCCCCTGTCTCGTGGTTGTCAAATCAGTTATCTTCTTTTCTCCAGTCCCAGTGTAAAAATATGTATGAAACTTCTTCTCCAGGTTAGCCCAATTGGCAATGGAGTTGACTGGTAGTGACGAGAACCAAGTGAAGGCTGACCCTAACAGGGATAAGGAGAAGAAACGAACTCGATGGGCATCATCAACTGATGCTTCGCCCAATTGTGTAAGATACCGTTTGACATGTTCTATCGTGCTTGTATTGTCTTGACTAGTGAACTTGGTGAACTCTGGGAGCCTGTAATTTGTAGGAAGAGCGACCAAATCATACCATTCTGGATATGGACGTTTGTACGAAAAAGTCATTCCTTTTGGCTTTAGACCGAACTGATTCTTCATCATCTCGGTCACCTTCAACAGCAACTCGTCAGCTTGCGGATTTGGATTTCTCGGCACTTGCTGACCCGTCTGTGGATTGAAATCCCGCGTGCCTTGATATCCTGGATTTGGTATCATGTGGAGGGTGCTATAATCCGTGCCATAGTGATAGCCTTGTGGAACCTCAATCTGTTGGGTCCTTTGCTGGCTTGCTGCTTAAAGTCTCTGATTATAGATATAAGGATCTATATCTCTACGGATCCTTTGAATTGATGGTGCTATCTTCTGAGCCGATGACGGTATATGGCCTGATGTGCCAAAATTGATCATCTGGTTTTGACTTTACCCCGCCGACTGTTGCACATGCTGTGTTGACGGTCTAGGATTGTACTGTATCTGATTCGTAGTAGTACCTAGAGTTTGTTCAGATAAACCTTGAAGTGCCTGGACGTCACCATTACCAGCTGGTGTTGCTTCTTGATGGCTGGTGCCGACTTGATTAGTCCCTTGGGTCAACGGGTCTGGAATGTTGTAACAAGTGGATCCAACCTGACTAACTGGAATTCCATGAATTGCCTCTTTCATGGCGTTGTGAAACGCATCAACGAAAGCTTCATTGCGGCTTGATAGAGCATTCCGAACATATTTGTCTATGGCTTCCGTAAAAAAAACGCCTTTCTTCAGCTTCGACTGTATCTGTCTACCCGTGTAGTAGAACTCTTGGTAGTGGAAATTTCTGAATAATGGTGCTGTCACGTGTTTTGGTGTAGGACAACAAAGACTTCTTCTGAAATTCTTCTGTAGCTTTGTTGATGGTACCCTTATCTTTATCAAGTAGGTCTTCATAATGTACCATAAGGATGTTGTCGTTGTTGTGAACCGCCATGACGATTGTGGTGTCCCACCGAGCGTGCCAGAAATGTGTGTCGACACAGAATTACGTCCCATGCCGAGGACACACGCAGCAAGCCAGAAGGGTCCGCTCGATGGAGCAGATCTGCCTAGCTTCAGCGCGAGGGTGGTCGATCCTACGTAATTCTCCCAAGACGTGCCAGTCAATTTGACCCTGCAATTGACAAGGAGAGAAAGTTTATCAGTAATTAAGGGCGGAACATGCCGGTGTTGCCAGACAGTCCCGAATGTGCGGCTCTGAGAGTCGATATGAGAGGAGATCGACTATTCAAAAGAATAAATCGGTTAAAGCTTATAGGGGTGTGTAAGAAGAATCGGTTATCATTGAGAATAAATATCATTTAAGCAAACATTAATCAATGGCAATAAGATATCGATGATGGTCGGTTTATGCTGAGCCAATGATTACAAGTAACCGAACTCCTGTTTATGTAAAGAAATAATTCAACACCACTTAACCATCTAATAAAGATAAATCTAATGAACATGTTAGATCTTATCTATCGCCATGACCAGTGGGGCATGAGACAGAATCATGCAGGCCGTAGAAACAACAATAGACTCGACGACCCTAACTCATTACTAATATCAGTGGGGCATGAGGTAGAATCATGTAGGTCGTAATACAATAACAAGATCATGGGGCTAACATATCTTTTAACTTATCTCTACTTCAATGATCTCGTAATGTGAACTGTTCGTGAGAGCGCTCGATATCGGTTAAACAGCCGATTCAGGCATAGCGCACAGTTAAGGCCATGCCTTCTCAAAAACAGATCTATCAACCGACGATCCCCACTCCACGGTGCTAATAGTGGGGTGAGAGGCAGAATCCCACAGGCTGTGATAACGTGCTATGAAACGGTTCTCGTTAACTAATAGATCTACTCAAGATCGAACATGCCTTAACCGCACGCTATGCACGATTATGATTGATGTAAAACAGTCGATACAAACATAACTCATCGTTTAAGGCGTAGATTAGATCAATTTTAGATTAGCAAACGATGGGTTAAACAAGATATAAGGCCGATCCAGATTAATTTCAATCGGGCAAAGTGATATTGCTGTAATTAGATCAACAATGAAAGCAATAAGCAATATCGGTAACTTAATGAATCTACCAAAGACTGCCATTCAAATGTAGAGCCGATAACTTGACCTTAATCTAGTTCAAGCAGTGGGGCGTGAGGCAGAATCACACAGGCCATACTTGAACTAGGCAAGAGTCGATAACTAGCCTATACCAGAGTCGCAGTGGGGGTCGACCGGATCGATGCAGCCATACGAACAGAGGTATAAACCATGACGGTACTTACAGACAAGCAGTGGAGGTCGACCGGATCGATGCAGCCGTACTCGTTGAAGAGCTCGCCGAGATCTACTCTACTCCTACTCCTAAGGGGTGGCCGGAGCCGAAAAGATAAATTGACTTGTATTTGATTGATTGTGTTTTTTACAATAGCCGGGGTTTGATATATTTATACCCGGAGTCTAAATATGAATCCTACTCGAGCACGATTTGTTACAACTTTTGGCATAAAATGAAAACAGTCCTAATTTAAGATAATTTGGACTATAATCTTTTCTTTTTTGTAGAATCCAGCATGTCTCGTCCCAGCCCCAATCATTGCCTCTGTCGTTATTTGCTAGTGCTATCTGAAGAAAGCCGAATCTAATGCCATATTCGAATCAGCTGATTTTGATCTACACGCAATTGATCTCTTACTGACATGATTCTGGGAGCTCTCGAGCCTCTGAAATCATTCTTTCAAATTCTGGTGTAAACAGAAGCGAACAGGGCCTATATTTACTTGTCGCTAACGAACATGTAAGCCTCAACTAGCTAAGGGTCTATTTACATTCTCTGGTCTAAACTTTAGTTATCTAAAGTTGAGTGCTGAAACTTTTTATCACTTTAGATCACCGTGGTCTAAACTTTAGACAATACTTTAAAATTTCTTTTAGGAGCCTTAATAGCTAGAGTGGTCTAAAGTTTAGTGCTAAAGTTTAGTCCATACATGGGACCTAGACAAAGCCTAAGTAGCCGGCCATTAGACATGCCCTTGTGCCATATGCTATCTGCCCACCACCAAAGTCGGAGTGTCCTCTGTCTCTAACATTTCTTCTAAGGTCAAAGATGGACAATATACACCATGTTTGCTTGATCGTTTATGTGGCTTTATAAGCGGGCTGATGTTGTTTTGTTGTGAGAGAAAAACACTGTATCATGGCTGATAAGCATGGCTGATACGATCAAGTGAACATGGTGATAATTAGGGAAGAACCAGGCGTTCACACTTAATAGATTGAACGTGATGTGCTTTCAAAGTATCAACCAGGGATTTGGCCGTTTGGGGAAAATGGCAAAAAATCTCTGACCTGATTAAAATGCATGAGCGTAGGAAATTTCAGACCAGGGTTCACTTATCCTGACCGTCAAAATGTTCAAGTTTAGCTAATATTGACTGAAATTTGACCAAAATTGGATGCAAAACCACGAAGAGAAAACAAATGGATGATAGTTTGATAAGTTTGTACTTTTTTATATATTTTGCCATGTTCGCTTGGCTTATAAGCCGTACTTTTTCAATCAACGAACAATATTTTTCTCTCACAACAAATCAGCCAATAGTACTTTCAGCCATGGCTTATCAACCAAGCGAATAGGACAATTGAATTGAAGAGAGAGCTTGTGGGTTTGTTTGAACTCTAGACTAAACTAAAAATTTAATTAGCCTATTTTTTTTACCGGTACGATGTTGGGACCTCACCAAGATGGATCAATTTCATGAAAATCCGGTTGGTTTGGATCAAATTCTTCAACCATGGTTTTAGCTAGTATGTGAATAAAATTTACCAACTTTTTAGCTTGACATAAATTAAAACTGGTTTCTAACACATTAGGCTTTGATGTTCGGTTAATCTCCTATCCGAAGAGATCGGAGGGGATAAGGGAAATTTTATTCTCTATCTACGAGTCAAAATCTCTTCCAAAGTTCCGAACAATCCTCGGCCTTCAACTCCTTCAATCCTCCCGGATTAGAGATTAAACCGAACGAAGCTTTAGACCAAATTATCCCCTCTTCAGGCCTCAGTATTGTAGCACCGGATATACATGGCCAGTACAGATGACACGAGGGCCATGTTCGCTTGAACTTATCAGCCATACCGTTTTCGTGAAATAACAGTGTTTTTCTCTCACAACAAATCAGCATTAACATCAGCATTATTATCAGCCATTTTTTCAGCCAGCCGAATTGAGCCGAGTATGTAGGAGACTAGTGGTAGGACATGACAAATGACAAAGCATGCCGTAGCAAATCAACCCTCGGCCTGTTCGCTTGGCTTAGTATTTCTCTCTCATATCAAATCCATCAACAATACTTTTAGTCATGGCTTATAAGCCAGACCAGAGAAAAGTCACCTGTCCCCGGATCCGTTCCGCACAAATATTCGGACGCCAGCCCAACAAGACAAGCGCGGCCCTGTCTCCGCCGAGCCAGAGGTGAAAACCCCACCAGGCCACCACACCGGCGTCCTGGTCCAGCGGCACCACGATCTCGGGCCTCCTCGTGACTCGTGAGAGCAATCGCCTACGCTGCGGGCATCTCTCCGAGCGGAGGTAGTGGGGGAGTGCGGCGGGCAGCGCATGCATGCACGCCGTTCCCTCTCGCTTCGTTCTCACCCCGCTCCCTCTGCGCCGCGCAGCTGGCAGAGGTGTGGGTGCCAGCAGGCCAGAGCCCCGCCGGCCGTACTCGCTAGTCCTAGCGAGGGAGGCATGCAGCATCAGCAAAAGGCAGGTGGCAGCTCGCGGCAAGGCTGCGCGGCCGGGCCACTGTGGGTGGGTGGCTCGGTATGAGCACACGTACCCAGTACCTCGTCGTCGTAGCGCCTGCCGCCTGCGCGTAGCCCGGCCGGCCCCAATAATTGGCCCGTCCACGACGCCGGCCGGGCCGAGTCCTTTTGGCTGGGCGCGCTCGCGCGCGGCGCGGCACTCGGCAGCCAGGCAGTCGAGGCGCGCGTGCGGGGCCACGGCAGCGCGAAGCGGACGAGGACGATCGAAGGGGCGGGCGACTGGCGACTGGCGAGGCGAGCAGCCAGCTAGCCAGCTTGCCGGCGAGGTAGCGCTTGTGCTTGCGCCGGCCCCGCGCCCGCGGTGGGCCGGGCGGGCGCGGCAGGGCAAGTGCCGAAAGACACATGCCGGCAGGGCGCATGCGCGCGGCAGGCCGGGGGTGCAGTGCAGGCGGCACGCACGTACTGGCGCCGTGGCACGGTTTAATCCGTGGCACCAGCACGGTCGTTGACGGTCGTTGACGCGGGCGCCCACTTGCCGGGGCGGGGCGGAAAACACGGCGGTGGACGACGCGCGCTGGGAGTGGTAGCGGTTTATGGTAAAATGCCTCGTTCCTCGGCGGCGCTGCCATGTTGCTGCGGGGTCTCCGGCCGGGGCCGGCCGGCCTGCAGCCTGTTCTCGCTCGTGCCGCTTTGCTCGCCTCGTTTATGGTAAAACCAAGATGCCTCGTTCGCTCGGCGGACCACCTGCTACTCTACAACAACACGTTTCCATGTAATAACTGCTAGGTCTTGGCGATGTTTTCCGGATTTCTTTTGGTTCCGTTGTCCGACTGCACTGTACGTGTAGTAGTAGTACGTAGTACACTAGTAGTACTTGAGCTGAAGCTGACAATCGAATGATCTTTCGTTCATCTTTGCTATTTTTTCTCCTTCTTTATTATTAATTTCTCTTTGATAATATATATATATATATATGGCGTTGGCCTCGCACTACTCCCTCACCCCATGTCCTTCTCTGTCTTCACATTGCCGGGCCATTCTTAAGTCCTACCACAGGATCTATGATCGCTTTCCATTCCATCACCTTGCTAACGTACCCCGGCCTTTTCCGTTGTCACCGTACCTTACCACCCACCTCTTGGAACTCCATCAATCCATCATTCTAGGCGATCACCTCACTAGCATAGTTGGACGACGTTGCCCCTTTGATGACCACACTACAAGGCAAAAGGCACCTCTCCAAACCGTACGCAAACCTAACCATAACCCAGATACTTTGGCAATTGTAGAAACCATTGTTTACCATGGACAAATCCCCAGCGTAGGCGCTGGGGGGCTCAAGCCAGCCACATTAGTAGTACCCATAGTTAACATAGTACAAGCTAGGTGGGTCATTTGCTGCCATGAAGAGGTTTTGTACATCAAATATGTAGTGTAGTGCATTGCTTCGTGCTATGGCTTAATTAATCACGAGAGGTACACACAACAGCTTGACTAGTTAGGAGATGCTACAGGATCCACATATTGCATTGCATGCAGGAAAGATAAGAGCAGAAAACAAGCAACAGACTACTTGAAATCAAGATAACAACAAAACTAAAAAGCATACATACATAGATGCAAACACAATGCAAGAATACAACAGTCTAGGTCGTCCTTTTCCTTTTGACGCCACATAGCCAAATTTAGAAAATCTGGGGAACTAAACATGGCCATACATAGATGCAAACACAATGCAAGAATACAACAGTCTAGGTCGTCCTTTTCCTTTTGACGCCAGCGGCGGCTCCCTTCTCTTCGTCTTCGTCTCCTCCGGGGCCGGGGGTAGTACTAGTACCATCGTCCTCGTCGGCTGCCAGCTGCCGCGCCATGGTAAGCTTAGCCAGCAGCTCTGCGGCGGTGTCAGCGAGGACGAAGATGTTCCGTGCCTTGGGGTCGATGAAACCCTCCTCGACACCCTTGTCGAACAGCGAGAGCAGGCTGTTGTAGTAGCCGTCCACGTTGAGCAACCCCACCTGATGATGATACAAAGAAAGCACCGCCGGCCGGCGGCGAGCGACCGCGCAGCGTTGATTAATTAGTTCATTAATTCGTTGGCTGCTTTTAACCATATCATCCCCCTTTCGCGTCAGCAACGAGAGGAGATAGTACTAGCAATAAACCTAGCTACTCCATTATTAGGCAATAGGCATGACGCTTGATTATAGATAATGCTGGCAGCGAGATTATAGAATGCAAAAAATGAACAATGGCAGTTAAATACGACAAGATTACCGGTTTGCTGTGGATCCCCAGCTGCGCCCACGCTATGATCTCCAGCAGTTCTTCGATTGTCCCGTAACCGCCTGCGTGCACATGCTAGAGCAACTCCAGCAATTGCCCAAAAATAGGGCCCATATTTTTTATTTGGGTGCTCCTCCAATTTTTGTTGGCCCTGTTTTTTAGGTTAAATTCCAGCAGAGCCTCCAAATCAAAACCCCTGTCTTAATTCTTCTATTTCCTCACACACATGAGCATATATGTATTTGAGAACATCATATATATAATAATTTATTTGAACTATATCAATAAAGCACCATGCGTAAAATAATAAACAAAAAATGCTATTATTCAAATTTAAATTCAAACATAAATTTGGTTCAGATTTGACGACATCCAAAAGAATAGAGCTGCAACAATAGTTCAAAAGCCTTTGCAATAAACTAGAACTGCAATGAACTGAAACTAGAGGTGCAAGCCTACAACTTGCATTGACTGATTGTGCTACTTCAGTCAGCCTTATTGTGCTACTTCAGTCAGCCTTATTGTGCTACTTCAGTCAGGCACTAGATCCCAAAATCAATAAGCATAGTAATAATTCATTACATCATTATCAAATGAAAACACTAATAGCCTGCAACCTGCTACCATGTCCTCCACCGCTTCAATATCAAATTTCTCCTCCACCACTAGCTTCATGTCCTCCACTGCTACCAGCGAAAGTGCTGTTGAAGGCCGCCATCTTTTGTGTTGCAATCTGAGCCCTCATTGCTATCACATATATCTTCTGGGAGAGGTCTAATATCTCAAGGTCACAAAACATAATCTTTTGTTCTTTCTCCCATAGCGTTTTGTCCTCCTCATTTGCAATCTTGCGCTCTTCAAGTGCTAATCTGCACTCATGCATCATCTTGTTCTCTTGCCACCTATCCTCTCTAACTTTCTCTTTGTCTGAAAGAAATTTCTCTATCAAGCTATAATCCATTTGTTCTCCTCCTTTCTTCAGCTTCTCCTTAGCTTGCTTTCTCCCCATAGGCCTTTTTACTGCTAGGCATAGCAAAGTCAGTGGTTTGGCTCTTATTACTCTCACATCTTCTAGATCAAACACATCCACTGTTCCTGGTGGTGAATTGCTTTCCCTATGCCTTTTGTTGGTGACAGGGGGCACAAACTTCTCGCTATGCCTAATCATCTGCCAACAATGAAGGAAAGGAAAGCCCTGCTTCTTCTTTCCACCAGCATATAATTTTTGAGCTTCTAGCAACTGAAATCAAAGATGTAGCAGCTTAATAAAGATAATGATGCAGCAGCTTAACAAAATCAAAGATGCAGCAACTTCTAGCAACAATGATGCAGCAACTAATAAATTTCTCACATGTTCCTGGTATGGCACTCCACTAGGATGGCGATGCTCAACCTCATCATATAAGCCTTGAAACTTCTGGCACTCTTTGTGAATTGTCGCCCACCGATGCTCAAGAGAGTTCGCATTCCTATCAGATGCAAATTTTTTGTTCGCATGAAAGTTATCATGAATTCACTTCCAATAGGCCTTGCTAGGTTGCTCATTTCCAGTGATAGGATCCAAACTTATGTTCTCCCAAGATTCACACAATTGGATGTCTTCATCCAGAGAGTAGTTAGCAGCACGGATTGCTTTCTTCTTTGGTGCACTAGGTTGACTAGGTGAAATTCCAATGTCATCAATCTCAAATTCACCGGAAACCATCCGTGACCAAGGACCTCCCTGCGGCATATCACAAACTGTATAAAAACACATAATTAATGTTTTGGGCTCCCAACCATCTAGAGTTTACATAAATGTGTGGAGTAACAAGCTGAAAGCAATTATTTTAGTACATATGGACAACACCTGCAGCAAGCCAGTTTATTTTCACACTACTACTACTAGGATCCAAATTGGATAGGATTAAAAAAACATCACATCATACAGTACCACACTAGTAGGATCCAAATTGGATACAACTCATTCAGGCTTGTAACGTAGAAAGGAAGCAGCAGAGCAGCATGTTCTCCACGCGTGCGCTCCCTGCTGCAATACACCTCTCCCTACGCGCGCCATACATGGCTACGACTGAGCAGCCTGCTGCATATGCCTCTATTATGCGCGAGCTCGAAAGGACTAGGAAGCAACAGCTTCAGTCGTACCTTCGATGGGAGAGTCGCCGGAGCCGGAGGTCGCGCCTCGTAGGGGATTCGTAGGGGGCGGTGGTCGCATCTTGCTGGGGAAGTCACCGGACACTCGTGGCGCCGGGGGTCACGCCTCGTAGGGGGATTCGTAGGGGGCAGAGGTCGTAGCTCACCGAGGGAATCGAGGGACGCTCGCACAAGAAGCCGAGTGGAGGATTGACGGTGTGCTGCGAACCCTAGCGGCGCGCGCTGGGGAAAAATGACGCGCGAGTGGGCGGGAGGGGCGAGCGTGGGAAGAAATCGCGCGCGCAGGCAAAAAACCAGACGAAACTACCGGATCGGGGCTGAAGCTGACCCAACAAATCTGTTGGCTGTGGGGTGGATTTTGTTGACCCAACAAATTTGGGGTCCATAGTAGGGGTACTGCTGGAGTGAGATTTTTGGTCTAAGACCCCATATTTAGTTATGAGGGCTCAAGTAGGGGCCCTGCTAGAGATGCTCTTAGGTAGACAACTAGATATACTCCCTCCATCCCTCAATAGAGGACGTCCAAGCATTCAAAAGGAGTATCATAATATATGTCGTTTTAGCTCCTACTACCCTATACTGAGTACTGCAACCGTCCATCCATCACGTTCCTGTCTCCCACTCCACGAATAAAAAAGTAAAAAAAGGAAACAGCCGGTGGGAAGGAAAAAAATATCTCCAGAGGCTTATCCTCTCGGTCACGGACGGAGGAAGCACACCCATCCGCATCCACCTCTCCATCTCTGTCGGCTCCCATCCCCGTCTCCTCCGCATCCCAGTGCCGCATCCCCATCTCCTCCGCCTCCCCATCTCCCCGTCTTCCATCTCCTCCGCATCCCAGTGCCGCATCCCCATCTCCTCTGCCTCCCCATCTCCTCGCCTTCCATCTCCTCCGCATCCTAGTGCCGCATCCCCATCTTCCATCTCCTCCCCATCGGGCATGGCTGGCGCTGGGCGGCGCCGCCCTAAACCCGACCGCTTGGCCTGGATCCACCGCCGTACCTGGCCAAAGCAGCGTGTCGCAAAGCTGAGAGGCAGCAGCAGCGAAAGCGATGGGAACCCCGAGCCCGTTGTCAAGCCGGCGGTCCACGACGGCGATGTGGCCTCCAAGCATGCCCTGAAGCTAGGGGGCGGCGGTGGCGACGGGACATGCTCCCCCAAGCTAGGGAGCGGCGGCCACAATGTTAGCTGAAAGCGTGCCGTTGAGGTTGGAGATGGAGGCGACGGCGGCAGCTACGGTCCCAAAATGGGTACCTGCGACTATGATGGGAGCCCAAAGCACGTCATGGAGGTGGGGACCAGCGGCAGCTATGTCCTGAAGCCCGTATTGGGGAGCTGCGGCAGCGATCACATCCAGAAGCGCATTGTGGCGGTGGAGGGCGGCAGTGATGGCACCTGTGCTCTCAACTTGGGGAGCTGCGGCCGCAATGGGAGCCCGAAGCACATCGTCGAGATGGGCCGCGGCGATGGGATCGAACAGGTCGGAGACGGGAGCAACGTGCGCGGGCGCCGCAACGGACGTGGTCGGCTGCATGTGGACTGCGAGGGACAGTTGTACGTTCTTGACTCAGAGGCTGAAGACAGTGCCTTGGAGGAGAGCTGCCGTCCAAAGCTTCGCCAAGGTAGATGGGCCCGTGGCCGTCAAGTTGCTGCAACCGACGAGGTGCCCTTGGAGGTGGGCATAATCAAAGCTACCACGGTTGCTGACGACGTACTAACCGAAGAGATGGTTCAGTGCATGGAGCTTTGGCTTACTGGCATCAAAGAGGCCAACCGGGAAGTCTTTGTCAGCATGATCAAGGTTGCCTTCACTTCCTTCTACATCCCGTACTAGCTAGTTCATGTGATGTGTGCGTAGTATCTATGATGATGAAGTGCTGCTTTTGTGTGTCTCACTGACTATGATATGTAGTGTGGTCAGATTTCAACTAGCTAATCGAAGTTAGCTTTTGGGTATGAATTATGTTAGTCAGTTAACTAGCTCAATATTGAAATTAGTTTTTATCTGTCAACAACTGTAGAGAAGCAAAGAAACCAAGGTCTAGGCAATTCATATCAAGTGAATCAGCAGGTTGATTCATTATGCGTATATCAAGGCCGGTTTGGGCAACTGCTGCAGCAAACTCTGGATCATCAGCGCGGACATGTGATGGAGCATTGTCCTGTTGTATCCAAATTGTCTCGTAGGCATGTTCTCGAGGCAAACGAATGCGTATAGCTTCAAGAAGTTTTGATATCATATAAGATCTCATTGTTTGTCTGTCAACCTTCATTGTCTTCATGATAGGTGTGCCCCTAGGCCTATTGCCACTTCTTTGTGCCGGTTCCTAAAAATGCAAAGATTCTTATGAGAAATAATAAAATAGTGATTCTTATGTAGCGAAATAAGAATAAAACATGACCAAGATTGCTACCTCACGGACAAAAGGCCATAGACCTAACTTGCCATCAAAATAACATCTACCTTTAGCATCAAACCTAGGCTGTGTAACTCCAGAATAAAACATAACTTTGTGAATGTCATTCTTGTTTTGCACTGTCCTATGTGGGTCTTCTTCATCTGGATCTATGTACATAGTCTTATTCTTTCTTGTCCCATTGAACCACTTCTCATCTATATGGATAATATTTTTCATTTCTTTGAACTTGGGATTATTTGGCAGTGTACTTGGTTCTAGCATAGAGACACACCACTGCAGCCTAGACTTTTTATTTGCTTCCTTCAAATAGGGCTTCAGTGAGTTGGAGTGTCGTCGTAGCAATCTTTGTTTGAACGACCTATGCAGACTGCTTTTATTGACACCTAGAGCATTTGCAAGTGATCTTATAGTACCCCTTCTGTTTAGGAGAATATCTAGAACTGTAGACAGGTCCACTTGATTTTTTTACGGCCGCAGTTCTTAGGTTTCAAACCATTGACATTTACTGGTATGCCCTGTGCCGAACACTTTTTTGCTCTCTTCCATACACGTTGTATGGTACGTATACGGACATTGTACTTTGCTGCAATAATAGTTGTACTATTTCTTTTTAATTTTCCATTCTTACTGCTCCGAAGCAAATCTTCAAATATGTCTTGTCTTTGTCTATCTGTTAACTCCTTCGTCGTATGTTGGGACTGATCATGATGTCCTTGGTCATCATCTACATCATCATGTGCTTGCTCATCCTCTTCATCATCATGTGCTTGGGCATTCTCTTGCTCATCATGTGTTTGTTGATCCTCTTCACCATCTGAGTCCGACAACTCCTCTTGATCAAAGGCAATGTCAACTCTTTCGGTGTACACGCCAAACTCCTCTATAAGATCCTTCAAGGCATCTTGTTCGACATGCAAGGCTATGCCATCGTCTACAGAAAAATATAACTCATCAATACAGATTATTTTGGACTTGGAGCTAGTGCCTGTTTAGTTCCCAAAATTTTGTAAAATTTTTCAAGATTCCCCGTCACATCGAATCTTTGGACGCATGCATGAAGCATTAAATATAAATAAAAAATAAACCTAATTACACAGTTTAGATAAAATTCACGAGACGAATCTTTTAAGCCTAATTAGACTATGATTGGATACTAATTGCCAAATAACAATGAAAGTGTTACAGTACCATTTCCCAAAAAATTTCGCCAACTAAACAAGGCCCTAATAAATGTGCTGCATTACTGAATTTTGTTGGGCTCACACATGCTGCGGATATGCACACAATTAATTATTTTGTAATGTTGGCAATCTCTGCTGGTAGTTCTACTTTCAGTGCTCAAGTTGATTGACAAAAAATAATTTTGCCTAGGATGTGCACAAATGCATTAAATCTGTTTTTTCAGCAAACATAGGTCTATGCTTGAGTCACTGATTGGAAATAATCACCTGTCAGCAGGTTTTCTTGTTCACTGTCCTGTTGAGGATGATTCAAATCAAAGGGATGGCAAACATTGTGAACTGTTGCATCATCAAAGAGGGCAGGTAAGGCATCTTGTTCATGTTGTGAAGCTTTGTCATTGCCTGTGCCAAAATTTGCAATGTTTGTATATATTGTCAGTACATAGATGATGACACTTTTATCATGCAGATTTTTGTGGTACTAATGGAAATACTCATCTGTCAGCAGGTTTCCTTGGTCTCTTTCATGTTGATGATCACTCAGATCAAATGGATGCCCAAGGTTCTGACCTGCTACAGTAACAAGTTTTAGGAGAAAGTACACACTTATTCTAGGAGAAATTAAACGAGTACAAACTGATCTTAGGAGAGAGGGGGAGATGGGGGAGAGATAGAGAGGGAGAAGGGGGAGAGAGAGGGAGAGAGAGAGGGAGAGAGGGAGAGGGGGGAGAGAGAGAGAGAGATAGAGAGAGATGGATGTGCTAACCTTTATGAAATGCTTGTTCACTAGTTTGACCTGCTACATCTTGGAAGAGATCATCATCATCTTGAGCTTTAGCAGGATTGTTGTTGAGATCAGGCAACTTCTCTCCTTCGTCCTCTGGTGGTGCGCTCAAATCCACTAAGGGCTTGGCCATGTGAACGACTGGTGAATGTTTGAAATGAAACAGGCAAGGCAAGATAAGCTAGCTGGCTTTATTGGCGCGTTGTTTAAATTTTTATTTTCGTGTGTCTGTGTAAAAAAGCGCGAACTGTAATTTTTGGCGCTAAGTGTGTTTGCCGAATGTGCAGTGTCTTTTGTGTAAGGTTAAAAATACCGGTGCATGGCTTTAGCTTTGGTCGTACTATTTTTTTAATGCAAAAGTGGTGCATGTCTTTCAATCTGACACTATGAGTAATGATTACATTATAGGGGTGATGTGGTCTTTTAGCTCTTGCTTTGGGCTATGCGTTCAATGCCAGAACGTCCTCTGTTGAGGGACGGAGGGAGTAGGGCCTTGTTTAGATGGTAAGTTTTTTCACTCTCTCTTCATCACATCAAATCTTTGGACACATGCATGGAGTATTAAATATAGATAAAAAATAACTAATTATACAATTTGATTGTAAATTACGAGATGAATCTTTTGAGCCTAGTTAGGTCATGATTGGACAATAATTATTAAATATAAACGAAAAATACTACAGTGCCAAATACTAATTCTAACCCCAATCTAAACAAGATCAGCCCAGATTATTCGGCTCTTGACTTCTTGAGAGCTAGCTGTCCACTACAACGAGTACGACCCTAGATATACATTACTAGGGAGTAGCTAACGAAGGCCATAGCTGTTGTTTTAGGAGCAAGAAGCCCAGAAATCCAGGATAATACTGGTATTAGCTAGAGCTAATCTTTGACTGACCTGGCAGGGCGATGAAAGCATCGGCATGTTTCGCCATTTCCGCCTTGCGCTCATGCATGTCCCTGACCACTTTCACATCTCCCAATGTCTCCCCTGACACCTACAGGTCGTCGCCACACGTTTAAATTCATGCGCACACACTGAAACCTGTGGTTTCCTAGCTCGTGGTTGGCTGTTGGGAAAGACGCGAAGGGTGACAGGCCGGAATGGAGATTTGGCATTACCTCTTCAGGTAGGAGGGCGGTGGGGATGACCCTGCAAGAACATGAGCAGTAAAGGGGTATGTTTCCAAATGCAGGAGGGACGAGCGAGGGAGACGAACAACTGATTGAGTATGCTGCTGTGCTGTGCATTACTACTGAAAAAGAGAGTGCTGGCTTGCATGGGGGTCCGGGAGCTACGCTACGGCGGCGTCGTGTATTACTCGAGGACGTGGCGGCCGCCTTCGTAGACGGCCTTGGACACCAGGCCCATCAGGCCGCCGCTGCCGCCACCGTAGACCAGGTTGATCTGCCTTTCGACCTGCATGCACAAGTAGCAGCAATCAAACAAGCACCGCACTACGTTCGCAAGATCTAGCTATCTAGCATTGTTTCCTAGAAGGACACTGACGAAGTAGTAGTTAGCTAACCTACTCACCATAGGTGCGTTATAACTGTTTAATCTAATGATAACCAACCGTTATGATGAGACACGTTCTATATACTGATTTGTGATGGAATGGGAATAAGATAAAGTAAGTAAGTTAAGTTTAAGTTATAAGTTGAGATAAGGGAAAGAATATTAGATTGATCTCCAACAATTAACACAATGGCCAATTGGGCTCTTATATCCGCGTCCTGATCGGGGGCGCCCAACCGCTCCATGGCTGGTGGGCCCCCGTCACACAACGTCATAAAAAGAAAGGTGGAGGCCGGGGCACAAGGCACGAGGTTCACCTGAGCCGCCAGACGCTCCACCTATAGTCCCTAAACCCTAAGCCGATCTAGTGAGGGGGCGTTGCCAGCGACGGGAAGACCGCCACCACTGCGTCCGCGACTTCACCCGGACCAAACCGCGCCACCGACAAGCACCCCATGACAAGCTCATCTTCTACGAAGGCAGCTGATGGTTTGCACCTCCGCCTCTCTCTCTCTCTGTTTCTCGCTTTAGCTTATGTTCTAGGGTTTGCTATGTTCTAAATTCAAGTATATAACACCCTCGGTGTTACACTGTACAGTCTTTTGTTAAAACATTGCATGAGCATCATATTTATGTGTAAATGTGTGTAATATAGGGTGTAAAGCAATGTACGTAACTCGAAACGTTCATCGGAAACGCGAAACGAATGTTATATTTCATGTCGCGTTATATCACTTAGGGTTCTAAACGAATTTTTATTGAACGAGAATGCAATAGAACACATAGACGAAACTTTAATAAAGTTTGTAGTACGAACTTCATAGGTGACGATGAAATACCTACGATCGCGAAAGGAATTCACTAGCTAGCGTATCGAATAGCTTGGAAATCAAAGTTGATGCGAATCCGATCGAGACTTGGTCGAATTTACTAAGTCGGAAAACACTTGGATGAAGCTATGTTTGGCAATTTTTGTAGGAGAATTGGGTTATGTAGTGGTATGGTCTTAGGGCTGGTTTTAGTAGCCTAACATGCCATCTCGAGTGTAAAATAGGTGGTTTAGCAATTGGAGCTGTAAGAAAAATAGACCCTAGGCCCATTTATTTTGGATTTTGGTGTTTGATGACCAACACAACTAAATTGGACTAATGAATTTGCAAGTGATTGTTTTGTAGTTCAATAAGTTGCATGACGTGACTTGAACGAAGGCGACGTGATGATCCGATGATCAACACCTTAAGCAAGACATTAGAAGCACAAGAAAAGACCCAAGATATCAAGCAAAGTCTAAGCACGAAGATAGAAACCAAGCCGACGCAAGATCACGAAGAAATAAGCTCACAGAAGTGACCGGACGCTGGTATCACAGTGACCGGACGCTCCGATCAAGAAGCTCGGCAGAAGCAGCGACCGGACTGAAAGGTCCTAATGGCTAGATGGGGTGAATAGCCTAATAAAATTTCTATAACAACACTTAACAAAAGGATTAGACAATTATGAGGCGAAGCGAGTTTTGCTCTAGCCTATTAAAATGCAAGCCACCTACCACAATTCTAGTTTAGATGGAGTATATCCACACAATAGCTATATCACTACACTAAGTTAGTGTGCTCTCAAATGCTAACTAAAGGGCCACACTAACTAAACTAATAAGCTCTCACAACTAGTTACACTAAAGAGCTTGACAACTAGTTTACGGTAATGTAAAGAGTAGGCAAGAAGGTTATACCACCGTGTAGATGTATGAACCAATCAATCACAAGTGTGGATAACAATGAAGACCAATCACCTCGGAATCAATGATGAACACAATGATTTTTTACCGAGGTTCACTTGCTTGTCGGCAAGCTAGTCCTCATTATGGCGATTCACTCACTTGGAGGTTCACGCGCTAATTGGCTTCACACGCCAAACCCTCAATAGGGTGCCACACAACCAACACAAGATAAGGATCACACAAGCCATGAGCAATCCACTAGAGTACCTTTTGGCGCTCCGCCAGGGAAAGGTCAAGAACCCCTCATAATCACCATGATCGGAGCCGGAGACAATCACCACCCTCCGCTCGATGATCCTCGCTGCTCCAAGCCGTCTAGGTGGCGGCAACCACCAAGAGTAATAAGCGAATCCCGTAGCGAAACACGAACACCAAGTGCCTCTAGATGTAAACACTCAAGCGATGCACTTGGATTCTCTCCCAATCTCACAAGGATGATGAATCAATGATGAAGATAAGTGGGAGGGCTTTGGCTAAGCTCACAAGGTTGCTATATCAATACAAATGGCCAAGAGAGTGAACTTGAGCCAGCCATGGGGCTTAAATAGAAGCCCCCACGAAATAGAGCCGTTGTACCCCTTCACTGGGTAAAACGCGGTTTGACCGGACGCTCCGGTCCGATCGACCGGACACTAGCCCTCAGCGTCCCGTCACGTGATTCACGCCATGTGTCCCCTGCTTCAAATGTTGTTCGTTAAATTTCAACGGTCGTCAGTTGACCGGACACTGCGCACAAACTGACCGGACGCTCAGCCTCCAGCGTCCGATCGTTTCCAGTAAGGTTCTAGAAACGATATTTCATGATCGGACGCGTCCGATCATGCTTGACCGGACACAGCCAGCATCCAATCACTTGTTGACTTCACACTGCTTCGTTGGTCAACACGACCGGACACATCCCTCCAGCGTCCGGTCGCTGAGCGACCCAAAGTCCGGTTGTTTGACCGACGCCAGCGTCTTCGCTGTTATAATTGACCGAACGCGCTGGTTTCTCACAGACCAGCGTCCGGTCACTCTGTGACCCGTGAGACCAACTCCTCTTCACGTCTATCTTCTTCACCCTTGCTCAAATGTGCCAACCACCAAGTGTATCACCTTATGCACATGTGTTAGCATATTTTCACAAACATTTTTAAGGGTGTTAGCACTCCACTAGATCCTAAATGCATATGCAATGAGTTAGAGCATCTAGTGGCACTTTGATAACCGCATTCCGATACGAGTTTCACCCCTCTTAATAGTACGGCTATCAAACCTAAATGTGATCACACTCTCTAAGTGTCTTGATCACCAAAACAAAATAGCTCCTACAAATTATACATTTGCCTTGAGCTTTTTGTTTCTCTTTCTTCTTTCTAAGTCGAAGCACTTGATCATCACCATGCCATCATCATCATGCTATGGTCTTCATTTGCTTCACCACTAGGAGTGTGCTACCTATCTCATGATCACTTGATAAACTAGGTTAGCACTTAGGATTTCATTAATTCACCAAAACTAAACTAGAGCTTTCACGGACACTGAACGAGCAAATCGACCGGACGCAGGACAGCAGAGTCCAGTTGAGTCCAGAGAGGTTCTAGAGTGGTGAAACTATGACCAGACGCGTCTGGTGGTAGGTGACCGAACGCTGGCAGCGTCCGATCAGTTGTTCACGGCTTCAACGGTCGGGACGACCGGACGCGTCCGGTCAGGACGTGATCAGCGTTCGGTCAGTAGCAGAAAAGTGGGATGTCGTCCCCAACGTCTACTTTCTCAGTGGGGCTTATAAATAGACCCCCCCAACTGGCCATTTGAGGAGTGTGGAGCTAAGGAAACATATCTAGGGTGTTGATACACCATTTTAGTGATCTCCACTTGCATAGTGCTTAGTGTTTCATTAGGTGATTAGCGTATGTGCTTTGCGAAGTGCTTAGGTTGATTAGACCACCGCTTATGCGCTTGCTCTAGGTTTAGGCCTAGTGTTTAGTGAGGTTTGTATACCTCTTACCACTCGGTGCTTGAGTGCACCATTGTTGTACATCAGAAGGGCTTGTAGTCTTGCGATATCACACCAACCGCGTTTGTGGTGTGGCCGCCACCGTGTACCGGAGGGAACAAGGCCCGCGGTGTTTTGGCCAGAAACTTGATAGTGAAGATGGTGGGGAGCATCTAGGAGAGGCTTGCCGGAAGACATGTTGGAGACCCACTTGCGCATGGGGAAGGCCCAAGGCTATCCATAGAGTTACCCGACCGGGAGCTTGGCCTTTGCAAGAGATTCCTTGCGAGGGGCTCCAACGAGGACTAGGGGAAAGCTTGCGCGCTTCTCGATACCTCGGTAAAAATACCAGAGTCGTCGACGGGAGTTTGCATATCTCTACCTTGCTCTTTAGCGTCCGCATTTACATTGATTACTTTGCTCCTTTTGTGGTAGAAATAGCAACACACTAGCAAAACCGTAGTTGCACATTTAGATAGTTTATCTTTTGCGTAGGTTTTGCTAGGGGTAGAAAAAGAGGCCATTGTTTAGAGTTAGATTTTTTAAGTTGCCTAATTCACTCTCCCTCCTAGGCGTCACGGTCCCTTCAGGAGCATCGAGTTGAATTTTTGGGGTGCTTTAAAAACTGTGCATGGCACGTTACCGTCGGCTGCTATGTCTGGACACGATCACCATGCCTCGGTTCGCTCGTCGCCTTGCGCCTTTCAAGCTTGCCCAAGCGCGCGCGCCCACACCGTCGTTGTTCGGCGCTTACCTAAATCGCGATATCGCACGCGACGCATGCACGCCGCGCGCGCGCGCGGAAGCGAGCGGCTAGTCCTGGCTACCACCATCGTCGCGTTCGCCTAGCCGCTCTGCCTCCGTTGTTGTCATCACGGGCCCGGTGCCCTGGCCCCATCCGGTCGAGCTTGGTTTGAGTCACGCCGCGCCAAGTGCCATTGATGCCATTTGAGGTGGGCATCAATTTGAGTTTCCCCCGTCGACCCCCTTAAGACCGAGCTGAGTCATGTGGCCTTGCATAGTTCACCTTTGCCTCGCATCACATTGTCACCTCGCTTGCGTCGCGCATCACTTGCATCGCGACATCGCATGGCCATCGTGCTACTCCATGCGTTGTTTCAATTGAGCGGTGCTTTTGCATCATGTTGGCTTGGCCGTGCGCGTCTTGGCCGAGTCGTCTTGTGAGTCAAGGCATGTGAGGCACCGCCCGTGAGCGGTTGAACCGTTTGAGGTCTAGGTGCGGGTCATCTTCATTGCCGCCGTGAACTGGGTTTCATGGCGCGCAGGGTGTGGATCACGTAGCCGCGCGGCATCCTCTCCCATTTAGTGACCGCGCCACACCACGCTCCCCATCACGTCGCCTTGAATGGCATCACATCGGGCCGGCGACCGTGCCAAGGCCAACCCACAGAGCTGGCCCCATCCTTGTAATTGCGCACGTCTAGAGCTTGGTTTGGAGTCTAGCTTCGCACCAAGCTTGCCATTGCATGCAGTCGTACGAGGTCGGGGCATCAATTTGAGTTTTTCCCCCGCCGTCGACCCCCTTAGGACCGAGCTGAGTCATCCATCTAATTGGCCTTGCATAGTTCACCTCCATCTAATTAACCGTGCACCCAACTAGCTCTGGTAGTTAGCTCGCAATTGGAGTTGACCCGATGAGCTTTCATCCTCCAGTGAGGTAATGTGGGGCATTTTCCTCGCGGTGGTCCGCCATGGCCATCGAGGTGGGTGCTCGGCCAGGGCGTTGTTCCATGCTCCGTTGTTTCAATTGAGCGGTGCTTTTGCATCATGTTGACTTGGTTGCCTCGCCCGTGTAGCAGTTTCACCGGCGGAGCAGCAGGCCATCGGGGACGCCATCAGCCGCACTTGTCGTGAACCAAAGCCACCCCATGCTCATGGCCAACCACCTTGCCGAGCCCTATGACTTCGATCCAGGCCATCCTTCACGTCTCTGGTGAGGCACCTCCGCTCCTAGGGTAGACGGTTGAACTGTTTGAGGTCTAGGATCGCCGGGATGCGTTCGCTGCCGCCGGTGAACTGGGTTTGATGCCATCCCATGGCCAGCGCGTTTGGGTGTAGTAGCAGTTCATATAGGGCTTCTATCTTGTTGCTCGTAGCCTATAGATGGATAAAAGGGTCGCAGTAGAGGCGGTGGGCTAGGTGATTTCACCGGCGCCGGTGTTGCTGCGGCCAAACCTCGCCACAGAGCATGGCCACATCTCCGCGCTGCACCATTTTTGGTGTTTGCTTCCTCGATCGGTTGCGCTTCGCTCATAGAGTGCTAGGGAGGTGATGGTTGAGGCTGGGGAGGTCCATGCTCGTTGGTGCTTGGCCGAAGATGCCGCGACCTTATTTAGTTCTGGCTGGGGACTTGGGAATAGGAATTCGAAGTAAGTCTAGGTATGGGGGGTTTAGTGAAAGCATCGAGAGAGAGAGAGGAAATAGTAGAAATTGATGATCATGGGTCCATTTGGTTGAAAAGCATGGGTCTCTTTTGCGATAATCGTTGCTAAATTGTGGGATATGTTTTGACAGAGGTCTCCCCTCAAGATGTGCTAAATTGGGCCAAGTCATCACGCATGGGTCGAGCCACGTGGGCCACGCCAAGAGGGGATCAAGTTCATCTCTAAAAAGAAGCCAAGTTTGATTGAAGCGTGAAGGAGGTGCTTTGAAGAGTGGGCCGATATTGATAGCTTTTGATGCTCATGCCTCAAGACAAGGTTGGAATGTGGGCCGTCTTGAGTGAATTCGGAATTTTACCCATTTTTCCAAATTGAATGAATAAATGTTTATTCAATTTAGTTTTGAGCTGATCTTTGTAAAATTGTAGTAAAATCTATATGTGTTCAAAAATAGTGAAACAAAATTTGTTAGGCTCATAAAAATGCTATCTATCTGTTGGTGTAGTTAGTTTACAGTTAGCTGTGATAACCATAGATTCATAAATTCAATTTAGAAAGCTTAGTATTATTTAGCTTAATATTTGTAGGAATTTTTGTGGCAAATCGGTGATAGCTTTAGCTATGACATTTTTACAGTAGGCTCATTAGATTGTTATGTGCTCACTGTAATTTTTATAGCCCTAGAGTAGGTTGATAAATAGAATAGCTAGTACTCCCTGTTTTATCATATATAGAGTAAATCGATATTAAGAATAGGGATTCCTTTAGTTGCTAAGTTAATACATGAAATGTTGCATACCTGTTTAGTGGGAATGATAGGTAACGTAGCGTCTTAGTCGGTAGAGCTAGTTCAGTAGCTTGACAGATGTATTTTTATTTTAAGAGTTGCTGTAGCCGTATTATTAAGTGTTGCATCATCATTTTATGCATGTAGATCATGAGTTGGTAGAGTTCGTGCATGTGGACGAACAGGACTACGAGGAGATTATTGAGGAGTATGAGGAGGAGGTCCTCATATACGAGGGAGCCCCGGAGCCATTCGCTGCTGACTTTGTTGACACACCGCCTGCCCAAGGCAAGCTCCGGTGCATAACCCTTATTTTGAAAGATCGCTGAATATATAAATATATGTATGATGTCCATTTACGTACATGCATTTTATGGAAACTACATGCATAGATATATCTACCTATGAGTCCTACTAGTATAGGTCGAGTAGCTGCTATGCTCAAAATTTCGGTAGCGTGAGTAACCTGTCGTTACTCACAATAGGTGATAATTATGATCACTCATGATAAAATGGTGGAAAGGAAAATGGTGACCGAGCAGGGATATGGTTTGGGCACTGGTGGGTGTAAGAGGTTGTGTCCTGCGGCCAACAGGGCATAGCTTGGTTACACTTTTTCCCTGTCTGTGTCGGTTAAGGACCGGCCGTTGTATTGGATGTTAGGCAAGTTACAGACTTATTATCCCGGGCACATACTTAGGTATGGGCACAGGGAAGGCTTATTGCTCTCTTGTCGTGGGTTCTGGCTCTTTCTGGGCTGACTGATTGGAGACAGGGATGGTGGAGTTCCTTGCACCGCACTGAGTCCGGGACTCAGGAGCGTGGGCTTGGAGTCCAAGTTTGGATAGGGATCTGGACCCTGTGACAGGAGCGTGATGGGTTGGTTTTGCTTGTGCCTAGGGTACAAGCGGGGCGTGTGTTTTCGGGGTACCCAGCTGGGTGCCTTGATTCACAAATGACCGAGCAATCTGGTACGGCTTGTCTAAACTCAGCACCGTAGTAAGAACTGAAAGATGAAAGGTGTAGAAATGGAACTGTTGCTCAACTCTTGCTTGAAAGTATAATAGGTGCTTATATAGAATGGCTAGATAATGAATTAATCATGACTGCTAATAATAATATAAATAAGGATTCACTATTAGAATTGCTTTCTGCAAAAAGGAAACCAACAAACCATAAAGCTTATCATATCCCATGGAGTTGGGAAATTATTCCCACTAGTCGGATAAGTGTTGCGAGTACATTATGTACTAAGGGTTTATTTACCCCTGTTGCAGGTACTGCTTGAGACGTGGCCGTTGTGTGAAGGATTCTTCTGGTGGGCATAGACGGATCCTTACTTATCGATAGATGTTTACTTGATGTTTATTTTCATTCCGCTGTTTAATATTCCACACTCTGACTTTGGTAATGTAATAATATATTTTTTAAGAACTCTGGATGTATGTAATGGACTAAGTTTGTAACTCGTTTTCATTATTGGATCCTTGGGGGAAAATGTGAACTTTTTGGACTCTCTCTTGGGTGTGCCCGACGAAACCCATCCGTTGTAGCTTGCTTTCAGGGTGCTTAGTGTCAGTGGAAGACAGGCGCCTCCGTAAGTGCGTTATTTCGGTTGGTTCTGCCATAAAGTATACACCCGCTAGATCTGCAACTAGGTGATCCTAAATTTCTATCAATGGTATCAGTCGCCTGGTCTAGATGTAGATCTAATCTTTGGGGTAGAAATCATGAAGAAAACAGAAGGAGGGGACTTGATTCGAATCGGATTGAAACCCCACCTAAAACCCTAACCCTAACCCTAGAGTAAGGATGAAGGAGGAGACGACCTACCCTGACTCCCCACCGCGCGTCACCACCGCCGTCGCGCGGGTAAAATCTCTCACCGTCGCACGGGCAAAATGGGCTGACCGCCGCTCGACGCTTAGTCACTGGCACGCGGGCTCTAGGCACCGACACAGGACCGCTCGACGGCGGCGTGCTCACCCACTAGGGAACGCGCTCCAGCGAGGGACCCATGGCGGCGCCGCACTCTTCTTCTCTAACGTCGGTTCCACTGAGGAGAAAGGGGAAAGATCTAGGGTTTAAGGCGAGCCCACCGTAGCGCGTCTAGGGATCAGGGCACCGACGCCCGGAACGCTCGACGGTGGCGCACTCAGCCTAGGGCAAACGCACGCCGGCGAGGGGACCGGTGGTGGAGCCGCATCGCTGCTCTTCTTCTGGCCTCGGCGCTGAGGAGAGGCGACGGAGGGAGGCGAGAATGAGCTTAGGGTTTTTGGATGCGACCGCGGACGCCGGATTTGATCTCTCGACGAGCGCGGATGCCCGTCGGATCGCGATGGACGGTCGGCATTCACTGGACCGAAATTGGCCCAGGCGGGGTTGGAGAATCTCGGCCCAGGTCCCGGTTGCGGCCTGGGCGCGGGGGAGCGAGCGCGCGTGTTGTGTTGGGCCGCTGCTGGGCCGTGAGCGCGGCGGGCGGCATTTTGCCGCTGGGTCGAGCACTGTTTCAACGGCCTAGGCCAAATGAAAAGTAGAAAGAGAGTTATTGTTTTATTTATTTTCAAAAACAAATTTTGATGATTTTTGCCCAGTTTTAATCTCTATCAAAATTTGAACCAACGGTATAATTTTTTCAAAGAGTAGATTACTACAGTAAAAATACTTCTGAAAAGTAGATAAATAATTTTTTCATGTTTCCG
Source organism: Miscanthus lutarioriparius (assembly GCA_904845875.1). Classification (NCBI taxonomy): domain Eukaryota; kingdom Viridiplantae; phylum Streptophyta; class Magnoliopsida; order Poales; family Poaceae; genus Miscanthus; species Miscanthus lutarioriparius. The sequence continues at coordinate 25,135,040 of CAJGYO010000004.1, read as the reverse complement.
CTGCAATGTTAAAGTTTATTATCTTTTAATTAAATTCGAACCAATGGGAGAATTTAATTTGAAGAATAGTCATTTTTTATTCAATAAATTATAATATTGTTATTTTTTTTACCAACGTTGATAATAGCAATATTATAATATTTATTGATAAGGTTTTTCATGCATTAATTATATTTATGCCCAACAATGATGTAGAATTAGTGTATAAGAAAGTTGTATGTTTTAATTTTGATCAACGTTAAATTAAGGCATGCAATTATTATGTCAATTTTTTCACTATCTCTGACGGTGTTTTTCAGGACTCAACTCAATGGCTTTTATCTCGCACATACCGTCTCTTAAAGGGGGCAACTATAGGGTATATCGTGAGAAGTATGAACTAGCACTTGTGCTGTCTGAAAATGACCTAGCGCTTACCTCTCTGCTCGGCAGCGAGATCATGCAGAAGTGCAGATGAAATATGATCTTGAACGCAAGAAATGGGACATTTCATACCGTAAGTGCTTGATGGTGGCTAAGTCCACAGTTTCAGATGTTGTAAGGGGGTCTATCCCACATTATGATACCGCCACAGAGTATCCTTATAGGAGTGCTCTCCCGGGTCTTTCCTAAATCTCCTACAACTAAAAAGAACAAAGTGTGGATATTTTTTTGTGCGACATTTATTTTGGTTCGTCCATCTGCCCACGCCTGCGATCCCACGACATCTCCCGCATGATGCGTCCTTTGGTGCGATTCTCCTTGATTGAATATTGCCTGTCATATGATAGAGGAATCACGGTAAAATAGAAAGTAGAAAATTATTGTGCTATCCATATACATATTGCATGTTTGCATACATCAGCATATATGGCAATGAGCAAAAGGAAAGAGAATTAACACAGAAGGAAAGAGAATTAAGGCAAAAGGAACATCTTTGTATTTCTGAGAACCTTGCCAAATCTGCCTACATTTAATTATTTTCCTCTTTGCATTTGCAAAATGAACAACTTTTTCCTTCTTTCTTTTGGTTTCACGCTCATGTATTCCATCGCCCTCGCTTGTTGTTTCTCGCTGAAATTGCCCTTGGGTCTGTTCATTTTGAATCATTTTCCCCATATTCTAATTAAACTATAAAATTTTGAATTAGGATACGAGATATGACATGCAAATAGGTATTTTAAAACTACATGTAGAGTACAAAGAACTTAATAAATAAATCCTTCTGGAGACAATGCAAATTCTCTCCAATCTTTTATTTGTTGTAGTTAGTGTTATCATAGTATCCGTATGTATTCATGGGAAATAAATCGTGGACAAAACGTGGATATTTTTTATGCGACATTCCAACATGGGTCCATCGTTCTACCAATATCCTTGAGGCAGATCACATAAAGGATGAGAGTCCCTCTATGAGATTGCTCACAAAGAGACTCAAACTTATATCTGATCATGGTAATATTGAATTGCTTTGCATCAAAAGCATCGACAATAATAAACGGGGACATAGGTTTTAGTATGCATAGTGAAGAAAAACTCAAGCTTGGCATTCTCAGCAGCTTTTCTGAGCCTTTACAGTGTTAACTTGTCCTTACTCAGATAGTCAAGAGGTGCACCATAAAATTATGCACCACTAAGAAAAGTGTCACCATTAGTTGCCTTGCTCTAAAAAATATGTCGAAATTAAGAATTACAACACCTAATTCAACATCTTGGAATAGATACTCAAGTGGATATCTTATTCTACAATATATATCTGTGGAATAGTTCTAAAGCCACACATATTTATACGGTGAGTATAACATATTTTGTTTTAAAATTTTATAAGAGATTTTTTAAGACACGCAGTATTATCCATGTGACAGGCACTAATATTTATATATATACTCGAACATGTGTGTACAGGATTATATGAAGATGCCGCAGAACTTAGTCATGGATTTATTGACGCATGAAAGAAATGGCTGCCGATATAAAATATTATGTTAGACATATCACGAAAAAGTCTATACAGTAGAGTTTGTGAGCCTACGACGCCGCGCTCTTCGTGACTGTGTTAATTTCACGAACTTTGCTTTTTTAATTAAATGCCACTTTAACGTCGGTATTTAATTTAACAGTATTGTTATCTTACTGTATGATCCGTATGTTTTAGTATAAAAGATTTAGTTGTCCCATAGACAGACGCTACACCTAGTACTAGTATACTACTACTCCAATCGCCAATAGGAGTGCAGAGTAACAGAGTACAGACTAATATTGATCATTTGATCGGGTCGGGAACTCGGGATGCTCTCTCCTTGCTCGATCAGACGACCTGTCATTGCTATAGCCCTCTCCTCCGATATGTCTTTGCCCTTTGCAAGTTGCATGGTTTGCAGCTGCAGCCGCACAGCCATTGCTTGAACCGGCGACCACCAGCAACAGCAGCGAGTGGCTGCTGTACGCCTGTACATGCAAACGAAGACGACGTGTATGCAATAGCGGCGCACACTAGGTAGCGCACGGGCGTCTGCGCCTCGCTGGTCGCTCTCGCACCTTTCCCCGACTCCCCGTCGCCCGTCAATGTCAGGGACTCGGTTGGCTGTGCCATTTCCTAGTTGCGGGAGTAGAAGAAGTGTAGAACCAATCAACTACTCAACTGCTCTCGGTTGATCGCACGCACTCGGTCATTGGCAATTTGCCACGCGCGACCTTGAACGGGACAACCCCCCTCTCTCTCTCATTCTCGTCCTCGCATCGCATCACGGACAAGAATCCACAGTCCACTCCTTGCTCGCATTGACCGGGTCGGCATGGCATGCGTTCCACTCCGATCCATGATCCATTCCTCGTTGTTGGAAAAGAAGAAGAGAAAGAAAGTAGAAAAACAGGAAACGCGCGTGACAGCGCAACGCCGGGGGTTATATATATTTAACTGATGGTAAGCGATTTGCTGATCTGCTCGCCGCTGTCCTTGCAGCGATCGTTGGGCCGCACGAAGAAACTAGAGGTCTAGAGCTGCTTATAGCATTTAACAACTGTTTCGGCACATGGTGTAATGTGATAAGCAGCGGCAGCGGTTGAACAGTACGCCTGAAACGTGGCAGCAATATAATTTTTTTTGATCGGGCAGCAATGGTCTGTTTGCTTGGAGGAATTTGCATGGTTTGAAGGAATGCTGGATGAATTTGTGAGAGAAAAATACTGTTCGGATGAAAAAAAAAGCGAATCAAGCCGGGTTTAAGGGCACGCGAACGGGGCCAATATAATTTGCTAGCCTAACAATTTTTTAAGATAAATGGAAAACATCATCCTGATTTATCTCGTTAAGAGAGGAATCAAATCACACTTATTATATGGTTCACAAAAAGAATAAATCTCACACGACTTATAAAGAGTGCGTTTGGTCGAGATCCAGACTCTCAGAAACGTTTTTTCTTGTGAATCGGAATCACTTTTTCAAATCATTTGGCTAGTTGGTCAGATTCTAATTCTTCAAGGGTGGAGAAAATCATTGGTTTACGTGGAAATCATAAAATATATAAGTTTTACAAAAAAATGGTAATTTTTATGCGTGAAGAAAAATAAAAAAGCAAACAGTTTTAATTAGTTTCACTCAAAGAGGACCACTAAAAATATTTTTAGATTAGACGAGAGGTAGGAACACAAGAAACATAATCCGGAGAAGCTAGTTTGGAGTTTATTGTAGTATCCGGTGCAAAATGAGAGAATCACTAGAAATATTTCTAGCTAGAATCAGTATTGTGTTTGATATTTTGGAAGTGTTTATAGTGATTCTGAAGAGAATCAGAACCGATTCTCACATCCAAACGGACCCAAAGTATTTCAATTTAAACTCAATTCCAAAAGTAGAGGGTCATCAATGGGTGCCGAAGAAAGCCATAGCTGCACAGTCGCTTATGTCTGAATGATGTATTATTTTCTATCATCGTGTCATTGTAATTGGACCTAGAACCTAGGCAGTATGTTCCCTTTAACCTGTATGGAACCCGCAAATACGCTTTAGGTCAAGACTTACAGAAAACAATGTCATTTCTATATTAGCCATATGGACCAACCAGTGACGGGGGGCCCCCTCCAGCCCCCCTACCGATCCTGGTCACGTGGAGCCCCCCCTAAACCCCCCTTAAAATTTTATGTATATATGTATTAGGTAGGAGGAGCTAAGGTTAAGAGAAGGTAAAAAAACCTCTTTTCCTTGCTTGTTGGGCCGAAAGAGAAAATAGCTCAGTTGGTTAGAAGTTAGAAGCCCAACCCGAATCGGCAACTCCCGAGACCCGGAGGCGGCGGCCTGCTTCTACGCGGCTCCTCGGCGGCTCCAGCACGCCGCACGCCCAGGCCCAGCACGCCGCAGCGAGCAGCGAGCAGCAGCACAGTGTCTGGCGGCCGTGAGCAGCGGCACAGTCCGCATCCGCATCAGTGTCGGCTCCGGCGCCGGATCTCGAACCGCGAGACGGCGCGGCGGTCGCGCCGGCGCGCCGCAAGCAGCGGCACCTAGAGGAGCTCCGGGGTCGCGCCGCCCGCCTACGCGCCGGCAACAGCGACCTCGCCGCGCGGCTCCATGGCGTGCAAGCCCGCGCCGCGCTGGTCCGCCTGCCTGCGCGCCGAAGCCGAGGCCGGCGCCCTCGCCCGCCGCCTCGCCGCCGCCAGATCTATGCCGCGTCCGCGTCTGGAGACTGGAGCTGTGGTACCGGCGGCTTCTTCGAGCTGCAGGCGCTCGCCTCGCTAATCGCGTAGCCGGCCGGGCATCGAACATCTTAGCAGAGCAGGTGCGGATCGCCTTTTTGACTCGGTAGGAGCAGCCGAGCAGCGTCAGAGCAGGCAGCCCAGGTGATTTTTTAATTATGAAATTAAGTCTGTGACTATGATTGAACGATGGAAGGTTTGATTCTTGATGGATTTTAATTTTCAAATTTTCAGTATGTCGTCGAAAAGAATTCTGCGCAATTAGTTTTCAAGTTCTAGTGGTAGTGGTCCATCAACTAATAAGAGCACAACTCAACCAAAGAAACCTAGAGCAAAGTTTAGTCAATCGAACATGATTGCAGACCCTAAAAATCGCAAACCAATTGATGATTATGAACCTGAAATTAGAGACCAAGTAAAGAGAACATATGCTTTGAATGGTCCAACCCAACCTCGTGAATTTTAATTTCCTAGTAAATGGATTGGTGGTCAATGGAGATCATTTCAAAAGATTTGGTTTGATGAGTTTGATTGGCTAGAATATAGTGAGTCCAATGATGCAGTTTTTTGCTTATATTGTTATCTCTTCTTTAATTCGGGAAAGCCTGAAAAATTTGGGAGTTCTGTCTTTGCACATCAAAGTTATGTGAATTGGAAAAAAAGCTAAGGATACTTTTAGTAAGTATAGTGCTTGCAAGACTCATGTAGAGGCTAGACTAAAGTGTGATGACTTTATGAACCAAAGGACAAGTGTGGGTCGAAAATTAGTTGAGGTAAGCACGGAGGAAGAAAAACGATATGAGATTCGTTTGACATCTTCTTTAGATGTTGCAAGATTTCTCATATCACAAGGACAACCTTTTCGTGGAGATGATGAGAGTTCTACTTCCCTCAACAAGGGTACATTCAAAGAGATGGTTGATTGGTATAAAGATAAGATTGAGATTGTGAAGGACGCATATGACAAAGGTTCTAAAAATTACCAAATGTTATCTCCTGATATATAAAAGGACCTTGCAAAAGTTTATGCAGAGGAAGTCACAGCTGTCATTATGGATGAGATTCGAGGTAGAAAATTCTCGGTGCTTATTGATGAGTCTCAAGATGTATCAATAAAAGAGTAAATGGCAGTGATTCTAAGGTTAGTACTTTACAATTGTAATTTTATGTATATATTTTTTATAATTATTTCTACAATTATACTAACACATAAACAAATGTGGCGTGCAGGTTTGTCAATGATGAAGGGAAAGTGGTGGAGAGATTTCTTGGACTTCAGCATGTTCAGAGTTGTACAGCTATTGCATTAAAAGAAGCTTTGGTTAGTATGCTTTCAAGTCACAATTTGTCTATCTCTATGCTCCGTGGGTAAGGGTATGATGGAGCTTCTAATGTGAGAAGTGAATTTAATGGGGTGTAAAACTTGATTTGTGATGAAAATCCTTATGCTTTCTATGTGCATTGTTTTGCCCATCAATTGCAACTAGTGGTTGTTACTGTTTCGACTTCTAGTGCAGACATTGCAGATTTCTTTAACTATATTCCTTTAATTATCAACAATGTGGGTCTAAGTTGCATGAGAAAAGATGTCTTGCTTGCAAAGCATCATGATGTGCTGCTAGAAAAGATTGAGAATGGTGAGATTATGATTGGAAGAGGTTTAAATCAAGAAAGCAGCCTAGCTAGGCCTGGAGATACTAGATGGGGTTCACATCTTAAAACTTTGCTTCGTATTTTGGTCATGTGGGAGGCTATCATAGATGTCCTTGAGATAGTGAAGAAAGATTCTATTAAACCAACATGGAATGGTGGAGCTTTAGGTTTAATTGGAAAAATGGAGAGCTTTGATTTTGTGTTCATCCTGCATTTGATGATAGAATTGTTGAGCATGACAGATATTTTGTCACATGCTTTGCAAAGGAAGGATCAAGACATAGTTGAAGCAATGTATTTGATCACGGATGTGAAAGATAGCTTGCAGGATATGAGAGAAAATGGATGGGAACCATTACTAAAAAAAAGTGAAAACATTATGTGAGAAGAATGAGATTGAAGTGCCATATATGGCTAAGGAAATAAATGTTAGAGGGACATCTAGACGAAGAAAGCAAAAGGTAACAAACATGCATTACTATCATGTTGAGATTTTTCTTATCGCCATTGATGCCATCTTGATGGAGTTGAATCATCGGTTCAGTGAAATTAGTTCAGAGTTATTAGTATGTATGGCTGCTTTTAACCCAAGAAACTCTTTCTCTAATTTTGATATGGACAAACTTGTGAGGTTTGCTGAAATTTATGCTGAGGATTTTGATATTGGTGAACTTGTTGTTTTGCCAAATCAACTTAGACAGTTTGTGAACCGTGCTAGAAGAACTCCAGAATTTCTTGGATGCACTGAACTTGGAAAAGTTGCTGAAATTATGGTGAAGACTAAAATGCACGAATCTTATAAATTGGTTTATCGTCTCATTGAGCTAACCTTGATACTACCGATGGCAACGGCTTCAGTTGAGAGGATATTTTCAGCCATGTCTATTATAAAGACAGATTTGCGTAGTAAAATGGGTGATGACTGGCTCAATGACTTGATGATATGCTATAATGAGAAGGAGATATTTAGAAAGATTGATAATGAAAAGATCAAAAAGCGGTTTCAAGATATGAAAAAGCGTCGTATGTTATTGTCTAAAAAATTAGTGGTATGCTCTATTCTCTTCTAAATTCATAATTTAGCGGTCCATATATGTTTGACTAATCAATTATGTCTATTTGTGTAGATTGCTACTTCGGATGAATAATGTGTGTCAACGTCAAGCGCCGTCTATTAGTTTCGTAATTTGGCCTTTCGGTATGAATGAACTGCTTCCTTTATTTTTCATGATGTATTTTGTGAATTTCATCGTTAACCAATGTTTTTAAAATAAAGAAGACTGACAAATTTTTAAAAAAGGTTGTTATGTGATAATTGGATTTACCTATTGGGTCAATAGGTTCCGACCCATAATTCATTTTAGACTTTGAACCTGGCCCTATGGGCCATTGACCTCGCTTTTATGGGCTGGAACAACTACCCAGTAGATCAACCCGACCCATTACCATCCTTACCATGGAGGCACATTAATGGAAAGAATATGTAAAGCACACCATAAAAATCTAGCATAAATACATTTTTAAAAATCTAGCACAACGAGGTGCCGTGGTGCGTGGTGGTGCAGTGCGGATAGCACGCCAATAAGCGCACAATCAAGCAGGGATCCGCGTGGACACGAACACGATAGCCCTGGATGGAGAAAAAAAAAAGACTATCGCCTTAACACGTTCTTGCTAGTTTCTTCACTATTTTGGATGAGGAGCCGAAATCGTTTCTCGGGATGGAACCATGCTTTTGGTCGATTGTATGGTTCGACGCGACACTGGAGGTGCTTAAGTGGCGTGTCCCACAGAATAAAAGCAACTACAGTGTGACTGTTTAGTAGTTTCTACAATGACCGTCACTGAGAAGAGCAGCAGGGGTGCTGCTGAGCAAGCAGTTCCGATCAGTTTACATACTGAGTTCATTCTGTTTGGCGGCAACCGCCGTTGGGTGACGTTTTCAGTTTTTCAGTTTTCTCCGCCTCCTGTCGCCATTGCCCTTCTCTGCGCGGTGAGCTACTGCTGTGCTCGTTCAGTTTGGTGCTCTCTGGGCACGCCGCTAACGCGACAACTTGCATCGTTTTCCTTCTCGCGCTCCGATGAGAGGGGGGGACAACAACAACGATGCTGTTTGTCCTGATTCCTAAGCTTATGCGGCCGCTGAACGTGCCAAACCGCAAAAGTGACATCTTGTGGTGTCCATCCGTGCAAGCATGGGCTCTCTTTTTTCCCGTCTCCACCGAGGAGCAGATTGTGGTGCCAATTGTGTTTATTTCGACTCTGGGATTAAAAACAACGGCATAGTGGCGATGTTAGCACATCAAGTCTCAGTTTCGTTTATGCCCTGCTCTGTTTCCACTTGGCTATAGCTAGCTGCACCTTACTTTCCATTCCGTCCACATATTATGAAACCTTTTTATATCTTTTCAACAAAGATAACTTTTTTATACCAATGTTACCTTCTGTCAATAAAAAGTGAACCTTTTTATAACTTTTTATCCTTTCGCAAGCCATAATTGGCAACCGCAGCCGCTGCCGCTGCTTTTTTTTTGACTGTCAACCGGGGGAGGCTCCCCACCTGATTGGATTTATTTCATTGATCTAGGCTCAATGAGCCCATCAGGTTCCTGCCGCTGCTTTGAACCTATGACACAAGTTACTGTTTAAACAGCGAAAATTGCAGCAACAGTCGCTGGCAAAACGCCAGCCGAACGGACCTGTACATCTAGCTTTGGAGGATCTTAGTCTCTTAGATGCTTATCATTGAACACTAATTTCTTATAAAATATATTTTTACTATGCGCAATATAATTTTCACGTTTAACCATAATTTATCCTAAATGACGTGTTTTCTGATAGGAAGATACAACTCTTTTCACATAAGACAATAATACATTTTTATAGATATTATTACTTTGGACAAACCTGTACCTAGTGTATTTGTGATTGGAGAAAATAAATGATTATATTCTTTTTTTGTAAGCTTTTTATGACAAAGGACATGGATTCCTCCATTTGATTCATTTATAAGGCATAAATGGGATTGTTTCACCTGGATGGCTAATATTAAATGCCACATATAATACTGACAATTCATTAGTTGTAACCACTCAACGTACCTAATATTTCGAAATCAAAGCAGCATGAAGAAAAGTAGGTGTATTTGGTTCTGTCTACAATATATAAAATTTGCAATCTACATTGAATACTTGAAGTCAGATCGAAACTTCTTATCAGAAATGATTGATACGAAAAATCAGATTTAAAAAAAAACTTGAGTCACGAGGTAAGACAACCCCGGACATTGTGCTTAAGAAGAAAATCTTCTCACGCAGATCGAGAAAATCCCGAACCTCTACCCCACTCATACACAACGGTACCACAGTTCCCGTGAGGCTGAGCTGGCCTTAGACCTGTGCTTTGGCGTGGGGGCAGGCTAGGGGATTTTTTTTCAACGCAGATAAATTACGCCTCCTCCGGTCCACTCATACACAGCGGTACCACAGTTCCTGTGAGACTGGGTTGGCCTTAGACCTGTGCTTTGGCGTGGGGCAGGCGAGGGGATTTTTTTCAACGTGCAGATAAATTACGCCTCCTCCGGCCAACAAATCCGCTCTCGAGGGGGTTCGAACTCTGACCGGCAGGATGCAAAGTGCACAGCTATACCAACTTATGTAGCGTTCGCTTCGTCGAAAAATCAGATTTAGCGAATGCAACCGGATCTGAAAGCATTGCAACATATCAGTATTGTGGACCAAAATCTAAGCAGGCAAGGCAGCAAATGCTCAGCGTTTCCATCACCGAAAGGTTCACAGCATAAACTCATAAATAACAAGCACATCCCAATCCAGACAACAATACATCTAGCTTTTTATATCTTTTCAGCAAAGATAACTTTTAAAACCAATGTTACCTCCGGTCAATAATAATTATACATCTAGCTTTGCAGGATCTTAGTCTCTTAGATGCGTATCATTGAACACTAATTTCTTATAAAAATGTATTCCTTTAAAGCCTTCAATTCTAAGCCATTTTGGAAGTATTTTGTATACATGTATACGCACATCTAATTTTCAAGTTTAACCACAAATTATCCTAAATGACATGTTTTCTCATGGGAAGATATAACTCTTTTCACATATAAGACAACAATACATTTTTATAGACATTATTACCTTGGACAAACCTGTACCTAGTGTATTTGTAATTGGAGAAAATAAATGATCCTTTTTTTGTGGGCAGAAAATAAATGATTAGATTCTGTTTTTTGTTAATCTTTTTATGACAAAGAACATGGATTACTCCAATTGATTCATTTAAGGCATAAATGGGGTTGTTTCACCGGGATGGCTAATATTAAATGCCACATATAATACTGACAATTCATTAGTTGTAACCACTAAACGTACCTAACACTTCGGAAATGAAAACAGCACGAAGAAAAGTAGGTGTATTTGGTTTTGGCTATTGTCTAGTACTACAATATATAAAGTTTGCAATCTACATTTAGCCTGTTCACTGGTTGGTTTCAGTCAGTGCTTATCAGCCATGGTACAATGTTTTTCTCTCACAACAAATCAGTCGTATAAAACAGCACAAGTGATTTATCGAATCAGCGAACAGGCTGGTTGAATACTTGAAGTCAGATCGAAACTTGGTACCAGAAATGATTGATACGAAAAAAAAACAGATTTAGTGAATGCAGCCGGATCTGAAAAGCATTGCAATATCAGTGATGGACCAAAATCTAGGCAGGCGAGGCAGCAAATGCTCAGCGTTTCCACCACCGAAACGTGCACAGCATAAACTCGTTAATAGCAAGCACATCCCAATCCAGACGCACCTAGACTCTGCAAGCATATGCTATGCATCCGAACCACAATTGCAATTGCAACCCGGTCTGCCTAATCTGCCTGCTGCAAACATGCAATTGTATCGCCACTATCCACGGGCCACGGGGCAGGACAGGACGGCTCCATCCACGTGGTGCGGCACCAAACAATCAGCCCGGCACGTCGCCCGCTAGCTAGCCAGAGTGCCAGACCCAGCCACAGCCTCCAACTACAGGCAGGCAGGCAAGGGCCAACCACCCCGATGCCGGCCGAACCGATCGATGGATTCCGATTCCACCCCTCGGCGCTGCTGTGCATTTGACCCCGCAGCGGCACCGGCGCACCGCCCGCGAATGTTGCGCAGGCAGGACACCGTCCCGAGACGAGACGAGACGAGACGAGACGCGACGGACGTTGCTGCCGTCCCGTGGTCTCCGCGGCCTGCAGCCAGCTCAGAGCTCACGCGCGCGCGCGCGCCCAACCCGGCCCTCGCCCAAAAAAACCAAAAACCATGCCAAATTAACTCCCTGCCACCACCGCCCCCGCTCACCTCCTCCTCCAATTCTCCCCCAATCCCCACCCTGCGGAGGAGGCAGGGAGGAAGGCCGGACCGAACAACCCGCCCACCGCCGGCTGCGGGACTGGGACAGGGCCTGGGGGCCGGCCGCCATTCGGTTGCTTGACCGCGCCGCCGCGGCGAGGGGGGCAGCGTCGCGTCGTCGGCCGGGATGGACGACCTCAAGCAGATCCTGGCGCGGCCGATCCAGCTCGCCGAGCAGGCGATAAAGTGGTCCGATGAGGCCTACACGTTCCGGCAGGAGTGCATGGAGCTCAAGGCCAAGGTCGAGCGCCTCGCCGGGCTGCTCCGCCAGGCCGCGCGCGCCGACCTCTACGAGCGCCCCGCGCGCCGCATCTTCGACGACACCGAGAAGGCGCTCGACAAGGTGCTGGCCCTCGTCGACAAGTGCCGCGCCCACGGCCTCGTCCGCCGCGTCTTCACCATCATCCCCGCGGGCTCCTTCAAGAAGATGACCAACCAGCTCGACAACTCCGTCGGCGACCTCTCCTGGCTCCTCCGCGTCTCCTCGTCGGCCAACGACGACGACGACTTCGACGCCCACATCGGCCTCCCGCCTATCGCGCAGAACGAGCCCATCCTCTTCCTCATCTGGGAGCAGATCGCCGTGCTCTACACCGGCAACCTCGAGGCCCGCGCTGACGCCGCCGCCAGCCTCGTCTCGCTGGCGCGCGACAATGACAGGTACTCGAAGCTCATCATAGAGGAGGACGGTGTGCCGCCGCTGCTCAAGCTCGTCAAGGAGGGGCATCTCGAGGGCCAGGAGAACTGCGCGCTCGCCATCGGCCTCCTGGGCCGCGATCCGGAGTGCGTCGAGCAGATGGTCCAGGCCGGGGTGTGCCTGGCCTTCGCCAAGGTGCTCAAGGAGGGCCCCATGAAGGTGCAGGCCATGGTGGCCTGGGCCGTCTCGGAGCTCGCTGCCAACCACCCCAAGTGCCAGGACGCCTTCGCGCAGCACAACGTGATCCGGCTGCTCGTCGGCCACATCGCTTTCGAGACGGTGCAGGAACACTCCAAGTACGCCATCACGTCCAAGATGTCAATACATTCCGTGCTAATGGACAAAAAGAACAGCACCGGTTCTGCAGTTCAGCCGGACTTACTGGATGCAGGGGAGCACGGCGGCGGCATGAGGTATCCGGCTGGACACGCTTCCCAGAGCAAGAATGAGATCCACAGTTTGGTGCAGTCCACCATGGCTGCCAAATCTAATGGAGGCAGTGGTAAGCACAACATACCTACTAATGGTGGTGTCGTGGCAACGAAGCAGCACAATGCGTCATTGTCAGGAACGAGTACAAGGGGCAGGGAGTTCGAGGACCCTGAGACAAAGGCATACATGAAGGCCAATGCAGCTAAGGCGTTGTGGCAGCTTGCCAAGGGAAATGCAGCCATCTGTAAGAACATCACAGAGTCAAGGGCTCTGCTCTGCTTTGCTGTTCTTCTTGAGAAAGGTGAAGGTGACGTGCAATATAATTCCGCAATGGCTCTCATGGAGATCTGCTGCGTGGCCGAGCAGAATTCCGACCTACGACGATCAGCATTCAAGCCAACTTCTCCTGCTGCCCGGGCTGTTGTTGACCAGCTCCTACGTGTTGTTGAGAAGGCTGAGTATGATGATCTCCTAATTCCCTGCATTATCTCACTAGGTTGCTTGTCCAGAACCTTCCGTGCTACAGAGACTCGGATTATTGGACCATTGGTGAAGCTTCTTGATGAGAGGGAAGCAGATGTCTCTCGAGAGGCAGCAATTGCCCTGACCAAGTTTGCGTGCACGGATAATTACCTGCACGTTGACCATTCTAAAGCGATCATCGGTGCAGGCGGAGCGAAGCACCTAGTTCAGCTTGTGTATTTCAGTGAGCAGGTGGTTCAGATTGCATCACTCACCCTTGTATGCTACATTGCACACAATGTCCCGGACAGCGAGGAGTTGGCACAAGCAGAAATCCTCACGGTGCTCGAATGGGCTTCCAAGCAAGCTTACATGATGCAAGATCCAGTAATAGACAACTTGTTGCCAGAAGCAAAGATCAGATTGGAACTGTATCAATCCAGAGGCGCAAAAGGCTATCATTAGATTACCTGCTGTGGAAAGGCATGAAAGAGGAATTTTAAGGCGTTCTTCTTTGGATTGGCCAAGTACTGTATATACATCCAACGGCTTCTATCTATACTCTGGCTAAACCTTTTTGATTCCCGGCATGGCAAAAGTTGTTGATGTTACACCTCTGGTTGGGTTCTCGATACAGGGAAGTAAGTTTTGTTTGTAGGCTTGGATGTTCAGAACTCCGATTCCGCTTGTTGGTGGTATAGTTTTTGGGAGATTAGCATCTTGTACTCTCTTTGGCCTAATGATGTATCGTGTATATTACATTTCACTCATTAATCTGAATTTTTTTCTTAAATCCAAGACCATAATATTATTTTCGTGCACTTGACCCCATGGTTTTCTTTGACTCTTTCTTGTAGGTATCATTTGAATTCAGAAATTTGCTAATTTTGTTTTATGTCCACTTGTTGACTATGCACCCCCCCATTCCTTTATGTTTCATGCTCAGTTGGAGGTCGTGATCTTCACATTGTTGACTCATTCATCAGAGAAGTTTTCTTATAACTGAGTGTAAATTTTTCCTTGCATCTGACCTCATGCTCGCTTGACTGTTTCTTGTAAGTAGCATCTGAAAAAGAAGGTTGCAGTTATGTTCTACCGTTCAGTTCTTGACAATGTGCCTCATTCCTTTATGCTTAAGGTGTAATATGAGGTTCTAATCCTGTCCGTTCACTAGTCAACAGTATACTTTACCACATGTTCAGTTTTCCAACTGCCAGTCTCATGTTCTAATGTAGTTGTGTCTTTGGATTGTCTGGGGTGGTGAAACTGAACAGTTGAAAATGCCATTTCTCAAAAATGTCGAGAAGTCTAGCATTGTCTGGTTCTTGTCATGCAGTTCACTCCATATCCAGTACAAGAACAGTAAGGCCCTGTTTGGTTCTAAGCTCCTAAAACTTTTAGCTAGGAGGCTGCCAAAACCTCCTAAAAGAGTGTTTGGTTCCACCTCCTAAAACTGACTAAAAGCAATAAATGCACTAGCAAAAAGACCATGCAGCCCTCCTCCATACCCCTGCTCCTTCTCTGCTCCCGTCGTGGCCCTCGCTCTCCTCCTCCTCGCCGTCTCCGCGGAGGTGGCCATCTCGACAGACGGGAGCGTGAGCAGCTCCACCACGCGCCGCCGCCTCGTCTTGGTCGCGGCCTTCCCCCTGCCCATCGGGGAGCACGTGTGGCGGCGGGGGCCGGTGGATCCGGCGGCGCGAGGGTCGAGGACGGGGAACGGCGGGAGGAGGTCAGAGGGGTGGCGCCGACTCGGGCCCCATGGCGGCGGGGAAGACGGAGGGTGCATGGAGGCGAGCAGCACCGCCGCCATCTCTAGGTCCAGCGCGAAGGAGTGGCGGACCGGTTTGGGGCCGGTGGATCCGGCGAGGTGAGGCCGGAGGCGTGGGCGGGCGGGGCGCGGGAGACAGATCCGGCGGGCGCCACGCGGGAGAGGAGATCCTGGCGAGGTGGGGCCGCAAGAGGGAGGCGCGGGTGGGAGAGAGAGAGAGGGGGCAGGGCAATAAAGGAGGGGTAGTGGGGGTCCAGGATGGACTTTATGAGCTTTTAGGAGGGGGTGAAGCTCCTAAAGTTTTTGGCCCTCCTAAAATTTTTAGGAGCTTTTAAGAGAAGGTGTTTGATTCTTTAGGTAAATTATATCCAGATTTTAGCTAATAAAACTTTTAGGAGGGGTAACAAAGGTAACCAAACAGGGCCTAATTTTGCTTCAAAACCTTCATGTAAGATTGACATGTGATGTATGCCTAGTATTTTGCTACCTTCAAGGTGCCCCATTGTTTCTCAACCCCCCCCCCCCCAAAAAAAAAGTAGAGCTTGTTCGGCTGAGCAGAATGGTTTGTTTGGCTTATTTTTCCAGCTGGAGCAGTATTTTTCTCTCACAAAATTCCAGTATAAACATTGTTCCTAGCATAAACAGTGGAAATTCAGCTCAGCCGAACACTCCCGTAGTCAGTTTCTTGTTATGTGATGTGACCTTTTGATCAATTATCACTGACAAAAATTCTCAGCAAGGACCAGCTGATCTTTTGTAACTTTCTGTTTCCCTATGATTGGTGCATCGTTCCAAGATAGTATGAACTTTTTCGGTGCATGAAACATGTTCAGGTATTTCTCCTTTTCCGTATCTTTTTTTTGTGCACTCATCTGCTTTGAATCTCAATCTGATTCCATAATTATCTTTTCCTCCCCATGCAGGTCAGGTCCTCTGTTGTTCACAGTAGCAGACGGTCCTGCGGCAGGAACTGGACGTGAATCAGTGCATGTAGCGTGACCACCATGTGGAGCTCTTCCATTCTTTACAGTACCAATATCTGTCCTGTTTCCTGATTTGGTTGTTTCCTGCTTTCCTTTGGACCCGTCACTGCCAATTCACTATTCGGATCGGTGGGGTGGTCCATCTCCCTGGACATGGTTGTGTTCTTGAATGGTTTTCCTTTCATTTGCTTCGAGGCTTGCAGTTTGACAGATTTATCTTGTGTGCAGAGGAGGCCAATTGTCAAAACTGCGCCACCTCTGAATATTGTATCTAGGGAACTGTCGTATACTCGTATGGAAAGCACCAAGAGATGTACAGTAATTTGGATTTTTTTTTATCTATATAAACGGCATTACTAGGGGTACTTGGGCCGGTGTGAATTGGGATAAAGCTGCAATGCGGGATACCTTTTACGTGGACAGCTCAATGGGCCTGGGCGTGTTCACGTTAGCCTGCCAACCATCTCACGAGGGAGGAGGAAAAGGCCAGCATGCCGGTAAATAGGAAGTCCAACTTGGTTTTCGATTTTCAAAGGCCATGGTCCTGTCTGGCTAGTACTCACTCTTTCCAAATTATAAGTCGGTACATCAAATTTATAATATATGTAGATATCAAATTTGATATAAAAAAATCAAAGCGATTTATAATTTGGAACGGAGAGAGTAGCTCATAGCTAATAGTCTCTCCGTCCATTAATAAATAATAAATAGATTTCTAGAGTTGTCTTAAGTCAAACTTTTTAAACTTTGAATAAATTTCAAGAAAAAAATGTTAAAATTTATGGTATCAAATTACTATCATTAGATTTACAATAGAATATATTTTCATAATGTACTTATTTTATGTCATAGATGTTGTTACTCTTTCTTATAAAATTAGTCAAACTTAAAAAAATTTAACTGGCACGGACTTTAAAAATTGATTTATTTAGGGATGGAGGGAGTATTAGCTAACTAACTATGAGTTGTTAATTAGTTGACCTAGCTAGTAAAATTGTTGTTAGGTGGATAACAATTAGGCCTCATTTGGAATGGAGGAAAAACAAAGGGTCCGTTCGGCTGACATGAAAGTCAGCTGAAAAATCCTGTTTATAGCTGAAAATACTATTCACTCTCTCACAATTTCTCATTCATCTAGATTCCTCCAGATTCAACCCAGCGAATAGGCCCAAAGTATTCAAATTCCTATGAATTGGCCTCCTCTTGCGGTCTTTGGTTTGTAGGAATTAATAATAGGATTTCTAAAGGAAACTTTCCTTTCCCTTTAATTGCACAGAGAAACTATAGGAAGAAAACAATCCACTTAGACCTCGTGGAAAAATTTCTATGTACAAAGAACAAGGCAAAACAGTGTATTTCTAGGAGCAGCTTGTGTGTTTAATCAAGGGAGTGAAATGGAATTATTAGGTTGATTAAGAAAGCAAGTTCTATTTACTCCTCAAATTCTTTTGAAATGGAGAAAAATGAAAACAAAGTATTCAAATTCCTTCGTGTAGCAGCCTTTGGTACGTAGGACGGTAGGAGGCAAGTTCTATTTACTGAATTGCTCATAGGAATTGTAAAGGAAACTTTCCTTTCCCTCCAATTTCATAGGAAAAGTATAGAGAAAAAACAATTCACCTAGACCTCATAGAAAAAAATGCTATGCACAAGGAACTAGGCAAACAATAGATTTATGGGAGCAGCTTATGTCTCATCACTACCGGAATGCACAGGTTTGCCGTGTGCCCTCGGCACACGGCGAAGACAAAAAAACACTCGGCAAAGACTTTGCCGAGTGTTGCACTCGGCAAACGGCACTCGGCAAACACAGACTCGGCAAAGTTGTCTTTGCCGAGTGTTTTTTATCGAGCACTCGACAAAGACGTTGCCGAGTGCTAAATCCAACACTCGGCAAAAAATATTTAAAAAAATATAAAAAAACCACCGCCGCCGCCACCAGTCTTCTTCTCCATGATAGCTTCTTCCCCAACTCCCATGGCGACCAAGTGGGCACCGGCCACGCACCTTGCCGTTGGGGACCATGCCGGCCTCGCCTCTGCAGGTAGGCAAGTCCACGCTACATCGGAGATAAAGAGTGAAGGTTGGAGTCGTCAGTTGGAGGCCAACACCAAATGGTCCGCACCATCGGAGGTCCTGTTTGAGACAGATAGATCGAATCGAATCAAATCCGTCTAGAGAGGCAAAGACAGAGAAGGTTGGACTCACAATTCGTGGGCACACCAACTGATCCGACGCATTCAAGGTCACGTGCACCAAAGGGAGCTCCTGTTCCAGCTCCCCTGCCGTTCTTGAACCTTGGGTGGAGTTCCGTGGCTAGGAGCATGGACGCGTCAGGAGAGGGAAGGACAGAGGTAAAGGCGGAGTGGACGGCCGACGAAGAGGCGTCGGGCGACGCGAGGGGGGCACCGGCGAGGGTCGTCCGCCTGCCAGAGAGTGGTGCCGGGTCGTCCGCCTGTAGTGCGCGGGGTCGGACGCGCCTAGCGCCTCCCGCTACGGACGGGATTTTTGGTGGGCGTCGGCGGGTCTGGGGAGGGATAAGGCCGTCGGTGGGCCTGGGGAAAGGATAAGGCCGAGAGAAGGAAGTAGGCGGGGCGCAGCAGCCGCACGGGAGCGTGGCGGGCATCCAGCGCAGGAAGAAAGGATCGGACGGCTAGGGATGGTTTACTGTGGATGAACATGATTCTGAGTCTGTGAGACAAAGTGGCACTGTAGCTATCATCTAAGTTTGCCGAGTGTCAGATCGCGACACTCGGCAAACTTATCTTTGCCGAGTGTCTACACTCGGCAAACTTATCTTTGTCGAGTGCCTATCTTTTGTCGAGTGTTTTCTTTGTCGTTTGCCGAGTGCCAAAGTTTGCCGAGTGTTTTTTCCCTCTTTTGCCAAGTGTTTTTGTTACAGCACTCGTCAAAGAGCTTCTTTACCAAGTGTCCGATAGAATACACTCGGCAAATATTTTAGCCCTCGACAAACACCCAGTTTCCGGTAGTGCATCAAGGGAGTGGAATACAGTAATTAGGTTAATTAAGAAAGCAGTTCTATTTGCTCTTGAAGTTCCTTTTAAGATTCCTAGGTTTCTCCTTTGCCTATCCAAATATCTTGATGTAGAAAATTCCTGTTTTTTATTCCTCTGTTTTGCACTTGCATTCCTATCTTATTCATGTGTTTTATCATTCCTGGATTCCAAAGGGGTGTAAATGTTACAGTTATTTTTCGACCGCATTCGAGACCGAATCCGCTTAGAGGAGTTCAGATCTTTCCGTTTCCGAGGCCGGATATTCAAAATTTGATACTATACCCGTATCCGAATACTTAGAGCGTATATTTATGATGACGATATCCAATTGTATCCTATCTGACATAGCTGATATTATCCAATCCGATTAGAAATATAAAAATAAATATAATATCAATAATATATGTCCGTATCCGATCCATTTGCATCCTAAGGCTTATCCGCCCAGGAAATGCTTAAACCAAGTCGGAGGTTAGAAAGTTTGAATCTTTTGCCCGAACGCTTCAAAGAAGAAAAGGAGAGCGTGCCTCGACATTACTCCGTACTACAGTATATAAACTGGGCAAGACTTATTTAACACGTTGCATAAACGGGTGTAGGCAGAAAGAAATAACATTGATTTTTTCCATAGAAATGTGTATTACATTTCACCCGTGGATCAGTGAGATGGAAGCAGAGTGTATTTTCGCCCCCATGTCGGGTGAACAGTCGTGAAGCTGTGAGCCTGTGATCGCAGAGATGGGATAAAAATCTGAAGAAATGTACTCCCTCCATGAATGCAATTTCACGGTGTCATGGTTTAGTATATTAAGTTCGATCGATTATAGATAAAAAATATTAATATTTATGATATTAAATAAATATCATTAGATTAATTATGAAATATATTTTTATAATAAATTATTTTAGAGACGTAAATGTAAATAATATTTGTTAGAAATTTAATCAAGAATCACTTTTGATGACACGTGATCCGTAGTTACATTCTTTTATGCACAGAGCGAGTAGACGCCGATGCGCACACAATTGGCGCTTGGCAGCGAATTCCAGGCTCACAGTGAGATTCTCCACCGCGAATCCCGCTTGGCGGACTCCCTGGCCGGCGGCTGGGGTTGTGGGCTGTGGGCTGTGGGGGAGCAAGACTGCAGCTCCACGCATAGGCCATGCGCATCTCCTCTAGATCCACGATGCCGATGTTCCCTCTCCCCGTTTCAGTGCCTTCGCTTCAAGCTTCAGTAAAGACGAGTAGATCGGTGATGTAGCGTGAAGTGACCATGGTAAAAACATTAAGTGATCATCATTAGAATTTGACGCCACAGCACACATCGGTAATTATGCATTCTTGCTACCGGGTTTATCTTCTTCCCCTCCAGCGTTTCATCAGTTGCAATCTTGCATACTGGGCGTGCACATGAGATGCTAGCTGTTTCTGGCTGACGACTGACGCAAACCACGTGGAGGCCTCCGATTGGGAGGTTCACACTCGAACGTTGTGCCAGCTGCATCAAGGGCCAGTGGCAGAGGCGCCACGAGAACGAGACAGCGCTGTCCGATGCAGTCATGCAGCAGCCGTATCGATGCGCAGCCTGTTCGTTTGGATGTGGCTTCTCGTAAATAATCGTAAATTTTCAGTCAGAATAATATTTTTCTCTCACACAAATCAGTTATCAGTATTTCTTCACGAACCAGCAACGAAACGAACCAAACAACCGAACATGCTGCGGTTGATGAGTGTACAGGACAACCTGTTGACCGAAGACTGCGTCCCTGAACCCCCCTACACGCGCCACCGTCCATCACGAGCTTCCATGTCCGAGCCCTGCTCTTATAAGTCGGCACATGATTGCATCGGCCCCGCCTACAAACTCCAAACAAATCAAGAACGAAGAACTGAGCAACCGTCTCCTCTGATCAAGCGAGCACTCCAGCTTTCTGCAATGGCGATCCATCTGATGCTTCCCATTTCTATCCTTCTGAGCTCACTCTCCGGTACGACGCCGCCGCCCTTGATGTTGTGTTTGCTGTACACGATCCTTCCTTACAATGCCGTGTTTGCTGCGTTGTGCAGGGGCCGTGGTGTCCGCGACGACGTTCACGCTGACCAACTCCTGCGGCTACACGGTGTGGCCGGGGCTGCTGTCGAGCGCGGGGTCGCCGCCGCTGCCCACCACGGGCTTCGCGCTGGCGCCGGGGGAGTCGCGCGCCGTGGACGTGCCCGCGGCGTGGTCGGGCCGCATATGGGGCCGCACGCTGTGCGCCGCGGACGACCAGGGCTCCGGCCGGTTCGCCTGCGCCACGGGCGAGTGCGGGTCGGGGACGGTGGAGTGCGCGGGCGGCGGGGCCGCGCCGCCCACCACGCTCGCGGAGTTCACGCTGGACGGCGCCGGCGGGAACGACTTCTACGACGTGAGCCTGGTGGACGGGTCCAACCTGCCGATGGTCGTGGTGCCGCAGGGCGGCGCCGCCGGGGCCGGCGCCACCTGCGGCGCCACGGGGTGCCTGGTGGACCTCAACGGGCCGTGCCCCGCCGACCTCAGGGTGGTGGGCTCCGACGGCGCCGGCATCGCCTGCAAGAGCGCGTGCGGGGCGTACGGGCGGCCCCAGGACTGCTGCAGCGGCGACTACAGCACCCCCGCCACGTGCCAGCCGTCCGCCAGCTCGCAGTTCTTCAAGAACGCGTGCCCGCGCGCCTACAGCTACGCCTACGACGATGCCACGTCAACCTTTACCTGCACCTCCGGCACCGCCAGTTACCTCATCACGTTCTGCCCAAGCATCTCCAGGTAACAAAGCCAACTACCAATAAGATCATGCATTTTTGTATGAATGGAACAAATGATAGATCAAAGAACATGCATGCACATGATTTAACGTTTATTTATCATTGAAATGTCAAATGCGTGTGGTTGACACAATGACAAGTCGTGTCACGCGCGTCACGCCCAAGCAAACGTTGCAAACTCACCTCCCTGCCGTTGCCTTGTCGCTAACTTAACTTTTTGTCTGCATTGCACCAGCCTCAAGTCGTCCGTGAGCAGCAGCAGCACGAACCCGGGCGGCCTGCCTCTGGTCAACGACACGGTCTCCTTCGCCGGCCGGGGAGACGGGTCCTCGTACCCGTACGCCTACGCGTCGGCGCCGTCCAGGTCGGCTCCGTGCGACCTCGCGCTCGCGGCCGCCGCGTTCACGTGGCTCTGCGTCGCCCCGCACCGCCGGCTGCGGTTGTAGAGCGAGCAAGGCCACGCGCCATGGGCCGTCGTCCCCCCGCCGCCCCGCGTGCACCGCCCACGCCCAGCGCCCAGGCACAGGGGCACGGCAGCCCTCGTGCAGGTGCAGCCGCGCGGGCGCCCATCCCGGTCGGCCTGGACGCTTTGACCTCGGGCCGTATTGCTAATTGTATAGATTATTATTAGTTTATTTCGGATCGAGGAGCATGATTTCGCTGTACCGGTGCAGACCTGGATTGATTAGTTGGGATTTGGGATAGGAGTGGTCGAATGGAGTGAGTCTGTGAGTGGCATCTTCAGATTCAGATTGAGAATTGAGAATGCAGCAACCAATTCGATTGTATTTGCATCGATTGATTCATTTCGAGATGGGAGAATAGAACAGAACCAGGTGGATTGGGGCCCTGGGGAAATGTGTAGAGACGACGGGTTGGTGAATCACATTTAGCTTAACTCTTTTCTCACGGTTTCTCAACTCCGAACCCTGAGGTCCTGAAGACCTATCGGATGGTTATTTTTTCTTTTCAGCTTCCCATCTTCTTTGAAAAAAAAGAGGTTCTCGCCATGAGTTGGTACATCGGATACACCTGGCAAAGGAAGGTTTAATTGTTTAAGCAAGCGCAGGGATGGATCTTGTTGGTTACTGCTTGTTTTGATACCGCCATAGCCTGTTCGTTTGCTTGTAAACGATCGTAAATTTCTAGCTGGGAATAGTGTTTTTCTCTCACACCAAACCAGCCAGTAGTAAATAATCCACGATACGATACGGCCTTCCGAACAGTGTTTTTCTCTCACATCAAGTTTGGCAATGGCAGCAGATAAGCTGGCTGCTGGCTGCCTGAAAGAGTGAAAGGTGAATGAATGGCTGGGTCCATTTCACTGGAGCATGCACGGTGCACTGTGCCACTGCATCTGCATGCGTATTCATGGCACATGGCAGATTCTGATATCCTGCACAGCGTAGAGCAAAGAGTGTTTGACCATAAGTGAAATCTTGCACACGTAGGGCAAAGAGTGTTTGACCATCGGTGAAATCCAATAACCATGGACTCTTTCCACTCCTGTATTTGCAAGTGTTGATGCCGATTAAAAATCGTCACGAGTAAAACTTGTTTTTCCAGCCATCTCCCTAGAATATATTTTTCCTATTTAGGTCTCTAGACTTATTCTGGTTCAGCCACTCGAGGTCTACACACTTCAGACCGGTGTTGAATAGCCTACTTAGCATTTTATCAAATCACCCTTCAAAGTATATCAACTTCCTTTTGTGCTACTCTCCCTCACGTGACCATGTTACTGTCGGAAATAAAAGCAATTTAGTGACACATAAATTAATTCCGATATTAAGAAAACGAACAACAACATATATCATCGGAGTGCGATTTAAGCCTAGCACTACGAACCGAGGTAACAGAAGGAATGCAAGAATAAACAACAGAGAAAGTATAGGCATTCTTATAGTGGGGTTGTTGGCGAAGCAGACGCTTGATGGAGATCCACGAACAACAACGTAAAGGGAAGATGACGTTCAACGAGCAGTCGCGCAGCGCTTCCAAAAACCTGATATGGCCCCTACCCCGTGCAAGGACACGAGTGGACATAGGCTTCGGAGACCTGCTCTCCCGGCACCGATGCCACATCGGCGATGCGATGGGGAAGACGACGGCAGAGCAGCACAATGGTAAGAGGAGGAGATGAATTGTGTCTACTGAGGACGACGTCTCGTCCCAAATATATACACACGTCGCAGCCACTCCTAGAGTAGCAATGTGAGACTAAAGTCTCCCACCATATCAGGCAAGTGTGAGTGGGCCTTTAGGATTTATTTAGAATTATTATTTGGACCAGCCCGAATCTTCTAACAGCTACCGTGCCACTTGCCACGTAGGCAAATTTATATGGTGATTAATAATATTTCGAGTTCTAGTGACGCGATTAATAAGTTTAGAATTGTAGGTTTGTGTATTGATAATAGATATAGAGATAGAGACCTACTATGTGATGACTCCAAACGAGTTTGAAAAAGCTGGTGCAATTTGCTCAATAAAAAATTGCCGATGATTAACTAAAAAAAGGCAATGCAGACATGCAGTAGCTGTCCCAGTCTCCCAGATGTAGATGCGAGTAGCCCATTTGCTATTGGGCCTTCTTGGCTCTCTGCGTT
The DNA here is from genome assembly GCA_904845875.1 of Miscanthus lutarioriparius. Lineage (NCBI taxonomy): Eukaryota > Viridiplantae > Streptophyta > Magnoliopsida > Poales > Poaceae > Miscanthus > Miscanthus lutarioriparius. Next base: position 25,110,554 of record CAJGYO010000004.1, on the reverse strand, counting down.
TCATGAAAAGGCTTAATATAAAGATCCCAACAATCCTAGGAACTAAATAATGTCTCAGTATTTACCGTCTACAGAAAAATATCTTCCACGTTAATCATCACAAGTCATTCTAGGAAAAAATAATTAATTAGTTAAGATAAAACACCCGGCACTATATTAATCATTGACAACAGTAACCATGAGACTCATTTTCCTTTCTAAAGTTGCCCACTTCCACCCTCAACCATTATGAAGAATAGTCTAAAGTAACTCCTAAATCAACGTCTAAATTAAAATACCGACAATGCTATTGTGAAACATAATATAAAGTATCCCTATTTTTACATATAAATGTGCCATCACTAGAAATTAACCCAGAATCTGCATATAAATTGCCTACTTTATTGTCATCAAGGAAATATCCTATATGCAGTAGCTGTCCCAGATGTAGATGAGAGTGACCCATTTGCTATTGGGCCTCCTCTCTGGCTTCATTGCATCGTCGCTTCGTTAGGCATCCATTCATCCCACTAGAGCGGAGGAAAAGGTTTATTAGGGCCTGTTTGATCTTATTTTTATGAAAAAGTTCAAATTACCTCTCTCAATTTTTACGAAAGTCTGTTTTTTCTCTCGGAACTCAAAAACCGGGCAAAACGCTTCCCTCAACTTTTAAAACCGTTCATCTTACCTCCCTGGCCTGTTATAAGCAGTTTTAAAGGCGGTTTTGTCTTTTTCTTTTTTATTTATTTTGTTAGAATCTTAGAAAAATCATAATAAATCACAGAAAAACCATAAAATAGAAAATCTAATTTTATTAGACTCCACATGAGTAGATCTACACAATGAACATATAATATGATATGTTTTAGTACAAAGTTTTTGCTGTGGCTTTAGATCTATGCTTTTTTGTAATTAATTGGAATAATTCATAGTTGTAGTTTCTATGGTCCAATTGTGATGAAATTTTTATGTGGGCTAATTATTGTATGATTGAACTGTAGTAAAAATTTCATACTCATTGGATCATGTATGACTTAGTTCAGGGATGAAAAGCGGACTTTCGTAAAAATTGCGGGAGGTAATGTGGACTTTTTTCAAATAGTGAGGAGGAGAATTCTAGATAGTGAATATAGAATCTAGATAAAAAGAAACAAGAGATGATTGGATCTCATTTTGATAGTGATTTTTGTCTTTGTATAGTAAAAAAATCCACATAATATATTTAGGGTAGATAGGTGGATTCTAGATCTCATTCTTAATTTTCTACCTCATTCTTGTTTTTTTAGAGATCCAAACGTGGTCTTGATTTAAAGATCCCAAAAATCCCATGACTAAATAATGTCATAGCCTTTACCATCTACGAATAAATAAATCTTTCATGTTAATGATCACAAGACATGCTAGAACAAAATAATCAAAAATTACTAAAATAAAATACTTGGCGCTATATTCATCATTGATAATAGTAAGCATGAAGGTTGCCCACTTCCACCTTCTAGCCTTATGAATAGTATAAAATAACTCCTAAATCAATAATGCCTAAATTAAAATATCTGTCAGTGCCATTATAAAAAATAATCTAAAGTACCCATGTTTTACATATAAATAAGGGAACTATTAGAGCATCTCCAAGAGACTCTCCATATCTTTCCTAGATGCTAGGAATAGAGATTTTGGTGAAAACCTACACTCCAACAGCTTTTCTATATGGTCATTCAAATATAGCCATTTTCTATTTTGGATTTTTCGTTAGCCAAAAATTAAAGGCGAGAATGACTCTCTAGAATACGCATGAGATATAAAAAAACTGTTGGAAAGTGAAAAGATATAGAAATCGATTTTTACGCAAATGTCTCTTCAAACGATAATTTAGATAGTGAAATTTAGAAAGACTCTTAGATATGTTCTTAATTAGAAAGTAACCCTAAATATGCATACAATTTGCCTACTTTCGTGATCATCAAGCAAATATCCTCTATGTAGTATTATATATTTCTAAATTAATTGCTACTGTCACTACTTGTCGGTGTTTTGTAAACCGGAACTAGTGAACTTATACAATTGTTGTGCTGCTTTAGGAAGACGATTGTAGCATCCAAAAGATACGATGATTTATACTGGTTTAGGCCGGTGCCCTACGTCCAGTCTTAGAGATGATCGAGTGCGTGTTCCTCGCTTGAATGCTCTGAAGTTCTTATAATGGGGGTGCAAGAATGAAGGAAGAGGTAGGAAAGATAGAGCTAGGAGATAGGCTGCCCGAAGAGAAGCTTTAGGAGCCCTTCTACGGCATAAGAATGAATGAATGAATCTTGTATCAGAGTCATACTACTATACTCGCACCTTTCATAGCCACGTCGTAACCCCATCGCAGTCCAATTTCGTCCTCGATAGTAAGCTGTCGGCAGTGATAGTCGTAGTCATCACCGTCCCTATCTGAGACCATCTACGGTGTACACCCACACTGCCATATTGGCTTATGATCCGTCCATGATAAGGTCCTTACTTCCGTCACATTGGAGCATGACCCGACTGTGTTGGTATACACTAACACCGCCGTATTTGCTTATGATCCATCCGTGATCAGGTCATTGTTTCTGTCGCATTGTTCCATGACTCGCCTGTGTGGGTGTACACTAATATCGTCGTTTTGACCAATGATTAGGATCACAGTCGGCTTGCACAATGACCCGATTGTGTGTAGTGCGTGTTCATCGTTGCTTTAGCGCCTGACGCGTCTGTGTCGAGGTGGACATCACTGTCACTTCAGCGTATGAACCGTCTGGTCATAAAAATGGTCACTGTCGCATTGCAGTACGATTCGGTTGTGATACACTATTGACCCCTGCCGCATGAGATGAATAGCGACGGTGTTGGCCGTCTGCTTCACCAACGGCGAGTGTTACAGCGGTGATGACAAAATAGACAACGACCCTTACATCCGACGGTGACATAATTACATCTGGTTTTTACAATTTATTTACGAATTCAGATGGACCTTAATAACTTACTGAACACACACCATACAGATATAATCATTACACACCATTCATCATGTCCACAATGAAGACTAGTTTTTATAATAAGAACCGATACTAACATAACAACTGTGTCAACTCAAGAATTAACATAAGCGGTACATAGATAGGAGAATAAAGGTTCTGCTCCCTACAGACTTACATAACAAAAATGAGGTAGATGTGCTCCCCTTTAGATTGGCACTCCTGCTTGCAAGGCAAAACTTCCTTCAACTTGGTAGCCAGTGCACCATGGAACCCCTCTTCTTCCTCCCTTAGCCATTGCAGGAAAATCGTTCAAAAGCACTTAGACTCCACAACTTGCACAAAGCAGCATTAATAATATTCAACATACAATTGCTTTAGTTACCAAGGCAAAATTGGACTGTATATAGAATCAAAACAACTCCCTACCTGTAGAAAGAACAGCATATGCAACTTTACTGCTCTCCACTGACTCCATGAACAAGGGAACATAAGGAACATAGTGAGGTCCCTCTGAATGTAGCCTCTAGGTAGGTCTACGATACCGCATGACCTAGGGCAGGAGGACAAGAACTTTTCTGAGGTTCATGTCATATGCGATCAGTTTTTTTTCCTCGCCAACAAGGAAAATCAAATTCTATTCTAGGTGAACTGCAATCACTCTGTAGTCCGCATTGTAAACATCGTAACCAAATTGAATATTGTCCCATCCAAATATCTCCAGTGTGGTCACCATATGCTTCAGTGTCCAGTTATCAGTACCATAGTCTTATAGGATCCAGAATAAAAGCTAATACTTTCTGAACATACTAGCAGTACATAAACACAACTAACCCTGAGCCTCATAGATGGAGATTGCTTCACCATGTGGCCTACGATTTTTTCTCCATGTCTTTCCCTGCATATCAACAACAACTATCTAGGACAACTCCAGCTAGTGCATAGAACCATTAAGGAACACACTTGTCGAATATGTGCATACAACACTCTTTCCCCATTCAGATTCCTTAAACATCCATGCTGCACTCTTAGATGAGTAGATGCTCACACCTATGGACTCACTCGTCCTTTTCTTCCTATATTCAATCACATGGAAGTGAGAGGAGATTGTCGGATCGAACCCCAAGCGAGCTAAATCAAAAGAACGGTTGTTATCCGGCAGTAACAACCATTTGTTAGTCATCGGATTACAGACAACATAGCAAAACCCAACACACCAGCATAGGATGAGCCCACGGTAGCAATCTAAGATCACAACATCCTCAATGGGGAAGGGCAAGAAGGTCAAGGAGGGGTATTCACCGTTGATGTGATGAACTTGTGTTTTCCTTTCTAGCTGCGATAGAAGAATCTAGCGACAATCTGGGGTAGCTCCTTATGGTACTCGGATTCAGAGATGAGGCGATTTTAGAAGCGACAGACACACTTGTAGCTACACAAGGTGCGGGCGGTGTGGCATTGGAGGATGAGGATGAAGACATGGTCTATGAGGACGGCTGAAAGCTCTAGTTTGGTTTTGGTTAATTGATGAAACCCTAAGTGTTAACCTAGTTTATCAAGATGATTATGAGATAGGTAGCACTACTCCAAGTGATGAAGCAATGACGAAGATCATGACAATGGTGATAGCATGGTGATGATCAAATGCTTAAACTTGGAAAAGAAGAAAGAGAAAAACAAAAGGCTCAAGGCAAAGGTATAAAATGTAGGAGCCATTTTGTTTTAGTGATCAAGACACTTAGTGAGTGTGATCACATTTAGGATAGATAGCCGTACTATTAAGAGGAGTGTAACTCGTATCGAAATGCGGTTATCAAAGTGCCACTAGATGCTCTAACTCATTGCATATGCATTTAGGATCTAGTGGAGTGCTAACACCCTTGAAAATATTTGTGAAAATATGCTAACACATGTGCACAAGGTGTTTGCAGGATTTGGCGCTTTTGGAAAAATGAAATGTCTATTTTCTATTGCGCCGGATGCAAAATTCTTGGTGGTTGGCACATTTGAGCAAGGGTGAAGAAGTTAGAGTTGAAATGGAGTTGGTCGAAATGATGCTGGCGTCGGTCTACTGACCAGACGCTGGGTCACTCAGCGACCGGACGCTGAAAGGCTGCGTCCGGTCGAGCTGTCAGACGGCACAGTGGGTAGGGTTGAGCACCGGACGCTGGTCTGCCTCTGGTCAAGGTGGACCGGATGCGTCCGGTCGAAAAAACATGCCTCGGGGAGCTTACTGGAAACGATCGAACGCTGGGGCTTCAGCGTCCGGTCAGTTTTGACCGGAGCGTCCGGTCAGCTTCGTAGCCGTTGAAATCTGACGAACAGCGTTTGAAGCTGGTGACACGTGGCGTCCATCGGGCGACCGGACGCTGAGGGCCAGCGTCCGGTCAGTATGACCGGAGCGTCCGGTCAGAGCGCGTTTTACCCAGTGAAGGGGTATAACGGCTCTATTTGATTGGGGCTCTATTTATAGCCCCATGGCCAGCTCAAGGAAAAACTCTTGCACATTTTCATTGACATAGCAACCTTGTGAGCTTAGCCAAAGCCCTTCCACTCATCTCCATTATTGATCCATCATCATTGTGAGATTGGGAGAGAATTCAAGTGCATTGCTTGAGTGATTGCATCTAGTGGCACTTGGTATTCGTGTTGCGCTGCGGATTTCGCTTGTTTCTCTTGGTGGTTGCCACCACCTAGACGGTTGGAGCAGCGGTGAAGGATCGGCACGAGTTGGTGATTGTTCGTGGCCGCCTTCGGTGATTGTGAGGGGAGTTGTACCTTCCCCGGCGGAGCGCCGAAAGGTAACTTTAGTAAATTGCTCGTGTCATTGAGTTACCTCACTTGTGGGTCGGTTCTTACGGTGTCCAATCATGTGGACGAGGTTTGTGAAACACCTCTTAGCCGCCGAACCACCAAGTGTTGGTCGACACAACGGGGACGTAGCGTGTTGGCAAGCACGTGAACCTCGAGAGAAAATCGATTGTCTCTCTTCTTTGTCATTCTCCCGGTGATTGGCTATATATTCATCTTGTGATTGGTTCATCCCCTACACGTCGGTATAATCACTCTACTCACTCATTTACATTCTTGCAAACTAGTTGATACAAGCTCTTTAGTGTAATTAGAATTGAGAGCTTGCTTTATTATTTACATTCATCTAGTTGAGCTCTTTAGAGTAGCAAGGTTGAGAGCTCTTAGTGAGTAATTACTTAGCTAGTTTGTGTGCCTAAGTATTCATTGCAACTAGAATTGTTGGATAGGTGGCTTGCAACCCTTGTAGAGCTAGAGCAAGTTTGCATTACGCTATTTGTCATACTAATCAAATTGCTCTAGTTGATTTGTAGATTTTTAAATAGGCTATTCACCCCCCCTCTAGCCATATTAGGACCTTTCAACGGCCACTTTGTTTCTCTTGTTAGGGGCCTCCTCCTCCATCTTTAGTTCTTAACTAGGATCTGGTGGAGCGGGGCTGGTAATGGAAGCAGTTGCGCTGTCACCTGAATTAGAGAAGGAGCGCCTGCGGAGATTGGATCATGAGCTCCTTAGTAAACAGATGAAAGCTTGTTTTGTACTCAGATGAGTGAAGAGGGGAATAAAAATCCAAGAAAGATGGAGGGAAGTGCGAAAGAATTACCATTGCCTTTGGATCTTGCGGGATTGGTGGCCACGGTGGTGACGAGTAGCAGCCTGGTCACCGGTGGATCTATGTGGGCCCTACTGGTGAGGCATATTGCCGCGGGGTACTAGCTTGTCGGCAGTGAGTGGCGGCTTGCACCCTACTAAGTAGGGGTGGTTGCGTAGTTCAGCACTTAGGAGCAAGGAGCGGTGGTGAGTGGCGGCTTGCACCCCGCTGAGTAGGGGCGATCGCGCAGTTCATCACTGCAGAGCAAGGAGCGGCGATAAGGAACAAAAGCTATGGGTGAGGAGAGAGACATAGGGTGGGTAGTGTGCTTTGTAAGCAACCCTTTCAGACGCGGGAATGGAAATTGTGCACAACTTTGTAAAAAACGCGTGGGCTTGGAAATTGACGAAAGTATTACCAACCAGGCCATATGCAGGCGGTGGTGAAGGCTACCGGTGGTGGTGAATGGGTCCTACGAAGGTGTTCCAGGAGCCACCCCACCACTATCACCGTGGATGGCGGCGACTGCTACCTGGTTGACGGTGTCACTCGTTCTACCCGATTGTAAACTATCACTCGTTCTACCCGACTGTAACTAGAAAAATATTAGATTAAGGGCCTGTTTGGTTTCCTCCTGCTAAAGTTTAGAATGAAACTCTCCATTGAGAAATGGTGTTTCATCCATATTTCATTTTGTTCTACATGACGTGGCCGTCTTGGAAACAATGTAATGAAACACTCCACTGAGACTGGTCTGAGTACGAAATAAACTAGAACTTAGTACAACATTAAACAATAAATCTTCCATGAATATCTTATACCCTACGTACAATCTATGGGTCCAGGAATTGAAATACAACATTCCAAGGATCCTCATAACTTGCTTTGCTTTGGATAAGGGTCATTTGCATCTATCTCCTTAATACGTTCAATCAATGATGGAGCTAGATGCAACAACATTCTTCCATTTGCAAAGACCTTACAAGTATGGGGGTAACCCATGCCTAACTAAATTAAATAGGAGAATGGATATGGGGAACAACCTCATGAAACTTCCTCTAACATCCCCCTGGGAGCAGTGGGAGGAAGAGGAGAAGCAGAGCAACGAGGATATCTGTTCCCACATCTGGATTGCATTCGTGATCCAGAACTGCTCTGGCTCACGAAACCAATCCAGATGATGCTCGGGCCCTTGCTCTAGTGAAAGCTCTGAAAGATCCATGGGCGCCAGGGCCCTTGCTCCAATGAAAGCTCTCCATGATTTTGATTTCGCAAGCTCTTACCGTGGATGGCGATCAGTAGCGAGACTGTACCATGGAGGCATTCCTCCCTACCTTTGCGAAACATCCTCTAACACCTAGGATGAGCGGCCATAGCCACGCCTAGGTGATGGTGGAAGCTGATCTTGAAGGACTTCTCCCAGCGGCGCCGCAGTCGATGGAGGTCTAGGGTAGCCATGGCAACGGGAGACTAGGAGCAACTGAAGGGTTTCTCTGGTTTGTCCGATGGTAACTGTTGACGGTAGTTATCATCCATCATAAATCATTAATGTAACTTGAATAAATGATAAACAGGATCACCAACATAGATTTAGGGGTTTAAATTGATAGTTCCCACAAGTTTTGGTGAATCTATGTTTTCAGCAGGGTTTATCTAGAAAACTATCAAGAGGGATCAAATCATCAAATAAAAACACGCTTATCCACAACAAAAACTACCCCAGAAGATTCTAGAAGACTCAAGAAGACACCACACCAAAGCAGAGGCCGAAGCGCTAACATGTGGGGCCGGCTAGCCCCACCTATAAGTCGGCCGCCCCCTGTCCCTACCTGGCAGTCTCTCCTTTATACGTCAGTTCTCCACCGCCTTAAGGATTGCATCTACGCCATTCTTTCAAGTCAGTTTGATCCGAGGGCTCAGGATTGATGCTCCGACCTATATAACCAGCCCCTGCCCCCACTCTAGAGCATGCTACCATAAGTCAAGATTAGACCAAAAATTAGGTTTTCTACCCTGTCCCTACCTGGCAGTCTCTCCTTTATACGTCAGTTCTCCACCGCCTTAAGGATTGCATCTACGCCGTTCTTTCAAGTCAGTTTGATCCGAGGGCTCAGGATTGACGCTCCGACCTATATAACCAGCCCCTGCCCCCACTCTAGAGCACGCTACCATAAGTCAAGATTAGACCAGAAATTAGGTTTTCTAGAAAGAAGAGAATAGAGCTCCAATTCTTTAAGTTTCTAGTATAGACTAGCTAGCAAGGTTCAAGTAGAGTGTGGGCTATTGCTCAGGATTCCGGATCTACCTTCTGGAGACTGGTATAGCCATTATATCTCTAAATTTATGACTTTGTACTACTTCAATATTATGTTGGTATTTATTATGTTCCTAGTTTGCTCTAGTTATATGCTTGACATAGTTATGATTGATCATGAATTTATGTATATGTTCACAAAGCTCTTAGCTCAGTACTCGAGTGAGTTAAGTGGTCAACACTATGTAAGCATGGTGCTTAGATATTGTTTGCCTGCGGATGCATTCTACACTCTGGGTCATGTGATAGATCGTGGATGTGACACTTCCATTGAGTCCTTTGTAGTCCACTCCCCATTGGTAGAGCAAGTAGAACGCGGTTGCAAAGGGATATAAGCTATGTTCTTGATCTTCCTTAGTAATGTTCCTTATGCATAGATCCAAAGTTAGTTATGCTATAGATGAGAGTGTATATACTTGGGTGTACAAAAGACTTAATAAATAAGGAATGACTTAGGAATATTTTACTCTTTAACGAATCTCCTGCTTAGCCGTACTATATTTTATGAGTCGCTATTTCTATCTCTATAATACCATTATTATCTTACACTTGTTATTTATTTATCATTTGTCTTTTCCCTGCCATAGCACGAGAGTGGTTTTATCATAAGTATATACATTTGTCAATATCTCTATTCCAACACAACTCCATAGCTCCTCCCTGTGGATAAAATATAGTAACGATACCTAGCATACTCTAAGGTAAAATGCTACAATGGTATATTATCTGTGCGCTTGCAGATACTTTAATATATATATATATATATAATTTTTCTCTAAGTTTTTAAGTGTCATTTATAATTACCAACAACGCATTTCTGGCATCATGCTAAAGATGATAACTTAGTAAAGAGTGATGCTAAGAAATATCAATAGTAATAGAGGTAGAAGGTTGGGATCGGAGTGCGCATAAGAGGCTCACCTTACCTTTGGTTAAGTAGCCCCACCTCAAGACACAAGCGGGGAAGGAACCATCAAGATCCATGACTTACGCGGTCACCCACGTGGGTCATGAGCGACGGCGCGGCGAAGATGATTGGAAGTGGAAAACGAGGCGGTTTACATTCACCTGCACATTTCAAACTATACCTGCTCATTGGATCTCGAGCGATCTTAGTGGAACATTCATTTTCATTAAATAGGCCGCGTCTTAGTGGGACTTTCATTTTCATTAAAAATGCCGCGTCTCCCACACGATCTTAGTGGAGCACACTTCTCCTGAAATGGCATTGGAAGTTGGACGAAGAAAATTGACTGCACCACGGGGATAGTTGCGAGTTCCCATGCCACTTCGCAGAGGGTATTTAGCTCCCCGCTCGGCCGCCTCCCCTACCTCCTCCTCAATCAACGTACTACGTTGATCGCTCCGCTTTGCCTCTCTAGCCCTCTAGCTCACCGCCATCCACACACCATAGCTCCATCATGCCACCACGTGAGCCCTTGGTTGGTCTCATCATGCTCCACAACGCGCGATGTCGACGTCGGCAATCATGGCAATGAAGCAGCACCACACGTTGCTGATGGCGCTCCCTACTGACCTGGCCATTGAGATCACTGGCCACCTCGCTGTGACCTCGGAGCGACCCATGGATGACCTCTGCAGCCTACGAGCGACCTGCTCGTCCATGCGCAGCATCTGCGGCAACCCCATCGTCGGTCAGCGTCTGTCACTAGTTCGGTTCAGATGTGGGATGACATGGGATGACCCAATCGACTATGAAGCCCTCCTTGCTAGCCTGACCCAACTCGACAACCCACATCCCCCAGTGATTCCTCGATGGTCTTGCTCGTGCCGCCGATGGTGGGCACAATCTGGCAGCCTATTTGATCGCCCTATTGCTCTATAGACACAATGGTGTTGCCGACAATGTCGACACTACGAGGCGGTACATGAGACAGGTTGAGGGCGAGGAAGGGTCACGGGCAGCGGCGGTGGGCGGTGGCGGTGGACCAACTAGTAGGTGGCTAAGCAACAACGGGTTTGTGATGTGCCACTGCCCGACCGTCAAGCTGATCTACCAATCGACGTGGGGCATGTTGTCGTTGCCGCCACCAACACAGGTGCACGGTGATCTTCCGTGTGCTGGCGGTGTATGTGACAATATTGTAGATGAATTAGAACTTAGGGCTTTGTATTGCATCGAGGACTGTAGGCTTCGCTAAGAAATCCATTTTTTCAAATGCGATTTTTGATTAAGAGACTAGTAATAGAATTCACTCTTTATTGTATTCTGACATTTGAAATTTGTCCTCAAATATAGTGTATTCTGCAGCTTTTGATTTTCTGTTGCTTTTCCTTAATTAATGGATAGAATAAAAATAGGAATGTGAGTTGCATAAAAATATCAACTGTTAGAAAAATGAAGTGATACACGTGGGACTCACGCGCGGGCTTGGAAATTGACATAAAAGTGTTACCATCCACACCGTCTGGAGGCGGCAGTGAAGGCTACCAACTGTGGTGAATGGATGCTATGAAGATGTTACCACCACCTAATAATGACGGCCGTGTCATACGGTGTCATACGTGTCAAAGGTGCACAAATGGAACGTTCTAGGCAACAGTAAACACATATATGTTCAAAGTTCAAACTGATAGTAAATAGTAGTAGTATGAACAATTTTTGTACAAGATGCAAAGGCATATTACAATCCAACTACTCGTGGGGAGCGTTAAGAATGATGTCTGGTACATGCATCACGGCCGAGACGGCCATGGCCAAGGGCTGAAAGTAGATGACGTGGTCCTCTTGATCGTGAAAGGATGACCATGGCGAGAACCTCGGCTCCAACCCTCGTAGGCCCCCACAGCGCGGAGACGCTCCTCCGTTGTGGGTCGTTCTGCGCATGGATTCAGCGATCGGTTGTCCTCGCCAGTCACATCATGGCTTAATGGCGCCCACATGCCTTTCCTCTAATTGCTTCACCTGCGTAGGTGTCCGTCACGGTTATCAATATGCTAGAGTGGTACGGCGAGGGAGGCATTCGCTTCTGGTAGCCTGCTCCGCCACTTCCTCATTCTCGTTCTTGCAGCCTCTTCTCTGTCCGCCGAGATGGATCGAGGCAAGCATCCTCGAGAGGAGTCACCGAAGGCTAGAGGGCCATTGACATGTCTCCGAGGCTACCTGTGCGGGCAAAGGTAAGTTTTTGAGCAATGTTTTGAGATTACGATTGACCTGCGCTGATAAGTGATGTTTCCAGGGCTGTTTCCCACGCCGCATCAGGAGGGGCCGCCAACGCCCCCCGTGCCGTGACCCCACCGACGGTGGGGTCGAGTTCATCCTCATCATTGTCTTCCTCGAATAACCGGTAGGAGTTTTGTGAGCTCGTCCGCGCAGCGAATGAGGCCCGCCAGCGCTACTCCAAGACCACTCGCAAGGTGGGTCAGCTAGAGCACTGCCTCAATATTGTCGGGGTGGCGCTCGCCACTTTGGAGGTGGATACTACCACCGCGTAGGTGGTGACCGTCGACGCCCAGGCCCATATCATGGGTGAGGGTTCTCTCCGGCTTATCGTCGTCCTATCTGACATCCGTAGCTTATGATCTTCTTGTTGTCTTGTGGCCAACGCTGGAGGAGCTGCTGGCAGCCTCTCGCCACAAGACAGAGGAAGCCCACCTCTAGGAGTTTCTCTTGATAGAGGACCATGAGTAGGCTATGGTGGCAGGAATCCAGCAGGGAGCCAGCATCGCCCTTGCTGCCATGCAGCTTGGCACCGGCCAAGACTTCCACTAGGTGGAGCTCAGGTTCTCAAGCCACGCCGAGCAGGCGGAGCAGGCCGAGCTAGTCGATGACTTCGCCACCACGGTGGCCGCCATCATGGCCATCGTGAATGTGGAGGACATCCTCCATGGTGGTGGCCAAGGGCCTTAGTGTAACAACCCGGGTTTTTGGAGAAGCAAAAAATATGAACTTTTTAAAATTTTTCCTGCAATGTGTGAATCATGTAGATGCTAGGTCGAACCTAAGTCAACTAGGAACAATTTATAAATAAATTGTTGCACTTATATAGAATTGTTTGTAGGAGAGTGCCTGTGTCCGTGAGTCGGTTTTGGGTTGAGTCTTGTTCGAGTTGGAGAGCACATCAAGTCCGTAGCAAACTCCCATCACATTCTTTTGCGAATGCATCTTGAACACTCTTGGATCCTTCCAAATTTCCTAGAGTTTCTCAATCTTTTTGGATTCCACACGATCTTTATTGAAGTCTCTTTTACTTCCTTGTATCAAGTTGGCAAAATCCCAAAAAGGAAAAATCCTTAACTCTTATCCCAGCTAGCCCATCTTATCACCGTGGCGATGCTCCTAAATCCTAATCCAACCATCTGCACCATCTTGCATGCCACTGTACTTGGTTCTTTAATCACGTGAGTAGTCAGCTGTCTTCCGTGTCTGCCATGCTCCAAGAACGGAACACAACAGCACGCACTGCCTTGCTTGGCCAGACCCAACCGCAAGCAGCAGGCTGGCATGCGCCTGTGCATGGTCCTGTGCTCGTTCCTTGGATACGAGATGCATGTACGTACAGAAGCAGTAGCTGCATCGGAGCCCAGTTTCTAATATGACCCAGCTGAGCGCCCAGCCTGCCCAAGCCGCCTTCCTCTTCGGCAGGCTTTGGCCTAGCCCAGCATGAGTGGCAGAGCGAGGCACGCGCACCAGGTGTCGCCGCTCCGCATCGCGTGCGTTTCACGCGCAACGCCCGTCCGAGACCCATCGGTCAGCCGCAGTGCCCAGCGCCAGCCGCTCCGCGCCTTGGATGAAGGCCACGTGCTCCCCAACCACACAGACGCCGAGGATCACCATCCACCGTGCGCAGCACCTTCCAAACCCTAGGTCACTCCCACGAGTTTCCCAGGTGCCGCCGTCGCTCTCGAAGGTAGAGCGCGCGCGCCTCGATTCCATGCCCCACCTCGACGTCAGCACCCACCTACCCCGCTTCTCCCTCCATGATCGGATGAACGCCATGTGGCCACTGGTACGGACGTCGAGGCACTAGCCGTCCGTCCTCCGGAAGCCCTAGCTGGCGCGCTATAAGAACCCCACAGCCGCACTCGCCCTCACCCACTCCCTCCTGTTCGCTGCCATAGAAGCCCCCTCCATCTCGTTGCCTCTCCATGCCTCGCTGCATGTTGCACGATGGCAGCTGCCGCGGCGTGCACGCCGGCCGTCGTAGCGACTCGAGGCCATCGAGGAATAGCCGGGACTACCTCACCTTCATCCCTACCTCCCTCTGCTCCCTCGCCGTGACGCGCTAGTACGCGGTCGCGGTGCCCGCTAGCCCACGCCACCCTTACACGACCTCATCGCCACGCCGGCGCACGGGGCCTGAAGCGCCACGACCACGACATCCCCTTGACGCTGCTCCGTGCTTGTCACACACAAAGCTAGGGTCGCCACGCTGAGCCATCTCGGCCCCGATCCTCTCTGCGTCGAGCAACCTTCCTGTTGGTGAGCATCATCCTCGCCAAAGCTCCTGTTTTTCCCTTCCCAGTCATCGTGCTTGACTGATTTGGCCATCATACTTTGTTTCGTTCACTGCAAGCAAAGCTGCACTGTGCTCCCTCCTTGGCACAGCAGACGAGAGCCCGGCGCCATGGGGAATTGGGGTCGTCTTTAGTCAATGGCCCCATTCCAGGTGTCACGTCCGCCGCACGCCGCCGGTGAGCCCTCCTCGGCCAAAACCCCGCCTTTCTTCTTCCCCGCCGTTGTGTCGTTCCTGACATCGGCGTTTGTTCCAAGTTTCTGAACTTGCAGCATGGATGAGCCGCCCGCCTCGGAGCCCATCCGCGCCACCAAACTCCACCTCACGTCATCGTCTGTAGCCTCGGTGGACGTCACGCCACGATCACCACGGCCGCGTCGATGAACCGACCTCGTCGGCGCCCTACTCGCACCGGACCCGGCCCGCGCCACGCGATCCTCCGCCGGCGGGCCCTCTGGTGAGCACCCTGAAGGCCCAACCTTTTCCTATGCTTGCTTAGTGTCGTTGCCTGTCCCAGTCTTCGAGCGGCTTGTTTCTCACGCACGCACCGACGGCAAAGCAGCTTGACCACTGTTTTGCAGTCCACCCGCAAGAGCACGCTTTCAGCAGCAAGGAGCCCATGGCCATAGCCATGACCGTGACCTTGCCCTGCACAAACCCAAAGCCATCTCCTTTTCGTAAGCTCCCTGCCTAGCCCTAGTGTTGGGACACGCACGGACACCACACACACGGCACACGTCGGCGTCCGAGCACTCGAGTGCGGCCTCCTAGCCGCCGTCGCGCACGCACGTCCAATAGCACCTATACACGGACGCCATATCGCCGGGCCCCTGCACCCCCGTGGCTTTTGGTTCCGCTGTCGCACTCGCGACCCTGACCACCGACCCAAGACCCAAACTTGATCTCACCGAGCTCAAGCAAGCCACTGGGGCAAGATGCGTGGCGTCACTGGCGCCACCACCGGTCGTTGGACTCGCCGTCTCATGCACGCGCACTTGCATGTGGAGACGCGCGGCCGTGCTTCGCACGCCGTCGTGCGAGCCTCGGAACCACACCACCTCCACCGGTTGCGCGCCCATAGGCAGGCCTACGCTGAGCCGCGTGACCGAGACCATCGTTGCCGAGACCACTGTTGCTGAGACCACCGTTGCCGAGACCACCGTTGCCAAGACCACCGTTGCCGAGACCACCGTCGCCGAGATTACCATTGCCGAGGCCACCGTTGCCCAGACCACCGTTGCTGAGACCACATAGCCTCGCTGGCCGAGACCACCATGACCCCATCTACCGCAAGTCGTACCCTCTGGACCATGAACCCTAGTCTTATGTCTTACCGAGACCATGGAAAGCCCCATCTCGCATCTTTCCGTATACGCATATCTACCTTGTTGGGCCCTATTCTTACGACCTATCTATCCATGACTGTCTTACATGATCTATCCATCACCTAGCTATGGAATGTGCTACTCCACCAATTTTGTCGGGTTGTTTGGTCATGTCTTATCGCTGGTTGTTGGTGTTGTTGCCTGTGTGCCGAGCCTTCGAGCCGGCTGAGGGATCGTACCTCGTTCGGACGTTACGATCGCGGGATCCGTCTCGCCGTGACCGTGATGCCGAGTGTAACTCGACCCCTCGCTCTTTAATTGACTTCATAATACTATGAGTGTTAACTCCTACCTTCGGCCCTAGGACATGGCCGCGATGGATTCGAAATCGATATCGATATCGATGCGGATATCACCCGCTCACATCGAGCCTTTCGCGACCTAGCCTGTGGGAGATGACATGGGAGATAACAATCATGGAACGATGGATGCCAACTCATTGGTGTAGCTTGTGGCTGCGAGATCACCTCGCCATGACCATGGAGCTATGCCACTCTTTTGCTTTTACTTGCCTCTTCGTGCTCAAAACCCCCGTATGCTTGTACCGTGTATGACCATCGCATCTCCTTGATTCCCGCGGTGACAACCGCACCGCTATGAATTAGAGAGATGTCTTAGTGCCAGTGCACCTAAGTCGGGTACCCTACGAGTGGTTTGCGCACTTGGTGTTTGTCGTTTCCTCCCAATGCCCCGTCTTTCGTCGTGGCGTGAGTGTTGGAAGAAGTAGACCTTGTTCCTTGTTGTTCTTGCTCTTGTTGCACCGCTAGCCTGCTCTGTTCAATTCCGTCTTGCCCATGACGATTGGATCAAAGACCGGACTATCCCCTTTGGGTTAGCGAAGCTATGGTCTATGTCGTACCTCGAACCCATGCGTGTCGACCCGATTGACCGTCTAAAACCATCTTTCTCAAAGATGTGTCTGAGAACATGACATGGATGTACCTAGCTAACCCCCGCTTCTTTTGTTTAGCTGAGCAACTCTCCTCTTGGCTCCCGACATTATTATGTCATGTGGATCGAGAGAACCCGTTGCTATCCAATCTCCTTGAGCTACCGCTTTCTACCATAGCGGATGAGCCGAAGCACATTGGAGCCAAGTCACAATACTGTTATTCATTCTTGTCTGCTTCTTGTATCCAATTGTGACTTGCGGGATAAGGCTATAAGAGCCGAACCCCGTCGTTCTTCTTTCTTGGGGCCCGACTTCCAATCCCCGTCAATTCAATGATACTAGATCGAAAGATCGTGAGCCATGGTGTTTGCTCTAGATAAGCTCTAGCTTAAACCGTTTATCATAAAGCCATACTGGCTTGGCCATGACTTAAGCTTGTGCTTAGCATACCACCACTCGTGTTTCTTTGGCCCATGGATCAGACATCAGCCGAGAGGGCCAAGTCATTTCCTCTTTGTGTTCCTTCTGGGTCTTGTCGCCTTTTTGGAATATTGTTTGTTCTCTTGCCTTGAGTGTGTTTTGGAGGTAATTGCCACGAGGACAACGTTGGATCGGAAACCGATGGAGAAGGAGAACGTGATCGACGACAGGACACTGGGAGGAGGAGACCTTGCCGATCGACTACATCAACTAACAAAGATTTGTACCACTACTACCTCGACATCGCAGGTGTCATGGCAGCACCCTCTTTTATAGAATCCTATTAGACATTGCATAATATCTAAAACTGCTAGCGCTTTATAATTATTCCTTTGCTAGTACTTTGATGCATGCTACCACCTGAGCCAGTATTACCCTGATGCAACCCACTCTACCACATCACCCTGCTTTGCGCATTCGCTCGCTTATATATGCTTACTTGCCTGCTCGCTTGCATATTACACCACTATACTTATTATTAACTCTACTTCGCATTATATCGGGGATGTGATGCTGGTGGTGAACCCCCTGGGAATCATTTGGCTATGGGAGCCAGACTTGGTGTGACCTGATGCTGACCAGCGTCCGGTCAACATCCATGGGACGCGTCTGGTCAGGAATTTTGGTCTCTAGACCCTCTCTGATGTTGACCTAACGTTGTAAACTCAGTGTCCAATCGTTTACTGTTCAACGTCTGGTCCTCCCTGACTGCGAGGCCCTACTGCTATTGATACGACTAGGGGCGCATCCGATTCCAATCACTATGTTGCATTCGGTCGCTCCTTGGCTTTTGCTGTGCAAGCTGATCGCTGACCGAACACAGCACCTGTGAGTCCGGTCATCACTAAAACAGTGTTCGATCAACATTTGACCCTCCATTCACTTCCAATTCAAAATCCTTTGTGAATGAGGTTGACTCCAATTGACCTTTTGGCTATTCCTGAGCTACCTAGTGCTAAGTTTGACAAGTGTGCACCACACCTAACCCATTAGACTCACCGAGGTCAAGCTCCTAGTTCATACCCCATTAGTAGTACGCCCAAATGAAAAACAAAGTCCTAAACTACTCTAAGTCTCTCCAATACCAAACGACACTTAGAACTAGTCCGTCCATAACCTTGTCGTCCATCCTTTGAAAATCAAAATGATTTCCATCGATAGGGGCATGAAAACCCTAATTGCCCAAACAAACATCATTACTATGACCTAACTCAAGTTGCCTCTGTAAAACACACGTTAGTCATAGTAATCTTGTGTCGTCATTAATCACCAAAACCCAACTAGGGGCCTAGATGGTTTTAATCTCCCCCTTTTTGGTGATTGATGACAACACAACCTCGAGTATATATAGGAGATGAGTGAGGTTTTTAACATGCTTGGTTCATATAAGCAATTGACAATAAGAACAAAGGGGGGTTAGGCATGCTTATATGATCCAAGCCAATGCAATGTACTCACAAGATACGAAATATGTATGAGTACACAAAGTAAAGCTCATTTGTATTGGAGTAAAGTAAATGAGCATAACAAAGTGACATGACATATATATCAAAGTAGAGAGCACACATGTTACATAAGTTTCACAATCACACATATATCACATTGTGGGGGTATGGCCCCCGGTATCCACAAGACAAGACATGGGCCGCACCATCAGAGGTGGCCCAGCCCACAAGATCAAGGCGTGCATGTCACTATTTGACGTGCACCGCAAGATATTGTATAGTACCAAATAGGATATTTTCCTTGTAACCCTACCCCACCAGAGTATATAAGGAGAGGCAGGGGTCCCCTAGTGGACATAGATACATACATCTCATATACAATACAATACACCAAAGACACAGGACGTAGGAGCAAGGACTCAGAACTCAGGTGGTGTAGACTATCCTGTGAGCTCACTAAAAGTAGCACCCAGACTACTGGAGATAGAGGTGTCCATCACAAGCACTGACGTGGACTAAGTAGGAGTGAAGCCCGTGACTATAGGAGTGAAGTGCTGAGCTTGGTCTATCCCTGGTGAAGCAAACCACTGAGACACCTGCTCGGTAGGTGAGGCAAACTATGCAACCGGCTATCCCTGACTCTGAAGCCCACTGGGTTGTATAGCTGGAGTCACTGGGGTGGTAGTAGCAGGCCGACCGAGCTGCAACATGGGCTGGTGAGGAGCAATCCCTGTAGCCAAAAAGACATGCTACATGAAACCAAGAAGCTGCTATTGAATGACTAGCTGCTGCTACTGCATATCCTACTGCTGCTGCTAGAACTGATCCTAATGTGCTTGCACTTGAGCAATGGTAGCTGTTGTCTCCTATGCCTGATGAGCCTAGTCCTACCATATGTGCTTAAGTATAGCTAGCAAGGCGGGGTCTGTCTGTGGCGGCTATGACTGTGGTGGAGCCGAGCTAGAGCCATCAGCCTCTCTATCATGTGCACATGGTGGCATATGCGGGATGGGCTAGTAGTGCTCATCTAAGCTATCAATCGGGTCGCTCTCAACCACATCCTCCTGCTATGCTTCTAGATGCTCTAACTCGGTCTCAGCAATGGCCCTGATGGCCTCGTCTTGCTCAGCTGTAGTCTCTGGCACCTCTGGTCTACGGCTCGGCTAGCTAGGAGTCCTCCCATGACTATGACGTAATAGCTGTCTCATGTTGTACTGTGGGAACTCTATAGTAGCACCACTCTACTCAGCCACTATCTCTAGGGACATATATGAAACTACCTATAAGATAAGAAATGTGATCCACTGAGCATATGACAACTGACGATGGCCTCTAAAACCCTCTGCTAAGGTGTCCTCCATCTCTAAGAGCATCACATTCCAAATATCAAACACAGTCTCAGAGATCAAGTGGTGGACTAGCCAAAGCTAAATACGTGTCAACCCCTCACGATAGCCACTCCTCGGGAGCAAAGACCTCCTCATGACTGCATTAAGGATACGAGCTGTAGGTGGTGTCGCAGAACCGACCAATTTATAAGAATACAAGTACAATGGCAATCCGCAAGCGGTCGCACTGTCATACTTGAACCCATATAAACCCGGTAGTCCGTCGAGTACCACGACGGGTCTCGATAAACGATTTACAACAACCAAGATCGTACAGGATTCAACATACATGCCACATATTACATAAAGTTCACAGATACCTTTCATCATCAGAGTATGAATAAAAGTTATTACAAACCGAGTTTGATAAATAAAGCGGAAGCAAATAAGTTCGAAAATAAAGTTTCCAACATAGTTTGATACAGTGCCAAGCTAGATCACGGTCCACAAAAGCAAGGATAGGAATTACTAAAGAAGCTCGCCCAAGGCTTACTCCTCATCCACAATGGGATAGAAGCAACTCTTGCAATAACCATGATACAAAGTGCCATCGCAACATTGGGAAAATAAACCCCGAGTACGAGAAGGTACTCACTAGACTTACCCGTCATGAACCAGAAATAAAATGACTCCAAGGAGTATGCAAAGGCTGTATAAGTGGACGTAACTTGACAACATTTTGCGAAAAAGGCAAGCGATCCGTTGTACAATTATGATTCCTTTACCAAGTTAATTATAACTATCCATTTCTAGATTAGCAACTATCCTGTGCCAAACATGTGGTATCATTTAGAAGCATACAATAGTAACCATAGCGGTATTGCAATTCCATTTTCATCCGAACCATCATGTTCCATAATACAGATTACTACGATGTTGGGACTAGCCAAGTTTCTCACTATCAGGAGAGACGGCGATTCAATCGATTTCAACCAGGTGGGAATTTATTTCTAACACAAACCAGGTCTACCGACCCACGATAGCCTTAGGTCACCTTTGGTACAACTCGGTACACATTTGGCGGGTCCGTCTGCGCGCCGCACAATCTGGAACACCAGATGCCGGGATGCTCGAGCCAAGCCCGCCCTTGGGCTCGGTCGATCGTTCCCGGAAGGAGCGCGCTGTGAAGCGATTCCGGCCCGAGTTGAATTACTCGGCTTCGCGGTCGGAACAAATTATCCGGCCAGCTAAGTGAGAGGCATGCGTTCAATCTTGTCAGAAGCACCAACAACGGTACGGTCCTTGATCGACATAGACGGGGATAAATCCACACCCAAGACCTCCATGTCTTGTTGCTTCTCTATCTACATCCCGTCCGGTCTCGATTTACTTTTACCACATGGTTCTGTTCCACGATAGCAGATATAGCCAACCGTGCTCCGGTATCCACCTATATCTCGCAGGTGACAGGACATCACCCGACTTCTACCGGTCTAAGCATGGCTAAGCATAAATATTCGATCCTAGACCTATACCGGTTACAGGTGTAATATTTGGACAAGGAATGTACATGCATCAAGTGGTTTCATTCAACTCTTATAACCTAATGCATCAATCATAAATACGTAAGTAAACATTTGTAAAATTACTGGGAGACTTATAATGCTCCGGGGCTTGCCTCGCAGAAAGGAAGTAGGGCGATGGTCGAGGACACTCAGGAAGCTCTTGAGGGGGTTACGCTCCGCGCGCCGGAGCTGCGGCTTGCGGATCCTCCTGCGGGTTTCCTTCCTCCGCTTCTTGAATTCCAACAACGTGATCTCTTCCTCCGATCCTAGATGCATGAGTATGGTATAAGTATTACGAATGCATATATGTTAACAAGTGCATCACGTTGTTTGAGTAGGTGCATATCTCTTCTCGATTATTACTTAACTACTTCTACAATGCATCGACTATGCCACAAACAGTAGCTACTTGTTTCACTCATAACTGGAGTTCTACAAATCCAAATCCAGTGATCCTGGACTTTCTGGAAAGCTTATCAAATTCTCTACAACTTTGCTATTAACCATTTTTATAGTACACCTCAGTTTCAACATGCAACTCATCACACTCTAGAATCAGTCCGGAAATGATTTAACATGCAATATAAAGTAAGAATACTTCTACTTCAGGTAATCATTCAAAATTTGACAACCTAGAACCTACCAATAGTTTAAGCATACCAAATACAGTTAAGATGATATAATGGTGAAGCCCAAACTATTTATTAAATTGCCTTTATTATTTTATTTAGATATCTAGGTTAAATAATAAATATATATCAGATGTGCTTAATAAATTCTCAAAAATTTACAGAGCCTTACTAATGCTATCAAAGGACTACTGTAAAAATTTCATGTCATTTTACCAAGTAAAACATCCTATGCAAAAATGACAAGGCAGCAAGGCTTGAAATAGCATAAATGGAAAATCCTATTGAAAAGTGTCAAGCAATAGATTTCATATTTTTCTTAGCATCCATATGGTACTAGGATTACCTCCAACAAATTTCATGAATTTTAGACTCATACTTAATTTATGAAAATTCATGCAAGGATTAACTAGTCATAAAAGAAAAATCTATAACTTTAAATCTACCCATGCACTGGTCCTCAAATTTTTACCAGGGCTCACATATGCTAAGATTAGTTCACCACAAAAATTTCATAATTTTTGGAGCACAGGAACTCTAGATATAAAATAAACAAGTTTGAATGTATTCAAAAGCACATTTCAAATCCCTATTTAAATCTCCAGAAATTTCTACTGTTGAAACCAAGAATATATTTTTCTTAAATACTACACTTCCTAAGGAACACAACCATATTTATTTCACCATTTTAGGAGCTACCAAACTGAAGATATGAAAATCACAAAAGAAATCAAAAACTGGATCAAATGAGCTATCCTTCACTATCATTGTCATCATTGATTGGTGGGACCGGTGGGTCGAGGACCCCACATGTCATTGACTCGAAGCAGAGCAGCGGTATTGCTGGTGGTGGTGTTGGGCGAGCCAGCTTCGCCGACTGGCGAGGTTGCGGGCGGTGACATCATCACTACGCGATCTCGTGACCTAAGCGCATCTATTGAGCCACTTGGCCGGCCCTATTGTCGACAGTAAGCAGAAGGACGGCGGCGGCAATGGCGGAGCGGCGGCGGACGACGGCGGCGACGCGTCGGTGAAAGCTACGGTGACGCAAACACAAGCTTCGGACGAGCATCTACGAGCTATGGTTGGCCTATTGCGCTCAAGCGTGGCATGGGGTGGTGGTGCGGTTAGGTGGGACCACGGCGACGGAGGGTGGCGGAGGAGCTCGGCGAGGCGGTGCGGGGTTAGAGCTCACCGAGCTTGAACAACGAAAGCACCGGAGGACGCGGTAGGATCTTTGGGGTGGCGGTGGAGCTGTTGCGGTGGTGCTTGAGTGGCGGCGCGGCGTGTGCGGCGCGCTATGGCGACGGCGCGGCTGCGGGAGCTTCGGTGGGCGGCGCATGGAGGCTGCGGACGAGCGAAGGAGGCGGAAATGAAACCGAGGGCGCTGGGCGTTGCGGCGGGTCTTTGGCGTGAAGAAGGCGCGTTTCGGCTGGCTTGGCTGCTGTTGGATGAAGCGCCGGCGACGCTGGCGCCACGCGCACGCACGCACTGGCGACCACGGCTCTGAACCGGTTTGGCCACCGAATCACCGATTCAGTTCATCGATCATAGCGATGCAAAGGCTCGACGATGAGTTTTGACACTCCTTTAACCGCTAATCCGTAGCTTTCTCGGTAAAACGATCTACATGGTTTTTGTAGCCCGAAGTACCAGCTACAACTTTGGTTCAAGTACCTCGTTCTAATTCGCAACAGAGACGGAGCAATATCGTGCTCAACATCGGCTGTCAGTCGGTTAGTCGATCAACCACTTAGAAAATTTGCTAAGTGTGGGAAGCTGGATTTTTCTGGTTTTTGTGGGACCCATTCAAGCATGTTAGAAGCTAAATCAGTCCATGACCCGAAAATAAAAGTTGTTCCTTATGTCAAACACTACAACTTTGCTTTAGTGAACTCCTCCATGCAAGGTCTCTAACACCTAGTTCAACTTTAGTCAAACATGTCACTTTGAAAACATGATACATACACAAACCATGGCTAAATGACCAAACTAGCCTTAGCACTAAATACCAAAGTTGTTCCTAATGATATCCTAAGCATGTTTAAACAATTTGCAAGGTCATTTAAGCATTTCATGTAGTAGTCACTCATATAGCTATTCAGGTCAACACATGAAATATCACTTAAGTGCTTGATCATGAAATGTGGCCTTCATGAACAAGGTTCCTTTTGTTAACCTAAGTGTAGCTAAGGTGTTTTAGTGACTAGCACTACCCACTTGCATTCATTCGCACATGATCATATGCATATGCTCCAAGAAACACGGAATAACAAGCAATGTTTCATATGTTTCGATCAAATGTTTCAATTGTAAATGATGGTTTATGAATGCTTGATGCTCATGCTCATGTTATGCAAGTCAAGTTATGCAAGGCTAACACCCGAGGTGTTACAGGTGGAAAGTCTTACGGTGTGCGGCTCAATCCCTCTCCAAATGGCTCAGTGAAGCAAGATCTGACCAAGTCTGTGGGTGGTACCAGTCCACCATGAGGGCGTCTTAGTGGCTCTATCTCTCCATAACAGATCTCATGAATCCAATTAGGAGACTCCAGAATCCTTAATATCTCTCTAGCCCTTGAGCTCTGTAGCCTATAGTCATGGCCTCTGAAGGCAAAGTGAATATACCTATGCCTCAGGTCAATCCACAAAGAAGCATAGAACTCTCTGACCCATGACAGAACGTATTGACCAGTCCGTCCTAGGAGATCAGCCAGACCCGGTAGGTAGCTGAGGTGGGGACAGATCTGCTCTCCTGCAACTACAACTATAGCCTCTAAGGAGCATACTCTCTGAGATCTTAATGCCACACCACTATTGAGGTAGGCATTGTAGAGGTCCTCCTACAACACTGTGTAGAATTGCTCTAAAGCATGCTCATCCTGCCTTGACAGAAACCACGGCTCAAACTCCACAAAATGGAGTTGTTGTACCTGTCTAACTGTGGCTGCCCGCAAGTCCAAGTGTACCACAGGAGGCAGACCCTATGGTCTAGGAGGTGGATGAGAACCACATCTTTGTGTCTCAAGCCTCGGTGACACCTAGGTGTGAGTACAACAGGAACGTTGAAGTCGTGACTGCTCTGCCTTCTTTGGGTGCTCTGCCTGCTCCTGGTGTTTCTCGGTATCCTCCTGAGGCTCAATCTCCTCCACCAGAGCGCCCTCTAGTGCATCCTCTAGAGATACATGCCGACCTTCGAGCATGATAGTACCATGTGGACTACCAAGACTGGTCTCAAGCTGCTCAACTACGATCCTCTGAGCTCGTGACAATTGATCGCTAATGCGAATACCACTGCCTTTGTCACCTCTCTCAGCACGCTCTACCTCAGCGGGCACTTCTGCTGCTCTCTCTGCATTTATGTCATCTCTCTTGTGCTTCTTCTTTGTAGTGGTCTTCTTTGTCCCCTTTCCCTTTTCCTGCTCTGTTAGGCGAGGTGGATCAAGTTTTGCACAAAAGTTTTGCACCCTAGGTTCTAATCCTACTCTATCATGACAATTCTAAGAATGTAAAGTCATGAATTGAATTGCTCAAATGTAAATGCTCAAAGTAAAGAGAAGGAGAGGAACGCGGCAATATTTTTCCGAGGTATCGAAGAGTTGCCACTCCCCACTAGTTCTCGTTGAAGCACCTGCGCAAGGGTGTAGCTCCCCCTTGATCTGCGCAAGGATCAAGTACTCTCTATGGGCTGATTCTTTGACACTCTGTCATGGTGAATCGCCCACAACCGCTCACACCATGACTTGAGTCATCCACAAGCTCCACCGAATGATCACCAAGCTTCCAATCACCACCGAGCCATCTAGGTGATGGCGATCACCAAGAGTAACAAGCACAAACTCTCACTTGACCAAGATAAGCCTAATGAGAAAGGTGGATGCACACTTGCTACTCCCTATGCACTAATGAGGTCCTTAATATTGGATTATCAAGTCTCAATCACCCCACTAGGCTCTTGCTCTCCCTTGCACTCCAAAGGTGTTTCTCAGCTGAACAAATGGGCAAGAGAGCTAAGTTGGACGAGTAGGAGAAGTATATATACCCCTACTTTAAAACATAACCGTTATTGTCCAACTCAGCAGTTTTTGGGGTGACCGGACACATCGGTCGAAGTGACCGGGACGTCGTCGGTCAGTAGCCAACGGCTACATGGCGTCAACCTATCAAGGAAGGCTATTAGAGTGACCTGACACTGACCAATGTCTGGTCAACATCCACCAGACGTGTCTGGTCAGAAATTTTGGTCTCTAGACTGTAACACCCCAGTGTTATGGTTGCACTAAAACACTTGCATCGCATGAGCATGTGTATCATCATCTCATTCATAAGCATCATTCATTCATGCATAAGCATTTCTATATGAAACATTGCTATGAAACATGTGAAACATGCTATTGTTCTTTTAAGCTTCATTGTATGTATGTTTTATGATCATGTGTGATTGAGTGCAAGTGATGAATGTGGGTAACTAAAATACCTTAGCTACACTTAGAATGTCATTAGGAACAATGTTCATGTTAACCATGTTGCCTAATTATGATTTCAAGTAATGGTTTGACTTGTATTGACCCTAGGACTCTTTTGTTTGACTGTTTAAAAAGTACGACTTAGAGTGTTTGCATGTCGGAGCAACCTAAAGCAAAGTTGTAGAAAATTTTATATGGAACAAACTTTGTTTAGAGGTCAAGTCATGAAAATGTGTGGAACAGTCTCAAACATGGCCCACAAGTCAGAATTGGGGCTGATTCTACACTTAGAAATTTTCTAAGTCCAAGGGCTGATTTCTAGTTTTGCAGGATCGACTTTGGCTTGATTTTACTCTCTATCCTTTGTGAATTAGGCTTTGATCTCTAAAGGAGTTTGGTAGCTGGTACATAGTACTTCAACTTTCGTTTAGGAGGTTTGCGCTAATGACCTAAGGATTCAGAAATCAATAAGCTCCAAATCGCGCTGTCAGATGTTGGTGAAGCGACTGAATCGGAGCTACAGTGCTTCGCCGTTCAAGTCGTGGCCGACCACCGTCTGGCCGAGCGCGCCAAGTGGAGGTCGTACGCCGGCGTTGGCCCCGCGGGTCAGGCCATCGCGGCCACGATGACGCCACGCGCCCCTTAGCTCGCCTATTTGCTTCGTCGTGCGCGTCTGGCCTCTTCAGTCCACGCCGAACCGAGCGCAGCGCCGCTCCGCCGTTGCCGAGCAAGCCGCGCCGTCGCCTAGCTCTTTCGCCGCCGTGAAAATGCCGCTTCCAGCTAGCCCACGACTCCATCTTCTTCCTCCAGAGCTCGTCCACCTCACCACTGTGCTAGAGAGTCAAGGTAGCAGCCGTTCTTCTTCTTCTCCGCAGCGCTCCTCCATTGCCGCCGGAGTCGGAGGTGAGCCCGCCGTGGCCAACCACCACCGGAGCTCTCTCCCTCCTTTCTCTCCCTTCCCTCAGTTTCCCTGTGAACTCCTGATGCTCACGCCAGGCTTAGGTCGGACCGTCATGGCCTGAGTTGGCCGGCGTACCTCACGCAGCGCCGCCGCAACCACCATTGCCGCCGGCGACCTCCTCCTCTGTAGCTAGGGGTCCGTTTTCTACTCTCGTCGGTGCGGGACAACGTGTTGAGCACGTTGGTGCCACCCCCTTCGTTAGACTCCTCGTCGTCGTCGAGCGGTGGCCGATCAACGACCTCCCCTGCTTCGTCTGCGACTGGCCGGTGGGTCCATTGACCCCGCGGGACCCGCCTGTCAATAGATCATAGAATTTTTGAATTGATTTTAAATGCAGTTTTGTTATGCTATTTTGTGATTTTTGTATCTCCAAAGTGGTAGATCAAAATGGAGTGATACAAATTTTGGTAGAATCACAATGAAGTGTAGTATTTAAGAAAAATAGGACATGAGCACATGTTGTAGAAATTTTTTATGAATTAAATAGGAACTTGAAATGTGTTTTTAAATACATGCACACTTGTTTAAATTATATCTAGAGTTCCTGTGCTCCAAAAATTATAAAATTTTGTGGATGAGCTATTTTTTATAAGTAGAATCTCTGGTAAAAATTTTAGAGTTATTGAATGTATGGATTCTGAGTTATAGATTTTTCTTTTATCATGGTTAATACTTGTGTGAATTTTTGTAAATTATTTAGGAATCCTATGACACTGAAATTTGGTGGGTAGCATCCTAGTACCTTAAGTATGCTAGGAAAAATATGAAATCTGTTGCTTGACACTTTTCACTAAGGTTTCCTATTTATGCCATTTTAAGCCTTTATGCCTTGTCATTTTTGTGTAGGATGACATACTTGTTCAATTGATGTGAAATTGATGTAGTAGCCTCTTGGAGACATGTATAAGCTACTGTAATTTTTGTGGAATTTTATGTACACTTTGGATATGTGTTTATTATTTAACCTAAGTATCTAAATAAATTATTAAAGGCATGAGAATAATTTATTTAGGAATAGACACTATGTTTTCTGGTGTTTTTTCAAATAATTTATTTAGGAATAGACACTATGTTTTCTGGTGTTTTTTCAACATGTATGATGAGTTAGTAAAGTTGGTCTTGTCCATTTGTATGTTTACAACGTAAGTTAATAATTATTTCTTGCGTTGTGTCCTTCTGGATAATTCTGGGAACTTTATAAAGTTCTCCATGATAAATTAGTTTGCTGGGAAAGTGGTCAATAACAAAGTTGTAGACAATTTTATAAGCTTTGTAGAAAGTCTTAAATCAGGGTATTTGGATCTGTAGAACTCTAGTTATGGATCAAACTTGTTGCTGTTGTTTGCAGCCTGAAAACTGTTGAGTGCAGTGAATGACTTGTTTGCTTTATATGAGTTGACGTGATGATTTAGATGCTAGGCTAATTAAGATAAATTGTTAGTTACAGGTGCTAGACCTCTTACTGAAGATGAACAACTTTATCTTAGGTTATTAGAACTTGGTGAGTGTGCCGTTCTTGTTTTCTAATAAAGATATGCACCTACTCGGTAAAATAGATGTATAGCTTGTATTATCATATTGTTCATGCGTCCATTCATACATGGCTGTATATTTCATCATCATCTTCCATCTCTTGTGCATGCATGATTCTTATACTATGCATATGCATGCAATAGGTGTTCCAGAGGGAGTAACGCTTCTGGAATTCGAGCCAGTACTTCCGGAGGAGCAGCATCAAGCTCAGGAGCAGGAGGTGCAGACACCCGAAGAAGGAGCCTACGAAGAAGTTCTTGAGTGCCCCGATCACCAACCTTCCTCTTTTCTAAAAGGCAAGCCCCGGAGCATTCTAAGTCTCCCATGTTTTTACAAATATCTTGAGTATCTTTTATTGTTGATGATGCATTAAGTATAGGAATTGGTTGGAACCAATTGTTGCATTATATCCTTACCTTGTCTAGATAAAATCCTATGAATCCTAATTAAGTGTAGGATCGAATGATGCTTAGCTATGCTTAGACCGGTAGAAGTCGGGTGATTTCCTGTCACCTGCGAGATGTAGGATGAGCTCTGGTCATGGTTGGCTATAATTGCTATCATGAAAAAGAACCATGTGTTAATATTGAAAAGAGATCGGACGGGATGACGGTAGTGCAGCAACAAGGCATGGAGGTCTTGGGTGTGAATCTATCCCCGTCTGTGTCGTTTAAGGACCGATTCATTGTACGTCCTCATGTCATGTTGAACGCATGCCTATCACTTAGTTGGCCGGATAACTCGTTCCGACCGCGAAGCCGAGTAGCTCAACTCAGGCCGGAAGACCGAGAAGTGAAAGTGCACACCCTGGCGGTAGTAAGGATGTGCGGGGAGCTATTGGCGTAAGTCCGAGGTGAGATTGACCACCTGGCAGAGTGGACTCCCTGAGGGTGCGGCGCTGCTCAGAGCCGCGATTCCTGAGATGTACCAAAGG
Organism: Miscanthus lutarioriparius; assembly: GCA_904845875.1. Classification (NCBI taxonomy): domain Eukaryota; kingdom Viridiplantae; phylum Streptophyta; class Magnoliopsida; order Poales; family Poaceae; genus Miscanthus; species Miscanthus lutarioriparius. The sequence goes on along the minus strand of CAJGYO010000004.1, from coordinate 25,080,546 downwards.
TGACCTAAGGCTGCCTTCATGCGGTATGCCTGGGTTTATGTTAGGAATACCCCTCTAGATGGATAGGAATCGATTCGAATCGCCGTCTCTCCCGGATAGTGAGAACTTGACTAAGCAGCGGCAACGTAGATTCACTAAATATAAAGATATGGTTAAATGATGATGATCATGAGGAGGATGATAATGATGAGCCATGAAATACCTGATATGGTTATTATTGTTTGCAACTAAATCAAATGATTGATTAGTACAGGTGCTAATATAGATGGTAGGAAACGGATAAAAGTCACTGCTAGTCCAAGTGAATAATGCTAATGGTTACTCAAGCTTTTATGCAAAAAGGTTGTCCAGCAAGATCCACTGATAAAGCCTTGCATACTCCTTGGTGTCATTTATTTTTGGTTTATGACGGGTAAGTCTAGCTGAGTATATTCTCGTACTCAGGGTTTATTTCCCTCTTGTTGCAGACGACGTGCTCTATAACGGCTACTGCAAGTATTGTCTCCACCCTGCTGGGGATGAAGACTAGATCATGGGCATGATCATCTATGTTATCTTATCTTACTGCTTTTGCTGGATATGACTTTGGTGCTGGCTTGTATTTGAACTAAGTGTGTGTGATGGTCTCAAACTACTTGCTTCCGCTATTTGTGAACTCGTTTTGTAATAACTGTGTACTATGATGTATGAGGTACTTGCAAACTACTTGTGAAATGGATGTAACATGTGGCTTGTTATGTTGAATTACTGTGATCTTGATTGTATGCAAGTTGATTTGAAATCCTTCGTGGTTTCAGTTGACTACCGGGTTTATATGGGTTCAAGTATGATGGTTTGATCACTCCGGTGATTGCTTTCGTACTTGTGCTCTTATAAATTAGTCGGTTCTATTACATAGACCCTCTCTGATGTTGACCTGACGCTGCAAACTCAGCATCCGGTCATTTACTGTTCAGTGTCCAGTCCTCCCTGACAGCAAGGCCCTACTGCTGTAGATATGACTAGAGGCGTGTCTGGTTCCAATCATTGTGCAGTGTCTGATCGCTCCTCGGCTTCTGCTGTGCGCGCTGATCACTGAGCGAACGCAGCACCTGTAAGTCCGGTCATCACTAAAACAACGTTCGATCAATATTTGACCCTCCATTCACTTCTAATTTAAAATCCTTTGTGAATGAGGTTGACTCCAATTGATCTTTGGGCTATTCCTGAGCTACCTAGTGCTAAGTTTGATAAGTGTTCACCACACCTAACCCATTAGACTCACCTAGGTCAAGCTACTAGTTCATACCCCCCTTAATAGTACGGCCAAATGAAAAATAAAGTCCTAAACTACTCTAAGTGTCTCTCCAACGCCAAACAACACTTAGAACTAGTCCGTCCTTAACCTCATCGTCCATCCTTTAAAAACCAAAATGATTTCCATCGATAGAGGCATGAAAACCATAATTGCCCAAACAATCATCATTACCATGACCTAACTCAAGTTGTCTCTGCAAAACACATGTTAGTCATAGTAATCTCGTGTCATAATTAATCACCGAAACCCAACTAGGGGCCTAGATGCTTTCAAAGGGGAATGGCCCACCAATGATCATGAGGCACCTTTTGGGTTAGGATACGCAACCCTTTTATCGAAGGATATATAGGTGAGCTAGGCATCCGTTGGATTTCTCTATGATTGCACCGAGCGAGAGCAGGAGTTAAGGCGAGGTCACATCTCCCACGATCTTAGTGGAGCACGCTTCTCCCCAAAACGGCGTTGGAAGTTGGATGGAGAAAATTGACTGCACCACATGGCTCGTCGATCTGAAGGGTCTTGTCCACCCAGTCGCCCACCGTCGGAGTAGAATAAAAATAGGAATGTGAGTACCACAATGACATTAGCCAACATTTCATTAAAAAAGTAGTAAATCTTTATTCATAAGTCCAGTAGGTTACGTAATACATTCAAAAGGTGTACAATAACAAAGATGTGTACCGAATACTATTGGGTGTACAATAACAAAGACCTATCGAGTACATAAAACAACCTATACTCGACTGCGATGTCGAAAACTTCCACTAACATCACCTAAGAAGGGGCATGGAGCGGAGTTTGAAATGACAGAGTTGTAGTCGTAGGCTGCTTCGATGAAGAGAGCCGACACGACACCCACCTTGCAAAGCTTGCAAGGGTTGCAGCGGAAAGCACAAGGAGACCTACCCACGTGTCTGACTCCTCCACAGAAACGGAAGAGAGGATCACCCCCGGACATAAGAAAGGCGGTAATCCTCCCTATATCTTCACAAAAATTCCACTAGCACCGAGGACAGACAAGTGTTGACATTTCTTAGCGTTGCTACTAAGAACAGAGTTTTAAATCTAGTCCCTAGCGACAACGATAGAAATGCTTGTTGGTATTTATTAACTTGTCACTTGTTTTAATAGACACCTATTATAAACCTATATCTCCTAACATTACTTTACTAGGTTGTCATCCCTAGTGATGATGCCAGAGATGCTTGTTGGTACTACATAGCATTACTACTAGAATAATACTAAGTAGTTCTTTATTAATATATGTGATTAGGAAGAATATATAAATATATGAATGAAAAGGGTCTGCAAGCGCACAGATAATTATACCATTGTAGCACTTCACCTGGGAGTATTTTATGTATCATTATTTATATTATTACCATAGGGAAGGTCTGGCACGGACATGTATTGATAACTTATACTATTAATGGAAAAATAAACCATAACCAATGTTCTACTCATAACAGGGGTAAGTCATAGGATAAGATATATGATAAGTATTGATCAATGATAATAACAAATCACTCAGAGTACTCCGTTCTATAACATTAGCATGGTCAGGTAGAATATTAGAGGAATAATTCCTAAGTCATTCTTAATTATAAGTTAAAGCATATAATGATTAGTGCAATTATACCTAGTAGTCATTGCTAAGATCATCTTCATATCTACACATAAGTGATATTACTAAGGAAGATTAAGAACAGAGTTTGTTCTTCCTTCATAACCGGACCCTACGGGCGCCTATATTCGAGGAGTGGACTACAAAGGACCCAACGGGAGTGTCACATCCGCGATCTACCACATGACCTAGAATATAGGATGTATCTATAGGTAAACAATGTATAAGCACCATGCTTACACAATATCGACCACTCACCCATGGTACCTTAGAATGAGCGCTATACGAACTTATGCATGAACATGATGATAATCCAACTATACTAAGCATATAATCAAAGTAGACGATGAATATTATAACGAAGAACATAAATAAAATGAATAATAATATTATCATAACAATTGTATCTAGCATAAAAATAATGGAGGTACAAAAAGAGGGGTACAAAGATTATACCAAACCACGCTCTTGACAATATCGGGAATCCAAGCGAAGCCTGCTTGCCTCCCTCTAGATCTAGCCTAACTAGGTATGCCCTAGAATATGGTAGAGCTCCAAGGACGATTAGGGTTTCTATCTTCTCAATTGACTTGATGACTAGAATTACGATGGCTGGGGGTGGCAGGGGCTGATATATATAGCCTAGAGCGTCCAACGTGAGCCCTTGGATCAACCCGACTTAAAGGACGACGTAGATGCAACCTAGGAGATGGTGGAGAACCGACATTCGAAGGAGGGGCTGACATGTGGGCCTAGGAAGTTGGGCAGCCTGCAAGTGGGGCCAGGTAGCCTCTGCCTCGACGCAGAGTCCTCTTGATTCTTTAAGTCTACTGGTGTCCGTTTTGCTATAGGTAAGCGCGATTAAATCTAACATGTAGGTCCACCTTGATGGTTTTCTAAATAAACCCTACAGAAAATACAGATTTACCAAAACTAATGAAATTTATTAGTTTAAACCCCTAAACCTTCATTGGTGATTATATTTATGCCCCTATGCATGTTTTATTGATGGTTTATAATGGTTGTTAACTACCTTCAACAACAAGCAGCCATGCATTGCTGCACTCCAACGCGGAAGAAAGCTAATCTTCAAGGCCTTATCCCATCGCCGGTGCTGCCTCCGGAGAAGTTGAAGAACAAGCACCATGGCGATGAAGATGGATGATAGGCTCAAAAGCCACCTTTCACTAAAACTAAAGGCGGTTCTTGGAGAAAGAAGGTGTGTGGAATGAGCACAACTGATGGCAAACTGGCTTACCTTGGCTTAAATGGCCCCACCTCAAGACGCGCGTGGGAAGGCAACAGTCAAGGTCCGTGACATCCGTGGCCACACACGTGATTCACGGGTGATGGAGTGGTGAACACGATGCGATTCAAATTCCCTGGCACATTTGATTCCCTGTCACATTTCATCCTCATCTAAAACTAGACTTAATGACGATGTGTACTCAAGCGTATGATATGACACGAGTGGGGAAGGCAACAGTCAAGGTCCGTGACATCCACGACTACTCACGTGAGTAGGGCGATGTCACACTAACACTGAATCACCGTATGAAACAGCGAGGGGAGCTGTAACACCACCATAACGTACTAATCGTGCCAGAGAAATAAACCAATTTGGAAACACAACAAATTAATTAAGATGGCACGCTAGTTTAGCTGCAATAATGACAACATCCATCCTAGACAAAATTAACATGGCCATAGACAATCAAACAACATTGGTCCATTTGAATATGTTGTGACACAAAGATACATCAAATGGAGCTTTATTCACTACTCCGCTAATGACTCCAAGAAAAGGAACAAGGGAACATAAGGAAGGAAGTAAGGTCTGCTCATGAACTGTGCTAGGACTTTACATCTACCACAGCTATGGTCGACACTGGCAGGGGTGACATGAACTTTTCTTCGGTCCATGTCATACGCGATGATTGTTCTTTCCGCCCCAACAAAGAAAATTAAATGCCATTCTAGGTGAACTGTAATCGTTGTGTAGGCTGAATCATAATCCACGTAACTAAATTTAATATTAGTCTTTCCAAACACCTTCAGTGTGCTTACAATATGCTTCAATGTCCATTTATTAGTAGCATAGTCTTCAAGGATCCAGACTGAAAGCTGAGACATATTATGACCACTAACACCACCAACAATACATACACACAAGTGACCCTGAGCTTGATGGATGTAGGGTAGAGTACCACGAGGCCTAGGAATTTTTCTTCATGTATTTTCCTCCATATCCACAACAAGTATCAGAGAGTACCCCATAATGTGCAGACAACCGTTATGAAACACACTTGCTGACGTTGAACGTATCACATCATCAATGCCCTGGCCCCATTCAGATTCCTGATAGATCCATGCTGTAGTCTGAGATGAATAGATCTCCACACCTAGGCACTCAACGTCCTCCTCCTCCACAAATTCAATCACATTGAAGTACGAGGAGGCTATCGAATTGAACCACAATCGAGCCTGACCAACAGCATGGATGCAAGGCGGCAGTACCCGCAAATTCTTGGTTGACAGATTACAGATGACATAGCAGGATCCAACAACCTTAACGCACAAGCATAGAATGAGGCCATTGCAGCAATCTAAGACAGCTACTTTGTCAATGGGGAAGGGCAAGAAGGACAAGTCGGGGAGTTCACCGGTGACGCTGGTGAAGTTTCGCTCGCCTTTCTCGCCATCGTAGAAGAAGCCGGACATAGTCTAGGGTAGCACCTTACGGTTGTTGAAGATGAGGCGGTTCTAGGAGCGATAGACACATTTGTAGCACAGCAAGGAGCGGACGGGGAGGCGGCAAAGGATCTATAGAACAAGATCCTTTGTGAGGCTAGTCAGTGCGTTCCAGTTGTTAGGCATCACCTCCATTTCGAAGAGCCTGCGATCGTTATTATGCAGTAGGATAAGAGCTCCCTTAGTAATGAGATCACTAAAGAGAAAAATAATCCGACAAAGATTCATCAGTGCAGTGCGAAAGCATTACCCTTGTCTTTGGATCTGGCAGCGGCACGGCGCGAGGCATGTAATGGTTCACACAAATTGCGAGAGGAAAAATGCACCAGCCGTGCAATGGTTCACATAAACTGGGAGAGAGGAACAATGCGCCAACCTTGTTGGGCCGTATCTGGACGGTGGGCTCCGTACCAGCCGTCATCGCCTTGGGCGGTGTTGTCTTGTCCATGTTGCGTGGCGCAGGGGTGGCGTTTGACCGGACCGAGGTGACCGCTGTCCCCTCGGTCCTTGCGGGGTCAGTGCGGCGTGCCTACTCTTATCAGAGCGGGCAGGTTTGGCTAGCGTGACCTCTCCTCGTTCTTCCCGGGGGTCGGGACGACGGAGAGGTCATGAGTCTCTTGCGCGTCGTGCGGCTAAGACAGAAGGGGGGGCATGGCCGACCCTGGCCTTGGCGTCAGGCCTGTTCTGCTTGGCTCAGCTGAGCCTCGGTCGCTCGGACCTTCGCTAGCTGATGCGTCGTGGGCCGCTCGGCCTGCTAGTTAATCGGTGCCTTGAGATACCCGGGGATTATAACCATGACACTACTAATTTAGAATAACTAACTTAATGACGCTTTCATGATGTGTGTCATCATATCTACCACCATATACACGTATACATAAAACAAAAGTGATTAGCATATTAATTTTGAATTCGAACACAATAGCCAAACATAGGTTTCAACTAATAGGCACGCCAAACACACATGGAGGTGCGATACAAGAGGAAAAATGAATAGGGATGGGGAAACATATATAGAACTAGCGTGCGCCCCCACGCCTTGGCGTGGGAAGGAGAGGAAAAGGGGGAAAATAAGGGGAAAAATGGTGAGGAGGAAAAAAAAAAGAGGTGGCACTGTTCCTTAACGGGTCGGCACTGTTCATAGTGGTCCGTTACTGTTTATCTACAGAGAAATGAGTCTGTCGGCGCGGCCGGTGAACAGTAAGCTGACGCGACCCGCCTCAAAAATAAAGTTCTTTTATAGATAACCGGTAAGTAAAGTCTATTAGAGCAATATAGAAAAGACTACATGCCTACATGGTATATATTAGTACTGAGTGTTGTAGAAGAGTGGTACCAAATAAATGTTAGGTTTGGGCTCATAACATTAATGTCTCTTTGATCTATTAGCCCGTGTACTGTGTGCAAGTATGGACTATGGATTGATGGACGAGTACCTGAAATGCACCAACAACTCCGCGAGATAAAAAGAGCCAGGCACTAAGCAAAAGAGTAGCTAGCCAGGGGTCCCTGTGGTGGATCAGCAGCATCTTGCGGGGTAAACTAGATTATCTGTTGCCAGCGTCTATCCACGGCAGGAAGGAATAGCAAGAAAAATGGAGACACCGGATAACCAAAAACTAGCATGCTGACACCCCCGTGGCCCCCACCATCACCATCACCATCACCTAGAACTGGCTGCGACCAGGGTTGGCCATAGATAAAATTGAAAAGAGGATGCACTGAAGCGCAGATATGCAATGCCGACATGGCAAACGTAATCTCTTAATATCCAGGCGAAAAAAATGTCTTCCAAATCTTTCTGCTTTTCGTTTGGTCCATGCATATGCACACTCTTTTTTTTTCTTTTTTTTTTACGGAGTTGTATAGGAGAAGGGAGATGTGAGTTTAGAAGGTCAAGTAGTGCCTAAGAAAGATACATTTTGGTATATAAGATCGATGCTACAGAGGAATGCAGATATTGTTATGGACGTTAGCCATAGAATCGAAGTAGGGTGGATCAAGTGGCGACAAGCCTCTGGCATTCTCTGTGACAAGAGGGTACCACAAAAGCTAAAATGCAAGTTCTATATAACGACGATTAGACCGGCTATGTTGTATGGAGCAGAATGTTGGTCTACAAAGATTCGACATGTTCAACAACTGAGTGTTGCAGAAATGCGTATATTGCGATGGATTTACGGTCACACAAGAATGGACCGAGTTCGGAACGATGATATACGTGATCGCATAGAGGTAGCACTAATTGAAGAAAAGCTTATCCAACATCGATTGAGGTGGTTTGGCCATGTTCAAAGGAGATCTCCAGAGACACCAGTGCATTATGAAGTCCTAAGCTAAGCTAATAATATAAGAAGAGGTAGAGGAAGACCGAAATTAATATGTGGAAAGACAATAAAAAAATATTTGAAAGCTTAGAATATATCTAAAGATCTATGTTTGAATAGAAGTACTTAAAAAGTAGGTATTGAAATGCCTAAACCGTGACTTGGTACCAGATAACGCACAAAAGCCTGTAATAATTCATCTAGAAATTGAATGACCAATCGCGCTTTCTGCTGTTCTTTATACCAAAAATTACCTGGTGCTCTGCTCGAAGAAGCGTATTTGCCTTGCCGTTGCCGCAGTCATGTGGAGATCGCGTGGACTCCACATCAGCAGCGCCGGGGCATTGACTTGAGAGGTGAGACACGTTAAAAGCTTAAAGGCCCAGGTGAAACGGTGGTAGGGCAAGAACCTGTGCTGGCGATAAGATAGCAGTGATCCTCTTTTCAGCGCCCTCTTTTTGACGTGATCTGATCCGTTGATACTTTCCCCCTGCATCGTTAGCAGCAGCATGGGCAACTATTTGCAGGTCAAACGAATCTGCCCCATTTCTGATTTCTCCTCCTCGACAAGCAAAGGATTTCCCAGTGCTTAGTCCGTAGTGACAGGTTCTGAGGGGACATAAAACGAGCCATATGCAGAGAAGATAGAAGATTGGGGTATGCAAAGTTGGGACCTGCTTCTTGCCAATTTGCCATGGTGGACGCCTGACTGGACTTTAGCAATGCCAATGCAGTTCGAGAACAGTGGAGACTGACACACGAGATGTCTCCTTTCCCCCATTTCCAGCACCGATCCAACGTTGCACGACCACGACGTACGCCACGTCGCCACGGGTGCTCTCTGTCACATGTTCGTACGTGTACGTCCCGAAAACGATGCTCGCTCGCTGTCGCTGGTGCTACCATGCCCTCCTGCAGCCGACACTCCACCCAAACCACGTATACTCATCCACAGCAGGCAGTCGTGCAGAACTGGTGCTCTGACGCCGATCGGAAGTTCAGAGATCAGGCTCCTGAGCAAAGCCGGAACAAGGCGCCTGCTCAGACGGAGGCTTTGGCGTCACTGGCGCACTTCGCAAATGGGGCGTGCCGGGCCGAATGCGCCATGGGATGGGCGTTGCTCCCGCGCGACAAGCCGACAAGGCAACGGCAGGGCGAAAGCAGGCGAGCCGCGAGCGCCACGACGGAACAGCAGACGCCAGACGAGGCCCGCGGGGTGAGGTCACCGCGCCGATCACGAGCATTCACGCACGCGCCTGTCCACCGACGACAGACGGACGGACGGAGGAGGACTCGTCACTCGTCAGTATTGCGCTGAGAAAACGAAGGCTCGTTGGGGGCGTCCAGACGAATCTGTGTGTGAGTGCCCCCACGGAAACGAACCATCGTGGGATCGTCTTCTGCCTGCTGAAGTACGATTAGTCTTCTCGTCTGCCATGCTGCTTCGTTTGTATGGTTCTCCTATCTACCACGTTACAAGCATGACACTCCTAACAAGTCATCAGTCGCCGCCCCCCGCCCCGCCCCCCCTTTTATAAAAAAAATGAAAAAATTATAAAAAATAAAATAAAACAAATCGTTAGCTTAAAAAAACGGCCTGCGAGGCCTCCGATGCATGCATCATATTATTATATTGCTCGCCCATGAGGACCGTCAAAAGGAGCTCGTAGTGCCGTGGGCCGATGACGTCATCGTGATCTATAAATGCCTAGGTGTGCGATGGGGGGAGCCTACACAAGTGCACGAGCTAACCAACCCTCCCCTACCACTAGGGCCGATTCCACTCTGCACGACCTCGTGGTGGTGGTAGTGGCCCACTTCCTTCTTCCCCCAGCTTCGCCTCCCTAACCACCACTGCTTACCCCATATAGTTAAGCTGCAACTGCCATTTCAAGAACTTCTTGGTCACCCTTGCCATAATTGGTCAGCCTCATATTCCTGGTTTTTGACACATACATACAATTAATACATCTATTGTTGGTGCAAATTGGGTTCGAGTTCGGCGATGGCTTCTTTGACGTTGAGTTCGGCGGCTTCAGCTATTATTAGTCTGTCATTCGTGATTCTGTCATTCTTTCAAGGTACTGTAGTTGACAATGGTGGATTGATCTTTCTTGTTGAGTTTTGAGTCGTATCGTATCGATCGATGGCTTATCGGACGCATGGTTTGCGCATGCATGCATAATTGCATGTGCAGGGGCGGTGGGCGGGATGACGTTCACGTTCACCAACCGGTGCGGCGGCACGGTGTGGCCGGGGGTGCTGGCCAACTCCGGGAGCTCCCCGCTGCAGACGACGGGGTTCGAGCTGGGGCCCGGCGAGACGCGGTCGCTGACGGCGCCGTCGGGGTGGTCGGGCCGGTTCTGGGCGCGCACGGGGTGCGCGTTCGACGCCGCGTCGGGCAAGGGCGCGTGCGCCACGGGGGACTGCGGGTCGGGCGAGGTGGAGTGCCGCGGCAGGGGCGCGGCCCCGCCGGCGACGCTGGCGGAGTTCACGCTGGGCGGCGGCGGCAGCAAGGACTACTACGACGTGAGCCTGGTGGACGGCTACAACCTGCCCATGGTGGTGGAGGCGGCGGCGCCGGGCTGCCCCGTCACGGGCTGCCTGGTGGACCTCAACGAGCGGTGCCCCGCGGAGCTGCGCGCCGGCGGCGAGCAGGCGCAGGCCTGCCGCAGCGCGTGCGAGGCGTTCGGCACGCCCGAGTACTGCTGCAGCGGGCAGTTCGGCAACCCGGACACGTGCCGCCCCTCGGTGTACTCGCAGATGTTCAAGGCGGCGTGCCCGCGCTCCTACAGCTACGCCTACGACGACGCCACCTCCACCTTCACCTGCACCGGCACCGACTACTCCATCACCTTCTGCCCGCCTCGCTCCGGCACGCCCAACAGGTACCCTTCTTTGCGTGTGCACCGACTCCAATCCTTTTGGTTTTGGTTTCAGTTTCAGTTTCGCTGCACAACGAAACCTTTCCAGCCAAATGCCAGCAGCCAAGTTCCAGCTGGAAATTCAAATACTTGACGCAACAACAGTTTTGACTTTTGAGGGGAGTTTTGTTTTGCAATGGGGATATATATGGCGTGCGTGGCACAAGCTCATAGTAGCTGACACAGTGACACTGACACTGACGGACATAATATGATACGAGCATCTCCCGGATTGCTTAGAAAAATACATTTTTTGGCAAAAGAAAAAAAAAAGAAGCATCAAAACTGGGATGGAGGAAGGAGGCGCTTTTGTTCGCCTTGCGTCTTTTGCTGCCACCGCCTTTGTTCCTTGCCCACCTTGCATGGTCACCGGTCGCCTCGCTAGTGGCGGCTGAGTTAAAAGCTGCCCCTGCCTAGTTGGCAATGGCACAGCAAGCCATGGATACATAGCGCGAGAAAAGCTTGGAATCTCAGTCACTGCTGACTGATCTGTTTTTTTGTTTATGAGAATGCTACTCTAGTAGACATGATTGAACTGAATCGTTCTGATCAGAGCCATGGTGTGGCCCGACATTTCTGTGCTGTGCAGTCAGAAGGCGACCAAGGATCCCTTGCCGACGCCCAAGGACGTGCAGCTCGAGGGCGACTCGTGGCTGGCCAGCCTGGCCACCGGCGAGATGGACGCCGCGACGTCGACAGCGGCGGCGTCGTTGCTCCTCCAGGCCGCATTAGCAGCGGCCGCAGTCATTGTCTTGCTTGTTGTATGACCGGATTGCGTGGCAAGACGGCGGCTCTTTGATCGGCAGCAGGAGCGGCCGGAGTTGTTGCTTTCGGATTTAAAAACACGATTGATTATTGGAGCAGCTAGGATGAGGACGGCGAAGCATATATTCTTTAGCCTTTTGCATGCCTTGTGGTTAGAGAGGTTGTTTGTTGGCAAGGTGGCGGTTATAGCTTCTAGCGCTAGAGATGCAAGCGGCTAGCCCATGAAATTCCGCATATAGATTTAATTTTGTGTGTTGCCATGAACAACCCATAAAATTAACCCTATATAATATGCGGGTCCGTGAGCTGGTCCGCTTACATCCCTATCTAGTGCTAGTGTGCTAGCGTCGGTCAACAAGCACGGTCTGCATTCATTTATTTTCCTCTCAATCAGTCTCAGCAAAACATGTCACCCCAGTTCCTTTTTGTGTATACATTGTTTCTTTACTTCTGTTTTTTAATATTTCTTGTCACATGCAGTATGCTAAGTAAAGAGCTATAGTAGTAAATATTCAGCACGTTCTATCGTCATGATTTTGTATTTTACTTACCTTCCTGAAAGTTTTGAGATATATGAACGAGGGCAACTCCTTTGGACATTCCTTGGCATTTGTTTGGCTCACTTCTTATGCTTTACTTCCAATACCAAGAGTGAGGTATCACCGTATCAGTGACAGCCAGCATTTTCATGTTTTCAAACACAGAATCTCTTTAAAAAGGAGTGAGACTTGATCGATAATGTTATTAGGGTGATCACCACAATTCATTAGATATATATATGGGGAGTCAGCAGAAAAGAAAACGGCCGCAGATCTTAATTTTAGAAGATTCGAATGGCCCACAGACATATGGCATCGGAAGCGGAAAAAAAAGAACCTTTTTTTTAGGGAAGCGGAAAAAAAAAGAACTGGAGACGATCCCCAAGCTCAGGCCGGGCCCATCTCACGCTCGTCGCCGCGGGCCATCTCATGCTCGTCGCCGCAGCCCACCGTCGGCCCAATGGACCGCACGACATCCGCGCTTCGTCTCCGGCTACATATCACGAACAGCGAAGAGGAAAGGGCAAACGAGAGGAGTCTTTAAGTTTCAAAAAAAAAAAAGAGTAAAGTACATTGGCAGTGTTTAAACTTGTGATGTCGTATTATGTCGGTCACTAAACTTTCAAAACAGTCATCTAATTCACTGGTGTCGAAATAGTCCAAATGGGTCTAGAACTAAAGGTTCGCTAGCATGTGAGGCCCACATGTCAGCTCTATCTTCCACCTGGCCGAAGTAGACAGCGCGCTGCGGCGGCAGCCTTCGCGTGGAGGGCTCCTCGTTGCGCGCCGCGGGTCCAAGCCGGCCCTGCGCGGCTCCCTCTGTGTGCCGCAGCTGCAGCCAAGATTTTTATTTTCGGAAATTAAAATTTATCGAGGGTCACAGATAAAGAGGATGAAGAGGATATATCGGAAATATCGGACTAAATTCAAATAAAATTTAATTTGAACTTAAGTAAAATTAAATAATTTTTAATAAAATTTGAACGAAAAATATAGATATTTTTTTATCGGCACCTATGGATAAAAAGGATATATCGAAAATATCGGAGATTTAGGCCGAAAAAGGAAACCATGGCTGCAGCTCCCTTTTGCGCGAAGCCTGCCGGCCTCGCGAGCCTCGTCGCGTGCGCGCCCGATTCGCGTGGCCCGAGCTAGCCACCAGCGCCAGTCGCCCGCGCCACCCCGCGCGGCCCCGCCGTGTCCGTGCGGCCCAGCGAAACACGGATGAGATGGGGCAGCCACCGCTCTAGCACAGAGACAACTGCTGGCCTGCGCGAATGGCGGCGGCCGGGCGGACCACGATGACACTCGCTACGCGACGTACGACATCCGGCGCGCGCAAGGCGGCAGTCCGGCACGTTGTCTTCGTCATCGCCGTGTTGGTGCGGAGTCTCCGCGGCGTCAGACTTGCGCGGGCCGCCGCGTGGCCGTGGGCTGACTCGTGGTGCTGTGGGCCTGCGGCCGCCCGTACACGCACATGCATTTGGTTTGTAGAGCATAAGCATACTATACCGCTGGAGCATAAGCCGAATGTTGTTGCGGTGGTGATGCATGCCTGTGCATATGCCGGAGGGACCGAACGACCGAGACGGCGAGACGTCGCTTCCACCGGCGAGCTGTGCACCCAGCCTTCATGGCCAGCCATTAGGATCCCACTGGTCTGCGGCCTCACGCGGCTGGCCGCGCTGCCCCTCACCCCGCCGCCCCTGCCCCTGGCGATTTTTTTAATACTTTTTAAAACTAATTTTAAATAAAACACTGTTTTTATTTTCTAAAACTAACACTTCTGGCCACGTCTATTGCCATGGTGCGGTAAAACGATGTGTCGCGCCATGTATGGTGACACGACGGGAGAATGACGTGGCGAAGACCGAAGACCGGAGGCCCTGATCACCTGGCCATGGCCTGCCCGCGCGGGGCTCGATGCGCTGCTCCTCGGAAACCACGGCGCCCAAAGACACGTGAGAAACACGCCTACAGCCTGCCGTCTGGTCTGGCTCTGGCACCGCCACTCCGCTTCTCCTGTCCCTGTCTCCACGCAAGGCACGGGCGTCGCGGCTACGTGTCGTGCGCGCGCCCGCATGAACCACGCTGCCGTGCCCGGTTCACCCTGCCACACCTGCACGCCTCCTACTGTCGATGTTTTACCACCGATAGCCTACCACGGGGGTACCGTGGCGATGATCGTTCGGTTTCGGCGTATCTTTGAACTTCGATGGTGAACGCAAGAGACGGTCGATTTATCTGGTTCGGGGCCCTCGATCGTAGATCGAGTAATCGCGACGACGATACGCCCGGCGTTTGCCTTTTTTGCGTTGGATTGATTATGAAGTGTTATGTCGTACCAATTGTCCCCTTCTTTAGGAGCCTGGCCTCCTTTATATATTGAGGAGGCGGAGTTCTAATCGGTTTACAATGAGATTTCCTAGTAGGATTACTTAATAGTTCTATTACTAAGATTACATGGGAAGAACCCTAGTTGAACTAGATCTTCTCTCTCTCTCTTACGGGGTATCCTGTGGGTCCCAGATCGACAAGCCCCGAGCACTTCATGGTTGAGCTACGAAAGTCTCGCTTTGCTCCTTCAAGTCTTGTTAGGTTGGAACAAAATGTTATCCGAGTGCTTTCTAGAGTGAAACCTTGTAGCGCTTCTTGGGACCCTCGAGTGGTGAGTGTTTTGTGAAGAAAAAGTACATCCATCGGGTTGTAGCCCCCGAGCCTCTTGCTATTTGGAACAAGGAGTGAAGGATCTTATCTTGAAGTTGCTCGATTGTTCGTTGAAGTTTTGTCAAAAGAACTCGAATATGGCTCGATTCGGGTTCTTTTTTGTCATAATGTCTTGAAGTAGTCTGCGTTGAGGAAGTCTTTTTGATGGCGTGCGCTTTTTGGAGAAAAAGTGCACTCACTCGAGTGTAGCCCCGGGCCTCTTGCTATTTGGAACAAAAAGTTGGAGGGTCTTGATCCTTTATGTTTGTTTGAAAATCGTGTGCTCTGAAGTAATCCACGAGATTTGAATCTTGTCCTCATCCGAGTAGTTTTTGTGGTATCTTTCCAAGCGGTTCTTTAGTCTGGATTAAGCCATCATCCGAGTAGTTTACGTGGTATCTTTCCGAAGCGGTCCCTTAGTATTGGATTAAACCATCATCCGAGTAGTTTCGTGGTGTGCGACCTCCCGAGCCTATGTCCGGGTTCTTTTTGGGTGGGTGCAATTTTTTATAAAATTGCACTCACCGAAATGTAGCCTTGAGCCTCTTGCTTTTGCTTGCAAAAGTTGGAGGTCGATTCTATCTTCAAAAAATTCGAGGCTATGTATCCCATGACCTCGTGCTTTCTCCGAGTTCTTTTCTTTTGAAAAAGAAGTCGGTTGAAGAATCTTGATGCGTTGTCGTCATTGTAGTCTTGAGTTTCTTGTACTTTTTGTCTTTTGTCTTTGGTTACGAGCCCCGGGAGTAGTTGAAATGAGTGTCGGATTCCACGGCTTAGTGTTGATTAATCTGTGATGCTAGCCGAGCCCCGAAGCGTATACCCGTCTTTGTTTTGTTCGGGAAGAACTGGATGCGAGGTCTTGGCGTATTCTTTGATAGTCTGCTTCTTTGTCATATGTAGTTGTATGGTGGTGGTTGAGTGTAAATGCTTTTTGTTCACGGGTTGTCTTGTGATGGTATATCCTTCCGAATATGCTCGTCTTGAGCCTTTATTTTCTCTCTACTTTGAGTCGTCCATTATTGAGTCTGTCCTTTCTTTGTGTTCTTTGTCGGGCTTATTTCATCGGTGCTCCTGGTCCATGTGCGCCGCTCCTTTGGTCTATAAATACTGATCCCGAGTGCTAGTTTTCATCTATTGGATATTCCGTTGAAACCTTCGTGGATATGAGCATGGTAGTTTGTGAAGTAGAGCAACCCCGGGCATATTTTGTAGTTCTGTGTGTTTTGTTGTAGCTGGAGGAAGTCTTGTGATAGGGATTAGAGGTAGGCTAATCCATGCTGCAAAGATTGTGCCGGGATGTATGTGGTGGTAGTTGGAGGAAGTCTTGTGATGCGGGCTTCGTTTCTTTCATCTGGCGATTCCGGGTTGATCCTCGTCGCCTGTCTTGAGACTGTCCGGTGCAGATCAACACCATATGCAGTATCACATCGGTCTTGGATAGACAGATGCCCGCCGGCCTTCTCTGCTCCAAGTTGCCCTGCCGTGCTGCCGATTTCCGCCTTGAGTGCACTACGTCCTTCCTTTGAAGAAAACAGCGTAGCTGATGACGGTTTGTCCTTCCGAGTAGCAATTTGGGACACGTAGTCGTTCCAGAGCCTAGCCGTGTGTGTGTTCCTCTTTGCTACCTCGCTTTTCGTAGTGCCGAGTTCGTTGGGTCTTGTAAGATTTGTAATCTTCTATTTTTGAAGTCGCTTGTAATGTAACGAATCTTGTCTTTAAGATTTGTAATCTTCTGCTTGTAATGTAACTAATCTTGTCTTCTGAGTTGTCTCTTACTTTTCTGTTGCGATCCCCGTTATTCATGAGATTACCGGGTTCTTTCTCAAATAACCGGGTTCTCTTGTTCCTTTATGAGGTAGCCTTTTCTTTCTTCCTTCTTTCTTCTTGTTTTGGCGAGTTGTTCTTGTAGCGATCGATAAACTCTGCCGTGGTCTTTGGACGGATAAGTCTGAAATCTGCCCGTTGGTTTGTACTGTTGTATGGATTTGTGCCCTCCATTGTTTTAACCGCGTCGGTAAATGGACCGTCGCATTCCCACATTGTGTTTTATCAGGCCTTGTGGGCCGTTTGTATTGTTGAAAAATCTATTTAAAGACCCTTTCTTTGCCCAACTCTTGCCTTTAAACCCTAGCTTTTCAAGAAATCCGCCGCCACCACCACCAGCTGCCGTAACCCGAGCATCATCATCCTACATCCTATTTAGCGCCTCTCTTGCTTCCACCGGTTCATAGGAAAGAAGAAAACGCAAGCAAGTCTCAGGCGACCTTCGTAGACGAGGAATCATCCCTTTCATTGATCCAAAATCAGGAGTTTGTGGCTATGAGGGCTTTCGGGAAGGTTTGGCGGCCCCAACAACAAGCGAAGACCAGGTACCTTGAGCTCGTTAGCGATAAGCTTGATCCAAAGCAAAGTCATCGCTGAATGGAGGGTTCGAGGCGAACATCGGGTTCCAGACTCCGGGTCTGGTGAGATTGTCCTCTTCGTTTCTTTTGTCCGCGCCGGACTTTGCCTTCTGCTTCGCTTTCCTTCATCGGTTCCTTGGTTATTTTGGGATTAGTCCGAACCACCTAACCCCAATGCCATTCTCCATCTTTACATTTTTCGTTCACCTTTGCGAAGCTTTCCTTGGAATCCCTCCTTCTCTCTGTCTCTTTTTTGCTTTTTCTTCGCTTTGAAACCTCCCCGCCGTGAAGAGACCCGGCGTTCTTGGCGGTTGTGGAATTGATTTCGTCGAGTCTCAAAATTAAGTTTTTTGACTATGATCTGGTCGATTCTGTAAAAGATTGGCGCGCCGAGTGGTTTTATGCTGCCAATTTAATCCCTTCCCTTGCCATTCATCCCGGGTCTAGCCCTGTGGTGAATGACCGATGGGACAAGAAACTTGAATCGCCTGCTGAGATTCAAGTGATCCAGCCACTCCTTGATAGGATTAACATGCTGAAGCAGCAGGGTTTGACCGGCTTTGGTATCGTCTCGAGTTTTCTTCGTCATTTGGGTTCACCTTTGAAGGAGCGAGAACATCTCGGCTTTGAGTATTACGGGGCCGAGGATCCTTCACGCATGGTCCTAGCTCTTGAGCTGACCGGTGAGGAGGTACTCGGCGTCTTGAGAAGATCTTTGAAAGGGGTGGCGTTATTCCCCGGTATTGTCACGAGTTCTCAGCCAACAACCCGCCCCCAGCTGTGAGTTGTCTATCTTTTTGTTTGAGTACTTTATGCACTCTAGCTGCGTTTGCTCTTGCTTAGCTTTCCTTTGACTCGGTGTTTTATCCGTTTTCGCAGGAGTTTGGGTGGAACTTTGTCGACCCGGTCTCCCCTGACGCTTTCCCTGTCGTGGCGGAGACTGAAGGTAGACTCGCTGGGACTTCTGCAATTAGTAAGTCCCAAACCACTACCGCTCTTCCTGGGGTTTCTTCCGGATTTGTTGATGTATATGAAGAATATGTTCTCGTATAGTCCCTCGCGGTCCTCGCGGTGTCCGAAGAAGAGGGGCGAACGGATGGGTCTTCATCGGCCTGCTTTGTCTCAAGAAGCCTCAAACCAAGTACTTTCTCGGTACTCCGGTTGTTGCTAGCATGCTCTTAGGTGAGCTCATTTAATGCTCTTTGTTCTTTTATTTTCTTGTCTCTCTCATGATCCGATTACTTTTCATTTTTTCAGAAGGTGCTCTGGTTTCTTTGGCTGAGGATGAAGAAGATGATGAAGTACCCCTCATCACGCGTCGGTGAGTCGTTTTTCATATTCCTGTTGCATTGAATTTCTCTTCTTGGTCTTGATCTTTAGTATTGATCTTTTTTTTTGAAGTAATCGGAGGCCGGGGGCGGGTTCTTCCGAGGCTCCCGTTTGACTTCTTCGAAACTCCGGTGTCGAGTTCTTTGGAAGCTCCGGTACCAAGTTCTACCGCTCCTTGATATGGAGCTCTTCCACGTCTCGGCTCGGCTCCTTCTGCGGCTCCGGCTCCGGCTCCTTCCAGCGGCTCCGTTGCCCGACCATTCGCTCTCGTCGCCGGGTGGCGGGGGCGTTTTAAATCTGGTTCCCCCTGCGAAGCCTTCTCTTGGCCGCAAAGAAGAGAGTGGTCGGGTGAGTAGATTTCAGCTTTATCTTTTGACCTTTATTTTCCTTCCTCTCTGGTTCTTATCGGCGCTCCTTTTTATCACTATTCGGTGTTTCGTCTTCTCTTACTCCTTCCTCGACTTCTTCTACGCCTCCCGCCGTGCCAACGAGTTCCGAAACCTCGGGACTCTGACATTACATTGATGGAGTGTTGTGGGGGCTTCAGAGCTACTGGCGAGATTGCGGTTTTAGCCACTCCGGAGGTGTGGCGGCCGCGCGGGTCCGCCGAGGTTTAACTCCGGCTTCCCTGAAGGTTGCTTTGGTCGTTCCTTCTTCGCTCCATCCGGCTTCTCCTTCCCCTACTCTTGCTTCCGGCGGTCCTTCTTTTTCCAATGACGTGGTGCTTGATTCGATGCCACCCATCGATTATCGGAGCTGACCGCAGCCTGGGGGAGCCTATCGACTTCTTTTGGTGAAAAACTTCAGGTAGGTTTTACTGCCGTTCCTTTTTTGCATGCTCGTTTTTCCTCTGTCCTTACGCTTTATTTTTCTTTGTCTGTTTTGGCTCAGTCTTTCTCCCGTGATCATTCTGGCTTCTTTTTCTCATCTGAAAATGAGAGAAAGTTGTCTTCTGAGGTGAGTGTTCTAAAAGCCAATCTTGACCTTCTCCGGCTGAGTTGGAGCGAGCGTCGAGATGCACAAAAGGAGGAGAAAACCCTTCGTGCGGGTAATGGAGTCGGAGACATGGCGGAGTCTGCGAAAAATGAATGCAAAGGTGCCGTGGGCTCTGCTGTATCTTGTATTTTGATTTCTTTTTCTTTCTTGACTTGTTCTTGGGTGTCTGTCTAGTTCTCCAGTGAGAAGTGAAGCTCTCGGAGAGCATCGATGAGATGAAGGCTCTAGTCCGTTCTAGTCATAACAAGGCTGAGGAGGTAATTACTCATCTTTGAGGAAGAACTTGCCCTTGCTAAGCTGATTAAGCCTTGAGTGATAGAGATCTTGTGCAGGCCCAAAGAACTATTAAAAGCTTGGCCGAGAAAGCTGGCGACGGCCCTTTGAAAATTGGAATGTTTTGTGGAAATCTTTTTCGTTCGATGGCCGGCGTTCTTGGACTCAATGGACGACGGGCAATCTTAGGCGCAGATTCATTCCATGGATTCCGGTCGTTTCAAGAATTCTTGAAGAAATGTGCCCAAATATGTACCAAAAATGTGCTAGCCAGGTCCGGGTCCTTGCTCACGAGGCGCCTCTGTCCAAGATAGCGAGAGGAAGGCGAGAGCCAAGAATACCTTGCGCCGTTGAGAGGATGGAGCACGAGGTCGACGGTTTAGCTTGATGAGATTTTGAGAAAATCTAGATATTGACATTTCCCTTCACGATGATAATGCTCGACCCGATTGACCGGGCTTCTTGTGAAGCTTCTTGTAATATTACACTCCTCTTTAAATGAAGATTCTTGTTTTTCGTTGATGTATTGTTTGCACAGGTGTGGTCGAAGTTACTTGTCCTGCTTGAGTATTTTGTCTGTCTCGCTTCACCAAACGACTCATGTGTTATCGTCTATGCGCTTCACCAAGCGACTCTGTGTGTTATCTGACAGAGACCCCTTGATTTGTCGAGTGCTTTGTCCATGTTGTGACTTGTTAGATGTAAATCTTTGTGTTGGCACCGCGCTATGAGAAACGACTTCGGCATAGAATGCATAGAATGTTGCCTTTTGAGTAGCGCTTGTTAAATCTTTGTGTTGGCACCGCGCTATGAGAAAATGACTCGGCATAGAATGCATAGAATGTTGCCTTTTGAGTAGCGCTTGTTAAATCTTTGTGTTGGCACCGCGCTATGAGAAAACGACTCGGCATAGAATGCATAGAATGTTGCCTTTTGAGTGGCGCTTGTACTTTTTCTGAGGAAAAAGTATTCCTATCTGAATGTAGTGTAGCCCCGAGCCTCTTGCTTTTTGAACGAAGAGTGGAGGGTCCTTTAGAGTTCAGTTTTGGTTGACTAGTTTTGGCTTCATTCTTTGTTTCGGGTGTTAGCTTTTAGCTACCCTCATCGGTGGGCTCAAGCGTATTTTCAGCTATTTTGCTCTCGGCCGGGAAGCTCAGGCGTGCTTTCAGCCATTTTGCTTTTTGTTTCGGGTGTTAGCTTTTAGCTACCCTCATCAATGAGCTCAAGCGTGTTTTCACTATTTTGCTCTCGTAAGAAGCTCAGCGTGCTTTCGACCATTTTGCTTTTTGTTTGGTGTTAGCTTTTAGCTACCCTCATCGGGCGGAGCTCAAGCGTGTTTTCACTATTTTGCTCTCTACGGGAAGCTCAGCGTGCTTTCGACCATTTTGCTTTTTGTTTGGTG
This sequence comes from Miscanthus lutarioriparius, assembly GCA_904845875.1. NCBI lineage: Eukaryota > Viridiplantae > Streptophyta > Magnoliopsida > Poales > Poaceae > Miscanthus > Miscanthus lutarioriparius. Next base: position 25,059,211 of record CAJGYO010000004.1, on the reverse strand, counting down.
TTAGCTTTTAGCTACCCTCATCGGCGTGAGCTCAAGCGTGTTTTCGACTATTTTGCTCTCGGTAGGGAAGCTCAAGTATACTTTCACCATTTTGCTTTTTATTTCGGGTAAATAACTTCGTTGGAAGTCATGATAAGACATCTTGTGTGGATGAATATCATCTTTATTGATCATGAATATGAACAAATACATATGTTGTCGAAGAATATCGTCTTTCGTCGATTGTGAATGTTGGTCCCTTGTGGCTTGCATGTCTTGTTTTTACGCGTAGAATCTTCTTAGCTGGCTGATGTGCCATGTATTGCTTACTTCCTTTCCATCTTCGGTTATTAACTTGTATGTGCCTGGTCCGGTGACTTTTGTGACAATGAACGGACCTTCCCATGGACTGAGGAGCTTATGTCGTCCGTCAGTCTTTTGTATCCTTCTTAGTACTAAGTCTCCAACTCGTAATGATCGAGGATGGGTACTTTTGTTGTAGTGCCGCCTTAAACCTTGTAGGTATCTGGGCTGATTGTAGGGTGGCATTTATCTGACTTCTTACGATTTGTCGAGTTCTAATCTTCTTGTTTGTTACGCTTCTCCTTCATCGTATTGTTCTATCTTTGGTGATATCAGATCAAGTCGGCGGGGTAGTACGACTTACGATCCGTAAACTAGGAAGAAGGGTGAGTGGCCTGTTGCTCGCTTATTTGAGTTCGTAGCCCCATACAACTTTTGGCAATTCTTCAATCCATTTGGACCCATAGTCAATTAGTTCTTCATTATAATCTTGGTTTTAATCCGGCTAGTATGAGTCCATTAGCCCTTTCTACTTGTCCGTTGGCTTACGGATGTGCGACAGACGCATAGTCTATACTAAAACCACAGTCTTGTGCCCGACTTACAGATTACAGAGCTGTGAAAGGGGAGCCTAGATCGTGATGATTCGATTGGGCATGCCAAAGCGGTGCGTAATTTCTTGGATGAATTCGACGCTTTGGTTGCGCTATCTTCATGAGTGGTTTATATTCAATCCACTTGGTGAACTTGTCGATTGCCACAAAGATGTACTAAAGCCACCCTTTGCTTTTTTGAGGGTCCCACTTGATCCATTGACAGGAGAAAAAGGCCAAGCGGGTGGGATGCGAGATAAGATTGTGGTGACACATGGGCTTGTCTTGCAAACATTTGGCAACCTTTGCATTTTTTCGACAAGTTCTTCTGCGTCTTTTAGAAGCGGTTGGCGAAGAGAATCCGGTCTTGAAATGCTTTTCCAACCGGTGTTCTTGAAGCGACATGATTTCATGACAACTTTGAGTGTATCTCGTCTAGGATCTCTTTGCCTTCTTCAAATGAAACACATTTGAGAGTACTCTCGATGAAGCTGCTCTTCTATAGAGTCTATCTCCTACTAAAGCGTAGTTTTTGCTTGCGAACAACTTGGGTAGCTTCCGCTTTATCTCTTGGTAGTTTATTTTCTTTGATATAGTCGATGAAAACTTGGGTCCATGAGGTGTTGATTACCAAGATCTAAAGCGCCTTTAGCCTGAATTTCGTTGGATGTCTCACCGGGTTGTTTGATAGAGGCCGATAGCTCTTCTATAAATCGCCGGGTGGAACCTTTGCTCTGTCGATCCGAGCTTGGCAAGGACATCTCACGCAATGTTGGAATCATGTGATGACGTGTAAAATTTCTAATCCTTGGAAATATTTTTCAAGTTTCCGTATTTCAAAGACCTGAAGCACCCATGTTTTCTTTTGTGCAATCCCAATCTTTGTTTACTTGGTTGATGACTCTTCTTTGAATCGCCATATACAAGTAATCTCTTTATTCCGAGGGTAATTGCCACTCGTAGCCCGTGGATGAGGGCTTCATATTTCGCTTCGTTATTTGTAGCTTGCCATAATATCGAAGGACGTACTTGAGTTGTTTTCCTTACGGGAAATGAGGAGAACGCTTTTGCACCGGCTCCGCCTAGTTTGAGCGACCCATCAAAGTACATCTTCCGGTGATCAAGGATTGTATCGATAAAGGCTGCTGAATTTACATCCACTCGCCACAAAATCGGCAAGGGCTTGAGATTTGATTGCTTTCGTAGGGTAAAGTCGATGTTAAGAGCTCCAAGTTCAAGCGCCCACTTTGATATCGATCTGTCGCATCTACTGTTGTGTAAAATGTCTCCGAGTGGGAAGTCCGTCACCACGGTAATTTTGTGGCTTTCAAAATAGTGGCGAAGCTTGCGTGAGGTGATAAGTAGGCGTGAGAGTAGTTTTTGTACATCTTGGTGCGGATTTTTGATTCGGACAATACATTTGATGTAGTATACGGTCATTGTATTTTGTACACACGTCCTTCTTCTTCTCTTTCCACGACTATTGTCGTCTTGACTTCTGATAGTAGTCGCCGCAATATATAGCATCATGTCTTCATCTTTCCTTGGGGGTGTGAGAATTGGTGAGGATGTGAGATATGCCTTAAGTTTCTTGAAAGCTTCAATCGACCTCCTTTGTCCATTCAAACTTGTATGCATCTTCTTTAGTAGTTTAAAGAAGGGTAACCCCTTTTCTCCAGTCTTGATATGAAGCGATTGAGGGCCGCCATGCATCCTGTTAGTTTACGAACATCTTTGATAGTCCTAGGTTGCCTCATTTCTGTTATAGCTCGAATTTGCTTGGTCTTTGGCTTCAATCCTGTTGGTGACCAAAAATCCGAGTAGTTGCCTGAAGGAACTCCGAATACACATTTATTTGGGTTCAATTTCCATCTCCATCTCTTCAAGTTTTCAAATGTTTGCTTTAAATCTTCAATCATGGTGTCTGGGTTCTTTGTTTTACCACTACATCATCCACGTATGCCTCCACATTTTCACCGATTTGATCTCCAAGGCAAGTTTGTATAGCTCTTTGGTATGTGGCTCCAGCGTTCTTTAGTCCAAACGACATGGTCTTGTAATGATAAGCACCGAGCGGGGTAATAAAAGAAGTCTTGCTTTGGTCTTGTTCTTTTAATGCGATCTGGTGATACCACGAATAGCAATCGAGAAAGGATAATGATGCGGACCCCATTTGTTGAGTCGACTATCCGGTCAATGCGTGGTAGCCCGAATGGATCTTTTGGGCAATGCTTGTTGAGATCCGTGTAGTCGACGCCTTTACATCGCCACTCATCGTGTTCTTCTTTTGCACAAGGACCGGGTTTGCTAGCGGTCCGGATGAAGGATTTCTACGATGAATCCGGCTGCCATCGGTCTTGTGATTTCTTTTTTAATCGCTGCCTTTTGTCGGGTGAGAATCGTTGTAGCGGCTGCTTTATAGGCTTGGAGTTTTCATTAACATCAATTACGTACTCATTAACTCTCTTGGGGCACTGGCATGTCGGTCGGCTTCAGTGAAGATATCTTTGTTGTCCCGAAGAAAGTTGGTGAGCACGAGTTCTATTTTGCCGAGAGGTGAGCAGCGATGGTTCTTTGTCTTGGAGGTATCGCCATGTGCTTCAAATCGATTTGCTTGGCGTCGGCTTCTTTTGGTGGTGTGATGATCTTTGGGCTTTTTAGCCGGTATTTCTAATTCTTCTTGGCTTATCTCTGCTGCAGCAATTGTGGCTATTTGTTTTCTCCCATTGTCGGCTGTGCTTTTGCCATAATTTGGATCGCTGAAACGTCATGATCAAAAGCACGCTTCAAATCGCTTCAAGAGAAAGGATACCGTTGGGTCTCGACATCTTAAGCAATAAATACGGGTAATGTGGTATTGCCATGAATTTTGCGATCTTTGGGCGTCCGAGGATCGCATGATATGACGAATCGAAGTCCGCAACCTCAAATTTGATAAACTCATTCGATAGTTCGCAGGAGTTCGAAAGTGACGGGTAAAGTAACTTGTCCGAGTGGCATGGCTGCTTTGCGGGTACTATTCCGTAAAGGGAGTGCTTGTTGGTGTAATCATCCCAATGAGTTGTAGTCCCATCTTCCTTAGAGTTTACGAAAAGATGATGTTGAGTCCAGCTCCCCATCGATTAGTACTTTGGTGACAGATCATCCCGGCAATAGTTGGGTCTAAAACCAGTGGGTAATGGCTGCGTTCCTCACGCTAGTCCATTGGTCTTCTCTTGAAAATTGGATTGGATATTGTGACCAATTGAGATATCTTGGTGTAGCCGGTTCTCTTTGTCATGATGGTTCGTAGTGCTAGTTTTTCTTGGCGTTTGCTTGTGCAATCTGGAGCTCTGAGAAGATTATCGCTACCGTTCCACAGGTTTTGAAATCCTTTGTCCTCGTGGTTGTCTTCATCTTTCTTGTGATTGTCCTCTTTGGTGTTCTCCTTACTATCTTTTCTCGTGTATCGATCATTGAAAGTGTAGCGTTTCCGATGGTGTGTCTCCGTTAGGGTGTAATGGGCAACGTATGTTTTCAATGTCTTCATATCTTACGGGTTTAGAAAACTTCTTTGATTTGTCGGCCATTGCCACGGTATTTATACGGTCTCGCTTTCTTTCTTGATGTACATTACTTGATGATTTTGCCTATCCGGGTTGTCTTGATTGCTTCTATCAGGAACCTTTCTCGTGTTTTTTCTTCTGCAGTAATCATTTTTCTCTTGTTAAATCTCGAATTCTTCATTGTTTCTCGGATTTTCTTTGCGAAATCTTGAAATTGCCACCTAGCCATGATTCCATGAGAGAAAGCTTCAATTACTTCTCGTTCGGTGATGTCATGCACTTGAGCCCATGATTCACCGAATCGCCGATAGTAATTTCGAGACTTTCGCCCCCCTTTTGCTTGAGTCCTTTCGATTCGGCATGAGTGATCGGGTGTTTGATGATACTGCGAAATTTTTCATGAAAGCTCTTTTGCAAGTCTTCCCAAGTTCGATCGATCACGGGTTCAATTTATCAAACCATTGGAGGGCATCGTTTCGAGTGCCATGGGGAAGAACAAGGTTTTAATATCATCGTCTCCTCCGGCTAGTTCAATTGATTGTGAATATATTACGAGCCATTGTCTTGGTTCGGTTTTGCCATCATACTTGGAGTGATTAGGCGGTTTGAATTTGTGAGGTAATCGAGGCTGATGCCAACCTGTTTGCAAAATAGGGAATCATCATGCGTTCCGGCTTCCTTAAATTCGGATTGGCTCCCTCTTACGGCCAAGTGTTGTTTTGATGGGAATAATTCTGCGAGGTCATGTCAGGTAGGCCCTCTACTCCTGGTCTTCCTTGGTTGTTCAAATTGATGGCCCCGACTATGTTCCCTCCTGCTTTCCCCGTTATGGCTTCCGCCTGGTCCAAGTCTTTCAAAAGCGGACTTCCTTTGATTTTGATCTTCTTGCCTATGGGTTGTTGATCTGGCAGGTATTCTTGATCGGGTTCTCTCTTCATGTGTTCTTGGGATCGTTGACCGGAGCAAGTCCTGGAGCTGTTCGTACTTCTCCCCGTGATGTGAAGTTGCCCTGAGTTCTTCTAATGCTTCTCGAATCTTATCGTAAGGCGTACTCCTTTGTCGTCTCCTTGACCTCTTGTTGTGATTTTCTTTTGTCGTATTCACCAATTTCGACTCAGTATCTAGTCCAGCTTCTCTCTTTTTGTCGGTAGCGGTCTTTGGCGCCCTTGTTTCAACTTGTTTTTCCTTTCTCGAGCGCTGTCTCGACTTTCGGTTTCTCCATCGTAGTACGAGCAAAGGGTGATATGTTGGATTCGATTCATCGATGACGACATCGGGTGCTTCAGGGGTTTAATGGCGACCGAGGGCGTCGAACCATCAGCACTTCCGTGCGTGAGCTGTTCCGTTATTGTCGTTAGTTGTCATACTGTCGGAGTTGCTGATGACTTTAGTGTGCGCCTCGACGTCGTAGATTGAGTCTCCCTCTTGGTAAGGTAGAATAGCTGTTGTCGTTGTGCCGACTAGTTGGGTTCCGCTATCCTCGAGGAGCAGATCACGGCGATGGATGATCTGATCTTGCGATGTTATCGTTAGAACGAGACCCTCTGAGCTCTGTCGGTGGTATCCCAAGTGTTGATTTGAAAGACCTTTCAAAGCATCACGATAGGATTTTGTCGTGTTGTCCAGCCCAAATGGAAAAAGAACTCGGCCTTTTTGAAAAAACTACGAGGGTAATCCGAGTTGTTTTGGGTTGTATACGGAATCTTGCCAAACAAGAACTCGACTTCTTGAAAGCACTCGAATAAGACTTCATCTCGGATCACGGAGCTTGAATTGAGTCGGATGGAATCTTATTGAATCGGGTATTATGAGCTGCGCGAATCTTACGATGAGTTGATCGTCGTAGTTGCCGAAATAGAGGATTCTTCATGATGATCCGGATCTTTGAGGAGATGACTTTGAAGCTTGCCGTGTAGTTATGCGCCTCGCGAGATCCACGAGCGAAGATGAAAATCGATCCGTCGGGAAGATCATGTTATTGAGGTCCATCGAGCTCTCGGATGCAAAGTCGCCGAAGTCCCCTACAGCGCGCGCCATTGTCGATGTTTTACCACCGATAGCCTACTGCACGGGGTACCGTGGCGATGATCGTTCGGGTTTTGGCGTATCTTTGAACTTCGATGGTGAACGCAAGAGACGATCGATTTATCTTGGTTGGGCCCTCGATCGTAGATCGAGTAACGACCTTCGTCCGATCGGCGTTTGCCTTTTTGCGTTGGATTGATTATGAAGTGTTATGTCGTACCAATTGTCCCCTTCTTTAGGAGCCCTGGCCTCCTTTATATATTGAGGAGGCCGGAGTCCTAATCGGTTTACAATGAGATTTCCTAGTAGGATTACTTAATAGTTCTATTACTAAGATTACATGGGAAGAACCCTAGTTGAACTAGATCTTCTCTCTCTCTTGCGGGATATCCTGTGGGTCCCGCATCGACACCTACTCTAACCAAAAGTATTGACGTTATAGCCTCCTACTCTAACCCAATCAGACATCAATCATCCATGTCCTATCACTTTTCGAATAGAAAAATGAAAAACAAATCTAGCGTTGGATGATGGTGGAGCTGTTTTAGGAGCGCCGGAGCGATGGCTAGGCACGGAAGCAGAGCAATGAATGCGCACGTCATTCCAAATTTTAGCAGATGTGATGGTTGCTTTGCAGGGGCCCAAGCGTGTTTCTGCTCCCCAACGCCACTTCTCGCGACACCCGAAGCCAAGACAGTGTCTCACTTCGAGTGTGAATTGAGAGGCCTGGTACAAGTGACGTGTCAGATAGATTGAAGGCGGTTGGCCGTACATGTTGCACTTCAGCACTTCCAATATGAAAACAAGCACTTCCAACTATATATATAGAAATGTATTAGTATTCATGATGAATATTTATTGTCATTGGATTAAATATATAATATATTTTTATAATAAACTTATTTAAAGATATATATATCGATACTAATTTCTATTGTTTTAAGTTTTGACTTTTTAATAATTGATACATGTATTATTTGGGATGGAGGGAGTCCGTGGGAAAAAAATAGCACTCTAGGCTTACGTATGCAAAATGCAAAATGCCAGATTCGACAGGATTTAGGGGACCCAGGTAGTTACAACATCATATTCCTTTCGTTTTTAAATAAATCAATTTCTAAAGTTGTCTTAAATAAAAAAATCTATGTTTAACTAAATGTGTATAAAAAATACAAATGTTTATGACATTGAATGAGTATATTATAAAAAATATAGTTTACAGTGTTTTTAATTATGCTAATGTGGTGTCATAAATCTAAGCGCTCTTTCCTATAAATATGATCAAACTTAAAATATTGACTTAAGATAACTATAAGGTCTGATTTATGTTATGTCTGTAACGGAGGGAGTACCCAACTCAAAATAAACTACCCAAAGTTAAAAAAAAAAGAAATGAACATATGGAGATAGTTATCTTAAGTCAAAACTTAAAACAATAGAAATTAGTATCGATATATGTATCTTTAAATAAGTTTATTATAAAAATATATTATATGTTTAATCCAATGACAATAAATATTCATCATGAATACTAATACATTTCTATATATAGATGGAAGTGCTTGTTTTCGTATTGGAAGTGCTGAACGACAAATATGTACCGCCAACCGCCTTCAATCTGTCTGGCACGTCACTGTTACCAGGCCTCACAATTCGCACGCGAAGTGAGACACTGCCATGGCCGCGGGTGTCACGAGAAGTGGCGTTGGTGAGCGGAAGCACGCTTGGGGCCCCTGCAAAGCAACCATCACATCTGCTGAAAATTCGGAATGACGTGCGCATTCATTGCTCTGCTTCCGTGCCTGGCCACCGCTCTGGCGCTCCTACACAGCTCCACCATCATCTAACGCTAGTCTTGTTTTTCATTTTTCTATTCGAAAAGTGATAGGACATGGATGATTGATGTCTGATTGGGTTAGAGTAGGAGGCTATAACGTGTCTAGCAGGGCGAACCGGGCACGACACGCATCCGCGGCGCCCATGCCCTGCGTGGCACAGGGACGGGAGAAGCGGAGCGGCGGTGTCAGAGCGAGCCAGACCCAGACGGTAGGCCGCAGGCGCGTCTCTCGCGTGTCTTTGGGCGCCGCGGTTTCCGAGGAGCAGCGCATCGAGCCCCGCGCGGGCAGGCCAGGGCCAGCGATCAGGGCGCGTGGTTGCCGCGCCACCGATCAGGGCGCGTCGTTGCCGCGCCAAGATCTGTGGCGCGGCAGACCCTGCCACATCACCGGTCAACGCCTCCGGTCTTCGCCACGTCATCCTCTAGTCGAGCCACCATGCATGGTGCGGCACAAGCGTTTCGCCGCGCCATGGCAATAGGCGCGGCCAAAAGTATTAGTTTTGAAAACAAACAATGTTAAATTTAAAATTAGTTTAAAAAAGTGTTAAAATAAAAAAAAATCCCTCTAGTCGGGTGAGCTCGGTAGACAGAGGGGAGTGACATGGAACTGACAGGTGGCCCTCTGCATATGGGTATGGGTCTAGACCAGTTTGGACTATTTTGACACCCAACGGAGTTCAGGGATCTAAACGGTCGTTTTGAGAGTTCGGGGAGCGGGACGACGCAACGCAGAGCGTCGGCGGAGACGATCTGCGAGCGGCGATGGTGAGCGCCGCGCCCGCACTCTCCTCGGTCGGCGTTGCAATCTTTCTTATTACCCCGCTTAATTTCGTTGGAACGGGTGCAGGAGGGCGTTAAGCAGCAGGCCACCAGCCTCGACGTCGAGAGGCAGCCGAGGCCGGTCGGCGGCGGCACGACGGGGTCGGGGAGGGGCCGCCGCCTGCGTGCGTGGACGGAGGAGGAGGTCGCCCGGTAAGCGGTGGAGCGCCGCCGCCAGTACATGTTCTCCCTGCTCGCCACGATCTTGATACCAATCATGACCCTGGTCTTATTCATCGCGCCCTTCCTCGTCACCTCCTGGGACCGGGATGTCCGCATCACCTGGTGGTTCGGTGCGTTATTTGGAGTACAGCATGTTCGCTTGTTGGTTTCAACCAGCCCAAACCAGCCAGCCAGTGTTTTTCTCTCACAATAAACCAGCACCAGCCAGCCCAAAAACCAACCAGCGAACGTCTCCTTTGTCTGGATCCGCTCCCATGACAGAGACTACGGCTACCACCCCGAGATCGACTATGTTATTTAGGCTTTTTGATAATTAGGACTATGTTATTTAGTCAATAGGACAAAACGATAGGTTGATAGCTCGTTGCCAAGGCTTTTTTTAATTAAAAAAAATCAGTAGTATGGTAGTACTTCCTTTTTTTTTTAAAGATCCAGTTCACAACTTAATACAAAAGTTAATTACTCACTAAATTATTTGCAACTGCTAGGGGTCTGAGGACCCACCCTCCAGCACTAGCCCACAAGGAGCAATCATCTCTGATCACAGCAACCACCTGCATCGGCGAACATCTGGAGCTCGTAAAAACAGCGGCGTTCCTTTGCTTCCAAATGCACCATAATGTCAAATTAGAAGCAATGCTGCGTTGGATATTGTAGGCGGACTTAGCAGTGTATTTTCCGGAGCTCTCCAGCATCCACCAAATTTGGTCTTCCTCTGTAGCACGGCAGACACAATAGCTAGCCAGCAAGCCGTTCTCAATAACTAAGCTGAATTGAAAGCATGGTACACCTGCCATCAGGCCATACCCCACAAATTCCCAGTGCTGCGTTCTGGGAGCACACCAGCCAAACACTAACCTCCTGCTGAAATGACAAGCACGACTGATTAACAAATCTAGCTGAACCGGTTGAAGACCGGCGGGCACTGGCTCTATCCTAAGATACATTGATCAGAGGAACTGCTGCTGCACCCTCTGCATCCGCAAATCTAATTAAGGAACCTCCATCTCTGATATATGAACCATCGACCCTTCTTTAAATTAAGTTGCTGTTTGGCTCACTTCTTATGCTTTACTTCCAATACCATACCAAGAGTGGGGTATCACCGTATCAGTGACAACCAGGATTTGGATTTTCATGTTTTCAAACACAGAATCTATTGAAGAAGGAGTGAGACTTGATTGATATTGTTAGACAACCAGGATTTTCATGTTTTCAAACACAGAATCTCTTGAAGGAGTGAGACTTGATCAATATTGTTATTAGAGTGATCACCGCAATTCACCTGATATATACATCAAGAAACGATCCACCAGAATACGGCTTAGATCAAAGTAAAGTGTTCTAGGTGAAGCAAAAGGAAGGCGTCCGGTGAAGATTCAGGTCAGAAAGTTTTAGGAAGGCTATGTAAAAGACTCACACGAGACCTTCTATGCGACCAAAAAAATAACACGACAAAGTTACTGAAAATGTAACAAAAGCAAAAAGGAGGAGCTCCTGTCAGAGTCATCTTGAAAATTCATGAACCATGTATTATATAACCAAATAGTTTGAGCTCCACGAGAGATTATGCTCCAATATAAGAGCCAGAGATGAAACTATTTTTGCCAGAATGGAGTTCTACCAAACGGACCCTAAGTCGAATGCCATGAAGCTTGGCCTCCAAGAGTTCACCCTTGCTGGCTCCGCTTTCACTTTCTCTTCATGTGTTTTTTGAGTCCATCCATGTTTTCATATGCATGTTGGTGTTGTTTTAGGGGTCTTTTTTTTTACTTCAGTTCCACGGGCAGTTCTATTGGTGAAGTTGAATCTGTTTTGATAAAATGCTTGGCTGAATAACTTCTCGTGATAGATAAAAATAGTGAACTATCTATAACATCCTTCTCATTTTCCTTTTATTGCTTTTATTTTCCTTTATTATTTATTTTCTCTCCTCTATTTATTTTTTTTCACTCGACACCCCTTTATCCTCACCGATCGACATCAGTTTCTGGTACTTCGATTTTTTTTTTCTCTCGACGACCCTTCACCCATCATCCTGCCCATATAGGCATCCGCTTCTCTGACTCTGTCCGCATCATCCCGCGCGCCGCCCTGCACACCGATGGCACTCGCGACTTCCCTGCCCCGCTCATCGACGGGACTTCCGATCACACTTGCCCACTTCACCGCTAGGACTTCGACTCCGGCCGTCCTAGCCTAGCTGATCCGCTTCGGTCCGCCGCTATTTCACTCGCTCCAACGATTCCGTCCTGTCTGACGCCTTCGTTCGCCGCGTCGTGCTGGCGCGGATGAGGCACAACGATTCCGCCTCTCAACGAATTCACGCCGCCATGGCGCCTCCGCGACTCCGCCCCTTGACGACTTCACACCAGCGCCTCCGTCCGCTGATGCAGCTCCAATAACGACGACAACTTGACATCTCCGTGCGAGGCGACATACGGATAGAGGCGACTGCAACTCGGTGAGTCGGTGACATTGACACAAAAACACGCTTGCCTGTCTGTTGTTTTTTTATTGGTTATTTGGTGGATTATATGGCTGTATATATTTGTGCTAAAATATAGAGCTCGGTTCTGATCCGATCCATGCTTGCTATCCTTGCGTCGTTGGGTTTTCATAGTTTGGATTTAAGATTCAATTCGATTTCTATTATGTATAGTTTAAACCGGACCGATAACAATTTGGTCAAGATTTTAGTTTACAATTTGATTGGTTGGACAAAAACTGAACCATTTAAAAAATTATAAATTTTATTATTTATTTTAATTATTTATAGAAAAATCGGATAAAAACAGAACTAGAGATCAATCAAACGAAAAAAGACTGAGAAGAGGAAACATAACGTGGAGAAAAGAAAAGTAAGACAAAAGAAAAGAACGGAAAACCAAACATGAAAGAACAAGACACCATATGTGATAAACAAAACTGAAAAGAGGAAACCTGACGTGGGGAAAAAATAAGACGCAAGGAAAAGGGAAACCGAACATGAATAGAAATAAAAATCATACGTGCAAAAAAAACACTGAAAGAAAAAACGAAACCGAGATGGATGCGGCACCAGGACTCAGTTGGAACTTGGTGATAAAAAGGAGAGTAGAAACTATTGGTTGTCTTTTATATGGATACAGCATAAGATTAGGGCAATTTCTATATTTATTATCGTTTTCTTTTTGGATTTCAATTTGATCTCTATGTCTATTCAACCTATCCAGGATTGGTCAAACTTAGTATCGCGATGTATAAGAGCTATTCTAACTCGTATGAGCACGCGTTATTATATATATAAGTTCGGACGGAGAAAACTCTTTATTGTCCGGTAGTTAGAGGGAGATGTACAAAAAATGGACGGACAAAAAAAAAATAGGCTGAAATTTTGCCTTTTTATTAATAGGTATAGATATAGAAAAGATTAGTAAATATTTGATAAGGTTTTATGCCTATATGCTTTTAAAATTTCAAAAAAAACTAGAGGAGATTGGGATAAGTCAAATCAAAATAAAATTTTTAGGGCTCACAAAAATATCTCTAGATGCTTTAAAAAATAGATTTTGCTCTAGAAAAATGGTAAAATATGCATAAAAATCTAGAAAATTCCACAAACATTTTAGTCGGTGTATAAACTCATCATTTTTTTCTTGGCAAAAATATGAGATGCAACTAGCATGAATTCAACATACGTTAATGTTGAATGTATTCATACTATGCATTTGTGTTGGTTGCTAATTATGATTTTTATGAGTTCTTATAACATGTTTATACATCGATTAGAATGTCTTGAAAAATTTCTAAGGCTTTGTTAGATATTATTTCCATTTTCTAGAGATAAATGTATTTTTTGAAGCATCTAGAGATATTTTTCATGATCTCTAAATACTTTATTTGGGTTTGGTATATCCCCATATATCTTTTAAAATTTTAAAATCTTATATAGACATTTTACGTGGTTAAAAATCTTATCAAGTAATTGCCAATTCTTTTTAACTAAAAAAGATAAGGCCACCTTTAAAACCACCACAAACCAAGGTAGAAAGGTAATTTGAACGGTTTTAAGAGTTTATATGGTAAAATGATTGGTTTTAAAGTTTGAGGAGGAAAACAGACTATGGTGACGTAAGAGACTATCGGTAAGAGCTGGTACTCATATAGGCCATTACACCGTCCAATCTTCCGGATGCGTTATATACACTTCAGAATAAAACACCACACTGAACTCAAGGGGTACTACCAATAAGCCTGCAGCCCTCTCAATCAATACTCAGTGGTAACCAATCAAATTGATATGCATCCATCTTTTCCAAAGAATAAAGACATGAATGGCCCCTTATTCACACACAAAATTCTTTGGAAGATATTCACACACAATTGCGGAGGTGCTTCAGAGTTCCAACGCTGATGATGCGAGCTGTTTTTCTTGAGCTTCCACAGAGCTGCGTGCGTAGCTAACCCACCCTCTGCGCCACGGCTGACCTACTCAACCGCTTGCTCTCGTGGATCTTGGCGTACACCCGCTTCGTCCGGACGCAGAGCAGGACGTCGAGGCCGAACCCGACGACGCAGGCGAGCGCCATGATCAGGAAGACGAGGCGGTAGCAGTGTGCGCCGACGCAGGTGTTGCCGCCGCCGGGCACCGCGGTGGCTTCCGCGTCGTAGAGGAGGCCCGCCAGCAGGCCCGAGAAGAGGAAGGAGCCGAGCGGCAGGTTGAGGATGAGGATGTTGTAGATGAGACCGTAGTACTTGAGGCCGAATAGCTCTGACGCCGTAGGCACGGTGACCGCCAGCCGCACGCCGTAGCACATGCCGACGACCACCGAGCCGATGAAGAGGGAGCCTGGCATTGCCAGCGCCATCACGATGTATCCGACGGCCATCAGAACCTGCGAGGCCGCGTTCCACAGCGGGCGTGGAATTGCTCGTGTCCTGGGAATTTTGAAATGTCCATTAAGGTGGTCAGATATTATGTCAAAAAAGAAGAAGATGCATCCAGGAAATGCAATAAAATGACAAGCATTTTCTTCTTATGGCCGGAAGAACGAGGATACGAGATGAGAACTAGGTGTAGTTTGGTTCACAATCAGCAACAGCAACAGCAACGCAAAGGGAATGGATAAATGACGGTAATGAGAGTGGAAGTATGGAACATGTCCTCGCTTGTTTTGTTTTTGCAAGCGGTCAACGAACGGATTTCTGCAAGCGCGGCATCTGTTGCCCCGGCATCAGAATACAAAACTAATGCAATTCGATGATGCTGTGATAGAATCTTCCTGTAAAACAAGCAAACCAAACAACACCTAAAATCAACGGTTCCTTACGATGTACTCATTGTATAAGTTGTAAAAGTTTCTCCGAAAGGATACCAAACTTTGTTTTTGCAGATGAATGACAGTCAAAAGCGATGGCGCACTATGCCTCTGAAACATCACCTAATACTGAATCTAACAAGTCGACTGAGATATCACTCTTTCAGCCATAAAGAAAGCTGGAACCGGCACAAATGCCACCGTCAGAGGAAAAGGACATGCACTTCGCTGATGCAGTAACCAGTAATAAATAGTTATGGCTCCGATCCCTCAGAGCACCTACAATAATTGGTGCACAAAACAAGCAGCGGCAGCTGCTGCGCTGTGCAGCAAAGACAGCCGATCAGGCTCTTACCCACAGCTACCCGTTGCTTATCTGTTTTTTCCGATGCACCTGACACATACAATTATATTCCTAAGGCTATTCCCGGTCCACCTTATATTACTAGTCACATTGGTTTGTGGCTGGACCAATTTCTAAATATGTAAATAAATAGATTCCGCAAACAAACAAGTTACATTTTTTTAACAATCTTAATAGACGATGTTGAATAAAATACCAGTAGGGGTACGCCCCTCCTGTTCAACGTCAAAAAAAAAATACACGATGTTGAATTTTCTGAACCGAGCGCGACACTAATCGATTCCGTACTACGGAGCTACGGGTCTACGACTACGACGAACAGAGACGTGGGGAATTTCTAGTTCCTTTTTCACTTCTATGATTCTAGTATGATCGTGACCCTACCTCATTTGGTCACGCAGGATTTGGAGTTATATGATTCCATGCCAATTGGGGAGAGGCCGAGAAGGAAGGGTAATAACTTACTTGATGAAGTGCTCGGAGATGGTGCCGGAGGCGATGCGACCGAAGAATCCCCAGATGCTGGTCATGGAGACGAAGAGGGAGACGTCGACGTAGCCCATGGCCACGCCCATCTGCCCCAGGTTGTTCATCACGGCCAACCCCGTGCCGACGCCCATGAGGAACGACGCGAACATCAGCCAGAAGTCCAGCGACGTCAGCGCCTGCGCGATCGTGTGCTCCTCCCCGAGCCGCGGCCGCTCGCCGGGGGCCCGCGCCTCCTCCTCCTCAGTCCTCCCCGCCGCTTTTGCCGCGAGAAGGAGCGGCACGGCCGCCGCCGCCAAGGAGTCCGCCTCCTCGAGGTCGGCGTTCGCGGCCTTGCGGGTCTTCACCCACGATTTCCACGCCAGGAGCGCCGGCACGGTGGCGGGGGACGCGAGTAGCACCAGGAGCACGGCGATGAAGACGGCCGAGACGACCCCGCCGCCGCCGCCGAGCCCCGTGAGGTCCGCGGCGAGGAGGTACAGCGCGATCGCCACGGCTAGCGAGTTGATCGCGGCGAAGCAGCGCCCGTCATCCTCATCGTCCGCGGCCGCGGCCGCGGCGCCGCCGGCGGGGCCCTCGCGGAGGAACACCATGGCGAGCGCGCAGACCGCGGCAGGCACGATGGCGAGCATGACGAGGAACGAGGCCGGGTCGTCGGCGAAGAGCGCGGAGCAGGTGTCGGTGAAGATGGCGGTGCTGAGGCCGACGTAGCCCTTGAGCAGGCCGGAGACGGGGCCCCTGCTCCGGCGGAAGTTGCGGATGCAGGTGACGAGCACGGCGGTGTTCATCCACGTGGTGCTGTTCCCGCCGAGGCAGAGGAAGACGCACATCTGCCAGTAAGGGAGCGGCGCGACGGTCCTGGACACGACCATCCACTGCGCGCCGTAGCCGAGGAGGCCCTCGAGGGAGCCGATGGCGAGGAGGAGCCAGGTCGGGACGCGGTCGGAGGCGAGCCCCGCGAGGAGGCCGAACGCCTTGCCCACGTCCTTGGCGACGGAGAGGCCGTTGAGCTGCAGCTGCGTCAGGCCCATGAGCGTCTTGAGCGCGTGCGAGTAGTTGGAGAAGGCGTAGTTGTTGCCGGAGATGCACTGCACCCACACCGCCGTCACCAGACCCAGCCACCGCCCCCACCGCGTCCCCGCCATTGCGTCCAGCGCCGCCGCCACCATCGTTTTCGCTTCCGCCTTTCCAAATGCCCGCCCAGTCGCACTGGCGCTTGCTCGCTTCAAGTTCAAGGCGGCGCGGACGCCGCCAGACGCACGCGCTTGGGTGCTTGGTGCTTGGCCGCGTCCCGAGGAGGAGGAGGTGGTATGGAAGGGAGGCGGCAAGCAGGGGCGGTGGAGGCGCGTCGCTTTCCGGTGCGTGCCGGGGGCGGGCGTCGGGTTACGAACGGCTCGTCGCTGTTGGGGTTTAGGAGGGATGTACTACTAACCTAGAGAGGCAAGCAGGGGACGGTGGTTTTATAAGCGGCTGGGAGCTTGGATTTGTGGGGATGGTACGGCTTCTTCTTGGAGTAATTTATCTATGAAAAGGTCTGATGGCGATGTTTGCGATCATTTTTCCTTTTTGCTCCTTCGCCGTGAGAAGGAGGTTCTGTCATGTTTGATTTTTTATGGAAGGGGACCATCTGTTTCCAATTTCCATTAAGCCCTCGTTTATTTAGATGTAATTTTTTTCTCAAAAAGGACTACTGTAGCAATTTCGTTTGAATTTTGCGTATGAAGATTAAATATAGATAAAATGGATTAACTACAGGTTCGAAGTTGGAAGTCGCGATTTCTAACGTTTTGTCTAATTAGTTTTTTTTCGAACACATTTAATACTAAATAAAAGCGAAAGTCTTAAGATTTAATGAAATGGTACAAAAAAAAAAATTTGGAAACTAAACCAGGGCTTAAGTATGTGCTGGCTGCTGTACATGGTTTTGATGATATTTTTGTCCTCGTCGGCACGTTAGATTTAACCCTTTTTATCCCCTGACCCTAGGCAGGGTTAGCATTGGTAAATGCGTCTCCTGGCAGCTCTGTTCTGCTTATCCGGTCTCAGCTTATTTTAGCTTATTTTAATTTATTTTCTCTCACGTAACATTATTAAATCGTTCGAAATATAGTATACTCTGTGTTTACCACTCCTATTTTTGGAACGGTGATTGCCAGAACTGAGAACTCGCTGATACGGTCGAGGAAATGCTGCTGCCAACGCCATAGGACAGTTACAGTACACAGCAAGAGCACGAAGGTGAGGTTACGGACTTGGACATGGCAAACGACACCGTGCAAGAGTCTCGACGTCTCTTGGGAATTACTCCCGCGCTCCGGCTCGGCACCCCAGCTTTTTCGCTTCGACTCCCAGAAACTGACCCTTCTTGGAGAGCTCTTCTTAAGCCTAAGTACGTACACCAGGGCACCACGCACAAGGTCACGCACAGCCCCACGCGACTCGCGACTCCTAGCACCGCCGCTGGTCCCCTTCCTTCCCCTCCGACCTATCGCCGGAGGCAGGAGGCCACGATAAATGACCAGTAAGTTTCAAATCAGTCTTCCTCATCTTCGGTGGCAAAAAGATAAAGATGGAAGATATCAGAAAGAAGAAGTTTTTTAACTCCGCCTACATAAATGTTGACCGTCATTCATTGGGCATATGTTCTCAGGCCTTTCGCCGATTGTTTGCGTATACGGTCATCCATACTGCAAAGCGTCGTACATGTTTGGTTTTGAGATCTGGAGCTATTCACAACATGGGTATAATTTAGATGAAAATCGGTTTCTGTATTTTTGTGTAATCCAGAGTGCTTGTAACGTGTTGATGTATCCGGCTATTATGTAATATATAATTCTTCTTTCATCCGGAAAAAAAAAAACTGACCCTTGGACAGTCGGACTACCTCCTCTTGTTTGTACTCCGTTCAACATCTAACCATCACCGGAAGCGGAGCGTGCAGGCCAGTTCTCGTACAAGCATAGCCAATCCCGCTCTCAAAACATCTCCGCGTGCTCATCATGAACGCATGAATATGAATCTCAGGAACAAACCGCGGCGCAACGCAACCAGTGTACGCACAAAAGCAACGCGCACATCGCCATCTGCCAACTGCCTGTCTGTCGATGGCTGTTTCGGCCGCATAAATAAAACTAAACAATTCTGAAACCAAACCATGCACGGGGTCCATTGTGCAGCACGAAAATGGCTGCTTCCTTCTCACCCGGGAGAATCCGTAAGAATCCCCGAACGATAAGTATGTTCAGGTAATCAGGTTCAGGACGTGCCGCCAAAGATGTCCAATCAAACGTTTCCATCTTTTTCCCTAAAATGCCCTTCTTTGTTCGTATTACCGTGTTTATCATGGAAAACATTTGTTGCTCCATCAATCTTTTGGAGCATGTACGGCATGTCCAAAAATTTTGTTACACCAAAAAAATGAAAAGGAAGCCGAGAACAACCCATGCATGCGTTACTACCGGGCATTGCTCCGCGAACAAACGAAGGAGACCTCGCCAGACGGTGCCACGGAGGCAGCATGGACGGGCTCGTTGGCGGCCACATGACGCAACGTGATCATTCTGATCTATCCTTGGGTTGGGAAGTCCGTCGGTTTTCCTTTTTCTAGCAGCCCATACCAAACTGTGGGCGCGTTTAGATCCGAAAAATTTTGGGTTTTTGGTACTATAGCAATTTCGTTTATATTTGATAATTAGTGTCTAATTATAGACTAATTATGTTCGAAAGTTTTGTCTCGTGATTTCTCATCCAACTGTGCAATTAGTTTTTTTTCGTCTACATTTAGTACTCCATACATGTGCCGCAAGATTCGATGTGACACTTACTGCGCAAAAATTTTTTGACTTTTGGAGAGAACTAAACGGGGCTTGTGCGTAGGAAACTGCATGCGTCTGCGCCCACGATGATACCTTCCACTTCCAGGTTTCACTTCCGCGTGCACGTGCTGCATGTCGGGGCCCGCCGCCCGGCCGCCGGCCGGAGCCGGCGAGGAAGCCAAGTTCACTAGTGCCACCACACTGCCGTCTTCTTCGGCAGACTTCGATGGATCTCTAGCATGGCAGCTTTGCCAGCTTGTCCAAAAATCAAAATCTAGTACGAGTAGTTTTATGTTTCAGCGAGACGACGCGACGCGACACACTGGTTCTGACCATGATCGTTGCTGCGGCGGGTCGCCCTGTTTGTTGAGGAAGCAAAGCACGCCCGGGATTGCTTGCCGTTGCCGAGCGGACGCGGCCGAACAAATGGGCTGTCAGCTATAGCTCTTCCCATGTGTTTTTATTTTATATAGGAAGTGCCTTACAGCTCGGTCAGAGCCTCAGAGGCAGTTAAGCAATGTGGTTAAAATTTGGATGCGCTTGCGTGCTTTCTATAGGAGTAGTCTAGTACTAGTTCAGGCGAAACAGAGGTACCTAAGGCTTCATTAAATAAAAAAGACAGCGGTAATAGGAAGTAAAAAAAAGCGGTACTAGAATGACGCTGAGGGCCTGAGGAAGAATGGATTCGTGAGGAATCTTTTGCGGGCAGTAGCTCACATGAAGGCCCGGCCGCCAAAAGGTCAGTGCAGTCACTTTACAGATTGGCTGTGTTTAGTTTGTGAAATTTGAAAATTTGGCTCCTATAGTATTTTCGTTTTTATTTGGTAATTATTGTCCAATCATAGACTAATTAGGTTCAAAACGTTCGTCTCGCGATTTCCAACTAAACTGTGCAATTAGTTTTTTTTCGTCTACATTTAATGCTCCATACACATATCGCAAAATTTGATGTGATGGCTATTGTAACACTTTTTGTGAAAGTTTTTAGAAACTAAACACAGCCTCGAGTATTCCGCGTAGAGTAGCGCCTTGTTTAGTTGCTCGTAACTTCCAAAAAATTAAAAGACATCGAATATCTAGGAAAGAAAAAAGCGTTAAACTAGAATTTGCGGGCAGTAACTCACACGAAGGCCCGGCCGCCAAAAATAATCCATAGTGCAGTCACTATTTACAAATAAAAACGTGTTGGAGAACTCCAAAATTCAAATTCCTTTAACTAAACACAGCCTAGAAGTCACAACCTGCAATGAGCCTTATCTTGAACACGAAGAGACAAGAGACAAGGGACAAAAGGTCAGGTTTCCGGTTTTCCCCACGAAGAGACAAGGGACAAGGGAGACAACAAGTGGTTGTGACAGGGACGGTGGGCAGGAATCCGGCGGCCGGCGCTGCGCGTCCTGACGGAAGGAGTACGTGACGGGACACTCAAAAGATCGCGTCGGTCGTACTACACGACTGCGACGGTACGGGCTCAACGTCTCGCTAGCTCCCCGTCCCCGATACGGGCGAGGGCGAGGTGTAGCGGGCCCCGCGGTGAGCCCCGGCGGGCAGTGGCATTGTGGCAAGCTGGCTGCCCGGCCGGCCTTTCGGTGTTTTCAACAGCCGGAGATATTGTAAATGGTACCTAAAAATAGTAATAGTAATAAGCCTGTTCGATACATATACCAATTGCTAGTTACTGTGTAGATAGAATTTTATAAGTAGCCGTAGATATTTTAAGCGAAGCAAACATGTCTAATATATATTTTTTGTTGTATTATTACTTTTTTGTCCGACAATGTATTCCCTCGCACATCACTCCTCGCCACCAGCATCTCATTCTTGTCATCAACATATTCTCAATCCAAATCTAATACTACCACACTATGTTTTCAATACCATTCGTATAACCTATAATATTAAGTCAGATAACAAGTTATATTAGGATAGATAACGCGATTGTTGAATAAACCTTCAAAGCACAAGTTTTATATGTTGTATTATAACGTACGTAGGAACATGTTATATATACTCGTCCTTTCAGCGCTTGGTGCGTACTGTACTAGTATTGTTTTTTTAGGGAAGCGTACTAGTAGTAGTATTGTTATACTAGTTGCAACACAACCTGCAATCACGTCATCTAAAAAAGAGAAATGAAAACAAAGAGCTTCACGAGGCCTGAGACAGAGATTCTTGTGCAGTAATCACTCCTTCATGTCGATTGCAGCCGCAGCCGCAGCTGCAGGCCTTATCACTTTATCAGGTCGGTCGGGCCGGGCCCGGGCCCGGGAGTCGGGACCCTCCCTCACATGTGGTGATAGGCCGCCTCTCGCTCCGCAGTTTGCCGCGTTTTCTCCGCTGCGCCCTGCGTCTGCGTGTACTGTATGGTGCTGTGTGTGTTGGGCGGCTGCTCGGAATTAATCGCGCCTCTCCATCGTGGCTGATACAGCGATACTGATGCTCCACGCACTCTTTCTTGCAGCCGTTTTCCAAAACCCCTCGGCGGCGGACCGAGCCATCCGCTAGTGTGTTTTTGCTTCGTGCTTCTTCATTTGCATTTATAAATTTACGTTGCGTCTCTGAAAGTCCTTAAGTTTCTCCTCCGGATCGGTGAGTCTGGGTGTCGTCGTTGTATACGTTCACCATTTTGGCTGGCGACTTGTAATAATTAAGTTTCAGTCATAGCTCGTGGGTACATAAATAAATGGCATATATGATACTGCTAGGAGTATTTTTATTGCGTCGTAGCAAATGGATCCATCGAACCGGGTACTCTCCAGCGGTATACGAGCTGGATACTTGGTGCTTGCTTCTTCATGTTACTACGTAAGTGGGGACTTTTGCCGTTTTGCGCCTTCATACTGGATTTACCCTTGACGTATGTACTTCCTCTGTCCCATAGTAATCGCACTTCTCTAAATCCGAGGTCGCAATTTTGCAAATTATCAGTACAGCTGGTAAGCTCTGCTGCTGCCTAGAGGTGACATGAACACAGATGCAGCAGCGCGGAACAGGGAACAGGGGACATGTGCTGCAGTGCAAAAACGAGTGAACGAGAACATCCGCACACCGTCGACCTTTCCTCTTTTTTCTATTTTTTTATTACAAGTCAGACTTTCCGTTGGTCCCACGCTGATCCATAAACTTTTGTCCAGTAGGGCATGTTCGCTTGAACTTGTAATTCTAGATTTGGAATGAGCCAAATTTTCTCTAGTTTGACCTATTTTATAGAGAGAGAAAAATGCCAACAGTTATTATGTCTCTATATAGATTTACTATGAAAAAATATATTATATTCAATATAATGATAATAATTTTATATAAAAATTGTTAGTACTTTGTTGTACACAGATGTTTCAAGTTGAAATTGTTTTGCATTTTTTTGGGACTGAGTATTATTATATTATGGTTTATGCGGGTTGATGAGCCTGAAGTAATAGGCCGCACTGCTATAAAAAGGTGAGTTTTGGGCCCAGTCATGCATGTTGTCTTGTGGGCTGGAAAATTCAGGCCTATGAGTTTATGGGACTGCCTGACGTGCAATCGAACGAACCAAAATCAAGGCCCGCTCATCGAAGAAAAGAAAAAGAAAAAAGGAATTAATAAAAAAAAATAGGAGAGGCCCGGTCTGCCGGAGCGGAGGGTGCCGATCCCGTCGCCGCCGCTACCCCCTCAATCGCGAGCAACTCCTTCCGGATTCGCACCGAGCTCTCGACGATTTTGATGAGATAGAAGCCTCAACCATCCGGGCTTCGGTATGCTGCGGAAGGCCGTCGTCGCCTTCATCGCCTGCGCCGCCCTGTACCTCGCCGTCTCCGCCTACTCCCGTCGCCAGGTGTGGCTTTCCGTTCTCCAGTTTGTCTGGTCAGGTTCAGTTGTTAAGATGTCTGACTGACTATACTTAGTTTTCTAAGATAGTTCAGATTAATTAGTGTGTCGGGTCGAGATGGAACGTTGAAGGGGGAATTTAGTGGATCTCTCTGTGCCGGGATCGCTTTATCCTGTAGGGATTCGAGCTCTAGCTGCTCGTAGTAGCATTTCTGCAATGTGATGTCTGAGGTATGCCTGTTGCCAGTATGATGTCACTAAGTAATTTTAGGGAGCTGGTTCCCCTGTCGACGGTACTTTTGCAGAGGAGGTGGTAAGGCATACATGAGATTTGTTTTTCTACTTTGTCGATGCCATTATCTTTACTGCTGAATTGTGTCGTCGTGTGGTTTGGCTCCAGCATTGGAACTAACATGTGTATTGATCTTTTTTTTTTTCAGTAGCTAGTCATGTTGCGTGACATTTTGAATGATGCGTGGTACGCAGTATGTATTTATTTCGTTATTACCCAAGACGATGGAGATGCATTGTATGTACTACTATGACACTTTATCAGAGAAAATAAAAAACGGAACTACTATGACAATAATGTGATGAATGCTAAGGATTTCAAAAGATTTATCTTATCTTTTTTCTCATGTTGCACAGAGCATTGCAGAGGTTCAATTACCAGCAGTTACTCACAGGGTCTACCTAGATGTAGAAATTGATGGCCAACACATAGGTACATTGCAATTAACAGCACATTGTTGGGTGTTTTAATGGAAATCTTTGGCCACCTGTTGCTTCCATTATTTCTTCATGTTTCATTAGTCATAACCATAATTACATTGTTGGCTTAATTCTTGATTGACCCGACCCCCTAATTGCAGGTAGAATTGTTATTGGTCTCTATGGGGAGGTTGTTCCAAAAACAGTTGGTATTCTTATTATACTTCTCTTTTTCCAGCATGTTCTTTTATTGATTTTGATTTTCAAAGTTTGTGTACTCCTTTGCACGGCTGGTGCTTCTTGTGCTTCTGTTCTAGACTCTTGACATGTGGCATAGTCATGTACTCACGCATTTATGAGTTTCCCCATTGCTTTGGTTAAAAGTTACCCTGTTCGAGAAGTAGAAGAAGTTTAGTTGATACATATCGATTTCTTCCATCCTTCTGTTCCTATCAGTGTGCTGTTGTGTGGTTAATGAAGATCTAGTTGTTAGCATTCTTCCTACTTTCATGATTTCGGTTATATATGCCTATGGATTCTTTTTCTTGAAAGAAGAATTTTTTTGGCTGAGACCAACCTCACTGCTTCAAACTTACAGTTATACTGTCAAAGTTTTTTTTTTTGGCAACATATATGAAATAAAATTGTCTTCACAGATTATAGTTCATCTACTAAATTTCTTTGTTCTACACTTTGCAGAAAACTTTAGGGCCCTTTGTACAGGTATTTTCTTTCCATGGCTTATTTTGTTGCCACCAAAATCCCACCTGAGCTGATAGTTCATGTCAATTTGTTCATCATTTCAGGTGAAAAAGGTGTTGGGTCCAATGGCAAACCTCTTCACTATAAAGGAACACCATTCCATCGTATTATCCCTGGCTTCATGATTCAGGGCGGTGACATAGTTAGAGGCGACGGGAAAGGAAGTGAGTCTATATATGGAGGCATCTTCCCAGATGAGAATTTCACTGTAAAACATACACATCCAGGTGCGATTGTTCAGCTAGTGAACTTTATCATCCAGTTTGCACTTTGCCTTTGTTGAAGTTCATGTGTACTTAGTTACACATTTATTTTCAAGGAAACCAGCACTATTTTATTTGACACTAGTGATGCTATCTCTATTAAAGAATATGCAACTTTTAGTTGATGCCATCTTTTTTAGATTACAACAGGGTCTGGTTTCTGATTTGTTCACTATGTAGCTACACTTGATTTCAAGAAAACTATGTACTGAGACCTACTGAGTTTTTTGTCGGCAACAAGTTTAAATATTCTGGTGTTTTACTTTGTTTATATTTCTTCCATCCTGACTTGTTGCCTGTTCGGCTGGGCTGGAGGATCGTGGATTATTACTGCTGGCTGGTTTGGTGTGAGAGAAAAATACTCTTCTGGCTGGAAGACACTGTTCATGTGAACAGTGCCCGCGTGGGTGGGCTGGCCAGCCCCAGCCCAGCCAGCCAGCCAGCCGAACAGGCTGCAACTTGGTTGGCTTTTGGCAATCGGTCAGTGTGGCCAAATCTTGAATCCGTGTTTGATCTTCTGACAGGTCTATCTGAAAATTATTAAATTAGAATGGTCATTTCCAACTCTACTCCTGCTTTGCTGTCTTGCAGGGGTTGTTGCTATGGCGAATTCTGGACTTGATTCCAATGGATCCCAGTTTTACATAACTACTATCAAGACAAGCTGGTGAGTTGTGTTACACACCAAGTCTCACCAGTGATTAACTTAGAAGCTGCAGCTCCTGAAATGGTAGCTTTGTAGGTTGGATGGGGAGCATGTTGTCTTCGGCAGGGTGATCCAGGGAATGGATACCGTGTACGCCATTGAAGGGGGTGCTGGGACTTACAATGGCAAGCCAAGGAAGAAGGCGGTGATCACTGACTCTGGTGAGATACCCAAGGAGAAATGGGGTGATCAGGAAGCGTAGGCTGTGCTCTATTCCTTGTCACCATGCCATTTTCAAATCAGGCGGCCATATACTTCTTTTGTCCTTGACCAAAATGGTGTGCCACAGTTAAACAATACTTCTGGAATGCTGTATATCGTAGCTAGTTTATGGCCAGTCGAACTGACTCTGATCCCTTGAGTTGTGATGTGGAGACGTGAAAAGTCTTTAGCCAGCGTTGTTACCTTGATACCTGGATTGCTCATCTTGTGTATGAAATTCGTCTGCTATATATATAGTACATAAGGAACATTTTTTCCTCATTCCTTTTTTGTTGAACCTAAACTTATGCTAGTGGACGCAGTTTTTAGCATTGAGTTGATTTGGTTTGTGGCGGAATTTGGCCAGTCCGGTTTCATCATGTTCGTCTGAGTGCTCACATTTTCTTAGACGTGAAGAAACAGTTTTTTTTACAACATTTTTTTTGACAACAGACGTGAAGAAACAGTTGGTTTTAACCAAACATCTTGGCGCGGATGCTTGCATTTCTTGGACAGGAAGAAATGCCGCTATGTTTTTAGTGGTGGGTGATGTGCTCTTTGATAATGTGCTTAACGGATGCTTACATTTTCATGATTTAAAATCTTATATGGTGTTTAACGGATTTATTTTAATAAATTAAAAAAGAAGATGAAACATGATTGAAACCACTTCTAACCGGACAAGGAGATAATTTAAATGGTTTTGAGAGTTGAGGGAGATATGCAATTTATCTGGCTTTGGAGTTAAGGAGAAAATCTACCCTTCGAAGATAGTTCGGGTACTTTTTCCTTAATCTAATCGGTAATGCTTGTATTCGGGTGCCCATCCACCCCGGACGGCCCCGCTCGCAGGCCGGGAGGCCCAGAAGGCTCTCCTATCTGTTCCTACCCACTCACCTCCAGACACCATAGTTTTCTAAAAAAAAAAAAAAGAAAAAACTCATCGTAGCGCCGCGAACCTGCGACCGCGCTCTGCCACACATCCCGCCCGCCATCTCCATCATGCCTCCTGCCCGCCTCTCTCCATCGCGCCTCTCTCTCTACCATGCCTTCCGCCTACCTTCTCCCCCAAGAGCGACTTGCTACGGCCTTCTCCACCGGACCTGCCGTGACCTTCTCCACCGGAGCGGCGACCTCCGCGCCACCGAGACGCTGCTGCAGGATGATGTGGCGCACGGCTGCACTCTCCCAGTCGTGCAATCCTGCCTCTTCGCCACGTTGCGGAGCCACCGCCGCCGCTGGCCCGCCGCCTACAAGCACCGTCGGGCCGCTGCCCCCGGCACGCCGATGAGCCTCCATTCTCCTAAGCAACAAAGAGATGTTGCGCTGAAAGCACATGTTGCAAGTGTTTCAGATGTTTCAGAAGTATGTTGCAAGTGTTTTATACGAATATTGCAAAAGTAGATCAGAGATATTGCATATATTGCAATGGTTGTACATGTATGTTGCAAGTTTCTGTTCCAAATGTTCCATCTGTGTTTTCATGACGTATGTTGCAAGTGTATTTATCTGGATATTACATATGTTTCACACATACTATGTTGTAAGTGTTTTACTAAATGTTGGTTATGTGTGCAATGGTTTTCAAGCGTTTATCATGTGTTTTTTAAGTGTTTCAGAAGCATGTTTCAAGTGTTTTATTTGTATTCAGACATATGTTACAACTGTTGCATCTGGATGTTTTAAAAGTAGATCGGGTGTTTGCATATGTTGCAATGTCACGCCTATTGCAGCTGCTAGAGGGGGCACGAAGGGTCAGGTGGGGCGCAGACGCCACATGGGGTTGGCCAAGGGCACAGACGCCACGTGGGGTCGGGTTGGGCGCAGACCCCACGTCGGGCTAGCACGGGGGCGAAGTGTAGGCGCGAGCGTCCGGATGTCCGGGCACCCGCACTACGGTGAAAATTCGTCTCAGTGTATTTTCTTTAGCCCAATAAAAATGTGCGTGTAGAAAAGATGGTGGATACTCCTTCGGTCCATTTTATCGCGTACACGCATATCAAGATTCAAACTTTAAAAACTTTGATCAATAATTATGCTAATAAATTTTAAATATTGTAATACAAACTTTATATGATTAGATTTGTAAGGAATTATACTATACAATGATAGTAAATAAATAATCAAAGTGTAATCTGGGAGATCGTGTCATTCTACTAACTTACGCCAAATAAAATGGACCGTAGGGAGTATCATCCATTCCTCCCCACCCCACGCCTATATCGCTGGCGGCACCGGCGCCAAAAACATCTCGACGATTAGCGGGATAAACAAAATGGCGCGCTGTCACGGGAACACGGCATGAGATGGGCAGAGCAGAAGGCGAGTCGGGGTACCAGTCCATGTTGAAGAGCTAGCTTGCATTGCCCATATCAGGCCTTGAATCAAATACGACAACACGATACTTGGTAGCATATGCATACACTCTTGTATATTTATTATTGCTATTACATTTATTTGCACATATATATTTGCATACATGTAGCTCGCAGATCTGAAAGATCTTACACATATACCAATACAGGATGGTTTATTATTTATGGGGACAATAAAAAAGCACCGATCCATTCACCGGGAGCAACTGCCATGCTGCTCTCGGCCGGCCGGTTTGACAGAGCAGATTAATTAAGCTGATGACGACTAGCAGCCACGCATGCTGTTGCAAGCCTAGCTATATATAATCGAGTCCGATCGATCCGCTCATCGATCAGTTCAACATGGTCTGAGTGGGGAGCAGGATCTTGGAGTCGAAGGCGGCGGCGGTGGCGGTGGAGTTGAGCATCCAGGTGTAGAACGGGTGGAAGACGACGGACGCGGGGCAGCTCAGCGTGGCCGGCAGCTTGGGGCACTTGATGAAGGTCTTGGCGTCCGTGTCCACGCAGAGGTAGACCTGGTACAGCTGCTTCTTGCCGAAAGGCCCGTCCCGGCACTGCAGCCCCGGCTCGACGCCAAGCTTCTGGGTCACCGCGTACTTGATCTTCGCCGTGCTGTACAGCTTGTAGTCCGGCAGGATGCCCTGGTCGGCGAGAGCGCCGAGGAGGTCCGCCTGCTTCCTCAGGTTGAGCGCCGCCTTGAAGTAGTCCAGCTGCTTTAGGCCCGAGCAGACGCCGTAGCTGTTCCAGGCGCTCTTCCACGCGTTCACGCCGTCGGTGGGCGGGCACTTGATCTTGCTCCAGTAGTGGTTGATGTTGTTCTCGATCTTGTCGAGCTGATCGATCGATCGATGAATGGGGATCATGTGCATGCATATATGCAGTGCGTCAGGTGAGACAGAGCTGCTGTGTACGTGGCCAGGTGATGCATGCGATGCGTGTGGTTGATTAAGGGGGTTTAAGAGAGAGGTGAGTTAGTTAACCTTTTTAGCATCGAAGGGACTGCCGTTGCTGCAACGGACTACGGGCTTGTTAATGGACACGTCGAAGGTTTGGAAGAACTCGACGAAGAAATCCTCCGCCGGGTAGCCGTACTTGGGCACGCAGCAACCATTGTCGCTGTCCTCGCAGTATGCACCAGGCCACTGCATACACAGCAATCCATCCATCGATTTATTAGCTAGCAAGCCTGCAATGATTTCACTGGCCTACTAACAACGACACTACTAATTATGGGATTAGCTAGGAAGCTCTCGATGAAGATGACATTAACTCAACAAATACCAATTCTGTAATATAAATTGATTTATCTAATAACCAGTTTGCCCTCGAGTGTGCACCCGGATTTTTTCAAAAACTGTAGGAAGTAACAATAGCAAAATGACAAAATAACC
Organism: Miscanthus lutarioriparius; assembly: GCA_904845875.1. Lineage (NCBI taxonomy): Eukaryota > Viridiplantae > Streptophyta > Magnoliopsida > Poales > Poaceae > Miscanthus > Miscanthus lutarioriparius. Next base: position 25,029,746 of record CAJGYO010000004.1, on the reverse strand, counting down.
CGGAGTCGATTCACTTTTACGGTTTTACCTATAAACAGGGGCCTTGTAGTTGAAAAGATAATTTTTGCACTGGTAAGATAACAAAATCAAGGATTTTCTTTACCTCCCCATTACTCACACATTTTTCTTATCTTTATTTGGGTTTCTACTTTGAACTTTGAATCTGTTTGGCGATTGTCTTAAGGAAAAAAATATCAACATTATTATTTTCTGCAGGTTCATTTTGATCTCCAGATTCAATCCGCCGTCTCAGAAACAATCCAATTTTAACATTCAAATGTTGTAAAAAAACAATTTTAGCTTACAAATAATTTATAGGGCCCTCAATTCTAGATATGCTGTCATAAAGAAGAGTGTTATACACTTGCATGATGACAATGAAGTTTATGGATACAATCATTTGTCTTGGTCAACCCAACACACGGGGAGAGTAAATAGATTAGAGGTACACACATCATTTTTATATTAAGCAAAATTGTCAGTTTGGAACTTATTACTTTTGTAGTACAACACGATTCTACGGTAGAAGAAACAAATTCTAAATGACATTTTTGTTTAATATAAATGCACTTTGTAATGTAGCATCAGGCGCAAGTGTGCTTAGTGGTGTACTCCCTCCATCTTTTTTTAACTATCGTTTTCATTTCTCGAGAAGTAACTTTGACTAAATATATATAAAAAATATTAATATTTATGATATATAATTAATATCATTAGATAAATCGTTGAATCTATTTTGATAATAAATTTATTTGGAGATACATATGTTGCTAATATTTTTTACAAATCTAGTCAAACTTATTGGCACATAAATTGTAGCGACTAATATTTAGGGATATAGGGACTATGTGCGTCACCTTGTAATCGGAAGAGAAATATTATAGACAGAAAATAACAATAAATGTAATTTTGTGATTCCAGATCGGTCAAGAAAAGTAAACTGTGTACAGTCATCAGATTTAGCAATGTTAGTAGACTGTTAACTGTGAACAGGAGATTAAGCATTTGATAAGGTTCATACCATGAGGATAAGGTAAAAGAAATCAAAGGGCACCGCATTGGCAGCTGCCAGTAAGCCAAGGATCAGGCTCAACACGATTGTTCTGCGGCCTCCCATCTCTGCTATTTTGGCAACGGGGAAAGGCTGTTTGCTGCAGGCTGCCTGTTCAAGCGATCCTGTAGGTGGTATTTATAGTGAGGAGGTCGAGTGTCATCGGCGGAGCAGAGCAACATCCTCCATAGAAGTCGACCTCAAACGAAACGCAAAGGAGTGACGACCCTCCGATAAATTTTCTCTGTTTATTTTCCTCCATGAATATAATCATATATACTCTTGCTTGAATACTTATTTAATTTGTTCAATAAGATCGCAAAAATTGTTTCTCATCTAGCATAGTCCAAGAACGATACAGGCTGTAAGAATCATGTGCCCAAATGTACGATCATATATGGTTTTATAGTGATTTAGATGACAACACAAGATGCTCTGACAATTGAGAGCACTAGATGATCTGACAAGATTGCGACAAGAAGAACTAACTACGACCTAATGATGAATAGTCTTTACTGACCCAATTCACCCCTTCCCCATCTTTGGTCACCACTCAAGTCCATTATTTGTATAAATACCCCCTCGACACTTTCTGTAGGAGGTATCAAAAGTATAACGATCAAACTTGAAGGGTTGGGTATAACACCTCCTTTCTTTAGCCTTGCTATTGTTCTAAACTTAAAACTACTCCTTGAGCCCAAGTTCATCTAGCCCACTAAGAATTCAGTATAAATATTTGTCCTTACTACCCACCCAATTCCATGCGCACAAACATCTGCACTGTCAGTGGTAATTCCTTTGACAATAGGTGTGGGTGTGAGAGAGAAGCTAGGGTTTGGGTGTATATATATACTTGAGGCTGGTTTTCAACACTGGTTGAATACACAAACCAGTGGTGAAAGTCATTATCAATGTCGGTTATCTTACAAACCAAGGGTGCAAATGATTTTCACCACTGGTTCGTAATGAATTGGCCATGATAATATATCAATGCAGTTTTAACAGAACTGATGGTAAAAATAGCGTTGGTAAAGGTAAAAATAGCGTTGATAAAATCATTTATGTAGTAGTGTCCTACCCCCTCTATCCTAAAATATAAGGCATGCATATATTTTAAAATTTAAACTTTGTTATCTTTGACTAGCAAATGATATGAAAAGTTTATACTACAAAAGTGGTTACATGAGATTTATATTTATACATACTTTCTAATGATCAAACTTTTGTTTCCACAAATTATGTATTATATATAGGAAAATAATTAGCGGTCAAAATATGATTTTGAAGACTGCACCAAGTTAAAATCGTGCTTTATGGTTTGGGGAGAAGAAAGCACTAGACAGGTATATAGGACTATATTGTTTCGGTGTGTGGCCCCGCTAGCTTAATTTCCTACGAAGGAAGGTGATATTTGCCTTTCTGAATTGTCACATCATATATTATGCTTCCTCCATTTTAAATTATAATTATGTTATTTTAGATTTTTTAGGTACATAACTTTAGTTATATACTTAGATATAGACAATAAAAACTAAGTAAAAAAGGCTGATCAACTCATTGGATTGTATCAAACATATACACACGTGTCCATTTAGACCTTTTCACATAATCTCACAAAATATTGTTGAATGTGAAACTGAAAGGTGCTGCACGAGAAGATGTGTGGTTCTAATCGTCACAAAATAGTGTCTCCTGTCTTCATTCGTACCAACATGGGTGAGAGTAACTCCAAGAGACTCTTTATATCCTTCATAATTTATAGGAATAAAAATTTTAGTGAAAAAATATTCTCCAACAACCTCTTTGGATCTCCAAATATAGACATCCTCGATTTTAGATTTCTCGCTAACCTAAGATGAAGAGCGAGAATAAATCTCTAGAGTGCACACAGATATAGAAAAACTGTTGGAGGGCACAAGATATACAAAGCAATTTTTACTCAAATGACTATCCAAATAATGTAAGCCGGAGATTGTGCTGAATCCGGGCTTTTCTTCTACGTGTTTGCCGCTTCTTATTTCCTTAGTTTACCCAATGTGTCGGACTACGACATGTAGATAAACTTCCTTTATTCATTCATTCTTTAATTGAGAGGCAGAGCTCCTGTCGTTTATTAAAAAAACTATCTAAATGATATTTTAGAGAGTAAAATTTTAAAACGACTCTTGGAGATGCTTTAAGAGAGGTTGGAGCCCGGCCTCTCTCTTGACTCCACGTTGGATCCGCCCCTAATTGGGCATGCCATCTTCGTGACCGTGAGGGTTACAACTTACCACTTTTTTTCTTCACAAAAGGACCCTCTTATACTGCAAGCATTAGCTGACTAAATTTATATAAAAGAATAAATCAAATAGACATATTATGAAAATATATTTTATGGTATTATTTAATGGTAGTAGTTTGACTAAATATAAGTTTAGTTAGACATAAAAATGGCTTAAGATCTGTAGGATTTTTTATTTATGTATTAGAGATGGAGGGAGAATGAGCGCGATCACGCGGCCGGGGCCGCCGGCCCATTGATCGAGATCGACGCAGACGGATAATGTTACAATCAGACGGGCCCAACCCGTCGTCGCATGCATTGTGCGTCGTCGTATATATACGGGACGAGGATATTCCGCAACGTGCTACAATGCACGTGAGTACAATACGCGTGTCTCGATCTGGTCGGCATGTAACGCCAGCGTCTGTGCATGTATACGTAGACAAGTGGCCGAACGAAAGGAGCGGTCGGGCCCGGCCAAACCGGACATCATGTCTCCGTTGGCTTGGCTGAAATTGGCTGAAAAACACTGTTCTAGCTAAATTATTGTGAGAGAAAAATATTGTTTCGGCTGAAAAAACAAGCTGAATAGTGCCGCTTTTAAGGTCAGCCGGACGGGGCCCACTAGCTGTGTGGTGCCTAGCCTATTTAGCACACGGAGCTACCACACCGTATATATCCGTATGTATGTATGAGACTAGGCATTCATCGTTCCAGTCTCTCCTCGACAATTAACGTGCGCGTCGTCGTCGTCCTCTCTCCAATTGTGCGGAGGGAGGAGCGCGCGCCGAGCTGCTGCATGCAAGTGCACACGAGACGAGCTAGGACGACGATATCATCAATTCATCATCAGGCACACGAGACGAGAGGACCAGAGCATATTCCGGGCGGGAGCCCGGAGGTTAGCTATAGCACGAGCAGCTGAAAGGTGCGTCCGTGGACGTGCACGAGTCGTCGCAGCATCGACATCGACATCGACATCGACGCCCACCCGCGTCTGACAAATTATACTCGACGCTGCAACGACACAGCAACAGCAACCTAGCAGACGGGGAGGACAATAATTCAGTCTGCGTCCCATCGTCCTGCATGACAGAGCGTGCTCGACCGGCCACGCACGTCGTACGTCGATCGGATCGGAGTCGATCTCTCGGATATCGCCGAACAAGGTGACAAGCCAAGTGACGACGCATAGTACGCTTTCCCAGTACACGCTAGCTGTTTGGACTGTTTATAATTAAAGCAGTATATATATATATATATATATATATATATATATATATATATATATATATATATATATATATATATATATATATATATATATATATATATATATATATATATATATATATATATATATGCCTCGTTCGCTTAGAGAAATCTGGAGAATTTGTAAGAGAAAATCAGCCGTAAACAGTACTTTCAGCCATGGACAGTAAAATTATGGCACTAGCCGAGCGGGGCCATATTCGCAACTTATTGAAGAAACAATGAAAATTTCTTTCTTTCATTTTTCACTCTTGTTCGTCCATCACCTCTCTTCTATCATTTTTCCTGTTCGCTCATCCCTTATCCCTCTTCGATCCTTTGGTCATCGTCTCTCACTCTTATCCATCATGTTTTGAGTTTGGAGTTATAAAATATTTGTTCGCTCATCCCTTATCCCTCTTCGGTCCTTTGGTCGCTCGAGCCCATTCGCGTCATGGCTCATCTTCCACCTTTCTTAAACTCACACAGGGTGATATAGTCGATCACATATTTAAGCTAAAGTCAATCTCATATCAATTTCTCATGCGAGCCATTGCACTAGCATTTATTATGGGCCATGCTTGGAATTATTTGATTTAAAGGTTGGGTCAAACCCGATTAAATGCAACAAAAATGGCTAGCTCATTATCATTGGCATGAGCAATGCACAACAAATTGTATGTCCAATTAAAACACACGAGCATACATGTTTGCTAGTCAAATAAAATATATTATGATATCCATCCTAAGTTTAACTAAATTTATGGAGATGAATATTAACACCAACCAAGTCAAATAGGTAAATCGTAAAAATGTCTAGGTATTGCTAAATGGACTACTAAAAGGCTTTCACTGGAACCTCCACATTACTTCAACCATAAACCTATAAGACCAATTTCTGTAACACCGACATTTTTATCAACATAGAACTAGCCAGTGCGCGTACACTTCTTTGCCCTTTCCAAGCACAACTCTAAGTCGATTCACTACTTTAAATATCTGTCTAATTCCCATCAAATGATTTTCTTGTTCCAGCAGTACATGCGATAACGCATGTAGACCATCTTCTTGCACTATGACACATAATATTTTCGAAGACTATCTCAAATGAAAAACTCTTGTAGAGCACTTGTGCCTCCCCATACGAGGCATTTGAAAAATTCTAAATTTGAATTATAAGATCTGAGAACTTAAAACGTATCTTTGGGTTCTTAAACGATTTCAAATATAAAACTCATCAATGACATCGTTTTAGATCATATCTACTACATAGTTTTAGATCTACAGTTTTAATATAAAGTTTGTCTTCAACCTCATACAAAAAAGTCTGATTTTTTTGTGTGGCACTTATTTACAGGTTGGTTCAAATTACTAACTGTCTTTGAAAATCGCATTTCTAGAAATATAAGGGCTAGTTGGTAACACCAATCGCTTGAGTGTTGTTTTGATTCAACCATTGAGCATTAGTGTCCCCAAGCACATTACACATCTATTATAAATAACTTGGCCTAGTAAGGTACCTAGCCCAGGTCAGTGATTGTTACAAACAACAGTCCCTTTAGTTTGAAGTGTTGTCACATATGCTCATCCTGCACATTGACACCTTGATTCCACAACTTGAGTACATCGTCGAACAATGGTTCCAAATACACATTGATATCATTGTTAGGTTGCCTCGACCCTTTGATCATTAATGACATCGTTAAATATATCAGCTTCAAATGCTGTGGAATCGCACCATAAGAAGCATGCACCAAAAATAGACCATAAGCTTAATGTTCACCATCAATGGGTGATCCGTCATGCTCCACGCAGGTGCACCAGATCATACGGCGAAACATAGTACCTTGTCTACTTGACACGGTCAAGTCACAGTACCACAAGATGATCCACTGTTACTCTGTGAGCCACTCAAGCTCAACGGATCATACGTTGCAACACACTACAGCGATTAAGTTCAAACCGAGTTGTACACGGTGCCACCGGATGATCCCCTAAGTAGGTCGTCCCAACCACCCGGTGCATATCCTGAGCTCATTTGTCCGATCTCTTCCAATTTAATTTCTTCGAGATTGTCGACTTAAAACCTATCGGTGAAGTCACTTACACACTAAATCAATGGAGTTACTTTGAGAAAATGTTCTTCTTTTTCGTGCTTGTTATGTACTATTTCAATAATGTGCATTCGTACCTAATACATAATGTGAAGCAATACCATACATCCTACGTCGAGTCTCATGAGTTGACCTGATCTAATCATTTCCTTTGCGCCTAGCATTGCTTCTGCTAATATACTGTCCAACTTAGGGCTCATGATTAAGGAAGTTCTCACGTACATTGGAAAATGGGACACACATACGTATTTGTATTACTCAAAATCTTCGTTCTTTGTGTGTCCTTTAGATTAATCAATCTACTTCTACTTAGGTACTATACCCTTATTCCTTACCATCCACTGTTTTGGGTGGTCAGCAATTAGGATTGCACTATTAATTAAATTGCCCATGGTAAATTAAGATTAACTTAATTACTAGTACGTGTAACTATATATTATATCATGTAGGTACCATACTAATCGTTTCAGACTTGTACGTGTAGGTTTTCTCCTTTTTTAACTAGCAAACATACATGTGCATTGCCACAGAATGTTCAGTTTGTTGCGTGGCTGCTTAGACAACTTGTGGCTTCAAGATTTATTTAGCGATCATGCCATGTATTTCAATTCATCTAGGAATTGAACTCCGACTCCGTGCTATGTGAATCATCAACTATTTCCTCACGTGTTCATTTCATTTTGAGATTGAACTCACACCACGCCTAAACACTTAACTCTCGTATGGACATATGAGAGATTGGTGGACCATGAAAACACTTTGTATTTCAATTCGTTTGGTATCGTACTAATACGCTACTCTTACTTGTACAGGACGGGAGAGCGAGATTGAGTCCATGGATATCCCCATCATCGAATCTATTATGAACAAAATAAACCTTTTGATCTTTAATATTAGGAAATAGAAAATAGAATAGACGATTGGAAGGGCCACCGGGTACGTCTCAAGGTTTATTTCCATAATACAGGGGGGAAAGTCGAATAAACAAAGCCACATTATTCGTTGGGCATCACCGTGCATTGCCCAGAGCGAGTGAGGATCAAGGCAGAAAACATTATTATTCCTTGCGCACGTCACTGAAACGTACGCAAACTCACGAACGACGAGGTAGATGGATGATGGATCGGCGGGTGGCTCCGACGACGAAACGCAGACTCACGAAAATGCAGACGACGATCGCAGATCATCAGTTGTCCATGGCGAGGCCAGGCAGCTGGAAAGGGTCGGCGGCGGCCTCGTAGAACTCGGCGGAGTCGTCGTTGAGCTGCTGCTTGAGCATCCACTTCTTGTAGGGGTGGAAGAGGACGGTCTTGGAGCACGTGTACTGCGGCGGCGCGGGGCAGTCGATGAACGTCCCGTTCCCGTTCGCGCAGAAGTAGAGCTGGTACAGCATGTACTTGTCGAAGGGGCCCTTGCTGCACTGGATCACCGGCTCCGCGTTGATTCCGTTCTTGAACACCTTCTTGATCGCCTTCAGGCCGTAGAGGTTGAAGTCATCCTGGATACCTGCAGCAAAAGATAGGCCAGCCAGGTCGTGTAACATAGGACTCGTCAGCTCGATCTATGCATGTTTAATTTACCATTTTTTTTGAGGCGAACAAGGGGTTGATCCGGCTACGGAAGGAGAGGGCCTTCTCGAAGTAGGCTTTCTCGTCGAGGCCGGAGCAGGCGCCGGCCTTCTTCCAGGCGTTCTTCCAGCTGCTCTGGCCGTTGTTGCTGGGGCACTTGATGTTGCTCCAGTACTGCTCCAGGCCGATGCCGGTAATCTGTCGATGGACATTGTTGCACACACACAAATTAAAGGTGTCACACCTACAACACGTACTACATGTGCATATATATGTCGAGCTGGAGCGAGAGTCTGCGTATGAACCAGGTTAGGGTTGTAAGGAGCTTGATTGCTGCATTCCGTGACTGCAGCGTCGGTGGTCGCGTTGTAGACGGTGAGGCCCGTTATGTAGAAGTCGCGCGCCGGCGAGACGCCGGTCGTCGGCTTGCAGCATCCAGCGCTGGTCTGCTCGCAGTATGCTCCGGGCCACTGCGTGCGTCCATGATCGAGCACACCATCATGCGCGAGATAGAGTTGATCAGGGAATTGATGGAGCGGCCGGGTAATAATGCGCGGTCGGACGTTCAGCCATTATACAAGTGGTTGTACGTTCTCTCGTATACGTCCATGCCTACTACTATCTGTGATGACAAGGCCAGTGCCATAATTTGCCTCACGTACCAATCAAATTATCATCCAATCCGGAAAAACATGCAGGCCAGTGGTCCATGACAAATCTGCTTATGGATGGGTTCCACATGCATCGTCTCCGGAGTTGTTCATTTCACTTGTTATTTATATATATGTGTGTGTATATACTCCTATTACATTACAGCCCAATCTACATATATTAATAATGACTAATGAGAACGACATCCGTGCATATATCCATAATCCATGTAGGTTTAGCCTTCTTAGCTACTCCGTTAGCACTAGCAGGACACAAATTTTAAGATCATGCGTTAGTGTTCTTGGATTGTACACATGTTTTTTTTATGCCATTATAACTGAATTAACCTGACCGTAAGACCTATCTCAATTAATGAAACTAACAGTACAAAATACATATAGTGAGTGAAGAAGAAATAGCTAGCTCCTGTGCGTACCAGAAGAGCAAGCTGGTAGTAGATACCGGAGTCATCAGCAGCAATTGCGGGCGAAGCTACTAGCAGCAGCAAGCCAAGGAGGCACAGGAGCGGGATCCTGGAAGCCATATGGAATGGACCCCCTCGCTACCTATCACGGTATTATCGTGGACACCAAAACGATGGATGCCTAGCTAGCGACTCACCATCTACCACGAATGGCACCGAGATGAGCATGGCCTCCATCGCGTGGGTACTTATAGGCAGACGAGCGCGCGTCCGTACCACGAGCGCCCTCATTTTCTTTCCTCGCTCATTTTTATTTAGAGTAAAGTTCATGGCCGGTCTTCGAACTTGTGAGGGTATGTCATCCCGATCATCGAACTCAGAAAGTATATCATTTTCGGTCCTTAAACTTCATTTGAGTCTCATATTCATTCAAACTCCGTTTGGGTCTCATATTCATTCAAACGGGTATGCTGTGCTGTGCTCCTCTCTCATCCACTGCAATAAGCGCAAGCGTCTGGTATGATACGAACCCAAGCCAAACTAGGATTCGGTGCATACTCATTAAGCAAACATTTATGTGTACAAGGAAATGTTATTACCAGAAAGCTGCACGAGTTCTTTTATCAAGAGAGAGGAAAATTTTATCTGGCCTAGGCCCTGCACAAGCGTTTGATGTGTATGTTGAAAAGGGGAGAGGCAATAACCAAATCCATCCTATTTGGTAGACTGTTTGCCATACACATCCAACCCACCTCTGGAGAAGGTCTTACGCCTCTACTCTCCAGGTGATGAATAAAAGCTCTTAGAAAGCTCTCAAAACACAAACCAAGCAAGCCACCAATTATACTATTTTGGAGCAAGTATTCTATTTGAAACACTTAGGCCCCGTTCGTGTGCCCTTAAACCTGGCTTGATCCGCTTCTTTTTTCATCCGGAACAATGTTTTTCTCTCACAAATTCCTCCAGCATTCCTCCAAACCATCCAAATTCCTCCAGAATTCCTCCAAGCGAACAAGCCCTTATTGTGCATTTTGAGTGTTGGGAGGCTGTTCTTGCAGATGTATTGTGTCTTTTTATTTGCTACATCAAAACGAGTAAGATATCACTATTACAAAGTTGTACTTCATTCTCGTCGAGATCACCAACTTTGGTATTGGTCGTTTCACCATCCGAGGTTGTTTAACAGATTTGAATTTCAAATTGTGAGAACTTGTCCGATACTTTTAAGATCTTAAATGATTTCAAATAAGAAAAGTCATCAGCTACAAAGTTGTAGTTCTCATCGAGATATATAACTTTGGTTTTGGTCGATTTTTCCATCCAAGGTCGTTTGAATTTTTTTTAATTTCATAAAGTGGGTCAGCTATAAAGTCCCATCTACAACTTTACTTCTAGTCATTTTCCATCCGATGTCATTTGGACAATTCAAAAAATCTAAATTTTGATATAAGAGAACTTCAAACAATATTTTAGGACCATAAATGATTTCAAATAAAAAATTCGTCAACTAGAAAGTTGTAGATCTTATCGAAACTTACAACTCTAATATAAAGTTCGTCTTCATCCGATTCAATTTGAAGAAGATATTAGTTTTATTATACTGTAGCATTGTCATCACCGCCGACGCATAAGTCATACCATTGGTGAAAATGATTTTCACTACCGGTTTGTAACAAAAATCGACAGTGATGATGAACTATCTCCAATGCTTCCTCACACGAACCGCCCATGATAATGGGCCTCATTATCACCAACTGTTTATAATACGAATCGGCGGTGAAAATTATTTCACCAACGGTTCGTAACATAAACCGACGCTGATAAGCATCACCAAACGGCTTGAAACAAACCAGCGGTGAAAGTGGCAGTGGTGATGATGAATTGGTGGTGGATGATCGACTTTTTAATCTCCTAGACTAGAAACAACTTCAGTGGGCCGTGCTGCTCGGATTATTGCTACTGCATCTAAAGATACTTCCACAGAAGAAGCCAATCGTTTGAGCACATTATTCATTCCACAGAAGAAGCCAATCGTTTGAGCACATTATTCACTGTTGTGTGCTTGCAGCAAGCAACCACTAGTGCATATGTGGGCTTTAATCTCGGTTGGGAACTAGCTTTAGTCCCAGTTCTTCAACCGGGACTACGGATCATCCGGGACTAAAGGTCAAGGGGCACGGAACCGGGGCTAAAGTCCATCATTGAAACTAAAAAAATAATTTAAATCATAGGAGACCTATCTTGTAGTGCGTGAGATTTGAACTTAATTTAAATCTTAGGAGACCTATCTTGTAGTGCGTGAGATTTGAATCCAAGACCTCTTGCCTCATGAGTAGATCCCTTATCAACTCAACTACATACCATATGTGGTAAAGTCCTGGACACTCTTCTTTTGAATTAACCGTCGGGGGCTTTTAGTCCCGGGTGGGAGACATTTAGTCCGGATTGGTGACACCAACCTATTTTTCGATTTTTATCGGACTAAAAAAAGGTCACCCTTTAATTCGGTTGGTGTTACTAAATCTTGTTGGCGAGTGTTACACTCGGCCAACCATTTGCCGAAGTGTTTTATGTCCAACTAAAGACTACATCAATTAGGACTAAAATGTCACCATTTGGTAGCAAACGGACACTCTCCTTTTTTGAATTAACCGTCAGTGGGCTTTCAGTCCGAGTTGGAAGACATTTAGTCGGATTGGTGACACCAGCCAGGGGACTAAAAGGTCACCTTTAATTGGTTGCAATGTTACCAACCCAACACCCAGCACTAAAGGTCATTTAGTCCTGATTGATAACTAAGGGTCATTTAGTCCCGATTTTTAGTAGCTTTTAGTCCCAATTGATATTACCGACCAGCATAAAAAGAACTTCGGTGCCTGTAAAATTTAAACCTAAAAGTAATGATCACGTTAGTACCGAACTCCAACACAACACAACCGAAACGAAAGGCGCGAATCGAAAATCGTTTCCGAGCTAGCGCATGAGTCAGACGCCTACCTTGTGACTGTGAACCACTCATCTCGATCGATTGGATAGCCGTAGCCTTTGCACCGTGCACGTCTACCGCAGGCACGAGTAGTACGAGTACGACCACACCACCCCGTAGTATAGTACAGACGAGTAGACGACGTAGGAGTATTTTGCAGTACGACGTGACGTGAGGCGTGGCACCTGCCGACCGGGGCCACCCGATACGAAACGTGCGCGAAACGACATGCGGCCCAACTGCCTCGATGGATCGTTCTGCCGGGCTCATGTGCGCGTCCACGTTGTGAATGAGCGAATCCTCCCACAGTCGTCAGCTTAAGGGCTTCTACGATGCTCCCGTAGACGGAGAATTTAGTTTAAGTTCTACACCAAATCACTTCGACATATATGAATTGAGGTGAATATATATAGATTCAAACCCGGCGTAACTAGAGGCCGTGAGGCTCTATCTTGTCCTCAAGCGGTCGTTACTGTGGCCCTGTTTATATCTCCTAGCGAAAATGAGAATGAGGGCAAGAAAATGAAAATAAAATTCAAATACTTGAATTTAGTATGAGATTTTAGAATCCAACTTCTAACAAGAAACCTGAAACATACCATTTAAAGTTTTTTTTTCACTACATAAAGCTTTTTTTGCGAGCAAAGAGATAAACTTTATTAGCTAGCCACTGGCGGATTACAATCGGCATTAAGGAAGGTCCAAACACACGTAGGTACTTGTCCTTCTCAGGCTGCAGAATGATTACCGTCCTGTTTGTTTGGGCTTGTTTGGCTACTGTTGACTGATTTGATGTGAGAGAAAAATACTATTCATTGGCTGATAAGCCATGGCTTATAAGCCGAATACGACCAAGCGAACAGGCTATACAACGTCTAACTACTAAACTTAAAGCATTTGCTACTTGATTGCATTCTCTCTTCCCACGGGAACACTTCTAATCACTCGTTAGTCGGGTCAAGCCTCTTGCTTCCTCGATTATTGGGCCAATCTCTGAGGGTCTGACATGTCCACCAAATGACTTCTCGTGGAAGATATAGGCCCTGTTCGCTTTGTTGAAAAGCTATGATTGAAAGTATTGTTCGTTAATTTACTGTGAGAGAAATGAACTGGGCCATAATTTTTGCATAGTCTGACTCAATTATTACCTGTGATAGCCCCCAATGATTTGCCCAACGAAGACATTCAAAGCATGCGAGGGCCTCAGCCTCTGGTGCACTGCTACATTTTCCCAAGAATTTCCAGGCCAAAAAGATTACCGCTCCGTTCCGGTCCCTGGCGACTGCGATTGCTCCAGCTTCACCATATTGCTCCCAATTAATAATCTAATTGAGAATAAGACCCAAACATCCTTCATGTTTGTATCTATAATCCATATTCTAAATTACTATCTAAAATCATTATTAGAATTAGATCAAAACAACGTCTGAGTTTGGGCCGCTCACCCTTTTGTTCACGTGCAACTCCATGGCTTTGTTAAGCGGGGGGAGGGGGACACACTTTTAGCGTTCAGTTTCACCTCGACCTTTAAAATCAGATATCCTATCTCTAAGTCGGATATCTTACCTCCACAACTTTCAAATCATTTGAATTATCTATGTACCTAGGTCAGAAATAGTTTTCAATGTGGTTTTATCATTTTGTATTTAAATATAAAAATCCGATAAACTCCTTATACAATTTTAAACCTAAAAAATGTCACAAGGCTTCTAAAAAATCTAAGAAAACCATAAAGATAAATTGAGACACAAGAAACTCATATGAAATATTTAGAGCTTATGAAAATATATATCGAGAATCTTTCAGAAAATTAGATTGTCATTGGCACTTGCACTACACACCCATGCGAAGTGATGGTATCAACGACGCTTTGTGACACACCCATGTGGGCCAGGGATGGACCCAACTCAATTCATGGTTATCCAGTTGTTTACCCATTAGGTTTTTGTAGATATTGAGTATATATGTATGCTTCCTATCATTATTATCTAAAAAACATTGTATAATTTGTATATCTGTGAAAAAAGAAGTTTGCATATATTCAGGCAGTAGCCTAGTAGATTTCTTTCCTCCATGTTAGCCCATCAATCCATCACCTTAAAAAGGCCAAATCCGCATGCTCCGAAGCAACTTTTTTTTTGCCTGAGTTGGTCAAAGAGCCTTAGAGACTTGAGCAAATTGTTGAAATGGTCAGGGTCTTATAATTATCTTGATTTCATTAACTTTCATAATGATACAATATAGTGAGCATCAATTATAAGAAGCCATAAGTCATTATGTCTAGATTGGTTCAATTTTTAAGTCTAAAACATGAAGTGTTTTCACTTTCAATGAACTTTTAAGTCTAAAACGTGAAGGGGTTTCACTTTGAAATTCTAAATATCCATTTTGGAAATATTGGGCCCACCCTTGATGTCGGGTAATATGATAGATGATGACATGGCAAACCAAATCCTGTGACACTGTCGATGTTTCACCACCGATAGCCTGCCACGGGAGTACCCGGGGCAGTTTGTTCGGGCTTCAGCGTATGCAGAACTCGATGGTAAACGCAAGAGACAGTCGATTTATCCTGGTTCGGACCCTCAATCGTGATCGAGTAATAGCCCTACGTCCAGTCGGTGTTAGCCTTTGCGTTCGATTGATTGTAAAGTGTTCGTTCTCTCCAAGAACCCCGCCCTTCTTTATATAGTCAGAAGGCCAGAGTCCTAGTCGGTTTACAATGAGAGTTCCTAGTAGGATTACATGATAATACTACTACTAAGATTACATGGGAAGAATCCTAGTTAGACTAGATCTTCTCCCTTCCTTGAGGGGTATCCCGTGGGTCCCGCATCGACAAGCCCCCGAGCACTTCATGGTTGAGCTCTGGAAGCCTCGTCTTGTTTCTTCAGGTCTTGCTAATTAGAAACAAGCGTCGTCCAAGTGCTTTCTTGAGTAAAACCATGTAGCGCTTCCTGGGATCTTCGAGTGGTGTGTGCTTTTTTCACCCAGCTGGGTGTAGCCCACGAGCCTCTTGCTATTTGGAACAAGTAGCTGGAGGGTCTTGTCTTGAAATTGCTCTGATTCTTCGTCGAAGGGCTCCCGAGCACATACCCGGGTTCTTTATCAAAAAGAACTTGGATATAGCTAGGTCCGGGTTCTTTTTGTCGTGGGGTCTTGAAGTGGTCTGTCTTGAAGAAGTCTCCTTGGTGATGTGCGCTTTTTCGAAGAAAAAAGTGCACTCACTGAGTGTAGCCCCGAGCCTCTTGCTATTTGGAACAAAAAGTTGAAGGGTCTTGAATCTTATGTTGTTTGACAACTCTTGTCTTGAAGAGGTCTTCTGAGTGATGTGTGCTTTTTTGAAGAAAAAGTGCACTCACTGAGTGTAGCCCTCGAGCCTCTTGCTATTTGGAACAAAGAGTTAGAGGGTCTTGAATCTGAGTTGTTCAAAGAACTGAAAACCTCTCCTGTTGTAGCCCCCGAGCATTATTCAAAAAGAACTCGGATACAGGATCTTGGCATGTTCTCTGGTAGTCTGCTGTTGTCAGATGTAGTTGTATGATGGTGGTTGAGTGTAAATGCCGTTTGTTCACGAGTTGTACAGTGTTGGTATATTCTTCCGAATATGCTCGTTCTTGAGTACTGTTCCTTCACACCTGAGTTCTCTTTCATTGAATTCTGTCTTTTCACTGTGTCCTTTGTTAGGTTTGTTCCGTTGGTGCTCCCGGTCCATGTGCACCGCTTCTTTGGCCTATAAATACCCCCCTTGTGTGCTGTTTTGATTCATCGAGCATTTTGTTGCGTGGTCTGAAATCTCTGTAGTCATGAATATGATAGTTTGTGAAGTAGAGCAGCCCCCGGGCATATTTTGTAGTTCTTGTACATCTTATCGTAGCTGGAGGAATTCTTGTGATAGGGATTAGAGGTAGACTAATCCCGCAGCGACATTGTACCAGGAAGTATGTGGCGGTAGTTGGAGGAAGTCTTGTGATGTGGGATACGTTCCTTCATCCAGCAGTTCTGGGTTGATCTTCCTCACCTGCTCTGCGACCGTCCGGTGCAGATCAACACCATATCCGGTATCACATCGGACTTGGGTAGACAGATGCATGTAGGCTTCTCTTGGTCCATGTTGTCCCGCCGTGCTGCTGATCTTCGCCTTGGATGTGCTGCGTTCTTCCTTTGAAGAAAACAGTGTAGCCGAGTGCGGTTTGTTCTACCGAGTAGCAATTTGGAACACATAGTCGTTCTAGAGCCTAGTTGTGTTCGGGTTCCTCTTTGCTACCTTGCTTATCGTAGTACCGAGTTCGTTGGGTCTTGTAAGATGTGTAATCTTGTATTTGTAATGGAAATAATCTTGTCTTCCGAGTTGTCATTCTTTTTTCTGCTGGTGTCCTGGTTGTTTATGAGATTTCCGAGTTCTTTCTATAATTGTCGGGTTCTTGTGTTCCTTGTGAGGTAACCCTTCGTTGCTTCCTGGTGAAAAGTCCTAATGGCTAGAAGAGGGGTGAATAGCCTAATAAAAATTTCTACAACAACACTTAACAAAAGGGTTAGACAATTATGAGGCGAAGCAAGTGTTGCGCTAGCCTACTCAAAATGCAAGCCACCTACCACAATTCTAGTTTAGATAGTATCTATTCACACAATAGCTATGACACTACTCTATGTTAGTGTGCTCTCAAAGGCTAACTAAAGAGCCATACCAACCAAGCAAGCAAGCTCTCACAACTAACTATACTAAAGAGCTTGACAACTAGTTTGCGGTAATGTAAAGAGAGTGATCAAGAAAGTTATACCTCCGTGTAGATGAAGGAACCAATCAATCACAAGAATAAATAACAATGAAGACCAATCACCTCGGAATCAATGATGAACACAATGATTTTTTACCGAGGTTCACTTGCTTGCCGGCAAGCTAGTCCTCGTTGTGGCGATTCACTCACTTGGAGGTTCACGCGCTAATTGGCTTCACACGCCAAACCCTCAATAGGGTGCCGCACAACCAACACAAGATGAGGATCACACAAGCCATGAGCAATCCACTAGAGTACCTTTTGGCGCTCCGCCGAAGAAAGGTCAAGAACCCCTCACAATCACCATGATCGGAGCCGGAGATAATCACCGCCCTCCGCTCAATGATCCTCGCTGCTCCAAGCCGTCTAGGTGGCGGCAACCACCAAGAGTAACAAGCGAAACCCACAGCGAAACACGAACACCAAGTACCTCTAGATGCAAACACTCAAGCAATGCACTTGGATTCTCTCCCAATCTCACAAAGATATTTAATCTATGATGGAAATGAGTGGGAGGGCTTTGACTAAGCTCACAAGGTTGCTATGTCAATGGAAATGGCCAAAGATGTGAGCTATAGCCGGCCATGGGGTTTAAATAGAAGCACTCATGAAATATAGCCGTTATACCCCTTTACTGGGCATAACGCGGGCTGACCGGACGCTCCGGTCAGTTGACCGGACACTGAGCCCCCAGCGTCCGGTCGCTCGTAGTCAGCCACGTGTCTGACTCCAACGGTCATCTGCCGTGCCCGAACGGACGCTTTGGTTAGTTGACCGGACGCTGGACCCTCAGCGTTCGGTCATTTCCAATAAGGGTCCAGAACCGATTTTTATCGATCGGACGCGTCCGGTCATGCCTGACCGGACACAACCCAGCGTCCGGTGCTTAACCCTAAGCGCTGTGCAGACCGACCACTTGACCGGACACAGCCCTTTAGCGTCTGGTCGCCGAGCGACCCAGTGTCCAGTCAATAGACCGACGCCAGCATCTCACTGTTACACATGACCGGACGCGCCGGTCCCTCAGAGGTCCAGCGTCCGGTCACTGTATAACCAGCGACACTAACTCATTTTTACTTCTAACTTCTCCACCCTTGCTCAAATATGCTAACCAGCAAGTGTATCATCTTGTGCACATGTGTTAGCATATTTTTACAAATATTTTTAAGGGTGTTAGCACTCCACTAGATCCTAAATGCATATGCATTGAATTAGAGCATCTAGTGGCACTTTGATAACCGCATTCCGATACGAGTTTCACCCCTCTTAATAGTACAACTATCAACCCTAAATGTGATCACACTCTCTAAGTGTCTTGATCACCAAAACAAAATAGCTTCTATGATTTATACCTTTGCCTTGAGCTTTTTGTTTTTCTCTTTCTTCTTTCCAAGTCCGAGCACTTGATCATTACCATGGCATCATCTTCATCATACTATGATCTTTATTTGCTTCACAACTTGGAGTGTGCTACATATCTCATGATCACTTGATAAACTAGGTTAGCACTTAGGGTTTCATTAATTCACTAAAACCGAACTAGAGTTTTCAATCTTCCCCTTTTTGGTAATTGATGACAACCCTTATACAAAGATATGAATTAAATTCAATTGAATCCATGTTGCTTGCCCAATCATATTTACCATTTGTAAACGAATATGGACAAGTTTCATGAACCCCAAATGGTAGCAATTGCTCCCCCTACATATGTGCTAAGCGTTTGTATTTTAGCTTGCACATATGCTTATATAGGAAATATAGGAGTCAATGTCTAACAAATGATGCTAAGGTATAAAAGATGGACCTTTGAAGCGTGATACCAATCGGAGTGCACCATTATACCATCCTTAGCACCATGGTTAGCTTTCTATCACTTGGAAACATACTTTGAAAAGATACCACTTGTAAAAAAACTCACTTGAAAAAGAAAGTTATATAGTGATTTCATCTCATCATTTAATCTTACAACTATCATACACCACACAAGCATGGATATTGAAATTTAAAACTTGTGCCATGCAAGCAAAACATATGAAATGCACATTCAAATGCACCATACAAGTTCATGAGCTTGCTCCCCCTACTTGTGTGCTCAAAATTTTAATTTATCCCTTTCCTTTTTCACTTCTCTCCCCCTATGTCATATATCAAGTATATCTTTATGTTTCTCCCCTTTGTCACTATTTTTACTACTATCTTTGTTTCTCTCCCCCTTTGTCATCAATGACCACAAAGGTTCTAAATGAAGATAATATTACTTGTAGGGTCGAGATTGTCAATGTCAATCAATGGGGTGAGGATCATTTTCCCAAATTTGGTCCAATTTAGATGATTTGCCAAAGATATTTAACTCGGTTTGATCCAAGGACAAGCTTCTTCACACCTCCTAATAAGTGTTATCTTGTACCATGTTGAGTTAAACACTTAGAGCTTATTTTCTAGATTAAACACTAGGTTTATAAGCCCATAAACATGTCATATGCTATCACTAGATCAAGTCAAGCATAGAAGCAATAGTGATACCATATAAATATCAAATTCATTTGATTTTCATGAATGAGCCTAATGAAATAGAACCACTTGAAAGGTCCAAATAAAATTGAAAATGTGACTAGATGCACTAATCATGTCCTTAGCATAGATGTATGTCATGTCAATCAACTTTTACCTTGGATTGCTTGAAGGAGAGGCATGTCATATAAGTCGGGGGTGCATCAACACATATTTGAGAAATCCAATATGTTCAACTCATTACTTAGCTTGCAAAACCTTTTCTCATCCAATGGCTTGGTGAATATGTCAGCAAGTTGATTTTCGGTGCCTACACTCTCAATGCAAATGTTCCCTTTTTGTTGGTGATTTCTCATGAAATGATGGTGGACATCAATGTGCTTTGTTCTTGCATGTTGAACCGGATTGTTGGTTAGCTTGATTGCACTCTCATTGTCACATAGCAATGGCACTTTCTTGAACTTGATTCCAAAATCACTCAAAGTGGCCTTCATCCAAAGTATTTGTGCACAACAACTACCAGCGGATATGTATTCGGCTTCGGCGGTTGATAATGCAACACTATTTTGTTTCTTTGATGACCATGAAATAAGTGATCTTCCCAACAATTGACATGTGCCCGAGGTGCTCTTCCTTTCAACCTTGCATCCCGCATAATCCGAGTCGGAGTAACCAACTAGCTCAAACTTTGCTCCTTTGGGATACCACAAACCAACATTTGGTGTATGCTTCAAGTACCTCAATATCCTCTTTGTAGCCTTCAAATGACTTTCTCTTGGTGAGGCTTGAAATCTTGCACACATGCATACACTAAACATGACATCCGGCCTTGATGCGGTCACATAGAGCAGGCTTTCAATCATAGACCTATACAACTTTTGATCCACTATATCTCCACTTGCATCACTATCTAAGTTGCCATTTGTTCCCATTGGTGTGCTAATGACTTCGCTATCAATCATGCCAAACTTCTTGATCGTGTCCTTGATATACTTGCCTTGACTCATAAATGTACCATTCTTTAATTGCTTGATTTGAAGACCAAGGAAGTAACTCAATTATCCAATCATGGACATCTCAAACTTATTAGCCATCATGTTTCTAAATTCATCATAAAAGTCTTGATTGGTTGATCCAAATATGATGTCATCAACATATATTTGCAATACAAATAGATCTTTTCCAATCTTCTTGATAAAAAGGGTGGTGTCAACCTTGCCCATTGTGAACCCCTTAGAGAGTAGGAAATCCCTCAATCTCTCATACCATGCTCTAGGTGCTTGCTTCAAGCCATACAATGCTTTCTTCAACTTGTACACATGGTTGGGCTTCTTATCATCTTCAAAACCGGGAGGTTGCTCAACATACACAAGCTCATTGATGTACCCATTTAGAAATGCACTTTTCACATCCATTTGGTAGAACTTGATGTTGTGGGCATAAGCATAGGCTAGCAAAATTCTAATTGCTTCCAATCTAGCAACCGGGGCATATATTTCTCCAAAGTCAAGACCTTCAACTTGTGTATATCCTTGTGCTACCAATCTTGCTTTGTTCCTTACTACTATCCCATCTTGATCTTGCTTGTTTCTAAAGACCCATTTGGTTCCAATCATATTGTGTCCCTTTTGTCTTTCTACTAACTCCCATACTTGATTTCTTGTGAAATTATTCAACTCTTCATGCATAGCATTTACCCAATCAACATCCTTCAATGCTTCATCTATCTTCTTTGGTTCAATGGATGACACAAAAGAGAAGTGTTCACAAAATGATGCCAATCTTAATCTTGTTTGTACACCTCTTGAAATATGGATAGTGTCCAATGGATGATCTCTTGCAATATTGGTTGGTTGGAGGATATGGACTTAATTGCTTGCACTTGCATGATCATTGAGTTAAGATGATGTACTAGCCACTTGATCTTGTTCATTGTCATGAGAGTCACTTGCACTAGCTTGATGTGTATCATCTTGCACATATGAGTTAGAGAGCACTTGCACTTGATCATCTTCATCATCATTCACTTGCCTAGGCCTTAATTCACCAATATCTATGTTCTTCATGGCATTTAAAAGTTGAATGCCTCTAACATCTTCCAAATTCTCATTCTCTACTTGTGAACCCTTGGTTTCATCAAATTCAACATCATGAACTTCCTCAAGAGTACCACTATCCAAATTCCAAACTCTATATGCTTTGCTTGTAGTGGAATAGCCAAGTAGGAATCCTTTATCACATTTTTTGTCAAACTTGCCCAATCTAGTGTCTTTCTTCAAGATGTAGCATTTGCAACCAAAGACCCAAAAATATGCAATGTTGGGCTTTCTACCATTCAAGAGCTCATATGGTGTCTTCTCTTTCAATCGGTGACAATAGAGGCGGTTGCTACAATAGCAAGCCGTGTTGATAGCTTCGGCCCAAAAAGATTGACTCACATTGTACTCACTAAGCATAGACCTTGCCATATCAATGAGTGTTCTATTCTTCCTCTCAACAAGGCCATTTGATTGTGGAGTGTACTTGGCCGAGAATTGATGTCTAATTCTAAACTCATCACACAACTCATCAATTCTAGTGTTCTTGAACTCACTACCATTGTCACTTCTAACTCTCTTGATGGTTGTTTCAAACTCATTGTGAATGCCCTTGACAAATGATTTGAATGTTGCAAACACATTACTTTTGTCCACTAGAAAGAATACCCATGTGTATCTAGTGTAATCATCCACTATCACAAAGCCATATTTGTTACCACCAATGCTAGTGTATTATGTTGGCCCAAACAAATCAATGTGCAATAACTCAAATGCTTTACTAGTGCTCATCATGCTTTTCTTAGGATGGGTGTTTCCAACTTGTTTGCCAGCTTGACAAGAGCTACAAAGCTTATCCTTTTCAAACACAACATCTTTCAAGCCTCTAACCAAGTCATGTTTAACCAATCTATTCAATTGTTTCATTCCAACATGACCAAGCCTTCTATGCCATAACCAACCCATACTAAACTTAGTGAACAAGCATGTAGATAATCTAGCTTCACTAGCATTGAAATCAACCAAGTATAGATTCTCATATCTAAAACCTTTGAAGATCAAGTTAGAGCCATCTACACTTATGATTTCTACATCATCCACCCCAAATATGCATTTGAATCCAAGATCACACAATTGAGCCACGGATAGCAAATTGAAGTTCAAGCTCTCTACTAGCAACACATTGGATATGCTCATGTCATTAGATATTGTAACACCCTGGGTGTTTAAGTATTAAAAACTGGACATATCATCATATGCATTGCAAGGCATTGGTCATATTGCAAACTTTGATATGCATTCACTAAAACAAGTTTACATGTATGTTATAAGTATTGCTTGGTATTGTTTGAATCAAGTTGAAATCTTTGTATTGATTTGAAATTCCGAAAACCCTGATTTTCAATATTTAAATCCTACCCTAAAAATCCATTTCAAAATCGAAGCACATTTTGGGGTTGAACCTTAAAGCAAAGTTATAGAGCTTGTTGAGTTGTACAAAGTTTGTTTTTGGAGTTTTTCAAGTTGTTTAGTAAAAATTGAAGTTATTTGAAAAGGCGAAATTCCTTAAATGTCCCCTATTTGAATTCAAAAGTTCATTTCAAAATGTAGACCAAATTAGGGGTTGGTTATAAAAGCAAAGTTGTAGAACTTTTGATATTGAACAACTTTTATTTTTGGCGATTTTTGAGTTGTTATACAAATTTGGGAGTAATTTGGATTTTAAACTGGATGGCAATTCTGTAATTTCGATGAACAGTGTTCACCGCTCTTGCTACACCGCCGGTGACCTTCGGTTTGCTTCTAGGCGCGGTCGTGGCTGTCTTTGGCGTCGCGCTGGCGCGGTGAAGGCCACAGCGCAGCTTCCTTGCGCTTCTGAGCCGCTCTATTTAGCCTTGGCCGTCGCCGTTTGCCCCCGCTCTCTTGCTCTGTTTTCCCGACGCCACGGCCATAACTCCGGCGAGCTCTCGCCGTCACTTTAGCGCACTCCAGCCGCTGCAAAGCTTGTCACAGTTCCGCCTGCTGCGTGCGCACCCAACCAACCTGCTTTTGTCGCTTGTCTTCACCGGAAACTCGCGGTGCGCGCTCTTCTTCCTCGCGACCGGCAACCTCACCCGCGATCCTGTTTCATCCTGGTCAGCGCGCGTGTCACCGGAGTCAAAGCCTAAGGTTGAAGATGACAGGTGAGGTCGGGATGTCAGTGACTGTGTAGTTCAAAAATGGATTTTTCTATTTTCTAGAATGAATAAATAGTGTCTGTTTTTGTTATTTTTGTGTAGATTTATTTAGAGCTCCAAAAATTATGAAAATTTTTGTGTGACCTCTCTGTGATGTATATTATTTAGGAAAAATATGAAATATTGTTTTTCAGTACCTTTTGAATGTGATAAAAATTGTTCAATTAATTAATAAATGAGTTTCCATGATTTTTCTAGGCTTATTTGTGTATCCAAAAATTATGAAAATTGTTTTGTCACTTAGTTATCATGTGATGAACATTTACAAAAATTTTGAGTCCAATTGAAACAAGTTGATTTATTTCATAATTCTTAATTAATTCATAAAAGCAAATAGTAACCTTTAGTGATTTAGGTTTTATTTGAGTTTTTGATTGAGTGATGTCCTTGGCTCATTAGTTGGTGATGATCCTTGGCAATTGATGGGAGTGTTGTGAAAATGGTTTAGTTAGTTTAACTTGTAACTGTACCACGAAGGAAAGTTGTATTCAAGTTGTTAATTTTGCATCCATCATCGAGCATCATATTTTGTATTCTGCATCATGTTAAACATGGCATTGTTGCTACGTGTAGTGAACGAAGGTGAACACGTGGTAGTTAATCAAGTAGTTGAGGAGGTTGATCCATCTGTGGAGGTTGGTGTTGATATCGATGGAACGACTCCGGACCCAGACTTTTCCGTCAACGAAGGCAAGCCCTGGATGCATACAACCCTACCTTGTATTTTACAAATTGATTTCGTTTTTGCTTCTTTTTACTGCATTAAGTGATTAGGAGCCAAGTGAAAACCAAATTGGTACATTACCAACCTTGTTATTCCATATTTACCATATTACCAGTTTTAAATTCGTATATGCCTAGTTTTGCTTAGCTATGCTTAGAACGATAAAAGTCGGGTGAGTACCTGTCATCTGCAAGTTTTAAATGGAACTATGGTTACTTATGTTATCATGTGATATGGGAATATGGAGTAATAAATCTAGACCGGGCGGACTCGGTGTATGGGAGCCGCAAGACATGGAGGTCTTGTGAGTGGGTTCTTTCCGCCTATGTCGATTAAGGTCCGTCCGTTGTTGAATTGCATGAGGTGAGACTTTATAGTACTAACCACATACTCCGGTAAGCCTTAACTTGGCTATTCTATTACGAGAAGGGCTACTCGCGCACTGGGAGTGGAGAGATGGCGGGAATAACGTGTACCCACGTGGCAATGGGCTGGAGTGTGGAGTACTGTATTCTCAGGTGGCGCGGACCCGTTCTTATTTAGAGGATCCGAGGGTAGGTTGATATATGTAAGTCGGGGACCTGCATATGTCGTGAGGTCTGGAATTCCCAGCTGGGTTTTTAATCGGTTCGAATCGTCGTTGCTCCTTGGTTATGGAGACTCAACTCACTGTTCATCATCGTAGTAATTAATAACTAGAACTTGAGGATGGTCTGTGAAGGTGTTGGTTATGAAGTTTCATGATCTCATTGCGGATCGTGTGAACTTTGTATATGAGTTTATGAAGTTTTAAATGTTGATGTAAATAATTTTATTAAAAAGCTTTTACACAAAAGAACTTTGATTATTGCTAAAGCCATACCTTGAATCTCCGAGCCTGCATTCATAAGTTCTATCAGTTTTTATTTCGGTTAAGTCTTGTCGAGTACTTTTGTACTCAGGGTTCGTTGACCCTTGTTGCAGGTGAGGCTCATGAGCAGATCTATTTTGGATCGTGCTGCATGACTGTTGTTCAGTGCGATGACGATAAGTAAATGTGTGGCCTTGGGCAGGGCAGCTTATTTGTGTGTTCTGTATTATATTATAATGCCACTCCACTACTTTGTTTTGTATTAATTATTGAACTTAGTTGTATGGTTTGAAACAAACGGTTTGTAAACAATGTTATTGTAAGACTTCCGTTGTTTTTACTCTGGTGTATCTATTTGAATAAACTATTGTAATACTGCAATGACTCTGTAATGTGATCCTGCTCGGAAATCGTGGATGATTCGGGGTTTTCCGAGGACACCCGACAGTCTTCTTAAGTTACCGGGAACATATGCATAGTGTCAAAGGTCGTTGGACAATGATAGGTGCATGTGTGCCCTATAATTTAGGAGGTTCTGCCACAGATATTGCAATCTTACCAAGCCCTTTGACCTTGCCTTTGCTATTGTTACCAAATGTGATACTATCATATCCATCATTGTCATTGGTGTTGATTGAGTTGAACATTCTTGCATCACCGGTCATGTGTTGAGTGCACCCACCATCAAGAACCCAATGCCTTCCTCCGGCTTTGTAATTGACCTACAAAAGATGATCAATTCTTTTTAGGTACCCAAACTTGCTTGGGTCCTTGAAGGTTAGTAACCAAGCTCTTTGGCACCCAAATGGTTTTCTTCTTTGAGCCCGTCCATGGTTTGCCAATGAACTTAGCCTTTACACCATTTGTACCCTTAATAAGCACATAGGAAGAATTAAGCTTAATGGAGGATACATTAGCATTTTTACTTTTGTTGGTGCATTCTTGCTCTTTATGACCAACTTGCTTGCACCTAGTGTAAAACTGACTATTGTTCTTCACAAAACTAGTCTTGTGAGGAGCAAAGGCCGCCTTGCCTTTCTTGGGGGTATAGCCTAATCCCTCTTTGTAGAGAGAAGCTCTTTGGCTATCCAAGCACATAAGCAAGCGGTCCTCACCACCATAAGCCTTAGCTAAGGTGTGAGTGAGCTTAGTAACCTCCTTCTTGAGATTCTCATTCTCAACCACTAGTGAGGTATCACAAGTGAGACCGTCACCACTAGATGAGGTGGTAGTGGAAGTACTACAAGAAGGGTTAGTAGAAGGAGCAATGATAGGCATGGATAGTGATTCATCAATTATGTCACAAGTTAAACCTACATCACAAGTATCAACATGTTTCTTTTTATTTTGCTCATTAAGCAAAGAAGAATGAGCTTTTTCAAGCTTCTTGTGAGCTTTGCCAAGCTTTTCATTGGCTTCCTCTAGCCTCTCATGAGATGCATTTAGCTCATCAAAGGCTTGCTTAAGGGCTTTAATTTCCTTACGCAAGCTTTTGCATTCTCTTCTCTTAATGTCAAAGTGTTCTCTAGCATCTTCTAGCATGTCAAATAATTCATCTTTAGTAGGTTCATCATTATCACTATCACTATCATTCTCATTTTCATGTTCATTTTCATCATCATGTTCTTCATCACTTTCATCATCACAAGATTGTACCTTAGTGGCCTTAGCCATGAAGCATGATGAAGATTCGAAGAGAGAAGGCTTCTCATTTATAGCAATGCTTGTAAGAACCTGTTTCTTGGTGGTCTTGTGATCATCACTATCATCATCATCATCATCACTTGAGTAAGCATCACTATCCCAAGTGACTACATATGAACCACCCTTCTTCTTCTTAAAGGCCATCTTATCCTTCTTCTCTTTCTTTTCCTTCTTATCCTTCTTCTTGTTCTTCTTGTTGTCATCATCATTGTCGCTATTGTATGGACATTGGGCAACAAGATGATCTTTGCTTCCACACTTGAAGCACCTTCTTGACTCTTCTTTGTTTTTGGATGAAGATTTCTTTCTTCTTGCACGGTAGCTCTTCTTCACCATGAACTTGCCAAATCTCTTGACAAATAGAGCCATCTTCTCATCATCATCATCATCCCATGATTCATCTTCTTCACTTGATGTTTCATACTTAGCTTTGCCCTTGGACGATGTGGCCTTGAATGCCACGCTCTTCTTCTCATCTTTCTTTTTATCTTTCTTCTCCTTCTTTTCTTCCTTCTCATCATCATCTCTATAAGTATCATCGGTTATTATATCTCCCAACATTTGGTTTGGTGTCATTGTGTCCAAACCACTCATCACTAGAATAGTGACCAATGTACCAAATATTGAGGGTAAGCATCTCAAGAACTTGTGGGAGAAGTCTTTATCCTTCACTTCTTCTTCAAGTGCTTTGAGATCAATGATAAGCACTTGAAGCATATGGAACATCTCCGGCACACTCTCATCATCCTTCATCTTGAAGCTTGCAAACTTTTCTTTGAGAATGTAAGCCTTTGCACCCTTCACGGCTTAAGTGCCCTCAAATGATTCTTCCAACTTCTTCCATGCCTCATGAGCCATCTCAATATTTTTGACTTGCTCAAATGTTCTTTCATCAATTGCATCATGAATAGCACTTAGAGCAATGTCATTGTTTTGGAGAAGTACTTCTTCGGCCGCGGTGGGATTCTCCGGATCTTTAATCTCAATTTTTGTTTCTACCACCTTCCAAACCTTCATATTGATTGACTTGATATAAGTTGTCATCTTGGCCTTCCAATAGGGACAGTTGGAGCCATCAAATTGGGGTGGCTTCTTAGTGTTGTTGATTTGAGCCATTTTAACACCGAAGGTTGTTAAGCCTCAAATAACGGTGACCTCGGCTCTGATACCACTTGAAAGGTTCTAATGGCTAGAGGGGGGGTGAATAGCCTAATAAAAATTTCTACAACAACAATTAACAAAAGGGTTAGATAATTATGAGGCGAAGCAAGTGTTGCGCTAGCCTACTCAAAATGCAAGCCACCTACCACAATTCTAGTTTAGATAGTATCTATTCACACAATAGCTATGACACTACTCTATATTAGTGTGCTCTCAAAGGCTAACTAAAGAGCCACACCAACCAAGCAAGCAAGCTCTCACAACTAACTACACTAAAGAGCTTGACAACTAGTTTGCGGTAATGTAAAGAGAGTGATCAAGAAAGTTATACCTCCATGTAGATGAAGGAACCAATCAATCACAAGAATAAATAACAATGAAGACCAATCACCTCGGAATCAATGATGAACACAATGATTTTTTACCGAGGTTCACTTGTTTGCCGGCAAGCTAGTCCTCGTTGTGGCGATTCACTCACTTGGAGGTTCACGCGCTAATTGGCTTCACACGCCAAACCCTCAATAGGGTGCTGCACAACCAACACAAGATGAGGATCACACAAGCCACGAGCAATCCACTAGAGTACCTTTTGGCGCTCCACCGGGGAAAGGTCAAGAACCCCTCACAATCACCACGATCGGAGGCGGAGACAATCACCGCCCTCCGCTCAACGATCCTCGCCGCTCCAAGCCGTCTAGGTGGCGGCAACCACCAAGAGTACCAAGCGAAACCCGTAGCGAAACACGAACACCAAGTGCCTCTAGATGCAAACACTCAAGCAATACACTTGGATTCTCTCCCAATCTCACAAAGATGTTTAATCTATGATGAATATGAGTGGGAGGGCTTTGGCTAAGCTCACAAGGTTGCTATATCAATGGAAATGGCCAAAGATGTGAGCTATAGCCGGCCATAGGGTTTAAATAGAAGCCTCCATGAAATATAGCCGTTATACCCCTTCACTAGGCATAACGCGGGCTGACCGGATGCTCTGGTCAGTTGACCGGACGCTAAGCCCCCAGCGTCCAGTCGCTCGTAGTCAGCCACGTGTCTGACTCCAACGGTCATTTGCCGTGCCCGAACGGACGCTCTGGTCAGTCGACCGGACGCTGGACCCTCAGCGTCCGGTCGTTTCCAGTAAGGGTCCAGAACCAATTTTTATCGACCGGACGCGTCCGGTCATGCCTGACCGGACACAGCCCAGCGTCCGGTGCTTAACACTAAGCGCTGTGCAGACCGACCACTTGACCGGACGTAGCCCTTTAGCGTTCGGTCACCGAGCGACCCAGCGTCCGGTCAATAGACCGACGCCAACATCTCACTGTTACACATGACCGGATGCGTCGGTCCCTCAGAGGTCCAGCGTCCGGTCACTGTATAACCAGTGACACTAACTCGTTTTTACTTCTAACTTCTCCACCCTTGCTCAAATGTGCTAACCACCAATTGTATCACCTTGTGCACATGTGTTAGCATATTTTCACAAATATTTTTAAGGGTGTTAGCACTCCACTAGATCCTAAATGCATATGAAATGAATTACAGCATCTAGTGGCACTTTGATAACCGCATTCCGATACGAGTTTCACCCCTCTTAATAGTACGGCTATCAACCCTAAATGTGATCACACTCTCTAAGTGTCTTGATCACCAAAACAAAATAGCTCATATGGTTTATATCTTTGCCTTGAGCTTTTTGTTTTTCTCTTTCTTCTTTCCAAGTCCGAGCACTTGATCATTACCATGGCATCATCTTCATCATGCTATGATCTTTGTTTGCTTCACAACTTGGAGTATGCTACCTATCTCATGATCACTTGATAAACTAGGTTAGCACTTAGGGTTTCATCAATTCACCAAAACCAAACTAGAGTTTTCACCAGGTTGATGAGTTCTTTTTGTAGTAATATGATAAATCTGCCATTGTGCTGGATGGATAAGTCTGAAATCTGCCCGTTGAACTATACCATTGTGTAGAAGTGTGTCGTCCGTCATTTTAGCTGTGTCAGTTGTTGTGAGAAATGAATCGTTGCGTTCTCATGCCGTGTTTAAATGGGCCTGGTGGGCCGCGTTTTTATTGCTGTAAAATCTATTTAAAGGCCATTCTTCTTCTTTTTCTTTGCTGCCCTGCTTTTGTCTTGAAACCCTAGTCTTCAAAACTCCGCCGCCGCCATTGTCACCATCCTCTGAGCGCCGCCGTCTGAGCCTCACTGCTTCTTAATGCTTTATTGCTTTCGCTAGTATATGGGTAGGAAGAAATCAGTGAGCAAGTCCCAGGCAACCTTTGTAGATGAGGAGGCTTCGCTTTCTGTGATTGAAAATCAAGAATTCATGGCCATGAGGGCTGCTCAGAAGATCTGGCCGGCTCCAACTACAACTGAGGATCAGTTGTGCGAGCTTGTTAGTGATGGTCTGATCCAGGGCAAGGAGTTTGCTGATTGGAGAGCTCCAGGCGAGCATCGGGTCCCAACTCCACGTCCTGGTGAGATTGTTCTTTTTGTTTCCTTTATCCGTGCCGGACTCTGCCTTCCTGCTTCTGCTTTTCTTCACTGATTTCTCAGTTATTTTGGGGTTAGCATGAACCATCTTGCTCCCAATGATGTCCTTCATCTTTCCATTTTTGTTCATCTTTGTGAAACTTTTCTTGGAATTCCTCCATCTCTTTCTCTCTTTCGTTACTTCTTCCATCTGAAACCATAACCCCGCCGCGATGACACCCATGTTCTTGGTGGTTGCGGGATTCAGTTTTCTCAGGGCCTTAAGAGTAAATTCTTTGATTATGACTTGGTTGATTCTATGAGGGATTGGCGTACCGACTGGTTTTATGCCGCCAATTTGATTCCTCCTCTTGCTGTTCATTTTGGTTCTAGTCCCATGGTTAATGACCGATGGGAAAAGAATCCCCTAACGATGGATGAGCTCTAGGCGATCAAGCCATTTCTTGAGAGGATATGTACTCTAAAACAGCAGGGCTTGACCGGCTTCGGTATCATTTCCAGTTTTCTTCGCCGCCGTGTTCAGCCTCTGAAGGAGCGAGAAAATTCTGGTTTTGAGTACTCTGGGGCGGATGATCCTTCTCGTATGGTCCTTGCCCTTGAGTTGACTGATGAGGAGGTGCTCGAGCACCTTCAGAAGGTGTTGAAAGGAGTAAGCATCGTTCCGCATGCTGTCCTTGAGTATTGTGCTAACAACCCGCCTCCTGCTGTGAGTTGTTTTTTCTTATGCGGGTACTTTTTGTATTTCCTTTGCTTTTTGCTTAATCTTTCTTGTCTGGTTGTTTTACTCTTTTATAGGAATTGGGGCGTAACTTTGTTGATCTGATCCCCCTTGATGACTGCCCTGCCATTGTGGAGACTGGGGAGTCTTGCTGGGGCATCTTTAACCAGTAAGTTTCAAACCACCATGATATTTCTTGGTGTTTCTTCCGCAGTTCTTGACGTATATGTAGAGTATGTTCCTCGTCCAGTTCCTCGAGCTCCTCGTAGTGTCGAAAAAAGGGGGCGAGCGGATTGTTCTTCTTTTGGTCTGTCTGCTACCAAGAAGCCTCGCCAGTCGAGTACTCGTCTAGGTACTCAAGTTATAGGTAGCATGCTCCTAGGTGGGCATGTTAATACGCTTTATCTTCTTGTTGTTTGTTTGTGCCTTTAACCGAGTACTTTTCTTCTTTTTCAGATGGTGCTGTGGTTACCATGTCTGAGAATGAGGAAGATGAGGATGATCATGCGGCCCTTGTCATGCGTCGGTGAGTTGTTTTCTTGTTTTTCTGTTGTTGAACACCTCTTTTTGTTCTGACTTTTGGCCTTGTTCTCTTGTAGCAAGCGGTCGTCGAGCTTGAGTTCTTTTGGGGCTCCGGTACCGACCACGCCACTCTTGTCGTAGAGTGGTGGTGATATTTTTGTTGCTATAGTTCCCCCTCTGAGATCTTCTATTCATCTTGGGGATTTTATGAAGAAGAAGATAGCTAAGTGAGTGAATTCTGGTTATGTTTCTTTGCTTCTGTTTTCCTTTTTTCTGATTCATATTCTTATCATCGAGTTTCCTTATCATCTTGCAGACCCTCGCCATCTCTTAATCCTCAGCCGACCTCTTGTCAATCCTCTGGTGTGCCCCCGTGTACTAAGTCAAAGGACTCGGAATGTACGGTCGGCGAGGTGGCTGTGAGGGAGACAGGGTTCCCTAGTGATCACGCTGCTGTGGATCTACTGACTTCGGGGGCGGCCGTGTCCATGGGGGTGGATCCATCTAAGGAGGTAGCTAGGACTTCCTAGGATACAGCCCTGGCCTTGCCTTCTTTGCATCAGCCGGCTTCTCCTTCTGCTCCTCTTGGTACTAGTGATCAACGTTTGGATGATGATGTGTTGTAACAATTTGATGCCACTCATCGGTTGTCAGAGCTGACCGCTGCCTGGGGATCCTTTGCTACCTTTGCGACTTCTTTTGGGGAAAAACTCCAGGTAAGTTTCTCTGAAGTCCTTTCTTTGGATGTTCGTCTTTCTTCTGTTCTTATGTCTTGTTTCTCTCTCTCTTTTTGTTTAGTCTTTTTCTCAGGATCATACCGGCTTCCTTTTCTCGTCTGAAACCGAGAAAAAGTTGTCTTCTGAGGTTAGTGCCCTAAAAACAGAGCTTGACCTCTATCGGGTCGAGATGGAGACCGAGCGTGAAACGCACCAGAAGAAGGAAAAGGCTCTCCGTGCCTAGGTTGTTGAGGCAGAAGAGCGTAGGGATGCTGCTATCCAGGAGGCCTTGAAGAATGTGGAGGCCATGAAGAAAGAGTGCGATGGTATTGTGGGTTCTTTTTTGTTTCCTTTTGTACTCAAATTTCCCTTTCTGCTGACTTGTTTTTTGGTGCATAGTCTAGCTCTCCGAGTTGAAAAGCAGAAGCTCTCGGAGGGTATTAAGGAGATGAAGGTACTTGTTCGCAATAATCACAACAGGGCTGAGGAGGTAATTACTCGTGCTGAAGAAGAACTCGCGCTTGCTAAATTGATTAGGCGTGGAGCTGACAGAGATCTTGTGTAGGCTCAAAAACTATTGAAGTCTTGACTAGCAAGTTGGCGACGGCTACTGAGAACTGGAATGCTTTGTGGAAATCTTTTCGGTCAGTAGCCGACCTTCTCCAGACTCCAACAAATGATGGTCAATCTTGGGCTCAGTTTATTCCCCAAGTTTCAACCCATTTCCAGGAGTTTGTGAAGAGGTGCGCCCAACTGTGTACCAGAAATGTTCTTGCCTAGGTCTAGGTTCTTGCTCTAGAGTTCCCTTTGTCCAAGATTGCAGAGGAAGCCGAGAGTCAAGAATATCTGGATGCCGTTGAAAAGGTGGAGCCTGAGGTCGAAGATTTAGCTAGGAAGATTGTGGATAATCTTGATATTGATATTTCTTCTCCTGATGATGATGCTTGATGTAATTGATCTTTGTACTCCAACCTCTGTAACAGGATATTGTACTTCATTTTGAATGAAGATTCTTTATTTTTGTCGATGTCTTCTCCTTGTTTATTCTTTAAATGAGTTGTCCAAATGATCAGAATTTTTTCCGAGCAGTCGTTTGTTGTGGCTTTCGTCTGCGCTGTTTAAACCACTCAGTATATGTAGATCGTTGTGTTGACAAACTTTCTTGATTTGCCGAGTGCTTGTCTGGCTTTCATCTGCGTCGTGTAAACAACTCGGTAATGTAGATCGTTGTCTTGACAAGCTTTCTTGATTTGCCGAGTGCTTGTCTGGCTTTCGTCTGCGCCGTGTAAACAACTCGGGGTAAGTAGATCTTTTTCTTGACAACCTTTTTGTTCTTGTTAGTACTGAAAAGACTTAGGACCAGCGATCTCAAGTATCTTCAGCTTCTTCTTTTTAGCTTTTTTGCTTAACTCGAGATGTGGCCAGCATCTGGCCCTTTCCCTGGTTGTAAAAACATCTTAGGATCGGTTCGGGTGTTGGCTTATCAGCTATCCTCATCGGTAGGCTGAAGCATCTTTTTAGCTTTTTTGTTCATGGTCGGTATGCTCAAGCATAATTTTAGCCATTTTGCTTTTTGGTTCGGGTGTTAGCTTATTAGCTACCCTCATCGACGAGCTCAAGCATCTTTTCAGCTCTTTTGCTCTCGGCCGGTATGCTCAGGCATAATTTCAGCCATTTTGCTTTTTGGTTTGGGTGTTAGCTTATTAGCTACCCTCATCGGTAGGCTCAAGCATCTTTTCGACTCTTTTGCTCTACCGGTATGCTCGTGGATAATTTCAGCCATTTTGCTTTTTTGGTTGGTGTTAGCTTATTAGCTACCCTAATCATGAGCTCGAGCATCTTTTCACTCTTTTGTTTCTCTACGGGTATGCTCAGGCATAATTTCAACCATTTTGCTTTTTGGTTCGTATGTTAGCTTATTAGCTACCCTCATCGGCGGGCTCAAGCATCTTTTCAGCTCTTTTACTCTCGGCCGGTATGTTCAGGCATAATTTTAGCCATTTTGCTTTTTGGTTCGAGTGTTAGCTTATTAACTACCCTCATCGATGGGCTCAAGCATCTTCTCAGCTCTTTTGCTCTCGGTCGGTATGCTTAGACATAATTTCAACCATTTTACTTTTTGGTTTGGGTGTTAGCTTATTAGCTACCCTCATCGGCGGGCTCAAGCATCTTTTCAGCTCTTTTGCTCTCGACCGGTATGATTAGGCATAATTTCAGCCATTTTACTTTTTGGTTCGGGTGTTAGCTTATTAGCTACCCTCATCAGCGGGCTCAAGCATCTTTTCAGCTCTTTTGCTGTCGGCCGGTAAGTTAAGTGAAAACAACTCGGGGAAAGCCATAATAAGACATGTGTTGTCGAGAAAAACCATCTTTATTGATCATGAACGTTGATAAGCCATAATAATACATATGTTGTCGAGGAACACTATCTTTATTGATCATGAACGTTGATCTCTTGTGGCTTGTATTTATATTCTTCCTTGAGTTGTTTTCATGCGTAGAATCTTCTTAGTTGGCTGATGTGCCTTGTATTGTTGACTTCTTTTTCATCTTTAGTTATCAACTTGTACGTGCCTGGTCTGGTGACTTTTGTGATAATAAAAGAACCTTCCCATGGACTGAGTAGTTTATGGCGTCCGTCAGTTTTTTGTATTCTTCTTAGTTCTAGGTCTCCGATTTGGAGTGATCGAGGCTGGGTATTCTTGTTGTAGTGGCGTCTTAAACCTTGAAGGTATCTGGCTGATTGAAGGGTTGCGTTTACTCTGACTTCATCTGTACTGTCGAGTTCTAATCTTCGGGTGTGTTCTGCTTCTCCTTTGTCGTATTGTTCTATCCTTGGTGACGTCCAGATCAAGTCGGCAGGTAGTACGGCTTCTGATCCGTCAACTAGGAAGAAAGGTGAGTATCCGGTGGCTCTGCTTATTTGAGTTCGTAGCCCCCATACTACTTTTGGTAATTCTTTAATCTATTTGGATCCATAGTCCACTAGTTCTTCATACAATCTTGGTTTTAATTCGGCTAGTATGAGTCCATTAGCCCTTTCTACCTATCCATTGGCTTCTGGATGTGCGACTGATGCGTAATCTATGCTGAAGCCGCAATCTTGTGCCCAACTTTGGAATTCTATAGCTGTGAAGGGAGAACCCAAATCTATGATGATTCGATTGGGCATGCCGAAGCGGTGCATAATGTCTTGGATAAACTCCACTGCTTTGGCTGCGCTGTATTTTGCGAGTGGTTTATATTCAATCAACTTGGTGAATTTGTCAATTGCTATAAAGATGTACTCAAAACCGCCCTTTGCTTTCTTGAGAGGTCCTACTTGATCCAGCCCCTAGCAGGAGAAAGGCCAAGCGGGTGGGATGCAGATGAGATTGTGACCTGGTGCATGAGCTTGTCTTGCGAACATTTGACAACCTTTGCATTTTTTTATGAGTTCTTCTGCGTCTTTCAAAGCGGTTGGCCACTAGAATCTGGTGCGGAATGCTTTGCCGACTAGTGTTCTTGAAGTGACATGATTTCCACAGCAACCTGAGTGTATTTCGTTTAAGATCTCTTTGCCTTTTTCAAACGAGACACATTTTAGGAGTACTTCCGATGATGCGGCCCTTCTGTATAGCTTGTCCCCTACTAGGACGTAGTTCTTGCTTCGACGAACAACTCTGGTAGCCTCCTCTTTATCTGCTGACAATTTATTCTCTTTGATATAATCAATGAAAACCTGGGTCCATGAGGTGTTGATTACCAAAATCTAGGTGCCTTTAGCTGGGAGATCAGGCGTTATCTCACCGGGTTGTTTGATAGAGGGAGCTGATAACTCCGCTATGAATATGCCGCTGGGTGGGACCTTCGCCCTGTCCGATCCGAGCTTGGCGAGGATATCTGCTGCAATATTAGAGTCGCGTCAGGACATGTAGAATTTCTAATCCTTAAAAAAATTTGAGTTTTCATATTTCAGCACATTAGGCGCCCATGTTTTCTTTGGTGCGGTCCCAATCTTTGTTGACTTGGTTGATGACTACCGCCGAATCACCGTATACGAGCAATCGCTTGATTCCGAGGGTAATTGCTACTCGGTGGCCGTGGATGAGGGCTTCATATTCTGCTTCATTGTTTGTAGCTTACCATAATATCTGAAGGACATACTTGAGTTGTTTTCCGTCTAGAGAAATGAAGAGAACGCCTGCAACGGCTCCGCCTAGCTTGAGTGATCCATCAAAGTACATCTTCCAATGGTCAAGAATGGTATTTGACATAGGTTGTTGAATTTCTGTCCATTCGGCCACAAAATTTGTAAGGGCTTGAGATTTAATTGCATTCCGTGGGGTAAGATGTCTTCGACTGTCCACTTAGATATGCGCCCTGTTGCGTCTCTATTGTGTAAGATGTCTTCGAGTGAGAAATCTATCACCACAGTAATCTTGTGGCTTTCTAAATAGTGGCGAAGCTTGCATGAAGTGATCAGGAGGGCGTAGAGTAGCTTTTGCACATGTGGGTACCGGATTTTTGATTCTGACAGTACTTCGCTGATGTAGTATACGTGGCATTGTACCTTATATATGCGCCCTTCTTCTTCTCTTTCCACGACTATCGTTGTGCTGATCACAGTAGAAGTTGCCGCAATGTACAACATCATGTCTTCATATTTCTTTGGAGGTGTGAGAATGGGCGAGGAGGTGAGGTATGCCTTAAGTCTTTTGAAAGCTTCGTTGGCTTCTTTTGTCCACTTGAACTTGTCTTTCTTCTTTAGTAGTTTAAAGAAAGGTAGCCCTTTTTTGCCAAGTCTTGATATGAAACGATTGAGGGCCACCATGCAGCCTGTTAGTTTCTGCACATCTTTGATGCTTCGAGGAGGGCCCATCTCTGTTATGGCTCGAATTTGCTTGGCGCTGGCTTTGATTCCACGATGACTGACCAAGAATACGAGTAGTTGTCCTGAGGGAACTCCAAATACACATTTGTTTGGGTTCAATTTCCATCTCCACCTTTTGAGGTTTTTGAAGGTTTGCTTTAAATCTTCAATTAGTATGTCTAGGTTCTTTGTTTTTACTACTACATCATCCACATATGCCTCTACGTTTTCGCCGATTTGTTCACCAAGGCACGTTTAGATAGCTCTTTGGTAAGTGGCACCAGCATTCTTGAGTCCAAACGACATGGTCTTGTAGCAGTAGGCACCAAACGGAGTGATGAAAGATGTCTTGCTCTGGTCTTGTTCCTTTAATGCGATCTGGTGATATCCTGAATAGCAATCAAGAAAGGATAATAGGGCAGATCCTGCTGTTGAATCAACTATCTGATTAATGCGTGGTAGCCCAAATGGATCTTTCGAGCAGTGTTTGTTGAGATCTGTGTAGTCGACGCACATGTGCCACTCATCCGTATTCTTTTTTATACTAAAATTGGGTTCGCTAGCCAATCTAGATGAAGGATTTCTCTGATGAATCCGGCTGCCATTAGCTTTGTGATTTCTTTTTTAATTGCTGCCTTCTTGTCGGGTAGAATCGTCATAGCCGTTGCTTCACAGGCTTGGAGCCTTCATTGATATCGATTATGTGCTCAACCAACTCTCTTGGGACACCTGGCATGTCGGCCGGCTTCCAAGCGAAAATATCTTTGTTATCCGAAGAAAGTTGGTGAGCGCGAGTTCCTATTTTGCCGAGAGGTGGGCGCTGATGGTTGCCGTTTCGGAGGGATCACCGGTGCCCAGGTCGATTTGCTTGACGTTGGCTTGTTTTGGTGGTGCGAGGATGCTGGGCTTTTTAGTCGGTATCTCTAGTTCTTCTGGGCTTATTTCTACGGCAATAGTGGCTATTTCTTTTCTTCCATTGGCGGCTTGTGCTTTGGCTGTAATTTGGATTGTCTGAACGTCGCAGTCAAAAGCGCGCTTTAAATCACCTCGAAGGGAGAGGACACCGTTAGGCCCTGGCATCTTAAGCAATAGGTACGGGTAGTGTGGTATCGCAATGAATTTTGCTAGTGCTGGTCGCCCGAGGATTGCATGATATGATGAATTGAAGTCTACAACTTCAAACTTGATGAACTCTGTATAGTAGTTAGAGGGAGTTCCAAAAGTAACCGGTATAGTGATTTGTCCGAGTGGCATGGCTACCTTGCCGGGTACTATCCCATAAAAAGGAGTGCTCGTTGGTGTAATCATCCCGGCGAGTTGTAGTCCCATCTTCCTTAGCATTTCTGAAAAAATGATGTTGAGTCCGGCTCCTCCATTAGTTAGTACTTTTGTGACAGTCATACCGGCGATAGTTGGATCTAGAACCAGTGGGTAATGGCATGCGTTTCCTACACTAGTCCATTGGTCTTCTCTTAAAAACTGGATTGGATACTGTGACCAATTGAGATATCTTGGAGTAGCCGGTTTTGCTGCCATGATGGTTCGTAGAGCTAGCTTTTCTTGATATTTGCTTTTGGAATTTGGGGCACGGTGAAGATTACTCCTACTGTTCCCCTGGATTTTTGGAATCCCTTGTCTTCGTGGTGGTCTTCATCTTTTTTCTGACTATCTTCTTTAGTGTTTTACTTACTATCTTTTCTTATGTATCGATCATTGAAGGTGAAGCAATTTCCGATGGTGTGATTTCCTTTAGGGTGCCAGATGCACTGTATGTTTTCGATGTCGTCATATCTTCTGGGTTTGGAAAACTTCCTTGATTTGTCAGCCACCGCTACGGTGTTGTCTGATCCACATTTTCTTTCCTGATGTCTGATGTTTCGATGATTTTGCTTGTCCGGGTTGTCTCGGTCGTTTCTATCCGGGAACCTTTCTCGTGTCTTCTTCTCTGTAGTAATCATCTTTTCTACTGTGCGTCTAAATTCTTCATTATTTCTCGGGTTTTCTTTGCAGAAGTCCTGAAATTGCCACATAGCCATGATTCCGTGAGAGAAAGCTTCGAGTACTTCTCGTTCGGTGATGTCATGTACTTGAGCACGTAGTTCGCCAAATCGTCGATAGTAATTTATGAGACTTTCGCCCCCTTTCTGCTTGAATCCTTTTAATTCTGCGTGGGTGATGGGGTGCGTAATGAAACCTGTGAAATTTTCACAGAAAACTCTTTGCAAGTCCTCCTAATTTCTGATTGACCCTAGATTCAATTTGTCGAACCATTGGAGGGGCATGGTTTCTAGGGCCATGGGAAAGAACAAGGTCTTGATATCATCGTCTCCTCCGGCTAGTTCAATCGATTGCGAGTAAATCCTGAGTCACTGCCTTGGTTTGGTCTTGCCATCATATTTAGAGTGGTTGGATGGCTTGAACTTGTGAGGTAGTCGTTTTGAAGCAAGTATGTTTGCAAAACAGGGGAATCTATCATGCGTTCCGGCTTCTTTGTATTCTGATTCAACACCTCCTTTCAGCCAACTATTGTTTTGGTGAGAGTAGTTCTGCGAGGCTGTCTGAATGGGTGCTTCGCTTCTGATCTTTGGTTGTTCGACTCGGTAGTTTTGACTGTGGTCCCTTCTACTTTCTCTGTTGTGACTTCCACTTGGTCCAAGCTAGTCACTCGAAAGCGGACTTTCTTTGATTTTGATCTTCCTTCCTATAAGATGTTGACATGGCAGGTAGTATTGAGCGGGTCCTTCCGTCGTGCGTCCTTAGGGCTGCTGACCGGAGAAGGTCCCAGAGCTGTTCCTATTTTTCGCTGGGATGTGATGTTGCTTTGAGTTCCTCTAGTGCTTCTCGGATTCTATTGTAGGTTGTATTTGCCGCGCGTCTTTTTTCGATTTCTTGTTCTGATTTTCTTCTATTGTACTCGGCCAGATCTGACTCATATCTGATCCAAGCTTCCTTGCGCTGCCTAGCACAGCGTTGGCGTCCTTGTTTCAATTTGTTTCTTCTTTCTCTAGCTTGCTTCTAATTCTCGGTCTCACCATCGTGCCCCTGGATGAAGGGTGATATGTTGGACTCAGATTCATCCGATGACCTGATGTTGGGTGCTTCTGGGGGGACCAATTGTGATCGAGGATGGCGAACCATGAATACTTCTCGTGCGTGAATTGTTTTGTTATCGACGTTGGTTTCCACACTGTCGGAGTTGTTGATAACTTTAGTGGAGGCTTCAAGGTTGCAGATCGAGTCTCCTTCTTGGTAGAGTAGAATTGTTGTTGTCGTCGTGCTGACTAGTCGGGTACCGCTATCCTCAGGAACAGAACCTGGCCAGTGGACGATGCAGTCTTGAGATGTTATAGTTCGTACGATACCTTCCTGAGCTTCTTTCAGTGGTATTCTGAGCACCAGATCGAGGGACTCTTCGAGCCATGCCTGATAAGATTTTGCCATGTTGTGGAGTCCGAACGGAAAAGGATCTGACTTCTTGAAAAGACTCTGAGTGTACTCTGAGTTGTATTCTTGATAGGCCGAGGCCGCGTTCCGAAGTCCCACCGGAAAAGAACTCGGTTTCTCGAAAGAACTCGGATAAGACTCCATCTCGGATGTGGAGCCTGAGTTTGAATCGGATGCGTAAAGCCGCGAAATCTGAGTTGGATCGGACATCATGAGCTGCGCGAATCTTCCGGCGAGTTGATCTGTCGTAGTCACCGAAATAGAAATGTCTTTATGGTGATCCGAATCTTCGAGGAGACGGCTTTGGAGCTTGCCATTGTCGTCCGCCTCGCAGATCCATGAGCCGAAGATGAAGGTTGATCCCGTTGAGAAGATCATGTTGTCGAGGTCCGTCAAGCTCTCGGATGCAAATTCGCCGAAAGCCCCTACCTGGCGCGCCAGCTGTCGATGTTTCACCACCGATAGCCTGCCATGGGAGTACCCGGGGCAGTTTGTTCAGGCTTCAGCGTATGCAGAACTCGATGGTAAACGCAAGAGACAGTCGATTTATCCTGGTTCGGACCTTCGATCGTGATCGAGTAATAGCCCTACATCCAGTCGTTGTTAGCCTTTGCGTTCGATTGATTGTAAAGTGTTCGTTCTCTCCAGGAACCCCGCCCTCCTTTATATAGTCAGGAGGCTAGAGTCCTAGTCGGTTTATAATGAGAGTTCCTAGTAGGATTACAGGATAATAATACTACTAAGATTACATAAGAAGAATCCTAGTTAGACTAGATCTTCTCCCTTCCTTGCGGGTATCCCGTGGGTCCCGCATCGACAAACACCAATGATCATGACAGCGTAGAGGCTATGAAGGTAGCCAATGTGGACACGCAAAGGCACATACATCCACAATGAGATATGATATGCGCTAAGGATTAAGCATGTGGGTGCCTCATGCAAATAATGAAGCATCTTAAGGTGAAGTCTCCTGGACGATTAGATATCGCTCGGTGGGCATCCATCTAATGTGACATATGAAGTTTGCCAAGGCTTTAATCTTGCCTTCATAGGGGAAAATATCAAACTAGTGAAGTGAGAAAACCGGTTAAAAGATATCCATCTTGTTTGGAAAAATATCAATGAAAACGTAGGAAACTATGGTGAACTAGGATTCTGGATAGACAAATATTTGTATCTCCACTTTGTTTTGCTTTCTCGTTAGTTCTTACTTTGATCCATGTTTTCTACTCGATCTAATTGGTTACATGTGTTTCTAAGTGTATGTGACTTGTCAATCTGTTAATTGACACATCAAGCTCATCGCCATGTTCGGTTGAGCTAGAGCTCAACAGAGGATAAGTTCATTCTATTTTGATCAACTGGTGTGTATCTACTAGTCACGACACCATGCTTAGGGATAGGAAGCAATCCGATCTTTGATTTCCTATGGCCTACGGGGGATGGAAAGATTTTGTTCCATAGGGAAGAAAACATGAAATGTTTCGTCCCCATCGGTCCCTCGTCCCCGTTTCCCCATGTCCCCATTTACGACCCATTTGCTCTAGGTCCAATACAGCCCACCAGCCCAAATATCCTTTGCCCTACCCTAATCTCTAATAAAGGCCCCAACGGCCCAACAGCATCCCACGCCACTACGGCCCAACAAAAAGCGAGTTGCGCCCACCGATATTTTTGCCCGCAGTTCTGCCCGGATAAAGCACGGGCTTTCACAGCCGCTTAACAGCCCAGCCCACCATACCGCAGGCAAGACGGACACAAACCCGAAAGAAACACGAAGCCCAAGTAG
Source organism: Miscanthus lutarioriparius (assembly GCA_904845875.1). Classification (NCBI taxonomy): domain Eukaryota; kingdom Viridiplantae; phylum Streptophyta; class Magnoliopsida; order Poales; family Poaceae; genus Miscanthus; species Miscanthus lutarioriparius. Next base: position 24,986,895 of record CAJGYO010000004.1, on the reverse strand, counting down.
AAACAGACTGCACCCCTTTCCCCCTGAACAAGAAAGGGCCCAGATAAATTCAGCAAACCAGCAAAGGCACGACCACCACCGCCGGCCGGGAAGCAAGCTCAAACCCTAACCGCCGGCGACGCCAGCACGATGGCCCGCTACGACCGCGCGATCACCGTCTTCTCCCCCGACGGCCACCTCTTCCAGGTCGAGTACGCCCTCGAGGCCGTCCGCAAGGGAAACGCCGCCGTCGGCGTCCGCGGCACGGACACCGTCGTCCTCGGCGTCGAGAAGAAGTCCACCCCCAAGCTCCAGGACTCCAGGTAGCAAACCCTCCTTTCCTCCCTTCGATCCTCCGACCAGATCTCGCGATCCCCGCCTCAAACTAATATCTCTGACCCGAATTTCTGTCTCCCCAGGTCCGTGCGCAAGATCGCGTGCCTGGACACCCACATCGCGCTGGCATGCGCTGGGCTGAAGGCGGACGCGCGCGTGCTCATCAACCGCGCGCGGGTCGAGTGCCAGAGCCACCGACTCACCGTCGAGGACCCCGTCACCGTCGAGTACATCACCCGCTACATCGCTGGGCTGCAGCAGAAGTATACACAGAGTGGTGGAGTTCGCCCCTTCGGCCTCTCCACCCTCATTGTCGGCTTCGACCCCTACACGGACAAGCCAGCGCTGTACCAGACCGATCCATCCGGTACCTTCTCTGCTTGGAAGGCCAACGCCACGGGAAGGAACTCCAACTCTATGCGTGAGTTCCTGGAGAAGAACTACAAGGAGACCTCCGGCAAGGAGACCATCAAGCTTGCTATCCGTGCACTTCTAGAGGTATCTCATAAATAGATTCAGTTTTAAATTTCCTGCAATTTACGCAACAGGCTATAAACCTAATGATGTCTAGGTTTTGCCGATGTTTTGATTCGCTTAAAATGTTTCTATTCTTTCTGTTTAAGGAACACAATATAACAGTTGTAGAGCACGATTAACATGATCAGGGATAACCAAATGTGTTACTTTTCTGCCTAAGCCTAGAGTAAACCAAACAAGTTTTTATGGCAGCTATTACCTGGATATCCATCTTTGTCCACCGCCTATCAGGTCATGTAGTTTCCACTTTAATTATGTTTGGTGCTGGCAATCATATCAAGCTCTTGGAGCAATAGTTTATCAAATGATAAACCTATTCCTGACATGAGTTGTTTATTGAGCATGGGTTGCTTGAGGTATCTCTGGATTTGTCATTCTAGGCATTGACTCTGCTTCAGGTATTTTATACATTACTAATAACATATTAGCCTTAGTAATGTCAGGTTTCCTTTTTTAAAAAAAATGGAGTAGTCTGTCCTGCAAACTTAATGCAAAACTGGAATCAGATCCATTAGTACCTCCTTTGAAAAACTAGGTAAAAACATGGGAGAACTGAATAAAAAAGCAAACTTAACACAAAACTGGAATCATATCCATTAGTACCTCCTTTGAAAAACTAAGGTAAAGACATGGGAGAACTGAATAATGTTGCACCAGACTTTTCATCTGTGCTGATGTGCATAGGATATTTTATATCTGTCCAAGATGTTTGATAAATGTTCACGGCAACTGCGGAGTTATGGATTTTCTGTGTCAGCTTGTGTTTGTCCTACTCACCATCATTTGTAAATTAGATAGCACGGTGTTTGATTATTATAATTAGCATTGGGTGTGTACTAAGGTGATTTTAGCCTCTCCCTGATATCTACCTGGCCCCTGGGAGCAATTCAGCTCCCCCTGATATCTATCTTGCCCCTATCAGCAAATTCAGCTCCCTCTCTGGTGAAAGACCTTTTCTCAATCTACTTCACTCTTTTGACAGTTAAAAGTAAACCTAATTAGGACTACACCATTCTAGATTTTATTGAAAAAGTTAGGAAATTCCCCTTGTTTAGGCAAATGATGTATTTTTACTAAATTAGTCCACTCCATGCAATGTAAATGGAAACCTCATTCAGGACCTATTCAAAATACCAAACTACGATTTATAATTTTACACCATTCAACATGGTAGGGTGGAGTGGGGGACCTGAAATCTCCAGAAGGCTGTCAATAGGTAGGTTTAAAAAAGTTTTCAGTGTGCTAGGACAGGGGGAGCATTGATGTGCTTCCTCAGCTTGTACAAATGAAGCTTGATAAACATACTCCGTCAAGTGCTCTTATGCATATGAAGTTGCGGGTTGAACTGTGTAATAATAATGTTAGTGCCTCCACCAGGCCAAGAAATTATTCTTAGTTCACAATGACTGATTTTAGTATTCTATGATTAGAACATTTTCAAATCCCTACTCTTTAGTGGGATGGTATTTACTTTCTGCTTCAATTTTTTGCATACAAGTATTCCTTTGCATAGAGGAACCTCACAGGGGAGCTTGTTGATCTTTCTTCAAAATTTGTTAATATTCTCTTGTCATTATGCTACAACTTGTTTCTTTAGTTCCGTGATATTGACAGAATGACAATCCTTTTAGGTTGTTGAAAGTGGTGGGAAGAACATCGAGGTTGCAGTGATGACAAAGAATGATGGTCTCCGGGAACTCGAGGAGGCTGAGATTGATGAATATGTTGCCGAGATTGATGCAGAGAAGGCTGCAGCTGAGGCTGCAAAGAAGGGTGCCCCGAAGGACACCTAATTCCTATCTTGTGCAGTTGTACTATGCCTCCCGTCAACACTTTGTGTGCGTTTTTATGTTCCATAGCACCATCTTAACTGTTTTAGAAGGATGCTAGATCTTTAGGTGAAACTTTGCTTATATGCCTGTGGCTCAAAATGATGTACAATGTACTCATCTACATGCCTTCTTTGGAAGTTTTCAATTTCGTCTACTGTGTCATCTAGACAGTAACAGTTCAAACTTTTTTTTAACCTGATTCCTTGTCATGACTCATGACTTCTCCGGTGATTCCACGGTATCACTTGGAGCCGGTTTTATCTGGCCGAGTCTTGCGCATCTGGGCACTATATATATATGTAAACAGGATGACACCATGGTTTCTCTAGTCGTTCTGGGGGTGTCATTTCGGTTGATGATAATCTCAGATGATAACGATGGTGCTTTCACGGTAATGTCAAACGCTGCCTCACGATATTTTCATTTCAGGCGATAATGCTGCTGCTTTTTTCTACCTGTCGTATTTGCCCTCGAGAGTCGATCAACTAGTTGCGAGCAGTCTCTTTGCTTCTCTCATACAGCACGAGCAAAACCTGATGCACAGAAATCACTGGCGACTTTGCTCCGCTACACGTCAGAGTATACATCACTGCTGATTCCAGAAAGACAATAACAAAACAGCAAATTTGCAGTATATTCTTCATGTTTACCTCACTGTTGATTCTAGAACCACGAAAAAGAATAGATTTTTCGAACCATTTCCCTGCCTGTTATTATGAAGTTATGATGCATGAAGCAACGAACTCAGCTGCTGGGCTCCGTCAGGCAGTGGACTCTCTTTGTTTACTCATTATTAGCACGTCAGGTCAGGCCAGGCGTCAGGGGTTCAGGGCATCATCGATGTGTGAGTGTGAGTCATTTTTTTAACGTGAAACTGGCAGGGTCTCTGCTGCCAAACGTGGCCTGCTGTGTTTTCAAAGATGGATAGCACTAACCTGACGTGCCCAAATACATGAGCGGCTAACTACTTCGGAGAAAGAAAACGGCACGAAGGTATGCGCTCGCACGTTATGTACACCAGGCGTGCACTCAAACACTAGCAGAGCGTCAGCCATGTACTGCTGCACGCATATTTGTAGCTTCGTTTTCTGTGGGCTGGACTGGACACGCACGTTTCAAGTGTCACCGGCTCATCATCCATGATGAACGGATGAAGACCTGAAACTCTTCGATGTGTGAGTGTGAGTCATTTTTTTAACATGAAACTGGCAGGGATCTGGGGTTTTGTTAATTGTTTCGAAGAGCAACAAGTCGTACGTCAGATGAGATCTCTGAATCAGCAGAGGGACTGAACATCCTGGATATGCATGTTTTGAATTTCTGATCCCCTGCTGTGATGAAGAACCATGGTAAATTTTAGTGCGTCTCAGTGATAATATCTAGACGAATTTGAAGGCAATATATATACAGATCAGTACTCAGTAGGGGTTGACTCCTGATTAGATTGAAAAGAAAAATAAGGGACAGTTACACCCCTGTTTGGAACGTAGGAATATCTCCTGATCTCTCTACATGGACACGAACTGAACTATTTCTTCTGCCTTGTCAAAAAAAAGAAAACCCTATCGAAACACCCCTGCGTTCTATAAAAAGCTCTCATTATGGAACCTTTATTGGTTGCTAGCGACTGGACTAGCACAAGTGCAGCACGACGGAGGAACATACCCTGCTTCACTGCTTGCCCTGTGCGTGTTGTATATCTTCCGAAACACCCCTGCGTTCTATAAAAAGCTCTCATTATGGAACCTTTATTGGTTGCTAGCGACTGGACTAGCACAAGTGCAGCACGACGGAGGAACATACCCTGCTTCACTGCTTGCCCTGTGCGTGTTGGCGAGGTTGGGACGTAGCTATCCGCTGGGCACTCGGGCCTTACACCGATTGGATACCTTGGCACAGGCTCTCCTCCTGCGCTATGACCACCGATTGGATACCTTGGCACGTACCTTTTGGCCACCGTGACATCACACACACACAACATTCTTAGCCTGGCCAATTAGCGGATAAAGTGGTCTGAAAAGAGACCACTGATCTCAGGTCTCCACACGTTGGAGCCCAACCAGCTAGAGTTGACCAGGAGGCTGCAGCCATTGACGGATCGTAGGAAGCAAGTGGGGAAGGAGGTGTGCCCCATTATATTTTTATATTTTTTCTCATGGGATCGAATAGGCACCAAGCTTCTGTTGTTAGTATAATAATCACCTCTTCGTTCAGGTTAACCCATGCTGATTAGAAGGGAGCGATTGACAGTTTTAATTTGCCAAATCAGGAAAAGGGAGGAGCCCATGGTTTCGGATAAGAGCGAGGACGAGGACGTGGAGAGGGGGGCGCCTCGGTTTGGCGAGCGGCGGGGCCCGGCATGGCATGGGTAAACCCAACGGAGCCTGCCAACCACCGCCGCGCTCCATGTCACGCGGGGCCCGCCGCCTCGGGAAAAACAAGACAGGGACAGAAAGGGAAAGCGGCGGGCGGTACCAAGTACCAACCACCTAATCTAATCTAGGCGCTCCTCCAATGGCGCTTCGCTATCGCCTACCTGGAGAGGACAGCGATGCGATACGGGTGGTCATGGTCACACGCACATGCCAGCGAGTTCGGCAAGCAAAAGGCCATGGCGCGGTGAAAGTCAGCAGAAATAATCTGCAACCTAGGGCGCGTTTAGATCCAATTTTTACATCTGGTTTAGTGCACGATTCACCGGCAGACGTTTTTCGTTGTTATTTTTGAAAAATTATCAAATTATTGACTAATTGGGCTTAAAAGTTTCGTCTACCGCAAATTTCTCGATCAAATTGTGTAATTAATTTTTTTTTTAAATCTATGTTTAATCTTTCCATACACGTGTCTGCAAGATTTAATGTGACGGAGAATCTTTGAAAATTTTAGCTTTTGGGTTCCATCTAAACAAGGGCCTACTAAGCTCATCTGCTGGATCATCACTGATTCACACTGTCACGAGTAGTTGCCAAAAGCTCGAAGCTACTGTCAATCGATCGACCGGTAAAGCCCGTAGCTAGACGCTACATGTACTAGCACTCGATAAGGGCGATCGAGAAAATTACGAAAACGAAGGATGGGGGAGCTTCCACGCGCACAACGACATCACGCTACGTGCGCGGCAGGCAGCGGGGCAAATATCGCGCGGATTTCGTCAAGATTCCCCCTCCCAGTCCCAGCCGGTGGCTGCCGCAGTCAGTCGCGCATCATTTGCCCCGCGGACGCAGAAGCACAACTACCGGGGGAGGTGGGAAAGGAAAACACACGGGCTGGCTGGCCGGATAACAGCGACCGCCGCCGCCTTTACGGTCGGGTCGCGTGACGAGGCCACGACGACAGGGAGAGAGAGCGGCACAGCAGATAAGCTCGGCTCCGGCGACCGCACGACGGAGCGGAGGGGTCGTTTCCCGGCCGCTCCATTCCATGTAGCAAAGGGATAAGAACGGCAGAGGGCTGCCACGGAGACTATTTACCAGCGCCGCCGACGTGCGGAGTGATTGTGCGCAGCGCACGTACTAGGCCTGAGGAGTGGATGGCTGCTGGTTTCGGCTTGGTGCTAGTCAGATTGTCTCCGATAAGAAATTCATATGGACATCTAAACCATAATAAATAGCAAGAGATTCAAAATTAGTCTCCAACAAAGTATCTATATGGGAGATCTATTTTGGGTTGTTTGGAGAGACAACCTAAATATGGACATCATCTCTTTTCTGGAAAACCATTTGCAGAAAAGATTCTCTTTTGGACCTGGTTGTTGGAAGAATATGTCGAATAGGTATTAAACCTTTTGCCTGTAGCGCTATCCAGAGAACGAATGTATCTTATATTTTATGTGTTGTTGTTGAAGATAGCCTCACTAGATCCAGGATGCTGCTAGTACTGTGCTACTGCTGCGGTACACCGATGTGAGCTGCCATGCACAAGATATTTGTGAGTGGCGCTTGAGCTTTTGCCCAGCGAGCACGAACTGGCGCCGAGCACACGTCGCTGCCGCGCGAAGAAATTTGTGAGCCAGTTTAGTTCGCCACAATTTGGCAATTTTGAGATTTTGTCGCATCAAATCTTTTGGAGCAGCGTGTATAAAGCGATTAAATATAATTAAAAAACTGGTGCCGAGCCACGAGACGAATCTTTTAAGCGCAATTGCCGCGCGAACATTAATTACCAAATTGAAAACCACTACTGGTGCCTAAAATTTTGGCACCGTAGATACTTCTGCCGAGCACGAACACTGGTAGATATTTTGCTGAGCCAGCGGTGCCCTGGCCCGCCGCCGGCGTCACTTCTTGTACTTCCTTTTTTCTTCAAGCGATGCAGAGAGCAGAGCACTGATGTAGGGAGGAGTGCGTATGTACGTAGCAGTCGTGATGTACTAGATCTGTACCGGCAACTTTGTTGGCTCTGGTCTGATACCGGCAACTTCTTCCTGCAATCCAATCCGTCGCTGGAGGTTGGCAGTCGAGATCGGCTCCGCTGCTCTGGTCTGATGCGTGGAAAATCTAACCGCGGCGAACGTATCCATCGGTTTACTCGTAGGCGACGCTTTTCTACTCACTGTATCTCACGAAATATCTCTGCCACTTATACTTCATCGTGGATAATCTCATCCAGAGCCCAGAGGTGATGTTGCATCTGCTGCTCACAGATTCGGTGTGAACGTGAACGTGCGTGAAAGATTCTACTGGAGCCCTGTGTCCAAGTTTCAAGGAGCAGAGCATTCAACGCATGCCCTGCTGGGCTTGTCCCCGGATCCCACCCGCAGCTACTTTGCTTTCAATATAAGCAGGCCAAAGTGTCTTTGTTCTAAGCGCGCGTTTAGTCCCCGGATCGTTTTTATTTGGTAATTAATATTTAAGCTGGACTAATTGCTTTCAATAACTAATATTAGCAGGGCCAAATCAAGTAAGATCGATGTGACGAAATCTTTATAAAGACTTTTTCTTTTTGTGAACTAAACAAAAAAAAAAAGTCCGTCCATGCATCCAGGTTTCTGTTTCTCCTCCACACTGTCACGCTCTCGTAGCTCACTGACAGGAACAGTGCTGCCCTGTGACAAAAGAGCAGTGAGAATGTCCCTCTCCTAGTCTCCTCTCCACCCGTTCGGCTTCGGCCGTTCTGATGGGAAAAAAAAAGAAAAGAAGAAGGCGGCCTTGTTTAGATCACCTCTAAATTTCAAGTTTTTTCACTCTCTTTTCACCACATCAATTTTTAAACGTATGTATGGAACATTAAATATAGATAAAAAAATAACTAATTACATAGTTTGGTTGTAAATCACGAGACGAATCTTTTAAGCCTAGTTAGTCCATGATCGGATAAAATTTGTCAAATACAAACGAAACATACTACGGTATACATACATATTACTAAAAATTTATAGTCTAAACGAGGCCGAAGAAGAAGTTGAAATGCCATGTGACCTGGAGCCCTGGACTGTTGCTTTCTGCCAATGCCAGCAGCTGCATCACCACCACAGGCATGGCAGATGAACTGGCCCCCATCCGATTAGACCTCCCTGTCCGTTTCCCCATGGGACGGCTCCACCCTGCGCATTTTATGCAAAACCACACTTGTCTCGTCACTTCATCTTAACCTCATTGTTGGTTGGTGTACGATCAGAACGAACATCTCGTATTATTTCTGCTAAACTTATTGTTCCTCTATTCTACACACAATTAGTGTTTTCTACCACTACGTGGGGCGTGGACTGCGACCCTTGTATAGCGCACACACACACAAAAAAAAAACAGAGAGCTCGCACGGTTTGGATATCTGGCCATCAGTTGGTTGGCTAGTTGTTCACATCATCGGCATAAATAAACAAGGGCTTGTTTAAATCACCTCTAAATTTCAAGTTTTTTCACTCTCTTTCAATCACATCAATTTTTGGACGCATGCATGAAGCATTAAATATAGGTAAAAAAATAATTAATTACACAGTTTGGTGGTAAATCACGAGATGGATCTTTTGAGCCTAGTTAGTCTATGATCGAACAAAGTTTGTCAAATACAAACAAAACGTGCTACAGTGTCCAGGTTGCAAAAATTTACAATCTAACCCAAGAGACATACATATGCTGGCGCACGGGGTTGTATTATCCGTCGGCTGGCTAATTATTGACAACCAAAAAAAAAGGTCATAAAACCGATACGGATGAACATTTGAACAAATAGATCATCATCATGCATAGTAGTACAACTAACACCAGAGAGGTTGTGGGCAAGAAGACAGGAGGAGAGGAATAACTCCAGCAACGGCCGCGCACAACAAACACCAAATACCAAGCACGGCAATAAAACCGCACGGTGTACTCCAACAGTTGGGAGCTTTGTTTGGCACGCACCTACCAAAAGGCCAGATGCGATCCATCGAAGACCTAAGGAAGGAGGCCTGGTGTCACCATCGACACACTTGCTCAGTCACAGGTCAGGTCGGCCGCGGATAGAATTATTTGCTCCCATTCAATTTCTGCAACTACCAAAATATGTACTCCTACAGTGCAAGCAAGCATGCTTCACACTATACGTATACAGTAGTATAATCACAGGGACGTTTAGTGGTGTTGGAAAATACGGAGTGATGTGAAAGCCTTCGAATTAGTCAGCATGTTCGCTTGTTGGTTTCAGCCAAGGCTTATCAACCAATCAACAATATTTTTCTCTCACAACAAACCAGCACCAGCCGACTTATCACAGCGAACCGGCCGAGTGGTCGGTCATGCATGTTAATTCATTTGTTTGTGGCCTACTAACAACATGATGAGTAGCAAGTACTTGACACGAAGGCAGATGATACCAACACTCTCTTGATTATTGTTTCACCATTATGTCATGACAGCGATTCTGACGGCTATGCATATACGTATCTTTATATCTTTCTCTTTATCGCTATCCGTTTAATAGTTTCATACTGATCAACTACCGTAGATACCATGACGCGTTTGTACGCGTATTTTATATACTAGCTGCCAGTACGCGTAATACAGAAGAAGTAACCAAGAGAGATGGAATTGAAAAGAGAGAGCGCAAGACAACGTGGGGGTTGCTTTGATCTGCGGACAACCTACCGAGAACTTGCCCAAAATTGACGACTTGGGGTGATGTATTGGTAGGTAGCCACCGGAAAATGACTTGTCGCTTGTAGTTTTATTTTTGTGTTTTTTTTCTCCATGTGCTGCCTTGTACTCCCTACTCACCTCCAATAGCTTTTGTTGGGTATGAACACTACTACGTATATTATTACGTCTTTCCCCGTTATCAAAACTACGTTATTTTTAACTGCTCGTCCGTACGTATGTATAGTAAGCGGCGGTATATGAATACTAGAGTGTCTGATTGATTTGGATCTGCTTAGTACTATGAGATTCGCCATTGTTGTGCTATCTTGGAGGATGATATACATATCTTATCAAAGGATCAATGCCATTATTGGAGGAGCCTTATTGAGTCCAATAAACACCAAGGCCTTGTTTAGATACCCTCAAAATTCCAAGTTTTTTCACTCTCTCTTCGTCACATCAATTTTTAACCGTTTGCATGGAGCATTAAATATAGGTAAAAAAAATAACTAATTGCATAGTTTAGTTGGAAATTACGAGATGAATCTTTTGAGCTTAGTTGGTCCACGATTGGACAATATTTACCAAATAAGACGAAAGTGCTACTATTCATCGAGTTGAAATTTTTTCAATCTAAACGAGGCCCAACTGTAAAATGAATCAAGAAAAATACTTTCTTTTGGGGCGGGGTGGAGGTGGGCGGCATGACAACAGTCAATGCCTACTGAAATCGTTTCTCTCTTATTCAGAGAATTTTTAATTGTAGTGCACCCAAAGAAACATATGAATTTTGTAGTAGTGCACGCCAAAATATGTGTATTACTTATGGTGTTTAGTATTCACACGAACAACAATGACATGTTCTGGATCAAACGAATGTTTTTTTGAGGGGATTCTGGATCAAACAAATGACCAACTGCGTTTGTACTGGGGCAGAGAACGCGTGTGGGGCGGGGGGTGCTGCGCCCGCATCCATCATCGAGTAGTGGGGATATTGTTCCCACTAGCCCCGTTCACTGGTTTAAAACTTGGCTGAAATTAATTGAAAAATATTGTTCTAGCTAAAATATTGTGAGAGAAAAACACTGTTCCATCTGAAAAAAGAAGCCGAACAAACTAAACTTCAGATCAGCCGAACGAGGCCCTGGTAAAGCCTATCTATTTCCCCTATGCGGCACGGGGGCACAACGGTTAGGGCATGCTGCAAACACCATTTATTACTCACAACTGTCATTTTTAAAAACAAAGCCAAGAGAGTAAAATGTATGGTTCAAATCATATTCCGATGTAAAATAAGACACTATAATGAAAAAAAAGAAATATAGTTCACTAATAGAGGTGTAAAGGGTAGAAATACATTAAAAAAAGCAAGCTTGATCTATTCGTAGCAGGAAAAATCACAAGCAGTCATTCAAACAATGAAGCATATTCTCTCCTCTTGGGCCGGTTGATATCACTGCCCACCTACAACAATGGGAGAATGACACATCATGTGGATATAAAGGGGGAAAATGAGATTGGAACTAAGGATATATGAGCCAATTGTAACAATTTGTACCCCATATCAAGAAGTACCTCGCACGTTGTTGATGGCACGGCTACCTGTGAGGCTGGGACAACCGGCTTGAGCTGGCTGGTGCTGGGTTTTTTTTAAGGAAAACATTGTTGGCTGGTTGAATAAGGAGGTGTTTGGTTCTTTAGTCGCTCCTAAAATTCATATCACATCGAATATTTAGATACTAATAAGGAGCATTAAATATAGATTAATTACAAAATCAATTACATAGATGGAGGCTAATTTTTTAGATAAATTTTTAAGCATAATTAATCTATCATTAGCACATGTTTACTGTAGCATCACGTTGTCAAATCATGGACTAATTAGACTTAAAAGATTCGTCTAGTAAATTAGTCACAAGTTATGTAATTAATTTCGTAATTAGTCTATATTTAATACTCCATGCATGTGTTCAAATATTCGATGTGACAGAAATTTTAGGAGTTTCTGCAAGAACCAAACAGCCCCTAAGCTTGGCTGAAACCAACAAACGAATAGGATGAACAAGGAATACTAGAAAGTTATTACTATTTGAAAGCGAGGACACCAAAGTGTAGATGAGATTGGAACTGCAATGACCTCAGATATGTAAAGTTTCCTAATTAATACTATCAGAACCTCTTTGTAAAGGAATTTGTCCTAAGAACTTTTAGAGTTCAGCTTTTTTTCCAAACAGGAGTTTTATGAACAGTTATATATATAGGAAACCCATCAATTCAATGACGTTGGCGAGCTGCCGAATTGGTCCAACCCTAACTCCCTAAGGGCCCCGGCACAAGTCATTGTTTAATGCGGAACTAGACTAATCTAACTCATAAAGACTGTCCCCAGCCTACAGCTACTAGCTCGATCAGGATAATCGATTGATCATAGCAGTAGTAAAACGTGTATTTTTTATTTTTTAGCCTTTTTTTGAAAAAAATTTCATACAAATATGACTCTGGAGTTAAGATTTCAAAATATGCACTCTTAGCTTGGGCTCAGCGCAGACGTGGCGGTGACATGACAGGCAGCTCGGCGTCGTAGATCCTAGCACCGAGCTCAGCGCCATAGATCTTGGTGTCAAGCTTAGCGCCATAGATCTTGGCGCCGAGCTCGGCGCCGTTCTTACTGGCGCCAAGCATGTCTTACGTATGGGCCATCCTTTCCTTTCTTTCTTGCTCTCTCTCTCTCTCTCTCGCACCGTCAGCGCCCGCCCGAACCAGCGCGCCGCCGCCACCCTTGCCTGCGCCCGGCCGCCCTTTCCTGCGCCCTCGGCCCTTTGCCCGCTTGGCTGCCGCGCGCAGCAGCATCGCCTCCGTCACCGTCATCGTGCACGTAGCCGTACGCCGCGCCCGCCGTCGTCGTGCCGCTGCGCCGCCGCCATGCCCGCCGCCGTGCCTGCGCCGCCCGTGCATACGCGCGCTTTGCCGTGCCGGGCTCCCACCGTGCCGCCACCGCCCACACAAGCGCCACCCTGCCCCAGCCCCTAGCCCCTGCCTGCCACTGCCATGCCACCGCCGGCTCGGCTCGTCGGCCTCACCCACGCCCGGCGTCCGCTACCACTCCATCGACGTCCGCGACTCCATCGTCGGACAGGTAAAAATTATGAATATGCAATGTACGTACTTAGTTAGCTTTGATTGTAGTGTAGTAGTTTTGTCATTTGTTATTTACTAGTTAATGTGATGACTCAGGTAGTTGATTTAGTTAGTGATCTAGTGAGATAGATATGTAGATAGATAGAAACATAGATATATAGGTACATACATATAGTTAGATAACTACTTAGATAGGTAGTTATATATTTAGTTAACTAAATAGGATCTAGCTATTTAGTGAGTACACTATATATATATACACACACACACGTAGTTATTATCTAGGTGGGTCGATCTTCGACCTATTTATCCGCATGCGGAGTACATCTACTATCTGCAGGACCGTATCTTCGATCTAGAAAGGGAAGTTAACAGCGGTTACAAGGACGACGAACAGGACGACAACAACAATGGTGCCGATTCACAGGAGGCACTCTGCAATGATCCATATTGCACCTGCCATAACCACAAGAACAAGGGGCCTCCTGAAAGCTCTAGTTTGGTTTTGATGAATTAATGAAACCCTAAGTGCTAACCTAGTTTATCAAAGTGATTATGAGATAGGTAGCACATTTCAAGTGATAAAGCAAATGAAGATCATAACATGATGATGGTGATGCCATGGTGATGATCAAGTGTTTGGACTTGAAAAGAAGAAAGAAAAAAATAAAAGGCTCAAGGCAAAGGTATAAATGGTAGGAGCCATTTTGTTTTTGTGATCGAGACACTTAGTGAGTGTGATCACATTTAGGTTCGATAGCCGTACTATTAAGAGGGGTGAAACTCGTATCGAAATGTGGTTATCAAAGTGCCACTAGATGCTCTAACTCATTGCATATGCATTAAGGATCTAGTGGAGTGCTAACACCCATAAAAATATTTGTAAAAATATGCTAACACATGTGCACAAGGTGATACACTTGGTGGTTGGCATATTTGAGCAAGGGATTAGGAACTTCACCGGTGCCCTAGACAGAAAAGATGGAGGTCCCTGTAAGTGACCGGACGCTGGTCTCGGTAGGACTGGCGCGTCCGGTCAGTAGAAGCAGCGAAGACGCTGGCGTCGGTCTCTAACCGGACGTTGGGTCACTTAGTGACCGGACGCTGGAGGGTTGCGTCCGGTCCTGCTGACTTTGCAGCGCACAGAGGAGACGCCAAGTGACCGGACACTGGGTGAGTCCGGTCGAGCATGACCGGTTTCTCGCTTCTGGATGCTTACTAGAAACGACCAGACGCTGAGGTCCAGCGTCCGCTCACTTTGCAGTAGCGCGTCCAGTCATCACTTGACCGTTGGGATCGGGCGCTCAGTATTTGAAGAGAGAGGACACGTGACGTGGATCGCACGACCGGACGCTGGGGTCTAGCGTCCGGTCAATCTGACCTATGCGTTCGGTCGGGCCGTGTTCAGTGTAGTGAGGAGCTCAACGGCTCTATTTCATGGGGGCTTCTATTTAAGCCCCATAGTCGGCTCAAGCTCACTCCCTTTGCCATTTACATTGACATAGCAACCTTGTGAGCTTAGCCAAAGCCCTCCCACTCATCTTCATCGTTAATTCATCATCTTTGTGAGATTGGAAGAGAATCCAAGTGCATTGCTTGAGTGTTTGCTTCTAGAGGCACTTGGTGTTCGTATTTCGCTGCGGGATTCGCTTGTTACTCTTGGTGGTTGCCGCCACCTAGATGGCTTGGAGCAACGAGGATCGTCGAGCAGAGGTTGGTGATTGTCTCCGGCTCCGATCGTGGTGATTGTGAGGGGTTCTTGACCTTTCCCCGGTGGAGAGGCAAAAGGTACTCTAGTGAATTACTCGTGGCTTGTGTGATCCTTATCTTGTGTTGATTGTGCGGCACCCTATTGAGGGTTTGGCGTGTGATGCCAATTAGAACGTGAACCTCCAAGTGAGTGAATCGCCACAACGAGGAGTAGCTTGCCGGCAAGCAAGTGAACCTCGGTAAAAAAATTATTGAGTTCATCATTTGATTCCGAGGTAATCGGTCTTCATTGATATTAATTCTTGTGATTGATTGGTTCACTCCTCGACACGGTGGTATAACTATCTTGCTCTCTCTCTTTATATTACCGCAAACTAGTTATCAAACTTTTTAGTGTAGCTAGTTGTGAGAGCTTGTTAGCTTGGTTAGTGTGGCTCTTTAGTTAGTTTTTGAGAGCACTCTAACTTAGTGTAGTGCCATAGCTATTGTGTGGTTAGAGACAATAGAAACTAAAATTACGGTAAGTGGCTTGTATTTTTAGTAGGCTAGCGCAACACTTGCTTCGCCTCATAATTGTTTAACCGGTTTGTTAAGTGTTGTTGTCGAATTTTTTATTAGGCTATTCACCCCCCATTTAGCCATTAGGACCTTTCACCTCCGCTGTCGCCCCCGCCACCACCACCACCAACAATGGGAGCCTACTGTGGAGAAGGCGCAACACAATTTGCTATGTGGCCACACTACTAGGACGACCCTATCTTATTCACATGGCATATCCATATGTTTGTTGTTTGATTTAATTACCTAAGGCTTGTTAGGTTTAGTCGAAGGAACTTTGTACCCTAGTTCGGTACATGTTCTCACATGTCATTTCATGTGTTTTGTGTGCTGGATTATGTAATGCCCGACTTCGTTAGGTTGTGTTTGCAGCACGTGATCATATTTCACTACGTCCGTAGCATTATACTGAATATTATGAACACAAATAATAAAAACAACTACATAATGAAAAGTCTAATACTATGCCACATTAAACAACACAATAATAATAAAAGTACGTGCCGACAGTAGATAAAATTGTTCATGAATAAACCATAAAACTAGCAAGTCATGGAGACTACTGAGTGCAACAAGGCCACTTTTCCTTCCTCAAGGCATCAGGATTCTCCTCCATCATTTCTTTCGCTCGGCGTGCACGCTCAAGCTTCTTCTCACTCTCCTCCTTGTACGCAGCAACACGCCTCATTTTCCTCCTCTTCCTTGTGCTCCTTTTTTGTAGCCTCCTCTCCGTGTCTCTTCTCCATCATCTTCTTGTCCTCTGCCTCCCACCGCAACAATTTATGCATCCCATTCCTTGTCTTCAGGCTTGATCTCAGTGTCAATCCAATGCTCAAAATCATAGAGCGGTAGAGGGGTCTGCAAAAAATGCAATTGTTACCAAACAAAAAAATCATGCAAGATGTCATATGACACTAACATCAATTCCTCACAATCTTGTTAACGTGGCGCTGACGAAGTGTAGGCTCAAACGTAAAATTGGAACACATCCAATACCTCTGTCTATACGTGTCATCTTCATCGAACTTGGCTACCTTGCAAGGATCATCGTAAAAGCACATGGGGACTGAAACACCACTAGGCAGAGGCAATGGGTCAAAGGCATTTTCGGCCATCTAGCCATAACTATAATTTAGCCATTTTCGTTCTAAGAACCGAAAACAATTAACATTAAACCCTAAACCTAGGGTTTTCCATTTGATGCACAACAATGAACCCATAACATAACAACATGCGCTGAGGTTACCTTGGTTTGCTAGCTTTTCCACGCCTTGTCATTCTATGGTTGTATAATATAAATATTAAAAATTGTATGAAACCCTAAGTAATGACGATTCTTAGGTTAAAAAATTCTACTAATATATACCGAATCAATGCGAAAAAAAATTAGGAGGGGAGCGAGGATACTTTGCTCTCGAATATCTATGAATCAAATCAAAGTTTGCAAGGTCCAATATGCCGATTCGTGAGGTAGGGCGAAGTGGGGAAAGAGAAAACCCGAGAGGGAGAAGAAAGAAGAAGAAGAAGGCTCGGGCAGAAAGGTTGGGGCGGGATTAAAACACCACCTCGACGCCAGGATCTACGGCGCCAGGATCTATGGCGCCGAGCTCGGCGCCGAGCCGCCTGCCATGTCACCGTCACGTCTGCGTCGAGCCCAAGAACTCGGCGCCAACGCTGGCGCCAAGCTAAGGGTCCAGATTTTGAAATCTTACCTCCTGAAGTATTTTTGTGTTTTTTAAAAAGGGCTAAAAATAAAAAAAATTCGGTAGTAAAGGGGATGCATCCATGTCGGCAGTTAATAATTCGGGATTGGTCACCTAACCCTGCCGCCATTGCTCCGCGCTACTAGTAGCTATCACGTCCGTGCATTCAACCCGGCCGATGCCGATCTCCCCGTAGTACGTCCACAGCGCCATGACCTTGATGTGCTCGCACACCTGTGCGTGGCCGTGTGCCAACTGCAGCTGATGCTGCCCACCCTGCCCGTGAAATAAAGCGTGTCGTTCTGACCTCTGACAGTGTTGGCACTTGCATGAAAGGGTACTAGTATCTGAATCAGCCAATCGTTGCGCACCTATGCCTGTCCGTAGTAATGTTTCCGGTTTTCTCTCAGTAAGATTTTCATGTTTGCATCTTTTAGCCATTTGCAAAAAAGTGAAAAAGAAAAGAAAGAAATAGTCTGAATGTTATCGACAGTAAGATTTATGTTGTTTATTAATCGATCTCGTTTGGCAGGTAGCAGCTGCAAGAGAACGAAAACGAACATGACCGCGGCCACATTAACCGTATAAAACCTAGCGCAATGCTATGTTGGGCAGGAATTGGCGGTTTGCTTTCGGTGGGAAGTGATAGCGATTAAATGCTAGCGACGAAAGATAAGACGGGGGAGATATAATCAAAACCTCCAACGATCTTTTTTTACCAAGGCACTGTAGCTCGATATTTTTGTTTATCAGTTTGGGCTAGCTGTGACGTGCGCGATCGAGTGGAAACTCACACTGAGAACCTGACAAAAAAAAAAGTGTCGCTTTACAGTACAGCAGTGTGTGGTTGGGAGCAAGTAAACTAAACTGCGCGGTAACTAAACAGCATGGTGACACTACTAGATGTTTTACCATGGTTATCCCTCGTGAGAAAAAAAAAGAAAATTTTAGCCGTCGTCCATGTACGGGGATCGTCATAGGTCAGGGTTTGGACCATCGTACACGCTTCCAAACCCTGATGCTAAACAAAGCGATAATGATCTTTTTAACAAGGGGCTTTTACATTTTTACCATTATTAAGATTGATGTTCATCCGATTATCACTTGGCACTTACAACTTTACCAGATGAGAGAAGTTTGAGTTCTTCATTTACCATATTTGCGCATGTGGCAAGCCACACCAGTCCGACACGCTGGCGTCCAGTCAGTATGGGCACGCGAAATGTCCTTGCTACCCCGACCTGCTCCTCTCTCTCCATCTCTGACAGCCGGGTCCTGCAGCTCCCTCTCACTGCCAGGTGGACCCCACTCGTCAGCTTTGTCTTCCACCTCCAGCACCTGGATGGGAGCACACGAAGAAGCTCGGAAACGAATCAAATCCGTTTTTGGTCGTAGGATATTTTGCTACGTATCTATCCTGAGCATGACTATAGGCCAGAACTTCCCCTGCACACGTGGCTCCGCCGCCATTTGGGAAGGAAGAGCGGTGCCACAGGTTTGTCTACAGCGCCGCGCCACGTGCGAGCTGGGTGGGGCTGGGCGGCCATGGCGAGCGCAGTGAGCTCCGCGGTCGTTGGCCGCGAGAGAGCATGGCGGCACTGGGCAGCCGGCCGCGGCAAGCTCCCGTCGACGAGCACGCACGCGCCTCTCCCAGACGAGCACCGTCCACGGCGAAGGAACATGAAGCAGCGTTGGTTCGCGGTGGTGGCGTCGTGGAAGCGCTGCAGGGACAACAACCACAAGTAGTACTAGCAGGGCGCGGAGGTGGACGAGCTCGCCCGCGGCCA
This sequence comes from Miscanthus lutarioriparius, assembly GCA_904845875.1. Taxonomy (NCBI): domain Eukaryota; kingdom Viridiplantae; phylum Streptophyta; class Magnoliopsida; order Poales; family Poaceae; genus Miscanthus; species Miscanthus lutarioriparius. The sequence continues at coordinate 24,968,260 of CAJGYO010000004.1, read as the reverse complement.
TGGCCGCCCGTGCCACCGTGGCCGGGCTCGCCCGCGTCCATGGCCAGCCGCGCTGCTGGGGCCGAGCTCGCCTGCGGCCAAGGCTAGCCGCGCTGCCAGCGCCGACCTCACCCTCGGCCAAGGCCGCTAGGGCCACCAGCGCCGCCGCCAGTCGAGCTCGCCTACGCCCGGGCTGAGCTCGCCGTCAAGATCGAGCTCGAGCAGCTCGTTGTCTCCATCCTCGATGATCCCAACGTTAGCCGCATCATGCGTGAGGTTGGCTTCTCAAGCACCAGTGAAGGCCGTGGAGCAGGCAGTGTGTAGCACCTTGACGAACATGAGGAGATTAGGGAGATGTGTGCGTATGCTGGAGGTGGAAGGCGAAGCTGACGAGTGGGGCCCACCTGACAGTGAGAGGGAGCTGTAGGACCCCGCTGTCAGAGATGTAGAGAGAGAAGCATGTCAAAGGCAGCAAGGACATTTTGCGTACCCATGTTGACTGGACGCCAGCGTGTCGGGCTGGCGTGGTTTGCCACATGCGCAAATGTGGTAAATGAAGAACTCAAACTTCTCTCATCTGGTAAAGTTGTAAGTATCATTCTAAGAGTGATAATCGGATGAGTGCCAATCTTAATAATGGTAAAAATGTAAAAGCCCCTTTAACAAGCATTGACCTCAGCATATATATGCGTGGCCATTCTTTGTTTCTGTGTAGCAATCCAATGAATCGTACGTTAACAGATAATATACATGAGATTAGATCGTAGCAGGCCAGTAATTAAGCTAGCACTAAGTTTTTTTTTATCAATATCAGCAGAACCTTGTTTTATCATTTATTATGGCCGCCGCCGCCGCCGGCGGCAGCGACGACCAAAGTTTTCCAAGCATGGCTGCAATTTCCTGTGTTTTTGGAACCAGTAAGGCTGTGTTTAGTTCCAAAAACTTTTCTAAAAAAGTGCTACAGTAGCCATCATATCGAATCTTACGATACGTGCATGGAGCATTAAATGTAGACGAAAAAAACTAATTATACAGTTTAGTTGGAAATCACGAGACGAACATTTTAAGTCTAATTAGTCCATAATTGAACACTAATCGCCAGATAAAAAATGAAAGTGCTACGGTAGACAAATTCTTAAATTTCGCGAACTAAACGCAGCCTAATACTCCTACCGTCCTACGTCAGATGATGCTGTGTTATACGCAGTACAAGTCACGGACGACGCTTTTGCCGCCTGACGCTACACCCGCTCCGGGCAGAAGCAACCACAGCCGGCGGAGTCGCGTCGCCCACCGCCGCAATCTCTCGCGAGAATGGCGAAACAGCAGGTCGAAGTCGAACACACGGTCCATGCCCGGCTCGATCGTTCCCGGCACCCAACCCAACCCAATCGAGCCACCGCTGCCAACGTCCGCGCGCCGCCGATGGCATTCATGAATCATGACGTCGAGCCGAGGGATCCATCCAAAACCCGCTGCCGTTTCCGCAGGCCGCAACAACAGCCCACAGCAGGGCCGTGCATGCCGGCTGCCGCCCGCCGCCATCCGCGCGCCCCCATCGCATCGCCGGGGGACGCGACGGCCGACGGGCGGGCGGGCTCCGGAAAGGTGCGGCATATATTGCTCCTCTTACCTAACAAGCGCCATAAACTGAGAAACAAATGGTGGTCGTGCCCTTTACATGACCTCACGGCCTGCCTGCCTTCTACGCTTGGTTACTCCTCCATTAACAGCAGTGGTATGTAAGCACCTTTTTATCGGTGAGGATAAGCAGCAGCAGCAGCACGGAAAGACGAAGCTGGCGTCGCCGCCTTTTCTCTTCGACGGCGACTCTAATACCACAGTGACAGTGCCACAGTGGTGCATACCGGTAGAAAGAGGCACACACCTATGACGACCTATCCTTTTGTGCTGTGCGTCGTGTGTGTAATGCAAAAAAAAAAAAGGCAGGTCAGATTGGAAAAGCGTAGTCTAACTCACGAGGCGCTTTATCGGGACTACATGGTTAGGCGATGGTCACATGCTGGTGTAGTGGTTTGGTAAACGTAAGATCTGGCTTAGGCCTCAGCACATGGTCCAGCGTTTGTTGTTCCTGAGACCACACGGCCACACGTTGCCTCCTGGAAACGGGATTGCCAATTTTCAGAGACCGTAAGCAGCAAGTATTATTGCCCATGAACCATGATCAGTTGGTGATGGTAATTACAGAGAAAGAAAGAGGAGACAAAATGGAGCAACAAGAGAGAGCAGCAGAGAAGACCCAGGGCACAAATCCTCACTTTTTCCTTCTCTCTTTCACTCTCACTACTACGTATTTTCACCTAAGAAACTAACCAAATATCATCCACCAGGTGCGGTGACAAAACAAAACGAAGAGGGGGGAGTTACAGAGGGAGAGAGAGAAGCGTTCATTTCATCTCGAGGCTTCTGAAGTCGAGCATGGCGGTCCTGAGCCCGAGGAAGTTGCTGCACTTGCAGTCGGCGCTCTTGGGGAGCCCCAGGCTGCAGCTGAAGCAGAGCCCGGCCTCCCGCTTCACCGGCTTCATCATCACCATGGCGGCCTCCTCCTGGCACGGCGCCGGCGGGCTGATGCAGAGGTCCAGGTTGAGGTCGGGGCACTTGAGCGGCTTCCCCTGGCCCCAGTCGCCGGCGGGGTGGTTCTGATGATGGCGGCCGATCGCCGCCGCCTTGTTGTGCTCCTCCAGCCGGAAGATGGCGCCCTTATTCTCCTCACGGTCACGGTTGGCGGCCGCCGCCGCCGCCTCGAACGATATGGTTATGTTGGACGTGTGCTCGTTGATGGGGCGGTGGGTCACCGGGTCGATCCCCCTGCTCAGCAGCTTCCTCCGGATGTGCGTGTTCCAGTAGTTCTTGATCTCGTTGTCCGTCCTGCCCGGCAGCCTTCCAGCGATCAGGGACCATCTGTACCAGACCGAACAGACACACAGTTTAGCAAATGAATGGTGTAAATGTTGCAGGCGACGACGGCGAGGTATTGTATCGGAGAGGGAGGGCGGGCGGCGGTCTTACTTGTTGCCGAGGAGGCTGTGGAGCTTGATGATGAGCTCGTCCTCCTCTTCCGTGAAGTTGCCGCGCTTGAGGTCGGGCCGGAGGTAGTTGATCCACCGGAGGCGGCAGCTCTTGCCGCAACGCAGCAGGCCGGCGGCCTTGGGCAGCGAGCGCCAGCACCCCTCGCCGTGCGCCTTGATGTACGCCACGAGGCGGTCGTCCTCCTCCTTGGTCCACGCGCCCTTGTTGGTGTGCGCCTTCTCGCAGCACGGCGACCTCCCCATGATGGAGGTGGTACGGGCGGCCACCGAACCAAATAAACCGAACCACCGATGCTACCTTGGCTGCTGCTTTCCTGGTCCTTTTGCCGCCGCTTTCTTCCGCCCCCTCGCCTCTCGGGTGGGTTGCGGGCGGGCGGCAGTGGAGGTTGTTGCTGCTGCGAGCCAAGGCCCAAGGGTGGGTGAAGGTGAGGCGGGGCTGGATTTTATAGGCACTTGACTGGATCGCGGGAGGTCTTCTAGAGGCCAGGCTGAGTTGGTGGCGAAAAGGTTAGGCCGCCGGCCGGCAGCGGTAGGCCTCCGGCCCTCCGCTCTCTGCTCTCATCACTGCCACTGGTTTACTACCAGTTTCACAAAGCAAAGCACAAGGCCACGGGGGCGGACACAGCGCCACCGCCGTGGTCCGTGGAACGGAACCTCCGGCAGGTAGGTGTAAAGTGAGGTAAGCGACGCGCGCGCGCGCCAACCGTGTGTGGGTGTGGGTGCCGATGGATGCCTACCTCTCTCCACCACCACCACCACGCTGGGTTTAACAGCTAACTAACCGCACCGCCACCGCCCCTGACGCAAACCTGTTCCTGATTTTGGTTACGGTGATGGATGGATTAGGTTCATCTCCCTTTTCCTGTCGCTGATGCCGATTTGCCAGGCCCTCCACCCGCACCCCACCACACCCCGTGAAACACAGGTGCCCTGCACAGGAGGTAAACATGAGAATTACACCACGCAAGAGAGTGTGAAGTTTGGTCAGATCAGCAGGTGCATGAAGGTAGTTTTCATCCTCGGGCACTACTATGTAGACATGAAAACGATTTCTGATGTACACTAAGACATTACGTTCAAAAAATGTACACTAAAACATAGTAGTAGTTGTATACGGGTCGTCATTCATGTACTTTTTTGTTTTTTAAAAAAAACAGACTGATCTCACCAGCTCTACTCTTCTTGCCACCCTCACCCTCTTTGTTTAACAACAAGGCTAATGTTTTTGGTGTAGCCACAAACCCATATCTTTGATAAAAAAAGGCGTCATGACAGGTCAGAGAGAGCTCCCGCTCTGTCTCTGGAGATCCCAGGGAAGGGTGTCGTGTGTGTTTTACCTCGCTTTGTGCAATGCGAGGAGACCATGACTCGAACCAGGAACCTTTCAGGTCACATGCGCGATAAAGACTCATCTGCTGCACTGGGCCGCCCTTCAAACCCATATGCTGATACCTGCACCAAAAAAAACACAGGACAGGGTCCTAAACTAAGGGAACCCTAATCATGGACTTCCTTGCTTGTTTATTTATTAAATTATTCCTGAATAAAATAGAGTGATTCGGAATTCGCATCTGGCACCCCTTAAATGAATGTTGTTTCCAGAATCATAGATATTGTCACGTTCTGATCAACCTACTTCCATGTGGAGCATTTGTTTAATATTAGTACTCTCATATAGTAGGTTACCTCATCTGTTTGGTCAACCATAAATTAAAAATTCACCAAACACATTGCTACAGCTCCAGCATCTGTATCGCTTATCTTTTCGTAGCAAGGCAGATCGTATGGATATCGTATTTATATAGGGCCAATCAACATGGCGATAATAATTGAACATTATGTGATCCTTAATAATACACCTACTATGATCAGGTCCTTCACTCCTTAAACATGTGCATTCTATTGCAGTATTGCTCTCTTTTTTTGCGGGGTAAAAGCGAGCTTCATTAGCTAGACGAAAAATTACAATCAGTTTGACTATTAATACAAATACCGAATTTATCCAGGCTTATAATTTTCTACCAAAAAAATAGGATATATTCTGCACTGCTGAAAGCAGCCGATTGTGTGGAAAATGGGAAGCAGATGAAATTATAACTCTGCGAGGTGGACCATTAAAAACCCAGCTGGTGTTGTTACTTGTTAGGAGAAACTTACATATCCGTGACAAAACCCAGCTGGGGTTACATTGTACTATCTGCCTACCTAATATATTCGTTTCGGGATGGTTACCAAACTATGGACCATAGTTGGTTGGGTGCAGGAGAGGAAATATCCCAAACCCCATTAGTTTTGGTTGGGGCCAGAATGATTGGGACTCCACACTCCACAATGGTCCTCCATATGCACTGTTTATGTTTCTGGTGTCTCCCTTATTTCTTTCCTGTTGTCATTGAGTGATCATAGCTCCAGATCTACTCGTAACTCCAAATTTTGTTCTTTTTTTGTGGATGGGAAGGATAACTTGATTTTATACCTAGATTTCTAGCTGATTTGAGACATAAGGATATGGTTGTATTCAGGTAAAAAAAATACAATGAAGAACTGAGCATTTCATAACACATAGATGAACAGTGCGTTTCAAAAAAGAAAACAGATAGACGAACAGTTTATAACTTTTGGCAGTACAAGGAAACGCAACATATACGACAAGAGGTGTATTTCAAAACCAAGCAATCCAACAATCGCGAGCGAGAGTGTTAGACATCAAACTGCTTTACCACTCCGTTCTCCAATATTTGTGCATGACCCTGGGAAAAAATGTTTTACAATACTTGTCCACTGAGAATGTCAATGGTAAGTTATTCTAGCATTTCCACTCCTTACCCTGATTAAATGCTCTGGTAAAAGACAAGTGACTATATTCTCAAATTTAATAAGGGTATTGATGGTCATTTTACATTTATTTTTTCCTGCAACTAGTGTTGCCTTGATCTGTGTCTGTGGACAAGAAGAAAATAGAGGGAGTAAAGAGTGTTTGATTGTCCACAACTTGCCACGTTTACGGTTAGGCAAGTTTGACTCGTAGTCACAAAGTTCGTGGGTCGACGGAGTCGGGGAAAGTGGTACAGGTTTTAACACTGCGAGGTAAAAAATGACCTCATGTACCTGGGTCCGTGTCGATGTTCTTGGGTTGAGGGGCGATGCCTTTAGCCCCATTTTGTGTGATTATACTTTGGTTGCCACCACAAAGTGTGGCAAGATTCACTTCCATTAAATTAGACCCCATACGTCAATGAGTCAAAAAAGTGTAACAAGCTTCTCTTAGGCTGATTAAGATGTGACAAATATTTTGAGCGCCTAACCTTAGGTAAGTGTGGCGATTTTTTGTGGCATATAATGGCAATTTGTGGCGAAAACCAAACATGCACGTAATCTTAATTGTTATTTCTAAGCAACAACAAGCTAGTGAGCTACCAATCGAGCTTAAGTCCTGTCAGTTTGTTACCGTCTGATTTGATACACTTTTAATAGCCCCTCTTTTGTTTGGTGCACTTAGCTATAGCTAGTAAACCACTTCGGTTGTACCTTAATCACCATCTGACTAGTAAAAGGAGTGCAATCACTGAACGACGCGCTAGCATCATAACTTTTTGGTAGTTAAATGGTAGGCACTAGTTCTAGAAAGCATGAAGTCAGGCAAGAGGAAGGTAGGGAAATGGTTTGTAGTTGAGATGTGGTGTTGGTTATGTGCATTAGTTCTACCTTCCACTTCTCAGCCACACACTTGTGGTGCAAGCCTCCTTGTGCAAGCTGGGCTGTTTTTGGTTAGGGGGGAGGAGAAAGAAGGTAAGGAGAGAGGTAGGTCTAGGGGTTTGCTGTCGTCCCTTCAGGAAAGTCACGGCCAAAATTGCCATCCCCACGACACGGCAAAGGCACTAGCACGAATGGCACTTATCCATAACTCCTCTGTCTGTCCCAACTCACTCTTTGTTCCCCCTGCCTACATGCCCCTTAATAGGCCTGCATAAAGCTCCCAACTCCCTGCAGAAATCATTCTTTTCACCCTTAATCTTCTCTGTACCTACCAATCCTTGCATTGTTTAGTGCAATTGCCTATTATTGGACTAGGTGTGGTGTTAGTCTCAATCCAAATTCATCAGCTAACAGTTTCCATTTTCTGGCCATGAATTCAAATTTCATACCAAGTCCCACTGTTGCTTCCCGAGTAATGTAAATAATAAGCATTACCAAAGTGCAAGAAACAGGTCTGGGAGTTTAATTTCTAAACTTACTGCCAAAATTAACGTTTGCCCTCAAAATCATCAACTTAGTGCTGTTCCAGCTTCAACAGTCACTATTGCAGTCTTTCATTCGGATTCTAGGATGACTAGAAAACCTTCAACACTAGTACACTGCCTGACAACCGGAGACTTTGACTTGAGGTCAAATAGAAACCTATGTCCTATACCTAATCATATAATTCCAAATCAGAGTTCAATCGGGAATCAATACACACAATCCTTCATCATCGGAAATTCGGAATGAAGACATAAAGAGATAAAGAACTGCATGAACTTGGACCCATTAAACAAAAGATGCTGTTCTAAAAGTTTGGCATTCTAGCATGTTCAAAAGTTTGATTTCTTTTCTTTTTTCTTAAAAAAATCAAAAAATAAAGTTTAATCTGTTTATTTTAAAAAGGCTTAATTTGTTGTGTGAACGTGATAATACTTTTGTATTTCAGCAGCAGTTATATTAATTAGCATCCCCTAGACTCAAAATGCTAGTTGCTCTTGTTCACCCATTTCTGGTTTCCGTATTAGAAGCACTTTGTGCACGAGGTCTACATAGCTACCATATAACACTCAACACTCAAGTTTCGAAGTAGTGCCTACATCCATCACAATATCATGCTTACCCTGTCCCATGAGCTCCTTTTCTTAGTGCATCCACATCCACCAAAAGATGACATAAAAACCTTTCATATGCTCCTTTGACTCTGTCTGAATGTGTGAACCAGTGGATTTCTGCATAAAAAAAAAAGAAAAAAAAAAAAATCAAGATTCCACTATGTATTCTACTTCAATTTTTTCTCAAAGAACTACCTTCAAATTAAAACAAAACATATTTAGTTTACCAGGGGACACAATTTCTGTAATACACCACCTTCGGCTGATACTGAGTTAATAGCTAATTGGATGTTGTGTTATTTGGTCTGCTAAAGAGGGGTCAAGTTATTGTCTTACCAAGTTGTTCAACTCCGTCAACTTAATAGGTTATCAACCGAAACTGAAATATAACCTAACAGACACATCTAGTTTTACCAGGGGATGCAATTTCTGTAAATACAACACCCTTGGCTGACACTGAGTTACTGATGACTAATTGGATGTGTTGTTTGGTCGGCTGAAGAGGATCAAGTTTTACAACTCCATCAACTCGATAGATTATCACAACCAACCTAAACTGAAATATGACCCAACATACAAATTTATCTAGGTATGGATGTTTGGTCAGATTGATCCCTTGGCAAGCTAATACCAATGACATATACCATTCATTTGCATGTAACTGGCCCTCTTTTAACTACCACTAGACCAGCTCCTCGTTAGTTTACAAATAGGTGTTCAAATAAAATTAAATGCACATTATTTCCTTCAGTTGCATATGAGATTAACAGTTGAACAATGGAATGCCCCAAGAATAGCCAAAGGAAACCCGCAGAAGCACACATTATTTCCTTATTAGTTTTCTTTTATGACATATTCCATCTACCATAATTGTCTAAAAGTATCCCCAGATATATTGTTGTCATCAAACAATTTGCATACACCCCCAACAAAGATGGACAAACAATGAGTTATGCTCATGTTAACAAATGTCGTTCTTGAACAAACTTCTCAGGTTCAGCTATGGTGATCTTAGAACCTTTATATCTAAATTCAAGCCAGAGGCAAGTATTATAATTCTTTCTTCACGTCCGGGCTTCCCTAATATCCCCACCATGTTAATGGGAGGCCAAAGGTGGCCACTTCCGTTGACCCAAATATCTATGGGAACATAAGGTCTGCAGCTCTGCATACGCAGTACTTGAGGGAGAATAATGGCTGTGGAGTCTGGACCCAAACACTATTCAACCCATAATGTCACTGCATACAGGAAAGCAGACCCACATCTCTCATGGAATCAGAGATGCAAGCATCACTAAGGTTGGAATTTGGACCACTTACAATGGTGTGAACTGAACATCATCATGTTAGTACCTTTCACCAATCATCCCTGTTATGATTCACACAGGAATGAGTGATTAATCCATCCGGTCTGACGCTCATGCCTATATAATCTCAATACGGTAGCACTGCCTTTGAGAGGCTTTAATAAACCTGAAATATCCTCCTTGTATCAGAAATTTTGGTCTAAGGCATCTCTCAAATTTCTCTAAGGGGCAGCAATAGTGATCCTGAGGGTCAGAGGTGTTGTCATTGAGTCTTACATGAGCTTTTCTATCAGATAGCAATCCAGAAAGAAAGAAAGTAAAAAAGTTTTCTAAAAATATAAGATGATTGGCAATATAAAAAAAACAAAAAACATTGATATGTTTCTTATTATTTGGCATGATATTCAATGAAGGTACAGTGGTATTATCAAAGTGTATTATACCAATAAATGCAAACCTGTGAAGAAACTAAAATAAAAAACAGCATGCTATACTTACGTGATGAATGCTAATGAACCTATTTCAAAAAAGCTGTAGGTTATAGCCATAAGCTACCTAGGTTATTTGGCATTGCATAGAGTTGCCATCTATATTAAATGAGTCATGTTGACATAAACCTACAAGACAACAACAATACATGAAACTTGCTCAGAAGTTTGGCTCACACATATATGCCTCTCAAACTACCACTGTATCATAAACATGTGTTCAGAATAGTGACAATCCCATCTTATAAATAGCTACAGCAGAGCATTATGTGGGAATCATTGTATAGTGGGCAAAATATTATAACATATAGGATCGATTAGGAGAGTAAAATGATGTAAATAATGTGCACTTCCAAAGAGAACTGCAGTTCATCCAACCCGACAAGTTAACAACATATACGAATGCAACATAAGAACTACTTGCCTGTTGCCTCCAGTGGAACGAGAGATGTAAGCATCGCCGAGATTTGCATTTCGACCAGTTACTCGCTGTGAGCTTAACGCCCTGGTGTCGGTGCCCTTTTGCCAATCGTCTCCGTTCGTGGTTTCATATAGGTTACCGATGAAAAAACTGGAACTCATCGCTGCAGCCTTTCGTTCAACAGCGCTCCGGCATTTCGTCGAATATCACGCTTGCCACCGCCATGGACGCGCGCGCCACCAGGCGAAAGACGTAATAGCACCTGGTAGCACACGTCCACAACCTCCACCGCCCCTACCATTAAGAAAGGTTAGCCGCAACCCGCATAACGGGGCCGCGCCGACCGAACCCAGCTCCGGCCGCGGCGGCGCCCGGCAAAGGTCCCGGCGGCGCCAAGAGAAAGCAATGCGACAACAACGGCACGGGGTCATTCAACAACAAAGTCCACACACTAGTCGATAAAAGCTCGGCCCATTACGTGCCGGGCCGGGTTCACAAAGAGTTGGTGCGCTGTGACAGGTGAGGTCAGAACAGAATGGGGGAAGGTGAGAGGCCCAGGAACTCCCAACGGCTAGTTCGCCAAACGGCTAGCTCTCCAACGGTCGGACGACCCCAAGCAGATTCATATATCTCCTGCGGAATCTAATGCCGCCTGCTACCTACCAGCGTACTGCCACCGCTCCGCTTTCCCGTCGTCTCCCTCCCTGTTGCTCTGCTGCACAGCAATCGCCTCGTTTCATAATAATAAGGGGAAGTGAGGAGGAGATTGAGGCGAAGATGATGCAGCAGGAGCCGTGGAATGCCGCCGCCGTGGGGCTCCTCCGGCCGACCAAGTCGGCGCCCTGCTCGCCCATCAAGACGGCGGCTGCGGCCATGCTGCGGACCCACTCCGACTCCTTCCACGTCGCGCACAAGGTGCCCGTCGGCGACACGCCCTACGTGCGAGCCAAGCGCGTCCAGGTACGTGTATGCCCGCGCGCGCGTTCGTTTCTTCGTTTCTTCCGGGGGGATGGAGTCGATTCGATCTGATTTGGGTTTCCTCTGCGGCGGCGGTGCAGCTGGTGGACAAGGATCCGGAGAAGGCGATCGCGTTGTTCTGGAGTGCGATCAACGCCGGCGACCGCGTCGACAGCGCGCTCAAGGATATGGCCATCGTGATGAAGCAGCAGAACCGCGCCGAGGAGGCCATCGAGGCCATCAAGTCGCTGCGCAGCCGATGCTCCGACCAGGCGCAGGAGTCCCTCGACAACATCCTCCTCGATCTCTACAAGGTTCGTCGTGCTCGTCCTTCTTCGCCTCCCACGCGTCGACTACCTTTTGTGCACGTATGTGTTCGACTGATGCCTCTGAGACTGTACTGAATTTAAGTGCGCTCTTGCTGTTGTCTTGGTGCGCAGAGATGCGGGAGGCTGGACGACCAGATCTCGCTGCTCAAGCACAAGCTGCAGCTGATCCACCAGGGCCACGCCTTCAACGGCAAGCGGACCAAAACGGCGCGCTCTCAGGGCCGCAAGTTCCAGGTCACCCTCGAGCAAGAAGCCACCAGGCTCCTTGTAAGTGCACGCATTTCTCATAATTTCTTGCTGAACAAAGCTTTATCCATACCTTCAACACAAATACTTGATCACTCCAGGCCTCCATCTTCAAATTCATACCTTCAACTCAAATGCTCAATCTTTGTTCGCTGATGATCAATCTTGCCATTGTTGTTGTGCAGGGTAACCTGGGATGGGCGCTGATGCAGAAGGAGAACTACACGGAGGCGGAAGGGGCGTACCGTCGGGCGCTACTCATCGGGCCGGACAACAACAAGATGTGCAATCTGGGCATCTGCCTCATGAAGCAGGGCCGCGTGCTCGAGGCCAAGGATGTGCTCAAGCAGGTACGCCCCGCGGCGGTCGACGGTCTGCGCGGCGCCGACTCTCACCTCAAGGCCCACGAGCGCGCGCAGGAGATGCTGCGGGATCTCGAGACTAAGCTCGTCGGCCGCCCGCGGGCTGACCAGCTCGACACGAACTGGCTCTTCGATGCGCTGCTGCTGGGATCGTCCTCAAGCATCTGGCAGCCGCAGCCGTGCATCGACCACTTGCTGCCACCTCCGGCTCCGGCTCCAGCACCAGCTCCGGCGCCGCGCGACCGCTTCGCCGATGAAAACGCCAGTGTCAGCAAGAAGCTGGCGGCGCTCCAGGCGAACATGCTTAATGTGGACGCGCAGCCCTTCTACTCTCTGCGGATGCCGCCGCTTGCAACGAAGCCTCATAACACGCTGCCTCAGCAGCAGCCGCAGCAGAAGCCACATAACACGCTGCTGCAGCAGCAGCAGAAGCCAGCTCCTGTCCATGATCCCTTGGGCAACCTAAAGAGGACACGGTCCGGCAATTGCATGGACAAGGCAGGAGCAGTGGTGGACAAGGAGCAGAGCATCGACGAGAACAGCGGCAGGAGGAAGTCGCTCTCAGCCGAGGACAGATGGCCAGAGCTGCCCGACCACACCGCGTTCGACGAGGCCCTCGTCGCGGCTGTCCTGGGCCCAGTGCTCGACGACGAACCAACAGACACGAGCCCAGCGGTGAAGGAAAAGATCGGCAAGAGGCTGAGGATCTTCCAGGACATCACACAGACAGTGAACAATTTCTGATTCGTTTTGGTTTTCTTCACTTTCCTACTCACAACAGGCAGGATTGAGGTGGCGATACAGATAAGGAGAAAGGGCTTGTTCTCCTTGGAGCTCCTGTCTGGCAACTAAATTAATCAGGGATTCAATTCGATTTTAATTTGATGCTGATTTTAATCCAAATTAACACACCAAAATAACAGCTAATTCTTTTGTTCGCTTCTTCAGCTTGACACTTTAGGAAGCGCTTGCTTCCTTTGCCACAAGGCTCTCCCTGTAATAGAAGTGGACTGCATCTTGTTCTAATTTCTTTTCTTTTGAAATAACAAAGTTCATTTGTGCTTATCCGGTGGCTCATCTGTTGTTTTGACTTTCACTGCAATCGTGTATGCTGCTGTGCATTCTTCCGGTGGCTCATCTGTTGTTTTGACTTTCACTGCAATCGTGTATGCTGTGCATTCTTCCTGTTCTTCGTCCGTGAAATTACGGATCAAGTTAACTATTTTAACAAAACATTTAGATTTTTTATTCAAACATTGGAATTGGAAATTGATCGAAACATCGAATTGCAAAACCCTCTCCATAACTGTAAAATAGAGCATTCATGAGACATAGTGAGATCATTTGATTTCTAACACTTCCCGTAGATCGATTCTAGCTTCTTCAGTAACCCGTTAATATCTCTGAAAAGCATGCGGAAAAAATTGAGGATACACGGAAACTCCCTCAACCTATTTGGGGGAAAATAAGGAGAAAATGGACCGGACCTTTTGGGAAAGGATTGCACAAAAACCTTGTCGAAAAATATGGAGAGAAAATATATAACAATTTCAGTTATTGTCTCACTGTAATCACATGAGAAAACTCAAAGAAAAAACGCATAACCTTAGTGTTAGATTTGTAGTGGGAAAATATGATGAGGAATACATCTTAGATATTTTTCTCAAAAAACTGTTGGAAGAAAATAGCAGGTGTGACATATCTCCTCCATCCCAAAATGCATAGCTAAAAGTTAATTTAATCTAGACGGAAAGAGTATTGGTATTACCTAATTAAAAATCTTTTATGAAAAACCTTTTTGACAAACAATTTATAGAGGGAAAAAAGTACACCATGACGTTTGAACATGTTATTGTTCACCTGAGGACTTCCCTTGTACCTTGCAACTCTCAAAGTGGAATGCCAATTCCATGTGTATGGACTTAGTCGGTGAATCAGCGAAGTTATCACAAGATTACTCTCGTAAGATATTTTATTTTTCACTATGTTGCAATTTATGGGGAGAAAATATTTTTGGGCAATGACAATGCTACCAAGACTCTTCGTGGATGTTGGTGATCCAATGTAATTACATATGTGTGAAGCTCCAAAATGATACGTGGAAATAACTGTTGGAGTCTATTTCAATGACGTGTGGGGATACTCTACAACAATGAAATTAGTATGGGCCCCGGCGTTGTGGGATCCAATAGCCATTATCTTGATGTACCACTTAGGTTGTGTTTTAATTTATCTAATAATAGATCAAAATCTTTTAGTGTCATATGGATATCTATGAATATTCTCCTTGACTCCCACCTTGCGGTGTTGTAGTAGTTGTGTTGTTTCGTGCTAGCAAAGTACTCCCTCCGTCTCAAATTATAAGTCATTCCAACTTTCTTAGAGAGTCAAAGCATTTTAAGTTTAACTAAAATTATAGAGAGAATTACAAAGATTTATGATATCAAATAGGTACACTATGAAAATATAATAAATGAAGAATCTAATGATACTTATTTGATATCATAAATTTTATTACTTTATTATATAAATTTAGTCAAACTTAAGATTGATTGACTCTTCAAGAAAGTTGGAATGACTTATAATTTGGGACTGATGGAGTATCTGCTAATGCAATATCAAGTCCGTTGTAATTTTCAAGATAAACAAGTGTTCTGTTGGTAGTATGCTTAAGGTTGTCATCCCATGATCTAAATGGATACCGGTCCATTTTTATGGACTAAAAGACCACAAGTGCTTAAGCTAAAACTTAAGTGTAATTTGGTTTTACCGAACTCTTTCAATTCAAGCTGTGTCAAAGGTCAATTATGCATGTGTCATTTAAAACTCCATAATCCCAAAATTCCATCGACGTGTCAATTGACACCACTAGCATTGGAAAGATTCCATGTAAATTGGAAGTGGTAAATTGTTCCTAAATGGTTGCTCGGTTATTTCTATATATACTTTGATGATGTTAAGATTATCTATATGTGTTGAGAGTGTAGACAATCCAATTTTTAAGGTAGTTGATATTTGTTATGCTCAAGTGGATAATTCCATAAGTGCATAAAATATTATTATAGAATTTCACCTGAGAATATTCCAAAAATCATATTTTTATCCTTAGCTTTGGCTGGAGTATTGATAATTTTTTTTTGATTATATCACAATCAACTATAAAAGTTTAATGGATAAACGATAACATATAGTAGTGTAACAATAAAATAAAACAAATTAAATAAAGATGAATGGCGTAACGACTATGAGTGAGTAACTAAGAGAATGTTTGGCTATCCCCAACTAAACTTTAGTTTTTTTTTGACCTAATAAACTTTAGTTCATAAGTATCAAACATGTGAACTAAAAGTGGACTAAACTTTAGTTCCTAGTCCAACTAGACATTAGTCCATTACTTGACAAATGTAGACTAAAGTGGACTAAAAGATGTTTACGAGTCTATATCTAAGGATTTTTTTGCTTTTAGCTAACTTTTAGTCCATGTATCAAAATGCCCCTTGACTAAAAGTATTCCGTGTAAACTTTAGCTCAACTAAATTTTAGTTCATCTAAACTTTAGCTGTAGACCATCTAAACAGGCCCTAAGGTTCCTGAGTTCTTGTCTATAACTAAGGATCATGACAGAAGATGTAGATAAGATAACATAGTCAAGATTCAACTTCAAACCATCAAACATGACCGAAAGGAATCAACCTTGTAATAATGGAGGCAACCTTTTGTACGACGATTTCTTTTGCACCAGTCAACCTTCCATGCAGATTTGATGGCCTCAAAAGACACTCTATCATAGGAATCGAGTTAACACACTACCAAATCCTGAATGTGGTCGCATTTTGCCCGCAGTGCTCTGAGCAAAACCACAGAAGAAAAAAGTTGTTCGTGAGGTTCAACGCTTCTTGAGGATAGGAGATCTCATGATGAAGCTGAAAGGTCCTTGTGTGGTTTTGGTAATTGAGTGACAACCTAGGTGGACTAATTGTGTTTATGTGAGATACACATGTGATTAGTCCACAAGTACATGTGTGTGAGCAACATATGCCATGAAGGTGAAAATGGCTTGGAGATGTATTAAAGCTCACACATGTGATGATGAAGGAGCTCATTGCAAATGAGACATGACATTGAGTCATGTGATCAAGGTGGAGAAGATCAAGACATGACTTGGCTTAATGGACCGATTATAAGCGTGAAAGGTAAGTTGGAGGCTTTGGAGCGATGGACCGCGTGACAGTGAAGCTTGAGCAAGACTTGGCGTCGATGGACGAAGGCAACGGTGAAAAGCAAGTGAGGTCAAGATCGATAAACCAACAAGATCATGTGATGATATGAAGTGGATCATATCATTGTTGATCGTGTTGATGCATGTATTGCATCGATATTGGAGGAGATGGAATGGAATGCGCAAGGCAAAGGTATAACCTAGGGCATTTCATTTCATCGGTCATAGGTGTGTAGAGAAGTTGATGATCAGGTTTAGGATAGATGACCGTATTATCAAGAGGGGCAAACTTGTTTGCATATCGGTCACCTAGTGTCACTCAAGTGATCTAACTTTGCATTGTCGCTAGGATTGAGTGGCGTGGCAAGTTGAGTGGCTAATCCTTTGAAAAATGATTGTGAAAATGTTAACACACATACACATAGTGATGTACACTTGGTGGTGTTGGCACATTTATAAAGGAGATGAAGTTGGAGTTGATGTGGATCAACTCGGCGATGAAACGAAGGCGAGAAGGGTTTGAAACTTCACCGACGGAGTGTCTGCCCGTAGAGTGCGGACAGTCCGACGGTACCACCGGCACCCTGAACAGAAAAGACAGGGTTTCGTAGAGCTTGAAAGCATCTAGGCCCCTAAGTGGATTTTGGTGATTAATGTCAATACAAGATTACTATGACTAACATGTGTTTTGCAGAGACAATTAAGTTAGGTCATGGTAATGGAGATCGATTGGGCAATTGAGGTTGTCATGCCCCCACAATGGAAATCGTTTCAGTTTTTAAAGGATGGACGACAAGGTTAAGGATAACTAGTTCTAAGTGTCAATTGAAGTTGGAGAGACACTTAGAGTAGTTTAGGACTTTATTTTTCCTTTGGCCGTACTATGAAGGGGGGTATGAATGGGTAGCTTGACCTAGTTGAGTCTAGTGAGTTAGGTGTGGTGCACACTTATTAAAACTAGCTCTAGGTAGCTCCTATGAATGCCTAAGATCCTTTGGAGCAAACTTCATTCTCATATGATCGAGAGTTGGAAGTGAATGGAGGGTCAAATACTGACCGGACGTTGGCTCCGGTGCGACCGGACGCTAGCCGCAGGGTCCGGTCAGTTCATTTGACTAAGGAGAACATGTCTGGAGTGACCGGACGCTGGAAGGTCGTGTGACCGGACGCTGGGGGCCAGCGTCCGATCGACTCCAGTAAGGGTCCAGACTTGAGAAAGTGTGACCGGACGCATCCGGTCAGTGGTGACCGGACCCTGAGTATCCAGCGTCCTGTCGATTACAGTAAGCATCCAAGAGCGACCGGACGCGTCCGGTCAGTGCTGACCGGACCCTATCAGCGTCTGGTCATCACTTGGAAACTGTTGCGCGGGTTGAACTGACCGGAGCGTCCGGTCAATATGATCGGAGCGTCCGGTCATCCCGCAGAAGCTCATAACGGTTCGTTTTTCAGGCTGCCTTATAAATAGAAGCTCCACTCGAGTGTGGAGTTACTTTTTGCTCATTCCAACAGCTGAGAAACACGTTTGTGAGTGCCAAGAAGAGCAAGGTCTTAGTGAGGTGTTTGTGATTTGAGAATCCAAGAGTGAAACCTCATTAGTGAATCAAGAGTAGACAAGTGTGCATCCATCTTCTCATTAGGCTTCGCGTGGTCAAGTGAGAGTTCGTGCTTGTTACTCTTGGTGATCGCCATCACCTAGACGGCTTGGTGGTGATTGGGAGCTTGGTGATCACCCGGCGGAGCTTGTGGGTGACCCAACTCAAGTTGTGAGCGGTTTTGGGTGATTCGCTGCGACGGAGTGTCGAAGAATCAACCCGTAGAGAGCACTTGATCCTTGCGCGGATCAAGGGGGAGCTACACCCTTGCGCGGGTGCTCCAACGAGGACTAGTGGAGAGTGGCGACTCTCCGATACCTCGGCAAAACATCGTCGCGTTCCTCTCTCCATTTACTTTGAGCATTTACTTTAAGTATTTACTTTGAGCAATTCAATACTCGTCTTTACATTTATAGAATTGCTATGCTAGAGTAAGTTTGGAACATAGGTTGCAAGTCTTTTGTGCGTTGATTTGATAGAAACACTTTGTCTAGGCACAAGGGGTTAATTGGGCTATCCGTAGGATTTGATTATTGCAAGAAAATTTAGAATTAGCCCAATTCACCCCTCTCTTGGGCATCTTGATCCTTTCAATTGGTATCAGAGCCTCGTGCTCACGTTTTTAAGCCTAACCGCTTAGAGCAAAATGTCTCACGGCGATGGACCTCCTCCTATCTTCGAGGGGATGATTTTACATATTGGAAAATTCGCATGGAGGCTTACCTAGAAGCTCTAGATGTTGGAATTCTTAGAGCCGCCTCTCAAGGGTTCCCAACACCTAAGAATGCCGCACAACTCCAAGGCGATGAAGTAAACTATAAAAAATGGAATGCAAAGGCTCGCAACACCATCTTTAGAGGCCTTTGCAAAGATGTGTTCAATCGTGTAAGGAACCACAAAGACACCCATGCTCTATGGTCGGACGTTTGTGCGCTCCATGAGGGAACCAAGAGTGAGCGTGAGGAACGCTATCATCTTGTGATTAAAAAGCTAAATTCTTTTGAGATGCTTCCCAAAGAAAGTGCTAATGAAATGTATTCTCGTTTAAATGTTCTTGTAGAGGAAGTCAATGGGCTTGGACTTACTCAAATGTCACCATCCGACGTTGTGAGAAAGATCTTGAGTGTCCTCCCCATTGACAAATATGGGCACATTGTGACCGTGCTACATCAAGGTGATCTTTCCGCCGCTACACCGACATAAATCTTGGGAAAGATCAATGCTCATGAGATGTACATGCACATCACGCCACAAGATGGCTCATCCTCTACAATGAAGAAAGAGAAGGACTTAGCATTCAAAGCTAGCCAAGATAAGGGCAAGGCAAGACTTGAGTATGAGAGCTCAAGTGATGAAGATGATGAAGAAAGTCTTGCTCTCATGGTGAAGAAGACCGCCAAGATGCTAAAAAAGCTAAACAAGAGTGGCATCAAGTTTGACGGCAAGAAGAAGAAGTTCTTCACTAGCTCAAGAAGAAAGCCAATCTCCAAGATGGATTGCTACAATTATGGCAAACTTGGCCACCTAGCTCATCAATGCACAAAGTCCAAGAAAGACAAGTTCAAGAACAAGGGCAAGAAAGATGATTCAAGTGATGAAGATGAAAAGAAAAAGAACAAGCCATACAAGAAGAGAGATGGCAAAAAGAGAGACTTCTATAAGAAGAAGAAGAGTGGCAAGGCCTATATTGTCGGTGATTGGCTCACGGACATTGATTCATCAAGTGGATCATCCGATGATGAGAGTGACAATGAGAAGGTGGCCGCCATTGCTATTGATCTTGCATCCTCACCGCCACCATCGCTATCATCCTCTACACACCTATGCCTTATGGCCAAGGGTGAACGCAAGGTAACTAAAAGTGATGATAGTAGTGATGATGAGCAAGCTAGTGATGATGATAGCGATAGCGATGATGATTCACCCACATATGATGATCTTGTCAAAATATTAAGAAAATGCACTAAGATCATTAGAAAGAGTAGAGCTACAAATAAAAAACTTGATGCTAAAAATGATTTACTCTTAGCTAAGTGTGATACATTAGAAAAGACTAATGATGAGCTCAAAGAAACAAATGATTCTATATCATCCAAACTCAAGGAGCTCAAATCTTCTAAGAAAGAGCTTAAAGATAAACATGATAAACTTGAGTGGGTGCACAATGAGCTTATCACTAGTCACAATAAGCTAAAAGATGAATATACAACTCTAAAGATCAATTATGATACCCTTGTTATTACACAAGAATTCTTACCAAATGAGCCACATGTTACTACTAACCATGTTGTTAAGATTGATATAGCTACCTCATGTGATGATTTAATTGATGAGAGCATTGAGCATGGATCTAGTAGCAAAGGCAAGCAAGTGGTTGAGTGCAATGACTATGATAAGTATGTCAAGCTCAAGAGTGACAATGAGAAGCTCATGAAAGATCTTGAAGAGATGAAAAGTCACAACACCATTGTGATAGAAACTCTTGATCATGACAAAGATTTGATCCTTGAGAATGAGAAGCTAAAAAAAGAAAACAAGAAACTCAAGGAAGAGAAGAACAATGATATTCTCAAGGAAGAGAACAAGAAGCTCAAGATGGAGAAAGAGCATCTCAAGGTGGGATTGAGCAAGTTTGCTAGAGGCAAGCATCTCCAAAGTGAGCTACTCATGAATACAAATCATGAAGATGGATAGAAGTGGCATTGGATATATGGCAAGTGTAGAGAAGAAGAAGGCTCAAGCTCAACACCAACAATCAAAGCCAAAGCTAAAGCCAAAGAGATGTTTTGAGTGTGGACAAGAAGGCCACTTTGCTCATGAGTGTCAAACTCCACCACCACAACCCTTGCCCAAGCATGCTAGACCCTTTGCTTTCAATGCTCACTACATGCTTAGAAAAGATTCTAGTGGAAAGATAAAAGTCATGTTCTTAGGACCCCTCAACAAGAGTAGGCCTAAGAAGATTTGGGTGGCTAAGTCACTTGTTGAGAAGGTGAAGGGCCCTCAACAAGTTTGGATCCCTAAAGCTTGAATCTCTTGTGTGTAGGTGAACTACAAGACCGATGGAAGTCATTGGGTTATTGATAGTGGTTGTACTCAACATATGACCGGTGATCCTCGTATGTTCACCTCACTAGATGAAGAGGTAGATGGACAAGAGAAAATAACATTTGGAGATAATTCAAAGGGCAAGGTTAAAGGATTGAGCAAAGTGGCAATATCAAATGATCATTCCATCTCCAATGTGCTCTATGTTGCCTCATTGAGTTTCAACTTGCTATCCGTCGGGCAATTGTGTGATCTTGGTTTCCAATGCTTATTCACCGAGAAGGAGGTTGTTGTATCCAAAGTAGATGACAAGCAAGTGATATTCAATGGATTTAGATACAACAACTTATATCTAGTTGACTTCACCTTCGAAGATGTAAACTTGAAGACTTGCCTATTCACCAAAACAACACTTGGGTGGCTATGGCATAGAAGACTTGCTTATGTTGGGATGAGCTCACTCAAGAAGCTTATGAAGAATGATTTGGTGAGAGGGTTGAAGGATGTGAAGTTTGAGAAGGACAAGCTTTGTAGTGCATGTCAAGCCGGCAAGCAAGTTGCAAACACTCATCCAACCAAAGCTTTCATGTCAACCACAAGAGTGCTAGAACTCCTACACATGGATTTATTTGGACCAACAACATATAAGAGTTTGGGAGGAAATCTCTATTGTCTTGTGATTGTGGATGACTATTCAAGGTATACATGGGTGTTCTTCCTTCATGACAAATCCAAAGTTGCATCTTGTTTCAAGAAGTTCGCCAAGAGAGCTCAAAATGAATTTAAAGTGAAGCTCAAGAAGATAAGAAGTGACAATGGCAAAGAGTTTGACAACACAAATATTGAATCCTATTGTGATGAAGTTGGAATCAAACATGAAGTCTCCGCAACCTATACTCCTCAACAAAATGGTGTAGTTGAGAGGAAGAATCGGACTTTGATCACCCTTGCAAGGACAATGCTAGATGAGTACAACACCCCCGAAGCTCTATGGGCGGAAGCAATCAACACCGCATGTTATGCATCCAACCGCCTATTTCTTCAAAAATTCCTTGTCAAGACACCGTATGAGTTGCTCAATGGGAAGAAGCCGGACGTCTCCTTCTTTAGGGTGTTTGGTTGCAAGTGCTACATCTACAAGAAGCGGCAACACCTAGGGAAGTTTCAAAGACGTTGTGATATAGGTTTTCTTGTTGGTTACTCATTGAAGTCCAAAGCATATAGAGTATTTAATCATGCCACCGGCTTGGTTGAAGAAACATATGATGTGGAATTTGATGAATCTAACGGCTCCCAAGGAGCACATGAGAATCTTGATGATGTAGGTGATGAACCATTGAGGGAGGCTATGAAGAATATCCCGGTGGGAGACATCAAGCCAAAAGATGATGAAAATGATGTACAAGTCATTGACCAACCATCTTCATCAAATGTACCACATGATGGTGAAAAAGATGGGAGAGTAGAAAATGAAGATACTCATATCTCCCATGAGCAAATGGTGGTACAAGCACAAGATATTGATGCTCCACAACCTCCTCCTCAAGTGGTCAATAGAAGAAACACACCTCTCCTACAAGATCATCCACAAGATCTCATCATAGGGAGTCCATCAAAGGGTGTGATGACTCGATCTCAAAAACTTACTTCATTTATTGCTCACCATTCTTTTGTCTCTTGCTATGAGCCTACCAAGGTAGAAGAAGCTCTTAAAGATCCGGATTGGATCAATGCCATGCATGAAGAGTTGAACAACTTCACTCGCAATGAAGTTTGGACTCTTGAAGAGCGATCAAAAGGTGCAAGAGTTATTGGAACGAAGTGGTGTTCCGCAACAAGCAAGATGATCAAGGTGTTGTTGTGAGGAACAAGGCAAGACTAGTTGCAAAGGGGTTCTCTCAAGTTGAAGGTTTGGATTTTGGAGAGACCTTTGCACCGGTTGCAAGATTAGAAGCCATCCGTATCCTTCTTGCATATGCATCACATCATAAAATGAAACTATATCAAATGGATGTGAAAAGTGCTTTTTTTAAATGGCTTTATAAATGAACTAGTCTATGTTGATCAACCTCTCGGGTTTGAAGACCCTAGATATCCTAATCATGTTTATAGGTTGTCCAAGGCACTATATGGGCTTAAGCAAGCCCCAAGAGCTTGGTATGAGCGCCTTCGGGACTTCCTCATTGAGAAGGGCTTCACCATTGGGAAGGTCGACACCACACTATTCACCAAGAAGCTTGATGGGCATATCTTCATTTGTCAAGTATATGTTGATGATATCATCTTTGGATCATCAAATGAAGACTCATGCAAAGAATTTGGTGAATTGATGTCGAAGGAGTTCGAGATGTCAATGATTGGTGTGCTTACATTCTTTCTTGGTTTTCAAGTCAAGCAAATGAAAGAAGGCATCTCCATCTCTCAAGAGAAATACACAAAAGATCTTCTCAAGAGATTCAAGATGGATGAATGTAAGTCAATCAAGACACCAATGCCTACAAATGGACATCTCGATCTAGATGAGGGAGGTAACCCGGTTGATCAAACTCTCTACTGTTTTATGATTGGTAGCTTGTTATATTTAACCGCATCTAGGCCCGACATCATGTTTAGTGTGTGTATGTGTGCTAGATTTCAAGCTAGTCCTAAGGAAACTCATTTAATTGCCGTAAAAAGAAACCTTAGGTATCTTAAGCACACACCAAGCATTGGTCTTTGGTATCCTAAAGGAGCTTTATTTGAATTAATTGGCTATTCCGATTCGGATTACGCCGGATGCAAAGTTGATAGAAAGAGCACATCCGGAGGGTGCCATTTGCTTGGAAGATCACTTGTGTCTTGGTCCTCCAAGAAACAAAATAGTGTGGCTTTGTCCACCGCCGAAGCGGAATACATTGCCGCGGGTGCTTGTTGTGCACAAATATTATACATGAAACAAACTTTGCTAGATTATGGAGTAGTTTTAGAGAAAGTACCTCTTTTGTGCGACAATGAAAGTGCGGTAAAACTTGCAAATAATCATGTTCAACACTCTCGCACCAAGCATATAGATATCCGCCATCACTTTCTAAGAGATCATGTGGCTAAAAATGATATATCACTAGAAGGTGTAAGATCCGAAGATCAATTAGCGGATATCTTCACTAAACCGCTAGATGAGGCTACATTTTGTAGATTGCGGAATGAGCTCAATGTACTTGATTTTAGTAACTTCACTAAAAATTGAGCTTGTGTTGTCTCATGCATTCATTGTAATATACGACATGTTTAAATTCGTGGCAATGCATATAGCGCTTGTCTAACATGGTTAAGATAACCGCCGAAAAGTATGTGAAGAAGCTCAACCTTGGATCAAACTTGACAAGCAACTAGATTTACTCAAGTATTGCATATGCATGAATGTTGTTTTGTCGTTTTGTTCCGTTTGCCCTCTTGTTGCCTATTTTCTGAAAAAGAATTATAACCTAAGGCAAAATATTTTAAAAATATATATATATGAGGGTTTGAGAGAGGTCACTCACATCAGTCCCAATTGGTGTTTATTTGGATCTTATTCAAGTTGGGACTTGATTGGGAACAGGCAGCGAGATGGATGTTTGAAGATTTGCTGGAAAAGGTGCACCGGACGCTGCACCGGACGCTGTTGTCTAGCGTCCGGTCGGTTCTGAGAGGGTGAGGTGAATCTTTGGTGAAGGAGTGGCCGACGGGACAGCTGCGTCTGTCGTCGTCCGGTCGAAAAGAAAGGGTTCAGCGTCCGGTCGATCGAAGGTAGACCAAGTTGCATTAACCGGACCCTGCCTGCGTCCGGTCATGGACCACCGGACGCGTCCGGTCCTGATTCCAGAGGATTTGGACCTCTCTGGAATCGATCGGACGCTGGGTGGTAGCGTCCGGTCGCTACCACC
This sequence comes from Miscanthus lutarioriparius, assembly GCA_904845875.1. NCBI lineage: Eukaryota > Viridiplantae > Streptophyta > Magnoliopsida > Poales > Poaceae > Miscanthus > Miscanthus lutarioriparius. The sequence goes on along the minus strand of CAJGYO010000004.1, from coordinate 24,943,501 downwards.
GAAGCGTTCGGTCAGTGGATCTCGCGCGGCTTTAGGACTCTTTTCTCTGATTCCTTTTCTGTCGTGTGTGGGGAACTATTTAACCGTAAGCCGTACCTTTGTTCGCCCTCATCCCGCCTTGCCCTAGCCAGCGCCGCCACCTCTTGTGCCTCCTCTGGTCACCAGCCGCGCGCCACCGTGCCCTTGCCTCGCCGCGCCACCGCGACCCTGCGTCGGCCACCACCGCGCACCACCGTGGCGCCGTGCTCCACCTGCGCCCGCCATCGCTACCGAGGCTTCCTCACCAAGACCATGCGTGCAAGACAAAGACGTGCCACATCGCAGCTCGCGCGCGCGCCACCACGCCATCGTCGTCGTAGCTCGCCGGAGTCGCCCTGTCCATGCCTCTACTCAGCCTCTTGCCGTGTGCCCTAGCCTCATCTCCTCTCGGTAAGGCTAGCCCCTTGTTTCAATTTCAAATTACGTAGATCAATTTGCAATACAATGCTCTGATCTCACAAATACTAGGGCCACCAGTTCATCATTACTCCGTGTAACCCTAGCCGGTTCCGAGGTTCCCCCGCGTGACATCTCATCTTTTCACGTGAGGTTCCCCCGCGTGACATCTCATCTTTTCACGGATCGCTGATCGTCAGGTAGAAAGCCATTCGATTCAATTTCGCATCTACATTGCTTTCTTTGTTAGGGTTTCGCATCTATTAGCAATATGGTATTTATTTGTATATCCATCTATTCTATCGTGCAGCGAGTCTATTCCGTTTTGGTTCTTGTGGCAGTTGGCAGTCAACTCGGAGCCAAGCTCGCGAGTAAGGATCGAGGCCAAGCCTCGAAAGCGGCGAGCTTGATGATTGATCTTCATCGGTGGCGATTCACCATCTTGTCAATTCAGATGGCTCGCACCAAGAACATTGGTGGTGGCCTGTGATGATGATCGGAGGCCCCGCCTCGCTTGACCCACCGGATCTAAGGGCAAGTCAACCAAGCGGTGACATCCAAGAAGCGGAAGTATCGATCGATGAGAGACAAAGCAAGAGCAAGGTATTGCAGGAGAGGCCGCAGAGCGTGCGAGAGAGGTGGTGCCGCAGATGGAGTTGTCATTGCAGATCGCCCGGTTTCACCGGCATTGAGCTGCGATTGAGGAGGTTGAGCGTCGTCATGGTAGTCCAAATTGGGCCATCACGTTTGCGAGACGACGGGTTGCCATTGAGGAGGGTCCGTCAAGACAAAGCAGCAGCCCCACAAGCGAGCCTTAGCAGACTGGGGAGGCCGAGGAGACAGAGCCGGCACCCGGCTTCGCCCGGCCTGGGCGGACCCGTGTACCCGATCTCTCCGAGAGGCCGTTGACACACGCCGGAGGGATCACGTCCTCCACCTAGACCACAGGGTCCACCTCCGGTGGTTCACCTCGACTTGAGGGCCGCCACTTGAGCGGAGTTCAAGAAATTGTGTTTTGTTGAGTTTGAGGTTTGGTTTCCTCCAAGGAGGGATGAGAGAGCAGCTGAGGGTTTCTACACGTCACTACAGGAGGATTTCTACAATGCTTATCTCAACGGTGGGGCAGTGTTCAGATCTCAGAGAGTTTGTCAGATAGAGTCCATTGTGGCAGCAGCCGGAGAGAGCATTCGGCCATACTTGTCATATTTGCAGATCGATGATTTGATTGAATGGACGGGGATATATGTACCATCTTGGGTTCGTCGGCTTTTATGCTTCACTCTTCATCGATCCACATCACATGTTTATTCACTTTGCTTTCAGAGGCAAAGACTACAGAGAGTGACGAGTGGCGAGGTGGAGAGAGATACCGAGGCTAAGGAGGAGCACTGTCAAGATATATGAGGCAGTGCATTATGGACAGCAGGAGCCTCCTAGGCGTCCACATGGAGGGTTGGTGCCTCCCTCTGATTTAGTGCGACATTGCTTCAAGGAGCCTTTTGGAGAGGGTCGTCAAGCGGGAACCCCGGTGACTTGACTCCTCAAATGAGAGTGCTAGAGACCATTATCGGGAGGACCTTTGCTTCCTGTGTTGGGATATAGAGAGGGTCGACTCGCCATGCCTCCGGCTTCTTAATGCTATGATGCGTGAGACAATATTTGATATCTGGGACCTCCTTCTTTCAGAGATGGAGGATACTATAGTGAGGGATTCAAGGGTCGCAGCGACTTCCCTATGCTCTTGGATCACGTTTCTTATCCATGAGAATAGTGCTTGATAAGCCCCCGATATGATGGATGAGTATACAGGTGCCACCATAGAATTCCTAGCTTACAACTTTGTCATAGAGGATCGGACATACCACACCTCGGGCACCCAGACAAATTTAGCCCTAGCGATCGTCCCGATGTGCCGAGTCCACAGCTCGGCGAGGATGAGATCATCGAGAGGATTGCAAACCACGAGAAAGAGGAGCTAGAGGCACGCAGCAGGAGGGAGGTGGCGAAAAATGATGGCAGCTCGACGATGACTATCTCGCCTATTCTCGATGCCTCCATGCGAGACATGATGCGAGGCCGATAGCTCAGATTCTGCTCCACTGCGCTCATGAGCAGACCCGCTCTCATTGCTATTCTTGAGCGGATGCAGCAGACACGGATAGACGAGCATGAGAGACAAATTGCTACTTTTGCCCGGTTTTGACTCGATAGGACGAGTTCCAGAGGCGGAAGCGAGCCATGCAAAGAAGCGGCGATAGCGAATGCATCAACAGCAGATACTCTTGCAAAGCGGCACCTTATGGGTTTCATGCAAAGACGTAGTAGCAGCTCTTGGGGCCCTGACCACACTTTCGCCCCGGCTTGCTCACCTGCTTCCACCACGACGCGACTCGGCTATTCACCCGGCCGGGGGCCGTGGTCGGGACGACCTCGGCTCAATTTGCTTCACCTCTTATACAGGTGTCCCGGTGGTTGGCCTCACCGTGGTAGCCCCCTGATTCACTCCACTTCAGACGGGCTTCACACGAGAGCAGTCCTCCTCGCTATTCATGCTCGACACGTCGGTCTCAAGAGTCTTGGAGCATCCTTCAACAAGTTGACCGGCATGCCTACTCGCCTCATATGCATTCTGCCGGTCCATCTCTGATGAGACCCGATCATTGTGACTACTACGAGAGGCTCCCCTCGTCTGTCGCCTCGTCCGATCCCACGACAGACATATCTTGGCAACTTCAGCAAAGCACCAGCTCCAGCTCGAGACCTAGACCCGCTTCAATGACACTTTCCCGCCACAGAGAGGTCGGTCGATTCAGAGCTCGAGGTGAGATGATGATGGTGCCCGGTTCTAGCTTGCCCACGTTCTTGTTGCTTGGCTCGTCTGTCGCTGCAGCCTCGCCGTCAAACCCCTAGGTTTTGGTGTTTGGCGCCAAAGGGGAGAGGGTGTTTGAGTATGTAGTCTCGGGGAGCTACATTTAGGAGGAGCTAGTTATCTAGTATTAGCCTATTATATACATTTGGAGTTCTATTTGTGTGATACACTATTACTTACTTATGCATTCGTGTGTTTACTTTCCGCATACTATATATATATGTAATAGTGCTATCTACGTGATTGTGATATTTGACATGTGTGATTTCTACTTTGCATTATCTATATGTCATATCACTTGTGTTATGCTCATTTGCTTTTGCTTCCGCATTTATACTTCGAAGCAAATGAGCTTTGTTACTTGTACTCATGCTTTATTCATATCCTTTGAGTACATTGTGTTGGCTTGGGTCATATAAGCTTGCCTAACTCTTTTGTTCTTAACGACAAAAGCTTATATGAACCAAGCCCGTCAAAAACCTCATTCCATAACATACTCGAGGTGGTATTGTCATCAATCACCAAAAAGGGGGAGATTGAAAGCATCTAGGCCCCTAAGTGGATTTTGGTGATTAATGTCAATACAAGATTACTATGACTAACGTGTGTTTTGCAGAGGCAATTAAGTTAGGTCATGGTAATGGAGATCGATTGGGCAATTGAGGTTGTCATGCCCCCACAATGGAAATCGTTTCGGTTTTCAAAGGATGGACGACAAGGTTAAGGATAACTAGTTCTAAGTGTCAATTGAAGTTGGAGAGACACTTAGAGTAGTTTAGGACTTTGTTTTTCCTTTGGCCGTACTATGAAGGGGGGTATGAACGGGTAGCTTGACCTAGTTGAGTCTAGTGAGTTAGGTGTGGTGCACACTTATTAAAACTAGCTCTAGGTAGCTCCTATGAATGCCTAAAATCCTTTGTAGCAAACTTCATTTTCATATGATCGAGAGTTGGAAGTGAATGGAGGGTCAAATACTGACCGAATGCTGGCTCCGGTGCGACCGGACGATGGCCGCAGGGTCCGGTCAGTTCATTTGACTGAGGAGAACATGTCTGGAGTGACCAGACGCTGGAAGGTCGTGTGACCGGACGCTGGGGGCCAGCATCCGGTCGACTCCAGTAAGGGTCAAGACTTGAGAAAGTGTGACCGAACGCATCCGGTCAGTGGTGACCGGACCCTGAGTATCCAGCGTCCGATCGATTACAGTAAGCATCCAAGAGCGACCGGACGCGTCCGGTCAGTGCTGACCAGACCCTGTCAGCGTCCGGTCATCACTTGGAAACTGTTGCGCGGGTTGAACTGATCGGAGCGTCCGGTCAATATGATCGGAGCGTCCGGTCATCCCGCAGAAGCTCGTAACGGTTCATTTTTTAGGCTGCCTTATAAATAGAAGCTCCACTCGAGTGTGGAGTTACTTTTTGCTCATTCCAACAGCTGAGAAACACGTTTGTGAGTGCCAAGAAGAGCAAGGTCTTAGTGAGGTGTTTGTGATTTGAGAATCCAAGAGTGAAACCTCATTAGTGAATCAAGAGTAGACAAGTGTGCATCCATCTTCTCATTAGGCTTCGTGTGGTCAAGTGAGAGTTCGTGCTTGTTACTCTTGGTGATCGCCATCACCTAGACGGCTTGGTGGTGATTGGGAGCTTGGTGATCACCCGGCGGAGCTTGTGGGTGACCCAACTCAAGTTGTGAGCGGTTTTGGGTGATTCGCCACGACGGAGTGTCGAAGAATCAACCCATAGAGAGCACTTGATCCTTGCGCGGATCAAGGGGGAGCTACACCCTTGCGCGGGTGCTCCAACGAGGACTAGTGGAGAGTGGCGACTCTCCGATACCTCGGCAAAACATCGCCGCGTTCCTCTCTCCATTTACTTTGAGCATTTACTTTAAGTATTTACTTTGAGCAATTCAATACTCGTCTTTACATTTATAGAATTGCTATGCTAGAGTAAGTTTGGAACATAGGTTGCAAGTCTTTTATGCGTTGATTTGATAGAAACACTTTGTCTAGGCACAAGGGGTTAATTGGGCTATCCGTAGGATTTGATTATTGCAAGAAAATTTAGAATTAGCCCAATTCACCCCCCCTCTTGGGCATCTTGATCCTTTCAGAGCTGATCGGACGTTGGCCTCGGTAGGACCGGCGCGTTCGTTCAGTGGCAGCAGTGAGCGCGCGGTCTTGGTCTCATGACCGGACGCTGGCGCAAAGAGTGACCGGATGCTCATGGTCTGTGTCCGGTCAATGCTGACGTATGGTGACGTAGGCGGCGCTGGAGTCAGGCGCGTGGGCACAGAACTGATCGAACGCTGGTCTGCGTCCGGTCATGGTGGACCAGACGCGTTCGGTCACAAAACAGAGGCTCGGGGAGCTCTCTAGAAACGACCAGACTCAGACGCAGCAGCGTCCGGTCATTCACTGTGCAGCGTCTGGTTGCAACTTCACCATTGAGATTGGGCAGCTTCGGTTGAACATAGAGTGACACGTGGACGGCGTAGAGCGACCGAACGCTGGCAGGGTGCGTCCGGTCGATCTGACCGGAGCGTCTGGTCATCCCGAAATTTGCCCAGTGAAGGGGTAACGGCTAGTTTAGCCCATGGGGCTATAAATAGAAGGTGGTATCGGCCATAGCTAAGGTAGAGCACCTCGGAAGACTTTGTGTCCATGCTTGAGAGTGCTTGGGAGCCCTCCATCTCACATATACTTGATAGTGATCATCCGATTGTGTGAGAGAGCGATTCTAGTGCGATTGCATCGTGAGGTTGCATCGAGTGGCACTAGGTGATCGAGTTGCAAGCCGGTGGTGCTTGTTAGTCTTGGAGGTTGCCACCTCCTAGATGGCATGGTGGTGGTCTCCGTCGAAGCCCGCAAGAAGTTTGTGCGGTGCTCCGGAGAAGAGCTTTGTGAGGGACATTGTGCTCACCCCGTGGGAGCCGTGAAGAGCAACTCTAGTAAAGCGTGTCATTGAGCTACCCTCACTTTTCGGAGTAGGTTTTTGCGGTGCCCGATGTGCGGGCTTGGCGGGTGATGCCAATTAGCCGCCAAACCACCAAGTGAGTGGTCGACACAATAGGGACTAGCGTGTTGGCAAGCACGTGAACTTCGGGAGAAAAATCACCGTGTTAACTTTATCCTTCCCGCTGGTTTGCATCCTCGTTACACAAGCTTATAATCATTTTCATATACATTGTGCTTGTGTAGTTGCTCTTGTAATTAGTTTGCTTGTATATCTCACTAGTTACCTTCTTGCTTATGTAGCATAGAAGTAGCTCCCTTGCGTGACTAATTTGGTTTGTGTAACCTTGTTAGTCACTTTGCTTAGTTTGTGTAGCTAAGTATTTGCGCTCTCTAATTTGGCATTGGTTGCCTTGTTATTGAGTATTGCTAGTGAGATTAGTTGGCTTTGTGCTTTTGCTTACTAGCATGTGTAGGAGCTCTGAAAGCTCTAGTTTGGTTTTGGTTAATTGATGAAACCCTAAGTGCTAACCTAGTTTATCAAAGTGATTATGAGATAGGTAGCACTACTCCAAGTGATGAAGCAGTGGCGAAGATCATGACAATGGTGATGGCATGGTGATAATCAAATGCTTAAACTTGGAAAAGAAGAAAGAGAAAAACAAAAGGCTCAAGGCAAAGGTATAAATAGCATGAGCCATTTTATTTCGGTGATCAAGACACTTAGCGAGTGTGATCACATTTAGGTTAGATAGCCGTACTATTAAAAGGGGTGAAACTCATATTGAAATGCGGTTATCAATGTGCCACTAGATGCTCTAACTCATTGCATATGCATTTAGGATCTAGTAGAGTGCTAACACCCTTGAAAATGTTTGTGAAAATAAGCTAATACATGTGCACAAGGTGATACACTTGGTGGTTAGCACATTTGAGCAAGGGTAGGAAACTTCACCGGTGGAGTGTCCGCCCGTAGAGTGCGGATAGTCCGACGGTGCCACCGGCGCCCTATACAGAAAAGACAGGGGTTTATAGAGTGACCGGATGCTGGTGGTGCAGTGACCGGATGCTAAGGTCTAGCGTTCGGTCAGTGACAGCAGAAAGCACACTGTCTCGGTCTTATGACCAGACGCTGGAGTGTAAACTGACCGGACGCTCATGGTCTGAGTCCAGTCAGTGCTGACGTGGGACACACAGAGGAGACATTGAGTAACCGGACGTTGGGTGAGTCCGGTCGAGCATGACCGGACGCGTCCGGTCGTGAAATGTCATGTTTGGAACCTTACTGGAAACGACCGGACGCTGAGATCCAGCGTCCAGTCACTTTCTAACTGACGTGTCCGGTCATCACTTGATCGTTGAAATCGGGCAATCAATGTTTGAAGCTGATGAAACGTGGCACACATCGCACGACCGGACGCTGAGGTCCAGCGTCCGGTCAATATGATCGAGCGTCCGGTCGGCCCGTGTTCAGTGCAATGAGGAGCCCAACAGCTCTATTTCGTGGGGGCTTCTATTTAAGCCCCATGGCCGGCTCAAGCTCACTCTCTTGGCCATTTGCATTGACATAACAATCTTGTGAGCTTAGCCAAAGTCCTCCCACTTATCTCCATTATTGATTCATCATCATTGTGAGATTGAGAGAGAATCCAAGTGCATTGCTTGAGTGATTGCATCTAGAGGCACTTGGTATTCGTGTTTCGCTGCGGGATTCGCTTGTTGCTCTTGGTGGTTGCCACCACCTAGACGGCTTGGTGCAGCGGTGGAGGATTGGCACGAGTCGGTGATTGTTCATGGCCATCTCCGGTGATTGTGAGGGGATTTGTACCTTCCTCGGCGGAGCGCCGAAAGGTAACTCTAGTGGATTGCTCGTGTCATTGAGTTACCTCACTTATGGGTAAGTTCTTGCGGTGTCCAATCGTGTGGACGAGGTTTGTACAACACCTTCTTAGCCGCTGAACCACCAAGTGTTCATCGATACAACGGGGACATAGCGTGTTGGCAAGCATGTGAACCTCGAGAGAAAATCGGTTGTCTCTTGCTATTTGACATTCTCTTGGTGATTGATTTCATCTTCATCTTGTGATTGGTTCATCCCTCTACTCGGCGGTATAATCACCCTACTCACTCTTTTACATTCTTGCAAACTAGTTGTAGCAAGCTCTTTAGTGTAATTAGAATTGAGACTTGATTTGTTATTTAAGTTCATCTAGTGAAGCTCTTTAGTGTAGCAAGATTGAGAGGTCTTAGTGAGTAGTATCATAGCAAGTTGTGTGTCTAGTAATCATTGCAACTAGAATTGTTGGATAGGTGGCTTGCAACCCTCGTAGAGCTAGAGCAAGTTTGTATTTCGCTATTTGTCTTACTAATCAAATTGCTCTAGTTGGTTTGTAGAATTTAAATAGGCTATTCACCCCCCTTCTAGCCATATTAGGACCTTTCAAGCTCCTCGTTGGTTAAAGTACTAGTGGCATAGGTTTGTGTGACATTGCTGCTAGAATTAATTAGGTGAGCTCTATCTGGCCCGATAGTTTTGTTGCTTAATTAGGATCTTTGCAAGGTGCTAGAGAACAAAGATAGAGGGGTGTAGTCTTGGCTAGACCGATAGTATTAATTCCGCACTTATTTCGGTTAGCCGACGTGATTAATTTTAGAAAGGACTATTCACCACCCCTCTAGTCCGTCATCTCGACCTTACAGGAGCCAGCCGAAGAAGGTTAATTCCAGCATGGGCCGACCTCAAATCAAGTTCGGTGCAGTCAAACCCAACACTATGTCAACCAAACCCTGAGCTCTTCGAGCAAAGACCTCTCAGAAGACTTGAATTTCGCATGTTCGTGGTCCCGTGTTTTCCCAAGCTTTTTGCAATCCATGCGCACAGCATTCTCGGACTCTTCGGTGGCAATCCTCTTCTTCTCAGAATCATCGAGATTAGCATAAAATGACTGGCAGAACCGCCTGAATTATATCTTCTACACGTGCCCGTCATTGTCTCACATACCTCTGACTGGTTTTCACATAAGCCACATAATCCTGAAAGTCTGTCGGGTGTCCTCGGGGAACCCTGAATCATCCACATTTTATAACCCATACATGTCAATATGGAGTTACCACGATATTACAACATTTGGTACCAAAATAATTTACATCAGAGTGCGAAAGAATTATAACATTAGTTTATAAAACATATTTAGGTAAAACTTAACTTAAGTTCCAACGACGAGTAGAATTGCGGAAGCAATCTAGGCGAAACATCTAAGGTAGATGAAGCAGCCAGATCATGTCGAGCCCACCGACATGATCTCGATTAGCAGCACAAGTCAGATCCTGCAACAGTGGTTAACAAACCCTGAGTACATGAGGGTTCTCAACAAGTCTTACCTGACTAAAAAAAGACTCTAAGGGTATGAAAGCTTAAGGAAAGGTTTGAAACAAGAATAACTTTTGTAGAAAAGCTTACTATAAGTGGATCCTTACTTCTAATATTTTAGCTTTGTATTAAATTATTATCAGTATCCAATTTGCATATGATTTAAATCAATCACTTCATTAATCATCTCATTTCATCTCATCTCTTATCCACGAGTAACCATGTTCCATTGATTAACTACGCTGCAGATCAAGGAATCGAGTCTCCTTCTCCGAGAAGCAACGGTGATTCGAATCGATTAGGCCTAGCTGGGGTTTGCTTACCACATGACATACGCAGGTCCCAGATCTACGTATATTAACCCTCACTCAGATCCTCTAGAACATGAACTAGTCTACACTACCCGAGAATACAGTACTCCACCTTCCTGCGCCACTCCTGGTGGATTCACAGGATGTGTACACGCTACTCTCACCATCTCCCACACCTAGTGCGCAGTTATCTTTTCACATAATGGAATAGCCGAGATATCAGGCTTACCGAAGTATGTGGCCAGTACTACAAAGTCTTGACTCACACAGGTTTACAATGGTATGGTCCTCAATCGACACAGGCGGGGCACTACGTTAAGACTCAAACTTGACGCAAACAAAGAGTCTGTCCGGTCTCAATTTAACATTATCAATATCAGTGTATTCACATGAACCTTCAGCAGGGTTGAGAAGAACATGGTAAAACCTATTTCTCGCGAATGATGAAACCATAATTCGACTTTTACCGAAGTCTAAGCATTACTAAGCATAAGAGATATCGACCTACACCAACTAGTGGGGTACAGCTAGGAAAATATGAATATCAAGGTAATCATACAGCAACGGTATTTAACCAATTTCTATTCACTTAATGCACATCGCACAAGACTTAAAGTGTAATAAAGATTTTATAAATGCTATAGAAGGGTGGTATGCACTAGGGCTTGCCTGCGTTGTAGAGAAGGTTAGTTCCACAGAAGGACTACTAAGGTCAAACTTGGCACCAACACCATGGGTGGATGAACCTTCCCTAAAACTTGATCAACACGAGTCTTCTCACTCTCGTACACTACACGTAATAAATGATGCTTGGCTTAACATGATGGACTACATGCCATGATGCATGATGAGAGATACACAAGTGCATAACAGAAGATAAACAAGGTTAAAAAAGTTGAGTACAACTTTCCTTCACAAGAAACTAGGGTTTGTTTATTATAAAAGCATTGTAGTTAATTAACTATTAAGTTAATTAGTTGTTTATCATGAAAGGCATAACTTAACATGGATCAGCAAGAGATTAACATATTTCTTAACTCAAGATCATTATAAGGAACTTATAAAACTAAATACTAATTAAGCTATTTTATTTATTATATAAATAAGTTGATTATGTGGTTATTAAAAAAGCAACACTTATCATATACTAGTCAAAAAAAGACAAGGTATTTAACTAACATTACACAAGATCAACCATAAGGACAGGCAAGGATCATTTCATGACCTAAACACATGTATTTACTAATTAGTCATTTGAGTAAACTATTTTATTTATTAACTAGCAAGTTAATTATGAGCACATCAAGAAAGGAATTAAGTTGCCAAAGAATAGCAGGGGTTAGGTGTTCCAAGGTCTACAATCAAAGTATCAAATACACCCAAGTCATTTAAGTATTTATATAAATCATTTTGGTATTTATTTAATTAAAAAAGGCATTTAAACACACTTAAATTAATCAACTAATTTAGAATTATCAAAACAGTACCAATCTTTTTGTGAAGTCAGGTATAAGCATGTAAAGCATTCACAAAAAGTTTCATGATTAAAGGTTAATTATTTTAATCTATAAAAATTATGCAAGGTCCATTTATTAATTAAAAGATGTAATTTTTAAGCATAACAAAACTACTGAAAATGACCATTTCATATTTTCCATGGTATAGCTTCACATAACAAAGCTACACAAAAAGTTTCACATTTTTATAATCATTACTTATTTAGTTATGAAATAAACAAAGATCAGCACATTTAATCATTTTCTGAAAAACATAAAACCGGTTAAAACTTTTTCTCACTCTCCTCTCCCCTACCCCCAACCACTGACAGTAGGGGCCCGGTCAACAGCGCGTCGTGGCCGCGTTGACCGCGACGCCCGACCGGCTGACCGGTGGGTACTTGTGGCGGCGAGCTCGCCAGCGACGAGAGCCACCCCGGCGGACTCCCCTCTCCCTCGCGCACACACCTATGTCACTAGACGGGCATCTAGGACATGGCAGCCAGCACACCGATGGCCATGGCAGCCCGGCGGCGCTCTGGCGCGACGAACGTGACCGATGGTGAGGTCTCCGGCGTCACGACGGTCACCAGCACACTCACGACGGCTACGCGAACACGTCCAAGGGATCAGTTGAACGCGCGTAGGTTAGCAACGCGTTTGCCCGCGACTGCGGCGGCTCGTCGAGGCAGAGCACGTCGGTGCGGCGGCGCTTCGGTCACTAGGACCCGGTAGAGTCTAAACGGGAGACGTGGTTAGCACCAGGAGCTCACCTTGAGTTCGATGCTCCTGTTAGCTGAGGCGGGGACACGTCGGAGAGGGTTGGCGATAGCGAGGGCGGGTGCGGTGGCCGGAACTGGAGAAGACGATCGCGTTCCATCGCGTCCTGTGCGGTAGAGGTAAAAATGAAGAGCCGATGAGCTTTACGGAAAAACCAGGAATACGAAACAAGAGACGGAGTAGCAAGAGGTGCTTCAAAGTGGCCTAGCCACGGTGAGGGGTCACGGCGGCGATGGTGGCACAGCCGCGGCGAGAACGATGCGCGCGGCCGACTCCGGCGAAAGGCAGGTGTCGCGAGCTGTTGAGCGAGGAGCGCAAGGGCAAGGCAGAGTTGCGACCGCGAGTAATTGGGCGCAGGTGCTATGGCGGCGGTGAATTGCGCCATTGAGCGAGAAGGGCTCGACGGCGGCAAGAAAGGGAAAAGAGAGGAGGCAACGGCCGGCTCCGTGATATGAAGGCGATGGCGAAGGCTCAAGACGTCCAACAGCTGCTTGCGACACTGCCACCGAAACAGCTACGTGCCCGCGTGCGAGGTAGCGGCGAAAATGGTCACGGCGGTGAGCAGACAGCCGAGCTGCTGCCGGTGTAGTACTGTAGCCGACTGAAACCCTTCCCTTCTCCTTCTATTTTCTCCAGATTCCAAGTAGCAACTCGATGATCTTCAAGAATAAAACTTGATCAGGTTGATGCATTTCAACTTTTCTTTAAGAACCTTCTCACTAGATGGAGAGATCCAAGGTCAAGAACATAGGTGGCTTGAAACTGAACTTCAGATCTTCAGTTAGGGTTTTGAAAAGAAGTTTTGGTTAACAAATTTTGGGATTTAATTAGAGGTTAACCATCTATCAAATCTATCAACTAATTACATATCACCAGAGAACAAGCATTACTCCAATCAATGAAGGAAAAGTTGGGCAAGTTTTATTTAAGAAAGTTGATTTAATAAATCTCCCAAAATTGAACTTAGTATTGATTTTCATGACTTAGCCAAAATGCTAAGAGGGAAAACAACATTAAATTCAATCTTTGGAGTCCAATTTCATCATGTTTGGTTTGGAAACATCATCATACTTTGATTCTACATTATAAAGCACACTTTGTACTACAAATTTCATTTTAACAAAATTTTAATTGTTTTAAACAATTTCTCATATATAAAATTCACAAAGAGCATTAAACATTATTATTAACATCATTTCATGTAACATATGAAACACCTCACAAGCAACATATGAAAGCAATAATTGAAACATAAAATGCACTTATGTTATAATGCTTGATGATTATACATGATGATGCTCATGATCAAGTTTTAATTGCTTTTTAATATCTGGAATGTTACACTAACAGAGCCTCTAGATCATGCTCTCCAGCTCACTCACCAGCCCACCCATTTGTTCGAACTTCTTTTTCATGTCAGCCATCTCCTCTTCCTTTCTCCGAAGATGACACTGAGCTTGTTACGTGGCATGTTGTTCTGTCATGCGAGACTCCGGTTCAATATCATAGTCTGCAGGAACTGCACCAAATGTGAAAAAATAACGGAATCAATATGTGGCAAGCGAAGGGAGTATTTGCGCTAACAGAGTGAAAATTGACAGCATCAACGAGGACGTTGCTATCTTCGTCTGGATTTGATATGAGTGCTCGTATTTTTCTAGATTTAATAACATTATTTTTTAGTGCTTGGCGACGTCTCCGTCTAGCTCATTCTTGTTAAGGTGCTTATGGAGATAGACTGTGTGCGTGCGTTACATAGGAGGTGAGTAACCGTTCACATCTATACTGCGTTATGGAAAAATGGTAGTGCTCTTAACGTTTGTTAGTTTCTCCTTGGTTGCCAAATGTTTGGCGTAGCAAGCTCTCAGTCTGTTTGGGACGCAGAAATCTTACAAAAACTGCACAGAAATTTTATAGAAAAAATACAGAAACAAGAAAAAAAATTCCCACGTTCCAGGTCCCAAACTTGACAAACCTAGGATTGCTCAAATGTCTGTGGCGCGGGCGCCGTCCGCCCGAACCCGAACCAGATCAGCAGCACGTCCCCCCAGGTTGAAATCGCAACGGTGGTGGTCAATCATCAAAAAAGCCGTCGCCACCCCGGCACCCCGCAGCGCAGCCTCTGCTGAGCGCACCCACCGCAAGCAACTGCCAATCTCTCACACTCCGCTCCCAGCCTCCTCCAGCAGAGCACCACGGCCCGTCCCTTTCGAATTGCTTTCTGCAAAAGACGCGTGCCGCGGCTCAAAAACAGCAAAACCGAGCCCCAGAAGGCCAGAACGCCACTGCGGGTCTGCGGCCCACCAAAAAGCCCCCGGCCTCGCTCCACGCCCGCCGTCCGTCCGCCGAGGCGGAGCGGCACGGCACGCAGCCGGTCCGCTCCACACCCAAACGCCGAGCGGAAAGCCGGAAACCGCCCCCGGCCGCACGAGGCACGACCGAAGCCTCCCAGCCGCGCGGCGCGACCGTTGGAGCTGCGGATTTTCCAACGCTGCCCCCGGTCTGGCCGACGGGCACGTGCAAAGGCAGGGGTGGTTCAGGGATTTGGGGAACCCAGAGAAAGACCAAGGTCGCGCCGCACACTGCCCGAAACCTCATGCCTCGCTGTTTTTACTCGGGCCGCACCGCATTCGATCGGTTACTTCTGGTGGACCACCTCACCGCCACCGGTGCCGTGCAGGGCTGCTGCACACACACCTGTTGTCACAGGCGGCACGCGTACAAAGGATCTCTCGGCCCTCACTCGGTCACTCCTCACTCACTGTTCTACTAGTGTGCTCCAGCAGCAGAAATGGCAAGACGGTAAAAGGAGCGAGGACTCGTGGGCTGTGAAGAAGAGAGAGGGCAGAGGAGACAGAGGTCGGGTACTAGTGCTACAGCAGTAGCCTCCTGCTCTGGTTGTGTCGCACAACGGTTACTACCTGCGTTCCCGTGGGGTGCTGGGTTTGGGAGAGTGGGGGGAGGATTGGGGGAAGAAGAGCTGGTGTGGTACTGTGCTGTGGTGGTGATCAGAGAGCGCCGGAACCGGAGCGGCGATGGGCTGCTGCCAGTCGCGGCTGGAGCGGCTGGAGGCGGTGTCGCGGTGCAAGGCGCGCCGGCGGTACACCAGGCACCTGGTGCAGGCGCGGCGGGACATGGCTGCGGCGCACGCGCTCTACCTGCGCGCGCTCCGGGCCACCGGCGCCTCGTTGCTGCACTTCGCCAGCGCCGAGTCCGACCACCCGCGCCCCCATTCCTCCGTGGCCCACCACCACCACGGGACGCTGCCGTCCCCGACGCCGCCCGCGACGCCGCCGCCGCCTCCCCCGCCGCCACCGCCGCCGCTCAGCCCCTCCCCGACCACCAGGTCCTGGACGACAAATTCCTCCTCGATCTCCGCGTCTGCGATCTTGCCCCCTCCGCCGCCGCCGCCAATGCCGTCCAGCTGGGACTTCTGGGACCCCTTCGCGCCCTCCTCCTCCCGCTCCGCCACCGAGGGCGCCGACTGGGACGACGCCGCCACCACCGTCGTCGACGCGCCCATCGCCGCCGCGCCGCCCGTCGTCACGGCCGCGGCGGCGGTGGCCGCGCCCCCTTCCATCGTCACCGCTACCACCACCTCCACCACTCCCAGCGAGCTCACCGTCGTCGCGGTACCACGCGGAGGCGCCGGGAAGAAGGACCTCGCGGAGATCGCCACCGAGCTTGATGAGTACTTCCTCAAGGCAGCCGACGCCGGCGCCCGCGTTGCTGCGCTACTCGAGGCCCCCGTCTGCGAGCCCCCCGAGCCCACCACCAACAGCAGCCTACCAGGCATGCCCTTTTCTTCAACAAATCAGTTAAACTGTTCTATAGATTGTTTGTTCTTGACCACATTTTGCTTATTGCCGAGGAATCCTTTTCTTTACTTCTGCTGCAGGGAAGGTACTGAGTTACAGCAAGAGCTTGAAGCCCATGGGATGGACCTGGGGCGGAGGAGGAGGGTATGGGAAAGGTAACAATGGGTTCACAAGGTTTGGGAGAGGAGACGGCAATGGCGGAGGCGGTGGAATGCTCAGTCATTCATCCACCGTGGAGAAGCTCTACGCATGGGAGAAGAAGCTGTTTCTTGAGGTCAAGGTAAGAGTAGTTCCTTCTTTGCTCTTTAACTTTAGTAGTGACAGTGGATTTAACCTTTTCTTTCTCATTTAGTATTAGCATGAACATACAGAATGATCGAAACATACTGGCTGATTCTTCAGATCTAAAGGAGTGTGAGTGTGTGACTGCGTGAGTGAGTGAGTGGCGAAGTGCTTTTGAGGGGGGTTCCTTTTGTTCTGTTGCTCGTAGTTTGATCTGTTCGCCTATGGCCTGTGATGGGGAATGCTGCTAACAATGATTCAGCCGTGGTGGCAATTGGTTTTGTCTGAAGAAACAAGAAAGGTAGTGGACACAAGGACGTGTAGTGCGCAATGCACGTGGGTGTTGCTTGCATTGTCGGTATTTTATTTTATTTCTCTCCCCTGTCAGGAGCTTCTTCAAAGATGAAACCCAGCATGCTTTTGGATTCTTCCAACTAGAAAGATCAGTAGATCACCTTCATGGTTTATTTTATCCTTACTGTACAAACATGTTTGGCTGAATGACTGAATCTGAATGGGGCTGTGAAGATTTGATTTCATGTTCAACTGTATTTTGTTGATAACCATTTTGCTATCCCTGAATTCTGATTGCCTATTTTTCTTTGTCATGATGAAGATAGATTTTTGTACTACTCTGATCACATGTTCACATCTGTTAAGCAATCATGTTATTGTAGCTTTATATACAACTTTAAAGGTACCATCTTTGTGTGCCTTTTGATAGGATTATGACTTTTTTTCTTTTTAACTGCAAACAGAGTTATGAGGGGTATAAGCAGGAGCATGATAAGAAGGTCAGTCTGTTGAGGAAGCAAGAGGTGAAGGGTGTGGATTACTTGAAGATGGAGAAGAACAAGATGGAGATTGAGAGCCTAGAGTCCAAGATGCTGGTTGCCAACCAGTCCATCGAGACCACCACTTCTGAGATAATCAAGCTCAGAGAATCCGAGCTATTTCCCCAGCTTCTTGAGCTGGTTGCTGGGTTAGTACAATCTCCTTTCATCATCCTTCCCGGCTGCATCTAGTAGTAGTACTCCACTTGTACCTGTCACTTTGCATTGCATATGAGCATGAGAGTAAGGTGGGACATATGGTCCATGGTGTACGACCTTCTACCCATGCTCAAGTGTAAGGTACCTATCAGAAACAATAGTACGTCCTTCTACCCATGCTCAAGTGTAAGCTACTAGCTTAGCTATCGAAAAATAGTAATGACGTTTGTGTTGCAAGTAAGTAGCTAGACAAGTGGAATTTCTCCTGCCAGAGGGCAGCTTGGCACTTGCCGCTTGATTGCATTATATAGGAAAAGCAAACTTGGGATACAAGAAGTTCTCAACTACTACATCATATTCTAGTGTATAAAGTAGATGCTAGCTTGGATGCTAAGGCACCTGAAAACAGCTAGGCAGTAAATAGTAAATAGATAAGTAGATAACTAGATACATGGGTAAACACTAGGCTAAACCCTCAATTCTCCCCCTTAGCTAGACAGTGAAAAGCAAACTTGGGGATGATCTGCCTCAGACCAATTCTCTCCCTCATCTCTTCAAATTTGGCTCTGCCCAAGGATTTGGTGAGAATGTCTACAAGCTGATCAGTAATTGAGATGTGATCGGCCTTGATGCTTCCATCTTCCAGGCAGCTGCGGATGAAGTGGTACTTAGTGCTTGCTCCTTTCATGGAAGACTGGATTCTTGGCCAGAGCGAGGGCCGACTTGCTGTCCACTTTCAGCTCCACCACCTCGACATGCCTGCCGAGGAGCTCTGCTAGCAGCCTTGAGAGCCACAGAGCCTAGGTTGCAGCAGTAGAAGTGGCAATGTACTCTGCTTCGCAGCTGGAGAGCGCCACCACCTTCTGCTTGATTGATTGCCAGCTGACCAAGCAATTGTCGAGGAAGAAGAGTGTTCCACTCGTGCTCTTGCTTGTGTCGATGTCGTCGGTGAGGTCGCTGGCGCAGTAGCCGACAAAGCGAGTGGAGCCCGACGCCTTGGTGAAGTGCAGACCGTAGTCGAGCGTGCCAGCGACAGCGGAGAATGCGCTTGACAGCTTGTTGGTGCTCCACCGTAGGCCGCTCCATGAACCTGGTGACGAAGCCAACAGCGAATGCCAGATCGGGGCGAGTGTGCACCAGGTAGCGCAGACTGCCGATGAGGCGCCGGTAGTGTGTGGGATTGACCTCCGCCGCTGTGCTGTGCTTGCTAAGCCTTAGCCGCTCCTCCATTGGAGTATGGGCAGGGTTGTAGCCAGCCATTCCGCCGAGCTCCAGAATCCTCTTGGCATAATGTGTCTGACGGAGGGTGATGCCGGTGGCATCTTGATGCACCTCGACGCCGAGGTAGAAGCTGAGGAGGCCGAGGTCACTCATGTCGAAAGTCTTCTTCATCTGAGCCTTGAATGCCTCCATCTCTCGATCCTCTGCGCCGGTGATGATCAGGTCGTCGACGTAGACGTCGACGAGCAGGACAGAGCGTCCACTGCCCCACCGGTACATTGCCGCCTCGTGAGCACTTTGCTGGAAGCCCATCTCCTTGAGTGTGGCATCCAGCTTGGCGTTCGAAGAAGCTGGAGCTGCCGCAGAGCAGTCAGAGAAGCCTGCGGAGGCGATGAGACCTTCCCCTCTTCTCCGGCGACGGCGAAGCCGGGCGGCTGCTGCACGTATACCTCCTCCTTGAGGTCGCCGTTGAGGAAGGCCGATTTGACATCCATGTGATGGACGTGCTAGCCTTCTTGAGCCGCCAGCGCGAGGAGGACCCTGACGGATTCCATGCGCGCCACCGGAGCAAACGCGTCGTCGTAGTCCACCCCTTCTTGCTGAACGAAATCGCGCGCCACAAGTCTTGCCTTGTGCTTGATCACCGCGCCCAGCTCATCCTTCTTGAGCTTGAACACCCACTTTAGGGTGATGGGCCGGTGACCGGCAGGGAGTGGCACCAGCTCCCAGGTCCGGTTCTGCTCCACCGCCTTGAGCTCTTGCTCCATTGCCGCCCGCCATGCCGGATCATCCTTGGCCTCGGCGTAGTTGGCAGGCTCGCCGGCGTGTGTGAGGTGAAGCTCGGCGAAGAGGTGTTGAGGTGGCGGAGGCGGAGGATGGTCGCCGATGATGTTCGTCATTGTGCGGTATTGCAGCGTCTCGTCGTCGTAGTAGGCGTTGAGTCTGTCTTCATCATCCTCCAGTGGAGTGGCAAACTCCACTTGGTCTCCAGCCACAGCTGCTGCCGCTGGTGATACCGGTGAAGCAGTAGGAGCAGCAGGGGACGCTGGCGGTGGCGTTGGCGAGGCTGGCTGGGGTGCTGGAGGAGCGACCGCTGCTGCCGATGTCCCTCCGGGCTCCCCCGGATTTTGTGACGGCGAGCGCGGTGCAAAGTGTGATGGCGCCGGCGATGTAGCTCCAGCCGCCACTGGAGAAGCATCTTGTACTCCCTCGGCTCCTCCAGTCTCCCAGAATTCGACGATGAAGTTGCTCGCCGCTGCGGCTGAGCTGCCGGCGTCCGGGGTTGACCAATCCCAGCCACGCCCCTCGTCAAAGATGACGTCGTGGCTGATCCTGACACGCTGCGTTGCAGGGTCCAGGATGCGGTACGCCTTGGCTCCCTCCGCGTACCCGATGAAGACGCCGGGCTTGCCACGATCATCTAGCTTGTGGAGCTGCCCCAGATCCTTGGTGTAGGCGACGCAGCCAAATGTCTTCAGGTGGCCTACCGCTGGCATGCGCCCGTGCTAGGCCTCATAGGGGGTCTTGCCCTGCAAGCTCCGCGTCGGTGAGCGATTGAGCAGATGGACTGCCGTCATCACCGCCTCCCCCCAAAACTTGGCCGGCATCCTCCTCTGCTTCAGCAACGCCCGAGCCGTGGCCACCACAGTTTGGTTCCGGCGTTTCACCACGCCATTTTGCTGCGGCAAGTGAGGTGCCGAGAAGTGGCGCCGGATGCCCTCTCCCGCGTAGTAGTCGGCGAACTCCGCGACGGTAAACTCGCCGCCGTTGTCGGTGCGTAGCACCCGGAGCTTGCGACCGCTCTCCTTCTCTGCCGCGACCTGAATCTTCTTGACGGCGTCTGCGGCAGCATCCTTGGACGGCAGCAGGACGGCCCACATGAAGCGGGACGCGTTGTCCACCATCAGGAGGAAGTAGCGCCGCCCTCCTAGAGTCGCCGGCGTCACGGGACCGCAAAGGTCGCCGTGGACGAGCTCCAGCTCCTGCGCGTGGTACTGGGCCTGCTGAGGGAAGGGGCGCCGACGCTACTTCGTCGTGACGCAGGTGTCGCAGACTTGTTCGGCGTGCTTGGTCACCAGCATGCCGCGCACCATAGCCTACTTGCCAAGCTGGTGTAACGCCTTGAAGTGGAGGTGGCCGAACCGCTCATGCCAGCGCCAGGCAACGTCGTCCTTCCTCACGGCGAGGCAGAGCAGCTTCACGGCCTCAAGATGGAGGACATAGAGGCTGCTAGGCCCGCGGTTCACCTTGACGAGGAGGCGCCCGCGGCGATCCCAGATGCGTAGGACGCCCTTGTCGATCTCCACCTTGGACCCGCCCTCGTCGAGCTGGCCGAGGTTCATGATGGAGTTGCGCAGCGCCGGCATGAAGTAGACGCCGTGCAGGACTCGGTGCTCGCCGGTCTTGGCTTGGAACACGATCGAGCCGACGCCTTGAATCTCCACCCTTGATGCGTCGCCGAACCGCACCGAGCCGCGAACAGAGGTGTCGAGGTCGGAGAAGAGTTCGCGACGACCGGTCATGTGGTGGGTAGCGCCGCTGTCGAGGTACTAGTCATCCAACTTGTCCTCGCCGGAGCCGATGTTGAGGAACGCACGAGCCCGGGGTTCATCGATGTCGAGGTTGGCATTAGCCTTGGAGCAGAGGATGCCTCCCTAGTTTCCAGCTCCAGGAAGCCATGGGCGAGAAATAGAGCCGCCTCGTCGTCATCCGCTTCCACGAGATGCGCCGCGCCGCCACGCTCGCGTCGAGGCTGAGGGCAATCCATCGCCCAGTGATCGGCGCGATGGCAGTTGAGGCAAGTGCCGTAGCGGTTTGCCTTGCGTTCGCCGCCGGCGCCACCAGCCTTTCCTCCTTGGCCGCCGCCGCCACGGTCGCCCTTGGGCTTCTGCTTCCTGCCGCCGCGAGGACGCCGACGGGGTTCCTTGGACGAGCTGGACGAGCCGGAGCCATCTCCTCCTTTCTTCTTCTGCTTCTGCCGAGCGAGCCATTGCTCCTCGGTGTACATTAGTTTCCCGCCGACGGAGGTGGGCTCGGACAGAGGTTCTTCCTCGAGATCGTCCACCGTCTTCAACCTTCCGGTGACCTCTTCGATGGTGAGGCCCTGGAAGTCAAGGAGGGTCTCGATCGCGATCTTCAGCTGGGCGTACATCTTCGGTGCCGCACGAAGAAGCTTCTCCACCGCCCGCTCCTCGTCGAGGTCCTTGTCACCGTGGCGGGCCATCTGCTGCTTCAGCGTGGAGAGGCGGAGGGTGAAGTCCTCGACCTGTTCACCGGGACGGAAGGCGAGGTTCTCCCACTCCTTGCGCAGTCGCTGCAGCGTGGCGCGGCGGACGCGGTCGACGCCGATGCGCGCCGCGGCGATGGAGTCCCACGCCTCCTTGGCCGTCGCCTTGTCCGCAAGCGGTGCACCCATCTCCGGTGGCACCTCGGCAATGATGGCCTCGAGCGCGCGCCGATCGTCGTGGTACGGGAGGTCGCCGTACTCGATGGTGTCCCAGAGCTGGCGCGCCTGCATCTTCACCTTCATGAGCAGGCTCCACTCGTGGTAGTTGGTCTTTGTCAGCATCGGCCATGGCGTCCTCGTGCCGGAGTCCTTGTACACCGTCTGGACGGCCGCTGGCGACCCGCGACGGCCTCCGCGTCCCCGACGGCGCTCCAGAGATGGCGATGGGATCCGGCGGCGCACCGGGCTCCGTGACGGCTCCCTGGGCTGCCGCTCCAACTCCGCGCGTAGCGCGGCGGCCGTGTTGGCCGCTGCCTGGGCTGCTGCCGCTGCCTGCCTGGCCGCCTTGATCGCCTGCGCGGCTGCGGCCTCTGCCGCGGCCAGGCGCTCCGCTCAATCGGCGCCAAGATTGTCCACCACTCCTCCGCCTGTGTTGGCGGCTGCGGCGGCGGCTGCTGCTCTCAGGGCACGCTTGCTGGAGGTGGACATGGCTTCTGCCCTCTCCTAACCAGGCTCTAGATGCCAATTGTTGCAAGTAAGTAGCTAGACAAGTGGAATTTCTCCTGCCAGAGGGCAGCTTGTCTCTTAGCCGCTTGATTGCATTATATAGGAAAAGCAAACTTGGGATACAAGAAGTTCTCAACTACTACAGCATATTCTAGTGTATAAAGTAGATGCTAGCTTGGATGCTAAGGCACCTGAAAACAGCTAGACAGTGAATAGTAAATAGCTAAGTAGATAACTAGATACATGGGTAAGCACTAGGCTAAACCCTCAGTTTGTTCATTAGCCACTGCCTCACACCATATTGCCGTTTTTCTTTTTGGCTTTGAAAAGTAGCTTTGTCACTGTGCAAGGTACCTTTTATTGATTTGAATAAACCTTTAAAGTATTGCTGAGCTAGTGGAGTCCTGGAGTTTTGACTGTTCTGATTGAATCTTCTGACCATTGATCTCAGGCTGTCAGGCACCATTACCTGATCAGCCTGGGCATCGGTGATGTTAGAACCTTAAAGGGGGTGTCGATTGTTTGCAACTAGTTCTCACCTCCAACTAGCTTCCCATAAATATCAGCAAATCTTTTGATACAGTAAATATGTCAAATCCATTGAACTCAGGCTGTTAGCTCTCCTTTCTTGAGAAGTTTTGATTTTTTTGTTTTTGCCATTCTCATGTGTGCTTGTTTTTTGTGAAATGCAGCTTGATGAGCATGTGGAGGGGTATGTACGAGTGTCATCAAGTTCAGACCCACATCGTGCAGCAGCTGGAGTACCTCAACAATGCTCGGAATACTAACCCAACTTCCAATGTCCACCGGCAAGCAGCTCTTCAGCTTGAGATAGAGGTTGACAGGTGGTATTCAGCCTTCTGTAGTCTGGTGAAATCCCAGAGGGACTATGTCTACTCACTGACCGGCTGGCTTCGCTTATCACTGTTCTGCCATCATGACCCACTGACTAAAGCTCAGAACTCAGATATTTATAGCTTGTGTGAGGAATGGCAGCTAGCCATCGACCGAATCCCAGATAAGGTGGCCTCGGAAGGGATCAAGACTCTCCTAACAGTGATCCATGCTGTTGTCATTCAACAAGCTGAGGAACAGAAGCAGAAGAAGAGGTCAGAGTCTGTATTCAAAGAATTTGAGAAGAAGGCAGAGGAGCTGAGATCCCTAGAGTCAAAATATGGGTCATATATTGGTGCTGAAGATTACAGAGAAATGTCACGAAAATCACCAGTATCTGACAAGCGGGCAAAGGTTGAGGCTCTGAGGAGCCACGCTGATGAGGAGAAGAGCAAGTATGAGAAGAGCATTGGGGTCACAAGAGCAATGACCTTGAATAACCTGCAGACTGGCTTCCCTAACGTTTTCCAGGCGATGACAGGCTTCGCCAGTGTCTGCATGGAGGCATTTGAGTCGGTGTACAACTTCAAGCGAAGCTCAGACCGGATCCTCGACGTGAAGAGGCTGTTGACCTGAAGCAATGTTGTCTCAATGTATAAAATGTATACAGTCCTAGATTTCTAGTAACCATAATACCTTGCAACCTTTGTGTGGCTGTTATCCGATTCTAATGGCACTATAGTAGGCTCCCGTCAAGTTCATTTACACCAAGTAATTGAACTTGAGGCCTTCTTTTCCTTTTTGGTAGAGATAATCTCTTGCCCGCAGGTTCGAAAAGGCTCAGTTCTGGTTTTTTAATCAGAAGGTATGAACTTTATGTCATGAGCTGAGATTCGGATGGTGACTGATAACAGCAGTCGCAATTCAGAAATGGGCCGCCCTTGTCGCAATTGTTGTTTTCCCGCGCCTAAATTATATTTGTAGTATACGGTCAGTGAATTCTAATTGGGGCTTTACAACTTTGCAAGTTCATCGAGAGGACTGAACCATTTCGGTAGTCATGCCACACGTCACACGCTAAATGCTCGTATAAGTTACCAGTGAAACATATTTGGAGCATATTGTAAATTCTCAGTATGCCAGAATGCTGAGTGTACTAGTATGGTTTGTCATTAGTCAAAGAAAAAGTTCAGTTCCATTTCCAGGGTCTATAACATGAGTACATAGTTCTCGGAAATTTGAGCAATTGAGAGATCTGAATTCTGAACAGCAGATGTCTATAAACAAAGGAAATATCTACATGAGCTCAATCTCAATCACAGATATCTGCAAACTGAATATAAGGTCATACGAACATTCATATGTACTACATTCAGGCATTCTGTCTCTTTCTTGTCTAGGAAGTTCTCCACTGCAACTCGATTTGGATCTGACCATTTTTTGAGTCTATGAGATGGTACTTTTCATTAATCCGCTTGTTGCTGATCACGTCTGCAAGGCTAATATCAATGTAGCCCAAAGTTTCCTGGACCAAGAAATACAGGTATTAGGATACAAGACTTGATATTTGCCTCTTCGGATTCTGCTTCTACATGCTACAGGAAAGCAGAGGTTCCAAAAAGCTAATGCAACAACTAGTGATATAGTCGTAATGCCAGGAGTAAGTATCAACCATTCTTCAATCATCTGGTGACAGGGCAACCAGGAGGATGTAGTAGATTAGTAAATTAAATGGAGGGTAAGAATTCCATTCTACCTTGCCATGTATCAGCCCTTTCTTCCCTGCTTTACTTAGGACTTCAACATGCAGTTTATCATTTACAGGAGGCTCCTCACACACGAACTCAAATTCATCCTCCCATCTTGGATCCCTATTCTTCTTGATGACCTAGTGCAGGGGATGAAGAGTAAATAAAGAGAGAGATATGTCATGGCCATTCCATGAAGATATATAAAACATAATTTGTTTACATAATACCTTTGTTTTCTTCTCCTCGCCTTTGAAAATTATTTTTGCATATGGGTTCGTATGGTGCTTCCCCTCAAGATCTTGGGCTTCATGAACAATAACATAAAGCAAGCCACCACCAGCTGGAGTACCATCTGGAGCTTTCTCTATCACATCAGCACCCTCTGTATCTTCTTTCTCCATATCTTCTTCCTTGAAAGGCTTGTATGTGAGCTCTAGAGTAAGCTCACCACGAGACTTCTCATTTTGTACATCATTTGGGTCCATGGTCTTAAGCAAGTTGAGGGTAGTAACTTTAGTCTCCTCTGGTGGGAGTTCTCTAAGTGGGATCATGTTCATTCCCATCCTTTCATGTTTCCCAACCTATAAATAACAAAAAAAAATGCATATTGTTTGGTAATTATGTTGGCAGAAAAACTACAGCAGTATTTAAATAGAACGGAAGCCATGCCTGTTCCCAATCGAAGACATTAACTTCAAGAGCCTGATTTTCTGGATCTGTCACAACAAATTTGAATTCTTCATTCCACTCTGGATTGAGATTGCTGCGCTTTACAGTTGTCTTCTTGGATGGAAGTTTATCATCTGACATCTTAAGTTTCACATATGGGTCAGATTTACCCAGCAGATCCTTCTTCCGCAGATTTTGGGCTCTTACAACCTTCACAAGTAGAATACCAACAGGCCTTTTTGATGCCCTGGGAATATGAAAACCATTTACTCCTTTCTCATCAGATACAGGTTTTGATGTACATAACGAAAATAGAAGAGGTACTAAAAATTTACTTTGAGGGATCCATTATAGGTACTTCTAGCGTCTTCGGCCACAAATACATGCTTGCTACTTGTTTCTTGATGGTCTCCTGTAAATGCAGGAAAGGTATCATTACAAAAATGAGTTAACTGTACTGAAAGGAGTGAATTAGATACCACACATCATATCCACTGTAAAGAGCAAACTAGACACTACAGAAGAATAACACTTTAAATCCAGGTGACCAACCATCAAAGTATAGAAATGCTGCTTTTGGTACACAAATGCATTTGTTTAAAGAAATGCAGGACAATAACAGGAACAGGCCAGATAATCACATTAGAAGTATGATGTGACCATTAAAAGGGAAATAATACAACAACAACAACAAAGCCTTTTAGTCCCAAGCAAGTTGGGGTAGGCTAGAGTTGAAACCCAACATGAGCCCCTAGTCACGGTTCAGGCACGTCAATAGCTATTTTCCAAGCACTCCCATCCAAATAAAGATCTCTAAGTATATCCCAACCCTTTAAATCTCTTTTAATTGCCTCCTCCCATGTTAGCTTCGGTCTTCCTCTACCTCTTCTCACATTAATATCTCGACTTAGAACTCCACAACGCACTGGTGCTTCTGAAGGTCTCCTTTGGACATGGCCAAACCACCTCAACCGATGTTAGACAAGCTTTTCTTCAATTGGTGCTACCCCTAGACGGTCACGTATATCATCGTTCCGAAAAAAGGGAAATAATGTTTTTATAATTTCTTTTTAAAATAAAACCATTCATGACAGTGCCACAAAAAACATTTACTATGTTCAGAAAACATAATGGAACTTCAACATTGCTCACAACAAAGTGTAAAATATGAACAAACTTCCACATGAGAATGTTTGAAACAGGAGTCAGGAATAAATGAACAAAATGAGAGGGAAATAATAATATATTCATA
The DNA here is from genome assembly GCA_904845875.1 of Miscanthus lutarioriparius. Lineage (NCBI taxonomy): Eukaryota > Viridiplantae > Streptophyta > Magnoliopsida > Poales > Poaceae > Miscanthus > Miscanthus lutarioriparius. Next base: position 24,916,516 of record CAJGYO010000004.1, on the reverse strand, counting down.
ATTTCTTTTTAAAATGAAACTATTAATGATAGTGCAACAAAAACCATTAGGATGTTCAGAAAGCCTAATGGAACTTTAACATTTATCTCACATGAGAAAGTTTGAAACGATAGTCACAAATACCTGAACAAATCTGTAAAGACCAGGAATAGCCATTACATCTGCTCCAAGAAGTTTTAGCCCAAAGTCAACATGTGGCTGCAAAACCAATCACAATTAGCAAACAAATGGTGGACCAGGATTATTCAAACACAAACACCAGAATAATTCAAACGAAAAATCAGTTGCCATACCTTCTCCATGAGCGAGACAAGGATTTTTGCAAAGCAGGGAAATGTAGGCACCAATGGCTTCAGAGTAATACGAGGTGATGCAAAGACTTGAAGATCCACAATCTGAAATATCTCAAAAAAAGCATATTTCAGTTGGCTCGACTCAACTCGACAAATGATTAAGTGAATATCAATTACAAATCCAGCTTACGACCAAATATTTCATACCTGGATAGTAGCTTTCAAACCGTAGGCTTTTACAACAACAGTAATATTTGGGTTTGCAGCCCATTTAAGAGATGGTTCCATTATCAGCTCTTGCTCCTCTGTGACATAGACTTTCATCCCTGGGAGGAAAAGGCATGAATTGCTTCAAAATACATATTTGCAACAGCAGTTTAAAAATTAGCATCACATATAGGCAAACTTAACATAAGCTTGTGTACAGAGTTCGCTATGCCATACATGGGAAAGTTGATGTATAAACTTCACCAGTTGTACATAGCCAAGCAAAAGGTGTGGTGAACTGGTGATTATGACCTATCACTAAGGAATGAAACATTCAATCTTAAACTCAATATACTCAATATATAGCAGCTCATCTAGAACATAGTTGTAGCAGTGTCTCCACATGACCACATCTCATATCATCAGTAATAAAAAGTTTTGAGCCACAATTAAGCAGGGGCGGAGCTAGTGGCGGCCAAACTGGGCTCCAGCCCCACCTTGCTTTGTAAAGTTTTTCAGTGATTAAGTCATACATGCATGTAACTTTACCAAGGTATCTTCATGTCACCATGCATGCAAGGATCACAAGCACACCTTTCTCTCTCATATTTAGTTACATATTCCTGATCTTAGCGATTGCAAAGCTTTTTTGAATACATTTTGACTACGTGTTCATGTAAATTGCCCCCTCCACCCCCCCTCCCTGGTTTTACTTCACCCTCCGCCACTGCAACTAAGGTTGTTAAAATCATAATCTTGAATTGGATTGGAATTCCAATGGTAGGATTGCAAATCATAAGATCATAACTATTAGAACCATAAGATCGTAGATTCTACTTGCATAATCATAGAATCAAGTTGATAAACTGACATCGCAAAGTCATAAAATCATGCAATAGAATCACGATTTTAACAACTATGAACTATGGCCACAGCTATTTTACCAATCAGGGTTGATTTTACCACTCACGAACCTATAATGGTAACTCAAGATACCAGGACAAAAGAAGGAAGCAACATAAAAGACGCATGACTGCTTGCAGTGAAGTCATGCACAATATGTGGCATCTAATAAATATTATAGTTCAAAGTAAGGCCTAAAAACCAGGTGAAATACATGTGCATGCTTATAAGGGAAACATAAGAATGCAACACTGCTGACCTTGGAAGGTGGGTGGTAAGCTACCCAAAGTAAGTGTTTCAAACTCAACAGAGTCTATCTTATACTTTGCAGTATTCTCAGCAATAATTGGCTTCGCGATATCCTGTGCAGTTCTGCAGATAGCCTACAGGATAAAAACAAAACACAAAGCATGGCAAATTCAGTGTCAACCAGAGATAATGATCTTGTGCTGTCTCAGAGCAAATGACAAGATAAGAGTACCTTGTTAAGATAAGGCCACATCAACTCCAAGAACCTGTTCAGCCAATCAATCTAGAGACGAGGGAGAAGATGAGAATCTAAAAGCGCTAATATGATTAACATAGTTTCTGGCTAGTTCATCGAAGAAGCATACTCTATCATAGTCAGGATTCTTGACCCACAAAGGAATTTCGGGAAGGATGCCCTCCAAGGATTTTGAATCATATTCCACAAGCGGGCGAACCTTGACATCCTGACAGAAAAGTAGGGAGAAAGAAAATCATTCCCATAACTCCATATATCATAGAGGCAAGTGAAAAAAAAAGATGGCATATTGCATTCAGCATATTAAACCACTTGACTCAAATCCTTGCAAGTATTACGTAAACCAGACTGCAAACTATAACGAAAACACTCTAAACTAAACACTGTGCAAAGAAGTAAAGAGTCATATATTTCTCCAGGTCTGCATTTCCTTCATGAAATGGCCCTTACCTGGGTGTGTGCAACATGTGCCATCACCAAGCAACACATTAAGTTAGGAGATAAACAGAAACACCATGGTAACCCCCGCCCCCCTTGCCCAAAGAGTGCTCAATCAGTATAAAAGGCATGAAAGGCAAATTGCAGATGCATATGTAGAGGTCTATAGAATACTGCATACATCACAACTAAACAACATAATACCCGTGGCTTATGTCAACAATGCTGATCAGACTCTGTAATAATAATGTGATACACAACAGAAAAACGTAAATGTATTCAACAATGGCCAGCTCGTTTTTGTTGTCTTAACTTCAGAATCAACTTGTCTACAGACCACTCAAAAAATAATTTGGAAACATATTAGCAAAACAGTTGTTAACAATCTAACTATTCGTTATACAGCAGCAAAGAGAAAGTATGTACACTAAGAAAGACAGAAGAGCAAAAGGAAAGTACCCACCTTGACATCAGTTGGCTGGACGTAGATGAAGAGGAAGTAACCAATAACAATGCCAGCCGAGAACCCAAAGCCAAACCCAGAGAAACCAAGCACTGTGCTGATTACACCCATCTTGGATTCGTTCCAAAACCTTCAGACCAAATGCCAGCTTTCAACCAAAAGTTGCAAAACGAACATAAAAAAGGATATAATCAATCAAAAATTGAACTCACGAAAGAACTATAAACCAAAAATATATCACTCTGCTAAATTGCGAGGAAACAAATAGAGTGGCCTGGCCTCTAGCACAAACCACAAAGATCCTAGTCAATTTACTGCACAACAATAAACCAACACCAAGATCATAAATCCTTGGTCAAAAATATTTATATGAATTATCCTCAGCAGGAAAAGGCAATTTCCCACATTAGAAACTCGAGGGACCCATCAATTAAGGTTCTCACTATCAACAAAAGTAATGCTTTTGACCACATCGCAAAAGAATAGCATCTAAAGTGTTTAAAAATTTAGTAAAAGCAACAGGTAGATAGCCGATAACAAAATGATAACAACAGAGATAGCACAAGTGCACAACTAATGCCAATTGGTTCGATAACACAACTATAAGGACCTTGGGGCAAGGATGATACTTGTAACTTTCAAGCCGATCATGCTGGGTTTTAGAATAATGTGTAGTGGCACCACGTAACTGTATGCTATTAAATATTAGTTGAGTAGACGAAAAGTGGAAACGAAAAGTGGAGGAAAAGAAAATCAAGGGTGGCACACGGTGTCTTTAATAGTTGCCCTTGCTTGCGGATTGGGTTGGTGCTTTAATCTTTGCTTTTGGGAGAGATTTTAGATTGGATCAAATCAATAGTGTTGGTCTGGTGGAACAAAGATGTGAGTGTGTGTTCAGGCGAAAAAACCAATATAATTGAAAGAAGTATTTTTAGGCTCAAACAAAATGCGAGTAGGTTTCAGGAGAAAAAGGGTAAAGTCCAGCTGAAGGAACGGAAACATGAATCAGGATTACAATATTCTTTTAGGTGGGTTGTGAATTCAAGAATTACAGGTCATGCACTCCTCAAACAGAAGATTCGTACTGCTAAGGGAAAAAATCGTTTGAATGGACAACGAGCAGTGGTAGCCCATACATTTGATCATTCTTATCCTGGATAAATATGGTTGATCCACTGAGTTAAGAATCAAGTTATAGTACCTCTGAAAACCAAAAAAATGAAGTGCACTGCTTAACATACAAACCACAGGGTTGGTAATCCCATCGACCCATCCGAATTTTCAAAACAGAAAAAAGCAGCGAAATATACCCAACGAATTACAGGTTTCATGGACTGTTCCTCCTATGCTTTGTTCTCGAGAGGCGACGCGGATCGAAATCACCAGCGCGAGAAAACCAAGTGAAACCTACGCAAACGCAAGCAACTTCCAGAGAAATACCCCCACGAATTCGGACCGCGGGCTCTACGCTAGAACCGAGGTCGAGACCCGAACGACGGAGAAACCCGGATCACACCAAACGCTGAGGGTGGGGGACCGAGACGAACCAGCGAGGCAGGCGTCGGGGCGGGCCGGCGGGGCAGTGCGGCGTGGCGCGACGCGGCGAGGCTTGCTAATACTACCTCGATGCGGAAGGCGAGTCCATGGAACGCTCGGGGGTCGGCGCTCCGGGCGGCGGCGGCGGCGGAGAAATTTGATTCGGCCGGCGGGGCGGAGGAATCGAATGGGTTTGGGAGCCTCGGGGGCGGGGAAGATGGCTCGGGCGCTTCGGCTGTCGGCACGTCGCTGCTCACGCGCACGGCGGCCGCGATCCAAGGTGGGGTTAACAATAATCCGTGGGGCGTGTGTGCGTGTGTGTGAGGGTGGTGGATCTTCTCCACTGGCCCGTGGTGAAGTTCACGCGTGGTTCGTGACGCTGACGTGCGGGCCAGGGGTGCCCGTGGTGTGATTTCCCGTTCTCTTGGACCGTTGGACGTGGATGCCCCAAACCTACGTGGCTGTGGCTCCCTCTGCTTGCATTTGCAATTGCATGGCTTATCAGCCAGCGTTAAAACAGCCACGCGTAACGGCGTAACGCATCCATCATTCATCTGCCTGTCAAATCAAGGCGGTTACTCCATCGCCACTGGCCTACACACAGCACGCTGACAACGCATGGCCAGTTGGCCACTCGCGCAGCAGGCCAGGGAGGCAGGGACAGGGACAACGTGGGCATGTTGGGCAAAAATACTGTTTCAGCTAATTGTTGTGAGAGAAAAATATTGTTCTGATATAAACAGTGATTTTATAAGGTGGTTGGTCAGCCGGCAGCCAGCCAGCCAGCCAGCCGAACACACCCAGAAGGGTCTTTGACTCTTAGGCTTGTTTGCTGGTGTGAAGGCTAGAAAACGCTGTTTTGGCTGAATTGATGTGGAAGAAAAATACGGTTTCGGCTGAAAAAACAAGCCGAATAAATCGAATATGAGGTAAGCCGAACGGGGCCTTAAGGTTTCCCCAACGGAATTAACACTCTCCTTGATCACCAACTGTTCACTTCATCGTTTTTTTAGCTTATAAGTTGAACGATGCTGTTTTATCGTAAAAAAAATACTATATCATAATTAATAAGTATAGCTGATATGATCAAACGACCAGTGCACCCCTGCCCACTGCGTGGCGCCCGCATCGGATGCCTTCATGCGAGACAAATAACTGGGCCTCTCTGTCTACCTTCCTTGAATGTCTTAAATCATGCAGAGAGTATACGTTCGTGCCATTCGTCCAGTGTCGGCAGGGTTGGGCGAGTCTTGGAAAATGACGTCGGATTTGAACTACCTGATACCTGATAGAAATTCAGGATAAGGGTTTGTTTAACAGGCTTTTACATGTATATCATTAAAAAAAATTATAATTACATATAAATTATTAAAAAAGTTGATTGCATACGAGTACCATTTGTTCTGAACTTATTTGCTCTTTAAGCCATTCCATCAATGTTCTATTCGTTTTTCACACATTACACGTGCACCGGAAATACCCTTCTCCACACCGCTCGCAAAGGCCTTTCTCCACACCGCTCGTGCTCGCGTCCGAGGCCGATGGAGCTCACACCCGCGCCCGGCAGAGCTCACGCTCGCGCTCGCGTCCGCGCCTGGCGGATCTCGCGCTCACGCTTGCAGCCGGCAGATCCGCTTCTGTCGAGCTCGCACGCGCACGCCGCGCTCGCGCGTCGCGGCGGGCGTGAGCTTCAAGGCTTTCGAGCTCATGCCGCCGCCGTCCCCTCCGTCGCGCTAACGTCGGGCGCAAACGACGGCAAGATTGCCCACGCGGTCCAGCTTCTTGAGCACGTTGTCGGCGGCCGCCAGAACACCTTCTCGTTCTTCTCGGCGTGGATCTCGAAGCACACGAGCTCGAGGTTGTTGTTGTCCGGACGCCACCGCATGACGAACGGGTGGCCCAAGGGCACCATTTAACGCCGTGCCGTGCGGCGGCGACCGCGCCGGATGGTGTGGTACCCCGCCCATGTTGGAACTCGACGCACATTGCGCGCTCGGAACGCGAACATCGACGACGGTAGCGGTGATCATGGCGAGAGCTAGCGCCGAGACAGATGTAAAGCTTGCGAGGAAGATGAGAATTTAAATCGCCAACGTAATGACCCTTTGAGTCCTTTGTTCATGTTTATATAAGACACCTGAGGAACACGACCTCATCCCACGCCATGCCGTATCGGGTACAAACACCGTTTCCCCGATGCATGTCCCGTGCGCCCGGCACGTCATGGCGTGAACATGACAAACTCCACCGGACCGTGTCGTAGCCAGGCACGACTCCAACCACGGCCGATCCTAACCGACTCACCCCTAGACACCAACTAAATGTGAATGAAAGGTTACATGATCTGCATCAACTTATCTAACAAATCACCACCTAAGCTTGATGCCCTTCTACAACTCCTAAAGCACTCCTCAGTTCTATGAACTTAACTCGTCCCAGCGATTTGGTGAAGATGTCAGCCAATTGATCTGCTGTCCCAATGTGATCCACCTCCACCTTTCCATCCTCTATGCATTCACGAAGAAAGTGATACTTTGTATCGATGTGTTTACTTCGTTCGTGGTGCACCGGATTCCTGCTGAGAGCAATTGTAGACATATTGTCCATGAGTAGCTTCACCGTCGCCTCTTTCGTTCCCAACATGTCAGCTATGAGTCGGCTTAGCCAGATTCCTTGGCACGCTGCTGCTGCTGCCGCGACGTATTCTGCTTCACAAGATGAGAGTGCGACGATCTTCTGCTTCTGTGACGACCATGTCACTAAACTCTTGCCGAGAAAATAGACAGCACCAGATGTACTTCTGCGGTCTTCTACATCCCTAGCATAATCACTATCGCTATATCCCAACAACATCGGCTGAAGCTCTCCTCCTCTTGTGTATATGCATCCATACCCAACAGTTCCCTTTAGGTATCTCAGAATACGCTTAACAGCAAGCCAGTGCTTCTTTCCTGGCGCCTCCATGTATTTGCTTACCACCCCAACAGCATAGGCCAAGTCTGGTCTTGTGTTTACAATATATCTTAGACTGTCGATCAGACTCCTGTAGGCTGTTGGGTCTACTGCATCTTCTCCTTTCAACTTGCAGAGTTTGAGCCTGCACTCCATTGGAGTATCACATGAGTTGCAATTCTTCATGTTGGCATTCTCTAAAATCTTCAGAGCATATGCACTTTGGCTCAGAGTGATTTCACCACCTCCTTGCTTAACTTCAATACCCAGATAGTAACTAAGGAGTCCCAAATCACTCATGCTAAATTTCCTTCTCATCTCTGCCTTGAACTTTAGAATATCTCCAACTGAAGGTCCAGAGATTATAAGATCATCAACATAAACTCCAACAATGAGAAAGGATTTACTGTTGCTCCTCTTGTAAACAGCATGCTCTAACTTGCTTCTCACAAAACCGAGAGCAACCAACTCCTTGTCTAACTTAGCATTCCATGCTCGAGGTGCCTGTCTAAGACCATACAGAGCCTTTTCCAACTTCAACACCTTATGTGAATCGCCAATGATGAAACCTGGAGGCTGCTGCACAAACACTGTCTCTGACAGATCACCATTTTAAAAAGCAGACTTGACGTCCATATGGTGAACCTCCCAACCACCGTGTGCTGCTAGTGCAAGCAAAACCCTTACAGTCTCTATTCTGACAACAGGGGCATAAACTTCATCAAAGTCAATTCCCTGATGCTGAGCATAGCCTTTAGCCACTAAACGTGCCTTGTACTTGACAATTTTGCCTTCTGGGTCCTTCTTGACTTTAAATACCCACTTGAGGCTGATGGCCTTCTGCTTGGGTGGAAGATCACAAGAAACCCATGTCTTATTATCCTCAATGGCCTTCATCTCCTCCTCCATTGCCTTCCTCCAACACTGCTCTGACAGTGCCTCCTGAATCGACTTCGGCTCTTCTGCAGCAACCAAGCAAATGCAGCTATACTCGAAGTCCTGCACCTCATCAGTTGTGCCAAGTAAGTTGGGGATGGTTCTGTATCTGAGTGGAGCACCATCTGAAAAATCATTGTCATGCGAAGGCGGAGTAGCCCATTGGATCTGTTGATGTGGTGGTGTGTGTGGAGATGCCACACTTCATGTGGATGGAATTGAAACTACAGGCGAAACTGGTTCCCAATCTCCAGGTTCATAAACGGGGCCATCATCTGCATCGGCACCTATCGTCGGACCGTGAACAGTGTTTTCAAGACACTGAACCTGAAACATTTTAGGTTCAGGCTCTGTTGCTGCTGCATCACCACCATGCGGCCTGCCTGCTGTTCCTGTCCCCTCCCAATTCCAAGACACCTCATCAAAAATCACATCACGACTGATCATAAGCTTATCCTTCATGGGATCATAGATGCGATACCCTTTAGTTCCTGGTTCGTAACCAAGGAAAACTCCTGGCACCGATCGGTCAGACAACTTACTGATCCCTAGACCAACACGCTTGACATATGCCTTGCATCCAAATGTTCTGAGATGTTTGACACCTGGCTTTCTCCCAAACCATGCTTCAAACGGCGTCTGGTCACTCAGACTCTTGGTCGGTGCGCGATTAAGCAAGTATACCGCCGTCTTGACTGCTTCTCCCTAGAACCAAGCCGGGACGCCCATGCTCTTGAGTAAGCACCGTGCCATCTCAACCACCGTTTGGTTGCGCCTCTCGACAACCCCATTCTGTTGCGGCGTATATGTTGTTGTGGTGTTGTGCTTGATGCCATGTTCCTAACAAAATTCCACAAACGCACCCGAATTGAACTCGCCTCCACGATTTGACCTGAAAGCTTTCAGTTTGCAACTCAACTCAAGTTCTGCTGCAGCCTTGAATCTCTTGAAGTGTCTGAGGGCTTCGCCCTTCGTGGCCATTAGCTCAAGCCACATGTAATAATTGTGGTCGTCCACAATGAGTAGGAAGTACAGCTTCCCTCCTGGGGTGGGCAGCGTGACATGGCCACAAAGATCTGCATGCACCAACTCCAGACAACCTGATGCACGATACGCCGAGGCCCTAGGAAACAGAGTCCTGTGCTGCTTTCCAAGCGCACATCCATCGCAAACCTGCTCGACGGTCTTCACCACCGGCATGCCTTCAACCATCTCCCTTGCTGCTAGCTCACGAAGGTCTCTGAAGTTTAGATGCCCGTATCTGGCATGCCACAACCATGAGATGTAGTCCATCTTCGACAGTAGGCAAGCAGGTGACGTGGTCTTCACCTGCATTATGTACAGCCGGTTCCTACGTTCTGCTCGAATGAGCACACTCCGGCTCTTGCTTCCTGTGTTCTGACGCTCCATGACCACCATGACGCCATTGTCGATTTCGACACGACACCTGCCTTCTTCTAGCTGGCCTAGGCTCACGATATTACACTTCAAAGATGGTATGCAATATACCTCAGATAGCACCCTGTGTTCTTGGTTCTTGTCGGCGATCGTCACAGCCCCGATCCCGCAAATCTCAACCTTGGACCCATCTCTAAACCTCATGGCCCCTCGCATAGATTCATCCAAATTGGACAATGAAGCTCTACAGCCAGTCATGTGGTTTGTAGCTCCTGTATCCAAAACCCATGAGCCTTCTTCATACTTGGATGGATTGACCCGTTCCTGATTTAGAAACACACAGGGTGCTACTGCAACTCCTGCAGTTCTGACCACGTTGCAAACTTGTGCCACTAGAAGAGCAGGTTGTGGATCGGTATCAGTATTGGCATGATGAGTTGCCTCTGCCTGATCCCGCGGGTACTTCTTGCACTCCCTGGCCTAATGGCCATAGACCTTGCACTTATTACAGCAGCCTTTGCGGCGTGGTGCACCGGTGTTGTTGGCCTCCTTGCCTCCCGAGTCACATGAGTCATGGTTACCACCGCCTCCTGCACCACGCACCCCGTTCTTGTTCTTCTTCTGATGGTGGCCATAGCCACCACCACACTGCCCCGGTTGAGGACGAATCTGTCATCATCCTCGCTTTGTGCTTCGCGGCCCAATCATCCTCTGTCATCATGAGTTGTCCCTGCTTATTGGTGACCTCCTCCACCGTGGGCTCGAATCGATCTTCTGCAGCACGCAGACGTCCAACGAGTTCTTCCACAGACAAGGTTTTTAAATCATAGAACATCTCAGTTGTAACTGCCACTTGATTATATCTCGGTGGCACGACTCTGAGGAACTTTTTCATGACACGAGCATCATCGACACTCGTCTCCCCTAGGCCCTTGAGATTGGTCGCAATCTTACCAATTCTCACAGTGAAGTCTTCAATTGTTTCACCAGATTTGAAAGAGATTGCTTCAAACTCGGCTAGAAGTTTCTGCGCATTCACCTCCTTAACCCTATATGCACCCAAACGCATTGACTTGATCGCCTCCCAGGCCTCCTTGGCTGACTTTTTGTTCAGCAACATCGAGTGCATCTCGGGGGGAACACCACGGATCATGGCGCCCAGAGCGAGCCGATCACGACGTCGCTCGACCTTGTCAGATTCAACTGCGTCCCACAGGAACATGGCTTCGAGATTGCATTGCACATGAGCCGACCACTCTTGGTAATTGGATCGGGAAAGCATCGGCCATACCAAATTTCCTGAAGCCTGATTCCATGCCCGCTCCATCAGCTCCTTCTCCTTCTCGTTGTTGGTGCCCATCACGACGGCAAGTGTTCACGGCTTGATCTGCTTGAACACAACGATCTAGCTCGCCCGGCTGCTCCTCCTGCCTTTCTACTCCACCGAACACGTCTCCTCCGGCAACCTTACGGCTCCGATACCACTTGTTGGAACTCGACGCAGCTGCGCGGCCTGGAACGCGAACACCGACGACGGCGCGGTGACCGCGGCGAGAGCTAGCGCTGAGACAGATGTAAAGCTTGCGAGGAAGATGAGAATTAGGTACTGCCAACGTAACAACCCTTTGAGTCCTTTGTTCATGTTTATATAAGACACCTGAGGAACATGACCTCATCCCACGCCATGCCGTATCGGGTACAAACACCGTTTCCCCGATGCATGTCCCGTGCGCCCGGCACGTCATGGCGTGAACATGACAAACTCCACCGGACCGTGTCGTAGCCAGGCACGACTCCAACCACGGCCGATCCTAACCGACTCACCCCTAGACACCAACTGAATGTGAATGAAAGATTACATGATCTGCATCAACTTATCTAACAGCCCAGCTTCCTCCTCCTCCTTGGATTGTTCTTCTTCTTCGCTCCTCCGCCTGCCCTTGCCGCGCTCGCCGCCCTACTCATGGACCCCTGTAACGAAGTGCTCATCAAAATCGCAAGCACAAGCTAGCCTAGCAACAGTTAATTTAGAGGGGGCGCACGCGCCGCGGTGATGTTGGTGAAGGAGACGCTGACGTCGTGGTCGGCGAGGTCGTGGAAGCTGCGCGCGTCGGCCTCGTAGAGCTGCCCATGCTGGTTGCCGATGCTGGGCCGCTGGTCCAGGAGGCTGTAGGGGCCGTGCGACTTGCCGAACGGCGGCAGGGACCAGTGCGGGCCGTGGTCGCCCTCCGAGGCGTGGCGCTTGAAAGGTCTTTGTTGGTTTTGGTAATTGAGTGACAACCTAGATGGACTAATTGTGTTTATGTGAGATACATAGGTGATTAGTCCACAGGTACATGTGTATGAGCAACATATGCCATGGAGGTGAAAATGGCTTGGAGATGTTGCAAAGCTCACACATGTGATGATGAAGGAGCTTATTGCACATGAGACATGACATTGAGTCATGTGATCAAGGTGGAGAAGATCAAGACAAGACTTGGCTTGATGGACCGGTTGCAAGCGTGAAGGGCAAGTCAAAGGCTTTGGAGTGATGGACCGCGTGGCGGTGAAGCTTGAGCAAGACTTGGCGCCGATGGACGATAGCAACGGTGAAGAGCAAGTAGAGTCAAGATCGATGAACCAATATAATCATGTGATGATATGAAGTGAATCATATCATTGTTGATCGTGTTGGTGCATGTGTTGCATCGACATTGAAGGAGATGGAATGGAATGCGCAAGGCAAAGGTATAACCTAGGGCATTTCATTTCACCGGTCATAGGTGTGTAGAGAAGTTTATGACCGGGTTTAGGATAGATGGTCGTACTATCAAGAGGGACAAACTTGTTTGCATATCGGTCATCTAGTGCCACTCGAGTGATCTAACTTTGCATTGTCGCTATGATCGAGTGGCGTGGCAAGTTGAGTGGCTAACATCCTTTGGGAAATGATTGTGAAAATGCTAACACACATACACATGGTGGTGTACACTTGGTGGTGTTGGCATATTTACAAAGGAGGTGGTGTTTGCAGGGGTGAGATGGGTTTGGGTCCCTCTCTCCCTCCCGCCGAGCTTGCGAGGTGGGATTCGGCGCTTTCGGGAAAATAGAATGCCTATTTTCTATTGCGCCGGATGCAAGTTCTTGTGGTTAGCACATTGGAGCAAGGGTGATGAAGTTAGAAGTGAAAACGAGTTAGTCGCGAAGATGCTGGCGTCGGTCAACTGACCGGACGCTGGATCTGAATGCACCGGACGCTGGCAGGCTGCGTCCGGTCAGGCTGACGTACGATGACGCAGAAGCTGGAGTGTGACCGGACGCTGGCTGCGTCTGATCAAGTGTGACTAGACACGTCCGGTCGAGGTCGGTACCTTACTGGAAATGACCGGACGCTGGGGGTTCAGCGTCCGGTCAGTTGAAAGCTGCTGCGTCCGGTCAAGTCAAGTGACCGTTGGAACCGGGACACGTGGCCGTCTGCGGGCGACCGGACGCTGAGGTCCAGCGTCCGGTCAACACGACCGGAGCATCCGGTCGGCCCGACCGTTGCCCAGTGAAGGGGTAACGGCTAGTTTAGCCCTTGGGGCTATAAATAGAAGTGGCCCTCGGCCATGGCTGGTGCTGAGCACCTAAGGGGACTTAGTGTCCATGCTTGTGAGTGCTTGGGAGCCCTCCATCACACATATACTTGATAGTGATCATTCGATTGTGTGAGTGAGCGATTCTAGTGCGATTGCATCGTGAGGTTGCATCGAGTGGCACTAGGTGGTCGTGTTGCAAGCCGGTGGTGCTTGTTACTCTTGGAGGTTGCCACCTCCTAGACGGCTTGGTGGTGGTCTCCGTCGAAGCCCGCAAGAAGCTTGTGCGGCGCTCCGGAGAAGTGCTTGTGAGGGGTACTTGTGCTCGCCCCACGAAAGTCGCGAAGAGCAACTTTAGTAAAGCGTGTCATTGAGCTACCCTCACTCAAGGGGTAGGTTCTTGCGGTGCCCGACGTGCGGGCTTAGCGGGTGATGCTAATTAGCCGCCGAACCACCAAGTGAGCGGTCGACACAACGGAGACTAGCGTGTTGGCAAACACGTGAACCTCAGGAGAAAAATCATCGTGTCAACCTTGTTCTTTCCGTTGGTTTGCATCTCCATTACACAAGCTTGCAATTACTTATATATATATATATCTTAAGCTTGTGTAGTTGCTCTTGTAATTAGATAGCTTGTGTAGCTAGCTAATTACCTTCTTGCTTGTGTAGCATAGAAGTAGCTCCCTTGCGTGGCTAATTTGGTTTTAGTAACCTTGTTAGTCACATTGCTTAGTTTGTGTAGCTAAGTATTTGCGTTCTCTAATTAGGCGTTGGTTGTCTTGTTATTGAGCATTGCTAGTGAGCTTAGTTAGCTTTGTGCTTTTGCTTTCTAGCATGTGTAGGAAATCCCTTGTTACTTAAAGTACTAGTGGCATAGGTTTGTGTAACCTTGCTCCTAGAATTGTTTAGGAGAGCTCTAGCTAGCCCGGCACCTTAGTTGCTTTATTAGTATCTTTGCAAGGTGCTAGTGAACATATATAGAGGGGTATAGTCTTGACTAGACCGATTATTTTAATTCCGTATTTATATCGGTTAGCCGACACGATTAATTTTAAAAAAGACTATTCACCCCCTCTAGTCCGCCATCTCGACATTACAGCGCTGCAGCTCGCGGATCTGCTCCTCCGTGGCGCGCACGATGACCCCTTGTCCTGCCCGCGCTTCCCGAACAGCCTCTCCAGCCGGTCGCTTGAGGTCTGCGACATGAACGCGATGTGAGCAGTGAGCACACACACAGGTCGACACTTCGTTGCTAAACATGTAAGACATGTATGTCATGTGTACTACATACCTTGTAAGCAGCTCTCTGGATGCTCTTGCTGAAGCTCGACAGGAACGATTCCGGGTTCCTCCCGCCGGGGCCGAAGAAGAACTGCCAAAAAAAATGACATGTCAGTCGATTGGGTTATGCAACAATCCATGATGTCTTGTTTAGAGCTTAATAATAATTACCTGGAACTCGCCAGGCACGGATATGGTGTGGAGGATCTTGGCGATGACCAGTTTCTTCCGGCCGTCGGTGTTGGCCAGGTAGGTGATGGCCCCGGCCGGCGCCACGAAGATGTGGCCTTCCTTGATGGTGTACGACCGCCTCTCGCCGTTCTCGATCGTCGTCACCACTCCCTCGCCTAGCAACCAATGAAATCCAGTCGATCAGCTAAGCACAACAACAAACGTACACGACGGCGTCCTCGATCACGGTCACCGGCGTACCTTGCACGACGTAGCAGATGCAGTGCGCGTCGGTGTGGCTGGGCACGACGAACGAGCGCGGGTTCGCCTCCAGGACCGCCACGCGGTAGTTCCGGATGCCGCGGAGGAGCTTGGACGCCTCGTGGAACGGCTGGAGCGCCCTCACGGACCCCTGCTCGCTCCGGACGACGCGGCGGAAGCTGCGCCGGTCGAACACGTACGGCCGCCGGCCCTGCTCCTGCTCACGCTCGTCTCCCGACGAGCCCTCGCCGCGCCGGTCGCCACGGCGGTCGTGCTCGTGCTCGTGCCTGCCGCCCCGTTCCTCCTGCTGCTTCTCTCGCTCCTCCTCCCTGCACTGCTCCACGCACCGGGCGCGCTGGTGCCAGGGACTGTCCTCGCACCGCCGTGCGCACCGCCAGGACTTGTGGCCCCCGTGGCCGTGCCTTGCACGACGTAGCAGATGCAGTGTGGAGAAAGGCCTCTGGGAGCGGTGCGGAGAATGGTATTCTGGACCTTTATATTGACCGGGCCCACAGGTAACGGTGAAAAACGAACAGAACATCGACGGAATGACGTGGAGAACAAAGAAGTTCAGAACGATGACACTCGTATGCGGTCAACTTTTTTAATGACTTATATGTAATTACAAACTTTTTTAATGTCATACGTATAAAAGCCTCCTTGTTTAATGAGGGGCTAATTAGCCATTTAAAAATTAGCCTTAGTATATCTATCGAACCACAAGGGTCAACAAGGAATTTACTTAGACCTTATTTGGATGCATGCGTATTCATCTCAATCAACATGTGTTCAAGTGGAATATAATAGAATTTAGTTTAATTCCACTACAATCCACTTCGACACATGTGGATTAAGATGAATACACACGCATCAAATAAGAAATGCTAATATTTTAATAATAACATGCCCCAAACTAAATCTTTAGAACTACCCATTTTGGTACACCAAATGAGTTGGCACGGCTGCTCACTACGGTACTCCTGGCGCACGCAATAGCGAGGCCAGCTAGCGAGAGCTTCATTCATGGGTAGTTTTAACATGCCTGATTATAACGAAGCATGCTGATGTCGTCCCCAAGTTATATTTCAGTAATCGAATGTGTTCCAATGTATTGTGTTACGAACCAAGCATTCCAGTATAAGATGTCTCGGCGCTTGATTTCATTTTTCATCTCAGGCTTGTTTAGTTGCTTTCCTATGGAGATTTGAGAAGGAAATTAACTGTTTTTCACCCTCTATATTTGGATTGGGGGTGGATTAGACTACAATCCAATGTATTTTGGTGGATAATAAGGATGAAAAATTAACTTGTTTGTCACTCCAATAAATATGGATTGGACCGGATTAGAATGGCTAAACAAAAAGCCTTGTATAAAATTAAGTCCTGAGCTGAACCAGTGTTTCCTAGCCACGGCCGGCAGTAACGATACGCTGAACTGTATTTTCCGGATTTCCTAGTGGTACAATATAAAGCAGTTCACAGATAGTGAATGAATGGCAAAGAGATGAAACGCATCAGATCTGCAGATCTCCAGCCAGTTCTTTATTAATTAAAAAAAGGCACAATGGCCATTTTGGTCCCTCAACTATTACTCGAGACTCAATTTCATCCATAAACTATCGAAGAGGTGCAAAATTGCAACAGGCATGATCTCAAATTCTCAATCATATCAAAGTATAAAAGCACATCTGCTGATGAGAAGCGCAAGTTAGCACAATAGTGTACTTCTGAATTCTAATAAAATGCAGCACCATGAAGGTACACGTACACTGTACATTCTCCATTCTAAATTATATTTTATTTTGGTTTTATCGTCAAATTTATCTAAATTTGACCTAATTAATAAAAAATGCACAACCATCTACAATATCAAATCTGTTTTTATTACATACTCTATGAAATATTATATTTTAGAAGTGCATTTATTTGAATTTATAGATGTTAATATATTTTTTATTAAACTTGGTCAAAGCAAGAGAGGTTTCACCAAGGACAAAGCCAAAGTGAACTATTATAATTTAGAAGGGATGTATTAATGATTTGATTGACACAAAAACAGGTTTAAACCGTTACGAGAGTATTGTCACCTGACAGTGACAGAATCTACAGAAATGGATGTAGGGAAGCTTCTTTATTTATTACTAGAGAACATCTAATCACAGTTGATTAGCCATGCTTCTCTACAAACTCAAACCAACACATAAACAATTATACCATTATTTCTGACAAAAATATACCAATGGGGCAATGCAGATAATGTACATCGCAATCTTTTCTCTGATTGATACATAACCTAGTACTATCATACAGAAGTGAAGTCCAAAACTGAGATGGATCAGTTGTCGCAGAATGCATGAAGGGTTTCATCGAGTGCATTCCGATCATAATCCCCAGTAAAGACACAGCACCCTAGTGGTCCTTTCAGAAGGATGAGTCTCAACAGACCATCAGCTACCTTCTTGTCAACCTGATGCGTCATACATGAATCCAGTAAGAGTGTTTTTTTATAGAAAAAAAGATGCAAACCTGAATATTCTAAGTGCTCTACAATAATGCAACGGAAGCACAAATTAACAATTTGCAAGTCCGGCAAGAACATGGTACTCTGTGCAATTGCAAAAAACTGTCTTAGTGCTAATTAAAATGCTGCTGGCAATCTCAAGGTACTTACAGCCATGATGTTTTTAAACTTCTCCACGGTCATGGCCTCTGGAGGTGCAATGGGAAGCTTGGCTTGCTTTAGTATGTCAACCACACGATTTTTTAGGGACTCATCTATCCACCCCAGGCGGTAAGACATATCAGCTGCCATAACCTAGGGTAGTTCCACCCCGAAAACATAAGCAAAAGATAAGAAAACAACACTACAAAATACTAAGAGACTGTATAATCATTTTCAAGTGATTTACTGTTCCAGCTGCGACAGCCTCCCCATGGAGCCATGCACCATATCCAAGCCCAGTCTCGATAGCCTGACAAATAACTGTGAGGATCAGTATACAGTTGGTGCATTACAATAACATAAGGTTGCTAAAATTCTGATAAATTCTGATGTGATAAAGGTGTTTGAGGTTGTTGCACCCGAAACGTATTAATGTCAGTAAAAATTAATCACACATAAAAATACAAACATGATAACACATACATGGCCAAATGTGTGACCCAGGTTTAGTGTTGCTCGTAAACCACTTTCCTTCTCATCTTGTGCAACCACTTCAGCTTTGTTTTCACATGATCTCTTGATAGCATAGGCCAAAGCATTTGGTTCTCTACAGATATACATTTCAAGCTCAACGTTAACAGCAAGATGAAAAATTAATTACTACATTCACATTTTCTCAACAAGTGAAAGTTCAGCAATTATGTAATGCTATTGTAAGGGCTAAACTAGACTACTAGTAGAGTGCAAAATTTCTTCCTAATTGCAGTTCGCTAAACATCTTTCACAGCTACTAGGAGTAACAGAGAACAAGATCAATCTACGTAGCATGGGCAAAGTAAAACAAAACTGACAGTTTATCAATAACAAAATTGACTTTTCATACAACGTCCATTCAGAAGTTGGGGAACTTCACAAAATTCGGATAACCATGTTCTTTCATTTGGTCATACCACTCAGCAATTAGCCATTTCAGGAAATATAAATACACAGAAATGGGTATTCCTCCGAATATTTCAAAGTGAGAAGTGAACAATTTCTTGAATTGCAAACAAGATTAGGTAGAACAGAAGATTGGATGTTGAGGTGACTACACATCCCTTGCACTCTAGGACCAGTGTCTAAGTCATAAACTGCTGTCTAGTGTCTACAACTCATTGAATATAAATACGATAGCATTAATGCACACAGGAACAGGTTGAATTGAATACCTTGCTAACAATTTCGGCATGTTCTTCTCTTGCCACTCAAAGAATGGTGCATCCCTTATGAGCCCATACTTTACTACCTCGGCGATGCCTGAAGCTAGCTCCCTGTCAGGCAATGTGTTCAGTGTATCTGTGTCAATTAGAACACATTGTGGCTGGTAGAATGCCCCAATCAAGTTCTTCCCTAGTGGGTGGTTAATCCCGGTTTTCCCACCAACAGATGAATCCACCTAAAGCAGTCATCCGAGCAACATCAGAACCAGACTTATATGTAACCCAACTTTAGGGAACCATAAATCAAGCTTATGACCTGGGCCATTAGAGTAGTTGGTATCTGTATGAAATTGACGCCCCGGAGGAATGCAGCAGCTGCAAACCCACACATGTCCCCAATGACGCCACCACCCAGTGCTACAAATGTGCACCGGCGGTCAAACCGGGACTTGACTGCCTTGTCAAAGACCTTCATCAGCGTGTCCTGACGATCACAGCCAAGTCAGGCAGTCAGTTAAATCTATACGAACTAAAAAACAAACGCCTTCACACGACACGCAGGAAAACACAAGCGAGCTCACCATATCTTTGTACTTTTCGCCGTCGGGCAGGATCACGCTCTCCACTGACACATTCGGGTTGTTGTGGGTGAGTGCCCATGTCACCTTTTCCAGGTAAAGCGGCGCGACGGTCGCGTTGGTCACCACCAGAACCCTCTTACCATGAACATGCCTGCGCAAACAGAAATAAGGATCACAGACTAACCACTCCAGTCTATCAGTCGAGGAAAAAAATGTATAATTTCACTACCTCTGCAGCAGGTCCGGCTCGTCGAGGAGGCCTGCGCCGATGTAGATCGGATAGCTACGGTCGCCGAGGTCGACATCGACTACCGTGGAGACCCTGGACTCCGCCGGAGGCTGCATCGTGGGAGCGGCGCTGGCTACGAAGCGGCTCCGATGGCGCCTCGCAGGGGAAGCGCGGAGGGAATAGCAGGAGTGACGCGACGGCGAGGGGACGGAGGCGGCGGCCGGAGCTCCAGGAGGGAGCCGGGGAGAGATAGCCGCGCAGGATGAGGATGCGGCGGCTGCAAGGAGGGAGGACGCGGAGGCCGCCATGAGATAGCTGGGGAAGCGGCGGCGGCGGTGACGGTGACGGCAATGTGGTGGTGTAGTCGGTGGTTGTTTGTTTCCGAGGGTCCGAGCTGGGGATTTGAGGCGGGTGTGGCGTGGTAGGTGGGCGAGGAGCACGGTGATGAGTGAGACGGATCGATCTGGGCAGTTGGCATTATGAATGGACGGCTGAGATGGTACTGCGGTTGGTGGGTTGGGATGGTGCGGCCACAGGGGAAGGTGAGTCGACGTGGCGGGATGGTTGGCCAAGGTGCCAACGGCGGCTCTGTGTGACTGAAAGTGGAGCCGGTCAACGTTCCCTCCGTTTCGAAGGCGGATCTATGTACGGTGCGGGTGCACCCATAGATATAAAAAAATAATTATGATCAAATTTTCATCATATTCACATCTATGGTAAAATTCTATGCAGCTAAAAAACAAACACACCCCTCACATTTGGTCTAGCTCTGCCCCTGTTTCAAATTATATGTCATTGCAACATTCTTTGAAGAATTAAATAATCTTAAGTTTGATCAAAGTTATAGAAAGATTATAAAGATTTATGACATCAAATAGGTATAATATAATTAATGAAGAATATAATGATACTAATTTGATATTATAAATATATTGTTTTATTGTATAAATTTGGTCAAACTTAAATGCTTTGACTCTTCAAAAAAATTAAAATCAGCTATAATTTAAGACGAAGGGAGTAGAAATTAGGATGGTCTATGAACATTACTCATAGTAACAACTAAGTAAAATAGTGACATAGCATTGAAATTAAGAAAGAAAGGAAAAAAGTGTTTTTTGTAAATAAGAAACTTGTCGGTGTTTTCGGACCACCGACGAGTAAATTTATATTTGCGCGTCTGACTCGAATGGTATGCTCGGAGGACACAAGGGTTTATACTAGTTCGGACGGAACGTCCCTACGTCCAGTTTGCTGTTGCTCGTGTTACCGGCACTTGATTTGCAGTAGGGGTTACAAACAGGCGAGAGAGGAAAAGGGTCCTAAGTTTCTGGTGAAAGGAATGAACGGGTGCAGAGAAGCTCGATCGTCGCTCAACCGTGTGCTTGTGTCGTGCTCTTGTGTTTTTATCTCGTGGTTCGGTCTTGTGCGGATCTGGATCCCCATCCCCTTCATGGGGCGTCCTGCTTTCCCTTTTATAGACCAAGGGAAAGCGCGGGTTACAGCGGAGGAAAAAGAGAAGAACGAGAGAGAGAAAGGCTTTTAGGATCCCGGGTCCTTCTTCTTCTTCATGCGGGTCCCGCTGATCCTGTAGATATCAATAGGGACGGTTCCACGTCGCGGCCCTGTCCGTCACTGGCGCCATGCGCAGGCGTCATCTGCCGGTCATGGTGTTCCATCCCGTCTCGGTGGATGTCGTGGTGAATCGACGCGCTACCGTCGCCGATTCGATGAGGTTAAGCGAAGCGACGCAGACGCCTGCGCCCGTCTTTGTTCTTGATGTGAATCCTCAGGTATGGCCCGTCATGGCCTCGGGTTACATCGAGTCGTGCCCGTCTCTTCCCTGATGTCAGAGTTTTGACCCAGGGCCATACGTCTGGATCTGGAGTGGTTGGCGGTGATATGGGTCCCCGTCGGGCGAGACGGAGCCCGCGACCCTTGGGGGAGAACGAGACGGAGCACGCACCCAAGGGTCGAGCAAGACGGAGCCCGCGGCCTTGGGCGAGACCCCCGCGGCCTCGGGGTCGGGCGAGATGAAAACTACGTCCTTGGGGTTGGGCAAGACGGAGCCCGCGGCCTCGGGGGCGGGCAAGACGGAGCCTACGAGGCTTTGAATGAGACCCCGTGGCCTCGGGGTCGGACGAGACGGAGTCCCGCGACCCTTGGGGTCGGACGGGACGGAGCACGCACCCAAGGGTCGGGCGAGACGGAGCCCACGGCCTTGGGCGAGACGGAAACTACGTCCTTGGAGTCAGGCGAGACGGAGCTCGTACCCAAGGGGTCGAGACATGTTAATACATCTTGCTCTATCCAGGGGAGTCAGTGTGGGCGCTAACTCTTTTGCTTTGGGTATCCGTAATATCGATACCCGACAAAACTATACTATATGGAAACCAAGATATAAAAAAACTAGGCCATAGGAGATGACTTCCCCTATGTCTTTGAAATAAAAAAGGTGCCAGGCTTCGAACTCAGGTCGGACGGGAGAGTTCCAAAGCTCACTGCTCTAACTGCCCACACCGCGAGAAGCTTGGCCAAGATATAAATAGATGTGATAGATAGATAATAGAAGAGGAAAGACACATGATCAAACAAATTCATTTTGAAGATCTCCATCGAAAATATATTTTTTATATGTAGTGTATATATATGGCTTGGTAGATATAGAAACTATTTCATAGTTTTTTTTGTTAAGGACCGCCATAATAACCTTTTAGACTTCAAGAAAAATCCTCCAAAGCACCTCCTGTAAAACGATAATACGTCACTTGGAAAAAAAATATTAGAAGAGCATCACTACATTTTCCAAGGTTCTGGCCCCTTCTCTTACTTAAGGCCATGATATATCTCCCCTAACATGTGGAGCATCTAGTGATCAAATATTTTTCTTTTCCTTTCCTTTATCCACCCCTTCCGATCCCATTTCCCCCTCCTTCGCGTGGGTATAACCCTGCACTTCTTTGTGAGTATGATTGAGTATGAGTATAGAACATAGTACTATATGTACACCACATAGGTACTATAGCGTAGACAGTGCGGTTAAGGTGTTATCAGACTGTCCGTTAAGTGGCGTCAAAGTGTCTGGTAACCCTCAGACCATTGCATCAGGGTCACGGAACATTCCGAAGAATTCGGACCATCCCTGGAAACTCTAAATGTTGAGCTAAGTGAGGACCGACCTATGGTAACTTGGGCATGTTTTCAGCCCTCTGGGCTGCTTGGGATGAGGAATTAATCGGATTGTCCGACGAGGTTCGACAAACTATCCAGTAATTATAGGACTTGGCTCAGCAAGAAGAACCAAGTGCCAGTATTATCAGACTATCATTCAAACGAGGGTTGCTTGTCCGATAACCCGTGTACAAGAAAGGCCTTCTTGGGACTAGGGAGATGAATTTATCGGGGCGTTCGACATGGTTTGACGGACTTCACAAAAATTCTAAAAAGTTTTTGCATAGGGTTTTAAATGATTAACGGACCATCTGACAACGAAATCGGACCCTCCAACAAGGCACAATACAGATGTTCTAAGTGATTTTGTGGGTGAAAAGTGTAGCTACGATCCTTTTTTATTTGAGGGGGTAGCTACGATCCTTGCATAAAGCATAGTGTTTTATTATTATTTTTTGAGCAGAAGCATAGTGTTTTATTTGTTGAGGTTGTTCTTAAGATCAGGTCTTATGAAGGCCGAGCATTGCTATGTATAAAGCACAAGTTGGCCATGGCCATTACGGTCCAGAGTAGACTCCAGACACACCTCCCGTCCCGACCCCTGCGCAAAACCAGCGCACGAACACCGACCGTCTCCCACCCCGCTCGCCGTTCCGCGAACCGGTCGTCCGCTCGCAAGCTTTTGCCGCGATGTCCGACCAAGCAGCGCCCCGCGGTCGTCCACCTCCACTCGCAGCTCCTCCATTTCCGCGCGTCCGCTCCACCGCAACGCTCCGCGAGCCCGTCCCCTTCAAAGCGGTCACCTCCTCCCCCGACCCCTCGCTAGCGTCGCCTCCCCTCTCCAGCCTGCCCTTCGCCTCCCGTTCCACCCTCCCCTGTCGTTCCCGCAATTCCGGCTCACATGACCGTCCGGGCCGCGGCCGTGCTGGTGGCCGCCGCCGCGCTCGCGCTCCTCCTCCCGGGATGGGCGGCGGCGGAGTGGACCCTCACGAAGAAGGGCAGCGTCGTCACCTACGATGCGCGGTCTCTCATGATCGACGGCAAGCGGGACCTCTTCTTCTCCGGCGCCATCCACTACCCCAGGAGCCCGCCTGAGGTACGCTCCCACGCGCGCGACTCCCTAGCTGATGAACCGAACGAAATGCAGTCGCGGCGTACTGCTGCCGGTCGGCTGGTTGGTTGATCCTGGAAATGTACTGTTGTAATGCAGGTGTGGCCGAAGCTGCTCGAGCGGGCCAAGGAGGGCGGCCTCAACACGATCGAGACGTACATATTCTGGAATGCACACGAGCCTGAGCCTGGCAAGGTAAAGGACATATATTCAGATGGACGCGTTGGCAACCAACCGCAGCAAAATTAAGGAGCATGACGTCCTGAATCTCTCTTCTGTTGTATACTGTATTAGACCGACAAATAGATGTAAATGTAGCTCCTCTGTTGCATGCCTTGCAGTACAATTTTGAAGGCAGGCTCGACTTGGTCAAGTTCCTCAAGATGATCCAGGAGCATGACATGTATGCAATTGTGCGCATCGGGCCCTTCATCCAGGCAGAATGGAACCATGGGTCAGTGCGTCCAACTAATTACCACTCTTCTGTCAAGTATGCTCATATCGATCTGATTGTTTTGTGCTTCTTCTATGCCATTTTCTCTACTTTCTTCCAGTGGTCTGCCTTATTGGCTTAGAGAGATCGACCACATAATATTCCGGGCAAACAATGATCCGTACAAGGTAATCAAGGAATTCCCTATCCATGGCTGTAACAAGGATATGCATGTACAGTTCTGGACTAATGGCATTTGGACTTTTCATGCAGAAAGAAATGGAGAAATGGACGAGATTCATAGTGCAGAAGTTGAAGGATGCTGAGTTATTTGCATCTCAAGGAGGACCCGTCATTTTAACACAGGTCCTTCATTTCCCAATTTACTCGCATTATTTGTTAAATCCTCTTTATTGGCACCATATTTACATAATACACGCTTTGATTTACCCTTTGCACAAATACATCAGATCGAGAATGAGTATGGCAACATAAAAAAAGATCATGCAACAGACGGTGACAAGTACCTCGAATGGGCAGCTCAAATGGCCCTCAGCACACAAACAGGAGTTCCATGGATAATGTGCAAGCAGTCTTCAGCTCCTGGTGAAGTGGTAACTTTCTGATCAGTGGTGAATATCTGTATACATTTTTAATGGTTCACAAGTTTTTTATTGCAAATTCTATCTTGAAAATAGTATCAAAATACTATTCAGAACA
This sequence comes from Miscanthus lutarioriparius, assembly GCA_904845875.1. Classification (NCBI taxonomy): domain Eukaryota; kingdom Viridiplantae; phylum Streptophyta; class Magnoliopsida; order Poales; family Poaceae; genus Miscanthus; species Miscanthus lutarioriparius. Next base: position 24,891,512 of record CAJGYO010000004.1, on the reverse strand, counting down.
GGAACGACATTTAATCTCTTAGAAGTGACCTTCTACTTTCTATTGAAAGGGTCTAGTTACTTCAGCTCAATCTTTTAATTAATTTCTCGCTCTCACTAGATCCCTACTTGCAATGGAAGGCATTGTGGAGACACATGGACACTGCACGACAAAAATAAGCCTATGCTTTGGACTGAGAATTGGACTCAACAGTAAGTTCAAGTAATTCACACTCAACATTCGCCTTTTTCACCAATTACACAAATATTATGAGCCAACATTACTTTTTAACGCAATGGCAGTGGCAGGAGCCAATAATATGAGCCAACATTACTACTTATGGAAGGTACACAATAGGAATAATTGAGTGAGATGAAATATATAGTGCTGTTTATTGAAAGAAAATCTAATGTTCTAATGAACTTATGAGTTATGGCCATTCCAAGAAACTTGTTGCACATTCATATGTGTGGTTACCTTACATTAGGGATGCAAGTTCCACTTGTTTTTGGGTCGTTGAGTAGACCCAAAACTTTTTTTTCTCTCTCAAAAACACAGGAGATCTGCGATTCTTTGCATTAAGAAGAAAAGGGGTGAGAACCCTTACAAACACACACAACACACACACAAGAAAAGAAAACTATACAGTTTACTTTACAAAAGGCTGCTTAGACCCAAAACTTTTATAAAATAAAGTAAAATGTCTCGCCACATCTTAGAAAGCAGCTATTGAAGTGCCTGAACCGTGACTTGGGGCTCTTGGTGGGTTTCAACTCTAGCCTACCCCAACTTGCTTGGGACTGAAAGGCTATGTTGTTGTTGTTGTTGTTGTCTCGCCACATCTTAATTTAGGGGGACTAGCTGACCTAGAATACACAATTGGGTGCCCACTTGCATCCCTGCATATATCGATTCTTGCAGCATCTTAACCTTGAGCCATTCTCCCTATTCCCTTTAAGAAGTGAAATTTGTATTTTATGTCTGAATCAGAGGTTCCACCCCCTGTTTGATTGAGTGAACATGTTCATACCTGTATATTGTAGAATATAAAAAGATAGAGTTGAATAGTAAAGCATACATCTCATCAGTTAGCAGATGGACCCATAAACACAATAAAGCAATCTGGCTGCGCACCAACTAAACCTAAACCTCTAAGGGTCCACTGCGCTATAGAATATAGTTATTTTGGGCAACATTTACTAATTCTAGTATATTTATTTTGTTAATATCCATAAAAGGTGCTCTTAACTAAAACCTGCATTCAAAATTAGGATCAAATAAGTGCTTTTAAAGTACAACCGCTATGCCAAACAGTGCTTATATCAAAAGGGAATTCTCCATTCTGTAAACATTTGGAGCTCATCCCCCTGCGAATACAGAAGGTACATACACAAAGGATTAATCTCTTCGTCTAATTTTCCTGGGCATACACAGATTCAGAGCATATGGCGATCAATTAGCTATGCGTTCAGCTGAGGACATTGCATATGCTGTGTTACGATTTTTTGCAAAGGGTGGGTCAATGGTTAACTACTACATGGTATGGATTTACTTTTTGTTCCTGCAATGAATATGTTAATAAACATTTACAGGGGAAATGTGGAGATTTATGGAATTTCACTTTAACTTGTCAACAGTATCACGGAGGAACAAATTTTGGAAGGACTGGCGCTTCTTATGTGCTGACTGGATACTATGATGAAGCTCCGTTGGATGAATATGGTCAGATCGCCTCAGTTGACCATTATATTTCTGTATTATTTTTTATCTTCATCATGTATGCTCCTCTTGACATAAGGAGCACCTAATGTAGTCCGTGAATTTTGATAGGTATGTACAAGGAGCCCAAATTTGGGCATCTCAGGGACTTGCACAATGTAATAAGGTCATATCAGAAAGCATTCCTCTCGGGGAAGCATTCGTCTGAGATATTGGGTCATGGGTATGAGGTTGGGAACAACTTCTTCAATCATTTTGGTTCCTGGAAACTTATATTATTATTTGACAGTGTTCTCCGACCTACAAATCAATCTTCTTTGGTGTTGTGATTAATTTTCTATATTGCAGGCACAAATCTTTGAGTTGCTTGAAGAAAACCTATGCCTCTCTTTCCTTTCCAACAATAACACGGGGGAAGATGGAACAGTGATCTTCCGAGGGGATAAGCACTATGTGGCTAGCCGTTCTGTCTCCATTCTTGCAGGGTGCAAGAACGTGGTTTACAATACCAAGAGAGTATGTTTGTTTGCCTTTAACCACAACTGAATTAGGAACATAGGCATTGGGCCCTAATTTGTATTTTGTTTGTTATGGTAGGTGTTTGTACAACACAGTGAAAGGTCATACCATACCTCAGATGTAACAAGCAAGAATAACCAGTGGGAGATGTTCTCAGAAACGGTCCCGAAGTATAAAGATACCAAAGTCAGGACAAAGGAACCCCTGGAGCAATATAACCAGACCAAGGACGCTAGTGACTACTTATGGTACACCACAAGGTATCACTCTTATCTGTCACACCTTACAGTTTCAGCTCAATGTGATTCTTTATTCTTTCTCCATCAGAAAATTCACTTGACTATATTTTTATTTGTTACCATCTTCAGCTTTCGCTTGGAGTCGGATGATTTGCCCTTTAGAGGTGACATCCGGCCTGTGCTTCAGGTCAAAAGTAGTGCACACTCAATGACTGGATTTGCCAATGATGCTTTCGTAGGTAACTTGGACCAATTCTGTAACAATCTTCTTCCTCCAAAGACACTCGCTTGTTGCAAGAATGCAAGTAAAACTATTGTACAAATCAAAATCCCTCTCTATGTAGGAAGTGCGCGCGGAAGCAAGCAGGTGAAGGGTTTCATGTTTGAAAAACCCGTTGATCTGAAAGTAGGTGTGAACCATGTCGTATTGCTGTCGTCAACTATGGGAATGAAGGTAAAAATTTGTCGGAACTGTGGAATGTGTTTGGAACGTAAGATGACTGACTATACTGTCCTAGTCGATAGCCAGGTGAAAAAAAATATGGTTGTATTGACGCAAGATACAAAAACTTTATTTTTTTGAAAGGCAGACATATATAGTTTATATCATAAATGAAGGGTGTCCCATGCGCTCAGCTAATGCAATAATCCTGCCCATCAGCTCTAAATTTGCATGTTTCACTATCTTCTGCAGGACAGTGGTGGTGAACTTGCTGAAGTAAAGGGCGGCATTCAGGAGTGCCTAATCCAAGGTCTCAACACTGGGACGTTGGATTTACAAGTCAATGGCTGGGGCCATAAGGTAAGGCTATTGTCTTTAACTTTCCAAAAAAAAAAAAAAAAACTCATTTCCTTGGAAGCATGAATGTCATCGTGTAGGACCTGATCGCCTCTACACTTCGTTTCAAATAGGCTGCACTGGAAGGTGAGGACAAGGAGATCTACTCAGAAAAAGGTGTGGGCAAAGTTCAGTGGAAACCGGCTGAGAATGATCGGGCAGCCACTTGGTATAAGGTAAGTTGAACCACAACTAGGAGCACTATAGATTTTGGAAACATCAAACATCTATTTCAATTTTGGTTGCAACCCTGGCCCTCTGTGTCACTATGTACACTGCCATGCTAGAGATACTTTGATGAGCCAGATGGAGATGATCCCGTTGTACTTGACGTGAGCTCAATGAGCAAGGGAATGATTTTTGTGAATGGTGAAGGCGTGGGTAGATACTGGGTCTCATTCCGAACTCTTGCTGGAACTCCTTCTCAAGCAGTGTAAGTCTGTAGTGTTAACCTTATTGAGGCAGGTATACTGTTCTTGGCCTACAAGCTTTACAACAAAAAGTCATTTCATTTTCCTCTCCCACTCTTCCTTCAGATACCATATTCCGCGTCCTTTCTTGAAATCCAAGGACAACCTCTTGGTTGTCTTCGAGGAGGAGATGGGCAAGCCGGATGGCATCCTCGTGCAGACCGTGACGAGAGACGACATATGCCTGCTGATCTCGGAGCACAACCCGGGACAGATAAAGACATGGGACACGGATGGGGACAAAATCAAGCTCATCGCAGAGGATCACAGCAGGCGGGGCACCTTGATGTGCCCCCCTGAGAAGACAATCCAGGAAGTCGTCTTTGCCAGCTTCGGCAACCCGGATGGCATGTGCGGCAACTTCACTGTGGGCACTTGCCATACTCCCAATGCAAAGCAGATCGTTGAGAAGGTACATGCTTCTTCACGATTATGCGTGTTTGTTGAACTACTATATCACACTCACAGTCACAAATCACATTTTGGCCTCTTGATCGATACTGACATGTGGAACGGAATGGACAGGAATGCCTTGGCAAGCCATCCTGCATGCTGCCGGTGGATCACACAGTGTACAGCGCGGACATCAACTGCCAATCAACGACGGCCACACTGGGGGTGCAGGTGAGATGCAGAGGGGGCAAGAATGGTGCCTGAGAATAACAAGATGGATGCTGCTAATTGACGTTTCAGCTTGTTTGTTTGTTCATCCCTTCGGTTTGACACTCATGCTTATGACCCATTGGTCTGCCATTGCAATTGAAATGTGATTGGAACATGCTTGATCGGGAACTAACATGAAATGAGTGAAGGGTAGATGCTGATCAGACCAAAGATGTGTGTTTCCCCCTCTTTTCTTCTGTGTCGTGTTGTTTCATGTAACCATCACAATATATATAGATGTTGAATAATCATGATTGGTTGTATAGATCTTAGAGCATTCCTAACTTTTTGAACAAAAGACTGTTGGAGATTGGAGTTGGACTAACTGATTGCTTCCTGCAACATGGATGAGTATTCCGTTAAAAAAATGAGAGATGAGTAAAACAATACCCTATTGAGATATTGCAAATGAGTGTAATCCAACAGCTTTGATATTGCAAGTATTGTGCATGTTGTCCTTCGTTCGTTATGTACAGAGAATAGGTCAAATTTCAACTTATTATTGGTCAATGCATAGGACAATGTATGAAGACAACTTATTTGTATCTGACTATCTGTGCCTTTTGGAATCATTCTCTCTTATTTCAATGGCTAAATAATTTTGAGTTGTGAACTAAGGGCCTCTTTGGCACGGCTTATGCCGGCTTCGGCTTCATCTATTTTGCGCAAATCGAGGCACTGTAGCGTGAAGCCGTTTTGTAAACCGGGGTTAAAATGAACTAGAAGTCGGAAAAAACCAGTTTTTCTGGCTTCACCGGCTTTTGCTTCACCGATGAAGCCGTTTTGGATGAGCCGTGCCAAAGGGAGCTTAAGTCATTCAGCTGGTTAGGTTTTTTTGTAGTGTAACTTGTCCATAAGGGTTAGACGACATTAATTGCCTGTCAACAACAGGGGTCCTATAGGCTATGATGGCTTCACCAATGTCAAGATATGTAGGTTATTATAGGGGTAAGTTGTGCGTAACGTCTTTATATGCATAAGTGAGTGCCCGCGTTCTACAACAACAACAATAAAAAAAAATCTTTGTGTTTGCTGGCACAAGGTCTTCTATCACACATTCAATCCGTCAGCTAGATATGTTTACTCCATTTTGATATTTGTTCAATAGTGTCTTTTATCATAGCCTAAACAAACCTGAAAGTAGACCTTTCATAATACCAAAACATAACCTTTTTTAAATACATCCGTATTGTATGTACTTTGACATAGCAAGATCATATCGTTCATGTTCACTACTCAAATGAAGTAACGCTTTGTATATCTAGAGCATCTCCAACGATGATCCCAAAAACAAGATTGTCGGTGTTTCGAACCGCCGACTAGTAAATTTGTGTTTGCGCATATGGCCCAGATGGTGTGCTCGGAGGACACAAGGTTTTATTCTGGTTCGGGCGGAATGTCCCTACGTCCAGTTTAAGGTTGCTCGTGTTACCGGCACTTGTTTGTAGTAGGGGTTACAAACGGACGAGAGAGAAGGTCCTAAGCCTCTAATGGAAGGATCAAATGGAGTTGAGTCTAGTTGAACTCAGTTCCTTTCAGCGTTGAGCTGTCGAGCCCCTGAGCCGTTTTTCCGTTGCCTTCGTGGGGCGTCCTGTTTCCCCTTTTATAGATGAAGGGGAAGGTGCAGGTTACATGAGAGAAAGAGAAAGAGCAGAAAAGCAAGGGAGAAGAAGGCCTCTGGAGTCGCGGTGCCCTTCATCTCCTTCACGCGGGCCCCGCCGGTCCTGTGGATGATGACGGGGATGGCTCCACGTCGCGACCCTGTTCGTCACTGGCGCCACACGCGGGCGTCGTCAGCCGGTCGTGGCGCCCCATTCCGTCCAAGTGAGCAGCATGGTCAACAGGTATCTCTGATGGAAGTCGTGCGGGGATTAGGTAGTATAACGCCGGCACGCCCGACACTGTTGGCGACATGAGTCCTTAGGTATGGCCCGTCGTGGCCGTGGGTCACGTCAAGACGCTCCCACTCCTTTCTGATGTCAGAAGTTTAACCCTGGGTTCGTACTCTTAGACTCGAAGTGGTTGGAGGTGGTACGAACCCCCGTCGGGCGAGGCGGAATCCCCCTTCGAGGGGTCTAGAGGCGAGGTCCGTGCCCGAGGGATCGAGCGAGATGGAGCTCGCACCCTCGGGGTCGGACGTGACGGAGTCCGCGTCCTCAGGGTCGGGCGACACGGAGCCCACGCCCTCGGGGCCAAGCCAGGCGAAGACCGCACCCGAGGGGTCAGGTGTAACACCCTCGGTGTTATCACTTAAACAACTTGCTAAATTATGTCATGAGTATCATGTTTTTGTGATAATGCATGTGAGAAGGTGTAAAAATAAATTTCTTGGCATGAAAAATGATTAACACAAAAGATACATAAAAATGATTCAATAGTCATGTTATATCACTTAAGGTTGAAAACTATTTTTTATTAAGCAAAAATACGATAGAACATGTATGTGACACTTAAATAAAGTTTGAAGTGCAAACTTTGTAGATGACAATAAAATACTTGCTGTAGAAAAATAATATTACTAGCTGGTATTTCTAATAGTCTAGAAACAGAACTTGAAAACAAATCCAGTTAAAAACTTGGAAATTTTCAAGTCTGCCAACAGCTAGACATTGCTATGTTTAGCAATTTATTGTGAGAGATTGGGTTAAAGGGTGGTGTAGTGTTATAGCTCGATTTGGTAGTCTCATATGCCATCTTGAGCATGGTGAAGCTGGTTTGGCTCCTAGAGCGACCGTTTGGTCGTGTTGAGCGCTTTAAAATTCATTCACGTCACATGTCTCGGGATGGTGGCGGTCACCGCTGCTGACCACCCCGTGCGCGCCATGATGACCAGCGTCCCGCATGTCACCCCATACCGCCGCTGGCTTGGCGATCGTCTTTGCTGGCTTGGCCGAGGCTAGCCGCTAACCCAGCGCCTACCGCCCTTGACCTCATATTTGCCGCCGTTAGTGCCATGTGGCGGCGTAGCTTCTGCTGCCGTTACATCAAATCTCACGCGCCGCGCTCAGACGCAACGCCGCTGCCGCCATCGCATCATCGTCATGTCCGTGCATGTCTGCTGCATCTCTATGCTGTTGCTGGTCCTGTGCGTGTCGCCTCTGCCGCGCGCATGTGGTCGAGCCGCCGTCGTCATGTCAATTAAGACACTGCACCGTGCGGGCCACGCCGATCGGGTGCGCGCGCCTATCGGCTAGCACCGGCGCGTGGGTCTTTCGATCTCGCCGCTCGCGTCCTGCCAAGGCGAGGACGAGCCGAGCCCACCTGCCGCGCTCGTCTCTCTCTTTCTCTCTTTCTCCCTCTGTCTTCCGCCATCGTCGAGTCACGGTCAAGGCGAGTCAGAGAGCGAGCACCTCTCATCAATCCCTCGTGCCCGTGTCTCCGCCATTACGTCCTCTTGCTGACTGCCCCCACCTCGCCTTGATTATGGCTAGGCCGAGCTCTAATTTTGGAGCTTTGCTCCCGCCACCGCGCCATTAAGGCCCAGCCCGCCTCATCGTGGCCAGCTCCAACCTCGCCATCTCGCGCCGAATTGACCGCACCACTAGTCTCGCCTAGAACCCCTCTTTGTCGTGTGCACGCTAGTCGCAACCCTAGTGTCGCCTCCACGCCGCTGGCATGGCCGTGTCGCTGCGCACAAGCGGCCAGACTTGCTCGGGGCGTCTCCGGCCAGGACACCACCACGGGTAGGATCTTGGTGCTGTCACTGATGCTTACCCGTTACCTCTATTATCTATTGTACATTGTGGCTCACCGGAACACGGTTGCTGCCGCACTCGGGAGAGCCCGCTCTGCTTCACCCCTGTTTGTGCAATCACCGCCCATCGTCGCGCGTCGGCCCATAGGTGAGCATCGGTCCCCTCGCTAGGTCTGCAAGGGTCTCAGGTGGCCGTCGTACTGCCTAGTGCCACCGCCCGCCGTGCTGGCGAGCGCAGGGCGTCTCGGGGACCTCTCCGGTGCAAAGGTGAAAAGATATGAGGGCTCCGTTGCAAAGTCGCTATCTATAGAAATAGTACGTGTAGTGTTCGCGCTATTGTCTGATAACGTGAGGGCGTTTTTGCAAGAGTGCCAGCGCGTGTGGGCTCCCTGCTGTGGGCCGCCTCTGCGCGTGGGCCGCGCCCCACGTGGGCTGCGTTAGGCCAAAATCGGTTTATCTTTTTTCGTGGAAAATAGAAATAGCTTTTAGTTTTAATTCTAAGCTGAACTTTGGTAAGTAATATAAAATAATGTAGATATCCAAAAATTATGAAACAAATTTTGTTCGGTTCCTAAAAATTGTGTTCTATCTGTTAGTGTATTTAGTTCATATATGTGCTTATTGATATCAGGAGCTATTAAATCATTTGAGAGTGCTCAATATTATTAAGTTAATTATTGTAGGAATTTTTGTGGTAGATCGGTGATAGCAAAAACCCTAAAAATTTTATAGTAGCTTCATTGTATTATTATGTGCTCACTATAATTTTGTAGCCCTAAAATATACTTTAATATGGTAGCTAAATATCCATTAAGGCTAAATAAATAATGTCATGATATTGGTTTATAAAAATTAAGCACTTGTAGGGTGAGCTTGAAATCTATTTGATAGAGATAATGATTAGCTTAGTGCCTTAGTCATTAGAGCTAGCTTAGTAACTTAGCATGTGTGTTTTTATTTTAAGAGTTGCTGTTGCCAAAATACTAAGTGTTGCATCATCATTGCATGCATGTAGAGAACGAGTTGGTGTAGTTCATGACCGCCGGAGAGCAAGAGTACAAGGAGGTGATCGAGGAGTACGAGGAGGATGTCCTTGTGCAGGAGGAGGTTTCGAAGTCGTCACTGACTGACTCAGCTGACAATCCGCCTGCCAAAGGCAAGCCCCGATGCATAAACCTTATTTTGAATAATCATTGGATATATATATATATATATGTGATGTGCATTTATGTTACAGGATTTGTATTAAAACTACATGCATAGATAAACCTACTGTAAGTGCAATCAAGCCCTATTGTGGGTTTTGGTATTGATGACCACCAAATTAGAGAACTAATAAGATTTATCGAGATAACAAGCAGGGAATCAAAGAATGAGGATGATGTTGTAACAGAACCGACCAATTATACGAGATTAAGTAAGGAAATCTTCCGCCGAAGCAGATAATTTAGTAAACTTAAGCCCGTATAACCCGGTAGTCCGTAAAACCACGAAGGATTTCAAATCAATCGACATACAAACCAAGATCATACAAGTTTAGCAGTCACCGTCACATGTTACATAAAGTTCGCAATGACAGTGGATACATCAGAGTTTAGAACATAAAGTTATTACAACCTAAGTTCAAACTGAAATAGCGGAAGCAAATAGTTTTAAAGCCACACACACACTTTTAGTGCAGATACAATGTCAGTAGGTAGTCATGTCCAACAAAAGCATCAGATGAGAGATACGGAGTGACCATTGCCCTTGGTCCTAGTTGTCACCCATCACCGGGTACAAGCAGTTAATGCAATAACCATAGTACATTTGACCATCTGCAACAACAATGGGAACAACGCCCTGAGTATGAGAAGGTACTCAGCTAGACTTACCCGTCTTAAACCAAAATAAAGCGACACCAAGGATTATGCAAGGCTTTTTTTAGTGGGCTAGTTGACTTGTTTGCGAAAAACATAAGTTATCATGAAGACATCATTTTGAATACTTTGCATCATCTTTATTAGGACCTATCCATCAAGGTAAGCACCTGTACTATAGCAATCACTTGATTAACCAATAACATCCAGTTACCAATTTAGATTTAGCATATCCCATACCATCCAGATAACCATCACTGTTCCATAATAATTACTACGATGCCGTAGCTCGAGTCAAGTGCTCACTGTCCAGGAGCGATGGCGATTCAAATCGATTCCTAACCAGCTGGTGATTTATTCCTCACACAAACCATGCTTCTCCCGTCAAGGTCGCTTAGATCACCAATGACACTTTCCAAGTAGCCGTGGGATGACAGTCATGGACCGCACTACCCAGGGACCGCCCGACTGCCAGGACGCACCTTGGGCTCACTCTTCGTGTCCTCGTCATACCCTCTTCAGCACCAGTCTGCGCATCCGAGTTCATCTCGGCTTGAAATAGTGTTACTAGCTTCGTGGTCGAAAGATACTTTATTCGGCCAGCTAAATGTGAGGCATGCGTTCAACATGACAAGAGGAACGAGCAACGATCGGTCCTTAATCGACACAGACAGAAATTAATAGCACCCCAGAACCCTGTCTGGTTGCCTCCAACTTTTTCCGTCCGATCTCTAATTATCCATCACACATGGTTAATTTCAGGATATCATTCTTTTTATAGCTAAATTCTTCCAGTAACCACCTATAATGTAGGTGACCGCATATCACCGATCGCTACCGGTCTAAGCAAGGCTAAGCAGTTATTCGATCCTGACCTAACTAGGTAAAAGGGTAATAAGGTAGGCAAGGATAGTAATAAATGCATCAACGGTTTCAATCAACTCCTACAACTTAATGCAATAATATATAAACTCATATATAGGAATAATTGCTTTTATAAAGTAGGAGACTTAGAATGCTCCGGTGCTTGCCTTGTTCGAACGAACTAGGATGATGATCCACGCACTCGGGCAAATCCTCTCCCGGCTCCTCTTCCTTTGGCACCTCCTGTGCCTAGACTTCTTGTGGATCTGTCCCGGTTTGCTCTTCCTGCACTACTACTAGCAACTCCTCCTGTGATCCTGTATGATGCAGATGTATAAGTGCTAATGCATAGGTGCATCGGAGAGATGACATGTAATGATCATGATGCATGAAATGTAGATGAACATATTTAACTTTATTGGACATAGTAGAAGTAAAGCTCTTCTACAAGGTAGCCAACATCATCCAACAACATGTACTACTATTCTACTACTACAACGACTGTACTAACATGCCGAGTCACCACAGCAAGTTAATATGCTTCAAAGATACACCAAAGCAAACATTATTAACTAAACATGCATTAAAGAAGATAATTTGATTTCATTTTAAACTAGGGCTACAACAGCAACATATATTTTTGGTGCTCATAAAAATCTAAGAAAATTACAGTAGCATAGTACTACTCTAAGTAGACTACCATAAAATTTTCATGGCATTTGGATAAGTAAAATAGCCTACACAAAAATGACAAGGTATAATTGCTTAAAAAGGCATAAATAGGAAACCTTAGTGAAAACTGTCAAGAAACAGATTTCATATTTTTCTTAACATCCTTAAGGTACTGATATACTCCCCACAAAATTTCATGGTCATAGAATTCCTAGATAATTTACAAAAATTCACACAAGTATCAATCAATAATGAAAGGAAAATCTATAACTCAAAAACCATACATGCAATGACTCTAAAATTTTTACCAGAGCTTCTACTAAGCAAAAATAGCTTGCCCACAAAATTTCATAATTTTTGGAGTACAGAAACTCAAGATATAATTTAAACCAGTTTGCATGCATTTAAAAATACCTTTCCAGTTCCTATTTAATTCATCCAAAATTTCCACACCAAGTGTTCATGTCATATTTTTACTAAATACTAGACTTCATTGTGATTCTACAAAAATTAGAATCACACCATTTGGATCTACCAAAATAGAGATACAAAATTCACAAAACAGCATTCAAATCTGCACAAATGAACTATCTTTCTGGATCTAGACCACTGACATTAGGGACCCACGAAACAGAAGGACCCACACGTCAGCGACCGAAAAACAGGGCATGGCAGGAAACAGCGCGGAATCGACGCCATCTCACTGACGGCGATTTCTCCGGTGGACCTGAGGGCACCGGCGTGTTCTACAAGACAAGACGCACCTATCTATGCCCTTCCCGCAACCGCTACCTAGCTCTAGCTACGACGGCGTCAGCAATGGTGGACTGCGGCGAGGTTCTGACGGCGCTCCGGCGAAGTCCGGCTATGTAGGCGTGGCTAAGCTCGGTACGGGCTTCTAGGGCTCACAGGGAAGCTAATGGAAGGAATAACGGGGAGCGAGAGGGCTCCGGTGACAGACGGCCATGTGAGCTTCAACACCGGCGAACCTTGGCCATGGCGGCAGCGGAAATGGCCAATAGGCCCTCACCTAGAATTACCCGGCGTTGCGAGTGGGTGGATACGGTGGCTCGTAGCAATTCGGAGCTCGTGACTAGCTGAAGGCAGCAAAGACGCGATGGCGAGGGAGATAGGCAATGGCGACTCACTCGGCGGCAATGGTGGAGGTGCGGCGCTCGGCTCTGAGTGAACTGGCGAGGTGAGGAGGCGCGGGTGAAGCAAATAAGTGAGCCGTCGGGCGCGTGGCATCGTCGTGGAAGCAACAGCATAACCAGCGGGGGCAGCGCCGGCATACGGCCGCCACTTGGCCACCACGGCCTGACGGTGTCAGCCAGCTGGCCCGCCTGAACCCGTCCATCAGAGAACGCCGAGATCGACTGACGGCGAGTTTTCCAAGTTTCCAAATTCAAAAACGTTGGTGAGTTAGCAGAACTTCCTTGAGTAAAAGTTGTATATCTACGATAGGGCTACAACATTTATTTATAAAGGATCAGCAAATTCGCAAAGGATCATGAGTTAAATCAAGCCAAAGTCAACACCGTCAAACTGGAAACGCAGGAAACACTTAGAAAAATTCTAAGTGTAGAATCAGCACTGATTTCTGGCTTGTGGGCCCAAATGGAACATGTTGTGCACATTTTCATGACTTGGCTTCTAAACAAAGTTTGTTCCTTATAAAATTTGCTACAACTTTGGTTTTGGCTGCTCAGACATGCATACACTCTAAGTTGTACTTTTTAAACAGTCAAACATGAGAGCTCTAGTGGTCAACACTAGTCAAACTATTACTGGAAAGTGTAATTAGGCAATATGGTCAACATGAACAATGTTCCTAATGACATTCTAAGTGTCACTAAGTTGTTTAAGAGAATTATTATCCACATCACACATTGGTCACACCAGAATCAAGCACTGTATGTACTGAAACAATGAAAAACAATTGAAATGTTACCTTTGTTTCATAGTCATGTTTCACACGTTTCATGCACACATGGCAAAACAAACGTAGCACCCAATCTACTAAAACAAAACTATGCCACATACATGTTTCATTAGTATGTTTCCATTCTATATTTCATGTCATGCTTATGAATGCATAATAATTATTATGCTCATGATTTGCAAAATGTTAATGCATGCTTAACACCGAGGTGTTACAGATGTATAGGTTGCAGGTGTCCTAATTACAAATGGTGGCCAGACCTAGCTCAAAGGAAGCTTAAATTCTTTTATGTTTTGAAATTGAGTTTAGGGAAAGCCGTACTATTAAGAGGGATTTTAGGACAGTTGGTCAACTGTTGAATCAGATGCTCAAATTCACAGATTTACATCCTCCCACCTAGTCAAAATAGTCAGCCAAATTTGATATCATATTACCTATTTTGGCTAGGGCGGCAGTGTCGCCCTGTTAAGAGCGACAGTGCCGCCCTTAACTGATCGTTGGGCTCAGGGGTATTTATACCCTTCAGGCCCGGCCCACAACGGTCATCTTCTCCACTGAGTCATTCTGCTCGAAAACAGATAGAACCAAAGCTCACCTCTCTCCTCCATTGTTGCTCCTCCATCCCTCAAGCTAATCCTTTATTCCAACCATCAAAACTTAAGAGAAAAGGCAGCAAAACTCGATTGGAGAGAAGATCCCCTGATTCCCAAAGTCTAAGAGCATTTGGTTTACGTTTGGCCGGCGGTTCTAGGGTTTGTTACTCTTGAAGCTTGCTCCTAGCCGGCTAGGCATCGCCCTTGTGCTTGCCAACTCGTGTGGCAGCCTTGGGAGGTTTGTAACCTTATTCAAAAGCTAAGAAATCACCCCTCACTTCAAGAGTTCACTCTCTTGATTTGAGAACGAGGGTAAGGCAAGCCTTGGTGGCAAGCTCAAGCCTTTTGTGGCTTCCTCAACAACGTGGACTTAGGCAAACCTTAGTGGTGAGCTGAACCACGGGATAAATCTTGTGTCTCGCGTGCTTTATCTTTACTACATTTGCTGTTTACCTTATTGCTAGCTTGTCGATGCGGGACCCATAAGGTTCCCCACGGAGAAGAGAGAAGAAGACCTAGTCCAACTAGGATTCCCTACATGTAATCCTATTAGGACTAGTTACACGTAATCCTATTAGGATCTCTACTTTATAACCGACTAGGACTCCCGCCTCTCCTGAACTATATAAAGGAGGGCAGGGGTCCCTAGATCGGCAGCTGACACACACAAGGACGAGAATCGGTACGAGAACACTTCATAATCAATCCAACGCAAAGGCAAACGCCGACTGGACGTAGGGTCATTACTCGATCTACGATCGAGGGCCTGAACCAGGATAAATCGACTGTCTCTTGCGTTCACCATCGAGTTCAGCATACGCCGAAACCCGAACGATACTGCCACGGTACCCCTGTGGCAGGCTATCGGTGGTAAAACATCGACAGCTGGCGCGGCAGGTAGGGGCTTTCGGCGACTTTGCATCCGAGAGCTCGATGGACCTCGACAACATGATCTTCTCAACGGG
The DNA here is from genome assembly GCA_904845875.1 of Miscanthus lutarioriparius. Classification (NCBI taxonomy): domain Eukaryota; kingdom Viridiplantae; phylum Streptophyta; class Magnoliopsida; order Poales; family Poaceae; genus Miscanthus; species Miscanthus lutarioriparius. Next base: position 24,876,496 of record CAJGYO010000004.1, on the reverse strand, counting down.
ATCAACCTTCATCTTCGTTTCATGGATCTGCGAGGCAGGCGACGATGGCAAGCTCCGAAGCCGTCTCCTCTTACAGACATTACGACAAGTGCGGAATAGCACGATGCACCAAGTCACTGGAATCGAATCCAGCCCACAACCACGGCATACGACGCTAAGCGGCGATGGAGTCTTTCGGCATGACATCCTTTCAGCAAGCAAGATGATTAAGATGATCAAGATTTCTGAGACTTGCATGCATAAGCACATGCACATACGACATCAAGCAGCATGCATGTATTCGACGAGATCAGTACCAAAAAGCAAATCGGCAAAGATGATCCTGCGCGTGTCAACATTGGAGACCAGCGCATCCTAGCTCAGGTTGCCCGAGCTCGACTCTGACTCTCCCAGAGCAGTGGCTGTCTGACTCCTAGCTCTGGCCGGCGGACGAGTTCGAATCAAGTCCAAGGCTGAGTTAAAGTCAAGATCCGAAGTTCGATTTCATGTCTCGGTGAGATACAGAGCCGGCGGCCCTCTGCTCAAAGCCTACAAAAAAGATACGTGTCAGTTAGCAGCGCCATCATGGCGTCTGTACCGAACGAGAATTCAAGCTGTTGCTGCATACCAAAGGCGGTCAATTTGCGGCACACGAGTATAGGGCGAGGCCTCCACCCGTGTTGCGGCAGCGTTCTTCTCTGCCTTGATCAAGTTCGACTCTTCTAATGACCGATTCTAACTCCATCCCGCCGATGTCGACTATGCTGATGACCGATTTCGACTGTTTCGCCGAGTACGACTCTGTTTCTACTTGGCAACTACTCGGCTCGATCAAGAGCAGGACGACATCAAAGCTAGCCAAGATATTCAAGATATTATGGCTTCACATGCTGGTGCATGCTCTCGACAAAGACAAGTTCGTTCAAATCGTCATGCCTGCATCAACGTGTGCCGTGCGTCAGGCATGCCAGCCAACCATGATCCGTCATGAACAAAAGCAATCTACATGCATATACGGGAATAATTTCTTTTGCTACTGACACACAGCTTTCAAATAGCATGAGATCAATAATGCCTGAGAAAACTCGGGTTCGGCTGATCACAACGTTCGGCTCAGCAGGCCAACAACCAGAGAAGACGTATCCGAATCAATGTGGCATGCAAGCTAATTAAATATTGAGGCTTGTATACATGTATACATGCAGGATGTATAGCGACAACCGGGAAGGTGTAGAAGCGAATTTGATTTTTTGAATCCTAGTCTGGAACGGGTCCGGTCGATCACGGATTGGTCTTGTGACCTACTCAACTGGATGCTGCAACTGATCCAATTTCATCAACAAACCACTAGCTGCGGTGTCCAACTACTCCGTTGCGGTGTGCCACTACTCGCTCGCATGTCCAAGTACTCTGCCGTGGTGACCGACTACTTGGTTGTGGTGACCGACTACTCGACAGCTCATGTCCAAGTACTCGCAAGCTGATGCTCGGGGGCTGCAACCACTGAGGTCTCCTGAGCGCAAAATGCGATCTACGAGGTGGACGACGAAGGCAAACTCCAAGGACGTCTCCTCGAAGATCGAGAGGACCAGGAAGTCCTCGCTCTTTCGATGAGATCAACAAAAGAACTCGCCGGAAATCTCTCACGTCTCATGATGTCTGAATCAACACCGGTCGAATTCGATTCAGACTCTTGGACAGAACCCGCCTTGAAATCCAATCCGGGATCTTTTCATAGCAATCTGGGACTCCGGAATACAGCTTCAATCCATCAAAAGATCAGTTCAGGCTTACTTTAGAACCCTCCCATGAAGTTAGGTCCTCACCCAATTGGACTCAACAACATAGCAAGATCTTACCAAGACCCGCTCCAAGAAGTAGCCGGTCCAGTGCGAAGGCTACGGCTTACCAAAGCACAGGAAGGCCTCATACTAAACATGACATCTCAAGATTGCCTCGTCCACTGGCCGGGTCCTATTCCCAAAAGCAGATGAGACAGCCGTTCTACCCTACCAAAAAGGCAGTATGCTCTACGACACCGATGCCTCCACAGAAGACATCAACAACTCGTGCAAGGCAGACATAGAAGCAGTACATGCCCGAGAAGTTTTTATTGTTCAACAATCACCGCAGATACCGCCACAAGCACCAGATGTAAGATCCTCAGATAAGTCAGAATCCAACATATCTCCCAACGCCCTGGAATATGATGGCGAGTCTAAGGGCCAGAAACAAGCCAGAGAAAGAAGAAATAAACTAAAAGAAGGTCGCAGACGCCGCGCTAGATAGCGCAAAGAAGCCTGGGTCAAGTACGAGACAGAATTAGCCAAGTACGACAAGAAGAAACATGATCAAGAGGCCGGAGAAAGACGAGCAACCAGGGCACGCAATGCTCCATATGATAAGATCCAAGAAGTGTTAGAAGAACTTGAAGCCATTTCACATCCAAATGAAGAACAAGAACGACTCCGAGAACTTTTACGAACAACATCCTTAAAAGCACACGACGGAACCACCCGCTCTAGAATACCCGCCGTTTCAGCCGGGCAAGAAGTACAAAGTCAGAGGAGGTCTGCTTTTGAAAGACGGGGGCCAAACAGAAGCCATGACCGAGGAAGCAGAAAAAACCATACTCAGAGTGACCAAGCAAAACAAAAAAGCAAAATGGCTGAAAACATGCCTGAGCATCCCGGCCGAGAGCAAAATAGCTGAAAAGACGCTTGAGCCCGCCGATGAGGGTAGCTAAAAGCTAACACCCGCAACAAAAAGCAAAATGGCTGAAAACATGCCTGAGCATCCCGGCCGAGAGCAAAATAGCTGAAAAGACGCTTGAGCCGCACGATGAGGGGGTAGCTAAAAGCTAACACCGAAACAAAAGCAAAATGGTGAAAACATGCTCGAGCATCCCGGCCAAGAGCAAAATAGCGGAAAAGATGCTTGAGCCTCGCCGATGAGGGTAGCTAAAAGCTAACACCGAAACAAAAAGCAAAATGGTTGAAAACATGCACGAGCATCCGGCCGAGAGCAAAATATTTGAAAAAGACGCTTGAGCTCGCCGATGAGGGTAGCTAAAAGCTAACACCCGAAACAAAAAGCAAAATGGCTAAAAACATGCCTGAGCATCCCGGCCGAGAGCAAAATAGCTGAAAAGACGCTTGAGCCCGCCGATGAGGGTAGCTAAAAGCTAACACCTAAAACCAGTCGACCGAAATTGGACTTCAAAAGACCCTCCAGCTCTTCGTTCCAAAAAGCAAGAGGCTCGGGGGCTACATCCAGATAGGAATACTTTCCTCAAAAAAGCACAAGCGCCACTCAAGAAAGCACTCGGATGCCGAAGTTTGCCAGGGCAACATTCTATGACGAGTCGTTTTACATAGCGCAGACGAAAGGTTGTCAACATAAAGATCTACATCTAACAAGTCATAGCGCGGACAAAGCACTCGACGGATCACAAAAGAGGAAGAAAAGAAAAGTACTCGACAAATCGAGGGATTTCGTCAGGATGACGCTTGTGAGTTGTTCTGAGGGTAGTACAACAACGACATGCACATATGACGTCCGAGAAGCAATAGCGAGCAAAAGATTAAGAGATATGCATATATATACTGAATACACATGCACATACGGATCTCGCATGCATGCAAATGAGGAAGCCATCAATATATGGACACATAAATCATGATGGGATACGAACGATCCAACAAGGTGCAAGCACATGTCAAGTCATATACAGTTTGTCATCACATATCAAAGCCAAATCGAGAACCAAGCCACGAAAGCGCAGTCGTCGAGACCAAAGATAGCAACATGTCCGTTCGAATGTCCGACTTGAACACACGAGATGTCAACCGTGCATCAAGACGAGATAACAAGCAAGCCTTAAGACCGACTACTCGGCGAGAAGTCCGAAAGTACTCGGATACGATTTAAGCAAGAAGAACACGCGATCTACATAACAACTCGGATCACGGAAGCCAAGCCAAAAGAGGAAGGCACACAAGAAAACCCAAAAGTCTGCAGGCTAGACAAAAGCTGGTTTGATAAAAAAAGAACGCCGATGAGGTACGGCAAGAACCAAAACAAGCTCGAGAAAGAACCGGATTGATCAAAAAGAACCCCGACAAGGTACGGCGGTACCAAGACAAATCCAGAAAAGAACCCGGATCGATCATAAAACAACCTCAAGAGGTCTTGCAAGTACCAAGACAAATTCAAGAAGAACCCGGATTGATCAGAAAACAACCCGGATAAGGTATATACAAGTTCAGAAAGAACCTGAACGAAGTGCAAACATCCTGGAAGAGGTACATCAAGAACCAGAGAAGTCTAGAAAACGACCTGGATGAATAAAAACAACTCGGAAGAGCATCACGACTTAGTCAAATCAGAAAACAACCCGGATAAGGTACATACAAGTTCAGAAAGAACCTAGACGAAGTGCAAACAACTTGAAAGAGGTACATCAAGAACCAGAGAAGTCTAGAAACGACCTGGATGAATAAAAACAACTCGAAAGAGCATCGCGGCTTAGTCAAACACTAAGCTCGGGGGCTCGGCATTCGCTTCAACTACGCTCGGGGGCTCGAATTCAAGGATGAAAGACCAAGAATACAAGTACTCAAGACTACAACAAAGACAACACATCAAGACCCTTCATCCGATTTCTATTCTAAAGAAAAGTACTCGGAGAAGGCTCGGGGGCTGCGGGATACATAACCCCAAAAAATTTTTGAAGACAAGAATCTGGACCCTCCAACTTTTGCAAGCAAAAGCAAGAGGCTCGGGGCTACACTCAAAGTGAGTGCAATTTTACTGAAAAATTGCACCCACCGAAAAAAGAACTCGAGCGACCAAGAAGACTAAAGGGACCCTCTGGCTTCTTGTCCCAACAAGCAAGAGGCTCGGGGGCTACACTCACTGAGTGCACTTTTATCCAAAAGTGCACATCAGCCGAAGAAAAGACAAAGAAGACCATCTCAAGGTTTCACTTCAAGAAGAACCTCGAACGGATTTACAACAACTCAACGAAGACCAAGAAGAACAAGAAGGCTTCCGAAGCTCATCCATGAGATGCTCGGGGGCTTGTCGATGCGGGACCCATAAGGTTCCCTACGGAGAAGAGAGAAGAAGACCTAGTCCAACTAGGATTCCCTACATGTAATCCTATTAGGACTAGTTACACGTAATCCTATTAGGATCTCTACTTTATAACCGACTAGGACTCCCGCCTCTCCTGAACTATATAAAGGAGGGCAGGGGTCCCTAGATCGGCAGCTGACACACACAAGGACGAGAATCGGTACGAGAACACTTCATAATCAATCCAACGCAAAGGCAAACGCCGACTGGACGTAGGGTCGTTACTCGATCTACGATCGAGGGCCTGAACCAGGATAAATCGACTGTCTCTTGCGTTCACCATCGAGTTCAGCATACGCCGAAACCCGAACGATACTGCCACGGTACCCCTGTGGCAGGCTATCGGTGGTAAAACATCGACATAGCTGTTGCTAGGGTTTAGTTGCTCGATCCATTATTGTGTGAAGTTTCTGTGGTATCTAGTCTTTGAACTGGATCTTGGCTTTATATTGCAGGATTAAACAACTAGTGGGGTCTGGTTCATATCTGTTAAATCTCAATTGTGTTAGATTATTTTTTGTAGAGCGGCAGTGCGGCCCTATAAGGCCGGCAGTGCCACCCTCTGTTCTAACAGAGTTTTGAGTTGAATTTTTACAGGCCTATTCACCCTCCCCTCTAGGCCTCCTTTATCTCCTGTAGATCCTACAAGTGGTATCAGAGCGAGGTTGCTTTGTATACGCTTCACCACGTGAAGTATGGAAGAAGGAGAAGGTTCGAAGAACGTTCACGTTGCGGATGCAAGTGGTGTGCACGTTGAGGATGTCGGTAGCAGCAGCGAGCTGTCCATGTCCACAGCAAGTGATGCCACCATCAAAGAACCCAAGACCACCGATGCCGAAAGAAGAAAGACAAGAAAAGAAAAAAAAGCCACAAAGATCGCAACAAGAGAAGCTAGAGAAAAGAAGAAGGAAGAGCATCGGCTCAAAGACAAGAAGAAGAGAAAAGAAGCTAGAAGAATCACAAGAGAGGCAAGAGCTAAGAGAAGGGCAGGAAGAGCTCAAGAGTAAGAGAAGAATGAGTATGATGCATCATCTAGTGAGCTCTATAGTAGCTCGAACGATGGAGATGATGATGTGTCATACCATGCTTCAAAAGATGGCAAGGAGGTGAAGAGCAAGGACAAAAAGAAGGATAGCAAGGACAAGAGCAGTAACAACAACAAGAACAAATACGCCGCCATATCCTTTAATTATTCTTATTTGTCTAAGCATAACAAAAGGTCATTTGTCAATGTACCTGTGGGCAAGTTGCCTCATTTTGATGGGACAAACTTTGCCAAGTGAAAGCACTTGATGAGTGCCTATCTTATAGGTCTTCACCCCGGTCTTTGGGAGATTGTGGTGAATGGATTGCAGCTACCGAAAGATCCTGAAGCGCCAACAAATGAAGAGCTAGCTGCTGTCCATCTCAATGGCCAAACCACAAGTATTCTTCTTAGTGCCTTGGATGGAAATGAGTACAACCAAGTGATGAATGTCAATGTTGTAAAACAGATTTGGGTCACTTTGCATCTAGCACATGAAGGTGTTGATAAAGTGAGGAAAGCAAAGATTGATTTGTTGATGGCCAAGCTAAATAGGTTCGTGATTGTTGATGGAGAGGGGCCACAAGAGATGTTTAATAGATTGATGACCTTGGTGAGCAAGATTAGAGGCTATGGATGTGATGAGCTTGATGATCACAAAGTGGTGAAGGTTATGTTGGAAGCTTACTCACCAAGAAATGAGACCGTAGTTACCTTGATTAGAGATAAGAAGAAGTTTGAGCACTTCACATCTAATGATGTGCTTGGAAGATTGTTGACATTTGACATGCAAATAGAAAAGGCAAATGAGAGGAGAAGACTTGGTGAGTTGCAAGCCAAGCTAGAAGGCATGAAAATTAAGGAAGTAGCTCTCAAGGCAAATAAATCAAGCAATCAAGGTACCTCCAACAAGGCAAAGGGCAGCAAGCAAGCATCAATAAGTCAACCCAAGGAAATCAAGTCAACTCCATAAAATGATGATCCAAGTTCATCCTCAAGTGAAGATGAAGATGATGGGGCTGATTACATAAAGATCGATGACATGGCTTTGTTCATGAAGAGCTATCACAAGGGGTTGAAAAAGAATGGGTATAAAATAGTGCAAAGAAGGTTCCCAAATAGGAAGAGGACTTGCTACAATTGTGGCAGCACAGAGCACTTCATTGCTAAGTGTCCATATGACAAGAAAGAAAACAAATATAAGAGGGACAACAATGAGGGCAAGCATGAACACAAAAAGAGATATAAGCAAATGGGAGAGACACACATTGGGCATGAGTGGGACTCAACTAAAGAGTCAAGTGAAGAGGACGTGAAGATTGCAACCGTGGCTATTCGAAAATCATCCTCTCCACCAAGGCTCTTCAACAACATGCCCGATGATGATGACCACCGCTCCACTCACGTTTGTCTTATGGCAAAGGGTGAGAAGGTAAAACGAAGAGCCAAATCTCCTCCACCTCCTAGTGACATCTCTAATAGTGAACTTAGTGATTCTAGTGATGATAATACTAGTGATGTTGAGAAATATGCTAAATTGACTAAAAAATTAGATTATAAAACCAAACTCTTCATCATGAATCTAATAGAGGAATTAGAAAGTGTCAAAGCCGAGCTAGCCGATAGAGATGATTATCTTGAGGAAACCGAAAAGATATATATTGGCTGCAACGAAGCTCTTGAGTTAGAGAGAAGTGAGGTGGACTCTTTGAATAAGGCTTTGGCCGAAGAACAAAGAGAACATGCTCTCACAAAGAAGGCAAATATTACACTCAACGACAAGTATTGTGTCTTAGTTGAAAAGCACAACAAACTTGAGAAGCAATATAACCTTCTATGCGAGAGCACCCCACTTCCCTCCAACACAAATGATATTTCTACTCCCTCCACTAGCCAAGGATGTGGAAAATGATATAATATTGACTTAAATATTTATTCTACTAACCTTGCAAACTTGGAGGTCATGAAAAAGGAGATTGCTAGGCTCAATGCTATGTTAAGAAAAATGGGCATGGAAGGCAAGAAACCTGCTGGTGGCAAAGGTGAAAAACCAAAGAGGCCACAATACAAAGATGGAAGAAATCCACGCATCAATGATGGGCTTGGGCACACTCATGGAGGTAAAACCAATGGGAGAAAGGTAATAAATGGATATGAGTGTGTTCAGTTCGTGAGCAAAGGGCAGGAAGGTATAGATAGGTCTGCACAGAAGGTGGCACAAGGCCAGCCCAGAGCAGCACCGTGGCCTATGGACAGCAGTGCCGCTGTGAAGGGCGGCAGTGCCGCCCTCCACAGAAAAGGCAAAAACACATCCACAATGTTTGGATTCTAACTTTGTTTTGCAGCACAACAGCAAGGAGGAGGTGTTTGCCAAGTTTGTTGGCAATGGTCAAAATGTTTATCATAATGCTTTTATTTGGGTTCCTAAAGTTCTTGTGACTAACATGCAAGGCCCCAAGAATATTTGGGGACCTAAGACTAGGAACTAAACTTGTGTTGCAGGCATACTCCTCCGGTGGGTTAAGTTGGGTGCTTAATAGCGGATGTACAAATCATATGACCAGAGAAAGGAGTATGTTCTCATCATACTCCCCAACTACAAATTCAGATAAGAATATCATATTTGGTGATAATTCAAGAGGGGGTGTGATTGGACTTGATAAAGTAGCTATTACACTTGATCATTTAATTATAAATGTCTAACATGTTGATTCCTTGAAATACAATCTGCTATCCGTTTCTCAATTATGTGAGATGGGCTACATTGTCTCTTCACGGATAAGAGTGTGGAAGTCTCTAAGAGGGAGAATTCCTCTATTATCTTTATGGGTCATCTCAAGAACAAGCTTTACTTAGTTGATTTCAACAAAAGTAAAGCTAAGCTTGAGACCTGTTTAGTGGCAAAATCTAGCATGGGTTGGCTATGGCATCGCCGACTGGCTCATGTTGGGATGAGGAACTTGGCCAAACTCCTAAAAGACAACCACATCCTTTGACTAACCAATATTTAATTTAAGAAAGACAGGGTTTGTAGTACTTGTCAAGCTGGAAAGCAAGTAGGTGTACCTCACCCACCAAAGAGCATCATGACTACCACACAACCGTTGGAGTTGATTCACATGGATCTCTTTGGACCGGTCACCTACATAAGCATCGGAGGTAACAAATATGGTCTAGTCATTGTTGATGATTATTCCATTTCACTTGGGTGTTCTTTGTTTATGATAAGTCCCAGGTGCAAGAGAAAGTCAAGATATTTGTGAGAAGGGCACAAAGGGAGTTCGGTCTTCCTATCAAGAAGATAAGAAGTGACAATGGGATCGAATTCAAGAACACTCTAGTTGAAGAGTTTCTTAATGATGAGGGCATCAAACATGAGTTTTCAACTCCTTACACCCCTCAACAAAATGATGTAGTAGAGAGGAAGAACCATACACTTCTTGATATGACAAGGACAATGCTAGATGAATACAAGACGTCGAACCTCTTTTGGAGTGACGTCGTCAACACCGCTTGTCATGCCATCAACCGTCTCTACTGACACAAGAAACTCAAAAAGATCTCATATGAGCTTCTAACCGGTAACAAACCAAATGTGTCATATTTTAGAGTGTTTGGGTGCAAGTGTTTTATTCTTAACAAAAGACCCAAAACCTCTAAATTCGCACATAAAGTTAATGAAAGCATTCTTCTTGGTTATGGATCAAATGAGCATGCCTATCGTGTCTTCAACAAAACCATGGGTAGAGTTGAAGTCACAGTAGATGTGACATTTGATGAATCTAATGGCTCTCAAGTGGAGCAAGTTGATTCAAGTGTTGTAGGAAAGGAGGATCCACCATGTGAGGCAATCAAGCAAATTGCTATAGGCAACATTAGGCCACAAGAAGATCAAGCCACTGATGATGAGGATCCCTAGGCTGTTGCTGCATAAATTTCAGCGACGTACTTCATCGACAAGGGCAACACTCACCTGCTGAACATTAGCAGGGCGGCAGTGCCGCCCCATCCACTTCAGCAGCAGCTCCTTCAACTCCTACTACACCACCTCAAGGGCTCAACCTAGAACCTATATTTGAACAAGAAGAGGTTGAAGGTCCAGAAGAAGAACAAGGAGGTGTTGAGCATCCAAGACTACGTCAAACTATACAACGGGATCACCCCGTTGACAACATCCTTGGGAGCGTTCGAAAAGGGGGTAACAACTCATTCACATTTAGCAAATTTTTGTCAATATTACTCGTTTGTTTCCTCTTTGGAACCTCTCAAGGTAGAACAAGCACTTGGAGATCCGTATTGGGTCATGACCATGCAAGAAGAGCTCAACAACTTTGAGAGAAATCAAGTGTGGAAATTGGTGGAAAGGCCCAATACCAACGTCATTGGTACCAAATAGGTCTTCCGCAACAAGCAAGATGAGAATGGCGTGGTGACAAGGAACAAGACAAGATTGGTGGCCCAAGGCTTCACTCAAGTAGAGGGCTTGGACTTTGAAGAAACATATGCACCGGTGGCAAGACTTGAAGCAATCCGAATGCTTCTAGCCTTTGCTGCCCATAATGACTTCAAGTTGTACCAAATGGATGTCAAGAGTGCATTCCTCAATGGCCCAATACAAGAGTTGGTGTATGTGGAGCAGCCACCAGGGTTTGAAGATCCTAAGTTCCTAAACCATGTCTATAAACTCCAAAAGGCGCTCTATGGGCTTAAGCAAGCACCAAGAGCATGGTATGAATGCCTTAAGAAATTCTTGCTCAAACAAGGCTTTGAAATAGGCAAAGCCGACCCTACACTCTTTACTCACAAAGTTGAAAATGATATATTTGTGTGCCAAATATATGTCGATGACATAATATTTGGTAGTACTAATCATGTGTATTGTGATGAGTTTAGTAGAATTATGACCAAGAGATTTGAGATGTCCATGATGGGTGAGCTGAAATTCTTCCTTGGATTTCAAATCAAGCAAATAAAGGAAGGGACGTTCATTAGCCAAACCAAGTACACCCATGATATGCTTAACAAGTTCGACATGGTGAATGCCAAGCCTATCTAAACTCCCATGCCAACTAATGGACATCTTGATCTAAATGAAGAAGGGAAAGCCATCGACATCAAGGTATATCGTTCCATGATCGGCTCTTTTACTTTACTTATGTGCATCTAGGCCGGACATAATGCTTAGTGTGTGCATGTGTGCTAGATTTCAAGCTAACCCGAAAGAGTGCCATTTAGTGACTGTTAAAAGAATCTTGAGATATTTAATTCACACTTCTAACCTTGGCTTGTGGTATCCCAAGGGCTCCAAGTTCAATCTACTTGGCTATTCGGATTCTGATTATGCCGGTTGCAAGGTAGATAGAAAAAGCACTTCAGGGACATGTCAATTTCTTGGACGATCCCTAGTGTCTTGGAGTTCTAAGAAACAAAATTGTGTAGCCCTATCCACCGCTGAGGCCGAGTATATTGCAGCCGATGCATGTTGTGCTCAACTACTTTGGATGAAGCAAACCCTTCATGATTTCGGATGTCAATTCACCAAAATCCCACTCTTGTGTGACAATGAAAGTGCCATAAAGCTAGCAAACAATCCCGTAAGCCACTCAAGAACCAAACATATAGACATCCAACATCATTTCTTAAGAGACCACGAAACCAAAGGAGATATCAAAATTCGTCATGTGAGCACCGAAAAACAACTAGCCGATATCTTCACTAAGTCTCTCGATGAGTCAAGGTTTTGTGCTTTGCATAGTGAGCTAAATATACTTGATTCTCGTAATGTGGTTTGAAATATGGCACATCTCTGTTTGACTACCTAGCGGCATAGGAAAATGATTTAAAAAGATATTATATTGTGTTTCAAAACCATTTCAAAAGGCCAACTAAGTGTCATGACAATTGTCTGTATTGTTGATTGCTTACTGGTCATGATATTTAGAGAATATATATCGATATCTAAGGTGAAGGAGATCATAAATTTAAGCGTAATCCCTACAAAATTGGCAGGGCGGCAGTGCCGCCCATCTTGTCCGGCAGTGCCACTCTCTAAAAACTGGGCCGTTTTAGCCAATTTTGGCTGGGTCGCGAGGCCCGTTTTCTTCTACTTATTCCTTCTCGGCCCCGACCCAACTATGTCCTTCTCTCCCAGCCGACGCCGATGCCCGTGCTTCTCTCTTCCTCTCTCTCGAAGCACGCGCCGCCGCCGTTCTTTGCGGACTGCCACCCTGGCAGTGCCGCCCCTATAGCCGGCCGAGACTCTTCTTCACTGGTCACTGCAGGAGGCTCCTGTCCGAGCCATTTCTTCTCTTCTCTCTCCACTCCAATGGTTTGGAAGCAAGGTGAAATCCTAACCCCTTTCGATCTATGCAATGTGAAGCTTTTAGTCATGGATTTCAGTTTCTAGGGAGAGTATGAAGGGTTTAAAAAGGTTTTTGATGGTTGAATCGAGTTGATTTTGGATTTCACCGGTTGGATGATTTTAGGGAGAGCGATAATGTCGCCCTTGGGACCATTAATGGCTCCCCTAGCAGATTCTAACTGCTATACTCAAGCTCATAAATCCAATGAATTTCAGAATGGATTGGATCTATTTATCAAAAATTGTTTCTAAAGTTTTTTATACTCAATCTTTCAAATTCATGGCTAGGGTTTCATGTATTCTTTGCTTAGACTGTGATTCTGAAATTGTGATGATGAATAGACACTGTTGGAAATAGGATTTAACCAGAACGAGAAAGTTAAAAATAAAATAGTGAAGCAATTGAGGGCGGCAGTGCCGGCCTCAGGGGGCGGCAATGTCGCCCTACCATGCTGATTCCAAATCCAGCACATCTTTTGTGTCATCTTCAAAATTCTTTTTCTTGTTAAAACCTACCTGCTAGCTGTGTCTAACTCATTATTTTATACAGTTTCTTATCAAGTCTCATTTAAATTGCATAGATGGACCAAGGAAAAAGGAAGGTGTTGACAACAAAGCAAAAGGTCAAGAGAGGCAGGGGACAGGCGAGCTACACTCCTAGAGATAGAAATCTTGATGAAGACCTTGCTGAAGAAGAGAACATTCAGAGGATGAGAAGAACCATTCGGGTGTGTCCTGATTCTCCTCTACATATTTTGGAGTTTGATAGCAGCTACATGAGAGATAACACTGATAGGTTCGGCCTCATTCCTCCCCAAAACAGCGATGATCATAGAGTTGTTGATTATTCCATGAGTTAGAAGAAGACAGGTGAATCTAGAGAGATTGATCCCTACTCCTCTGATAAATCAAATGGTATTAATTATAGATTTTGGAATGCTTTCCAATCTGATTTTATGCTACAACTATTCTATCTAAGTCAAAGGGCAAGATTAGCAAGATGCAGTACATTGACTTTGGTGACTTGGAGAGCAGGGATGATCATCAGTTTGCTACAGCAATCAAGACATGTGACCGTTTTGAGATGACAGACATCATGAGTTTCAGGTATGATTGGAACAGGGAGATTCTTGCCCAATTCCATGCTACTTACTATTAGAATAAGGAAGTGGATGAGCTTTATTGGATGACTGATGGGCGACATTATCGCATTGATTTTGTCACCTTCTGTCGTATTCTTAGTTTTGGACACATCCACAGAGGATATGAGAGGATTCATAATAAGCGTCGTTTTGAGCCAATGGAAGTAAGCTTCATGTGGGAGGATCAAAATCTTGCAGTTCCTGATTGGTCAAGAACAAAGCTCAAGAGCTTCTATTACATCATGAACAATCTTTTTAGGATCACTCTCAACCCTAAAGACAATGCAACATATTTGAATGGCTATATCACTAATGTGTTGTCTAGGTTTCCCAGCAGTGAAAAGTTTAATGTTCCAAGATTCATTTGGGTTGAGCTAGCAATGCCTTGGATGATGGGAGGAGATCTTTGCCCTATGCTCCTTACCTTGTGTTTATGATTGAGAGAGTGACTGGCATGTGGTTCCCTAAGGATTATAAGCACACTGTTTACAAGATCAAGAAGACCCATGGTGGTTTAGGGGGACTTGGCTTAGCTACTCAGCACACTAGTTTTGGAGGACTTGGAGATAGTGGGGCAGCAGGCTTTCACCCATCTGGAGATGCACAAAGAGATATTCCTAAGCCGTCCAGGGCTAGGGAACAAAAGAAGTCAAAGTGGGGAAAAATGAGTGCATGGATGAAGGCAATCTTTGCTCATTGTGCATATGCTTCTCAGACTGCTTATGAGGATCGAATAGAGAATAGGGAAACAGTGAGGCATGCTAGGGAGATGGCAGGGCTGCCACCACTTCCACCAGTGCAGCCACCACCTCAGTTTCTTAACTTGCCTCGCCTTTCTTCTTCTGATGAGGAGCAAGATCAGCCACATGAGCACCATGATGGACAGCCAGATGATCAGCAACATGGACACTCATATGAGTCATTCAGTCAGTACTATGGGTACCCACAGGGACAACATTTTGAGGAGCCCCCAAGTTAGCAGGACCTTGGTGTGAGATCCACCCTACAGAGGCCGATCCACAGGTTCAGGTAGTTTTGCTTTGCACATATTCTAGGAGACCACGTCCTTCGACGGATCAGCCAGGGCCTTCTACTTTAGCTGGGGCAGCACCTCCACGACGTTTAGCACGCTTCACTTCACACACCCACGTCGTCGGACGTTCCCGTGTCGACTCCGATAGTGATGAGTGACTTCTCTTCTTTTTCTTCTCCTTTTGGTATTTGATGCCAAAGGGGGAGAAAATTAGGGGGGTCAAGGTCAATTAGAGGGGTCAACCATTTTTCGACGCCTTGCTGCTGCGCTTTATGTTCAGATCCGATGAGAGTAGTTGTTAGGTTGTGAGTTTGAGAGTCGCTCAAAACTCTATTTTATGAAATTATGCTACTTTGTGACTTTATTTGCTTCGGATATGGACATGTATTCACGGTTACAGTTTTAGCTTGTCATATTCTGAGTTTAAGCTATTTTATATTCATATGATTTGTTGTAGAAATCTGATTGCTATCTGACTGATATAGTTAGGATGGCAGTACCGCCCTATGGGGCCGGCAGTGCCGCCCTCTGCTGTACCAGCCAGAATCTTGTGTGCTTGAACTGATATAACCTGTTATATGCATCACTTTTATTCCTGTGACACTTTGTTCAGCACCCCACAGCAGGCATGGATGTAGAGGGAGGTTCCCATCACACCTAAAATGTGAATCATGGCCTTTTATGCAAATCTGAGAATTCAAATCTCTATTCACATATTTAGGGGGAGGCTCCTACACCCATGGTTCGAAAATCTCAGTTTAGATTTATATCATTTGTAAGCTCTAATTGAGTTGTCATCAATTACCAAAAATGGGGAGATTGTAAGTGCAATCAAGCCTTATTATGGGTTTTGGTATTGATGACCACCAAATTAGAGGACTAATAAGATTTATCGAGATGACAAGTAGGAAATCAAAGAATGAGGATGATGTACAGGTTGCAGGTGTCCTAATTACAAATGGTGGCCAGACCTAGCTCAAAGGAATCTTAAATTCTTTTATGTTTTGAAATTGAGTTTAGGAAAAGCCGTACTATTAAGAGGGATTTTAGGACAGTTGGTCAACTGTTGAATCAGATGCTCAAATTCATAGATTTACATCCTCCCACCTAGTCAAAACAGCCAGCTAAATTTGATATCATATTACCTATTTTGGCTAGGGCGGTAGTGCCGCCCTGTTAAGAGCGACAGTGTCGCCCTTAACTGACCGTTGGGCTCAGGGGTATTTATACCCTTCAGGCCCGACCCACAACGGTCATCTTCTCCACTGAGTCATTCTGCTTGAAAACAGATAGAACCAAAGCTCACCTCTCTCCTCCATTGTTGCTCCTCTATCCCTCAAGCTAATCCTTGATTCCAACCATCAAAACTTAAGAAAAAGGCAGCAAAACTCGATTGGATAGAAGATCCACCGATTCCCAAAGTCTAAGAGCATTTGGTTCACGTTTGGCCGGCGGTTCTAGGGTTTGTTACTCTTGAAGCTTGCTCCTAGCTGGTTAGGCATCGCCCTTGTGCTTGCCAACTCGTGTGGTAGCCTTGGGAGGTTTGTAACCTCATTCAAAAGCTAAGAAATCACCCCTCACTTCAAGAGTTCACTCTCTTGATTTGAGAACGAGGGTAAGACAAGCCTTGGTGGCAAGCTCAAGCCTTTTGTGGCTTACTCAACAACGTAGACTTAGGCAAACCTTAGTGGTGAAGCTGAACCACGGGATAAATCTTGTGTCTCACGTGTTTTATCTTTACTATATTTGCTGTTTACCTTATTGCTAGTTGTTGCTAGGGTTTAGTTGCTCGATCCATGTTGTGTGAAGTTTCTGTGGTATCCAGTCTTAGAACTGGATCTTGGCTTTATATTGCAGGATTAAGCAACTAGTGGGGTCAGGTTCATATCTGTTAAATCTCAACTGTGTTAGATTATTTTTCATAGAGCGGCAGTGCCGCCCTATAAGGCTAGTAGTGCCGCCCTCTGTTCTAACAGAGCTTTGAGTTAATTTTTATAGGCATATTCACCCTCCTCTAGGCCTCCTTTATCTTCATGTAGATCCTACACCTACCTATAAGTTATACTAGCATAGGTCGAGTAGCTACTATGCTTATGCTATCGGTAGCGTGAGTAACCTGCCGTTACTTACAATAGGTGATTATTATTACTCTCATGATAAAATGGTGAAAGGAAATGGAGACCGAGCAGGGATATGGTACGGGTATTGGTGAGTGTAATAGGTTGTGTCCTGTGACCAACAGGGCATAGCTTGGTTACACTGTTTCCCTGCCTGTGTTGATTAAGGACCGTCCGTTGCAGTGGATTCTACTAAGGTCACATACTTATTATCCTGAGCACATACTTGCTTATGGGAGCGGGAACGCTCGTTGCTCTCTTGTCGTGGGTTCTGACTCTTTCCGGACCGACTAATTGGAGGCGGGGATGGTAGAGGTCTAAGCACCACACTGAGTCCGGGACTCAGGAGTGGGGGCTTGGAGTCCAAATTTGGAAAGGATCTGGATCCCTTGATAGGATAGTGGTGGGTTGGTCTTGCTTGTGCCTAGGGTACAAGCGGAGCGTGTGTTTTGGGGTACACAGCTGGGATACATTGGTTCGTGAATCGCCGTGTGATACGGTACGACTTGTCTACGATCTAGCACCGTAGTAAATACTGGAAGATAAAAGATGGTGAAATGGATCTGATTGCTCAACTCTTGCATGAAAGTAGAATATGTGCTTACATAGAATGGTTAGCTAATGAACTAATCATTACTGCTAATAAAATACATACATAAGGATTCACTACTAGTATTGTTTTTCGCAAAATGGAAACCCAGCAAACCATAAAGCTTATCGTATCCTTTAGAGTCGGAAAATTATTCCCACTAGTCGGGTAAGTATTGCGAGTACATTGCGTACTCAGGGTTTATTTGCCCTTGTTGCAAGTGCAGCTTGAGGAGTGGCTGTTATGTGGAGGATTTTTCTGGTGGGCATAGATGGATCCTTGTATTTTGTCATTAGATTTTATTTCCATTCCGCTGTTTAAATTCCACACTCTGAACTTGGTTTTGTAATAATATATTTCCGAGAACTTTTGTTGTATAAAATGTACTAAGTACTGTAAACCCGTTCTTATTATTGGATCCTAGGTGAAAAACGCGGATTGTTTGAGTTCTTCCTTTGGGTGTGCTCGACGGAATCATCCGATGTAGCTAATTTTCGGGGTGCTTAGTGTCTAGTGGAAGACGTGCGCCTCCGAAAACATGTTATTTCGGACGGTTCTGCCACATCAGGCGAGACGGAGCCCGCGCCCTCGGGATCGAGCGACACGGAGCCCGTACCTTCGGGGTCGGGCGAGACCAAAATACGTTCTTATCATCCGGGTGAGTTAGCGTTAGCGACCATCAGTCTCCTTCTGTCAAGTATCCCTAATACTGATACCCGACAAGGATACTCGAGATTTAAGGGTTGGTCCTATTTTTGAGGCCCTATTTTATCATCCAACCACATAAAAGTGAGTACTCTAGAACTCTTTTTTAGCATAGAAAACATACGTACCTGGTATATAAGGAGAGTACTCTCCCCTAGTGGTTTTTTTTAGAGTTTGTCTATCTAACACCCGGATAGTGTTCATCTTCCTCCTCTCCTTTTTCTCGGCATAAATCACAAATTACAAGTAACAAATCATAGATCACAAGTAACATTTTTTTCTATGAAAGGACAAAGATAGATCTTGGTGGTGGCGTCGGAGTTGGGGAAGAAGAAGGTCACCGGAGTTGGAGAAACGCGTCGGGCCGGGCGGCTGACGGGCGCTGAGGATGGGCGGGCACAGCACGAGGCGACAACGCTTGAGCACGGCAATGCCAAAGCGCAAGTGGATTTGGCAGATCTCTGACAAAAAAAAAATTGTGTGTGAGTTGTTGTATAGCATTTCTGTTTTTTAGCATAGATATTTTGTCTTGTAGTATCGTATACACCTAAAATTTGTTATTTTTATATGATTTTTTCTAGTTTAATTTTGAATCTCAATACATGAGTACATATATGAATGCACTATAGTTGTACCAAGTTTCAAAAAAATTAAATGACTAAAGTACGATTTTTGCAATAATTTGCATATTTACAACTAAGATGTGGTTTACATCGTATATTTTTCACACCACGCAGCTCATATCTTTTTTCCATTCCAATCTGCCATCTGATTAAGAGGGTGTTTGGTTGTTCCTCCTAAATTTTAGTTGTGATCCCATTAAATGTTTGATAAATGCATGAAGTATTAAATATAGACTAATTACGAAACTAATTACATAGTTTGCGACTAATTTACGAGACGAATCTTTTAAGCCTAATTAGTCAATGATTTGACAACATGATGCTACAATATATATGCTAATGATGAATTAATTATGCTTAATAAATTCGTCTCGTGGAGTACCGACAAATTCTATAATTTATTTTTTTATTAGTATGTAAACATCCCATACAACACCCTCACCTAACACCTATTTTAATCACCGCATCCGAACACACCCATAAACACCATCGTAGCTACGGAAGTCTCGTGTGCCAGTCATAAATAACCTCTGCCGATGGGATATAAAAAAATAAAATTAGTGGGAAAATTAGCATTCCGTCCCTCTCTCTCTCTCTCGCGCGCGCGCGCGCAGAATATCATTCCGTCTCTCTTTATTTGTATCCAAACGTGCCCTACGGAAATGTTTGTGAAATCCCCTCTCCCTCCAAAAATCCCCACTCTTCCCCTTCCGAATTCTCGTTTCCCTCGCATTCTCCATTCCTCCTCCTACATCTCTCTCCCACCTCGCACACTCCAGATTGAGGTCCTGATTCCTCAGTTCCCCGCTGTCCCCACACACCTCACCGCCAACCATGGCGAACGCCGCCGACGACCTGGACCTCCTGCTCTCACTGGGCGAGGCCGTCCCGGAGACCCCTCCCGCCTCCCCCCGCGCCGCCGATGGCCCCGTGTGCGACGGCGCCTTCACACCACCAAGGACGGCGCGCCCTGGCGGCACCGACATGTCCGTTTTCCGCGACGCCGTCAAGGATTACCTCGAGGCGCCCCCCGAAACCACATCCCCGCTTGCCAATCGCCCCAAGCGGCCCAAGGCCACCGAAACCCTCGTCGACAAATACTCCGGCCTCCGCATCAAGCACCTCACGCTCTCGCCAATTGAGATTAGCAATCGCTTCGCCGACATCCGATTTGTGCGCATCACCGCGCTAAAGTGAGGATCCTTTTCCAATTCACCCCGCTGCTGGGTCATTCATGGTGTTTGCTCATCGATTCGTCGGGGTGGCTTTTCTTCCCTTTTCTGTTCCGCGTGCAGGAACTCTGTGGGGAGCGACAGGTTCTCCGGCTGTTGGGCAACCGCGGGCGTGGTGCTGGACAAGGGTGTGCCGCGGGTGAGTGCGAAGGGGAGCAGCTACAGCATCTGGAAGATGGGCGCTCTGGACGAGACCGACGTATCTCTCTTCCTGTTTGGGGACGCGTACGTTCACTACTCCGGCGCTGCTGTGGGTTCAGTGTTTGCTGTGTTCAATGGCAATGTCCGCATGGACAATGGGGTACTTCTCGATTGACATTTTGATTTGCTTAACCGATTTGTGCTCAGTGACTCCGTTGCTGATTTGAGTGCATGTTGGTGATGCTGTTGTGCAGGGCAAAGGGTTCTCTCTGAGTGTTGCTTCAGTGGGGCAGATGTTGAAGATGGGGGTTGCAGCAGACTTTGGTGTCTGCAAAGGCAAGAGGAAAGATGGGGTGGCTTGCGCTATGGCTATAAATAAGTATGTACCTCGACCCTATGTCTTGATATTTCAGTAGTAGCCTCATTGTCATTAATTCAGTAACATAGATAACTTTCGCGACAACAATGTACATAGAAGCGATGAGAAGCTTTTGTGATCAATGATCACCACATCACTTCACAGATATCGGCACAAAGTGTGATGTGCTAATGCAGCACAGTTTTCTTATGTGGCTATGAGCTTGCCTTCCTGCTGCCAGACTTGTACCCTCATCTATATGGGGTCTATCTGTCCATGTCTTTGCCGTTTTAGACTGCCCATAAAGCATCTCCTGCGTACCATGTCTCAATCATAAGAATTTATTAAAACGCTGTTCTGTGACTGAGTTCTCTTTCTCTCTTTTCAGGAGTAAAGTATCATACTGCAAATTTCATTCGTCGGTAAGGATATAACCATCAACATTCAGCAACTCGTATTACGAGATGGATATGCATGCAACATTATTTCATCATGCTTTCAGCAACTTGTATTAAGAGATGGATATGCATGCAACATGATTTCATCATGCTTCTTTTCTTTACGCAGAAAACATCACAAAAGTACACTACTGGCAGAGTAGAGCTTAAGGGCGGGTAAGTAAAACCTTAAAAGGAGTAGGCTAGGACTTTCCTTAATGATCCCACACCTTACGTTCTTTTGTTGGTTGATTGATATAATTGTTACAAGTATCTTCTTGTGCCATGCCATTCTTGCTTATATATGATTTTTCCCCATGGAATCTTTCCAGAAATTTCAAATTTGCTTCCAAACTTCGATCTGAAGGGATTTACATGGTCAATCCTTCCTCAGAACGACCCAATCCAAGAAATTCATTCCAACCGGTGAAAGTAATGTCAATCGATGGGCTAAAAAGGGCTTTAAGGTATGTAAAGCACTATTTTATCTTTAATTGATGTGTTGGGCTACTATACTGGTTGTTAAGTTGGTCACCCTTCCCCCTTTCTCTTTGATAAAAAAGAGCACTTCAATGTTGATCAGACAATATTGCGAATGTACAAATTATGATGCCATATCTAACGCACATAATATTTGACTAGTCTGTATTCACTGTTTTTTTTTTCAATTCTGGTTGGTGTATGACCACAAAAAATGATTACCATTGTGTTTTCTTAAAGAACCATTTGTTCGTGGTCATTGCACCTGGGTTGTGGTATATGAAGGTTTTCATTAAAGAGGAAACATAAACATAAGCCAATTTTGTTGTTATGGAGATTATCTAATGTCATATAGTGCTATTATCTACTGAACTGCACCAGAAATGTTTTGCCTAATATCTAACAGGAATTTTTATTGCATGTAGATCTGCTTCTAATTAAATTATGCTGTATGGCAGTAGCCTTTGGAATAGTTTGAAATGATTGTGTTATGTTCAAACTCTGATTTTGTTGTGCAGCAATGCAGATAGAGTAACTAATAAGAACCAATCTCAGGGTATAAGATTTCTTTCCCATGTTACAGGTAACCTATTTTCCCCTTTATAATAAGTATAATCATCATTCTAAACAAAGTAGCACCAAATTCGTAAAACAGCATAACTGACTATTGGTCGATAAACTCCTGGTTACATGATTCAGCTAATACGGACAATATGGAACCGAAAGCCCCAACCAACGGCTCTAGGAACCAACAAAAATCGAAGGTTAGCCTAAACAACAGGTCAGTCACAATATGCTGTGGTATGCTTATAATGGTCTTATGTTTTGATGATCAACGACATCAAAATGAGCAAGCTTCTGGTTTGTAGTTTGTCATCATCTGGCGCCAAAGCCCTGCCCAAGCAGGGATTGAGGAAACCACAACAGGATGTTAAAAGGCGAAAGGTGAACAATCCTACAGAGAATATCGTTGAGCTTGATGCGGTCAGCTCAGACGATGATGAGATAAATATAGTACTGCGACGCTGATGCTTCATCAATAATAGTGACTTGTAATTGTACTCCAAATTGGCTATACAATTGTACACTCTTGTTTTCATGGATCTTAAGCCATCGGAGGCAGAAAAGTTATATCAGATATATTCGTTGACTTTTGTTGGATCATGTTGATCCAAAAAGTGTTTTAGTTTCTCTTGATGTGCAGTTTAACAATTAGATTAGAGCACCACCATTCATAACTCATGAAATAGCTTTAACGCAAATCTTTTTCTGCGTTCTATTGGAATTTAATTGAGTGTTTGACACAGCATTTTATAATTTATAACGGAGGGAGTACATAATTTAGAACAAAAAGAGTATCTTAGTACTGTTGAGTGCCCTGGCACGCAAGTCTTTTTCTGCGTCTATCTTGGACCGGAACCATTGTTCTTCGGATCGTGCAGTTTAGCACCACGATCAGTACCAACTTTCTGTCACATGGGCACATGGCACAGCAGCAATCTTGCGATACAATGCGATAGACTCTTAGAAGAGAGAATTAGCACTGGAGTTTATATATAACCTATACAATGCAAACTCTTGTATGATATACGCTTAGCAACGGAAGAGGCCCATGCGTCAGCTTGCACAGCCGCTCGGCCGAAGCACCGCTGCTGGTTAAGCAGCGAATCTGCTACCAAGTGCCCTCATTCCCTTCCACCGTGGAAAAATGGATCATTAACTACCCATAAGCGCCCTGCGCTGTACATGGCCAAGCCAACTAGCCATGTAGGCAACCAGACCACCATAATTCCAGCGTAAACACATTATCACACGTCGCACGGAACTGAGAAATAAAACAATATGCAATAGCATATCACGCATCAGACGGAACTGAAATATAAAACCCACGATGCGAAGCAACCAGTGAAACGAATTAGATATGCAGAACTAGCAATGCTTGATAACCAACCAGCCTCTTAGGAGTCTTAGCAACCAAGAGCATCCAATGATCCAATGCACCAAAATACTGGAACAGCAAAATAGTCTGCTCACGACCGACCGACCAAACCTACATACACCTTCTAAGCGATTTGTTAAACCCGAGACAGTCTATAGCTGCTCCAAACTCATAACATCCTGAACAAGGACTTCCTCTCTGGCCTGGTTATTCAATATTGCTGTTGTTAGAGCCTCCAGCCTCATTCAAAGGCCCACTGGTTCGCCCTCCTCATTTCTTCCTCTTCCTCAGGTGCGAAGTCATTCTTGATGTTGAAGGTCTTGCGGATCTCCTCTGGAGTCTTCCCCTTGACCATGTCCGCCGACGGTCTGGCAGGTCAGGTCCAGGGGAAGGGCGGGCCTGGTGCAAGTGGTAGAGTCTTACCGCCTGTGACCGGAAGGTCCCAGGTTCGAGTCGCGGTCTCCTCGCATTGCACAGGCGAGGGTAAGGCCTGCCACTGACACCTTTTTCCAGACCCCGCACAGAGCTCTGCACTGGGTATGCCCTTTTTTAATTCTTTGGGATGTAGACTGGGATCATCTTTTACAATGATTTCAAGCAATTAAATATCCGAAGCAATATAATCACTGTTTATGCCAGTCCTACAACAAATAAATTGTCATTTCCTGCTACTGCATTCGTGAAACAAGTATTGCGGACCCATTAAACATAGGCTAAACTATCTTAAGCATCAACGAGCAATTCCAAATATATTGTTGCATTGATAAAAATGTGGTGGATTCAATACCTCTCTCAAATTAGTATAAGCTAATAAAACAGCACGGTAACCAATTACTACATGGAGAAAATTCAATTACACAAAAGTAGTTTACGCCCAGCAACTAAATTAGCAGTTGACTGGAACCAACAGCAACACAAACACAGAATATCTTTATATTTCCAAGCAGTCAATCTCCGAACAACATATTTCTAATCTAGCTGCAACCTTTAACAGTTCGCACAGGCAGATCGAAGCAGCATCCTTTAACAGTTCGCACAAACAGATCCAAACAACTATCGGGTGGAGAGAATAGGTGGGAGGGCCTCACCAGAATCAGGTCAAAGAGGGTGGGCCTGGTCAACCTTGACGAACTCAGCATAAAATGTTTTGAGCTCATCCTCTGATGCCTTGTTGGTCGCAGCTGTTGGCTCCGCATCACCACCATCGGCTCCGCCGCGCGCCGCGGCGTGCTTCCTGCAGTACACGATGACCTTGGCGAGGATCCTGGCGTTGACGTTGGGCAGCGGGATGTCGTTGTCGGCGCAGCTGTCCTCGATCATGTTCCCGATGGTCCGCGACTCCCTCGCCGCCGACTCCTCCACCTCGAACTTCTCGAGGTCGCTGCTGATCAGCGTCATGATCTTCTCCTTCCCCGCCGCCGCCGCTTCCGCACTCATCGATCCGACCGCCGGGTGTGGGGACTGTGGTGGTGGTGTGTCTAGAGAAAAAAAAAAAAAAACCCCGCTAGAAAGGAAGGCAACGTATCAGCTGTAAAATCTACTGATCAGCACTGGATGCTGATTGAACGAATAGGACGAGAGGTGAGATTTTTTTACGCTTAAGTCTCCTGTCCGCTGTCTTTTTTTTTAAAGTCTCCTCACCCATTCACTGAATCCATGCTGATCGAATGAATAGGATGAAAGGTGAGATTTTTTTACGTTGAAGCCTCTCATCCGCTGTCCTTTTTTTTTTCGTTTAAGTCCCCTCACTCATTCACTGGATCAGCGTCCCGTGATCCTAATCCGTGGTTTTTAAGTTTGCAACCGCATGATATGTTGCCACAAAGGAAACCCTAACGGCGGAAGCGAAGCGATCGTGATGGAATGGACGGGTGTGCGTGCGTCTTTATTACTGCCGCCGCTGCGGAGGGGGAAGGCTCTAGAAGACTACTTCCTGGGCTGGGCCTGGGCTGTTCTGTTTCTGCTTCTGACGGGTTCTTTTGATGGTGGTGGGCCTTTTTGGGTCGTATAAGTTGCCCCCAACTGAGTTTCTTCCAAAACTCAGTACGTCTTAAAATAGAATTATTTATTAGTATATTGTATCGGGAGTTGTTCTAAGCATAAGTTTGCGTTTCATCCGGGTTCCGTACCCTTTGCAGCTACTTTTACTTTTATTTGTTTTTCCAAGTATAGGTTCCGTCCGAGGTAGCTTCCGTCCAGTTTCATGTGCCTCCGGCATCTCCAGGATTTTACTCCCTCGGCCCTGAATATAAGAAATTCAAGCGAATTTCAGTCAAAATAAAGAGCCGGACAAAAGACCATCTTCATCCTCACTAATTAGATAAGAGAATAACTAAGTTTTTACTTTGCTTAGTTATCGGCTGGTTTTTTTAGATGACATCCAGTTTAGAAGAAATCTCAGTATTTCCTATTAAAAAGACAAAAGAGAGGAGAACTACACGTAGCGCGGGTGGTAGGGCCCGGTGGCTGGCTTCCTACCGACCAGTGTTCGAGTCCTACTCGGCACTGATTTTTCATCGTGGTTTTCCCCCCCCTTTCTAGTTGCAGGAACCTCAGGCGCCTATGGACCATATAAGGGGAGGCAACGCACCCGTCGCTAGTGAAGTTGAGCCTTCATAAATATCTTGTAGGCATATGTATATGGTAGTTTAAAGTTCTAGGTCTAGCGTACATCCTAGTGACTTAGTGGTGAGTGTTGGTGTGTGTCACGTATGTGTACGTGTGTTTGGTTGTACGGTCCGACGATATCATAACTTATATTACCATATCTAAGGAATAAAAAAAACCCAGTGTCAAATAGGACTCGAACCGGACGGACCAACGGTTAGGAAGTTATAATATCCAGAACCATAATCTAATGATATTAAGTGCGTATCATAATATTAATTAATATTTTCTTATATATTTGGTTCAAGTTGTAAATTTTTGAGCATTACCCTCGGTCCACTGAAAAAAGCATGTGAGCTAATTTATATCAAACCGACTTTAAGAGAGTAACTACAACTCAAATGAAAAAAACAATAATCTTGGAACACAAATTAAAAATTCTTTGAAACTGGTGATGAAACCGATATGTGTTTGCAACACACACAGAAGGTATCAAGGGCATGGTGCCGTTCTAGCGTTGCTTCGCCGGGTTCCGGACGAGAAGGAATCGACCCTGAGTTGGTGCCGGAACGCCGATATGAACTCCTCAGCCCGCTTGTTCACCTCATCCGCGTTGCCGGCCGCATCCTCATCTGCCGCCACATCCTCCTTCATCACCGCCGCCGTCTCTATCGGCTCGTCCGTGACGACCAGCGCCATGCAGCAGCCATCCGCAACGGCGGCCTCGGCCGCCGTTCGCTTCTTGCTCCTCCTCGTCCTCTTCGCCCTCCTCGCGGCGTCTCCCCGCGCCGCCGGCGCCTCCCGTTCGTCGTTGGCGCCCGCAGACGCTGCCGCTCTCCGCCGCGGCTGCTCGGACGCCACGACGATGGACGCGATGATGATGTTGAGGAGCAGGAACAGCGCGGGCGACGGCACCGAGAGCGACGCGGGCCACCACCACGGCGCCACGGGCACGGCCGGCGCCACCAGCCTCTTAACGCCCGACACGAGCAGCGCTGCGGCCGCCGCGGCCAGCGCGGCCTCCACGAGCTCCTCCTCCCTCGGCCTCGCCTTCTTCCCCTCAGCCGCCATCCGACTCCCCCTCAGCTCAGGGCTCAGCTCGCTCTCCTTTCTAGCGCTTGGTTTCGTCGCCTCCGATCCGCCAGCTCCCTCCTGCTCGGCAGCTCGGCTTTGCGGTGGAGCTAGGCAGGTAGAAGCTATGTATAGTATAACTGCTTTTCTACTGTGCTTGCAACAAAGTTGTTCGGGCGCGAAAAGGTCTCAGCTAGGCAAATCGATCGATGGGCGCGGGGGTGTCGTCGCGCACGCGCCTGCGTGTGCCGTGCCGACTGCCACGCAGGCATGCAGCCCGTGGTGATGGCTGTCGGGGAATTTGCTCCGACAATGGCAGAATATTTTTCGTTCCTGCAGAGGCAGAGCCACTACTGCTCGGCGTCTCGAGCTGACGACGACCACGGCAATGGCCGGCACCCCCAACAGCAAGCAGTCTGCAGGGCCACTCATGGTATGGTCTCTGTCTCTTTGATGACAGTGAATTTGGATGAACATAAGGACACTACTCGCATATGTTTAACCTGCTCGAAAGCAGGCTTAATTGATTGATTCCTTTCTTTTAACATGTTTGATTGAATTAACTAGGGGCGTTTGACTTTGTATGGCTGTATTGTTTTTTGTTTACTAGTA
Organism: Miscanthus lutarioriparius; assembly: GCA_904845875.1. Lineage (NCBI taxonomy): Eukaryota > Viridiplantae > Streptophyta > Magnoliopsida > Poales > Poaceae > Miscanthus > Miscanthus lutarioriparius. Next base: position 24,848,907 of record CAJGYO010000004.1, on the reverse strand, counting down.
CTCAATTCATTACAAACTATAAGGCGCTTTGACTTTTCTAAATACAATGTTTTTACTATATGGTCCCGTTCGCGTGCCCTTAAGTCTGGTTTGATCCGCTTCTTTTTTTTATCCGGAACAGTGTTTTTCTCTCACAAATTCCTCCAGCATTCCTCAAAACCATCAAAATTCCTTCAGAATTCCTCCAAGCGAACATACCCTATGTATCTAGAAAAGTCGAAACGTGTTATAATTTGAAATAGAGGGCTTGTAATTTGGAACGGAGGGAGAACCTGCGAGTGAGTAAAGCTAGCTAGGGGAGCAGCTCAGCAGCACGCTTGAGGCTCGTGCGTTTTCGTTTGTCCCTGCACGTGCTTGGCGGACTGCAACCAGAATGATGACCTTTCCCTCGGTTTGGAGACTCGCAATGAGCAATATAATCATGCCATCAAAAAGCACAGCATGAGCCTACTGAATAACTCGCGTTTATGCCTTTTATATGGATAACCTCACTTACCTCATGTACTTCAAACTGATGTTAGTATTCGAATTCTACCAAAACCTTAGGTTTACGAGTTGAGCCTAGCTGGTGCCATCAACTCAATGAAGTAGCTTTCAACTCCATAGCTCCACTTATCAAGAACAACCATATATAAGCAAATGCTAGAAGCAATATATATAGTCACGATTCAGCCTCCTTCAATTTAGTTCATAGGGAAAGTATAGGATTTAGAATCTTATAGAAATTGCTACTATAGTAGTAGTCATTTGGTTCACCGGAAGTATAGCAAATTTTCCTTTGTATGCTATTTTGGAGAAAAGTGTAGGAAACTTAGAGTCTGTTTGGTTTGAGAGACCAAGAGAGATGGGATACGGGGTAGAGAGAGGGTTTGTGTCATCTCTTTGTGGGCATATTCCTCAATTATTTGGGTTGAAGCTATCCTCCCGAAATGAGGGGAAGGGCTCGCCATCTCACACGGCATCACACCTCCATTTGGCTAGCCGTGCCGTGTTATTGTCTTCCTCTCTCACCCATTCCCCGATGTCCGTCTCTATTGTCACCTAACCTGACGCTACTTCCGCCCTAACCACTTCCCAGGTGTGCCCCCTTCTCGGTCGGCACCTCTTTCCTGATGTTCACATGGACGCGCGTAAGCTCCAATGGTGGCCTCGCTCAAGTTCGCCTCTGAAAGGATCAAGATGCCCAGAGAGGGGGTGAATTGGGCTAATTCTAAATTTCTTTGCAATAATTAAGTCCTACGGTTAGCCCAATTAACCCCTTGTGCCTAGAAAGTGTTTCTATTGATCTACCGCACAAAAGTTTATCAACCTATGTTCCAATCCTACTCTAGCATGACAATTCTATGAATGTAAATGACAAGAATTGAATTGCTCAAAGTAAAGATAGAAGGAGGAACGCGGCGATGTTTTGCCGAGATATCGGAGAGTCGCCACTCCCCACTAGTCCTCGTTGGAGCACCCGCGCAAGGGTGTAGCTCCCTCTTAATCCGCGCAAGGATCAAGTGCTCTCTACGGTTGATTCTTCGACACTCCGTCACGGTGAATCACCCACAACCGCTCACAACTTGAGTTGGGTCATCCACAAGCTCCGCCGGATGATCACCAAACTCCCAATCACCACCAAGCCATCTAGGTGATAGCGATCACCAAGAGTAATAAGCACGAACTCTCACTTGACCACAACAGGCCTAATGAGAAGGGTGGATGCACACTTTGCTACTCTTGCTTTCACTAATGAGGTCTCACTTTTGGATTCTCAAATCTTAATCACCTCACTAGGACCTTGCTCTTCTTGGCACTCTCAAGGGTGTTTCTCAGCTGTTGGAATGAGCAAAAGTATCCTCTCACACGAATGGAGGAAGTATTTATACACCCGTGTTCAAAACGAACCGTTATGTGCCTCTGCGGGGTGACCGGACGCTCCGGTCAAGTTGACCGGACGCTCCGGTCAGTTCTCCCCGAAACCCAGTGTTTAAGTTGTGACCGAACGCTGGACAGCGTCCGATCAGCACTGACCGAATGCGTCCGGTCATGATTTTCCCTCTCTAGAACCTTACTGGAGTCGACCGGACGCTGGCACCCAGCGTCCGGTCACTCACCTCTCAGCGTCTGGTCGCACCAGACAATTTCACCTTGATCAAATGAACTGACCGGACTCTGCACCAGCGTTCGGTCACACTGGAACCAGCGTCTAGTCAGCATTTGACCCTCCATTCACTTCCAACTCTCAATCATACGTGAATGAAGTTTACTCCAATTGATCTAAGGGCTTTTTAGGAGCTACCTAGTGCTAGATTTAGCAAGTGTGCACCACACCTAACCCACTAGACTCACCTAGGTTAAGCTACCCATCCATACCCCCCTTAATAGTACGACCAAAGGAAAAACAAAGTCCTAAACTACTCTAAGTGTCTCTTCAACACCAAATGACACTTAGAACTAGTCCATCATTTGAAAACCGAAACGATTTCCATCGTATGGGCATGACAACCATTATTGCCCAATCGATCTCCATTACCATGACCTAACTTAATTGCCTCTGCAAAACACACGTTATTCATAGTAATCACGTATTGTCATTAATCACCGAAACCCAACTAGGGACCTAGATGCTTTCAATCTCCCCCCTTTTGGTGATTGATGACAATACCACCTCGAGTATGTGAAAAGAGTTGAGGTTTTTAACATGCTTGGTTCATATAAGCTTTTAGCAATAAGAACAAAAGAGTTAGATAAGCTTATATGACCCAAGCCAATATAATGTACTCCAAAGATATGAAATAAGCATGAGTATAATTAATAAAACTCATTTGCATCGGAGTAAAACGCGAAAGTAAAGCAAATGAGCATAACACAAGTGATATGACATATAAATAATTCAAAGTAGAGAGCACACATGTCACATATCACATAATATCAAGATCACATAGATATCACTATCACATAAATATGGTTCGATGCATGAAAGTAAACACATGAATGCATAATAGTGTATCACACATAAAAAGCCAAATGTAATAGATAAACTCTCCCTAAATGTATCGCTCCCCCTAAGTCTAACATACTCGATCCCTCTCCCCCTTTGGCGTCAAACACCAAAACCTAAGGGTCGGTCGGCGGGGCTGCAGCAGATGAGTCGGGCGCTGAGGTACGAGGAGCGAGCTGGAACTGTATGCCATCATCATCTGATCCTGAGCTCTGAGCAATCTGACCCTCTGTAGCTGGAAGCGACGCTGAAGTGGTCTGGGTCAGATCAGGAACTGGTGCGGCCTGAGACTCTGCAGGTATGACTGTAGCAGGCGGCTCTGATGATGCAACTAAAGAAGGGAGCGTCTCTATAGTCCCGGTAATAGGTGCAACTGTGGAAGGACCTGGGACATGTAGATATGGCGAAGTAGGCTGCCCTGTCAACTCGCTGAAGGTAGCACTAAGGCTCCTTGAAACTATAGTATCTGGCACTAGCAGCGAGAAAGTCTGAGCTGGTGTGAAGCCCGTCTAAAAAGGTGTGAACTGTGGGGCTGGCACTGGCGAGGCAAACCACTAGGACACCTGCTCTGTAGGTAAAGCAAACTGAGTAGCAGTCTATCCCTGACTCTGAAGCCCACTAGGTTGTAAAATTAGAGTCTGTGAAGTGGTAGCAGGCTGACCAAGCTGAGGTGTATGCTGTGGCGGTGGAGCTCCAATAGCAGTGACTATATGCTGCATAAATCCAAGTAGCTGCTGCTGCATGAGAAGCTACTGGCGATGCGCCTTTCTTTGCTACTCTTGTATCAGATAGCTCTTCTTCTTTGCTAGATCGCTTCTTCTTGTGCCGGAACTCATCCTCATCTGCTGGTTTAAAAGCGTGCAAATATAGCATGGTCTCTCCGAGCCTATCGAGCCTGATCTTGCCTAATCCGCTCAAGTATAGCAAGTAGAGCGGGGTCTGTCTACGGTGCAGGTGGAGCTAAACTGGAGCTACCGGCATCATGGTCATGTCGTCGAGGAGGCATCTGAGGGATATCCTGGTAGTCATCGTCTGAGCTATCACTGGGGTCGCTCTCGACCATCCCCTCCTACTGAGCATCTAACTGCTCCTCCTCTGTAGCTGCTATGCCCCTGATGGTCTCATCCTACTAGGCTGCAGTCTCAGGCACCTCTAGGCGATGACATGGCTGGCTAGGTGTCCTCACTGCACTGTGGCGGAGCATCTGAGTCATGTTGTAAGCAGGGAACTCTATAGTAGCACCACTGTACTCTGCTAGCATCTTAGGTGGCCTCACAGTAACTGCCCTGTGGATCAAGAATGTAATCCAGTGAGCATATGACAACTGCCTATGACCCCTAAACCCCTCTGCAATAGTATCCTCCATCTCTGATAGAAGGAGATCCCAAATGTCAAACACAGTCTACTACATCAGAGAGTTTAGTAGCCATAAATGTATGCGAGTCAAGCCCTCATGATATCCTATCCTAGGAAGCAGTGTCCTCCTCATGATAGCATCAAGCACTCTAGCTGTAGGAGTGAGGTCACTGGGTGTCCTACTGACCCTTCGCTGAATGGCTCTGTGAAGAAGTGGTGGACCAAATCTGTAGGAGGCACCATACCGCCATGAGGGTGTCTGGGAGGCGCTGTCTATCCATAGCAAACCTCATGTAGCCAGACTGGCTGCTCCTGAAGCTTGAGAATCTCCCAGACCCTGAAACTCATCAGCCTGTAATCTCTGCCTCTGAATGCAAAGTGTATAAATCTGTGTTGCGGGTCAATCCAAAGTGTAGAATAGAACTCATGGACCCAAGATGGAACATATAAGCCTATCCGTCTGAGTAAGTCTGTCAGCCCTAGCAAATAAGATAGGTAAGGGTGAATATGCTCTCCAGCTGTTGCTACAATGGACTCAATATTGCACACCCTCTGAGACCTGAATGTTGCCCCACTATTAAGATATGCATTATAAAAATCTTCCTACAGTGGTGTGTAGAAACCCTCAGAAGCACGCTCATCCCTCCTCGGCGGGAACCAGTCCTCGAACGACACAAATCTGAGCTGCTAAACCTGCTTAGCCGTGGCGGCCCTCAAATCCAAGTGAGTCACTGGAGGTGGACCCTATGGTCTAGGAGGTGGACGAGAGCCCCTCCACTGTGTCTCTACCCTCGGTGTCACCTGGGTATGGGTACGACTAGAGCGGCAAAGCTGTGGTGCTGGCTCTGTCTCCTCTGCCTGCTCTCCCTCCTGAGTCTGCTCTGCTGTGACTCCCCCTGAGACCGACTCTCATCAATGGCGACACGCCGTCCTCAACCATGGATGTCCCAGCTGGACCACCATGACGACGCTCAACCTCCTGGACATCAGCCCTCTGAGCTAGAGAAAGCTGATCTACAATCTGTACTCTACTCCTAGCACCTCCTACCTCTGCACGCTCTGCAGCGGCTGCAGCTGTGGCTGCTCTTGCTGTGTCGGCATCTGGATACGTGTGCTTCTTCGTTGCAAGCTTCTTCGTCGCCTTGCCCTTTACATCAGTAGGCAAGCGAGGCGGGGGCCTCGGATCCTCATCACCGGGACCACCTCCGACATTCTTAACACGAGCCATCTGATGGAGCTGAAAAGAACAACTGCACTGACAAGAATCAACTGCCAACTGTCACTTCCGAGGCTTGGCCTCGATCCATACTCGCGAGCTTGGCCCCGAGTGGACTGACAACTGCCAATGTGACCTTAGAAACACCAACTCGCTGCATGTTAGAATAGATTAGATATATGAATAATTTCAATATATATCTAGAGATGCGAAACCCTAAGAAAGCAAGCATTAGGTACGAAATTGAATCGAGGGCTTGCTACCTGACGAACCGATGAAATGACGAGAAGAGGGACGAATCAGGGAACCACCGGATCGACAATGCGAGGCTAGGGTTTGGCGAGACAATGTTGTGCTAGATCGGGTGTGGAGTTGCTGGCGTGGGGAGACGGTGCAGGGAGATGGCACGATGGCACTGATGAAGACGGCTAGGGCACCGGCGGTGCTTTTGCTGGTGTAGAGGCGGCGCTGGTGTAGGGCTCGGGCACGGCGGCACAGTGTGGTCAGGCGGCGCTGCTTCGGTGGGCACGGCGTCGCGGGGCACGGTGGCGTGATGCGGTGGTGAACGGCGGCGTGCGGGCACTAGAGCAGGTCTACGTAGGATGCGTCGGCGAGATGCGCGGCAAGGCACGGATGCGGCGATGTCGGCGCATCCAGCTTGTGGGATGAATTAGGTTACGCGTGGCGCGGTGGTTATATGGGGTCCCCCAATGGAATAGATAAAGAAACGAAGAAGAGATTGAATCTCGCACGATTTCTACTGACCGGACGCTCCGGTGGCAACGACCGGACGTTGCCCCCAGAGTCCGGTCGATTCCAGAGAGGTCCAAAACCCCTGGAATCGCGACCGGAAGCGTCCGATCCTAAATGATCGGACGCAGCCAGAGTCCGATCGATCCTGTCTTCGTCTCCTTCGCACGAGCGGACGTAGGAACGCCATCTGACCGGACACTGAATAGCAGAGCCCGGTCACTCCATCGCAGTAGGTTCACCTCCTGTGAACTGACCGGACATTGGACTTCAGAGTCTAGTGTAGCGTCTGGTCACTCTTTTTTCAACAAATCTTCAAAGTCCTTTGTGCTGCCTGTTCCTAATCAAGTCCCAACTTCAATAAGATCAAAATAAACACCAATTGGGACTGATGTGAGTGACCTCCCTTAAACCCTCAAAATTTTCAAGATATTTTGCCTTAGGCTATAATTCTTTTTAAGAAAATAGACAATAAAAGGGTGATTGAAGAGAAACGACAAAACAACATAGATGCATATACAATGCAATACTTGAAAGTAATTCTAGTTGCTTGTCAAGTTTGATCCAAGGTTAAGCTTCTCCACTCACTTTTCGTGCGTTTATCTTAACAATGTTAGACAAGCCCTATATGCATTATCACAAAGTAAACATGTTGTATATTACAATGCAAGGGACAACACAAGCTCATTTTTTAGCGTAGTTGCTAAAATCAAGCACATTGAGCTCATTCCGCAATCGACAAAAAGTCGCCTCATCTAGCGGTTTAGTGAAGATATCCGCCAATTGATCCTTGATCCTTACACCTTCTAGTGAAATATCATTCTTAGCAACATGATCTCTAAAAAGTGATGGCGGATATCTATATGCTTGGTGTGAGAGTGTTGAACCATATTATTTGCAAGTTTTACCACACTTTCATTATCGCACAAAAGAGGTAGTTTTTCTAGAACTACACCATAGTCTAGCAAAGTTTGTTTCATATAAAGTATTTGTGCACAACAAGCACCCGTAGCAATGTATTCCGCTTCGACGGTGGACAAAGCCACACTATTTTGTTTCTTGGAGGACCAAGACACAAGTGATCTACCAAGCAAATGGCACCCTCCGGATGTGCTTTTTCTATCAACTTTGCAACCGGCATAATCCGAATCGAAATAGCCAACTAATTCAAATATAGTTCCTTTGGGATACCAAAGGCCAATGCTTGGTGTGTGCTTAAGATACCTAAGGATTCTTTTAACGGCAATCAAATGAGTTTTCTTAGGATTAGCTTGAAATCTAGCACACATACACACACTAAACATGATGTCGGGCCTAGATGCGGTTAAATATAACAAGCTATCGATCATAGAGCGGTAGAGAGTTTGATCAACCGTGTTACCTCCCTCATCTAGGTCGAGATGTCCATTAGTTGGCATTGATGTCTTGATTGGCTTATATTCATCCATTTTGAATCTCTTGAGAAGATCATTAGTATATTTCTCTTGAGAGATGAAAATCCCTTCTCTTATTTGCTTGACTTGAAAACCAAGAAAGAATGTAAGCTCTCCAATCATTGACATCTCGAACTCCTTCGACATCAATTCACCAAACTCTTTGCAAGACTCTTCATTTGATGATCCAAAGATGATATCATCAACATACACTTGACAAATGAAGATATATCCATCTAGCTTTTTAGTGAATAGTGTGGTGTCGACCTTTCCAATGGTGAAGCCCTTCTCAATGAGGAAGTCCCAAAGACGCTCATACCAAGCTCTTGGGGCTTGCTTAAGCCCATATAGCGCATTGGACAACCTATAAACATGATTAGGATATCTAGGGTCTTCAAACCCGGGAGGTTGATCAACATAGACTAGTTCATTAATAAAACCATTTAAAAATACACTTTTCACATCCATTTGATATAATTTTATTTCATAATGTGATGCATATGCAAGGAGGATACGAATGGCTTCTAGTCTTGCAATCGGTGCAAAGGTCTCTCCAAAATTCAAACCTTCAACTTGAGAGAACCCCTTTGCAACTACTCTTGCCTTGATCATCACAACAACGCCTTGATCATCTTGCTTGTTGCAGAACATCCACTTTGTTCCAATGAATCTTGCACCTTGTGGTCGCTCTTCAAGAGTCCAAACTTCATTGCGGGTGAAATTGTTCAATTCTTCATGCATGGCATTTATCCAATCCGGATCTTGAAGAGTTTCTTCTATCTTAGTAGGCTCAAAGCAAGAGACAAAAGAGTGATGTTCAATAAATGAAGCAAGCTTTTGAGAGCGAGTCATTACTCCCATTGATGAACTCCCTACGATGAGATCTTGTGAATGAGCTTGTAGTAGAGGTGTATTTCTTCTATCAACCACTTGAGGGGGAGGTTGTGGAGCATCAACATCATGTGCTTGTGTCACCATTTGCTCATGGGAGACATGAGTGTTTTCATTTTCTACTCTCCCATCTTTATCATCATCTTGTGGCATATTTGATGAAGAAGGTGGATTGATCACGTGCACATCATCTTCATCATCATTAGGCTTGATGTCTCCAATCGGAATGTTCTTCATGGCCTCCCTCAATGGTTCATCACCTACATCATCAAGATTCTCATGTGCTCCTTGGGAGCCGTTAGATTCATCAAATTCCACATCATATGTTTCTTCAACCAAGCTGGTGGCATGATTAAATACTCTATATGCTTTAGACTTTGATGAGTAACCAACAAGAAAACCAATATCACAACGTCTTTGAAACTTCCCTAGGTGTTGCCGCTTCTTGTAGATATAGCATTTGCAACCAAACACCATAAAGAAGGAGACGTCCGGCTTCTTCCCATTGAGCAACTCATAAGGTGTCTTGCCAAGAAACTTTTGAAGGAATAGGCGGTTGGATGCATAGCATGCGGTGTTGATAGCTTCCGCCCATAGAGCTTCGGGAGTGTTGTACTCATCAAGCATTGTTCTTGATAGTGTGATCAATGTCCGGTTCTTTCTCTCAACTACACCATTTTATTGAGGAGTATATGTTGCGGAGACCTCATGCTTGATCCCAACTTTATCACAATAGGCTTCTATATTTGTGTTGTCAAATTCTTTACCGTTGTCACTTCTAATCTTCTTGAGCTTCACTTCAAACTTCTTGAAGCATGATGCAACTTCGGATTTATCATGAATGAAGAATACCCATGTATATCTTCAATAGTCATCAACAATCACAAGACAATAAAGATTTCCTCCCAAACTCTTGTATATTGTTGGTCCAAATAAGTCCATGTGAAGGAGTTGTAGCACTCTTGTGATTGAATTGAAAACTTTTGTTGGATGAGTATTTGCAACTTGATTGCCGGCTTGACATGCACTACAAAGCTTGTCCTTCTCAAACTTTACATCCTTCAACCCTCTCATCAAATCATTCTTCATTAGCTTCTTGAGTGAGCTCATCCTAACATGATCAAGTCTTCTATGCCATAGCCACCCAAGTGTTGATTTTTGTGAATAGGCAAGTCTTCAAATTAGCATCTTTGGAGGTGAAGTCCACTAGATATAGGTTGTTGTATCTAAATCCTTTGAATATCACTTGATCATCATTCTTCTTAGATACAATAACTTTCTTCTCGATAAACAAGCATTGAAAGCCAAGATCACACAATTGTTCAACGGATAGCAAGTTGAAGCTCAATGAAGCAACATGTAGCACATTTGAGATTGAATGATCATTGGATATTGCCACTTTGCCCAATCCTTTAACCTTGCCCTTTAAATTATCTCCAAATATGATTCTTTCTTGTCCATCTACTTCTTCATCTAGTGAGGTGAACATACGAGGATCACCGGTCATATGTTGTGTGCAACCACTATCAATAACCCAATGACTTCCACCGGTCTTATAGTTTACCTACACACAAGAGATCAAGCTTTAGGAACCCAAACTTATTGAGGGCCCTTCATCTTCTCAACAAGTGACTTTGCTACCCAAATTTTCTTAGGCATATTCTTGTTGGGAGGTCCTAAGAACATGACTTTCATCTTTTCACTAGAATCCTTTTAAGCATGTAATGAGCATTGAAAGCAAAAGGTCTAGCATGCTTGGGCAAGGGTTGTGGTGGTGGAGTTTAGCACTCATGGGCAAAGTGGCATTCTTGTCCACACTCAAAACACTTCTTTGACTTTGATTTTTGTTGTTGTTGTTTTGCTTGAGCCTTCTTCTCTTTATTTGCCATGTATCCAATGCCATTTCTATCCATCTTCATGATGGTGTTCATTAGTAGCTCACTTTGAAGATGCTTACCTCTTGTGAATTTGCTCAATCTAATCTTGAGATACTCTTTCTCCAATTTGAGCTTCTTGTTATTTTCCTTGAGTGCATCATTATTTTTCTCTTCCTTGAGCTTCTTGTTCTCTTCTTTGAGCTTCTCATTCTCAAGAATCAAATCACCATCATGATCAAGAGTTTCTAGCACAATAGTGTTGTGGGTTTTGCTCTCTTCAAGATCTTTCTTGAGCTTTTCATTGTCATTCTTGAGCTTGACATACTCATCATAATTATCGGTCTCAACCACTTGCTTGCCCTTGCTACTAGAACTTTGCTCAATGCTCTCAATGATCAAATCATCACATTATGTAGCTATATCAATCTTAACAACATTGTTAGTATCATCATGTGGCTCATTGGATAAAAATTCTTGAGCAATGACTAGATTATCATGATTAATCTTAAGATTGGTATATTCATCTTTTAGCATGTTGTGGCTAGTGATGAGCTCTTTGTGTATCCTCTCAAGTTTATCATGTTTATCTTTAAGCTCTTTTTAGAAGATTTGAGCTCATTGAGTTTGGATGATATAACATCATTTGCTTCTCTAAGCTCAACACTAACATTTTCGGCTACATCACATTTAGCTAAAAGAGAATCATTCTTAGCTTATAGCTTGTCATTATTAGCTCTATTCTTTCTAATGATCTTAGTATATTAATTTTGCAATTTAACAAGATCATCATATAAAGGTGTTTCATATTCATCATCATCACTATCACTATCATTATCATTATTATTAGCATGATCATCACCACTACTATCATCATCATTTGATACCTTGCGTTCACCTTTGGTCATAAGGCATAGGTGTGTAGAGGATGATGAAGGTGGTGTCGTTGAAGATGATGAAGAGTCAATCACAATGGCGGCCACCTTCTCATTATCACTATCATCATCGGATGAGCAACTAGATGAATCAATGTCCGTGAGCCAATCACCGACAATGTATGCCTTCCCATTCTTCTTCTTCTTCTTGTGGAAGTCCTTCTTGCCATCTTTCTTCTTGTATGGCTTATTCTTCTTCTAATCTTCATCTTCATTGTTAGAATCATTTTTCTTGCCCTTGTACTTGTTCTTGAACTTGTCTTTCTTGGGCTTGGTGCATTGGTGTGCTAGATGACCAAGTTCTCCACAATTGTAGCAATCCATCTCTGAGATTGGCTTCCTTCTAGAGCTAGTGAAGAACTTCTTTTTCTTGCCATCAAACTTGATGCCACTCTTGTTGAGCTTCTTTAACATCTTGGTGGTTTTTCTCACCATGAGAGCAAGACTTGCATCATCAACTTCATCATCACTTGAGCTCTCATACTCAATTCTTGCTTTGCCCTTCTCTTGGCTAGCTTTGAATGCTAAGTCTTTTTCTTTCTTCTTGGTAGAGGATGAGCCATCTTGAGGTGTGATGTGCATGTATATCTCATGAGCATTGATCTTTCCTAAGATTTGCGTTGGTGTAGCGGTGGAAAGATCACTTTGATGAAACACGGTCACAATATGCCCATATTTATCAATGGGGAGGACACTCAAGATTTTTCTAACAACATCGGATGGTTGCATTTGAGTGAGTCCAAGCCCATTGACTTTCTCTACAAGAACATTCAAGCGTGAGTATATTTTATTAGCACTCTCTTTAGGAAGCATCTCAAATGAATTTAGCTTTTTCATAACAAGATGATAGCGTTCCTCACGCTCGCTCTTTATTCCCTCATGGAGCACACAAATATCCAACCATAGTGCATGGGCGTCTTTGTGGTTTCTCACCCGATTAAACACATCTTTGTAAAGGCCTCTAAAGATGGTGTTTCTAGCCTTTGCATTCCATTTTTCGTAATTGACCTCATCGCCTTGTAGGTGCGTGGGATCCCGAGGTTTTGGGAATCCTTGTGAGGCGGCTCTAAGTATTCCAACATTTAGAGCTTCTAGTACGCCTCCATGCGGATTTTCCAATAAGGAAAATCATCCCCTTCAAAGATAGAAGGAGGTCCATCCCTATAAGACATCTTTCTCTAGGCGGTTAAGCCTAAATACGTGAGCACGAGACTCCGATACCAATTTAAAGGATCAAGATGCCCAAGAGGGAGGGTGAATTGGCCTAATTCTGAATTTCTTTGCAAAAATTAAGTCCTACGGTTAGCCCAATTAACCCCTTGTGCCTAGAAAGTGTTTCTATTAATCTACCGCACAAAAGTTTAGCAACCTATGTTCCAATCCTACTCTAGCATGTCAATTCTATGAATGTAAATGACAAGAATTGAATTGCTCAAAGTAAATGCTCAAAGTAAAGAGAGACACGGCGCCGCTCTAAATGTTTTGCCGAGGTATCGGAGAGTCGCCACTCCCCACTAGTCCTCGTTGGAGCACCTACGCAAGAGTGTAGCTCCCCCTTGATCCGTGCAAGGATCAAGTGCTCTCTACGGGTTGATTCTTCGACACTCCATCACGGTAAATCACCCACAACCGCTCACAACTTGAGTTGGGTAATCCACAAGCTCCGTCGGATGATCACCAAACTCTCAATCACCACCAAGCCATCTAGCTGATGACAATCACCAAGAGTAACAAGCATGAACTCTCACTTGACCACAACAGGCCTAATGAGAAGGGTGGATGCACACTTTGCTACTCTTGCTTTCACTAATAAGGTCTCACTTTTAGATTCTCAAATCTCAATCACCTCACTAGGACCTTGCTCTTCTTGGCACTCTCAAGGGTGTTTCTCAGCTATTGGAATGAGCAAAAGTACCCCCTCACACGAATGGAGAAAGTATTTATACACCCGTGTTCAAAACGAACCGTTATGTGCCTCTGCGGGGTGACCGGACGCTCCGGTCAAGTTGACCGGACGCTCCGGTCAGTTCTCCCCAAAACCCAGTGTTTAAGTTGTGACCAGACGCTGGACAGCGTCCGGTCATGATTTTCCCTCTCTAGAACCTTATTGAGTCGACCGAGACGCTGGCGCCTAGCGTCCGGTCACTCATCTCTCAGCGTCCGATCGCACCAGACGATTTCACCTTGATCAAATGAACTGACCGGACTCTGCGCCAACGTCTGGTCACACCGGAACCAGCGTCGGTCAGCATTTGACCCTCCATTCACTTTCAACTCTCAATCATACGTGAATGAAGTTTACTCCAATTGATCTAAGGTCTTTTTAGGAGCTACCTAGTGCTAGATTTAGCAAGTGTGCACCACACCTAACCCACTAGACTCACCTAGGTCAAGCTACCCGTTCATACCCCCCTTAATAGTATGGCCAAAGGAAAAATAAAGTCCTAAACTACTCTAAGTGTCTCTTCAACACCAAACGGCACTTAGAACTAGTCCATCCTTAACCTTGTCGTCCATCCTTTGAAAACTGAAACGATTTCCATCGTAGGGGCATGACAACCATTATTGCCCAAATCGATCTCCATTACCATGACCTAACTTAATTGCCTATGCAAAATACACGTTAGTCATAGTAATCATGTATTGTCATTAATCACCGAAACCCAACTAGGGGCCTAGATGCTTTCAGCCTCCACCAAACCTCTCGCCTCCGCGCCATCCACACTCCGCAGTGGCCGTCGCACATAGACGCAGACCTCCTAGCATGCCGCCTTTGACTGCCCACCCATACTGATTCCTGGCACTGCACCTCGGCTCCTTTGGCAAGGTGCGCATAAAGTGTGAACCCTCAGTCCCGGCCACCTGGCGCTCCTCGACTGGCGTGTTCCTTCATTGGCGCGTGGGCCTGTTGATGTTTGACCACCGATAGTCTGCCACGGGGGTACCCGGGGCAGTATATTCGGGCTTCAGTGTATGCGGAACTCGACGGTTAACGCAAAAGACAGTCGATTTATCCTGGTTTGGACCCTCGATCATTGATCGAGTAATAGCCCTACGTCCAATCGACGTTAACCTCTGCGTTGGATTGATTGTGAAGTGTTGTTCAAGTCCCGTCTCTAGGAACCCTGCCCTCCTTTATATAGTCAGGAGGCCAGAGTCCTAGTCGGTTTACAATGAGAGTTTCTAGTAGGATTACAGAATAATACTACTACTAGGATTACATGGGAAGAATCCTAGTTAGACTAGATCTTCTCTCTTCCTTGCGGGGTATCCCGTGGGTCCCGCACTGACAGGCCCTCCCCCGTCCCTTCACCGGCCATGGAAATGTAGTGGGAGCTCAAGGTCTTATGCCAGACGGTCAAGTCCTCTACTTTGAATGGTTGATAGTCATGTCCCACAAATCATAGTGGCAAAGGATGGTTAACGACCGATTCTTGTCCTCCGTACTAATTCAGTGAACCAACACAGAAGTAGGATGGTCCTACCCAGAAACCAAACATTTAAACGGGATCATCCCGTTCCAAAAATTATATTTGGACCATCCCATCATGTATACCTGAAACCTTACATATGCTTAGCATCCACTCAAATCTCTTGGTAAACATTCTTCATGCTTCTACAACCTATCCAAACAATCATTCCTTCAAAATTTATATGATTTTCAATCATCTATTTTGCCACTGTACTTCTACATAATTCTTATGTTTCTTTTATTTATGTGTTTTTGTGTTGATGTGCTCCAAAGGGATGAAAACAGTCTCCATGGGACAATGGTGGGCACCTATCATGCATTCACAAGGTGTGCATGCAAAATCATCCAACGTATGTGTCTGCTGCATAAATTTAGGAGTAATAGTTAAAAAGGAAAACTACACATCTCTCATGTGTTAGATTTCATATGCACTTTTTCAATCCTAAGGGGGCGGGCCTAACTATGTTTTGGCCTATCCAAAAATGGCCCCTTTAAAATTCGCATGATTTCCAATCATCTTCTTTGCCACTGTATTCCTACATAATTTTTATGTTTTTTTCTATTATTGTGTTCTCATTTGTTCTAAAGAAAGTAGGAGCCTATGTTTTTTCTTTGAAGCCGGGCCTATGTATGTCTTTTTGGAAGACGAGCCTATATATGTTTTTTTTTCTATTCCTGTGTTCCAAAAATGTTTGTATGTTTTTTTTCTATTCCTATGTTTCAAAGAAAGCTATGTTTTATTCTGCATTCCTATTCCAAGAAAGCCAAATAATTTGGAATGATGTTATTTTTCTATTCCTATGTTCCAATTTCCAAAGGAGGCCTGACCTAACTAAGGTTCTGCATTCCTGTGTTCCTGTTCCTAGGAAGCCCAATAATTTGGAATGGAGTGGAGGATTAATCTGTGCCGTTAGCATGCTTAGCATCTATCTTTCAAAAAAAGCTTGCTTAGCATCTTAGCCGGGAAGAAAGGGTAAACCTGTGTCGTTAGATTTTTTTAAAAAAGTGTCATTAGCAGGGCTTGCTACTCTACCTCCAGACTCCCAGTAGCTTAGTATCCTCAATCCGACACTTAAATACATAGCAACAACAAAAATTTTCTTGAACATGCGCCAAAGCTTCATTCAATATAATAACATATATGGTGCCATTCGCTTGTCTGGTTTAGACCAGGCAGGCTGGCTGCTTCCCCTTTTCAAGTTACTGTTTATCAAACCAACCGAACAGTGTTTTTCTTTCACAACAAACCAACCCGGAACAATATTTTTCAGCTAAGTTTCCGAACAGCGAACGAGACCTATATCGCAACAAATTTTTTTTCTTGAAGCACAAAAGCCTCAATATAATAATATCGCGAGATCCACAATGACAGTTATGACAAAGAAACAGCTCTCCAGGGTACAAAATCTAGCAGGGACGGGGGATAGAACAAGAGGGGCATAGAACAAGAAGGGATGCGCTGGTACAGGAGCAGGGTAAGCACCCAAAGCACTACGACCATGAGTTTAATGCGATTATTTTGCTTTTGCTGCTTCTGCCGCAACAAGTTCATCGATGAGATTAGCAGCATCTTCAACAGTTGCGATTGACTGCGCGCTTGACTCCTCCACAGTGATCTTGAAAGCCTCCTCAAGGCCCATAACAATCTCAACCTAAAAAAACAGATCCATGGAAGAATTAGTCTCTCTAGGAAAGAAAAGGGCGAGCCCAAGAAAATACAAGATGAGAGAGTAACCACAGTTTATACTTAAAAACACAAATGACAATAGAAGTTTGCATAAACTTCGGTCCAGAATTAGGTATAAGTAATAACAACTGTTCAAGGGGAAAAATTAAATAGATAAACTAAATTGTTGTTTTGCTACCCAAGAACCATACGAAAAAATTAAATAGATAAATTCAGTTGTTGAAAACTTATAGTTCACTTACAGTGTCCAATGAATCAGCACCAAGTTCTTGAAACTTAGAGGAGCCACAAACTTCAGTGCCATCAGCAAGTGCAAGCTGCTTCTTGACAATCTTACAAACCTCATCCACGGTCTCCTTTTTAGCCTGGTCAAGTGCATATTTTACAGCAACAATAGAAAGATCATAATCATTAGGTAACACAAACTTCAGCTTAAAGAAGATTGCACCAGTATAATCTACCAGCTAAAAACACAAACACAATGTGATGGGACGTTTTACAGCCACACCAGATGCTACACGTCAAAGAAAAATCCAGGGGTGCCAAATGCAAAGGAATAAAAGGATAAAAAATACTTCAGGAATTCTCTTGAAAATTCCTTTCATCAGAGCTATGTACTCACAAAAATGCAATCAAGTACATAATGGAAGCACTTTAGTGCACAATGCATACAAAAATCTATTCAGAAGCCAAACAAAGTAGTTGAAACAATTGGCATATGACATAGAAAAGAAATTAAATGGAGATGCATAGCTGCAGCATCATGCAGTGATCAATTTATGTGGTAACAGATCCATAGTACAACAATTAGTTATCAATATATGTGGTTACAGATCCATAGTACAACAATTAGTTACTTACAGGACAGCAGACAGCGAATCTTTGTGGCACAGGCTGCAGGCGGAAGGCTACATTATCCTTCCTTAAACCAGAGAAAGAGGCAGACTTGATGCTGATTGCCTGTGAAACACCAAAGGTAACATCGTAAGATATGAGAACTAAGTCCAGACAGCATAAACCATTGCTTCAAATTGTCCACTTGACTTATTTTTTTATCACATTGTCCACTTGACTATGTATCATTGATTCAAGCTTATTGTAGAACCATTGCCATGTACTATTACATTACAAGCTTATTGAGAAGAAAAGCGAACAAGTACACACCAAACTCAAAGATAGTTATAGCAGCATGCTACACAGAATAAAATGAATCTCAGCTTATCTCTTCGCATATTATCCAAAATGTTCCTTTTGTTTTCAACCAAACGGTAACACAGAACTACAGAAGAAAAGGTTCACCAGACCACATATGGCCACTAGATTTTGTGTTAGTTCAAACTTTGAAAAGAATATAACACTTTTTGGTCGAATGTCAATCCACTTGCAGGGCAAGAACAAAAATACATACTAAATTGTGCTTTTGAAGGTGCTACATGACATGAGTACAAAAATACATTCTCTTGATGAGCATGAGTACAGAGTACTTCCTTATCTGAAACCCAGACTTTCAAACTATTTGCACATATTTTAGCATATACAGGCATATAGGTTAACATCCTTCACGTCAACTGAGGGGACCTAACAGCCACGCATCGTATTTTGCATTGTCCTTTATGTGAAAAAGAATCAATATCCTTTATAGTTTCCTGACTCAGTTTCCGGACTCCACCAACCTAAAATATGCAAATTAGCTATTCTTCTGAGACACTAGGAACCAAGTATGTAGACATCAGTCCACATAAAAGGAGCATGTCTTAAATCACGAATGAACCGTTAATGATACACAGGTGGTTAAGGGTGTAAGCATGAAGGTGTCAGTACATGATAAGCATGGAAAGATTCGTCACTAATATACCCCTAAATCATTGAGTCAGGTGAGACAATATTAAATTTGACTCCAAGTTCAATCAAGGTAGAAAATTCCAAAAATCTCATGGTACGGGTACACCCGAACAGAACTTTTGACTCCACAAACATTCGGGTACAGGGTCCATAAACACCACGGACACTGCGCCACTAACCCAAACGATGAAGAAGCGAGCGCATAAACTTATGTCAGCACAGATCTATCGATTTGAACTCTACAATCGACCGATATGATCACAGTGAATGGCTTCGCATCAAAGGGCATCGCAAACGAGAAAAGACCCCGGTAGATGAACCAATAAGCATGCAGACATAAACCAGAGAAGAGAAATCGCAACCGGCGCAACAACCGAAACCCTGCGCCGCTAAAGCTTAAAGACCTACCCGTAATCGGATTATCTCACAGATCAGACAACTCGAGAGGTGATCCAGCGCTATACCTTGACGGGCCTCGCAAAGGAGAGAGCGGATCCGGTGAGGGAAGCCATGGACGAAGCCGGAAAGGCGGCGGCGGCGGCGAGTGGATGCTCGCGGCGGGGCTCGGGAGAAATGAGTTGCAGGAGACCGGGTGAGCGGGTGGGCGAAGGGCTAGGGAAGGTGGCGGGCCGTAGTATATACTCGGGTGGGGACATGGGCGGAGCTGGGTGCGCATCGGGCGTATCGATGCGACTCGGGGACGGGCGGAGCGCACGAGGCCCGGCCCGTGACCATGACGCCGAAGCGGCGCGGCTGCGTCAAGGCTGGCCAGGGCGCCAGGCCTCACGGACCAAGCGCGGCTCGCTCGCTGGCTCCGCGCCTCCGCCGCCGCGCGTACGTGCCAGGTCCCGCCCGGCGTGGGCTGCTCCGCTCAGTGCAAATTCCGACTCGCATGATGAGAGACTTCTGCGATTTCCATATCTCAAAAGAAAAAAAAAAAAGAAAAAAAAGAGGACTTCTGCGATTTCCAGCCTACTGTCGCAAGGAAGTCCAACTTGACAGCCTAGGGGAGAGATCGCCTACTTATTGCGAATGTCGTATGGGCACGCACGAGTGCACAACATAGCCGGGGTTGGTGCGAACGTTGCATCTAGAATGTGAAGATTTAAGAATTCCTTTTTTTTAAAAGAACGCGCGTTGCACATTTTATTAAGACTAGCAAAACAAACATGCACGTGCGTTGCAATGGGATCTAATACGTAGTGAGTTGCAGCACGGATCATGAGTTTAAGTCAAAAATTAAATTAACTTAATGGTAAAAATCTTTATTTCTTAAGGAGTCAAAGATTAAAATGGATGTGATCACTTATTTATTATTTGTTTTTACTCTTATTATATTTATTAGAATAAGAAAAAATTAGGTGGAGAAAACAATAAAAATAAAATCAGAAAAGTGGAGCCACTCGGAGCAAGTTAAAATGGACAAACCATAAAAAAGTGAAAAAAGAACAGAAAAGAAAGTAAACAAAGAAATTCTACCCTTCGTTCGTCTTTATTAAATTTTTATTCTTATATTTTTATATTTGGATTAAGATTTCTATTTCAGTTACTCAGAGTTGGAGAGATGTAATTGGATTAAGATTTCTAGTTGTCCATATTATTATATTTTTTCTATTTAGATTAAAATTTCTAGTCACCCGAAATCGGAGAGATCTAATTAGATTAGTAGGATTCCTAGTTATATAAAGATGACTATAGGCGGGTTTTTCATATTCATAAAGTTAGTTAAGGAATGGCTGTAACACCATCAGTGTTACACCCTAACAACTTACTTACTCATGTCATGAGCATCATGTTTATATGGTAATACATGTGATAAAGTATGTAGATAAATTTCTTGTAACCTAAAATGAATAATAAAAATGCTAAATGAAAGTTGATTCAATAGCTCATGTATATCAAGTAGGGTTAAAACAAATTTTTATTGAGCAAAATTATTATAGAATATGTGTGTGGTAGCTAAATAAAGCTTGAAGTACAAACTTTGTAGATGGCAATACAACCTTTGCTGTAGAAAAATATCATTTCTAGCTAGTGTTTCCAATAGCTTAAAAATAGAACTTGAAATAAAAAACTAGCTTAAAGGCTTAGAAAATTCTTTTTAAAAACAGTTTAACAGCACCAGGTTTGCGAAATTATTCTAAGAAATCTAGTTAAAGATTAATATCATGTTTTAGTTCTTAGGGGTAGCTTAATATGCTCTCTTTATGATGAAGGTGGCTTGGTTCCAAGATCAATCGTTTAGTTTTTACGGGCGCCTTAAAATTCGTGTACGCACTCAGGCTCGAGCCGTCAGGCCTGGATGCGTGGTCACCGCGCGTGGCCCCACGCTGGCCGACCAAGGCCACACTCGGTCTGGCCGCGGCTTGGTCACCCTTGGTCACAGCGCCTGCTGCTGGCCACTGCCCAGCCAGCCACTGGCCACCGCGCCCGACGACCACCTTGCCCCCACCCGTTGCAGTACTACTGCCGCTGCGGCCCCGTATCCTCGCGGTGCTGCTGCCCTCCCTGCTTCGCATCGTGGCGCAGCTGCTGCCGGTGGCGTCGCCTCGCCATCGCGCCTGCACCCCCTTTCCCCTACACTTCTGCGTCGCTGCTGGCCCGGTCCAATGCCCGCCACTGCTGCGCACACATGGCTGTCCTTGCCGTGTCCGGTCGTGGACGCACGTGTTTTGTCCGTAGCGTCTACGAGCGTGTCTCCCAGATCACGTCGACCGCGTCTCGCCAAGATGAGGCCGAGCTGAGCCCACCTACCTCTCTCTCCCTCTTTGCTACCAAGGCCGAGCCGCGTCGGTAAATTCATCAGGGAGAGATCACCTCGAGTCGATTCGTCGCATGGCTGGCTCTGTCACCAAGCTGCCTAGCTACCCATCCCCACCTCAACTTGAATGGTGCCCGGTCGAGCTCCAATTTTGGAGTTTCCCCGCCACCGAGCCGTTAAGACCATGTTCGGCCGCTGTGGGTGGCAACCCACTCCAATTGCTGTTCGGGCTCAACCAGCTGCATCAATAGCCTCACCTTGAGTCCCTCTCCAACCTACACGCGCCAGTGGAACCTCTACCGCCACCCCGATGTCGCTAACGCGACTGTGTCCGCCGTGATGCAACGCCGCACCGCTCGGACACGTGTGGCTAGCCCGGCTCGGGTAGTCTTCGGCCGAACCATCACCTCGGCCAGGTCCGTGGTGAATCCCTGATGCTTACCCACTACCCTACTGCTCCTTTAGCGATGTGGCTCACCGGAACGCTGCTGTCGTCGCCGCAGGTTGGCCGCCACTGTGGGAGAGCCGCTCTACTTCATCTCCGGCCTCTAAATCGCAGCCCAGTGTTGCGCGTTGGCCCGTAGGTGAGCATCGGTCCTCTAGATGGGTCGAGAGGGTCCCCAGTTGGTTGGCGTAGCAGCCCAGTGCCGGCCAATGCCGCGCCGGTGAGCGCGAAGGCATTAGGGACCTCTTCGATGCGAAGACGGGTTAATATGAGGGCCTTCTTGCATAAACGCTATCTGTAGAACTAGTGCGCATAGTCGTCGCGTTGATAGAGGATAGCGTGGGGGTGTTTCTACAAAAGTGCCAGTGCGTAGGCTTCCCCATCATGGGCCACCTCACGTGATGGGCCGTGCAGTGAAATCGTGTTTCTTTTTTTCTAAATGAATTAGTTGTTGCTTTTCTATTTTAGTTTCTGAGCTAAATTTGTATATTTAATATAAATTCATGTAGATGTCCAAAAATTGTGAAACTAATTTTATTAGGTTTCTAAAATCATTGTCTACCTGATAGTGTAGTTAGTTCATACCTATCTATGTTGATGCTAAGGCCTATCAAATCATTTGGAAGTACTAGGATAAATATTGTAGGAATTTTTGTGGTAAATTGGTGATAGCTTTAATCCTGAAATTTTTACAATAGCTTCATTGTATTATTATGTGCTTACTATAATTTTTGTAGCCCTAAGATAGCTTGTTTATTAGGATAGTTAAATATCCATTAAACCTTTAATATGAATAAAAGAAGAATATTGACTTATGAAATAAAGCACTTGTTAGGGTGAGTTTGACACTTGATTTGATAGAGCTGATGGTTAGCTTAGTATCTTAGCCATTAGAGCTAGCTTGTTAATATAGCCTATGTGTTCTTATTTTAATTGTTGTTGTTGTTTAAATATTAAATTATTGCATCATCATCGCATGCATATAGAGAACGAGTTGGCGGAGATTTTGACTACCGGTGAGCACGAGTTCGAGGAGACCGTCGAGGAGTACGACGAGGAGATTCTCATGCAGGAGGAGGTCCTAGAGCCGCCACTGACTAACGTAGTTGACACCGCGCCTGCCCAAGGCAAGCCTCAGTGCATAACCTCTATTTTTCATATTCACCGTATATATATATGTGTTGTGCATTTATGTTGCTGGAGTTTCATGGAAACCACATGCATATATATATATATCCTAAGAATCTTACTAGTGCAGGTTCGAGTAGCTGCTATGTTTAGGCTATCGGTAGCGTGGGTAACCTGTCGTTACTCACAAGTAGGGAATATTATTATTATTCTCCTGATAAAATGATGAAAAGAAAATGGTGATCGGATAGGGATATAGTATGGGTATTGGTGGGTGTAATAAGTTGTGTCCCGCGGCCACGGGGCTTAGCTTGGTTACACTATTTTCCCTATCCGTGTCGATTGAGGACCGTCCGTTGCTGTGGATGGTAGTCAAGTCACAGACTTATTATTCTGAGCACATACTTGCTTATGGAAACGGGAAGGCTGATCGCGCTCTTGTCATGGGTTCTGACTCTTTTCAGACCGATTGATTGGAGGCGAAGAAAGGTGGAGGTCTAAGCACTATACTGAGATCGGGTCTCAAATGTGGGGCTCGGAGTTCAAGTTTGGACGGGGACCTGGACCCCTCGACAGGAGTGGAATGTGTTGGTCTCGTTTATGCCTGGGGTACAAGTGGGACGTGTATTTTAGGATACCCAGCAGGGATACGTTGGTTCACAAATCGCCGTTTTTGTGAGACGGTACGACTTGGCTATGGTCTAGCACCGTAGTAAGAACTGGAATACTGAAGATGGTAAAATGGTTCTGATTGCTCAACCCTTGCTTGAAAGTAGAACATGTGCTTACCTAGAATGTTTAGCTAATGAGGTAATCCTGACCGCTAATAAAACTTGATCTTAAGGACGAACTACTAGTAATGCTTTCCGTAAAACAAAAGAAAACAGCAAACCATATTGCCTATCATATCCTTGAGAGCCAGAAAATATTTTCACTAGTCAGGTAAGTCTTACGAGTACATTGTGTACTCAGGGTTTATTTTACCCTGTTGCAGGTGTACCTTGAGGAGTTAGCTCTTGTGTGGAGGATTCTTCTGGTGGGCATAGATGGATACGCGTATCGTTTCCGCTAGATGATTATTACATTCCGTTGTTTAATTATCGCACTTTGAACTCTGGCATTGTAATAAAAAATTTTCAAGACTCTGTGTTGTATGAAATAGACTAAGTATTGCAAGCTCATACTCATTATTAGATTCTGGATGTAAAACGTGGATCGTTTCGAGTTCTCCCTTTGGGTGTGCTCGACGGAACTGCCCATTTTAGCCTATTTTTGGGGCGCTTAGTGTCTAGTGGAAGACGAGCGCCTCCAAATGTGTGTTATTCCAGACGGTTCTGCCACAGGTGGTATCAAAGCCAATAATGAGTCTACGGGTTTAAGAGCTCTTTTCAAAAACCTAAAATTTGACCAACAAAAACTTTACGAAAAATAGGATACGATAAATTATGTAAATAAGTGTAAGCCCTAGCAATATGATCTATCTAGGATAGTTGCACTAGTTTTATCTAATCAATTTCTGCAGGTACACTAACTTATGCAGCGAAAGAATCATTTAGCATCCGGGACGTGAGTGTGCGCTGTGCCAAAATTTTATACGAATGCCGCTATATTACAGCTTGAGTGAATGAATAGGTCAATGCATGTATCATGAAGAAAGAATCTTGCTTAAGCTAAACTCTCCCACACATGTAATTTTTTTTGTAGTAAATTGATAGGATAATAAATGAAAAGGTATGCTTTAACTCTTAATGAAAAGTTTTAGCATGCGATAACTTATCAGGCCTTATCATCTCTGTAGCCTTTGTTTCTAAACATGAAGGCCTTGTCCCTAACAGTGGGTTCCTATCTGTTTACAGATGAACCTGAGGTCTGGTCGCGGGAGCACCAGTGCTGGGATGAGCCGTGGTCTTGGTGAAGATCAAGGCGAAAATGGTCGTGGCGATGATAACGGTAATGTCAACGGGGAGAGCCATGAGGCCCCACTCCTTGGCCCCCCTCCTCCACCACCACCACCGATGACCCATACGGAGATGATGGCTGAGATGTTGTCTGCTCATCGCGAGTCAGCCCGTGCCTTGGAGATGCTGGCACAGGCTATTGGTGGCTTCGCCCGTGGAGTCCTTGGTGGCAATGGCGGGAACGGGGGTGGTGCCCACGATCTCGAGAGGCCCTGTTCCTATCAGGACTTCTTGGGGACACACCCGCCCATGTTCACGCCAACTGTGGAGCCTCTGGACGTAGAGCATTGGCTTTGTATTCTGGAGCAGAAGTTTCAGCTGCTCAATGTGACTGACGAGCAGAAGGTGCGCTTTGCCACACAACAGCTTTTGGGATCTGCTAGTGCTTGGTGGGAAACTTTCAATGCCATGCAACCTGTGGACCACCATGTGACTTGGTGGGAGTTTATTACTGCTTTTCATCAGTACTATATTCCTACTGGTTTATTGAACAGGAAGTTGTATGAGTTTCTAGAGCTGAAACAGGAAAATATAACTGTGATGGAGTATGCGAACAAGTTCAACCATCTTACATGATATGCTGGGACTCATGTGGACATTGATGAGAAGAAGATGGACCATTTCAATCGTGGTCTCTCTTGTATTTTACAAGAGAAGTTGTATACAGGAGGTTATCAGACCTTTGGTGCATTGATGAATGTTGCTATTGCTATGGAGGGACTTTAGCGTGACTCTCAGGCTGAGTGAAAGCACAAGAGGGTGATCACTGGGTCTTCTAGTCGCCCACAGTCTCAGATGGTATAGGTTGTGATAAGGGTGTCCTATCACTCTCCGGGTGGACAACCGTCCTGTCAGACTCAGCAGACTCACCAGGCATCGCCCACTCAGTATTGTGCACCTACTCAGCAGGTGTAGTAGCCTCAGGGACAACAAGTTTTGCTTCGCCTGGGGCAAAGGATCAAGTTAGGTGCTTGTTTCAAGTGTGGCAAGGAAGGCCACTATGCTCGGGAATGCCCATAGATTCAGCCTACTCAGCCTTCAGTCAACTCTCATCTGGTCAAGCGGACTATCATCAGAAAGAAGAGCCCCATGAGCCGCTCTGGACAGATTAACTTCACCGAGGCTGAGGAGATTCTATAGGGTGAGCCTATGATGGCTAGTATATTTACCATTGATTCTCATCCAACATATGTGTTATTTGATTCAGGTGCATTACATTCATTTATAAGTATGGGGTTTGCACAAAGGCACAATATATATACTATGACCATTCCTATTGCCTATAGAATTAGAACCTCGGGTGCACAGTTGTGCGTTAAAACTTGGACAGACACCGTGAGAGTATTGCTAGCCACTCACTCTTATTGCCTTTAGTTCATGGTGCTGTCTGGGCAAGGCATAGATGCAATTCTAGGAATAAACTGGTTAAAAAATTATGGGGTGGTCTTAAACCTCAGGTAGGGAATTGAGTTAAGGCTTCCTTGTTATGAGGATAGGATGTATCTCCTTATGTCGTCAGTCCCCACCTTACCAGTTATTGCTCATGCTGAAGCTTCTCCTAGTCATGCTGCTATTCCTATGGTCTGTGAGTTTCCAAATGTCTTCCTCGAGGATCTACCTGTGCTACCACCGGATAGGGATGTGGAGTTTTCTATTGAGTTAGAACTTGATACTGCTCCTATTTCGCGGCGTCCTTACCGCATGGCTCTAAAAGAATTGGTTGAGATGAAGAAATAGTTAGAGAAATTGTTGGAGAAAGGATTCATCCGTCCACTTCTTCACCCTGGGGTTGTCCCACTATTTTTGTGAAGAAGAAGGATGACACACTTCGGACATGTGTGGATTATCGCCCTCTCAATGCTGTAACCATTAAGAACAAGTATCATTTGCCTTACTCTATTCGATCAGTTGGCTGGTGCAAAGGTGTTTTCAAAGATTGATCTTCGTTCAGGGTATCACCAAATTAAAATCCAGCCGTAAGATGTATCAAACACAGCTTTCTCTACTAGGTATGGGCTTTATGAATACCTAGTTATGTCTTTTGGTCTCACCAATGCTCATGCATTCTTCATGTACCTCTTGAACTCAGTCTTCATGCCTGAGTTGGAAAAGTTTATGGTGGTGTTCATTGATGATATTTTGATCTATTCTAAGAATAATGAAGAGCATGCACAACATCTTAATATAGTCCTGGCTCGACTGTGTGAACATAAGCTGTATGCAAAGTCTAGCGAGTGTGAGTTTTGGTTGGATCGAGTGCAGTTTTTGGGGTATGTCCTAACCCCCGAAGGCATCTCTGTGGATTCTAGCAAGGTGCAAGATGTGTTAAGTTAGAGACCTCCAAAGTCAGTGCATCAGATTCGTCAGTTCCTTGGTCTTGCTGGTTATTATCAGCGCTTCATTCCTAATTTCTCTAGGATAGCTCATCCGATGACCAAGTTACTTTAGAAGGATGTCAAGTTTGTATGGAGTCTAGCTTGTGAGGAGGCTTTTCAAGCCTAGAAGAAATTTCTTACCTCTAGCTCTGTTCTTGCTCAACCAAATATTGAGAGGCCATTTGATGTATATTGTGATGCCTCTAGGACTGGGCTGGGTTGTGTGCTTATGCAAGATGGACATGTGATAGCTTGTGCTTCACGCCAGCTGAAAAAGCACGAGGTGAATTATCCCACTCATGATTTAGAGCTGGCTGCAGTAGTGCACGCTCTAAAAATTTGGAGACATTATCCGTTGGAAAACAAAGTGTATATTTATACGGATCACAAGAGCCTCAAATATATTTTCACTCAATCTGAATTGAATATGAGGCAATGGAGGTGGCTCGAGTTAATCAAGGATTACAATTTAGAAGTCCATTATCATCCGGGAAAAGCTAATGTGGTAGCTGATGCCTTGAGTCGGAAGTCGCATCAGGTTGGTGAAGAATCTTTGCCCCTCACCCATTCTGAAGTGTTGCCCATATTGCTCTAGCCTCATATTTACTTGAGCAAATTATTATAAAGCAAAGGCAAGATGCTTCGAAAATTCTTCATACCAAGAAATTAGTTGCCGAAGGGCGTGGCCCTCATTTTAGTCTTGACGATCAAGGTGTGGTGAAGTTTAAGAACCGATGGGTGGTTCCTTCAAGTGATGAGCTTAGGAGAAAAATTTGAGATAAAGCTCATAACTCTAAGTTGTCCATTCACCCCGGAAGCAACAAGATATATCATGATTTGCGTCACTTGTATTGGTGGCCAAAAATGAAGAAGGACATTACTAAATACATCTCAGAATGTGATATTTGTGGGAAGGTTAAGGCAGACCATATGCGTACGCCCGGTTTTCTACAACCTTTGCTTATCCTTGCTTGGAAATGGGAGGACATTTCCATAGATTTTGTTGTAGGTTTGCCCCGCGCAGCAAAGGGGTATGATTCTATTTGGGTCATTGTGGATCACCTTACCAAGTCTGCTCATTTTCTCCCGATGGATACAAGGTATTCATCCAAAAAGTATGCCAAGCTGTATTTTGATTGGATTATAACCCTACATGGAGTTCCTCTTACCATTGTCTCTGATAGAGGGTTAATTTTTGTCTCTCGCTTCTAGGAGCAACTCCAGAAGTGCCTTAGTACTTGTCTCCTCAGAAGCTCAGCTCCAAGTACTTGAGAATATGTTGAGAGCTTGTGTCATTTCTTTTCTAGAAAAGTGGGATGAATGCTTGACTTTAGCTGAGTTTTCTTATAACAATAGTTATCAAGAAAGCATTCGAATGGCACCTTTCGAGGCTCTATATGGCAAGAAATGTAGAACACCACTTAACTGGGTTGAAGTGGGAGACCATGGTTATTTCGGGCCTATTTTTATCAAAGAAGCCAGAGAGCAAGTCAGTGTTATTCAAAGTTATTTGAAAGCAGCCCAGAATCATCAGAAAACTTATGCAGATAAGAGGAGAAGACTCTTGCAATTTAAAGTTGGTGACCATGTGTATCTCAAGGTATCTTCGATGAGAGGTGTGCATCATTTTGGAGTTCCTGGGAAATTAGCCCCTCGTTATGTCGGACCTTATAAAGTTTTGGAACGGTGTGGTTCTATTGCTTATCGTCTCCAGCTTCCGGATATCTTGTCGGCAGTCCATAATGTTTTCCATGTCTCCTAGGTGAAAAAGTGTTTGCGAGTTCCCGATGAAGTGGTGGAAATTGAAGGACTCCCTCTCCAACCCGATCTTTCTTATGTTGAGCATCCCGTCAAAATCTTGGATGAAAAAGAATGAGTAACTAGAAACAAAGTGGTGAAATTTTATAAAGTCTAATGGCAAAACCATTCGGAGGACGAAGCAATTGGGGAATAGGAGAATTGTATTCTAGAACATTATCCCCATCTCCTTCCTAATTCATCGAGGTAATTATTTAAATTGAAATTGCTTCTTATCCCTTCCTACACTAGGCACTCACATTAAATCCCGGGATAAGATTTTGTTTAAGGGGGGTAGAGCTGTAACACCCTCGGTGTTATACCCTAACAACCTACTTACTCATGTCATGAGCATCATGTTTAAGTGGTAATGCATGTGATAAAGTGTGTAGATAAATTTCTTGTGACCTAAAATGAATAATAAAAATGCTAAATGAAAGTTGATTCAATTGCTCATGTATATCAAGTAGGGTTGAAAACCAATTTTTATTGAGCAAAAATATTATAGAACATGTGTGTGGTACCTAAATAAAGCTTAAAGTACAAACTTTGTAGATGGCAATGCAACCTTTGCTGTAGAAAAATAGCATTTCTAGCTAGTGTTTCCAATAGCTTAAAAATGGAACTTGAAATAAAAAACTAGCTTAAAGGCTTAGAAAATTCTTTTAAAAAATAGTTTGATAGCACCGGGTTTGCGAAAGTATTTCGAGAAATCTAGTTAAAGATTGGTACCATGTTTTAGTTCTTAGGGGTAGCTTAATATGCTCTCTTGAGCATGGTGAAGGTGGCTTGGTTCCAAGATCAATTGTTAGTTTTTATGGGCGCCTTAAAATTCGTGCACGCACTCAGGCTCGAGCCGTCAGGCCTAGACGCGTGGTCACCGTGCATGGTCGCACATCGGCCGGCCAAGGCCGCACTTGGTCTGGTCGTGGCTTGGCCATGGCTTGGTCACCCTTGGCCACAACGCCTGCTGCTGGCCGCTGACCCAGCCAGCCACTGGCCACCGCACCCGGCAGCCACCCTGCCCCACCCGCTGCTGTACTACCGCCACTACGACCCCATGTCCTCGTGGTACTGCTGCCCTCCCTGCTTCGCACCATGGCGTAGCTGCTACCGGTGTTGTCGCCTCACCATTGTGCCCGCACCCCCCTCCCCTGCACTTCTGCGCCGCTGCTGGCCCAATCCGATGTGCGCCACTGCTGCGCACACAAGGCTGTGCTCGCCATGTCCGGTCGTGGACACACATGTTTTGTCCGTAGCGTCTGCGCATGTGTCTCCCAAATCACGTCGACCGCGTCCCACCAAGACGAGGCTGAGCTGAGCCCACCTACCTCTCTCTCCCTCTCTGATACCATGGCCGAGCTACGCCAATAAATTCATCAGGGAGAGATCACCTCGAGTCAATTCATCGCATCGCTGGCTCTATCACCAAGCTGCCTAGCTACCCATCCCCACCCCGACTTGAATGGCGCCCGGTCGAGCTCCAATTTTGGAGTTTCCCCACCACCGAGCCATTAAGGCCATGTTCGGTCGCTGTGGGTGGCAACCCGCTCCAGTTGCCGTTCGGGCTCAACTAGCTTCATTAGTAGCCTCACCTTGACTCCCTCTCCAACCTACGCACGCCAGTGGAACCTCTACCGCCACCCCGATGTCGCTAACGCGACCGTGTCCACCGTGATGCAACGCTGCAACGCTCGGACACGAGTGGCCAGCCCGGCTTGGGTAGTCTCCGACCGAACCATCACCTCGGCCAGGTCCGTGGTGAATCCTTGATGCTTACCCGCTACCCTACTGCTCCTTTAGCATTGTGGCTCACCAGAACACTGCTGTCGTCGCCGCTGGTTGGCCGCCGCCGTGGGAGAGCCGCCCTACTTCGTCTCCGGTCTCTGAATCACTGCCCAGTGTTGCGCGTTGGCCCATAGGTGAGCATCGGTCCTCTAGATGGGTCAAAGGGGTCCCTAGTTGGCCGACGTAGTGGCCCAGTGCCGGCCAATGCCGCGCCGGCGAGTGTGGAGGCATCGGGGACCTCTTCGATTAGAAGACAAGTTAATACGAGGGCCTTCTTGCATAAACGTTGTCTATAGAACTAGTGCACATAGTCATCGCGTTAATAGAGGATAGTGCGGCGATGTTTCTGCAAAAGCGCCAGCGCGCGCGGGCTTCCCCACCGTGGTCCACCTTAATGTAGACAAGGCCCGATCTTTCGATATGTACGATAGCGTTGATTGGTGGAGACTCAACGTTCACGATCTAGGTTTCGAATCAAGACTAATTCGGACCCTCGCAACCGTTACACCACAGCTCCGTTGGTTATCAACCACGCGAACGTGATTGACCTCGCCGAGAAGGCTTTCCGGCAAGCGAATCAAGAACACAAGCAAGAACAGGATGAACGCAATCTAAAATTGCAAATAAATATGAGGCTTATGACAACGAGAAGGAGTTTAGGTCTTTATTCGAAAGGACTAATCACCACAGATGAACAAGATCAAGAACCGGGGCCCTGGTTCACAAGAAGTGGCCTTGGCGGCACAGTTGCAGCAAAACGACGTCTGTTTCACGAGGAAATCAAGAACTAAACAAAACCCCCAAAACCCTAACAAGAGTGATGGCGGTATAATATAGAGTCTTGGGCGTCACCCCCTAGACGTGCCCCTAATGGACCCAAACATGATACATGGTCCAACGGACCAAAAGACGGTGTCGCGGTGCCCTGGCAGATTCTAGACGCTGACTTGTTTCAACGATTCCCATTGATTTCGAAGGAATTTTGATGTGAGACCACTTGCATTGGCTTTCTTATCTAATTATCTTTCCATCCATTTGTGGATCATCAAAAACGGAGCCCGGACGCGCCCATGTGATCAGTTTTATGATAGATTGGTCCTGGAACCCGAGATGGGCTCCAACTTCAGTTGGACTAGGCCTCCACCATGAGAAACATGAATGGGACGCCCATGCTGGACCTACTCCTCTCCTTGGCTTGTATGTGATGGAGTGATGTCCTCATCATCATCCCTTTCTTGAATTGAAGTCGTCCTCGACTGAAGTAGATCGTCTCCTCCAATGGATGTCAGCAACGATGGCTCCAGAAAAAGACGTTCATCTTGGCGCCCAATCCTTCGCAAAGGCGGCTGCCATGGTGGCCTCCCTGCTGGGAATTCATCCTCCTTCTCCTGCAAAAGGTTAGCACCAACAAGAGGCATAGCACTAGAAGCAGGACCAAGTGGACATATAGGCGATATACAAGTTAAAGCATAACATGGTTCATCATGATCAGTAAGAGCAGATTTAAGAGCAAATAAAACTTCTTTCATGTTACTTGATGGTTCATTTGCTGGTTTGCTAGAGTCTTTATCATGGCCTTTCTTTTTCTTTTCAGCAAGTTCCTTTTCATATTGCACAATTTCAGCAGGAGTTAAACGAAGTAAAGCAATGGTCTTTCCTTTAAACATAAAAGTATATCTATTTTACCTACCATGATGTACAACATTATTATCATATTGCCAACGGTGACCTAACAAAGTGAATAAGCTTGCATAGGCATGACATCAAAATTAGCATAATCATTGTATGATCTGATAGAAAAATGCACACGAGCAGATTATGTTACCTTTGCCTTACCACTATTGTTGAACCACTGAACATGGTATGAATGTGGAAGAGCACATGTAGATAAACCAAGGGTCTTGACAAGCTCAGAATTTACCAAGTTATTGCTGCTCCCTCCATCAATTATAGCACAAACACAAAAATTATTGACAATGAGGAACATTTGAAACAAATTATGGCGTTGTAGCTTGTCTACTGGCTCAACTTGTGTACTCAAAACATGCTGAACAAGGATTGATTTGTAGTTTGCAGTGCATGCCACACTATCAATTACCTCATTAGGATCTTCAGCACTATCCACAAATTTATCTGCATAAAGATCAGTTGCAAGTGCAAATTCATTCTCTTCATCACTAGCACTAGCTTACCCATCATCATCAGTAGCAATATATGCATGTTTGCTAGGGCATTCTTTAGCAATATGTCACATGCCCTTGCAGTGGTGGCAAACAACTTTAGAAGAGCTGCTAGAGGAAGGTGTAGCAGATCCACTGAAAAAAGGTGTGATAGGAGAACTCTTCTTTACAGGGGCTGGTGGTGTCTGCACATTAGAAAATTTACTCACCTCGGTTTTACGTGAAGGAGTGGACAGAGTCATGGAACGCATAGGTTGTCGTCCCTGTACTTTCCTATCAGTTTTCAGAGCATAATGATATAATTGGAGAAATCTAGTCCATTCTTTATAGTTAAGAACATCCTGTATTTCACAACGCAAACTTTCAAAAAATCTAGAACACTTCTCTATTTCATCCTCTTGTATGTTACTACGTGCTAGACCAATTAAAAGCTCCTAATAATATTCCTCAATGGTCTTAGTACCTTGATTTAAATGTTGCAGTTTTAATCGCAGATCACGCTGATAGTATGGAGGAACAAATCTCGATTTCATTCGTCGTTTAAGTACAATCCAAGTTTGAGGTATTTGAGC
The DNA here is from genome assembly GCA_904845875.1 of Miscanthus lutarioriparius. Taxonomy (NCBI): domain Eukaryota; kingdom Viridiplantae; phylum Streptophyta; class Magnoliopsida; order Poales; family Poaceae; genus Miscanthus; species Miscanthus lutarioriparius. The sequence goes on along the minus strand of CAJGYO010000004.1, from coordinate 24,815,461 downwards.
ATTAGCATTAGCATTAGCATTATTGCAAATATTATTCCACCAGAAAAGAGCAAAACTAGTAAACTCACTAGTAGCAAGTCTAACTCTATATTCTTCAGGTACTTGACGGGAGCTAAATTTTTTATCTACAGCCATCTCCTAATCTAAATATGATTCAGGATCAGCAGAACCAGAAAAAGGAGGTATCTTAAACTTGGTTTTAGAGAAAGGATCATTATTACCTTGGTTATTACCTCCCATACCGCGTCGATTAAAGTTCAACCGATTACGGTTACGTGCATCCTCAGCACGTCAAGCTTTGGCTTTAGCCTCCGCGTCGCCATCCTCCTCCTCAGCATCCTCGCCTTTGAGATCATCATCATTAGCATCTTCAGGATGTGGTTCAGGGTGTCGTTGTTCAACATCTTCAATCCTCTTGGCCAAGTTGGTGATTTGTTGAAGGATCTCATTAAGCTTGTCATCAAGAACAGCACGAAGCTCATTCTTGGAAACACAGTCATTGAAATCTGTAGGTGTGTCCTCGTTTCCTTTGCCGCTGCCTCTGGCTTTTCCTGACATGGTTAGTAGAAAGGAGAAGACAACACAAATAGTATTATCCCTACCAACTACTTAGGTTGTGGACAAGGAAAAACAAGGCACTCAACTCTCAAGCGTCTTACCACGGTCTTACAAGTGTTCTTACCAAAGCAACAGGCGGTGCAATCAGTCGGTGACTGTGATACCATTGTAGCTTGAGTGGAACAGTTGTAAGGCGAACCTATACCTGGTTAGAAGAAAGTGGAGCTTGGACATGCACAATATAGTTGCAAGGAATAGCAATATTCACAACTGAATAGCAAAGCTGAATAAGTATCTCGAGTACCTATCTTAGTTGCTGGCCTATTCACGTTCCAAGTACCGATGTATCAAGTCATGTGAACAGCAGGAATATGATTAGGAACAAGGCAGAAATTAGCACACGCAACACAGCTCAAATGGCGCTCTCTATGTGCTCCTCTAGATATTGTTCCACTTTTGTCCCTCTCTTTTTTCTCTATTTTTGGGCCATTGTTGTTTTTTGAGATTCTTTGACTTTTTCTTTTTATTTATTTTTTGATATTTTTTCTTCACTTAGGAGCACAAAAGAAGTAACCATAGAAAATATGAGCTTAAACAAGTGAAAGGCGTGGCCTGTGGAAAAATTCAGAAGACGTGCTCAAAATTGACAAAAAACTTGTGACCACAAAAAGAGGATATTGTGACCAGTTTTTGGCCAAAATAAATTTTTTCGAACCCGACAAGCCGGGTGATGAGCGGATCCAAAAAAAATTCTGATCGATTTTGATATATGGAACGTCGAAATCCGAGTGCGTATGCGAAAACTAGACCAGTTTTGAGAACTGACTCTGAATTAGAGGACAAAACGGGAATAATGCGCGCAAAAGTTGTTGCGGCGGCTATGGATAGAAGCAAACAATGAAGATAAGTCTAACAAATTAGATGGCGTGGACTAGGGTTTGATGGATATAAAGAAAACACAATAAGACTTGAAGGTGTTCATGAATTATGATGAACAACAAAGGGAAAGATACAAACTGAACTAAAAATAATCTAAAAACTGCAACCAGAACTTGCCCTAGGACACAAACTCATCAACGAGGCTATAGGACAGGGAATATGAGGCGGTGTATATATTTTTTTTGGCTTTTTGTGGACTATAGGTAAAGCAAAAATAGTAACAATCTAAAAGGGAAAATAAAAGTATACCTAATGGAAAACAAGGGCTCTGATACCACTTAATGTAGAGAAGGTCTGATCTTCCGATAGGTACAATAGCGTCGATTGGTGGAGACTCGACGTTCATGATCTAGGCTTCGAACCAAGACTGATTCGGACCCTCGCAACCGTTACACCACAACTCCGTTGGTTATCAACCACACGAACACGATTGACCTCGCCAAGAAAGCTTTTCAGCAAGCGAATTGAGAACACAAGCAAAAACGAGATGAACGCAATCTGAAATTATAAATAAATATGAGGCTTATGATAACGAGGAGTTCATGTCTTTATTCGAAAGGACTAATCGCCACAGGCAAACAAGATCAAGAACCAGGGCCTTGGTTCACAGCAAGCAGCCTTAGCGGCACAGTTGCATCAAAACAACGTCTGTTTCACGAGTAAATTAAGAACTAAACAAAACCCCTAAAACCCTAACGAGAGTGATGGCAGTATAATATAGAGTCTTGGGCGTCACCCCCCTAGACGCGTCCCTAATGGACCCAAACAAAACCCTGAAGGGCTTTTGACGTGAGACCACTTGCATTGTCTTCCTTATCTAATTAGCTTTCCATCCATATGTGGATCGTTGAAAACGGAGCCCGGACGCGCTCGTGTGACCAGTTTTATGATAGTCTGGTCATGGAACTCGACATGGGCTCCAACTTCAGTTGGACTGAGCCTCCACCATGAGAAAGATGAATTGGACGCCCATCATTGGACCTCCTCCTCTCCTTGGCTTGTATGTGACAGAGTGATGTCCTCGTCACACCTCACGTGCGTGGACCGCGCAGTAAAATCATGTTTCTTTTTTTCTAAATGAATTAGTTGTTGCTTTTCTAATTTAGTTTCTGAGCTAAATTTGTTTATTTAATATAAATTCGTGCAGTTGTCTAAAAATCGTGAAACTAATTTTGTTAGGTTCCTAAAATCATTGTCTACCTGATAGTGTAGTTAGTTCATACCTATCTATGTTGATGCTAAGGCCTATCAAATCATTTGGAAGTACTTAATATTAGTATGATAAATATTGTAGGAATTTTTGTGGTAAATTAGTGATAGCTTTAATCCTAAATTTTTTACAGTAGCTTCATTATATTATTATGTGCTTACTGTAATTTTTGTAGCCCAAAGATAGCTTGTTTATTAGGGTAGCTAAATATCCATTAAACCTTTAATATGAATAAAAGAAGAATATTGACTTATGAAATAAAGCACTCGTTAGGGTGAGCTTGACACTTGATTTGATAGAGCTGATGGTTAGCTTAGTATCTTCGTCATTAGAGCTAACTTGTTAGTATAGCCTATGTGTTCTTATTTTAAGGGTTGCTGTTGTTTAAATATTAAATTATTGCATCATCATCGCATGCATATAGAGAACGAGTTGGCGGAGATTTTGACCACCGGCGAGCACAAGTTCGAGGAGATCATCGAGGAGTACGAGGAGATTCTCGTGCAGGAGGAGGTCCCGGAGCCGCCACTGACTGACGTAGTTGACACCACGTCTTGCCCAAGGCAAGCCCCGGTGCATAACCTCTATTTTTTATATTCATCGTATATATATATATATTGTGCATTTATGTTGCAGAAGTTTTATGGAAACCACATGCATATATATATATATCTATCCTAAAAGTCTTACTAGTGCAGGTTCGAGTAGCTGCTATGCTTAGGCTGTCGGTAGAGTGGGTAACCTGTCGTTACTCATAAGTAGGAAATATTATTATTATTCTCAAATAAAATAATGGAAAGAAAATGGTGATCGGGTAGGGATATGGTATGGGTATTGATGGGTGTAACGAGTTGTGTCCTAGGGCCACGGGGCTTAGCTTGGTTATACTGTTTTCCCTGTCTGTGTCAATTGAGGACCGTCCGTTGCTGTGGATGGTAGTCAGGTTATAGACTTATTATCCTAAGCACATACTTACTTATGAAAACGGGAAGGCTCGTCGCACTCTTGTCGTGGGTTCCGACTGTTTTCGGACCGATTGATTAAAGGCGAAGAAAGGTGGAGGTCTAAGCACCACACTGAGATCGGATCTCAAGTGTGGGGGCTTAGAGTCTAAGTTTGGACGGGGACCTGGACCCTTCGATAGGAGTGGAATGGGTTGGTCTTATTTATGCCTGGGGTACAAGTGGGGCGTGTGTTTTGGGGTACCCAGCTGGGATACATTGGTTCATGAATCGCCGTTTTCGTGAGACGGTACGACTTGGCTATGGTCTAGCACCGTAGTAAGAACTGGAATACTAAAGATGATAAAATGGTTCTGATTACTCAACCCTTGCTTGAAAGTAGAACATGTGCTTACCTAGAATGTTTAGCTAATGAGGTAATCATGACCGCTAATAAAACTTGATCTTAAGGACGAACTACTAGTAATGCTTTCCGTAAGACAAAATAAAATAGCAAACCATATTGTCTATCATATCCTTAAGAGTCAGAAAATATTCTCACTAGTCAGGTAAGTCTTGCGAGTACATTGTGTATTCAGGGTTTATTTTATCCTATTGTAGGTGCAACTTGAAGAGTTAGCTCTTGTGTGGAGGATTTTTCTAGTGGGCACAGATGGTTACGTGTATCATTTCCGCTAGATGATTATTACATTCCGTTGTTTAGTTATCGCACTCTGAACTCTGGCATTATAATAAATAATTTCCAAGACTCTGTGTTGTATGAAATAGACTAAGTATTATAACCTCGTACTCATTATTGGGTTCTGGATGTAAAACGTGGATCGTTTTGAGTTGTCTCTTTGGGTGTGCTCGACGGAACTGTCCGTTTTAGCCTATTTTTTGGGGCGCTTAGTGTCTAGTAGAAGACGAGCGCCTCCGAAAGTGTGTTATTCTAGACGGTTCTGTCATAGATGGTATCAAAGCCAATAATGAGTCTACGGGTTTAAGAGCTCTTTTCAAAAACCTAAAAATTGACCAACAAAAACTTTGTGAAAATAAGATGCGATAAATTATGTAAATAAATATAAGCCCTAGCAATATGGTCTATCTAAGATAGTGACACTAGTTTTATCTAATCAATTTCTGCAGGTACACTAACTTACGCAGCGAAAGAATCGTTTAGCATCCGGAAGTGAGTGTGCGCTGTGCCAAAATTTTATGCGAATACCGCTATATTCCAGCTTGAGTCAATGAATAGGTCGATGCATGCATCATAAAGAAAGAATCTTGCTTAAGCTAAACTCCCCACACGTGTAATTTTTTATAGTAAATTGATAGGATAATAAATGAAAAGAGATGCTTTAACTATTAATGAAAAGTTTTAGCATGCGACAACTTATCGGGCCTTATCATCTCTGTAGCCTTTGTTTCTAAATATGGAGGCCTTGTCCCTAACGGTGAGTTCCTATCTATTTACAGATGAACCTAAGGTCTGGTCGCAGGAGCACTAGTGCTGGGACGGGCCGTGGTCTTGGTGAAGATCAAGTCGAAAATGGTCGTGGCGATGATAACGGTAGTTCTCGCATTTTCCTGACTTTATTTCTAGATTTAATGGCGCTATGCTTTTAGCGGTAGGTGACGTCCCCCTCGATAACGAGGCGCGAGTGCTCATATTTTTCTAAATTTATTCCTGGATTTAATTGTCCTTTCAATGGTAGGCGACGTCCCCCATTTTCCTGAATTTATTCCTGGATTTAATGGCCCTTTCAATGGTAGGCGACGTCCCCATCGACAATGAGGTATCTGTGGTGACTTTGTGATGTTTCATAGGGGTGAGTATGCGTACATGTTGTGGGCATCTACGTTGTACTGTGTAATTTTAAAAGAAAAAGAATTCCTCAATTACAATGCGTGTTGTGGGTGTCTACGTTGTAATTCTAAAAATAGAATTCCTCAATTACAATGCATGTTGTGGGCGTCTATGTTGTACTATGTAATTCTCAAGAAAAAAAATTCCTCAGTTACAATGCGTGTTGTGGGGGTCTATGTTGTACCGTGTAATTCTCAAGAAAAAAGAGTTCCTTACTGGCCCCGTTCGCTTGTCTTAAATTTGGCTTGTTCGGCTTGTTTTTTCAGCCGGAACAGTGTTTTTCTCTCACAACAATTCAGCCGGAACAGTGTTTTTCAGCCAGTTTCAACCAAAGTTCAGACCAGCGAACGGGGCCTATAATTTATTTACGGACTCCAGCTAAATAGCTTTTGATGGTTATACTATGAGCAAGTTTAGATCCACTTGCACCAATAATTAGCAGCTAAAATTACTACTAGATAATTCGTACATATCTGCTACTAGATCAACTATTAGCTAGCACATGCTAACTATTAGTTTCATTAATAGACTATTAGTTTCATTAATAGACTATCGATGATTCATATCGCCAACTATTGAATTTGATCGTCGCGCGAATACTCATTTGAAAGACTGACCTAGTTTTATATAGAGTGGAGTGATCGTGTTGCCGAGCTTAAATACTCCGTGTTTGTGATACAGGTTATAAATGAGAGGAGTTGAATGTTTGAGAGTTCTCGTGTGCTAGCGAGAGAGATCTCGACCTCGTACTGTCGTGGGAGGCCGAGGTCTTGTTTAGTTGGCGAAATTTTTTGAGAAATGGTACTATAGCACTTTCGTTGTTATTTAACAATTAGTGTCCAATCATAGTCTAATTAGGCTTAAAAGATTCATCTCGTGAATTTTGTCTAAACTGTGTAATTAGTTTTATTTTTTATTTATATTTAATGCTTCATGCATGCGTCCAAAGATTCGATGTGACGGAGAATCTTGAAAAATTTTGTAAAATTTTGGGAACTAAAGAGGCACCGAGTTAAAAAAAGATTTGGCATCCTACCAGTCACCTAGTTCAGATAGGGGCCGTAGGCCCCTTGGTCATCAACATCTTCTTTCCCTCCATACCGTTGCTAACCACCGTGTCATTTAGTCTTGAGTTGATTCTTGCTCTACTTATCTACTATACTTCAATATTGCGTACTAATCTAGATTTGAGCTAAAATCACTAGAGCAGAATTATCATGCTTGCAGTTCAATTTGTTGTTGCTCTTTCTGATCTCTTTAACCTGCCAGTCTCAGTTGAAGCCTACAACCAGATGCAGGAGCTCCAGTTTGAACTCTCAACATTAGTGCTTGACACCATGAACGATAACTGGACCTACATCTGGAGTTCCTCCCAGTTCTCCTCCTCCAAGGCTTACAGAATATTAACAGGTCACACTCAGGTTGACCCTATCTTCAAATGGCTTTGGAAGGCTTCCAGTCAAAGCAAGCACAAGGTGTTCTTTTGGCTTGTAAGCACAAGAAACATGCTAAGAAGAAGAATGCATCTAGAAGACTATCATTGTGTGCTTCGCCAACAATCCTTTGAAGAAACAGTAATGCACCTGCTTTTCTATTGCCCTTTTGCTAAGAATTGTTAGGGGATGCTGAACTTCCAATATGCAGACCACCTCTTAATTCCTCAAATCTTTCAAGCCTGGAAAACCTTCCTGAATGTTGCTTTCTCCCTTGACATCTTCATCATACTTTGTTGGGCCGTCTGGATGATGAGAAATGATGTCATTTTCAGAAACAAAACCCCCTCCGTTGCGGACTGCAAAAGATATGTTACGGTGGAATCACTCTTGTTGCTGCACAAGACGAAAGGTGGGATCGCCCCCCCTCTTAGAATCACAGACCCAATCTCATTTATAATTTTCATGATTTTCTTCATCTCCTTCTTTGTACCCTGAAACCCCCTCCCCTCTTCTGTCTTCTGCTGTCTGCTTTTCAGATTTTGTACTCTGTTGTTTAATTTCTTAATAAAATTACAGTAGGAGCCTCTGGCTCCTCCTGATTTCTCAAAAAAAAAAAAAAACATAGTAGATTAATTACGCCGTGCCAATGCAAGTACCGTACCGCGGCATGCTGGTATAAGACTAGCTCGTTTAGTTCGTTCTCGTTGTGCCTCCCATTTTATAAGCACAACACAGGTTTACAGGAGTGAAGAGCATACAACTTTTGTAACCACGTCACATTTTATAAGCACACATGTGTATCCTCTTCCTTTTGGATTCAGAAATGCATATGGATGCGTGGCCACCCAAAATGAAACACGGGCAAGGTGTTGAGGAGCTCGATCGCTGCAGCAGCACTTGAGCTAGACATCCTCAGGATCGCTCGCCACATGTGCCGCCATTCGCACCCTATCACAGAGCGGCAGAGAGGATCTCAAGTTCTGAATCCACCATGGGTTTGGGTACGATTGCGCAGCGGTACGTACAGGCAAACAACATGAAACTTTGCGCGCGTGTGGCCTGGCCCCATGCATGCATGTGTGCAGTACTGCCGTGCAGTGCAGCAAATAAATTCTCGCGCGCGCGCGCCAAGATGCGCTCCAGCCACCAGCCTTGCTTCAGATTCGGCTAATCTCGCTGAGGTGGCCTGGAAAACTCACGTCGCCGTCTTTTTCGCGGGCCGGCCCCGGCTGCATCGTCCGGCCGCGGCAATCTTCCTCGCCATGCGTGACCACCAGATCTCGTTTTCACGGGCCGGCGGCAACCATGGGTGGCAAATGGCATGCACGCATGTCCCCTTTTCACCGCGACTACTGTAGCTCTTGCTTTGCTCGCACTCGCAGGATGAGTGATGTTCCAATCATGTCACGTGCATCTGCATGCTCTGGCGCGCGCTTTTGGTAGACTGGATGTAAGGAATCGTGGCATGCCGCGGTACGGTACTTGCATTGGCACGCCGTGATTGTTCGCTCGCTAGTCGCTACTATATATTCACGTTCTACTATACTTTCAATCAAGTTGACTGTGTGTGCTAGTATATTGGTCATACGTATGTCTTGGTGAGCCCATACTAGATTTTCTTTGGGTGGTTTCATGTTCACCAGCAGAACTTTTGATGGAGCAGCGCTATCTCCTGGACTACATTAGTGCCACACCATGCCTAGAAAGTATCCCTCTGTTCTAGAATAATAAGTGTATTTTAATCATAAAAAAGTAAAACAAAATAGATTTTAACCTTTAATTTCTCTCACTATATATTTTGATTGACTAAAAAATAAATGCATCTCGCACTTTGAATACAAGTCTATTGATCAAGCAGTGATGGATCTAAGGTTTGCCATATATATACTAATTGGGTAATCCGTTTAGTAAGATGGTAAAAAAACATAAATGTTGCCATGCATTATGGTACAATAAAGTGCAATCAAACATAATAAATCTTATGTTCAACAATTAAGTTTAACCATGCATAAACAACAACCCAAATAGTTTAAATACCATGCCAATATTTGAAATACAAAGTACTCGTGAGAATTCCAAAAAAAAAAATCTTTGTTCATGGAAATCTGAGGGCCAGACCATTCACTAATTCAGATCAAGAGAATCTAACTATGATCAACCAAATCACTATGCACATAAGCATCTCGTACTAGTAGTAACAATGAGCAGAGGACGACCAACCTATATATGTGCGGTAGTCGTAAATTTAGAATCCTTTGGTTAGGAACAACTTGTGTGTCAGTCTTAGCATCATCCGTAATTCTATTTCCTACAGGAAAAACAAAACAACTTATAATTTGAAACGAAGGAAATACATGATAACCTATACATAACTCATCATAAATGAAATGGTAGTAGCAAACTAGAGGAGAGGATGGAAACAACAAACGACCAGACTGAAAACAAAAGGAGGCTGTGACGGTGACGCCGTGTTCCCGCGGCTCGGTGGCTGAGGCCTACGACACAATGGCAGCTAGTGGAGGAAAAGTGTTGTCCTACATGCAGTGGCCCAAAGGGTCACGGGCTTGGGTTGGAGGCAGGACAGGAGCGCCGGCCAGCAGCCATCGGTTTGCCGTTAGTCTTGTACGACGTGCCGCTGGCTGTGCGGGCGTCGGGTGGAGCAGCTGATCGCTGGCTCCGAAGATGGGTCTCGGGGTGACCGATTGGGATTAGGACTAAACCGAAAGCTCATAGCCCAAGAGCTTGCTCGACTCGACTTATTAGTTGTTCTTCAATGAGCTAAGCTAGCCTTTTACTCATATGGTTAACGAGCCAGCTCTAATTTCACACAGAACAAATAAACAAAAAAAAGCATTACAACTTGTAACAAGCACTCAAGCAGTCATTGCTGAATTCTGAGAACTGGAGCTGGGTGTCACTTCCTTCAAATGTACGCGTTCTCGTCTCGTCAGCAATATCGCCCCGGACGCTTAGAATTTCTTAGATGATCTTTTTTTTATATGCCCTTTGACTTTGAGGGCTAATTTGGAAGAAGGGAAGGCACACCCAGAGATGAAAAACCTTCTACGAAAAATTACATAATTATTTAAATTATTTCCTCAAGGATATCTCACCCTAAAAAAAAGTCAGGGATTCTAAGAAAATTTGACTTTCCAAATTAGCCTTGAAGGGAGCACTAGCAACCTTCTCCGGTGACCGTAAAATGTAAATTGTAGCATATTGTACTATACATATAAGTGGACTGATACAACACTAAATTCCCTGCAATTGAGCTTTTGCTTTAGGACTCGATCTTTTTTTTTGTTTCCTCTGCTCATACAGAAACGAATGAAGAAGCGACGGTAAGCAGCAAGCAACAAATTAAATAAGCGACGGTAAGCAGCAAGCAATCATAGTAGGTTCTCTACGTATCTTGGGAACAGATAGTCCACGATAATCTCGTATGCTCTCTCGGTAGGATGGAAGCTGTCCCAGAACACGTACTTCCGGTCGTCGGGGCACGTCGACGCCGTCACCTGGTTGCACAGGAGCGACACCTCGAAGTCCCCGGTGCCGCAGCATCCTCTCGTCGAGACCTCGAAGCCTGCAATGCAATGCAGCCAACGAGCCATCAATTCAGGAGCCTCAGAGCCAGTTCAGGATGGCAGCCAAGGCAAGCGAGGCGCGCACCGTATTTGCAGGGGTTCGTGATCATGTCCTGCAGGATGTCGTAGATGTCCACGTAGCCGATCTTCTGGCACTGCAACTCCTCCTGGAGCCGCGCGATCTCCTCCTTCAGCCTGGAGTTGTACAGCTGCGCCGCGTGGTTGCGAGCCGGGTCGCAGTCCCTGGCCAGGCCGCCGGCGACAGTCCGCTGCGACGGCACGCACCCGACCGGCGGCATCCCCAGGATTGCGATCCTCCTGGCCCCTCGCTGGTAGAGTTGCTGCAGTGACAACACACCAATCATGAGCAGACATGACAAGACGTGAATGCAGATTGGTGAAAAAAATTCAGTAACTCCAACACTTGTTGTTTTTAGAGAGAGGGATAGAGTAAGAACTGAATTGAATGAGATTTCACCCTCATGAAGTCGCAAGCCTGCTGAACAAGGAAATCCACGTATGCCGAGATGTCGTACTGCAGAGGTCTGACAGGGGCGAGGTAGTAGTTGTTGGCGATGTCGTCTGTTCCGGCGCAGACAAGGAACAGGCTGTCGGCAATGATCCCCGCGGCGGTTTCATCTCCGACGACCCCCGCGAGCTTCTCCTTGTACTCGGCAAACATGTTGAGCTCCTCCTGCATCGGCAGGACCGCCTGAAAAAACGAAGAATGCATGGCGTGGCATTTCAAACATCTCGACACCGGACCAGAGAACATGGGACTGATCGCTTGGTTGTTTAATTACCACGAGAGTGGAGGTGAGGGGGTCGTAGCCGGTGCCTCCAGAAGCGAAGCTGACGCCAGTGCAGAGGTCGTCGTCGGTGAGGTCAGTGCCAAGATACGCCGGAACCAGGTCTTTCAAGCCGAGCCGTGAAGCTAGACACAAGCGTAGTCATGGCAATGTCGTTTTACAGGCATTCATATATACAGTGATTGTTCGTTAGCTTCGTGTGCTCGAGTTGCAGCGGGGTGTGGAGGTGGAGACACGAACCTACGAAATCCGTTGGAACCCGGCCGTTGGAGAAGCGGCCGGTGGGGACGCCGCCGTTGAGGTCCTTGCCGTATGGCCTGAAGTTGGACTTGGTGAGCGTGAGGACGGCGTTGTTGTTGCCCGTGTCGACGATGGAGTCGCCGAACACCAGGATGGCCGGCACCCGCGGCCTGCCGCCCCGGCCTCCTCCCGCCGCCGCGGCGGCCTGCCATGGCGACACCGACAACACGAGCACGAGCAGCAGCAGCGACATTGCGGTACCGCCGCGCTCCATGCATGAGCTGTATCCTAACCACTATAGTTTGTTGCCTTCGAACGATTCCATTCTCGCCACTGGGGCAGGCTGATTGATGCCTTTCGGCTGAGAAGGTCGTGAGATACCAAGACGCACAAGTGGGCGTCGGCAGCAGCGCAAGAGAGTTACTGTAAGCCTGTTCGGTCAGTGGCTAGATGATTCCTGCAGAGCCACTGATCGATCCTGCATGGCTGCATCCCTGATCAACCTTTGTTTCGACCTGGGACAGCTGAATGCACTGCATAGCATCTGGACTCGCTCGACACCCAACCACGGGACCATACGAAATGACCTTATTCAGATCACATGCATCCTAGGACCTAGGAAATGCAGCATTCACATGTATAAGCATCGCTCTGAAGATTCGGCTAAACAAGAAGGAAAAAAACAGTTAAAACATGGTCAGAGACGATCCGGTAGTCCCGATACAGCCTGGTTTGGCATGGCTCCAAGCAGCTCCAGCTACGCGAAGAAACCCTAGCTAGTGAAGCCAATGATAATAATAGCTTTATCAGCTCTGGCCCGTGTTCGCTTCGCTGAAAAAACAAGCCGAAATACTGTTCCGGCTGATTTGCTGTGAGAGAAAAATACTGTTCTGACTGAAAAAACAAGCTGAAAAGTACAGATTATAAAAGAAGCGAACAGGGCCTCTGAGTTTATTTTAAGAAAAAAAGAGATAAAAAAGTATCTTTTTTTTGCGAGCAATCTTACTGCATAAAGCAATATACAAACACAGCAGAGTCAATCGTGTTCTAAGTCAAGGTCAGATGTGCCATTTATTTTTGTAGTATGTACATGCCAGTCTTGCAAAGTAGCACCATATTCCAGCACCCATAACAGAAATGAAGCATGATTAAATCACTAAATGATTCTATCTCGAGCATAAGCTAAACCGTGTTACCGTAAAATAGTGACCAAAACATGAACCCGTGTGATACTTATGGTTTCACTGATCTTTAGGTTGAAACACAAATGCTTTCTATGCATGCTGACAAAAGAGGTGAATAAAGTCTACTATGGCTCCATTTGGATCTTCTTCTCAGACAGCTTACCTTATAAACTACTCGACATTACTGATATGATATATTGATATGAAAGCAGAGGACAAAAGTAAGACAAGTCATTTTTGTTGGTTGGAGTAGTCTTAGTTTGTGACACACTGTCATCACCTTATTCTTCTTGTGGGCAAAATTGTATACAAAGTATAGGAAGGCATGGAAAATTTGAAGAAAAAACACATGTAATCTGACAGAAACGAACACTCACCATATATGATCACATCTCCTGTATCAGACCATTGAATCCAATCTCAAGATTCTGGAAAACAAAGCATAACTAAAAAATAAAGCAGAGAAGAAGCTACAGACAGAAGGGGAGGATTACAGCACCAATCCAGTGCGCAAGCACTACAAGAGGGAGAAGAGGAAGGACCCTGCAAACCTGCAACCAATAATCCCACCCAGCGAGCACCGCCAGATCTCAGGCACCATGAATGGAGAGAGACAACTTTAAACCTCGCCACCTCAGATACGCAGGAACTGTCAGAGGCCATGTCACCTCGTACTCACCCTCGCCAACAGTGCCTTTCCCTTCCCCCTTGTGGCCTTCTTTTGAACAAAACCATCCACAGCAACAGATGTAGGTTCTCCTCTCCTCAAGCGGCTTGGACACGGACAGGGATAGAGTTGCAAGGAAGGAGGCGACCAGAAAAGAGTGCAGCGCGAGGGAATTGAGAGATTCAGCAAATGGTGAGAGGAATGTGAGCAGAGTCATGACCCCTACGGGCATGAGCACCCCAGAGACTAGCTCCATGATAACACTCTCCGTGAGCGTCGGGCATGAGCACCCTAGAGACTGGCTCCATGACAACGCTCGCCGTGAGCGTTTCCAGCAAGCCTGGCTAGGATCCCTCCGTTGCTATCCCATGGCCTGGCATAGGGCCTCGGTTAGGCATCAAAACACAGCAAGGCTGCATTCCTAGAGCCTATCTAAGCCCCTTAACTGCCCATCCAAACACACCCGATGTGAATTTTGTGAATTGCAATGCTGCAATTAGCACGCAACACAGCCTATGATATTGCTGAATAGGGTCAGGATAACAAATTCAGTAAGTCCTTTCAAGACTGATCACGGACCATATGTACACCCTGAAAGAAAAACATGGAGGACCTTTTTTTCAAAAACACATATTTAAATGTAAGACATGTAGATCCCCTAGCAATACTGAAATCATTAGTGCCTTCTCCAGCCAAACACATATATTTAACAGTGTTTCCCTTTTTGTGCTCATGCTGGGCTTCACCTCTAGCCTATCCCAACTTGCTTGACACTACAATGCTTTGTTGTTGTTGACAAAGTATATAGTATGCACACACTTAACATCATCAAGAAGCTATGGTAGATTATACCAATTGAAGACAATTTATCCCTTGTCTCAATATACTTAAGGGTCAAAATAAGCAAATGCTGGAATGTGGATGTGTGGTATTATTGCAATTACATATAATGCCTTGCACATCGCACCAAAAGCTTAAATAAAGTTCCAGGTTGCATTTAACAGCTACATTCCCAAGGTTCAACATGCAAACGGAGCCAACAAACCATTTGTTGAATAGTGAATCACAGGTTGATCTTCCAACTAGCCTAGACTAATCTTTAACAGAGTATATTCAATAACAAGGTAGTTGGAATATCTATTAAAAATGCTTTACCAAGTTATTCAAATGTACTTGACTCTGTCCTTACTTTACAATGTGAACAATAAGCTTCCAGATATAGAGAAGATATGGAGTAACTCCTGTAAAACAAAGGCTCACTAAGAATAAAAATAAACGACTGTAACATGAATCTCAAGTGCAAAGTTAGAAGTTCACAATCATAACACTTTGTAACTCAATTGTCATATCACTTGCACAAAGACCATTCTCAGCAATCATTATTATTTGGTGAGAACACAAACAATTTGAATCTAATAACAATCTACTGTATTGTAGGAATCTAACAATTTAGCAAAGCAAGGTACTAAGGTAAACAATTGATACTAGGCATATAATAAGTAAAATCAATGGTAGAATACATTGGTTTATGAAGTGAAGTATAAAGCACCATTACAATGATCTGAGATCAGCCCTAAAGTTCATAAATAGTCAGGAAGACATGAGCAGGTAAAATCGCTACCATAGAAGATTCTACTCGAAAAGCCCAAGCATATGATAGAAGGCAATTACAATTGAAAGCCAACAAAAAGGAGCAGCTTACCGAGCACTAATCCTCATCATCTTCTTCTGAGCTCCCAACGTCACTACTGTACTCATCACTACTACTGCTATCAAAATCAAGCTGCACAGGCTGGACCTGTATTGGCTCTTGGCCCATTGGCACCACTGGTCGCACTGCAACAGGTGGCTGCGGCACAGGGGCCTGTGGCTCTTCGCCCTTGATACCAGGTAGTATCTCATCAGGTGGCAGCGTGATAGGGTCACCAGGCTTCCATCCCGGCGGCGGCTTTAGCTCCTTCGGGAACATGGGTGGCAAGGTGTTTGGTAGCCTCGATGGCCCCTCCTGTGGTGGTTCATACAGTGGTGCAGCCTCCACTTCTGCTGCGATCCCCTCCTTCGCATCCAATGGCTTCTTGGGCACCCCTACATCCAAATCAGCAAACAGATACAGCTGCGATGCCCTCATCTGATTTTCCTGTGGTACAGGTGGCAGGCTGACACGGAGAGGCAGCCCAGCACCATGCTCCGGCGGAGCAAAGGTTGTGTAACTTATGCGGTGCGCGTAGGCCAGGATATCATCCAGCTTAAGGCTGGAGTGGAGGGACGTGCCGAAGTGGCCCTCCGACGCCGGCTCGGAGTCGTCAGCCGCAGCGGCGCCACGCGGGCGTTTGGGATCGCGGCGGTAGTCAGCGTAGTCGTCGACGAGGCGGTCAAGTACTTGGTGAGCCTCGTGCAGCTTCTTCGCAAAGGCTAGCAGCGCAGCATCCTTGGCACGCGCCTCGCGGGCAAGGCGCGCGCGCGCATCCTGCAGGTCGAGGGTCTCTTGCAGCTCGGCGACGGCCTCGAAGAGCTGCGTCTGCAGGGTGGTGAGAAGAGAAAGCGCGTCGTTGGTGGAGGAGGTCGGGGTTGGGAGCGGCGGCGCGGAGGAGGACACCGATGGGAGGAAGGTGGGGAACGACCCCCGGTACGCTTGGATCCACGCGGCGCGGCTGGGCGAGAGCTCGAAGAGGTTGGAAGCGAGCGAAGATATAAGCTGGAGCAGCGATTGCGCGCGCGGAAGCGGCGGCAGGAGCGGTAGCAGCGACGGCGAGGTGGTTAGGGTTGGGGCCGCGCTGGCGCCAGCGGCTGCACTCGAGGGCAGACTGCCGTGTGGAGGCGATGACGTGGGATTCAAGGGGACCGGATTGGGCGGGAGCGACGGCGACGAGGCTGTGAGCCCCAACCTCGCCGGGGAAGGCAGGTGCGACTGCATCATCGCGGCGGCGGCGGCGGAGGGCGCAGCAAACGGACGCGAGCTCGAGATGCTCGTGCTTGGTAAGTCAAGCCAAGCCTTGGCTTCGTGGGCTCATGAGCCGAAAATGGGCGGCTAGCTAGGTGTGTTTGGGCTTTTTGTGTATTGATCAGGCCCAACTAATCCGCGTTAAAAGCCCTCTCCTTGCCTACCTACCCGCCGCTTCGTCCCAAATCCCTGTTGGCGGGAGACGAGCAGCACGCCGCCTCCGCTTCCCGCGCAACGCAAAGCAGCAAATCGAAGTAGCCATGGACGGCGGATCCTCCACACTGGCGAGCCCCCAACCGACGGCGGCCGCGTCCGCGGCGGAGATGGAGGAGTACCGGAACTGGAAGAAGAACGCGGCGGTGCTTTACGACCTCGTCATCTCCCACCCGCTCGAGTGGCCGTCGCTCACCGTGCAGTGGCTCCCATCGGAGTCCTCGGCCCGCAGACACCGGCTCGTCGTGGGCACTCACACGTCCGACGAGGCCCCCAACAACCTCATGGTCTTGGACGCGGTGCTGCCGCTCCCACCTCGCCTCGCTGCAGCCGCCGCTGCCTCGGGCGGCGCCGTCCCGTCCCCGTCCGTGTCCGTCTCCCGCGTGGCGCCACACCGTGGCGAGGTCAACCGCGCGCGCTGCATGCCGCAGCGTCCCTATACGGTGGCCACCAAAACGTGCGTCGACGAGGTGCACGTGTACCATCTCGGCGATGGCGACGGCAGCGGGAAGAGCGGCGCCGATGTTGTGCTCAGGGGGCATGAGGCGGAGGGTTATGGCTTGTCATGGAGCCCGATGAAGGAGGGGCGGCTGCTGAGCGGCTCGTATGATAAGAAGATTTGCTTGTGGGATCTCTCCTCTGGGAGTGGAGCTCCTGTTCTGGATGCACAACAGGTGTTTGAGGTAATGCCCCGTTGGATGCTCCTGTTTCTTTTTCTTCGATTAATTAATGTGCTCGGTGCTCTTTATTCACTATCACTGCATTTTCGGGTCATATACTTACAGTCACTTGATTATCGTGTGACTTGATGCACCGGAGCAATTTGATTTGTACTTCTTTTCTTTTCCTAATGACACTATGTTCATTTGTTTGTATTATATGAAAATTGGGATTAGAACAGTGTGTGCAGTAACTCGATTTCATATAGATTTTCCATAGTTATTTATGATAATAACCGGTCAACTGGAGGTGATTGAGATGTAGGTTTAAGGAAAAGTAGCAAGCCTAGGCACATCCTGAGGGAACTTTGAGCATGCAGCATGGATTGATACTTTTTATGTCTCATCTTATTCCGTAAACAAACTGATTATGTCTGAACAGTGTGCACAGTAACTCGAGTTCATATAGATTTTCCATAATTATTTATGATAATACTCTGAGGTGATTGAGATATAGGTTTATGGAAAAGTAGCAAGCCTTGGCACATCCTGAGGGAAATTTGAGCATGGCTTCATACATCGTATGTCTTATCTTGTTCTGTAAACCAACTGATTATGTCTGATTTAAGAAGTTTGTATGTTTTGTGATGTTCAACCAAGGAAATAGCCATTTGTGAAATCTATTTTAACATGCTTAACATGGGGATAGTATTAGAAATGAAGCAGCTGTCTGGTTCCTCTTTGCAAGTGAGTAGTGATTCACTGTGATCCACTTATTCCCTAACATGTCCATGCTTCTCCCTTTCTATATATAATTTGGCCAGCGGTCTGTGACGAGAAGAGCCTTTACACATTGATTAATCAATCCCGGAGAGACTATATTCTCTGTTCCTGTACCTCCATTAGAGGCAGAAGTTCTCTGTTCCCATAGCCCTGTTTGAAGCAAAAGTGATCATCATCATGTGGCCCTATCTGTCTGCCCCTGATTTCTGTTAATACTAGGAGAACTTGCATCGGTTGTGTACAATTAAGGGTATTTATGTTTTCACTTATATGCTTTGCAGTCAGCATAGATTCATGTAGCTTATATTCCTTCTGTTGAAATCCAAGAACTATTATCTGAGTGTTTTTTTGTTCATACTACCATGCTTTGCCACACAAGCTTCTGAAATCCACTCCATTCATACATATATGTTTTTCGAAGTGATTTTTGTTATTTCCTTTTTATGTTGCCAAGGAAATCAACTTCAGGTTTTGTGTTCCTTTTTCGTTTGTTAAACCCACAGCTATATATGAGGCAATAAATCAATAACACAGACAAGCAACAAGTTATTTGGTCTTCGTATAAAAAACTTGTAGAACTAAAAGAATATATGAAAGATATTAGTTGTTTACCTTTCAAGCCTCCACTTTGTTCTTTACCTTTACTCACTAACTGCGTCTAATATGTCTATTAATTCTTTCATAGCAATTGGTATTCTTGCTAGATATCACATCGGTCTTAACACAGACGGGCTTTGTATATATTGTCTTCATTTCCAAAGGACAGTGTTTCTCTTATATTCATTCTCCTAAAGCAGTTTGTTCAGAGCAGGAGATGTGCACTTCAACCAGTCAGTTACTATGAAAACCACTAAGAACATGACGAGTCTTCATGAATCGTATCCACAAACCTTCTAGATAGGATGATAAAGTTGGGTATCAACAACCCCTAATTAGCTCTCTTAAGCAACTGAAATATCGTAGTAAAAGTAAAATTTATGTACTGTTTGCATTTTTTTCTATAAAAAGCAAATCGATTCATATGAAAATGTAGTTTTAGAACTTAATGAGATTGAGTTTATATTTGATACGGATTGACAAGGGATAGATGGGATAGCAAGAAGAACCAGCTAAGTCACCCTCCTTGCATGCCCCAAGCTGATGGTGTGGCTGGGTTTTATAGTCATCCCTAACAAACTAACAATGTTGGTTTACCTAAGAACCTGGTAACAAAAGATATGCCAACAAAAACACCAAATGATCCTAATCTCCTCTAAATGACATGCTACTGTTGCCATATTGATGGGCCCAGGCCCATAACAGTCAGTCTCTTTTTTCCAAGAATGAGCTATTACGTTGTTACTGTAGGTTTGGTTTTCTACAGTGTTTCTTGTCATGTAAAAAATACTGTGGACTTGGGCTCCTGTAGAAATGTGACTGTTTGTTGTGTCTGGGTGTTTCCAGCTTGTGTTGATAAGAGGATAGTTGTTATTAACAATGCATATTCCATGTGTTTCTGTGTTTGTTTTTACCTCACCTATCTAATAAGTACTGTCAGATTGCATTCATTCAAAACATGTTAGAAATCCAGACTTTTATGAGGATTATTTATTTATATGTTCAACTATACACAAAGAAGGGCATAATGATCTTGGCAGTGTGTTGTTTTATTCAGGGTCTAATGAATATTTGCTTTTGCAGGCTCATGAGGATCTCGTTGAAGATGTTGCTTGGCACCTGAAGGATGAAAATATATTTGGATCTGTTGGGGATGACTGCAAGTTGATGATGTGGGACTTGCGTACAAACAAACCCGAACAATCAATTGCTGCGCATCAAAAGGAGGTAGGCATGCTGTAATCATGGATTATCAAACTGTATGTTGAGGCCTGGATGGTTGCACAGTTGCATTTGCACAATATCCTTACATGTTCATATTAACCAGCAGTTCATAGGAGCGGTATATGAAATATGTTTTATAAAGCTATAAGATAATGTTCACTGCACCCCCATCAGATAATTTCCCCTTTTTCAGTTTATTGTTGGACATTATGTATTGACACTACCTACTTCTGGTACCTTATTTTTACTGCTAAGATAATTTTACACACATGATTCAGTTATGTGTGGCCTCCCTTATGATAAGGCAAATGGTGTGCACGGATGGTCATCCAACCTTTCAGTTGGTGTTTTTATTTGCTTCAAAGAAAAGTTTGGTTTTGTAAAAATTGTTATATGCTCGGTATGTCAGTCATGTCATATGTCATGGATTGGTTTATGTTCATAGTGTGCGTGCTTCCCTTTTCCAGGTCAACTCTTTGTCATTCAATCCATTCAATGAATGGATATTGGCTACAGCATCTGGAGACGCAACTATCAAACTATTTGACATGCGAAAACTATCAAGAAGCTTGCATACTTTCGACAGTCATGAGTACGTATTTTTTTCTGTGCCCTATGTGTTCAGTCTTTATTTCTTCGACAGTCATAGAATGTGCCGTAGCCAAATAAACAGCTGCATTATTTAATCCTTTTACATTTTTGCATTGTATACATTTGTACCGATTTGTTGGAAGATAACAAGTATATTAATGGGGCGGGGCACTTCACTTGCAAACCATTTATGGCACTATTTGTTGTAATGTGCAGTTGGTACAGAACATAGATGATACTGATTTCTTTAATGCGCAAACTTATCAAGTCACAAAGTTCAATTAAAAAAAGCCAATTTGCAAATTTCCTTTCAGAAAGTACTAGCAACCTGCTTTGGAGCACTGAAGCACACTGTATAAGTCAGTCTATCTGTTTATCTAACTTAACTCATTTATGTAGCTTGTCTTACTTTTCTCCGTTATGTGTCTGACATTTTATGTTGCGCAATTTGCACCTGTAGGGCGGAGGTGTTTCAGGTTGAATGGAATCCAAATTTGGCTACTGTATTAGCTTCATCTGCCGCAGACAAGAGAGTGATGATATGGGATATTAATAGGTAAGTTGAGTGAAATTCAGCTCCAAAGTTCTATTATGTTTGCAGCTGTATGAGATTTATCCAGTTCAACAGGTACATTGGGGGAGCTCTCCAAGCAAATAATTAACAGATTTACAAATGCTAACTGTACAAACGCTAAATCTATAGGAATTACCTTTGAGAGCTTTTAGTTGCTAAAGCTCATGTGATTTGCTAAAATTTCATATTCTTAAAGTCAAATCCTTGGTATTTTTTTTATGCTTGGTATGTTCCATCAACATGACAGATTCCAATACAAGCTGAAGCAAAGGCTCTGGTCTTATTGGTGACCATTTCTTTTGACCATCGTCCCTTTCCTTTTTCTGATTCTCTGTGCTGTGTCCCTTTAGGATTGGCGATGAGCAGTCAGAGGAGGATGCAGACGACGGACCACCGGAGCTGCTGTTCGTTCATGGAGGCCACACTGCCAAGATATCAGAACTGTCGTGGAATCCTAGCGAGAAATGGGTCATTGCCAGCGTGGCTGAAGATAACATCCTGCAGATCTGGGAGATGGCAGAAAGCATCTACTGTGATGACCTCTCCATGCAGGTTAACTGACCTGACTCATGCCCTGAAAGCATAACGGTGAGTTACCTGTTCAATGGTGCAAGCGTATCTGGAGGGATTGTATGCAGTTAACCTGTAGGATTTGTTCACTGCAGAGTGGGTATCTATAATAAGAACTCTTTAAATTCGTATCATGCCTTAGTTTACCTAGTCTGGATCTTGTCTGATTGAGCCTTTCGTCAGGCCTAAATCGTGATCAGTTCGTAAGTTTTAAATTGTAGGTCAGTTTAACTTTTCAACAATTTCAAACTTACTACAACCTCTGTCCCTCCGCCCCAAAAGAATTCTAGGTTTGGTCAAAATCAAAGTATAGTATGAAATATGTTTCATGATAAATCAATGATAAAGATTATTCTATCCGTTTTAAATTATAAGACGCTTTGGGTTTTTTTTTGATCCATTGACCTTACTATGTATCTTTTAGACTAAAGGTATTCACCCCACTTTATTAGAAAGCGTAACGAGCACCAATGGTCCGAGGCTAGGGACACCAGCGTTACAGGAACGCACTAAGGCAAAAGCCTAGCACTTCTACCAACAAACTCCAACTAAGAACTCAATAGATAGCTCAAAAACAACTAGGGAGAAAATAATGTGTGCTTCTGCGCGGCCTCCCCGAGCCTGTCGACCCCTAGGAACAGGCAATCTACCGGAACCTCTGGGCGCTGGTAGAGACCATCACCGTTCAACAGGCGGAGAGCTCCGCGTCGCGACACCGGCTCACAGCCTCTTGCCCAACCGGGGAATTGGGGCTGCACCAGTCGAATCGCTCCGTCCACTCACCGCAGCAGTTGCCAGGCATGGAGCAGGAAGCCGCGGCTGCACTACAGCCCAACCCGGCGCCCGCTCCACACTGACCACCTATGCGCGAACGGCTCGGGCCGAACCGTGACGCTCGCAGCGTCATCAACAATCGACGCCACACCCGGCACGATGATAACGCCCATCGAATGGCGGCGAGAGCAGGCGGCACAGGCCCCGGCCTGACCATCGAGGAGTGCGAGAACACGCACCCTAGGCATGGTGGCCGACCAAACGACCTGAGCCCCACAGCGCTTCCGACCGCCCACCAACATCGCTAGGTACACCGGAGAGACGAACCCCAGTATATGGCTCGAAGACTTCCGGCTCGCCTACCGAGCCGGAGGAGTAGATGATGACTACTTCATCATCCAGTACCTCCCCATCTGCATGGGGGAGCATGTTCGAGCATGGCTCGAATTCCTTCCGCCCGACAGTATCCGCGACTGGGCGGATCTCAAGAGGGTCTTTGTCATAAATTTTCAGAGGACGTATGTCCGTCCTGGGAATTCCTGGGACCTCAAGATCTGCCAGCAGGAGCCCAACGAGTCCCTGCAGGATTACATCCGTAGGTTCTCAAAGCAGTGCAACTTCCTTCCTGCTGTCGTCAACGTGGACGTCATCATTCCTCTCTGGGACAACCTGCGAGTCCTTGATCCACAAGCTCGGCTGTGTGAAGCCTCGTACCACCCGCGACCTGCTCGACATCGCTACGAACCACGCCTCCGGCGAGGAGGTGGTCGGGGCGGTCTTCAACGACGGTCAGGACAGGGGCAAGGCCAAGCGCGAGGACCAAGGCGAGTGCCCCTCCACACAAAAGGGCAAGAAGAACAAGAAGGATCGGCGCCGATCGGCCAACCCAGCTGTGGTCGTTGCGGCCGACTGAGCGGGCAAGCAGCCCCAACTGGGCCAGCCCGGCCACTTTGACAAGCTCATGGAGAGTCCATGCACCAACCATGCCTATCTCGTCAAACACCTCTACAAAGACAATGAGCTCCTCAAGCGCTTCCTGCTGCAAGCCGCCAAGCCAAAGGAAGGGAAAGGCAAGGAGGAGGCGGCCACGAAAGGAGGCGCGGCGGGCAAGGATGAAGACGGCTTCTCCGACCCCGAGGAATGCCTCATGATCTTTGGGGGATCCGACGCTATCCACTCCAAGCGCCAGCACAAGGTACGTTACAGAGAGGCATATGCCGCCAAGTCGGCCATCCCCTCTTTTCTTAGCTGGTCGGACTCCCCGATCACTTTTGATCAAAGAGACCATCCTTCCCACGTCGCCCGACCGGGTCGCTACCCGCTCGTCGTTGACCCCATCATTCGCAAGAAGCGCCTCACCAAGGTGCTGATGGACGGAGGCAGCGGCCTCAACATTCTCTACGTCGACACCCTCGACGCCATGCGCATCCTCCAGTCGGAGCTCCGCTCAGTGAGCTCGCCCTTCCACGGCGTGATCCCAGGGGCGCAGGCGTATCCACTCGGGCAGATCGACCTGCCCGTCACGTTTGGCGACCGCACCAACTTCCGCTCGGAGGTCCTAGCCTTCGAGGTAGTGGACTTTCTGGGGTCTTACCACACCATCTTGGGGCGGCCATGCTACGCCAAGTTCATGGCGATCCCCAATTACACCTACCTCAAGCTAAAGATGCCAGGGTCGAACGGCGTCACAACCATAGGTAGTACCTTCTCGCACGCCTACACGTGCGACCGCGAGCATTACGAGCTCGTCACTGCCGTCATCAACTCCGCTGAGCTCCCAGAGCTCGGGAATTTGGTACAACGGGCCGACCTCCTCGAGTGCCTTCCATCCGATTGAGGAAACCAAGGCGGTGGAGATCGACCCCACCGACCCAACCAAGATGGTGCGGATCGGGACCAAGCTTCCGGCCAAATAGGAAAGCGAGCTCGTCGACTTCCTATGCGCAAATCGCGATTTCTTCGCTTGGAAGCCTTCTGACATGCCGGGCATACCGAGGGAGGTCACCGAGCACGCACTACGTGTTGTTCCGGGCTCAAAGCCCGCCAAGCAACGCCTGCGTAGCTTTGACGACGAAAGGCGCAGGGCCATAGGCGAGGAGATCACCAAACTTCTGGCAGCTAAATTCGTCAAAGAGGTATACCACTCCGACTAGCTAGCTAATCCTATTCTTGTGAAAAAGAAGAATGGGAAGTGGAGAATGTGTGTTGACTATACAGGCCTCAACAAGGCGTGCCCAAAGGATCACTTCCCTTTACCACGCATAGATCAGATAGTCGACTCTATCTCAGGGTGTGAAATCCTCTCCTTCTTGGATGCATACTCAGGCTACCACCAGATCACGATGAAAGAGTTCGACCAGGTCGTGACTTCATTCATCACCCCGTATGGTTCATACTGTTACATAACCATGCCTTTTAGTCTGAAGAACGCTGGCGCCACCTATCAACGGTGCATGCAGCGATGCTTCGCCGACCAAATCGACCTGCTCGACCAACCTGACCAAGTCGAGCGGCCAAAACCAACAATCGACGTCTATGTAGATGACATAAACTGACTATTTCTACTCTAACTCTATTATGGCCCACCGACGGAATCTCCATCGAGGAGAGGCCAACGGGTCACCTGAGTCGATCGAACGGCTGAAAGGTCGAGATGGCGGACTAGAGGGGGGTGAATAGTCTTTTCTAAAATTAATCGCGTCGGCTAACCGATATAAATGCGGAATTAAAACAATCGGTCTAGCCAAGACTACACCTCTCTATATATGTTCACTAGCACCTTGCAAAGATATTAATAAAGCAACTAAGGTGCCGGGCTAGCTAGAGCTCTCCTAAACAATTCTAGGAGCAAGGTCACACAAACCTATGCCACTAGTACTTTAAGTAACAAGGGAGCTTCTACACATGCTAGTAAGCAAAAGCACAGAGCTAACTAAGCTCACTAGCAATGCTCAATAACAAGGGCAATGCCAATTGCATAAATCATGTCTCAAACTAAGCAATGTGCTAACAAGTTACTAAAACCTACGCATAAGGGAGCTATCATCAAGCAAGAAGGTAATTAGTAGCTACACAAGCTATCTAATTACAAGAGCAACTACACAACTTAAGATATATAAAAGTAATTGCAAGCTTGTGTCTGCAAACCAACGGGAAGAACAAGGTTGACACGATGATTTTCACCGAGGTTCACGTGTTTGCATATCGACCGCTCACTTGGTGCTGCTAATTAGCATCACCCGCTAAGCCCGCACGTGGACTAATCACCCCTTGAGTGAGGGTAGCTCAATGACATAAACACAATTCACAAGCACTTCTCCACCAAGACAAGCTTGTCACCAAGCCGTCTAGGAGGTGGCAACCTCAAAACCAACACCACCTTTCAACACGACCACCTAGTGCCACTCGATGCAACCTCACGATGCAATCGCACTAGAATCGCCACTCACACAATCGAATGATCACTATCAAGTATATGTGTGATGGAGGGCTCTGCACTCACAAGCATGGACACTAAGTCCCTTGAGGTGCTCGGCTTGACCATGGCCAGGGCCACTTCTATTTATAGCCCCAAGGGCTAAACTAGCTGCTACGTTACGATCGGGCAACGGATCCGACCGGACGCTTCCGAAGCGTGTTGACCGGACGCTGGACCTCGGTCGTGGTCCGGACATACCCGTGTCTCCGATTCCAAGGAGACTGGCCGGACGCAGGACTTTAATCGACCGGACGCTGAACCCCCAGCCGAGCCATCGAGGTAACTTTGACTCGGCCGGACCCCGTTCTACTTTCATCGTCGTCGGCTGACCGGACATGAGCATTCATTCATCCATTCTCATGCATGCATTCGACTAACTCATTTTCACTTCATCATCATACAATGTCTAATCCCAGAACATCCAATATTATTCTATTTTCCCGGAAAGCGCTGAATGCAATTTTGTTGGTGGGGGGGAGAGAGGACCCAAACCCATCTCACCCCTCGCAAACACCACCTCCTTTGTAAATGTGCCAACACCACCATGTGTATGTGTGTTAGCATTTTCACAATCATTCAAAGGATGTTAGCCACTCAACTTGCCACGCACTCGATCCTAGCGACAATGCAAAGTTAGATCACTCGAGTGGCACTAGATGACCGATGTGCAAACAAGTTTGCCCCTCTTGATAGTACGGCCATCTATCCTAAACCCGGTCATAAACTTCTCTACACACCTATGACCGGTGAAATGAAATGCAGATGTTATAGCCTTGCGATTCCATTCCATCTCCTCCAATGTCAATGCAACACATGCACCAACACTATCAACAATGATATGATCCACTTCATATCATCATCTTGATCATATTGGTTCATCGATCTTGACTTCACTTGCCCTTCACCGCATAGAATCGGGCGCCAAGTCATCGAGCTTCAGGCCACGCGGTCCATCACTCCAAAGCCTTCGACTTGCCCTTCACGCGGAAACCGGTCCATCAAGCCAAGTCTTGTCTTGATCTTCTCCCCTTGATCACATGACTCAATGTCATGTCTCATGTGATAAGCTCCTTCATCATCACGTGTGTGAGCTTTGCAACATCTCTGAGCCATTTTCACCTTCATGGCATATGTTGCTCACACACATGTACCGTGGACTAATGGATTCTCACATAAACACAATTAGTCCACCCAGGACATGTCACCAATTACCAAAACCAACAAGGACCTTTCAGCGGGCAAAGTTCGCCACACTGAGCCATCGAGCAAAGTGGAATGCAAGTGGTTATCATCTCAACCCACGGATCACTCGGACATGTCCGATGGAGCTCCCCGGACCGTCACTCGAGCCATCGAGGTAACTTTGCCAACCCCCGTTCTACTTTCCCAGTGCATGAGCATTCATTCATCCATTCTCATGCATGCATTCATATATTCATCCATACATTCATCCCATACATCCAAGTATTACATATGCAATTGTTGCCCCTAACGTATCGTCACGGGCGAAGGGGTCGCCTCATTCGATATGAGCGCCGATTGGGGTTGAAGGTCGGCCAGTAAAGGGTCCCTACAAGCGAGAGGGGAGAACGCAGATGAGCCCCGGCGACCTCTCGCTGATCCGCCGAAGCGGACAGGTCATCTTGACCTTCTCGTTCGATCGACCTCGAGCCATGCCCATAGAATCTCCATCGAGGGGAGGCGGAAACACAAGAGTCTCCGGGGGCTCGGGCCCAAGAAAAGTGGAGTGCCACATGAGTGCTCGACCTCACGAATAATGGATTCGGATTTCCGGACATACCCGTAGTCAAGCTCGCCAAAGTTAGCCACTTGAGCCATCACCCACCTGGCATCATCTCAACCCCTCGGTTTGTGGAAACCTGGAGACGGGTGACGCAGGAAATCATGCGACCTCCCCGACCGACCCCTAAGTATCTCGTGGGCTCGAGCCTGTGTCCCTCTTAGGAACCCGACCGACTCATGAGTTGGGTTCGAAGACCTCTGGCGAACACCCCAACCGGAAGAAACTGACTGAGCCCAAGAAAAGAGGCCAAGGGCTCTGCCTCGCCCGACTCCCTAGTCCCGAAGCTCGGAGCTACACCCACCTCCGTCTCGCTGACCCTTGGGGTCGCGGGCTCCGTCTCGCCCGACCCATGGGCTCGCTCGCCCATCTCGGTTCAGACTCCGACCCCAAGGCCAAGGCCAGGGGCTCCTCGCCAACCCCTTGGGTGCGTGCTACCCCGACCCCAAGGTCGCAAGTCTCTCGTCTCGACCCATGGGTTCGCGCTCCATCTCGTGACCCCAAGGCAGTGCTCTCGCCTCGCTCGCGCAGCTCGACCGCCTCGGTTCGTGCTCCATCTCGCCCGACCCCAAGGATGTGGGTTCCGTCTCGTCCGACGACGACGCACTACCTTACACCTACTAGGTGCGCTCGTGCGCACCCTATGGAAAATGGAGTACCAGGGAGTCTTCTCCTCAGGGGCTGGGCGCCAATATCCCTCCAGCGCGCCTCTGCGGCCTTCGCCAGTCCTCCCCACGGAGGCTGGGCACCCATATCCACTCTGCGCATCTCCGCAGCTTTTGCCAGTCCTCCACATGGAGGCTGGGCGTCTAAATCCTACTCGGTTACCCTATGCAGTACAACAAACCGAGGGGGGAAAACACCAAAGTTCAAATAACAGCCCGCCTCCACGGCATGATGGGTACAGGAATTACAACGCAAATTCAAGCTTTCATTAAGCTAAAAACACAAGCCCCTGGCTTTTACAAATATCACGCGAAACGTGTGTGAACAGCCCGTTCACGGCTTCACAGAAGTCCCAAAGGGTCTCGGGGGCTCCTGTCGGGTTCATAACCCGGGGGTCCCCAATGGACCCGTTTCCCTATAAAACACGGCCCAGTAGGCGGCGCAGTGACAACACACGCCTGGTCCGGCCCAGAAACATAATGACAGGCCGAGACAACAATCCGGTCCCCGACCGGAAGGGCTGGCCAAGGTGGGACCGCAGTCCGACTCCGACCCCCTTCTCCGACCGACGATAAGCCGGACCTCTGCTCGTTGCTCTTTCGTGACCGACACGGTCGGGACCGACTTGGAACGACTGACTTGGGACGCCCGCTCTGTATGGGCCTGGGGAGCAGGCGGAGCAGATAAGGTAATGCGCTCAAGTCAACCTTAATACTGAGGACTGTACCCTGCCATGCCCTGCGCACGTGCAGGACGGTGCTATCGGGGTATGTCAGGCGAACACGGTAGAGCCTGCCAGACGCGTCAGAGTATAAACAGTATTGTGGGCGCCGTCGTTTGCCGTACCAGGCGAACATGGTAGAATCTGTCAGATGTGTCTGAACATAAACAGTATTGTGGGCGCCGACAGCCATCCCGTACCCGATGGTGTGGGCAACAAGACTAGGCAGCACACTTATACACACTCTCTTTTTCTCTGACTTGTAAGGCCACCCCCTTTAACTATAAAAGGGGATGAGCTCTCTCCTAAAAGCCCCCTCCCCCCGAAGACTGGTTGACTCGACAGCTTAATAGCTCTAGGACTCGACAGCTACACAGTCTACACGCTCTCAACAGCTGATAAGCTTAGACACACAGAGCATACGTTCTAATACTTAGCGCACGTTTGAGCATCCGTCGCTCTCTTCCACTCGGTTCAGAGTTCGACCGGGCCTCTAACACCCCCTTCTCATTCCTTACTCGTTTGTAACCCCACAACAAACTTCGAGTACCTAGGCTCAGGAATAAAGTCACCGACCTGAACTGGACGTAGGGTCTGTTGCCTGAATCAGTATAAATCCTGTGTCATTGAGTGCTAGGTCACATCCGATCACAACGCACGGTAAAACTATAAATATTTACTTGTTGGTCGCTTTTCGCACCGACATATAGGCACAAGCACAACTTTTCCACGGGAGAATACCTCGTTTCTGGGTCCAAAAGTCTTCTACCTAGATAGAAAATGACACGTTTCTTTCCTTCAAACTATTGCATTAAGGTCGATCCAATTGTATGGTTATCAGCCGACACATACAATTTAAAGGGCTTTCCAAGCTGCGGAGGGACCAGCATCGGAGGAGCCTTCATGTATTCCTTAATCTCATCAAATGCCTTCTGTTGTACGTCGCCCCATTTAAATTCTTGATCAGCTTTCAGCTTCAATAAGGGAGAGGAGCAACATCTTTTCTGATAGATTTGAGATGAACCTCCTGATGAAATTAATCTTGCCGATCAAGGATCGTAGCTGGGTCTTATTTGTTGGCGGACCTGCTTCATCGATAGCCTTCATACTTTTCTGCCCAACTTCAATCCCCTTTTGTGCACCAAGAAACCTAAGAATTCTCCGGTCGATACTCCAAAAGCACATTTGTTTGGATTCATCTTCAAGCCATGTTTCCTCGTGCACTCTAGAGTTTCCCGTAGGTCAGTGTCACACCCCAAAATTTCTAATTTTGGGTTGTGCATAGAAAACACTACATAAAATGAAAGGTTCAATGTTTGGATAAAATTTACCAAGTTTAGTTTGAGCTAGCGCAAATTTAGTAGTAGGAAACATGTGAATTTTGAAACTTTTCTAATTTTGACGGGCGTTTGGATGATGTGATGTATGCTTGTTGCTTGATTTTGTGTTGTGAGTGAGTAAGGTTTTCAAAACGCATTTCGTAAGTCGACCTTCCTCGACCAGCATATCGTCTTTTTCTCTGATCAAATTCCTTGTTTGCCAAATTAAATCTTTTTCGTTGGAGTTTCCTACGATCCTCTTCTTCTGTTCCAAATCATTCCTTTGAGTTCATTATCCATCAGTCGATGTATCGAAACTTCTCGGGAATTTTTTCGGCTTTTTTCTGGAATCCTTTCCCACTTTTCTACATGCATAGTTTAATTTTTAGATGCTCTAAAATATCTTTTCATGAGCTCCAAATACTTTATTTGGGTTCCTCATGTTCCCAAATGTCTCTGATAATTTTCCTCGAATTTTTGGACCTTTCGGGGTATTTTTCGTGGCTTAAATATCAATTCTGGACTTTTTTGGAATTATTTTATTCGCGAAATTATTTAATTTTGAAAATAATAAAATATCTCGTTTTTTCCCGACCTTGAACCCTAACACTGTATATATGCCGGTGTTGTGCTCGATGGGCTGATTACAGATCTAAAATCCTTTTTCTGAGCCACCGGTCGTAGCTTGCTATATCTAAAGCCGAAGTTTGGAAAAGCTAGGTTCCCGGCGAACGCTTCGGCGAGCTTTTCCGGCCACCTCGAGCGTCTACGACGCAAAATACCACCACTAGGAGGTTCTTCTCGTCGTTCTCTACATCGTAGTGTCTTTTGTTGCTTCAATCCATCACCGTTTGACCCTTTTTCCTTCCGTTTCTTTGTTTTCCGGCGAGAATTCCGGCGAACTCCATGGACAACGTTCTTGTTCTTCGATTTTGCCCGGTATTCGTTGCAGCACTTCCACGCTGCCCCGTGCTCGTGTGCCGAGCGGCTACATGCCGCCGTCCCGCGCCATCGCCACCCCGAGCCCCACGGCCGAAGCCTTCACCCCGTGCGCACTGCTCCGCTGGAGCATGGCCGCTGTCCTATGTTGGCCGCAGGAACCATTGCAGGGCAGTGCGTCGTCGCCCTGCCGGCCAGCGCGGACCCCGCGTGCCCGGTCAGCAGGCCAAACCCTAGGCCGAACCCCTTCTCTGTTGTTTCATGGCCATGTACGAGCTGTCCAAAGGAGGAAGACGAGGTAATTACGATTTCGCCACCAAATGAAAATAGTCATAGTTTATTCGTTTGAACTCGGTTTTGTTTAGTTCAAGTTGTGTTAGATTTGTGTCCATGCGTTCTACACAGTAGTAGTGTTAATGTTTTGCATGTCGCTTGTTTTTCTATATGTAGTTAAATATTAATTAATATATGTACAACTAGTTTTATAATTAAAATTAATATAGCTTTTATACTCCAATATTTTATACAAGAACATTAATATGATTAATTGGTAGTATAAACATGTTCCTAAATCATAATTTGCTTAGTTAAAACACGTCGCATGGGATAAACTTGTTTAGGTGCTCTCACATGTATTTTTATGCAAGGTTAAAGTTTAACTTGATTAAATAATATGAGACATGTTCATAAATAAAATATGACTAGTTCTAACGTGTTTTTGAAATAAAAATGTAATTTGACTAATCTGAATTAGTTGGTTACACATGGTTTTTCTTAATTAAAACAAGTCAAGCTCATAGTTGTTTCTTTTATAATATAAAACTCCTTTCAACGTAGCTCCATTTTTGGTCCTTTCAACGTAGCTCCATTTTTGGTGCATCTTACGTTCTCGTGACCGTAGTAATTAGTTCTCTTTTAGTATGCTCGTATGGTGTACTGTTCTTAGTTATTTATATTTGTTTGCTTGTATGTTTATTGGTGTGCTTGGTTGCTACGATCTGTGAGTACAAGTGCTGTTCGTGAGTGACAGAGATCGGAAGACCAGAAGATAATTGAAGGTTCTCAAAGGGAGTTGTTTTGGATGAAAAGCAAGTTTAAGGCAAGTATAGCATGAGATCATCCTTGTTATCCTATTCACATAAATCATATTTAATCATACTGCATGTGTCCCCCTTATTACCACTAAGGATTTTCTATCTTTGTACTCGTACCTTGACACCTATGGGATTATTGTATTGGGTACTATGATGCTAGCGCTCAATTAAAGACCATGATCTTGTAACTTGACTAATGATATATGCAATAAACATTAAAAGATGTTTTTTGCAACAATGAACAAGGCAGCTAGAGCATAGTTTTTGTGATGGTCTAGATTCCTCTCCTTAAGGACTTATCTGTAAGCGATCATCCGGGACTTACAATACAACTGTGAGGACTACATGGCGCTGGCTTTAGTTCAATACGAAGACCTTTTCTACCTGATTAGTGGTTACACGAAAGGGCGCAAAAGGGGCTTGCCTAGCTAAGTATAATGCGGCCTCTGTCCCTATGTGTATAGCCTGTGCGGAATGTGCCATTCGGAAGGGGGCTCTATATTACCTTGCCAATTAGAAACCTAGCGGCCCTAACTTGTTAGACAAACTTCTAAAAGACTTCATAGTGAACCCTGCCGACCTTCCTTGGTATTGGGTCAAGAGGCTGATCACCTCGAGCAAAAGGGTAAATCACGACTCACGGTGAAAGTACAATCTCTACAAAGTGTAAAACTGGTATATCAGCCGTGCTCACGGTCACGAGCGGCCTTGAACCCTTATGGAATAGATGATCACTACCGATTAATTGTTTATGCTATTCATTATTCATGTTTACTTAATCATATGTTTATATGGGCCTTATATGAACCTTGTCGCTACTCAATTGCTTAAAACTGTGACTTAATTAAAAGCTAATTGCAGTTAAATCAGTGTTAACCTTTTGAGCCTCATGAACCCCATGTTATAATTATTGAGTACGACATGTACTTACGCTTGCTTTACCTTTAAATTTTGGAAAAATCCCAGATGGGTAACAGAAGATGGAGCTAGTGAGATTTCTGATAAGTGCTAGGCGTATGTGCCCTCAGTTAGCCGTCCATGTGAAGAATGGAGCTTGAAGATTAGTTACCATTCCGCGATACTCTGATGTAAGTGTTAATATAGCTATGTATACATTATTTAATAACATTGTTTGTAATACTATTTATTCTGTTGTTGTATGTGTGGAATTCTTGGGCACACATATGGCGAACTTGGTTTTATCTTTAAAACTAGGTGTTACAGTCAGCCAAGTGTTCTCTATAACCTTTGGATTTCACAACCACATCATCGATGTATATCTCAACTATTCTACCAATCAACTTATGAAAGATATAATTCATAGCTTGCTGATAAGTTGCACTAGCATTTTTCAAACCGAAAGTCATGACTACCCACTCATAATCCAATGGCTGTAGGACATCTCAAAGCAGTGTTAGGAAATCATCTTCAGCCATAAAAATCTGATTATAGCCTGCATTGCCGTCCGTGAAGCTGATAACTTTATGCCCTGACGCTGCATCTACTAATAGATCAGCTATCGGCATTGGATAACCATCCATAGGTGTAGCTTTGTTTAGGCCCCTAAAATCAATGCAAACCCTCAGTTTGCCATTCTTCTTGAGCACGGGGACTATATTTGAAATCCACTCGGCATACCGACATTGCCAAATGAAATTGGCTTCGTATAGCCTTGTGATTTCTTTTTTAATGTCTTCAAGCAATTCGGGTTTGAATCTTCTTTGGGCTTACTTGAATGGTCGATATCCATCTTTAATAGGTAGCCTATGTTCTATGATCGATCATCTAAGACCGGACATCTTGTAATATTCCCGAGCAAAACAATCTCGATACTCCTTCAAAAGATTTATTAATTCTTGCTTATACTCAGGGTCTAATTTAGCACTTACATACGTCGGCCTAGGCCTATCACCAGGTCCAATGTCGACTTCTTCTAGTAAATCAGCCGACGTAAACCCCTGTCCAAACTTCCCTTCAATATCGTCGATTGGGAAATCCATTAAGACACATTTTTAAAGCCGACTGCTTGGATTGGCTGTTGACGTTCATTGCTGATTCTAATGACATCTTCCTTCACTATCTTGCTACGGAGGCTCTTGTGCTTTCCCTACTCACATCCTGAGGGTGTCCTGAGCTCTGTAGGTTGAGTGAATATTAGATTAATATTAGTCGATGGCTCTCCTTTGTCGTCTGTTTGCTTGACGCATGCCTCAGGTCTATCACACTTCTGAGCTTCTAATTCTCTGTTTCTTAAGCGTTGAACTCTTCTTTTTTGGCTTCTTGTCAGACCTCCTGAACATCATTGGCCTTCTTGCCAAACATGCTCTTTCTCTCCATCATGATTGGCCCAATTTTGATCTTGGACACGCTTGCCTAACCGATCATGAACTCCTTTATTTTTTATGCGTCAATACATGCTGTTAGATTAATAATTCAAACGCTCATTGATGGACCGGTTGTTGGCTTGAGAATGCTTGAACTCTACATACTGATTACTGCACTATGGGCAGTTATGTCTTATAGGCAATTTCAACCATTTGTTCCAACAGTGTTTGAAGAAAGAACAACTCCAATGTGGCTTGGCTTGTTCTCTTTCGTACCTTTCTTCTTCACACCAAAGCTTATATTCTTCTTCTTTGAGCCAGCGCTAATAGTCCTTCTGGTGTTGCTACTTGTTCAATAAGATCCTGGAAGTCACTCGAGTACGCAAAGTACCAGCTCTGGATGTCTTGCCTTGTTCGTATCGGCTCTTTTGCTAATCGTCCTTGAACTCATTTGCTGATATATGAACTTTCGGGTCAACTGACCCGTTTTCCTTGGCCTCTGCTGATGTTAAGACCTTTGTCTTTCCCTTAGCCAATTGAAACTCCACCATATACACCCCTAGGAATGGATGTCCATCTATGCCTATTGTTGGTTTCTTGGCTGGCTCAAACTTTATATTTTCTTGCTTTATGGCCTTTTGAATGTGTACGCAGAAGATTCTGCACTCACTAGTATTATGAGTGGTGGCATTGTGGAACTTGCAGTATTTCTTCCCCTTTAATTCTTTAGCCAAAGGGACCACATGATTCGTAGGTAGTCTCAACTGCTTCTTCTCCAGCAGTAAGTCAAAGATCCTATCAGCTTTCTTGACATCAAAGTCATAAACATCTTTTTCTTCACCCACGAACACGATGCTGGAGCCTTGCCCCAAGTCCATTCAGCGGTTGCGACTTCTTCATCTCTATCAGAGTCTACATCGTAGGGGTCAGTCATTGCAGCAGTCCCCTTCAAATACTTCTCTTTGCGCAGGGTCCAGTGTTGACTTTCAAAAGCAGACATTCTCTGAACTAAATGGGCCAAGCTTTCAAAGTCTTGGCCTTCGAACTTCTCTCTCATCAATGGAGACATCCCTTAAAGGGCCAATCCAGCCAATTGGCCATCAGACAGATTCAATGAGTAGCAACGGCTCCTTACTTCTCTGAATCTCTGAATGAACTCATAGCCTGACTCACTGCTTCTCTGCCTCATACTTGTTAGATCTGTTAGCTTCTTCTCCCCTGTCCCACTATAGAAGTATGCGTGGAATTTGTTTTCCAGATTGGCCCACCCAGTGATAGAGTTTGGTTTGAGCGAAGAGAACCAACTAAAGGCTAGTCTAGAGAAGGATAAAGGGAAGAACCAAACTTTGTGTGCCTCCTCAACAGATGCATCTCCGAGCTGGACGAGGTAGCGGCTAATATGCTCCATGGTTGTCATCTCATCTACTCCAGTAAATTGGGAGAAGTCCAGGACCCTGTAGCGTGGAGGGAGCTGCACAATATCATACCAAGCGGGGTATGGGCGCTGGTAGGAGCCAACTTGCCCTTTGGGCTTCAGACCAAACTGGCTCTGCATCATAGCAACTATCCTATTGGCGAATTCATCAGCATCCATGCCAACGGCTTCCTGTCTCAGCTGTCGTTGGGCCTAGGCTTGAGATCCTTGTGCTTGAGCTTGTTGACCCTGAGCCTGAGACTATTGTCCTTGAACTTTGCTGTCCCTAGGCTTAAACCTGCTGAACGTTGTAGTTATAAGGATTCTGATACCCAGGGTGTGGCATCATCTCGTGCGTGCTGGCGTCAAAAACTGGATGATAACCTTCTAGATAGTCGATCCGGGCCTTATGAGTGGTATATCCTTTTAACCGACTATCGAAGAAGTTAAGACCGGCATCCTTGGTGATCCATTATACTGTCGGAGCAATTTTATAGGCCGACTGAGGTGTCTGATAGAAAGTAGTGAACTTTCCCTGAGACGGCCATTGCATAACCTGTTGATTGATCGGCGAGGTTGGCTGCTGGACTCAATAAGCTTGGTTTTGTCCAGTTGGAAGCTGATTTGTCTATGTGACCGGGGCACTTGGAGATTGCTGAGCTGGTGATTGCCCCCTGTCACTTGACATTGCCTCCCTACTAATGGCGGGGTTGGTACTTGCCCCCATGTGGTTAGTTCAACTTTAGGGTCTAGGGCTTGTCCTCCTAGATGCTACTGTGCTGGTGGCTGCTGATACTGCCCACTGTTCGCCTGTTGACTAGAGCTGGGGACATTGCTTTCCACAGCCGAAGGGTTGAAGCCACTGAAGTATGCCAGTCCTATTTGATCAATTGGTGCCCCAAAGAAAACTGTCTTTATAACATTGCCAACTGTGTTGGCAAGCGTTTGATTATGATTTGTAATGACTTCATTGACAGTCTTGTGGATCATTTGTGCGACAAGTCTAGCTTCAGCTTCTTCATATGGATCGCTCTATCCATGCAGGAGAACTCTTGGCAGCGGAGTCTTCTAGACGACTGATTCGCGCGTCCTGCTGTAAGACAGCAGACACTTCTCTTTGAATTCTTCCGCTGCCTGCTCAATGAGCGCCTTCTGGTCGTCAGGCAAGTCTTCAAGGTTGACGTTGAGGATGGCGTTGTTGTTTTCCATGTTGACGACTGCGGTCGACTTCTGATCAAACGATTGTGGTCCCACTGGACGTGCCAAACCTGTGTTGACGCCGAAAAATCGACGCCGGGAACACAGTGATCAACGCTGGGGAGAGACCGCGCGGAGCGGATCCTGAACTCTCTCCGGGCTTCGGAAGGGCACCATCGGTCCAGACGGTCGTGGCCTTGGGGCGCGCCAGCCAATTTTACCTATGTAAGGAAAATGGACCCTATGCCCATTTACTTTGGATTTTGATGTTTGATGACCAACACAACCAAATTGGACTAATGAATTTGCAAGTGATTGTTTTGTAGTTCAATAGGGTGCAAGACACGACATGGACGAAGGCGACATGATGATCCGATGATCAACACCTTAAGGAAGACCTTAGAAGCACAAGAGAAGACCCAAAATATCAAGCAAAGTCCAAGCACGAAGATAGGAACCAAGCCGTACGCAAGATCGCAAAGAAACGAGCTCATAGAGGTGACCGGACACTGGACCGGACGCTGGCGGAAAGTGACCGGACGCTCCGATCAAGAGGCTCGGCAACTGCAAGCGTCAGCAGCAGCGACCGGATGCTGGATCGGACGCTGGCGGCAAATCGACCGAACGCAGAACTACAACATCCGATCGAGTATAGAGAGGTTCCAGAGCGGCGAAATTGCAACCAGACGCGTCCGGTGGCATGTGACCGGACGCTGGTAGCATCCATCCAGTTGATCGCGGCTCTAACGGTCGGGACGACCGGACACGTCCGGTTAGGACGTGATCAGCGTCCGGTCTATAGCAGAAAAGTAGGATTTCGTCCCCAACGGCTACTTTCTCAGTGGGGCTTATAAATAGACCTCCAACCGGCCATTTGAAGTGTGTGGAGCTGAGGAAACATATCAAGGGTGTTGATACACCATTCTAGTGATCTCCACTTGTATAGTGCTTAGTGATTCATTAGGTGATTAGCGTAGGTACTTTGCTAACTGCTTAGGTTGATTAGACCCCCGCTTACGCACTTGCTCTAGGTTTAAGCCTAGTGTTTAGTGAGGTTTGCATACATCTTACCACTCGGTGCTTGCGCGCACCATTGTTGTACATCGAAGGGGCTTGTAGTCTTGCGAGATCACACCAACCACAATTGTGGTGTGGCTGCCACCGTGTACCGGAGGGAACAAGGCCCACGGCGTTTCGGCTGAAAGCTTGATAGTGAAGACGGCGGGGAGCATCTGGGAGAGGCTTGCCAAAAGGCACGTCGGAGACCCACTTGCGCGTGGGGAAGGCCTGAGGCTATCCACGGAGTTACCCGACCGAGAGCTTGGCCCTTGCCAGG
This sequence comes from Miscanthus lutarioriparius, assembly GCA_904845875.1. Taxonomy (NCBI): domain Eukaryota; kingdom Viridiplantae; phylum Streptophyta; class Magnoliopsida; order Poales; family Poaceae; genus Miscanthus; species Miscanthus lutarioriparius. The sequence continues at coordinate 24,776,808 of CAJGYO010000004.1, read as the reverse complement.
GATTCCTTGCGAGGGGCTCCAACGAGGACTAGAGGGAAGCTTGTGCGCTTCTCGATACCTCGGTAAAATACCGGAGTCGTCGATGGGAGTTTGCATATCTCTATCTTGCTCTTTAGCTTCCGTATTTACATTGATTGTATTACTCCTTTTTACGGTAGAGACAACAGCACACTAGCAAAACCATAGGCGCACATTTAGATAGTTTATCTTTTGCATAGATTTTGCTAGGGTTAGAAAAAGAGGCCATAGTTTAGAGTTAGAATTTTAAGTTGCCTAATTCACCCCCCCCCTCTTAGGCGTCACGGTCCCCTACAAGTGGTATCAGAGCCGGTTGGCTCAATTTGGACCTTTGGCTTAACCGCTGTTGAGCCGACGCTATTTAGAGTGGTTGGAATGGATACCTCTAGGCCTCCGCACTTTGACGGCACTAACTTCCCCTACTAAAAAGCTAGAATGGCTTGCCACCTTGAGGCGGTGGATTTGGGTGTTTGGACAGTCACTCGTGACGGGATGAAACCCATTAAGAATTTCGATAAACCCACAAAGAGTGAAGAAAAGAAAATGCATTTCAATGCTAGAGCTAAGAATTGCTTGTTTAAATCATTTAGCATGGATGTGTTTAACCAAGTGTTCACTTTAAATACGGCATATGAAATTTGGTTAAAACTTCAAGAGCTCCATGATGGCACATCTAATGTTCGTGAGCAAAAATATTGTCTAGCTAAACAAAATTATGATTCCTTTATAATGAATGATGATGAGCTTGTTCGTGATATGTATTCTCGTTTGAATCTAATTATCAATGAGCTCCATTCAATAGGATTAACAAAGCTAGATGATGTGGACATCATGAAGAAGATCATCTCCGTGCTACCACAAAAGAAATATGCAAGCATCATCACCATCCTTCACAACATGGAGAACTTGAGCACCATGACCCCGGGCATAGTCATTGGCAAGATAGTGGCATTTGAAATGTCACGTAAGATGGGTCAAGACGAAGCCTCTTCATCGAACAAATTTAAACCTCTCACATGTAGCGAGAAAAAGAAGATAAAGGCCAAGCAAGTTGAGACAAGCTCAAGCTCAAGCTCCTCAAGTGAAAATAAAGAAGAAGATGAGGACGATGATGATGATGAAGAAGATTCAAGTGAAGATGATCAATCTTCATCCTCCACCTCCGACCTTGATGAAGAATCAATCAACCTAATCAACAAGGTGGAGAAGATGATCCATAAGCTCAATGTCAAGGGTGTGCCCATCTAAATCCAAGATCTCATTTTCACCAATCAAAGAAATAAGCAAAGAAAGAGATGATGCTATAGATGCGGCGAGTTGAGGCACTTTGTGGAAGTATGTCCAAACAAGCCCACACCCAAGATAAAGAAGAAGGCATGCAAGAACCAAGCCCTTACATCTATAAGGTCATGGGATGATTCTTCTAGTGAAGAAGAACACTATCACAAGAGGGGTGGGCGCAAGCACTCATCATCAAGCTCTTCTCGTATGTGCCTTATGGCACGAGGTAACAAAAGCTCATCCTCTAGTGAGAGTGATAGTGATGATGAAATGTCTTCTTATGATGAAATTGTGCAATAAAATATTAATTATGCTAAAGTTTGCACTAGTCAATAAAAGAAGCTCGAAAAATTAAAAGAACAGCTAGATAGTTCACAAGAAGCATACAAAACTTTGCTTTAACAATATGAGAACTTTGCTAATCTCAATGTTGAACTATCTACTAAAATTGAGCAACTTGAGGCTAGTGCAACAACAAATGCATGCACAATCAATGATGAGTAACTTGTAAAGAAAAATGAAAAATCAAAAGAAAAGTTAGCTAGCTCACAAGATGCTTATAAAAGTTTGCTTGCTAAAATGGAAACCATGTGCAAACATTGTGATGAGCTAAGTAATAAAGTTGTTAATCTTTAAGCTGTTAATACAACCCCCACCAAGGCATCTAAAAAGAAAAGTTCTGTCTTTAACATGTCTAAAAAGGATGCCTCTACTTCTTATAATGATTTATATTTAGACTCATCTTTGTGCAACCAAGTTTGTGTTGAGAAAGTTGTTGTAAATACATGCACACAAGAGGTTGCAAAGGAGAATGAGCAACTCAAGCAAAAAGTAGCTCGCCTCACCAAGGACTTGACTCAAGTGAAAGGCAAGGCAAAGCATGCCCAACTTCATCAAGATAACACCGTCAAGGGAGTGAAGAAGCTTGATGAAGGACAAACCGTGGTTTGCTACGTATGCCACAAGGAAGGTCACAAGTCCTATGAGTGCAAGGTGAAGAATGGGGGAGGAGCAAAGAAGAAAGAGAAGAAGCAAACAAGCAAGCTCTCCAACACCTACACCAAGGTGGACAAGAAGGCCTCTACACCTTATCTCTTGAAAAAGAAGAAAAATAACAAGGTGGTGGCCATCAAGGTGAACAAGCAAGCCAACAATGGGGTCAAACGCTTTTGGGTGCCAAAGGAAATCATTTCTAACATGAAGAGCACCAAGAAGGGAGGATAGTGGATTATGGTTTAGTCTATGTAATTGGGAAAATTTGTAGGAAGCAAGGCTTAAATCCATAATGCCACATGGGGACATTTTGCAAGGGCAAGATAAGTTTTTATGTAGTATCTTTTAGTCTTACAAGTAGTATCTTTTAGCATCATATAACCTTGCCCTTGCATTGCATCCTAGCAATGCCACATGGGGACATTTTGCAAGGGCAAGATAAGTTTTTATATAGTTTCTTTTAGTCTTACAAGTAGTATCTTTTAGCATCATATAACCTTGCCCCTTGCATTGCATCCTAGCAAGTAGGTAGTTTTCAAATTTCAAAATTCTATTATTTGCTTGCTTTGGTAGTGTTGTCACCAATCACCAAAAAGGGGGAGATTGTAAGAAAAATTGATCCTAGGCCCATTTACTTTGGATTTTAGTGTTTGATGATCAACACAACCAAATTGGACTAATGAATTTGCAAGTGATTGTTTTGTAGTTCAATAGGGTGCAAGACGTGACTTAGACGAAGGCGACATGATGATCCGATGATCAACACCATAAGCAAGACCTTAGAAGCATAAGAGAAGACCCAAAATATCAAACAAAGTCCAAGCACGAAGATAGGAACCAAGTCGTACGCAAGATCACAAAGAAACGAGCTCACAGAGGTGACCGGACGCTGGCGGAAAGTGATCGGACGCTCCGATCAAGATGCTCGGCAACTGCAGGCGTCAGAAGCAGCGACCGAACGCTGGACCGGACGCTGGCAGCAAATTGACCGGACGCAGAACTGCAGCGTCCGATCGAGTACAGAGATGTTCCAGAGTGGTGAAATTGCGACCGGACGCTAGACGCGTCCGGTCTGGACGTGATCAGCGTCCGGACAGTAGCAGAAAAGCGGGATTTCATCCCCAATGGCTACTTTCTCAGTGGGGCTTATAAATAGACCCCCAACCGGCCATTTGAAGTTATTGGAGCTGAGGAAACATATCAAGGGTGTTGATACACCATTCTAGTGATCTCCACTTGCATAGTGCTTAGTGATTCATTAGGTGATTAGCGTAGGTACTTTGCGAACTGCTTAGGTTGATTAGACCACCGCTTACACACTTGCTCTAGGTTTAGGCCTAGTGTTTAGTGAGGTTTGCATACCTCTTACCACTCGGTGCTTGCGCGCACCATTGTTGTACATCGAAGGGGCTTGTAGTCTTGCGAGATCACACCAACCACGATTGTGGTGTGGCTGCCACCGTGTACCGGAGGGAACAAGGCCCACGGCGTTTCGGCTGGAAGCTTGATAGTGAAGACGGCGGGGAGCATCTAGGAGAGGCTTGCCGGAAGGCACGTCGGAGACCCACTTGCGCGTGGGGAAGGCCCGAGGCTATCCACAGAGTTATCCGATCGGGAGCTTGGCCCTTGCGAGGGGCTCCAACAAGGACTAGGGGAAGCTTGCGCGCTTCTCAATACCTCGGTAAAAATACCGGAGTCGTCGATGGGAGTTTGCATATCTCTACCTTGCTCTTTAGCTTCTGCATTTACATTGATTGTATTACTACTTTTTATGGTAGAGATAGCAACACAGTAGCAAAACCATAGGCGCACATTTAGATAGTTTATCTTTTGCATAGGTTTTGCTAGGGTTAGAAAAAGAGGCCATAGTTTAGAGTTAGAATTTTAAGTTGCCTAATTCCGCCCCCCCCTCTTAGGCGTCACAGTCCCCTACCACCCGCAATTCACAAGGGAGCAAGATTGATCAGTAATTTAAGGTGGAAAATGCCATTCATTTGTCCATACAGCTCCAAATGTGTGGACAAGGGGCCAGTAAGACAAGGCTGTCGACTAGAGAGTCGATATCTAGTATGTTCATGATGTATGATAAGTAAAGCGAGCATATCGGCAATCATCAGTTGCTTAATTATATAGATCTGACCTGCCGATTATCATGAAAGCATGCAAAAGATGTAAAAAGATGGGCGTGGAAGCATATGATTTGATTGAGAAACATACTAGCTTTTAACCAGGACAAAACAAGTAAAAAGGATGTAAACAGCCAATATATATTCTCAAAAAGATAGGCTATCTGCTAAACAGTCGATTCTAGCGAAACAAGGGTCATAGCATGCAACCGCTCAACCGTTAGACGTGTATAAACCCGTACGCTTATCAGATCCAATCTATTATCTTTAAAAGTGGGGTCAAACCTAACCGATGCAGACATAATAAAGATAACAAATTAAACATTCAAAGCATATAGATCTATAAATGCTTAACGATATTGCGGGAATATGCTATGATCGTGAAAGCTCATGCGATCAGCTAAATAGCCGATGCAGACATAGCATGCAGCCGAAGACTATGCTTGGCCATAAGCAAGGCTTACTACCTGACGATTTCTAATCTATGATGCTAACAGTGAGGGTCAGACCTAATCGATGTAGCCATAATAGGACTTCTAGACCAGATCTCATCAACTAGCAAGCCTTACCTAGGGTTAAACATGCCTTGACCACATGCTATCTTTGATCAAGATCAAAATAGAATGGATGGACTAGCAAGAACCATCAAAAGAGCAAGATGTAAACAATGTAGTGCGATGAGATGACGATTCCAAAAGAAACAAAGCCAATCTATCTCAATCTTAATAGGGCAGGAGATTCGTATCAAAATTCGTACGAGATCAGACTTAACCAAGGGCAGTTGTGCGGATTTTGATAAGAACTAAGGATAACTATCAGCAATTGAAAGAGATCAGACTTAACCAAGGGTAGCCTTACAATTAACCGATGATAACTAACTTATAGCAAGCTTGTAAGAAGTCAGACTTAACTGAGGGCAGCCTTACAAACATATTATAAGTCATGACGGATACTCACAGACAAACCGAAGATCTGACCTAACCGAGGGCAGCCCTGCTTGTCGAAGAACTTGTCGAAATCTACTCTACTTCTACTCCTAAGGGGTGACGTAAGCCGAAAAGTAAAGATACTGGTTTGTGCTGATCGTTGGAGATGTCTATTATAATAGTCGGGGTTCAATATTTATACCCAAGGCTAAACTACAAGTCCTTGTCCGACAAGACCGGTTATGAAATTTTGGAAAAGAAAACAAAACTTTCTAATTTAAGATAACTTGGACTCCAATCTTTCCTTTCTATGGAGCCCGACGTGCCTTCTTGCTGTGGTAGAACCGCCCGAAATAACATACTTACAGAGGCGCTTGTCTTCCACTAGATACTAAGCACCCCGAAGGTGAGCTACATCAGGCAGTTCTGTCGAGCACACACCAAGGGAGAACTCAAAAATCCATATTTTTCCATCAGGATCATAAATGAGAGGATAAAGCTTATAACATGCTTAACCATTTCTTACATCTCTTTTGATGCAACATCAGAGTTTTACACCAATTGATTATAACAGCGAATTATACAATGTTATCATTGTTTTCAGCAGAAACTAAAATTTAGGTAATGACAGTTCAAACGATAACATGAGGAGCATCTATATACATGGAATGATAACAGATTGTAATTCTTTCCTTTGTAAAACATTTTTGGGTGAAAGTAATAAATAACTATGCCCGCATCGTAATGAAATCCTCGCTGAGCCCATCAGAAAGTTTCCACACACAAGTGTCAGCCCTAGCATTCACCTGTCACCTACAACAGGGGGAATAAAATCCTGAGTACTCAATTGTTCTCAGCAAGACTTACCCGATAGGAGGAAAAATAAAAGACTCTAAGGATATGCAAGACTATTTAACTTGTGGGTTATTGTATTGCAGGAAGCATTACTAAACGTGCGTCCTTATATTCAATTTTATTAGAAGTCATCATTAGTTCATTAACTAACCATTCTATGTAAGCACCTATGCTACTTTCAAGCAGGTGGTAAGCAATCAGAACCATTTTACCATCTTTCATGTTCTAGTTCTTACTACAGTGCTAGATCATAGCCAAACCATACCATATCACACGGCGGTTCACGAACCAATGTATCCTAGCTGGGTACCCCGAAACACACGCCTCGCTTGTACCCAAGCACAAGTAAGACCAACCCACCACTCTCTTGTCAAGGGGTCTAGGTCCCCGTCCAAACTTAGACTCCAAGCCCCCACTCCTGAGTCCCAGACTTAGTGTGGTGCTTAGACCTCCACCATCCCCGCCTCCAATCAGTCGGTTCGGAAAGAGCCGGAACCCACGACAAGAGAGCAACGAGCCTTCCCACTCCCATAAACAAGTATGTGCTCAGGATAATAAGTCTGTGACCTGACTAGAATCTAATACAACGGACGGTCCTCAATTGACACAGGCGGGACAAATACAACCAGAGCCTCGCTCGGCTACCTAACCAAGTCCAAATCCAAATCCAAAGTATGGTTCCGTCTGGTCTCCAATTATTATCCATATATATTCCATGTGATAGTAACATTATAATAGTAACAATAATATATTTCCTATCTCTCGCGAGTGACAGACAATCACTCGACTTCTACCGGAGTCATGTAGCATAGCAATCTACATGATCCTGTCATACTAGTAAGACTCATAGAATAAGGATATATATGCAAGTGGATTTCATTCAACTCCTTAAAACTTAATGCACAAGCATAAAATTAAGTACAAAATAATAGGGGTTATGCACCGGGACTTGCCTGGGTAAAATATAACCAAGTTAGCTTTCCATCGTGGTGACACGGTCATCAGGCACCATCTTTTCGGCTACTTCGAGCATCTCCATGACCCATCATTGTTCCTATTATGATATACGTGGATGCAATGCGTAGATGTAAATAATCAACGACAACTGAAACTCTTAGAAATTTGATTACGCCTCGCAAGCTAACGAGATAGCTCTAACGTGCTAGGCTACATATCTAGGTTGTCATCAGAGTGCTACTTTACCCAAGTATTTTAGTTGTACCACTTCAAGGCATTTCTTTATTTTGTTTAATATATATATATTCAATCTATGGCTCATTAGTTATTCTAGCAAAATAATTACTCTAGAGCCACAAAAATTACAGTGAGCCTATCATAATACAAGGAACCTACTGTAAAATTTTTAGATTTTAACACTAGCACTGATTGATCTCAAAAATTCCTACAAGTTCATATTTTAATAATATCAAAGCATGTTAAAGCATTTAAAGCAACCTTGAATTATTTTAGAGTTATGGGAACCAAACACACTAACAGATAGGTTATGATTTTAGGAACCTAACAAAATTATTTTTACAATTTTTGGTCAACTACACAAATTTTTATTGGATTTATAAGTTTAGCTTAGAAACTAAATTAGCAAATACTTGGAAAAGAAAAGGGTCCGACCTTAACCCAATCTGGCCTGCCGACCCAGCGCGGGGCGCGGGCGCATGCGCGCCGTGACGGCCCAAGATCGGGACGCGCGCGTGCGGTGGCATTCTTGCAAAAGAGACCATGTTCTATTCGTAATAGCACAAACACCATACATACTATTCCACCAGTCAACATCTTTGCAAATAGGCCCCTGGATGTTGTCGCCTTTACCACGGGAGGTCCCTGGACTCCCCCGCGCTTGCCGACGCAGCGGCCGACGACAGCGGGCAGCTACGCCGGCAACCTAGACTCGCTAAGACGGGAGTAAGGGGCCGACCACTACCTAAGGCTAAACGCGCACGGCCTGGTAGCGGTTAGGGACTTGGGACGCAGTACTGCGAGCTGTAGTGGCGAGAGTTCATTTACGGTGGCGGCGTGGCTGTTTCGGCGACCTAAGGTGCTATCGAGGCGGTGGAGGTAACACATAAGCACTAGTCGCTCACCGGGGTTCTAGCCGCGGCGGCAGTCGAGATGGAGGAGTGACGAGGCGACCTGGCCATGTGCGCCCGCACCTAACGGCGGCGTGCCGAGCGTAGCACCGGCGCGTCACCGTGCCGATGGTGAGCCTCATGCACAAAACAACACGAGCACCAAGTGGAGGGCGTTAAGACGAGTTTACGGTCTCCAGCAATCGAACTACTATAGCTCCAACCCTACCTCTCTCCCCAGTTCCAGGTCACGGCGGCGACCAAGAACTGCGGCGAGCAAAATACCCAATTGATGGTCGATAGCTCTAGGCCGGGGGTGGGAAAGATGGAGCGCCTAGTTGGCCTCCAGTGCCACTTACTGGTGCAAAGAATCGGGTTGTGAGAGGCCTAAGCTAGACGAATTTGAGGGGCGGATAGGTGAGCTCTTGTCGTGCCATGCCATGAAGAGGCACATGCGCGTGGGCGGGAGGATTAAGACAGGTCGGCTCTGATCACCCGCTGCGACACGAGCATGTGCACGTGACTGGCGAAGCAGGGAGGGTTTGTCGCGACATGCTTAACTTAGAGGGTTCGGACCCGAGCAGAGCTCTCATGGCGGCTAGCGGCAAGACAGTGAGGCTTCTCAGCTCCATGGTGACCGGGTCATCATCGCGGTAGATAGAACGAGGGGCGGGGCAGCCGCCACATTAGTCGAGCCATGACAGCTGCAACCCAGCCCCGAACTGGTGCTCGGCACGGCGGCCGGCCACCCGAGGCCGGTAAGCCCACGAGCTACAGCAGGAGCTAGGTCGCGGCCCGCTTAGCACGGCCACGCATAGCTAGGGATGCCGCGCGACATCGACCAGGTGCGCGCCGACCGAGCTGCCACAACTCGGCCATGCTCGATATTGTCGCCAACCGCGTCGTGCATGCGGTGACCATGAACTTCGGCTGAGCGGCTGCTATCAGTGACTTGCATGACTTTTAAAGCTCTGACCAAAACCAAACCAGCTCGGTTGACACCAAACCAATTTGCCAAGGCTCAAAAGGGTCCTAAAGGCTATCCCAAGGAGCATCAAATGCAAACTTAGATGAATTGCCGAGAGAGATAGAGACACGCCAAAATAGGTTCGTCAAGCCAGGCGCTGATTCACGAACGAAGCGCCAAAACCTGACCGCAACGCGTTCTAGCGATGTTGGGGAAATTCTTGCGACTCCACGACAACTCCAACCCACTCAGGGACTACACCCTACCCAAGTATTCACTTTGATGCAACCAAGTGTGCGAAAACATGAAGTTAGTGTTAAGGCATTTTTGTTGGATTTTAAATGCCAAAATAGCACTCTCCATTATCAGAATTCAAAGGTTCGGTTAGAACTAACCTTCCTTAACACTTTTGCCCTAATTTTTAAAAGGTCTAAACCTTGTCGATTTCAACTAACAAACCTACCGTGACGTAGCCCATACTTCGTACTAACTCATAGAAACAAAATATGTAGACATTGTTTAATTATTTTGCATCAAATAATCCTCCAAAAATGGCACTTTTAAATCCTAAGTTATATTACGCTTCGGTTTATAAAAATTATTTTTCATGCCAACAATTAAAACAACTTATTCAGTTTTCTGATTAGGATCTCATTAGCGTATTTTCACCTAAAATAAACTAACTTACAACACTCATTTAATTTTTATTAACTACAGAAGTGAATCATATAAGATACACGTGCCATTTCATGTGTGTTTTAACTTGCTAAAATTTGAAAACTCATTTGGCTTGATTTCTCCGAGGACTTAACCTAGGTACAAAGCAAGTTAGTAACACGAGCGGTGTTACACTTGTGTAATGTCTCGCTGCCTGTGTCGGTTGGGCTCATTCCCTTGATGTCGTCATTTCGCTAGCTGATCTGGCATTCTATTTAGCCGATTCGGCTGGAGGACTCGGCCTTCCTTGATAATTTCTTGTCTTCAGGGACTTCCTATCTCGAACCAAATTTGTGTGTCAGCAGAAGTACTATTGTCTCTCTATATAAATTTGATTAAAAATTTGACATACTTTAAGGTACCACTGTTCTAGAATTGCATCATTTTCATGAGACACGGAGTATCTTTCATTGCTCATTTGTACGTACGTCGGGGCACTGACGCGGGCGAGAGACTGTTGGAACCGGTGGTGGCCACCGAGTTCACGATCTTGGAGCTGGCTTGCAGCCGGCCCAGCTCGTTATGAGCCTGCGCTCCCACAAGTCCTAGGTCAACCGAAGCTGATAACATATAAGGTCCATGTGTCTTACTCAACCCAAAAGACGAGCCTGATAGGTCGGTCCGGCTCGTTACGAGCCTGCGCTCCCACATGTCCCAGGTCCACCGAAGCTGACAACATATAAGGCCCATGGGCCTTACTCATCCCAGAAGACTAACCTGATAGGTGGGGTTCTTTCGCCTTATATGTTGTGCTCCTCCACATACTTAACCCAAAAGACCAGCCTAGTAAGTGGGGTTCTCCCGCCTTATATGTTGTGCTCCCCCACCATCGCTACACGATGTGGGACTAAACCCCAACAATCTCCCATAAGACTAGCCTGATAGGTGAGGGTTCTCCCGGCTTATATGTTGTGCTCCCCCACCATCGCTACATAATGTGGGACTAAACCCCCAACAATCTCCCCAGTAGTGCTCCCCCACATACTCAACCCAAAAGACTAGCCTTATACGTTGAGGTTCTCCAGCCTTATATGTTTTGCTCCCCCACCATCGCTATACGATGTGGGAGTAAAACCCAACAATCTCCCCCGTAGTGCTCCCCCACATACTCAACCCTTCCACCTTATATGTTGTGCTCCACCACTATCGCTACACGACGTGGGACTAAACCCCAACAATCTCCTCCGCAGTACTCCTCCACATACTCAACCCAAAAGACTAGCCTCATAGGTGGGGGTTCTTCCGTCTTATATGTTGTGCTCCCCACCATCGTTACACGCACAATGTGAGACTAAACCCAAAAGACTCAGCTGAAGCAAAAAAAACTGAATAATTTCTAAATTATAGGCCGTTCTAATTTTTTTTACATACATCTAGATATAATAAAAGATATCTAGAAAATCACAAAGATTTACAATTTAAAACAGAAGGAATGGTGAAAGAGGGTTATTCTTGGTCTTTCTGAGTAGATGAACTATTGATTACATGAGCACAAATTTATCATAACTATGCTTCACCCAGATCAAATAACATTAGTTTTGTTCAAAAAAAAAGAGAGAACAAAAAAATTACCATAAATTTAGTAAAGAAAGAAAACAGAACAAAGTATAAACTGGAATCGCGAATTTCCACCAATCAGGACCGCGGAGCAAATTTCGGCTTGGCTGTTGGGCCAGCATTGGTTCGGCGTCGCTCGGCATGGCCGGACCGGCAGACGGGCAACACCCAACACTGCAACAACAGGCAGCAGCCAATAACCCACCAGGCACGACTGGAGGCACGCTCCGAACGTACGAGTACGCGCGGTGCGGCTGCCCATGAAAAGGGCGCGAAAGGCCGTGCGCGCAGGCCGCGGACGAACCGGTCCATGGCGTGCCGCGCCCGGCGCCTCGCCTCGACGGCCACGCACGCGCAGAGCCAGAGCAGCAGAAGGACGCGGCTTCCGCGGCCACTTTTGTGGCTGTGTTCACCACCGAGTTCGAGCTGAGCTCAGGTCCAGTTTAGTTCCAAAAAATTTTACTAAATTTTTCAGATTCTTCGTCACATCGAATCTTTAACGCATGCACGAAGCATTAAATATAAATAAAAAATAAAATTAATTATACAGTTTAGACGAAATTCACTAGATGAATCTTTTAAACCTAATTAGATTATGATTAGACACTAATTATTAAATAACAATGAAAAGTGTTACTGTATATTTTGCAAAAAATTTCGCCATCTGGCCCTCAGCTTCCCCGTGTGGTCACGCTCGTGGTCGCGGTCAATCAGTGACAGTCCCGGGCGCAGCCCGTGTCGGTCCGGGTCCCGTTCCCGTCCACCTCCAGTCCTCCCCTCCCGGCTCCCCCCCTGCAATTCTCCCATCCCGGCAGTGTCAGCGCGCCACGCTATGCTGCTGTTGGGAAGCGCGAAGGCTATCTATCGCTGTCGTAGTAGGCGTATAGCCCAGCTAGCTACTCGTGGGCCTCAGCACAGCAGTAGTAGTACTAGCCTCCCGTCGCGTCAATCAGTCAGGCAGGGGCTGGGAGTATATATGCCGCTCTAGGCGGCAACGGGACGCCCAAATCGAGGGAGGCAGGCGTGCGCCGGCACCGGCAAGCTGGTCCGTGGCCACGGGCCATCGCCAGCTCCGGCGGCTTCACCCCCCTTCACGTGTGCTCTGCTCGCTGCTCGGGGAGTTTGTGACTGTTGTGGCCTTGTGCAGTTCAGCAGTTGTGCTTGTGTGTGTGTTGGTTGGCGCTGCTGCCAGCACTCCTGCTACTACCGTCTAGGGCTTGTTTAGATGTAAAAAATTTTGCAAAATAAGGGTACTATTTTCGTTGTTATTTGGTAAATAGTTATAATTTAATTAGACTTAAAAGATTCGTCTCGTAGATTTCGTCTAAACTGTGTAATTAGTTTTATTTTTTATTTATATTTAATGCTTCATGCATGCGTCTAAAGATTCGATGTGATGAGAAATATGAAAAATTTTGAATTTTTTTTTGCAAACTAAACTGGACCCTAGTAAAAGTTAGGTGCTGTTTAGTTCTCAAAAATTTTTGCGCAGTATCCATCACATCGAATCTTGAGACATATGCATAGAGTAATAAATGTAGACGAAAAAAAAAACTAATTACACAGTTAGGTCAGAAATCGCGAGACAAAACTTTCGAACCTAATTAGTCCATAATTAGACACTAATTACCAAATACAAACGAAAGTGCTACAGTAGCCAAAACCTAAAAATTTTTGCATCTAAACGCACCCTTAGTACAACAGTTGTGCGGCGGGTAGAGGTGGAACAGTATTTTTCTCTCCAATGTCAAATCTCAGCAACCGAAATTCTTCAGCCTGTTCGGGAGGCCGTATCATATCATGGATTATTTACCGCTGACTGGTTTGCTGTTAGAGAAAAACACTGTTCCCGACTGGAAATTTACGATCGTTTACGAGCAAGCGAACAGGCTACTACTAAACGTACCCTACCCTTTGGGGTGTTTAGTTACCCTAAAATCCAAACTTTGTCACTATGCAATGTAAAAAAAAGATTTCCCGTCACATCAAATTTGCGGTACATGTATGGAGTACTAAATATTGATGAAATCAAAAACTAATTGCACAGTTTGATTGTACTTTGCCAGACGAACGTTTTGAGCCTAATTAATCAACGATTAAACAATTATTACCAAATATGCTACAGTAAGCCACGGTACTTTCGGCGGCGCCGATTCCAGGCAACTAAACGAGTCGTGGGAAGTGATGAGAGCAGTTCCCGAGACTTTTGAACCCCGTACTTACGTGTTTAGCTGCTTGCCTGTTCGCTTGGACTTCTTACAGACAATCAGCTTCAACCGGCTGCCGAACGGGCCGGATTGCAAGCCAAGGTCTAGTTTAGATTGAAAAAAATTTCAACCTGATGAATAGTAGCACTTTCGTCTTATTTGGTAAATATTGTCCAATCGTGGACCAACTAAGCTCAAAAGATTCATCTCGTGATTTCCAACTAAACTGTGCAACCAGTTTTTTTTTTTACCTACATTTAATGCTCCATGCAAACGGCTAAAAATTGATGTGACGGAGAGAGAGTAAAAAAACTTGGAATTTTAAGGGTACCTAGACAAGGCCCAAAATAGCCAAATGCGCCAGAGTACGGAGTACCATACCACCATGGCGCCGTGTACGGAGTACCATACCACCATGGGCTCCGGCGCTGTAACTTTTTTCACGGCGCCAAAACGGAAACAAATGTGCACACACAGCCGCCCTGCGGTGGCCCTGAGAGCCCCCTCTGAAAAGAATCGCGCCGCGCGACGAGCTGTGACCAGCAGGGGACGCCCGGAGCCCCGAAGCACTTTCTGTCACGCCGGGCAGTGTGTCGATGTGTCATTGGTGGGGTCTGCTGCTGCCGCTGCCAAGATCTACGGAGACGACGAGGAGACGACGACGACGACGAACTGGCTGGCCGTCTACATGTGCGTCATATGCAGTCAGCCAGAGCCGGTCACCACGGTCTCCCTCGGGGACGCAGTTTACTCCGGGGGGGATGCATGTGTGCTTGCTTGCTGATGCTGTGCCTTCTCACCAGAGACCGGAATAACGGTACGGTTGAAACAGCTGGGACTTTGGGAGGCAGAGTATACTCCTACAATCACTCTCATGTTGCATCAAATATATACCCCCTCCATTCTAAATCACAAGTCGCTTTGACTTTTTTTTACAATCATTTTGTTATGCATTTAGATATAATAATATATTTAGATACATAGCAATATGAATGAACCTAAAAAGTTAAAGCGACTTATAATTTAAAACGGAGGAAATACAAAAGTATGCTAATGATTATGATATCAAATACGTAAATATCATCAGATTAATCACGCCATATATTATCATAACAAACCTACTTAGAGATACAAATGTCAATACTCTTTTTTATAAATCTAGTCAAACTTAAATTTAGTTCACTTCTAAAGAATATGAGATGAACATTTATTTTGGTACGGGAGAGAGTACCACAGATCATGAGCTTACGGTAGAAAGTTGAGCATACAACACACCCCTCCCGTGATCCCGTCCCGTCTTTAAGGGACCGTGACGTCTAAGAGTGGGATGAATTAGTCAACTTAAAATTCTACTTCTAACTAAGGTCTCTAATTCTACCTAGTCAAAACATATGCAATAAAGCAATCTATCTAAATATGCAACTACGTTTTTTCTAGATGTGTTGCTATCTCTACCGCAAAAGAGTTATGCAATCTAGATTCCAATCCTATCAACTAGCCTATCAACTAAGCTAGGAAAGTAAAGCACACAACCTAGGCGCGGAGAATAAATGCGGAAGGTAAAGAGCAAGGTAGAGATGCAAACTCCCGTCGAAGACTCCGGTATTTTTACCGAGGTATCGAGAAGCGCTCAAGCTTTCCCCTAGTCCTCGTTGGAGCCTCTCGCAAGAAATCCCTCGCAAGGGCCAAGCTCCCGGTTGGGTAACTCCGTGGATAGCCCCGGGACTTCCTCACGCGCAAGTGAGTCTCCGGTGTGTCTTCCGGCAAGCCTCTCCCGGACCGCTCCCCACCATCTTCACTATCAAGCTTTCGTCCGAACTGCCGTGGGCCTTGTTTTCTTTGTTACACGGTGGCGGCCACACCACAAACACGGTTGGTGTGGTCTCGTAAGACTACAATCCCCGCTGAGTACAACAATGGTGCGCACGAGCACTGAGTGGTAAGAGGTTTACAAACCTCACTAAACACTAGACCTAAACCTAGAGCAAGCGTATATGTGGTGGTCTAACTAACCTAAGTACTTCGCAAAGCACCTACGCTAATCACCAAATGATCTTTAAGCTCTATGCACGTGAAGAGCACAAATGAGGTGTAGCAACAACCTCCTATCTTTTCTCAGCTCTCTCACTCTTCAAATGGTCGGTTGGAATCATATATATAGGCCACAAGTGCAGATATAGCCGTTGGGCCGAGCTCCACGTTTCTGCGTGGGCACCGAACATGGCAGTGCTAGGCACCGGACACGGCGGTGCCAGCCACGTCAGCTAGCCATTGGTCACTGACAACCGACCATTGGGGTACTGTTCAAAGGGACGGTGCATCGCCACCCTAGGGGCGGTGACTAGGGGGTGCCCCAAGTCCCCAAGTCGCCGCTCTCTGGAATTTTAGGGCGGTGGCACCGCCACCCCCTGTCCAGTGCACCGCCACCCCATGGCGGTGACCAGGGCAATGCACACGTTGTTGTCTAGTGCCCCTCTCTTCTTCCAGCTGCAGCAGCCCTTCTCTGGTGGCACGGCTACCCCTAGGGCGGTGCCCACTCAGCCATCGTCCGCTTTTGTTTCTTCGTGTGGCTTTGTTCGGGCTTTAAAATCTTCGTGTCTTGGACTCCCTGCTTCACTTCTATACTATCAACACCTTCTTCAATGTCTTCTTTTGAGTGTTGATCATTTTCCTCATGTTCCAAAGTTAATCCAAGTTCACGTTGCATCCTATTGAACTGTAAAATAAACACTTGCAAACACATTAGTCCAATTTGATTGTGTTGATCGTCAAACAACAAAATTCAAAGTAAATGGGCCTATGGTCCATTTTCCTTACACCGTCTCCCCCAACCAGCTTTCTCTCTAAACAAAGGCCCAGCAGCCTAGATGTATTCAGTTTTAGTTTTTTGTTTCTTTTTATAATGATTTTACAATTTTTTGTTTTAGTTTCAGTACCAATATAATTGAAAGATTTACAACCCTTATTACACCCCGAGCACGAAGAGGATATGAGTGAAGTTCGAAATCCGCTCTAGAGAGGGAATTCTGTGGCAAAACCGCCTAATCTAATGCCTCACAGGAGTACTTGTTTTTCATTAGACACTAAGTACCCAAGAGAGGACACTAAACTATGCAGTTCCGTCGAGCACACCCAAAGGGAGAACTCGAAAATCCTCATTTTTCCATCAGGATCATAAATAAGAGAATAAAGCTTACAATATTCTTAAGTCATTTCTTACATCACTTTATTACGGTACCAGAATATTACCTCAATTTATTATAATAGCGGAATATAACAATGTTATCAGAGTTACATAGGAAGCAGGATTAATTTAAGGACATGGTGGAGCATTAACATAGTAAACATTTTTATACAAGAGTTTCTAGCAGATTTTACATCTTTTTTATAAAAACCTTTTGTGAGGGTTATAAATAAACACTACGGTCGTAGCGTGAAAGAAATCCTCTCTGAACCCACCAGGAGGTTTCCACACACAAGAGACAGCTCTAAGTATCCTCCGATCACCTGCAATAAGAAAATAAAACCCTAAATACTCGATTGTACTCAGCAAGACTTACCCGATAGGAGAAAAATAAAAGACTCCAACGATATGCAAGGCTATCTGGCTTGTGGGTTATTGCATCTACGGAAGAATTACTAAACATGCGTCCTTATATTCAATTTCATTAACAGTCTCATTTGTTCATTAACTAACCATTCTATGTAAACACCTGTGCTACTTTCAAGCAGGAGGTAAACAATCAGAACCATTTTATCACCTTTCAAGTTCCAGTTCTTACTACGGTGCTACACCATAGCCAAGTCGTACCGTCTCACAAAAACGGCGATTCACGAACAAATGTATCCCAGCCGAGTACCCCGAAATACACGCCCCGTTTGTACCCCAGGCACAAACAAGATCAACCCATTTCACTCCTGTCATGGGGTCCAAGTCCCCGTCCAAACTTGGACTCCAAGCCCCCACACTTGAGACCCGATCTCAGTATAGAGCTTAGACCTCCACCTTTCTCCGCCTCCAATCAATCGGTCCAGAAAGAGTCGGAACCCACGACAAGAGGGTAACGAGCCTTCCCGCTCCCATAAACAAGTATGCGCTTAGGATAATAAGTCTGTGACCTGACTACCATCCACAGCAACGGACGGTCCTCAATCGACACAGACGGAACAAGTGCAATCTGAGCCTCGCTCGAATGCCTAACCAAGTCTAGATCTAAAGTACCATTCCTCCCGGTATCTAATTATCATTCATATATATTCCATGTGATAGTAATATAATAACAGCAATAATATCTTTTCTATCTCTCACGAGTGACAGGTAATCACTCGACTTCTTTCAGATCCTATAGCATAGCAATCTACACAATTCTGAAATACTAGTAAAACTCATAGGATAAGGATATATATATATATGCAAGTGGTTTTCATTCAACTCCTTAAAACTTAATGCACAAGCATATGGTAAAGTGTAGAATAATAGGGGTTATACAACGGGGCTTGCCTGGGTAAGATATAACCAAAAGTTCGCATTCCATCATAGTGACACGATCATCAAGGCATCATCTTCTCCACTACTTCAGTCGACTCCATGATCCATCGTTGTTCCTATTATGATATACGTGAATACAATTAATCAACGGTAACTGTAACTCTTAAAATACGATTACACCTCTCAAGCTGCGGGCTAGCTCTAACGACTAACGTACTAGGCTACGTTCCGTGTTGTTAAGTAAGGCTTTGTTTCCCAACAAGTGTTTGTCCTAAACTCTCAAGGTGTTTCGGTATTTTATTGAAAATATATATTTTTGAATTAGGGCTCATTTAGCTACCCTAGCAAACTAATTATTACGAAGCTACAAAAATTATAGTGAACACTTAATAATGTTAGAAATTTATCGTGAAAGTTTCAAAGCCAACACTATCACTAATTTATCACAAAAATTCCTTCAAATTTATATTTTACAATATTAAGCATTTCAAATTAATTATATTAGTCCTAAAAATATTATAAAACTATGTGAACAAAATATACTAGCAGATAGATCATAATTTTAGGAACCTAACAAAATTTATTTCATAATTTTTGAACATCTACATGATTTTAGATTAATTACACAAAACTGGTTTTTAAATAAAAATACAAAACTATTTCTAATTCTTTACTAAAAAGACGAACCAAACTGGCCCAACATGGCCCACACGGGGCGCGACCCACGTGTGGAGGCGGCCCATGGCGGGGAGCCCACGCACGCTGGCGTTTTAGAGAAAACGCCCCCCAAGCTATCTACAATTCTCACAGCCACTATTCATCATATTTACTCAGTCAGCACTTATGCATGAAAAAGACCCCGAGAGAAGCTGTCTTCGCATCGAGAAGGTCCCCGCGACCCCCGCGCTCGCCGGCACGCCGTGGACTGGTATACGGCACCGTTACGCTGGCCATCTAGGACCCTTGTAGACCTAGCTATGGGACCGATGCTCGCCTATGGGCCGACGCGCGACGATGGGCGGTGGTTGCATGAACGAATGTGAAGCAGAGCGGCTATCACCGACGGTGGGTGCCTGCAGCGGTGGCAACCGTGTTTCGGTGAGCCACAGCGTGCAACAGATAATAGATGTGATGGGTAAGCATCAGTGACGCACCACGATCCTACCCGTGGCGGTGGCCTGGCCGGAGACACCCCGAGCAAGTCTGGCCACGTGCGCACGACGAGCTCGACGGCGAACCGCAGCGACACGGCCATGTCAGCGACGTGGAGGCAACCAGGGCTATGACTTGGGTGCGCACGATGGAGAGGGGTTCTAGGCTAGGCTAGTGGTGCGGTCAATTCGACGCGAGATGGTGAGGTTGGAGCTAGCCATAGTGAGGCGAGCTGGGCCTTAATGGCGTGGTGGCGGAAGCAAAGCTCCAAAATTGAAGCTCGGCCTGGCTGTAATCAAGGCGGGGTGGGGTGGTTGATGAGAGGTTGTGAGGACGGAGCTGTGCGTGCATGGAATTGATGGGAGACGACCCCTCAAGGCAGGCGCATTGGCGCGGCTCGACGACAGAGAGAATGAGAGAGAGAGAGAGAGACGGGATGCGGCCGATGACTTGACGAGGCGAGCCTTGGCGGGACGCGGTTGACGCGACCAGCGCGGCCCAAGGCCAAACGCTAACCGACAGGCATGCATGCTCACGACCTGCATGGCCCGCGTGCCGCAATGGCATAAATGGCATGGCGATGACGGTCCGGTCTCGTGCGCGCCGCATCAAAGCGGGCCAGCAACGCAGCGCGGTGCAGCGGCAGGCGATGCAGTGCGATGTAGCTGGCAGGCGCAAGCGCGACGTGATGTGACAGCTGCAGCGGAAGCTACGTCGCGGCGAGAGATGGGTCGGCGGCGTGGCATCGCGCGGGGTAGGGGCAGCGCCGCTCAGCTGGGCAAGCCACAGCAACGGCGGCTCCTCGCGGTCGTTTCAGGGCGACCAGGTCGGCCAAGCGCAGCAGCCCGTGTGCGCACGCAGAGCACGCCAACGCCGCGATGGCGCGCCCCCGTGGCCTGGTGACCGCGCCCAGCCCAAAGGGCTAGCCCGAGAACATGATGTGCACGGATTTTAAAGCAGCGACTGCCACTAAACCATTGTCTCTAAACCAAAACCGACTTCACCACGATCAAACTGATACAAGAGGCTGCTCAGCCGAGCTAAAACACCGCATCATCCTCTAACACAATCTCTTTAAATAAATTGCTAAACTTAGCAATGTCCAGCTGTACACAAGCTTGAATTTTTCTAAGTTTTTTGAGTTGAACTCTATTTCAAATTGCATTTCTAAGCTATTGAAAATATTACTAAGCAATATTATTTTTCAACAGCAAGTATTTCATTGTCATCTACAAAGTTTGTACTTCGAACTTTATTTAAGTATCACACACATGTTCTATAGTATTTTTTCTTAATAAAATTTAGTTTTAAACCCTACTCGATATACATGAGCTATTGCATCAACATTGATTTAACATTTTTATTGATTATTTTAGGCTACAAATAATTTATCAACACCTTATATCACATGTATTATTACACAAACACGATGCTCGTGACATGATTTAGTAGTTGGTTTAGGACATAACACCGAGGGTGTTACAAATTCCCCTTGAAAAAGTGTTAGAAAAAAATAGCATATATATTAATATATGTGATATGACAAAAAAAGCTTAATATGTTAGGCTTTGATGTGGTACTTCTAAATGACAATGAGTCATTTATTTATTTTGATCGAACGGTTACGATCTCCTATTACCTCTCCGGAGGTAATAGATGAAATATAATTTATTTAAAGTTTTATTTTGTAAAATAGGATAAATAAGGAAAAAAATTATATATTTTTTCCCTAGATTTGATTGATTTATACGTGATTTCTCAGATATTGTAATTTTTTTTGCGGCTTTAGGCTTAATATATTTGTTTATCATGTAATTTTGTTGGGCCAACGTAATTTGCATGTGTGCCAATGTGATTACGTTTTGCATGTGATACAACATTGGTGCGTGTGACGTGTGTTAGATTAGCATGTAATGTGAGTGAATAACGTGTACATGTAATGTATTATCGTTTGTAATTGTTGGTGGCTTGTTAGTCTGTTATAATGTGATTCGCGTATCTTGAACATCGTCTATTCGACTATTCTTAATATAAAAGAAAATGTTCGATCTTGATAGGATAAATGTTCGTTAACAAAATTTTATCTAAATATATCAAAGTGAGGTCTTGTTTAGAAGGTTTTATTGTAACAAACTTATGACGTAACCAGAATTTAATTTAGATGCTCAGTTTTTGAATATTTTTATTTTGTAAAACCATGACGTCAACCACGCAAACTCACGCGAAGGAGAAAAAGTTTGGCGGGACATTCCTCAGCGCCGGGCACCCGACGCCAGCACCCGGATGTCATGTCTCCCATGGCCGCGAGTCCGTGACGAGGGTGATTTGATAATATTTTTTCTTTTTTCCATATTAATTAATTAAAAAATCTATAAAATCAATGACTTAAATTTGTTTGAGGTATTACCTCCTAACAAGTAAACGAATGCTGTAGCATTGCCCATAGCGTGTCACTTAAAGAAAAAACTACTCCTTCCATCCTAAATTGTAAGTCATTCCAAGAATATTGGAGAGTCAAAGTTTTTCAAGTTTGACCAAATTTATATAACAAAATAATAATATTTATCATACCAAATAAGTATCATTAGATTCTTCATTAGTTATATTTTCATATTATACCTATTTGATGTCATCAATCTTTGTGTTTCTCTCTATAATTTTAGTCAAACTTAAAAAAGTTTGACTCTCTAAGATTTTTGAAATGACTTATAATTTGGGATGGAGGGAGTAGTTGGCAAGACACACACAAGTACAAGAAGTACTTCACACCAAAAGTGCACATACAAGAGAACCAAAAGCTCTCGAGCTTCGCCAAGCTGGTAGAGCATCCTGTCTTGCTTCTTTTGACTTCTTCTCATTGTAGGTATTGACACGTGATGACTGTAGTCAAGATCGGTTGGAAGGATGGCAGCGGTATCCTAGACCATGAAGAATGGGGTGAAGTCGGTCGATCGGTTGGGTGTTGTGTGCATTCTCCAAACAATCGATTGAAGGCAGCTCGGTTACCCATTGCAAACTTCTTCAGCCATTCAAGATGTGTGGTTTGAGGCCTTGGAGTACGAGACTATTTGCCTGTTTAACTTGGTCATTCGACCGTGAATGCGCCACAAGAGAATTGTATCCGTCGCAGAAGTCGAGGAATTTGTTGTGAACGGAGTGTTGTTACAGTTGATGATGCAGTTGGACATGCTGAATTTATATACTACGACGAGGAAGAATTTGGTGGCCTTCCTTGTTGTGATCTTTATTATCGGCTTAGCATGAATCCATTTAGGGGTTGTTTGGTTCCTTTATTTTGTAGGCACTAAAATCTACATAATGGATTAGACTATTTGACTTAGAATTTGATATTCCATAACTTTTCTAAATTCACAAATAAGCATATCTCAAATTTATAGAGTAGGAGATGAAAATGAATTCTATAGATCACTATGCTATAATTTTATTCTCCAATTTATAACACAGTCTTTAACTCACTTCTCTACAATAGAAATACAACATATAAGTATATCCCTTATATGTCTAATAATAAATATACAAATATATTCCATATACAACTATATTAACTTAATTAATATATGCTTAAATTATAATTATTAGAATAAATTCAATTCAAGGATCAAATAGACCGTGAATTTGTCGATTGCAAGAGATGAGTGTAGCTCCTCGTGATATTTCTTGTGGTAAAAACTGCCTACCGCTTCAATTTGTTTATTTTTATTTATTTTAGGATTTTAACGGCGTCAGTACATAGCGTACTAGATTTAACCATCAATCCTCGGCGAAGAAAGGGAGAGACTGGCCAATCGCAGGCAAAACCCTGAGCAAGCCAATCGGTGACTCGGGCTAGTTTAAATCTAGCAAGTAAAGTTTCCGGTGTCGTCAAATGGGTCGTCGCATGTGGTGTTTTACTAATAAAAAAAATTAATCTGTTATTTTCAATTAGCACAAAGTAATCCACGAGTCAAATTTATTAAGTCTAACTAATCCATTATTAGCACCTGTGTGTACAGTAGCACCACATTATCAAGTCATGAACTAATTAGACTTAAAAAATTCATCTTACAATTTAGTCATGAACTATAAAATTAGTTATTTTTAATCTATATTTAATATTCTGTGCATATATCAAACCTCCGTCGGGACGGGTAATAACGCGTGTTCAGTTACTCCCCAAAATCTCAAAAAGTGCTACAGTACTTGTCACATCAAATATTTACGGCCTATGCATGGAGCATTAAATGTAGACGAAAAAAAAAACTAATTGCACAGTTAGGTGGGAAATTACGAGACGAACGTTTTGAGCCTAATTAGTCCATATTTAAACACTAATTGCCAAATAAAAACGAACGTGTTATAGTAGTCCCAAATTCCAAATTCGTGGAACTAAACGCGGCGTAAAACTCCAGGAGGAGGAACGCCTCCGACTATCTGGCTCGCTGCTGCCATTTGACCAGTGCCAGGTCTCAGTCACTGGTCAACATCTCTCGGTCACAGAAACAGAAACAAACACCACACAGTGAGCTGAGCTGGGCTTGGAGTCTACGTAGGCCCCCTCCTCCGCTTGGACTTGGGGGAGTTCGCGATTCACACTAAAGCCAGCCACCCACCCAGCCCTGTGGCCCTGCGGGGCGCCGGTGCGTGCCCAAAACAAGCAAGCGTAGAGGCACCGACAGGCAACGAGCCAGCCGAGCGGAGCGACAAGGGGGGATGGCAGCCATAGACATGGAGGACGACGAGGACATATGGGCGAACACCGCGAGCAGCCCCAGCGCGTCCCCGCCGCAGCCCGTCGCGGCGGCCGCGGTCTCCACCTGCAGCGCCTTCGTCTCCACGCAGCTCAGCCTCAACTCCCCCCTCCACCTCCTCTCCTCCGCCGCGGCCGCGGGTGGCTCCTCCCCGACCGGCGGCGGCGCCTACGCCGCGGACGGCGTCCGCCACCACATGGCCCTCGGCGGCGACGGCTTCCGCAATGCCGTGGCGTCCCAGGCGTCGTCCTTCTTCCCGTACAACCTCGCCGTCGCCGACGTCGCGCCCTTCGACGCCGCCGGTGCCGCCCGCGGCGTGCTCGAGGACGAGATGTTCCTCGGCGCCGGCGCCGCGTCCGCCACCTGGGCCGGCGGCGGGGGCGCCGACCGCCGCAAGAAGCGCATGATCAAGAACCGCGAGTCCGCCGCGCGCTCCCGCGCGCGCAAGCAGGCCTACGTCCGCGAGCTGGAGAGGAAGGTGCAGATGCTGCAGCAGGAGAACGAGAGCCTCCGCGTCAAGTACGACCAGGTAACAAACCCATCCAGAACCCTTGTCGCACCATCCATCCGTCGATATATATGCGCATGCTGAAAGCTGTCTCTGGATTCGGCAGCTGAGGGTGTCCGTGGAGGTGGCGGTGCCGATGGTGAGGAAGACTCTGCAGAGGATGCCGTCCGCTCCATTTTGAGGACTCCGACCAGGACATTGACCGGGGATGAGATCAGTCGAAGCTAGTGGTTGCTCTTTTTTTTTGAGGTGGTGATAATCAGCGGTGATTACGTGCTACTCCCAGTAGCAATCAAGTGACTGATTAGTGAGTGCTGCTACTTGGTTACTAGTAGTGATTAGAACACTACACTAGCTGATAGTATGCCATGTTGCCGCCGTCAGTGGTAGTACTCTGCTACAAGCTCTACCATATAAGCTTAGCTTGGCCTCTGTCCATGTACATAGATCAAGTCGATCTCATGTTTAATTTCGTCTAGCTGGGGCATGTACTAGCGGCTTGTGCCTTTGATCGATCTCACGATCTGTACAGTGGCAGCTGCCTGCCTAGAAGAGGAGGCTGCCGGCCTGCCACTGCCATGGCGGCGGCCTGCTAGCTGCTATATTTAGTAGGATGTGTAGCCTGTCGCGTGGGATTAGGCTGAAAGATGATATAAGCCTTCTTGTACAAATGTGGTAACTATTGCTTCCTGGAACAATGACATTTTGGGGGCGCAAGAAAGAAAAATCCAGGAAGCAGCAGGTCTCTTCTGTGTTTCTTTTTCCTCTTTCCCCCGTTTGCTACTCATCAGTCATCCTATCTCTGTGTCTTGGTTTGTTCGCCTGTCAAGTTCCGAAAGCGAGATGCGGCTTTATTTCAGAATAGTCTTTTGGCTGATGAACATTTGCTGCGGGTGGAGTCCTTTTCAATTCTTCGCCTATGGTTTAGTGGTGGTTCACCGCTCCTGAGCCCTCAAGGAGCGAATGCCCTGTTTTGTTTCCATGCTGCTGAAACAGAGAAGACAACCTGTTAGTACTAGGTTTTGCGATAATTTACAATCAGAAAGAGACGTTGCTGAAATAGATGCCTCCCTTCTTTTGCTGCACAGCTCAACTCAACTTTGGCCAGGGAAAGCGAAAGGTGGTAATTTTGCTAGGGGGCATTTCGTTTTCCGAAAAATTGGATCGAATTTTGGCACCCTTGCTTTTCTGAAAGATGAAGCAAAAGGCCGTGAAACTGAACCGATCGACCTCCGCGCGTCACTTCTCCTGAATCACGATGTTCAGCTGTTGACTACTGACTACCTGTTGCAAATCGTGATTATTAGGGTAACAACTGAAGGATCTTGTTAGCTTATGATTTGTTGTGGGCCTTTCTTTAATTTTCCTTTTTTAGACAAGGTAGCATCTGCTTGACTGCTTCCCTACACCCAGCAAGAGGCACAGGACCACAGACACTCAGCACAGAGCTGTAAGTCTGCCTCCGAATCTCCCTGCTCCCTCCGTTGCTAAAATAGTTTTTAATGAATTATATAATATTAATATTCATTATATATATGCAATATTAAGTGTTATAGATGAAGCAGAAAATATTTTTTTTAATAAATTTATTAATACCAATCTCAGTGAAAAGTTTCGCGGTCTTGTTTTCAAGGCAGTCATGTCATAAAAATTGAAATGAAACATGAATAAAACAGTTACTCTTTGTCGAGTTCATAAATCCAGGGTCCTCAATGGACTCGCTTTCCTACAAAAACTTGGACCAGCAGACGACGTAGCGATAACGTGCGCCTCCTGTGCCGGCCTAGATACATAATGATAGGCCGGGAGAACGATCCGGTCCCCTACCGGAAGGCTTGACCAAGGCGGGGACACAGTCCAACTCCAACCTTCTTTTCCGACTGGGGATACGCCGGTGTCGGGGACCAATACTAGGGTACCTGAAGAGGAGGAGCTAATAACCATCAACATTGATACGTCCGAGCAGTCAAGAGCGCGACTACAGCTCCAACCGAAACCCAGGTGCGCAAGCTCCGCCTCGTCCGACCTCTGAGGGCTGGCTCCGTCTCGCCCGGCCTCTGGGGGAGGACTCCGCCTCGCCTGGCCTCGGGGGGAGGACACCACTTCGCCCGACCCTTGGGTTTGCACTCCGCCTCGCCTCGCCTCGAGGGGAGGATTCCACCTCACCCGACCTCGAGACCGCGGGCTCCACCTCGCTCGACCCTTGGGTCTGCGCTTCGCCTCGCCTGACCCTGAGGCCGCGGGCTTCGCCTCGCCCGACCCTTGGATCTGCGTCTCGTCGCCCGGCCTCTGGGGAGGACTCCGCCTTGCCCGACCCTGAGGCCGCGGGCTCTGCCTCGCCCGACCCTTGGGTCTACGCTCCGCCTTGCCCGACCCTTGGGTCTGCGCTCCGCCTCGCCCGGACTCTAGGGGAGGACTCCGCCTCGCCTGACCCCGA
The DNA here is from genome assembly GCA_904845875.1 of Miscanthus lutarioriparius. NCBI lineage: Eukaryota > Viridiplantae > Streptophyta > Magnoliopsida > Poales > Poaceae > Miscanthus > Miscanthus lutarioriparius. The sequence continues at coordinate 24,749,743 of CAJGYO010000004.1, read as the reverse complement.
GGCCGCGGGCTACGCCTCACCCTTGACCGACCTCGAGGCCGGGGGATCCCTCTCGCCCGACGGAGACCCATACCGCCGCCAACCACTCCGGTCCAAGCGAATGGGCCTAGATCAAAACTATGACACCAGGGAGGTGACCGGCACGCCCCGATATAACTCGTGGCCGTGACGGGCCATACCTGAGGATTCACATAAGGAACAGCGCGTGGGCGTACCGGTGCTGTTCTGCCTAACCCTCGTACGGGCACTGACAGGCACATCAGTTCACCACGACGTCCGCCAGGACAGAATGGAACGCCACGACTGGGAGACGACGCCTACGCATGGCGCTAGTGACGGACAGGGCCATGACGTGGAGCTGTCCCTGTTGACGTCTACAAGGTCGGCGGGACCCGCGTGAAGGAAAAGAACCCGGCGATCCTGGAGGACTTCTTCTCGTTCTCCCGTTTCCCTCGACTATAACCCGTGCTTTCCCTTGACCTATAAAAGGGAAAGCAGGGCATCCCATGAAGGGGACTCGAGTCGATCGCATCAAAACACATTAGACCGATTCGGACTTGAACCCCGAACTGATTAGAACACTCAAGCACACAACCGAGGAGCGAGCGAGCCCTCGGCACCCGTTCGCTCCCCTCACCAGAGACTTGGGATATGTCCCTCTCTCGACCATTTGTAACCCCTACTACGAACCTTCAGTGCTAGTAACACGAGCAGCAACAACGAACTGGACGTAGGGACATTCTGCCTAAACTAGTATAAACCTCGTGTTCTCTTAGCACTCCATTCGGGCCAGACGCGCAATATTAGAAATTTACTAGCCGGTGGCAACTCGAAACACCGACAATTGGGGCTCTAGGTAGGGGCCTTTTGGGCGCCTCAACATCCACACCAGGCCTCGGATGACTAGTCACAACCTCAGCTGGGTCGCAGGCGCGCACGTGCGCTTCAGGGACCTGGACTTCATCGTCACGACGGATGGAGAGTTGGCGATGGCTCCCGTCGTCATCCGACCTCTTCACTCCACTAGCCTTGACACAATCGCCGAGGCGCTTGAGGAGCTGTAGCTGCACGTACCGGAGGCCCGCGCCCTTGGAAGCGACTAGCTCCTCAACTTCGACTACGGGAGGCTAGAGCACCAGCTCGGCGTCTTCCTGGGACCCCGGTCGTCCCGGGAGGACCTGCGCCACCTCACCTTCTCGTTCGCCAACGTCATGGCGCAGCTTGTCGGAGGGGAGCCGCTCTCTCCGAAATACCTCATCAGGAGTGCCCCTACAACGTTCCTGTTCGGTCTCCACAACGCTGCAGAGACCAATGGCCACCCTGTGGCGCAACGCACGCCTCTATCCCCCGCGAACGACGAGTTCGTGGGGATGATCGAATATGTCACGGAGTCTTTCCACGACCTCCTCGCGGAAGAATTGGAGTCGCCCTTCGGCTCTAACTCCAGCAGGTGGAATCATCATCCCTCTCGTGAGTGTTTCATGGCAGGTAGTCCCGAGGGACACATCAAAAGCATCCACGAAGAGGAGGCTACCCCGACGAATGATCTCGTTGACGAGGTCGAGGGGGAGATAGGGGCCCCACCTCGCCTATGGGTGGAGCAGCTGAAGGCCCGGCACCTAGAGCTCCGAGAAGCACGACTCCAGCTCGAGCAGGAACACGCAGAGCTTGATCGGGAGATCGAGCTCCACGGAGACGGTGGGCGCGCGCGCCATGGCCCGCGATGTGAACCGGAGGATCATCGTGGACGATGAAGCCCTCCCACACTTCGCCCGGACGAGCCAGAACATCGCTGTTGCGGCGGCCTTGCTCCATGGGCTTCCAGGGCCCGCGACGCCCGAGGATCATTGGGCCCACCGTGAGATTTGCACGCTGCTTGAGAGTGCGGCAGCGCAGCTGGCCGAGAGCTCGCTATCTCGGCGACGCGAGCTCGACGCCAGCCAGCGCACGCCCTCGGAGCGACCCGACAAGGACGCGTCAGTCCACCAGGCGCCACAAGGCGGTAGGCAGCGCATCGCGGTCCCGGTGCATGAGCGTCTCGGCCGCAACGATGACGCATGTCACACCCTCAACGCCCGCAGACATACCCACGATGATCCGAGAGAGGGAGCTAGCCGCAGCTATCACCCTCGTCATGGCGAACACTACGACAGCGGTGAGGATAGAAGCCCGAGCCCTAGCCTACCAGGGCCTCAGGCCTTCGGCCGACACATCCTCAACGCCGCCTTCCCGCCAAAGTACCGACCACCAACCAACATCCTGAAATACTCTGGGGAAACAAACCCTAGACTATGGCTCGAGGATTATTGGCTTGCCTGCCAAGCCGGTGGAGCGGATAATGACGATTTCATTATTCGCAACCTTCCATTGTTCCTGGCCGATTCGACGCGAACATGGTTGGAGCACCTTTCGCCCAACAGAATCCAAAGTTGGGCGGACCTAAAAGAGATCTTCGTGGGGAACTTCTAGGGCATGTACATGCGCCCTAGGAACCCATGGGATCTCAAAAACTATCGATAGAAGGCCGGAGAAACCCTTCGTGGGTACATCCGACGCTTCTTCCAGCAGTGCAACGAGCTGCCTAACATCGCCGACATCGACGTTATAGTAGCTTTCATATCTGGGACCACCTGCGAGTCCCAGGTTCACAAGCTAGGACATAAGGGCCCATGAACCACCAAGGAGCTCTTCGAAATCGCCACCAGCCACGCCTCGGGCAAGGAGGCGATCGGAGCGATCTTTGACCGCCTAAAAGGCAAGGCGAAGCGAGACGAGGACGCCGGTGAAGGCGCCTCCAACCGTCCCGTCAAGAAAAAGAACAAGCAGTGGCGCGAGGGCTCGCTCGTGGCCGCCGCTGACCGCAAGGGGGGCCGAAAACCCACGGAGGGTACTCCGGACCACTTCGAGAAGCTGGTCGAAGGGCCTTGCCCGAACCATTCCTTCCCCATCAAGCATCAATATAAGGACGGCGGCCTCATGAAGCGGTTCTTGTCCGGAGGCTTCAACAGGGGGAGCATGGGAAGGACCCCAAGCCGACCGCGGATGATGCTGAGGGGATGGACGATGGCTTTTCGACACCGGATGGCTACCTCATGATCTTCAGAGGGTCGACGACCTACGACTCCAAGGATCGCTAGAAGCTTGCACGCCGTGAGGTCTATACGGCTGAGCCGGCCACGCCTACCTTCCTCCGGTGGTCAGAGTCCGCCATAACCTTTGATCGGACCGATCACCCGGAGAGCGTCCCACAACCGGGGACGTAACCGCTCATGGTTGACCTGATCATTGGCATGAAGTGGCTCTCCAAGGTACTGATGGACGGAGGCAGTGGCTTCAATATCATGTACGCCGAGACGCTCGACGCCATGGGCATCAGCCGATCCCACAGCCGACCGACTAGAGCGCCTTTCTACGGCATCGTGCCTAGAAAGCAGGCCATGCCACTTGGGCAGATCGATCTGCCCGTCACCTTCAGGGATCTATCCAATTATACGATGGAGACCCTCGCCTTCGAGGTGGTTGGGTTCCATGGAACATACCACGCCAACCTGGGACGTCCATGCTACGCGAAGTTCATGGCTGTCACCAACTACACCTACTTGAAGTTGAAGATGCCGGGACCAGGCGGGGTCATCACTGTCGGCACCTCATTTCAGCGTGCCTACGAGTGCGAGGTCGAATGATGCGATCACGCCACGGCAATCGTCGCCTCTAAGGAGCTTGAGGCCATCAGGAAGGAGGTCGTCGTAGAAACACCCGACCACCAGCGGTCGGTCGGGTCTTTTGAGCCAGTGGAGGGCGCTAAGGAGGTCCTCATAGACCCTAATGGCTCCAAAAACAAGGTGGTGCGCGTTGGCACCACGCTTTCCTCCGAAAAGGAAAGCGCGCTCGTCGACTTCCTCCGCGCCAACAAAGACATCTTTGCGTGGAAACCCTCAGACATACCAGGCATTCTGAGAGAAGTCGTCGAGCATACCTTGAAGATCAAGCCAGGCTCCAAGTCGGTGAAGCAGTGCCTACGTTGCTTCGATGAGGGGAAATGTGGAGCCATCGGCGAGGAGATCGCGAAACTTTTGACGGCTAGGTTCATCAAGGAAGTGTACCACCCAAGTGGTTAGCCAATCCCGTTCTTATACGAAAGAAGAGTTGGAAATGGAGAATGTGTGTTGACTACATGGGTCTCAACAAAGCCTGTTCGAAGGATCTGTTTCCTTTGCCACGCATAGACCAAGTAGTCGACTCTACCTCAGGGTGCGAAACCCTTTGCTTTCTTGATGCGTACTCCGGGTACCATCGAATCACGATGAAAGAGTCCGACCAGCTTACGACATCTTTTATCACCCCCTTTAGATCGTTCTGTTATGTCACAATGCCGTTCGGCCTGAAGAACGCTGGGGCTACATACCAGCGTTGTATGCTCAAGTGTTTCGAAGACCTCATCGGGCGAACCGTTGAGGCCTACGTTGACGACATCGTGGTCAAGTCCAAACGGGCTGACCAGGTCGTAGCCGACCTTGAGCAGACCTTCGCAAAACTCTAAGCAAACGGCATTAAGCTCAACCCTGAGAAGTGTGTTTTCGGGGTCCCGAGGGGTATGCTGCTTGGTTTCATCGTCTCCTAGCGTGGCATCGAAGCCAACCCGGAGAAGATCTCAGCCATCACAAGGATGGGCCCCAATTAGAACATGAAGGGGGTACAACGAGTTACGGGGTGCCTCGCCGCGCTCAGCCGTTTCATCTCATGCCTCGACGAATGAGGACTCCCTCTCTATCAGCTTCTGAAGAAGGCCGACCATTTCTAATGGACGTCCGAGGCCCAGGAGGCGCTTGACATAGTCAAGCAGCTTCTAACGAAGGCCCCAATCCTGGTTCCTCCGACCGACGAAGAACCGCTTCTGCTCTACATTGCGACCACCACGCAGGTGGTTAGCGCCACTTTGGTGGTGGAGCGAGAAGAAGAGGGGCATGCCCTCAAAGTACAACGCCCAGTGTATTTCATTAGCGAGGTCCTGTCCGAATCCAAGACCCGCTACCCCCAAATCTAGAAGCTCCTGTACGCCGTCCTCATCGCCAAGAAGAAGCTGCGCCACTACTTCGAGTCACACGCGGTGACGGTCGTGACGTCCTTCCCCCTCAGCGAGGTCATCCAAAACCAGGATGCCACGGGAAGGATCGCGAAGTGGGCACTCGAGCTGATGGGTCAAGGCATTGCGTATGCCTCCCAGACGGCCATCAAGTCCCAAGTGCTGGCTGATTTTGTTGCAAAGTGGACCGAGGTCCAAATGCCACCAGCGGTCGTCGACTAAGAGTACTGAACGAGATACTTCGACGGATCGCTGATGAAGAAAGGCGTCGGCTAGGGCTGGTCTTTGTTTCGCCCCTTGGGGTACGCATGAGGTACATGGTTCGCATCCATTTCCCCTCCTCCAACAATGTGGTCGAATATGAAGCGCTCGTCAACGGTCTGCTTATCGCCATCAAGCTCGGTATCCAACGCCTCGACGTTCGGGGCGACTCCTTGCTGGTCATCGACCAAGTCATGAAGGAGTCGAGCTACCACAACAACAAGATGGTTGCATACTGCCGAGAAGTCCGCCAGCTGGAGGACAAGTTTGACGGCTTCGAGCTCAATCACATCCCGAGACGTCTCAATGAGGCGGCTGACGTGCTGGCGAAAGCGGGGTCCGGCCGAGAGCCGGTGCCGACAGGCGTCTTCGCCAGCGATCAGCACAAGCCCTCGGTCGGCTATGAGGAGCCAGAACAAGCCGGTGATGGGCCGCTCGCCCTAGGCTCGAGGGTTGACCGACCATCGGCTCCATCTGACCCCGAAGTCATGGAGCTTGACAAGGATCCAACGACAGAGCCCGACCCTTTGGTCGACTAGAAGATGCCTTACCTCGATTACCTCCTCCGGGAGGCACTACCGATGGACAAGACAGCGGCTCGATGGCTCACACGTCGTGCCAAGTCCTTCATCCTTGTTGAGGGCGAACTCTACAAGTGAAGCCACACCGGGATCCTACAGCGCTGCATCCCTTTCGAACAGGAGAAGCAGCTGTTGAGCGACATCCACGGTGGGGTCTACGGTCACCATGCCGTGCCGAGAACCCTCGTTAGAAACACATTCTGACAAGGCTTCTACTGGCCGACTACAGTAGCCGATGCCGAACAGATTGTGCGCACCTGCGAGGGGTGTCAGTACTACGCCCAGCAGACCCACCTGCCAGCCCAAGCGCTCCAAATGATCCCCATCACGTGGTTGTTCACGGTCTAGGAGCTTGATCTAGTCGGACCTCTCAAAAGAGCGCCCAGGGGCTATACCCACTTGCTTGTTATCATAGACAAGTTTACAAAGTGGATAGAGGCCCGACCGATCTCCGCAATCAAGTCCGAGCAGGCCATGTTGTTCTTCCTCGACATCGTCCATCACTTTGGGGTCCCAAACTCCATCATCATGGACAACGACATGCAGTTCACCGGAAACAAGTTCCTCTGATTCTACGATGAATACCACATCCGCATCGATTGGGCCGCCGTGGTGCACCCCCGCACGAACGGGTAGGTCGAGCGCGCGAACAGGATGATCCTACAAGGCCTCAAACCTAGGATCTTCAACCAGTTGAACTAGTTTGGTGGACGATGGGTCGCGGAGCTTCCCGCGGTACTTTGGAGCCTAAGGACGACCCCCAACCAGGCCACCGGCTACACATCATTTTTCATGGTCTATGGTTCCGAGGCCATCCTCTCGACCGACCTTGACTATGGAGCACCAAGGGTTAGGGCGTACGACGAACAGGGAGCCGAGGCGTCCCTCGAGGATGCCATGGACCAGCTAGATAAAGCGCACGACGTTGCCCTCCTCCGCTTGACCAAGTACCAGCAGGCGTTGCGATGGTACCATAGCCGTCAAGTGCGGGGTCAGGCCTTCAACGTCGGAGACCTGGTCCTCTGCCTCGTCCAGAGCAGCAAGGACAGCCACAAGCTCTCTCCGCTGTGGGAGGGATCGTACGTCGTCGTGGAGGTGCTGGATCTCGTTGGGGTCGAAGTGGGGGCTAATCCCTAGGAATCCCTCACATAGGACGACGAACGCCGCCATGTGCTAGATCCCGTTCGGGTTGAGATGATGTAGCTCGATCTTGAAGTAGTGCAGCAGCCCCCAGAGAAATCTATGGGCAGGGGTTGTGAACCCACGCTCATGGAAGTGGGTGAACGACACTATGTAGCCATCGAGCAGTGATGACAGATTCTCCTCGTCGGGCAACAGCCACTCCTCGGCCGAGGTCCGCGTGCGGAGAAGACCGCGATGGATGAGGCCCTCCATACGCTAGAAGGTGATGTCAGAATGGCACCACAGATCCATTGAAGGTGGGGATGGTTGGATGCGAGCTTGACGGCGGCGGGATATGGAGACAGGGAAACCTAGGCGATTGGTGGCGGCAGTCGTGGTTGTGGAGGCAAGGATGCAAGGTATGGAACCCTGGGGGCGAACCCTTTGGTTTTATAAGGGCGACAAATGTGAGGAAACCAACCATCTGCCTCGATCTCCGCGCCTGCCATGATCTGCCATAATGTCCCACCGTGGGACGTGCGCACGCAATCTCCATCCGTTCCCTCGGAAAACTCGCCGAACGTTTCGCCTCTCCAGACGGGCCACGACTCATCATGAGTAAAAGGAATACAGATCTAAAAGCGTCTCTACGGCCCGACTGGGCCTAGGAGTTCGTAGGTCAGCCCATCGACGGGATCGACAAACCGCTCCAGGCACCTTTAGGGTGAGAGGTGGAAAGGAATAGGCCCGCTAACGGCCGATACCTAGGCGCACGAGCACCGCAGGCATCTCGGCCCACGTTCCCTCGAAAAGAAGGGCAGAAGGCCCTCGGGACCGGTCGAACGGACCAAAGAACTATATGGATTGACCGCTAAGGGTCTGGAGTCGGTCACCAGTTGATCCAAGCCGGATCCCCACGAATGGGATACCGGGGCCCCACTTGGACTAGCTAGCTAACAACTCACTCGGCACCGTGGCTCATCCATAGAGGAACATCACGGCATGGCTCAGCCCCACCGGTTGCGGAAACCGTGGATGGGGTGACGGTCACAAAGACGAGCCGGCCCTCGACCAGACCCCGGCTATGCGTGGGGGCTCGAGGAAAGTTGGGTTCGTAAGGAGACCGAACACACGATCGCAGAACGACAGACCCCCAAAGGGGTCAAAGTCAAGGAAGGACCTTTTCCGACCCGCCAAACCTCATGACTATACCCTCGAGGGGTCTGATCTCGATGATGGGGAATCATCGTCCCCAGATCACACTGTGGGCAACAAAAGAAGGCTAAGGCCTTTAGAGTCTTCCCGTTTGGAAAAGCCTCTGAAGGAGTAGTCTACTCCTCCGTAGGCTCGGGGGCTACTGTCGGGGACCGATACTAGGGTACCCAAAGAGGAGGAGCTAATAACCATCAACATTGATTCGTCCGAGCAGTCAAGAGCGTGACTACAGCTCCAACCGACCACCAGGTGCGCAAGCTCTGCCTCGCCTGGCCTCTAGGGGAGGACTCCGGCTCACCCAACCCTGAGGTCGTGGGCTCCACCTCGTCCGACCCTTGGGTCTACACTTCGCCTCGCTTGGCCTCTAGGGGAGGACTCTGCCTCGCCCGACCCAGAGGCCGCGCGCTCCGCCTCGCCCGATCCGTTGGTCTGTGCTCCGTCTCGCCCCGCCTCTAGGGGAGGACTCCATCTCGCACGACCCTAAGGCCACGGGCTCCGCCTCGCCCGACCCTTGGGTCTACACCTCGCCTCGCTCGGCCTCTAGGGGAGGACTCCGCCTCGCCCAACCCCCCTAAGGCCGCGCGCTCCGCCTCGCCTGACCCTTGGGTCTGCGCTCTACCTCGCCCGACTCTTGGGTCTACGCTCTGCCTCGCCCGACCCTTAGGTCTACGCTTCGCCTCACCCGGCCTCTGGGGGAGGGCTTCGCCTCACCCGACCCCGAGGCCGCGGGCTCCGCCTCGCCCGACGGAGACTCATACAGCCACCAACCACACCAAGTCCTAGTGAATGGGCCTGGGTCAAACCTCTGACACCAAGGAGGTGACCGACACGCCCCGATGTAACCCGTGGCCGTGACCGGACATACCTGGGGACTCACATCAGGAACCGCGTTGGGCGTACCGATGTTGTTCTGCCTAATCCTCGTACGGGCACTAACAGATGTGTCAGTTCACCACGACATCCATCAGGACAGAGTGGAGTGCCATGACCGAGATACGACGCCTGCGCATGGCGCCAGTGACGGACAAGGCCGTGACATGGAGCTGTCCCTGTTGACGTCTACAGGGTCAGCGGGACCCGCGTGAAGGAAAAGAAGGACCCGGCGATCCTGGAGGACTTCTCCTTCTCATTCTCCTCTTTTCCCTCGACTGTAACCCGTGCTTTCCCTTGGCCTATAAAAGAAAAAGCAGGGCATCCCAGGAAAGGGACTCTCGACTTGACTCGAATCGACTCGCATCAAAACACATCGCACCGATTCGGACTCGAACCCCGAACCAATTAGAACACACAAGCACATAGCAGAGAAGCGACCGAGCCCTCGACGCCCGTTCGCTCTTCTCACTAGAGACTTGGGACTTGTTCCTCTCTCGACCGTTTGTAACCGCTACTACGAACTTTTAGTGCTAGTAATACGAGCAGCAGCAACAAATTAGACGTAGGGACATTCTGCCCGAACCAGTATAAATCTCGTGTCCTCTTAGCACACCATCCGAGCCAGACGCACAATATTAGAAATTTGCTGGTCGGTGGCAACTCGAAACACCGATGGTACTTCTCTAAACTTCAAAAATTGCAAAAAGGGGGTAGCCCTAGAATTCCCTCGGAAAGAAAGCAATAAAGTAGCCCCAGAAGTTTAGCTGTTGGTTAGTCGATAAATAAATTGCATCAATGGACAAACAATGGCATTAGTAAGCTCTGGCGTTTCACGATTCCGCCACCAGTAATCTCAAAGTTGCTAAACGTGCATTGAAGCTATCAGTGTTTCAGTGTGGAGTGGCCTGAAACACTGTAGATGAGCTTGAATGCCATAAGCCCCACTCTCAGTCTAGCAGAGGATCCTGGATCCCCTGTTCGTGCCGGGCCGCGAGCCGGGCACCGCGATCCAAAATAGAAGATCTATTTATCTTTTGGGTAGTACTACGTGTAAATAATTTAATATATATTTTTGGTTTTCTCCAACAACGAGACCTAAAAGACAATCTTTTCTGCAAATAGATCTTCAGGAGAGAGAATACGAAGATTTGGGTTATGCCTCAGTTAGCACTTAAAATAGATCTTCTATATAAAGTATGTTGTATGGGTTGTTCGGATACTAATAAAAAAATAAATTACATAATCCGTCAGTACTCTACGAGACGAATTTTTTAAGCCTAATTAATCTATTATTAGCATATGTTTACTGTAGCACCGCATCGTTAAATCATGGACTAATAGGCTTAAAAATTCATCTTACAAATTAGTCACAAACCATACAATTAATTTCGTAATTAGTCTATATTTAATACTTCACACATACGTCTAAACATTTAATAGGAGAGCGACTAAAATTGAGAAGAGCCAACCAAACACCAACAAAGGGCGGCAGCACGACTGGAGGGGAGGAGGGCAGGCCGTATCGATCTCTCGGCTGGTACAGCATGCCATGCATGCGCGCGTACCGGGCGGGCCAGGCCGGGCGGCCATTACAAGGAAGCAGAATATTTGACGTGTCGGGCGCCCAGCCCGCGGCGTACGCCCCCTGCCGCGCGCGCACGTACCCCCCGCCCGGCCTCCCGCGTACTCGGCGGTCGCGCATCTCGCCCCCGTGTGCCCGCTGCCTGCCTGGCTGCTGGCTGCCTTTGCTTCCTGCGTGTGCTTTGCTTTCACGGCCGCTGCCGAGAGGCTTACTTTATGTGAGCGGTGGATGGGCTTTGTTAAGGACCTTTTTTTTAAAAAAAAAGGAAAAGGACTTTCGGCAGCGGCGTTCCTTGCAACGGGAACTACTACGACCCTGGTCACGTCTGTTATAAGCCGTACTATTTTAAAGAAAAAACAGTATTTTTCTCTTATAACAAATCAACGAATAATACTTTATTGTGTGATGTTTTAGCGCCTCTCTTCTTGTGGGAGACATTGTTGTGAAGTCTTTTTTTTTTCCCTCATATATTGAAAGGGCATCATCGTAGATACTGCCCACAGGCCACAGCCCAAGCTCCTTGCTTGATTTGGTGCGACTTCCAAGGGCGTCGTTTTGCCTATGCTTTTGTCATAAATGGCAGCCTTGTTCCTTACTCCTCCGGATCTTTTTATCTGTTCGTGAAACTTATTTAACTTTAACTAAATATATAAAATAAAATATTAATTAATAGTTATAGTATATAATTACTATCATTATATAGATCATTAAATCTACTTTCATAATAAATATATTTAGATATATAAATATTGCTAATATTTTTTTACAAACTTAATCAAATTTGAAAAAATTTGACCATATGAATTCCACGAGGACACTTAAATATGGATGGAGGGAGTACGTTGTAAGGATGGTCGTTTTTCTTGATGTGTGCTGTTTTATAAGTTGCTTTTTTTATTAATGTATATAGGTATTTTTTGCCGGATACTTATGAAAAACACACACAGACCCATCTTTTCGACCCCTCTTATTGAAATGTGGGTGTGACATGGGCACAATGGCAAAGCCTGAGTGTTGAGTTACAATATATGTTTGTTTCACTCAGTACGAGCTTGTTAGAGCAAGTATGTAATACTATGGCTATAGGTGAGCTGAATGCTGAGGTGAAAAAAAAGAAGAGAAAAGAAAAACAGGCTATAAGTTTACAACTAGTTTATGTCTAAGAACCAACAAACTTTGTGAGAGTAGAAAGTAGTAGGTCATATATCAATAATAAAGAGCTAACTATTATGTCTAGATATGTAAAGAAATAGATAAAAAGCCAAAACAACTTACTCCTATATTTTGAAATAGAGGGAATACATATATTATTATGAAGATATATTACACGATGAAATTTAATGTTACATATTTAATATCTTATCTTAAATATCGTTGTACCAGTCTATATCTATACCTAGTAATAAAAGAGGCAAAATTTCAGCCCATTTTTTGGTCCATCTATTTTTTTTTTGTACGTCTCCCTCTCACTACTAGACAATAGAGAGTTTCCTCTGTCCGGACTTATATATAACCCATGCTCATACGAGCCATAATAGCTCTTGTCTAGCTTGATACGGAGTCCGATTCCAAAATGTATTAGGTCGTGTATGCGACCCGGACTCTTGAGGTAACATGGATAGCTAGAATTCTAATCCTAAACTGAATAGGAACAGAAATCCTGATCAAATAGAAAAGGACAAACAAAAATACAAATAAGATAAATCTTACCCTGAATATTAACCACGACTCCTCCCTTTGGTTTTGTGGACGGTTGGCGTACATTAGGTTTGTCGTGGGCTGGTTTTGCCAAGGTATATGGCAACAATTATCTCATGCTATCTCTCTTGGATTGTACAATTCCTTTCCTATTCCAATACGCAATTACCTCATGTTATTTCTGGATTGTACAATTCCTTTCCTATTCCAATACGCAATTTTGAATTCTTATATATACTTCAACTATTGAATTAACAAAATTATTGTGTCATATCTTTATTGTTATATCGTCTTAAAAAATCTTTATCATTATATAGGATGTTCCAAATTTGCTTTTCTATTATTTTTCCACGCCACTTTTTTTTGGATGGATTCGTTTCCCTCACGTGGTGTTTCTATGTTTTCCTTACGTAATATTTTCCTTTTATTTTTCCATGTTTTTTATATGATTTTTTGTTCCTTTTTCCTCCACTGTACATGATGGTTTTCGATTCTGTATGGGACATGATTATTTTTTGTTTTTCTCAAGGTGGTTTCCGAAATTTGTTTGGTAGTTTTCTATGTTTTGGTGATTTTTATTTGTTTCTCATACGGAGACCAGTGTTTTTGTTTAGCTTTGTAAATGTTTTTTTTTCATGAAACAGGTAAACTAGAACCAATGAGATAAATCTCAGACGTACTTACGTAAACATACATGATGATTTCTAATTTGTTTGGAAAAATTTTTATTTTGTTTTTTTCCAACGTACTTGTCAATTTTTCATGCGGGGTTATATTTATTTAATTCAAGGTTGGACTAAACTCATTTAAATTTTACAAAAATTGTACGATCACCGAGTAATAAATTGTACGTCCATTGCAACGTACAGGCATGTTTTACTAGTTTGTTTATAAAAAACTGATCACGGTTTGACTTGCACGGTAGGTAGAATTTGGATTATTCGTGGATTGAGACATTGAGTATTCCAGTAGTAAGCTACAGCCAGTTATGCATGATCTAGACGGTAGTCATCTGCATTAACTCTGAGGCATTCGTTTCTAACTTGAACAGACGGAGCTGGATGTGGAGTCCAAAATCGCGACCGGGTACACGCAAAGCACACGATTGACGGTCAATTGGCAGCCGAGCATCGGAGCACGGCCCCGGTCCTGTCCGGCGAGGACATAGGTGGATGGCACTGCGCCCATGGACTCCCACGGCCAGGGTGCCGGATTGGCCCGCAGGCCGCAACGCAGCCCAGGAGAGGGGAGGATTGATGAGATCATCACTGGCCTCCTGCTTCTGGCGTCGCCTTTGCAACCTGCAAATTGTTGTCTCGCAGGCATGTAGTATCCCTGTCGCAAGCCTTTTTACTCCTAGGTCATTAGGTCATGATGCTGTTCCGTTTTGATCGTTCTCTTTTCTTGCCGGTTTAATGTCGTTAGGTCATGATGCTGCTCTATTAGATCGTACCCTTTTCTTGCTGGTTCAGTTCCTCCGTAGGATTCACCTGGGCTTAATGATGCCTTGCGACCTCTGAGGCCCGACAAGGACCCACTCCACAAAGCTAATGTAAACATCACCCGCACGATAAATTACATAGAGCTACATCCGGCAATACTTCCGCCTCCGAGCATGAATTTCTCCGGAAACAACCTAATAATGCCACAGTAATAAGTTTACAAGTTGCAAAATGTTCCTGGGAGCCATTCTAGATGGATCACCTAGGAATCGACCAGAGTAGATTGGCATTCACATTTCATAGATCCAGGATACAGCAGTGACACGAAGTAATATAACCTCAATTGCAGTTGCCAGAATCGTTCCCCAAGAAAAGCATAAGATGAATGCAACCAAAAAACGAGGGCGATTCCAAGAATAAACCCCAGGCAACACCAAATCGTTCAACAGGACCCATAATCCATGATGATAAGGCAGGATCACTTCTTTTCGGACAACTATACAGACCCAAAAAAACACTTTACTTTTAAGTAAAAGTATTTACTGTTATTGGTGTCATCCCCTCAATAGTGCCTTTGAATGTGCCTTTACGTGCAGGCAACACGTCCGATCTAAACAAACAAAATCTTGCCGCTTCCAATAGATCCACTGTACATCAGTCCATCACGGAACCGGTGCCCGTGATCAAATCACCCAAGACTTCTATTCAGTTCCCGAAGATAGCATGCAGCTGCATCTTGGCATCTGAACCTACGAAATATAACCAGCACTTTCATTTCAAAGTGGATTGCAGGTAAATAACAGTCTGATCATGCAATGAAGAATAGGTGACAGTGCAACAGAAGTAACAGTCTGAGAAGAAACAAACCTGTTTTGCTAGTGGACAGCCTTAACGAAGTAGCCATTCTGTCCAATCATTGCGCCTCCGGACATTATCTCCCTATAGCATAGATTGAGGCAGTAGAAGTTCAAAAAAGTGTAGACACAATGCATGTCAGAGCATAATATCTCAGTAGTCAAGAAAAAAGTGTTGCAGAATTTATAGCCTAACCTGCACTTCCAATAACTCAGAACCACGGATAGCATCTAGTATGTAGTTGGTGTCCACCAAGCCCGTAAATGCCCTCATCTGAGAAGAATATATAATAAAGCTATGGTGAATATAACTGCTAGAAGACTGCATCCTGATCATATGTATTGCCAAAACAAAATGAATTGCGACAGGGCATCATAATAATTGCAAACCAATCAATTTAAGTATGTGTGCTACATAATTACTAAAAATTTTATGAGTATGTGTGATTCTCTATCTAGTCCCAAATCAGAGTAATGCATATTATCAAACGCTGTTGAGCAAATATTCCAGATTATTAATTTCCAATATCTGAAACTTGAATTTTTGCAGACAGAAGTAGTCTAGTATTACCGTATGAGATAGGCTGAAGAAGAACATGCAATTTTGTGTTATTCAATACTCATTACAAAATGCAAGCTAATTCTCCTTGATATTAACCTTTTTCTTCAATATTTTAACTTTGACTTATATAATTCAGATAGTTTCACATTATGCAGATATCAGAACTAGCCAGTTGCTACTCGGAAATTGTATTGTTAGCTCCAAGCGAGTATTATACATACGAACATGCAACCATACTTGGACACAATATGACACAGTTTTTAAGGTGTTACCTAGGCGACCAGGCAACCAGGCATACCTTCAACGGTGGAGCATCTACAAGGTTTTAGTTATGCCATATCACCTACACTATTGCTCATGAAAAAGAGTCTATGCACAAGGCAAGAATCAACAACAGATTCCAGGACGCAGCCACAGTATCAAAGTCTAGCACCGTACCTTACAACATTTCTTCCAACTACTGTTAGAAGTTCAAGGAGAACAATTTGCAAACAAGAAAGGATTGCTAGTAAAGTATATTAAGCATAAGTTCTGTGGCAAGGGCAGATGGTATTGAGTCCATGCAAAAGTGCAGCAGGCAAAAATTGAGCTATTATAATAACAAAACACAAAAGGAAGAAGCTAGCCTAAAATTGCAATCTGTTTATTACCCAGTGAGAAGAATAAACACAGAAAAGAGTAGAACAAAGGCTGAGATATACAACAGATGATGGCTGCTATGCAAGTTCAAGTTGCACTGATCAATCCAATATCCCCATTGTAATACATTTTTACTCGATTAGTTGGTTGAGTTATACCATACTCCCTCCGTCAGGGAAAGAATGCAATTCTAGCATATTATCGAGTCAAACTATTTTGAGTTCGACTAACTTTATACAAAAAGGTATCGATACATGATAACCAGTGTCAATAGATTCTTCATGAGATATATTTTCATAGTAATATGTATTTTGTGTTATAAATCTTGATACTCCTTTTTATAGACTTGGTCAAACTTTAGAAAGTTTGACTAGAGATGGAACTAGAACTGCGTCCTTTTCCAGATGGATATAGTATGAATCAACTATAACCATTATGCCATCAAACAACAGAGATAACACAGCATACTCATGCCACTCTATGAGAGGAAAAAATCACAAACTAGGTAATAACCAAAAACAAAAATGTAACTAACACAAGAAGGATGGTAAACAGGAAGTTTGTCGTCAAAGACCCACAAACTCAAAACCCATAAGACTGCAGGGATTGAGGAGACGACCACATGCTTCAAATTTCTATTGTCATAATTTTAATGTCAAAAACGTAGATGCTATTTCTGATCTAAGAGCAACAATTGTGCCACCATACTTCAAAAATACCGTTGTTGTCCTCCTTCCTAACAAAATCATAACGTCATCATTTTTTTTTCAAGGCATAGCACAGTTTTGGTGGTACATATTGAGAATCATATCACTTATCACTAATCTACTGGTTGTACAATGGATTGTGAACGATGGGAAGATAGGCCTCTTTCCAACATAGAAAAAAAAAACTAGAGTGATAAACTACCAATTTATGGAGCCAACTTGTGTACTGACTGGGTAAAACTTTAAGTTCTGGGAATGGAAAAGTATACATATCGAAATAAACCCAGAACAAGCAGTACAACAGGCTATCAGCATTCAACATACATGGCAAAATACAACAAACAGAATATCCTACACATGGAATGAAATCCTCAAGTGAAACAAGAAGAATTTACTAACCCGGTTAAACCCCAAGATTAGGTCAATAGGTACCCATCCTTGATTGTTCATATGTCTCCTCAAGAATGTGTCATGGCAGAGATTATTTGTGCTAGCAAGACAAGAGTATAAACAAACAGTTAAGGTCAAGAAATAGCAATAGTACACTAAGAGAAACCAAGCAGATTCACTACCTAAAATAGAACTCTATCTGATTCCTAATATCATCTTGGAAATTTGGCTGATCCTGAGGAGGAGGAACCCATGCAGGCTGCATGGGTGGCCGAACAAGATGCATGTTCTGAAACTGCTCTACTGGTGGGAGGTAGACAGGATAGGGTTGCACATCAGCTGCATTTATCACCAAAACAATCACATTAGAGCAAATAGATGTTAAGCTATTCATAAAAAATAGCAAGACGAGTTTTCAGGCTCACCAGGGTAGGGAAATGGTGGAACATAAAAATGCTGTGGCACCATGAAATGGGCAGCGGGTGGCGGCGGTCGGTGAAAGGGCCCAGGCTGGTAGATGCCAGGCTGCTGCTGCTGTTGATATGGCATTACTGGAACTCTGGGGAAGTTCCTAGGGGAGAAATTCGCCCCTCTCTCATGGTCACGGCGACCCCGGTAACCACCACGACCTCCACCGCCATTGCTACTGCTACTACTGTTTCGGGGATTATTATTCCAGTGGTTGCTGCTACCACTACTATATCTATTGTTTCCATCACCACTACCAGCACCGTTACTGCTGCTACCACCACGTATGTTGTGGTTCCAATGGCTATTGCCGGGAGCATTTCTGCTGCTGTCATTGCCATTCCCACCGGCACGACCAGCGACACGGACATTATCATCCAAGTTGATGGAACCATCACCATTGCTGCTGTTGCAACCGCTGCCAGTACCAAGGCTTCCATCATTCCAGTTACCAGCACCACCATTGCCGCTGCTCCCGTCACCTCCACTACTATTGGCAGCCCTGCGGCCACCATTGCTACCATTCCCACGGCTGCCACCTCCACTGTTTCCACCGCTGCTGCCACCGCGCCGAACTGGAATTGTCTGGGTTGTGGCCCCGTTCTGCTGAGAGGAAACCGCAGCCATGGGAGGAGGTGTGGAGGTAGGGTTTTGGGCAGTGGGAATCGGATTAGCCCCCACAACTGGATGTGGGGATACCGATGAAGCAGCAATTGGATCCTCCTGATTTGATTGCATCAGTAGATTCATCAAGCTCATAAAAACTTTGATTTTAACAGGATCACGTTAACATAAGAGATGTGCTCGTACAACGACTTGATCGCGAGATTCAGTACCTGCGGGGACGGGCCGGACGCATCGGAGAGTGCCTTGAGGGAGTCGGACGAGCCCGACTTGGGGCACGCGCGCGTCGACTCCGCGAGCGCCGGCCACGAAGCATCCCCGCCGATGATGCCGCCGCCCTCTGGGGTCTCCCCCGCCGCCGCCGCTGCGGCGGCGGCGGGGGACTGCGCCAGCGCGCTCCACGCCGTCTTCCTTGCCGCCGCATTGGCGGGATCGGCCCCCCCAGGATGGCCCGGCGGATCCCGGCGGGACGCCGCGGGCGCCACACGGCCCGGCTCCGGCAGCGCCGCAATCGCCTGCGGGACGGCGGCCGCCGATTGCGCTGGCGCTGGCGCGGGCGCGGGGCCACCAGCAGCCGGCGACATCGAGGGGAGAGGCGACGGGGATTCGGGCAGGGGGGTTTGGGGCCCGGATGAATCGGCCGCCGGGGGAATGGGGAAGGCGAGGACGAGGAGGCAGGAGGAGAGACGAGACGAGACGGGAGGGAGAGGGGAGCGGAGGCGACTGGGCAGGAAGTTAGCAGAGGCTCAGTGTGGCCGTGTGAGGGTAGGTGGCAAATTAGCGGAAGTGGCAGGGTATTTCTGGAAAATTGCAACGAGAACAACGAAGGCCGGGGATTTCAGACGTGCATGCGTTTCGCGGCTGATCCGTTAATGTTCTTGCGAGGCACTACAGCGAGAAATCGAACGGACGATTTGCCGTATTGTGAGTTAGAGAAAGGTTTACGGAGAAATTCAACATTTGCAATACTGTAACTGAATTGCTAGTACGTATACGAGGTTGCTATGATCAGTTCTTTGAGCCTCTTATCCGGACGGGACGCCGCGGGCGCCACACGGCCGGGCTCCGGCGGCGCCACTATCGCCTGCGGGACGGCGGCCGTCGATTGCGCTGGCACGGGCACGGGGCCACCAGCTAACGGCGACATCGGGGGCCGAGGCAACGGGGATTCGGCCTAGGATTTGGGGCCAGATGAATCGGCCGCGGGGGGAATGGGGAAGGCGAGGACGAGGAGGCTGGAGGAGGAGAGACGAGGCGAGATGAGACGGGAGAGAGGGGAGCGGAGGGGACTGGGGAGGAGGTGGGGTGGCGGAGAGGTTCAGTGTGGCGGCAGGAGGTTAGGTGGGAAATTAGCGGAAGTGGCGGGGTATTTCTGAGAAATTGCGACGAGAACGACAAGGCCCGGGGATTTTAGATTTTCGTGCGTTTTGCGGTTAATCCGTTAATGCGATTGCCAGCCAGCCTGTCGAGAGTCTGCAGTCTGGATTCTCTCGTACTACAGCGAGAAAATCGAACGGACGATTTGTCATTACCAAATCCCAGGGGAATATGAATAGAAATTTCAAGGAAAATCTGCCGGATTGTGTGTTTGAGAGAGGTTTCTGGAGAAATTCAACATTTGCAATACTGCTACTAAATTGCTAGTACGTATACGAGGTCGTTATGATCAGTTCTTTGAGCCTCATATCCTGGCGGGACGCCGCGGGCGCCACACGGCTGGGCTCCCGCGGCGACCTAATCGCCTGCGGGACGGCGGCCGCCGGCCACCAGCAGTCACCGACATCGGGGGGCCGAGGCGATGGGGATTCAGGCTATGTTGTTTGGGGCCCGGATGAATGGGCCGCTGGGGGAATAGGGAAGGCGAGGACAAGGAGGCAGCAGGAGGAGGAGAGACGAGACGAGACGAGACGAGAGGTAGGGGAGCGGAGGGGACTAGGGAGGAGGCAGGGGGCCGGAGAGGCTCAGTGTGGCGGTGGGAGGTCAGGTGGGAAATTAGCGGAAGTGACGAGGTATTTCTGGGAAATTGCGACGAGAACGACGAGGCTAGGGGATTTTAGATTTGCGTGTGTTTTACGGTTAATCCGTTAATGCGATTGCCAGCCAGCCTGTCGAGAGCCTGCAGTCTGGATTCTCTCGTACTATAGCGAGAAAATCGAACGGACGATTTGCCGTTACCAAATCCCGGGGGAATACAAATAGAAATTTCATGGAAAATCCGCCGGATTGAGTTTGAGAAAGGTTGATGGAGAAATTTAACATTTGCAACACTGCTACTGAATTGCTAGTACGTATACGAGGTCGTTATAATCAGTTCTTTGAGCCTCTTATCCTGGCGGGACGCCGC
Organism: Miscanthus lutarioriparius; assembly: GCA_904845875.1. Taxonomy (NCBI): domain Eukaryota; kingdom Viridiplantae; phylum Streptophyta; class Magnoliopsida; order Poales; family Poaceae; genus Miscanthus; species Miscanthus lutarioriparius. The sequence goes on along the minus strand of CAJGYO010000004.1, from coordinate 24,729,298 downwards.
GGGCACCACATGCCCGAGCTCCGGCGGCGTCCGATCGCCTGCCTGACGGCGGGCACCGATTAAGCTGGTGCGGGAACAAGGCCACCAGCAGCCGGTGACATCGGGGGGCCGAGGCGACGAGGATTCGGGCTGGGGGTTTTGGGGCCTGGATGAATCGGTCGCGGGGGGAATGGGAAAGGCGAGGACAAGGAGGCAGGAGGAGGAGGAGAAACGAGACGAGACGGGAGGGAGGGGAGTAGAGGGGACTAGGGAGGAGGCGGGAAGGGGGGAGAGGCTCAGTGTGCCGATGGAAGGTTAGGTGGGAAATTAGCGGAAGAGACGGAGTATTTGTGGGAAATTGCGGCGAGAACGACGAGGATGGAGGATTTCAGATTTGCGTGCGTTTTGCGATTAATCCGTTAATGCGATTGCCAACCAGCTTGTCGAGAGCCTCAGTCTGGATTCTCTCGTACTACAGCGAGAAAATCGAACGAACAATTTGTCATTACCAAATCTCAGGGGGGCGGGATACGAATACGAATAGAAATTTCACGAAAAATCTGTCGGATTGTAGAGTTAGAGAAAGGTTTCAGGAGAAATTTAACATTTGCAATACTGCTACTGAATTGCTAGTGTGTATACGAGGTCGTTATGATCAGTACTTTGAGCCTCTTTAGAAAGAAAAAATGATCAGGTCTTTGAGCCGGTACTAGTAGTAATCTCTGAGGCACGGCACGACGGAAGATGTCGAGGTGTTCCCGTTGGAAAGCTGGGCGTCCAGCTCGTGAACCGGACTGAAGTAGTATAGCACTGGCATGTTTGGGTGGTATTAAAGTCGGTTGAAGCTGATTTGTTGTGAGAGAAAAATACTGTAGATTATAGCTGATAAGCCGACGGCTGAAGCTAATTTGTTGTGAGAGAAAAATACTGTAGATTCTAGCTGATAAGACGACTGATAAGTTTAAGCGAACAGGCCATTTTCTCTCGGTGTATGCATGCCGTGGCGTCTAACGTCACCAAACTTTTGCCTCTTGTTGCCCGTTGGCACTTTTTCTCTCTTTCTTGGCTCCAAAGCTTCTCGTCAGTATAGATGGCCAACGGGCCGCCCGCCCGCAAGCGCGCATGGGCCTCGTGGTTTCACGACGGCCGATAGGGCATGCGTACACGGAAGGGCCCATCAGCCACCGGCCGGTCGCGTGCAGACCGATCCATCGTGCTGGCCGATGGGCGTGCACTACTGTCAGCCAATTTCCGTGCTAGGCGGGCTCGATGAGCCCGACCTTTTTAGCAGGTCGGGCCGCCCCGAGGACCACCATATGCGACAAAGAGGAGGGGGAGGCGAGGAGTGGAGGTGGCGACGGCCGCCGGTGAGCTTCCCCCGGGTCGCTTGATACCGGATCCGGTGAAGTAGCTGGCGGAGGAGGCGAGTCCGGCGAAGTAGCGGTCGGATCGAAGGCGTAGAAGGCCGGATCGAGGCCGCTCCGCTTGAAGCCACTGCAGGGGGACGCGGAGGAGGCGGCCAGAGCCAGACGCTCGGGGGGCCGTGGAGGCGGCCGCCGCCGCCGCACTCGACGCCGTCGCGTGGTGGAGGTGGAGCTCTGGAGGCGGCGGCATGGGGATGGGGAGGCGGAGTGGAGTGGAGGTGGAGGCGGCGGCGCGGCCAGGGATGGAGCACGCGGTGCCGCCTACCACGCGCCCACACCTGGCTGGCGAACGAAGAGAGGGAGAAAGGGAGAAGAGCGATGCCACGAGTGGGGAGCGGGGAGGGAGGGGGAGCTGGGCGCGTCGCGAATCGCAGAGAGAGGAGGAGCTACGGCGTGGGGAGGGCGGGAGGGGGATGCGCGGGGGGATGGGAAGGGTGTTAGGGTTAGGGGGTGGGGGTGGACCGGCTACGAGATGGGAGCTGGCCGGCACTAACGGCCAGGGCTCTTAGCACGCCGGCTTGCCGGGCCATCACCGGGCCGCACGCTCTGTAGCGGGCCGTGCCGTGCCGGCCCACGTGCCTGGGGTAAGACCTAGGCACGGCCAACCCCTCCGGGCCGGGCCAGCCCGGGCCCGCTAGCCTCCGTGCGGGGCCGTGCTCGTGTCGGGCCGGGCTGCATGGCCAGGTATACTCGTCAGACAGATCGAGGCACACGTCCACCGGAATATCCATATCATCATCGCTGCCTTGGCTGACTCACCCACCCGGGGCACGACTGGGTGACCCGATGGATGTATCAGCACCGGTTGACGTGTGGGCCTGGTCGACATGGCCGAGTTCGCTGTCCGCTCACGTCACGCGTGACGTCGCCCGCCCGCCCGTCCCCTACGCTGTGTTCCGGCCGGCGGCGCAGTCCAGCTAAAGGCCACCATGGCACCATACTGCTACTACAACGCACGAGTCGGTAGCGGAGCGAGTCATGTGACGAGTCAAGCACGCACGCGGCATGCGAGAGACACACGTGTCGTCCTGCCCCTGCCGGCGCCATGTTGTCTGGGCATCGAGACAATCGCTGCGCCGCCACACCCACACGCCCGGCACTGCACCGAACCGGCGGCAGCCAGCACCAGCAGGTTGTTTCGTCGCGCGCTGGCCCGCTCGCTCGGTCGCTGTCTCGTCTCGTGCCGGGGCACGCCGGAAACAACAAGGAACAGGGGCGCGTCGCCTGCGTTCCGTGCACGAAGTCACGCATGCACGGACGCGACGTGACCGTTCGTTTTTTATTAAAGGGGAAAAAACGTGCGCGTACATCGTGATCGTGGTCGCGCGGCCCGTAGCGCTGCGGTGCGGTGCGCGCTCGATGTCGATGGGTGATCGATCGATCGCCTGATCGGCGGCGGGTGGGTCCGCCGCCCACGTATGCACGTACGCAGACGCAGCCACGCAACGGGACCCTTTGCTTCGACGTGCCTGCCTGCCTGTGCCGAAAGGTCGGTCCAGCGAGGCAGCGAGTCTTTGTGATGGGCGGCCGGGCGCCGGTCAAAAGTTGGTTCCGTTCCGGTCGATCCGATTCCGATCGGCTTCTCGAGTGGGACCCCGACGGTAGTGGTGGTGCTCGCTCGTCGGATGGCCGTGGCGCGGGGCCCGCTCGGCGTACGGCTCTCGTGTCGCCACAAAGCTACAGAAGTGGAGCGGCCGGGCCCGGGTCGTCGTCGTCTTTGCCCGGCAGTTACGAGTTTGACCGGCACCGGATAGCTGGCGACGTCAGTGGGACGACGAACCCAAGCGATCCCATGCGCCTACACCGACCGTTCAGCACTCAGCAGGCACAGGAATATACGACGCACTAAAATAGAGTGAATTTTGAGTTATCCTAAATTCATTAAATTATCCATAAATAAGTTGGCCAAAGAAATAGCACGGGCCTATTTGCTTGAACTACTTTCCAGCCGAGTAAGACTATTTCAACTTATTCTCCCTCACATAACACTATTGAATCAGTCGAAACCAGCCGACTTATATACCGGCCGAACAGGCCCCGTCGTCTTATCACGGTCTTGTCTCGCTCGCTGAGGTTTTAATGGGTGGATGGATGCGTGCATCGAAAAATTCCTCTCGAGGAAGAAGAATCGATCCGGTCGCGGGTCGTCCGTCGTCCCCTAAAGTCTCAACAGATTTGTTAATTGGGCTAGGGGGAGGGCTAACAGTATGGAGTAAGTATCGATTCTTTTTGGCCAAAGGAGGTTGGGAGAGCACAACAGAGCTAAACTACACGTGTGGTGTGCGCTGTACATGGTGCGAGAGACCCGCGACTCGTTTCTGGCGTTCTGCGCAGTCTTGCAGACACCTCCGCGGGCGCCTAGCTTCAGGCTTCAGCTAATCAGCTGCTCTGTTCTCGCCATCTCGTGCGCAATATGGTGCAGTTTGCGATGTTCTGAAGTACGTACATGGCCGTTAGGTTTGGCAGTTGGTGCCATGATAAGATATCACGCGTTTTTCGTTCGTACAATAATAGGATAGCCCAAAGGGTCCAACCAACGCATCACACATGGCATGGTTGCGCCTACCTGAGGCTTTTGTTCATCCTGATCACTCACCCAATACGCGCACGACAATGATTCATTCACTTCTTTTCAGTCAGATTATCTATCGTGCGTCCTGTCCGATGCACCTAATTTTCCGCTTTTCCAGATCGACAAAATGATGTTTTCTTTAAATGAACAAATCATGTAGTAGCAGTATCATACATGGAGTACTCAGACTTGGCATTAACTACGGAGAGAACGAATCACACAACTAGTCAACCATTAACTTGTTGGGGCGTTAGTAAAAAAAAAAACAATTTAACTTGTTGTGGTGTTAGTCACTTATGCGAAAAACAGTATGGGCCTCCCTAAAAAAAACATGATGGGCCTCGTGCATCGCATTACATAGCGCAGAGATCGGCATGCCTGCGTACCAATGAGGCCATGAAGAGCTGTGTGGTCGGGCCGGAGGGGGCTAGTTGGCCCAGTACAAGAACTTGTTCCAAACATTTGAGCCGAGTTTAGGGCTGCAGCTCCGGGCCCAAATCTTCCCCGGCATGTGCATGTGGTGCAATTTCTATGCTACCGTAATATCAGAGAGAGAGAGAGAGAGAGAGCTTTCCTCGAAAAAAAAAATCAGAGAGCTAAAATTTCATCTTATTCTTTTCGGCCATCTCCCTCTAACTAGCAAACAATATAAAGTTTCTTTCATCCCACTTTTTCTTATCAAACTGCACTTGCACTCTCTCTGTCTCATAACTCGAACATCCATATGACTCGTGCTCATACGAGTAGATCAATTCGAGTCTTGCAATAATTGATACGGAGTCCAATTTCAAAATATATTAGACCATGCTCTATGTATCACATATGTAACTGGGACTCATGAGTTATGTTCACGTTAGAATGACTCATGCTAACTATATAATATGACTCTAATATGTATTGTTCCCATCCGCCGCTTTCACATTCTTTTTTATGTGTCGGTTTCTACTTTGCTTTTTTTTTATCCGTCGGTTTCTACTTTGGTAGTACTACTTTTTTCCACGTGTCAGGTCACTTATTCGGTGTCCCTTTCTACTTTGCTTTAGTTTTTTGTTCACGATTCCGTTTTTCTGTTCGGTCTTTTTTCCACGTCTCCATTTATTTGTTCGTTCATTTTTCTTCGATCGTTCGTTTCGTTTCTTTTTCTGTCGTTTTTTTTGCTTTTACACGTCTGTTTTGTTTTCGTTTTCTCCATCAGTTTTTTTTCCGTTATTTCTATTTTTTGTCGGTGCATTTTTTTCTCCGTTCAGTGTTTTTATTAAAATGAAAAACAAATAAGAAATATATCATTTTGCATCTAGACACATGGTTAATATAAAAAATAAAGTTATGAAATATTTACAACTAAATATTTCTGAGCTTTGTAACATGAGAAAAATGTATTAAAATTGTGTTTTGATTTGATACATGTTTAATTGGATACTATCATACTAAACTTATATCATGAATGTTATGGTCATCGTAAAATAAAGTAAAGATTTTAAATTTTATAGATAGGGTAAATAAAACGCAAAAAGATATGTACTATTCTCATTGTTCTTTATAAATGTTTGATAGTATTTTTTCTGTTGTAATATACGGGTATATTTGCTAGTATTTTAGAATTGTTCTGACCTTGCGATCATACATCTAAGTTTATAGTACAACGTTTTTAGCTCAACGACTGAAGACAAATGCAAGGGAAATGAGTACATAACCAAAAGAATGCAATAGAAAAACAAAGTCACAAATATGAGGGAGTAATAAAGCACATAACCGAAAGAAAGAAATTCAAAACAAGGTCTATTATTTCTGCTGCAGCACTGCACCCATTATTTGACGACAAATCCAAAACAACAGCCTCCACTCTCCAGCGCCCAGTGCCCAGGTAGTATACGCATGTGGTGCCATTTAGTTTTGAGTTTTAACTACTGCTACGGAGTATAAACCGTAGGATGAAACTCAAACTTTTTTTTAGATAATGGATAAAATTCAGCTTCATTCCTTGCAAGCAAGAGAATCAGATGGATTGAAAGGCCATCCAACGATAACAAAAAATTGCAAAACTACTGCTTCTAGCGCTCGACACACATGGATGCTGCTGCGCTTCTTGTTTTCTTCACACCGTTTCAGTTGTGTCCAATAGCGTAACCAATGTGTTCCCCCGAATAAAATCTACAATCACCTCTGGATAACAAAAGAGCGTTGTTCAATCTACCTCCCGTCTGTACCACCTACTAATAAAGAGCATTGTTCAATTTATCCCTTGTTTGTACAATCCATTGAAAAGGTCGGTAGCATTACTAGGTGGTCGTAAACCTAAAACTAGGTATACAAGGCGCCAAAAAAATTTAGTGTAAATACAGTCAAAGAATATATGCTGGGTTATTTCCTCCCAGTAGCAAAAGGCATAAAACTTGTTCCTGTTCTAATTTCTTTTTTATAGGTTATCTTTGATTACAACAACTCCCCTCCCCTCCCCTTTTAAGTAACCACTAAAAAAATCTTAATTTTTAAAGCAACATAAGATGCCAAGTAACCTGTGAAACCGTAATCCTATTTGAAAAGAAACCATTCGGTTTCAAAAGATAGAAGAAAGTATTCTTCTCATCGTGTAGATTTATATTCAACAGCTTCTATATAAGACTGTTCCGCTCTAATAGTTTATTTCCTACCTCCATTTCTAAACTATAAGATAATTTATATTTTCTAGCTTTTGCTATGTATTTAGATATAGACTATATATTACACTTAGATACGTTATAATTTGGAACCAAGGGAATAATACCCTTCTATCAGTCTGTTCGTTTGTTGGTTTCAGCCAGAAGTTATCAGCCAGCTAACAATGTTTTACTCTCACAATAAATCAGTATCAGCTGGGCTTATCAACCTAGAAATCAACCAGCGAACAGACCGATTAAAGGAAACGTCGTGTCCAAACACATTGTGAATTATGATCGGGTAGTAGTCCCATATAGGTTCAGCTCTATCCACACGGCACAGCAGCCACCCGCTGCCCGGGAGCGCCGGATAGACTGAAAACGATTCGACAAAAATTCGGAGATGCAAACGATGTGGGAGTCGCGTACTCACGTGCGTGCTGGATCGGCGACAGCGACGCCAATGACTGATGCGAGCGGACAAAATATCTCTCTATTCGACGCCAGCAAAATCCTCGCGACTCGACGAATCCGGCGCGGTCTCTGTGGGCCTGGCCCCGTACGTCGCCGGAAAATGGCAACCTTGGCATGGCGCCTCGCCGGAGACGCGGCGACGGCGACGGCGACGTGCATGCGCGTGCGGCAGGATAGGCCACACAGCCCACACTCCACAGCAAGCGTACATGTCACTCCCCGGAAAAGACGAAATGTGCCAGGCGTGCGCGACGTGGGCTGCAGACGACGGCGACGGATTGGAACACGAGGCTGCCCATGCATTCTCCTGCACTGTACTGAGCGAGGAATATATATAAATAATAAAAAATCAGTCTAGTTTGCAGTGTGCATTACGTCCTGTTATCGCTGTCTGTCGCTAGAGAACACTGGGAATCTCGTGTTATAAACTGTGGATCATCTAGCAGTCGGTCTAGAGGGTAGACATCAAGAGCGGTAGACTACAGCAACGATGTAGACCTAGAAAGCTATCTAGAGGAAGGAGAAGGTGTCGAACCTGAGATACCAGAGGGAGTAGATCCAGAGGCCTCCATCTGCTTCGTCGGTGAAGTCTGCTCACGGGCAGCGATGGTCGGTGAAGAGAGGCGACGCAGTGGAGACGGTGATGCAGTGCAGTGGCGACGGGATGACGGTGATGACGGTGGCGGCTTCCCGTCGCTGGCTGCGCACCCTCTTCTAGATCGGAATTAGGGTTTTGTCGGTGGGGTTTGCGGCTCACGGTAAACGGCCCCACCTCTTTATATATAAGCCTTGATCGACGAGGCCCACCAACCATGTAGGGTTAGGCGCCCCGATCGTATGCGTGACCAAGGCCCAATAAGCCGTTGTTATTGGTTAGGAGATCAATCTAACATTCTCCCCCTTGATCTCACCATTACTTTTATCTTTAAACTTTAAACTTCAATCCTTTTATCCTTACTCATTTTTCTTCACAGATGATGCATAGAGCATGTCTCATCGTCACGGTCAATCGCCGATAGATTTAACACAGCTACAATGCACGTCTACGATCTAAAATAGTTACTTTAACTTTTGGGCCCTTTATAGTCCAGAATCATAGGCTTTCCCTTAAACCCATGCCGGCTACATGTTCTCTCGAACACGTTGGGTGATAAGCCTTTTGTAAGCGGATCCATGAGCATCTTTTTCGGTACTTATATGCTCAAGACTTATCATTTGATCCGGACTTTATCCTTCACAACATAGTACTTTATGTCAATGTGTTTGGCGGCACCACTTGACCTATTGTTGTGAGCATCTGCATCTTCTTTGGATTATTATCGCATATAACTTGATGGTCTATTGATGTCGTCAACCACCTTTAAACCGGGTATGAACTTCTTTATCCAGTTCACCGCCCGTTGCCTCATAACACGCTACAAACTCGGCATACATTGTGGACGATGTAGTGACGGTTTGCTTTGAGCTTTTCCATGAAATAGCTCCCCTGCGAGAGTGAACACATATCCGGACGTGGATTTTCTATTATCTCCTCAGATAATCGAATCTGAATATCCCACTATATGGAGTGAATCGGATCTTCGTATGTCATCATGAGGCCTTTCGTTTCCTTGCAAATAACGCAAGACTTTCTTTACCAATTTCGTTGTTCTATTCGAGATTGCTCTCGGAATCGCTTAAGTAACCCGGTAACAAATGCCAAGTCGTATGCGTACATACTTGAGCATATTGCAAGCTTCCGAAATTTGAAGCATATGGAACCACTTTCATTTGATCGATCTCATATTGGTTCTGGGGCATTGAAAATCCCCATATCGCCCTTGACTATAGGAGCGGTGAGGGACTACATTTGTGCATACCTTGAATTTCTTTAATACTTTTTCTATGTATGCCTTTTGTGACAGTCCTAATACCCTTTATTTCTATCTCGGTGAATCTCGATCCCTAGAACGAACGAAGCTTCACCAAGATCTTTCATATCAAATTTTGAGGACAAAAACTTCTTTGTTTCAGAGTAGTGACATCACTACTTGCAAGTAAGATATCATCCACATACAGGACAAGGAAGATAAACTTCCCATTCTTAAACTTTTTATGAGACACAATTGTCCTCAACATTATCTTTAAACCCAAAATTCTTTTATTGTTCGATCAAACTTCAAGTACCCTTTGTCTTGAAGCTTGTTTTAATCCATAAATAGATTTCTTTAGGCGGCATCCCAAAGCGTTCTTTTCCCTCCATGACAAAACCTTTCGGTTGTGCCATGTAAACATTTTCCTCTAAGTCTCCGTTGAGAAATGCCGTCTTTACATCCATCGATGTAATTCCAAATCGTAATGTGCCACTAATGCCATTATGATTCGAAGGAATCCTTACACGAGGACCGGAGAAAAGTCTCATTGTAATCAATCCCTTCTCTTTGTGTAAAGCCTTTTGCCACAAGTCGCTTTATATCTTTCTATATTTCCTTGAGAGTCAAGTTTTGTTTTGTAGACCCATTTATGACCCTCTTTGTTTTGGCTCCTTTAGGAATTATCTCCAAATCCCAAACTTTATTTGCATTCATTGATCTCATCTCATCTTCCATGGCCTCAAGCCACTTTGATGAATGATCACTTTTCATGGCTTCTTCAAATGAGGTGGGATCATCCCCATTTGAAATTCTTGAGTGTTGTACACTTCATAATCGCAGGAATAGCTGATTTTCTAACTCTTTGAGACCTTCTAGGGGCCTCCTCAATTGGCACATTTTACTGTTTGAGGTGTTGTTGCTCCCCCTCATGTGTGGCAATAGGTTCTATAGGATCTGAGGCACGTGTTCCTCATCATCATTTATTGTTGCCACAGGCGGGATAACAACAGTCTTTGGCACCACAGTTGTCTTATCTTGTTAAAGAACAGCAGTAGTGAGAAAAATGGCTCATGAATGATCGGAGGTGGGTGCATACACCGCTTCTCTTCAAGGTCAATTTCTCGAGCTACCATGCTCCCCTAATCATTTCATCCTCTAGGAAGACAGTGTCTCGTTTCCACAAACTTTGTATGTCTGTTAGGGACGGAGAAACGAAAAAACCTTTTGACTTTTACGGGTAGCCAATGAAATGGCAACTCACCATTTTGGGATCTAGCTTCTCAATGTTTGGGTTAAAACTTTAGCCTCAAGTGAGGCTCCCCACACACGCAAGTGGTTAAGTGAGGTACTCTTCCATCCACAACTCATACGGTGTTTTGGGCACCGACTTACTTGGTACTCTATTGAAAATATGAATGGCGGTTTTTAACGCCTCCATCCATAGACTCATCGGTAAAGTGGAGTAACTTATCATACTACGCACCATATCCATCAGAATGCAGTTACGCCTTTCAGCCTACTCCATTCTCACCGAGGTTCGCCCGGTGTTGAATATTGGGCAACTATACCATTCTCTCTGTAAGAACCTTGCGAATGGTCCAGAACTTGTCCATATGGGGTATGCCGACCGTAGTACTCTCCTCCACAGTCGGACGACTATCTTAATCTTTAGATCATGCTGATTTTCAACTTACGCTTTAAATATTTTGAATTTATCCAACGCTTCATTCTTTTTTTAATTGGATAAATGTAGCCAAACCGAGAGTAATAAATCATGAATGTTATGAATGAATCATAACCATCCACACTTTTCACGGGAAAAGGACCATATATGTCCGTGTGTGAATAATCAGAGAATTTCGCGCCCGTTTGGCATCTTTCTTAATTTTCTTTACATACTTTCCTTTTATGCAATCTCTACATTGTTCTAACTCGAGAGCTCTAATGAAGGAAGAATATTATTCTTAACTAGTCTTTCTATTCTCCCCTCGAAATATGGCCTAAACGACAATTGCCATAATTTCGACAACGCATCGTGAGCTCTCTTTCGTTTTTCTGTTTCCATTGTTCGATGAGGATACATTTATTCACATCACATACGGAATTCACATTTTCACGAAGTGATAACAAATAAAGCTCGTCTTGTCGGAAGGCAAGACCAACACATTTATTATTAAACAATATCGACATTTGCCATTTCCAAAATGGCAATCATAACCATCATGGTCCAACTTTGATACACTAATCAGGTTTCTTTGCAAAGAAGGTACATAAAGAACATCTCTAAGAAAAAGTATAAAGCCATCTGGAAGCTCTAGAGGAAGATCTCCAACGGCCTCAACTTCTGCTTGTACTCCATTTGCGACTTTAATGAAACTTTTCGCTTCTTTGCAAAGTTCTCATCGAACGGAATCCTCAGTAATGAATTAGCAACATGAATAGTTGCTTTTGAATCAAGTAGATTTTGAAAACTTTACATACAAGGATTCATTTACAAACGTAATAATGTTCTCACCTTTATTCTTCATTATCATCTTTAGGAAATCGGGACAGTTCTTTTTATAATGTCCCGTCTTCTTGCAGTGGAGACACTGATCTTTAGCCACTGGGAATTCTTTGGTTACGAGGACATTGCATAGGACCTTTTTCAGATGACTTGGAGGAAGAGTAGTTCTTTTTCTTATCTTTTAGGTAGTTGAGAACCACCTTGTGAAACTTTTATTCTTTCCTCCTCCCCGCACACACATGGCTATGAGCTTTTCTAAATCCCATTTTTCAGGCTGTATGTTGTAATTAACAACAAAGGTGTCAAATTCTTTGGGCAAAGAAGCAAAAATCAAATGAATAAGAAACTCATCCTTGAGTGCCAAATCCATTGGTTTGAGCTTAGATGCCAGATTGCTCATTCTCAGTATGTGCTCTCTAATGCCACTGCCGCCACCAGAGTACCTTTCTGTAACCAGCTGCTTGATCAGCTGGGTTGCATATGTCTTTGAAGAGCCAGTGAACTGACTCTTTATTCTATCTAGGTACTCTGTGACGTGTCACAGTCTGGAATTGAGCCCACAATAGCGAGGCTCAATTGTTTCTTTCTTTATCAACGCCAAACACTTCTTGTTGGCGGTGATCCATTCTATGCTCAAGGTCATAGGACATCTTTACGGGAGCAAAATCCCGCTCTCTATTCTGCCATGCAGCATCAGTCTCATCAGTCTCCCTCACCGGTGCCACAGGTTCTCTGGGGCACGGTGTGGTGACAACCCAGTCCACCTCAGCGAGGATGAAGGCCAGGTCTATCTTTTTCTTCCACTCATTATAGTTATCACCTTTTAGAGTGGGGATCTCTTTGATACAACTCATTAAGTTGTATCCTCCTGAGAACACAATTCAAATAGTGTGAGAACAGAAATAACAACAATAATTGCATGCCTTAGTTTAACGTTGGTCAAAATTAAAACATACAATTATTTTCTACACTAATTCTACATCACCGTTGGGCAGAAATAGAATTAATGTATGACAAAAACATTATAATATTGCCATTAATCAACGTTGGTCAGAATAACAACAATATTATAATCAATTTAAAACATATCCATTTTCAAAAATAAATTCTCCTGTTGGTTCGAATTTATTAATGAAAATTACATCTTTAAATACGCAGCGAAAACTTTAAATATGCCCATAATTATTTTTCCAGAAACCCTTAAATATTGCACTGTTCTCTGAACAAAATTATCGTTGGACAAAAATTGCACAAAGATTTGCATCAACTTCCAATTGAAATTCATCAAAATATATATTTCTGGAAAAATAAAAGAAAACTTTGAGCTGTTTATATTCATTAGGCCATTTCGCGCCCAGCTTTATCAAAGACATGCGCAATGTGACAGGCAGCCCACAATATGACCCACGGCCTGCTTCGGCGACATGCGCCTTGTCTCTCTCAGCCAAGACAAAGCCGCAACTGGGGCTGGGCATGAAACCGTTTGGCTTTGGGCCTAAAGCCGGTCCGGCGAATCCTGATCGCTAGATCGAATCGGACGGCTGTCCGGCCGTTTCGCCCGAACAAAACCCCCCGACGGCCGCCTCTCCCTGAACCCTAGTTGCATTTCCTCTTTCTCCTCTCCTCTCCCACGCCGACGCTAGTGAATACGAAGGGAGCACGCGGCCACCTCGTCATCGGAGAAGAAGAGAGGACGACACCGTGCAGCAAGCCCTCGCCGGCGCGCGCCGCCATGGCGAGAAGGCCGCCCGTCAGCGGCTTTGGACCATTATCTGAGCCACTGCGCCGAGCCGGGCCTCTGTCCGCGCGCCAACCATGGCGGCGGTGACCACCACCCGCACGGTGGTAGCTTTCCGCGCGACGGCGGTGTCGGGTGAACCGGGTAGGTTCCCCTCTTCATCTTTTCCTTCCCCAAAACCCAATCTAGGGTTAGGGTTTCATTTCTAGGGTTAGGGTTTTTCTGATCCGATCCGAGATCGGGATCCTTTCCGGTTTCTTTGATTCGGATTTTGCACGATTTCCCGATTAGGGTTAGGGTTAGGTTTGGGGATGAAACTGTTTTCCCCTCCCCCCCGATTTGAAATCGGTTCTTTTCCCTTCTCAGTCAATCACCGAGTGGGTTAGGATGTCGAGACCATGTCTCAAACAGTTCTCACTTTTCCCGTACCCGATTGAGGATTAGGGTTCGATTTCTTTCTTTCCCCGATCCAGATCTACCGCTAGAAAAGGCTCTGGTACCATTGTTATAAACTGTGGATCATCTAGCAGTCGGTCTAGAGGGTAGACATCAAGAGCGGTAGACTACAGCAACGATGTAGACCTAGAAAGCTATCTAGAGGAAGGAGAAGGTGTCGAACACGAGATACCAGAGGAGTAGATCCAGAGGCCTCCATCGCGCCGTCGGTGAAGTCTCGCTCACCAGGCAATGACGGTCGGTGAAGAGAGCGTACGCATGGAGACGGTGATGCAAAGGCGATGGCGACGGGATGACGGTGATGACGGTGGCGGCTTCCCGTCGCTGGCTGCGCACCCTCTTCTAGATCGGAATTAGGGTTTTGTCGGTGGGGTTTGCGGCTCACGGCGAACCTCGTGCTTTGAGCCGCCGGCCCCCACCTCTTTATATAGCGCAGTGCGACGGGGGCCCACCAACCATGTAGGGTTGGGCGCCCCCGATCAGGGCGCGTGACCAAGGCCCAATAAGCCGTTGGGCTTATTGGTTAGGAGATCAATCTAACATCTCGCACTACGGGTCCTGGGCATTTTGTTGGCATTCACTGGTGTAGTCTACCGCACTAAGAAGAGGCTGAACACGGCCTCCGGTCTCCAAGGCGGCACGATTTGACACGATAGATCATCGATGTATAAAGGCCATAGGTTGAAAGAATATTACTCCTTAGTACGTGCACATGAAGATTGTTTTTTTGAGGAAATTGGAGGAGCCGAAGCCCCTATAGAAATTTTTAAAAAAACATAAAGAAGAGAGAACAGTAGAAAATTAAGGCTAGACTGGCCATTAGGACAAAGTAAGACTATGAGCCCATAATTCAAAAGTAGACAGTAGGCTTGGTTTCACTCTAAAGAGAACTAGTCTCAATTTCTGAAAGAAGATCCTCTTCCACCCCTGGATCTTTGGTTGAATCCATTTGAAGATTAGATCATTTCTTGCTGTCCAGATGGACCAGCTCAGTAGGATAACTGCCATGCAGCCTTCGTCTTGAAGGTCGAAGTGATTTCTAGGAAGCTGCTGTTTATATGAATATCAATTCCCAGTAGATTCTAACATTGATTAGCAAAATCACAAATGGAGGAAGAGGTGCTGAGAGGTTTCCTCCACTGATGAATTACAGAGCACACAGTTGTAGCTGTCAAGGTCCATGTTTTCCCTTGATATTTCTGTGCTAAACCGATCTTTGAGGAGTAACCAGAAAAAAAAAACTTTATGCTTCGGCTGACAGGTGCTTTTCTAGATCACTTGAAGGCAGGATCAATTTCTAGGTGATCAAACAGAGCTCGTACATTTTGGGTGACGAGAAAGAACTACATCCCCATCTGTAACTCCATTTGTCCATCGCCCTGTTCGTTTGGGCTTGTTTGGCTGATAAGCCATGGCTGAAAGTACTGTTGGTTGGTTTGGTGTGAGAGAAAAATACTGTTCGTTGGCTGAAAAAGTACGGTTTATAAGCCAAATAAATCCAAACGAACAGGCCGACATGTCATTGGTCAGTGTGATAGCAGTTATGCTTGAAAGGAGGTCCTGCATCTGTGCTAGAGCCCCTTGGGAAACTGGCAGGTGGAAGAGATCTGAAAAGATTTCCATGCTTAGAGCTGTGTTTACTGAAATCAGTTTGTTCTTGGTAAAGGAGTGGAGTTCAGGTGCAGCAGAGGCTGGACTCTGCGAGTACTAGACTAGAGGCCGGCCTGTTACAAACTTACACGTGTGGAGGCACACGTATACCCGCTTGTATTCGTCGGGCCGGAGTCGGAACACTTCACTAGGTAGGCGCTACGGCATATGGCAACATGTCGCTTTGCTACGGTGCATTTGTTCCTTTGGATGGTTCATTAGTGGCCTGAGCTGTTGGGGCCTAGCTTTTTGTTTAGTCTGTTCCCACAATCCCACCCTCTGGAGTCTGGATAGCTTGCTTGATGGTTCATTTGTCGCCTCAACTGTTCCAGTGAATTGGATCCTCGACCAGCTTTGCCGAGCCTTGCTGAGAAAGGATATGCTTCGAGGACCAGCCACACGGACATGGTGTGATGGGTGCCGATGCTTGAATGAGAAGGGAGAAGGTTCGAACATAGATAGATTCATCCTAGTTTCTGGGCTGGTGCCTGGTGGCAAAACACACACAGCTTGCAAAGCATGTTGAGGTTGATGCATCGGTGTTGGAACAAATAAAATATTGTTTTTATAGCCTGGTTCAGCATCGATACGCTCTGAACAAGCAGCCGAGGAGCGCCATGTTCGCTTGACTTATAAATCGTATTTTTTCAGCTAATGAATAGTATTTTTCTCTTACAACAAATTAGATAACAGTACTTTCAGCCATAACTTATAAACCAAGCGAACATGGAAAAGTCTGCTCACGCAAGCAAGAAAAATCCTGCTTCCTATCTGGCTCTCCTACTCGGGCGATGCAAGCAGGTGAAGCAGGAAAAGGCCCCTGCCGCAAGCGGACTCGCTGGGACTGGGTGGCCCAGCCTGCCTCTGTGGCTCTGCCTGTGCGCCTGTGGGGCGCCGGCGGCACCGCTGCTGAGTGCTGACCCAATGCAAAAGCGACTACCTGATCTCGGCATATCGGCGTGTCGCCCAGGCCCTCGAGCACTGAGCAAACTTGCCATACGTGGATCTGCCCAGCTGCCCTTCTTCGTCAGACTTGTATGTCGACGTTGGTTCCGTTCCAATGAAGCTTCTTTCACCTGTAGAAAGAAGTAACATATATACACGCAGCCACGTATGTACTGATTTGGTTTATATAGAAGAAAAATAATTCTTTACTATTCCCTCCGTTACGAATTATAAGTCGCTTTGATTTTTTTTATACATAGGATTTGCTATGTATCAGATCATATATTACATATAGATGCATAGTAAAGTGGATGTAAAAAAAAAGCCAAAGTGACTTATAATTTAGAACGTATGGGGTACTATCTTACTATTACTGGCACAAAGACCAAACTAAAGCTCCATAGTAATTATCATGAGAAATACTAGGAAAAAAGTCCTATGTTTTTTAAAACGGAAAAACAGAAACATCCACCCATCGATTCACGAGACTCCAATCATCATTGACCATAATAGACATTGGATCTATTCTGGTTTTTATAACAATTCATATTTACCATTATGAAAAATAATATAAATTAATACTCTACATTTGCATCTAAAAGTAAATCTATACACCTAAAGGCCTAAATATACATCTAACATGTCCACATCTATCATGAAAGGTAATCTAAAGTAACCTCATATTTATATCTAAATTGCTCACCTATATCATTATAATGGGTTATCTAAACGTTGCATCTAAATTTCCCATATCGACATCAAGTTTACTTCTAAATTATCAATTTCTATTATCATAGAAACTAGCAGACATGCATTCGAGCTGCAATGGAACGTACAACTTGTGTCATCTGTTCTAACTCCGATAAGCATGGGTCGTGAGTTTGGACCACGTATTGGATAATATACCAATTAGGACTCTTACCTCTAATTCATCGCGTACTCCAACTCGTATTAAAACTGGACATAATTCTTATGCTTGAGAGAGTGGAGGAACGGACGGACGGATGGACGGTCTCGGGAGAGTGTGAAGGACGAAAATCCGAGGAGAGATTTTTTGCTCTTTATATTAAGTAAAGATATATATTAAATAGACATAACATACGCTTATATATGTTTCTACGTACCCACTTCTTCCGCTATATATAAACAAATTATGGGGGTATTAACCTCTATACCCTTACGGCTAGGCTTGGGCCGGCCCAGATCAGAGGGTCCGGTCTGCTAAAAGACGACGCGCGGCCCAACCAACCTGTTCGGAGTCCCGCGCAAGGAGTCAAGACAGATTTGGCGATCAAGCAAGATCCTGATCGGTTAGAATAGGAATCCTTATCCGGCCACCTATGGCAATTGTAACTGGCTAGGATTAGTTTCCAGATCTGTAACCCTATCCCCGGACTATATAAGGCGGGCAGGGGATCCATCTAAAAAACATCACTCATTGACATACAACAATACAATCAGACGCATGACGTAGGTATTACGCCTTCTTGGCGGCCGAACCTGGATAAAACCTCGTGTCTGTCTTGCGTCACCATCTTGTTTGTGGCTTGCGCATCTGTCTGCCGACAATCTACTACCTTGGGCATACCCCTATATTTCGTCGACACAAACTAAATTAAATTAAACATGCATGATGTGTCCTACGTGTCACCATGCAAACCAAGTAGACCTGCATGTACAAGCGATAAATATAAACTCTGGTAAATACATTTTGGTACAAGAAACTCAACATCTAGACTCTATAGCACCAAAGACGACTATTTGCACTATTTATAGTAACTAAGAGTGTAATCTAAAACCTAGAACCTATTTCTAAATAAAAATATAAAAGAGGATTTCGAATAAAGGTCCAATAAGCATTAGATTTTAACTTAAAATAGATTAAAATTGTAGGAACTAATAAGACCAAATTAAAGCTTAAACTTTAAAATCTAGATTCACAGGTCCGGCCGACACATTGGCCACATTAAGAGCTAATATAACTTGAGGTAAGGTGTCACTTAACAACATATTCAGATACAAACAAGCTTGATGCTAAGGGAGATAAAACTATATCTATGGAAAAACATATAAAGTAATTGGTAGACCAGTCACAATCGGAAAAGAGATTAGGTAGCATCTATATGAGTATTGTATTAGAATATGAATAGAGAGATTGTACAAAGATAAGCAATTTCGATTAGTCTTAGATACTAAAAGCTATTTGTGAACTTGTAATACTAATATCTCGTAATGTCGCAAAGAAAAAAAACTTATTTCTCGTAAGATTTTAGCTTGGGTAGAAACTTGTTGGATTGCAACTGCTGGGTGCTGGCCTGCTGGGACACCACAAGCTCAACGTGCTGCATACTGAACCAGACGGATAGGAACGCGCGCGCATGAGCACAATCGTGTAATTTTCAGGGACACGTCAACATACATAAATCAACTCGGATGCGAATTTTCATCGTCTCTTTGAAATTCTAGCAAAGTACGGAAAAGGTAAATTCATGGCAGATGGTGAATCAGAAGGAAGGAATCTCCTCTCTTTGAAATATCTTCCTCCGCCCCTCTTCAGAGTTCAGACCTCAGACTGCTTCGCTTCCCTATTTAAACCACGGCTCCTGCCGCGCGTCCAAGCACCCTATCAGTAGGGGCTAGGGCTAGGGCTAGCGGCAGCATTGGTACTGTGTGACACTGAGCTGAAATTCTCTAGCTAGGTAGTAGTAAGCTAAGAGAAACTAGCAAATAAAACCATGTCGAAGAAGGACGTGGCCATCGAGACGGCGGAGGCGGAGGCCGCCGCGAAGGCGCCGTACTGGGATCCGCCGCCGGCCCCGCTGCTGGACACGAGCGAGCTGAAGAAGTGGTCCCTGTACCGCGCGCTCATCGCCGAGTTCATGGCCACCCTCATCTTCCTCTACGTGAGCGTCGCGACCGTCATCGGGTACAAGAACCAGTCCAAGGCCGAAGCGTGCACCGGCGTCGGCGCCCTCGGCATCGCCTGGTCCTTCGGCGCCACCATCTTCATCCTCGTCTACTGCACCGGCGGTATCTCAGGTATGCATAGTTGCATACACGTGATGTTATATATATGAAACGAAAAAGAAGACGAATTGATTGATGAGCGGCAACCATATGTGTGTCATACTCATACATGCAGGTGGGCACATCAACCCGGCCGTGACGTTCGGGCTGTTCGTGGGGCGGAAGCTGTCGCTGGCGCGCACCCTGCTGTACATCGTGGCGCAGTGCCTGGGCGCCATCTGCGGCGTGGGCATCGTGAAGGGGATCATGAAGCACCCCTACAACCAGCTCGGCGGCGGCGCCAACGGGGTGGCCACGGGTCCCTCCGACGGGGTGGCCACGGGCTACTCCGTCGGGGGCGCCCTCGCCGCCGAGATCGTCGGCACGTTCATCCTCGTGTACACCGTCTTCTCCGCCACCGACCCCAAGCGCACGGCGCGCGACTCCTTCATCCCCGTACGGCGAGCGCCTCGGCTCCTGGACCTCCACGCCTGCTCCTGCTACAAGTGCAATGTGCTAATCCGCGGTCGTGCGTGCGTGCAGGTGCTTGTTCCGCTGCCGATTGGGTTCGCGGTGTTCGTGGTTCACCTGGCGACCATTCCCATCACCGGCACCGGCATCAACCCGGCCAGGAGCCTCGGCGCCGCCGTCGTGCACGAAGCATGGAAAGACCATGTAATTGAGATCTCTATAACCACACTCTTAATTAATTACTGTGTTATTTGTTCGTGAGCTACCAGTCGTCAAAGATTCGGAATTGACATGGCATATGTGTACGCGTGCTGTGCAGTGGATCTTCTGGGTTGGGCCGCTGATCGGGGCGACGGTGGCGGCGTTGTACCACAAGCTCGTGCTGCGCGGGGAGGCCGTCAAGGCGCTCGGCTCCTTCAGGAGCACCAGCGCCACGGTGTGAGAGTGAGAGCATCTGCTTCCTGCCTGCAGCGTATATACTCCTACTACGTGCATATGAAGCGCGAAGCTGCTGTTGATTTGCCTGAATTGACCAGCCTCCGCGTGTAGTTCCTCCAATTGATTCCCAATTCGTTGTCGTCTCCTTCAATATACGCTGCGAGGTGCTTACACGAACCGTATGTATATATGCACGCTTGTCCGTGCCATTTTTTTTTATTTGGGAACTAGGAGGTCGTCCATGTATAAACCTATCGCCTGCTTTATGAGTATATATATAGTACATGCTGTTACCAATACTGTACGTATATGCATACTAGCAGACTGCTGTGCTGCTTAACTAAATAATAATACACGTCTGGAATACTTTCACAAATTATTAATACTGTACTGTAATTAGTTGGAAACCTATTTATATGATATGGAACTCTTGGAAACCGCAAAATGAAACTTCAACTTAATCATACGCTAATGGTCAGCGGAAAGTAAATTAAGCTTCTAAATAATACGTATTATCAAAACTTGGAAAAAGAGTTCTAGTAGCCCCTGCATGTAGAAAAAAACTAAACCTTACATGTGAATGCATCTAGAGCCTAATTTGGTGATTTGGGGTTATGGCGATTGATGAAAACAAGTGTTCGTGGACTAACGTGTGTTTTGTGGAGGATAATCATATTGGTTAGTCACAAGAATAGTCACGGTATCTTGGTACCAAAGATGTGTGATGGCATATAGTGCAAAGGATATTCATGAAGGCTAAAAACTCTATAGGGTGAATATAAGCTTAGTGCTCGGAAACATTCACTATAGAGTGTTTTAGAACTTTGTTTTTTTTCTAATTTGGTCGTACTATTAAGGGGATCCAAGGTATGCATCTTGAGAGATTTCAAGTGAGAGCATTTGAATAGAGTTCAGGCTCGTTCAAGATTGGAGCATAGGTGGTCCCATTGGATAGATTTTAAGTCAAGGAACTTAAATAAGTTGAATTTGTCGAAATTGGAATTAAAACTGGCTTGGAAAATGTACCGGAATGTACACCGAACGATAGGGGTGATATAAACCGGTGGATCGTTCGATGGCACTTTGTCTAGGGGCAATAATGGCTTGGTCCTAATAATTGAGCGGTTATCGTATAATCCAGTGTGCATGTGTGGCACCTAGCGGATCATCTGGTGAGGGCCCCCGTCTTTAGCTATGACAAAGTGGCCAACCCACTAATGTTCACCATATGTTCTGGTGATGATTTTGGGCACCTCCAATGTCGAATCGAACCGAACCTGACATGTGGGACTTCTAAAATTGATTTTGAGGACGGATCGACGCATCCAACATGAGCGTTGTTTGGTGAAGCCCATATCTGATTTCTCTCTCCACCTTTCTGAACTCCCGACCCCATCTATAACACCCCGGGTATTAGTCACGAGTTAAGCAGCGAAATTGGAAGTAAGTAGGATATGTCAAGTAAGGATTATGATCTCTAGTTCATAATTTGGAAGTAATGGAAGGTATTGTGGTCCAATCTATGAAAATGAGCCCCAACTTGGACTCGGACAATACACTTTGCTTACGTATGAACCCTGGTTAAGGTTAGGTGTAAGGAAAATGGACCCTAGGTCTATTTACTTTGGATTTTGGTGTTTGATGACCAACACAACCAAATTGGACTAATGAATTTGCATGCGATTGTTTTGTAGTTCAATAGGGTGCAAGAGGTAACTTGAACGAAGGTGACGTGATGATCCGATGATCAACACCATAAGCAAGACCCTAGGAGCACAAGAGAAGACCCAAGATATCAAGCAAAGTCCAAGCACGAAGATAGGAACCAAGCCATACGCAAGATCGCGAAGAAACGAGCTCACAGAGGTGATCAGACGCTGGACCGGACGCTGGTGGAAAATGACCAGACGCTCCGATCAAGAGGCTTGGCAACAGCAGGCGTCAGCAGCAGCGACCAGACACTGTACCGGATGTTGGACCGGACGTTGAGCAGCAAAGTGACCGGATGCTGGGTGCCAGAGTCCGGTCAACATCAGTAAGGTTACAGAGAGCAGCTTTCGTGACCGGACGTGTTCGGTCAGTGCTAAAAAGCGGGATTTCATCCCCAAAGGTTACTTTCTCAGTGGGGCTTATAAATAGATCCCCAACCGACCATTTGAGTAGTGTGGAGCTGAGGAAACATATCAAGGGTGTTGATACACCATTTTAGTGATCTTCACTTGCATAGTGCTTAGTGATTCATTAGGTGATTAGCGTAGGTGCTTTGCGAAGTGCTTAGGTTGATTAGACCACCGCTTATGCGCTTGCTCTAGGTTAGGCCTAATGTTTAGTGAGGTTTGCATACCTCTTACCACTCGGTGTGTGTGTGCACCATTGTTGTATATCGGAGGGGCTTGTAGTCTTGCGAGATCACACCAACCGTGGTTGTGGTGTGGCCGCCAACGTGTACCGGAGGGAACAAGGCCCGTGGCGTTTCGGCCGGAAGCTTGATAGTGAAGATGGCGGGGAGCATCCGGGAGAGCCTTGTCGGAAGGCACGTCGGAGACCCACTTGCGCGTGGGGAAGGCCCGAGGCTATCCACGGAGTTACCCGACCTGGAGCTTGGCCCTTGCGAGGGGCTCCTACGAGGACTAGGGGGAAGCTTGCGTGCTTCTCGATACCTCGGTAAAAATACCGGAGTCGTCGACGAGAGTTTGCATATCTCTACCTTGCTCTTTAGCTTCCGCATTTACATTGATTGTATTACACCTTTTACGGTAGAGATAACAACACACTAGCAAAATCGTAGTTGCACATTTAGATAGGTTATCTATTGCATAGGTTTTGCTAGGGTTAGAAGAAGAGGCCATAGTTTAGAGTTAGAATTTTAAGTTACCTAATTCACCCCCCCACTTAGACGTCACGGTCCCCTACATTAGGCATGAGTAATGTTAAACATGCTTGTTTCATATGCATTACATCAACATGCATCCATCTTGACCAGTGAAAAAGTTTCATGAAGTTTGGAGCCAAAAAGTCACATGAAATGATAAGTTAGATTTTTGCTTAAATTGCTTCCTTTAGTAAATGAGAATATGAGATGTCGATCAAACCTTGATACCTTACCCAAATGACTCTAATTGAACTCTACAACAAAAGTCATAAAGGGTTCGTGTTGAGAAAATGTCAAGAAAATGTCTCAATTGGTCAAAAACCTAATTCCAGGGTTTAACGAGGTGCTGCTTTGACCAAGATGAAGCAATGGTTTCTGTACCAAATATGAAGTTTGACCTTTAATAAAAGTTGAAGTTTAAGTGGAATACAACAAACTTTATTTTTGGATCAAGGCTTGATTCGACTTCTAAGTGTCTCGAATAGGGCTTTCAAGAATCAACTCAATGTTGTTTTGAAGCTCCAACTGAAGTTTTCAGTTTTCAGTTTTCGTGTAGCCATCTTTGGAAAATTTTAGTTTACAAACAATTTCGAATTTGGCCAAACTACTTTAATAAAAGTTGTTGTACTCGTGTAGCTTTACAACACGGTGCAATCAATTTAGTTTTTCATCACTCAGTTTAGGAGTTAGAAAAGGGATAAAAACGCAGATTCAGTCGGCTTGAAACTGAAACTCAGGATTTAGTTTTGGGTACCCTCCTTTCGAGCTCCATACCTTCCAATCTAGGCCGAGTTAGCTCTAGATCCTTAACGAAATATTGTTCACCTTGCAAAGATCTCCAACTTTGCCTTTTGCTCCGTGATCATATGTAAGCCGGATCAGGAGATAGAGGATGGGAAAGTTGGCGATTTCAGTTATATTTTTGCGGTGGTATTGATAGTGTTTGCAAAGCCTCGCGTTCATGGCCGACCGCACGTAGGTGAAACGCACCGCGTGGCCTCGCGCTCGCACGCATGCATGCCACGGTGCTGCGCTCGTTCATTTTGGATGCTCGAGCGCCCTCCTTTCTCTCTCGCTCTCTCATTCTCTCGCTCTAGCCGCTCCAGAGCGCGCGTCCACCATGGACGGCCGGCAGAGCGCTGCCACCACTGTTCTCGCTTCCCCAAGCACCCCCGCTCCTAGCCAGCACCACCACCACCTCCTCGTTGTTCCCCCAAACCCGTACCACCCATCCTCGGCCTCGCACGCCGCCGGGAGCTCTGCCACCGCCTTGCGGCCGCCCGCCGCCGCCGCCGCGCGCGTGGCCGAGCCAACTTGGGTAGCCTCGGGCTAAGATGAGTTGTCCCCTGGGGGTGCACGATTCCCCTGGTGCTTCCTCGCCACTTCTTCTCCGCCGCCATGGACCACCGCGTCGGAAATCGCCCATTCCCCGGCGTCCTCTACTCCAAATTCACGTCAAGGGCTTTGCACAGGGATTCGAAGAAAGGAAAGGGTCGATCTGCAAACCGTAGGCTCATATAAATAGTGCCTATAAGGACCTGCTCGCTAGAATCGGTATTAAAGAAAAGTCTAGGGTCCTCGGTGCAAGTTTGCTTTTCTTTTATGGCTAAAAATTTGGAAAATCATAATAATGTAGAAAAATCATAAAATAGCAAATGAGGATTTCTTGGAATCCTTGTCAGTAGATCTACACAATAGAGTCATAATATGATATGTGTTAGTAGAAAGTTTCTGATGTTTTTATTTATTCTTATAAAGTGCTTTTAAAAATGCTTTTAAGTTGGTTAGATGCATATATTGAATTATAGAGGTCCAAAAATTGTGATTCCAGTTGTGTTAGTCTTGTGATGACACTATATAGCTAAGAAAAATATTAAACAAGCTAGTTATGTACTATTTTTATCATGTTTTGATTTAATCTTGTTAAATAGGCAATTTTAGCTTATTTTTCTTGTCATTTTCATATCTAATGTTGCGGTGCTCTAATTTCTGTGAAATTTTTATGGTAGTCTACTGATGCTATGTGTGTGATGTGGTAAAAATTTCATGGTCATTGGAAGCATTATGTTTATTTATTGATTTAACTTGTTTATTTTTTGATAAATGGTTTTAAATAAGTTATGATTTTTATGTAGGTGTAAAAATAAAAAATATGGTTCCAATACCTTTGTATGATGTTTTACTACCATAATAACTTATAGCATGGATATATGTTTATAGAAAATAATGATCTTTAGATTTATCTTGTTCTCACATGTTTATTAATAATTAAGATTTGTTTTTTCATAGCAATTAAATTAGAATACCTGAGCATGGAAATTTTGTACAGTAGCCATGTTTTGATAACATATACTACTAATAAAAGTCTCAGCCCCAAACTAGTTGTTCTCGTATGGCACTAAAATAGCATATATATTGTATTATATACATAGAGGATGAAAGTTTGCTAATAGATCTATGTAGTTATTGTCCTATGATGCTTCTCATAGCTATTAGTATGTGCTATGATTGTTTGAATATGGTCACAAGCTGTTTAGAGTAGCATGAATTTTAAGAATGTGTTAGTTTGTAGCAACTAAATAAGAGATGAATGTGGTATGCCTCAGCTGTCTAGACTGTAGGTATAGTTTTGGTTGTGCAATTAGTTTTGTGATACAAATGATGTTTTATATGAATGTGGTGAACACCAAAGTTGTAGATAACTTCATAATCTAGCTTGTGTTAAATTTTCAGGACCATACGCCTGATAATTTAGGATCTATATATTTTATAATTTTCCTATCAAGTTTTGCATGCTCTCTGTACAGATATGAATGATTATGTTGTTTGACTTAGCTCAGCTTTCAATCATGTCTTTGAGATAATAGAAGAAGTGTATTTATTTTTATTATATTTCCAAATTGTTAAAGATCACCTCTTTTGGTGGTCTAAATCTTCAGTTATGAGCTTGTGAAGTGGAGTGATGGATTCTGTCCTAATCTGGATAGAAATGTCTTGACATGGTTAACTTTGGAATTAGCTCGTGGTGTTTATAACAAAGTTATGCATGGTTTGCTAAGCTTTCTAAAAACTCTAGAACCACCTTGTTATGAAAGCTATAACTCAACTTATTGTTGTCTGAAGTTACATGTCAGATTCTATCCATGTTTTGGATAGAATTGTTGCTTTGTGTGTTTAAGGCCAAATAAGTGTTGAATCGTCTAAAGATAATAATAATAAAGTTGTATATAACTTAATAAGATCTCTATAAAGTTAAGGATAATACTTGTTGGATGATTAGGACTCCAGTTATACATTTCTAAAGTTAATGTTAGTTTTTTGTCCTTATCGGTACAGACCTGATTTTGGCATATTTGATCATGTTAACCTGTGAGTTAGCTTTTAGAATGAATAACGAAGTTGTAGACAATTTCATTATCCTTCCATAAAGTCCAAGATCACTTTTATTGAATGATTGTAACTCCATTTATGGTTTAAACACGCGACAGCTGTACTGCTGTCCAAATTCTGTGTATGCACTTAAGTTGATTTCCCATTCTTGATGTTGCTGGTGCATGCTCTAAATTTTGTAGCCCTAGTTACTTAGTTGAATGACTTGCTCTCTAGTGCTTAAATCAATATGATGTGACCATTCTTCGTATTCATGCACTTGCATTATTGCATCTCATCTATTGCATCTCATCTAGGTACGCTAGATGCACCACGTGAAGGACGTGATGATGGAATCGAAGCAGAAGACGGTGTTGGTGGACCTATCTCAAAGATGGAAGGACCCCTAGAGTACATGCCTGAACAGGATATGCTCGCCAAGTGAGTGTTGTCTAACAAACACTAACCTAGTGTTGGATCCCAGGCAAGCCTCAGAGCATTCTAAGCCGCCTATATTTTTTAAAAATATCACTTGAGTCATTTATGTTTGATGCATTAGGTTATTAGAGTTGATTGGAACCATTTGATGCATAGAACTACCTTGTCCAGAAATATACCTTGAACCCTATATAGGTTTAGGATCGAATGTATGCTTAGCAATGCATAGACCGATAGAAGTCGGATGATTTTCTATCACCTGCGAGATATAGGTGGATACCAAAGTACGGTTGGTTATATTTGCTATCGTGGAAATAACCATGTGTTCATAAATAAAAGGAGACCAGGTGGGATTATGATAGAGAAGCAACAAGGCATGGAGGTCTTGGTGCCAATTTATCCCCGTCTGTGTCGGTTAAGAACCGATGC
This sequence comes from Miscanthus lutarioriparius, assembly GCA_904845875.1. Classification (NCBI taxonomy): domain Eukaryota; kingdom Viridiplantae; phylum Streptophyta; class Magnoliopsida; order Poales; family Poaceae; genus Miscanthus; species Miscanthus lutarioriparius. The sequence goes on along the minus strand of CAJGYO010000004.1, from coordinate 24,702,042 downwards.
GATGTACGTCTTCAAGTCATGTTGAACGCATGCCTAGCACTTAGTTGGCCGGATAAGTCGTTTCGACCGCGAAGCCGAGTAGCTCAACTCAGGCCGGGACGCGGTAACTAAAAGTGCACACCCTAGTTGATAGTAAGGATGTGTGGAGAGCCAGTGGTGTGAGTCCAAGGGCAGGCTGGGCCTAAACTTTCTGGTAGACTGGTAGAATCTCTAAGGGTGCGGCGCTGATCGGACCCGCGAAGTTGGTTCCTGAGTTATATCAAAGGTGACCTAAGACTACCTTGGCGCATGTATGTCTGGGTTTGTGTTAGGAATAACTCCCTAGCTGGGTAGGAATCGATTCAAATCACTGTCTCTCTCGGATAGTGAGAACTTGACTGAGCAGCAGCAACGTAGAGTAACTTAATGGAAACTTGATGGTTATGATAATGATACTCACATTACTACATCGGCTATGGTTACTGTTGCCTATTACTAGATGATATTCTACTTGTTTGGTACATGTTAGTTTCTAATCTAGATATGAATAGCTATAATTAACTTGGTTACCGAATTATAAAATGTATAGCTAAACTAGTGGCTTTTATGCAAAATTTTGTCAAGCTAGCTCCACCTATAAAGCCTTGCATACTCCTTGGTGTCACTTTATTTCTAGTTTAAGATGGGTAAGTCTATCTGAGTATATTTGAGTACTCAGGGTTTATCCCACCATGTTGCAGGTGAAGTTCTCGGCCTACTGAAGATGGTGGCTAACCGCCGGTGGGTTCGATGACTCTATATTTATTTGTCATCTATATGCTTTTATCTGAGGATGTCACTTATGCTAGCAATGTATTTGAAACTTATATTAATGTAATCATTTGAAAGCTATGTTGTTTTCCCTTAATCGATTTTGAAACCCAAACTTGTACTATTATCTGTGAACCCATTTGTAATATTATTTTCGCTGCAACTCTGTGTATATGATATGCATTTGCTTAATCACGCGATCTTGGTTGTGATGTTGATTTAACGAAAGGTGGGGGGAGGGGGCGGTGGCTCAAATCACGAGGTTCACCTGAGCTACAGTCGCCCCACCGACACAACCCTAATCCGATCTAAGAGAGGGTGCACAGCCAGTGACAGTAAGCACCACCACCGGCCAACGCCGCCACTGCACCGCTGCCTTTCGACACAACGCCTCCACCGAGTCTTCACCAAACGCCACCATGGCCAGCCCATCTTCCTCGAAGGCGGCCGATGGTTTGCACTTCTTCCACCCCTCTCCCTCTTACTCTTTTTGTTAATCCCATACTGGTAGATGTTTTAGGGCTCGCTGTTTACTCTGAATACAAGTACACATGCTAGATCTATGGCTAGTGATCCTGCTTTTAAGTCTATCAGGCTGTTGCCGTTCTGGATGAAAGCGAGGTGGCTCCCATGATTGGGGAGGGAGCAGGGGCGCAGGGAGACCAAGACCAAGTAGCGTTGGGGTCTGGGGGATAATAATGAGTGGCTTTGCTGCATATAACCATAGTTCTTAGCAGCACCTGCAGCTCCCTGTAATTGTTGCAATTGGTGCAGTTAGTTAGTCTATGCTTGCTTTGCTTGAGTTGTCTCACTTGTTTGATGCAAGGTTGGGCCTGGTCCTGATTAACAGCGACTAGCGTAATGAAGCTGTCTCTTGGCATATGCCTCTGACTGATTATGGCCGTGCTCAAGTACGTGTATTTAGTCAAAGTCACTGCTGGCTGCCGCTTTCTTCACATACCACTCGCTGCTAAATTAGCATTTCGCAGCAGTTTTTCGACTGCTTTTAATCGAGAAGTATGGTATGGGCTGCAGCGTTTCGATCTATACTGGGCTTTGCATCCCAGCTGAGGAGCCCAGGCTCGCAGAAGCCAACTTAGTTTGTATAAAACGGGCCCGTGAAAAGAGGGCCGAGGCCGTGAGAGATTCTGGGCCGCGCCGCGTCGTGCGCGGTTGCAAAAGGTTTCCTGTCCCAATGTTCATCAGGTCCAGGCCGTCGTGATGATCTCGCTGGCGTGCCCGTGTCCGTGCCGTGCCGTGTGCGTCGGTTCGAGCCGCGACGGCACGGCATGCATGTGCGCTGCACTCTGGCTTGCCAGTCACGGCGATGATGTGTATCAGTGTATCCCGATGTGGATCAAACAAAACAAAGGCTGTGTTTAGTTCGGAAAATTTAAAAATTTGGTTACTGTAGCACTTTCGTTTTTATCTGTCAATTAATATTTAATCATGGACTAATTAAGCTCAAAACATTCGTCTCACGATTTCCAACCAAACTGTGCAATTAGTTTTTTTTCGTCTACATTTAATACTCCATGCACGTATCGCAAGATTCGATGTAATAGCCACTGTAGCCCTTTTTGGAAAACTTTTTAAAAACTAAACACAGCCAAAGCTTCTGGCTACTGGTTTTGTTTTCGCCAGTTTGCCATTTCCCCGCAAAAGCACGGCTGGCTGTGGCTTTGTGCATGAGTCAGAGGTGTGTAAAACAAAACAACAAGAGACCAACGACAGAAGCATCAACTTTCGGCGTGTTTAGTTCCACCCCAACTTCTAAAAAGTTGCTATAGTACCTATCACATCGAATATTTACGGCCCGTGTATGAAGCATTAAATGTAGACGAAAAGATAAACTAATTGCACAGTTTGGTGGAAAATTACGAGACGAACGTTTTGAGCCTAATTAGTCCATGTTTGAACATTATTTGCCAAATAAAAACAAACGTGCTACAATAGCCCCAAAATTCAAATTCCTACAACTAAACAAGGGCTTTGTATTGTTAGAAGAAAGAATATATTATTGTTTTATCAAGTTGCGCCCACAGTATGCACGGAAACTGCGCATGCCCTACGGTTTTAGGACTGGTTTAATCCATGGCCTCGCAGTAATTTTGGCCACTCGATACTCAAAATAAATAAATTGGCAACCAAACATGCTGTTACCGCTTAACTTTTTTTTCACGAAATTCTCGCTAGGCACAATACATGGTTCCTTCTGTGGCTACTTGGTTTCTGCTCACCAACCAAAAAGGCTCCTTTGTTTTTATCACTGTGCTATAGCAGTGCTCAAAATTATAGCCGTTATGTTCTCCTAAAATAGTTTGTATTAAAAAAATGTATATTTGCAAAGCAGAAAGATGCCCGCTGCTCTCTTCACCTAATACTGTCGATCAGAATATATATATATATATATATATATATATATATATATATATATATATATATATATATATATGTGTGGTGCATTTTATGTACTCTCTAAAGTAGTTACTCACATAATCAATAAATCATGTTGCGTATGTATATGTACCCATTTATCAGTTTGAGTATGTTGATATACTAATATTAAGATACTCCAGATCTTTACTATGTGAAAATTTTTCAAAAAAGCATATATTTTTTAATATATTCTATAATACTACGATAGTAGCATATAAAATAAGTATAACCATATACTCTAAGTATACATACATACTTGTCATACATAGTATCCTAGATGGTCTATTATGATGATATACTCTATCTACATACACTTCGTCGGGCCATATACGTCATAAATATAGAGATATACACATGGGAGTAACTACTCCCTGGGAGTAGGAAATAATTTCCCTATATATACCCTGTAGCTAGCTACAAAATAACTTATTTTGTAGCCACTTTGAATTACGATAATTACTATGTTAATTTACGAGATTACAGTAACTTCTTACTAAGTGGTTTACTATAGCGTTATGGTAAATATCCTCATTTGTTATCGTAAACTAGTATATAAAATTATCGTAAATAGAGGTGGCTATAGAATAACTTATTTTGTAGCTGACTTCTGAATATACTCTCCATATATATATATATATATATATATATATATATATATATATATATATATATATATATATATATATATATATATATATATATATATATATATATATATATATATATAAACTCCATTGGAGTTTAAGGATTCATATATATATTGGAGTTTAACCTCACATGCAAGCTATTCACCTTAGCAGTCCACTATCAGATGCATTTATACTCAACTAGCATTTGTAATTACGATCTACACGTCAGTAAGACACATCATCCACTAACATGAATTTAGTTGTCCACATTAGCGTATTATGTCATCTACTAACATTAATTCATAATTGTTTATCTCTTTATATAAGTAATTTTATATATAGTCAAATTTTATTACAAATTATGAGCAATTTCCGCGGCAACACGCAGGTATGCTTTGCATGATCGAGAACAAGTACGAGGCTAGGAGCTGAGGCGTTTTGAAAGTAAACTGGGCTTTGGATCGTCTCAACTGAGGGCCCAGGCTCGCAGAAGCTAACTCAGTTTTGTATACGGGCTAGTGCAAAGAGGGCCGAAGGTGCGTGACAAATCCTGGGCCGTGCGGTGTGTCGTGCGCGTGCAAAAATATACCTGCGCCAACAGAAACAGGCTCGTCAGGTCCAGGACGCCAAGGCTTCGCCGGCCGTGCAGTGACGTGTCATGCACTCATGCGCGTGAATTCGAGCAACGACGGGGCGGCCTGCATGTGCTTGTGCGATGCACGCTTGCTTGCGCAGTTGCCCACAAGGTTCCGTCACGGTGATGGTGTGACTTGGTAAGTCCCAAAATAAAAGAGTATCCCCTGAAGTGGCTTCGATGCAAAAAACGTGCAATATTTATATCTTCAAATAAATTTGTTAAAAAACTAGACAAAAAGATCTTTTCGATGATACTAATTACTTAGCATAAATATTTATATATTTTAATATATAATTGCGGCGATGCGTTTCTAAGCGCGAAGCGTCTTTTTATTTTGGGGACGGAGGAGTAAGAGTATCCCTCGTGGATGCAAACAAACAAGTCAAAGCTGTCAGCGTATCGATTTATTCATAACTTTATCGGCCAACAAAATAGTATTTTTCTCTTATAAGCCAGTGGCGATCTTTTTATTTATGGTTTATAAAGTTCAACCCACCCCAAACGCAAATCTTTTAGCTACTGGTTTTTGTCACTTTACTACCCGCAAAACAGTGGCTTGCTTTGTGCACGAGTCAGAGGTGCGTCATGCGAAATAACAAAAGACCAATGACGACAGCGCACCAAATTTGTAGCTATTGTTTGTGAGAAACAAAATATATTTGGCTTATATATATCAGAGAAATAAAAATCTTCTCGTGGTTGTCTCGCCCACAATATGCATGGAAACTACGCACGCACCTACCTATACGTGTTTGCTGCTTAACTTTCACGCAACCTCTCGCGAGGCACGGTACGAACTCTTCCGTGGTTACTCATCACCGATTGGCGATTAGGTCGCTATCGACCGTGGCATCTATTGCTGTTGCCTCATTTGCGAATGACGAAGACTTCGTGGTTGCTATCTTTCATTCTTTGTCGTGTAAATGAACACACGAATGCGTGGACTTCCACTGCAATTTGTCGCTCATGAACCACACATTCCACCATTTTTCTACTTGGATTTGTTTGATATCGTTTCTTTTACATGGAGAAAACCCAGATAATTGAGCCTAGGGCAAGCACAGTGGGTGTAAACAATCAGAATTATCGAAATATAGACACCTTAGATATTTTCCCCCACAAAAATATTTTGTTTTTTAAAAATAATTTGAGGTATATGTTTAGATTCTCATTCTGGAGAAGCATTTATACTAGTCCTAGTTAAGTACGTAACGTAACTGACAAGTCCTTGTATGCATCCACAATGATTAATTGCCATCTTGTTTCGTAAAAAAAAAGACAATGAAACCCCAGTTAAACTTACAGCATGCAGGCAGCACATAAAGCAAGGAACAAGCGAGTAGTAACTGAAGCTGAACCCATGGACGCCCCGCCCGTCCACCACCTTTGGCCGTGCGCCCGTGCCCGTGCGAGATCGAGATCACGTCGCGGCACACGCGAGTCGCCACCAAGGCACCGCACGCTACGGGTTAGCCTCCCGTTGGCAGCCGGAGCCGGTCCACTCCACCCAACGGTCAGGTGACCCCGCACCCCACGTCCGTCCCCACCCCGAGCACGGGATCCGGGCCCGCACGCCAGCCGCACCGACGGCCAGCCCCGCAAAACGTCTAGACCTCGGCGGCGAGACGGACCGAGTCGGTTTCGTTCCGCTATGAAGCCCGCGCGGTTCGCCCGAAACCGGTTCTTGCAGATCGGCCCAGCCAACACCCATAATTCCGGATTCCCTCCTCCACTGCGCTCGCCTGACGCCTCCCCTCTCTTTTCTCCACGAAACCAACCAGCCAGACCAGCCGCACCCCGCAGCCCCGCAGGCAGCCATGGCCGTGGCTTGCGCGTCGCTTGCGGGCGGGTGGGAGATCGGCCCAGGGCTCGCGCTCGGGGCCCTGTTCACGGAGGCGGAGCTGGCGGTGGCGGACCAGCTCGTGCAGCTCAGCGGCAGCGGCGGAGGGGACGAGGCGGCGTCGGGGTCTGAGTCGGAGTCGCCGCGGTCCGTGAACACGTGCGCGGCCGCCGCGGCGTGGGAGGATCGAGAGGAGGTGGTGGCCGGGGCCGGTCTCGGGCTCGGGACGATGGAGCTGGACAGGAGGGCCAGGAAGAGGTACCGCCTCCTGTCGGACGTCTACGCCGCCACGTGGCCCGTGACCAGCGCCGACGCGGACGCGGGCAGCGCCAGGAAGAGGAAGCGGGGTCGCGAGACGGAGCCGGAGGCGGAGGCCAGGACGACGATCAGGTACGACGGAGATCAGTGCTTCTAGACTTCTAGACTAGAATCTAGAGGGAGACGGAGGGAAGGATGAAGGTAGGAGTCTAGGAGATGGGAGGGAAGGGCTTTTGTGTAATTATCGAAGATTAGTAGGGTCTGTTTTGCAATGTCAGTCATTTTGCTTTTCAAAGTTCTCCTAGAAGAAGGCTGAAGGCCACAGCAAAGGGGAAGGGGAACAATAGCTTGTACAGAAAGCAGTTCGTGATGCTGCTACGATTTGAATTCGAATTTTAGATCCGAACTGGGCCTGCAAGATATTTATTTCCAGATCCCAAAATGGAGTCTTCCCCAAGTGCTGGTAGCCTGGTACCATTGTGGTCTTGTGTGTGTGTGGCCGGCCTCTCAATTTGAATTTTCAATCCCCTATTCCTGTCCCTACTGCCGAAATGTTCCTCGGGATCCGTACGTGGCGCCGTTTAGAAATTTGAACCATTCGCCGTGGCCGCCGCCGTCCACCACAACATTCGCTGCAGCTGCGATGCGAACGCGAACTTAACTTCGCTTGCAAGGATATACGAGTAGACAGACGACGTGCACAAGCTTCGAATTGAATACGATACGAAGCACAGCAGCTGGCTAGGCATCATGGAGGTGTGGGTGGGTGCGGTGGCCTTTACGGCTTTGTTCGGTAGAACTTATCGCTGCTGCGGCTTATTCGTAGAATTGATTTATTATGAGAGAAAAATATTGTTTTATTACCAAAAAAATAGAACTGATTCTGGCTTATAAGCTCAAACAAATTGATTACGGCTGATTTGTAGAGAGTTTGTTTCCGGCCGGCACCTCCTGGAACGTTTCAAAGCGGCATTTCGCCGGCGGCTGTTTTCAACTTTCGAAGCAGATCGAGCTCTCCGAAGATTATAAAATTTACATAAACCGTGTGGCGTCTGCTTTGAATTGGCAACGATGGCTAGCGGAGATAATACTACTTGATCAAGTCGTACTGTCGTAGTATCCAGGCAATACGTTAGTTGCGGTATTTTATTATGCACAGCTGCTGTCCAGGCTTGTGTGATACGTACTAATTCTAATGCACGTCTGGGGAACAACAAAGTAGGAGCACCAGCACCTCATTATCGTCAGCACAATAGAAACACCAAATACAAGTATAATTAGATAGCTATATATGCGAGTATGGCATGCTCCTGAAAATAACACTTCGGTACAAATCAACCTGCTTTTGGTCATGCACGCTAATCTTGCGTACGAATACTACCATGACGTAGGAGGCAGGACCCATTGAAAGGATCAATGCCCTGTTCGCTTGGCTCGAGCCATCGCTGAAAGTACTATTGGTTGATTTGTTGTGAGAGAAAAATATTGTTCGTTGACTGAAAAATACGGCTTATAAACCAAGCGAACAGGGTGCAAGATTCCCAAGAGAGGGTTGAATTTGGCTAATTCTAATTTTTTCAATAATTAAACTCTACACTTAGCACACTTCACCTCTCGTATCTAGAGTGTGTTTCTATTGTTTTGCCATACAAAAGTTTTGCATCCTATGTTCTAATACTACTCTAACATAATAATTCTAGGAATGTAAAGACATAAAATGAATTGCTCAAAATAAAAAGAGGGAAAGCAACGCGGCGATGTTTTTCCGAGGTATCGGAGAGTCGTCACTCCCTACTAGTCATCGTTGGAGAACCCGCAGCAAGGGTGTAGCTCCCCCTTGATCCACGCAAGGAATAAGTGCTCTCTACGGGCTGATTTTTTGACACTCCGTCACGGTGAATCGCCCACAACCACTCACAACATGACTTGGGTCATCCACAAGCTCCGCAGGATGATCATCAAGCTCCCAACCACCACCGAGTCGTCTAGGTGATGGCGATCACCAAGAGTAACAAGCACAAACTCTCACTTGACCAAGACAAGCCTAATGAGAAAGATGGATGCACACTTACCCTATGCACTAGTGAGGTCCTTAATCTTGGATTATCAACTCTCAATCACCACACTAGGCTCTCGCTCTCCCTTGCACTCTCAAAGGCGTTTCACAGCTGAACAATTGGACAAGAGACCTCTCATGAATGAGTGGGATAAGTATTTATACCCCATCATTCAAAACATAACGGTTGGAGGCCAACTCAGCAAGTTTCGGGGTGACCGGATGCTCCGATCAGTAGTACACGTCACTGTGTCAGATAGAGCCATTAGCTCTGACCGGACGCAGGACCGGACTCTAACCTGCGTCCGGTCATCATCCACCGGACACGTCCGGTCAGCAAAATGCTCCTATAGATGCTCTCTGATGTTGATCGGATGCAGGCACCCTAGCGTACGGTCATGTATTGTTTAGCGTCCGGTCAGTACATGACTGTAGCTGCTGATCAAATGAACTGATCGGACTCTTCACGCTGCGTCCGGTCACAATCAAACCAGCGTCCGGTCAATCATTTGACCCTCCATTCACTTCCAATTCGAAATCCTTCGAGAATAAAGTTGATTTCTATCGATCTTAGGGCTATTTCTAAGGTGCCTAGTGTTAAGTTTGACATGTGTGCACCACACCTAATCCATTAGACTCACATAGGTCAAGCTACTAGTCCATACCTCCTTAATAGTACGACCAAAGGAAAAACAAAGTCATAAACTACTAAGTGTCTCTCTAACGTCAAACGACACTTAAAACTAGTCCGTCCTTAACCTTGTCATCCATTTTTGAAAACCAAAACGATTTCCATCGACAGGGGCATGACAACCATGATTGCCCAATCAATTTTCATTACCATGACCTAACTCAAATTACCTCTGCAAAATACACGTTTATCATAGTAATCTCGTATCATCATTAATCACCAAAACCCAACTAAGAACTATATGCTTTCACCCAGCTTAATGGCATGTACATACGGTCGCTCAATACTGCTCGATCCATCATTTTGTCCTGAAATAAAAAAAGACAAGATGCTTACTATTGTCACTGTCGAAAGGGATCAATATATGGTTATCTTGCATCAATCCACTAGAACATGATAGCGCTGGTGCTTTTCTGTGGGGCAATAATAATTCCTATGTGCTAATCACATATTTTCTACTGTGTGCGCATGTGCGCGCGTGTGGCACAGCCACAGAATAATGAATGGCCCTTAATCCATTGCACATTTTTTTCTGTCTAATTCAATAATTTCAGGATCCGCTCAATAAAGCCTCAAAGTATGCTTTGTATATATGCCTTCACCCTTCATGGTCTTTATTCAGGGTGGTATTTGCATGTTGGCAAAGGAACTTACTCCACCGACAAATTTTCAGTATGACTGATTTAAAAGTGGAAAAGGCACTTGGCACATAATAAGTTGTTTCATAATTTTTCTAAGTTAAATACATCGTAGGTCCATTAACTTTTGGTGGTGTGTCATTTAGGTCCATCAGCTTTTAAACTGTATTTTTTAGTCTATTAACTTTTGGTGGTGTGTCATCCAGCTCCATCAACTTTCAAACTGCATTTTTGGGTCCATTAATTTTTGGTGGTGTGTCATCCAGTTCCATCAACTTTTAAATTATATTTTGGGTCTCTAAACTTTTTTGAAAAGTTCACCATAGGTTCATGCTTCGTTTAGCGAATAGATCCACATGTGCTAATGATAGATTAATTAGTATCATTAGATCACCATCGGAGATAATCTTCAATACGAAAACCTGATGGGTTCCATCTAGGGTTTTGTTTTTTTATTAGTATCTAAAATCCCTAATCTACCCGTATAACATCCTTCCAGTCACCGACCCAAACAAAACTCGGACTCCACCAGCCCAACTAGGACCCGATTGACCCGAGTCCCAGATTCAAAAATGCATTTCACGTTCAAACGCATGACCACCAATTTGATTCACTTACGCAGGCACTAAAAGCTCGATGCTAGATAAAAGATCATGTATCACACTGGATAGGAAACTAATGTATGGAAATATTTAAAAAAGTGGCAAGGATGCTAATCACTTGACAAAACATCGATGAATCCACCTCTTTGAATTTCTTGATGTATTTTGTTCTTCATTTTCTCCTCCTTTCCATGCAATAATAAGGCACCTCTATAAAATATCTTTGATGACATGTTCAGTTTAACTTTGTCCACAATATATTTATTCTTAAAAATCTAGGTCCATCAACCAGAGGGTTTTAACGAATTACCAACTGCTATTTTTGACTTATTAAGACAAGTGGTGTGTCATCTTGAGGAGCCATCAACTTTCACCTACTCCATGATGCTTTTTTTGGTCCATTATGTATTGCTAAACGAAGGTGTGTCATTTAGGTCCATCAACTTTTAAATTAAAATTTAGGGACCCAAAAATATAATTTGAAAGTTGATGGACCTGAATGACACACCACCAAAAGTTAATGGACCAAAAAATACAGTTTAAAAGTTGATGGACCTGGATGACATACCACCAAAAGTTAATGAACCCAAAAATACAGTTTAAAAGTTGATGAACCTAGATGACACACCACCAAAAGTTAATAGACCTATTGTGCATTTAACTCATTTTTCTATGTTCATGTGAAAACTGTGTGCCACCCATGTTTGGTATTCTGTAAAGTAACGGAACGGGTGTCAGTTACTAGTAGCTTGTTATACGATGGGCGGATGGGGATGGGGTCTGCCGCTCCTGCACCTAATATCTCTCCTAGTTGCCGACCATTTCAGGTATAAACGACGTCTGGAAATGGGATCACCATCTAGGATATGGAACCCAGCAGCAGCAGTCCTTCGTGACGTATTGACGTGTATATGGATGGGAAAACTTGGTGGCCTAGCCTATGAGGATATGATGTTCAGTTCTGCAAGCTAATCTATTCATGACAACAAGACACGTATAGGAACTCCATAAAACGGCGGAAGGATGACGCAACCTATTTCTTCTCAATAAATGACAGCGACACGGGAGGCACTTGGTTGTTTGCCATCATCGTGTGATTGTGAAGAAAAGTTAGATTTCCAGATGAGATACTTTAGGACGTACGTATATTATCGTTGCCGAATCGAATGATTAATTCCATGGTTAATGGTCAACAGAATAAACTCAACTAGGATCGATTGTTGGGTGATTGGAAGCCAATTAAGAGTCCCGATTCAACTAACATGCATGATGCGGCGCGTTCAAGTTTCTTCGCGGAACCACCAATATTGATTCAGCTAGCTCGTATGTACATGAATGGTGCATTCTTAGATGTTAGAAAGCTAAGAATATTATGTACGAGTAGTTATAGGAAAGATTGTGTTTGACATCATAATAGGATAGGAAACTAATGCATGGAAATAATAAAATACTACGGCGGCCGGGACTAAAGGATGCTAATCACGCTTTTTGGGAAAATTCCACCGGATGATCTCCACCTCTTTAGAATTAACTTTTAGTTAGTCCCTCCAACTAGGAGTGTATTTTGTTGGCTTCATTTACTCCTCCTTTCCATGCAATAATAAGGCACCCCTCTATAAAATATCTTTGATGATCCACTCTCTCTTCTCCCAACGCTAGTTGTAAATTTCTCCATGTCCATAATATATTTATTCTTAAAAATAATAGTCCCAAATTTAAGATCAGATGATATTAACGAATTACTAGCTGCTACATTTGACTTATTGCTAGACAAGTCTCCATGAACATCTTGAGGAGCTATGGACTCATCACCTACTCCACGATGGCTGCTTATTTGGCGTGCCATGTCAGATGTATTCGCCAAACGAAGGGTTATGGATCTACGGTGAACCAGTTAAAAAATTTAGGGACCAAAAAATGCAATTTGAAATTTGATGGACATGAATGACACACCACCAAAAGTTAATGGACCAAAAAATATAGTTTGAAAGTTGATGAACCTGGATGACACACCACCAAAAGTTAATGAACCCAAAAATACAGTTTAAAAGTTGATGGACCTAGATGACACACCACCAAAAGCTAATGGACCTACGGTGCATTTAACTCATTTTTGTATGTCCATGTGAAAACTGTGTGCCACCCATGTTTGGTATTCTGTAAAGTAACGGAACGGGTGTCAGTTACTAGTAGCTTGTTGTACGATGGGCGGATGGGGATGGGGTCTGCCGCTCCTGCACCTAATATCTCTCCTAGTTGCCGACCATTTCAGGTATAAACGACGTCTGGAAATGGCAGTTCGCACCGAAAGTCGTTCACGCGGAGATATATTCAGATATGGAACCCAGCAGCAGCAGTCCTTCGTGACGTATTGACGTGTATATGGATGGGAAAACTTGGTGGCCTAGCCTATCAGGATATGATGTTCAGTTCGGCAAGCTAATCTATTCATGACAACAAGACACGTATAGGAACTCCATAAAACGGCGGAAGGATGACGCAACCTATTTCTTCTCAAGAAATGACAGCGACACGGGAGGAACTTGCTTGGTTGTTTGCCATCATCGTGTGATTGTGAAGAAAAGTTAGATTTCCAGATGAGATACTTTAGGACGTACGTATATTATCGTTGCCGAATCGAATGATTAATTCCATGGTTAATGGTCAACAGAATAAACTAACTTCCCAATTAATCTTTAGAATGAATCGTTGGGTGATTGGAAGCCAATGAAGAAAGGTTAGGCAATTCTTGCAAGCATACACTCGCATGATGCGGCGTGACATGTAGTTTCTTCGCGGAAACAAGAAGATTATATATGCATGTGAGCTAGCTCGTATGTACCTGAATGCATATTCCATTCAAAATTCCATACTTCGTAGATGTTAGATATGTGTAAGAATATTATGTATGAGTCCAGTTACGCTAGGATTTATTGTGTTTGGCAATATATGATAGAGTTAGAGTTAGACTCTTTAACCTAGTCCCCTAATAAATATTAGAGGAAGGATGTTGTTGTAATCATGACGACTTAATTAGCGGTAGGCTTGCGGTCGGTAGTCATGCCCAAGAAATGATAGGCGTTGGCTAAACTTCGTCAACAAATGCCGTGCTTCTTGTGCCATTTGTATGACCTTGCAATTTTCATCTCGGTGGCTGTAATCAACACTTCAACGTGTGAAGATTAGCTGACAGTTCGCCCCTGTGAGGTCAGGCTAATTTCTAACAACAGAGGAATTGTTGGGATTCTAGTCAATTTTTGTATGTTTTAATCCAATAAATAAACACAAATGTCATAACGCATGTTTGCAAGAGTGATCTAGTATTGGTGTTTAACATGTACATGCTAACAGTAAAAGTCAACATGTTCATCGAATGGATGAAAAGTAATAACAGAGAGGAAATCAGATCGTACCGAATAGTGGATCCAATGTTGATGGCATTGGAGGTGGTGTTATCACCAATGGTCACCTGCTCGAAGTAGTCAGATGAAATGCGACGCAGGCAGTAAGTTCACAATGCAGTTCCACCCGTCTTATTGACATGTCAAGCTGTCAGCGGTGGTCATTGATGGTGGTAGACAAGGTAACATATTATGGAGGCCCAACCTATAAGGGTGTTCGCAACGGGATCGTCGACATCGCTGACACACGTGAAAGAGAGAAGAAGAAGAAAAAAAGAATAGAAAGCTTGGGTGACAAACTATTTCAGAGCATGGAAGGACGATGTGATGGCTGGCCACATGGCAACTCTCTGGACATGTGCGAGATCACCACTTGTAGGCGCGCTAGCAAGCTGCTTTTCTTCGTTCTCTCATCTCCACGTCAATAATATTCTGACATGAGATAGCAAAATCATCAGCCATTGAGGGTGCCCTAAGGGTTGCATGCCAGTTTTAGGACATGGCATCTCATTGGTGTGCAGGTCTCTCTGAGTCGCAATGACAACGAAGTAGGGTAATAAATTTAGGAAGTAGCAGCCTAAGAGTGGCCTTGCACTCCTAGTATATGCCACTTGTCTCATTGGAAGGTGATACTATGTCAAGACAACTAATAATGGAGCAGGGGCAATGAATTATGAAGTGTCCACCTAAGATATGGCACACTTAAAATAAATAAGCCCCTGTTCGCTTCGCTGAAAAAACAAGCCGAAACACTGTTCCGGCTGATTTGTTATGAGAGAGAAAACACTGTTATGGCTGAAAAAACAAGCTGAAAAGTACGGATTATAAGAGAAGCGAACAGAGCCTAAGGATATCTAAAAACTCTGACAGGACTGCAGAGCCATAATTTCTTTGCACTTAGCTTGGATAATATAAGTTATAGCAATACCAAGAGCACCTTAAGTGTGTGCTTTTATGCTTCAAGTTGATCCCAAAGATATGTTACATTATTGGCCATGAATCCTATTTCTGATTCTCTAGATTGAGTTAACGGGGTTGTAATATATATCATCTTTTGTTATTGCAAAGGGATGAGGTAACTGGTCTAAATTGATGTTGATGTAATCATCAGTTCGATTCAAATCATCTAGCCAAGCTTGTCAAATTGTGTGGTGTATGTATGGAACGTGCATGCGTGCTAATTGTGAAATTTAAAAACGATGATATGCTATTCATTGGCCGTAAAAATATTATATCATTATTTTTGAATCATTTTTGCTTGATTCGTACTAAGAATTATGCCTTTTAATTTGGTAGTCTTGAATTCTTGCATGAACTAGTCATGATCATTCTCAGCAAATGCTTGGTTGTGTTGCATTGATATTAGAAATGGTGAAGGAACATGGAGAGTAATGAAATCATATATGCGCAATGTAGCATGTACTTAAGTATCTTAAAATTTATGATACTACAAGCCACAATGATAATGTAGTTTTGAGAAACTTAGTGTGAAGAAACCATTGTTCTAGAGACATACAAAACTGCGCTTTAGAAAAAAGTGATACGGAGTGGGAGTTATAGCAATACCATGGTTGTCTAACCACCTTATAGCTTTCCAAACAAAAGTATATTAAGAACCACATGGGAAATTTTCTAAAAAAAATAAAAATACTTTGCAGCCAAAGATGGTCTACAAACATTAGCGTATAGTGTCAAATATATCTTTATTACCAACAATCGCCTCAAGAGTCATTGGATATCATATATATAGTAACATTGCCACATGAACAATTTTGTTAGTTTATACGTAGTAAAAATTGCATGTTGCACATAGCTTGGCCAAATGGCCTTATTTGTATCAGGCTATCAGCACTTATCAAGGTTTTACACCATAATAGAGCTAGATTTTTTAGCCAAGGATTTGCTTAAGTCTTGTTATTGGTTATTATGGTATGTGTTGGTTGAGGTTTATAACCTGAGATAGGGTCGCACTGCAGCCTTTCTCTAGCAAAAAATGTAAGTCTAGTAATTGTGTATTATCTTAGTAATCAAAGCTTTAGTTTAGAATTAGGTGGTAAATGATGAAAAAAAAATCTACTAGCGACCACCGTGTTAAACCAGTAAGTTGTTTTCCTTAACACATTAACCATGTTATGTGGTTGGACTCAGACCAGACAGGTTTGGATCTAGGCGAGCTAGACTATTAAATAAAAGGAAATGCACAAGCCACGTGCCCACACCACATCACCATACTCTTAAAAGGTAGTAGGGGAAAAAAAAAGAAATTAATTGGGAGGTTAGAGCCAAAGCGATAACACAAAAGTGCGGCCGGAGAGGCAGGCAGAAATACCCAACACATATCCACACCATCCCTCCAACCCAGACAAATCGCTCATGAAAACCCTACAACAACAGGAGCAGCGTTCGATGGCCGCTGACAGTAACGCTGCAATGTCCCAAACTTCTCTGAATAGAAGTTGTAGGAACAATCTCCACTCTAAGGCGCATACTCCAACCTAAACCAGTAAAATCATGCTCAAGGGCTTTCGGTGATGGGGTGGTTTCACGATGAGATCGCCATGTTGCGAGTTTTGATGATTCTTGTGATCCAAGGTTCATGTTAGGAGGATCTGATGACCCGAGAGCATCACATCCACTACAACATTGCTTTAGTGAACTCCTCCATGCAAGGTCTCTAACACCTAGAGGACTCACTTTGAAATCCTTGGGATCCTCAGCCTTAGCACTAAATACCAAAGTTGTTCCTAATGATATCCCATGTTTAAACAATTTGCAAGGTCATTTAAGCATTTCATGTAGTAGTCACTCTTGCTATTCAGTCAACACATGAAATATCCCTTGATCATGAAATGTGGCCTTCATGAACAATGTTTCTTTTGTTAACCTAAGTGTAGAGATGAGTGAAGAGGACAAGCAAGAGGTGTTAGGAAGAAAGACGAGATAACAAGCGAAATATGTTTGATCGAATGTTTCAACCGTAAATGATGATCGAATGCGAGATGCTCATGCTTATGTTATGCAAGTCAAATTGATCAATTCGTGAGGTACAACCCCAGGAACAAGAAGGAATAAACAAGGTAGAGTGTGGAGGAGAGAGGAGAGGTGCTTGCTTGTAATTACCCCTTATCCCTAGGGGGTAGATTGGAGTTTGCACAGTTTGTGCTTGTTCTTACAGTCCTCTCTAACTAGTAGAGTCATACTCTGGATCCTGGTAAGGTGTAGAAACTTTCCTTTGCAATAGACCAATGGGATTGCTTTCTTTTGTTTTAGTAATTGCTTTCTGATTATATTACTATATAGGTTGTAGTAGTTTTTGTGTTGCTGGCCCTGATCACTCTTAGTTTTGATGCTCTAGGTTCGGAATCAGGGTCTTGTTAATGCTTCGTGCCTCTATGGGATGTCAATGATGATCTATGTGGGCATTACTAACTGATTACTTGCTCCATGGATGATCAGACCAAGTTTGTGATGTGTTCGTGTCAAAGCGGTGCGCATGCATATCATTAGTTACCTATTCCAATGTGCACGCGGAAGCGTTCATTGATCAGGGGAGGGGTGAGGTAGTGGATTAGATCAACATTGTGGCTTTGTCTTCCATGACTCATGCTAGGAATTGTGCTTCACTAGTTGGATTTCTGGCAAGCACGGATAGATTCGTCTTGATTTTAAGAAATTGTTGTTGCTATACATGTTAATCAGAAATGGTCATAGAGAGATATAGAATTTTCCATGTGCATAGATTTTTTGGTGGTTGTAGTAGAACCCAACCACACAGTTAGTTTTTGCACCTTTGATGGTTTTTGCCTATATAAGCATTTGTAGGGGTTCAATTTTCATTTTGATTTAATTTAGGCATCCAATTTACTTTGGTTCTCATGTCTTTTTATTCACCATAATTGGGAGGAGAGGAGGGTGTGCTGATTAGAAACTATGCTGAAGTATAGTTGGTGAACAATTCTAGAGAGTTTAGATGCTTCACGCACATACTAGTGAAGATGGACAAGATCTCCATTATATTTTCATGTACTTGCTGTGATGAAATGTAGTATATTGACGCTATCCTATCATCTTCTCTCATCATAGGATTGAGAGAATTGATTTGTTTCTAAACTCTGAAGAACAATGGGTTGGCAAAACTAATTTAGTTATATGTTCATTATAAAAATGTTGAAATTGGAATATGAAGCTTCATATGTAAAAACACCTAGGCTCACACAAGTTATCACTGTCGTGGTGCATATGTAATGCACTGTAGGCATGTAGTTTTTATGTAAACATACTAAATAGCTATCGAAGATCAGAAGAGATAATTAGTTTTGTGATATTGCGGCAGTGATATGCTAGGTCTATACGATGTTCAGAGAAAGCAGCTATTTGTGGTTGTAATATACTCCTACCTTGATAAGGTGAGTATCTTGGTTTTAAATGTGTGCCTAAATAGATGGAAATAGAGACCAAGAGATAACAAATAGGAACTAAAGTCATGAGAGGCCAAACAAGGTCCTCCATGTAGTTTTAGGATTAATCAGCAAACTGAAGCATAAATGGTAACAAATAAGAGTTATAATGTTTTGTGCGTGCACCTAGTGAAGAAGAACAAGATGATCATTATAGTTTCATGCAGCTACACTGATGAAAGGTTGTAGCCTATCGTCTTCTCATCAAGTGATTGAACATATTGATTTCTTTCTGGTGCACTTTAACTATTCTGGTCTATGTGTTATGTTTTTATTTCAGAACTCTGATTAATTATAACACATCTTTTATAAAGCTAACAAAACATGGCCTTAACAGTTTAACTAAGAATGACTTCTATTTATAAAAAAGTGCTGAATTATTTGCCTGGCCAGAGAAGTTATATGTGGTAAAACTGAATTGCCAAGTCTATATGGATGGATCCCACCCCATGTTGGGTTCCTCCCCTCTACATTAAGCAAATCATTGAGCAGCTGAGCGTCCTGTCGGCACAGCGGGAGCAGTGGCAGTCTGACACTGCGAAACTGACGCAGTATGTGACCACCCACAAATTACCTGGCCACTGTTATGAAATCATTAAATGTGGGCAAATTATGATTAGCCAAAGGGAGAAGCACACACATGTGTGCACATGGGGAGCAACCAAGAAAGTCAGCAAAGGAGGCTTGAAGGGTTCTCACCTCCCTGCCTCCCGTCTATAAAAGGGGACCCGAGGGGGAGCCCTTGGCCGCTGATATGACAATGTACTCATACACCAGAATAATAAAGAGCTCCCAACTTCTCCTATCTCTCTGTGTCCAGTCTTGTGCTTGTGTGCTTAATCGATAGAACGATTTCTTAACAGCCACAACCCACAATTGTCATGAGTGAGGGGTCACCTTACTACGCCCCTGTGTTTGTGATTTGTGAACGGCAAAGGCCGGCCTGATCTTGAACAAAAACATCGTGCTGTGGAAGTGTGGTTCTCTTCTCGTTGCCTGGGCATGCAACAGTTGACTGACTGATCAGACATTCAGACAACGAGGATCAAGTCAAGTCTAACCGAAACTATCCGAACTCTTTTAGCATCAGAGAAAATAGTGCCCGTGGTCTGTTGGTCCTAGATTATTGAAGGTTCTACTTGCATGGAAATTCTTGTTGGCTCTATCTACCTGATGAAAAGCCTCCATATCAAACATCGAACTGTACTCTATACACGCGTATGCAGAGAAAGTCGGCAGAACTCATTCTAGCAAGCCATTCGATGAACTTGCACTGAAACTCATCCGAAAAGAGCTTTGAGGCCCTGTTTGGGTCTCTTGAGAAAAATGAGAATAAGATAAGAAAATTAAAAATGAGATTGACACACTTGTATTTTAGATCTCATTTTATAATCCAACTATCTACTCAAACCCTGATATTTAAAAATTCTCACTATAAAGGGCAGACCCGAGTGTCGGAGGCTCCCACATGAGTGGGGTCTAGGAAAGGAAAAAACCGAGGTAAAGAGGTGTTTAGATTCAGAATTATTCTTTGCAGAATAAAAAGAATAATTATGAATCTAAACACCTCTTTACTTCTGCTAGCTAAAGACTAGTAGACAGGTTGTGAGTTGTGACTGCAACAGGCAGACCATGCAAAGTAACATCACCTGATGGGTGGTCAGGTGTACTGAACAAGAAAAGGCACAATCTTTGAATGAATGAACCACTATCTTTCTTTGTTCAGCAATCAGTACCAAACTAGCATCTCGTTCAACATACAAGCAGTACACAGTGGGGAGTAATTTTGTCAAACAGGGAGAACACATATGTTTGATTACAGGACAAAAGTGGCATTCGATCAACTGGTTGTCCCTGAACCGAAGGATTTCACGATGGTGCTTACTCTTGCACCAAAGCTTCTTGAAGCGATCTTCTTCCCTGGGACATGGAACGGGTTTGAGACGGCATCTACATATGCAGCATGGAACTTCCTGAAAAACTGAGAAAACAGAAATGAACATTAACTGGTATTCTTTTGCACACATAGAAGATCAAGCATGAGCATCAAACCTCATGTAAAATAAAAATAGTTACACAATTTTGTTTCAGTGCATCCTCAGAAAGAAGAAACGGTTTGTCTAGAACTTCTCAGGGAACACTTGATCTAAATCTAAATCTATATCTATATCTATATCTAAATCTAAATCTATATATCTATATTTATATCTATATCTATATCTATATCTATATCTATATCTATATCTATATCTATATCTATATATATATATATATATATCTTATAATCCTAAACCCCACTAGCCATTCTATCTCGACATGCAAGCAGTCCACCTCAGCAATCCACTATCACATGCATTTAATTGTTTTCTTTAGTATGCCACGCCATCCACTACAATTAATTTATAAGTATATTCTTTCATATAAGTAATTTAGTTTGATTTCATTTTAATTCATCCACAATTCCCGCAGCAACATGCGGGTATGCTTCTAGTATAATATATGTTGTATACATGTTCGATACATATATTAACATGTTTCATTAAAAAATGGTACAGTTAAACCACTGAGGAGCTTACATTTCGGGCATCTGCATCTTTGACTTCAAGATCAGTTGTGACCATGATAAATTTGACCTTTGTGTTTGTCAAATAGCCATACCTGCACACAATATATCATAATAATTAATCATTTTTCTAGCAATTGGCAGACAGATCAGGAATGTCAGTGCTATCAGCAGGAATATTTAGTTGGCGACAAGGGAACACATATAAATATTTAGTTGATATTCATTATTTTAACTTCTTTGTGAATAATCCAAGTATAAGAATTTATGAAAACAGAAACAATAGATTTTTTAAACTTCAGTAACTAATGGAGGCAGATGCCATCAGGCAAATTAAGCAAATAACTAAAACCTGGAATAAACTTACACTTTGTAGTTCTCAGTTGGGTACAGAAGACCCAAAAATGTCTCGTTCAACGTAGGCGCACTCCTTTTAGGATTGTTAACTGTCAACAGAATGAATGTCAAGGCAAATAAGAAAACAACATAATGCGTCTCAAACAAAATACGATAGCCGAACAGCACTGAGAAAAAGGAGATTAATATTTCTATACGCAAGGAATCACTGAGTTAAAACTAGTCTGATAAGATGGAATCAACTATTGCATTTGTCCATTACAATCATCTAGAACCACTAAGCTTCTATGCATGTCCAAGTCCTCACAAAGCAGGTCTGCAAAATGGTAAGTGCATGCTTTTGTCCGCATATGCCACATGATTTAAGTTTGCCCCTCTTTTGTACAAGTTGGATCGATTGTCAAGTTCTAATGCTCACTCCGGTAACTAAGGACCAGTTTGGTTGGAGGCCTGGCAGGCAAATGGCAGGCCCTAAATAACTGGAAGAGTAGATTTTTATTCCTCTAACCTGAAACTGGTGATGCCACTTCTAATTTCAGTTTTGAATTAGTAACTCCAGAGCAACAAGCACGCAATTTAATGAACATGATCTTCTCCACAAATGACTACAATCTACAGCATGCAACAAACACATTGAAAATTTCAACAGATAGAAACCAACTAGAACTCCCAGCTATTCACAGCCCGCTAAAAAGAAGGCCATCTAGATCTGGATCACGTGCCTCGACGGGGGGCGCACGCAGGTGAGAGACGCTTAGCTACCTCGCTCGTCGATGACGTCGAGGGAGCAGTGGACGATGTGGTGGAGCTTGAGGGCGTCGTCCGCCTCCGTGAAGCTCTGCAGGTACAGCGGATTGTTCTGCAGCACCGACGGAAACGCAAAGGCGAAGTTCTTAATCAATAATTTCAGCAGCGCGCAGGACGAGATCGCATCAGGCCAGATCTGCACGATCGGACGCGAGGGTCGAGTGGGGCGGTGAAGGTCCTGACCTGGTGGCCGACGACGGCGACGCAGACGATCATGATTCCTCCGGGAAGAGGACTTGAGCCAGTCACCGGAGAGGAACGGAGGAAGCGGCCGCCAGCCGGTTGCCGCCTGCCGGTAGCGAGACTCAGGCCGCGAAGTAACTCTGGGCTCTGGCTGGGCTCCCGGCCGGCCCACTCGTGTGGGCTAATGGGCGATGACGGCTTTACGTCAACAGGCACCATATGCCAAAGGACCGATCGGACGGTCAGGAGAAGTGGAGAACCCTTTCTCCGCGCACGAATCTTGATTCATGACCGGATCGAAAAAAGACTTCACGCGTGCATAATTAATCTACTAACGGTAATTCATGGAGTAAGACGTCCCGCCCCGGACGCCGCCGCTGGTGGGCCACGGTCAGCCCAAATGACGTCCTCTTATCTGCTCACCGTAGTTTCTAAAAGAGAAAAAAAATCCGCACACAACCACGCTCCATCCATGCAGCTAGCGGCGGCCGATCGGGGCGGAGCCGCCCGTGCTCATCCGTGCTCGCTGCGGCTGCCCACGCACATCTCGGTGGGGACCGAGGCTTCCCAGCTTGTCGCAGGCGGGGTGGAGCTCACCCACGTGTAGCTCACGGTAGCCCGAGCGCATCTTGCACTTCGCCTAGCTCGCCGTGGTTGGGGTGGAACTCACCCGCGCGTAGCTCGCGACAGCGGGATGGAACTCGCCCACGCACCCACACAATGTGGAGCACATGCCGTGGCCTTCTCCACCAGAGCGGCAAGCTCCGCGCCACCGGTGAACTTCACACGCTGATAAGTCTCCATTCTTCCAAGCAGCAAGGAGATGCTGCGTTGAAATCGCATGTTGCAAGCGTATATTTCAAGTGTTTCAAAGGTACGTTGCAAGAGTTTCGTATGGATGTTACAAAAGTAAATCGGGATGTTACACATGTTGCAATGGTTGTACACATATGTTACAAGCGTATGTTCCAAATGTTTCATCTGTTTTTCATACGTATGTTAGAAGTGAGTTTATTTGGATGTTTCATATGTTTCACACATATCTTGCAAGTGTTTTATTATCTCGATGTTGCATATGTTTTGCAATTGTTTTTTCAAGTGTTTTCATATGCTTTTTGCAAATGTTTCAGACACGTGTTTCATCTGTCTTTAGACGCATGTTACAAGTGTTTCATTTCGATGTTTCAAAAGTAGATCGGTTGTTACTGCTGGAGACCCGCCTACTGCACCTACTGGGGCGCCGCTGCCCGAGCACAGACATCAGGGCACGGGAGGCGGATGGCGCGCAAGCAGTCACTGAATGGGGTCAGGCGGCACGGTCTTCGAGCGACGCGGGTCCCACATGGGTGCACGAAACAGGGTGCAGACGTGGGCATCCGGGCGCTAGCACTACCGATAGTCTAACGTCTGGAGGACAAAGATTATATTCAGCTCTTTGAGAATGTGTTATGATTTATAAATTCATTCATTCAGAAGTAAGAATAGTACATAGATTTCACAAAGATAAACAGGCCGCAAGTTCAGACAATCAGACAAAGTCACATAAAGCAAATGTAGACGTAGCTCTTGTGTCAATCGCAGTGCTTATTTTCCTCAACCATTGTGCTCATGTTACAAACTCAGCATGGAGTTCTGCCATGAGTTCACAGAATAACTGATGAATAAGGGGGAGTTCCACATGGGACTTTGTTCCAGGGCTTTCATCCGTGACCACAAATAACAAACGCATCTGTAGTGCGAAACGGCAATAAGAGTACTTTACAGAATTTTCGGTCTTCGACCCAAAGCAGGATTTCCTGGAAGATGGATCCTGGATGTGGATGCACCTACCTCCCAGAGCAGTTGTGATGAAAAAGAACACCTGAAGATCATGTACAGAAGTGAGGTTAGTATTGTAAGGAGATTTCTATATCCTGTGGACATTGGTATTCAAGCTGAATTTTCATATCAAAGAAATTTATAATCTGTAATTTAATGATTAACATGACATAGGTAAATGAAATTAGAGTTCTGGGTCTGCTACTGCACTTGATAAGATATGCTAAGCAGCATATTAATTGACCAAAATATAGAGATCATATATGTACGCATAGTATTGCCATTTAAGTATGCCCAAAAAAATTAATAGGGCAACAAAATTCATTGTTCAATTTTCTGCACACATAGTTTTCACAAGAAGTTTTACTCTTAAATAGTATTGCATGGTAATAGCAGCAACCCTATGTCCCACTAGAAAACTAAGTTGTTGTATAGCAACAAGATTACAAGAAAGCTCAAACAACGACATGGATAAACAGGTTACAATCACTAACCCTATGACCAATACAGAACTTGTTAACCCCACAACTTCAGCACGTTGGTCACTGGTCACACTTTGTGAAAAACTGATTTAGCCTCTGCATCCATAGAAGGGACAAAATTGGCTAGTAGAATGGTTTGTGAAAAAGGATATCAGCTAAATAGTTCCGAGATACTAAAAGTAAAATGAAAAAAGAAACAACATCTAGACGTATGGAGCACATTGCTATCACCCAAAGATAATTGCAACTGGAATAAACTCAAATCTGGTGAATTTCAAGGGACTACAAATGATATTGCTAAAAGACCAAAACAGCTGATTTTTCCTCTCCAATTTCATGATTCTCAGAGCGAATCCAGCTTCACATCTCATACATGATACACTGCAAAATTACAATGTCACACCATTTATTCAACAAAACTTCTCACAAATTATAAATAGACCCACATCATTCTACAGCAGATTGAAGTTGAAGGTTGCAACAAAGTTTGACTCTGATCCTAAATTTGCAGAGGGCAATCCGAAGCGGTGGACGGACTCACAAATCAGCTCTTGACGAGCCTCCAGCGGCTGAGGGCCCTGGCGACGGGCGGCGTGAGCGCGATGGTGATGGGGACCCTCACGGGGAACAGTGCCTTGTTGCAGAGGAGCGCGAGCCCGAGCGCGCCGCCACTCGACGCCACGAGCTCCATCGTCCTGTTGCGGGGCTGCCGCTCCCGCTCCGTCTCTTCTTGCAGGACCTCGCTGGGCCTGGGCGGCAGGGGGCCGTCGCGGGAGGCAGGGGCGGGCGAGGCCTCGCCGTCAACGGTGACGCCAGGGGACATGCCGAACCTCCGGAAGACGGCTTCGACGTCGACGTTGTTGTTGATGGCGACGTAGAGGCCGGCGATGGAGGCGCAGGAGACGGATAGGTGGACGCCCACGGCCACCTTGCCGTACTTCCTCACGAGCTCCTTGATCCTGCCGGAGAACGCCATGGCCGCCGGCGAGCTGGAGGTTTATGATTCGGGGGCGGCGCTGTGACGGCTAGGGTTTTGGTCTTTTGCGGCGGGTCGGTTGCGGGCTCACGGCTGAAGCGAAAGCGCAGGATGGATCCGCGTCGCGGCTACCCGCCCCACGTTCCTTTCCTTCCCCTTTTGTTTCGGAAAAAAAGGGGTCTTTCCTTGCTTGGAAAATCAGGCAACCGGTCCACGCCTCCACGGCAGTCGGCACAGAATTAGAGGTAACATGCTGTAAATGCTGAGGAAGAGGAGAGAGAGAGAGGGGATAGGAAAGAGAGGTGAAGCGGCAACAAGCCTCATTTGAATCCAAAATGATGTAGACACTTCATTTGAATGTTATATACTGTTTCGTCTCTAGACACGGAAGACATGAGAGGGGCACTTCGACATCGAACAAGATCTACGCTAAATAAACTTTTGGGAGTTTTTTAGAATATGTTGTTTTTGTTTTTGCTTGCCAGCGATATAGATCATCCAGGAAAAATCCAAACAAAAGTTCATAACCTTTTTAAGCAGCACAAAAAGAAAATTTGTACTCCCTCTGTCCGGACATGGAATGGAAAGAGATTAGAATGAAGAAATAGAAGAAAAAAAAATGAGCACTAGGAAAACTTATCCATCCACCCCACAGCCTTCGTGGGCCACCGTCCGGCTCCCCGGTATACGGCCACCACCCCCACCTGTCCTTCCGCCCGTCCCCGTCGGCCGTCGTTTCCACGGACCCTCTTGGTCTCTCCTCTGTCCTCTCCAGTCTCCACGCCGTTCCAGAAGTCGCCAGCCTTTCCGCGCCGCCGCAGCCGCCTCCAAGGTTAGCCCAATCGAAACCGCCGCCCGACCGACCGCCATGGTCTTTGCCAGCTCGCTCCTCCCCGTGCCGGCCTCCCGCGTCTGCGCGAGCCCCGCGCCGGAGCTCGCCGCCTTCTCGCCGGCCAAGAAGAGCGTCTCGCTCGCCGCTGCGTGCCAGCGCCGAGGACCCCGCCACGGAGGTAGTCCCTGTTCTCCTTGCCCCAGTACTCTTAGCTTAAGCTCGGCACTTTCTTTCCGCTGCCGGTCCCGCTCGGTACGCGTGCGCGAGACCTGCTTTAGTGTAGGATCTCTCTAGGCCTCGCCGCTCTTGATCGCCAGCTGTCTATGAAATGCCAGAACGTAGGACCATCTGGGGGTCATCCGAGTGCATTTGTCAGATTGGAAGTGGTGAAAGTTCAGAATAGTAGAACAGGCCCTCTCTTGCTTCGGGTCATGTTGAACTGTGAAACTGAAAGGCATGATTTGATTTAATTTCACAAAACTACAACTATTCGTGTTTAACTATCAAGGAACTGCAA
This sequence comes from Miscanthus lutarioriparius, assembly GCA_904845875.1. Taxonomy (NCBI): domain Eukaryota; kingdom Viridiplantae; phylum Streptophyta; class Magnoliopsida; order Poales; family Poaceae; genus Miscanthus; species Miscanthus lutarioriparius. Next base: position 24,675,070 of record CAJGYO010000004.1, on the reverse strand, counting down.
CTTTCTGAGATCAGTTTCACAATCCTAAAACTATTTGTGCCCTTAGTTTCACACAAACTTAAGTCGATGCATGTGGGTCCTAACTTAATTTGTGTGGTTGATATCTGATATACGGGTCCACACAAAATGTAATAGGTCTGTGAACCTGGTGGCACAAGCAATTGTAGTTATGTGAAATTGGTTACAGAAGTTGTAGCTCCCAGTTAGCTAAGCATATTAGTTTTAGTGTTTTAGTTCCGTGAAATTAATTATCTTTTAACTGTTCTTGTTTTGTCCAAGTTCAACTGAGCACTGATTTCATTGCTAGTTGTAGGATCATGCTCCTCTAGTCCCTGCAGCTGAATAGACAATTACGATTTTCATTTTTGCTTTTCTGCTTCATCATGTTCGATTCTTCAGTAAACCCGACCAAATTCGATAACAGAAATTCCATAGGTCAATTTGGTTGTTGCATGAATAAGTGCTGCTGAGTTGCATTCGATTCTTCAGTAAACCCGACCTAATTCGATAACAGAAGTTCCATAAGTCGATTTGGTTGTTGCATGAATGAGTGCTGCTGAGTTGCATTTGAGGAGACCATTGTACCTGTGGCTAAAAAAGGGCAGCAGTATAGTATGTAAAATTTACCACAATGATTTCCTTTCCTATTTCGAGATCAGTATGGCTTGAACAGAGTTTAAGAACTGAAAATTGAGTCTATTTCATTTGTGTTTTAGCTTCTAAATTAGAGCATTCCTTTATAATGATATTTTTCTTGCGAATGTGAATCATTCACTAAGCCAAAGATACTACTGCTTAGTACTTCTTTTCTGTTTGGATAATCAGTCAGGGCGGAAGTGAATGAATCTGGAAGTGGTTTGGCTGTTGATGCCCTCTCGCAAGTTAAACATGTTCTGCTTCCAGTCCTTGATCGCAACCCTTACCTTTCTGAGGGCACAAGACAGGTTCATCTTTATCTTCAAAATACTTAAGGGGCTCTTGCATTTTTACCCTTACTTTGTATCGAAATTGTGATTTTGCCCCTGTTTTTTTTACTGTGAATTTACCCCTTTGTTTTTGAAACGAAGCACCACTTTGCCCCTATTCCGTCGTCCTCCCCTAACGGTGTTACATTTTATACAAAAGGACAGAAATGCCCATGTGATTTTGCCCATGTTTGTTATGCCTATTTGTGATTTTGCCCCTGATTTGGGAATTAGACATTTATATTTGATCAAATATATTTGGCCCAACTTGCAACTATTTCAATTCAGATTTAATATCCAAAAAAATATTCAAAAATTTGGCAGCGCCTTAGCAGTATTTTGATAGCATTATGACTAGGCTCAGGCGTTCGGTTCTAACCGAAATTTTGGGTCGATTTTTTTTTTTTGGTCGGTTCTAAACTTGACCTCATAGGCAACATATCGACACAATTTGTATTCTCATCGAACAAAATAGAGAGGAGATCGAGTCTTGTATATACATTATTGAGCACACAAGTGAGGAGATCGAGTATTCGAGTCTCATACTACATAGATGCGAGATTCTAGGCTACTGGCGACTCGTTTGTCTTAAGAAGCAGGTTGCTACTTTCCAGCATTTCGGTCATGCTTCTTTGCTTCTTCCTTTAGGACTGGCGGCGGACGAGAATCCATGGAGCTTGCCGAATCGCCGCCGCCGCTCGTCGTCTCGCCTCGCCAAGACACTAGTGGCTGCAACGGTGTTGCTTGGAGGTCGGCACATGGCACCGGTGATCCGCGTGGCAAGCCGACAGCCCCCATGCTTGCTTTGCTTTGGTGCGCTTTCGCTACTCACGCTTCGGTGTGGCTGTGGGCGGCGATCGCGGACGTCTTGGTTGACGCCACCGAGCCCCATGGGCGGCGCCGCCGCCCGGCTGCAAGACGCTAAGACCCATGGCGGGCGCCTTGACCTCCCCATGCCGCCTGGAGGAAGCCCGCGCCCCGCCGCGATGCAATGGCCATGGCGGAGGAGGAGGCATTGTGCCCCATACTCGAGGCAGCCCGCCCGCTGGTTCTTCCGCCACTGCCGCCGCCGGAAGCCCGCGACCGGATGAAGCCGTGTACGAGACTTGGGATGAGGCGACCCGTGCTTCTGTTTGGGATGAGGCGATAAGGATAGAGGGCAGTGTGGTCATTTCGCCTTTGCTTTTCAGATTTATATTTTTTTAATTCGTTTAATCCATGTCCATCTGACGGACGTCTAAAGCAGGGGCAAACGGACCATTCATTTCAAAATAGCAGGGGTAAAAATACAAAGTTGAAAAAGCAGGGGCAAAATCACAATTGGACTAGACAAGGGCAAGAACACAATTTTCCCAATACTTAAAGTGGTGAATTGTGTTCTGAATAATTTCTAAAGAATTTGTAGAGAATATGTATGAGATACATAATTGCAACTTCTTAATGTAGACACTGCTGCAAGATACTTCCTATTGTTTCTTATAATCTTATTTGTATCCTTTAATATGGAACATCAGACAAGTTTGACTCTAGCCATTTCTGTTTAGACTGGCAGTCTTAGTAAGGAAGATATGTTGGCTGCTTGAACCTTTTTCCTTTAGGGAGGACCTTTTATATTGATTATGTCCTATATCCACAACTTACTCTTCCATCACTGGCATATAGTTGCTTTGCCCATAACGGTTTGCATGACACAACAGGCTGCAGCAACAACTGCTTCTCTAGCAAAGAAGTATGGAGCAGACATCACTGTAGTTGGTACGTTCTCAATCTGAAATGTTGCTTTATGTGCTTCAGGTATTTCACATTTATTCTTCCTTAGAGATTAGAACTATTGTATGGTAGTATTCTAATTTCTAAATATGTTAATTGCAGTTATTGACGATAAACCAAAGGAGTCTGTCCCAGAGCATGATACTCAAATGTCAAGCATTAGATGGCATCTCTCAGAAGGTTTTGTGGTGCCATTTGACTCATCAACACCACCTTTTGTGTTGTTTCTTACGGCAATGCTGATATTCATTGCTTCTGTGCAGGCGGATTTTCAGAGTTTAGATTGATGGAGCGTCTTGGGGAAGAGCAGAAACCAACAGCTATCATCGGGGAAGTCGCTGATGAGTGGAACTTAGACCTGGTTGTGCTAAGCATGGAGGCAATACACTCGAAGCATGTCGATGGGAATTTGCTTGCTGAATTCATCCCTTGTCCTGTTCTACTGCTCCCGCTCTGACATGGACATGGAGCTGATTTGCATGTCATGTTTTTTGAGGCAAATGGTTTGTTTCTCTTTGAAGATGTAATTCCCGCATATTCCCTGGATATGAAGGGTTTGCGTCAGCTTATGATTCTATTATGTTGATGCAGCTTTTTTTGGAATTTGTGTGCCTGTGAATATTGCTAAGAAAATGATATTAGTCTTTTCTTTATTTCTTGTTTCCAATGAGCAGTTTCAGCCTTCAGGTATATGCTGCTGCTGTGGTTGGAATAAGATGCATTTTTTTTAAGAACCAACATTGATTCCTTGTTGGAAAGGACTAATGAGATAGATTGAATGTGGGAATATTTGGGTGTGTATGCGATGTGATATGGTCGGACTGGTGGGAATGCAGCTCCTCTTCGATCGCCCATACTATGGATGATGGATCTATGCAACTTAAGGGCTCGTTCGTTTGACCTGGAACAGAGGCAGGAACTATTCCGACCGGAGGAAACTTATACAAACTGGACACACAATCACAATCCTGGCTGGATTAGTTCCAGGCTATGATTCCCCAGGAACCGAACAGGCCCTAAAGGAGAAAGTAGATTTGCTGATATCAGCGCTTGATGAAATCCTTCGAAGATTTTAAAAATTCGCTGAGTGTCTAAATTGAATTCCGTGATTGCACCATTACAATAAATCCTTCTAAACAAGATTCCACCTAAATATATTTAGATAAAAATTTAGTTGAAAAACATTTTTGTCATTAAGATAGATTTTTTTTATATTTTTGTTATAAGCAGGCAATAGTCCAGATTTCAGAAATCAATGTTTTTTCTTTTAAAAAAATCAGGAGAATAGTATTCCAGACTTAGAAGAATATAATTCTAAGTTCAAGTGGATGTTATTTTTAATAATATTCGTGTTCAGTACTAAAAGACAAGAATACATACAAAGAATGAACAACTATCTTCTTCGGACAAACAGGAGAGAGAAACAAATATACAAAAAGAAAAAGGTTCAAAAGAAACAAAAGAATTTGGAAATGAACTTTAGACAAGCATGAGAGAAAGAACCACTATCTTCTTCAGACAAACAGGAGAGACAAACAAATATATATAGAGTTTTGTTACCGTGCTTGGGAGAAACCGGTGGTTCCTCTCGTAGAAAAAAAAGGGCAAGTGGCAACAAGGGCAACAGGAGGCTCAAATTTCCTTGGATACAGTCTGAGAAAAAAAATGTAATGTACTTTCTATGCCATTTGAATTTTGAAGTGATAAAAAAATGTGGCAAAAAACACAAAAAGCTTTCAAATTTCAGCCCACTCTGCAATTAGAGTAGGAAAGCCAAGGTCCTAGCCAAACTTAAAATCAACTACACTAAGTCATCATCGTCCTCCGCAGCCATGTGCTTTGCTGGTTCTTCCTCCTACTGGAGCCTCTCGCGCCTCTTCTCAACGCATTCTTTTTCCTTGTGAGAGTTTGGAGGGAATTTCAGAGCCTTAACCGCCTCATTGTGCATGTTCAAGCAAAATGTGAACCGGGAGTAAAAAGCTATCTGTGGCTCATTTGTAGAGTAGACATCACCGGTCTTCTTCGACACCATCCGACTGTTGGCAAGATCAAATGGTGGCATCAACGGCCCCATCCCTAATGGCCTTGGTTACAATGCTTTCAGCATCAGCAACACTGCAACAGTGTTCTCGAGATGGTTGAATAAGAGAGCTATTAGAATGATTTTTGCTATAAAAGTAAAAGTACTCTTGGGGGTGCTCAGAAAAAGAGCCGCAAAGTAGGCCTTATTCCTTTCAACTCTTCAACACATTAGAGAGTTATCTTCTGATGAAGGACATGTTGGACAATTGGAAATTTGAGACTACGAGTTTATCATGCTATAAACTAACCGAAATGAACTATAGATTTTGCAGACGACACTTACATGGAGAGAAGAAAAGTCTTGTTCCGTCGTGTACAAAGGTCATTCACATTGCAACTGCCACAAACTTTTAAATCAAAGTCGCATTTCAAAAACAGCACATACAAAAGCGTGCACATTTCAACAGGGAACAAGACTTCGTTTTTATATTTAAAAAAATAGAAAGAATGCCTTGCTCTAAACCTTTAGGAAACTACAATTAGTTTAAGACATCTACTGGGAAGGAGGAAGCATTGTAAAGATGCTACCCTACAGACCTAGTCAAATATCAAAACCTGGCTGCATTCCGACACAGAATGTCAATCTTATACCAAGTATAACGTTAACTGACAACAACAGATGATACATCTTCATATTTGGAGCAGGGATCCAACAAACAACCAGTCCGGACTGGTAACAGCTTATGCACCGGCCGCAGCAGCATACATCACGCCGTTTGCATTGCCCCCACGTCCTCTACCTCTGGATGGGCCTCTCCCACGACCCCGGCCTCGACCTGGTTACCAATTGCACTAGATTAGCAAGGGGCATTTGCATACAAGTTACTTCCTCCGTCTCAAATTATAGTATGTACCATAGATATACACTATTCACTAGTCTAGATACGTAATAAAAACTATATATATATCTAGAAAAGCCAAAATGATCTACAATTTAGAATGGAGGGAGTATTAAACGATGAATGTGAGGTTACCCACCTCGGGTTGGAGCATGAACAGGTGCCTCCTCGTAATAGCCTCCATCCTGTTGGTAATCAGGCTGGTCATTGTAGCCGCCTCTCCTGCCACGGCCCCTGAAACCGCGACCTCTTCCACGGCGATATCCATTGCCCATATATGCAGGGGCGTGATCATCTTCCCAACCGACATCAGCATAGTCATTGTACCCATTTCCTGAAACTTAATATGTAAGGAACAATTGCACATGTGACGGATTGATGGTTTACTCAGCAGCACTCAGCCTTACCACGTCCACCTCTTCCCCTACCCCTGCCCCACCCACGGCCTCGACCACCACGACCCCTTCCTCGGCCACCAGGTACTGCATCTACAATCAGTTAAATGAATGAGGCCATACAGAATTATTAAAACGTTAAGAATAATTAACATAAGTGAATCTTGCACGATACCTTCATCATTATCATATTCAACCAAAGGCTTCACTTCATCAGCAGGCAAAGGAGATTGATATCTGCCCAAACAATTAATTCAACTGATGATAAGCCAGCAGGCATCCTGAACTACACCCTCCATTTCAAAATATAGGGCGTATTAGGATTCAGACAAGTACTTAGATTTTGACCAACAATTACTCAAATTATATGCATGCATATATAAAAGTTGTATCAATAGAATCACATTCCACATATAATTTAATCCAAATTTATTTTGAAGTAACTGATGATATATTTTATGAGTAATTGATGATCAAAGAATGCTTCAAAAGATTTTTCAAATCCTACTATACCTTATAAAAAGAAACAGAGAGAGTACTGATTTCTTATTAGATTACTTGATGCAGCAAGATGTGAGTTCATGATGTATGCAACCATAGAAATTGGTTAAAACAAACTGGCAAAGAAAATCATTAAATGCAGTTGACAAAAGAGAGCAATATGCATACCCGATAGACGATGTGTCCAGCTCCTTCATTGAAAGAGTTATAGTGATCATAGAGACATGTCTTGTTGTCTCAAGCCTGCAGAGAGATATAATCTTAAACTCCAAAATTAAGAGCCCATGTGCACATATAGCTCTATCCTGAAATAGAAACAAGTCACTTACGGAAGTAGGCCTTCCTCCAATGGCTCCCACATATCAGTAATATCAGTAGATCCAGTGGTGGTATTCTGATGGAGACCAACAATCCTCCTCTTCACAGAATAACAGTAACAATTAGAATCAAGTCACAAGTAATATTAGCAAGCACCAGAACCATCAGGAGTACCTTGATCAATTCCGCAATCATGACAGTTTTATTGATAGCCCTTCCCATGGCCTTGAATACAACCTCATCAGAACCTTTGTCCTTCAAGTAAGAAATATAATACGGTGAAACATATCAGGCACACAACACAAAGTGTATTGCAGAAAAGCAGAAGTATCACATAAAATTATATTCTGGACACTCTTACACACCTTGCAATTTTAAAGCACAAAAACACTACTTGAACAAGAAGATATCATTTAAGAAAGGACCAAGAACAAATATAATAATCCAACAAATTTCTCAAACAAATTCAGAAACAGAAGTCTCTACAAGGCATTTAACTGTTCCAATTTGCCCCAAAATGGCAACTATACACAACTAAAGGAGACATGATTAATGGGCACTGGGGTCCTAATTTTCTAAAGGAGACACACATGGACCATATGACAAAAATGGCAACGTGTAGACAATAATAATATTGTCACATCAACTACATAACAAAAAACAGTATGCCAAGTACCAAACTGTGACAGCTAAAGCAGGAAAGAAGAGCATCTTATATTTTGCCTTTTTCAGTGGTGCATCACATCACAGACATCGTGCGGTTTTATTTGTCACTATATATATCAGCCAATATCTGGACTAAATCTGGTCTTCTTTAGCATAATAAGATGCTTTGGGTTTTCGTGGGCACATCAAAAGCTCTTGCCCTTGCCTTTAATGTTGCAAAAGTTGACAGCAAAAATTACTAAATCAGACAAATAACCGACAAACCAATTGGCAATTACATTCTAATGGATGAGATTGCATGCCATAAGCAGGGCATGAAAAAATCAATGTGTTGTGTTTCTTAAAATGAAAACATAACTAACATAATAAACTTTAAAGTTGGCAGTCAGGTCACCTAGTACATAGGTGCCTTTCCCCTTTCACAATTCTAGTTGCAATTAAAAAAAAAGAGGGAGACATGCTTTACTGCATGTCACAACAACTCGTACAGGCCAATCATTCCGCTTACTTTTCAATCACTCCCCTAAACGACTAAGACATCTCTGACCACGCCGACAACGTACTACTAATGGTAACAAACTTTATGGCGCTAAATAGACAATTCAAATTGCGCAATGACATTGAAATGTCCTCGGTGGAAAAGCGAGGGAGCTAATAGGGATACCTGGAGCAAGGCGGTGGCGTAGGTGATGTAGTTGCGCATCCTCCCCTGCGTGGTGACGCGGATCTCGTTTTCCTTGATGGGCGCCTCCTCCCTCGGCTTCTCCACTCTCTGGTACCGGTCCATCTTCCCCTCGCTTCCCTTTCGCTGCACACACAGCACAGCACAATGCGAGCGAGCCCACTCAGATCCGGCGGGACGCGAGAGCGCAGCGCGGCAACTGCTGTAGCGCGAGGCGCGAGCGCAAGTCGAAGGCGAGAAATATAATGGAGCGGATCAGCGGAGCCGGCGCGCGCGGTTGCTAGTCGTGAAGCGGGAGCGGTCGGTTACCTGCACGGCAGTTGGGGCCGGGCGCCGGCGGTTGTGTGTCCTTGGCTCGCTGGCGTCGCTGGTGAAGATAACCGCCGGGAGAGGCGGGAGGAGAAGGCCTTTATACGGCCGCCTCCGTTCAGACCGGGGACGCGAGCGACCGGGTCGGCTGCCTGCCGCGCGTCTAGGGTTTTGTTGGTTGTAGTTACGGAAATGCCCCTGAACGTTGCGTGTGTTGTTTGGGTACGGGATTCTATTTTGACGGACGGATTTTGGACATCTACGGCTGGGGTTGGAGTCGGGATGACTTTACGGAAGGGTATCTGGGTTGTGTGGGCCACTTTGATGGAGTTCAATTTGAGCCCAATGGGTATCATTGGTTATTAATAGTTTGAACAATTGAGCGTTCTCTCATTTTGCGGTCTCTCCCTACCACGTCGACATTCGATCCGGCATCGACGAAGGGCTCGTGAGAGTTAGGTCTTTCAGATCTGTTGGTTCTCGTTAAATCTTAGTGATATTTGGTGTATTTATCAAGGAGAGCAGTCAATTGGCTTTTTTTTTATGGAGATTTCAACCTTTTCTTTTGGTTTGTTCTATTACAAAGTCTGGCATATCTAATACTCTGTTCTGATTGTGAAGGATTTCTAAGCCTGTGTTCCTTAGAGGGTTCCTCTAGCCAATGTTCTTTCAATGGGTACTAGATCTCGTTGCCAGCGGCGAGTGGATTTTTGTGGTCTTCAAAGCCTTGTATGGTGAGGGTGTTTGCAGGTGTCCTTTTCCTCTGCTGTCTTTTCGGTGCGTTCTTCAACCTTTGACAGGCAATGGACAACCAAAGAAAAAAGATAACCATTTTGATATTTAATGTACTCTTATTTTTTAGAGGTCATTTTGTGTCAAGTTGTCCTTTTATACAAGCTATTGTTTTCCTTATATATACTCCCTTGAGTGTCTATCTAAAAAAAGATATTTTTTTACAAGATCTCTCATTTTGGGGAAAACCATCAGCCTGTTCATTTCGTCGTAAACGATCGTGGATTATTTACTGATGGCTGGTTTGGTGTGAAAGAAAAAAATATTGTTCCAGCTTATAATCCACGATCATATACGAGCAAATGAACAGGCTGCATGGGCACTCAAGTTATCAAGTGTTGGATATAATATGGGTTTGGCCCATATAATATTTAATAAATCAAATAAAACTCTATGGTACGTAACATTAAGTGTTATATTGCTTAATATCATACGGGATTTTGACTGAACGCTGACTCAGCTTATATGGTTAGAAATTATTCATCTAAATTGAGAAGCTGAGAAAATAATAAAGGCATGTCATTGGCACACCGCCGCCATTGCCATGGGCGGGCCATGAAGCTCTCAAGGTGGCCGAGGCCGTGGCAAAGGGGGGCGAAAGTGGCGGCAAGAAGTGATGGGCGGACGTGGCCAGTCTTTTGCCACTTAAATCCATATTATCACGGGAGTTTCGCTCCTTGATGGTGGAGGCGAACTGACTGCGTCAGTTAACGTCCCTTCCGCTTCCGCTTCCCGTCTTCTGGGATTCTCCACTGCCTTCGTCTCCTTCCCCTGTCGTAGCCATATATCCCGTCATCCGTCAGTCCAGACCCTGTCTTCTACAACCACTCCCGAGAGAGATCAGTATCCCGTCCTCCGTCAGTCCAGACCCTATCTTCTGCAACCACTCCCGAGAGAGATCAGCAGCCTTCTGACTTCCCCGTCCCGTACCTCTACGCGCACGGAGGAGAGGGAGAGCAGGTGCCTCCGGAACCATCAGCCGCCTGAGAATCCTACACGGGCTGAGCGGTGATTAGGTTTTTGGGGAGCGATCCGCGACTGCTCGTCCATCTTCTTCCTGCTGGAGATCGCTCTTGGATCCGTCTTCTCTCTAGAAATTATTCATCTAAATTGAGAAGCTGAGAAAAGGATAAAGGTGTGCCACACGCGCGCGTGCGCCACCGCCGCCGCCGCCGGTGGCCGGGCCGGGCCGGGCCGAGGCCGTGGGTGTGGCGAGGCGAACGAGCGGACGGGCGTGGCCAGTCTTTTGCCACTTAAATCCACATTATCACATGAGTTTCGCAACTTGATGGTGGAGGCGAACTTACTGCGTCAGTTACCGTCCCTTCCTCTTCCGCTTCCCGTCTCTTGGGATTCTTCACTGCCTTCGTCTCCTTCCCCTGTCGCAGCCATATATCCCGTCCTCCGTCGGTTCAGACCTTGTCTTTTGCAACCACTCCCGAGAGAGATCAGCAGCCTTCTGACTTCCCCGTCCCGTACCTCTGCGTGCATGGAGGAGTGGGAGAGCAGGTGCCTCCGAAACCATCAGTCGCCTGAGAATCCTGCATGGGGTGTGGAGCGATCCGTGACTGCTCGTCTATCTTCTTCCTGCTGGAGATCGCTCGAGGTGAAGGAATTTCTATCTAAAAATTTTGAGATGAAAGATTTGGGAGAGGCTGATGTTATTCTTAATATCAAGCTTCAAAGAGAAGGTGATGGTGGGTACCTCTGTTACAAACCCACTATGTGGAAAAGGTGCTAAGTCGCTCTGGGTTCAGTGACTGTGCACCTGCTCCTACACCTTATGATCCTAGTGTGCTATTGAGGAAAAATTGGAGAATAGCAAGGGATTAGTTGAGATATTCCCAGATCATTGGTTCGCTCATGTATCTTGCTAGTGCAACAAGGCCTGACATCTCATTCGTTGTGTGCAAGCTGAGCCGGTTTGTGTCAAACTCGGGAGATGATCACTGGCGTGCTCTTGAGAGAGTAATGGGCTACCTGAAAGGGACCATGAGCTATGGTATTTGTTATACCGAACATCCAAAAGTGCTAGAAGGCTACTATGATGCCAACTAGATTTCTGATGCTGATGGGCTTTATGCTTGTAACAGAATCGACCAATTATACGAAATTAAGTAAGAAAATCATCCATCAGAGCAGACGATTTAGCAAACTTAAGCCCGTATAACTCGGTAGTCCGTGAAATCACGAAGGATTTCAAACCAACTCACATACCAGCTAAGATCGTAATAAGTTTAGCGGTCACCATCACATATTACATAAAAGTTCGCATCACAGATACATCAGAGTTTAAACATAGTTATTACAAAACGAGTTCAAATAGAATTAGCGGAAGCCATTTGTTCAAAACCACACACACTCACACGGAGTTCAAATACAGTGCCAGCTAATGATCATCTCCAACAAAAGCATCAGACAAGACGTAAGGAATGACCATGCCCATGGTCCTAAGCATCACCCATCGCAAGACAAAGGCAGTTGATACAGTAGCCGTAATACATCTGCCCATCTGCAACAAGTGGGAATAAAACCCTGAGTACGAGAAGGTACTCAGCTAGACTTACCCGACATAACCGAAAATAAAGTGACACCAAGAATTATGAAGGGTTTTATAGTAGGGTAGCTGACTCATTTGCAAAAAGCGGCATTTTTAGTATTTCAAGAACATTTCCAAAAGCATTATTGTCAAGTTAATTATTATTAACCTGTCGACTATATTTGCACATATACTAGAGCAACCATGTGATTAAACAAATAATGATAACCAATGATCATTAACAACTTTCATAATGTCATATTCATTATAACTGTCCAAGTGTTCCATCAACATTACTACGATGAAGTCACTCAAGTCAAGTGCTCACTATCCAGGAGCGATGGCGATTCGAATCGATTCCTAACCAGCTGATGATTTATTCCTTACACAAACCTCACTCACCCGCTAAAGTGAGGTATCGGTCACCGAGTAAACTATCTAGGAATTTCGAGTTTGCCAGGAACCACATGTACCCGGGGGCTGACCGACTGCTCTTTGGTCTTATCTTCGCGCCCTCGTGTCCTACCACACCTGCTCCGGCACAGTGCGTTGCGGGCAATCTACTCGGCCCGAATAATCTCCCAGCTTCGCGGTCGAAAGGTACTTTATTCGGCCAGCTAAATGTAAGGCATGCGTTCAACATGACCTGAGGCCCAACAACGGTCGGTCCTTAATCGACACAGACGGAAAGCACTACAGTAAAAAACTCTGTAAGTCTCCGTCCGGTCTCAACTTCATTTAACACTTAGTTATACCATGACTACATAGTTCTCCAAGCAGATCCAGGTAACCACCTATAGCTCGTAGGTGACAGAAAATCATTCGACTTCTACCGGTCTAAGCCAGCTAAGCATTGACTCGACTGCGGATACCAGGGTAACAAGGATATAGTATAACAAAGGTAGCCAATGTATAATGCAGCAACGGTTGCAAACAACTCCTGAACGTAATGCATCAATTAAAGTAAAGCATTTAATTAAAAATTGCAAACCGGGGAGAAAAATGCTCCGGGCTTGCCTCTCTCGAAGGAGCTCGGGCGGTAATCGGGGCACTCTGAAAGTTCCTCAACGTCCTCCTCGTCTGCTTCGATCACTTCCTGCGACTGCACCTTGAGCTGTTCCTCGGGCTCCTCGGGTATGACGACTGGGCTCTCAGTTTGCGATCCTGTATGATGCAGGTGCGTAAGTGCTTATGCAAAAGTGCATCGGATGAAATGAACACAATGGATATGCTTGAATGTAAGGTAGTCAACATCATCCAAGAACATATACTACAAGCACATGTCATCTACCGCATTCTCTTCTACTACTAATATGCTGAGTCAACACATCTCATTAAATGCTTCAAAGATACACCAAAGCTTCACTAATTTCTTAATCACACATAAGGCAACATTAGATTAAACCTAAATTAATAATAGGTTTGAATAGCAACATCTATTTTTATAGCTTAGAAAAATCTTAGAAAAATACCATAGCACAATACTACCGTAAGTAATCTACCATCAGATTTTTATCACATTTGGATAAGTGGAATAGCCTACACAAAAATGACAAGCTATGGCATAATTATGAACATGAAAATACTTTGTACTATGAAAAGTGTCAAACAACAGATGTAATATTTTTCCTATGTTCTACACAGTAAATAGCCATTGTACAAAAATTATCACATGCATGTTTTATACAAATTTTGCTCTCTAGCAAAAATAACAAAAATCAGTCATTAAAGGCACTTGAACTACACCTCATAATTTTTCTACAGAACATGCATGGCATATATTTTTTACAGAAAGTACATCACCTAAATAGATCAACAAAAATTAGAACCATATTTTTCTAACCTATTTTATATTTATTATACATTTCACAAGATATCAGTAATATCAAGAATTAAATAAAACTCTACATTAAAGTATCTCAAAAATGACATGCAATATTTTTATCAGGTAGATCTGGTGACAAGGAACACAACAAAATTTGTTTCAACAAATTTGGAGCTATTTTGAGCAAGTTATAAATTCCCAAAGTATTTAAACAGAAATCTAAAAAATCATTTCTTAAACCCTTTCAAAAATCAGCCGACGAAAATGCTGGGTGCACCCGGTGCTGTGCACCCAGACCCGAGCTAGGGTGCTGATGAGTGGGCCCCCACGGTCAACGGCCCCCACCTGTCGGTCAGACCGAAGCAAGGGCGGGCGGCCGGCATTTTGGCTCGCCGACGGTGGAGCCAAATGGCGTGGTGTGGTCACCACCAAAGACACACCATGACGAGGCAAACATGGTGCACAAAGAGAAGGCACGGGAAGAGCTTGGAATAGGGCTTGACGGCATGCATGGCGGAGCGGTGGCGCTGCTCCCTGACGGCCGGCCATCTCCGACCGAGAAGGGGCGCGAGAGGTGGTGTGGGAGCTTCACCGAGCTCGTGCGGTGTTCGTGCGCGCGAAGGGAGAGCGAGAAGGAGGACGAAGGGGCGACGTCCATGGAGCGGAGTGCTCCGACAAGCTCGGCCACAACTCCAACGAGAGATTCCCAGGGAGAGGGAGCTTCTCACGGCTTACCTATGCGAGCACGAGGTGCGCGAGGAGGAGGCGGAGCTGCGGGCGAGATGGAGGGTTCAACGGCGAGCTAGGGACGGTCAGCATGAGCGAAGTTCCGTGAGGCGAGGCGGGGGCGGGGTGCTTGTTGTTGTTCTTCTTTGTTGAGCGAGAGCGAAAATGAGATGGAGGAGGGAGGCGGACGTGACGCTGCTTTCGCAGATGGAGGCGAAGGCGTGGAGGGGCGAGGCAGGTGAGGTCGCTGCTGCATGGCGTGGCGTCGGCCGGCAAGATGGCGGCCACTGCTGGCGAGCTGGCAATCTGACGCCGGGTCTCGGTGGCTTGGCTTGGTGGAGAGGAGTGACGGGAGGTGAGGGGCAGGCCGGGCTGCTGTCTTGGGTGCAGAGAAAAAAAGGAGGCGGCGGCCCAGAAAGGTGAAAAATGAGATTTTTCAAATTATTTTCAATTCCATTTTCATTCAAACAAAATTTTGAACTATTTTAAAATAGTTTCAAAAGTTGGTGTAAAAATGAAAGTTGTTCCATTTTTCAAGATCTACAACTTTGCTTTTATGACCAAAGTCCAATTCTAGATAGATTTTGAATTACAAAATAAAATCGATATTAACTCAAAACCCTAATTTTTGGAGAATTGTTTAAAAGCAAAATTTGGCAAACTTTGAATATGAACTTGGCTCCAAATTATATCCTAAATATTCATAAGCTATTTTAGTGATCAAAACAAAAACCATGGCATCCAAACATGAGCATGGCATTTCACATCGTTTGAAACATGAATAAATTTTCAATCAACTTAAGCATCACATGAAATGATACTTCATTTCTTTCGAAATGGAATGCGTGAATGATGCTTATGCATGAGGTGATGATGATTATGCTCATGGGATGAAATGGTAATGCATGCTTAACACCGAGGTGTTACAGCCCTCCCCCTTATAAAAATCTCCTCCCAAGATTTGTGTTACGAACCATTTGTTATAAAAATCTTCATAAGCTTTTTATAGATATTCTCCCGTTTTCCAAGTTGCATCCCTCTCATCATGATGATTCCACTGTATCTTGTATGTCTTCACCACACTATTCCGAGTAGCATGTTCTTTAGTGTCTAACACACGGACCGGTTGCTCACGATACACCAAATCTGATTTGAGTTGGATGCCTCGAGGTTCTATTCTTTCCTTCGGAACACGCAAACACTTCTTGAGATGTGATACATGGAAAACTGGGAAGACGGTACCCATTGTCTCAGGTAACTCTAACTTATAAGCTACTGGACCTCTTCTTTCCAAGATCTTGTATGGTCCTACAAATCTAGCGGCAAGCTTTCTCCGGACTCCAAACCGTTTCTTCTTCATTGGCGTGACCTTCAGATAAACATAGTCACCAACTTCAAACACAAGGGGTCTCCTTCTGTCTGCATAACTTTTCTGACATGATTGGGCTGCCTTCATATTTTGCTGAATAATATGAACTTTCTTCTCGGCCTCTTCTATAAAGTCAATGCCATAATACATTCTATCTCCTGGCTCGACCCAAATCAATGGTGTTCTACATTTTCTGCCATTCAACGCTTCGAATGGAGCCATCTTGATGCTTTCTTGATAACTATTATTGTAAGCAAACTCAGCTAATGGTAACTATGACTCCCATGATCCCCTAGAAGACAACACATAGGCTCTTAACATATCCTCTAGAACAGCATTCACTCGTTCAGTCTGACCATCTGTTTGAGGTTGATAAGTGGTACTACGAATCAAACTAGTTCCTAATCCTTTGTGCAAATGTTTCCAAAAGTGAGCCGTGAACTGTGGCTCTCTATCAGATACTATAGTCTTTGGTATACCATGCAACCTCACAATTTCTGCAATATATTTCTCGACATATTGAGGTGGTCGGTAAGTTGTCTTGACAGGTAGGAAATGAGTGGTCTTGGTAAGACGATCCACGATCACCCAAATCGAATCATGTCCCTTTTGAGTAGTGGGCAAACCCAAGATAAAATCCATACTTATATCATCCCACTTCCAACTAGGGACGGACAAAGGTTGCAACAAACCGGCAGGTTTCATATGAATTGCTTTCACTCAACAACACGTGTCACATCTGGCAACATATGCTGTAACTTCTTTCTTCATCTTGGTCCACCAATAATGAGGCCTTAGTTCTTGATACATCTTACTACTTCTCGGATGGATAGATAGCTTAGAAAGATGAGCTTCATCCATGAGTTTATTCCTAAGCTCTCGATCCTTGGGAACCACAAGATGGTCATCAAACCACAACATATCCTGTTCATCCACTTTAAAGTGCTTGGACGACTTTTCTTTTATTTTCTCTTTGATGTGAAATATTCCCTTGTTCGTTTTCTAGCCTTCTATTATCCTACTCTCCAAAGAGCAACTAATCTGAATACTATGTAACACAGCAGGATGCATCAGATCGAACCCATCTTCAAGTAATGGCTGCACATTCAAGCAATGTGACTTTCTACTCAAAGCATCTGCCACTACTTTGGCTTTTCTAGGATGATATTGCATATTCAAGTTGTAATCTTTGATCAATTCCAACCATCTTCGCTGTCTCATGTTCAGCTCTGGTTGGGTAAAGATGTACTTGAGACTCTTGTGATCTGTAAAAATATTACACACATTACCAAGTAGATAATGTCTCCAAATTTTTAGGGCATGCACAACTGCAGCAAGTTCAAGATCATGTGTTGGATAGTTGCCCTCGTGCTTTCTCAATTGACATGAGGCATAAGCAATGACTCTTCCTTCTTGCATAAGGACACAGCTCAATCTAGTTTTCGATGCGTCGTAAAACACATCAAATGGTTTCTCAATGTCCGGTTGTGCTACAACAGGAGCAGTGGTCAACAGTTTCCGCAAGGTGTGGAAAGCTGCTTCACACTCCTCTGTCCACATGAACTTGTGATCTTTCTGTAGCAGACTTGTCATTGGCTTGGCAATCTTCGAGAAGTTCGGTATAAAACGACGGTAGTAACCGGCTAATCCTAAGAAACTTCTAATCTCAGGAACTGTGGTCGGTGCCTTCCAATCCATAACCTCTTGCACCTTACTTGGATCGACTGAAACTCCATTTTCTAACAAAATGTGACCAAGGAAAGGAACTTTCTTCAACCAAAATTCACATTTGCTAAACTTAACATATAGCTTATGATCTCTAAGTCTGGTCAAGACAATTCTCAGGTGCTCTTCATGATCCTTCTCGTTCTCGGAGTACACCAGAATGTCATCAATGAACACAACCACGAACTTATCCAATTCTGGCATGAAAACAGTATTCATAAAAAACATAAAGTATGCAGGAGCATTTGTCAAGCCAAAGGACATGACAAGATACTCATACAACCCGTATCTGGTGGAAAATGCAGTTTTCGGTATATCTTATGGCCTAATCTTGATCTGATGATAACCGGATCTCAAATCTATTTTTGAGAACACCTTAGCCTTGGCTAACTGGTCAAATAGAACATCAGTATGAGGCAAGGGATACTTATTCTTGATGGTTACAGCATTCAGTGGCATGTAATCCACGCACATTCTCAACGTGACATCTTTCTTCTTCTTCACAAATAAGGCGAGACATCCCCATTTAGACTTGCTTGGCCAGATAAACCCCTTTTTTGATAACTCTTCTAGTTGCTTTTTCAGCTCAACTAATTCATCTGGAGGCATCCGATAGGGTCTCCTTGAAATCGGAGCTGTTCCGGGGATTAACACAATTCCAAACTCAATATTCCTATCTGGTGGAAGACCGGGTAAGTCATCTGAAAATACATCCAGAAACTCACACACTACCAGAATCTGATGAATAGGAATAACTTCAGTAGCACATGTCACACTTATAAGGTCTGTTCTCTGAGGCAATGGTACTTGGAAAGTACCCTCACCCAGGGGATCCTTAAGGGTAAGTACTCGACTTCCTATATCTATAACTGCTCCCTAATCCTTCATCCAATTCATACCTATAATGACATCCAGAACTAGTCTAGGCATAACTATCAAGTTCACTCAAAACTTTCTGCTACATAATTCAAGGGTTACCCCTCGAACCATTTGATTGGTCAAAACATCAGCCCCTGCTGAACTTATACGGTAACCATAACCCAATTCTGTGCATAGTTGTTCATGTTTCTATGCAAATGCTTGACTCATAAAAGAATGCGATGATCCAGAATCAAATAGAACAACTGCAGGGTTTTCGTTGACAGGAAACTTACCAGCGGTTACGGGCTCTCCCTCAGGAATCTCATCCACAGTCATACTATGCACCCGAGCATTATAGGTCTGCTGCTTCTTCTTGGGCGGATAAGGATAAAACCTTGGGAAGTGGCTAGGTTGGTCACAATTGTAGCAGGGTCCCTTTGCTGTACCAACAGATCCCATAGCTCCCTTGGAACTACCCTATACCACAGTTGCGGCTGCCTTGTTAGACTGTACTGCCATCTTGTAAGGCTTTTGGGGTCCCCGGAAATTCTGACCTCTCTGCTGTGGTGGCCTGAACCTAGCGCCAGGTGCCGATGGACGATAGGGAGGACGACCTTCCGCAGGTGCTCTTGCTTGGGATGGACCACCTTCTAGGGCTCTCTTGCGAGTCTTGGCTACGATGCTGGCGTTGTTGTTCTTTTCCTGCTTCAGACAATCACTGATAAAGTCATTGAATCTGGCGCGGGTGTTGGTACCCACATACTCCATCATCTTTGGATTGAGTCCTCTCTTGAAACTGGCGATTCTCTTAGCATCAGTGTCAACCATGTCGGGAGCATAACGATACAAGTTGTTGAAGGCAAGCAAATATTGCATCACGGTTTTGGTGCCCTGATTCAACGCGAAGAACTCTCCCAACTTCATCTCGGTCAGTCCAGGTGGAATATAAACTCCACGGAAGGCCTCAGCGAACTCTCTCCACGTAATCTGAGCATTTGGAGGGAAGGTTGTGCGATGGTGCTTCCACCACATTCCCGCTGGTCCTTGCAACTGATGTGCAGCATACTTAGTTTTCAATACCTCAGTCATCCTTAACACACGGAATTTATCTTCCATAGTGTTGATCCATTCTTCAGCATCGAGTGGTTCTGTTGCTTCCTTGAAAATTGGCGGCCTGGTGTCCATAAAATCTTTGAAGCTGCTGTGCTGATTCACCCCAATGCCACCACCCTGATTATTACCGCGCTGAATATTGTTGGCGATGGTACGTAGAAAATCCTCCATGTTCTTCTAGGATTGTTCCGTGTTGCGCTGACTCCCGAGCAACTGTGCGAGGAACACCTCTGGGGTAAACGAGGGAGGAGGTGGCAAATGCGGTTCATGGGGAGGCTCATTGTTGTTGCCATGGTTTCCACCACCACCGGTCCCCCCACCGTTAGCACCTGTCTCAGTGGCCTCATACGTGGTACGTCGAGTATTTGTCATCTGCATATTTCAGCAACAAGTAATGCTTGAGTGAAGCTGTAATAATCGTGAGTGAATGAAAAATTATGCCAAACTGAATTTACTGGAGAGAATAAATTCATACAATAAAACAGTGGCACAATAATCGCATCCCAATTAAAACAACGTCACTAATTAAATTACTTCAACAGCAAACATCACGTCCATACAACCAAATTGTCAGCATACATACACTGGACTTTTATGCGTTCAGATATCGCATTACTAGCTAAGTTCCAATCACATGCCAAGTCTCATAAGTTCGAAGAAAGATACATTAGGTTACATGCCAACAAAAGAAAGGTCATCACGACAGGACCTAAACACTAGCGCAAGGCAACTAGCCTACTCCTCGGGGCCGTCATCGGGGTCGGAGACGTCACCATCGCCCCTAGGTGAAACTATAGGCTCGTCCTCGTCCGTCGTCGTCGATGTCCATGCCAGCGGCATCTGGAGGAGCATATGGGCCAACCCCATTGTAGTGCGCGTGAAACTCCTCGTGTCGGGTTGATGTTGTACTCCTCTAGCTCATCGACCCTCTGCAGTAGAAGGTCCCTCTCGTCCCAGGCTTCATTCCTTTCCTGAACCAACTGTCCAACCATGCGGTCTGCATTGTTGTTGGCTTGAGTCAACGTATGCACCCGCTACATAGCTCTATCACCTCTCTCTATCGCCTGGTCCCGCTGTAAGCTCATATCAGCCAATTGCTCCTGCAAACTAGCTATAGCACGTGCCTGCTTCTTCTTCTGCTTTCTTACCTTGAGCTTATCATGACTACGTAAGCCAGTCAAAGTCCAGTAGGTACTCTCAAGACCCTCATACGCTCTGATGGCGGCAAACATAGCACTCATAGCATGGTTGTCGCTAGCCTATCCCTCAGCTGGACCTCTGACCAAGGCACTTCCCTGAGGCTGAACCCAAATAGCATCACGAGGATCATCCCTAGGAAAGGTGCTAGCTAGAGCTGCTGCAAGCTCACTGGGAAATCTGCTCATGATGTCCTTGATGACATGGAAAGCTGCTCCCTCTACACCCTCAACAGGAGTGCGGCCCTCAAACTCCAAGTGCCAACCATCCCACTCTGGAGCATCACCAAGAGCAGGAACTGTGATCTCTACCACTGCAAGTCCATCCTCTGCTAACTGGCTCTCATTCCAAGAGTACACCGGTTCTTGACCCTCTGGGTACCCCATATCATGGAGCACTCTCCAAAGCAAGGTTGGCATGCCAAACTCGCTCAAGAAGGTGTCCATGGTGCGGTGCTCTCTCGGGGCCAATGGACGTTGAGGTGCTCTTCCTCCGATGGACTTACGGGTGGTCTGCTTCGTGCAGGCCATCTGTAGCAAAATTTCTTTTATTACTCCGTGGGAACATATTTTAGGTGATACAACTTTTATCAAAATGAGATAATCAATTTATAAGGGGAGGAATGCATGACATGAATGAAATGCACAAGTAATATGATGTATGTACGTGCCGTACGTTCTCACAAACTTATGAAATAAATAATTTCTAGCGACGAATTCAATGGCATACAAACGATCTCTCAAATACGTATCTAATACGTTCTACACGATAACGCTGTTATGTACCTGCAGAAGATTCATTTTAGCCCAATTCCCGATGAATGCACAAAAGTAGTAAATTTTATCTACACGCTCTACACGAATCCCCAGATACGTGTACAACGGTAGTACTACCCGAACCATCGTCCTATTGACGGCATCGCCTCAACAGACGGAATACCCATACATGAGATACCTTTGTAAAACATGAGTAGAACATGTAATTACTCCAGCATCATATAAGCATTCACCCTAGATCGGCGGTGTATCTGATCATGCTCTCACAACTCACACTTACCGAGGCGTAGAGGCAAATGATCCATACACTACCACTCAAACAAGTGGCACTCATACAATAGCACGCCGTATGAGCAACGAAAGAGAAATATGACGCAAGAACCCCAAGTCAGTACTTAATTAAGCCACCTAGAGTCCTTAACTGGGCATAAATGATATGACCATTGGCACACTTTTTAGTTTGGAAATCACGTTTTTCAAATGCCTTTTTGTTTTAAATACACTTGTGAACAGTAACACGCTAAACCATGCTCTGATGCCAGCTGTAATAGAACTGACCAATTATACGAAATTAAGTAAGAAAATCATCCGCCAGAGCAGACGATTTAGCAAACTTAAGCCCGTATAACCCGGTAGTCCATGAAATCATGAAGGATTTCAAACCAACTCACGTACCAGCCAAGATCGTAATAAGTTTAGCGGTCACCATCACATATTACATAAAAGTTCGCATCACAGATACATCAGAGTTTAAACATAGTTATTACAAAACGAGTTCAAATAGAAGTAGCGGAAGCCATTTGTTCAAAACCACACACACTCACACGGAGTTCAAATACAGTGCCAGCTAATGATCATCTCCAACAAAAGCATCAGACGAGACGTAAGGAATGACCATGCCCATGGTCCTAAGCATCACCCATCGTAGGATAAAGGCAGTTCATACAGTAGTCGTAATACATCTGCCCATCTGCAACAAGTGGGAATAAAACCCTGAGTACGAGAAGATACTCAGCTAGTCTGAAAAATCATTTCTTAAACCCTTTCAAAAATCAGCCGACGAAAATGCTGGGTGCACCCGGTGCTGTGCACCCAGACCCGAGCTAGGGCGTTGACGAGCGGGCCCCCATGGTCAACGGCCCCCACCTATCGGTCAGACCGAAGCAAGGGCGGCGCTGACCGGCCGGCTCTCGCCGACGGTGAGCCAGCCGGCGGTGTGGTCACCACCAGCAGCTCCCCCGCGATGAGGCGAACACGGTGCACAAAGAGAAGGCACGGAGGAGCTGGAATACCACGCATGGCAGCGGCGTGGCGCTGCTCCCGACGGCCGCCATCTCCGACCGAGAAGGGGTGCGAGAGGTGGGTGGGAGCTTCACCGAGCTCGTGCGGTGTTCGTCTTGCCTTGAAGGAGAAGCGAGAAGGAAGATGGAGGGGCGAGGTCCACGGAGCGGAGTGCTCCGGCGAGCTCGGCCACAACTCCGGCGATATATTCCCAGGGAGAGGGAGCTTCTCATGGCTTATCGAGGTGAGCACGAGGTGCGCGAGGAGGAGGCGGAGCTGCGGGTGAGATGGAGGGTTCAACGGTGAGCTAGGACGGTCGCGCGAGCGAGTTCCGACGAGGCGAGGGTGGGCGTGCACTGCGGCTGTTGCTGCTGCTAAGCGAGCGAGAGGAAAAATGAGATGGAGGAGGGGAGGCGGACGCTGCTCGGCAGATGGAGGCGAGCGCGTGGAGGGCGAGGCAGGCGGGCCGCCGGCGCTGGCGTGGCGTCGCGCCGGGCAAGATGGCGCCACGCCGGCGAGCTGGCGATCTAGACGCTTGGTCGGGCGGCGCAAAAGTGGGATGAGAGCGGAATGTGAGGAGGAGGCAGGCCGGCCTGTCTGCGGGTTGGGCAATAAAAGGAGGAGGCGGCTCGAAGAAGGTGAAAAATGAGATTTTTCAAATTATTTTCAATTCCATTTTCATTCAAACGAAATTTTGAACTATTTCAAAACAGTTTCAAAAGTTGGTGTAAAAATGAAAGTTGTTCCATTTTTCAAGATCTACAACTTTGCTTTTATGACCAAAGTCCAATTCCAGATAGATTTTGAATTATAAAATAAAATCGATATTAACTCAAAACCCTAATTTTTGGAGAATTGTTTAAAAGCAAAATTTGGCAAACTTTGAATATAAACTTGGCTCCAAATTGTATCCTAAATATTCATAAGCTATTTTAGTGATCAAAACAAGAACCATGGCATCCAAACATGAGCATGGCATTTCACATCGTTTGAAACATGAATAAATTTTCAATCAACTTAAGCATCACATGAAATGATACTTCATTTCTTTCGAAATGGAATGCGTGAATGATGCTTATGCATAAGGTGATGATGATTATGCTCATGGGATGAAATGGTAATGCACGCTTAACATCGAGGTTTTACAATGCCACAAGTGGATATGTGTTTTCACTTGGAGGTGGCGCTGTTTCCTAGAAGTCTTGCAAGCAGACTATCTTAACGAAGTCTACAATGAAAGCAGAACTCACAGCATTAGACACTGCTGGATCTGAGGCTGAGTGGCTTCGTGATCTCCTTATGGATTTATCGGTTGTTGAAAAACCTATACCGGCTATTTCTATGAGCCGCGATAACCAGACTGTGATTACAAAGGTTAACAGTTCTAAGGATAACATGAAGTCCACAAGGCATGTTAAGAGACAACTAAAATCTGTTAGAAAAATTGAGAAACTCTAGAGTAATAGCGTTAGACTATGTTCACACGTCTAACAATCTGGCAGATCAGTTCATTAAGGGTCTATCACGCAATGTGATAGAAAGTGCATCGAGAGAGATGGGTTTGAGACCCACTTGAAATTTACTATAGTGGTAACGTGTTCTATGTGATCGGAGATCCCGTGAAGTAGGACGGTGAAACAAGCTAGTAGTAAATTGTGAGGAAAGATCCTTAGTAAGACTCATTTCTGATGCATATCTTTCATTTTCTGTAAGGCAGGCTGCCTTTTGCCTTAATGTGTTCCAAGTGGCTTGTCAAAGCAAAGATATTGTCCTACAGAACATCTTTTAAGGAACACACCTATATGAGTCAGACTGCTGATCACAGTCTATGAGATTTGGGTGATATCTAAATACTCATGAAAGGCACTGAAGTATGACTTATATGCTTCAAATAGAGGGGATGTCTTTTGCTGCCTAGTATCAGCTAAGGACTTTAGTGACATTCAACTCACACAAAACTGTCAATTTAAGGCTTAGTCCATTGTTCAGTTGTGACTGAGTGAAACTATTGTTTTAGATGGATGTTCAACTTAACAGTCTCCATCGAAACACTGATATATAAAATAAATGTGGTTCTAAGACTACTTTATTACAAACCCTAGCGTTTGGTGGAGATTGTTGGATATAATATGGGCTTGGCCCATATAATATTTAATAAATCAAATAAAACTCTATGGTACGTTACATTAAGTGTTGTATGGCTTAATACCATACGGGATTTTGACTAAACGCTGACTCAGGTTATATGGTTAGAAATTATTCATCTAAATTGAGAAGTTGAAAAAATGATAAAGACGTGCCACACGCGCGCGTGCGCCGCCGCTGGCCGGGGCAGGCCGTGGGCGTGGTGAGGCGAGCGAGCAGGCGGGCGTGGCCAGTCTTTTGCCACTTAAATCCACATTATCACGGGAGTTTCGCTCCTTGATGGTGGAGGCGAACTGACTACGTCAGTTACCGTCCCTTCCGCTTCCGCTTTCCGTCTTCTGGGATTCTCCGCTGCCTTCGTCTCCTTCCCTTGTCGCAGCCATATATCCCGTCCTCTGTCAGTCCAGACCCTGTCTTCTGCAACCACTCCCGAGAGATATCAGCAGCCTTCTGACTTCCCCGTCCCGTACCTCTGCGCGCACGGAGGAGCGGGAGAGCAGGTGCCTCCGGAACCATCAGCCGCCTGAGAATCCTGCACGGGGTGAGCGGCGATTAGGTTTTTAGGGAGCGATCCGTGACTGCTCGTCCATCTTCTTCCTGCTGGAGACCGCGCTTGGATCCGTCTTCTTCCTGGAACGTCTAGGCGTCTTCTTTTTGGCGATCCGTTCGTGGGACTGCACTGCGAACATCTACCTGCATCAACTGTGGTCCGCGACTTCGAGCAACGCACTATATCGACTAGTGCGAATGGAGCCTCCAATGCCCTCGGCATGGGACCCTCCATTGGGTACAGTCTAATATCTGTGATTACTGTATTTTGTATTCTTACTGTCTCAATCAGTATATCATCTATACATGCTGTAGCGTTCATAAGAAATATACACATACACATATATGCTGTCATAAACCTGCTGATGTTATATTTCTGGATTAAACTGATAATGAAAATGACTAAATATTCAACATCAAGTTGTCCTTATAGAGCAACCATGGGCACTCACCGTAGATTCGACACATGCCCATGTGCATGCATCCAACGCATGAGAAATGCAGTTTTTCTTTCTAATTATTCATCCTAAGACCTAAGTTTAAGCAACAGTTTCATTTGTTGGATGTGTACGTGTCACAATTTGTGGGTGCTCCATAGGGACCGTCTCCACCCAATTTTTTTTCCCTATTTTCCTATTAGCTGCTAGTGGATGAAATCCAAACATGGCCTAAATCCAAACGAAATCAACAAAAGATTGAAACGTGAAAAGTTATGACGTCATAGAATCAGTGGCGTCCCTGTGAATTTGGGGGCCTCAGCAAAACTTTAAATGAAAGTATGAAACAATGATAAAATGTCGGTGGATTCAGTGTTCTCATCCTCACAAAAAATCTGCATCGAAGTAATATTTGGACGAGAGCATCATAGAGAACCAATATGAAGTATACCTCTATATGCGAGCATCATTATTCACTTATTCTATAAGGTCAATACATCCTGAAGTCATCTCTAATATGTACACACACCAGGGCCACCACCACACAAACTCTGGGTGGAGTAAATTATCACAAGGTACATTATGAACGTGTAAAAATGGAACAAAAATTGCCTATGAGGCTATGGACTCATCCCGTGTTCTATCCTAACTCCTACTGCAAGTGTGGACACAAGCCAAAAAGAATGTGATCCTATAGCACTATACGTAAATCAATACAGGGTGATCAAGTTTTAACTAAATCTATCATATCTGTCGTTTTTGTTTTGAAAAGACTCTCATGGGGAGTTGAGGTGATCAAAGGGTCACGAGGAATAGCAGAGCAGCGGCGACGAAGACGTTTCTGTTGCAATGCAGCTTCAGCGAAAAACTTGCTGAAGGCTGCAATACATTGACTTGGGTGCCATTCGGCGAGGCACCCGTGGTAGCTTCAGGAGTGTAACTGTTCGGTCCCAAGGCTGGTTTCGGGGGAACACCAGAAGGATTTGGGTTCACTGGAAGGTTGCTTGAGTTGTCCACGCTGTAGCCTGGCATGACAGCCACAACATGTCAGGGCATTGCTCTAGTTTCAAGCTTTTGTAAATTTAATCTGTAAAAAATGTTTAGATGGATATGACGGAGCTTACAATTAAAATTTTTCCAACCCAAGACCTTCCTCTCTCGATCAAACACAACCTTCAGCCCAGACATAAAATTCTCTGCATAAAAAATGACTAGCCAAGGTAAGAACATTGAGGCAAGCTATTATCACTGCTTACGTCCAGATTGAGATCAAGATAAAAGAACAATCATGGATGTAGCTGGTGTGTGTGTGTGTGTGTGTTTTGCCCTGATCTCAAATATGACGTGATAACAGGGCACCATGCGAGGATTTGGAATAAATGAACAAAACATTAATAAGTTGGCAAGAAAAGCAAGCCTATTGATTAACAGTAGCATAGCGAATCCATTCAATGGGTTTTCATAATAAAGCAGAGCAAGCGCCTTAAAGTTCAAACAGAAGGTTTAAGAGTTTGAACGCAGAAGCGCTTACCCCCTATTAAGTTAACACCTTCGCTCTTCATAACAGCCAAGCAATATGCCATCGGATTCTGAGAGAGAGAGAGAGGTATTGCAAATTAACAAACTCACTTACAGGGATACAGATAAACAAATAAACAAATAGAGTAGAGTGCCAGTTCTATCTTACAGATGCATTGTCCGTAATGGTAATTATTGGATCATTGACAGGAAATATGCTTCCACCTTTTGCCGTCAAACTTATGTTTGGAGGATTGACAGAACCCTTTGGACTGGAGTGAGCAGCAGCAAATCCATCAGGCATACATGGAGCAGTACGTGTAGATATAATTATGAGGGATTGTTACTAGATAAAAATACCTTATGGAGTAGCAAAATTCAAAGGGCAGAGAAGAGTCAAGTTGGGTTGCCTTATCTTGGACTTGTGAATTGAACTGATTAAGAACGAACATGTGTAAGAACAAAACACAGTGAAAGATGCAGGTAATGTTAATTTTGCCCTTCATTTCAAAAAAAAAAAAAAAATGTTGATTTTGCCCTTAGGGGCATATGCCCCTATGTGTATCATTTCTCCTCCTTTTGCACACGCATCCCCATGTATATCGAACAGTGGATGCACATGATGGCATATGCCCCTAAAGGCAAGTTTTCCGCGTCCGAAAGTTGCAGTGCTGATTAGACATAATACTTACGCTGCTAGTGATTTCAGTGTACATCGGATCAGACAGAGCTGTGAAAGAGGTGCCAGAGTCAACAATAGCATTAAACTTGGTGTTAAACGATTTACTTCCCACCATAGCACCAGTGATGCTTATGTTGTAATATGGACTGCAGAAGAAGGTATACCAAGATGAGGTTGACGAACAGTTTCTTTTTTATATGAAATGTATATATGATGAGTCGGGACATACTTTTGTTTATAAATGTTTAACGGGGTTTCCTGCTGATCTGAGCTTCCAGTGTCCCCAAAATTGATTCTACCATGACCATCTTCTCCAAAGCACATGGAGAAGGAGTTGGCAGCAACTCCTTCACTTGCTAGTAAACTAGGGACTGATATACTGTCCATACCAAGCCCAAGTAGACCATTGGGTGCAGCACTGCCTAGAAATGAACCCGTCTGAATCCGCCCACAACTGAACAATCGGCACAAGATTCAGCACACGGAAATAAGCACAAGCAATTTACAGTTTAGCATGGGGTGTATCATAGAGTGCATACCCAAACGTTATGGGGGCCGTAACAATTTTTGGTTGCCCATACTCCGTTATCAGGTACAAGACATCCTCAACTAGCACACCGGTGGACGACGTGTTATCAGACAAGTATTCGATGCTGTAAGGGCAGTTGCTACTTGCTGATCGGCATGCACTCTGCAGATCACACAAATTGCTACTGCATGGGACCTTCCGGCTAGTACTCGACTTCTGAGGGCTGTATGTATCGAACTTCAAATCCTGTTCAAATTACACGAGGCACAGACATGAGACATGCACAATTTGGTGATAGTACAGTCAATGGATTGGAAGCACCAGGAAACTACAAAATTCTGTGATATTGACAGAAAATAAAAACTTCTCGTTTTCAAAAGAAGAAAAAAAAAAGAGTACACATGTCCAGGACCAGGACCAATGAAGTGGACCTTTTTTAAATGCCTAGAAGGTCCCAGCTGAAGCTGACGTGCTTTGGAAGATTTGCACATGGCACATGCCATGCTTCCATTTTTTTTTTCACGAAATATGTCCGTGATCATGCTGTAATCTCGGAAGAAGCTCGAGAATTAACTTTGTACTCTAATATTTTTACTACTAGTACTAGCATCTAGTAGAGCACAAGATCCAACTCAGTCGCAATCATAACGAAGGGTGTAGTAGAAGCAAGAGAAAGGAGGAGGAGAAGCAGCAGTACTCCGTAGTTGGGGGAGACGAGGGGCGCGCAATTGATGCAGTCGCAGGGCACCCAGAAGAGGTCGCTGCCGGTGTCGAGCGCCACCAGGAACGTCACGTTCGGCGTCCCCAGCGCCACCACCGCGTAATGCAAGCTGCGCAACCAACACCAACCACAGCCTGCTTTAGACCAAAAAGAAGGCAAAAGTAACAACACCAGAGCTCCCTAAACAGCAACCCGATACGCTAATGATTCCATTTCATTCATCCCTCTCCCCGATTCGAAGCTAAGCTAAGCCAACAAGCAAGATTAGATTGACGAGAAACGGTAAGCGAGCGAGCGAGGCAGTGCTAGTAGCTCTCACAATCCCAGTTCGTTGAGCCGGTACGTGTCGTTGCCGTCGGCGAAGGCCACCTCCCCTCCTCCTGAAGCGGGCGCAGGCCCGGCCGCGAGCGACCGCCGACGGAGGTCGTGCCGGGCCAGCGCCGCGTAGTACTCCGCAGTCCCGGCTGGCGGCGCGCGGTGCCCCGCCCACTCACGCACGGTGGCCGAGTACCGGTGGTGGACGTCCAGGCTCAGCGCTTCCGCTGGCACCACCGCCGCCGCAGTATACGCGGCCACGGCGGCGGCCAGCAAAGCTGCCCGCACCCACGCCGCCATAGGCAGCGAAGCAGCGGCGAAGGTAAAGCGAAGCCTTGGAACTCTGGAAATAGAAAGGTCTCGCTTCTGTCCGCGGGCCGCTATTTATCCGGGATTCGTCTTCGGGCGAGGGGGGGGGGGGGGACGGAAGGAGGAACAGGGTGTGTACCTGCCGCTGCCGCCTCCGAGTGCGAGGTGGCCGGTTCGGAGGTGGTGGCCCGGCGGGGGTGGCTGGGTCTCCGCGGGAAGGGTGGGTGGAGGGGCCCACGGCGCAGAGAGGGAAAGAGCGGGATCGGGGGGACCGTCGGGGTCAGACGTCACGCGTCAGTGCGCTGGAAGTTTCGCTTTGGACTCCTGCCGCGGCGTGGTCGGTCTCCGGGTCGCTGAGACGCTGATTTCGACCATGCCTTGATATTTCAAAAAGGCTCTTGGCCGATTATGATATTTTTGGTTCAGACTGCGAGCACGGCAGCTTGCAGCTAAGTGCCGAGCACGAAGCACGATCAGGTAGGCGGATTTTTTATTTGTTTATTTGTTCTTTTCAATTTTTCGTTGCATCATAGCTTACTGTTTTTTTTGTCAGGTAGCACCAAGCACGAGCTTAATATTTTTCGTCACAGCTTTTGTACCATTTGTATAATTTGCTAATTGATTTAGAAATCTTGATTCAATTATTGTCTATATTGTTCACTTTCCGTATCTCAATTCCACCTCTGTCACTTTTTTTAGACGTACTTGCCTGTTATTAACCCAGTTGGTCGAAGCCTCAAACAGTACAAGATTATTTACATATGCCAAAGTTACAATGCCACATCTCTAACTATATGTACATATGACCTGCTTCGCTAGAACATGAGCAACATTATTACATACTCTATTTGTATAAGAAAACAAAAACTCCGGAAAGACAAGCCTAATTTCGACGAACTCTTCACTATGTGTGGGCATATATACACGAAGGATCATTGTTTGGCCTTTTTTTATGGATCTATGGTTGTATTCTCCACCATAAAATTGTGATGTCCATATTGGTGCTCCACGCCTCATTTGTTCGGTTAGGAAAGCCACCAGAATTTGTCACCAAGCTCAGCAACGAAGTATGTATAAAAAAAATTATTTGCCTTTTCAATTGAATGTTATTTGCTGGCTTTGCATCAGGTAAACGGTTTCATCAATCTTTTAATTTTCAAATTTTAATTATTATGGATTAAATTGAACTTTTGCTTGCCCGGACGTGTTGATTTCATTATTGGTACACGAGGATTTGTAACTTTATGCGTCTTACTTAAAAAAATATTTTTCTCCTATTTAGCATTATAGAATTGTCTCTTTCGTAGTATTACAAAACTTTGGCAGCAACGCACAGGGGTGCTGCTACGTATTCGGAGGAAAAGCGTGGTGGCGGCCGGCCGGAATGGGATTGGCCGGTTATGATGTGTTTGGTTCAGGCCGCGAGCCAGCGCTCTCACAGAGGCACTGTTCACGCGAACAGTGTTTCTAAATAGAATAATATTTTTCTTTTACAATAATCAGTCGAAACAGTATTTTAGCTTATTTTTCAGCATTACGAGCACGGCAGTGCGGCACGGGTCCGTCCGTCTGACCACACCAGATGACGCGTGCAAGTTCAGTACTCTAAACTGGGTTTTCAGCGCGTCTTTTTCGCTGTGGTTACTGTTGGAAAACGGACCGAGGAAAGTGTCGTGTGGGCGTGCTCACCTTCCCGACACCATGAGACCCCGTGCCTGAATGAATTATGAATGAATGAATGAACGGGCGGGCGAGTGGGTGATCGATGACCGTGATGTCTTTCAGATAGGAGATGGATAGGCAACGGATGGTTGAGCACCGTACTGGTCAGGTCCGTATCCGGCCCCTGCTAAAACATTTCTTCTTCTTTTCTCTCAAACAAAGTAAAATTTCTAGCTCTCCAGGTTTATATTACCAGGGCTTCACGGCAGTCGAACTCTTGAAGGTTCAAATAGGATAGTAGAGCTATGAGGTCCTGAGTTCCACGACCGACTATTGATGTCCAACGGGGTGGGCCGGCCCTGCCCGGCATGGGTCCGTGCCCGGCACAACCCAATGGGGTCAGGCCAGCACGGCACGTTGTGCCTCCCGGGCCGTTCCGAGGCGGGCATCGTGCCTGACTACAACCCAAGCACGGGCTGCTGGGCCGTTTTTCGGGCCGGGCCGGCCCGAGAAGCACGGGCAGTCCAGCATGCTAGGCCAGCCCGGGGCCCATAGAGAGAGGGAAGGCCGAAGGGGACGCAGGGCAGCCGTGGGAGGTGGCGGCGACCGTCGGCGTGCTCGTCCCCGAGGCGGATCCGGCCGGAGGCGGCGGCCGCGCACCCGCGTGTGGCAGGAGGAGGCACGGGCAGCCCGCGGGAGGTGATGGTGGACGCCACTGAGGAGGATCCGGCCGCGCAGCAAGAGGAGGTAGGGCCGTAGGGGCACTCCACAAAGGGGGCGGGCAGCATGCCGGTCGTCGGATCTGGATCCCGACCGGCGAGCGGAGGTGAGGAGCCCCGAGCCCACAGCGGCGCACCTCACCGGCAGAGTGGAGAAGGAAGGACGGAGGAGCGAGCCAGGCGAGGGCGAGCTGGGCGGGACGCGGGGAGGAGCGAGAGTGCGACGCACGGTGGGGAGCCTGCGGTGCCGCACCTGGCCGGCGAACGAAGAGAGGGATCGAGGGAGAGAAGAGATACGAGTCGAAGGCGAGAGTAGCGGTGCTGCTCGCGGCGCTTGTGGGAAAGAGGGACGGCAACTGGGGATACGGGGAAATGAGATAGGGTTAGGGGGAGCCAGGGAGGTGAGCTGGGGGTGCAGCCGCGCAGGGTTGGTAGGCCGGGCCGCCACCGGGCCGTACGCTGTGGAGCGGGCCGTGCCGTGCTAGCCCACGGGCCTGAGAAGCGGCCCAGGCACGGCCTGCTCCCTAGGGCCGGGCTAGCCTGGGTCCGCTGACCATCAGGCCGTGTCATGCTTTATCTGGACCAAAATTACGGGCTTCATATCGGGTGACGTTTATACGACCGACGACGGGGAGGAACATACAAAATCTTCTTGCACCTGTTATGTGACAAGTGACTTCCAGGTCGTCGCTGCCCGGGCCCGGCTAAAGAGCGGCTGCTCGCGTGATCCGCGGCCTGCGGTGGACACTGCTCAGGTTGGAAGGCGGCTGCCGCCTGCGTTTGACTCTTGTTCAATCAGGCTTCTATAGTCGTCGTTAGTTCGGTCAGGAGTCAGGACCCAGAACAGGACGGCATGCGTGATAAGCTGGCCTGGCCCAAGAAGTTACGCCGGATTGGAATCGGCGTCGACGATTTCCAGAAGCATGGACGTCGGCTCAGCATCAAATACCGTATGATTTGTTCGGACGATCGAGTGGTCTACTACAAGCCATAGCAGCTGAGGAAGTTTTCTCTCCCTCTCGAATATACAAGAGATTTGCGTATCATTATAATTAAGAAGAAGAGTTTAATCATACATACAACACGTTTCTAATAAGCGTCTAAGATGTCTTATAGTTATGATTGGACCTTCCTAGCAGACTGTTTTGAACTTCGATATTACATAAAAGTAAACCACCGAACTAAGAGTCGCGCAGAAACCTACGGTCTCCGCTTTGCATTCTAGTATTCTTGTAGGACGGCTGCTTAGCTTACAATGACCTCTTTCATGGTTCACAGATTTTGAAAAGAGTTTTGGGACTTGGAGCGGGTCATGCACATCCATGATCCACCGGTCTTTGTTTATTTTGTCATCGTTATATATGGACGACAATCCCGCAAAGGCATCGTCCATTTAAAGAAAAGGAATTGCTAATACATTATTATGGAACTGAATTTTCTATTTCTCTCTGACGAGGTGAACCAGAGTGTGGTTGAATTTTCATCAAATGGCTAGCAGATAATCTTCAACCTTGCGTCGTCTTCTTCGATGCATGTGGCTGCCCCTACTCAATCCAACTACCACCGTCCTCCTCGACCCCCAGCCAGGCGCCCCATTGCTTCAACCTCACGTTTGCCTCCACCACCTAGCCGACTTACCGCCTCGAGCCCTTTTCTAAGACCACAGATCACAAATACTGACACATGTGCTGTAGGAAATACTTGATTCATTTCTAAATTATAAGACATTTAACATTTTTAGATGCATAACTTTTGCTATGTATTTAGATGTACATTATGTCTAGATATATATATAGTAAAAACAACGTATCTAAAAGAACTAAAATATCTTTTTTACGAGGAAGCCAAAATATAATTTGGAATGAAGCAAATGTATATGTAAAAGATATTTATCATTTTAGGGTACATCATTATAGTGCAGTCAGCACGTGATGGGTGAAATGAGAGTCGTAGTCACACACACGCCGACGGGATTTGATCTGAGAACCACCTAATCGGCTCTAGTCACACACACGCCGCCGCCGATGGACGGCAGGCCTGCAGGTGTACAACGCCCACACGACACGTAAAAACACATCAGCAACGTTTGATGGGTGCCTAAAAAAATAGAGGGAAAAAATACTATGAAGGTAAGGCAAGCTGACAATGCAATTATGCAAAGGAAATCTCTCGTCATCCATCAGCCCGTTTGTTTGGCTGTGGCTTGTCGTAAACGATTGTAAATTTTTAGTCGGAACAGTATTTTTCTCTCACACAAACCAGCTAGCAGTACTTCTTTACTGAAACAGCAACGAAACGAACGCCAACCGAACAGGCTGACACGTCGTCAGTCAGGGTCCTAGCCCGACCCTTAGTTAGATACTGTACTTTTTTTTTTTGCAGCCTGACTATTCGGCTGATGGTTTCTACGATTTATAAGCCAGCTACTATGACTGATAAGACGGGCTGATAAGTTCGAGCTAATAGGGCCAACACCGGTGCCACGCACAAACGGCAGCCGCTGCCGATGGCAACGTTTCCCGTCGGCCATCCAGGCAGGTCCGCGGCCTTTTCGTTGGTTGGTTTCTGAGGTGATAAGCTCGACTGATGCTGATTTATTGCGAGAAGAAAACACTTTGGCTGGTTGCGTCGGACTCCAGAGTCCAGGAACCACGAACGAGCACGCATCAGACGGAGTCCAAGTCAAGGCGGCTGACGTGCGGGTGGCCGTCCGGTCGACGTCGACGTCCGTAGCGGCAGCGCTATCAGTCGAGCCGTCCGGTCGACGTCGAAGTCGAGTACCAGGACGTGTTTAAAGTTTCCCCGCGGTTGCCTCTGCTTCGCTCGTTGGTTAGGGTCCAGTCAATCAAACCAATCCGCTCAGCCAGCAGAAGATGACCGGCTCGAGCGTTCACCTGGCACTGGCACATCATACCGCCCGGCGAGGCCGAGGTCCGTACGCAGTGTGATCACGTCTCACACGCCCAGCTCCCGGATCGGACAAGCGAGCATCGAACACGTGCGCCGGCACTTGCAGGAGTAGTGATGAGCTAATGACAGAGCCACCAACCGCGGACCCAGATCACCCTTGCCGGAGGAGGTGGCAAGGGTTCAGCCGTTCAGGCCCAGTCACGCGATCCAAGCACGATCTGCTGAACCAACCAGAGCGAGCCAGAGCTCGTGTCCGAGAACGGATAGACACGGGAAGCGAGATCCGACCCACCTGCTCAGATGGCGCGTTAGGGCTTCGGGTCAGGCATGGGGGCTCTGCACCTGATCTATTTCGGTCCTGGGCAGGGATGATGGTGATCGTCTACCAAACGAAGGCCCAGAGTCCCAGCGATCTTGACACTCGTCTATAGATATGCAACGCGCCAACGCAGAAGACCAATGTGTCCATGTAGCAGCACACTGAGAGACCCGACAGGCCCATAACATAGTCCCGTCAGTCAACGAAATAACCAGGGAGTCAGGGAGAGGGAGAGGAGTGTTAATATTAAGAAAAAACAGGAAGAAGAGCGAATGTACGGGATTATGTGAAGTTTAACATATTGCAGGCTCCATTAGTCCTATGCAAGGGCTTCACATACTTATCCATTAGTTTGGCCAGTCTCACACGATTGCTAGCTTATAACAGTACAACGGGCAAAGTGGTATGCTATTCATCAGTGCAGAGTTTACACACAACTGGCATAAGAGCTGTTTGCTTGTCAGCCGTTCAGCACTAGCCAAACATCTGTACGACTGTATCCTTCATAAGGCCACTTCAAGCACCTACATTACATCGAAGTAAACATCTCGATTCGTTCTCCATTCTGGGAAATAAGGGGGTCCAGGATGCTGATCCATGTGCTGTAGTCGATAGGCGAGCCACCCCCAGGCTGAAGGAAACCATTCACAAAGAAGAATGGTGCGCCATAAACTCCCCTCGTGCACCCATACTGAAGCAGAACATAGCATCGTTCAGGATAATTTCATCAGAGATGAGCAAACTCAGGGTAGATATTTAGAATTCCCAATGCATCACTTGGAGCATAAGGGAAAGCTAACCTTGAAAGAAACTCTCGCTGCCGAATCTGTCTTCGTGTCGCTGAAGCCTGACAGGAACTCAGATACTGAATTACCAACAGTCTGCGCAGCCATCTTCGACATTTCTACAGCTACAGAAGGGCTTGAGAGCGATGATGTGGCAGAATTGTAGAACTTTTCCTGTTTGTGTTTTATCAATAAGGCAATTAAACATTTCAGAGAAACTGTAACATGGTAAGCTGTAAGAAAGAGGACAGCATGTGTATGGCAAAGAAAGCTGTGTCAGTACAAATTGCTTTAGCAGCAATAATTTCTGCTGTCATAACTTTGATGAAAGCAAAAATGTTCTATGTTGCTCCCTAAGGGCCAGTTTGGAAAAAGAAGAATTGGGATCCAAATCCTTAGGATCTGTTAGAACTTAACGCTATAATTGCCTGGAGCAACCCCCTTCCCCTAAAAAAGGGCTAGAGAAATTCTGCTTTCTAAAAAAAAGCAGGAATCTCTTTATAAAAAAATGGGGTAGATATTATAGTAACACATTTCACTGAACATAACTGAGATTTAGTAAAAAAAAGTCCATCCCCTACTAGAATAGAATTCAGAACTCACTGATAATAAAAGAGAGCTCAATTGGCACATAAAAAGGATAATCAAGCAACGATATATTGTAATGGGGAATGTGGTGGACCTGGTTCTTGAAGAACAGCTCCAGCAATGGATATGTTGATGATGAATTCAACTTGTTAGCTATGTAAAGCGCACGGCAGGCATGGAAGGCATATGTGTGGTATCTGTAGTTGAACAGAGGAAGAAAATGTATGAATCAGTAGTCAGGAACTTACTAATAGAAAAGAACAAGAGCGAACAGTTTTATAGTTGAAAAGTCCATAACATGAAGCACTTTCAGTATACAAATTGTACTGCCAACGAAAAAAGAAAGTCTGCAACCGAGCATAGAGAAGCAACTGTAACACCTGGCACCTGGAAGAATTCACGGGACCATGTATGGGCCCGATTTAGTAAAGAAAAACAATTGACATGAGAGAGCATGAGATGCAATCATTGGCTCTAAATAGCACCATCCCATTATAAAAGTGGAGCACCCACTTGATTCTGCAATTGCAAGGTTCTGTTTTAGCAAATAGCAAGCTTAACTATTGATCTTGTTCTGTATTGTTTAGTTAACCTATTAGTGGGATCTGGGAATAGTTTTAAGCAACTGAGTCCAGGGGCCAACCAATTGCAGAAAAGGCGCTACCACAATACTTTGTTATGTGTAACTAATTACATAGCGCCTACTAAAATGCTTTACTTTCTTGCGAGCCAATGAAACAGTACATCTCCAAATACAGTATATAGCATTAACAGTATGAATCACACCCAACCAAACGGGAATATATGGAAACAAACAACACGAATGAGAAACAGACTGGTTTGCTGTCAAAATTTTCCACCCTAAGGCCTTGTTTGGATGTAGTCAAATTCCCATCGACATGTGTTGGGGTGGATTGGAGTGGAACTTAACCTAAATTCCACCTCAATACACCCCAACACATGTGGACTGAGGTGAATCGGATAACATCCGAACAAGGCCTAAAGCGGCATCATAGTGACACCAGCACCAAATCAGGGACATCCAGCCTGAACCAGAGGATCCTCACGAACTTGCCCTTTTTGAGAACTGCTAAGTTAATTACCCCAATTTCGTAGTGAGAAATCTCAGATTCGGCAGTTTAATCAGTGCAACGGGCTTTAGTGAGACTACTCAGCTACTTCAGCTAATCAATGTGACTATGAGACTGTCCACTGATCAAAACCCACTAAAATTTCATCGCTATGGAAAAGTTTCTCCCGATAGGCCCTGAAAGACAGATACCATGTTAGAGTAAGCGCCCGTGCTTACGGTAGCGGGAAGGGGTGGACGATGAGTGAGACCCGCGGCGCGTATCGCTCGACGGCGAGCTTGAGCGGCTGCCAGGAGTCGCGGCTGTCGGGGCAG
This sequence comes from Miscanthus lutarioriparius, assembly GCA_904845875.1. Lineage (NCBI taxonomy): Eukaryota > Viridiplantae > Streptophyta > Magnoliopsida > Poales > Poaceae > Miscanthus > Miscanthus lutarioriparius. The sequence goes on along the minus strand of CAJGYO010000004.1, from coordinate 24,636,746 downwards.
AGCGGGTCGAGGAAGGCCTCGACGAGGACGGCGTCCTTCCAGGCCGTCGCGGCGCCGCCGCCGTAGGCGAAGCCGTCGTACCGCGGCGGGACGGAGGCCTGCGCCTGGAGGAAGAGGAGGTAGTAGGAGCAGGAGGCAGCGACGGCCGCGAGGAGGAGCAGGCGCCGGAGCAGCGGCGCGCGCGGGGGCCTCGCCATCTGCGTGTGCCTCTCGATCGATCCTGGAACTGGGAGCAACGAAGTCGCCGCTGGGTCTGGCACTCTGGCTGGTCCCGGAAATGGGGAGAGGAGGAAGAGCGACGCCGATAGTGATCGTGGAATTCGAGATCTTTTTCTTGTCTTCACCCTTTGCTTGCGTTCCGATTAGGGCCCATATACAGTCGAGGTGTAGTGGATATGAAGTTTAGGCCCAACCCACCAGATACGAGTGCGATGGCCGGGCCTTTTTCTTGGACCACGTCGTCTGTATTCCGTGTGCAGCCGAGAAAGCAACGCCGCCCAGCCTCCTGTGTGTGTGATCACAGCTTTGGCGTGAGCCGTGCGAGAAACAAACGGATGTGGGAAGACTGCGGCGGAGCAGCACTACTCATTAGCTGGAGCAGCAGCACTGCAGCGGCCAGCAGCCAGCAGCCGGCTGGAGGAGCAGTAGTAGTACAAAACTGTGCGCGCGCGACGCGACCGATCGAGCAGGGGGCAGCTCTCCTGCCGGCGTGCACTGGCGCGGCGTAGGGGTGCGCGCAGCGAGGCCTGACCGCGCCTGCATCCCTCTTCCCCGTTTCACGAATCAGCACCAGGCAGGCAGGCAGCTGCTGCCTGCTGGCGCTGGAGCACGCACGGTGCCGTGCGGCAGGCAGGTAGACCGCGCGGCGCGCGCGTGGGCCACGGCAGGCGGCGACAGCGGTCACGGCCTCGTTCGTGCTCACGGCTCACGGCTCACGCACGCACCAGAAGTCCAGAAGAGAGGACACGAGCAGGAGCAGCCGTAGCCCGTCGGCATGCTGGCAGGCGACGCGACTACAGTCGTAGAGTACTTTATAAAACTACTCCTAGACTCCTAGAGGAGTAGGCATACGTACTGGTAGACAAGTAAACAAGTGCAGGAAAAGTGGCGACGAGCAGTGTGGCTCGAAACGTTGGTCTGGTCTCGGAGTGGCAATGGCAGGCAGGCCTTTGCGTGGAGGCGACGCCGGAGCCGGAGTGGACGACTCCCTTCGCCCCGTGCCCCCTTTCCCTTCGCCGCTTCGCGTTTCGCCATACGGAGGCAGGCCGGACCGCCGGAAGGCAAACAGAGACTGCTGAGTTAAAAAAAGAGAAAATTCCTTCATTGCAATCAAAACTATACTAATTCCTTTATTGCCATTTAAATCTATAAGTTTCCTTCATTGCCATTGATTTATAATTTTTATTCCCTTGTATACCATTGCCGTTACTTTTTTTTATTCATCGTGCACACAGTTCAAATCTTTTCTTTTTTCTCTTCATTTTCCTTTTTTTTCTTTCCTTTTTTATTTCTCTTTCCTTCTCCCCTTCTTTTCTTTTCCCCTCCCCCCTCCTTATCCGATCGGCCTCTCTTTCCTTCTCTCTCTCTCGGGAGGCGTCCAGGCCATCACCCGTGCCCCCACCTATGGTCCTCTGCCCTCCACCTTCGCCCATTGACCCCCCCTCGCCGGGGACGGACGCCGATCGACAAGCCTGCGCCTTGCCACCGCGCCGTGGTCTCCACCGGCCTTGATCAAAGGCATCACACCGCCGCCGGTGCCTCCACCCGCCGGTGCTCCACTCACCGTGTTTTGCAGGGCTTCTGCCGGCTTCTGGTCATGAGCCATCTCGAGGAGCCACCGTTTGGCACGACTTCATCAAAAGCCGCTCAAGAAGCTGCTCGATGAGCCGTGCCAAAGGGGGGCTTAGCCTCTGTGCCTAGCTTGGCCTCTCCGTCGCGATGGCGGCTTCCTGCCGCCGTCGCAGCAGAGCTAGCCCACCGACGAAGACAAGGCGTCAATGGCCAAGGTATCCTCGCCGCCGCTCGGCACCCTCATCTCGCGCCGCTTGCTTTTTTCTTTTCCGCCGCTTGACCTAGTAGGCCGCACCGAAAACATCTCGGCCGTCGAGGCTACGGTCCGCGCCCACGCTTCCGAGCTGCTCTGTGACACCACCACCAACACGAGCCAGCTCGTCGACCTACCCCTCCCGGCCAACCTCTCCGCCAGGGTGTGTCCGAACTGGCGCTACGCGCTTGCAGCAACGCGCTCTGGGGCCGATGGCGTAACGCCACGGGATTCACCATCTCGCGCGTCGTGCAAATTTCGTTCGCGCCGCCTCACCATCGCCTTCGAGCGCCGTAGGAAACTCGCCGCGTTCGCCGCGCCGGCCAAGGTCGATCTACCGCTGGCGCGCCGTGGCCGCCCTCTCGTCTGACGACGCGTGCGGCGGGCCCGACGCCGGGTCTCGCTCCGCTGCTTGAGGTTGTCACCGAGGCTCCACTTGGCGTGTTTCGGCGGCCGCCAGAGAGCGCCTGGACGGGCCGACGGCGGGGAGGATTGCCGGACAAGTTCTCGTGACCGACTCGTGGTTCGTGGCGGCTGCTGTTCACTTCACGTCAGGCAAAGATTACCGGGCAAGGAACGGCGAGTTTGTCGGCTCCCGAGAGGCGTCGTCGGTGTCCGACTCCAACCTAGCGTCTACGACAAAGGAGTCCTTTGTCCAGGTGAGCTGGCACCTCTCGCCATCGCTGACACCGGCGGACCGTTGGTTGGAGCTAGACACCACCTGTACACCACCGTGGCAAAGTTTTAACGGTGTGCACGGTGAATCAACAAAAAAGTAACGGTAATGGCGTACAAGAAACAAAAATTATAAATTAATGGTAATGAAGAGAACTTATAGATTTAAATGGCAATGAAGAGATTAGTATAGCTTTTGATGGCCATTAAGGAATTTTCTCTTAAAAAAAAGGTGGTCCGTAGATACGTGCTCTGCATCTGCTCCCGTCCAGCTGCAGTAAATAACGAATCAACGAATCAACGGAAAGGCACGCAGGTGGCGTACCGTACAGACTACAGACTGACACACGCAACAGTAGCAAACATTGACACTCGTCAGTGCAGATAATAGTACTAGACGGGCGAGTAATAAAAAACTTTCTTCGTACGCGTACGCCCAGCGCAGCAGGGGTCGTGGAGCAGAGCAGAGCAGTGCTATCCAAGGTCAAAGTTTCGCTTTGGCACGTCGCGTGTCACTAGGGGCATGCAGTGAGGTGGACTATCCTCGCTGACGCATGGATATCAGGAGTACCACAATGCAGCATTTTTTTTTTCTGGCTAGTAACCGAGAACGAGTTGCAAAGACACAGAGACGATTTTCAGGGCTCGCGGCTCCACAAAACCCGGGCCTGCGCCCCCGCGCACGTTGCCAACCATCCGCTGCCCTGCCGGCTGCCGCGGATAAAAAACAGGGAAGAGACACCCGTCGCCCTTGTAACTTGGGCTCGCCGGACTAAACAACTCCGCCACAAGCACCAGGCCCAGTTGTTAACGCTCCTGAGACACGGCTAACAAGGCGGGTTACCGCAAACAAACCGAAGCCATGAGCAAATTGAGCAAGGTCCGGGACCCCGCGGAGAACACAATAATTGGCCAGAAATGGTCTGCCGCCGTGCCGCGCCCGCTCGATCTCTGCTTTGCCCGCCCCCGTGACGCGCACTGCTGCTGCGCCCGCCTGCCGCAGCGTATCAAAAGGATGAAACGAACCGCAGCGCAATGATGGGGGGCGGCAGGAAGCCGCAGCCGGCCGGCGAGCGAGCTGAGGCAGAAGCTCCACACAGTATTTTCTGCCGCTGTGGCAGCGCAATGATCCACGGCCCCTGTGCTACCTGAAACGATGAAACCATTGCGAGCTTTCCTGCCGCCAATCGGTTGATGGGTTCAACGTGGGCGGAAGTGTGGGAGACGGCGCCGGCTCTGTACTTGCGTCCTGTGCGAAATTCGTCCGTGGCGTCCAAAAACCATCGACAGACTGTTTCGGAAAAAAAATCCTGTTCCTAAACTTTTTTCTATGAAATTGAACTGCTTATAAAATTCCTACGAGATTTCTATAAAATTACTACGTTCCAAATAAGCCCAGGATTGTTTCTCGTCGGATGGGGCAGAGGAACTAGGAATAGTATCATGTGCCGAGCGTCGGTTCAAATCAATCGGCTTCCTTGGTGCTACCTACATTAATAGACGGTCAGTCATGCATCCAGACAATTATCGAACATATTTGGCATGACTTAAGCTAAATTCCACCGGTCGTAACCACTCCCTCCATCCATAAGCAGCATGTTCGGTTGGCTGGTTCGTATCGTTACTGGTTTGTTTATGTGAGAGAGAAGTACGGTTGGCAGGTTCATGCAAATAGTATCCATGTGAGGGGGCCAGCCAGCCAGCCCCAGCCGATCAGGGCGAAGGTCCGTCTCGGAGGCTTGCCAGAGTAGCTTGTCGTGGATCTGAGCTCCACCGAAGTTTTTGGTAGAGCTCCTGTTGGTGTTTCGAGTAAACACCAACGAGTAAATTTGTATTATTGCGCGTCTGGTTCGGATGATGTACTAAGAGTGCACGAGGTTTATACTGATTCGAACAGAATGTCCCTACGTCCAGTTCGTTGCTGCTGCTCGTGTTACTAACACTGAAAAGTTCGTAGTAGGAGTTACAAACGGGCGAGAGAGGGACAGGTCCCAAGTCTCTGATGGAAAGAACGAATGGGTGCCCAGAGCTTCGTCGCTGCCCGGCTGTGTGTTCGAGGTTCGATGCTAGTGATTCTAATCTGATCTGATGCGGTACGATAAGTTCTTGTGCGATGCGATGCGATGCCCCCTTAGTGGGGTGTCCTACTTTCCCTTTTATAGGTCAAGGGAAAGCACGGGTTACAACAGAAAAAAAGAGAAGAACGAGAGGAAGAGCAAGTCCTTCAGGGTCGTCGGACCTTTCCTTTCCTTTGTGCGGGCCCCGCTGACACGGCAGGTGGTGACAAGGACAGCCCCACGCCGGGTGCCTGTCCACCTGATGATGCCATGCCCTGGCGTTGTCAGCGGATCGTGACGTCCCATTCCACCATGGCGGGCGGCGCGGCGACCCAACATGCTGATCAGCGACCATACAGGGAGTAGACAGACACAGTGACCACGCGTCCGTCACTGTGGGCGATGTGAGTCCCCTGGAATGACATGTCACGGGGATGGGTCGTGTTGAGACGTGACCGCTCCCTACACGATGCCAGAAGTTTGATCTTGGGTTGTACTTTCTGGCCCGTAGTGGTTGGCGGCGACGTGAGCTTCCGTCAGGAACCGTGCCCGAGGGATCGGGCGAGGCGGAGCCCTTCCTCAGACGTCGGGCGAGGCAGAGCCCGCCCTCGGGGGTCGGGTGAGGCGGAGCTCGCCCTCAGGCATCGGGCGAGGTAGAGCCAACGGCCTCGATAACGGTTGGAGCTGTAGTCGCACCCTTGACTGCCTGGATGGATTAACGTATAACGACCATTAGCCCCTCCTCTTAGGGTACCCTAGTATTGGTCCCCGACAGTAGCCCCTGAGCCTTCGGAGGAGTAGAATACTCCTTCGGAGGTTTTTGCCTTCTTCTGTATCCCATGACGTAACCTGGGAACAGCGGTTCCCTTTCGTCGAGACCGGACCCTTCGCGGGTATGGCAATGAGATTTGGTGGTTTGTTAGCTGGCTAGTTCGATTAGCATCCCGCCATCCCGTTCGCGGGGATCCAGCTAGGGTCAGCTTGGTGATCGACCCTAGATTATTGGTGTTCGATCCATATAGTTCTCAGGTCTGTTCGACCAGTCCCGAGGGCTACACGCCTTTCTTTGAGGAAAAACCAAGGATCGTAACCGGCCGAGACTCAAACGTGAGTCGGGATGCCCGTGGCGCTCGTGCGCCTGGTTACTGTCCGCTTGCGGACTCACCCCTTTCTAATTCCTTACCTTGAAGGTACCCAGAGCGGTTGTCAAAACCGTCGATGGGCCAGCCTTTGAGCTCCTGGGCCTAGATGGGCCATAGAGGTGTTTTTAGATACGTATTCCTCGCACTTGTAACGAGTCGTGACCCATCCGGAGAGGCGAAATGTCCGACGAGTTTACCGAGGGAACGGATAGAGATTGCGTGCGCATATCCCGTGGCATGACGTTGTGGCAGATCGTGGCAGGCGTGGAGATCTAGGCGGGTGGTTGGTTTCCTCACGCCTGTCACCCTTATAAAACCAAAGGGTTCGCCCCCTGGGTTTCATACCTTGCCTTCTTGCCTTCACATCTGCAACCGCTGCCGCAAATCGCTTAGGCTTCCTGCATCCACGTCCCCACCGCCATCGAGCTTGCATCCACCCGCCCCCATCTTCTAATGGATCTATGGTGCCGCTTTGACATCACCTTCCAACGCATGGAGGGCCTCGTCTATCGTGGCCTTCTCCGTGCGTGGACCTCGGCCGAGGAGTGGGCTGGCTGAGGAGGATGCCACCGCCTAATGGCTATGTGGTGTCATTCGCGTACTTCCATGAGCGCGGGTTCACCACCCCCGCCCACAGATTTCTTTGGGGACTACTTTATTACTACAATATCGAGCTGCAGCACCTTAATCCCAACGGGATTTAGCATATGGCGACGTTCGTCGCCATGTGCGAGGGATTCCTGGGGATTAGTCCCCACTTCGATCTGTGGCGGCACTTCTTTGCCGTCACCCTCTAGAAGAAGGGGTAGAAGAGTGGCAGGTAGGAGCTGCATACACCGATGGGATACGCTGACATCCACCTCCGGAACAACCGGGTCAGCGAGTACCCATCGATGCGGCTGTCGACCTCCAACAAAGGGTGGCATTCGTAGTGGTTCTATCTCAAGAACGACACAGCCGCCCCCCTACCGGAGTTTACTGGGCGCCTAATCGAAGAGGCCCCAGAGTCATGGAGGAAGTGGGGTGTCCCGAAGAAGGACAAGAAGAAGATCTAGGACCACCTCATCGCCATCCGAATCCTGAAGGAGAGCGGCCTAAAGGGGTTGGGCATCATCGGGGCCTACCACACGAGGAGGGTGGCGCCGCTGATGAGGCGCGCGCTCCTGCTGTATGTGATGGCGCCTGAGGCGTCATTCGATGGGACAACGCTTGCCGAGGGAGCGCTCTCCCACTCTGAGGTCATGCAGCGCATTAAGGAGGTGATGGAGCCTTCGTGGGACATCCTCCAATGTGGCCAAAACCACGACATGTCATCTTTGTAAGTTTGCCCTCCTCACGCCTTCTCTTCAATTGATTTCTTAACCTCTTGATACTAACATTGAGAGGGGCGGGACCAACCGAGGGACCTCATCCTCACGGATCACCTGGCTCCATTGCCAAGGGATTCATCGGTGAGGGCGGCAAATCATGCCAAGGGCGAGCGGCTGAGGAAGGTGAAGGAGGACAAGAGGAAGAAGAGGCAGCAGAAGCTACAGGCGTGGGAGAGGGGTAGGACACCGACAGCGACAATGATGATGATGAGGAAGACGACGATGAGGTAGTCGACGACATCGAGTGGGATGATTTGGAGAGCGAGGATGTGCTGACATGTATTGGCTCATCCTTGCAGGAGTCGGGACCCTTCCTGTTCCATGGAGGGGAGGGCACATCCGTGGAGCCAGCGGAGACGGGCCAGACCATCGGCTCACCCCAGGAGCCAACAGGGGCAGGTGGCTCTACCGCCATGCCCAAGGTGCCAACGGAGGCGGGTGGCTCCACCGTCTTGGCCCAAGATCCGAGGGGAGCGAGCCCCTCTACCCGGGAGCAGGGGGCGGGCTCGAAACGGCCTCACCCCAAGGAGACAGAGCAGAGGTCTGGGGGTTCGCCCCCCAAACGTATCTACCGCCCAACAGTGCCGATGTGAGTCATCAGCTCCTCTGCTTCCTTTGCTTTGGGTGGATTTCATTGTGACTTATGTTTTTTGTTTCTTGCAGCTTCGGGAGGCAGCGTAACCCGTTGGTGCTGGCACCAAAGAAGTGCGTCTCCCTTCAAGCAAGGCGGCAACCGTCGGCTAGCGTCGGCCCGTTTTGGGTGGGAGTGGTGCCAGTGTGACTGCATCGCCGATTGGTCAGGCATCTCCCGTCGTGGCCCGTGCCCTCGGTGGGACGGGTGGACATGGTGGCGAAAGGGGTGCCTTCGGAGATCACCAAGCAGTCAGCGATGGTGGCAACACTGCTACCAATGATGGGGCGGATAGGGCTACCGACCGCGCTCGTGGCGCCGACCGCGGTGGGCGTGACACAGCCGTTCATGTCCCCATCAATGCAGGTGGAGGTGGCGGCGGCTATGATAGGCGGGTCTCAGTCGGGGCTATCGTGGTGACGCCTAAGGTATCGATGCGACCCGCGGCATCGGTATCCCAAGCAACAGAGTCTAGCATGGGCCGGACGAAGGGGGACATGACTGAGGGGTCCCCAGACATCGTGGTGCTAGGAGAGTGGTCGACGCCCGTACTGCTGACCCCTTCCATCGCCAGAGGGGGTGTCCCGGTGGGAACGTCGTGGTGAGAGGGCTCAGCGACGCTTAGAGCCAGCTGGGAGTCATCTCTGGCCCTGATGTCGGTGGGCGGTGACTTGCCTGCGTGGGGCAAACCCCTGCTCTAGTGGACAAATCCGGAGGACCCAGTGTCGATGCTGTTCACCCTCGACGACGCCACCGAGAGCATGGAGCGGGAGAGCCTCGATGTGGGAGTCGCATCCGTGCTCGAAGCTCTGGACCATGCCCGGGGTGCCTTGGCCGACGTTGTCGTTTCCACTGGCCTGGTACTTGCTTGATCCTGCTTCTTGCTTTTTCCTTTCTCCGTATATTTTTGTATTCTGACCATCGTCTTCTTTCGGTCCCTCATCGCTCGTAGCTGGGGAAGTCGCGATTCCTTCGTGAGTGAAAGGACTTAGGATGCCACCAAGAGGGGGGGGGTGAATAGGCGTTTCTGAAAATTAACACCTTTAAATGCGGAAATAATTAGAAAAGATGGAAACTCCAAATTAAGAATAATACCACCCCTCACAAGTTAGCCACAGAATAAACAAGGTATAAAGAATATATCTAGAAGCTACAACCTTGCAACACAAAGTTAGAACAGAAAATAAATATTTTCCAGTACTGAGCTCTAATACCGGACGTGTCCGGTATATATGATTTCTGCAGATCAGCCCCGAACTTGCTCCTTTCAATTTCTATCTTTCAAACCAAACTGCAGGCACCTACTAGAGATGACAATATACACAGAGAGCCTGCACAAGAGCTGGAGCAACACAAATATCAAATGAATTGCGAATTGAGACATGATATTTGTTTTACCGAAGTTTGGACTCGTTTGAGTCCTACTCTCCGTTGAGGGGGCTACGGGTGACCCAGCGAAGGTCAGCCCTAGAGGGTACCACGAAGGTCACTCTAGCCAAGTCTTTCCAACTCCTTTTCCTCCTTCCACTAGTTGATTCTCGAGGCGGCGGAATCGACCGTTACAAACTTTCCAAGGCACACCACAATCTCTCGGGTGCTCTCCGGCGACGTCTAGCCGTCTAGGACCGAAGAGTCCAAGAATAACAAATGCAAATCACGAGATCGACAATATGCACTAGTGCTCAAGTGGTTGGAATTCTTTCTTTTTGAATTTCACTCAACCCACAATTTGATTTGGCAAATTTGATCAATCACTCACTAATAGAGGGTTGGGAGAGTTGGCAAGGCTTAAAAACGTGTGTGTATCAGCAAAATCAACAGCCTCCAAAGGTGGAGGCCTAGGGGTATTTATAGCCCCCTTGGAAAAACTAGCCGTTTTATAGCCGTTGTCATACCGGACACGTCTGCCCCAACGGTAACTAAGTTACAGTGACAATGTGAGGCATCAGAACTCCCGATGAATGCCGGAACTCTCAACCGTCGGAACTCTCGACCCTCAGCATATTTGAAAACCATGTAATTGAGTTAAACTATGTGAGGTGTCGGAACTCCCGATGCATGCCGAAACTTCCGACCGTCGGAACTCCCGACTTACGTCGGAACTCTCGACCCTCAAGGCAGTTGAAAACTAGTCGTTGGCCTCTGGTCGTCCATACTGGACATGTCTGGTACCGGACATGTCCGGTATGACCAGGACAGTGAACCCTCTAAGTCAGTTAAGCGTGAAACGTCGGAACTCCCGACCGTCGGAACTTCCGACTTATGTTGGAACTCCCGACGAACCAACCCGAGAACAATAAGAATTTTATCGTGGCTTGGCACATACCGGACACGTCCGGTATCATATTGCCAGACCAGCAAAACACAAGTTAGCTCTTTTGTCTCTCAAACACTCAAAACTCACATGGGTTGGCTTGAGCACTTATGAAACATTATCTATCAACATGATGCATCCCTCTTAATAGTACGACATTCCTATTAACTCAAATTTAAAAGTATAACGAATTTAAGCCTTTTGAGTTGATCTCTTTCAACCGAAGCCGTGTATTCCAATCTTCATCAAGTGAGGGTGCTAACATGTCAACTTTGATCTTTTTCACTTGAGCATGGCCATCTTGAGCACGTGACTTGATTCCATTCATCAAATATGAATAATCTCAAATGTATCAAGTCACTTCCATCAAACACTCAAATAGTGATTTGATCCTCCACATAAACATGACCATCATAGCTTGATTAGTACCTCAACTAAATGCAAGTACTTCCTTCTTCACCCTAGCTAGTTTCTTCGGCCGCCAAGCCATCGCTTGCCCTTCACCCTTGCTTAGTACCTCGAAGCCTTTCCTTGCTATCTTCACCATCTCAAGCCATCAAGTCACATCTTGTGTTGAATCATCCATTCATTTGTATTGTTATCTTTTTCATTTCAATTTAGCAAGCTTCAAATATGAGACTATTCCATATGTAGTCCCTCATGTCTCATTAATTAATTCTTATGAGCTTGCTTTCACATAGTATATGGAAATCCCACAATAAATAAGCCTTTGTATGAATTCCATTTGCATTGTTGTCTTGTGCTTGAACTAGATTGTTTATACAACAACACATCATTTTGGCTTTCATTACGTACCTGTGAGATAACCTATTACCTGTCCATACTTAGCAAATGGGTTAGACCTTTAATCACGTTGTCATTCAATTATCCAAAACCCACTAAAGGGCTAGATGCACTTTCAGTGAGCAGAAGGGAACCTGGGAATACCTCGTCGAGGAGGCGTGGCTGCACAGGGAGGCGATGGCTCAGCTTACTACTGCCCAATAGAAGGTGGTTGAGCTGACTCCCCTTGCTGAGGAGGTAGGCAGTCTTCGGTCGCAGGTGGCCGAGGCCCATCGGCTTGCTAACGAGGCCGAGAGGGCATTCGAGGCCCTACCGGTGAGATCGTGGTGGGATGACGAGGAGGCCACCAAGGTCAGAAAGGAGCTGGCCAAGCTGCTCCGAAAGGATGCCGCGACCCGCTAGCGGATCCTTGCCCTTCTGGCCGAGGTTGACCGGGAAAGGGAGCTAAAGCTGGGGGCCGAGGAGAAGCTCGTGGCCCTAGAGAAGAGGACGAGCCTGGATGCCGTGGAGGTTGCCCAGTTGCACAAGGAGCGCGCGATGAGCTGCTCCAAACCTCAGAGAGGCTCCACACGGAACGTGGCGTGGCTCACGAGGAGCGTGACCAAACCTTCCAAGAGTGGGATCAGGCCTACCAAGAGTGCGATGTCATGCAGCAGATGGTAAGCTCCCTTCAGGCTGAGCTCCGAGGCGATATCCTAGAAGCTGGAGGCTGAGAGCGTCTCTGCTGGGCTAGCCATGGACCTTGCTAAGGTGAGGAGGAATCTTTAAGCAGAGAGCGACGAGCTTGGTATCCTAAGTGCTGCCCTTGGCATGGTCTACGATGACCTTGAGGTGGTGCGATTGGAGGGGACCATCTCGCTCGTGGCCCATGCTGTCGAGATCACGGCTCGAGTGCGCCAGCTCAAGAGGAATGCACTTCGCGCCAGGGTGAACCAATCTTTCACGATTGCTCATTCTCATTATGGGGACATCATCGACCTATAGGTGATGAGCCATGGCTTCATGCCCTGGCTATGAAGCCCACAAGCTAGAGGAGATGGAGACGGTGGTGGCTCCCCTTTCGTAGGACCTGGCGGATAGACTTGAGAGCATAGTTCTCCCCTAGAGGGGTTAGTTAGTTAGATATGTTGGGCAATCATTAATGTAACAAGCAGACAAGCTCTGACCCCTCTATACTATCTGAACAAACTTATCATTTTGTTTCATTTGATCGAATTTGTTTTTCCTCCCCTTTTTTGTGTGAAAAGGGGTTAATGCATTCAACCCTTTCATTTGTTAAGACCATAGAGCCCGAGGTATAGGACGGAAACCTCTGATCATGTTGGTGAGCAAAGATGCCATAGCCGCTGAGGCGTAGGTCTCTCGCAGTCTGAACAGTTTTACTCAGCATTCATTCCCGCAAACCTTGCCGCTAGGTTTAATGTGAGGAAAGGTGTCGGGAGCGGTGACTGTTTCAAAAAGGGTGTATTTATACCCTTATCAGCCCCTAAGTGAGAGTCAACCCTTGCCATTGCTGGGGTTGGGTGTCACTAAAGATCGAGGAGAGGATAGCGAAATTAGTAGGAGAAAATGTCTTTTGTTTTCGCACGTATCCCCTCCCTAGGTTCTGAGCCATCATTCTACGACCGCACGTTCGGTCTCCTTATGAGTCCAGCTTGCCTTCGAGCCCCCGCATGTAGCAGGGGTCCGGTCGAGGGTCGTCTCATCGTTGTGATCGTCGCCTCGTCCGTGGTTTTCGCAACTGGAGGGGTTGAGCTAACATCACTTGCCTCGATGGCTCGAGTGATACACTCGTTGAGCTCGCTAACGGGCATGTTCGAGTGGAATCCAGATCCTATCATTCATGATGGGCTCGGCATAGCCCTAATGTGGCATTCCATTGCTCTTTATGCGTACCATGTACCTCATGCGTACTTCGAGAGGTGAAACAAAGACCAGCCCTACGCCGACGCCTTTCTTCATTAGTGATCCATTGAAGTACATCGTCCAGTACTCTTGGTCAACGACTGCTGGTGGCATTTGGACCTTGGTCCACTCTATAATGAAATCAGCCAGCACCTAGGACTTGATGGTCATTTGGGAGGCATACGAAATGCCCTGACCCATCAGCTCAAGCTCCCACTTTGTAATTCTTCACGTGGCATCCTAGTTTTGGACGACCTCGCCGGGGAGGGGGGGGGGGAAGATGTCACGACCTTCAATGGATGTGACTCGAAGTAGTGGCATAGCTTTCTTTTGGTGACGAGGACGGCATATAGGAGCTTCTAGATTTGGGGGTTGCTGGTCTTGGAATCAGACAAGACCTCGCTAATGAAGTACATGGGACGCTGTACTTTGAGGGCGTGGCCCTCTTCCTCTTGCTCCACTACCAGGGTGGCACTGACCACTTGCGTGGTGGCCGCAATGTAGAGCAGAAGCGGTTCTCCGTCGGTCAGAGGGACTAGGATCAGGGCCTTCGTCAGAAGCTGTTTGACCATGTCGAGTGCCTCCTAGGCCTTGGACGTCCATTCGAAGTGGTCGGCCCTCTTCAGAAGCCGATAAAGGGGGAGACCTCGTTCATTGAGGCGCGAGATGAAGCGGCTGAGCACGGTGAGGCACCCAGTAACTCGTTGTATGCCCTTTATGTTCTGAATCGGGCCCATCCTTGTGATGATCGAGTTCTTCTTCGGGTTGGCTTCGATGCCACGCTCAGAGACGATGAAACTAAGCAGCATACCCCTCGGGATCCCAAAAATGCATTTCTCAGGGTTGAGCTTAATGCCGTTTGCTCAGAGTCTTGAGAAGGCCTGTTCTAGGTCGGCTACGAGTTGGTCAACCCGTTTGGACTTGACCACGATGTCGTCAACGTTGGCCTCAATGGTCCGCCCGATGAGGTCCTCAAAACACTTGAGCATACAAAGTTGGTACATGGCCAAAGCGTTCTTCAGACCGAACGACATCGTCACATAGTAGAACGATCTAAATGGGGTGATGAGAGACGTCGCGAGCTGGTCAGACTCTTTTATCACGATCTGATGGTACCCGGAGTACGTCATCAAGGAAGCAAAGGGTTTCGCACCCGGAGGTAGAGTCGACTACTTGGTCTATGTGTGGCAAAGGAAACAGATCCTTTAGACACGCTTTGTTGAGGCCCGTAGTCAACACACATCCTCCATTTCCTACTCTTCTTTCATACAAGAACAGAATTGGCTAACCACTCTGGGTGGTGTACTTCCTTGATGAAACCAGCCGCCAAAAGCTTCATGATCTCCTCGCTGATGGACCTACGCTTCCCCTCATCAAAGCGAAGCAGGCACTATTTCACTAGATTAGAGCCTGGCTTGATCTTCAAGGTATGCTCGGTGACTTCCCTCGAAATGCCTGGCATGTCCGAGGGCTTCCATGCAAAGATGTCTTTGTTGGCGTGGAGGAAGTCGACGAGTGTGCTTTCCTATTTGGAGGAAAGCGCAGTGCAAATGCACACCACCTTACTCCTGGAGATGCTAGGGTCTATGAGGACCTCCTTAGCACCCTCCATTGGCTCAAAAGACCTGGTCGACCGCTTGGGGTTGTGTGCTTCTTCGGTGACCTCCTTCCTGACGGTCACAAGCTCCTTGGAGGCAACGATTGCCGCGGCATGATCGCAGCACTCAACCTCGCACTCATAGGCATGCTGGAAGGATCTGCCGACGGTGATGACCCCACCTGGACCCAACATCTTCAACTTTAGGTAGGTGTAGTTGGGGACGACCATGAACTTCGTGTAAAATGGATGTCCTAGGATGGCGTGGTAGGTTCCATGGAACCCCACCACCTTGAAGGTGAGGGTCTCCATCCTATAATTGGATGGATCCCCAAAGGTGATGTGCAGATCGATCTGCCCAAGTGGCATGGCCTGCTTTCCAGGTATGATGCCATGGAAAGGCGCTCCGGTCGGCCGGATGCGCGATCGGTCGATGCCCATGGCGTCGAGGGTCTCGGCGTACATGATGTTGAGGCCGCTTCTCCCATCCATCAGTACCTTGGAGAGCCGCTTCATGCCAATGATCGAGTCGACTAAGAGCGGATATCTCCCTGGCTGTAGGACGCTCTCCGGGTGGTCGGTTTTGATCAATGGTTATGGTGAACTCCAACCACTGGAGGAAAGTAGGCATGGCCGGCTCAGCCGTATAGACCTCATGGCGCACGAGCTTCTAACGGCGTTTGGAGTCGTAGGCTGCCGACCCTCCGAAGATCATGAGGCAGCCATCCACCGTTAGAATCCCACCGTCTTTCCCTTCGGTGTCGTCCATGGTCGGGTTGGGGTCCTTCCTGTGCTCCCCCTTGTGGGAGCCTCCGAACAAGAACCGCTTCATGAGGCCATAGTCCTTGTATAAATGTTTGATGGGAAAGGCATGGTTCAGGCATGGCCCCTTGAGCAGCTTCTCAAAGTGGTTCGGAGTACCCTCCGTAGGCTTCGACCCCTTCTGTGGTTGGCGGTAGCCACGAGTGAGCCCTCGCGCTGCTGCTTGTTCTTCTTTTTGATGGGATGGTTGGTGGCGCCCTCCCCATCGTCGTCATCCCGCTTTGTCTTGCCTTTGAGGCGGTCGAAGATCGCTCCGACCGCTTCCTCGCCTGAGGCGTGGCTGGGGGTGATGTCAAGGAGTTCCTTGGTGGTTCGTGGACCCTTACATCCCTAGCTTGTGAACTAGGGACTCACAGATGGTCCCAAACAGGAAAGCTCCTATAATGTCAGCGTCGGCGACGTTAGGTAGCTCGTCATTGCACTGCCGGGAGAAGCACCGGATGTACCCATGGAGGGTCTCTCCGGCCTTCTACCGGTAGTTCTTGAGATCCCATGGGTTCCTAGGATGCTTGTACGTGCCCTAGAAGTTCCCCACGAAGATCTCCTTCAGGTCCGCCCAACTTTGGATTCTGTTGGGCGGAAGGTGTTCCAACCATGTCCGCACTGAGTCGGCAAGGAACAATGGAAGGTTGCGGATAATGAAATTATCATTATATGCCCCATTGGCTTGCTAGGCAAGTCGATAATCCTCGAGCCATAGTCCGAGGTTTTTTTCCCCAGAGTATTTTGGGATGTTGGTTGGTGGTCGATACCTTGGCGGGAAGGCGGCGTTGAGGATGCGTCACCCGAAGGCCTGAGGTCCCGGTAGGCTGGGGCTTGAGCTTTGGTCCTAGCCGCTATCATAGCGTCCGCCACGTCGTGGGTGGTAGCCATGGCTAGCCCCCTCCCCCACATCGACGCGGGTACACATGCGGGCGTCAAGGGTATCGCCCGCGTCACATTTGTGGCCGAGGCGCTCATGCACCAGAACCGTGATGCGTGGCCTACCGCTTTGCGGCGCCTGGTCTATTGATGCGTCCTTGTTAGGTCACTCTGAGGGCGTGCACTGGCTGGCATCGAACTCGCATCGTCGAGACAGTGAGCTCTCGGCCTGCTGCGCCACCGCGCGCTCGAGCAGCGTGCGAATCTCATGATGGGTCGGACGCTCTTTGGGCGTCGTGGCCCCCAGAGGCCCACGGAGCAAGGCCGCCGCAGCAGCGATGTTCTGGCTCACCCGGAAGAAGTGTGGGAGGGCTTCATCATCCTCGATGATCCTCTAGTTCACATCGCGGGGCATGATGCATGCGCGCCCATTGTCCCCTTAGCGCTTGATCTCGTGAGCGAGCTCTGCGCATTCCTGCTCGAGCTAGAGTCGCGCCTCCTCGAGCTCTCGGTGCAGGGATTAACGTATGACGACCATTAGTCCCTCCTCTTAGGGTGCCCTTGTATTGGTCCCCGACAGCTCCATCATGAATCTGGACTAGTATACAATTGTAAAAACATATTCAGGAGGCACAGTACAAAATAAAAAAATGAACAAAGAAAAGGAAAGCACGGTTTCTTCTTCCTTCTGATAGGGAGGCTGGGCCCGACTCTCCCGCATGCATCCAATGTAGGAGAGAGTTATAATTTAAACAACATCTCTATGCTTTTAGATGCATGTGGGTGGACACATGTCAGTGAATTAATGGTGGATATCCACGGTTGCTCCATGGCACTGTCTCCATTATTTTTTTCATACTGGAATGCCTCTAAGCTCAACTAAAGAGAGGCTAGAGGATTGCTATGCTTTGTAATTGAGTGAATGAACTAGAAAGATCATAGTTCTGACCGTATTCATGCACAGTTATGAAAGGAAATCTAAAGCTTTTGCTATTTCTTCTCTAAATGTTATGTGTGTGGATTAGGAGCCTACAATTTATCACATACCAGCATAACACATGCCGATATACTATAATAAAACCTACAGTTTGCATCATCTGTTCTAATACATCTTGAAATTAGACTATGTGCCATGACTGGATATATGTTGATTTAACCTATACAAGGTATTGATCGTGAAATCGTGAATCCAGGTAACGGATGGGATAGTAAAACAACTAGAACTCATATCTGTAATTCATCATACACTATATTACTTCTAGTAAAATTGGTTTAGACTCTGCTCAGGGGAATGAATGGATAAGTGGACCTAGGGGATTGAAGATCGAAAAGTTGGAGTAGAGAAATTTTAGCACTTAGGCATAGATGTTGATAAACCGGACATATTTCTCGTATCTTCAGGACTGTTGACGGTCGTAATTGCAAAACATAAACCGTCAATTTAACCTGCATTTATCCTTAATCTTAATCACCAACATAGGATAGAGGTTTCAACTAATGGATTCCACAAGTTTTGATGAACATTTGTGTGCAGGTTTATTTATTCAGAAAACATGACATAAGGACCCATTGTCATACACATCAAGTATATAAACCGACGTCAACAAATGTGCAAGCATGTATATTTGTGACCCTGGGAATGGACCCACCTGTCTGCAAGAAAGGTCCTAATGGCTAGAGGGGGTGAATAGCCTATAGAAATTTCTACAACAACACTACGCAAATCGATTAGACAAATCTGAGACGAAGCGAATGTTGCGCTAGCCTACTAAGAATGCAAGCCACCTACCATAATTCTAGTTGCTATTGTCTATAAGCACTCAAAGGCTATGTCACTACACTAAATTAGTGAGCTCTCAAAGACTAACTAAAGAGCCTCACTAACCACTAGACATAACTCTTGCTTGCCCTCAAAACTAGCTACACTAAAGGGCCAAGCTACATTAAAAAATGTAAATGCATGGGAAGGATGGAGTGTTATATCGCCATGTAGAGGAATGAGCCAATCACCAAAGGAACCAATTAATCACAAGAACGAATACCAATGAAGACCAATCACCTCGGAATCAAATGATGACACAATGATTTTTTACCGAGGTTCACTTGCTTGCCGGCTAGCTAGTCCTCGTTGTGGTGATTCACTCACTTGGAGGTTCACGCGCAAATTGGCATCACACGCCAAATCCTCAAAGGGTGCCGCACAACCAACACAAGATGAGGATCACACAAGCCATGCGCAATCCACTAGAATTGCCTTTCATGATCTCCCACGGAGAAAGCGCAAGAACCCCTCACAATGTCGATGATCGAAGTCGGCAATAATCACCAATAGCCGCTCAATAATCCACTAATCACCAGGCCATCTAGGTGTCGACAAACACTAGGAGTAACAAGAAATCCACCAACCCAAATCGCCCAACTAGTGCCACAAGATGCTAGAACACTAAGCAATGCACTAGAGGCTCTCCAATCTCACTCAAGATGATGAAATCAAGTGTGCAAGTGAGTGGAGTGGTGTGCTCAGCTCTCAAAGGGTGTATGCAGCTGTTAGAAGTGCCAAGAGAGTGGCCAAGGCTGGCCACTAGCTCTATTTATAAACCCAAAAACAAATAGAGCCGTTACCCCTTTGAGTAAGCTTTTGCGGGGTCACCGGACATGTCGTTGTGGCACCAGACATGGGGTGGCGGTGCCCCTCCAATGGTCATCCAATGACTAGTTCGATGATCACGGCGGTGCCCAATTCCAGAACCCCCGCTCTCTGTTGAAAAGGGGCGGTGCCACCGGACAGGGGTGGCGGTTCCCCCGGCGGTGCACTGTCGCACCTAGGGGGTGTACACCGTCGTTGGTGGTGCCAGCCCCATCTCCAGCCCTTCTTGGCCACATCCCAGTGGGCACTGCCCTAGGGGTGGCGGTGCCACTGGAGAAGGGGTGGTGGTGCCCCCCAGAACACCTCCCTCTCAGCTCCTCTGCCAGTCACCGCCACAGGGGTGGTGGTGCACCGTCACAGGGGTGGCGGTGCACCGTCACAAGGGTGGCGGTGCCCTCGGGGCAGCAACACAAGCCCGGCTATGCCTCCTTTTCTTCACCTTTTTCACCACCTTTACAAATGTGCTAACACTCCAAGTGTTTCACCATCACGTGCAAGTGTGTTAGCATTTTCACAAATATTTTTCAAAGGTTAATCACTTCTCACCAAATGTGCACTAGGCCTAAAATGCAATGCAAGTATTTCAACACCTAGTGACACTAGATGATCGAGCTGTCCGATAAGAGCTCTCCCCTTAATAGTACGACCATCTATCCTAAATTTGATCACACTCGCTAAGTGTCTCGACCACCAAACCAAAAAGCTCCTATTAAGTTCTACCTTTGCCTTGAGCCTTTTGTTTTTCTCTTTCTTCTTTTCCATGTTCAAGCACTTGATCATCATGGTCACCACACCATCATCATGATCTTCACCATTGCTCCATCACTTGGAATAGTTCTACCTATCTAATGATCACTTTGATAAACTAGGTTAGCACTTAGGGTTTTATCAATTCACCAAAACCAAACTAGAGCTCTCATGGGGTCAAACGGTGCCGGAAGCGGTGAAAGCTCTAGTTTGGTTTTGGTGAATTGATGAAACCCTAAATGCTAACATTTGCTCTAAGTGATCATGAGATAGGTTAGTACACATTACAAGTGAAGGAGCAAATGGATGAAGATCATGTTGGTGGCGATGGGCATGGTGATGATCAAGTACTCAGGCTTGGAAAAAAAGAAAGAGAAAAACAAAAGGCTCAAGGCAAAGCTATAATTGATAGGAGCTCTTTGTTTTGGTGATCAATACACCTAATGGGTGTGAACACATTTAAGAGGGGTGAAATTCATCATGAAATGCAGTTATCAAAGTGCCACTAGATGTTCTAACTCATTGCATATGCACTTAGATTCTAGTGAGTGCTAACACCCTTGAAAATATTTGTGAAAAGTTGCTAACACATGTGCACATGGTGATACACTTGGTGGTTGACACACTTGAGCAAGGCTAGTTGAAAGGTCCTTGTTTGATTTTGGTAATTGAGTGACAACCTAGGTGGACTAATTGTGTTTAAAGTGAGATACACAGGTGATTAGTCCACATGTACATGTGTGTGAGCAACATATGCCTTGGAGGTGAAAATGGTTCAGAGATGTTGCAAAGCTCACACATGTGATGAAGGGGCTCATTGCATATGGGACATGACATGGAGTCATGTGACCTAAGTGGAGAAGATCAAGACAAGGCTTGGCTCAATAGACCGGTTGCAAGTGTGAAGGGCAAGTTGAGTGATGACTTGGCACCGATGGACCGAGGCAATGGTGAAGAGCAAGTGAAGTCAAGATCGATGAACCAATACAGTCACGTGATGATATGAAGTGGATCATATCATTTGGTGATTGGTTGGTGCATGTGTTGCATCGACATTGGAGGAGATGGAATGGAATGCGTAAGGCAAAGGTATAACCTAGGGCTTTTCATTTCACCAGTCATAGGTGTGTAGAGAAGTGTATGACCAGGTTTTGGATAGATGGCCATACTATCAAGAGGACCAAACTTGTTTGCATATCGGTCATCTAGTGCCACTTGAGCGATCTAACTTTACATACATGTTTGGATCAAGTGGCGTTAAAAAAAGAGTGCTAATCCTTTGAAAAATGGTTGTGAAAAGCTAACACACATGCACAAGGTGGTGTTAGCACTTTTGCAAATGAGAAGTTGAAAGATGAAGAAAGGAGGCGAATCTAGGCTCGGGGTGCTACCCTAGGGGCACCGCCACCCCTTGTCCGGTGCACCACCACTCCTGTGGTGGTGATCGGCTAGAGGAGGCCGAGAGAGAGGTGTTGCCCTGGGGGCACCGCCACTGTGTCCGGTGGCACCGCCACCCCTAGGGCGGTGCCCACCTAGACTAGGCCAAGAGCAGTTGAGAGTGGGTGGTGACTACCCTTACCAGTGTGCACCGCCATGGGGAGGGTGGTGGCACGGTCAGTGGGTGTCCGGTGCACCGTCGGGGGGGCACCGCCCCTTTTTACCCAACGGTTTCCAAAGTAGGTTGGTCACCGCCAAGGTCACCGTCGTGGTGATGGCGGTGCACCACCACTTTAATCCAAAGAGAGGGTGTTTTGAGTGGCTAGCTAGGTGGTCACCGCCACCCCTAGGGCGGTGCCACCGCCACCTTGTTTGGTGACCAATGACTAGTTGAAATAGCCGCTGGAATTTGACCGTTGGGCGGGCACCGCCGTGTCCGGTGTTGTAGCACCCTCGGTGTTACACCGTAAATCATTTACTAAAACACTGCATGAGCATCATGTTTGTGTGTTGGTGCATGAAATATGGAGTGTAGATCAAGTTTCATAACTCAAAACGATCAACGGAAATGCATAACGAAAGTTAAATTTCATTGTCATGTTATATCACTTAGGGTTAAAACTAATTTTTATTAAGTAAAAATGCTATAGAACTTGTATGTGATACTTGAATAAAGTTGGAAGTACAAACTTTGTAGATGATGGTGAAATACCTACGGCCAAAAAATGAATTCACTAGCTAACTGGTCTAATAGCTTGGAAATCGAATTTGACGCGAATCCGATCAAGACTTGGTTAAATTTCTAAGGCTGAAAAATTGTTTGACAAAGCTATGTTTGGCAATTTTTGTAGAGTAATTGGGTTAAAGAGTGGTGTGGTTTTATGACTTGTTTTAGTAGCCCAATATGCCCTCTTAAGTATAGAAAAGGTGGTTTGGCGATTGGATCAATGGTTTAGTCGGAGTTGACGCTTTAAAAAGTGTGCACAACACGTTTTGGGCTAGTAAGCCTAGAGCGTGTGGTCACCGCGTGCCTAGGGCATCGCTAGCCATCCTGACCGAGTGCCTAGCGCATTGTGCTTGGCGCCACTACTGACCACTGTGGCCGCGCGCCACCCTACTGCCCTGCCCGTTGGTCACTGGTGCCGCCATCGTCGCATCACCGCTGCGGCGCGCGCTGCCCTCCACTAGCTTTGCCCCCTCCGTCTTTTCTCTCAAGGTGCTGTGGCATCGCATGGCCGTAGCCACCATCGCCAGCACGCGCATGTTCCCTCTACGCCGCGCCGTCACGTTGAGTGCACTGCGCGTCCATGCCCGCGACACCCCCACGTGCCTCTGCTCCATCTGGCATCTACGTCCCGTCGAGGCGGCACAGCACCCCTCTGCTCACCGTGCCACTGTCGCTGCCGCCCTTGCTCTACCCGCACATGCAGCCATCCCCACTTGCGCCTTGTCCTCTTATATTAAGTGGCAAACACCACGCTGTGCTCCCCAATCGCCGCCTTGAATGGCGTCGCGCCGGTCCGACCGAGCCACGCCAAAGCAAACTACAGTGCCTGGTCACTTCTAGGGTAATTGTGCTCGCCTGTGGCTCAATTGGGAACCTAGCTACGCGCCAAGCCCGCCCGCTGCCACAACCGTACGATGTCAAGCTCCAACTTGGAGTTTTCCTTGTCGCCGGTCATCTTATGGCCTCTTTCAAGCCAGTCCAGAGCACCCATTCATAGAGCCTTAGCATCCAATTCCTTGGCACCGTTGTCTTCGCCTTGATTCCCTCTACCCCCTGTGCACCCCACTTGCACCGTCACTGCTTTCCCGACGTCGCTGACACGGTCGCGCCACCACAGTTCGTCGCTGGGCTTGCTGTGTGCGTGTGGCTGGACGCACCCGGTCTGTCCCCGGTCAAGCCTCCACCATAGGTAGCTTTGGGGTGAGTTGTTTATGCCCATCCATTGGTTCTATCACCTCGGTTGTGCCTAGGCTCACTAGAACACGGTTGCCGCCGTTGCAGGTTGGACGTCGCTGCGGAGGGAGCTCCTAGACGTGTTCGCACTCATCTCTTCACCGCGCATAGCTTTGCGTCTACATCTAGGTGAGCATCGGCCCCTTAAAGGTGGCGGGGAGGGGCCCTGGTGGTTGGCATGGCGGTCCAGTGCCATCGCCGCCGCGCCGGTGTGCGCTGGGGTGGCCAGAGGACCCGCCCGTGGTAAAGAAGCGAATGGGGAGGGGCTTATCTATATAAACGCAGACTGTAGGAATAGTGTTGCGGACCTCGGGGTGAATCACTGGTAGCTCAATGGCGTTTGTTCACAAAATATTCCCCGCGCGTGGGCCTCCCCATCGTGGGTCGTTTCCACCCAGATGGGACGCGTTCCGCATGGGCCGGGCCACTCGTAAGTGGGTCGCGTGGGTTGAATTCGGTTTTTCTTTTTCTAGGGAATTAGTAAATGCTTTTCCAATTTAGTTTTGATCTGATCTTTGGAAAATCATAGTAAATTCTATAGGTATCCAAAAATAGTGAAACAAAATTTTTTAGGTTCACAAAAATGTGATCTATCTGTTGGTGTAGTGAGTTATAGTTATCTATGATAATGTTAGATTCATTAATTCATTTAGGAAAGCTTAGCATTATTTAGATTGATATTTGTCGCAATTTTTGTGGCAAATTGGTAATAGCTTTGACCATGAAATTTTTACAGTAGGTTCATTGTATTATTATATGCTCACTGTAATTTTTGTAGCCTTAGAATAGGTTGATAAATATGGTAGCTAATACTCCTTGTTTTATTATATATATATTAAATCGATATTAAGAGTAAGAATGCCTTTAGTTGCTAAGTTAATATACAAAATGTTTCATACCTGTTTAGTGAAATGATAGGCAACTTAGCATCTTGGTCGGTAGAGCTAGCTTAGTAGCTTGATAGACGTATTCTTATTTTAAGAGTTGTTGTTGCCGTATTACTAAGTATTGCATCATCATTTCATGCATTTAGATAACGAGTTGGCAGAGTTCGTGACTGTGGGCCAGCAGGAGTATGAGGAGATAATTGAGGAGTACAAAGAGGAGATCCTTGTCCAGGAGGGAGCCTAGGAGCCATCAGTTGCTGACTTTGCTGACACCCCGTCTGCCCAAGGAAAGCCCCGGTGCATAACCCTTATTTTGAATGAACACTGGATATATATATATATATATATATATATGATGTGCATTTATGTTATAGGCATTTTATGGAAAGTACATGCATAGATATACCTACCTATGAGTCCTACTAGCATAGGTCGAGTAGCTGCTATGCTTAGGTTTTTCGGTAGCGTGAGTAACCTGCCGTTAATCACAATTGGTGATTATTATTATCACTCATGATAAAATGGTGAAAGGAAAAATGAAGACCAGGCAGGGATATGATATGGGTATTGGTGGGTGTAAGAGGTTGTGTCCTGTGGCCAATGGGGCATAGCTTGGTTACATGGTTTTCCCTGTCTGTGTTGGTTAAGGACCGACCGTTGCATTGGGTTATAAGCAAGTCATAGACTTATTATCCTAATCACAACTTGTGTATGGGCACAGGGAAGGCTTGTTGCTCTCTTGCTGTGGGTTCTGGCTCTTTCCGGACCGACTGATCGGAGGCGGGGATGGTGGAGGTCTAAGCACCGCACTGAGTCCGGGACTTAGGAGCGGGGCTTGGAGTCCACGTTTGGATGGGGACCTGGACCCCATGATAGGAGGGTAGTGGGTTGGTCCTACTTGTGCCTAGGGTACAAGCGGGACATGTGTTTCAGGGTACCCAGCTGGGCACCTTCATTCGTGAATCACCGGGTGATCCGGTACGGCTTGTCTACAGTCTAGCACCGTAGTAAGAACTAAAAGATGAGATGTGGTGAAATGGAACTGTTTGCTCAACTCTTACTTGAAAGTAGAACAGGTGCTTACATAGAACGGTTAGATAATGAACTAATCATGACTGCTAATAATAAACATATATAAGGATACACTATTAGTATTGCTTTCCATAAAAAGAAAACCCAGCAAACCATAAAGCTTATCATATCCCTTGGAGTCGGGAAATTATTCCCTCTAGGCGGATAAGTCTTGCGAGTATATTATGTACTCAGAGTTTATTTACCCCTGTTGCAGGTGCACCTTGAGGAGTAGCCATTGTGTGAAGGATTCTTCTGGTGGGCACAGATGGATCCTTGTATATTATCGATAGATGTTATTTTTATTCCGCTGTTAAATTTCTGCACTCTGAAATTAGGTATTGTAATAATGTATTTCTAAGAACTCTGGTTGTATGAATGGACTAAGTTTTGTAAACTCGTTCTCATTATTGGATCCTAGAGGTGTGCTCGATGAAATCCGCCCAATGTGGCTTGCTTTCGGGGTGCTTAGTGTGTGGTGGAAGACGAGTGCCTCCAAAGGTGTGTTATTTCGGGCGGTTCTACCACAGGTGCCAGGCACCGCAGTGTTTGTTGCCCTCGTAGAAACCAGCAGCTTTGCTCCAACGACTCTATTTGGCTTAGGGGCTATAATTAGAGGTGGAGGTCGGGCTTGGGCTGGTTGCTGAGCACACTAGAGCCTTGGTGGCTTGTGTGGTGGTGTTTGAGAGCCCTCTAACTCACTTCTGCTTGATAGTGTTCATCCGATCGAGTGAGCGAGCGATTCTAGTGTGATTGTATCATGAGGTTGCATCGAGTGGCACTAGGTGATCGAGTTGCAAGCCGGTGATGCTTGTTACTCTTGGAGGTTGCCACCTCCATGACAGCTTGGTGGCTTGTGACTTCGTTGAAGCACGCGAGAAGATTATGCGGTGCTTCGGAGGAGGATTTGTGAGGAGGGTTGTGCTCACCCCGTGGGGATCACGAAGAGCAACTCTAGTAGAGTGTGTCATTGAGCTACCCTCACTTTCAGGGTAGGTTCTTGCGGTGCCCAACGTGCGGGCTTGGCGGGTGATGCCAATTAGCCGCCGAACCACCAAGTAAGCAGTCGACACAACGGGGACTAGCGTGTTGGCAAGCACGTGAACCTCAGGATAAAATCATCGTATCATTCTTGTCACACAAGCTTGTATTTACTTTTCATACATTGTGCTTGTGTAGTTGCTCTTGTAATTAGTTTGCTTGTGTAACTTGCTAGTTACCTTCTTGGTTGTGTAGCATAGAAGTAGCCCCTTGCATGGCTAATTTGGTTTTAGTAACCTTGTTAGTCACTTTGCTTAGTTTGTATAGCTAAGTAATTTGTGCTCTCTAATTTGGCATTAGTAGCCTTGTTATTGAGCATTGCTAGTGAGCTTAGAGCATTGTGCTTTCGCTTACTAGTTTGTGTAGGAGCTCCCCCGTTGCTTGAAGTACTAGTGCATAGGTTTGTGTGACCTTGCTCTAGAATTGGTTAGGTGAGCTCTAGCTAGCTCAACACCTTTGTTGCCTAATTAGGGTCCTTTTAAGGTGTTTGAGAACTTAGATCAAGGGTGTAGTTTTGGCTAGACCGATAGTTTTAATTCCGTATTTGTTTCGGTTAGCTGGTGCGATTAATTTTTAGAAAGGAGTATTCACCCCGCCTCTAGTCCACCATCTTGACCCTATAGTGGTGAAGTTGGAGAAGAGGAAGCACTGTTTTTAGTGACCGCACTCTGGTCCCATAGTGAGTAGTGACCGGATTCTGAGATGGTGCGTCTAGTCACCTTTGGTAGTGAGGTGTGGCCTCGGTCCTTTGACCGGACGCTGAAAGAGAGAGAGGGACCTGACACAGGGATGACATGTCCAATCACCAATGACGTATGCTAATACAAGCAGTCTTGGCATGCAGAAATGATCGGACGCTGCCGTGCGTCCAGTCACACCTAAGCGGACGCGTCCGGTCGCAGAAATGTTGTTGACACTGAAATTTGGTTCGAGATGAGTGAACTCTAAGGTCAAAATTTGTCAAGGGAAGCCAAAATATTCATCGAAGTCGGCTAATGAAATTGCCATTGGAATCAATAGGATAAGGTGATGTCATCACCTCAAAGGAATGAGCCCCACTGGCAGGGACAACAAATTAAAGCGAGGAAGACACGTCGGACTCCACAGAAAGGAAAAATTGGAGTCCAAGTTATCTTAAATTAGAAAGTTTTCTTTTTCAAGTTTGTAACCGGTCTTATTTAACCAAGACTCATAGTCAGGCCTTGGGTATAAATATTGAACCCAAACCATTGTAATGGACATCTCCAACGATCAACACAAATCAGTACCTTTACTTTTTGGCTCACGCCACCCCTTAGGAGTAGGAGTAGAGTAGATTTCGACGAGTTCTTCGGTGAGCAGGGCTGCATCAGTAAAGTCCAACCTCCGGTTTGTCTGTGAGTATCCATCGTGATTTATACCCTATTTGTAAGGCTGCATCGATTTGGTCTGACCTCTTGCAAGCTTTGTATAAGTTAGTTATCGTTAGTTGATTGTAAGGCTGCCCTCGGTTAAGTCTGATCTCTTGCAATTGCTGATAGTTATCATCGATTCTTATCAAAGTCCACATGGCTACCCTCGGTTAAGTCTGATCTTGTATTAATTTTGATACGAAACCCCTGCCCAGTTAAGATTGAGATAGATCGGCTTTGTATCTTTTTGAATCGTCATCTCATTGCACTACATTGTTTACATCCCGCTTTGATGATGGTTCTTGCTAGTCTAATCATTATGTTCTGATCTTGATCGAAGATAGCGTGTGGTCAAAGGCATGTTTAGCCCTAGGTAAGGCTTGCTAGTTGACGAGATCCAGTCTAGAAGTGCATTTATGACTGCATCGGATAGGTCTAACCCCACAGCTAGCACCATAGATTGGAAATCATCAGGTGGTAAGCCTTGTTTATGGCCAAGCATAGCCTTCGGCTGCATGCTATGTTTGCATCGGCTATTTAGCCGATCGCCTGAGCTCTCACGATCATAGCGTGTCCCTGCGATCTTGTTAAGCATTTATAGATCTATATGCTTTGAAGGTTTAATATGTTATCCACTATTAAAGATAGTAGATTGGATCTGATAGGCGTCCGGATTTATACATGTTTAATGGTTGAGTGGTTGCATGCTATGACCATTCTTTCATTGGAATCGGCTATTTAGCCGATACCCTGTCTTTTGAGAATATATATTGGCTGTTCACATGCTCTTTACTTGTTTTTATCTTGATTAAAAGTTAGTATGTTTCTCAATCAAATCATATACTTTCATGCCTATCTTTTTACATCTTTCACATGCTTTCATAATGATCAGCAGGTTAGATCGATATAATTGAGTAGCTGATGATTGTCGATATGCTTGTTTTACTTGCTATATATCATGAACATGATGGATATCAACTCTCTAGTCGATATCCTCGTCTCACTGGCCACTTGGCCGCACATTTGGAACTGTTTAGACAAACAACCAACATGTTCCACCTTAAATTACTAATCAATCCTGCTCTCTTGTCAATTACAGGTCAAATTGACTAGCACACCCCCCGAGGTCACGACCATCCGGTCCGATGGTGCCCTTTGAAAGCTCTAGTTTGGTTTTGGTGAATTGATGAAACCCTAAGTGCTAACCCAGTTTATCAAAGTGATCATGATATAGGTAGCACTATTCCAAGTGATGGAGCAATGGTAAAGATCATGATGATGGTGTGGTGACCATGATGATGAAGTACTTGGACTTAAAAAAGAAGAAAGAGAAAAATAAAAAGCTCAAGGCAAAGGTAAAGCTTAATAGGAGCTTTTTGGTTTGGTGATCGAGACACTTAACGAGTGTGATCACATTTAGGATAAATGGTCGTACTATTAAGAGGGGAGCTCTTATCGGGCAACTTGATCGTCTAGTGCCACTAGGTGTTGAAATACTTGCATTGCATTTTAGGCCTAGTGCACATTCAGTGAGAAGTGATTAACCTTTGAAAAATATTTGTGAAAATGCTAACACACTTGCACGTGATGGTGAAACACTTGGAGTGTTAGCACATTTGCAAAGGTGGTGAAAAAGGTAAAGAAAAGGAGGCGTAGCTGGGTTTGTGTTGCTGCCCCGAGGGCACCGCCACCCCTGTAGCGGTGACCGGTAGAGGAGCCGAGAGGGAGGTGTTCTGGGGGGCACCGCTACTCCTTGTTTGATGCCCACCTAGACGTGGACGAGAAGGGCTGAAGCTAGGGCTGGCACCGCCAATGATGGTGTACACCGTCCTAGGTGCGACGGTGCACCGCCCCTTTTCAACAGAGAGCGAGGGTTCTAGAATTAGGCACCGCCGCGGTCATCGCCACCCCATGGCGGTGCACCGCTCCATTTTTCCAAAAAGCATGGTTTTCAGGGTGTTGGCCAGGGTGGCACCGCCACCCCCTATCCGGTGCCACCACCGCCTATCTGGTGGCCGTTGGATGACCATTTGAGGGGAACCGCCACCCCATGTCCGGTGCCACACCGACATGTTCGGTGACCTCACAGAAGCTGACTCAAAGGGGTAATGGCTCTATTTGCTTATGAGCTAATAAATAGAGCTAGTGGCTGGCCTTGGTCACTCACTTGGCACTTCTAATAGCAACATACACCCTTTGAGAGCTGAGCACACCACTCCACTCACTTTCACACTTGATTTCATCATCTTGAGTGAGATTGGAGAGCCTCTAGTGCATTGCTTAGTGTCTCTAGCATCTTGTGGCACTAGTTGGGTGATTTGGGCTGGTGGAGTTCTTGTTACTCCTAGTGTTTGCCGAGACCTAGACGGCCTGGTAATTGGTGGATCATTGAGCGGCTATTGGTGATTGTTGCCGACTTCGATCGTCGACATCGTGAGGGGTTCTTGTGCCTTCCCCGTGGGAGATCACGAAAGGCAATTCTAGTGGATTGCGCGTGGCTTGTGTGATCCTCATCTTGTGTTGGTTGTGTGGCACCATATTGAGGGTTTGGCATGTGATGTCAATTAGCACGTGAACCTCCAAGTGAGTGAATTGCCACAACTAGGACTAGCTTGCTGGCAAGCAAGTGAACCTTAGTAAAAAAATCATTGTATCATCATTTGATTCTGAGATGATTGGTGTTTATTGGTATTCATTCTTGTAATTGATTGGCTCCTTTGGTGATTGGCTCATTCCTCTTGTCAATAGAATATCGTCGGCAGTCCTCCAAGGGGTATCCCACGAAGGTAGATTGATCGGTAGAGATGCGTGTAATCGAGAAAAAGAAGGCAACAGAGACACACGAGTTAGACAAGTTTATTTCGTTAGTATGATGTAATATCCTACTCCTGTGGTCTGTTGGATTGTATTGGCTATCGTATGATATTGCGTGTGTTTGGAGGGGGTCCCTACCCGCGTTATATAGTCCGGGGGGGCAAGGTTACAAGTCGGTTAGAAAGTAATAACAGATTACAGAAATCATGGGATCATACGTATTCTAACAGATCTCGTAGTATCTTTAGGATATCTTCCCGGTGTCTTGCGGGAGGCACCGAACAGCGTCGTGCCCCACAAGGCTTCGTCTTGTGGGCTAAGCCACCCCTAGGGGCACAGCCCATATGGTCTGCCGTGGGTATCTGAGGTCGTGTCCCCCATAGCAAGTCCCCGAGCGCCTTGTATCTGTTGTGCAACGCCATCTTGAGCTTGTCCGAGCAGGTGTGAACAGAGCTGAGCAGTCAAACTCATGGTCCAACCATCGTGATGAGTTGTTGAGCAGTTGTGAGCCATCGCCGAGCAGCATTAGCCATCGCCAAGCAGCGTGAACCATCGCCGAGCAGCGTGAACCGTCGCCGAGCAGTGTAACCCAAGTACGGCTTGCCATAAGGATGTAAGGAGCTCAAGTTTAGAATCAAAAATTTCTTTGTAGTGGACCAAGTGTGCCCACTTAGAGTCCGACCACGAGAAAGGGAGATAGTCTTCTTTAGCTTCAAGAGACGTGGAGTCTTCCAGTTTAAAGCAAGCACACTCACTGCAAGGTGAAGTGTGCCCACTTAGTCCCCGAGCCTGACAGTAGGTGACATAGTCACGTGGTGCCAGGGTCCAAAGTAGAAGAAAAGTAGAAGACTAGCGAACAGTTAGCCAGTCCTTGGGTGTAGCCTTGAGATGAGAAAAGCACATTCACCGCAAGGTGAAGTGTGCCCACTTAGTCCCCAAGCCTAACAGTAGGTGACGTGGTCACGTGGTGCCAGGGTCAGAAACAATAGTCAACAGAATAAAGTCCCTAGTGCGGTGAGGAACCAAGTCATAGTGCTGACATAGTTCCCGAGCCACAAGAGGAAATCTTGGAGAAAAGAAATCCTAGAGAAAAAAACCAGAGTAATGGTTGTACAGTAGTAATTACTGAGCCATAACAGATGGCGGAGAAGTCGGTGAATATTCGATGAGCAGTAACAAATTATGGCGATAAATGGGCGATACAGGCTGCAGTTGCGCGAAAGCCTAGTTAACGGCCCACCACGGTGTTGTAGAGAATTCTTGAGTGCGAAAGGTGGGGGGAGTGCTTTCCAGTGCCCCATACCGACAAAGCCGTAGTTTTTGTAGATTATTTCTGGCGCGGGTTAGGTTTTCCCGTTCATCCTTTCTTGTGGGATCTGCTAGAGTTCTGGGTCATTAGTCTATGCAACCTCCACCCAAACACCATCTTGCACATCTCTATCTTCATCCATTTCTGTGAGACATATCTCGGAGTTCTTCCCCACTTCAACCTCTTCTGTCATCTATTTTGGCTGATGAAGAAGGGTGGCGGCGGTTTGAAGGTTGTTGGTGGTGTGTATCTTCAACTCTGCGATGGGATGGTAGGCGAGTACATCACTGTACCACTGAACACCTCACTGAAGGGGTGGAATGCCAGGTGGTTCTACATGAAGCAGAGTCATCCCGCCATCCGCTGTGACGTCGACCATGTTCCAAAGAACTAGAGCTGGTCGGAGAAGCCGAGCAGTGCCGACATGGAGCAGGTGAGGGAGCTCCTCGACCTAATAAAGGGCGTGAAAATTAATGGCGGACTAGTGGCGGTGAGCTTCAAAGTGTGCCGCGTCCAACCCTACAAGGAGAGGGCCCACGCAAGCTATGACTTCAAGGGTGACAACGACGGTACCCGGGAGAGCGCTGGGAGGCTGACGAAGGATGAAGTGCTAGAGCAAGCCGCAGAGCTATTCGCTCCAAATGCCTCATTCAGCGTGTCAAAGCAGATGAGGGCCTTCAAATATACGAACCCACCACCTTAGGTAAACACTCCAATTGTTTTGTTCCTGATGCTTTTGATCCTTTACTGTTGCCGAGTAGTGTGCTAATTCACTTGTGGAAAGATCCATTCGTAGGACCGAGCGGTGTACTTCTCGGGCGTGCCGAGGGGCGATTGGTCGTAGGTGGTAGACGCCCGGCCACCAGCTCAGTTGGAGGAGGGAGCCGTCAACGCCTCATCGTGAGTCCAGAGGCATGGACGCTGGACGGACAGAGAGTCCTCCCCCGGTGTCGGAGAAAGTCCAAGGGAAGAGGGCAGCGGCAGATGAGCCGGATCAGAACAAGAGGAAGACGGCGGGTGCCACCCTCCATAAACCGGGCGGTATCGCTTGGTGGTGACCTGACCACTCGGACGCAGAGTGCGGTGATGTCTGAGTAGTCGGATGACGATAGGGCTCCAGTAGCTCCTCGTTCGAGCACTAAAACCCTCTGCGCAACATGTACGTAGAGGAGCGATCGAAGGGAGGGGAGGGAGTCCTTGAGCAGCAGACGGGGGAAGTCCCGGAGCGGCAGGCGGAGGAGAGGCCGACAGCGGAGACCGTGAGACCAACATCCCAAGGCATGGGGGGCGACCCTAGAGCCATGCCTAGGGGCTCGGGTAGGCAGCGCCGATTCAGAAAAGTATACCAGCAAGCCGACATATAAGTATCCTTGTCTTGGAGTTAATTTGCTGTCGAATCCTTATCACGGTGGCGATTGATGAGCTAATCTGATGTAGAGCGAGGCATACGAAGGAGTTGAATCTGTCCATCCAGACCGATGAGCAGTCAGGGGCTGGTCCCGACGTGGAGGCAACGCCGGCAGCTCCCCTGTGGAGTCCTCGGGTGCTTGGTAGCCTGCGGAGGAGTCAACCGCCCCTACTGGTGGATTTGGCAATGGTGAAAGGTTGGCGCAGATGGCGGACGGGTCGGCAGCAGTTCCTAGGGCAATGGCAGAAGCCACCGGGTCCTCGGGAGCAGAGGCTGGAGTATCCCACGCCGCACCGAAGTCTGGAATGGAGAAGCCTGCAGTGCTAGGGGCACGAGACATCGCTCCCTAAAGTGTTGTAGGGCGTGGTCGGACATACCATCCGGCCACCGAGCCCCCAGGTGGTCCCTCTAGCTATGAAGGAGGACGAAGTGGAAGAGGTTGAGCGTAAGGAATCACGACCTCAAGCTGTCCAAATCCTCCGCAAATCGGGCGACGAAGTGGTGGTTGTTCAAGAGGAGGACACCACCAGGGAGCTCAGGAGGCTGGGGTCTGCCCTTTCTAGAGTGATGAAGCAGATCAAGGTTAGTACTACGTCTACGATGCTCATCTTTGACATTGTAGATTGGCTTTGCTTCATAGTCTTGGTGCGTTTGCAGGGGATAGCTCGGACTGTCGAGCAACGGCGCCAGCTGATCAAGAGGATGGAGCCCCTAGCTGAAGAAAACACAAAGCTAAAGGAGGCGATGAAACTCACAGAGAAAAACATCCAGAGGGCCCAACGCGAGTGAGATCTTGCTGAATCCAACGTCTGGGATCTGGAATACCAGAAGGGCGTCCTATCCGAACAGCTGGTGATCGCATCTAAACAGCTACAGGGCAAGTCCAAGCAGCTAGAACGTAGCTCCGAGCAGGTGATGAGTCTTTTCGTGTAGCTAGAGCGCAAGTCCGAGCAGCTCAGGATCATCTCCGAACAGAGAAAAGATATGACGTCTCGACGATTTTGTTATGCATTGTTGAACAGTCATAGTGTTGCTGACGATGGTTATGCTTGTAGAGCAAGATGCGGAGCTCGGCTAGCTATGCCAAACCATCGGGCAACTCCAGGAGGAGGAGAAGAAGATGGCTGGGCGGGCGACGAAGCTGGCCGAGGAGCTAAAAGGTGAGTTCTTCGTGGCCGGAGTTACTGCTGAAGTAATATCTTTTGTTTGATGGATCCTTGTGATGCCTACAGACTATCATCGAAGGACCAAGGCATAGTTCGATGTGCTGGAGCAGGAGGCCAGGACCTAGAGGAGCAAGCTCGACGCCATAGTTGCCGGTGTCAAGCTTATGCTCGACTGCGTCGACCTGGAGGTGGCTCCTTAGCCCGACAGCAGGCCACCGCGTCCAGACACCATCATCGATAGATGCAAGGCGGCGTGGGAGAACTTCAAGAGCTTCAATCACAACGCCACCATCACCGCCATTACACATGCCCTAAAGGTGGTCTGGTCCCACTACCCTGCCATTGACCTTCAAGCGATAGGGGCTGGATTTGCTAGACAAATGGGCGTGACGGAGCATCAGCAGCTGGAAGATGAGGTGGAAGACGCGGCGAAGAAGTTGGCCAGCGACGTCGACCTGTTCGGCTAGATGGACGGCGATGGCAAAACCCGATCATCTACTCGGAGAACATGCTGTAATAACTAGAGAGAGTAGTTAGAGCACACAAGAGCGCAGATAGACATTTACATATATGTATAAATGTTGTAAAGTGACAAGTGCATGTTTATGCAGTTTGCTAGTATTGCGGTGAAAAAATCATTGTAGTGTTAACCCTAACGCGATTATACATAGTATAAGTAGCGTCCGAGCAGTTAGTTCATTACTGAACTCTTTGGCCTTGGTAAGCCCATAGTCCACAACATCGAGCGCGGAGCCCGTGCACGTGTAGGAGGAACAGGCGTGACCAAGGAACCACAGCCAACCACCCATAACGCACAGAGCGCGGAGCCCGTAGCATGTGTAGGGAGAGATCGGAGACTGGGTCTTCTCCATAGAGAACAAAGCGAAACATGTGCTGCTCGGTGGTTGGCAAAAATAACTTGGAGATATACGTAGTATTTGTAGCGTCCATGCAGTTAGTTCTTTTACTGGGCTCTTGGCCTTGGCTAGTCCATAGTCCATAACATCGAGCGCGGAGCCCGTGCACGTGTAGGAGGAACAGGCATGACCAAGGAATCGTCAGCCGACCACCCATAACGCAGAGCGCGGAGCCCGTAGCACGTGTAGGGAGAGATCGAAGACTAGGTCTTCTCCATAGAGCACAGAACAAAACGTGTGCTGGTCGGCGATTGGCGAAACATTTTGGAGATATGGAGAAAGCGGCGGAGCATTTATGGTGATCACATATTGGAGATATGGAGAAACATGGTAGAGCATTTGTGGCGATCTCGTATTGGAGTTCATTAAGGAGTAGTTTAGAGCTGGCGACCGTAAGTGGAGATTAAATCGTAATGGAAAATAATGGAGACAAATTATGACGACCAAAACTTTATTCATTATGGAGTGGAGAGTACATCTCTGGAGCGTTTCAAGGATAGAAACATATAAGGTGCTCAATGTGCCATGAATTGGGGATATCGATTCCATCCAAGTTGCATAGCCGGTAAGACCCTAGTCGGGTAACCTCTTTGACCACGTAGGGCCCTTCCCAGGGGGAGGAGAGCTTGTGCATCCCTTTGGTTTTATATTTTTTTGTGGAGAACAAGGTCGTCGACAGCAATTGAACGACCTTTGATGTTGCGGTTGTAGTATCGTCGCATGCCTTCTAGGTATTTGGCTGTGCGTATACAAGTGATCAGATGTTCTTCCTTGGCCCTATCGACATCCTCTATCCAAACTGTTGCGGCTTGCTCTTCATCATAATGTTCCACCCAAGGTGCTCGAAAGGCAATGTCTGCTGGAAGTATGGCTTCGGAGCCATATACCAAGAAATATGGAGACATGCCGGTGCTGCGACTAGCTTGAGTGCGTAGTCCCTAGACCACAGCTGGTAGCTCTTTGAGCCATCTGCCCGGATGCTTGTCTTCTTTCTGAAATAGCCTCTTTTTGAGGGCATCAAGGATCATGCCGTTTGCCCGTTTGACCTAACCATCGGCTCTAGGATGGGCAACAGAGACATATCTGACGGAGATGCATCGGTCTTCATAGAAGTCCCAAAAATAATGACCAGTAATGCGGTTCTGAGGTCGGTGATAATGCTGTTTGGGAGACCAAATCTATGGATGATATCTTCGAAGAGCTCGACTGCTTTCTTTGCAGTGGCTGAAACAAGCAGTTTGTATTCCACCCACTTGGAGAACTTATCGATGGCGATGTATACATACCGGAAACCACCTGGCACTGGCTTGAAAGGCCCGATCATATCTAGTCCCCAGCAAGCAAAAGGCTAGGAAGCTGGGATGGTCTGCAGTTCTTGTGCCGGCACGTGGATTTGCTTGGCGAAAAAATAGCATCCTTCACAACGTTGAATGAGGTCTTCTGCATCGGAGATGGCCGTGGGCCAGTAAGAACTAGCTCAAAAAGCCTTGTCGACCAAGTTTCTCGAGGCCACGTGGTTGCCGCAGGAATCAGAGTGAATTTTGAGAAGTAGTTTCACTCCCTCTTCTTGGGTGATGCATTTCTGTGGTATCCCTTCCTTCGCACTTTTCCTCATCAAGTTCCCATCCACCAGCACGTAATGCTTGCTTTGATGGATTAGGCATTCAGTTTTAGTCTTATCGGTGGGTACTTCGGCGCTGGTGAGGTACTTGATGAACTGTTCCCTTCAATCGACGACCGACGAGGGTACTGTAAGTACTAGCTGCTCAGTGGGGGGAATTTCTTGCACTTCCTTCTCTTCCTTAATAGACGATGTAAAGAGGTCTTGAATGAAGACCCCTGGTGGAATCATGGCGTGAGAAGAGCCTATCTTGGATAGGTGGTCGGCGAGCTGATTTTGATCTCGTACCACATGGTGGTACTCGATACCGTAGAACTTCCCTTCGAGTTTCCTGATTTCGACGCAATATGCGTCCATCTTCTTACTGGAGCAGGACCAGTCTTTGTTAAGCTGGTTGATGACTAGCCCGGAGTTTCCATATACCATGAGGCGTTTAATGCCAAGCTCAATGGCTATACGGAGTCCATGAAAACATGCTTCATATTCAGCGACGTTGTTGGAGACTGAAAAATGTATTCAGAGAACATATCGGAGCTTATCCTTGGTCGGCGTAATGAACAGAATGCCAGCACCAGCACCATTGATGTTGAGGGCGCCATCGAAGTACATCACCTAGTGCTCGGGGCAAGTAGGGACGATGGGCTCTTGGATCTCGGTCCACTCAGTGACAAAATCAGCGAGCGCCTGTGACTTGATGGTAGGCCTACTTCTGAATTCGATGGAGTAAGTACCAAGCTCAACAGCCCACTTAATGATATGACCATTGGCCTCTTTGTTGTGGAGAATATCCCCTAGAGGGAACTCGGTGACCACGGCGATCTTGTAATACTCGAAGTAATGGCGGAGCTTGTGTGACGTGATCAGAATAACATATAGCAATTTTGAACTTGAGGATAACGAGTTTTAGGCTTGTTGAGGACCTCGCTAATGAAGTAGACCAGACATTGCACCTTATAGGTGTGCCCGGCCTCCTCGTGTTCGACGATGATAGCTGTGCTAACGACACGAGAAGTAGCGGCGATGTAGATCAGTAGAGTCTCATCTGGTCGAGGTGCCTTCATGATCGGAGGCTTCATTAGAAACAACTTGAGCTGCTCGAAAGCTGTATCTGCCTCCTCTGACCAGGAGAAACACTCGAGGCCTCGAGGAGTTTAAAGAATGGTAGTCCCTTTTCGTTGAGGCGCGATATAAAGCGGCTTAGGGCAGCCATGCAGCCTGTAAGCTTCTGTATGTCCTTTACACAGGTCAGACGTTTCATGTTGGTGATGGCGGAAGACCTTGTCAGGGTTGGGTTCGATGCCACGGGCACTGATGATGTAGCCCAAGAGTATACCAGATGGAACTCCAAAGATGCACTTCGAAGGGTTCAGCTTCCATCAGTACCTTTTTAGGTTGGCGAACGTTTCTTTGAGGTAGGCGATGAGATTATCGGCGGTGTTGGCCTTGACGGCCACATTGGTAGGTTGCCTCGGTGTTCTTGAGTCCAAAGGACATGGTGGTATAGCAGTACGCATCGAAAGGCGTGATGAATGACATCTTGATTTGGTCGTCTTCCTTGAGGGATATCTGGTGATAGGCAGAGTAACAGTCAAGGAAGGAGAACAGTTTGCGGCCGGTGGTGGAGTCTACAACCTCGTCTATCCGAGGTAGACCAAAGGGGTCTTTAGGCCAGTGTTTGTTAAGATCAGTGTAATCAACACACATTCTCCATTCTTTATTCTTTTTTTGAACGAGAACAGGGTTTGCTAACCACTCAGAATGATACACTTCTTTTATGAATCCGACAGCTAGGAGCCGTTTTATTTCTACCCTAATAGCCTCCTTCTTGTTTGGCGTGAATCGTTGGAGATTTTGCTTGATCGGTTTGGCGGTCGGCGAGACATTCAAGGAGTGCTCGATCTTCTCCCATGGTACCCCCAGCATGTCTATAGGTTTCTAGGCAAACACATCAGCGTTGGCACGTAGGAAGGAGATGAGCGCGCTTTCCTATTTGGGGTCGAGGTGAGCCCTAATCTTCATGGTCTTGGAGGGGTCATCGAGGCCGAGGCCGACCTCCTTGGTTTTCTTGGACTTGGTGGAGTCATGGGGAGGCTCTAGCGATGGGATCTCTAGGTCGTCGGCGGGCACTATCTTGGTGTCGGTGACCACACTGGCCATCTGGATGGAGAGGTTGATAGCTTCGGCGAGGGCGAGACTCTCTATCTCGCAGGCGTAGGCTATGGAGAGGTTCACCCACGGGCCAGGACTCCT
Source organism: Miscanthus lutarioriparius (assembly GCA_904845875.1). NCBI lineage: Eukaryota > Viridiplantae > Streptophyta > Magnoliopsida > Poales > Poaceae > Miscanthus > Miscanthus lutarioriparius. Next base: position 24,597,858 of record CAJGYO010000004.1, on the reverse strand, counting down.
ACAGGCGAAGGCATCTTCAGCACCAGATAGGCGTAGTGCGGTATGGCCATGAACTTGTCCAGAGCTGGCTGACCAAGTATGGCGTGGTAGGCGGTGTTGAAGTCAGCGACATAGAAGTTGATGTGTTCAACATGGTAGTTGCTAGCCATGCCAAACTATACTGGTAGGGCGATCTCTCCAAGCGGTTTGGATGCCCTGCTAGGTACCACACCCCAGAAGGATGAGTCGGAGGGTGTGGGATCTCCTATCCCGAGCCCTAGCTCCTTTAGGGCTCCGGCGAAAAGGAGATTCAGAGCGCTTCCGTCGTCGACTAGCACTTTTCTGAAGAGCACTTTCTGGACGGTTGCATCGGGGACGAGGGGGAAACGCCCTGTGTCAAGAATGTTCTCCCACTGATCGGCCCTGCTGAAAGTGATGGGGACCTCGGACCAGGGGTGATAGCTGGGGTTGGTGACGGCGTCTTCCGTATTGACGGTGAGTACCGGCGGGCGGTGAGCTTCCGTTCTCTTCTGCTTTCGGCGGAGGCAAGGCCCTCAAAGATGGTGGCGACCACCTTGTCATGATCTTGGAAGGCATTGTTGTTGCCCCCAGGTGGTCGGCGGCCTCCGGCACCGTCGTTGTTGTCGTCGTCTGGCTTTTTGGCCTAGAACTCCTTAGCCAAGCCGAGGCAGTCCTTCATCTTATGCTTGGCGTTCTTGTGGAGAGGGCACGGGCCATCGAGGATCTTCTTATATTGCTCGTCATAGTTGCGCTTGGCGCGAGGTTTCATCAACAGCGGCGACGATATGGTCTGGTCGGCGGCGGTGATATTGACCAGACTTGGATCCTTTAGGCCGATCACGGCCACTATCCCGATGGTGATTGCGGTCATCGTAGTGGCGGTCGTTGTGGCACCGATCGTCGGGGTGATCGTCGCTATGGTGAGTTGGGCGATGAGTGCCACATCCTCGTTGAAGCGCACTTCGACTTCTTCGGCATCGGCGTACTGGTTGGTGGTCGTAATCATCTCGCCAATCCCCGTGGGTGGGTTGCGGTTGAACTTGGAGCGGAGATCGCGGTGATGGAGTCCTTGAACAAAGGCGGTGATAACCTCAGCTTCCGTGATGTTGGGAATAGAATTCCTCATCTCGAAAAAGCATCTGATGTAGCTACGAAGGAGCTTGGACGACTTTTGGTAGATGTAGTTCAAATCATGCTTGGTGTCTGGCCGAGTACATGTAGCCATGTAGTTGTCAGTGAAGACCTTCTTCAGCTCTTCCCAGGATCCGATGGAGTCCGGAGGAAGGCTTGTGAATCAGTTCATCATGGTTGGCGTGAGCATGACGGGAAGATAGTTTGACATGACACTAGTAAATCCTCCAGCGGCGCGCACAGTGGTGGCGTAAGCCTATAGCCACTGTGTGGGGTTCATCCATCCCTCATAGGGCTCGACCCCAGTGATTTTAAAACCACGGGGCCACTAGAGTGTTTGTAGTGCCCTCGTGAATGTTGGGGGCCCTTCAGGATTGTTGGCGCCATGATCTGCAGCGTTGCCAGCGTTGAGGGGCTCAAGTGCTGAGTCCGGGTTACCGAACTCTTGCTCATACTCTTGGCGGTGGCGTACTTCTTCTTCATGGCGACCAAAGCGACGCTCGTTGATACGCCATCGCGCGTCTCGGACGTCCTGGTCGACCTCCTGGTCATGTTGGCAAAGGTGTTTGATGCGGTTGCCCCTAGCTCCCTCCTAGAGGGGTTGTCTGTTGTCGTGGTGTTGGTCAGTGAAACGACTTGGGCGGTGATCAGATCTTGGCGTGGCTGATCGATGAATTGAGCTTGTGGAGTATGAAGGCCTCTAATCCTGGTGGATCTCGTTGACCTGGCAGTGCGCCGCTTTAAGCATGGCGGCGACCATGGCGACCTCCGGTGTCTGCGGGAGCCGGGTGAGCTCGTTGGCGGCCATGACCAAGTTGGCGCTTGGGGTCTTGTAGATGTCGTGGCCGTCAACAGGGACAAACTCATCGTCGAGGTTGCGTTGGAGTTGGCATGGCCTTCCTTGCGAGTCGAGCTGAGCCTCGGCCATAGCAAGGGTAGCCTCGTTTGCTCAGCGCTGCGCATGGTTGATGTTCCTGTTGATGTGGGTGGTGTGGTCCTCCTCGGTTTCCCCTTCCTGCGGGGGGCTGTCGACACTGACGTTGAAGATTGCACCCCCACGGAAAGGATGGAAAGGAACTTGTTTGGCGGTGGTTTCGGCGACAGTCTCCATAGAGCCCTGGGACTCAGAGTCTGGATTCTCCTGCAAGACGGTTTGGATGGATGCTGCGGGGCATCGACCGACATGTAGCATGTTGACAGCTAGCGGGAGCTGGTCGGCGATCTGGTCGGTGAGAGGATGGACATCTCCAACCTGGTCAGCGAACTTGCCCCTTAGGGCATGTTGGTAGGTAGCGGCAATACCGGAGAGCCCGAAGGGTAGGGCCATAACCCCTGGAGTTTCTCGAGTAGCCTCTGATAGATCTAGATCGGAGGGTGGTCAGAGCCGATTCTATGATGGAGAGGCAATCAGCGAGCTTCTGGCCAACCTGATCGATGGATGCGATCAGATCGTCATTATTGATTTGCCTCCTTTAGTAGCAGGGGAGCGAGCGGTGAATTGTCGGTGAAGACGACCTCGGAGGTGGTTCTGAGATCGGATCTGCAGTCGTAGGTGTTGGGGTGATCGGTGCAGTATTGATCTACACCGGCTCGATAAGCTCTCTCCGACTCCTTCAGCGTTGATGATCCACGAGATCGATCCGACCGTGAAGATTTGGCTAGGCTATGGGAGGGATGAAGAGCCTGCAGAACGTACCATCTTGTTTGATATAGAAATAGCATGCACACCCCTACCTGGCACGCCAACTGTCGACAGAATATCATCGGTAGTCCTCTGAGGGGTATCCCACAAAGGTAGATTGATCGGCAGAGATGCGTATAATCGAGAACAAGAAGACAACAGAGACACATGAGTTAGACAGGTTCAGACCGTCAGTATGACGTAATACCCTACTCCTATGGTCTGTTGGATTGTATTGGCTATCGTATGATATTGCGTGTGTTTGAAGGGGGTCCCTGCCCACCTTATATAGTCCGGGGGACAGGGTTACAAGTCAGTTAGATCTAAGAGATAACCGGAAAGTAATAACAGATTACAGGAATCATGAGATCATACGTATCCTAATAGATCTCATAGTATCTTCAGGATATCTTCCCGGTGTCTTGCGGGAGGTGCCGAGCAGCGTCGTGCCCCCATAAGGCTTCTTCTTGTGGGCTGGGCCGCCTCTGGGGGCACAACCCATGTGGTCTGTCGTAGGTATCCGAGGATCGTGCCCCCCACACCTCTACACGGTGATATAACACTCCATCCTTCCCTGCGTATTTACATTTTTTAGTGTAGCTTGGCCCTTTAGTGTAGCTAGTTTTGAGGGCAAGCAAGAGTCATGTCTAGTAGTTAGTGAGGCTCTTTAGTTAGTCTTTGAGAGCTCACTAATTTAGTGTAGTGACATAGCCTTTGAGTGCTCATAGACAATAGCAACTAGAATTATGGTAGCTGGTTTTTATTCTTAGTAGGCTAGCACAACATTCGCTTCACCTCACATTTATCTAACCTCTTTGTGTAGTGTTGTTGTAGAAATTTTTATAGGCTATTCACCCCCCTCTAGTCATTAGGACATTTCACCATTCCAAAGCCTGGAGAGAAGCTCGGGATCTGCATCGCACGGGCCTCTCGCTGGCATTGATCACTGTGTTCCCAGCGTTGGATTTTCGGCGTCAACAAATGTGGCTCTAGATGCTTATTAGACATGACCTGACTCCGCATAGGCACAACGTCAGGTGGGACCGTGGTGCGCCCGGTCACGGTGCGGCTTTGGCACGCGCGCACAATCTAATGTAGATCAGCGTGTCCGGTCTTCGGAACGGCGTGTCCAGTCCTAATTTAATGTTTGGGCACTATGAGTTAGCCATTGGGATCGGGTGGCACACGTTTAAAGCGGTGACACGTTGCGAGGATCCCCCGACCGAACGTTGGCCTGGCTACGTCCGGTCAGCATGACCTGCGCATCTGGTCGCCTCGAAATTAGTATAGAGAGGGGGCCAACGGCTCTATTCGTTGGCGCTCCCTATTTAAGCGTGGTAACCGGCCATGGCTCACTCTCTTGGCCATTTCTATTGAGAATAAATCCTATTGAGCCTAGCCATTCCTCACTCACTCATATAGATTGATTGATTCATCATTTGGTGAGATTGGAGAGCATCCAAGTGCATTGCTTTGAGTGATTACATCTAGAGGCACTTGGTGATTGTGTTTCGCTACGGATTTCGCTTGTTACTCTTGGTGGTTGCTGCCCTTAGACCGCTTGGTGCAGTGAGGATCATCGAGCGGAGGAGGGTGATTGTCTCTGGCTCCGACCATGGTGATTGTGAGGGATTCTTGACCTTTCCTCGGATGAGAGCCAAAAGGTACTCTAGTGGATTGCTCATGGCTTGTGTGATCCCCATCTTATGTTGGTTGTGCGGCACCCGATTGTGGGTTAGGCGTGTGATGCCTATTAGCGCATGAACCTTCAAGTGGGTGAATCGCCACAACGGGAACTAGCTTGTCGGCAAGCAAGTGAACCTCGATGAAAGATCATTGTGTCATCATTTGATTCTGAGGTGATTGATCTTCATTGGTATTCATTCTTATGATTGATTGGCCCCTTTGGTGATTGGCTCATTCCTCTATATGGCGGTATAACACTCCATCCTTCCGTGCATTTATATTTCTTAGTGTAGCTTGGCCCTTTAATGTAGCTAGTTTTGAGGGCAAGCAAGAGTTGTGTCTAGTGGTTAGTGAGGCTCTTTAGTTAGTCTTTGAGAGCTCACTAATTTAGTGTAGTGGCATAGCCATTGAGTGTTTATAGACAATAGCAACTAGAATTGTGGTAGGTGGCTTGCATTCTTAGTAGGCTAGCGCAACATTTGCTTTGCCTCTTATTTGTCTAACCGCTTTGCGTAGTGTTGTTGTAGAAATTTTTATAGGCTATTCACCCCCTCTAGCCATTAAGACCTTTCAAGTGATATCAGAGCCATGGTCACCTTGATTTGAAGCTTAACAACCTTCAGTGTCAAAATGGCTCAAATCAACAACACCAAGAAGCCACCTCAATTTGATAGCTCTAACTATCCTAATTAGGAGGCTAAGATGACAACATATATCAAGTCAATCAATAGGAAGGTTTGGAAGATAGTGGAGACCAAGATTGAGATTGCCGATGAAGAGGCTCCCATCGCCGCCGAAGAGGTGCTACTCCAAAACAATGGCATTGCTCTTAGTGCCATTCGTGATGCTTTGGATGAAAGAACATTTGAGCAAATCAAAAATATTGAGAGAGTTTATGAGGCATAGAAGAAGTTGGAGGAGTCGTTTGAGGGCACTAAAGCCATAAAGGGTGCTAAGGCATATATTCTCAAGAAAAAGTTTGCAAGCTTCAAGATAAAGGAGGATGAGAGTGTGCCAGAGATGTCCTATAGGCTTCAAGTGCTTATCAATGATCTCAAAGCACTTGGAGGACAATAACTTCTCCCACAAATTCTTGAGATGCTTACCTTCGAGATTTGTCACATTGGTCACTATTCTAGTGAGGAGTGGTTTGGACACCATAACACCAAACCAAATATTGGGAGATGTGATGACCGATGATACATATAGAGATGATGATGAGAAGAAAGAAAAGAAGGAGAAGAAATATGAGAAGAAGGATGAGAAGAAGAAGAGTGTGGCATTCAAAGCCACATCATCTAAGGGCAAAGCAAAGCAAGAATCATCAAGTGAAGATGAAGACTTGAGCTTTGATGAGATGGATGATGAGAAGATAGCTCTCTTTGTCAAGAGATTTGGTAAGTTCATGGTTAAGAAGGGCTACCGTGCTAGAAGAAAGAAGTCTTCATCTAAGAACAAGGAAGAGTCAAGGATGTGCTTCAAATGTGGAAGCAAGGATCATCTTGTTGCTCAATGTCCATACAATAGCGACAATGATGATGATGACAAGAAGGGCAAGAAGAAGGATAAGAAGGACAAGAAAGAGAAGAAGGACTAGATGACCTTCAAGAAGAAGAAGAGGGGTGGTTCATATGTGGTCACTTGGGATAGTGATGCTTCCTCAAGTGATGATGATGATAGTGATGATGACAAGACCACCAACAAGAAGGCTCTTACAAGCATTGCTATAAATGAGAAGCCTTCTCTCTTCGACACTCCATGCTTCATGTCTAAGGCCACTAAGGTACAAACTTGTGATGATGGATGTGATGAGGAACATGATAATGAAAGTGAAAGTGACAATGATGATGAACCCACTAAAGATGAACTAATTGACATGTCAGAAGATTGTAAATGATATTTTGACATTAAGAGAAGGGCAAGTGGCCAGCCTTGGCCACTCTCTTGGCACTTCTAACAGTTGCATACACCCTTTGAGAGCTGAGCACACCAGTCCACTCACTTGCACACTTGATTTCATCATCTTGAGTGAGATTGAAGAGCCTCTAGTGCATTGCTTAGTGTTCTAGCATCTTGTTGGCACTAGTTGGGCGATTTGGGCTGATGGAGTTCTTGTTACTCTTGGTGTTTGCCGACACCTAGATAGCCCGATGATTGGTGGATTGTTAAGCCGCTATTGGTGATTATTGCCGGCTCGATCGTCGACATTGTGAGGGGTTCTTGTGCCTTCCCCGTGGGAGATCACAAAAGGCAACTCTAGTGGATTACATGTAGCTTGTGTGATCCTCATCTTGTGTTGGTTGTGTAGCACTCTATTGAGGGTTTGGCGTGTGATGCCAATTAGCGCGTGAACCTCCAAGTGAGTGAATCGCCACAACAAGGACTAGCTTGTTGGCAAGCAAGTGAACCTCGGTAAAAAAATCATTGTGTCATCATTTGATTTCGAGGTGATTGGTCTTCATTGGTATTCATTCTTGTGATTGATTGGCTCCTTTGGTGATTGGCTCATTCCTCTACACGCGGTATAACACTCCATCCTTCCCGCGTATTTGTATTTTTTAGTGTAGCTTGGCCCTTTAGTTTAGCTAGTTTTGAGGGCAAGCAAGAGTTGTGTCTATTGGTTAGTGAGGCTCTTTAGTTAGTCTCTGAGAGCTCACTAATTTAGTGAAGTGACATAGCTTTTGAGTTCTTATGGACAATAGCAACTATAATTGTGGTAGGTGGCTTGCATTCTTAGTAGGCTAGCGCAACATTCATTTCGCCTTATATTTATCTAACCGCTTTGCGTAGTGTTGTTGTAGAAATTTTTATAGGCTATTTACCCCCTCTAGCCATTAGGACATTTCTCCCTTTCAAAGCCCAGAGAGAAGTTCACCGGCGTTGATCACTGTGTTCCCGGCGTCAGATTTTCGGCGATCGACAAATGCGGCTCTGGATGCTTACTAGACATGACTTGACTCCTCGTAGGCATAGCATCAGGTGGGACCGCGGTGCGTCGGTCATGGCGCAGCTTTGGCACGCGTGCGTGATCTGACGTAGATCGGCGTGTCCGGTCGCGACTTAACATTTGGGCACTGTGAGTTAGCCATTGGGATTGAGTGGCGCACGTTCAAAGCGGTGACATGTGGCGAAGATCTTGCGATCGGACGCTGGCTTGGCTGCGTCCGGTCAGCGTGACCTGCGCATCTAGTCGCCCCGAAATCAATATAGAGAGGGGGGCCAACGGCTCTATTCGTTGGGGTTCCCTATTTAAGAGTGGTAACCGGCCATGGCTCACTCTTGGCCATTTTTGTTGAGAATAAATCCTAGTGAGCCTAGCCATTCCTCTCTCACTCATCTAGATTGATTGATTCATCATTTGGTGAGATTGGAGAGCATCCAAGTGCATTGCTTTGAGAGATTGCATCAAGAGGCACTTGGTATTTGTGTTTCGTTACCAATTTTGTTTGTTACTCTTGGTGGTTGCCGCCCCTAGATGGCTTGGTGCAGCAAGGATCGCCGAGCAAAGGAAGGTGATTGTCTGTGGCTCCAATCGTAGTGATTGTGAGGGGTTCTTGACCTTTCCCCGACAAAGAGCCAAAAGGTACTCTAGTGGATTGCTCATGGCTTGTGTGATCCCCATCTTGTGTTGGTTGTGCGACACTTGATTGCGGGTTAGGCGTGTGATGTCTATTAGTGCGTGAATCTCCAAGTGGGTGAATCGCCACAACGGGGACTAGCTTGCCGGTAAGCAAGTGAACCTCGATAAAAAATCATTGTGTCAATTGTTATTCATTGTGATTGATTTTTTGTTTGCCCGGCTTGGTGTTGATCTCTCTACCTCTATAGTATTTACTTTTGTAGAGATATCTTGTGTAGAGGTAGCCTAGCTAGTAGAGTAGCTCTAGTGTAGCATAGAAGTAATTAGTTGAATTACTTGTTTAGGTTGCTCACTAGTGGTAGTTTTAGCGACCTAGACATTGTGTGGTACACTAGAGATCATAGATTTAGAATTGGTTTGGTGGCTTGCAACACAAGTGTAGAGCTAGTGTAAAATTCGCTTCGTCATAGTATTTACTAATCACTTGTCTTAGTGTTGTTGTAGAAATTTTTAATAGGCTAGCCACCCCCTCTAGCCATTAGGACCTTTTAAGTGGGCTGGCCGGACCGGCCTATGGGGACGCTCGTTCGGTCTTCCCTTCGACGTGGACTCTCCATCACCTCTGAGGATCAATCTCCACCGTGAATGAAGGTTGGTTTCAAGTCGGTTCATCCAACGGTGATCGAGGGAGTTGACGCGGATTGATGACGTGGCAATGCTTTGCCCCCTACTCCATCTCCCCCTATAAAATGACCCCAGGCCCCCTCTAGAAGGCCATCTCATTCAGATCAAGAAACACTGTAAGAGAAAAATCTCCATAAAGCTCTCAAGATGTAGAAGTAGAATCATTAAGTTGAGAGTTAGGGAGAGTTGAGCTATGCTCAGGTTCTAGAGAAATCTTCAGAGGCCGGGTATATCTTTGTATCTTACCTTTGCAAGACTTATGCTTTAATATAGTTATCTTCTCTATTTACTTTTATGCCTTTCACGTGTATGGTCAGTATAGTTGTTGCACCATGGCACGGGATCTCCGCTCGCATCGAGTGCTCTAATTATAGATCGTGGCTAGAGTAGTAAGCAATAGTGTAGATATGGTGTCTAGACTATGGATTACCTGAGTTTGCGCATAATCCCATGGTTAGTTATGTTAGCCCAGAGGTGATAGCGGGCCTTTGTAATCCACCACGTTTGGATTGGTGTTCGTAGAGCTTTAGGCAGCCTTCCCCTGACTACGCTTTCTCACCCCCCTCGAGAGTTGGAAAAGGTCTGCTGTTCCAAAATGTTATTGTGTGCGATTGCTATATCCACCTAGGATTTAGTTATACCTTCTAGTCTAAACTAAAATAGAACCAAAGTAATAGAGAAGTATTTAGGAACGTTGAACTCACCCGTTATTCTCTCAACTTAGCTAGACTGCTCATTTATTTTACTATAAAATTCTCCTATGTGTGTGTCATTATTTATAACTCTTATCATTATCAACACTTACCCCACTTTAGTTTAGTTGGTATACTAGTTAGTAGATACATGATTGGTTAACTATCACTATCTTTAACCATTGTTTCCCTGTGAATAAATACGATACTCTAGAATACTTTCGGGTAAAAGCTACAACAGTATCCGTGTGCTTATGGATTTTTCTGTGCGCGTTTAACAAATAGTACCAATAAGGATAAATTGACCTCTACAATATGTTGTTTTAATTTCATGGGGGGTTGATACACATAAGTTTCTCGACAACCTAACTAAAGTTATCTTCTATGTTTTTTAATCATTTTTGCAGAATTGAAAGGTGGTGCTTAGGGCAAGACAAAGGATGTGGATAAAGTCAGCAAAATTATGGAGATTGTCAGCAAACTGGGAATTTAAACCTTCAATGTTATAATCTTTAACATTGGCGAGATTTGAGGTATAACAGATCTTGTTAATATTTTATGGGTGTGTTGTGAGCTATTCAGTAGTTTTTTAAACTTTCTCAAAAGCATAGGATACTCTTTTTTTACTAAAAAAAAAGCTACTGTTAGTACATTCTGCTTGTAGCCGGATAACTCTACCATGGATATAGCTCCAAACCAGGTGACTTGTAAAGAAATTTGTCCATAGCAACTGCCACGTACAAAACCCTCTTGTGGAGCAGCATTCCACCATGTGAGCATAGCAATTTCTCCCGCCATATAATGGGTCATCACTCCTTCCAACATCCAACCCACAAACAAATCACTAACAAAAGATTCCCCTGCCATCATCACCAGAATTTAGGGCCTCCTTCCTCCCCCTGCCCCTCCCCCTCTCATCCACCTTTTTTCCCCCACTAGCCCACACCCACAACCAACAAAATTTCACTCCTCTCCACCACGCACCTGACTCACACCCCCCGCTGCTTTGACTTTGACTACCCCTCTTTCTCCCCCATCCTCTCACTCCCCCTACTCCACTCTAAACCCTGCGTAAACCTTGGCAAGGGCAGGGGTAGGGTACGTAGCTATCGATGGGGAACTGCGCCGCCTCCCGCCTTGCCGGCGGCGGCGGCGACGGCGGGGACCCCGTGGCTGTGTGCCGCGACCGGAAGCGTCTCATCAAGGCGGCGGCCGAGCGCCGGTTCGCGCTGGCCGACGCGCACGCCGCTTACGCGGCGGCGCTCCGTTCCGTTGCCGACGCACTCGACGTCTTCGTCGCGCGCCACACCGCGCCGGCGCCGATCCTCATCACGCTCCCCACCCCCAGCAGCTCGCCCCCGGGTTCCCCCAAGCCAGCGCAGGTTCAAGTGCAGGGGCTTCCCTCTCCCACCACGCCGCCGCCCCCGCAGCAGGAGGAGCAGGAGGAGGAGGCAGCGCCGGCATCACCGGCCGCCGCGGAAGATGGGGGCGGCGGCGTGCAGACGCCGGAGATGGGGTGCCCGTACTACTACCCATCCCCGGCGACGCCGCCACCGCCCCCGCCCCCTGCGGCGTCGGCGGTCGGCGGGTGGGACTTCTTTAACCCGTTCTACGGGACGGAGGAGGTGGCCGCGGCCATCAGCGACGAGGAGATGCGAGCGGTGAGGGAGCGAGAGGGCATCCCCGAACTGGAGGAGGCGGAGGAGGAAGAGGAGGGGGCGAAGGCGGTGGAAACCAAGCCCCCCAAAGCAGAGGCCTCTCTTGGAGTCTTAACCCCCCAAGAAGAGGCTAAAGATGTGTGCGAGATGGCGGCGAACAACGGCGGGCTGGAGGTGGCCGTGGCGCCGCAGGGGCGCGAGCTGCTCGCGGCGCTCAAGGAGGTGGAGGAGCTCTTCGCGGCGGCCGCCGAGGCAGGCAAGGAGGTGTCTGCCATGCTCGAAGCCGCCACGCGCGTCCCCGAGCTCAAAGGTCCAGCCTTTACCGCGCTCCATTGCTTTTCCTCCAGCGATTTCGCCCTCTCGTTGCAGCTTGCTCGATCTATGCTACAAACATGGTGCCGCAATGGTCAAATCCTTTTGCTGCTTCTGGAAATTGCAATAAAGCTGCGAGTTTTGAGTCGTTTGGACGAATATGTTATCCAAGGAAGCCCTTTTGTTATTCCTGGTTGCGTGAAGCCTTTTTATACTCAATCAGGAGTTGAGAACTCACAAGTCAGGATGGTATGGAATGAGATTACTGTTCTTATTTTAGGACCCCCTGCGCCTCTGGAGTTTAGACAGACCGTATGTCTTTTAAAAGTGCCATTAAATATTCCTGGCTGATGTAATAGCCGACCACTGTCAATTTGTTATCATCTTTTCCGCTTTGCAGTCATTTCATGGGTCATTTTGCATAGCCAGTTCGATGGTAGTACAGGGGCCTGTTTAGTTCCCCCAACTTGTAGAATTTGGCACTATGCAAAAAGAAGATTCCCCGTCACATCAAATTTGTGGTAATGCATGGAGTACTAAATGTTGACGAAATCAAAAACTAATTGCACAGTTTGGTTGTACTTTACGAGACGAACGTTTTGAGCCTAATTAGTCAACGTTTAGACAATTATTACCAAATACAAACGAAACGCTACAGTAGCTACTGTGGCTACAGTAACTCTGACGGCGCCGATTCCGCGCCGAACTAAACGAGGGCTTGCTGTGCTCAATTGCAAAAGCGATCCTTTTGGGCTGCAAAAGGCTAAAGCTGTGCTGCTTGATGACGACCATCATGAGTCTGTACTGTTGCGAAGATAGAACAATAGGGGTGTAAAAGGCTCGTGGAGTCTTGGTTTTGTTGGTGCCAGTAATACATGTCAATAGTTACCACTTTATCAGTTACTGTATATTTCTAATTCCTTCGAATAATCATATTAATTCTACAATTTGTATCCTGGTGCAGAAAATTCGTCAAATATAATTCATGCCATCACATGGCATCGGTCTCCATCATCGGTATCCTCATCCTACAGGAGCGAGCTGGGAGCAAGCTCAAATAGTTTGTCATGGACAGACAAGAGTGAAACTAAGAGTGATATATTCGAAGACTATGGTGGAATGAAGTCAGGAAGTCATTCACAGACTTTAGGGAGACTGTATGCTTGGGAGAAGAAACTTTATGAAGAAGTCAAGGTGGGTTTTGTTCATTGTTCTTGAAATTTCACAAGTTCTTGGTCACTGCATATGTTGGACTCCTTTGACAATTGATTTGGTAGCTTAATTATTAGAATGCCATTATTCTCTGAATGAGTAGCCACACCTCTTTCGACCTGTTCAGCTACTGATTGTTTGAGCCAGGGGATGTGTTATGTGATGTCTCCTTATAGAAACCCATATTGATCTGATATTTTCTGAAATTGAGAGCACATGCTATATTTTCTCAATACTTCATGACTAGTATGCGTTTCTTATGACCATTTATAACTTGATGTTTTCCCTCACTGCTGAGCAGTCATCCTAGGGTGGTCCAACAAGCTAATCTGTTGTCTTTTCTGGTATTGATTTCTTGTACATCTGTACTGAAACAATTTGAGCTCAATCCTGCCCAGACTATAGATCAAATCCGACAAACCTATGAGAAGAAATGTGTTCAGCTGAGGAACCAAGATGCCAAAGGTTCAGAGCTGCGTTGTGCTGAAAAAACCAGGACAACTGTTAGAGACTTGTACACAAGAATCTGGGTTTCACTACGAGCAGTAGAATCCATATCCGATAGAATACAAAAGTTACGGGATGAGGAACTGCAGCCACAACTCGTTGAGCTGTTGCAGGGGTAAGCTATTCTTCCATTTATGGATAGGACCTGTTCTGTATTTTCCATTTCAATCGGTACTGATGAATTGGCTGCTCCTTTGCAGCTTTACAAAATCTTGGAAAATAATGGTTGACTCACATGAAACCCAGAGACAGATTATGTTTGAGGTGAATTCATTTACATGTCCTGCTTATGGCAAATTCTGTAACGATGCACAGCGTCATGCAACTCTGAAGTTGGAGGTTGAACTGAGGAATTGGAGATCCTGCTTTATTAGCTATTTCAATGCTCAGAAAGCATATATCGAAGCTCTTGATGGCTGGTTATTGAAGTTTATTCTGACCGATACTATCCGGTACTCCCGAGGAATCTCATCAATTGCTCCAGATAGAGCTGGTGCCCCAACTCTAGTTGTGATTTGCCATGACTGGTACACTACAATGTCCAAGTTTCCAAACAAGCGGGTCGCCTTCACCATGAGAAATTTTCTCAGAAGTGTGAGAGTGCTATGGCTGAAGCAAGGGGAAGAGCAACAGCAGAAGAGAAAGGTGGACAGCCTGGCAAAAGAGTTGGACAAGAATGTAACTGCCTACAAAAGAGCAGAGAACAGGATCATTGGCACCAAGCTTCTGGAGCATAAGCCTGAGATAGATGCCAAGCAGCGCATGGAACACTTGTCGGAGAAGAAAGAGATGCTCAATGTCCTGAGGAAGAGGATTGAGACAGAGAAAGCGAAGCATCACGCCTGTATGCGGGATACGCACGACGTCACTCTCAACGGGTTCAAGATCGGCCTCGCCAGCATCTTCGAATCATTGGCTGAGTTCTCAAAGGATTCAGTGAAGCTCTACGAAGACCTTCTGGCACGAGCCCATGACAAAGATTCAGAGAAGGCTACTACTGATAAACGGCCCTGCGTTGGGGGGCCATACTCGCACATAGCGGTGGATGCTACATGAGTAACAGCGATCTCCATGTTAGGACCTCCTAGCTAGTTGCATTGCCCCAGTTTTTGGGCCCCTAGAATCTTTGTCTGATTTTAGCCTGTAGAGTACCATGGTGTTTGTTTGGTTGGTTGGTTGCTGAATGTAGGGTCATTCTTGTGGGCAACTTATGCTTGTAATTATTCTTTTAGCTTGATATCGGTGGGGATTCGCTCTATCTTGGTGCTGCTCTTTCCATGTGATGCCGTTTACCCTGTCAGGTGTCTGGCCATCGCCATGTGCCAAAGTGCACTGGGCAGATACTGCATTTGTTAACCAATGGGAAAGATGTTACAAAACGCCCATCTGATCATCTGATGGGCTACAGAAAATTCACGCTACCCTTTCGCCAAAAAAAAAAAAATTACGCTACCAGTGTACATACTTCCTTAAGCAGGAACGGTTATCCTTGAGTTGGACACTGTCATGCAGAGGGGAACGGACGGCCTAGACCGCGCGCCGGCACAAGGGGCAGGAAGCGTGCCGGAGCAGCCAGCCGTCGATGCACGGCAGGTGGAACGTGTGGCGGCACACCGGCAGGCTCCTCGCGCTGTCGCCGGCTTCGAACTCCTGCGGAGGCAGAGATCGTCAAAAGAGACAAGCACACTGGCTGCGGCCTGCAATCGTGTCGAGGTATCTGCAACGCACCAACGGATGGCAGTATTCTATCAGCAGCTGAACAGTACCTGGAGGCAAACCGAGCAGGCGATGAGCTCGCCGCTGGCGTCGACGTTGCTGCGCTCGGTGAACCTCACCACGGGGAGCGCGTCGATGGCGACCCTCGCCATGCCGTTGGTGCCGCCAGTGCCGAAGATGTCGGCGTGGTCTCCATGCAAGACTGGTGCCTCCGCTGCGCTCATCTGCAGGAACCGACGGAGTGCCATGGAAGAGTCGGTGTGAATTGTGAATTGTGATGGTGGTGTGGTGCGCGAACGGTGAGGTCAGTGTGTGTCATGCGCGCGCACCTGGCTCTCGACGGCGTTGAGCACGGCGGGGTCCACCTTCTCGCGTACGAGGCGGCCGGTGAGCAGGCTCCATATCACATCGAGCTAAAAAACAAGGTGCGTCAGTACAGGAGTCAGGGCAGGCGGCCGGCGAATTCGTCTTTGAAACTGGGCGCCGGTCGGCGCAACAAAGCGAGAGGGGGCACCGACCACGTAGACGACGCTCCAGATGGCCGGCTCGTCGGAGCGCCACAACGCGAGGGACGAGTCGACGACCTCCATGGACACCAGCGCGCCCGTGATGCCGCCGACGCCCGTGCCGCGCAGCACGCCCGTCTCCGTGGCCAGCCCGATCAGCCCGCCGGTGATCGCGCCGAGGACCGTGCCCACTGCCAAGCAGCATCGGTCGACGAATGAATCAGCTAAATCCCAGACGTACACGTACGTAGGGTCGCTAACCCACTGACCTGTCGCGAAGACGCAGGTGACGAGGCCGCGGGCGAGGCTCTCGGCGCCCCGGGCGGCCAATGAGCATACGACGGCGCGCGCTCCCGCCGCGGAGAGGGCAGGAGCAGGGTGCAACTGGGAGTCGGTGGACGTCGTGTCCGTGTCCATGCTTGCACGATCGATCGATCGATCTCGGGGACCGGAATGGGTGTGGTGAGAAATTTGATGGACGCGGAGGAGGAGACGTGCAATCCGTCGACGACGACGACCCTATAACGGAGGGTGGTGGTGGCGGAGTTCGCAAGGTTAGGTCGGAAAATCTCCCATCCCCTGTCGTTGACGCAAACGTGTGCGTGCGGGTATTTGACTGCGGCGAGGTGTAGGACCAGGGTAGGCACGCTCCGCCACGTCCGCCGTGCGCCAATAGCGCACGCACGAGGCATGGGCGCATGGCGCCCGCCGGCGCAACTGCGAGAGCCTCGTATCTTCGTTCTTCTCCGGTGTCGGCACGAGGAATTGGCGAGGGCACGCCACAGTCGGCAGGGCTTCCTTTCCTCCACGTCCACGGTCCACCGACCGATCGACGGAGCCTGGTGCGCGGTGAACCATGTCCACCGGGCCATTGCCAGAGCTGAGCTGATGCTGGAAAAGTCGATCTCCAATGGAAAAGGGCCGGCAGGTGGTTGGCATCACGGAACGAGACGATGGTGGTGGCTTGTCTCTGTTGCGTCTCATCCTTCGGGCACTCGCTCCGTATCAGCAGTCCCGAAAGGAATCGGCTACTCCCCCTCGGTACTTGGTTGTTCGGGTGCGTGCGTGGCTGGTTGTGGTTGGTTATTCGGGTGCGGGCCGCCTGCGGAAACTTGGTTGTGTGCTGCAATGTTCAATCTCTGTGGGCTACAGGTGAACGGTAACGGAACGAATGTACGAAACCGTCATCTAGAAGACGCCAGTACGTGGCCGCAGAAATGGATCCGGTTTTTTCTTTGTGATGACAGGCAACCGCGCGTACAAAAGTAGAATGATATTGTCAATTTGTCTTTTTTCTCGATCACGTACAAAATTTGCGCGTTTTTATATTAAGAGAGAAGAGTTTGATTACAGCACTGCTTAAGGCGCTCTATGGGAGCGAGTGGTTTTACAATTGAGCATTGGCCTCGCTAGAAGAACATTAAGCTAGGCTACTGCTCGCCGTAGAAGACAACTCAAATTCTTGGTGCCCGCTTGCACGCAGAGCTCTGCTTCCAGTTTGATCACGCCAGCAGGTTCGGCATTTAGGTGATTGCGCTGCGAAAGCATCTTGCATTCCGCTCTTTCCACAGCTCCCACGCAACCAAAGCAAAGATTGAATCGACGCCTTGCCTGCAGCTTCCTGTCCACTGCGATCGCCATGCTTCCCACCAGTTGATGATGGATTGTTGGTATATTGTCAATTTGTCATACTGATTGATCCCCGTTAGTTTATAATCAATTCTCGAGTCATGAAACCGTACGGCGTGTCATTACCGGAGACGAGCGTCGCCGCAAAGAAACTTTTCGTACGTCCGGTGACCGGTGTGGCCAGGCCTCTGGCCTCGGTACAGCCGTACATGAGTAGTATCTGGGAACAAATTAGGGGAATCCTACCCAATATTTTAGGTGCATGAATTTTCATACGATAATTTTAAACAACCAACTAGTATAATTAAAAAAAGAACTTACAATGATTTTTGTAGGCAAACAATAACAAAATTATATGTTGCATGAACAACAATTTCATAGGAGATGCTCCATATAGTGGAGTTAGTTGAGTAGAGCTGAAAAGCTAGAGCGGAACAGTCCCAACAGGCCTTTATAACCTCTTCAAGTGCTCGGCATTATAAGTTTTTTCCCCTTATATACAATCGCGCAAGGGGCCGTGGGCCGTGGCACCGGTCCATGTGCGCAAGAGGGCCTTGTTTCCTAATCTTGGGCCACTGGGATGCTTAGAGTGCGGGCTACCAGGTTAGACACTGGGCCAGGCGCCTCGGACGCGGATTTGGGCTGGAAAAAGCTTGGTCCCTTCTGTCGCCGTATTTTTTCTACTATATCTCGCAGGTTTTCTTTTCTTCGAGAGAGATCTGATGTGTTTCTGTCTTGTAATCATGGAACAATAAATAGTAGTAATCACTTGAAACGGGAAGCGAAAGTGTGAAACGTACTAGGATTTACGAAGCACTACTACATTGTTCAGGGTTTCCACCTTTTGCCGTTGTCTTTTTTCAGCAGGAGTAATCAGGCGCCGTCGAATGCCTGCCCCATTTCAGAATCACATGGATGCAGTGGCAGCCAACCTTTTCAGTGTAAAATTCCATCGCCCCTGAACTGAACATTTCAGAGGGAGTAGAGGACAAGCGACTCGCCTGACAGCTTGCCTCTCTGCTGGATTCGCATCGGCGTGGAGGGGCGAGCCGAGAAACATCCAGCGCGCGACCCGCCGCGCCGGATGTCCGAACGGCCAAAACCAAAAACCGGGGGTCAAAACTGTCGCCCCCACGTCCTATTACTACTAACCCCGCGCCACGCGACACGGGCCTCTCACTCACGGTCGCCTCCAAAACCTGACAGCGCTGTGGTTCACGCGCGCCGCTGTGGGGCTCGCCGGGCGTCACATGTCGCAAGCCGCTAGCGGTCGCCGCGGTTTTGCCAAGGCGAGATGGCCGGGATCGGCAGCTTTTGCGCCAACGTTGCACCGGCACTGTACCACTACCACGGAGCACAAACTTCGCTTGCACAACACGGTCGTCTCGGTCTTAAGCTCTGTTCGGCTGTTCTATGCGTTGTGCTGATTTATATGACTGATTTGTTAAAAAAAATATTATATCATGAATGATAAGTCGGCTTATAAAACTTACAATGGCAGACGATCACAGCCTTACGGCCGCTGCGCAGGTTGCCAGCCAAAATGGCGGCGCCGTGGCGCATCCACACGTACCACCACCAGCCCACCACTCACGCATGTACACTGACACGTCGTCGCACCAGCGCGGGCTATTTGGTGGCGGCGGCGGCTGTCTCGAGCTTGCGCCACCGGGCGTCCCGCATGGCGGCGGCGACCTCGGCCTCGGACCGCCGCGTGGCGAGGTCGTCGGCGCACCGGGCGTACAGGTCGGGCGCGACCTGCTGGAGCAGGGACTTGACGCTGGCCGTCGCCTGCTGCACGCACTTGCTCCAGTGCAACTCCAGGTTGCTCTCCACGCTCGCCACGAACGCCGGCAGGATCTTCTCCATCACGCCCGGCGACGACGTCGCCAGCTCCAGGAACCGCTCGTTGTTCCACACGTACAGCGCCCTCTCCGCCACCTGAATGAAACAACAAACCACAAACACGGGTTTGTCAGGGCACCACCAATGGATACTCTTAGTGCAAATAAAATGATTCACGTACACTCGAAAATATTGAGACTACTATTTACATAATGCAAACTATTACTACTTGTGGATTATAAATAAACTTTTTTTTCATCGTACCTCACATTTATTTCATCGCTCTTTTTTTTTTAGCATGTATCACCTTCTATCTCTTCAAATATACGTAGCTTATGTAAGCCATTATGACAAACCTAACATTTATTTCATCACTCTCTTATTTTTTAGCATGGATCATCTTCTCTCTTCAAATATATGTAGCTTATGTAAGCCATTATAACAAACGTAGAGCATCTATTTTTTTATCCCATCCTATGACACTTGGGGCTAATAGTAAAAAAAGCAGCGTTGGGACTTGTACCAGAATCCGTGAGGTTCTAAAATTCATTAGTATGGCGGTGGTGCTATTATGACGACAACGTGAAAGACTGGATTACACGTCACGAAACTTGGGACGAATATAGTGAAATCATCACCCCCACTTTATAAAGCAGGTTTATTACTGATTTTTTGAGCGGAAGCTTTACTGAATTCGGATCGGTTACTTCGGTATATTCAGACGCTGTGCTTGAAACAATTGTCACCACGATTAAAGGTTTCTCAGTAGGAACCACATTTCATTTAGAGCTGGGACATGAGATCGGCCATGTTCGCTTCTCTTATAATTCGTCTTTTTTAGCTTGTTTTTTCAGCCGGAACAGTGTTTTCTCTCACAACAAATCAGTCGGAACAGTATTTCTGCTTGTATTTTCAGCGAAGCGAACGGAGCCGATGTGTAAAAAGGTGTCCTTTTGAAATAGAATTACACGAACGGTGTACGTGAAGTCGATAAACGCAACTTTCGCTTTGCTGAAAAAACAAGCCGAGCCACTGTTTCGGCTGATTTATTGTGAGAGAAAAATACTGTTTCAACTAAAAAACAAACTGAAAAGTACGGATTATAACACCAGCTAAAAGGACCTTTATAAAGTTACTTTATCGATCAACCGCTATTTCAGTGAAAGGGCTCTTTTTTCCTCCCCACATGTACCCAACTATCTATGGTGCTGGGCCTGTGTAACGGGGCATGGCGGCATGGGGAAGTGGTGGATCGCTGGAATATGAATCTCCAACGTGCAGGAGTTTTTAGGAAAGTGGCCTGTCTAACGGTATGTTCAGTGATCACATTTCTAGAAACTGATCCAACTCAGTTGCGAAAATATACATACTCGGAAAATGAGTTAATAAAATCTGTGCAAACATATGTAGTCAGTGGCATTGCAACCGGCTTACGCAAGATTTTTTTTATACACGAAAAAAGAAGCACTGGACAGATTAATAAAACAAGTAGTGCGCCAAAACGAACCTGAGAGCTGTAGCTACTGACACAGCGGGCGATCCGGGAGCAGATGGGCACGGCGAGCTTCTGGAAGTGCTTGAGCTCGAGCACCTCGAGAATCTCCTCGAGCTCCTCGATGAGCAGCACCTCCTTCTGGCAGTTGGTCACGGGCCAGTGGCGCAGGATGTCCGTGACCACCGCGTCGGCGAGGCCCGGCTCCTTGTGCACGAACTGGAGCACGCAGTAGGCGAGCTGGCGGTGGTACGTGTGCACCCACCGCGTCCGGTGGAGCGGCAGCAGCACGCGCGCCAGGAACGCGCGGTGCTCCTCCTTGAGCGGCACGGCGAAGCCGTTGATGATGCTGCCGCAGATCTCCAGCAGCTCGGCGGCGCCGCAGTGGCGCTCGGCAGGGGGCGCCTCGTAGACGAACCGCAGGAACGCGTAGGCCATGGAGCGGCGCATGAAGGCGCGCTCGCAGGTGAGCTTGGAGTAGAGCTGGTGGTACACGGTCTTGAGCCGGTCGCGCTCCCGGGGATCCTCGGAGCGGAACAGCGCGAGGAGCGACGAGAGGAAGGCGCGGTCCACGTGGTGGCGCAGCGTCTTGGCGTCCGACGCGGTGACCACGGAGAGGAGGATGTCGTACACCACCTGGAGGTGCGGCCACGACGGGGCCAGCACCATCACGTTCGTCTCCTCGTCGACGCCGTCGGGGGGCAGCAGCGCCGGGCACGCCGACGGCGGCATTGCCCGGAATAGGTTGGCGCCGACCATCTTCACCAGCGCCACCATCACGCGGTGGTCCAGCGTCTCCTGCTTGGCCCCGCTCGACCGGACGGCGCCCAGCACCTCGACGAGCCGCTCCCGCTTCGCGTCCCGCTCCTCCTCGCACTCGGCCGCGTCGTCGGCGAACGTGAACACGCGGTTGCACGAGGCGATCTTGTCGATGAGGCTGTCCGCCTCGGGCTCCGGCGACGGCGGTGGCAGCTTGGCCGTGCCGGCCGGGAGCACGCTGCCCGGCTTCTCGAGCTCGAACAGGAACTTGAGCGTGGTCGACCTCCTCTTGGCCGACGGCGGCCTCGGCGCCACCACCACCTCCGCCGCGGCAGCGCCCATAGCTTTTCGCTGGTGTTGGGCCTTGGCAGAGACAAGGTCACGGGAGAACAGCTCGCTCACTCAAGTCAAGTGTGGCCGGGAGGGTGCGCGCGCGGGTGAAGCTTAAGAGGAGCGCGCGCACGGAAGACGCCAAACGGGGCGATGCCTTCGTGGAAGCGGCTGCGCTTGGAAACGCCGCGCGTTGGAGCCTCGCAGGGGACGGCAGATGCCACGCTTGGGCTTCGTCGGCTGATGGCTTTGGTCCCGCACAAGGCACAACGGCACAACAAGGGAGGGTCGGATGTGCCTGGCACGGCTCGGCATCTCCGGGGCCTTATAGGCGGGAGACGAAAACAATGCAGGTGGCTGGAGCCTAGCGCCTGGACGCGTCCGGATTTGGGTCGCTGGAATGCAGCGCGGCGAGAGATGTCTCAGGCGCAGTCAGTCGGTGTGAGGGCGACTGTTCAGAATTCGGAAAGCAATCCACTGCACTGGATTTGTTTGGACCGTACTGCATGCCTCTCTGCGTGGGTTGTGTTCCTGTTATTACTCAAGTACACAGACGGTAGTAAAACCGTGAAAGTGAACTATGTTGCAATTCAATTTTGACTATCATTGAGAAATCTTTTGGTCCCATTTGGAAAACAGTTTTTTTTTAAAAAAATATTTGTGGGTGATTTGAAAAGCAAGCAGAAGAAACTAACAATCGATGAGAAAGGGAAACACGAGCTTATGCTATTGCTAATGCGAATCATTACGACACCTCAACACGAGCTTATGCATAGCAAGCCACCTGCGCTGGTTGCAGTAAACAAAAGCCTCAACATATAAAAAGATGATTGCGGCAACCAACTCCAGGGTTAATCTAGCGGCACCATATCAGGTGCAAACCAAGTGACCCGTGGAAACTTGCAAACTAATGATCAGGGATACAGGATGCCAATCCGATGGATGGGGCAAGAGGTGGGGCGATTTTGCGCTTAAGCCCCCCTAGATTTTGTTTGAAAAACTCCCTGCCGATTCAGGGACACGTCCCAGTCGCCAGATCGTTTCCGCCGCCCCTACGCCCGGCCAAGATAGCGCCGCCCCTGGCGATTCGCATCCTCCGTCGCCTCCCCTTGAACTCCGCCACCCCTTGCCCGGCGCCGCCTGCTGAGGGCAAAATCGCCCCTTGCCCTACGCCGGCCTGCTGAGGACAAAATCGCCCCTTGCCCTACGCCGGCCTACTGAGGGTGGCTTAGCCCGTTGCCCTCCTCCGGTCTGGTGAGGGCGCCGCCGCCCCTAGCCCTCCGCCGCCTGGTGAGGGCTCCTCCGCCCCTGGGCCTCAGCACACATGCTTGAAATTGTTCCATTCTGAAAATTGTTTCCTCCACCCCTGCCGCCTGCTGGAATGGTGACTCAAAATTGTTCTTCTCTGTAGGGCTTGTATCCGTTGACTGCCATGCTGGTGCAAGGTGAATTGGCGAGAGCAAGGTGCATTGTTCTGAAGCTGCGCTCATCCTGAGGTGCATTGGCGAGAGGAACAGAACAGGGAGGATTGCTTCATTCTGAAGCTGTGTGCTGTCATGAGATGCATTGAAGCTTGTGTGCTGTAAATCGTGCTTTGCCTGGTGTTCTGTAAACCTTGCAGGTGGTAGCAAGTTGGGCAAGTTGTGATTGTATAGGACACATCGAAGAGTATAGAAATTGTATAGATGGCAAATTGTATTCTAATTTGTGCTATCTCTGGAATGAACAGAAATTTGCAGAAATTGTATTCTAATTTGTGATTGTATATCGACACATCACAAGCTTGTTGTATCTTGGTTCTTTGGGAGCTCAAAGTTTTATTCTCGAGTCCTGATACTATTTTATTTTGTTTAAGATGTGTTCCTGAGTGAGCCAACATTGCTCTAGTTCAGAAACTTAAGATGCATGAACCTCTGATATTGCAGTTGTTGATTTGTTCTGTTCAGTATGTAATCAGAAACTTAAGACAGGGCTCCAAGGAAGAGCCATACTACATGCATGCAATCAGTTTCAGAGGTTTATTGGCAGCTAAATGATGTCGCAAGTACATTGTAGAATCACAAGCTTTTACATAGGAAAATGTAACATTTAAAATTGGCACCGCTGCCCCCACTGGCCGTCGACGCCTGATGGCTAGGCTGCTGGCCCTCTGGTCGCTGCCCTCGATGACTGATTGATTTGGAATTGATGTTGTGCCGTGATCTTGCTGGTGAAGAAGATGCAACTGATACTGTAATTGTGGCTGTGAAAATTGTGAAGGTAGCTAGTTCTTGTGAAGGTACTTGTAATTGTGAAAAATGTTAATCAGCAGGAATTGTTTGCACATAGATGGACCTGTTTTGGAAGTTCTCAATGACTGTATTCTAATCACAAACGAAAACAAATATGATCAAAATGATCAAATTGCAGTGAACTCCATGTCCATGTTGTATATGCAATGAAACACCGAAAATTGGCAGTAATAAGCTGAATGATGTCACTAGTAAAAAAAAGTGTTTACACGAACTTGAAATATCAGTCAACAGCATTGTTTGGGCAAGTGCGTGCATCATGATCCCCTACTTGCTTATATTTTCTACACGTCCGTTTACTTTTACCCTTACTTGTAGCCTTCATCTCCTTGCTCTTCTTAATTCTTTTGCATCTCCCTTTCGACTTGATATCATTTGGTGGATGTATATCGACTTGATTTGGGATTTTACTATCAAAGAAAGATTTATACTCATCCTGTTTATTAACTCTCGTAGCAGGCGTGATCTTTTGGAGAGGTTCTACTAGGTTGGATAAACTAGAAAATAAAAAGTCCATGCCTTGTTCAGAGTTCTTGGCCATCTAGATAAGATCTTCAAACTAATTGCGTGAATCTGAAATCTTTTTCCGCATTGACATCTCCATAGGATCTTCAGGCTTTTACCTTCTTCATCAAAGAATAGATCCCTGTAAAATTGAATATCTGATTAGTACTATTGTACAAAACACCCATAGAAAAAATCAAACAATACAAACCTTTTACATCTTTTCTCCCATCTCTTCATAATATAAATAGATGGTATCTCACTTTGCTTTTCAGTTCTAAGCACTTGTACGATATGACGACACGGGATGCAATAGGACTCATAAAATTTACAGGAACATCTACCAAAAATGTCTGACTTGTTGAACTGAACCACTCGCTTTTTTCCAGATATACTGCTGATGGTGACAATTTTTATATCTTCACACTCTGTAATGCCTTGAATAATGCAATGGTCTCTTGTAGCTATAATTTGTTCCTGAAATTTACTGAAGACTTCATGTGTATATATCACATTACATTGCTTCTCCATGGCCCATGGTGTTATCAATTTAGGAGTGGTGTGAAGACTTGCATTATCGGCTTTCAACTCCTCTTGGCGTTGGCACTCCAAAGCTGTGTCAAACCTTAGCCAAAACTCAACAAAGGTCAATTTTCGATGAATGAAACGGTTAAAAAAAGAATTTACACTCTCCGATCGTGATGTAGTCCTAAGGATTCCTACTAGAGGTATGTCCATAAAGTATGCCGGAATCCATGATTGACGCATGGCAAACTTTGTGGAAAACCAATCATTTCCCATGAGTCCAAAATATGTTATGATAGAATTCCATTGTAACCGGAATCCATGATTGACGCATGGCAAACTTTGTGGAAAACCAATCATTTCCCATGAGTCCAAAATATGTTATGATAGAATTCCATTGTGACTCAAAATCATCTGCAGTCTCGGAGCCCCAAACACATATGTGTAATCTATCCCAGAACTGATCATTCTCTCTGAAAGCATCTAGGACCCTAATTAGGTTTCGGTGATTAATGACAATGTTAGATTACTGTGACTAACGTGTGTTTTGCAGAGGCAATTAAGTTAGGTCACGGTAATGGAGATCGATTGGGCAATCATGGTTGTCATGCCCCTACGATGGAAATCGTTTCGGTTTTCAAAGGATGGACGACAAGGTTAAGGATGACTAGTTGTAAGTGTCGATTGGAGTTGAAGAGACACTTAGAGTAGTTTAGGACCTTTTTTCCTTTGGCCGTACTATTAAGGGGGGTATGGACGGGTAGCTTGACCTAGATGAGTCTAGTGGGTTAGGTGTGGTGCACATTTGTTAAAACTAGCGCTAGGTAGCTCCTACATATGCCTAAGATCCAATGGAGCAAACTTCATTCACAAATAATCGAGAGTTGGAAGTGAATGGAGGGTCAAAGACTGACCGAACGCTGGCTCTGATGCGATCGGGCGCTGGCCGCAGGGTCCGGTCAGTTCATTTGACTAAGGTGAACTAGTCCGGTTTGACCGGACGCTAGAGAGGTCAAGTGACGGTCGACTCCAGTATGGTTCTGTAACACCCCGGTGTTATGCCTACATTTAGGCACTACAAATCATGCATATCATGCATCATCAAGCATCCTAATCATACATGCATAATCTTGCATATAATAACTGAAACATTACTTCGAAACATACGAAATATGTTTGTGAAACGTAAATGATGCATACATTTATTAGAGTTGTTTTGCTCTGATTCTTGCTTGCTAGGTTAGTAGAACATGTTTGGCTGCTATTGTAAATCATCTAGCAATGTTTAGTTCAATTTTTGGAGCAATGTGTGTATTCAAATTAATTCAAAATTTGGCTTCAAAAATAAATTCCAAAAATTAGGGTTTTGAGCTAAACGTGAACTTTGATCTTTCAATTCAAAATCTAGAAAGAATTTGGCTGTGGTCCTAAAAGCAAAGTTGTAGAGAATTAAATTCTAAACAACTTTCATTTTTGGTACATTTTCAAAAGAGGTCATTTTCTTGCTCAAAATAATATTTGAAAGATAGCATTTAAAAATCCCTTGAAAATACAAATGAAAAAGGATTTTTTCATTTTGTGAGCCGCCGCCTGCTTCTTTATTGACCCATAAGCCGGCCCAGCAAAGCCCCAGCGCGCCTCGCCTCGGCCCACACGCGCCCGCCAGCCGACTGCCTCCACACGCCGCGCCATCCCCTATTCGCTCGGCGCGCCTGTGCCGCGACCATGGCAGAGAAATTCCGCCAGCGTGGCGACCCGCCGGCGTCGCCCGCGCAGCGTCGGCCATGACGACGACACCGCGCCCAGCGCCCGCCTTCACCTCTTTGGTGCCGTCGCTCGCTCACTCCCCGCTTGCGCTGCCTTCCTTCTCCTCCAGAGGCGAGAGCCTCAAGCTCTCTGCCCTCGCATCACCACCGCCTGGCGGCGTGATTCACCGCCGGTGCTCCTCCACGGCCCGACAATCAAGCACCGGCAGACTCCGCCTCGCTCTCCGACACACTGGTGCTCGTGGTTGTGCTGTCGTTTGAGCCGAGTAGCGCTTTTTCCAAGCTTCCGCCGTCGTCCATGGCGCCGCGTGCGTGCTCGGCCGCCGTGGGCGCCTCTTCCTCCCCCTTCTCGGTCGTGCTTGGCGCTGCTCGTTTTCGCCATGGCCTCGCGAACCTCCTGCGCTCGCTTGCTTGCGCTGCTGTGGCCGGAGATGGCCGCCGGCCTCGTGGCCGAGCGCCCGTCGTCGCGCCAGCCTTGCCGCCATGAAAACCCTGCTGCTTGACCGACCGGTAGGGCCAGCCAACAAGCGAGCCGTGTGGTAGAAGCCTGTTTGCCCGAACGCCATGGCGCTCCTCCTCGGCTAACAGGCGCGCGGGGCGAGATCTGACCATGGGCCAGTGTTGTTCTCTGGAATTGGCCAGTGAGTGTTTTAAATGAATTGTTTTCAATTTATTCATTATTATTTGAAAAAGAAATGGTTTGCAAAATAATTGGATACTCAAAGTTGCTCCAAATTTGTTGAAACAAATTTTGCTAGGTTCCTTATCATCAGATCTACTTGGGAAAAATTGTGCATGTCATTTTTGAGATACTTTTCTATAGGATTTTATTTAATCTTGAATATTGCTGATAACTTGAAAAATATGTAGAAAATATATAGGCTTCAGAAAAATATGATTCCAAGTTTGTTAATCTTCTTATGTCATGTACTTCCTAGGAAAAATATGTTTCATGCATGTGCTGTGGGAAAAATTTGAGGTGTAGTTCAAGTACCTTAGATGGCTGATTTTTGTTATTTTTGCTAGAGAGCAAAATTTGTATAAAACATGCATGTGGTAATTTTTGTACAGTCATTATATACCATGAAGAACCTAGGAAAAATATTAATTCTGTTGTTTGACACTTTTCATAGTACAAAGTAATTTCATGCTCATTTTTATGCTATAGCTTGTCATTTTTGTGTAGGATAGTTTACTTATCCAAATGCCATGAAATTTTTATGGTAGTCTGTTTAGGGTAGTATTATGCTACTGTAATTTTCTCAGATTTTTAGGAGCATCAGAAATATAGGTTGCTATTCAAACCTATTATTAATCAGGGTTTTATTCCCACTTGTTGCAGATGGGCAGATGTACTATGGCTATTGTATCAACTGCCTGTATCCTGCGATGGGTGATGCTTAGGACCATGGGCATGGTCATTCCTTACGTCTCGTCTAATGCTTTTGTTGGAGATGATCATCAGCTGGCACTATATTTGAACTACGTGTGAGTGTGTGTGGTTTTAAACAAATAACTTCCGCTACTTTTATTCGAACTTGTTTTGTAATAACTATGTTTAAACTCTGATGTATCTGTTATGGAAACTTTTATGTAATATGTGATTGGTGACCGCTAAACTTATTACGATCATGGCTGGGACACGAGTTGGTTTGAAATCCTTCGTGATTTCACGGACTACCGGGTTATACGGGCTTAAGTTTGCTCAATAAATGCGCTTTCACGTGGATGATTTTCTTACTTAATTTCGTATAATTGGTCGGTTACATTACGGTGGCATCGAGCATGGTTTAGCGTGTTCTTTGTTCACAAGTGTATTTAAAACAAAAGGCATTTGGAAAACGTGATTTTAAAACTATAAAGTGTGCCGGTGATCATATCCTTTATGCCCAGTTAAGGACTTTAGGTGGCTTAATTAAGTACTGACTTGGGGTTCTTGCATCATATTTTTCTTTCGTCGCTCATACGGCGTGCTATTGTATGAGTGCCACTTGTTTGAGTGGTAATGAATGGATCATTTGCCTCTACGCCTCGGTAAGTGTGAGTTGTGAGAGCATGATCGGATACACCGCCGATCTAGGGTGAATGCTTATATGATGCTGGAGTAATTACATGTTCTACGCATGTTTTACAAAGGTATCTCATGTATGGGTCTTCCGTACGTGGAGGCGATGCCGTCAATAGGACGATGGTTCGAAGTAGTTACTACCGTTGTACACGTGTCTGGGGATTCGTGTAGGCGTGTAGATAAAATTTCTTTGCTTTTATGCATTCATTGGGAATTGGGCTGAAATGAATCTTCTGCAGGTACATAACAACGCTATCGTGTAGAACGTATTAGCTACGTATTGAGAGATCGTTGTATGCCACCGAATTCGTCGTTAGAAATTATTTATTTCCTAAGTTTGTGAGAACGTACGGCACGTACATACATCATGTTACTTGTGCATCTCATTCATCTCATGCATTCCTCCCCTTATAAATTGATTATCTCATTTTGATAAAAGACGTATCACCAAAAGTATGTTTCCCCGAAGTAATAAGAGAACTTTTGCTACAGATGGCCCGCACAAAGCAGACCGCCCGTAAGTCCACGGAGGAAGAGCACTTGACGCCTGTTGGCCCGAGGGAGCACCGCACCACGGACACCTTCTTGGCGAGTTTGGCATGCCAACTTTGCTTTGGAGAGTGCTCCATGATGTGGGGTACCCAGGAGGGTCAAGAGCCGGTGTACTCTTGGAATGAGAGCCGGTTTGGCGGATGATGGACTTGCAGTGGTGGAGATCACGGTTCTGCTCTCGGTGATGCTCCAGATTGGGATGGTTGGCATTTGGAGTTTGAGGGTCGCACTCCAGCTGAGGGTGCAGAGGGAGCAGCCTTCCGTGTCATCAGGGACATTATGAGCAGATTTCCCAGTGAGCTTGCAGCAGCTCTAGCTGGTACTTTTCCTAGGGATGATCCTCGTGATGCCATTTGGGTTCAGCCTCAAGGAAGTGCATTGGTCAGAGGTCCAGCTGAGGGACAGGCTAGTGACAACCAGGCAATGAGTGCTATGTTCGCCGCCATTAGAGCGTATGAGGGTCTCGAGAGTACCCACTTGGACTTTGGTGGCTTGCGTAGTGAGGATAAGCTCAAAGGAAGAAGCGAAGAAGAGGCGAGCACTGAGCTATAGCTAGCTTGCGAGGAGCGGTTGGGCGATATGAACTTACTGGCGAGATCAAGCGGTTGAGAGAGGTGATAGAGCTATGCGGTGAAAGTGCATACGTTGACTCAAGCCAACAACAATGCAGACCGCATGATTGGACAATTGGTTGAGGAGAGGAATGAAGCACGGAGCGCAAGAAACCTTCTGCTGCAGAGAGTCGATGAGCTAGAGGAATACAACGGCAACCTTTGCGAGGAGTTTCACGCGCTCTACAATGGGGTTGGCCCATATGCTCCAAGCAAGCGCTTGTTGGCATGGACATCGGCGACGACAAACGAGCGAGCACGTAGTTTCACACTGGAGGCGATGGTGATGTCTCCGATCCGACGATGGCCCCGAGGAATAGGCTAGTTGCCTTGCGCTAGTATCTAGGTCTGTCGCGAAGACCTTTCTTTTGTTGGCATGTAACCTATCGTATGTTGTTGTTTGACGTATGAGACTTGGCATGTGGTTGGAACTTGATGTTGAATGCGAGATCTGAGACGCATAAAAAGTCCAAAGATGTATGTATCTTTGGCAATGTGATTTGTATGGATGCGATGTTTGCCATTGAAGTAATTCGATTAAGTGTTGTTGTCTTAATTGGGATGAGATTGTTGTGCCTCTGTTTTATTGCATGAATTTATTCTCTCCAGTAAAATCAGTACGGCATAATTTTTTCTTCACTTCGCAATCATTACGACTTCACTCAATCGTTACTTGTTCTTTGAAATATGCGGATGACAAACACTCGCCGAACCACGTATGAAGCCGCTGAGACCGGTGCTAACGGTGCGGGGACCGGTGGTGGTGGTGATGGTGGGAACCACGGCAACAACAATGAACCTCCCCATGAACCGCATTTGCCACCTCCTCCCCCGTTTACCCCCGAGATGTTTCTCGCGCAGCTGCTCGGGAGTCAGCGCAACACGGAACAATCCAGGAAGAACATGGAGGTTTTCTGCGCACCATCGCCAACAACGTTCAACGTGGTAACAATCAAGGTGGTGGCATGGGAGTGAACCAATATAGCAACTTCAAGGATTTCATGGACACCGGGCCACCCGTATTCAAGGAAGCCATAAAGCCACTCGATCTTTGAGGAATGGATCAACACGATGGAAGATAAATTCCGTGTGTTGAGAATGGTGAGGTTCTAAAAGCGGAGTATCTTGCACTTCAATTGCGAGGGACCGGCGGGAATGTGGTGGAAGCACCATCGCACCACCTTCCCTCAAATGCTCAATTTCTTGGAGAGAGTTTCTTTGAGGCTTTTTCGTGGAGTCTATATTCCACCGGGGTGACCGAAATGAAGTTGGGAGAGTTTCTGGCATTAAACCAGGGCACCAAAACCGTGACGCAATACCTGCATGCCTTCAACAACTTGTGTCGCTATGCTCCCGACATGGTTGACACAGATGCTAAAAGAATAGCCAGTTTCAAGAGAGGACTCAATCCAAAAATGATGAAGCATGTTGGTACTCATGTATCCCATGAGCCACAAGATGGTGAAAAAGATGGGAGAGTAGAAAATGAAGGTACTCATGTATCCCATGAGCAAATGGTGGTACAAGCATAAGATGTTGATGCTCCACAACCTCCTCCTCAAGTGGTCAATAGAAGAAACACACCTCTACTACAAAATCATCCACAAGATCTCATCATAAGTAGTCCATCAAAGGGAGTGATGACTCGTTCATAAAAACTTGCTTCATTTATTGCTCATCACTCTTTTGTCTCTTGCTTTGAACCTACTAAGGTAGAAGAAGCTCTTCAAGATCCGGATTGGATCAATGTCATGCATGATGAGTTGAATAACTTCACCCAAAATCAAGTGTGGACTCTTGAAGAGCGACCTAAAGGTGCAAGAGTCATTGGAACAAAGTGGGTGTTCCAAAACAAGCAAGATGATCAAGGTGTTGTTGTAAGGAACAAGGCAAGACTAGTTGCAACGGGGTTCTCTCAAGTTGAAGGTTTAGATTTTGGAGAGACCTTTGCACCGGTTGTAAGGCTAGAAGCCATTCGTATCCTCCTTGCATACGCATCACATCATGAAATGAAACTTTATCAAATAGATGTGAAAAGTGCATTTTTAAATGGCTTTATTAATGAACTAGTTTATGTTGATCAACCTTCCGGGTTTGAAGACCCTAGATATCCTAATCATGTTTATAGGTTGTCCAAGGCGTTATATGGGCTTAAGCAAGCCCCAAGAGCATGGTATGAGCGTCTTCGGGACTTCTGAAAGGACCTAGGATGTCGCCTAGAGGGGGGTGAATAGGCGTTTCTGAAAATTAACACCTTTAAATGCGGAAACAATTAGAAAGGGGAGTTTCCAAAATGGAAACTCCAAATTAAGAGTACTACCATCCCTCACAAGTTAGCCACAGAGTAAACAAGGTATAAAGAATATATCTATAAGCTACAACCTGCAACATCAAGTTAGAACAGAGAATAAATATTTTTAGTGCAGGGAGGAAAAACTGGGACGTGTAAAGTATGAATACCGGACGTGTCCGGTATACTACGATTTCTGAGATCAGCCCCGAACTTGCTCCTTTTGATTTCTATCTTCAAACCAAAGCTGCGGGCACCTAATTTAACTATTAGTATACACAGAGAATCTGCACAAGTGCTAGAGCAACACAAATATCAAATGAAATGTGAATTGAGACACGATATTTGTTTTCTAAAGTTCGGACTCGTTCGAGTCCTACTATCCGTTGAGGGGGCTGCGGGTGACCCAGTGAAGGTCAGCCCTAGAGGATACCACGAAGGTCACTCTAGCGAGTCTTTTCCAACTCCTTTTCCTCCTTCCACTAATTGATTCCGGCGGCGGAATCGTGAATTCTAAACTTTCCGAGGCACACCACAATCTCCGGGTGCTCTCCGTGACGACGTCTAACCGTCTAGGACCGAAGAGTCCAAGAGTAACAAATGCGAATCACGAGATTGACAATATGCACAAGTGCTCAAGTGGTTGGATGGCTCTCTTTTGAATTTCACTCAACCCACAAATTGATTTTGCAAGTTTGATCAATCACTCACTAAGAGAGGGTTGGCAAGGCTCAAAAAGCGTGTGTCTAAGTCGGTAGAATCATGACCTCCAAAGGTGGAGGCTTGGGGGGTATTATAGCCCCCTTGAAAAAACTAAGCCGTTTATAGCCGTTGCAATACCGAACACGTCCGGTATGCATACCGGACACGTCCGGTATGACTCGATCTAGGCGCCAACGGTAACTAAGTTCTGATGATGTTGTGAGGCGTCGGAACTCCCGAAGTATGCCGGGACTTCCGACCGTCGGAACTCCCGACTCAAGTCGGAACCCCGACCCTCGGCAATTTTGAAAAACATATGGCGAGTTAAAGTTAGTGAGGTGTCGGAACTCCGGCGCATGTCGGAACTCCGACCCTCACGGCTTTTGAAAACTAGCCGTTGGCCACGGTCATCCATACCGGACACGTCCGGTGTGAATCTGGGACACGTCCGGTATGACCGAGACAGTGAAACCTCAAAGTGTGTTGAAGTGCGAGGCGTCGGAACTCCCGACTCATGCCGGGACTCCCGACCGTCGGAACTCGACCTACGTCGGAACTCCCGGCCAAAGCAACCCGAACAACAACAATTTTGGACAAATTCTTTGGACAAATACCGGACACGTCCGGTATTGCCTGAATCAACAAGAAATCGATTAGCACATTTGTCGCTCAAATAATCAAACCTCACATGGGTTGGCTTGAGCACTTATGAAACATTATCTATCAACATGATGCATCCCTCTTAATAGTACGGCATACCTATTAAACTCAAGATCAAAAGAAAAATGAATTTATACCACTTGAGTTGATTTCTTTTGAATTGATGCCGTCCTTCCAATCTTCATCAAGTAAGGGTGCTAACAAGTTGATGTTGATCTTTTCATTTGAGCATAGCCATCTTGAGCATGTGACTTGATTCCATTCATCAAATTTGAATAACCCCAAATGTATCAAGTCACTTCCATCAAATACTTCATTATAGATTTGATTCTTCACATCAATATGACCATCTTAGCTTGATTAGTACCTCAACTAAATGCAAGTACTTTCTTCTTCACCCTAGCTAGGTTCTTGGCCGTAAGCCGTCGCTTGCCCTTCACCCTTGCTTAGTACCTCGAAGCCTTTCCTTGCTATCTTCACCATCTCAAGCCATCAAGTCACATCTTGTGTTGAATCATCCATTCATATGTATTGTTATCTTTTTCATTTTAATTTAGCAAGCTTCAAATATGAGACCATTCCATATGCAATCCCTCATGTCTCATTAACTAATAATCATGAGCTTGCTTTCACATAGTCAATGGAAATCCCACAAAAATAAGCCTTCACATGAATTCCATTTGCATTGTTGTCTTGTGCTCGAACTAGATTGTTTATACAACAACACATCATTTTGGCTTTCATTAAGTACCTGTGAGATAACCTATTACCTGTTCACACTTAGCAAACGGGTTAGTCCTTTAATCACGTTGTCATTCAATCAACCAAAACCCACTAAAGGGCTAGATGCACTTTCAATCTCCCCCTTTTTGGTGATTGATTGACAACTTGATTAAAGCTTACAAAATGATATAAACATTTAAACTTTTGGGTTCAATGATTTATGAGAGGCTCCCCCTTAATATGTGCTTATGATTAGAATTCACAAAATGACCTCAAAAGTCAATTGCACATACTAAAACAAATAGGAGACTCCCCCTAAATCATTGCATCCGTGGGGTGCATGTGTGTGTGACAAAGAGAAACCATGATGCATATGACAAGATATATCATACAAGAATAAATATAAAGGCATCACATCAAATATTTTCATTCTAGCATGCATAGATCTTACGAAAATAAATACAACACATGTATGTCACACATAGCACTCATTACACATTTCTCAAGTCCACAAACCACTGAAATATATATAAATCATGTCTCAAGCGATACATAGATAAAGCATAAGTCTCATCTCTCACAAGATATAATCTCAATGAAGCTCAAAAACAAACTACAGCCTGTAGTACATGTCTTCAGGTACAAAGATAAGCAAATGAAATTATCCTGAAGCTTTAATCAGTCTCTCTCCCCCTTTGTCATCAATCACCACAAAGGTCCAACAATGACATACTAAGGACAAAGGGGCTACAAGCTGTCACTAATCTCTGGCATCACTCATCATCATCATCATCTCTCCCATCATCTTCGTTATCAGAGCGGGTAACACCAGCCGGACGAGAACCACCGGCACCAGATGGGTCGTAGCCACCAGAGCCAGTAGTAGCCGCCACCACCCGCCAAGTCACTCCACCAATCTAGCATAGTAGTCGTCGGCGGTCTTTGGGGCGT
This sequence comes from Miscanthus lutarioriparius, assembly GCA_904845875.1. Lineage (NCBI taxonomy): Eukaryota > Viridiplantae > Streptophyta > Magnoliopsida > Poales > Poaceae > Miscanthus > Miscanthus lutarioriparius. Next base: position 24,562,795 of record CAJGYO010000004.1, on the reverse strand, counting down.
GGTGAGAGTGAGTAGGGCACACAGGCTGAAGTGGTAGAGTGTCGGGGTGTTCGAGGTGCTCTGCTGCTTCTGTTGTCATTGTATGAACTCAACATACTCTCTATCATATCTAACTGCTGCTTTGCTCCTCGGTCTCGGGCTCACTATTTGCCTCATCGATAGAGGAGATCTAGGAGGATCAAGCTCAAGATTAGAAGCAATTTGCTTCAAAAAGTCGAAAGTGTCCTTCCTCCTAGCCTCCCTCTCCTTCTGCTTTGCCTAAATCTGGATGTCACGGCACATCCCAAATATGGAGTGAAAAGCCTGCGGATAGGCGAGGGAGGGCTGCCTTGCGGCGTGAAGTAGAATGTGAAGGAGCACGTGGTGAAGGTGAAGCTCCTCTTTGGTGCACCACTTCGAGGTGCATCGCCTCAGTCTTCTTCTTTGCTCCTCACAGTCTCTTTGGAGGTAACCCTGTCTCGAGCAGATCTGCAATAATCTTGAGGGCCTTGTGAATCTTATCATACTCAAAAGTGTGCCCGATCACCTGCTCAATCATATGCATGATATAAGGAGCAAAACCACAGCCCTTGAGGCCTCTCTCCAACACCCCGATCTCGGACCAAATAAAATCAAAACTATTTGAAGGGCCGAGCATCGGGTGCCATTCTGTGGAGTAGGTTCTGGAATAATCTGCAATGTTGCCCTTGTCTCCACCCTTGCAGTCAATAGTCTTTCACGAACATCTGTCCAGGTATCATAGGTAGGGTGAAGACCTAGAACCTTCCCCCGGCTCCTCTCTCACCACCAGGAGGATACATATATGCAAGGCTGCTCGAGGGGTAACACACCTTTCGGTGTGGATCTGTCCCTCTGGAGATCATCCTCACGAGAAGCCAAGGTGGGCGGCAAAAACATCATAGTCAACCTTTGTACCACTTGGCCCTCAAGCATCCGGTGCATCCGCCGCTCATCCTCCTCAACAAGCAGAGTAGCATAGGCTGAGCTACTACCTCGTGTTCCGATCATCTTTGGAACTCCATGATCTCATAAACCCAGTCTTGTTGGCAAATAGCAATGGCATGATCAGCTGAGGCCTTACGCAACTCAGTAATGTCTTGCCAGTCAATCCCCGAGACACAGCAATCACGGGGTTCTGGTGAGAATCTGCTTTGGAGTAGAAATTCAGGTGAAAGGGCATGCTGGAAGCGGTGATCGTCTTGAACCTTAGGTAAGCCCCTCGGATCAACCCTTCGCTCATCTCTAGCTCTCTGGTCATACCCTTTCCCTGTAGTCAACTCTGGCAACATAGGAGGGCACATTGGGCGGGGCGTGTCTCAAGGAGACCATAATGCATCCCCGACCCGGTGGTCTTTGAGGCGGAGGAGGCGGCTCCTCCTCCTCAATCTCCTGCTCCTCATCGAATTTTGTCACCATCGATCCTCTATGAGTGCTCTTCCTCTTTTTATCTTCTCTAGGCTCCACTCTGAGCGCATCCAGAATCGAGTGTCGGGAAGAAGAGCTCCTGACCCCTCTACATCTTGAGGAGTGCACTAGAGGCAGCCCTGGTAGGCCTCTATTTGCTTGGGTGGAATCCAGGATGCATCTCTGTCTTGCCTTCTTATACTTTTCAAGTCTTTGGATCATGCACGTGCTTGGACCTAGGCTCTGTCGTCCACTCATGGCTAGCTGTCTGTATCCAAAGATTTGCAAGAAATTTCGGATAAATGGCCAAAATTAATCTCGAATTGCAATTAGACAAAGAATCTTTTATCCATGATTTTACAATCATCTTGACAAACAAGCTGTCAAAAAGTTTGCAAAGCGTAGATACAAAAGATACTAAGCCTAACAAACAATTCTAGGTAGGATTGAATCGAGAGAACAGTGAGGAGTGCTGCTTTCTTTGGGCCATCTGGGACAACGTCCGGTAGCATCTCGGTTTCACGTCCGGTATGGGCGACCAACAACCCTAACCGGGGTTCTGGATTCTAACCATCACGGATCCATTCAAACTTTGGGCATTGCTTCTATATCACTAATGTAGCATATTGACCGAAGGAATTTCAAAACTAGTCTTCAACCATGTAGATCGGACGAGGTCCCATGATTAGGGTACCTTTGGAGAAGAGACGCGAACGAGCGATGTGAAATCCAAGTCCCGGGCCTTCAATCTTGATGCAAGCCTTCTCCAATGCGATCTCCCTCTCTCTCTTTTCTTGGTGAAATCGTCGGTTGCCCTAGGTGAGGAAGAGGCGCGGCGGTGGGTGGATTTGGAAGAGGCAAGTCTGTTTGGGCGAAGGGGTATGCTCGGTTTTTATAGTCCGGCTCATACCGGACACGTCCGATATGAATACGGACACGTCCGAATATTCAGCGGGCTGGTCCAAATAAATCCAAAATGTGTTTTCTCTCTTAGGTCCTTTTTTCTCTGTTGTTGCTCGGTCCAAAAAAAATGTATGATCTTGATCCAAACCGAGTATTATCACTTTTCTTATCCAATGCCATCAAAGATTTTCTCTTTTCCAACTATTTGACATACACAATAATTTGCTTGCTTGAGAGAGATAAAAAGTGAGACAAAGTAGATTGTGGACTTAAGAAAGCCATGTCATGTGTGATTAGCCAATCAATCAATCAAGAAGAGCTATAATCATCACATGACAAGGCTAGGTCACAAAGACCAAGATTCAAATAGTTTTCAAATTCACACTTCCTACTCATGCTAGTTAGGGGTTTTGAAAAACATCTCTCTTATGTCACACAAATGCACATTCTAACATATAAAGGGCCTTACATGCACTTGCAATGTATATATGTAAACACATACCTTTGCCTTGAGCCCACAAGAATACCACTAAGAAGATTCATGGCATGATAATCTTTATGTTGACCTTGATTGCCAAATAATCATGCTAGATTCTAAATCACTTTTCATCCAAAGAACTATAAAGAATGCTAGATAGATTTGTTAGTCCACATTGGTACAAAATAGAAACTTAGCTCCCCTAAATAAGTGCTTTAAGTAATTTGAACAACTTTCAACAAGCACTTTTATTCTATTAAGAAATGGGAGCCAATTTTCTATTTTGACCATAAATCAAATAAGTTTGCCATATTTAAAATTGAGTTTAGGAGATGCTCACAATCCACTTAGATTTAATAAATCACAAGCTTACGAGTAAATTAGAGATTTATGAATCATATATTAATCAAAGACTCGAGTTGCAATTTAATTTGTGTTACGGTTCTGTAATAGGACACGTCCGGTTGTATATCTAGGACACGTCTGGAATACATGAAGCGAAAACACGACTTTCGTCACTGGCCATACCGGACACGTCCGATAGTAATCCGGACACGTCCGATATTTGCGAGACGAGAGACAATTAATTCTCTGCTTGTGATTCTTGTTTAGCTCTAGTATTTATTGTATACTTGCACCTCAACAAATGAATTGCTCTACTAGAGAATTATTAAAAGCATCATATGACAAAGTAAAATTCTTTTTAATTGAATCTAATTAGCCACTTTCATTATTTCACAAATGTACTTATTTGTGAACTATAGAACATGAAACGAACAAAGTGGCTATCCTAAAAGGTTTAGGTACTTGTTACCAATGGTGAGAATGAAATATATGATATATTCATTGAATTATCTTGGTCAACCATATAAGGAATTATGATAAGAATTGGTTGATAGATTGAGTGAAAATTGTCACATTGCTTGCTCAATCACCCCGACGCTTTCATCTCATCACCAAGTACCTACATCATTAACCTAGGCACACTTTGGTACCCAATTCTCATTGGGTCCTTTTGAGTTAGTTAACAAGTGCTTAGGCACCCAAATGGCTTTAACACTAGTTTGTGGTGAACACATCACCTTGCTAGTGTTAACACCTTTAATGGTCTTCCTAAGCGTATTTTTATAAACTAATGTGTTCGGCTTAGGAGTTTTACCATTTGGACATTCATAGCTTAAATGCCCTTTCTTCTACAAGCATAGCATATCGGCCTTTTTGTTTGCTCTATGCTTGTTTTGCTTGTATGGACATCCATCGAGCTTATGGTCCGTCTCATTGCACCCATAGCATCTTCTAGTTGTAACTTGGGCTTCCTTTCTTGCTTCTTTGTTCATTGGGTATTTCTTGGTAGGATGCCCCAATTTCTTGCTCATGAGACAAGCACATTGTCCATGACTCTTCACTTGCTTGGCCTCCTTGGTAGAAGCCTTTTGATTGGCGGCTTCAACCTTGTCGGCCCAACTCTTGTGTGGACACATAGCCCACTCATGTCCATACAATCCACAACCATAACACATCCTTTTTCCATGTTTCTTGCTCTTGGTTGTGTTGGCCTTGCTTGAGATGTGATTCTTTTGTTGGGCTTTGGAGGAAGCAAGGTTTGAACCCTTCTCAAGCTTCTTCACCATGTTATCACGGTTATCTTGAGAAGGTTGTGCTTTCTCCTTACCCTTCAACCGAATCACATCTTTCTTTAATCTTTGCACTTCTTCTTTGAGCTCTATGTTTTCTATAAGATTTAGCTCAATCGAAGATTAGCTTGCTTGAGGAGCACACTCATTAGTACAAGAAATATTTATTTGAGATGGTGTACTAGTGGCCCGAATGTGTGAGAGGTTGAGAGAATTTTACCGATGTAATCACAACCTCATGAGCCACCTCAAGCATGATGCTTGATTCTACTACTTCCTCATGAGAGCACTTTAGATGAACATAATTTGCTTGTAGCTCATTATACTTGCTTGATAGTTCATCGAGCCTTGCCTTGAGCTCAAAGTTTTCCTTCTCTAGTTGTGAAACACTAGAAGAGGAATTAGTAACTAAAGCATGCTCGATTGACAATTTTTCATACCTCTCATTTATTGCCTTTAGCTCTTGCAATTTGGAGATGAGAAACTTTTCTTGATTTTGAAGCGATTGCTCTTGCTTCTCAATCTCTTCTTCAAGCTCATCATTCTTTTCAACTATCTTCATGATGATGAACTTGTCTTTATGGTTGAGATGATCAAGGTTGTAGTTGTCTTCAATTTCAACATCACTCTTATCTTGATCATCTACTTGTGCTTTCTCCTTTTCTTGATCTTTCTTGTTATTCTTCTTCTTGCTTTTCTTGGCCATGAGACACAAGTGATGAGTATCATGAGATATTGAGGTTGACTCATCACTTGGTAGCCATCGGGCTTGAGCATCGCTACTAAGCAATTTGCTTCTTTGGTGCCTGCTGCCTCAGCCATATCCGGACACGTCCGGTGAGGCATCTCCGGGACACGTCCGGTACATGCTGCGAGCGCTGAATGGTCATCATGTTGCTTGCACTTCTTGCTCGGCTCGGCACTCTTGAGGTTTTGTGAGGCTTCTTCATTTTGTATGAAGACACAATGGATATTCTTTCCATTGACTCGATCTCAAGTGCATCATCACATTTGGATTTTCCATATAAATCAAAAGTCTAGTCCAAATGAGATGAGCACTCTCCGGAGGTGGTTGTCCATTGAATATTGCCTCATCTTGAACCTCTACACTTAATGTACTCAAAATAATATTAATAGCTTGAGCATTGAGTTGCACGCATATTTCTTCCTCTTTTGATAAATTTTTGTAGTTGCTCCAATCAACTATAGAAAGAGGTATGCTTGCATCTACAATATGCTCAACAAGAGGACTAATATCTCTAAAAGCATTGAGTACATGTATTGACCAAGTTAGAAAGTTTGAACCATCATTTTGGAGAAGCACCGGCTCCAACTCGATAGGCGTCGACATCCTTTTCTCACGGCGGTGAAGCTTTAGGTGAGAATCTCTCTCTGATACCAATTGAAAGGACCTAGGATGTCGCCTAGGGGGGTGAATAGGCGTTTACGAAAATTAACACCTTTAAATGCGGAAACAATTAGAAAGGGGAGTTTCCAAAATGGAAACTCCAAATTAAGAGTACTACCATCCCTCACAAGTTAGCCACAGAGTAAACAAGGTATAAAGAATATATCTATAAGCTACAACCCTGCAACATCAAGTTAGAACAGAGAATAAATATTTTTAGTGCAGGCAGGAAATATGGGACGTGTCCAGTATGAATCCGGGACGTGTCCAGTATATACGATTTCTGCAGATCAGCCCGAACTTGCTCCTTTTGATTTCTATCTTCAAACCAAGCTGCAGGCACCTAATTTAACTATCGGTATACGAGAGAACACTGCACAAGTGCTAGAGCAACACAAATATCAAATGAAATGCGAATTGAGACACGATATTTGTTTTACGAGAGATTCGGACTCGTTCGAGTCCTACTCTCCGTTGAGGGGCTGCTGCAGGCGACCAGTGAAGGTCAGCCCTAGAGGATACCACGAAGGTCACTCTAGTAGGAGTCTTTTCCAACTCCTTTTCCTCCTTCCACTAATTGATTCCGGTAGGCGGAATCGTGAATTCTAAACTTTCGAGGCACACCACAATCTCCCGGGTGCTCTCCGTGACGTCTAACCGTCTAGGACCGAAGAGTCCAAGAGTAACAAAATGCGAATCACGAGATTGACAATATGCACAAGTGCTCAAGTGGTTGGATGGCTCTCTTTTGAATTTCACTCAACCCACAAATTGATTTTGCAAGTTTGATCAATCACTCACTAAGAGAGGGTTGGCAAGGCTCAAAAAGCGTGTGTCTAAGTCAGTAGAATCATGACCTCCAAAGGTGGAGGCTTGGGGTATTATAGCCCCCTTGAAAAACTAAGCCGTTTTATAGCCGTTGCAATACCGGACACGTCCGGTATGCATACCGGGACACGTCCGGTATGACTCGAGCTGCATGCCAACGGTAACTAAATTCTGATGATGTTGTGAGGCGTCGGAACTCCCGAAGTATGCGGGACTTCCGGCCGTCGGAACTCCGACTCAAGTCGGAACCCCGACCCTCGGCAATTTTGAAAAACATGTGGCGAGTTAAAGTTAGTGAGGTGTCGGAACTCCCGGCGTATGTCGAACTCCCGACCCTCACGGCTTTTGAAAACTAGCCGTTGGCTTACGGTCATCCATACCGGACACGTCCGGTGTGAATACCGGACACGTCGGTATGACCGGAGACGATGAAACCTCAAAGTGTGTTGAAGTGCGAGGCGCCGGAACTCTCCCGACTCATGCCGGGACTCCCGACCGTCGGAACTCCCGACCTCACGTCGGAACTCCCGGCAAAGCAACCCGAGAACAACAATTTTGCATTTCTTTGGACAAATACAGGACACGTCCGGGGTATGAATACCGGACACGTCCGGTATTGCCGAATCAACAAGAAATCGATTAACACATTTGTCGCTCAAATAATCAAACCTCACATGGGTTGGCTTGAGCACTTATGAAACATTATCTATCAACATGATGCATCCCTCTTAATAGTACGGCATACCTATTAAACTCAAGATCAAAAGAAAAATGAATTTATACCACTTGAGTTGATTTCTTTTGAATTGATGCCGTCCCTTCCAATCTTCATCAAGTAAGGGTGCTAACAAGTTGATGTTGATCTTTTCATTTGAGCATAGCCATCTTGAGCATGTGACTTGATTCCATTCATCAAATTTGAATAACCCCAAATGTATCAAGTCACTTCCATCAAATACTTCATTATAGATTTGATTCTTCACATCAATATGACCATCTTAGCTTGATTAGTACCTCAACTAAATGCAAGTACTTTCTTCTTCACCCTAGCTAGGTTCTTCTTGCCGCCAAGCCGTCGCTTGCCCTTCACCCTTGCTTAGTACCTCGAAGCCTTTCCTTGCTATCTTCACCATCTCAAGCCATCAAGTCACATCTTGTGTTGAATCATCCATTCATATGTATTGTTATCTTTTTCATTTTAATTTAGCAAGCTTCAAATATGAGACCATTCCATATGCAATCCCTCATGTCTCATTAACTAATAATCATGAGCTTGCTTTCACATAGTCAATGGAAATCCCACAAAAAAATAAGCCTTCACATGAATTCCATTTGCATTGTTGTCTTGTGCTCGAACTAGATTGTTTATACAACAACACATCATTTTGGCTTTCATTAAGTACCTGTGAGATAACCTATTACCTGTTCACACTTAGCAAACGGGTTAGTCCTTTAATCACGTTGTCATTCAATCAACCAAAACCCACTAAAGGGCTAGATGCACTTTCAATCTCCCCCTTTTTGGTGATTGATTGACAACTTGATTAAAGCTTACAAAATGATATAAACATTTAAACTTTTGGGTTCAATGATTTATGAGAGGCTCCCCCTTAATATGTGCTTATGATTAGAATTCACAAAATGACCTCAAAAGTCAATTGCACATACTAAAACAAATAGGAGACTCCCCCTAAATCATTGCATCCGTGGGGTGCATGTGTGTGTGACAAAGAGAAACCATGATGCATATGACAAGATATATCATACAAGAATAAATATAAAGGCATCACATCAAATATTTTCATTCTAGCATGCATAGATCTTACGAAAATAAATACAACACATGTATGTCACACATAGCACTCATTACACATTTCTCAAGTCCACAAACCACTGAAATATATATAAATCATGTCTCAAGCGATACATAGATAAAGCATAAGTCTCATCTCTCACAAGATATAATCTCAATGAAGCTCAAAAACAAACTACAACTTGTAGTACATGTCTTCAGGTACAAAGATAAGCAAATGAAATTATCCTGAAGCTTTAATCAGTCTCTCTCCCCCTTTGTCATCAATCACCACAAAGGTCCAACAATGACATACTAAGGACAAAGGGGCTACAAGCTGTCACTAATCTCTGGCATCACTCATCATCATCATCATCTCTCCCATCATCTTCGTTATCAGAGCGGGTAACACCAGCCGGACGAGAACCACCGGCACCAGATGGGTCGTAGCCACCAGAGCCGTAGTAGCCGCCACCACCTGCCAAGTCACTCCACCAATCTGTAGCATAGTCGTCGGCAGTGCTGGGACGTGGCTGAGAGTGAGTAGGCACACGAGCCTGAAGTGGTAGAGTGTCAGGGTGTTCAGGTGCCTGCTGCTGCTGCTGTTGTCGCTGTATGAACTCAACATACTCTCTATCATATCTAGCCTGCTGCTGCTCCTCGGTCTCAGGCTCACTAGCTGCCTCATCTGATAGAGGAGATCTAGGAGGATCAAGCTCAAGATTAGAAGCAATTTGCTTCAAAGTCCGAGTGTCCTTCCTCCTAGCCTCCCTCTCCTTCTGCTGCCTAGTCTGGATGTCACGGAACACCCAAATATTGGAGCTGAAAAGCTGCGGATAGGCGAGGGAGGACTGCCACGGCGTGAAGTAGAATGTGAAGGAGCACATGGTGAAGGTGAAGCTCCTGCTGGTGCACCACTTGAGGTGCATCCGCCTCTGGTCTTCTTCTTTGCTCCTCCGGGTCTCTTTGGAGGTAACCCTGTCTCAGGCAGATCTGCAATAATCTTCAGGGCCTTGTGAATCTTATCATACTCAAAAGTGTGCCCAGTCACCTGCTCAATCATATGCATGATATAAGGAGCAAAACCACAGCCCTTGAGGGGCCTCTCTCCAACACCCCTGATCTCGGACCAAATAAAATCAAACACGCTGAAGGGCCGAGCATCAGGTGCCATCTCAATGGAGTAGGTTCTGGAATAATCTGCAATGTTGCCCTTGTCTCCACCCTTGCGGTCAATAGTCTTCCGAACATCTGTCCGGTGTATCATAGGTAGGGTGAAGACCTAGAACCTTCCCCATGGCTCCCTCTCTCACCACAGGAGGATACATATATGCAAGTTGCTCAGGGGGTAACACACCTTTCGGTGTGGATCCACTGTCCCTCTGGAGATCATCTCTCGAGAAGCCAAGTGGGCGGCAAAAACATCATAGTCAACCTTTGTACCACTTTGGCCCTCAAGCATCCAAAGTGCATCCGCCGCTCATCCTCCTCAACAAGCAGAGTAGCATAGAGGCTGAGCTACTACCTCGTGTTCCGATCATCTTTGGAACTCCATGATCTCATAAACCCCAAAGTCTATGTTGGCAAATAGCAATGGCATGATCAATCGAGGCCTTCGCAACTTCTGTAATGTCTTGCCAGTCAATCCTTCGAGACACTGGCAATCACGGGGTTCTGGTGAGAATCACTGGAGTAGAAATCCAGGTGAAAGGCTGTCTGGAAGCGGTGATCGTACTGAACCTTAGGTAAGCCCCTCGGATCAACCCTTCGCTCATCTCTAGCTCTCCTGGTCATACCCTTTCCCCTGTAGTCAACTCTGGCAACATAGGAGGGCACATTGGGCAGACGTGTCTCAAGGAGACCATAATGCATCCCCTGACCAGGCTGGTGCTGAACTGGAGGAACTGACTCCTCCTCCTCAATCTCCTGCTCCTCATCTGAGCTGTCACCATCTGATCCTCTATGAGTGCTCTTCCTCTTTTTATCTTCTCTAGGCTCCACTCTGAACGCATCAGAATCAGTGTCAGAAGAAGAGCTCCCTGACCCCTCTACATACTGAGGAGCTGCACTAGAGGCAGCCCTGGTAGGCCTCCTGCTGCTTGGCTGGAATCCAGGATGCATCTCCTGTCTTGCCTTCTTATACTTTTCAAGTGCTGGATCATGCCTGTGCTTGGACCTAGGCTCCTGTCGTCCACTCATGACTGCTGTCCTGTATCCAAAGATTTGCAAGAAATTTCAGATAAATGGCCAAAATTAATCTCGAATTGCAATTAGACAAAGAATCTTTTATCCATGATTTTACAATCATCTTGACAAACAACTGTCAAAAAGTTTGCAAAACGTAGATACAAAAGATACTAAGCCTAACAAACAATTCTAGGTAGGATTGAATCAGAGAACAGCAGGGAGTCTGCTTTGCTGGGCCATACCGGACACGTCCGGTAGCATACCGGACACGTCCGGTATGGGCGACCAGCAACCCTAACCGGGGTTCCTGGATTCTAACCATCACGGATCCATTCCAAACTTTGGGCATTGCTTCTATATCACTAATGTAGCATATTGACCGAAGGAATTTCAAAACTAGTCTTCAACCATGTAGATCGGACGAGGTCCGCGATTAGGGTACCTTTGGAGAAGAGACGAGAACGCGATGTGAAATCCAAGTCCCCGGGCCTTCAATCTTGATGCAAGCCTTCTCCAATGCGATCTCCCTCTCTCTCTTTTCTTGGTGAAATCGTCGGTTGCCCTAGGTGAGGAAGAGAGGCGCCGGCTGGGTGGATTTGGAAGAGGCAAGTCTGTTTGGGCCGAAGGGGTATGCTCGGTTTTTATAGTCCGGCTCATACCGGACACGTCCGGTATGAATACCGGACACGTCCGGTATTCGCGGGCTGGTCCAAATAAATCCAAAATGTGTTTTCTCTCTTCCGGTCCTTTTCTCTGTTGTTGCTCAGTCCAAAAAAAAATGTATGATCTTGATCCAAACCGAGTATTATCACTTTTCTTATCCAATGCCATCAAAGATTTTCTCTTTTCCAACTATTTGACATACACAATAATTTGCTTGCTTGAGAGAGATAAAGTGAGACAAAGTAGATTGTGGACTTAAGAAAGCCATGTCATGTGTGATTAGCCAATCAATCAATCAAGAAGAGCTATAATCATCACATGACAAGGCTAGGTCACAAAGACCAAGATTCAAATAGTTTTTCAAATTCACACTTCCTACTCATGCTAGTTAGGGGTTTTTGAAAAACATCTCTCTTATGTCACACAAATGCACATTCTAACATATAAAGGGCCTTACATGCACTTGCAATGTATATATGTAAACACATACCTTTGCCTTGAGCCCACAAGAATACCACTAAGAAGATTCATGGCATGATAATCTTTATGTTGACCTTGATTGCCAAATAATCATGCTAGATTCTAAATCACTTTTCATCCAAAGAACTATAAAGAATGCTAGATAGATTTGTTAGTCCACATTGGTACAAAATAGAAACTTAGCTCCCCCTAAATAAGTGCTTTAAGTAATTTGAACAACTTTCAACAAGCACTTTTATTCTATTAAGAAATCGGGAGCCAATTTTCTATTTTGACCATAAATCAAATAAGTTTGCCATATTTAAAATTGAGTTCGGGAGATGCTCACAATCCACTTAGATTTAATAAATCACAAGCTTCTGAGTAAATTAGAGATTTATGAATCATATATTAATCAAAGACTCAGTTGCAATTTAATTTGTGTTACGGTTCTGTAATCTAGGACACGTCCGGTTGTATCTGGGACACGTCTGGAATACACTGTAGCGAAACATCGACTTTTCTGTCACTGGCCATACCGGACACGTCCGATAGTAATACGGACACGTCCGATATTTTGGAGACGAGAGACAATTAATTCTCTGCTTGTGATTCTTGTTTAGCTCTAGTATTTATTGTATACTTGCACCTCAACAAATGAATTGCTCTACTAGAGAATTATTAAAAGCATCATATGACAAAGTAAAATTCTTTTTAATTGAATCTAATTAGCCACTTTCATTATTTCACAAATGTACTTATTTGTGAACTATAGAACATAAACGAACAAAGTGGCTATCCTAAAAGGTTTAGGTACTTGTTACCAATGGTGAGAATGAAATATATGATATATTCATTGAATTATCTTGGTCAACCATATAAGGAATTATGATAAGAATTGGTTGATAGATTGAGTGAAAATTGTCACATTGCTTGCTCAATCACCCCGACGCTTTCATCTCATCACCAAGTACCTACATCATTAACCTAGGCACACTTTGGTACCCAATTCTCATTGGGTCCTTTTGAGTTAGTTAACAAGTGCTTAGGCACCCAAATGGCTTTAACACTAGTTTGTGGTGAACACATCACCTTGCTAGTGTTAAACACCTTTTGTGGTCTTCCTAAGCGTATTTTTATAAACTAATGTGTTCGGCTTAGGAGTTTTACCATTTGGACATTCATAGCTTAAATGCCCCTTTCTTCTACAAGCATAGCATATGCGGCCTTTGTTTGCTCTATGCTTGTTTTTGCTTGTATGGACATCCATCGAGCTTATGGTCCGTCTCATTGCACCCATAGCATCTTCTAGTTGTAACTTGGGCTTCCTTTCTTGCTTCTTTGTTCATTGGGTATTTCTTGGTAGGATGCCCCAATTTCTTGCTCATGAGACAAGCACATTGTCCATGACTCTTCACTTGCTTGGCCTCCTTGGTAGAAGCCTTTTGATTGGCGGCTTCAACCTTGTCGGCCCAACTCTTGTGTGGACACATAGCCCACTCATGTCCATACAATCCACAACCATAACACATCCTTTTTCCATGTTTCTTGCTCTTGGTTGTGTTGGCCTTGCTTGAGATGTGATTCTTTTGTTGGGCTTTGGAGGAAGCAAGGTTTGAACCCTTCTCAAGCTTCTTCACCATGTTATCACGGTTATCTTGAGAAGGTTGTGCTTTCTCCTTACCCTTCAACCGAATCACATCTTTCTTTAATCTTTGCACTTCTTCTTTGAGCTCTATGTTTTCTATAAGATTTAGCTCAATCGAAGATTGGCTTGCTTGAGGAGCACACTCATTAGTACAAGAAATATTTATTTGAGATGGTGTACTAGTGAGCGAATGTGTGAGAGGTTGAGAGAATTTTACCGATGTAATCACAACCTCATGAGCCACCTCAAGCATGATGCTTGATTCTACTACTTCCTCATGAGAGCACTTTAGATGAACATAATTTGCTTGTAGCTCATTATACTTGCTTGATAGTTCATCGAGCCTTGCCTTGAGCTCAAAGTTTTCCTTCTCTAGTTGTGAAACACTAGAAGAGGAATTAGTAACTAAAGCATGCTCGATTGACAATTTTTCATACCTCTCATTTATTGCCTTTAGCTCTTGCAATTTGGAGATGAGAAACTTTTCTTGATTTTGAAGCGATTGCTCTTGCTTCTCAATCTCTTCTTCAAGCTCATCATTCTTTTCAACTATCTTCATGATGATGAACTTGTCTTTATGGTTGAGATGATCAAGGTTGTAGTTGTCTTCAATTTCAACATCACTCTTATCTTGATCATCTACTTGTGCTTTCTCCTTTTCTTGATCTTTCTTGTTATTCTTCTTCTTGCTTTTCTTGGCCATGAGACACAAGTGATGAGTATCATGAGATATTGAGGTTGACTCATCACTTGGTCGCCATCGGGCTTGAGCATCGCTACAAGCAATTTGCTTGTTTGATTCTGCTTGCCTCGGCCATACCGGACACGTCCAGTAGGCATACCGGACACGTCCGGTACATGCGAAGCAGAACATGCAGGTCATGCTTGCTTGCACTTCTTGCTCCGCTCGGCACTCTTGAGGTTTTGTGAGGCTTCTTCATTGTATGAAGACACAATGGATATTCTTTCCATTGACTCGATCTCAAGTGCATCATCACATTTGGATTTTCCATATAAATCAAAAAGTCTAGTCCAAATGAGATGAGCACTCTCCGGAGGTGGTTGTCCATTGAATATTGCCTCATCTTGAACCTCTACACTTAATGTACTCAAAATAATATTAATAGCTTGAGCATTGAGTTGCACGCATATTTCTTCCTCTTTTGATAAATTTTTGTAGTTGCTCCAATCAACTATAGAAAGAGGTATGCTTGCATCTACAATATGCTCAACAAGAGGACTAATATCTCTAAAAGCATTGAGTACATGTATTGACCAAGTTAGAAAGTTTGAACCATCATTTTGGAGAAGCACCGGCTCCAACTCGATAGGCGTCGACATCCTTTTCTCACGGCGGTGAAGCTTTAGGTGAGAATCTCTCTCTGATACCAATTGAAAGGACCTAGGATGTCGCCTAGAGGGGGGTGAATAGGCGTTTCTGAAAATTAACACCTTTAAATGCGGAAACAATTAGAAAGGGGAGTTTCCAAAATGGAAACTCCAAATTAAGAGTACTACCATCCCTCACAAGTTAGCCACAGAGTAAACAAGGTATAAAGAATATATCTATAAGCTACAACCCTGCAACATCAAGTTAGAACAGAGAATAAATATTTTTAGTGCGGTAGGAAATACCGGACGTGTCCGGTATGAATCTGGGACGTGTCCCAGTATATACGATTTCTGCAGATCAGCCCCGAACTTGCTCCTTTTGATTTCTATCTTCAAACCAAGCTGCAGGCACCTAATTTAACTATCGATATACAGAGAGAACTGCACAAGTGCTAGAGCAACACAAATATCAAATGAAATGCGAATTGAGACACGATATTTGTTTTACCGAAGTTCGGACTCGTTCGAGTCCTACTCTCCGTTGAGGGGGCTGCGGGCGACCCAGCGAAGGTCAGCCCTAGAGGATACCACGAAGGTCACTCTAGCCGGAGTCTTTTCCAACTCCTTTTCCTCCTTCCACTAATTGATTCGAGGCGGCGGAATCGAATTCTAAACTTTCGAGGCACACCACAATCTCCCGGGTGCTCTCTCCGTGACGTCTAACCGTCTAGGACCGAAGAGTCCAAGAGTAACAAATGCGAATCACGAGATTGACAATATGCACAAGTGCTCAAGTGGTTGGATGGCTCTCTTTTGAATTTCACTCAACCCACAAATTGATTTTGCAAGTTTGATCAATCACTCACTAAGAGAGGGTTGGCAAGGCTCAAAAACGTGTGTCTAAGTCAAGTAGAATCGGCTAGACCTCCAAAGGTGGAGGCTTGGGGTATTATAGCCCCCTTGAAAAACTAGCCGTTTATAGCCGTTGCAATACCGGACACGTCCGGTATGCATACCGGACACGTCGGTATGACTCGAGATCGCGCCAACGGTAACTAAGTTTCTGATGATGTTGTTGAGGCGTCGGAACTCCCGAAGTATGCGGGACTTCCGACCGTCGGAACTCCCGACTCAAGTCGGAACCCCGACCTCAAAGCAATTTTGAAAACATATGGCGAGTTAAAGTTAGTGAGGTGTCGGAACTCCCGGCGCATGTCGGAACTCCGACCCTCACGGCTTTTGAAAACTAGCCGTTGGCTTACGGTCATCCATACCGGACACGTCCGGTGTGAATACCGGACACGTCCGGTATGACCAGGACAGTGAAACCTCAAAGTGTGTTGAAGTGCGAGACGTCGGAACTCCCGACTCATGCCGGGACTCCCGACCGTCGGAACTCCCGACCTACGTCGGAACTCCCGACGAAGCAACCCGAGAACAACAATTTTGCAGCTGCTGGACAAATACCGGACACGTCCGGTATTGCCAGACCAGCAAGAAATCAGTTAGCACATTTGTCGCTCAAATAATCAAACCTCACATGGGTTGGCTTGAGCACTTATGAAACATTATCTATCAACATGATGCATCCCTCTTAATAGTACGGCATACCTATTAAACTCAAGATCAAAAGAAAAATGAATTTATACCACTTGAGTTGATTTCTTTTGAATTGATGCCGTCCCTTCCAATCTTCATCAAGTAAGGGTGCTAACAAGTTGATGTTGATCTTTTCATTTGAGCATAGCCATCTTGAGCATGTGACTTGATTCCATTCATCAAATTTGAATAACCCCAAATGTATCAAGTCACTTCCATCAAATACTTCATTATAGATTTGATTCTTCACATCAATATGACCATCTTAGCTTGATTAGTACCTCAACTAAATGCAAGTACTTTCTTCTTCACCCTAGCTAGGTTCTTCGGCCGCCAAGCCGTCGCTTGCCCTTCACCCTTGCTTAGTACCTCGAAGCCTTTCCTTGCTATCTTCACCATCTCAAGCCATCAAGTCACATCTTGTGTTGAATCATCCATTCATATGTATTGTTATCTTTTTCATTTTAATTTAGCAAGCTTCAAATATGAGACCATTCCATATGCAATCCCTCATGTCTCATTAACTAATAATCATGAGCTTGCTTTCACATAGTCAATGGAAATCCCACAAAAATAAGCCTTCACATGAATTCCATTTGCATTGTTGTCTTGTGCTCGAACTAGATTGTTTATACAACAACACATCATTTTGGCTTTCATTAAGTACCTGTGAGATAACCTATTACCTGTTCACACTTAGCAAACGGGTTAGTCCTTTAATCACGTTGTCATTCAATCAACCAAAACCCACTAAAGGGCTAGATGCACTTTCAACTTCCTCATAGAGAAGGGCTTCACCATTGGGAAGGTCGACACCACACTATTCACCAAGAAGCTTGATGGACATATTTTCATTTGTCAAGTATATGTTGATGATATCATCTTTGGATCATCAAATGAAGATTCTTGCAAAGAATTTGGTGAATTGATGTCGAAGGAGTTCGAGATGTCCATGATTGGTGAGCTTACATTCTTTCTTGGTTTTCAAGTCAAGCAATTGAGAGAAGGGATCTTCATCTCTCAAGAGAAATATACAAAATATATTCTCAAAAGATTCAAGATGGGTGAATGTAAGCCAATCAAGACACCAATGCCTACTAATGGACATCTCGACCTAGATGAGGGAGGTAACAAAGTTGATCAAACTCTCTACCGTTCTATGATTGGTAGCTTGTTGTATTTAACCACATCTAGGCCCGACATCATGTTTAGTGTGTGTATGTGTGCTAGATTTCAAGCTAATCCTAAGGAAACTCATTTAATTGTCGTACAAAGAATCATTAGGTATCTTAAGCACACACCAAGCATTGGCCTTTGATATCCCAAAGGAGCTAGATTTGAACTAATTGGCTATTCCGATTCGGATTATGCCGGATGCAAAGTTGATAGAAAAAACACACTCGAAGGGTGCCATTTGCTTGGTAGATCACTTGTGTCTTGGTCCTCTAAGAAACAAAATAGTGTGGCTTTGTCCACCGCCGAAGCGGAATACATTACCGCGGGTGCTTGTTGTGCACAAATATTATACATGAAACAAACTTTACTAGACTATGGTGTAGTTCTAGATAAAGTACCTCTTTTGTGCGATAATGAAAGTGCGGTAAAACTTGCAAATAATCCGGTTCAACACTCTCGTACCAAGCACATAGATATCCGCCATCACTTTCTAAGAGATCATGTTGCTAAAAATGATATATCACTAGAAGGTGTAAGAACCGAAGATCAATTAGCGGATATCTTCACTAAACCACTAGATGAGGCTACATTTTGTAGATTGCGGAATGAGCTCAATGTACTTGATTTTAGTAACTTCACTAAAAGATGAGCTTGTGTTGTTTCGTGCATTCATTGTAATATATAACATGTTTAATTTTTGTAATGCATATAGGGCTTGTCTAACATGGTTAAGATAACCGCCGAAAAGCGTGTGAAGAAGTTTAACCTTGGATCAAACTTGACAAGCAACTAGATTTGCATTTAAGTATTGCATATGCATGTTTGTTGCTTTGTCGTTTTGTTCCATTTGCCCTCTTATTGCCTATTTTCTTAAAAAGAATTATAGTCTAAGGCAAAATATTTTAGAAAACTTAAGGGTTTGAGAGAGGTCACTCATGTCAGTCCCAATTTGTGTTTATTTGCATCTTATTGGAGTTGGGACTTGATTGGGAACAGGCAGCGTGAAGGATCATTGAAGATTTACTGGAAAAGAGTGACCGGACGCTGCACCGGACTCTGTCATCCAGCGTCCGGTCAGTTCACAGGAGGTGAACTGCTGCTGAAGGAGTGACCGGACTCTGCCTTTCAGCGTCCGATCAGGAGGGGTTCAGCGTCCGGTCGAAGCTAAAGGCGTCAAGGCAACTCTGACCGGACCCTGCCTGCGTCCGGTCATGGACCATCGGACAAGTCCGGTCGAGATTTCAGAGGAATTGGACCTCTCTGGAATCGACCGGATGCTGGGTGGTAGCGTCCGGTCGCTACCACCAGAGCGTCCGGTCAACAGGATTCGTGCAAGATCTAATCTCTTCTCCGTTTCCTTTCTTGTCACGTCGGGGCCACCTTATAAACCAATCACAGTCACGGTTTTTAACCTAATTCGCCCGCATCGCCCTCAGCCACCGACATCACCGCCTCCTGTGCCCGTGCGCCGTCTCACGTGCCCATGCGCCGTCTCCTGTGCCTACGCCGCAGTTCCTCATGCACGCCCGCACTTGCGCCATACTCTACACCAGCGCCACCGCCAGCCCGCGCGCATGCCGCCGCCTGCTCCCGTGCTGCTAGCGCCTCCCCGTGTCGCGCCTGCCCTAGCGCCACGCCGTTCCTGTGTGCCACCGAGCCGTCGTGCTAAGCTCTAGTGTTCGAGCTCCGCCGTCAGCCCTCGCCGCCAAGATTCACGGCTAGCTCTCACCCATTGCTCCGCGCCGGTAAGCCCTTACTCCGACACCATCGTGACCTAACCCGCACTGCTATTACAAGCATTGACTTCAAATTGCAATTAGGGCCATCGATTCATTGCGAACCCTAACCCTAGCAGTCCCGGTGTTCCCCCCGCGTGACGTCTCTTCTTTTCATCGGATCGCCGGTTCGTCAGGTAGCATGCCAGTCGCTTCAATTTCTTGCCTACATTGCTTGCTTCCTAGGGTTTCGCATCTATTAGATATATCATATTTACTTGTATATCCATCTCTTCCATCGTGCAGCGAGTCGGTGTCGTTGAGGTGTCAGGTGCAGTTGACAGTTAACTCAGAGCCAAGCTCACGAGTATGGATCGAGGCCAAGCCTCGGAAGTGTCAAGGCAGTTACTCTTAACAGCGGTAGTTGTTCTTGTTAGCAGCAGTTGATCTTTTCAGATGGCTCGCACAAAGAATGTCAGGGGTGGTCCAAGAGATGATGATCGGAGGCCTCCGCCTCGCCTGCCTGCAGATCCAAAAGGCAAGGCGATAAAGAAGATTGCATCCAAGAAGAGGAAGTACCCAGATACAGAGATAGCTCGTGCAGCAGCAGTTGCAGAGGCCGCAGAGCATGCCGAGAGAGGAGGTGCTCGCAATGGGGTTGTGATTGCAGATCAGCAGCTTACACCAGCACAGAGGGCAGCAGTTGAGGAGGCTGAGCGTTTTCATGGTAGTCCACCAGGGACTGTCATGATGGTTGGACGTCGTCTGGCTACTGAGGAGACTCAGCCTCAGGGGGAGTCACAGCAGCAGCCCCCACCAGTAGAGCCTCAGCCAGCTCAGGAGACACAGGAGGGCCAGCAGACCGAGGAGGCCGAGGAGACAGAGCAGTCACCACAGCCACAGCTATGTCGCTCTGGTCGTACCCGTGTTCTAGTCTCACCGAGGCCGCCGACACAACGGAGGGGATCTCATCCACCGCCTAGACCACAGGGTCCACCTCCAGTGGTACATCTTGACTTGAGGGCCACCATGGCCAAGCAGTTCGACAGCTTCGCTTCGTGGAGTTTGATGCATGGTTTCCACCCAGGAGGGATGAGAGAGCAGCAGAGGGTTTCTATACACCGCTCTAGGAAGACTTCTACAATGCATATCTGAACAGTGGGGCAGTCTTCCGATCTCAAAGAGTCTACAGTATTGAGGCTATTGTGGCTGCAGCCGAAGAGCATATCCGCCCCTACTTATCATCTTTGCTAGGGCTGACAGATCTGATTGCCCGGATAGGATTGTATGTACCATCTTGGGTTCGACAGTTCTATGCCTCGCTCTATGTTGACCCGTATCATAACTTTATACACTTTGCATTCAGAGGCAGAGACTACAGGATGATCAGTCAGAGGGCCAGGGAGATACTGAGGCTACAGGAGCAGCCTGTCAAGTTACATGAGGTATGTTATGGACAGCAAGAGTCTCCCAGACGTCCTCATGGAGGTTTGGTGCCCCCTACAGATCTTGTGCGCCATTGCTTCAAGGAGCCCTTTGGTGAGGGGTCAAGGAGGAACCCCAGTGATCTTACTCCTACAGCTAGAGTGCTAGAGGCTATCATTAGTAGGACACTACTTCTCAGGTTGGGATATAAAGAGGGCTTGACTCGCCTTCCGCTTTGGCTCCTCAATGCCTTGATGCAGCAGACAGTGTTCGATATTTGGGATCTTCTTCTGTCTGAGATGGAGGACACGATAGCTGAGGCCTTCAAGGGTCGCAGACAGCTTCCTTATGCACATTGGATCACATTCCTTATGCTCAAGGCTATGCAAGTTAGGACACCAGAGATGGTTGCAGAGTACAGAGGTGCCACCATAGAGTTTTCAGCTTATAACATGGCATAGAGGATCAGACATAGCACACCATAGGCACCCACTCAGCCTCGCCGTCGTCCAGATGTACTAGAGTCCACAGCTTAGCAGGACGAGATTATCAGAGGCATAGCCGCTACTGAGGAGGAGCAGCTTGAGGCACAGCAGGAGGTGAGCGAGCCTACTGACAGCTCAGACGACGACTACCTGCCTATTCCTTAGATGCCTCCACGCAGACACGATGCAGAGGCCGGCAGTTCCAGCTTAGCTCCACCTGCACCGCAGACGGACCCCGCTTTGATTGCTATCCTTGAGCTGATGCAGCAGGATTAGGCACGACAGGCTTAGGAGACTGCTGTCAACTTTGCACAGTTTCAGGCTCGTCAGGACGAGTTTCAGCGACAGCAGCAGGTCCTCCAGCAGCAGCAGCAGCAGATGTATCAGCAGCAGTTACTCATGCAGCAGCAGCTCAGGGGATTCATGCAGCATGTAGTGATAGCTCTTGGGGCCCCATAGCCACAGCCTTCGCCTCAGATTGCTCAGCCTACCACCACTACGACGACTCCAGCAGTACAGCCTAGTGGGCTTCAGAGTCAGGGACAACCTCCAGCTCAGTTTGCTTCTCCCCCAATACAGGTGTCCTAGTGGTTATCCTCACCAATGGTAGCCCCGCAGTTCACACCACTTCAGACGGGCTTCACACCGGATCAGTCATCCTCTCTATTTGTGCCTGACACGTGAGTCTTCAGGAGTTTTGGAGCATCTTTCAGCGAGTTGACAGGGATGCCTACACCACCACATATGCATGCCCCAGGTCCTTCTACAGCAGCTCTAGTCGTCGTGACTACTCAGAGGCTCCCTTCGTCTGTCGCATCTTTAGATCCTACGACAGATATACTAGCAGCATCATAGGCAGCACCTGCCTCAGCTCAGACCCAGACTGCTTCAGCGACGCTTCCAGCCACAGAGGGTCAGTCAGCACAGAGCTCAGGGTCAGATGATGATGCTGCCTAGTTTTAGCTTGCTCCTCGTACTTCAGCGCTCGACTCATCCGTTGCAGCCCCGCCGACCAGCCCTTAGGTTTTGGTGTTTGACGCCAAAGGGGGAGAGGGTTCGAGTATGTAGACTCAGGGGGAGCGACTTTTAGGGGGAGCTTAGTTATCTATTAGCTTATTATTTATACATTTGGAGTTTATTTGTGTGATACACTATTACTATTATGCATTCATGTGTTTACTTTCATGCATACTATTATATCTATGTGATAGTGATATCTACGTGATTGTGGTATATGACATGTGTGCTCTCTACTTTGTATTCATTGATATGTCATATCACTTGTGTTATGCTCATTTGTTTTTGCTTCCGCGTTTATACTCCGATGCAAATGAGCCTTATTATTTGTACTCATGCTTATTTCATATCATTTGAGTACATCATGATGGCTTGGGTTATATAAGCTTGACTAACTCTTTTTGTTCTTATTGCTAAAAGCTTATATGATCCAAGCATGTTAAAAACCTCAACTCTTTCACATACTCGAGGTTGTATTGTCATCAATCACCAAAAAGGGGGAGATTGAAAGCATCTAGGCCCCTAATTGGGTTTCGGTGATTAATGATAATGTTAGATTACTGTGACTAACGTGTGTTTTGTAGAGGCAATTAAGTTAGGTCACGGTAATGGAGATTGATTGGGCAATCATGGTTGTCATGCCCCTACGATGGAAATCATTTCGGTTTTCAAAGGATGGACGCCAAGGTTAAGGATGACTAGTTGTAAGTGTCGATTGGAGTTGAAGAGACACTTAGAGTAGGTTAGGACCTTGTTTTTTCTTTGGCCGTACTATTAAGGGGGGTATGGACGGGTAGCTTGACCTAGATGAGTCTAGTGAGTTAGGTGTGGTGCACACTTGTTAAAACTAGCGCTAGGTAGCTCCTACATATGCATAAGATCCAATGGAGCAAACTTCATTCACAAATAATCGAGAGTTGGAAGTGAATGTAGGGTCAAAGACTGACCGGACGCTGGCTCCGGTGCGACCGGACGCTGGACGCAGGGTCCGGTCAGTTCATTTGACTGAGGTAAACTAGTCCGGTTTGACCGGACGCTGGAGAGGTCAAGTGACCGGACGCTGAGGGCTAGCGTCCGATCGACTCAAGTATGGTTCCAGAAGAGTGAATCTGCGACCGGACGCGTCCGGTCAGTGCTGACCGGACCCTGAGGATCCAGCGTCCGGTCGAGTACAGTAAGCATCCAGTGAGGGAAAAATGGGACCGGACGCGTCCGGTCAGTGGTGACCGGACCCTGCCAGCGTCCAGTCAACACGTAAACACTGGTGTGCGGGTTGAACTGACCGGAGCATCCGGTCACCCCGCAGAGGCACATAACGATTTATTTTTTCAGCCCATGTTATAAATAGAAGCTCCACTCGTGTGTGGAGTGACTTTTGCTCATTTCAACAGCTGAAACATACCTTAGAGAGTGTCAAGAAGAGCAAGGTCCTAGTGAGGTGATTGAGATTTGAGAATCCAAAGAGAGCCCTCATTAGTGAAGATCAAGAGTAGCAAAGTGTGCATCCACCCTTCTCCCTAGGCTTGTTGTGGTCAAGTGAGAGTTCATGCTTGTTACTCTTGGTGATCGCCATCACCTAGACGGCTTGGTGGTGATTGGGAGCTTGGTGATCATCTGGAGAGCTTGTGGATGACCCAACTCAAGTTGAGAGCGGTTGTGGGTGATTCACTGCGATAGAGTGTCGAAGAATAAACCCGTAGAGAGCACTTGATCCTTGCGCGGATCAAGGGGGAGCTACACCCTTGCGCGGGTGCTCCAACGAGGACTAGTGGGGAGTGGCGACTCTCCGATACCTCGGCAAAACATCACCGCGTTTCCTCTCCTCTCTTTACTTTGAGCATTTACTTTGAGCATTTCAATTCTTGTCATTTACATTCCTAGAATTGCCATGCTAGAGTAGTATTGGAACTAGGTTGCTAAACTTTTGTGTGTTAAATCAATAGAAATACTTCTTTAGGCACAAGGGGTTAATTGGGCTAACCATAGGACTTGTTTATTGCGAAGAAATTTAGAATTGGCCCAATTCACCCCCCCCCCTCTTGGGCATTTTGATCCTTTCACTCTCTTATAGAGGGCCGACCTTCTCAGGAACCTTTTCCATGATATGCCACATGCAAAGTCTATGAGTTGTATCCGGTAGAATATTAGCAATAGCAGCCTTCATGCTCGCATCTTCATCTGTTATGATTAGATGAGGTGCTACTCCACGCATAGCCTTAAGAAAGGTGTTAAATAACCATTCATATTACTCGATCTTTTCATTTGCCAAGAATGTTGCCCCTAGGAAAACACTTTGCAAGTGATGATTGACTCCAGTAAATGGCACAAAAACATGTTATACTGATTAGTGGTGTATGTTGAATCTACCGAAATCACATCACCAAAAACACTATAGTTTTTCCTGCATAAAGCATCTGCCCAAACACACGAACAAGTCGTCCATTTTCATCCACCATAAAGTCATAAAAGAAGGCAGGATTTACTTCCTTCTTTCATTCAAGTTATGCCATAAACATTTGTGCATCTGCATCCTTGATTTTGCTCCTGAAGTCACGGTAATAGTTTTGCAAATCCCTCAGCGTGCACCCGACATTCTGAAACCCACCCTCACTGACATGGAGAAGTCTATATGCCTGTAAGGTGCCTATGCTAGCCTTATGGCAACTGAACAAGGTACTCTTTGCCCTCTCACTAATATTACGGTTGGATCTTAGCAAATGCCTCTTATCTGGTGACACAAAACCATGGCTGTGCTCCTCAACCATTGAAGCTATCCGATACTTCTTGTCACTGCCAAGCTAGACAACAATATGTGCCTCACAACCACATCTGGTTTCCATCACATTATGCGTCTCTCTTTTTTCGGATTCGTCAATAACATTTTTGTACGTTCTCCTTTCTGTATCCTTCCCTTGAACAATAATAGCGCTTGAATAATATTTCATCATTTTGCGTCTTGTGCTGACCAACACGAACAGAGAAACCAGCTTCATGTGCATACGGTTTGTAAAATTTGTCCACATCTGTAAGTGTATCAAACATCATTCCAACTATAGGCTTCAAATGATCAACGGCGACGGCTTCAGAGAGGGCGTCGTTCCCTGGCTGCTGCAGCTCTTGTTGTTGTTGGCTGTCGCCGTCGTTCCGCATCGTCAACGTCCGAGTACGTTCTCCGACAATCAGAAACACACGCAAAAACGAACTCGGCGAGTACACCAGTCGCTCTCCACCACGTCCACGTCAAAGCACAGGCGCTGAACTGCCCGATCAGGACGACACGATGCGGTCACCGGGGACACCGGGTTCGTCAGCGCGCTCTCCCACCCGTCTGTCCCTGCAACGCAAGCCACGACGATTGAGCTAACATGTGCATCGGCATCTCGGCATGAACACAGGCAGATGAAGAAGATGTACCGGTGGTCGGGGTGACGAAGGGGCCGGGTGCCGGGGTGGTCTTGAAGATCGGCTTCTTCACATCCTCGAGGAGCGCCGCAATCGCCTGCACTAGCTGGCTCCTTTCGATCGGAGAAACGAGCGACTTGGACTGGCGGCACGCGAGGAACTGTCTTGGCCGGGCACAGAGGCGGCGGAAACGATCTGGCGACTGGGACGTGTCCCTGAATCGGCAGGGAGTTTTTCGAAAAAAATCTAGGAGGTGGGGGGCTTAAGCGCAAAATCGCCCCACCTCTCGCCCCATCCATCGAATTAGCATCCTGTGTCCCTGATCGTTAGTTTGCAAGTTTCCACGGGTCGCTTGGTTTGCACTTGATATGGTGCCTAATCTAGCGGGGGCACAGAACAGAACCAATCAGGCAATGGGGTCTGAGAAGAAGCTGGACGGAGAAAACGTAGAGGTTCACATGCAGCCGATACAAGATTCCGGTCAAGTTTCTCAAGGAGACTCTCGTTTCGTGCAAACACCTCCGGGTGTCAGGTTGCGGTTCATGCCTCACAGTTCCGCCGGGAAGCTTACAAAGCCAAAGATGCCCTGCTGCCATGTGCAGCTCAGCTCGAAAGCTAGCAAAGTGTAGGCTAGGAACGGATAGCTGCATCTAATCGAAGGGTGTACCAGTGCATGCATTGCACCGGCCAAACAAAGTGCACCGACCATTTGGTACTGCTAGGCAGCGGATCAGACAACAGAAAAGCTCATTAAACATTAGATTGGGAGAAACCGAACATATTAGATGGAGTTAAGCATGCAGTCCTAAAAGCTACAGAAAAAAACGAGGTTGCAACATAAACGCCGCAAAAAGTGCCGGCGCATGATTATTTGTGTCGTCCTTTTGCGTAGATCACATGATTATTTGTGTTGCTACTTGCTACACAGTTTGACGCTAACGTGGTAAACAGGAATTACAGGATCTTTACAGATGAAGCTGGAACAGTGGGGTATGCAAAAAGAGCATATAAAGTTCAGTTATTCCTGTATCAGAGCAATCACTGCACTCCAGGTAAGTATTGAAAGATCATAAAAAGTTGGCAGATCAAAAATTCAAAATTGACCCCTGTTAAAAATTTTAGTAAGCAGCAGCAGACGTAAGTCTATGATAACCTTACTTCAAACGACGAAGTGAATGACAGAAAATCAGAAACATAAGCCGATTAGCAGGTACCCTACCCAAATGCAAATGCCTACTAAATAAAAAAAGCAAGCTAAACAAGCAGATAAAGAATTCATCAGGTCGGGTACGCAGGAAGACACTTTGTTGGTAGTTCAGTAACAAATACGTGAAACCAGAAATAATACCGACTTTTCAAGCTGAAGATTGATCGTATATGGAATCCAGTCGGTCTATGAATTTAATTTGCACGGCTACTCGGTCATAGGACATACTGAGTATAACTGTATAAGTAAGGTTCTCATGCTATTAAATCAAGCATTCATTTTGAAGCAGTTCAAATCATGTGAAGCGAGGACTGCTGGTCCTACATGGTACATCTTAACACCTCTATCAGAATGAATGCCCGCCATAATGAATGCCCGCCATAAATCTTCAAAAATGCTAACCACTATAAGATTGCAACATCCAAACCTAAAATGTCCCGTAAAGCTCAAACAATTTGACAGGTACACATCTACCTAAAAAGTGCAGTACAGTACAATTTCCCAAACCTAATTTCAGAAAAAAAAGGGGATTGGAGCCCAACAGGCAGGGTCCAAAAACTAAAGCCAAGATCTCTTCTGGTGCTTTGTGGTACCAGAACTGGCAACCTAATGTAGTCTCAGGAATAGTTGACTACAAGAGGTTATGACTTATAAGATCCAGCTTTTCCTCGCCTGACTCTATACCACTAATGGGCAATCACAACAGTGAACACCCTAAGGCCCTACTTATGTTTCCAAAAAAAACACTTCAAACATTAAAAGCGAATTCAATAGGGGATCCTTTGCTTGTAAACTTCCTAGCCTAAACCTAAGACTCAGCTTCGAAAGTTTAGGCCAGAAATGGTCACCTCCACCATTAATCAACTTCGCTGAACAGCTAAGCTAGTGTCCCAAGAACTCCACGTTACTTGTAGCACTCAAAATTTGACCCTCATACATCTAACTCGATGAATTTTACTCAGGAAGCTTTATTTGAGCACAACACATAAGAAAAGATACCTTTTATGTGCGACTACACTTCCATAACATTCTAGCACATGAAAATCAGCAAGCAGATAGTGTGCTCCACAATGCATCATTAGCAGGGCGGCTAATAAAACCCCGATCAACCATCAATTCAACAAGCTCTTCGTGCTTCTTGAGCTGTCCAGCCTTTCTCAAAAGGACCAATACCATATCACACACCTGCTTTGAAGGTTTTAAGGATTTCTCCTCGATCATTTCCTTTAGCGTTGCGTGTGCACGCTTCCAGTTTCCCCTCCCACAGAATGCCTCGATCAGAGCCGCATAGGTGTGCATGTTTGGCTCTATTCCTTCCGCATCCATGTTCTTCTTCATCCTTAGAACCATATCCATTGACTTCTCCTTATTGAACAACCTTAGAAGGCAGTTATATGTCACGACATTTGGCCTGCATTGCAGCTCCCTCATTTTCTCATACAACTTATGTGCAGCACCTATGTTGCCAAGCACAAGTAACAGCCTGAACATGGGATTGAACGTGTGGCAGTCAGGAATACACTTTTTTGCTGTCATTTTGTCAAGCACCTTCAGCGCTGCATCAAGATTGCCCTGCCCCTTCCCACAATGAGTCTCGATCAAGAAATTGTATGTGATAATGTCTGGCTCACACCGAAACTGGTGCATCTGGTTATGCACCTGCAGCACCTGCTCAGAACGGCCAGCCTTGACATGCGCCCGCATGATAGCATTGAACGTCGCTGTGTTTGGGGGGCACCCAGAATCGATCATCTGGCACAGGAGCTCCTGCGCACGGGGAACCTGCCCCGCACGATACATTGCATCAATCACAGCAGTGTAAGTATACACATTCGGCATGATCCCTGACTGCTGCATTTCTGCGAACACGCGCTCTGCCTCATCGAGCCTCCCAGCGCGGCACCACGCGTGGACCACGGCTGTGTAGAGCACAACATCCGGTGTGAAGACAGTCGTGCAACTGTCGAACAGCGCCTGCGCCTCACTGGCAAGGCGCTTCTTGGAGAGAGCAGCCAGGAGGGATGCCAGTGTGGCAGGCTCCGGAGCCCCGGCGCCGTACTCCTCCATGCGGCGGAACAGGTCGGCGGCCTCCGACGGCATCTCGGCTCGGACATAGCGGCGGATCAAGGCGAGGATGAGCCGCGATGAAATGGGGACGGCCCGCTCCCTCATTTCGTCGAGCAGGTGGCGCGCGAGCGGGAAATGGTGGTGCTTGGCGAGCAGGTCTATCATGGAGGCGTAGAGATCGGGGAGGGAGTCGGCAGGAAGGGAATGGGCGATGTGGTGGAAGAAGGCGACGGCCTCGGGGAGCGGGACGCCGCGGCGGAGCGCGAGGAGGCGGCGGAGGAGGGGGAGCGGGAGGTGAGGCGGAGGCGGGGAAGGGAGCAGGTCGGAGATGGTGGACGAGAGGGACGGGAGCGGGTCGAACGGCGGGGATACCGGGAGCTCAGCGGCCGCGTTGGCGCGGCGGTGGTCGAGGAGCGCCGCGTGCAGGGCGTCCAGGAGCTTGGTGTCGTCGCGGGTCAGGGGCGGGGGCGACGGGTCCGTGTCCGTTTGGGGCGGCGGGCTCGGTGAGCCCTCGCAGAAGTGGCGCAGGAAGACGATGCGGCCGGTGACGGAGAGGTGGCGCTTGGGCTTGAGGAAGAGAGCCATGGCGTGGCGGTGGCGGTGGCGGGAGATGGTGCAGCGGCGTGGCGGGGACTGGGGGAGGAGCAGTCGCCGACGAGTAGGGTTTTGGGTTTGGGACTTTTGTGTATCGTGTTCGATTGTCTTGGGCCTGTAGGAGTTCAGGCTTCAGGGAGTGAGGCCTTATTGCAGTTTCGGCCCATGAAGGTAACAGAGAGATGTTGGTTTTCTCAAAAAAAAATATCACAGAGAGATGTTGGGCTACCCTCTTGTGACTAATGGGAACTGTGTCTCATGAAAGGGGGTTGGCTGGTGCTGTTTGTACGTACTTTGTACAGATGATGATGGTGCCGGTCGGCGGTCACGGATCCGTGGGCCGGTGTACTTTGTGCGCTGGGCAGCGGCGTGATCAGTACGGAGGCAGCTGACGTGGACCATTATCTTATCATGGGAACGCAACGAATCGTGTGAAAGAGGAAACGTCTCTCTCGACAGGGATAGCTATTAGCTGCAGCGTCTTTCGTCGATCAATTCCCCCTCATCGTTTTTCTTCTGCTCACGGTCAATCTCCATTAAAATTCATAATTGCCGAGTCCGTACGACGGCCTTGTTGGCTGGCTGTTCAGAGGTGGTACGACGAATGTTTTTTTTTCCTGATGAAAGAAGAATTATATTAAATAATAGCGGGGAACATCAACACGTTGCTAGTACTTTGGATTACACGAATATTTAGAAATTGATTTTCATCTAAATTGTATCCACGCTGTAAATAACTCCAGATCTCAAAACCAAATTTGTATGACGCTTTGCAGTACGGATGACCGTACAGGCAAACACTCAAGGCCTGAGAACAGATGCCCAACAAACGACGGCCAGCATTCATGTAGGTGGAGTTGAGAAACTTCTTTTGTCTGGTGTCTTTCTTCTTCATCTTTCCGCCACCGAAGAATGAGAAAGACCGATTTGAAACTTAATCTTCCTAGTCCTTCATCGTGGCCAGATCTAACCACGATAAAACGAATAAGAGACCAGAGAAAATTATTCCATGGCGGCGACACCATCTTCGTCTTGATGTCACCGTCCAGAAATAAAAATCTCCATGTCATACCAGTGAGGATGCTGATGCCGTAGTTGTCGCTCACATTTTTTGAACAGCCACTATGAAAAAAACGATTGCACCCTGCCCTCTCACCTTCGCCGGAGAGAAAGAGATAAATTCCAAAACCAAAAAACTTAGCATAGAGAGACACTAACTCTAAGAACTCGATCTACTGAAAAAAAAAACTTATTAAAATTGATGAATTCCCCTCCCTCCTATCTCTAGCGGTATACCGGAGGGGAGCAGCAGTGGTGGAGACGGTAGGTGGCGGCGGCCCTCCAAGCAGCGAGACGCGAGACCCAACTTTCCAACGATATATTACTTTATTTACTACTGTATTTACTATTAACATAGGACTGCGTCTTTACGCACGATTGGCAACGGCAACGGCATGTTTGCTGGACAGATGGTGGGATTCGTTCAGTCAATTTGTGCCATTACTTATCTCTACCCCTATAATACACTACTTCAAATTATCCTACAGCCACCAAATAAATTTCACCTCTACAGTCATGACCTAAACTACGTCCACCCCACAAAACGCACACAGAAAAAGATGACATTAAAAACGTGCGCACCAAATTAACTCTCACTCATTCTCTCTCCTTACTCAGCCACATCCGACGGCCGATATTCTTTGGATCTCCCACCCCCGATCTCCCCACTTCACCGCTCCACCGCGGCCGCGCGCCCTCCCTCGGCCCCGAGCCCCACGCGCTCGCACCCACAGCGGCGACGGTTCGATCCCTCCGTTCGTCCGTGGTCCTTTTTTCGGAAAAAAATTGAAAAACCGTCACCTACCCTAACCTCCCCTCCCCGTCTCGCGACTCCAAGAGTGGCCAACGCAGGCCGCAAACCATCGCCCGCCGCCTGTGCAGACGCGACGGAGGAGGATCACGACGCGACGGAGGATCAGGACATGGTGCAGCTCGTGCTCAACCTCTGCATCCCGGAGCTCCGGGAGAAGGCTCTCCTCTTCCTCTCCAAGGTGAATGATCCCTGGTCCTCTCGCACGTCGACTCCTCCTCTCCCCCATGCGACAATGACTCCTCTCCCCCAAGCGACGATGAGCCGACGGCCACCAGGTCGCACGCGGCTAGGACAACAGCCCCGCCGACGGTGGCGGCGGCTAGGGTTAGGGTTTCGGGCAACAGTGAGCTAGCATCTCTTCTTTTTCTCCTATTGTTTTTATTCAGTTTTACATTAGATCCGCCTAGATTCTGGTGGTACGCAATCTTTCCTTGCATCCTTTTGCCTTGTTATTGCCTCATTAGAGGGGATCCTAAAAAACTGATGGAATAGTTGAACTTGGGTGTGCTTCAGCTTAGGTACAGTGATGAACACATACAGTTTGGTTACCCTGTGCTTTTGGATCTTGCATCTTTTTTAACCACAGTGCTTACTAACAGTTTCCTAATAGAGTAGTTACTAAATCTAAAAGGACTCATCACTTCAATCTGAAGGCATTTTCAACCTGAAGGACACAGCCAAATGGGATGCTTGGAAGGTTATTATAGGTTTGTTCAGATTTATTCCGGATGTGCTATTTGCCCCTCTGACCAAGGAGGATGCGACGACTGATTACATCACCAAATGTACTTCATGTGTAAAATTGTTTGGAGCAATTAAGTAGCATACAGGTAGCTTGTAGCACCATGACTATGTCATCATATTTTTACTGTCTTGCATATTATCTGCCTGTGAGATCAATGAAGTTGGTCTCGTAACTTGCACCACCATGACTATTTCATCATATTTTTACTGTCTTGCATATTATCTGCCTTTGAGATCAATGAAGTGGGTCCGACTGAGAAGAATGCTGTCTCATGTGGCTTCTTAATGAAACTTTTCAAGGCATTTTGGATTTCATAGTTTTTTCAGTCAGCCTCTACTGAAGGTAACAGATACTCCTCTGTCCTCTGTTTTGATCTTCTCGATCTACTTTGCCAAATTTCAGATCATTTGAAGTCAGTGGAAGGTTGAACTTTTGTTTATCTAAGAGATGTCAAACACTAAGAGCAAGGATGAATTTTTTCCATGTTTCGTTCTTTCCAGTTTTGGGCTGAAATGGGATGAAATTGTGTCTTAAAGGTAACAAAAGTGTAACCTTACTGTATGTAATGGTTTTGGCTTGAAAATAACTACAAATAATGATGCACCGGACAAGAAATTTCGGAACCTTGAAACCTCTTTTTTGTCTTGACAGTGATAAATTAAATTTTTTAGACACTAAAATGGCCAGATGGTGCCTTTCTTATTCGTTGATTTAACAGCTCTAATTTTGAAGCATCTTATATTGTTTCCTTTCTTTCAACCAAACTATGTACCTATTCAGGTTGGCTCCTTGCGTTTGGAACCATTTTCAGGATACCTTGGTCAATAATGTTTGGTGAGGTTTCTGCATATTCAGGGAAAAATTATTACTTTGGTTGCCTTTCACAACTTCGCTTTGCTTATATATCAACATCTTTTCTTTTGGAAAAAAAAGTTTTAGACTCCAGTTCAAGCCTCCGAGGTAATGGAGTGACAAGGGGTGGTGGGAGTGGATCCAGCAATGGAGCGCTGCTGATGACGATCTACTGAATTGAGCAAAGGAAGGATCAACGATGCCGTGAAGGATGTGAGGAGGAAGGGAAAATGATGACTCTGCAATCAAGATGTAACGATAGTACATTTTTCCACCAGTTCAGTCCATTAGCATGCCCGTTTTTCTCCTTGTCCTGGAGTTAGCATGCATGGGCATTGAAGGCTCTGTTTCTAAAATAGTGTGATACACAATTAATTTTTAATTCTGCCAGGATCTGAGATAAACGACATGAAGGCTCTGTTTCTGAATAGTGTGATCCTGCTTTATAAAAAGAAATATATACCACCATTAAAAAGTAGTATGATACTCCTGCTACTTCAATTGTCATTTGATTTCTAGAACAATAGCATCTGATGTTGTATTCTCTTGGATCAACTTAAGTCCTCCTATACTTCTGTTACATAGATGGTAGGTAAGTTCTTGGGATATTATATTTTTTAAGCCTGTGTTGATCTTCACATGCGATCTCCTTGCTGCCCAGATATCTGCCTAGAATTGTAAAGAAGTGTTTTTGACAAATGAAAATGCTTTGTTATAGATGTGACCACTAATGTTGAAAAATGTTATTGTTCATATTTTGATCAGGTGAGATGGACTTCCTTTTTACTTTTTCTTTTTACGTGAATCATAAATATATCTGATTTAATTTTCTGTGAATCGTAAATATATCTCAGTGATGCTTAATAACTTGGCATATATGCCTTTTGGTTATTTGATTTCCATGGTTATATGTTACCGTAGCATTAGCACGGGCATTATACTATTTCTCTGAAAATGAACTGATTCTTTCCATTTCATTTTCCAATATATAACGGTTGTTTTTATGTATATCCCTGAATGAAGCTGTGGCGTTAACACGGGCACTATACTAGTATATAAAGAAAGAATCGGTCTAGTAGTTAGTGGTAACAATTTAACAAACTTCCTCTCAGTGTGGCCATGGCGATGCTTTCCCCATCTTTACTCGACCCGTCGCCTTTCTCAGTTACTCGTAGTCGTAGCCGCCAAATCCAAATGTGAACACTCGAAATCCGCGGTCACTGTACCACTACCACGCCAGCAGAGCAAATCAGCAAAGGCGTCGGGATCCTGCACCACTGCAGCTGGCCCGCTGCGCCACATGCCTTGGCGGCTTCGCGCGCACCGCGGCACCGGCGCCCACAGGACCCAGGGCGCGTGAGGAGGAAACCGCCGTTCGCAATCGCTCCGCAGCGCACCAACCACGGGGCGCCCGTAGGCGCGCACTGGCACCAACCGCGGGTCGACAAGCTGGACGGTGCCCTGCCTGCCTTCCGCCCCGCGGATTTTCGGTCGCGGCAACCAGGTCGTACGTACCCACCAGCGCGCGAGTCACAGAAAAACCGCTTCAACGCAGCTATCGGCCGCGGCCCGTCCGTCGTACGTGTGGTGGCCTTAATGAGTACCACCCGCCACATCAGCTCTCGCGCGATCTAATCCAACGCGAACCTATTCGCTCACTCAAATTTAGCTTATACTGATATTTATACTAAAATATTATAAGAAAAAAAAACTATTATAACTGAAAAATAGCTCCAGCAACATGTAACTACTCCTCTGTTTGACCGCGCCACACGCGATTACTCCTACCAAGCAGCTCCCCGAGCCCTATCCGGATTTATTTTTAGTCACCAAACCTTCGGAGTTGAAGCCGTATATATACAGCCCCTCTCGAGATCGACAAGGAGAAGCAACCAGAGCGTCCAGCCGAGGGAGAGACTGATCCAGACGCAAAAGGCATCCGCCGAGTTCCAGGTCTCACCAGCCAAGAATAAATCTAGCTAGGAAGCTACAGCTCGAGCAAGAAGAAGTTAGTGTTGGGTACTAGTCGAGTTGGTTCCATGGAGAAGAAGCATAAGAAGCAGCACGCGAGGTCAAGGAGCTTCACCAGCGGCGGGCTGGCCTCCTTCCTCAAGTCCACCGTCGCCTCCTTCTCCTCCACCTTCCCGTCCAGCGGCGGCGGCAGGAGGTCCTCCTTCAACCACCGCAACGCCTTCTCGGGCCCCATCGTCTCCATCGTCCCGCCGGAGGCCCGCGGCGGCGGCAGGAGGAATAAGCGGTCGTCGGGGTACGTGACGCCCGAGCCGTCGTCGCCCAAGGTGTCCTGCATCGGCCAGATCAAGCGGAGCAGCTCCAGGCGCCAGAAGAAGGTCAACCCGTGCGGCAAGAACGGCGGCGCCTGCCCGCTCCCGCCGCGGCCACCGCTGGCGGAAGCGAAGCCTTGCAGGCCCAAGCGCTCGCTCGTCAAGCGGATGTCCTTCTTCCGGCGCAGCAGGTCGCGTTCTCGGTCAAGTTCCAAAGATGCCCTCATCGGTAACGGGAAAGCGATGGCGGCGGCGGCCCCGGCTCCAGCGCCGCCGGCGGGTCTCGGCCAGATGAGGCGGTTCACGAGCGGGCGCGCCGCGTTTCAGGACTTCGACTGGCGGGGGGAGGAGAGGAGGAGCCGCGACAGCGATGAGGAGGACGAGGACGACGGGTTCGTCGCGCATTCGGCGCCGCTGGTGCTCGGGGGCGGGGTGGTTGCCTCGGAGCCCAGGAAGGAGGTCAACCTGTGGAGGCGTCGCCCCATGGCTCCTCCCACTCCTCTTGAGCTTCCCTAGGCTATAGCGAGCTGCATGCACGTTGTTCCTTCATCTCTGTGTGCCAATGTCCTGCCTTTTCCTTTAGTTTGTACATACAGCTCTACACAGTACACGCCTAATATAAGTGATGAACATACAAGTTTAGTTGATTTTGTAAATGGTGCTGCTCATCTTTGGAAAGGAAGTGTATAGAGACTAAAAAGAGCAATATGTCTGCCTAGCTAGCTTGGAAATTTTTCTTCTATAATATATATTTTTTCTCATTTCGATCTCATCTTTCGTATATGAGCATTCATGCTAAGTTGGTCAATCGGGAACTTGTGGAGGAGCTCAAAATTTGTGGGCATGTGTTGACATGCATGTTGATTCCACGGAAATTCAAATGAAGTATTTGAATTTTATTATATACAAGAATGTTGATCAACATTTCTGCATTACCCACACGATTTGTACAAAGGTTAGTATAGTTTGATACGGAGTACAACTTAGCAATGTCCGTCAGTTGCTACCATTATTTGTTGCATTTCCTCCTTCAGAATTATTCAAGGTTAGCACCCATACATAACTGTTCTCCAGTTTGAGAAGATTTGTATATGCACCCCTTGGTGTTAACGCCTAAACAGTCAAGATGTGTTCAACAATGGCATGTGCCCATGCCCCAGAGGCCCCATGCTGTTCTGGGAAGTTTTCTCGGCACATTTAATTTCTTTAGAATTATTCAGGGTGGTGTTTTGAAAAGTTCGGTCAGCAGAAGTTAGCACTGAAATTAAACTAGCTGCGGAGGCCAATCGAGACTAGTCGTAAAATTAATGATGCAGTACTGGTTCAACTCATGTGCTCTGAAAAGTACACAGAAGAAATCCAGGTTTGGTTCAATACTACTAGTATAATACGCGTCCACGAATCGAGGTTCCAATCGTTACTGCACTGTTTTCATGCATGATATATCTAGTTTGTGTGCATTACGTGCCAAGTTTTAAAGCGCTAATGATCAGTAAGTACGTAGGACATTCGTGCTCCCAATAGTCTGAAAATACTTCGTTTTGGACAACAGCATATATAATCTCTAAAACATAGTATGAAGATACATTTAAAGACAAATCTATGCGTACATGTGACCAACGAGCTCCTAAATAAACTTCAAAAGGTTTTGGCGAACAAAGTTTTTTAAGTTTGACTTAAACTTGGGCCCTGTTCGCTTGAACTACTTCTTAGCTAATGAACAGTGTTTTTCTCTCACAACAAATCAGAATAAGCTAAATTTTAGCATAAACGAACAGAGTGTTTGTCAAAACGGCAAGAATTAGCAAACCGGAGGGGGTATGGAGTGATGATCCATATGCCTCGATCTACTGATTACCCGAGTAAAGAGAAAGGAAAAGAAAGAGAGGTCATTCATCTTTGCCTAGTCGTCATATCATATGCATTTTGCTCGCAAAAAAAATATGCATTTAACACGTTCCGTGCATGTTCGCTCGACGTAGTATCAAAGGAAGGAAAAAAAATTTCAAAGTGGGTATGGCCTGTTCGCTTATCTTGTAATCCGTCTTTTCAACTTGTTTTTCAGTCGGAATAGTATTTTTCTCTCACAACAAATCAGCCGAAACAATGTTTCGGTTTGTTTTTTCAGCGAAGCGAACATGCCCTGTATCCGTATATGTGATGACGCAAACGGTGGGCCAGTGTCGAGAAAAGTTAAACAGCAAACGCCCGAAGCCTGAGCCCATCTAGAAACCTAATCTTGCTACCCAAGTGGCTGACTTCTTTCCTGAAAACCAGCACATGACCCCTCTTTTTGTCCGTTTTGCCACGTGCTTCAGGTTGTTCAAATTTCAAAGCATGTTGTCTTCTTCGAAACAAAATCGACAATTTGATCGCAGCATGACTATGCTGTTCCAGTCCGTATAATGTTTCTTTTTCTTAGCTTTTCATGTACGTTCTTCTTTTAGGCACAAATCAAACCGGCTCCGGAACTCCTAGATGAGCTGTGAACTGTGAAGCCAATATATTTGCAACACAACTTTCATCCGGAACGGAACCAGCGGTTTCGCTAGGAGGAATGAAAATGACACCAGCCGCATCTTTTACGGTTAGTTGTTCTTTTTTTTTTTTTTGAAAACGGTTAGTTCTACTTCTATAAGCGCGACTTATGTTTATGGTATAAATTTTTTTTTACCACAACAAATCGGTTTTGACCGAACTTATCAAATAAAGAAACCATCAGCCGAATAGCACGTAGGTGTCAGCATTTTGTAAGAGAGCTAGCATTTCGCTCTCGCAATAGCAGCAGCTAGCGCGGGTATGTGGTAGGCCGTGCGACGCTGCCATTTCACCTGTACACTGGCCAAGTCCAGAGCTGTCGCTGTTTAAGTGTTTACACAAGGGCCTATTGGCGCCTGGTCGCACACAGGTTGGGCACTGGGGTCTGGGGGCCCAACATCCGATAGGCACCACGCTGGCCGGATGGATATGCTACCTCGGTCAAGAAATGGATTGAGGCTATCTTACGCAAACCAGAGGGGTTACCGTCTGGTAATGGATCAGGATCGAGCCCCAACCTTTGTAACTAGCCAACTAGGGAGTCAGCCCAATCCTTATCTAACCTAAACTGATTTGCTACAGCCAATCAAATGAACACAATCCTTAAACGATCTTTTTGAACCCACGGGCAGATTCACTTATGACCAAACCAGCAGAATCCACGGGCCGTCATATTTCCAGAAAGAGCATAGCTTCCACGGTTCCAATAGACAGACAACCCTAGTTACATGACAGACGGTTCCAACAGAGACCAGACAGACAACACTAGTTACATGACAGACAACTCCATATAGCAAATAAAGAAATTACATCATTTTCGGTTAAAATGGAATCATCCACTAAGTTCTATAAATTGAAATAGAAAATCAGTTTATAAATAAACTGTATAGAAACAAAGAAGCTAAATGTAAAAATAAACAAAGTTTCAATTTTTGATGCTGAATGCTCCATGTCGCAAGTATTCTGAATGGAACCGAGACAAACTGCCCTGCCTTAGACTCACCTTCTTTTTTAAGAAGCTGGCAGGAATTCTGCCAAGCGTATATATTAATAAAGGAGGAGATTGCAAAAAAAAAAAAAAACTACAGTTGTACAGAAAAAACTGAAGTTCCAGCCAAACTAAATCGAACAAGACGTAGCAGCAGAAACATAAGTTGGAAGGTAAAAGGCACAAAATAATTCTTGGAGATTCTTCCAAATGCTTGCATGTCAACCTGCCTGCATGTGGCTCAAGCCACATGAGAATAGGCCTGCAGGTCAGCCTCGATAAAAGAATAATGAAAATGTGTCTAAATTTACCTAACACACTAGCAGCCTACACTATATTACAAATTGATTATTCCCAAATAAAAATGCAATGCTGATGCTGCAGACCATATAATTCATGAAGTATACACTTCTGATTCAACTTCTGAATGAATCAGAGCAAACAGTAGAATAAATGGTCAATAAGGGCAAGCTATACCAGAATACTTACTATGCCCTTGTTTGTTATGTGGATCATTAAACAATTAACTCAGACCGGAAGAAGTAATGCAGAACTAAAAAGAACTCAGGCACAAAGCTCCATTTTTGCCCAGAAACTACAAATTGTGGAGAAGGAATGCTAATGTATGATAAGGCATGATGAATATCAACTAAACTCTGAATTTAGCTCCCCATCTTACCCTCTTTATCAAATACATATCCTGGAGTCCAAAACGTCTTCCGTAGCTGCAACCCCAGAATGCATATCAAATGATAAATTTGTGTTAGCAGCTTAGTAGTGTCAAGCCTGAAAAAGATGGCTTGGTGGTTGGTAACTAAACAGAATACTTGCTAAAAACATCAAGGAATACATGCTGTTATCAGGATACTGTTTTTCCTCGTTGAGATAACTGCAGTTAGATGAGCAATAGAACACAGCCTGTTCTAGATCCATGATGCAGTCAGAGAAATGTAAACAATAATATCTCTGCACAAGCTCATAAAAAAGCTTAGCAAGCATCTGTAGTATTGAAAAAAGATACTGCCACCATCTGGTGTGAATCATAGATGGTGATCAAGTGGAGACACCATCTGTAATTGACACCAGATTGGACCAAGAATAGTTTCCAAACAAAAGGATCGGCAATGGTTTGCATCGGCACTTAACCTCAGGCACAAGACAAATGCCTCTAGCCAGAAGCAGTACCCAACCAAGATACAGAACTATAAGCATACAATGGTGAGGAAGCAATCACAAAACATACAAGTAACCAATATGTCTTGAATTCATTAATATACAAAAGAAGGATGCCCCCCACAAAGTGCCCGCTTCGAACAAATCGATAACACTAGTACACAACAACAAATTGATAACACTGGTACACGACAGATACTGTGATAGTATGAACATTGACAACCATTTTCTGACCAAATTAATTTACCACAACAATAACAGAAATTCACATTAGAGTCATCAGGAACAACATATTTACTTCAACCCCGAGTACAATTAACTTTGGGATCTCTTATAACTTTTACATAAAGGTGGAACAGATACCAATCCATCACAAACTCAGCCAGACACCAATTTCACAACGATGATAAGAACATTGAGGGCAATTAAGGGCATCCTCAGAAATTGCGTAGCATAGATAAGCCCCACGATCTGGCCCTTCAACGACTTCGTTTGCCCATTCCCTGATACTTCGGACATGCTCCATCCCCTTGGAGCAAGAAAGCGGTCTTCATTCAATATCGCCAAAGCATTTGCAAGAAGCAAAAAACCCTCCAGCAATGTCCACAGGCCCATCTCTGCAGATTATAGCTCTGTTAATTCAAATCAAGAGGCGGATCTAGTAAAAGGACATGGTGTACACATGTACACCCGATAATTTTTTGCAAAGAGTTAGAAGTAGGGATCACATAGCCAAATAGATTGAGTTAGAGTTTGGGATCTCGGTTTCGCGCAACAGACAGGGAAGAGAAGGAGGGTGGGAATACCTGGTGGGTGCTCTTCGCCGGCGAAGAGATCGGCAAAGGCGTCGGCACCTGGCGTAGGGCGGCGGCGGCGGCGGCGGTAGCCCACCCAGTCGTCCCAGACAGAGAGGGGGAGGGAGAGCGCACGGCGACTGGCGCTGGAGGAGACAGGAGAGGCGGAGGCCGGTGGCGATTAGATTAGGACTACTACGCGCTTGGGCCTTTAACGGGCCTCCTCCTTCCAAAAGCTGAGACGCGCTAGGTGCTGCACATGCCAAAAGCCTTTAACATGCGGCGATTAAGGTGGCCTTTGGAACGCGAGATTTTTTTCTATTCCTATATTTTTTCAGTAAAAAATAAACTGATTTCTGTAGCATTTCTATGAAATTTGTGTGTTCCAATGGACCTAGACAGAGAATGGGGAACGGGGATGGCACGAGAAAACCATCCCCACGCTCGTCATCCCGACGTGATAGGATTTTTTTTTGACAATAAACTATGGAGGGGAGAGATTCCCGCCTGGATTTCATTGCCGTTACAGAGGAAAAAACGAAAAAAAAATCACACGACATCCTGGAGTCGTGGAAACATGCACGATGTAAGGGCCTATTTAGCATAGCTCAGCTTTATTAGTAAAGCTGTTTTTTTTTTAAAACAACTTTATGAGCAACTTTCTAGGTAAAACTGAGCTGTTTTGGGAAAATTGTTTGGCAAAACAACTTTGGATGGGAGAGAGAAATGAGGGAGAGAGCTGGGATAAACTACTTTTTTTTTTTACTTCATCCCAACTCATATCTTGTGGGAGAAGGAGAAAAACAGTTTTATAGGTGAAGCTGTTTTAGAAATGAGTGTTTGGTAAATAAAACAGCTCACGACAGCTCATGAAACTGTTATGAACTGTGCCAAACACGTCCTAAGAAAACAGCGCCATCGACGGAGACCGGGGACCATATCAGCAGCTGCAAATCTTTTCTCCCAAGTCGCTAAGTCATCACAAACCCGAGAAATGACCTGCTGAGCAGTATGCTTCTAACTTCTAAAGATGGTGCCGTTCCTGGTGTCTGCACATCTCATCAATGTTTTTCATCTTGATGTTTTTTGTTTACTTGAGGTGATTTGGTTATTAGTGTCTGCACATTTATTTCATTTCATTCTTGTCTTTTTTTTGAATCAGAAACTTCATTACTCATTAGACAGCCAAATCACTGGTCACCAAATTCTCGACAAAACAAGGTACATCCCCCCAAGTGATTTGATCATCACTGGGACAATTACACCCAAATGCCGCTAAAGCATCTGCAACTTTATTACATAATCTAGGACACACTTGTACTCTAGCCTCCACAAACTCCGACATCAGCAGTAGCCGAAGCTCAGTAATAACCCCGCCCAAAGTTGAAAGTCTATACTCATTACTCTCTACTGCAGACTTGACTAAAGAAGCATCAGTTTCCAGCACAATCTTACTAATCCCTAATTGCACAGCAGCTTTAACTC
This sequence comes from Miscanthus lutarioriparius, assembly GCA_904845875.1. Lineage (NCBI taxonomy): Eukaryota > Viridiplantae > Streptophyta > Magnoliopsida > Poales > Poaceae > Miscanthus > Miscanthus lutarioriparius. The sequence continues at coordinate 24,520,642 of CAJGYO010000004.1, read as the reverse complement.
CGTCCAGACATCCCAACAACTCTGCATGAAAAGCATCAAGTAGGAAATTTGCTTTCCCCGCACCCGCTAATAGCATCATGTTGTGATCATCACGTATAATGAAACCCCATCCACTCATACCAGTGTTAGGATCGAAAGCACCATCCGAATTAATTTTGAGCTCATCTTGCTGCGGCTTGTTCCAGGTCTTCACCTGTCGAGAATCCGATAATAGACTGGACTGCACCCTTGACTGAAACTTATCTGCCGTAGCAGCAGCTATATATGCTAACTCCAGAGCCGATCTTCTTCTCCCTTCTTCTCTCAGTTTATTACGCTCGTCCCACTAAAGCCAAAGAAGCAGAATAATAGTCAATTGCGTTTTTGCTTCCAACCTAAATATCATCTCCATCATTTCTCTAGCTGAGACGGCTTCAGATAAACTGCACTGAACAACCTCCAAGTTCAGTTCCCTCCACACGCCTTTCACCTCTTTGCATTTTAAGAACAAATGATCCCCATCTTATCTAATCTCCGACATAGGCTGCAACATGTGTCAATTTTCATCCCCCGCCTTTTCAGTATGTTTTTAACCGCCAAAGTACTGTGACTCAGTCGCCATAAAGAATGTTTAATTTTCGGTGGACAATCCAAATTCCAAGTTTCTGCCAGAAATTAGTTTTGCCGTTACTACCTTCTGTATCCCCCGGTCGCACTCTCTGTGACTTTCTTGCCCCTGAATCTCGGTGCACCTTGTAAGCAGAACGGACTGAAAATTTACCTTTTGGATTAAAATGCCAGCCCACCACATCACCCATCTCTGAGTGCACCGGCATGGAACGAATCAACTTGACATCTTCCTCCTAGAATGTTTGCATTAGGAGTTCTTTATCCTAATGTTCTATCACATGATCAAAAAGCTTTACTACTTTCTGTAAAATACTACCAGCACGTGGTGTTATAGGCCGACGTGTCACCCCTCTTGGCAACCATGGGTTAGACCAAATATTGACATTTTGACCATTTGCCACTCTCCAGATTACTGCCTCCTTCAAAACCTCTATCCCCTGTTAGGGCTGGAACCAGCTCGGCTCGGCTTGGTCCAGCTCGAGCTGGCTCGTTAGGCTAATGAGCCAGTTCGGCTCAGCTCGTTAATATTACGAGCTAGAGGGCAACTTAGCTCCGCTCGTTAGCGAGCTCGAGCTGGCTCGTTTAGCTCGCGAGCTACTATAAAAAAAATAGGACGCACATGTTTATAATGTTTATGCTACATTAATTCTAGAAGGCCACGTCCACTATTATGCAACCATACATGATTAACACACATCAGGTTCATCAAAAGTATCAACCATGCAACATAGTTGGTCCATCCATCATCCATGCAATTTCAGCATACTTACTGGTTGCTTGCCACCACAGACTTAGAAAAGTCCACAAATTCAATATCATCTTCTCCCTGAAAAATAATCCATAATCAACATTTAAGTACCACGACAATTATAAAATCAAAATCCATATGAAATAGCTGAAAATAAGGATTACATACCAATAGAATAGGTTGACATTTCTAGGTCAGCATCATCATCTTTTGGATTCATGGTCGTGGGCTGATAGGCCTCAGCTCGTTTCAACTCATGAGCAGCTCACGAGCTGGCTTGTTAAAACAGCGAGTTAGACTTCCAGCTCACCTCGTGAAAAAGTTAAAACGAGCCGAGCCGAGCTGAGCCGGCCACGAGTTGACGAGTTGCGAGTATTTTGTCCAGCCCTATCCCCTGTACTATGCTTCGCCAAGTGTAAGAACAACCATTCTTCGCCACTGCTTCCAGGATGTGTGTATTCGAAAAATACTTGGCTTTCAAGATCTTTGCACACAGCGACTCCAGGTCTTGGATCAACCTCCAATCCTGTTTGGCTAACATAGCCATGTTAAAAGAGTGAAGATCCCTAAACCCCCAACCCACCATCTGCCTTTGAAGCCACCAATGTCTCCCAACTCACCCAATGCATACTATTCTCTTTCTCTTGATTGTTCCACCAATATTTTGCTGCCATAGAACTTATTTGGTTACACATCTCCTTTGTTATATCAAAACACCCCATGGCAAACACAGGAATTGCCCGTGCAACAGCCTTAATCATGATTTCTTTGCCGGCCTTTGAGAGCAACTTCTCCTTCCAACCCTGTATGCGTTGCCAAATTCTCTCTTTAAGATATGCAAAAACATTTGTCTTCGATCTGCCCACTGAAACAGGTAAGCCCAAATACTTTTTGTTTTTTGTCTCAGCACTAATGTTCAAAATCTCCCTAACCCTTCTCCTCTGAAAATCCCCAGTATTTGGACTAAAGAGAACTGCAGACTTATCAACATTAATCACTTGGCTAGAACACTCTTCGTACACCCACGACAAATCTTTCAAGTCGGTCGAGGTGATTCCATCGGACAGGGGCGTACAGTATACGTACGTGTTTTACAAAGCAGCTTGTGTAGAGATTTTAATTTCCCGAAGAAAAAAAAAGACAAGGAGTATGAGAAAATAATCTAGAGATAGATCATAATCAAGTACTAGCAATCCGATCACGTAGGAGAATTTCGCAGAACGGGATTCCATTGCCTTAGTTAGGAAGGGCCTTTCGCCGTCACAATTTTTTGATAAAAAAACTCTTTCCATAAAACACAATCTTGGTTTCAAATAAGTGAAATAATAAAGATATTTATGAATGCTCTCATGAATAAGCAAATGCAACATTTTTTATTCTAATTTGAAACATTTTTTTGCCATATTTGGCAGGGCTCCTCCACTTTTACAGCTCTGGCTCCTAACCTCAAAACAGCTCCAACCTCTTTTTCCTAAAGTGTTTAATACGGCTCCTCCGTAAAAGCTGCTACCAAAACTATACTAAACATGCCCTTTAACTAGAACATAGAACAAACTCACGCACTAGAATGTTTTTCGCATAAAGCTATAATAATTTTCTCTTGAACTAGAAATAATTTTCTCTTCGATATGTAACCATTTCCAAGTGAAGCAAGAGTATGTTTTTCCCAAACATTAAACAACAATTCTCATGAATCGTGAACATTGTTCTATTCGATAAAACTGATTTGGATTAATAATTTTAAAAAGTTCTAGATGCTTAAACGAGGGCTAGTGAAGAGGACCAACACTTTTGGTGTCTCGTGAAAAATGAGTATCCCTAACCATATCTTTGTGTTCAGTAATTTACTTTCTATTATGTGTTATATAATAGTCACAGTCTGTCAACCTTAGGCACATGGATAAATTCGACTAGGTAAAGTGATTATATTTTGCCAAAAAAATTGTAAAGCCAATTGAAAACATGTTTTTTTATGTCTTAGGGCCTGTTTGCTTGGTGTCCTGCTAGACAGATGCCTGCAGACATCCAATCTTGACCCGAGGTGTCTAGAATCGGATGCGTGGGAGCCATGGACCAGATCGCTCTGGCTAGGAGCAATCTGAACAGACCCTATCCTTTCAAAGAGGGCAGACAACGAGAATAGTGAAGACAATGAGAATTTATTTCGCCAACACACCCTCTCCGAACACTACCTCCCATCACTTCATCGATCTGCCAAACTTGGTTTGCGCCGCAGCCACCATTGTCGGACACCACCTTGGCCTTTGCTCTGTGTGGATCGCCTCATCACCTTAGGCGTATGCATTGTCTGCATTGATGCAATATAACCCTTGCTTGCAACAAGAGAGATGTAGGAACAAAGAGAGCACCGCACGCATGGAGCACCGTCAGCCATGGCCTAGCTCTGCAGATGCCCAAGATTTGGCCACACACATTATTATAGGACAATGGCCATGTTAGCTGGTCTCATGAGCCGTACTATTTCAGCGAACGAACAGTATTTTTCTTTCATAACAAATTAATGAATAGTACTTTCGGCCATGACTTTTCAGCGAAGCGAAAAAGTCCAATGAGATCACGAACCTGGGCGAGTATTTGTCATTCCCACGCAGAACGGCAGAAGCAGCTCCGGTCAACGAATACGGTGGTGTGGTAGGGCGTGTGACGCTGCCATTTCACCTTGTACACCGAGCAAGTCTACAGAGGCTGTCGCTGTCGACTCGACAAGGACCGATTGGCGCCTGCACATAGGCCCGCCTGGGCGTCGACCGTCGAGGCCGACGTCTGATCCGACAGGCGTTAGAGTTTGCCAGATGGATGATTTTGATGAAAACATCTCTGAAGCAAAACCACAGGATCCGGATATACAGTACAGATGAAAGAAAAGTCATCGAGGCTCACGGGGGAAATCCTGGACGTCCGGTACAAGAAGCAATGGTTGAAAGTATCTCAATATCTGAGACGCAACCACGAGCACGTACTGGATCCAGTATATCTCAATATCCAATAGAAGAAGTGTCACGATCGATCGATATAAGAAAAAGAAAAAGAAAAAGAAAGGAGAAGTGTCACGATCGAGCTCCCAGCGACAGAGAAATCCTCGCATAATGATCTGTTACCGATTATATTCCACTGAGATATCAAAGCATATATTGGCAATCGCTCGTTGCTCCATGCCGCGGCCTGCTCCGAGATCTCACAAGCACAGCCTGGGTCCGGGCCTCCGGGGACCACTCTGGCCAGCCCATTGTTTGGCGTGCGAACTCGCGATGGTAACAAGAAGTGGAGATCAAGGCCCGCTGACATTACGAGACGGCAAGTTCAAGAAAACTGTGGCGTGCAAGCCAACCACGGTCGCCGGCTTAGCATTAGCAATGACAAAAAAAGATGCTTGCTTTTGACATCTCCACAGCTGGTAGCTATCGACATATTGCAGTTTTTGACATCAACACAGCTGGTCTCCATCGATAGTAGCCCATAATAGTCTTGGAATGACCAAACCACGCTACCAAAAACGGATGAACATTTGGATCGGAGCCCACGTATAAAGCAGAGTACATATCGTGTGCCAGAGAAAACTGTACCGATATTCTAAATATTTGCAATGAAGCTTAGGACGATTTGGGAATTGAATTCATTCTAATAATTATAATGTAGATATAGATTAATTAAGCTAATATAGTTATGTATGGAATATATTTGTATATTTATTGTTACACATACAAGGAACATTATGTTGCATTTTTATTGTAGTAAAGTGAGTTGAAGAGTGTGTTATAAGTTGAAGAATAGAATTATAGTATAGTGATCTATAGAATCTATTTTCATCTTTCGCACTATGAATTTGAGATAGACTTATTTGTGAGTTCGAAAAAGTTATGGAATGTCAAATTCCAAGCCAAATAGCCTAATCCATTATGTGGATTTCAATTCCTTTAAAATGAAGCGATCCACGGCCCCCTAGTGTTGTCTTTAGTTTATATATTTATGTGTATATTATGAGGATGTTTGGGACTGCTCCGTTTCATGTTTTTCAGCCCCACTCCATGTTTTTTTAGCCAAACGGTTTCAGCTCCACGCACTCAGCTCAAGAGAAAAAGGGTGGAGTTGTGAGAGCACCTAAAGAGGTGCTCCATAAACTCTAGTTTTTTTTAAGCTGCTCCACGATAAAGTCTGTGAAGCAGAGTTTGTGAAGCAGTCCCAAATACCCTTGCATATATATGTGCCATCGAATTCCGTTCGTGTTGTAGTGCCACAGGGGATATATGCCGCTGCTTGTTTAATCTCTCTTGTTTAGCATTGAGGAATTTTGGAACCGACGATTTTCCTGGGCCATGGAAAAAAGATGCTGATTACATAATTTGTTAAGCAATCATCACAATTCACATATATATAGTATGATTCTTGATTACGTACTAGTTGTATTTTCTTGGCCAATGCAAAAGATGCTTCAGCGCAGTGTTTTGAGGGAAAATGAGACGCACGGAATTTAGTAATGGCCACTGGCCAGCCACACCAAAGCAGCATTAACAGCGGTCCGCATCATCTAATAAAATCTTAAAAAAATATATACTAGTAGCTGAAAAACAATGCCCTGTTCGTTCTATGACTGAAAAGCTAAACTGAAAAGTATTGTTCGTTGATTTGTTGGAAAAAAAAATATTATTCTATAATAAAAAAACCAAGCTAATAAGTTCAAGGGAACGAGACCACGAGTCATGTCCTGCTGATGGCCAAGCATTACAAGAACAGAGATAGATTGAGTAGATAACAATAAATCGTCTGCTTCCATGTTATGATCGCTTCGCTGAAAAACTATAGCTAAAAGTAATGTTGCTAATCTGTTATAAGAAAAAAATATTATTTCTTCACTGAAACAGGACTCGTGAGACCAGCCAACACGGCCAGATATATGTCAAAACGTGACGTCACTGTATTCTCGTCGACTGACAGGTGATGGTCAGCCCGCTGGTGTTGACAGATAAACGCGCCACACAGAAAAAAAGTAAAGAAAGGAAAAGAAAACATGGTCATTGTCAGGCATCTCTTTCATGGGTCTCATTCCCGTGAGACATGACCAACTTTTTACGCAAGCTGCAAAAGGTGAAAAGGAAGACTCATTAGCTTGGACAATGCGAAAGAGGCCATGCATATTGCAATTTGAGGCATGTCAAGGGATTTATTTTAAAAAAAAAAAATTCTTAACGTAAGTGGCAGGACTTTATCTTCCAATTGAGATATAAAAGGTTAGTCCATTTTATAAGAAAAATCAGACAAAAATCTTACACAGTTAAATAAAGGAAAACCAACAAAAATTACCTAGCATCAACAACAACATAGCACAAATAGCCCACTCAAAATGACCCAATCGGTCACAGGTCATCATTGCCAACCTAAAAAAGACAGGCAGCTCTGTTTTTTTTTTGTTGTTGCAAAGAACCAAAGCCCAAAGCCAACACACACTTACAAAAGAAAACTAACACCACTCTAAAGAGGTTGTAGACGTCATCGTTGTTGAGTTATACCGAACCTCACCAGTGGTGGATCTAGAAAAAAGCTAAGAGAGAGCTTCTCTCGTTACCTTCCATCTCTAGCATCTCCTTTCAAGCTTCTATATATATCAATTTATAGGAGGGGCTTAAAAGGGACCTATACTTTGAGTAGTAGTAGCGGGGGTTCAAATCCGCCCTCTCTTGATGATAGATTCGTTCTTAAATCCTGCAACGTACCAACTCTGACTTTGCCATAGCACTCTTTAAAGCAAGCCAATCATCTTGTGTGGTATAAAGGAACACCAAAAGGCATAGACTCGGCGAAGATAAGTAAGCCCTGGTTTAGTTCGTGAAATTTGGATTTTGGGGTTACTGTAGCACCTTCGTTTTTATTTGGCGAATAGTGTTCAAACATGGACTAATTAGGCTCAAAACGTTCGTCTCGTAATTTCCCACCAAACTGTGCAATTAGTTTTTCTTTTCGTCTACATTTAATGCTCCATGCACGGGCCGCAAACATTCGATGTAACAGGTACTGTAGCAACTTTTTGGAAGTTAATGTGGAACTAAACAAGACGTAATAGTAGAAGGGGGTGTTTGGATGGCTGCCACACTTTGCCAGCCACAGCTTAGGCGGCCACGGATGGATGGCTGCTGTTTGGTTTAGTATTCAAGTCTGGCCGCCACAGCCTTTTGCAGTGAAAAAAGACACCACAGCTTAGGCAGCCGTTTTCATCGCCACAAGTGCGTCGCCGCCACACTTCCGTGGCAGGGTATGGCCGGCATCCAAACACCCCCGAAATCTCAGATCTCAGTCCACGGTTCCTCCGTAGGAGGCTGCAGAAGGCTGAAAGAATCCAGTTCTTTGACGGCACAGTCAGCTCGACTCACAGTTGGGGCCTCGGGGAGCAAAAGTCGGGGAAAAGGTAGCCCATCCAATCCAAACATCGTGGCCGGATAAGTAAAAAGGAGCGACAACTTGAGATACACGTGAGGTGAGGCCTTTGCTCCCGTTCCGAACTCTGAAGCGGTTGATGGTTGGATTCTGGAACGAAGAAAGGCCACGAAACTTTACAGCCGAAATGTCATCGGATCGGTTCGCTGTGAATCTTTTGCAGCCGCAGCCGCTGTTGCTGTTGGCAGCTCGACACAGAGTCCCGATTGCCGAAGCAGGCCAAGCGGACATGCGCGGCACGTCGCACGTCCACTTCCAGCGCAGGAGGGCTCTGGCTGACGCACACGCAGTCACGCACCGTTTGACCTCTCCTTGATCTGTGATCTCTCCTCTCCGCTTCCCCACGACCGCGACGTGCCCGCCGCCCACACCGCACAATCGTGGCGGACCAAACAGCGTGGGCTTCTGGTTTTCGTCCGCTTCAACATCACGACGATCCACGAAGGGGCCACGGGTAACCGTACAGAGGTGACCGTTGCGTTGCGCCGCGACCCATGCACCCCCACCATTTTTCTTGCGTTTTTTTTACAGGTCACCACTCCGGATCAGAGGAAATCACACCGCTAGACCGAGGGAGTAAAAAAAACTCACTGATATATAATAAACGCAACTAAAATCGCATACTATTTCGAGCTAAATTGCCAAATCTCGAGATCCAGCCAGCCGAACCCCCGCCTCGCCGCCTCCTCCTCCCCGCTTTGCCGTTTCCGACCGCCAACTCGCCAAGGCTGAGCCGAGCCGAGGCTGCCGTGCCGCGCCCACCGGAATCCCCGCCGCGGAGGGTGCTGTGGTATATCAGGGTGCTCTAGGATTGGAGGGCTCTGGCTGGTTTGCCTAGACGCTCGCCGCCGCCTCTCCCCTGCCCGGCCCCGGCCTCGACCGCGAGGCTCCGTCGCCGGCGATGGCGTCGCCGGCCGGCGGCGAGTCTCCGGCGAAGCCCGTCCTCCTGCACGGCGACCTCGACCTCTGGATCCTCGAGGCGCGCCTGCTGCCCAACATGGACATGTTCTCCGAGCATGTCCGCCGCTGCCTCGCAGCGTGCCGCCCGCCCACCTCCTGCGGGCCCAAGCACCCGACCGCCGCCGCGCGCGGCCCCGGAGGCGGAGGCGGCCGCGGCCGCCAACACCACCACCGGAAGATCATCACCAGCGACCCCTACGTCACGCTGTCCGTCTCCGGCGCCGTCGTGGCGCGCACCGCCGTCATCCCCAACTCCCAGGACCCCGTCTGGGAGGAGCGCTTCGCCGTGCCGCTCGCGCACCGCGCCGCCGAGCTCGAGTTCAAGGTCAAGGACAACGACACCTTCGGCGCGCAATTCATCGGCACCGTCACCGTCCCCGCCGAGCGCGTGGTGTCGGGCGACGAGGTCGAGGACTGGTTCCCCGTCATAGGCACCAACGGCAAGCCGTACAAACCCGACACCGCGCTGCGCCTCCGCTTCAAGTTCCAACCCATCGCCGACAACCCGGCCTACCGCCACGGCATCCCAGGCGACCCTGACCACAGGGGCATCGAGGACTCCTACTTCCCGCTCCGCCACGGCGGCCAAGTCACGCTGTACCAGGACGCGCACGTCAGGGAAGGGGACCTGCCAGAGATTGAGCTCGACAACGGCAAGACGTTCCAGCACAACGCGTGCTGGGAGGACATCTGCCACGCCATCCTAGAGGCGCACCACATGATATATATCGTCGGCTGGTCGGTGTACGATAAGGTGCGGCTTGTGCGCGAACCATCGCCGTCGCGGCCATTGCCCGAGGGTGGCGATCTTACGCTTGGCGAGCTGCTCAAGTTCAAGTCGCAGGAGGGTGTCAGAGTGTGCCTGCTTGTGTGGGATGATAAGACTTCGCATGACAAGTTCTTCATCAAGACGGTGAGGTTCCATAATCTTGTTTTCTTTTACCTCCCAGTTTATGTGATGTCGAGTTGTCAGCAGTCGACTTAATAATGGCAAGGAATCCGTGGATGCTGGTCCATGTATATATGAGTTTACTGTGGCATAGTGGACTTGAGTCAACCTATACATTGGGCCAAGTTTAAAACGTTAATCACAAAGAATTGCCAGTTTCAAGTTGGTAACAGAATGTGAAAACACTCTGTTCAATCCATGGACCCCGTCCTCAATTTGCCTTAAACCATGACCATGCATCTCGACAAATGCAAATTTAATATGTGCTTTCTGAATCTATTGAAACATGCTGTTCCTTCCTTTTGCAAATATGTTCCTTTTGCAAATATTTCCCTGTGGTAGTATCTGTAAGAAACCTTCTTGTGCTTTTGCAGGGTGGAGTTATGGCAACTCATGATGAAGAAACGCGGAAGTTTTTCAAACATTCCTCAGTCATCTGTGTTCTGTCTCCTCGATATGCTAGCAATAAGCTGAGCATTTTCAAACAGCAGGCAAGTTTTGGGCAGGAATTTATGGTTCACTTTCTTTGTATGGGTTACATCTACGGCTCGTTTGGATAGGGATAGGGATAAGGAATGGGATAGAGAAAATTATATCCTAATCATCCATTCTTTACGTCTCATTTAATCCTAGCCGTTCATCCATTTCTCTTTCCCTATCCCACCCCCTATATCCCTGTATCCAAACGCCACCAACGGATATCATTGTGAAGCTTACGTTGGAGATACATTTTCCCTTAGTGAACTCATATATGATATATTGCAAAAAATAGTACTGACTAATATGAATGTTCAGATTAGTGGCTGATCTAGAGTCAGCCGGTGGGGGTCGGGGGTTCTGCATTGTCTGCGTGGGGGTAGTGGGGTTCAGCCCCCATGCTGGATCCGCCATTGGATGACCACCGAATTCTTCTTGCCACTCATTGCAACACTTTTCAGCTATCCAAAGTTGCACTTCTTTTTGTTGCCACTACTTAGCTGTTTTGCGATCAAGGTGGGTCAGCACTGGATGACCACCAAATTCGCCACCAGACCACCCTTTGTTCCCAGTGGCGGATCTATGATTTTTTTCATGGGGTATGCCGCACTAAAATTTCCATATATGATTCGGTAAAATCCATTTAGTAATTTAGTAATTCGGTGAACACTCGTTAAATTTGCCCTGCAACTTGGAATTTAAGTACAAAATAACAAAATAAGTCTTAAATTCAACAAAGAAGTTCCAATAGAAAAAGTTCAAATACCATGGTAATAGTTGGAAATATGTATAAAAAACATAGACACCAAATAAATTTACAACAATTGAACTAATTTTGAGGATAAATTGGTGTATTACCAAATAAAAAATAGGTTAGGTTACTAGTGGTAGACGTACTAGTGTAGATGTAGTGCTGAGCTAGTGCGATGCTAGCTACTCCTGTCATCATGTGATACTTTTGCTAGGGGATTAGATTAGCTAGGCAGTCTGGAGGTGACATCCGTGCTGTTTCCATTATTTAACGTCACATCATCCATCCATCCATCCATCCATAACGACAGCGAGAGGAGAGAGCACGCGAGCTAGAGTTAGAGACAGAAAGTGTGGGTACTACTACTGGCACTGGACTGAACTAGACGAAGGAACTTTCTTAGGGTATGCCGGACCATACCCGGACATACCGCTGGATACGCCCCTGTTTGTGCCCTTAAGGACTATCAAATGCTGAAGTCAGATATACACTATTTGCATGATGATAGATCCCACATGCTATCTGCACAAAAACATGCTCTAAACCTAAAACCTAAACCTGAGCTGCCACTGGTCTATCACCAAGACAAGCTGGTTGCCTGGTAAACTAATGTCGGATCTTTCTGGTGGAAAGATAACTGAAGCTTTTGGATCTTGACAAAGGAATTGCATAGTGCATGATTGGAGATGGTGGAACTGTATATCTTCAGTCAGCATTTAGGATGGAAAACACATGCAATATGAATTTTCTCAGCTGGCTTCTTTCAAGAAATCAGACCTCGTAATTGTTAATCTCTGAGAGATGGCATTTAAGCAATTGTAGCTACTTAATGTGATTCTTGAACTGGTACCAGGACAAGGGAATGACAAATGGATATACTTTGGCGTATTGAGGCTGAGGCATACTCAATGAGCATGCACCGGCTCTTGATGGGCCAAAGTCAACCACCAGCTACCATAGGTATTCATGGAAAATACTTGCCAGAACAGAGACGAAGTCTTTTTTTCCATCTGTTCTGGCTCCTACTTCATGGTAGACTCAATACTAGAGATATGCTGAACAGAAAAAGAAAAAAAAGAAAAAAAAGGGCGTTTTCATCCCGCTCTGTGCAGGGTCTGGGGAAGGGTGTCAGTGGCAAGCCTTACCCTCGCCTGTGCAATGCGAGGAGACCGCGACTCGAACCCGGGACCTTCCGGTCACAGGCGGTAAGACTCTACCGCTTGCACCAGGCCCGCCCTTAAAAAAAAACAATTTTACCTATATCATGTTGCTCATAAGTTAATGAAGAAACATCACACCATCTCTTCTTTTATTGAAAATTTGCACAACGGTATTGGTACTGGGTATATCTGCAAAGGAACAGAAAAGTTTCTTAAAACAGGTCGCCATGTTATACGAAAGATACAGTTTAATGTGGTGTTATGGGAAAGGATTTAAAAAAAAGATTATGCTATGATTTTCCATCATGCAAAGGAAATTCTTAATAGTGGCGCAATCATGGCTAGACAATTCTGTGAAAATCTCTCTCTTCCGACCTTCTTTGTGTAAACCTATGTACTTGTTGGTAGTCTGTACCGGCACAGGTGCCATTTTTTAGGGGTAGGAGTGGGCCGTGGGGGTCACCTAAAAGGGAGAGTAGGATTGCAATCATATTTTGTGTTTCAAATAGTATCAGGGGGCATCTATCATCTTGAGTTTGAAACAGGAACCATATTTTGTGGTTTTTTGCTTTATTATATTTTGCGCTGAATAGTTGAATATTTTTGTTGCAGTCGATGACATTAAATTTGTAGCTGGCAGGTTGTTGGGACTTTGTTTACACACCATCAAAAGTGTGTGCTGGTTGATACACAAGCCAGGGGAAACAAGCGGAAAATTACAGCTTTCATTGGGGGCCTAGATCTTTGTGATGGCCGCTATGACACACCTGAACACAGGCTTTTCAAAGATCTTGACACAGTATTCCAAAATGATTACCATAACCCTACATTTTCGGTGAGCTCTTTTGTGCTAGCATGTTCTAAGTAATTTGCTTTGGCAGAAAGTTTGATTTTTTTTTTCATGCACAGTAATACATTACATGCATCCAGATTTTGATGTTCTTAGAATCATATGTATTCACCTGATGCAGGCAGGTGCAAAGGGACCCAGGCAACCATGGCATGATTTACATTGCAGGATTGATGGCCCTGCTGCCTATGATGTCTTGACAAATTTTGAGCAAAGGTGGCGAAAGGCAACAAAATGGCGTGACCGGTTTAGAAGAGTATCTCATTGGAAAGATGATGCTTTAATTAAGCTGGAGCGTATCTCATGGATTATAAGCCCTTCGCGCAATGTTCCAAATGATCATCCTAGTTTGTGGGTTTCAAAAGAAGATCATGAAAATTGGCATGTTCAGGTTGGCGTGCTGCCTGTTAAGTTCTACTTTTGTCAAAATAATCTTGAAATTTTCTGGTGTCGTTAATGTATTTTGACTCTGCAGGTATTCCGGTCAATTGACTCTGGTTCCCTAAAAGGATTTCCTAGTGATTGCAAAGAAGCTTCAAAGCTGGTTAGTCAACATTTCTATTTTCTGATTTTTGTAACGATGACGGAGAATATACTATTTGAAAACTGCAGTGGGTACTAACTATTCAAATTATTTCTGCAGAATCTTGTGTGCCGAAAGAACCTGGTAATTGATAAGAGCATCCACACTGCATATGTCCGAGCAATCAGATCTGCACAGCATTTCATTTATATTGAGAACCAGTACTTTCTTGGTTCTTCATATGCTTGGCCATCATATGTGAATTCAGGTTTTAACTTTTTTTTTTGTTTTCATTTCTTCTGCTTTTCCTTGACCTGTAGTTATACGGTAGCTATATATATTACTCCCTCTGTTCCAAATTGTAAGTCGTTGCTATATATATACTCCCTCTGCTCCAAATTGTATATCTTTTACTATGTATCTATATATAATGTATATCTAGATATGTAGCAAAAACTATGTACCTAAAAAAGCCAGAACAACTTACAATTTGGAACTAAAGGAGTATATATGTATATTTTTCTATTGCAAAAAATGGGAGAACGACAGACAGAATGTAGGTAGATCTTACATTTTTTTAGTTTTTTAGGCAGGTTACATTCTCTTTGTTCCTTATATAGTGCTGTACTGCTGTTGCTTGACTTAACTGTTAATGTTTAATGGCTACATGATAATACATGGCAGGTGCTGATAATCTGATACCAATAGAACTGGCCCTCAAAATTGCAAGTAAGATTAGAGCGGGAGAACGCTTTGCAGTGTATGTAGTGATACCAATGTGGCCTGAAGGAGTCCCTACTGCAGCATCTGTGCAAGAAATCCTTTTCTTTCAGGTGAATTCCTTTATTGATGGTCACAATTTGGCAGAACAATTTAAGTGATTGTGAGGTCTTCTGAGTTCTTTCTCTCTGCAAACATTCCATGTTCTGTGTTGTAAGGCAAGTACTAGTTAAGTGGAATTTTGAGGATTATATATGTGAGTATGTGACTGTATCATCATAGCTTTCTAACCTTGAGGATACAGTATATTAAATTTCACAGTGGTCAACATAAGTTCATACTTGGGTGTATTACACTGGGGAGAAAAAAGGGGGTGGGGTGGATCTTTGCTTGTGATTCATCAAAATCTATGCTCTACTTAAAGCGCAAACATTGTACTTTTTCAGAATAGCTTTAGGCTTATTGTCACATTTGTAATGTATGCTAGCGCTTCCTTAAAGGTTAAAATTAGTTTTTAACCTTATTTTGAAAGATAAAGTATCACACAATGCCATAGAAATTGGGATTTAGTAACTCTGTTCATGATTTATCTTCATGGTACAGGCCCAGACAATGGAGATGATGTATAGAATAATTGCGGATGAGCTCAAGGCAATGGACAATAAGGATATGCACCCTGAAGATTACTTGAACTTCTTTTGTCTGGGAAATCGGGAAGAACCACCATCTAATGGCAGTCCAGATTCAGAGAAATCTACAGATAAAAGTGCTGCGGTAATCTGTTGTTGCATTTTTTCCCTTATTCTTTTAAAGAAAAAGTGTCTAGGTTACTTGCTACTAAAACTTATCTAACTGCTTGCCATGCTTCTATCGTCTACTCAACTCTCATGTACATACTAATTCTATTAGTCTTTAGATCTTAAGAAAATGGTATATAAGTTCATAAGGAGAGGTTTCCGGGATGCTGATACATTGGCATGGAAAGAATGCCTTGCAGTAAGCTGTTGGGCTAAATGGAGTCTTTGGCTAGAATGGTTGCATCAGTAATTTTTTTTGGCTTGCATCACATACTATATTGCTTAAGTTGATTTAGATTACTGATGTTAATTTAGGCTCTAGCTTGTTGATCTTCTTGTTGTAGTATTATTTTTTGTGTGTTGTCTTGGTTTACATTTTGCATTGACTCTGTCTTTGGCTCTGTTGTAATTTAGGAAGCCAGGAGGGCCAATGAAATCTCTTGTCAGTTCTATACAAAATTTTTCCCTATTCACTGTATTTAATATGTGATGTTAGACATATAGTTTGGCTAGGCCTTAGGGCCATCTGTTTTTTTAGCTGAACTGGGGTGGGCCTTGAGCCGCTGGGATTTATCTAGATTGATTGTTAGTGATGATAGGTTTTCAAAAAGAAATTGTTAGTTATGATAGGCAAGGATACTATTATACTTCTATAAACCAACCCTAGATCTTCCTTGCCTATATATGCACCTGTGTTCCACAGCCCTAATCAATCTATTGTTTTCCCATGCAATTATCTTTCATGTGATACTATGCTCTTGTCATTCTACTTTGAAGAAGCAGTAGACATGCCATGTTGTCTTGAGCCTAGCTCCATTCATTTTCTTGTTAATAATTTACTAAGCAGTCACATTCATTTAATATTTCTTCTGGTTTTAAAATCTGCAGGGCTTAGCTACAAAATATCGACGGTTCATGATCTATGTTCACGCAAAAGGGATGATTGTGGATGATGAATATGTCATTCTGGGTTCAGCAAACATCAACCAGAGATCCCTGGCTGGTTCTAGAGATACTGAAATTGCAATGGGTGCATACCAGCCTCATTATGCATGGTCTACAAAGAACGGACATCCTCACGGCCAGGTTCTCTTCTTTCTACCAAATTTGCTTACTGCAGTTTTGTTAATGGCTAGTAACTTATTTTGCCCCCTATGTGATTCTGTACAACCCAATATTTACAAATAATGCTACCACTTCTAAGCTAGCTTTGCCTACACATCATTTTCCCTCCAGGTATATGGGTACAGAACGTCTCTGTGGGCAGAGCACCTTGGAACGGTTGATGATCGCTTCAAGGATCCTTCGAGTTTGGAGTGTGTAAGGTTTGTGAATCAAATAGCTGTAGAGAACTGGCAAAGGTTTACAGCCGAAGAAATGAGTACATTACAAGGACACCTCCTCAAGTACCCAGTTAAGGTGGAGGCTGATGGTAAGATCAGCCCACTGCCAGACCAAGAATGCTTTCCTGATGTTGGTGGCAAGATTCTGGGAGCTCCAACTTCACTTCCTGATTCACTGACCATGTAGCGTTATTACATATAATTTTTTTTTTCAGAGTTGAACTTTGTAATTGTCTAAATTTGGTGGGATTATCGCTGAACTTGTACTACATCTGTAATCATCCATAGTTGGCGCAGGGAAAGCTCAAAGTGTTGGGTGGTGTTTGTAGAGTTGTGCTCGTGTAAGTTTTCCCAGCGTTTGTAAATGAACCATATGATAGGATCCTTGACAATAATGCTTCCATTTCCATTGCGATTATACAACTGTTTTCAACATTTTTGTTCAACCCCATGTTCACACTGTTTCTGTTCTATGGTCTACTCTGCATAGTCGCGGTGATGGAAGTGGCATTGCTTATTCGGCTGGAAGGACTGAAATGCTGGGGATTCTGAGCCTAGGCCAGATCCTGCGTCCATGTCTGCCTGTTCACCCCTGGTCCCTATCCCGCATCAATCTCGCACCCTTGACACGTTGTCCTACTTCCCGCTGCCATCGAACGTCTGAGCCAACGCGTCGTACCGGCAGCCGTTCCCTGGGTCGAGGAGGTGCAGCTGCAGCCTGCTCAGCCGCACAACCAGCGAGGTCCATGTCGTCGTGCAGCCGGCAGCAACTGAGCAGCGCGCCCCATAGGCGGCCCAGACGTCTTTCTCCGGTTCAAACGGCACGGCCTCGATGACCCTGAGCCCGTCGTCCACCAGTGGAGTCCACCGTGCGCACAAGGCACAAGTCAAAGTTGTTGTAAAAAAAAAAAGGCACAAGTCAAAGCACGGACAAGAAAAAAAAAGGCACAAGTCAAAGCACGGACAAGAAGCAGATAACATCCTTCCTCAAAAAAAGAAAAAAGAAAAAAAAGAAGCAGATAACATCCGGCGCAATGCCTTCTGCCAGCATAACTGACCCCTTCTCGATCACTGCAGACCGGGGTGAGGAGAAGGACGTCTCGCGAGTAGGGTCACCTGATCCCGTATACTCGTACGTACATCGGGTGCACTCGCTCCCAAAGAGGTATAATTCGGCGCTCGTAAAAAGCCAAAAGAGGGATCTCGTCGGTTACACCGTGGGCTCTATTATGATCAATCTCGCCCACCAGTCTCTGCATCATTCGACTCTGAGAGGGGCACAATCTCCTTCGTCAAGAAAGGGTGCTCGAGGAATTGGGGAGAATAGGCCGGGGTGGTCAGATCCGCACATAACCATTTCTTCTTCCAACCGGGGATGTTTGAAGACGACTTGATCATCGAACTCCCGGCTGCCTTCCGGTTCGGGTCATTTGGGACTGGGATCTCACAACGAAGCTTTGGTGGAAAAAGGCCCAGTGCGGCTCCATCCCAACGAAATTCTCACAAAAAGAGATGAACACAGACAAGAACAAAACGCCATTGGGAAGGTGGTGAACATTGAACCCGCGCTTGAAGTAGTCGATGAAGACCACAATCATTTATGTCAACGTCTTCCATATCCTAATCTTTGTCCTTATTTTGGTTTTCTAGGTCTAAATCATCTTCCTCATCGAAGTCATCAAGCTCTCCACCATTACCAGGAACAATATGGTCGACCTTGGAAAAGATTTCGTATAGGCTATCATCCACAACAATGTCTGCATCAAGGACTGCAAACCATAAGCCGAACCACTCCAGTTTTTCTTCATAGATCTCATGTCAACTCTCTGTGTTGGACCTAGAATAGAGCCTACAAACCCAGAGAGGTAAAAAGGACCTGATCTCATATGCGACACCATAGACATGTACCCAAACTTTCTATGAGCTTTGCCGTGGTACCCTAAATAACTATGAGTCGTTCATTCAGAAAGATCAGATGGTTAGGATCGTCTATTACTTTCTATTCCTAGGAGGTAATATGTGAAATATATATTTATTTAATTTCTATGAGCTTATCATCCTCTGAAGCTCAACCTGACACCGAAACAACACGATATATGTGTATTGTTTCCATGTTCACGTACCACCCAATCCCATTTTATTGGAATTACTCGAGCAAACTCTTTTTTTTGACAAGCTCCGCTGGTACTGACCCCTCAATAATCTTGATTAGAGAAGTGGCTGAAACTTTTTAAG
This sequence comes from Miscanthus lutarioriparius, assembly GCA_904845875.1. NCBI lineage: Eukaryota > Viridiplantae > Streptophyta > Magnoliopsida > Poales > Poaceae > Miscanthus > Miscanthus lutarioriparius. The sequence continues at coordinate 24,502,073 of CAJGYO010000004.1, read as the reverse complement.
GTGCCTTTGCCGCCTTATTGGTATAAAGAATATGGAAAAAAAACCTAAACCATCACTTGCAAGACCGCTGAACGTTGCTGCTCGTTTAGGTCCATCGTCCATGTAACAAAGGGCGATGTCTATGTGCCCCCTTTTTGTAGTGATTTTCGTTATCCATCGTTTCAGCTACGATGTCAGGGTTTTTTCTCTCCTTCCGTTCTACCTCTATTGAATCTTTGAAAAGACTTAGATATGCTAATTTGGAACACAACTACATACTACTATCTGATGCATGCATATGTCATAGAAATTTCGTTCATATATACTACTTTATATTTCAGATCCCAAGCAGATTTGACTGTCAATGCATCTAAAAACTAGATTTTTTTCTGATTCATGTGGCAGCAGTGCAAGTGATGAAATCTTTTTTTGTTGTATAGCTTTTGATGAAAGACTTATAGGCTGATGATCTTGAAAGGCCTAGGGCAAGGTCATAGGTACGTATATATCTATTGCGGATCTATTTATTTATCATGTCATGGCCTCTCCCTAAGTTTGGTCTATTGATAATGATACGCCACGGGCATCTGTCCCGTGACTCCTGTCCGGACGCCCTTAAAAAAACTCCCCGAGGCGCGGCACCTCCATCCCACGCCCAACACCTCCATCCCACTCCATCCCCAGCGGCGCCTCCACCGGCCAGCTCTCGTCGCCGGCCCCTTCTTCCCGCCCCTGCCCGGCTAGAGCTCACCGAAAACTGCCTGCGCCTGCGGCCGGCCCCTTTCTCCCGGCCAGAGCCCAGCCAAAGCTCGGCGGTGGCCTGCGCCCATTGCTGGCCTGTCCCCACCTCCCTCTCTGCCCACCTGCGACTGCGGCAGCCCGCAGCACGGCCAAAGCTCATCAGTAGCCTGTCCCCGCCGCCCCCTTTGCTCGCCTCTAGAAGGGGCCGCGACGACGCTGCCCTCCATCTGCCCATCCCCCGCTCCGCGCTGCATCGTAGGGAAGAATGATGAAAAACGCATGTTGCAAGTGTATTTTTCAAGTGTTTCAGAGATATGTTGCATGTGTTTCATACGGATATTGCAAAAGTAGATCAGGATGTTGCATTTGTTGCAACGATTGTATACATATGTTGCAAGCTTCTGTTCGCATCATCTGTTTTTCCTAATGTATGTTGCAAGCATGTTTATTTGGATGTCGCATATATTTCACAGATATGTTATAAGTGTTTTATCTGGATGTTACGTATGTTTACAATGGTTTTCAAGTGTTTTTCATGTGTTTTTGCAAGTGTTTCATATGTATGTTTCAAGTGTTTTATCCGCCTCACACGTATGTCGCAAGTGTTGCATCTAAATGTTTCAAAAGTAGATCGGATGTTGTATCTCTCTCCTCGCTTTCTGCTAGCTCACCTCAGTGTCTCCTCCCAGCGTCGGCTAGGCATCCGCCACAGACCCCCTCTTCTCGATGTTGATGGCGTTCGGCCTGGCGCCGGCCCCCTGTGGGCGCGCGAAACAAATTGTAAGCACGGGCGTCCGGACGCCCCGTCTATCCAGACGTCCGAACGATAGCAAGCCCATTGGTCTATTATAATTTCCTGTTATGGCTGGCGCTACACCTCTCTCCTCTCTTTTTTGAGCAAATTGGGCAGATGCTCTGCCTTTTCATTTAGTAGGTGGCAAAAGAACAATCTGAGATGTTACATGTACAGAGTTGCGCGAGGAATAAAAAAGGAAAAAAGGAGGAGGAGGAAGGAATGCCGACATCAACACCAGGAGCAGCAACTACTGAATATGCTGCTTCTGCTTCTACATTGGCTACTCTGTTCTATTTCAAGCGAACTGCAACCACCCCACTCCTCTCTACATCCATCCTTCCCGACGCCGTCGATGTTCTTGCTCAGCTGGAGTACGCCACGTAGATCTTTATCTCCGACGTGTCGAACCCGTTGAACTTGGAGCCGGCAGCTGTGCTGTAGGCGCCCATGTCGTCGAAGATGAGCCAATCGCCCACATTTATCTCCGGCAGCTGGTGTTCGGTCACCATTCTGTCTTGCGAGTCGCACGTCGGCCCGAATACCGTAGACGTGTGCGTCTTCTCGCCGGGGCGCGGGCTGGCCAGCGGTCTCGGACGCGGATCGTACTGGTCCATGAGTATGCAGTTCAGCGAGCCGTAGAGCCCATCGTCGATCCAATACTCGCGCACCTCACCGCGCGTGCGCTTCCCGATGACGCGCGCGGCGAGCGTGAACGCTGTCTCGGCGAAGTACCGCCCGGGCTCGCCGATCACCTCCACGCACGGCAGATCGCCGAAGTAATGCAGTAGCGCATCGTTGATGACCGCCACGGCTTCGCCGAATGTAGCACCCGCTGTGAATCCGCCGCCAATGTCGAGGACGCGCATGGGAGGCATGCCGACGGCGACGGCCTCGTCGAACGCCGCGCGCGCGGCCTCGATTGCCCCGCGGTACACGTCCACGAGGGACACGCCACTCCCGACGTGGAAGGAGACGCCGGCCACGTTAATCCCGGCACGCTGGGCGGCGCGCAGGAGCGGCACCACCTCATCGGCGTGCGCGCCGTACTTGGTCCCCAGGTTGTACTTGGCCTCGGCGCCGTCGGGGCCCTTGAGGCGGAGCAGGAGCTCGCACTTGGGGTGGCAGCGCTTGACCTTGGCTACCTCCTCCTCGGAGTCGTAGGTGGCGAGGTTGACGCCGACCTCCGCGGCGTACTCGAGGTGTGGCTCGGGCTTGCAGGGGTTGGCGTAGACGATGCTGCTGGGCTGAACTCCGAGACGGAGCACGGCCTCGATCTCGGCGCGGCTGGCGCAGTCGAATCCCGCGCCGAGCGCGGCGAGCGCGCCGAGAATCGCCGGCTCGGGGTTGCACTTGACGGCGTAGTAGGGGCGCACGTCGGGGAGCGCGCGGCGCCACGATGAGAAGAGGTCTAGGACCTTGTTGAGGTCCAATACATGGAAGGCGCTCCGCTGGGCGGGGTTGGCCGTGGCGACGATGGAACGGATGATTCCGGTGACGGCGTCCTTCTCCTTGAGCGCGCCGCGGGTGAACGAGACCAGCTTCTTGTCCTTAACGCCGGGGGCCAACAGCACGGTCTGCATGGGGTGGCCTCCACCCATGGTGCTGACGATGAGGGATTGGCAAACACTCCTCGAGCAAAGTGAGCGTTGCTTTTAACTAAAACCAAATATTGAGATGAAACAGGTGGCACACAGTTAGTTCCTCGTAGCCGGGGTGGTGGGAAATTGAGATGCGTTTTCACTCAAATTTCGACGCATTCACGCAAGGATGTATCGAGAACATAGGTTATTAGGCTGTGTAAATCTTGCAATGCGCTTCATGCCTCGCCAATTAAAGGCTAGATTCTCGAAACGTTTCAGATCCAGATTCTCTCAAATAATGTTTCGAACGATGAATCAAAATCATTTTATAAAACCGTTTGACAAGTATACTGGAATCAGATCCATAACAATATATATTTTTTCTAAAAAAATCATAAAAATAAAAATATGTTTCAAAAAGTTCTGAACTTTTTTAGACAGAGAATAACTTAACTACAATCCATTTTTAACTCGTTGCATTAGAAGAAAGTTAACTGGAAAAAATATTAAACATAACTAGGAATGGAGAGAAGGAGAATCAAAACTACCTTCTGGCCGTTTCGCGTTTGTACGTAGAAACGCTGTTTGCGAATCACCGGTGAAAAATAGCGTTTGGAGCCGATTCTACTGTTTCGCTGGAGAAACCGAAACGATTCTTTAAGCCAAACGGCGCCTAATTCACCAAGTGGGACAACCGATGGCAAGCAAGCAAGGAGGAATCGACGATGACTTGGTGAACACCACTATTGGTTTGCTCGGCATGATTGTGCTCTGTGGTTGCCCTTTTATAGCACCAGGGGGGAGTGGTGTCCAACGAGAGCCGCGACGCGCGTTCCACGCCTCCACCGAGGAGTGGGTTAAAGTAGGCAGGGGCAGCGTGCCAGCGTCTGCGCGTCCACGAGACCGCGAGCGGGGCGTGTGGGTTGGTTCTTGGTTGGTGCCGGCGTGCCGCGGCTGCAAGGTCAGATCAGTTATTCAGTTTGCACAGCAGTGCGGCACCAGCACCCCGCGCGGGCGCGGGTGCACAAGACTAGTGCGTCCATGGCCGCGAATCCGCGATGCCGCGCGCTGCTGGTGCAGCCATGTACAGGCAGCCTGCCCGCGCTGGCCCTGGATCGTGTGGCGGTCGCACACGGCACACGGCGAGTGCGTGTGCATGTAGTCACGCGATGCCGCGCGCGCGGACGCAGGGCGGCAGGGGGCATGGCATGCATGGTGTAGGTATGCAGATACTTGGCAGTCCTGCTGCAGCTTGCGTGACGAAGTGACGATCGCCTCCACTGGCGTGATGAACGTTTCCTCTTTTACCGGTTGGTTTCCGGACCTTTCCTTTCTTCCGGTGTGGTGCGAATCAGGTCTTTCCATCCACATGCTTATATCGTTCCTAGGTGTGTTTTTACAGCCCTTGGAAGTTACTCCCTCCATCCCAAATTATAATCCCAAATTATAAGACGTTTTAACATTTCTAGATTCGTAACTTTTACGTTGAATCTAGACGTAACGTATATCTAGATGCATAGCAAAAGTTATGAATAAAAAAACCAAAACGCCTTATGAATCTATAATATGATAATTACATGTACAGTGGCACCGCTAGAGAAAATTAGAAGGAGGTTTCACTTGCCTTGTGTCTTGTGAGCATGGAATTTTAGTCATTATAACTAATTTTTCATTTTTTGGGATGCATTTGTACCTCCAAAGCACACTATAGCTTTCCCCCTATACACATATACCTTATTAGAAGATAGAATTCTAGATAGTATACTAGGTATGTAACAGAGCGGCACCAACTAATTCAGAAATCAACTCGATCCCTGAATGTTTCCTGGCGGTGGGATGAGCGGAAGAATAAATAGCAGGTGCTATTTCCACTTTTGGACACTATTTTTCCATGTCCCTCTTTCCTTTTCTGTCCATGTGGTGCACTTTAAAGCCATCCTTTACCACCACTTGGATCCTCATAAGTCCTTTGTCCTCTCTAATTATAAAAAACGAAAACCCTGGAACAAAAAATATGAACAGAAGTTATTGAAACATTAGTTAGAAATATAATTTTGGGAACATAAATCATTGAAACATAAATTAGAAAAAAAAGTTATGAACAAAGGTTATTAAACAAAATAATTATGGACAAGTTACTGGAGAAAAACTTAGCAACAAAATTTAAGAATAAAAGCTTATGAGACAAAAGGATAGGAACATAAGTTATTGAAATAAAAGTAATGAACAAACTGTAGGAGCAAAATTTCAAGAACAAAAGTTATGAACAAGTGAATTTGTGTCACAAATTTATGACCTGGCACAAAGTTTAGAAACGAAAATAATAGAACAAAACACTTTCAATAAAACTTGGAAACACAAATTTAAAACAAAAAAATGGAAATAAAATACAAAAAGGACTCAAGGGTTCACTATGCTGCTAGGCAAGCTTGTCCGGACTGCCACTTCCTCACTGCTTCCAGCCATCCCATGGGGACTTCTCTCGCGGTTGTCAAACGAGAAAAGAGAACAACATGAATAAAGAAGAACTCAATGGACCTTCCGACACCCACGTGTAAATGCATCAAGCGGAGCTCTGGTGAAAGGTTCTAATGGCTAGATGGGGGTGAATAACCTATTAAAAATTTTCTATAACAACACTTAGCAAACCGGTTAGACAATTATGAGGCGAAGCAAGTGTTGCGCTAGCCTACTAAAATTGCAAGCCACCTACCACAATTCTAATTTATATAGTTTCTCTCCACACAATAGCTATGTCACTACACTAAGTTAGTGTGCTCTCAAATGCTAACTAAAGAGCCACACTAACCAAACTAACAAGCTCTCACAACTAGCTACACTAAAGAGCTTGACAACTAGTTTCCGGTATTATAAAGAGAGAGAGCAAGATAGTTATACTGCCGTGTCGCGAGAAGTAAACCAATCAATCACAAGAATGAATATCAATAAAAATCAATCACCTCATAATCAAATGATGACACAATGATTTTTTACCGAAGTTCACTTGCTTGTCGACAAGCTAGTCCTCGTTGTGGCAATTCACTCACTTGGAGGTTCACGCGCTAATTGACATCACACGCCAAACCCTTAATAGGGTGCCGCACAACCAACACAAGATGAGGATCACGCAAGCCACGAGCAATTCACTAGAGTACCTTTTGACTCTCCATCGGGGAAAGGTCAAGAACCCCTCATAATCACCACGATCGGAGCCGAAGACAATCACCAACCTCCGCTCGACGATCCTCGTTGCTCCAAGCCGTCTAGGTGGCGGTAACCACCAAGAGTAACAAGCGAATCCCGCAGCGAAACACGAACACCAAGTGCCTCTAGATGCAAACACTCAAGCAATGCACTTGGATTCACTTCCAATCTCACAAAGATGTTGAATCTATAATGGAGATGAGTGTGAGGGCTTTGGCTAAGCTCACGAGATTGCTATGTCAATGTAAATTGTCAAGCGAGTGAGCTTGAGGCGGTCATAGGGCTTAAATAGAAGCCCCCACGAAATAGAGCTGTTGTACCCCTTCACTGGGCACTGCTCAGGGTGACCAGACGCTCCGGTCATATCGACCGGACGTAGGACCTCAGCGTTCGATCACTTCTAGTAAGCTTCCAGAGGTGGAAATTCACGACCGGACGCGTCCGGTCACCCCTGACCTGACTCACCCAACGTCTGGTCAGTCACCCTCTTCTCTATGTGCTGCCACGTCAGTAGGACCGGACGCACCCCATCAGCGTCCGATCACGAAGTGACCCAGCGTCCGGTCGAAGACCGACGCCAGCATCTTCACTGCTTCCACGGACTGGACGCACCGGTCCAGTTGAGGCTAGGGTTCGGTGCACTCTGTGAAATCCTATCTTTTTTGTACAAGGCGCCGGTGAAGTTTCTTACCCTTGCTCAAATGTGCCAACCACCAAGTGTATCACCTTGTGCACATGTGTGTTAACATATTTTCACAAACATTTCCAAGAGTGTTAGCATTCCACTAGATCCAAAATGTATATGCAATGAGTTAGAGCATATAGTGACACTTTCATAACCGTATTTTAATACGAGTTTCACCCCTCTTAGTAGTACGACTATCGAACCTAAATGTGATCACACTCGCTAAGTATCTTGATCACCGAAACAAAATGACTCCTACCACTTATACCTTTGTCTTGAGCCTTTTGTTTTTCTCTTTCTTCTTTTCAAGTCCAAGCATTTGATCATCACCATGGCATCACCGTCATCATGTTATGATCTTCATTTGCTTCGCCACTTGGAATGTGCTGCCTATCTCATGAACACTATGATAAACTAGGTTAGCACTTAGGGTTTCATCAATTTACCAAAACTAAACTAGAGCTTTCATCTGGCGAAACCCTAGCTCCCCCGCGGCGCTACCTTCTTCCCCTCCCCCCGCCCTCTTCCGCCACCATGGCAATGGTGCCCCTGCCCCGACCTGGCCTGGCCGCCTCTGCCGCTGCTAAGGCCCCTAAACTGCCCGCCGACCTTCCTCCCCCAAACCCCTTTCCTTCTAAGGTCGCTGAAGTTTGGGAAGATTAGAGGGAGAGCTCGTCGGAACCCTAAGGAGCAGATCTAGGAGGAGGAGGAGGCCTACCTTGTCGACACTGCTAGTGCTAGAACCTTCCACCACCGCTGGAGGGGAGAGAGGGAGAGCCGTGGGAAGAAGGCGAAGCAGCGTGGGGAGGAGGTCACCGTCGGGGAAGAAGTCACCCGAGGAAGAGGTCATTGGGGAGGTCACTGGGAGAGAGAGCGCGTTGGGCAAAGGAGAGGAAGATGATTGAGAGAGAGAGGTGGAATGCGGTCACGCGGGTGTAAAAGCGAGAAAAGCGTATGGGTGGATTATAAGCCGGTCGAGCGTAATAAGGTCTTTACCTTTTCACAATAAAATAAAATAAAAACTGATTTTGTCGTGGTGTGGACGGCGGGTTCTAATCTAAAAAATACAGGGGTGTAAGCATAAGAAAACAGGACTGAAAATGAAGGATTTTGAGCTCATGTTGGACGACGTGTTCATTTCTAGAAAAAGGGTATTTTTGCGAAAACGGCAGGACACGGCTAGGATGCTGAGGTGGCGCCGATGTGGCACCACACGGCTGTTGGTATTTGATAGTGTGAACAAGAAAATAAGAATTCTGCAAGTGCATAGATATACCATTGTAGCATTTTACCAGGAGTATTCCAGGTATCGTTATTTATATTTACCACTGGGAAGGATGGTGTCAAGAAAGAGATTGATAACTTATATTTATGATGAATCGGTAAACTAAACACATACTCTAAGCAGGGGTAAATCAAAAGATAATAATATATATGATAAGTATAAATACTCAGAGAGACTCCTATATAGCAATAGCTAGTCTAGTTAGAATACAAGTGAGATAAATTCCTAAGTTATCTTAATTACAAGTTGTCGGGGTGTTGACTTGAAAAAAATCTCATTTGTTCAGTCTATTGCATGTTGCCCTCTTGGATTGGACCAATCTGCGTGTCCTTGGTTTTACTGTGCGATCTATTGCAGCTTGGCAAGATAGGACACTCTCAAAAAAAGGACATGTATGTACGTAATCTAATCAACTATCATTTGACCAGAGAACTGTTTTTCTTTCTCTAATATGATTTCTGACCACCCCACCAAGGCCAAACTAATCTGGAAGGAGTTCAGAGCCAGGTTAGGGACATCTAAATTTGAAAGAATGCTTTTTATCTTGATTCCCTCCTCATCAACCATCCCGACCTCAGCTCCTTGGAGGTCCCTTCCAATCACCAGGAAATTGATGATATTATTAAACATCTCCCCCTTGATAAATCCCCTGGGCCAGATGGCTTTAATAATGATTTCCTGAACAAATGTTGGCACATTATCAAGCAAGACTTCTATAATCTTTGCAGAGCTTTTCATTTGGGTGAGGTTTGCCTCTAGAGCATAAATAGATCTTTCATAACTCTTGTGCCTAAGGTTGATGGCCCTTCCAGAATTAATGATTATAGGCCTATCTCTTTGCTGAACTCCTCAATCAAAATCATCACCAAGCTCCTAGCCAATAGGCTTCAGCCCCTCATCACAAGACTGGTCCATGCCAATCAATATGGGTTCATCAAGAGCAGGACCATCGAGGACTATTTGGCATGGTCTTTTGAGTATTTGCACCTCTGCCACACCTCAAAAAAGAGTTAATCATCCTCAAGTTGGATTTTGAAAAAACTTTTGACAGAATTGAGCATGAAGCTATGCTTGACATAATGAAAAAGAAGGGCTTTGGTGACAAATGGCTCTCTTGGATGAGACTGATCTTCAAGTCTGGCACCTCCTCTGTGCTTCTGAATGGATCCCCTGTGAAAGTCTTTCACTGCAGAAGAGGGGTGAGGCAAGGGGACCCTCTCTCCCCCTCCTGTTTGTCCTAGCAACTGACCTTTTGCAATCAATCATTAATAAGGCCAAAGATCAGGGGCTCTTGAACCTCCCAATCCCCCTCCAATATAGCAGTGATTTTCCAGTTCTTCAGTATGCAGATGATACCTTGGTAATAATGGAGGGCTGTGGCAGGCAGTTGTTTTTTCTAAAAGCTCTCCTGAATTCTTTTGCTTCTTCCACCAGTTTAAAAGTATATTTCTAAATCAATGATGGTTCCTTATTAACCTAACTGAGGAAAACTCCAGCATCTTGATGCCACTTTTGGTTGTAAAACTGGCAGCCTCCCTTTTACATATCTTGGCCTGCCTTTGGGGATTACAAAGCCAAGAGTGGAAGATTTCCTGCCTTTTGGTTTCCAGGTGTGAGAAAAGATTGGTAAGCACCTCACTCTTTCTTTCACAGGCTGAATGTCTACAGATCACAAATGCAGTCTTTACTTGCTGCCAACCTTCTTTATGAGTACTTTTTGACCTCTATGTCTCCATAAGAGAACAAGTAGACAGATTCAAGAAACATTGTTTGTGGAGAGGGGCAGATTAAAATAACAGGATTAATGCTAAAAGCAGCATGGCCTCTTGTTATAAGATCAAAGGATGAAGGTGGCCTAGGTGTTCTAGATCTCAAAAGTCAAAATGAAGCACTCTTGTTGAAGAATCTTGTTTGGGAGAAGTATTATAAAAATGGAAGACTTCCAAATCACATTAAACGAGGCTCTTTTTAGTGGAGGGATATACTAAAGCTATTGGATAAATTCAAGGGTATGGCTTCAGTTTCAGTTGTAGATGGCTCCACCTGTCTACTTTGGGAGGACTGTTGGTAGGGGCAGCCTTTAAAGTTAGCCTTTACTGAGCTCTTTTCCTTTGTCAAGAAGCCTGCTATCTCCCTCAAGACTGCAATTTTAGTTGATCCAGCTTTAGACCTTTTCCATCTTCCCCTGTCTGAGGAAGCCTTTGGGCAGTTTTAGCAGCTGGAAGGCCTCTTCCAAAATCTTCATTTGACCATGACAAATGCTGCTGATGTGTGGAGTTACATCTGGGGAAACTCTCTTTTTTCAACAAAGAAAGCTTATTGCCAGTTGAGGGGATCAAGCTGGTCACATCCAGTGTTCAAATGGTTGTGGAAATCTTCATGCCAACATAAGCATAAAGCTTTCTTCTGGTTGCTCTGTCAGGATAGGCTCAGTACTAGAAACATTCTAAGAAGGAAATTTTTTCATCTGCCTTCTTATAATTGTGTGCTGTGTGCTCATAATCTGGAGGAGATAGTAGAGCACCTTTTTATTTACTGTGATCTAGCCAGAGAATGTTGGGGCCTGATTGGTTTGACAGTTGGTGTCTACCTCAACCCATATCAGATCTTTGAAGACTTTAGAGTTTAGTTAAATATGCCCTTCTTCATGGAAATTGTCATAATCATGTGCTGGAGTATCTAGGCTGTGAGGAATGATGTGATTTTCATAGGAATTCCTGCGAGTAGCTAGAGATGCTTGGCATTTTTCAAGCTTAATTTTGGCCTGCTTCTGTGGAGAGCAAAAAGAAATACTTTTTCCTGATTGAATCATGGCTAGAGCAAACTATGTAATCAGCCTGATTTTCTTTGTTACCTTTTTTGTCTCCCGAACCTCCTCCTCCCTTTCTTTGCTCCTCTTGTAGTCTGCTACTTTTTGTTTTCTTTTCTTTTTGTTTGGCTGTAACCCTCTTGGTTATTTTAATAAAATTTCAGGAGAGGCTCTCCTGTTCTCCTAAAAAAAGTGCATGTTGGAATGCAAAATCAAATAAAGACCTATTGCATATGTATATCTGCACAATATGCTAATCTAATATTAATACTGTAGTCAGGGTAGGTGAGAGCCAACAGGCTAGGTTCACGTGGACATTCCCGCTAACCCGGCCAGGTTCACGTTCATCAGGTTTGAACGAGAACTGTTCAACATGATTTTGCAGAGGTCATGATGCATGATATCCACAGTTAGCCTAAGCTTTAACATTTACTCTCTCGTTCCAAAAAATAAGTGCACATCTTGCTTATTGAGAAGTCAAACGCTTTTTTAGTTTGGTTGTGTTCTCTTCCCGACGGACGGAAGATGTTACTTACTACTGCAGGGCAGAGATCATGCACCTGTTTGGTTGTGTTTCTTCCCCAATGGGACGGGAGACACCGCTGTCGTGGATCTACCTCCCCTGTCTCACCGACTAGGACACGGCGGGGGCTGCAGCTGGGCTTCGGAGTGTTGGGGTTCCTGTACCGTAGCTTTATGAGGCGGTCGCCGGAGTTCGCAGAACTCTTTCATTAGAAAGATGTGTTTACCTCGCTTAAGCTTTGGATGTGATCTGCCTCGCCAGCGGTCGCCTACAGTTCTTCCTCCTCATGATTGGTTCCCAAACTATGTGAATGTGAAAATTGTTTCTATCCGTCTGTCCCGGATAGTTAGAATCCTAATCCAAATAGATTCATCTCATGAGAACCCGAATAGAAAAGAACGAACACTCATCATTTTCGGGTCACAAAATTAGTTAGGAGAAGGCCAGTCAAAAAATGAGCATAAATTTTGGCATTTTAATATTTTATATTAGGTAGGTATAGATAGATTAACAACGTGCTCATGCATTGCAGTAGAATACAATGCATATTAGAATTAGACTCCATGTAATTGATAGACGCTGAAGTTATTCTAACTTATATGAGCACGAAGTCATTAGTCTAGGTTATTTATAATCGGACTTATCAAATATCGCTAGACGCGAAAGTTGTTCTAAATCGTATGAGCACGTGTCATATAAGTCCACACAAAAAACTCTCTATAGGTAGGTATAGATATACCCTTCTCCTCGAATCATCATTTACTATAAACTTTTTGATAATTTTTATCTTCTGTTGCAACACACGGGCATGTTTGCTAGTATAGGAAAAAAATGTAAAAACAGAGATTCCCTTATTCGAGACAGAGCCTTAAATTGGATCGATCTTCGCTGCGTGTCCTTAAGGTTTCACTGCGTGAACCATTGCAAGCTTGGCCAAAAAAAAGTAAGATATGCACGTACCCAACCTAATTAAGTATCGTTTGACCAGGGAACAACACTTGTTTTTTTTCTTGACGAAAAGCAAGGCTATTAGTAAGGACAGATGCAGGCCGGGCAACTCCATCTGCTGATATATCCGATCGATCGATCTTTTAGGAGTATTACGTAAATGCAAGAGGCATGACTGGTTGGTCCTTGGCTCCTTGAGGTCCCTGAAAGGGGAACCAGCTGACGCCGCACTGATCCTAGTTACTAGCTGTTCGCAGACCGTTCTCATATCCGATTTATCTGTTCATTTTCAGCGATCGCCGTTCACCGCGTTCGTCCCTTTAAGATGCATGGATCATTGAATCCGTTCCACAACGCGTTGTGTGCTTGCTGATGAACGTGGACATGGTACGGTGATGATTCTGTCGTCTGTTCGACGGGGTGAACGGTGCACGACTGCACGGCACATCGAAGCGACAGAAAGAGAGAGAGAGCAGGTACGGTGTGTATTTCTACGTATGTATGTACCCATAATATATACAGGCAGGACTCAGGAGAAGAGATTGTTATATGTGCTGCCGCATGTAGCTAGGGATGAAACGGAAGAATATGCGTCGTCTGCGTACGTACGTTGGTGATTGCGAACTGACACCATCCAAAGTCGTAGCTTGCCGCTGCGGACATGAGGACATGAGATGTCGGACTGTCGTTGAGTCGTCAGTATATCTATGTATGTGGAAAATTAAAAAAGGCTTCACCTCGTCCTGGGAGATCCTGCAGGTAGGAAACTGTCGATTCAGGGCGACCCCAGAGACTTTATGGCCTCCGTTTGGAACGAAGGAAAACGGAGGAAAAGTGAAGGATCGAAAGTTCGGAGGAAAGGATTGTTCGCGCTGCGCTTTGGAACGGGAAGCGGCATGAACCTTTCCGGAGAAACGGCAACGAAGCTTGTACTTTTGGAGGAAAAAATAAGGTCAGATCCAAGGAAAATTTCCTGACGGTGCTTGGCGCCATGCTTAGCGCACTAAAACCAATCTTTGCCCCTGCAATTTTCCTCTTTCGCAGCACTCGCAAGCAACCACCTTGGAACGAATCGCATCACCGCATCGCTTCGGAACAAATGTGTGACGGCGACGGCTGTGGCTAAGGGGCCGGAGGCGTGCACGCAGCTAGCGGGCGCAGGCGGTTGCTGTGGGCGGAGGACGTCGCTGTGACAGCGCTGGCGCCGCCGGAGGCTGGAGCATCGGTCATTCCAACCAAGTTTACCGTAAAGGCGTAAAGAATGGCGATTGGAAGATGAACAGCGGCACGGCAGCTAGACGCACGGAAAAGGCTTGAGCAAATTAATAAACAAGTCCCTGTGTTCTCCTTATTTTTTTATGAGGCACAACTTAATTAAACTGGATCCACATGGTAAAGGCAAATGGCGTTCATTAATCTGATCAAATCAGTTTAAAGCTACTGAATCTATGGACCAGGGTCGCATCCATTTGTGTTACTCTAATTCCTGTACTTTGTATTCCTGTGTTCCAAACAACTATTTCAATCCTTTCTTGTGTTTTTCTATTCGTTTGTTTTGCCATTTCACTCATACCTCTTTCGTGTACTTTTTTTTTTCTTTCTTCTGTTTTCGTTCCTTCGTTCAAAAGAGGAACTGAACCCATCTGATCTACGGCTCTCTCCGTCTCGGCTCCTCCTGCCCTTTTTGTTGTTTTTTCTGCTTTACACAACTCGCCATCCATGCGAAAAGGAACAAACTTCAGTACTAGACATCTATCTATCCAGACGCGGGTCGACAGGAGAGAGATTATATTAAAAGAAAAACCCTGGTAGCCACCGCCACCCTTCTGACTTTTTAGCGCGCTCGATGACTCGATAGTCGCAGCACCGCTGCACCGCCACCCTTATGACTTTTTAGCGCTTCTCGATGACTCGATCGTCTCTCCAGTGGCAGCACCGCTACACCGCCACCCTTCTGACTTTTTAGCGCCTCGATGCGCGCCCTGTTTGGTTGGCTGGTTCGTGAAGAAGTACCGCTGCCTTACTTTTATTTTATGAGAGAAAATACTATTCGCTGAAAATTTATGATCGCTTACGACGTTACGCCTAAACGAACAAGCCGTCGATCGTCAGATCGTTGTTGGTTCGTGAATTAGCACTGCTAGCTGCCGCCGCACCGCCACCCTTATGACTTTTTAGCGCCTCGATGACTCGATCGCCTCTCCAGTTGGCAGCACCGCTGCACCGCCACCCTTATGACTTTTTAGCGCCGCCACCCTTATGACTTTTTAGCGCCTCGATGACTCGATCGTCTCTCCGGCGGCAAAGCACCGCCGCACCGCCACCCTTCTCGACTTTTTAGCGCCTCGATGACTCGTGAGCCTCGCTCGGGTTATTGGTTCAGATCGTGGATCGGGTTCGTGAAGAAGTACCGCTGGCCTGGTTTACGTGAGAGAAAATACCGTTCCGCTGGAAATTTATGATCGCTATTTATTAAGTTACGTACCAAACTAACAGCCGTCGATCGTCAGATCGTTGCTGGTTCGTGAAGAAGCATCGCTAGCTAGTTTATGTAAAAAAATACTATTCTAGCTAAAATTTACGATCATTTACGACAAACCACGTCCAAACGAACAGCCTGTGGATCGTCGCCCCAGTGGCAGCACTGCACACTCGACGCTGCTAACTTGGGCCGGTCGCAACGTCCCAAGGTTTTTTTTCCTGTGGGAACGTCCCAAGGTCCGGGCCTCGTTTTATGTGCTTGCCTTCCCTCTCTCGCAGCTCGATCGACGACCTGTCAACTGTCATCTACCCCCAATGCAATAGCTGCCGGCCGTTAGCTTATGTGGCCTGTCTCTGTCCTGTTTGCCGGCTGTACCGTCATCTATTCGAGAAGGCAGATCGTGATCGTAAATTATTTATCGCTAACGACGGTGTGAGAAAAAAACACTATTTCTAGCTAGAATTTTACGATCGTTTATATAAGCAAGTTTAATATGCGTATATCGATTCTTTTTGCATGCTGGCTTACTGTACGCTAACGGCTCACCGTACAAAACACCCCGCAAAAAGTGCTGCAAGCCTGCAACGCAGGCAGCCATATGCATGGTTGTCTAGTCTAGCGCTGCTTCTTCCAATGTTCCTTGCTACACACCTAAGCTACCTACATACGGAGTAGTCTCTTATAGGTTCCGACGGCCTGGCCTGAGTACTGTAGCAGTACAGGAGCCGCCGGAGCTGCGATTCCTGGATTCACCGGCACCTCCTGTTTGCCGGTTCATTTTGCTGGAGGCTTCTCTGGTTTGGCTCTTGCTGCAGGACAGCACAGGATGTACAAGGCTGCACGCAGGGAGCCGGAGCCGCAAGAGCGAAGCCAAACACTGCCTGTTATTATGTTGTCTGCAACATTGGTCAGTGCTTACATAGTACTATCAAGAAGGCCTAATATATATAAAAGGGTAAATGTATATGGAAATAAAAATTTCTGGCGATCGACAACTATAGATGCCAAACTCATATCGATAATGCAAAACCATATTTTTATTGCTAATGGAAAAAACATATTACATGGTTCTAATTATATAGCTTTGGCCTGCTTGCCCTTATATAGTATATCGTAGTTTTAAGACGGGCGGTCCTATGTTATCGCGACTCCATTCCTACAGGCCAGCTTGGGCGTGCGGACGTAACCCTACACTTATTCCTTGCTGCACCTCTATAACACAATCGTCATAGTCCTAGCGTAGCTCCTTTGTGTAGTCGCATCGCTTCTATCTTCGAGTATACTCCGTTGTCCTATCTCATGCTAAATGCCGATAGCTCCATACCAGTCGCGCTCGTGATTGTCCTATCTCTCGTAGCTACGTGTGGTTTCATTCTCGGTATGTGCTCCTATGGCTTCTCGCCTAAAAACATAGAATGGAGGGGGTTGAGTACATTATGTATCCTGCAAGCCCTAAACTTTGGGTAAAGGTGAGGTGGAAGGGAAGGCTATATGTGGAGGTGGTTAAAGTGGTGATGGTAAAAGTGGTAGGGTAAAGTAATTATATAACTATAGGTTGGACCCTGGCAGAGTATTACCATTCTCACCGGTTCCCGAGGCTAATTATAGTTTATCAAATTAGTATAATACATCTTATCGATTATCACCATTTTATGTGAAGTCTAATCATAGTATCCCATCCTAGCATCTGTCCATTTCAAGGATGTGACTATTCAATAGATTCAATAAACTATGTAGAGGTGTACAAATTTCCCCACAAGATAGACATAGTCCGACACCATCATCATGGTTTATACAGTCTAACGAGATCCCATACCCGAATGTACGCGACCTTAAATGTCCATATAACTCTACCACAGCCTTCTCACGGTTGGAAAACACACTAATCTCGAGAGGATACCAAATCGTCCCCATCTCATAATCTCGGATGATACCACATCATCCCATCATATAATCTCGCATAATACCAAATCACCCCATCATAATAGTGCCGATGATACCAAATCATCAAAATAAAACAATAATATGGGCTTGAATGCTGCTAAAATCAGGGGCTTAACATGGAGGATCACATAGCAACCACGCCAACCGGACCATGGAAGATAACATAGCATCCGTGTCTTCTCTTGATATTTCACCGCCAACACCGGTCTCTTGATAGAAATTATACTTCTATCTAATGGGGTGTGAGATCAAGTCTACCCATATAGACATGTGGATGCATGTAATATCTCACTAGACGAGAGGGACTACGAACCGGTCTTTATGTGACCGAGGCGCAGTATGATCTCCCATAGGAACCCTCTCCAAAGCGATCTCGCCAAGTGTAATTTACCTCCATAAATTACCTCCACTTGTTTTCTCGATCGGGTTTAGTCCGCTTTTACCATTTTAAGTTCACGCTATTATCCTTAGGTCCATAGAGCTCATCTCATATCAAGGTAACCATTACCTTATCACAATATCATAGCCTAGCTTATATCATATCAAGATAATTATCATCATTGTTCACATTATCGTAACTCGAAAGCTCATGACCCATTATAATTCCATTAATTCATAAAAGAGAATTTAGGTAATATAAGTTGAGTTTATTAATTAGTGGAGATGGAAGGTGGAGGGATTATGGTGGAGGCTAGCAAGATACACAGTGGTGGAAGGAGAAGTTAAGGGATGGTAGATAAAGTGGATGGAAAGGTATAGGTGGGTGTTAGGACTTGCTCCATTCACGACGATCATATCCTTACTTCAAGGTCTGGATTCTCGTGGTCTTCTGCTCCTATCTTCTAGACTCCATCTGGTTCTTCCATGTCTTCTATCCCACGCGGTCTAGGCCGATAAGCAAGAAAAACACAAACAAAAAATAACAAGCAAGGCATGTAAACAAGCATAATCAATTAGAGAAGGAAACAATCCTAGATGGGTTGGTCCTATTGGTGATGGGGTGTTATCTAGGGTTATCATTATTATGTCAATTTGAAGTAAGGTTTAGATGAGTGGATTTCATCCATAAGGTAGGGCTCCTATAGGTTAGGGTTAAAGGGTAGGTTGGTCCGATGGCAAACTGCACCACATTATTATTAGGCTTCACTATTATGTGAACCTCGAAAGAGAAAGTTCCCATCAAGTGCTTGCCCCATTTCTATGTGTCTCTCTAGGTTAGTGAGATTATACGCTATTATGCATATGCATGTGCCACAAATTAGTTAGAATAAAAAAGGTAGAAAGTAAAGTTAGCCATACATAGATGATATATCATGGGCATTAGCATATCTTTGTATGTATAGATATTCTATTATTTTAGGTAATTGGGTACGGATATATTCGAGTATGTGTCATGGTACATGCACATACATGAATATGCGGGGTTAGCTACTACTATGGTGAAGGGTATTACTATGGTTAATATTTAACTTAAATACAAGAAAGGAATGGTGTCGGGGTTATAACCTGGATGTCCTAAGGCAACCGATTAGTTAGGTGATCGCCTTGCCCGCAACAAAGCGCCTAACGAAGGCCCAACGATCAGGGCCCGTTGAAAGTCGAGCTGAAAGCAAAATTACCGCCAAGGCAGTGGACATCCCCGACCTCCTCCACCACCTTTAGTACATGACACTGCGAAGAAACACGACCTCTCCCATCACGGCCCCCGTAAGGGATGGGGGCGCAGGCGCTAGTCTAGGCGCACTTTGCTCGACAAGAGCAAACATGTCATAAATCGACCCCACAAGGATCGAGGGGACAAAGAGCTCACCTCGCTAGGTCGACACCATCCCCGTGCTATGCCTCACCGACGAGACAACACCGCACCACGGTGGCAACAGGTACGGTTATCCATCGTCTCAAATACGAACCGATTTCAGACTTGTAATTTATCCCACCCACTACGAGATGGGATCCACCAACAAGGGACTCATTTAAAAGGCCATCTAGACCGCAGAAAGTGTCCCCGACCGATGATCGGGTCGTGGGCCCTTAGCCCAAATGGGTTTACCAAGCCTAACAACAACCTAGGGAACCTACCTACTATGCGATGTGCGTCCGGGAACCGTGAGAGACGATGATGAAGGCTACAAGCAGATATCGCTAAGGTAACGTGATGGCCGACGAACCATTTCATCGAGGCTACAAGGCCGCCCACAGCGGCAAGACAAAGAAGACCATCGCCACATCTTGCCGCAATACGGCCATAAGACCATGACGATAGCCACAACCGGACATGCACCGGAAGATGGTGTAGCTTGCACGCCAAGTTAGTTAGGCCTCCCCAGTGCTCTCGACCCTTCTCGATCAGAGAACCTCCTCTTTGTACAAGCCCTGCCCCAACTCCTATATATAAGGGTAGCTGTGGCACCCATCTCGAGGGACTCGCTTCACATCCTCTACCATTGCATTCACTCACTATTATTGTAGGGTCTCTTGGAGCTTTCTTCTGGCGCTGTCATTTAGCATAGGACCTTCCACCATTCTTGCATCCCCTATTGTAAGAACTTTGGAGCATTCAAGCGAGGAACATGCACTCGGTCATCTTCGAGATCAGGATTTAGGGTCTGGACCGAACCAAAGATAAATCCTCGTGTCTATTAGGATGCAACCATCGCCTTCCTAGAGCAGCGTGCGGCAATGAATCAAGTTTTTATCAGTCCTGCCATTTAAACATCGATGGGCGCTGGCTGCTGCTTAGGGAAGTTTTGTAAACGACAACCGCCTCACCGGCCGGGGAATAGGAAGACGTCTCAGAGGCAGCCCTCCACTCGGATTTATGTCTTCTTCGGAGGAAGAAGCCCTTCTTCACCAACCACAATGTACTCGCCTTCGCCACATTACAAGGTACCCACTCACCTATCTTGCCAATGTAGGAGGATAGTGTGGGGCAATGGTAGAACTAGCAAGAGGATTCAGAGGGTACCTGCACCACGGTGGATGGCTGTGAGACCTGTAAACTCTTAGGCTCGACTTCTTTGTCCCCTTTTGCTCTCTCGCTGGTAACCTATGACAAAGGAAGGCTAAAACAAAAGTGGGAGATAGGTCCAAGCAAAGGGTTACTTAAGCAAGCAGCACCTCGAGATACGTAACCACACCCACATAGAGTCCGCTCCCGGAAGCAAGTCCCGCGAGCCCTTCTCAGAACAAGGCAGTGCCAAGAAGTACCATGACCACACGGGGACACCATGAAATCATTTAAAAAACTATGGAGGCCAATTGCCCCTAGGATCCACGCCGAATGATCCTTCTTCGTCATGGCTAAGCGGACGATGCAATCTGCTCACAAGAAAATGGGTCATAACAACTACGCTAGCCGACTAGGGAGGCAACGCATCCTCGGTTCACGATAAGTTTTTCGCCATCGCCATGCACCGCTGCCGTGCTTCCAGGGAGAACTTCCTCCGCCGCCCTTAGAAGGGCTTGAGGCTAACTAGAGATAGGGGCAGAAGAGATGGCCCCCGGTGTTTCTAATCGGTGGAAGGAGCGACACGCACCATCTCTCCCGTGTTCGAAAGTCGCTCGCTCAAGTCTCCCGTGTTCACCCCTCTGGGAGGCATCTTGCCCTTCATAGTCTGTGGAGGCGGTTGGGGACCAACTGTGATTGATAAACCGACGATTATTGGATAAGTTCTCTACATGAGGCACAAACAAACCTACATCGATTGGGAGGATATCGGGTCCCACTCGATTATCCTTCGACCACCGAGGCACACCGCCCCACCACGTGGTTACGGTGGATTCTAGCCTCTCCCCGTGGTGAACACCAAACTTGCTCTCAGAATAAAGAGTAGGGAACCTCGTGATCCCATTCCAGAACCGAGACCCAAACCACGATTTCAGACCCTTCCCCGTGTCTCGAGCTCCTAGCGCACCCCTATCTAAGGCGTAGGCTGGATCCAAAACCTCCACCTCAAGGCCCCGGATATCAGAAGCCAACCCTCCGACGAGCTAGATGGCTGAACAAATCACATGAGAAAGCATTAGACCCGCACGCGAGGTCGAAGTTAATAAACGCACGGGTCGAGAAACGCGATTTCAACCAAGCCGCATCGAAAATAGCCCATGCCCCGAAAAGCTAAGGTGCTAGAAGGGAGCTTATGGATGCTCTCCATCGCTCAAACGAACAAAACAAGTGGAATGGCTCGCAAAACCACCTCCTAGCACCACAGCTCCCCGGGTAGAAAAACATAGGGGAGACAGGGGAACTTGCTTCCCCTGCTCACAAAACTTCTTTCTAGCACTGATTAGGGAAAAAGGAACAACGTCTTTCCAAGACTCCTCTCTCTTCTTTCCTCTCCTCTCAACTCAAACAGTGCAAACATAAGTTGAGAAAAAAAACACCAACAGGAGAGCGACCCATTATTTAAGGCTGAAAGTGGACTGAGCAGCCTGAGACCCTAATAAAACAACTCAAGCTAGGTGCTAGAAGATAGATTATTACTAGTAAAAGTCTAAATTAAACCTATTTCATATTTTTTTCGAAAGTTAAACCAAATTTTATGATTTTTTAATTGTATATTATCTAAAAAATATTTGGATTATTTGTTTTAGAAAATATCTGGATTATTTTATTTAAAATTATTTGTATTACTTTTTAAAATGTTATTTGTATAATGTGCGTCTATTAGACCCCCTAAACTATCAACTTAGTCTCCCCATTGAGGCTGACGTGACCTCACGTAGACTCAAAATCATCACAAAACAATCGTCAAAACCAGCTAGGAGTGTGATTTGTCCGGTATTAAAGATTTTTTTATAATATAGGAATATCTGGAATTGTAGCTAAGAAGGGAAATTAAAACGATGTCGATACGTGCAGCAAAACTGGTTTAGTTAAAGTTTCAGACTGGCCTACCAAAACGCCGAAGCGTCGAGTTCGCCCAACAACTCGGCTTTCGATTGCTAGTCCTCAGGCCCAACTAATCCACTCACAAAACTAGAGTACAGCAAAACCCAAGATATTCCTGTATCTAGCGAGAGCAATCAGTTTGACCAAAATGTACCCTTTGTGATCAAACGAAGAATTAAGCGTCTCAGTCTCAACCAAGCGCTGATGTAATAATAATGAACGCGTACAGTGTGCACCAAACCCTTAAAACAGAGGCTGGGATCTGTTTCCATTTTAAACTGTCGTCGGAATCCCAAAAAGAATAGATCATAGACATCAGTCGCAGCTTGGTTTGTTGTCTGTTTTTTTTGACGGCAGTTTGTCGTCTGGTTGGGGGTGTGTTGACTTTCATTTCTGAGTTATTGAGAATAACGGCTACCAAATCCCGCATTTCCGGTATTGGCGAAAGGGGGCGTAGATCATCAGGTTAACATGTTTGAGACTTGGAGGAACTCGCCATGCGGGTGATGTAAGTCTCTACGGACTGATTATAACAATGCACGCACGCGTAAGGTAAAATAAATGGTAGCTAACCTAGAACTGTCTGACCAGGTTAGCCCTATGGATCGATCGACTGACCACCACTTTTTTTTGAAGGTTACGACTGTAGACTGGTCGAGATCTGAGATAGCCACTGGGAATTAATTCTCCGCAACTCATCATTGCCCCTGAGGATTAAATTCACAAGGATCACATGTGCACTCACGACCCAATATCTAGCACGAAAATGGTTTGCTTTTGCAACCAAAAACACGTCAGTGATCCTCCTCTCTGCTCTCACACAGCTCATGGTTAAAACTTTCCC